>OY829543.1:13544086-16291508 GCA_963691705.1 Viola odorata
AGATTGTCAGAAGTGCACAGTGCCTCACCGTAGCAAAATACTTTGCGTGCTTGTTTGGAAGATGTGGAAGGCAAGGATGTGGTACAGAGGTCTTGCTGAAATTCTTGGAGAGTTCGGCCTTGGTGAGGTCGAATCCTTGGAGGAGGAAGATGAGGAGGTGTTAGGCTTTGCATTCCCTTAGGTTTAGTTCGGACTTGTACAATTGAGGAGAAGAAGTGTCCTTGGTTCGGGGCCATGGCCAAGGCTTTGGTGGACAATGGAACTGAGGCCATAGCTTGAGACTTGTGGAAAATCTTCGTCGTCGTCATCCTCACTACAACTTGATGTTGAGCACGGATTAAGAGACGAGGACTTGAAGTCTCTTCTTGGTCGTCATCCTCACTACAAACTGAACTTGAGCCACGACTAAAGACATGAGGACTTGGAGGATCTTCATTGTCTTCACTCTCGCTACAAGTTACTTCACTTTCATCTTGGTACTCATCCTCACTATCAATGCTACACTCATCGCCGCTTTCACCACATGGTTCAAAATCTTCATCACCATCGAATTGGCAACTATCATCACCACATGATTCATCACCACTTTCGTCAATGCATTGTGAGTCATCATCGTCATAATACGACTCTTGATCACAAGACTCACAATCACTATCTCTTGACATTGTGCCTGAAAAATCAAACAAACTAGATATATATGCGTTAGTAAATAATCTCTCCCTCGCGTGTTTAAACACTCGTGTTTAGGTGTTTAGGTCACTCGAAAAATACATGCTCACAAACACTCAACTTCGCGTTCTCCATGTACCTGCACACTTAAACAAGGGTTAGAAAAATAATTCTCTCCCTCACGTGTTTAACGCTCGTGTTTAATCACTCGCAAAAGATAGCCTCACAAATCGCTCAATACATCCACACACAAAGCTTGCTCGCCACTCAACTCTTTGCCGCAAACAAACTTGTGATTCGAATCAAGCAATTTATCAACAACTATCTTCGCAAATGCTCAAAAGATTAGAACAAAAGTAGGAAAGATTATACTCAACAAAAGACTCAAGAGAATTACAAAAACTTAAGGGAAAGCTGAAAAAATTTCAGAATTCCAAGGAAAATTCAAAGCTTTAATTTATGGGGAAAAATTTTGAATTTCCATTGGAAGGAAGGAGGGTTGGAAAAATTTGAGTTTAAATAAGTATAAGACTCAAGAAGTTTACAAGGACTCAAAGAGAAAGCTGAAAATTTTTCAGATTTCCAAGGAAATTTAAAAATTTAATTTTGAGGGAAAAACTTTGAATTTCCATTGGAGGGAAGGGAGGCTGGAATTATTGGGTTTAATTGAGTAAAAGACTCAAAGGAAGACTCAAAGAATTAATTGATAAGATCCGAGATCTCTTCTGGTCGGAAACGGCTGCAGCAGCTAGTCGGATGGGAAGCGATCGGCGTCGGAGGTACCTGCAAAGCGCCGGAGGGAGACTCCGGCGTAGACACTCCGATGCTTAAGTCAGTTCGAGTTTTCAGAATGGTAGAGGTTCTCCAAGATGATCTCGATCTTACCTTCTGTTTGGAATTCGTGGGGGTATTTATAGGCTTAAGATGGCGATACCTTACAGCGATAGGGGTAGGCAACGTTTGTAACCATCGCTTCGGGCGATATCAGTTCCGTCATTGGGGCGATAATCATGTAGGGTCTATCGGGAGCGATATCCTCCTTGGTCCCCTAGGATGGGATGACGCCGTGCGCATAAAGGTGCATGAGATCCCCCCCCGCTGAAGTCGACCATCCTAGGAGACTTCCGCTGGCAAGGGCGATAGGCAGATGTCTCCGAGAAGCTTATAGAACTTCGTCCAAGATAGATACCATAGTTGCCGTGTAGCCGTCAGGAGCGCTCTAATTGTTATCATAAGCCCAACTGAAAACTAGCCCGGGTGTTCACCAAGGGCTATCCATGTCTGCCATCTTAGATATGAGTAGATTCCTTCGTGAGGTGATATCTCCACAGGGCGTCTGAGCCCCCCCGTTGCTCAGCGCTGCTCAATTTTAGTGTCGAGTCCGAACTTGGATCCGTAAATTTCCATCGCTCAGATTAACCTCATCCTTTGTTTAAGATCCGTCTCCCTGAGACGTTAAGAATTCTTACTAAGAAACCGCTATCGCTTTCATGGTTCAGAGGTCGTTTCTTTCGCTCGGCGATATTAGTCTACTTGGCTTCTTTGACAAGGCTTGTGAAGCTTTAGCTTCGTTCGAGTCATAGAAGGACCGTTGACGGGTTACTCACGACACCGTCAAGGGTATTCAACCAGATCATGCCAGGGAGCGGCGTATATTCCAGGTCTGCTATCCTTTTAAGTGTACTGCAAAGACACAGAGGAGATAGATATCTATATAGAAGTTAGCAAACTTCATACTTACAGAGGTTCGAAGTCACGTGAGCCCCCTTTATGCTTCACATCCGAGAAAACAGCGATATCGACGCGGCTTTACGCCATCAGCTTCCTTATGATTAGCGCGGCTTCACACCACCAAACGCCTGTGATGCCAGCGCGGTTTTACGCATCTAGGGCCACCTGTGACATCAACGCGGCCTTATACTGTGGATACTGGTAACCTTATGGTTTTAGCGTCAGGACTACCAGTGATATCGTGTTTATCGGCGTTTTTTCAGACTCTGTTTCGTACTCCTTCCCATATACATATCGCAGACAGCGTACGATCGTCACCTTTTCCTTCCGTTTCAGGCCTATCGGTCCTTGAGGCTTATCGGGATGGCTCGTCTTTTAAGGACCTTATTTTCTTCTCTTTTTCCATGGCCTCCCTCCGTTGGAGCCTATAAATCGAAGAGCTTTCTCCACCCACGTTCTCCTCACCTTTATCAGTCAGTATTATAGATCACTTGACCAAGAATTTTCTTCTTTCTAAGGGCCACTCTCTTAAGAATCTCAATGATGGTGACATCGGGTTCCTGGAAAATATGATAGTCAAGACCTCTGAGGATATCCTGGAGCTGCAAGGGATGCTGACCCCGCTTCATTCTAGGCTGGGAGCTATCTCCCTGGAGGATTTCAGTCCCTTGGAGAGCGTGTCGAAGCTGACCGCCTCCATCGCTCGGATCCAGGTGGTGATTGCCATGCTGCAACAGCACAAGGACATGTTGGGGTGCTGCCTGAAGGGGATGAGGGCCACTTCCCATGATCTTGTCCTGGTCATGGATTCCTTGAGGGACCTTCCTGAGGTGCCCGAGGATGCTGGTTCTGACGCCTGATAACGGTGGCTCCCTTTGGGCCTTTTTCTTTTCCTCTTGCCTTGTAAATGTATCTTTCGGCCGGTAGGCCATAATAAATAAATCGTTTCAATCATTCCGCCTTGTAACTGTTCTTCCTCTTTTATTTTTCTCATCGCGAGACTTCTCTCGTCACTGAGGTTGCCTTATCCTCACGGTTCGTTTACTTTCTTGAGCAGATCCTTGGTATTTATACCAAGATGACCAAGATCTATGTCGGGTTGGCCTTTCGATAAGCCTATCGGTATCATGACCACCGCTCCTTCCGCTGCTCAGAAGTATTCTGCACATTTCTAATTGTAGATCATCAGTAACAAAACGAGATTTGAGAGATAGTGATTACCCGTAGGAGCCTGTTCGCTGCCATCATTAGGCTTTATCACGGAACCCGTTTCGAATCGCGTTTTCCCTCAGCTCTATACTTCGCCAGGGATTACTCATCCGGTTACTAGCTGGAATTACGCGATCCTTCACGTTTCCCTTATCTCTCGTTCGGCCTTTCTAAGTGCCTCATCTCGTGAGCTGTCGGATCGGGACGGCTATCACAAGGCTAGGGAATTTTCACTTTTATAGGCGTTGTCCTCTCGTTTAGAACCGTGTCCTTACTTAATGGTTTAGCTGCACCAGCCCGACCGTTAAGATAGGATTCTTGTTTCTAAACAGAGTTTCTAACTCTTTGGGGCGTGTCTTGTCTTGATGTACCGTCTCCACGAGATCGGTTATCATTAAAGAACTTTTCACTCCCAAAGATACCGGGCAGTGCCCTCACTTAGTGAGCCATCTGATCAAGATCGGTCATCACAAGGATAGGACTTTTCACCCCCGGGGGCGTCAAGGATCTTTCAATCCGACGCTAATCAAGGATACACTGGGGTCGTGCCCTCACTTAGTGGGCCATCTGATCAAGACCGACCATCACAAGGATAAGACTTTTCACTCCCAGGGTACCCCCCTTTTTACCTGCACAAAAGCAACCACAAACCCACGAAAACTCTCCTCTTGAGCGTTAGCCACGGTTAGGGTCGTTATAATCCAAATAGTGCAGATAAAATTAAACTCTAGGATAATATAACTTCAAACGAGCGATATTCCAGGAGTTGGATAAGGGCGTACCGTCAAGTGTCTCCAGGCGATAGGCCCCTCTTCCGACAACGTGGGTTACGCGATACGGTCCTTCCCAGTTAGGACTAAGCTTTCCCATACGTTGTCCGGTTGCTCGCCTGTCTCGGAGCACCAGGTCACCGTTTTTCAACAATCGCTCTTTGACCTGCCTGTTATGATAACGGGCCATTTTTCTTTTGTAGTGTTGCATTTTCAGTAGGACTTCTTCTCGAACCTCTGGTAACGCGTCTAGGTTAGCACGTAACCGTTCCTCGTTCAGTTCCTCACGAAAGTGAGCCACCCGTAGGCTCATGGCCCCAATTTCCACTGGCGTAACGGCTTCAGTTCCAAAAGCCAAAGCGAAAGGCGTTTCTCCAGTGCTAACTTTTACGGTCATGCGGTATGCCCACATCACGTATGGCAATTCATCAGCCCACTTCTTCTTCCATTTTCGCATAATTATGGGCTTTAAGTCTTAGTGCGTCCAAGGATATTGGAGGATCCACCATCAATGCATCTTTCAGTTTTCCATAATGGCTGTTTCTTTTCAGAGCTTCTATGGCGAAATCAATAGTAACGCCCGGCGTTAATGACATTTCCAGATCGAATCGGCTGAGAAATTCTTTCAATGTCTCTTGGGGCTTCCGCTGTATGTCAAATAACGCTGCGGCAGCTTTCCGAATTGGAATTGCTGTACTAAATCTGCTCCGAAATTTGGATTCCAACTGTGCGAAATTACTAATGGATCCGCCAGGAAGACCTTCAAACCAAAGACGAGCAACTCCCGATAAGGTCATAACAAATATCTGACATAAAGCCGTATCACTGTGGGTTTGAAACTGGACGAAATCCTTCACTTTGTTGATGTGCGAGATAGGATCTTTAGTACCATCATAAGTATCAGCGGGAAGCTTCACTCGCCTGCTGACCCTGTGACGTCTTACACGACGACTGAAAGGGTGACCTGAGGTATCATCAAGAATCTCACGCGCATGACGTGGGGGAGATATGTCTCCTTGTCGCCCTCCTTCCCTTGGTTCAGGTATATGATGTCGCCTGGGAGACCGACTGCGACTCCTGGGAGAACGACTTCGATATCTTCTGCTACTGGATCTTTCACTGCACACGGGAGATAAACTCCTGTTTGTTCCTTCCCTCCGTCCGGCCCAACGGTTCCTCAACGCCTCAAGCTGCCTGTCTTCCTGCAGAAGAAGTCTTTGCGGTATTTGTGGTACATAAGCCTCTACTCCTCCTTGAGTGAGCTGTACATGACCAACCGGGGGATTTCCTGTGGATAAAGGCACTTGGGGGTTCTCTGGAAACAACGGGGGCAGAGGTCGATCAGCAACAATAGATGGTGTGAACATGACGCGAGGAGGAACGCTAGATCCAGAAGCACCAGGCGTGACTCTAGTGGCCATTTCAGTCAAATATTCCAAGCGGGAACGAAGGGCCGCTATTTCCATAGCAAAGGGATTTTCATTGTTAAGCACAGATCCTTCTAAAAGAGGAGTGTAAAGATCAGATCCCACCGTCTGTGATGAAGAAATGACCGTCTGTGAGGAGATAGATCCTCCGGCGATCCCGACCGAGAGGTCCAGAGGTCCCGAGATAGTCGATTGCGTCGTCATAGAGAGATCAGCAGTAGCAAAAGGAAATAACCGCCTGCGAGTTGAGAAAGGAATATTAGAAAATGTAGACCGGTCTGGCTCCGATCTGGCTGTCATAACCGTTCCGATCTCCCAACTAAACGGAGCTTGGCTATTAAGGACGCTCACTTAATACACCAAAGCTCTCAATGAAAGCACCATTTGATAAGATCCGAGATCTCTTCTGGTCGGAAACGGCTGCAGCAGCTAGTCGGATGGGAAGCGATCAGCGTCGGAGGTACCTGCAAAGCGCCGGAGGGGGACTCCGGCGTAGACACTCCGATGCTTAAGTCAGTTCGAGTTTTCAGAATGGTAGAGGTTCTCCAAGATGATTTCGATCTTACCTTCTGTTTGGAATTCGTGGGGGTATTTATAGGCTTAAGATGGCGATACCTTACAGCGATAGGGGTAGGCAACGTTTGTAACCATCACTTCGGGCGATATCAGTTCCGTCATTGGGGCGATAATCATGTAGGGTCTATCGGGAGCGATATCCTCCTTGGTCCCCTAGGATGGGATGACGCCGTGCGCATAAAGGTGCATGAGATCCCCCCCCCCCGCTGAAGTCGACCATCCTAGGAGACTTCCGCTGGCAAGGGCGATAGGCAGATGTCTCCGAGAAGCTTATAGAACTTCGTCCAAGATAGATACCATAGTTGCCGTGTAGCCGTCAGGAGCGCTCTTATTGTTATCATTAATGAAAAAGACTTGGAAGTTTAGGACTCAAAAGTGTAAAACTCAAGTTTAGGATTTAATAAATTTAGGACTTGAGTTTAGGACTTGTTTAAGACTCAAATAAAAATTAAAAGGACAGCTGGACAAGAAGGAGAAGTGGACGGACCAGGCTTGGGAAAGAGGTAAGTTTATTTAGTTGGAAATGAGCAATTTGGTTAGGATAGTTAGCTATTTAGGTCAAAATGTCAAAATATGAGGGTGAGTTGGCTATTGCATTTAATGCAAAGGATGACTCTTGGATTGTGGAGGGGTGTTGGCCGGCCAAGTGTTCCAATTCTTTTCTTTTCCTTTTTTTTTTTTTTTTAATTAGAAACACTTGGATAAAACTTTTGCAAATTGTATTTGGATCAAAATACCCCAAGCACCAAGAACATCAAGAACAAATGATGAACATCAAGAACACACCCAAATGATTTTCGTAAAATTTCGAACTTTTGACCTAGCAAAAATGATCACCACAATCACTCAATTGCCCAATTGAAATAGTTTTCAAAAATGACGCAAGAAGCTCAAGATTTCAAGAAAGAAAGGTTCTAACACATTTAAAGGAAACTAGAAAATTCGATAGGCGGCCAAAAGCTCCGCTACCACTTGATGCGATCACGGCCCAGGGTTAGTAAGCCGGATTACAATGGAGCTTATGGAGGATCTAGCCAAGTGAATCATCTAGAGAAAACCATGACCACAAAGAGGAAAATAACAAAATATAGAGATGCAGTGGAGAAAGGGACACAAAAGAGCAATGGAAAGATGAGAGTTACCGGGATTTAGAAGAAGGAAGGAAGGGACGGAGATGAGCACACACAAAGTAGCGAACAATCCAAAAGGTTTGCTTGATCAAGATATACTCCGAGGGCCAAGATTGAGACTCGTTTCTATGGATGATCAACCAAATAAACATATATTTCATTCAACAAAATCGTCACAATCAATACAAACTTTGATTTCCCGGAGAGAGATCGGGAGGAGTAATCTCAAACTCAAGCGATCCCTCTCAAGGAATTAAAGTGATGAGCCAAGGCTTAGGATGATAAGAGAAAGGAGTAATCTCACTTTACAAACATCAACCAAATGTCTAAGCTCCCCTAAAATGAAACAAAAGAGTTACATATATAGTTGGTATGCAATTTGGGCTTGAAAAGCCCAAAATTCGTACTCAAAACAGATGCTGGCGTGATCACGTTAAGGCCTTAGCGTGATCACGCCAGACAACTTTCCCTTAGCGTGATTCACGCCAACACCTTAGCGTGATCACGCCAGACAACTTTCCCTTAGCGTGATTCACGCCAACACCTTAGCGTGATCACGCCAGACAACTTTCCCTTAGCGTGATTCACGCCAACACCTTAGCGTGATCACGCCAAGATGCCCAAAAATCCAAAATAGCATCCGAGAGTAGCGTGATCTAAGAACTCTTCACGCTAAGAGCTTAGCGTGATTACGCTAGACCTCTTTCCTTAGCGTGATCACGTTAAGACCTTAGCGTAATCACGTTAAGAATTTTTCCACCAGCTTCAGCTCCGCGCGCCAAAATGTTGACAAGCATAACTTCTGATCCACCCCTCCGATTGACCTGAAACTTGTCCCAAATGAAAGCTAACATCTTGACGTTTCCATCAAGCTTCGGTTCTCATAAATCGGAGGCCATTTGCTTGTCCATATTCTGGTGACAAATAGGTGACGCAATTCTGACTTGCATAGATGGAGCATTTGTTGTCAAGGCCTTGGGAGGAGTGCGCGTGGCCTGGTGACTTGTTAGGGCTAGACGTGCCTCTACTTCATGGCTTTCTCGACCATCTTGGGAGTTTCGCGTGTCTAGGCCTAGGGATTGCGAAGATTTAGCACTCGATCCTCGACCTTGGGCATGAATTATGCGCATTAGCAAGGCTCGGCTGCCCGTGACCGATCCTCTTGGCAAGGTGTCAAGTTGTTCTAATTCGAAGGGGGCCGTGATCGCATCACGTAGAGACCTCAGGATTGCACATCACATGTGTATCCTCACTTGTACTTACTCTTTTCTACGTTTTTCCTTTTTTCAGGTTCACGATAGCTCCTCGGAAGCAAGCTACTCCGCACAGGCTCCCTTTAACTAGACTTCAAAAGCAAAAAATGACTGAACCGGCTAAGACCGAAGAAACACTGACAGCTAGAATCGCTGAGTTAGAGGAGCAAGTTAGGATCACTACAGAAAGGGCCGCTAGGGCCGAAAAGGAAAGAGACGAAGCTGTCACCGAATTGCCACCGGGTTTTGATCCCCCTCAGACAAAAGGACCTCCCTCTTCGCTCGCCGTCGCAGGACCTTCTGTACTCCCGCCACTTTCTGTCCCCGTGGGCCATTAGAGATGGGTTAGTCCCTTCACTGTACCCACCGCTGCAAATCCTACAGTTAAGGCGGGTGAACAGATCTCCCCGTCGCTTCAGCACCTTTCAATCAACCCTGCTGTGGACCCCAGCAAGACCCACGCCCACCTAGAGAACTTGTATCTCCCTCCTATTC
Organism: Viola odorata; assembly: GCA_963691705.1. Taxonomy (NCBI): domain Eukaryota; kingdom Viridiplantae; phylum Streptophyta; class Magnoliopsida; order Malpighiales; family Violaceae; genus Viola; species Viola odorata. The sequence goes on from OY829543.1 coordinate 13,553,347, forward strand.
CTCCGAGCACGGTTCCCGGACCTGTGGGAACTCAGCCTCTTACTTTCAACCCAGCACAACCTCAGTTCTCGTCAGAACCTATGTTACCCTTCGGCTCTAACCCCATCGGGGCTGAGCAACCGAAAAGTGACCGACTGAATCTGCTAGAAGAAAGGCTCCGAGCAATTGAAGGGGCCGATCCATTTGACCCCACCGGCCCTGCCGATATGTGTATGGTCCCGGGGATCGTTATACCACCGAAGTATAAGATCCCTGACTTCGAAAAGTATACTGGGGTAGAGTACCCAAAGACCCACCTCAGAGCATACTGCAACAAGATGGCAGAGATGATCCACAACGAGCCGTTGTTGATTCATCTATTCCGAGAAAGCTTGACCAAGCACGCCCTAACATGGTATATGGGGCTAGATAGAGCCAGGATCAGGACGTGGAGAGACCTGTCCGATGCCTTCTATAGGCAATATAAATTCAACATGGAGGTAGCACCCGACCGCGCTGACCTGCAAAACCTGGAAAAGAAAGTCGGCGAGTCCGTGAAGACCTATGCTCAGAGATGGAGAGAGTTGGCTTCCAGAATCTCTCCTCCTTTAAGCGACAAGGAACTCTTGTCAATTTTCTTGCACACCTTCAAGGCTCCCTACTACACCTACCTGATCTCGAATCCTTCAAACAGCTTCTCCGACATGGTCCTAATTGCCGAAAGAGTCGAGCAGGGGATTAAATCCGGACGAATCATACCTTCGGCACTAGAGTCTGCACCCAAGAAAGCGTCCATCATAAAAGGAGATGTTGGATTTGTCGCTCCCCAAGCTAATCACGGGCAACCATTTCTAACACCTCCACCTTATCTATCACCACCGCCCTATCCTTTGCCATCGCTATATCAACCCACCTTCTTTCCTTTTGCCTCACCACTCGTTGCTAATATCGCACCTCAAAACCATACACGTTTCCCACCATCTCCGGCACAAACATCACAACCCATGCAACCCAAGCCATATAACCCACCAAAAGACCCAAACAAACAAAACACGTCAAACAATCGGTGGAACCGAGAGCCTTTGCCTCCTCTTCCTCTCCCCGCGGGAGAAATCTACAAACATCTCTTGGCAGCTGAATAGATCATACTAGTTCCAGCTCAGCCTCAAATGCCTCCTTACCCGAAAGGGTATGATCTCAACGTAAGATGTGAATATCACGCTGGAGCCCTAGGTCACACTCTGGAAAATTGCTTCGCATTCAAAGCAAAAGTCCATAACTTGATCAAAAGTGGATGGGTATCTTTCGAAGGGTTAGCAAAAGGACCCAACACATCCACCAACCCTCTCCCCAATCATCCCCAAGGAAAGGAAGGGGTGAACGCCATCTCAGTAGAAGGAATCAACGATTCTCGCCCTTCAATCAAGAAAGCGCCCAACGAAGAACTGTTCTTAGCATTAGCTAAAAATGCACACCTACCTTTCCCAGAGAATAATCAGACCCAATGCCTATTCTGCTAAGGGGAAAGCAAGCACGAAATCCAGGATTGCAAACTTTTTCGGCAGAAAGTCAAGCAACTCACGACATTCGGGGTCATTCAGACCGAAGGAAAAACCGGAGGAGCAATCAATGCCATCGAGGACCATTCTCTAGCACCGCATTACTTCGAATATGTGGCCCAAACAGGGGATACTGACACTTTCCCCTTCGCAGCCGAAACCATCAATGGAAGTCCGATCGAGGTATCAGACCTCCGTATCTGCACTCTAGGAGAAGAAAAGTCTTCGCCTGGTTCAGCCATTTTTGTTAAGAAGTTAGGGGAGTCTGTGTGCAACTGGACCATCACCATGCTTCCGGATGTCTCTCCGTAATTACTTCTTTTAGAAAAACACATGCTTGCACGTTTTCTTACGAAAACCTTTTGTAGGAACTCACGTTCCCCTTCTGTTAAAAATCAAATATATATGCAATTTCCATTTTACGCATCTCTTTTTTCGCATTTTTAATTTCAGGATGAATGTTAGTTCGGATTGTCATGATAAAACTTATGTCTTTACTGGCGAAGAAATCATCGCTATGACCGAAGACAAAGCCGAAATCTCTGACGAATTGACCCGTTTACTGGAAAGTTCAGAAAAGGAAATAACCCCTCATCGGGAGGAATTGGACGAAGTAAATCTGGGGCCAAGCAATGAGAGTCAAAAGTTGGTTAAGATCAGAACCACCCTGGACACGACTCAGAGTGAAAGGTTGATCTCTCTCCTCAAAAACTACTCGGGCGTATTCGCATGGTCATACGCCGATATACCAGGTCTTGATCCTGGGATAGTCAAGCATCGTATCCCATTAAAGCCTGCATTTAAACCTGTCAAACAAAAAACCTGAAGAAGATCATCCAGAAGATGGTAATCACTCACAAAGACTGGCATGATATGCTTCCCTTCGCGTTGCATGCTTACCGGATAGCAACCCGTACATCCACAGGGGCAACTCCCTACTCATTAGTTTACGGCATGGAAGCCGTAATTCCCCTTGAGGTAGAAATCCCTTCTCTCTGAATCCTGGCAGAGTCTGAAGTAGAAGAATCAGATTGGGCAAGAGTGAGGTACGAGCAGTTGAACCTCCTTCCCGAAAAGCGCTTGGCCGCTATCTGCCATGCACAATTATATCAGAAAAGAATGGCCAACGCTTATAACAAGAAAGTGCGACCTCGCAAGTTCGAGGCTGGGGATTTAGTGTTGAAGAAAATTCTCCCTCATCAGGAGGCTAGTCAAGGAAAGTGGGCCCCAAGGTACGAGGGCCCGTATCTGGTCAAAAGTGCATTCTCAGGGGGTGCCCTAATTCTAACCAACATGGATGGAGACGATCTCCTAAGACCGGTAAACGCCGATGCAGTCAAGAGATACTTCGCCTGAAGCATCGCGAACCAAGCGTTCAACCAGACCAAGGACATAGGGTTCTATCATGACAATCTAGCACAAACATTTGTCCTGAAATTAATAAAACAAGTTTTTTTTCAGGAGATGCTTATTGTTTTAAAATTTGTTGTCCCCTTTTTCTTAAACTTGTGAGATGACAAAATGAGGCATGGCATAGATGGCTCCCCAGGAGTTGCTCGAGACGTAAGACACGTCACTTAGACTAACGCCACTAATCAATTTTAAGTTTTGCAGGGACGTAAGGTCCCGCGCCTCAGCTCGTCATCACGATAGAACTAGGGAGTTCCGCTCGTAGCAGCTTTTGAATTACCGCAAGAGGCCACCTTCAAGGGCGAATCAGGAAAGATTTTAAGACAAACAATCACCATCTAAAGAGAAATTTATTTTTGTCGCAGTGCTACCAGCACAGCCGGCATCGCAAACAACCGGTCTCAAAGGAATGAATGCCGGACCAAAGTCACAAAGCCCATCCGACGCCGGCCGAGCTGTCGGAACGCTAGCAACATTAACTCCCATCTCCGTTCACCTATTCGGAGGAGCTCATCACCAAAATGACATGGTCGCCCAGCGCACCCTTGCAGGCAACAACTCCTGGTAAAAGCACGACAAAAAACTGTCCTCCTAGGACCACCATCAACATACTTAATGCGGTCTTGTTCAAGAAGTTTCCCAACATCCGCACCGTGATTAATACGGTGAAGATCAATCCTTTAATGGAGGGACAACCAGGCTGCAAGCATCCCCCAAGCCGAAGCAGGAGCTGCGGCAAAGCATTTAAAAGCAAAGCCATCATCAATCAACATCCGATGCCGGTCACGCTGCAGTGACCCACGGATAGCCCGTCTAAAAGAGAGAGCTTAAAAACTTATCAATCACATTACTTCTGCTAAAAATCGTCTTGCATTTACCCCTCATTAGCTCTCGCCGTGTCTTTTTCAGGGACTGGATCACCCCCATTCGTAGCCTGCATAAGAACGGTAAGCATATGCCCTTGCAGCCCCGCTGCACATTCCGGGGACAGAGGATTTTCCCTTTACCCCCGAGCAATCACGAAGCCCATCAATGAAGTTCTGGAAAGGACCGGTAAGCAAATGGACCAAATGCGGATCTCATCCTCCCTTCGACCTGGATCGGCGGTTCCCGCGAAGCAGCTGAAAAAGGAGCCAATCAGCACATCTAAGCAAGGCATTCTAGAGCTGGGACCACGTCATAGGCACCCTCGAAAAGCCGAGTTAAAAGAAGGGAGAATCCCTGAACTTATCTCATTTGCGTTTTCAAATTAATTTCCCTTTCTGTTGTCCCCTCTGCACCTCACAGGGACTGGAAGCATCTCGCTGTCATCTGCGTGGAGCTTGTGGAAGATGCCCTTGCAGCCCCGCTACACATTTCAGGGGAGTCCATCTTTCTTTCCCCTTTATTTAAATTTATTTTCATTCCTGCTCGCTTTGTTAGCTTTAAGTCGAGTACGGTCGTCTGGCCCACTGGGGGGCGACCTTAGGTTCTCGTTAGAACGTTGCAAATAAGTCGTCCCCCACATTCTAGCAATCAAACGTCTAGCAATCAAACCATCTAGCAATCAAACCCTCTAGCAATCAAACCATCAAGCAATCAAACCACCCATCAAAAATCAATCAAAATATCTTTTTAGCCCGACTAAAACAAAAGCATACTACTCTCATAAGCATTTCATGCATTGCATAGGGTAGGAATGTCCAATCCCTCTGTTAAAATCAAGCATCCATTTAAATTACGTGCCTGGCATGATATTACCTGTTTGCTCTTATATCTGCGGTTTGCTCCGACGTAAGCAGTCACAAACAAATCTCGGTAAGCATCTTTGAGCCGTTGCGTCGTATCCTTCATGAGTGTAAGGGCCTGACTAGATACTAGTTGAGTTCGCATAATATCCAGGGTACATGCGCAGTTAGACATGGGATAGCTATAAAATGACATGGGCCTTTTACAATTTTCTCCACTTTTTTTCGTTTCTTCCCTCTTTCCACTATATATGTCATCACTCCCCAAACCATCAATATCACTCATACCCCGGGAGCCAAGGAGAAGTCTCAGCTAAGATTGCCAGCCGGAAGCATGAGCACGTCAAGTCCAAGAACATGATGAAGGAGACGGAAAGGGTTGCCAGGAGATCGCTAAGGACTATCACCGAAGAAGTAGCAACGACGAAGGTCGAGGTATTTAGCCAAAATGAGAAGAGATCAAGACAAAGGTTGTGCTTGCTCTGCTCCGTTTCATTTCAAATCGAATCAAAAGGGGGGAATAATAAAAAATAAATAAAAAAATAGAAAAAAGAGAGAAAAAGAAAAGAGAGAAAAAAAAGAAAAAAAAAGGAGAAAAGAAAAGAGAAAAAAAAGAAGAAAAGAAAAGAGAAAGGGAAAAGAAAAGAAAAGAGAGAAATGCTTAGAGACATTCGAAGAATACAAACAGTCGAAGAGCCAAAGCAAGCATAGCCCGGGGACAATTCAATTCGAGAAATCTTGAAGAAAACTTTCCCCAGTGAACTCGAGTAAAAGGCCCAAGGCCGACTCGAGAAATCTCAAAGCAACCTTCCCCAGTGAACTCGAGCAAAAGAGGCCCAAGGCCAACTCGAGAAATCTCAAAGCAAGCCTCCCCAGTAAGGGCCCGAGAAGAAAAGGGCCCAAGGCCAACTCAAGTAGTGAGTCGCAAAAAGAACAGCGACGACACTCCCCAATGAAGACTCAAGAAAAGGGCCCCTGGCCGAACGAAAGGCACCTCCCAGCAAGGATCCCAGGGCTCACGCACTCTGCCCAGAAAGCATCCCCAGCAAAAAGCGAAAGAGCTCGCACACCCCGCCCTCATCCGGGCCAATCAACAAAGCATCATTCATCAAAAACCTTCCAGCAATGCAATCTTTCCCAAAACAAACTCTTTTCCGGACTTTTCATGTCCTTTCATTCTTTTCCGTAAAAGTCCCACCGATTATTAGAACGCCCATGCATGTGCATCTTCATTTGAAGTCTATTCACTCGGATTGACATTGCGAATTGAAAACTATGTATCATGTTAGTTGCATCTTTATGAGCGTAAAATACTTAGCCTTGTTTCAGAGTGTGAGTGCAAACACTAATATCAGGTGAGGACTGCTTACGGCTGCAAATCGTGGGAAAGTCTTGTCCTTGGGGTCGTTACCTCCTGAGCAGGATGCAGGCGCATTCTAGGTTTGTATCAAGGCCGCTGACACCATCATGCATTTTCTCCTCCCAGAGTGACATCATTTACATAATTCTACATTTCTGCATAATTATTTCCCCCTCCTAGAGTGACATCATTAGGACAAATCATTCATACTTTTGCGAATCGCGCATTATCCTTCCGAAGCAACGTCAGTCACATGTCAAGCGATCATCCCCCCGGTGGAGCCGTCATTTACGTTTTCATAAAATTACCTTCGATTTCTGGTAGAGTAGTTGTCATTTACATTTTCTGCAAATTATGTTTCTCTCGATATCCGAGTGGATCTAAGTTTATATCTTTGCAGGGCGTCCGACCAACTATCTCCTCCCAGAGTGACATCCACGAATGACATCATCAATCTTATAGACACCCTTTTAATCCCCAGTGACGATAGCAATCAATCTCCTCCTCCCAGAGCGACATCAATCAATCTCTTCCTCCCAGAGTGACAACAATTCATCTCCTCCCAGAGCGACAACAATTCATCTCCTCCTAGAGCGACATCAATCAATCTCCTCCTCCTAGAGCGACATCAATCAATCTCCTCCTCCCAGAGCGACAACAATTCACCTCCTCCCAGAGCGACATCAATCAATCTCCTCCTCCCAGAGCGACAACAATTCATCTCCTCCCAGAGCGACATCAATCAATCTCCTCCTCCCAGAGCGACATCAATCAATCTCCTCCTCCCATAGCGACAACAATTCATCTCCTCCCAGAGCGACATCAATCAATCTCCTCCTCCCAGAGCGACATCAATCAATCTCCTCCTCCCAGAGCGACAACAATTCATCTCCTCCCAGAGCGACATCAATCAATCTCCTCCTCCAAAAGCGACAGCAATTCCTCCTCCCAGAGCGACATCAATCAATCTCCTCCTCTCAGAGCGACAACAATTCACCTCCTCCCAGATCGACATCAATCAATCTCCTCCTCCCAGAGCGACAGCAATTCTCCTCCTCCCAGAGCGACAGCAATTCATTTCCTCCCAGAGCGACAGCAATTCACCTCCTCCTTGAGCGACATCACTCAACTACCTCCTCCCAGAGCGACATCATCACTGTAGGCATGAGGTAAGACCTGTTGTGTCGCCAAAATTCGGATATATAGGGGCAACCGTCTTTACTGCTTATCAAATGCTTCGATAAGACAGTAAAGAGGGGGCAACTGTTGATACCTGAATTTTGACGCCATTTTTAATCAATTTTAGCATTTCTGTTATTTAGTTAATTTACAGTCATTTTTAGTTGATTTACTGCCACTAGCATTTTTAGGTGTTTCGTTGCATTTTAGCATCACCGTTAGCATCGTCAGCTTTCGAAATCGCATTTTTAATTTTTCGGCACGTATTTTCGTTATTATTATCATTATTATTTTTTGCCTTAAAAATCACATTTTTGACTATCCGGCAGTCGTTTACTAGTTTTTTCTTCGTTTTAGGCCATCACATGAATTTTAGGATTTTTAATATTTCAGCGTATTTTTATTATTTTATTATTATTTTCGTTCGAGCTTTTATTGGACCCGGGTAAGTTCGCTCGGACAATAGCTTTACTTTAAATGTTTTCCATCAACTAGTTGCTATCTTTTTTTCCGTTCGCAACGGTCTACAACGTTTCGTGTAATTTTCGGCGTAACGTCATTATTTTTTCATCCGAACGTTTCACGTTTTTTAACGAGAAAATAAACACGTTAAACGGAAAATTTTCATTATTCGCTGTAGACGGTCAAACCCGTCGTATTTTTCTCTACGCGCTGGTACCTTCGTTTCGAAAAGTCTGAATGATTGCTCGCTGGAGTCGGCTCGAGGCCATTTAAATAAACTAAAAGATCATTTGATCTCAACCGTTGATCTGGTCAACCAAGAAAAGTCAACCAGATCAACGGTTGACAATTTAAGTGTGCATGGCACACGTAAATGGCCTGGAGACGCACGAACAGTGGAGCAGGCCACCGAGCTGCCTGCTCCGACGTCCTGTCCCCTCGACCGTTTCCCGTCCCATCCACCATCATCACGGCGACCTAGCCCCAAAGCACAGCAGCCGTAGACCCGCCACCGTGACAAGAACAGCCACCACGCGCAGCCCCGCGTCTCCCTCCTCACGCCACTTCGGGCTATAAATACAGCCCCTCATCCAACGTATTTCAGGCACCAAATTGGCAAGAAAAACTTGCTCCTTCTCCCTCTTGATTGGTTGCTCACTTAGAGCGAAAAATCGTCCAGTTCAAAGTTTAGAACGTGAGCTTTCTCTCTCTAGCCATTTTCATTTTTCTTAAGCATTTTTCTTCTTTAATTCGTTTGTCTTTGTTTTTAAGAGATTAATTTTTTTGTTTTTGTGCCATTAATTCATGTGCATAATGTAGATTAAATACATGCTTTCAATTTTAAAAATCGTTAGCTAGATTGTGCAAATTAATTAGTTTTCGATAATTAACAATTTTGTCATTTTTTCGAAATTAAACTCGGTACGGTTTTCGTTAAAATTCGAGCTTCGTACGGTCGAGACGCCGTTGAGGAGACGAGCGTCTCGGTACGAAAATAGCGAGAAACGGGCAAGGCAGTAGCGCCGGCGACCAAGAAGAGAGACGATGAACAGTGCCACGCAAGGCCTGTTCATCCGTCCTTGATGATGGGCTTGGGCCATCATCATCTCTTTTAATTTTTCATGGGCCAGGCACTATTCCTGGCCCATTTTTCATTTTTCTTTCATTTTATTAATTGGGCCCTGCCCATTTTCAATACTTTTTGAGATTTCGGATCACGCTTTTTCGTAAAAATAATTCGTATGCTTCGTATGATTATTTTTTCGCACTATCAACTGTTTAATTTTCTGTCCTTATCAACTATTTAAATTATTCGCACTTTAAATTTCTGCAATTTACTTTCGGCAATTTAAATTCAATCATTCATTTTACCGCCTACATGGTCGGTCGCATTTTAATTTTCGTAAATATCGACTGCTTTAATTTTTCGCAAACTGCTGGAAATTCTTCCGCAACATCAACTGTTTAACTTTCTGTACTATCAACTGTTTTAATTTTCTGCAAATACCAACTGCTTTAATTTTTCGCAAACTGCTGGAAATTCTTCCGCAACATCAACTTTTTATTTTCTGCAAATATCAAATTGTTTATTTTCTGCAAATATCAAACTGTTTATTTCCTGCAAAATATCAATTGTTTTAATTTCCGCACTTATCATACTGCTGGAAATCCTTCTGCAAATATTAACTGTTTACTTTCTGCAAATTATCAAACTGTTTTAAATCCCCTGTGAATCGTCAACTACAATCATTCTTTCTGCACTTATCAAAACAACATTTAAATTTCGTATGCGTCAAATCAATCATTTTTCGCATGCAATCAACTCAACATTTAATTCTCGTATGCTTAAAATCAATCATTTTTCGCATGCAATCAACTCAGCATTTAATTCTCGTATGATTAAAATCAATCATTTTTCGCATGCCATCAACCCAGCATTTAAATTCTCCTATGCTTAAAATCAATCATTTTTCACATGCAATCAACTCAGCATTTAAATTCTCGTATGCTTAAAATTAATCATTTTTCGCATACAATCAAACTCAGCATTTAATTTTCGTATGCGTGAAATCCATCATTTCTCGTATGCAATCAACTATTATTTAAATTCTTGCTCTCATAAAATTGCTTATTTATTTCTCAAGCTATCACTAACACTCTCACTTTGTAGGTTTTAATTTCAAGCTTCGCTCGAAAGTACGCCTTTCGATTCCTTTTTATTTATTCAACACTTTTCGTAAATATCAATCGTACGCATGATATATAGAACTGCTAGAACTAAAATCAACCCATATGAACAACGTGTTTAAAGAGTGTTGATACCCGAATTTTGACGCCATTTTTATTTAATTTTAGCATTTCTGTTATTCAGTTAATTTACAGTCATTTTTAGTTGATTTAATGTCGCTAGCATTCTTAGGTGTTTCGTGGCATTTTAGCATCATCGTTAGCATCGTCAGCTTTCGAAATCGCATTTTTAATTTTTCGGCATGTATTTTCATTATTATTATCATTAATATTTTTAGCCTTAAAAATCACATTTTTAATTATCAGGCAGTCGTTTGCTAACTTTTTCTTCGTTTTAGGTCATCACATGAATTTTAGGATTTTTTATATTTTAGCACATTTTTTAGTATTTTTATTATTTTATTATTATTTTTATTCGAGCTTTTATTGGACCCGAGTAAGTCCACTGGGACAATAGCTTGACTTTAAAATGTTTTCCATCAACTAGTTGCTAGATTTTTTTCTGGTTGCAACGGTCTACAGCGATTCGCGTAATTTTCGGCGTAACGTTATTATTTTTCCGTTCAAACGTTTCACATTTTTGAACGCGAAAATAAACACGTTAAACGAGGAATTTTCATCCTTCGCTATAGACGGTTAAACCCGTCGTATTTTTCTCTACGCGACGGTACCTTCGGCTCGAAAAGTCAAAACGTTTGGTCGCGGGAACCGGCTCGAGGCCATTTTAATCAGATAAAATGCCATTTGATCATGGCCATTGATCTGGTCAACCAAGGAAAGTCAACCAGATCAATGGCCCTTGATTTAATGTGCATAATGCACATGCACAGTGCCAAGGGAGTGCAGCGAAGCAGCCCACGCCCGAGCCACCTGCTCCCGTCGGGTCCATAGCCTCCTGTTCCTCCGCCATCATCACCGCTATCACCCTAGCTCCGCCACCTCACGCAGCCGTAGACCCGACGTCATCACAGCGACGTCATCACGGCCTCCACGCGCAGCACCCGCACCTCCTCCTCACGCGATCTTCGGCTATAAATAGCCCCCTCCTCCAACGCATTCGGGGCACCAAAAAAAAACGGCAAGAAACCTTGCTTTCTTCCCTCCCTCTGATCAGTTGCTCATATTGAGCGAAGATCGTCAAAGTTCAAAGTTTGAGAGTGAGTTTCTCTCTCTAGAATTTCTCGGTTTTTTTAGCCACTTTCTTGTTTAATTTCGTTTGGCTCTTGTTTGAGCAAGTTAATTGTTTTCTTTTATGTCATTAATTCATATGCATAACGTAGATTAAATACACTCCTTCAATTTTAAAAATCGTTGGTTAGATCGCTCAAATTAATTAGTTTTCGATAATTAACAGTTTTGTCGTTTTTTCGAAATTAAATTTTGTACGAGTCAAACTAAAAATCGGGGTTGGTATAGTCGGGAAGTCGTCGAAGAGACGAACATTTCGGTACGAACGATTTTTAAATCGCCCACTTGTGGCCGGAGCTTTGCCGCCGGCAGTACGCCGGCGACCAAGAAAGGTGACGAATGAACAGTGCCAGGCCAACGGCACTGTTCACGCGGGAATGGGCTTGGCCCATTCCCTTTTAAATTCTCATGGGCTAGGCACTATTCCTGGCCCATTTTTCACTTCTTTTCATTCTTCAATTGGGCCCAGCCCATTTTCAATTGTTTTCAAAACTTCGGATCACGTTTTTTCGTAAAATACTCGTATCCTTTGTATGATTATTTGTCGTACTAACACTTTTAATTTTCTGTAATATCAACTGTTTATTTTCTGTAAATATCAACTGTTTAATTTTCCGCACTTTAATTTTCTGCAATTTACTTTCGGCAATTTAAATTCAATACCGCCTACATGGTCGGTCGCACTTATCAACTGTTTAATTTTCCGCACTTTAATTTTCCGCAATTTACTTTCGGCAATTTAAATTCAATACCGCCTACATGGTCGGTCGCACTTATCAACTGTTTAATTTTCCGCACTTTAAATTCCAGCAATTTACTTTCAGCAATTTAAATTCAATACCGCCTACATGGTCGGTCGCATTTTAATTTTCGTAAACATTCAACTGCTTTAATTTTTCGCACACTGCTGGAAATCCTTCGGCAAATTATCAACTGTTTACTTTTCCGCACTTTACTTTTCCGCACTTTAAATTTCAGCAATTTACTTTCAGCAATTTAAATTCAATACCGCCTACATGGTCGGTCGCAATATCAACTGTTTATTTTCTGCAATATCAACTGCTTTAATTTTTCGCAAAACTGCTGGAAATCCTTCCGCAAATTATCAACTGTTTACTTTTCCGCACTTTACTTTCCCGCACTTTAAATTTCAGCAATTTACTTTCAGCAATTTATATTCAATACCGCCTACATGGTCGGTCGCAATATCAACTGTTTATTTTCCGCAAATATCCAACTGTTTATTCCCTGCATTATCAACCTGTTTTATTTTCTGCAAATCATTAAACTTTTTTCTTCCCTGTAAATCGCCAATAGCATTTAATTTTTCTGCACTTATCAAAACGGCATTTCATTTTCGTATGCGTAAAATCCATCATTTTTCGCATGCAATCAACCCAGCATTTAAATTCTCGTATGCGTAAAATCAATCATTTTTCGCATGCAATCAACCCAACATTTAAATTCTCGTATGCGTAAAATCACTCATTTTTCGCATGCAATCAACCTAGCATTTAAATTCTCGTATGCGTAAAATCAATCATTTTTCGCATGCAATCAACACAGCATTTAAATTCTCGTGTGCTTAAAATCAATCATTTTTCGCACGCAATCAACTTAGTATCTCATTTTCGTATGCGTAAAATTCATCATTTCTCGCATGCAATCAATTGTCACCATTTATTTTCATGCACTCATCAAGCTCAGCATTTAATTCTCGTGTGCGTACAATCCATCATTTTACGTGTACAATCAATTGTCATTTAAAATTTTCATTGCTCAGTTATTTCTCAAGCTATCACTAACACTCTCGTTTTGTAGGTTAATTTCAAGCTTCGCTCGAAAGTACGCCTCACAAGTCCTTTTTATTTATTCGATGCTTTTCACAAATATCAACTGCATGCATGATATATAGAACTGCTAGAATTAAAATCAACCCACATGAACAACGTGTTTAAAGAGTTGCTTAAAATGCCATGTTCATATGATTTTAAATTCTCGCTTGTATTGACTGCATGTACATGGGGACTTTCGATCCCACTTCAGTTTTTCACTTTAAAATCAATCATTTAAATTGGTACTCTGTTAGCCATCCATGTTAGGATCACGTAGTAATTAAGTTAATCATGCATGGCCCGATGATGAAAAAAGAGGGCGCTCATTCAGTCTTACGGAAAATTCAGTCCCATCACGATCATAATAAAGACTAAAGTGACGATTCCTCTGAGGGCCCCCTTTTTCAAAACGCATTTCTCAAACACCTTTTTAAACACCTCTCTCATCAACCGGTAACCGTTTTCGGATGTGTCTCGGGTGCCTAACACCTTCCCGAGACCATAATACGACCCCGAACCTTTGTCTGGGGTCCAGACCCCTTTTTTTTGTGCCTTTAGTTTTTTTACTTATTATATTTCCTATGCCATGACGATTAGGGTTCCCTAAGCCTAGCAACCAAATTAGGGTGGCGACTTCATTGCATGCTGCGAGGCGTCCTTTTACGCCGAGCATCTGAAGGTCTCAAATTTCGTTGCACACTCGCGAATTTTTTTTAAATTTCCGAGGCGCGACAGTTTGGCGACTTCACTGGGGACATTAGGGTAGGAGCCGGTTTTATCTTTTTAGAGAGGTGTTTTATTTGTTTATTTGCTTTGATCAATTGTTGGCCTGTTTATTTATTTGCTTTATCAATTGTCATATGCATTTCATAGCCCCCTACACCCAGGGGACAATTACCAAAATAGGAGGGTAGTAGTGACGCCCTAGGACACATGTCCTGGGTAGTGTTCACCAATCCCAACTCGGATGAACCCCTAAAGCCAGTCGAAAGGTTATACGATTTCGCAAGGAATCGGGCGACTGGACGACACTTTAGGGACCTTTTCATGGTATCATCCGGGAACCATTCAAGCCAGTTAGAAATGTCGGAATCAGAGCCCCAGCACGTGCATCATGATTATACCTGTTTGTCGTGGCATATTGACGTGATTTTTCTGTTATACGAACTGTAAATTTTCTGACACGTGCAGGTTACTTTGCATTTAAAATCTTATTTTTGTCCCATAGGACCCATTTTGCTCATTCGACATGTCGGCACATACACTACTTTCACTTGATATTTTCGGGGAACGAAGTTTCAACGATCAGACACTACAAAGCCGAATTGCCGCTTTAGAGGCTGAGATAGAGATGAAGAAAGGGGAGTTGGCTTCAATGGAGTACCTTTGGCAGGAACAAGAAGACTCAGACGCCTAGGAATGACACCTTCAGGGAAAGGCTCGGATATCGGCAAATCTTTTCTTTTTAGCTAGGACCCCTGATTCCACCTATCTTAGCCATTTTTGATAAATTTAGCAAGTTTACCATACTTTTGTAAACACTTTTAATAAAGTCGTACTCTTTCGGATATTTATTAAAATCGCCTCATTTTTACCATATCAATTATCCATCCAAACGCAACTCAAAAGACTATCGCAAAAAGAAAGAGAAAATCCCTCCGGGATAAACACAGTCGTTTCACCCAAAGAACCAAAAAATCAGACCAAACATTCAAAAAAACAAAAAAACAAAAAAACAAAAACAGCCAAATATTGCCCACTCGTGGCTTTGTCCTCTTAGCTTATCACGACCTCCAAGTTCATGGCATTGATTGTCATCCCTCCCCTCGGTTGGGTTCACCAGGCGTCAGGCCCTACGTCATTTGCAAGCACAGTATGAAAGAGATCTTCCTAGCATGGCGGCATTGGTTGCCCCTGCTGATTTGGGTTTCGCCGTTAGCATCTCAGGTTTGCTTCATATCGGGGGAATGTATAGAGGCTTCTGTCGTATCTTGTCAACCACTGGGATTCCTCGCCTCACCGACCTCCTTGGAAATATCAAGTGAAAGTGTGGCCGGAAAATGAATGAGCAACGTGGAGGCCTCGGGATTGCATATCACCTGTATATCCTCACTTGTATTTACTTTTTCTGTGTTTTTCCCTTTTTCAGGTTCACAATAGCTCCTCGAAAGCAAGCTACTCCGCACAGGCTCCCCCTAACTAGACTTCAAAAACGAAAAATGACTGAACCGGCCAAGACCGATGAAGCACTAATGGCTAGAATCACGGAGTTAGAGGAGCAAGTTAGGATCACTACAGAAAGAGCCACCAGGGCCGAAAAGGAAATAGATGAAGTTGTCGCCGAAGTACCACCAAGTTTTGATCTCCCTCAAACAAAAGGACCTCACTCTTCGCTCACCGTCGTAGGACCTTCCGTACTCCCGCCACTTTCTGGTCCCCCGGGCCATTGGAGATGGGATAATCCCTTCACAGTACCCATCACTGCAAATCCTACAGCTAAGGCGGGTGAAGAGATCTCCCCGTCGCTTCAGTACCTTTCAATCAACCCTGCTGGGGACCCCAGCAAGAGCCAGGCCCACCCAGAGGACCTGTATCTCCCTCCTATTCCTCCGAGCACGGTTCCCGGACCTATGGGAACTCAGCTCCTCACTTTCAACCCAGCGCAACCGCAGTTCTCATCAGGACTGTCGCTACCCTTCGGTTCTAACCCCATTGGGGCCGAGCAACCGAAAGGGGATCGACTGAATCTTCTCGAGGAGAGGCTCCGAGCAATTGAAGGGGTTGATCCATTTGACCCTACCGGCCCCGCCGATATGTGCATGGTCCCCGGGATCGTCATACCTCCAAAGTACAAGATCCCGGACTTCGAAAAATATACTGGGGTAGAATGCCCGAAGACCCACCTCAGAGCATACTGCAACAAGATGGCAGAGATGATCCACAACGAACCGTTGTTGATCCATCTATTCCGAGAAAGCTTGACCAAGCACGCCCTAACTTGGTATATGGGGCTGGACAGAGCCAGGATCAGGACGTGGAGAGACCTGTCTGATGCCTTCTACCGACAATACAAATTCAACATGGAGGTGGCTCCTGACCGCGCCGACCTGCAAAATCTGGAAAAGAAAATCGGCGAGTCCGTGAAGACCTATGCACAAAGATAGAGAGAGTTGGCTTCGAGAATCTCTCCACCCTTAAGCGACAAGGAACTCTTGTCGATTTTCTTGCACACCTTCAAAGCTCCCTACTACACCTACCTGATCTCGAACCCCTCAAACAGCTTCTCCGACATGGTCCTAATTGCCGAAAGAGTCGAGCAAGGGATTAAGTCTGGGCGAATCACGCATCCAACACCAGAGTCCGTACCAAAGAAAGCATCAGTCGTGAAAAGGGACGTCGGATTTGTCGCTCCCCAAGTTAATCAGGGGCAGCCGTTTCCGCCACCACCGCCTTATTTGGTACCACCGCCGTATCAGTCGGCGTCACTATATCAACCCACCTCCTTTCCTTTTAATTCACCACCAATCGCTAATATCCTACCTCAAAATCCTACTCATTTCCCACCACCTCCAGTGCAAACATCACAACCTATGCAACCCAAACCATATAACCCACCAAAAGACCCAAATAACCAAAACACGACCAACAATCGGTGGAACCGAGAGCCTCTACCTCCTCTCCCTCTCCCTGCAGGAGAAATCTACAAACATCTCCTGGCGGCCGGACAGATCGTACCGGTTCCGGCTCAGCCTCAATTGCCTCCTTACCCAAAGTGGTATGATCACAACGCAAGATGCGAATATCACGCTGGAGCCCCAGGTCACACTCTGGAAAATTGCTTCGCATTCAAGGCAAAGGTCCATCACTTGATCAAAAGTGGATGGGTATCTTTCGAAGGATTAGCAAAAGGACCCAACACATCCACCAACCCTCTTCCCAATCATTCCCAAGGAAAGGGAGGGGTGAATGCCATCTCGGCAGGAGAAAGCAACGGCCATTTATCTTCCGCATCGAGTTGGCCACAAGAACAGCTTTTCCAGGCCTTAGCTCGAGAGGGATATGTGCTATACTCAGGGGGAAATCCGAGTCACTGCATGTACTGCAAAGGAAGTGACGGTCATAAGATCCGAAGCTGCAAGTCGTTCGCAGAAAAGGTGAGACAACTCTCGAGTCTCGGGGTAATACAAACCCAGAAAGTGACCCCTGGGGAAGGATCCATCAACACGATCGGAGATGGATTTCCTATCCCGCATAACGCCAATGGAACCCCACTCCAAATGGTCCAGAAGAAAGGATCGACTTCATCGTGCAAGCGGTTCTCCGCGCGCCGCGACGAAGGCGACCGCGAGATTGACACCTTGGGCCAACCTTCCGGGAAGTTCGATTACCTCGTCAGGTATTCGGCACCACCTTCCTATTCTAGCACAGTGCCCTTACTACCTTCTTGGGAATCCTCAGACTCCGAGTCATACCCTTCACCGACATGGTCGCTTCCTCCGTTTCCTTTGAAAGAGATCTACGCAAGCCTTTTGGCAGACGGGCAGATTACACCATCCCTACTCTCGCCTTAATCCCTTCCTTACCCCAGCTGGTATGATCCAAAGGATAGCTGCGAATATCACGCCGGAACCCGAGGACACTCCTTGGAAAACTGTTACGACTTTAGAGAGAAGGTCGAGCACCTAACCAAAGAAGGACGAATCTCGTCCAAAGGTTTGACAAGGGGTCCTGATATGACAACCAGTCCTCTACCGCACCATAATCCTGGGATGAGCGACATTTCTTCCATTGGAATTAACCTTTCTCACCTGTCGATGGGGGAAGTACCCAATGAAGAATTGTTCTTCGCATTAGCCAACAACGCTTATCTGCCATTCCCAGGGAATAGTCAGGCCCAATGCCTATTCTGCCAAGGGGAAAGCAAGCATGACATCCAGGATTGCAGACTTTTTCGGCAAAAAGTCAAGCAACTCGCAACATTCGGGATCATTCAAACCAAAGGGGAAACCCAAGGAGCCATCAACGCCATCGAGGACAATCCACCAGCACCTTACCCCTTCGAATACGTGGCCCAGGCAGGGGAGGCAGCCACGATCCCATGCAAAGTAGTATTCACATTAGCTGTGAATACTCCCAGCCGGGACTTACACGCGGTCCCATTCAACTACGGATACACGGTGGTCACCACCCCTCCTGCAGTCGCACCAACAACACTCGCTATCGGTGAAGCCTCTCATATCGGGGGCATGACTCGCACCGGAAGATGTTATATCTCGGAGGAAGTAGAAAAGCAACGACAAGCCAAAGGGAAAGACCCTGTGATCCGCGAAGAGATAGTAGAAGAGACGCAAGGTTTGAGCAAACCTGTAACTGAGGACGAGACAGCCGAGTTCCTCAAGATCATGAAACAGAGCGAGTTCAGCATCATCAAACAGCTAAAGAAAACCCCAGCTCGTATCTCCATCATGGAGCTGATCCTCACTTCAGAGCCGCATCGCCAAGCTCTCTTAAAAGTCTTGAAACAAGCTTTCGTGACTAAGGATATCACCACAGAAGGGGTGGAAAACCTTGTCGGAGGATCCAAGCCTTAAGCAGCATTTCCTTCTCGGAAGAAGAGATCGACCCCTCGGGAAGAGATCACAACAAGGCCCTATACATCACGGTGGAATGTAAGGGACACGTCATAGCAAAGGCCCTAATCGACAATGGGTCCGCACTTAATGTCATGCCCAGGCATGTCCTTGAACAGCTGCCGGTCGATTCCTCCCTCATAAAACCTAGCGGAATGATGGCGAGGGCTTTCGATGGCACCACTCGAGAGATCATCGGGAACATTGAGTTGGATATGGTCATCGAGCCCCACCCTTTCATCTTGACATTCCAGATCATGGAAATCCAACCCGCCTATAGCATGCTTCTAGGACGGCCTTGGATCCATTCAGCGGGAGCCGTCCCCTCTTCCCTGCATCAGTGCCTCAAATACTTCAAAGACAATGCCCTCATCACGATAAAGGCCGAAGAAGCCTTGATCTTGGCCAAGCATGCATCCGTGCCTTACATCGAAACTACCGAAACCCTGGAGAGTTCCTTCCAAGCCTTTGAAATTGTCAACGCGGGTTGGATTGAGGAGGGATCCCCCGTTTGCGAAGCCTCAAAATCTAGGGTAGCCGAAACAACCACTAAGTCAACACTAGAGGGAAGCTTCCAATTAGGAAAACGGCTCGGGGCCGAGTTACAAGGATCGAAAGGCTGGGCGCCTCCGAAGAGCTTCGGAGATCGATTTGGGTTAGGGTACCAACCCAGCAAGGCCGATTTCACCAGGATCGCCCAAGAAAAGAAAGAAAAGCAGCTGGCTAAGCTATTTGGACGTTCTGCGCCAGAGGGCAAAATGTCGATTCCCCATATCAGAACCACGTTCCCCTTCGCCGCTGAAACCATCAATGAAAATCCAATCAGGGTATCAGACCTCCGTATCTGCACTCTAGGAGAAGAAGGATCGTCGCCTGGTTCAGTCATTTTCGTTAAGAAGTCAGGGGAGTCTGTGGGCAACTGGACCATCACCATGCTTCCGGATGTCTCTCCGTAATTTCTCATTTTGAAAAATATATATGTTTTTGGCACGTTTTCTTACGAAAACATTTTTGTAGGGACTCTTGTTCCCTTTTGTTAAAAATCAATATATATGCAAATTTTCATTTTACGCATCTTTTTTTTCGCGCTTTTAATTTCAGGATGAGTGTTAGTTCGGATTGTCTTGATAAAACCTATGTCTTTACTGGCGAAGAAATCATCGCTACGACCGAAGACAAGGCCGAAGTCTCCGACGAACTGACCCGTTTACTAGAAAGTTCAGAAAAGGAAATAACCCCTCATCGGGAGGAATTGGACGAAGTAAACTTGGGGGCAAGCAATGAGAGTCAAAAACTGGTCAAGATCGAAACTACCCTGGATACGACTCAGAGAGAAAGGTTGATTTCTCTCCTCAAGGACTACTCCGATGTATTCGCATGGTCATACGCCGACATGCCAGGTCTTGATCCCGGGATAGTTGAGCATCGTATTCCGTTAAAACCTGAGTTTAAGCCTGTCAAGCAAAAACTTCGGAGGATGCATCCAGACATCCTTCTGAAAATCAAAGAAGAAGTTACCAAGCAACTAGACGCGGGTTTTTTGAAAGTTGCGGAGTACCCAGAATGGATCGCCAACATAGTGCCAGTGCCTAAGAAAGATGGGAAGGTTCGCATGTGCGTGGACTTTCGGGATCTCAATCGAGCTAGCCCTAAAGACGACTTCCCTCTTCCCCATATCGACATCTTGGTAGATAGTGCCGCCAGAAATGACATGTTCTCTTTCATGGACGGATTCTCGGGGTACAATCAGATCAAGATGGCACCCGAGGACAGTGAAAAGACGACCTTCATCACGCCCTGGGGAACCTTCTGCTACAAAGTGATGCCCTTCGGATTAAAGAACGCAGGAGCCACGTACCAACGTGCTGCTGTCACCCTTTTCCACGACATGATGCATAAAGAATTGGAAATATATGTCGACGACATGATAGCCAAGTCTCGCGGCACGCAAGATCATGTGGACATCCTGAGGAAGGTGTTCGAACGGTTGAGGCAATTTCGGCTACGGCTAAACCCAGCTAAGTGTACCTTCGGAGTGACTTCCGGGAAGTTATTGGGATTCATCGTCAGCAACAAAGGTATAGAAGTGGATCCTGATAAGATAAAAGCCATTCAGGAGCTACCCGCTCCCAGCACCGAAACGGAAGTACGAAGCTTTTTAGGTCGCATCAACTACATCGCTCGCTTTATCAGCCAGTTAACACTTACCTGCGAGCCGATGTTCAAGATGCTAAGGAAACACGAAAATGCAGAATGGGACGAAGACTGCCAAAAAGCCTTCGAGAAAATCAAGACATATCTGCAAAGCCCACCGGTACTAGTTCCCCCGACGCCAGGACGGCCCTTGCTCATGTACATGACAGTCACGGCTAGCGCCATGGGTTGCGTTTTGGGACAGCACGACGAGTCTGGAAGGCGTGAACAAGCCATCTACTACCTCAGCAAAAAATTCAACGAGTGCGAAATGCGCTACTCTATGTTGGAACAAACTTGTTGCGCCCTAGCATGGTGCGCCCGAAGGCTCCGGCAGTACATGTTGTATTACACGACTTGGCTAATCTCTCGCATGGACCCCTTGAAATACATTTTCGAAAAGTCGTACGTATCAAGTCGCATTTTTAGATGGCAAGTCTTATTAGCTGAGCACGAGATCATCTATGTGACTCAGAAAGCGGTTAAAGCAAGCGCCCTCGCCGATCACTTGGCCGATCATGCCTCGGACGAGTACGAGTCGTTGAGCTTTGACTTCCCCGATGAGGACATCATAATGATTGAAGATGAGGTCACAGAAAATCTCCGAGAAGACGATTGGTGGACCATGTTCTTCGACGGTGCGGTGAACCTCTCGGGCAAGGGAGTGGGAGCCGTGGTCATAGCCCCAGATGGCCGTCAATTCCCCATAGCATGCAAATTGAACTTCCCATGCACCAATAACGTCGCCGAGTATGAGGCATGCATCAGTGGTCTGACAGCAGCCATCGACTTAAAAGTAAAGAAGCTCCGAATCTTCGGCGATTCAGCACTCGTCATCTATCAAGCCCAGGATCTATGGCAGACACGGGATTCCAAGCTCATCCCTTATCAAAGGCTACTCACCCAACTCACACGGGAATTCGAGGAAACCGAATTCGACCGAGTCGACAGAGAAAAGAACCGCTTCGCAGATGCATTAGCCACGTTGGCCTCAATGTTTAAGTTAGAATGCGGAGTAATGCTCCAACCATTGAGAGTGGAAGTAAAGGAAACTCCGGCATGTTGTGTCGCCTTGGAAGAGGAACCTGACGGCAAGCCATGGTTCTACGACCTAGTACAGTTCATCAGAAACTGGGAGTACCCACCGGGGGCAAGCCGGGTTAGCAAAAAGACCCTCCAAAGCTTAGCACTAGACTTCTACCTCGACGGCGAGGTTCTATATAAAAGGAGAGCTGATGGAGCTTTGCTTCGCTGCGTCACCATGACCGAGGCAAAGAGAATCATAGCAGAGATCCACGAAGGGGTTTGTTCCACACACGCAAGTGGACACATGATGGCCAGGCAGATAATGAGGCAAGGTTATTTTTGGCTCACCATCGAACGAGATTGCATCAGCTATTTTTGGAAGTGCCACAAATGTCAAATCTATGCGGACCATCTCCACGTCCCTCCAGCCCCTCTCTTCAGCATGACGTCACCTTGGCCTTTTGCAATGTGGGGAATCGACATCATCGGCCAAATTCATCCAACAGCCTCTAATGGCCATCGCTTCATCCTCGTAGCAATCGACTATTTCACCAAATGGGTAGAGGCCACCTCTTACTCCAACATCACTCAGAAAACCACCATGCGATTCATTGAGAGAAATATCATTTGCCGTCATGGGGTCCCAGAAACCATCATCACGGACAACGACACCAATCTCAACGGAAAGATGATTGACGATCTTTGCCAACGTTGGAAGGTGAAGCACCGAAACTCGTCACCATATCGACCAAAGGTGAATGGCGCAGTCGAAGCAGCAAACAAGAACCTGAAGAGGATCATCCAAAAGATGGTAATCACTCACAAAGACTGGCACGACATGCTTCCCTTCGCACTACATGCTTATCGGATAGCAACCCGTACGTCCATAGGGGCAACTCCCTACTCATTAGTTTACAGCATGGAAGCCGTAATTCCCCTCGAGGTAGAAATTCCTTCTCTCAGAATCCTGGCAGAATCTGAAGTAGAAGAATATGATTGGGCGAGAGTGAGGTACGAGCAGCTAAACCTCCTTCCCAAAAAGCGCTTGGCCGCTATCTGCCATGCGCAATTATATCAGCAAAGAATGGTCAACGCTTATAACAAGAAAGTGCGACCTCGCAAATTCGAGGCTGGGAATTTAGTGCTAAAGAAAATTCTCCCTCATCAGGAGGCCAGCAAAGGAAAGTGGGCCCCAAGGTACGAGGGCCCGTACCTGGTCAAAAGTGCATTCTCAGGGGGTGCCCTAATGCTAACCAACATAGATGGAGACGATCTCCCGAAACCGGTAAATGCCGATGCAGTCAAGAGATACTTCGCCTGAAGCATCGTGGACAGAGCGTCCGGTCAGCCAAAGACATAGGGTTTTATCATGACAATCTAGCACAAACATTTGTCCTGAAATGAATAAAATAAGTTTTTTTCAAGAGATGCTTTGTTTTAAAATTTGTTGTCCCCTGTTTTTTCTTAAAATTGTGAGATGACAAAAGGAGGCATGGCATGGATGGATCCCCAGGAGTAGCTCGGGATGCAAGACGCGTCACTTAGACTAACGCCACTAATCATTCTTCAGTTTTGCAGGGACGTAAGGTCTCACGCCTCAGCTCGTCATCACGATAGAACCAGAGAGTTCCGCTCGTAGGAGCTGTTGAATTGCCGTAGCAGGCCATCTTCAAGAGCGAATCAGGAAAGATTTTAAGACAAGCCATCACCATCTAAAGCGAGATTTCTTTTCCTCGCAGTGCTACCGGCCCTTCGGTGCATCGCAAATAATCGGTCTCAAAGGACTAAACGTTGGACCAAAGTCACAAAGCCCATCCGATGCAAATCACACCGCAATGACCCACGGATAGCCCGTCTAAAAGGGAGAGCTTAAAACTTATCAATCACATTACTTTTGCTAAAAATTGTCTTGCATTTACTCCTCATTTGTCATCACCTTGTCTTTTTCAGGGACTAGGTCATCCCAATTCGTTGCCTGCAGAAGAACGGTAAGCATACACCCTTGCGGCCCCGCTGCACATCTCGGAGACAGAGGATTTCCCCTTTACCCCCGAGCAATCACGAAGCCCATCAACGAAGGTCTAACAAGAACCGGTAAGTAAATGGACCAAATGCGTATCTCATCATCCCTTCAACCTGGATCGGCGGTTCCCATGAAGCAGCTGAAAAAGAAACCAATCAGCGCATCTAAGCAAGGCATTCTGGAGCTGGGACTACGTCATAAGCACCCTTAAAAAGCCGAGTTAAAGGAAGGGAGAATCCCTGAACTTATCTTAGTTTTGTTTTTAAATTAATTTCCCTTTCCGTTTTCCCCTCTGCATCTCACAGGGACGGGAAGCATCTCGCTGTCATCCGCAGGGAGCTTGTGGAAGACGCCCGCGCAGCCCCGCTGCGCGGTTCAGGGGAGTCCCTCTTTCTTTTCCCTTTATTTAAATTTTTTTTTATTCTTGCTCGCTTTGATTAGCTTTAAGTCGAGTACGGTCGTCTGGCCCACTGGGGGGCAACCTTAGGTCCTCGTTAGAACGTTGCAAATAAGTCGTCCCCCACATTCTAGCAATCAAACGTCTAGCAATCAAAACATCTAGCAATCAAACATCTGGCCATCAAACATCCAGCAATCAAACATCTGGCCATCAAACATCCAGCAATCAAACATCTGGCCATCAAACCATCTAGCAATCAAACATCTGGCCATCAAACATCCAGCAATCAAACATCTGGCCATCAAACATCCAGCAATCAAACATCTGGCCATCAAAACATCCAGCAATCAAACATCTGGCCATCAAACCATCTAGCAATCAAACATCTGGCCATCAAACCATCTAGCAATCAAACATCCAGCAATCAAACGTCTAGCAATCAAACCATCCGGCAATCAAATCATCAATCAATCAAAAATCAAAAATCAATCAAAAATCCCTCTTTAGCCCGGCTCAAACAAAAGCATACTACTCTCATAAGCATTTTCATACACAGCATAGGTTAGGAATATTTAATCCCTCTGTTAACTCCAGCATCTATCCAAATTACGTGCCATGCATGATATTACTTGTTTGCTCTTATATCCGCGGTTTGCTCCGACGTAAGCAGTCACAAACAAATCCCGGTAAGCATCTTTGAGCCATCACGTCTTATCCTTCATGAGTGTAAGGGCCTGACTAGATACTAGTTGAGTTCGCATAATATCCAGGGTACATGCGCCATTAGACATGGGATAGCTATAAAATGACGTGGGACTTTTATGATTTTCTCCACTTTTTTCGTTTCTTCCCTCTTTCCACTATATATGTCATCACTCCCCCCAAACCGTCAATATCACTCATACCCCGGGAGCCAAAGAGCAGTTTCAGCTAAAATTGCCAGCCGGAAGCAAAAGCACGCCAAGTTCAAATTCACGATGAAGGAGACGGAAAAGGTCACCAAGAGATCGCTAAGGACTATCACCGAAGAAGCAGCAACGACGAAGGCTGAGGCCTCAAGACAGAAGGGGAAGAGATCAAGACAAAGGCTGTGCTTGCTCTGCTCTGTTGCATTTTCAAATCAAATCAAAAAGGGGAGGGATATATAAAAATAAAAAAATAAAAAAATAAAAAAAAGAGGGGAAATGAGAAAAAAAAAGGAGAGGGGAAAAAGAAGAAGAAGAGAGAAATGCTCAGAGACATTCGAAGAATACAAACAGTCGGAGAGCCAAAGCAAGCACAGCCGGGGACAACTCAATTCGAGAAAATCTCGAAGACAACTTTCCCCAGTGTACTCGAGTAGAAAAGCCCAAGGCCAACTCGAGAAATCTCAAAGTATCCTTCCCCAGTAAAGTCAAGCAAAAGAGGCCCAACGCCAACTCA
The DNA here is from genome assembly GCA_963691705.1 of Viola odorata. Taxonomy (NCBI): domain Eukaryota; kingdom Viridiplantae; phylum Streptophyta; class Magnoliopsida; order Malpighiales; family Violaceae; genus Viola; species Viola odorata. The sequence goes on from OY829543.1 coordinate 13,578,987, forward strand.
AGAAACCTCAAAGCAAGCAGAAAGGGGCCCCACGCCAACTCAAGTAGTGAGTCGCAAAAAGAACAGCGACGACACTCCCCAATGAGGACTCAAGAAAAGGGCCCCAGGCCGAACAAAATGCCCCCCAGCAAGGATCCCAGAGCTCACGCACTCTGTCAAGCAAGCATCCTCAGCGAAAAGCGAAAAGGCTCACGTACCTCGCCCTCATCAGCAAAGCATCAGTCATCAAAAACCTTCCAGCAAAGCAACCTTTTTCAAAACAAACTCATTTCCGGACGTTTCATGTCCTTTCATTCTTTTCCGTAAAAGTCCCATCGATTATTAGAGTGCCCATGCATGTGCATCTTCATTTGAAGTCTATTCACTCGGATTGACATTGCGAACTGTAAATTATGTATCATGTTAGTTGCATCTTTATGAGTGTAAAACACTTAGCCTTGTTTCAGAGCGTGAGTGCAAACACTAATATCAGGTGAGGACTGCTTACGGCTGCAAATCGTGGGAAAGTCTTGTCCTTGGGGTCGTTACCTCCTGAGCAGGACACAAACGCATTCTAGGTTCGTATCAAGGCCGCTGGCGATAGCTTTCTTCTCCTCCCAGAGTGACATCATAGTTTAGTCTTTAGCATTAGCATCTCCTCCTCCCAGAGCGACAGCATTTAGCATTCTTCTCCTCCCAGAGCGACAGCATTTAGCATTCTCCTCCTCCCAGAGCGACAGCATTTAGCATTCTTCTCCTCCCAGAGCGACAGCACTTAGCATTCTTCTCCTCCCATAGCGACTTTAGTTTAATTTCCGCATCTCGCGCCTTCTCCTATGGGAATCGGCGTTGTTTAAATTTTCTGCCTTAGCATTCTTCCCCTCCCAGAGCGACAACACTTAGCATTCTTCTCCTCCCAGAGCGACCTTAGTTTAATTTCCGCATCTCGCGCTTTCTCTTACGGGAATTGACAGCATTTAGTTTTCAGCGTAGCATTTCTTCTCCTCCCAGAGTGACAGCATTTAGTTTCAGCATTAGCATTTCTTCTCCTCCCAGAGTGACAGCATTTAGTTTCAGCATTAGCATTTCTTCTCCTCCCAGAGTGACAGCATTTAGTTTCAGCGTTAGCATTTCTGCTCCTCCCAGAGTGACAACATTTAGTTTCCAGCGTAGCATTTCTCCTCCTCCCAGAGTGACAGCATTTAGTTTCCCGCGTAACATTTCTTCTCCTCCCAGAGTGATAGCATAGCGTAGTTCTACCTTTTTCAATCTTAGCATTTCTTCCCCTCCCAGAGCAACATCATTTATACAATTCTACATTTCTGCATAATTATTTTCCTCCTCCTAGAGTGACATCATTAGGACAAATCATTCATACTTCTGCGAATCGCGCACTATCTTCCGAAGCAACATCAGTCACATGTCAAGTGATCATTTCCCCAGTGGGGCTGCCGTTTACATTTTCGTAAAATTACTTTCCATCCCCGGTAGAGTAGTTGTCATTTACATTCCCTGCAACTTATGTGCCTCTCAATACCCGAGCAGATCTAAGTTTACGTCTTTGCAGGATCAACAACCTATCTCCTCCCAGAGTGACGTCAAGCAAGCACCTGGTATCCCCAGTAACAGCATCAATCAATCTCCTCCTCCCAGAGCGACATCAAGCAACTACCTCCTCCCAGAGCGACCTCATCACTGTAAGTTTGAGGTAAGACCTGCCGTGTCGCCAAAATTCGGATATCTAGGGGCAACTGTCTTTACTGCTTATCAAATACTTCGATAAGACAGTAAAGAGGGGGCAACTGTTGATACCCGAATTTTGACGCCATTTTTATTTAATTTTAGCATTTCTGTTATTCAGTTAATTTACAGTCATTTTCAGTTGATTTAATGTCGCTAGCATTCTTAGGTGTTTCGTGGCATTTTAGCATCATCGTTAGCATCGTCAGCTTTCGAAATCGCATTTTTAATTTTTCGGCATGTATTTTCATTATTATTATCATTAATATTTTTAGCCTTAAAAATCACATTTTTAATTATCAGGCAGTCGTTTGCTAACTTTTTCTTCGTTTTAGGTCATCACATGAATTTTAGGATTTTTTATATTTTAGCACATTTTTTAGTATTTTTATTATTTTATTATTATTTTTATTCGAGCTTTTATTGGACCCGAGTAAGTCCACTCGGACAATAGCTTGACTTTAAAATGTTTTCCATCAACTAGTTGCTAGATTTTTTTCTGGTCGCAACGGTCTACAGCGATTCGCGTAACTTTCGGCGTAACGTTATTATTTTTCCGTTCAAACGTTTCACATTTTTGAACGCGAAAATAAACACGTTAAACGAGGAATTTTTATCCTTCGCTGTAGACGGTTAAACCCGTCGTATTTTTCTCTACGCGACGGTACCTTCGGCTCGAAAAGTCAGAACGTTTGGTCGCGGGAACCGGCTCGAGGCCATTTTAATCAGATAAAATGCCATTTGATCATGGCCATTGATCTGGTCAACCAAGGAAAGTCAACCAGATCAATGGCCCTTGATTTAATGTGCATAATGCACATGCACAGTGCCAAGGGAGTGCAGCGAAGCAGCCCACGCCCGAGCCACCTGCTCCCGTCGCGTCCATAGCCTCCTGTTCCTCCGCCATCATCAGCGCTATCACCCTAGCTCCGCCACCTCACGCAGCCGTAAACCCGACGTCATCACAGCGACGTCATCACGGCCTCCACGCGCAGCACCCGCACCTCCTCCTCACGCGATCTTCGGCTATAAATAGCCCCCTCCTCCAATGCATTCGGGGCACACAAAAAAAACGGCAAGAAACCTTGCTTTCTTCCCTCCCTCTGATCAGTTGCTCATATTGAGCGAAGATCGTCAAAGTTCAAAGTTTGAGAGTGAGTTTCTCTCTCTAGAATTTCTCGGTTTTTTTAGCCACTTTCTTGTTTAATTTCGTTTGGCTCTTGTTTGAGCAAGTTAATTGTTTTCTTTTATGTCATTAATTCAAATGCATAACGTAGATTAAATACACTCCTTCAATTTTAAAAATCGTTGGTTAGATCGCTCAAATTAATTAGTTTTCGATAATTAACAGTTTCGTCGTTTTTTCGAAATTAAATTTTGTACGAGTCAAACTAAAAATCGGGGTTGGTATAGTCGGGAAGTCGTCGAAGAGACGAACATTTTGGTACGAACGATTTTTAAATCGGCCACTTGTGGCCGGAGCTTTGCCGCCGGCAGTACGCCGGCGACCAAGAAAGGTGACGAATGAACAGTGCCAGGGCAACGACACTGTTCACGCGGGAATGGGCTTGGCAAGCCCATTCCCTTTTAAATTCTCATGGGCCAGGCACTATTCCTGGCCCATTTTTCACTTCTTTTCATTCTTCAATTGGGCCCAGCCCATTTTCAATTGTTTTCAAAACTTCGGATCACGTTTTTTCGTAAAATACTCGTATGCTTTGTATGATTATTTGTCGTACTAACACTTTTAATTTTCTGTAATATCAACTGTTTATTTTCTGTAAATATCAACTGTTTAATTTTCCGCACTTTAATTTTCTGCAATTTACTTTCGGCAATTTAAATTCAATACCGCCTACATGGTCGGTCGCACTTATCAACTGTTTAATTTTCCGCACTTTAAATTCCAGCAATTTACTTTCAGCAATTTAAATTCAATACCGCCTACATGGTCGGTCGCATTTTAATTTTCGTAAACATTCAACTGCTTTAATTTTTCGCACACTGCTGGAAATCCTTCGGCAAATTATCAACTGTTTACTTTTCCGCACTTTAAATTTCAGCAATTTACTTTCAGCAATTTAAATTCAATACCGCCTACATGGTCGGTCGCAATATCAACTGCTTTAATTTTTCACAAAACTGCTGGAAATCCTTCCGCAAATTATCAACTGTTTACTTTTCCGCACTTTACTTTCCCGCACTTTAAATTTCAGCAATTTACTTTCAGCAATTTATATTCAATACCGCCTACATGGTCGGTCGCAATATCAACTGTTTATTTTCCGCAAATATCCAACTGTTTATTCCCTGCATTATCAACCTGTTTTATTTTCTGCAAATCATTAAACTTTTTTTCTTCCCTGTAAATCGCCAATAGCATTTAATTTTTCTGCACTTATCAAAACGGCATTTCATTTTCGTATGCGTAAAATCCATCATTTTTCGCATGCAATCAACCCAGCATTTAAATTCTCGTATGCGTAAAATCAATCATTTTTCGCATGCAATCAACCCAGCATTTAAATTCTCGTATGCGTAAAATCACTCATTTTTCGCATGCAATCAACCTAGCATTTAAATTCTCGTATGCGTAAAATCAATCATTTTTCGCATGCAATCAACACAACATTTAAATTCTCGTGTGCTTAAAATCAATCATTTTTCGCACACAATCAACTCAGTATCTCATTTTCGTATGCGTAAAATTCATCATTTCTCGCATGCAATCAATTGTCACCATTTATTTTCATGCACTCATCAAGCTCAGCATTTAATTCTCGTATGCGTACAATCCATCATTTTACGTGTAAATGCTAGCTTTTCTCTCATTTTCCACAGATATGCTGCTGAGAAGCAGAATTATTCAAAAGAAGTCAGAAGAGCCTTTATCAGAGCTGTTTTGATGGTCGCAGAGCTATTTTATCCCAGACCTGGGATAAGGAAAGAAACTAGAAGCGTTGACCAGAGTCAACTGAATTAATGAGAAGTCAGACTGGGCTTGGGCCGTGAGCTGGATGCGAGCTGTTTGCTTCCAGAAGACTTATTTTGAAGAAATCACTCTCCAATTAGAACTCTTCCATTTAAAAACAATTAGCTTTTATTTGATTTGATTTTATTCTATCCTTACCTAGTTTTTAGGAGATTAGAAGCAGTTAAGTTTCTATTTAAATTAGCTGCTGGACAGAGGAAAAAGGGGGTCTTCTTCCTTATTCACGTTCTGCCATTGTTGCAGCTCAAACTCTTATTCTATTTCCTTTTTTATTTAATTTAATTCCGATTCAGTTTATGTTCATCTCTTTATTATTATTATTGTTATGTCGATGCTAGGCTAAACAATCTCTTTCTGGTAAGGATTCAAAGCCATGATTCCTAGGTTGTGAGATCAAATCGCACTTCACACACTCTACACTTATATTTTTATCCTTCTTGTTTGCATGACAACTTGTCCTTGTTCTTAGTAAAGCCTGATCAACTTCACTTAAGATTTGGAACGATTACAGTCTTTTCTGGAGGCTTTGGAGTCTACATTGCCAAGAGAAATACGAAGGCGACTAGCTGGTGACGGCTAGAAGAAGGATCAGATCTGGTTTATAGGATAGACACGATTCTCTATCCCAGGCCTGGGATTAGGTCTTTCCCTGTGTCTATCGATTGCCCTGATTAAATCCTATAGAGTGTCTCTTAGGATTATTAGGATAATTAGGGACTTCCAATAGAGTGTCTCTTTGGAAGTCTTGTGTAGGAGGAAAGTAGGAGATCTAGGTGACCAATACCTGATCTCTATAGCCATCCTATAAGTTTAGTGTTTAACACTTTTGCATCTATGATCAACCTAGTCGAATCATAAGCTAGAAGGAATCCTTACTGGGAAGTCTATCACTTGGTTACACACACTCAATCTGTTTACTGTTCTTTAATTCTGCTTCTTTTATTATTTGCACTCAACCCCCACTTAATCAATTGTCATTTAAAATTTTCATTGCTCAGTTATTTCTCAAGCTATCACTAACACTCTCGTTTTGTAGGTTAATTACAAGCTTCGCTCGAAAGTACGCCTCACAAGTCCTTTTTATTTATTCGATGCTTTTCGCAAATATCAACTGCATGCATGATATATAGAACTGCTAGAATTAAAATCAACCCACATGAACAACGTGTTTAAAGAGTTGCTTAAAATGCCATGTTCATATGATTTTAAATTCTCGCTTGTATTGACTGCATGTACATGGGGACTTTCGATCCCACTTCAGTTTTTCACTTTAAAATCAATCATTTAAATTGGTACTCTGTTAGCCATCCATGTTAAGATCACGTAGTAATTAAGTTAATCATGCATGGCCCGATGATGAAAAAAGAGGGCGCTCATTCAGTCTTACGGAAAATTCAGTCCCATCACGATCATAATAAAGACTAAAGTGACGATTCCTCTGAGGGCCCCCTTTTTCAAAACGCATTTCTCAAACACCTTTTTAAACACCTCTCTCATCAACCGGTAACCGTTTTCGGATGTGTCTCGGGTGCCTAACACCTTCCCGAGACCATAATACGACCCCGAACCTTTGTCTGGGGTCCAGACCCTTTTTTTTTGTGCCTTTAGTTTTTTTACTTATTATATTTCCTATGCCATGACGATTAGGGTTCCCTAAGCCTAGCAACCAAATTAGGGTGGCGACTTCATTGCATGCTGCGAGGCGTCCTTTTACGCCGAGCATCTGAAGGTCTCAAATTTCGTTGCACACTCGCGAATTTTTTTTAAATTTCCGAGGCGCGACAAAGAGTCACTTAAAATTCTCGCATATATTGACTGCATGTACATGGGGCCTTTCGATCCCACATCAAATTTTCCACTTCAAAATCTATCATTTAAATCTGTACTCTGTTAGCAATCCATGATAGGTTTACATAGTAATCAATCTAATCATGCATGGCCCGATGATGACATAGAGGGCGCTCATTCAGTCTTACAGAAAATTCAGTCCCATCACGTTACGGTCAGGAATAATCGATCGATCTTGATAAATGGTAACCCCGTCCGAAAGGTCTCTTTATTATTCCTGAACGTCACGATCATAAAAAAGACTAAAGTGACGATTCCTCTGAGGGTCCCCCTTTCAAAACAAAACGTATTTTATCAAATACCTTTTAAAAACACCTCTCTCATCAACCGGTAACCATTTTCGGATGTGACTCGGGTGCCTAACACCTTCCCGAGACCATAATACGACCCTGAACCTTTTGTCTGGGGTCCTGACCCCTTTTTTGTGCCTTTAGTTTTTTTTATTTATTATATTTCTTATGCCATGACGATTAAGGTTCCCTAAAACCTAGCAACCAAATTAGGGTGGCAACTTCATTGCATGTTGCGAGGCGTCTGTTTACACTGAGCATTGTAAGGTCCCAAATTTCGTTGCACACTCGCGAACTATTTTTTTGTAATTTTCGTGGGGCGCGACAGTCTCGCTTCTATATTACCAAACACTTCCTTATTCCAAGTTTTGATTTTTGTCTTCAGGTAACGCATTTTTTGTATCACATGGTAATCACCTGGGAACACTGTCCCCGCCTCCACCCACCATTCAGCTACTAGCTCTTTGAAGTCTCTGTCTTCCCACCAGATCACCAAGTCTCTGAAAGGCTTTGGTCCCCACTCTACCTTATCCCGTTTGAGCACCAACGGAACATGATCAGACCCGTTCTTATCAAGAGCAGTGAGTTCGCTATTATTGATGCAGCTAAGCCAACCTGCTTGAATAAAAATTCTGTCTAACTTACTTCTACTAATGGAGTTAGACCACGTGAATCTCCTACCATTCAGAGGAAGGTCATGAAGGCCACATCTGGTAACCCAGTCTTGAAAGGTAATTATTCCCGACGACCAACTTGTACCCTGCATACGGTCAGCTGGAACTAACGTTTCATTAAAATCCCCAGCTACCAATACTGGTAATTCTGAACTCTCTATTTTACTACCCATTTCTTCCCAAAACAGCTTACGTAGATCAGTAGAGTTTGGAGCATAAAATTTGTTTCCGTAAGAACCCCCTCCACCCAAATAATCCTCTCTCCCACCTCCGTTTTCTCGGCCTTAAACATTTTAGAATCCCACAATGAAATTAATCCACCCGATCTACCTTCCGCCGGGGCAAAATCCCATCGTGTGTCCTTGTTGCTCCCTAAACCATGCAACAGGAATTCATCTATCTCTTCCCTCTTACTCTCTTGCAGTAAGCAAAAAGTGACTTGATCTCCGTGTAACATCTTTCTAATGAACCGCCTTTTCCTAATCGACATCAGCCCCCTATAATTCCAAGAGAAAATCTGTAACATTGGATATATCCGTGGACTCCCAACCGAGGCTCCCTAATTCCTCAAGTATCCCACTTCCGCTCCAAACCTTTCCTGGTCGAAAATCCTAAGAGCATCCTCATTCACCTGTTCAATAAGAGACATTATACGTCCTATGTCCCAAGTTTTAGTTTCCAGCATAATCACCTCTCTCAATCGATTCATGTTCTCTATGTCTGTATCCTCTGCTCTAAATATACCGGTCTTCGAATTCACCCATGAACTGGCTGTCTCAAGGCTGCCAGTCACGTCCTTGAACCGCTTCACCTTCTTATCTCTTCTTCTCACTGCAATTAATGGGATTGCATCCGTTCCGTGACTAGATGCCAAAGGACTTGCCTCTTATCTAGGTGGTGTTTCCTTCACTTGGTCCACGTCTTCTTCCTGTTGTTTTTCTTCCTCCTCGGTTCTCTCCATTCCCATCTCCTTATCTGATTCCTCCTCAGTGGAATCTACTCCTGCCTTCCAGTCTACGTGGGATATCATCCCATGCATAGGTTCCTCTTGGCAGCTCACATTAAATAGTTTGTTCTCTACCTGAACGAGGATGTTACCCTTTACATATAAGTGATCTGTCGAGATTAGGATCCTAGCTACGTCGAACCTCCTCCTATCTATTGTGTCAGGGTCTACCACCACAAGCCTCCCTATGTCGATCCTAATTTCTCAAACGTGTTACCTCCCCAACATTGGACTGGTATCCCCGTGCATTGTACCCAGCATAATCGTCCCTTCTTAATAAATTCTTCTGACCATGGCATCAGCTTAGAAAAAACTAGATTATTACCTGTGTTGCTCTTCGCCTCAGCATCCTCCCGATTTTCAAACTCAAGCCAAATTAAACCTCTACCTAGCAATCTGATTTCATAGTTCCATCCCAATTCCAACACTATTTCTTTTATCTCTGGAATGTCCTCAATCCTACGTAGAACCCCTACTAAACTCCGATTCAGCCACTCTTTATTTTCTGTCGGAATCTCCAATTCTATTATCTCCCTTGCCTCCACCTCCTTTGGTTCTTTCTCTACTTCCTTTCTCGCCTGATTTGGCTATATTGCCCCAGTACCCATTTTCTGTTGACGTCCTGTTTTTGTTCCCACTTCCTCTGTGGTACGTGAATTCCCTTCTACTTCCTGTTCTGTAGTCTGACGCTTCCAAGCTTCTGATGATGTCTGTCCTCTGTGATTTCGCCCCAATTCCACTCTCGGCTTCTCCTTATTGGTCATCGATCTCGTACCTGTTTTCCAATTTCTAAATCTTCCTATATTGGCTCTTATGGTCGATGCTCCAATAAATTGGCGATTAAGAGCCAATTCCATATCTATCCTATTTTCGACCCAATCAAATCAGACAAAACCAAAACATTTTCCTTGTTTGTTTCTTCTAACCGGGATAAACACATCTGTAATCTTACTGAAAGGAGGCAATTTCCATCTCTACGTTACAAGATAACGAAGGGCACGTTGATCTACATGCATCGGAAGATTTTCTATATAATACGTAACTGCATGCATCGCTTCTCTCAATGTAACATCTGTTCCCTGTCGATTCCCTCTATACATGGCTGTTTGAATGGATTTTCACCCCGACCACAATAGGTGTGTCGGTGTTTGGGTATTCTCCGGCAGCAGTGGGCTGACCGGAGACGGCTAGGGTTTGGACCCGCGGAAAAACGCAAGGAAGCGCTTTCAAAAAAAAAAAAAATCCCTACTGAGCGTTTTATTTCTACACGTCACTGTTAGTTCTTCAATGAATTGGCACGCAGTTGGACTTGTATATTGAACATCCTCTATTATTACTGGATTGGTAAATGGTTAAGACATTTCTTCCTGAGAGAAAAAAACAATTAGAACCATAGAGAATGAAAATCATGAAAAAGGAAAAAAAGATGTAGATAACGTGTTGGAAATATTAAAAACATTTATTAAAAAATGATTTAATGAATAAATAAACTCTAAATATGCTGAGGTGGAGTTGACATGGACAAAATAACTATTAGTTAATAATTATGTTTAAAAGTACTAGACAATGAGAAATAAGTTTATAAAATATAAGTTTTTGGGAAAAAATTCAAACATAAATAGTATATCGAATAGATTTTGTTTCACTTTAAAAAAAAAGTGAAATTATTATAAAATAAAATAAAAATGTCGTAGTTTTCCTAAGTTTTCTTTATTGTGCTTATTTTTTTATTTTTTAAAACACTATTAAAATCTCATTTTAAGAATAATTGCACTTACGTGTCCTTTAAGTGTCGTGTAAATATCTATTTATATTTTAAAAATATCCTGGTGTTAAAAAGTACTCCCTCTGATACAAATTAAATGTCTTTCTCGCATCCCAATATTCAGTAGGTTTAACACTAAAAATACAAATAAAAACTACAGTAAAAGTAAATTCTAAAACGAGGTTTAATTTACACCGGAGGGAGTATTTGATTTAAATTTATTTTTTATTATTTTTTATAAGTATTTTCACATATTGAACATATATCGAGATGTGTCAGGTAAGTATCGATGTCTAACACTTAACCGATATGCATATGAAGCCATTTTTTAAATGTTCGTATTTTATAGGGTGTAAGCCACTACGGGATGTGGCCAAATGTAATCCATTGATTTCGATGGGCATTCTTAACCGTTGGATTCTCTGAAGTGAACATATAATTATTTTCGGTTATAACTAATAACATATACATATTGTTTATTTATAGGATGGAAAATAAAATGATTTGATTTTAAAATTATAAAAAGAGAGGAAATAACTATTTATTTTTTATAGAAACATAAATTTTATCAAAATTGATGAATTTTATGTAAAAAAATTATAAAAGTTTTACTCAAAATATTAAATTCGAACCCATCGTAAATGTAGATCTAGATCCACAACAATATGTTACGGAGATCGATGCTGAGTTATTGATAAAATAATCCTCGGGGTAGGAGGAATCCTGGAGATCTTCACCTCTGAGGGGGTAATCCTCGTCGCCGCTACACCTGCAAGGCGCTGAAGGGGGTCCCTAGCGTAGGTACACCGACGATCAAGTCAGTATAAGTGATGGATAAAAAGGGATAGGTAGTAGTAAGAGTGAGAGAGTAGAGAGAGAGAGTCCCCCTTTCTACGTAGGGGGAGGTATTTATAGGAGATGTAGTGGGGCGTTAGGGGTGCTAACGCTTATGGCGTACTGGGTGTGGGAATAGGCGTCATTCCGTGTTGGATGGGGTCCCCGCTGACGTCAACCACCCCGATAGCAGGACTAGTAGGAGGCCAGGCAGGCCCTACAGTAACTGAAGATGATGTACCCTGTCTGGACTAAAATGCCCTGGGGATATATTAATTGTTATATTGTGATGTGGGTACCAACTACCAAGTATTATCCATAAAATAATGAACCATGCAGAAGTGTTGAAGCAATAAAATAAATAATCAAATCAAATCATATCTAATAATTATTGTAGCAATTAATTAATGAATATAATATTAATTTCAACCATGTGAAAGTGAATTAATCCATTGTTTACACACAAGTGGACCAAGTCACGTAATAATAATAATTGGCATTAAGATGAAGACTTCTTTACTTTTTTGGAAAAAATTATATCAACATTGTTTATTACTAAAAAAAATCAGACATTAAGTTTCACCGTCTCTCTCAATTGATTCTCAATTTTATATTCTATTTCTTACATTTAGTTTTAGTCAATTAAATTCATATATTTAAATATATTAACACCGTTCATCTCTTACCCTTAGGTGATTTTGGCGCGATCTTTTCATCCAATTGCCGGTAAATTTTACTTTTTAATAATTAGCAACAATAAACATTATTAAAATAAAGAATATTACAAAAAATTGATTGCTTTTATAATATGAATACGAGGAGAACACAATTGATAATTTGATACAGAGTAATATTCATTAGGGAAAAAGTTATATTGGTATCCCACTTCAATTTTTTTCTCAATTATAATTTGACCTTCAACTTTTAACTCTTGATAAACTTGCACCCAACGTTTCTGTTAATATAGGCACCCAACTTTTATCCCTTAGCAATAAAGCACATGAGCCCCCCACATTGTAAAGACCATGTGATCTCCGCCATTAGCTGACATGTGGTAAAACAACGCTGTTTTGAAAGACTCAAGATGAAGAAAAAAAAAGAGAAATTAATTTCCAACGGTAACTAGAGAGAAGATTATATATGAGATTTCAGAGTTGGGTTAAAACAAATTTTGGTACCTGAACTATTATTATTTAACTCATTTGGTATCTCTATTTTTTTTCTTTAAAAGGCACCTGAACTCTTTAGAAACGTCACATTTGTTACTTATCTCTCACACCGTTAATCGCAACCGTTAACTAGCTGACGTGGCATGCCACGTCATAATTTATTTTTGTTTTCATTTTAAAAAAAAAATATAATTAATTTAAAAAATTCAGAAAAATAATATAATTAATTTTAAAAATTCAGAAAAATAATGTATTAATTTAAAAAATTCAAAAAAATACTGTAATTAATTTAAAAAATACAGAAAATTAATATATTTCATTTAAAAAATTCAAAAAATACTGTATTTTTCTTTCTTTTTTCCTTTCTTTTTTTCTTTTTCTTTTTCTTTTCTTTCTTTTTCTTTTCTTCCTCATCTCTCCTCTGTTTTGCCGACCCACCTCGACCTCACCTCCATCTCCTCTCCCAGCCACCGCCGGCAACCACCAACACAGCACCCGACAATTTTTGCTTTTCTTCTTTTATTTTCTTTTCTCCTTTCTTTTCTCTCTTTCACAACCCTCTTTTCTTTTCTTTTTGTTTTCCTCTCTTCCCCTTTTTTATTTCTTCTGTTCTTTTATTTTTTGATTTGGTTTGGGTTGAATCGGAGATAAAGGATTTGATGGTTGGTGCGGGTGGCTATTGGGAGTTTCGGTGTGTGGATTTGGCTGGAGATCGGCGGTGATTGGGTGAGGAGGAGATTGGAAGCGATTGGGTGAAGCCGAGGTGAGTCTATGGAGGTGGTTGGCTGGAGGCAGCAGCGGTGGCTGCGGTTTTGGTGTTGACGGCAGCAAGGAGGGCCGACGGTGAGGGATTGATGATGGTTTGAATCGGTATGGTGATGATGGTTGGATGATCGAGGAGGATGAGGATTTCTTGAATTTTTAGTATTGGTGGTTTGGTGAGATGGTGGCCGGCGGCTTGGTGACTGTGGTTGTGGAGGCTGTGTGATGGTGTAGTGGCCGGCGGTTGGAGGCTTAGCTGGCGGTTGGCTGTGGCAGTGGGTTTGTGATACGATCCTAGTTGCGTAGGATACGTAACGAGTAATTCCCGATCTAGTTCTAGGCTTGGATTTCAATGCGGAAGAATGATAACTCAATACGACTGTTTAACCCTGCTAATATCTGTGTATTAGCCAACCTAAACTTATCGAGTGAGGTTCTTGAAACGATCTCTAACCCTGCTAATATCCTGTATTAGCCAAACTAGAGCTACGATTCAATGGAGTGGATGTTCGGGTTTTACTTGCTATCCTAATCGAGTATCCGGACTTAATGAGGGACAAGGTTCGCGAAGAACAATTGAGAAAACTCTCTGGTTTTTATTTCAAGATAACGTCTACCAAATAATGAAGAGGGTGACTCCTTTAAATAGGAGAAACCCTAATCCTTACAATAAGAATCATTTCCTTAATAGAACTTCTAATTAAATAATTAAAATAAATCCAAACTAATTTAATTAATAATAAAATAAGTAATTAAAAATAAGGAAAACCATATTTCCATTTTGGAAGCATTTGTGCCATCTTTGACGCAGCCTTGACTCAAATTGGCAGCTGAAAACGCCTCCAGAAAACAGTCACTAGAGTCATCGGCGCTAAGGTAGAGTCAATGACGCTAACCACTGTTTCTTCAGGATTTGCTTGAGCTTTTCCATGGCTTGTTGCGCACATACGATGTGCCATGCATGATACATCCTGGGATCGTATCATTCCCTCCCTCTTCGGAAAGATTCGTCCTCAAATCTTGATCAACATAATCTGTCCAAAAAGCCCAGTAATTCCACACTGAATGTACACTCTCCACCTCTTGCGCTTTCTTGGTTGCCAAAGTGTATAATCCACAACACACACATTCTGTGACGCCTTGAACAAGTATTCTCTATGGCTCACTTCATAAACCTGTTGTAGCCCTTCCTGGAACGGATTGTCCCAAGCGAGCTCCTCTACAAATGTGCATAAAACTCTATTGTATAAGACCCTTATAATTCTTGGTTCGGTCTCCACATGAACCTTGCCGTTGTTCACAGTAAAAGCTTGTTGCTTGTGTGCCAATGAGCCTTTTATTGCTCTCTTTCCCTTCTCTCCCTCTTCAAAACGATTCGTCCTCGAATCGTGCACAAAGCAAGAGAAAAGAAACACAACCTCCATGGAAAATACATCGATACGAGCAATACTATATGACACATATGCACTCTCGACTCTCATCAAAGGAATACCAAAGTCAACATTCATACGAATAGTATATACTTCTGCAATAAAAAACGTACCATGGCATATTGACTGATCCATACACTCAACTACAGCAATCGTCGCACCATGACCAACCTTGGCAGATCTGTCGTCAAACCATCCATGAACTTGATGAAAGTATCGATCAATCCCATAGTCTTTCGCCTGGATGATGCGCTCATCAATTACTACCAACACATCTTGCGCACTAGCAATACTACTACTCAAAACGGTCAACTGAATCCCATTGGTGGTAATCTTGGTCTCACCAATCTGAACACTCTCATCCGCACCACTACCCTTCACAATTTTCTCACACTTAAGCGTCTTGGTCTCACCAATCTGAACACTCCCATTCGCACCACTACTCTTCACAATTTTCTCAATATCTCTAGTGATCTCATACTCGGCATAAGACTTCACTAGTACTTTCAACTGCTCGAGAGAATCCTTAAGGGTATCAATCTCATCCGGAGTCACCTCACCATTGTCCTCAATGATCCCGCTATTGTTGGGACATTGGCTAGAAGTGTGTCCTCGACCTGTGCATGTATGGCATAAAATATCTCGCGTTCGCACACGAGTTGAAGACAGAACATCTCTTGCCAAACGGGTGTTGGGGTCGTCTCTCTGCTTGCGATCGCCGCTGCATAGCCCTGGTGGCGACCTATGCATACCATAACGCAATGACCCTTGTGCATCATAGTACTCATCATAGTACCTGTGTTGTGATACTTGCGCTTCATAGTGTCGCTCTTGCCAGTGGGCGGGTATGAATCGTTGCCTCATGAATATCTTCATATCATTCCAAGTTGAGTTTGGGTCGATTCTAAGTCTTCGCATTTGATAATTCAAATCATTCCACCAATGAGTAGCGGCTCCAAAGAACCCAACCGATGACATCTTTACTTTCTCCTCCTCCGAGTAGTTGTGATAAACAAAGATCGATTGAATATCCCTTTCCCACGCTAGGTATGTATCTGGATTATCCGTTCCTTCAAAGGAAGGGATCTTTATCCTTCTACTTCTAGGGTTTGTGTCAAATTGATTCCCAAACATAGGACTCTCACAATACTCATCATTCTGCCCTCCCCTCATATAGGCATCATCTTCATACCACTGCTTCTCACGCCACTCATGCCAACGCGTCTGATACGCTTGACTTCTCAACATGACTCTTAATAATAATAAAAATCAAAAACAAAAGACACTTTGGGGACTGATTTTTGTGACTCTTTTTCATAAATAAAAGACTCAAACAAATCGCACTTCCGATTTATTTTTTACAAAGACACAAAGCTAGATCTAGGGAATTATTTTCTAAATCGACTCGACTCCAAACGAAAATAACAAGACACAAAACGAAAAGATAACTTGAAAAGTAAAGATAGATGGATAGATACCAAACCGTAGAACGCCTTTGCTCCGCTACCAACTGATACGATCCTAGTTGCGTAGGATACGTAACGAGTAATTCCCGATCTAGTTCTAGGCTTGGATTTCAATGCGGAAGAATGATAACTCAATACGACTGTTTAACCCTGCTAATATCTGTGTATTAGCCAACCTAAACTTATCGAGTGAGGTTCTTGAAACGATCTCTAACCCTGCTAATATCCTGTATTAGCCAAACTAGAGCTACGATTCAATGGAGTGGATGTTCGGGTTTTACTTGCTATCCTAATCGAGTATCCGGACTTAATGAGGGACAAGGTTCGCGAAGAACAATTGAGAAAACTCTCTGGTTTTTATTTCAAGATAACGTCTACCAAATAATGAAGAGGGTGGCTCCTTTAAATAGGAGAAACCCTAATCCTTACAATAAGAATCATTTCCTTAATAGAACTTCTAATTAAATAATTAAAATAAATCCAAACTAATTTAATTAATAATAAAATAAGTAATTAAAAATAAGGAAAACCATATTTCCATCTTGGAAGCATTTGTGCCATCTTTGACGCAGCCTTGACTCAAATTGGCAGCTGAAAACGCCTCCAGAAAACAGTCACTAGAGTCATCGACGCTAAGGTACAGTCAATGACGCTAACCACTGTTTCTTCAGGATTTGCTTGAGCTTTTCCATGACTTGTTGCGCACATACGATGTGCCATGCATGATACATCCTGGGATCGTATCAGTTTGTTAGTTTATTTTGGTGGTAGAGGTGGTTGGTGTTGGAGGCAGAGGGGGTGGGAAGGGCGGCGATGGTGGCTAATCGTGGTGGGAGGCCGATCCGATTGAGCGAGAGGGTGATGAAATTGAATTTGATGTTGAAATTGGAATTTTGGGACGGGTTTGGATGATTGGAAGCGATTTTGTGGTGGGTAATTGAATTTCTTAGGTCGGGTTTGGATTTTGACTTTAGGTAAATTTCATTGTGGGGGGCGTACGTTGGTGGTATGATCGGAGGACGGAGGAAGAGGTGGAGGAGAAAGAAGAAAAAAGAAAAAAGAAAAAAGAAAAAAGAAAAAAGAAATTAAAGAAAAAAGAAATTATACTATTAGAATTAATTATATTATATTTCAGAATTTTTAAATTAATTATACTATTTTTCTCAAAATTTTAAATTAACTATATTATTTTTCAAATGTGACGTTTTGTTATTGTACAAGTATCTTTTAAAAGCAAAATACAACCGAGGTATGAAATCTTTCATTTAATTATTTGACATGTACTATTAGATTATATTATTTTTCAATTTTTTTGATTTTTTAATTAATTATATTATATTTCAGAATTTGAAAAATAATTATAGTATTTTTTTGAATTTTTTAAAAGAAATATATTAATTTTATGTATTTTTAAATTAATTACAGTATTTTTTGGATTTTTTAAATTAATACATTATTTTTCTGAAGTTTTTAAATTAATTATATTATTTTTCTGAATTTTTTAAATTAATTATATTATTTTCTGAATTTTTTAAATTAATTATATTATTTTTTTAAAAATAAAAATAAAAATAAATTATGGCGTGGCATGCCATGTCAGTAGGATTATGACGTGGCATGCCACGTTAGCTAGTTAACGGTTGCGACTAACGGTGTGAGAGATGAGTACCAAATGTGACGTTTCTAAAGAATTCAGGTGAGTTTTAAAGAAAAAAAAATTAGAGGTGCCAAATGAGTTAAACAATAACTGTTTAGGTGCCAAAATTTGTTTTAACCCTTCAGAGTTCGAAATAGAAAGCAAAATGAGGGAAGAATTTGAAAAAAGAGAGGATGGGTGGGAACCAACCCAAATTTTTTGAACGAACATCATTTGGGACGTTCCTTCGAGACGATTATTCAGTACAAATATCATTTCTCTAATATTAATGGTAAAAATATAAAAATATTAATTAGGACCACATTATTGCCATCAAAATGGTGTAAGCTGTCAAGCTGTATGTGAAGCGTAGATACAGACGCAAGACATATGATACGATATTCCGATATGATAATTTTTAAAAATTTAGAATACTACACGGTTAAAAACACATTAATTTTATGTATTTTTATTATAAAATAATTTTTGTAGTTAAAATTTCATAGTGATAAATATATTTTTATAAAGGTAATATTTTTTAGATATTAACTTTTTCTTAAAAAATGTACTAGACATACGTAAAAAGTATATATAGACTAGAAAAAAAAATTATATTGTCATTAATTTGTAAACTAAAGACAATTGTAAAAAATATAACTAAGATGTTAAATTTCTTTAATTGTTTTAACTATTATAATTGTCGATTTTATACCAAAATTAAAATTAAAATTTTTAATTAAAAAAAGAGAGTTGAATTTACAATTCAAATAATATATTATTTATATTTAAAAAAATTGAAGGAAATTCACGACTCTATACCTTTGATATTTTTTAACTTAAATGTCTAGGTTTTGTTCAACTTAAAAAAACAAAATCATTACAAACCAAAAGAAAGAGTTGTAGCTTTCATGATTTCTCCTACTTGTGCTTATTCCATTTTAGTTTTAATATTTTTATTTTTTAAAATATTATTGAAACTTCACTTTAAAAGAAAAAATTACATTTACGTATCTGTGAAAGTGTTCACTTATATTATAAAGTGTCCCGTGTGTCCAAAAACTGTCCGATTTAGATTTATTTTTTTATTTGGACACTGTCCGATTTAAATTTATTTTTTTATTATATTTTTGCAAGTGTCCTCGCATATCAGACACTAGTAGAGACGTGTCGGACGAACGTCAGTATCCGACAGTTGTCTAACAAAGACAAAGTCATTTTTGAAGTTTCCATGCCTCATAGGTTGTAAGCTATAAACCACATATTTGGACACGATACTCCGATACGACAATTTCTAAAATAAACAAAAAGAGTAACTTTTTATTTTTTATAAAAAAATAAATTTTGGTAAAATTTATTTTTTTTATGTAAAAACATTATACAAGTTTTACTCAAATTATTAAAATTCGAACCCAGATCTCACAATATGTTACGGGTGTAAACTATTGGACCACGGGGAAGTGCTGAGGAGAGAGCCCACACAAGGGAAGTGATGATGAGTCATTGAGATTGGGTACCAAGCATTATCCATAAAATAATGAACCATGCAGAAGTATTGAAGCAATAAAATAAATAATAAAATCTAATCATGGCTAATAACAAGGAATATAATATTGGGCCATCGTGATGTAGTAATTAATTAATGAATTAATACTCCCTCCAGCTCAATTTAATTGACGCTTACTGTTGATGCACGCGTCTCGAGAAAATCGAATGACTCACTATTTGACACCAAAAAATTTCGTACTTTTTTTGAAACGTAAGTTAATCATTTACGTATATTTGAAAAAAAAAACGAAATTTTTTGGGGTCAAATAATAAATCATACGACTTTTTTGAAACGCGTGCATAAACAGTAAGCGTCAATTAAATTGAGATAGAGGGAGTATTAATTTCAACGATGTGAAAGTTTTTTTTCTTGGGTCACAGCCATGTGAAAGTAAATTAATCCATTGTTTACACACAAGTAGACCACGTCACGTAATAATAATAATTGGCATTAGGAGGAAGACATTTTCTTTAAAAAAAGAGTTAAATCAATTGTTTTTTATCACTTCAAAATCAAACACTCATTTTAACTCCTTTCCTGCCCTCAATTTTATATTTTATTTATTACATTTATCCCCAATTTATTTGTTATTATTCTCTTCATATTCAAAAGAAAATAAACTGTCATTGACCCATTTTTGTGACATATTGAAGTGTGAGATTACCATCTTGCTCTTTCTACCATCACACACGTGATAGAACGCTAAATTGTCATCCTTTCATCATCCTTTTATGTCTGTTTTGGGATGATGATACTGATAAATGATGGATTTTCTCTCCTTTTCCACAGATATGCTGCTGAGAAGCAGAATTGCTCAAAAGGAGTTAGAAGAGCCTTTATCAGAGCTATTTTGGTGGTCAAAGAACAATTCTATCCCAGACCTGGGACAAGCCAAGAAATTGAAAGTGTTGACCAGAGTCAACTAACTTAATGAAGCCAACTGGGCCGCAAGATTGATTCGTGGGCTGAGAGTTAAACCCTGGAATTGAGCTGCAGTCTTCCAGAAGGAAAGAAGTTCCTATGTGCTTAGAACTTCTTGTCGATTTGCACAACTGATTCTATCTTTTGTATTTAAAACAATTCCGCAAGATTAGATCTTTATCTTATCTTCGTCTTTTGAATTTTGAACAAGAGTTTAGGTTTTGTTTATAAGCTGCCACTGAGGAGAAGAAAGGGGACAGACTCTTCTTCCTCGATTTTCCATTCTACCATTGTTGCAGCTTTACCTTCTCTTCACTTTAATACAATTTCGATTTCTTTTCTATTCTGTTATTCATTATTATTCATATTATGTCTGTTATAGGCTAAACGCCTTCTTCTTAGTAAGGATTCAAAGCCATGATTCCTAGGTTGTGAGATCAAATCACACTTCACACACTCTATACTTATATTCTTATCCTTCTTGTTAGCATGATAACTTGTCCTTGTTCTTAGTAAAGTCTGATCAACTTAACTTAAGATTTGGAACGATTACAGTCTTTTCTGGTAGCTTTGGAGTCTACATTGCCAAGAGAAATACGAAGGCAACTAGCTGGTGACGGTTAGAAGAAGGATCAGATCTGGTTTATAAGACAGACACGATTCTCTATCCCAGACCTGGGATTATGTCTTTCCCTGTGTCTATCAATTGCCCTGATTAAATCCTATAGAGTGTCTCTTAGGATTGTTAGGTTGATTAGGGACTTCCAATAGAGTGTCTCTTTGAAAGTCTTGTGTAGGAGGAAAGTAGGAGATCTAGGCGACCAATACCTGATCTCTATAGCCATCCTATAAGTTTAGTGTTTAATACTCTTGCATCTATGATCAACCTATTCGAATCATGAGCTAGAAGAAATCCTTACTGGGAAGTCTTTGTCAACTGGTTAATCTCACTCACTGTGTCTTCTGTTCTATTATTTCTGTCTATCTAAATTATTTGCATCCAACCAACAACTTATATTGGTATTTACCACCCTTTCAATTTATACAAAGAATTGATTTAATCCACCGAATCCCTGAGGAAGGATCCTTTTACCACTTGCTGCAGTCTAATTTATATTTGTGCATGGTAAATTGTAACTTGATTTATTTTGACGGTCTCGGCAACCATCAAATTTTGGCGCCGTTGCTGGGGATTCAACGGTATTAATTGATTTTCTTTGTTTGTTTATGACCAGGTCTTCAGGTACGCCATTAATCCAATACAACCTAGAAATTACACGTGAGGAAGCGCAATATAAGAAGCGGACCAAAAGACAAAGGTCTAAGTCTGAAACCAGCTCTGAGCAGTCACACTCGCTCAACTCTATCCCAAGACTGGGAGAAGGTTCGTCATCTACACCTAGAAATAACTTTATCCCAGACCAACCAGAAATGGAGAACCCCGACCAGAATCCTAATCCCGATAACCATGCTCCACCACCACCACCAGCACCCCCTGAACAGACTCTTAGACAATATCATAACGATGTACCAACTCTAGACACCTATTTCTGCATTCAATACCCACCAGCTGAAAATGATTGGAATCTAAAACCCAATACTATCCACAACTTTAAGAAATTCTATAGCCTACCAAGTGAGAATCCATTCAAGCACCTTCAAAGCCTCCACTGGGAGTGTGAAACACTCAAACCACCTAGGGTAGATATCAATCGAGCCAAACTTCGAGCTTTTCGTTGGACTCTTGAGGATAAGGCTAGGAATTGGTTCCTTAGCTTGCAGCACAACTCCATCACAACATGCCCTCAGATGTTGACCGTTTTCCTTAATAAATACTGGTCTTCCACAAAGGCTGGGAACGCCAGAAAGAACATCGTATCGATTCATCAGGAACCGAACGAGGACTTTGGAGAGTACTATCAGTGGTATAAGGACCTACAAGAAATTTGCCCGAACCATAGAGTCTCGGACCAAAATCTCATTCAGTATTTCTACGATGGCATGATCCATAGAGACAAAGTGATGTTGGATGGCGCAGCAGGAGATGCCCTACAGGATTGCACGTTGACAAAAGCCAACAACCTAATCCAGACACTGGCAGAAAACTGCTACCAAAACGGACCAGCAGACAGAGGCACAAGTAATGTATCTTTCTTTGAGCAAAAATTTATTGAAATTTCTAACCGTTTAGATAATCTCCAAGCAGGTCAACAGGTCCAGGTATAACAATTACAGCTCGTCATATGTGGTGTATGCTGCCAGCAGGGACACCCGAAGAAGTTAGTGCAGCAAATCAGTACAATCAACAGTATGGGAGATACCCACCTCACAAGCCCAGGTTTAATCCTAACCAATATAACAACAACCCAGGTTGGAGAGAAAACACAAATTCCAACAACATAATCCAGCCTAACTATAATCAGAACCAATCCTACCCAAATCAGACGCCTCCCATGAACTTATAGTATTTCGTGCCCAGATCCAGTGCTCTACAAAATCTAGTCCCACAACAACCACGTGCAACAACCGTGGATGGGATAAAGGAAACCCTTAGCCAGTTTATGAAATCAACCCAAGCGTCTCTATCGAACGTCGAGAGATAGATTTCACAATTAAATATTAACAGCAATGAGCAGGGAAGCACGTTGCCATCGTCTACAGTGGACAACCCAAAGCACAACATCTCAGCCATGACGTTGAGGAGTGGCACCGAAATTCCATAAAGAACAGCCCTTACCCCAGGGCTGGGGAAGAAGCAATCTCCAAAACCTATATCAGACCAAATTGAAGCAGAGACTGAGGTAATTTCAGATACTCCAGTACAGGTAAACCCCACCACTGAAGCATCTACAATAAAGAAGGAACAGGTAATTCGCCTTCCTTTCCCTGACAGGTCTGAAAAGACCAAGAAAGTAAAGGAAGAAAAGGCAATTTTGGATTTATTTCGTAAAGTAGCTGTAAATGTTCCTTTACTTGATATGATAGCACAGGTTCCTAAGTATGCAAAATTCTTGAAAGAGCTATGCACTAACAAGAAAAGGCTTATAGGGGTGGAAAGAATAAACCTAAATGAGAATGTTTCAGCCGTTTTCCAAAAGAAGCTACCGAACAAATGTAAAGATGGAGAGACGTTTGTGATCCCTTGTCAAATCGGAGAACAGACGATCAAAAAGGCGTTATGTGATCTGGGTGCTGGTATGAATGTGTTATCATTAACAATTTTTAACACCTTGAACATTGGAGAATTAAAAGAAACTAGGCTTGTGATTCAGTTAGCGGATAGATCTATCATATATCATGTTGGTGTCATAGAAGATGTGTTGGTACAAGTCAATGACTTTATTTTTCCTGCTGATTTCTATGTAGTTGATATGGGTAATGAACAGACCTCTAAATCTACTGAGATATTATTGGGCAGACCTTTCCTGAGGACTGCTTGGGCTAAAATAGACGTCTTTGGGGGCTGTTTAACTTTAGAATTCATGGGGGAACTAATTTCTTTTAATATGTATGATGCTATGCGGTACCTAGAGGATCTACATTGTCTAAATTTTATTAATGTTATTGATTTAGATGATAAAGATATATATGAAATTGACAATACAGATCCCCTCGAGTATGTTCTCACCCGAAGCATTGATTACCATAAGCTTGAGGAGCTGGAAAATAAGGTGGAAGTCCGGGAGGAGATTGAAGAGGCAATATATGAGCTGGATGCGGCTAAACTACTAGAAAGCAATCTGAAAGTTATAGATTTGCCTGTGACTAATAATTCTTTAGTTCCTTCTATTTTACAGGCCCTAGACCTGGTATTAAAGCCTCTGCCCAGTCACTTGGAGTATTGTTTCCTAGGCCTGGGAGAGAGCCTTCCGGTGATTGTCTCAAATAAACTATCTAAGATAGAGGAGGACAGACTCTTGAGAGTCTTAAAGGAAAACAGAGAAGCTATAGGATGGACTATAGCTGATATAAAAGGGATATCACCTACCATTTGCACACACAAAATCCACTTGGAAGAAGATTGCAAAAAAGTGAGACAGCCGCAAAGGAGACTCAACCCTCCTATGATGGATGTGCCCTCGGTAAAAGCTACCTTGCCACTTCGCTTTTTCCCAGCCAAGGGATCCAACCAGGTTTTACCTGGTTCTTTCTTTTCCTTCCTTCTTTTCTCCCCTCATTTCTCTTCTGTTCATCTCCTTCTTCTCTCTTCCACATTTCTAGCTCTTTTGATCCCGTTTCTCTCTTTTTCCTGATGCGTTGCTTTTTTGATTATTGATTGCCCATGCATGTATTCTACAATACTCGGATTGACGTGCAAACTATGCTTGTGTTGTGTTATTTGCATTCTTGAGTGATAGCCTAAACACATGTTTTATTCTGAGTATGAGTGCAAATACATATCTTTGTGAGGACTGCTGGCGAATAGGCTAGATATGGGAAAGTCTGGTTGATAGGGTCGTTATTCTATCAGCCAGATGCAGGTGCTTTTCTAGGTCTGGATTTGCTCTGGTTGGGTGTAGCATGTAGGATGGCGTGCTAATTCTGTGTATTGGGAGTTGATTATGTATGTTTTTGAATGAGGTGGCTTTCCAATTTTGTTTATGCTCGAGGGCGAGCATAGGGGCAGTGTCGGGTTGTTTGATAGCACGTTTCATGGCCTCGATTTTACCCTCCTTTCTAGCCATTTCGGGGGCTCGATGTTGCTATTTGACCCTTATTCCAATCTTATTTGCAGATTAGCATCAAAAGAGGGAAAAGATCGAAAAGAAGCGATTTGAGAGCATTTCTGAGGAATTCCAGTTTCCAGGCCTAGAAGAAAGAACGTCGTCGAGACCTCGACGCGAACCAGACCAGTGCGCTGTCTCAAGGTCTCGACAGTTCTGAACCTTCTTCCAAAGAAAAGCATCTTCAGAGATCCGCACGAAATCCCATGCACTTCCAGAAGGCATCAGGCGTGTCAGGAATCCCAGAATATTCCTTTTGCAAGGACATGTGCTGTCATGTCCTCATTGCCCTTAGCTGTTTTGTCTCCTAGCTAGTGTTAGGCTATATAAGCATAATTTTAGGGTTTTTGTAAGGACGGTTGTCCAAGGTTATTTTCTTACATTAGTTTCAGTATTTATTTTCTGGGGATCTTCTCCTCTTGCTATCAAGAACAACCTTTGTCGCAACTTTCCTCTTCGATTATTAATTAATCTACCGGTTTCCTTTACTCCCTTTTTACTTTCTTTATTATTGTATGATTCTATCTACCTACTGTTTATATTATAGTAAGAATAGCTAAATACCTCCTTTCTTGGTGAAGGGTGTTTCAAGGGTTGTAGGGTTCGGCTAAGAGGTCTAATGCATGCTTAATATATTCTCTGGTTGCACATAATTGTTTACCGATTTAATTCCATGCTTGTCTAGAAATGTTAAGAGCTTGATCACCTGTTAGTATTTCCGCATGAGTAACGTCATATTCCAGGGTTATACCTGACGCGAAGCCCTGGAATTTTAGCAGACACCTACGGGAGGCAGCGCGAGAGGTCTCACCTAGGGGTAAACAGTTATCTAGGGTATGTGATACGGGTCTGACAAGCCGAGCTGTCACGCCATAGATCTGTCTTACCTCCCCTTTGTTGATACCCGAATTTTGACGCCATTTTTAATCAATTTTAGCATTTCTGTTATTTAGTTAATTTACAGTCATTTTCAGTTGATTTACTGTCGCCAACATTTTTAGGTGTTTCGTTGCATTTTAGTATCATCGTTAGCATCGTCAGCTTTCGAAATCGCATTTTTAATTTTTCGGCACGTATTTTCATTATTATTATCATTATTATTTTTAGCCTTAAAAATCACATTTTTGACTATCCGGTAGTCGTTTGCTAGTTTTTTTCTTCATTTTAGGCCATCACATGAATTTTAGGATTTTTAATATTTCAGCGCATTTTTTAGTATTTTTATTATTTTATTATTATTTTCGTTCGAGCTTTTATTAGACTCGGGTAAGTTCGCTCGGACAATAGCTTGACTTTAAAATGTTTTCCATCAACTAGTTGCTAGCTTTTTTTCCGTTCGCAACGGTCTACAGCGTTTCGTGTAATTTTCGGCGTAACGTCATTATTTTTCCGTCCGAACGTTTCACGTTTTTGAACGAGAAAATAAACACGTTAAACGGAAAATTTTCATTATTCGCTGTAGACGGTCAAACCCGTCATATTTTTCTCTACGCGCTGGTACCTTTGGTTCGAAAAGTCAGAAAGTTTGCTCGCGGGAATCGGCTCAAGGCCATTTAAATAAGGTAAAGGGCCATTTCATCTCAACCGTTGATCTGGTCAACCAAGAAAAGTCAACCAGATCAACGGTTTACTAATTAAGTGTGCATAGCACACGTAAATAGCATGGAAGCGAGCAAACAGTGGAGCAGGCCACCGAGCTGCCTGCTCCGACGTCCTGTCCCGTCAACGATCGCGTCGTTCATCATCACCCTCGACCTAGACCAGCCACCTCACGGCCGTAGCTCCTCCACTGCGACGAATGGCCACCACGCGCAGTACTCGCCCTCCAAAGCCACGCGATTCAAGCCTATAAATACCGAGCATTCACCAACGTATTTCGGGGACCAAATTGGCAAGAAAAACTTGCTCCTTCTCCCTCTTGATTGGTTGCTCACTTAGAGCGATAAATCGTCCAGTTCAAAGTTTAGAACGTGAGCTTTCTCTCTCTAGCCATTTTCATTTTTCTTAAGCATTTTTCTTCTTTAATTCGTTTGGCTTTGTTTTGAAGAGATTAATTGTTTGTTTTTGTGCCATTAATTCATGTGCATGATGTACATTAAATACATGCTTTCAATTTTAAAAATTGTTAGCTAGATTGTGCAAATTAATTAGTTTTCGATAATTAACGGTTTTGTCATTTTTTTGAAATTAAACTCGGTACGGTTTTTGTTAAAATTCGAGCTTCGTACGGTCGAGACGCGGTCGAGGAGACGAGCGTCTTGGTACGAAGATCGCGAGAAACGGGCAAGGTAAGCTGGAGCTTGGCCGCCGGCAGTAGCGCCGACGACCAAGAAAAAAGACGAAACAGTGCCATCTTGGCCTGTTTAATTTTTCGCAAACTGCTGGAAATTCTTCCGCAATATCAACTGTTTATTTTCCGCAATTATCAATTGTTTATTTTTTGCAAATATCAATTGTTTATTTTCTGCAAATATTAATTGTTTATTTTCTGCAAATTTCAATTGTTTAATTTTCTGCAAATATCAAACTGTTTATTTTCTGCAAAATATCAATTGTTTCAAATTCCGCACTTATCATACTGCTGGAAATTCTTCCGCAAATATCAACTGTTTATTTTCTGCAAATCATCAAACTGTTTTAAATCCCTTGTGAATCGTCAACTACAATCAATTTTTCTGCACTTATCAAAATAACATTAAAATTTCGTATGCGTCAAATAAATCATTTTTCGCATGCAATCAACTCAGCATTTAAATTTCGTATGCGTCAAATAAATCATTTTTCGCATGCAATCAACTCAGCATTTAAATTTCGTATGCGTCAAATAAATCATTTTTTGCATGCAATCAACTCAGCATTTAATTTTCGTATGCGTTAAATCCATCATTTTTCGCATGCAATCAACTCAACATTTAAATTTCGTATGCGTCAAATAAATCATTTTTCGCATGCAATCAACTCAGCAGTTAATTTTCGTATGCGTTAAATCCATCATTTCTCGCATGCAATCAACTCAGCATTTAATTTCGTATGCGTTAAATCCATCATTTCTCGCATGCAATCAACTCAGCATTTAAATCTCGTATGCATCAAATAAATCATTTCTCGCATGCAATCATGTCAGCATTTAATTTTCGTATGCGTAAAATCCATCATTTCTCGCATGTAATCAACTCCGCATTTAATTCTCGTATGCGTAAAATCCATCATTTTACGTATGCAATCAACTGTCATTTAAGTTTTTGCACTCATAAAATTGCTTATTTATTTCTCAAGCAATCGCTAACACTCTCACTTTGTAGGTTTTAAATTCAAGGTTCGCTCATAAGTACGCCTTTCGATTCCTTTTTATTTATTCAACGCTTTTCGTAAATATCAATCGTACGCATGATATATAGAACTGCTAGAATTAAAATCAACCCACATGAATAACGTGTTTAAAGAGTTGCTTAAAATGCCATGCTCATGTGATTTTAAATTCTCGCATATATTGACTGCATGTATATGGGGACTTCCGATCCCAAATCAGTTTATCATTTCAAAAGCCTTTCATTTAATCTGTACTCTCATAAAGCTATCCATGATAGAATCACGTAGAAATTAGTCTAATCATGCATGGCCCGATGATGACATAAAGGGCGCTCATTCAGTCTTACAGAAAATTCAGTCCCATCACGTTACGGTCAGGAATAATCGATCGATCTTGATAAACGGTAACCCCGTCCGAAAGATCTTTTTATTATTCCTGAACGGTCACGATCATAGAAAAGGCTAAAGTGACGATTCCTCTTAGGGCCCCCTTTCAAAACAAAACGCATTTATCAAAACACCTTTTAAACACCTCTCTCATCAACCGATAACCATTTTCGGATGTGACTTGGGTGTCTAACACCTTTCCGAGACCATAATACGACCCCGAACCTTTTGTCTGGGGTCCAGACCCCTTTTTTGTGCCTTTAGTTTTTTTATTTATTATATTTCTTATGCCATGACGATTAAGGTTCCCTAAAACCTAGCAACCAAATTAGGGTGGCGACTTCATTGAATGTTGCGAGGCGTCTGTTTACGCTGAGCATTGTAAGGTCCTAAATTTCGTTGCACACTCACGAACTATCTTTTCGTAATTTTCGTGGGGCGCGACAGTTTGGCGACTTCACTGGGGACGGTAGGGTCGGAGCCGGTTTTAGCTTTTTAGAGAGGTGTTATTTGTTTGTTTATTTATTTTCTTTGATCAATTGCTGGTCTGTTCATTTATTTGCTTTATCAATTGTTATATGCATTTCATAGCGCCCTACACCTAGGGGACAATTACCAAAATAGGAGGGTAGTAGTGACGCCCTAGGACACGTGTCCTAGGTAGTGTTCACCAACCCCAACTCGGATCAACCCCTAAAGCTAGTCGAAAGGTTACTCGATTTCGTAAGGAATCGGGACACTAGACGACACTTTAGGGACCTTTTCATGGTATCATCCGGGAACCGTTCAAGCCAGTCAGAGGTGTCAAAATAAGAGCCCCAGCACGTGCATCATGATTATAACTGTTTGTCGTGGCTCCATTTGTCTTGTTGGCATATTGACGTGATTTTTCTATTATACGAACTGCGGATTTCTCACACGCACAGTTTTACTTAGCACTTAAAATTCTATTTTTATCCCACAGGACCCATTGTTGCTCATTCGCTATGATAGCACCTACGTTACTTTCATTTGATATTTTCGGGGGACGAAGCTTCGACGATCAAGCTGCCCGAGGAGATCTGTTAGAATAGGGATTCGCCCTTGACATCACCACTAAAATCAAAGTAGAGGTTGTAGACTTTGATTTAACTAGGATTCGGATGTTAAGAAATGAGCTGACTGAAGACGAGGAGGCACAGTTTGAGGGTAGTTATGGAAAGCTACTGACCCTAGTTGACGTCAAAACTGATTGGGGTTGCATCCGGGCGGCCCTGAGGTTCTGGGATCCCTATTATCGTTGCTTCTCTTTCGACAAAGGAGTAGACTTGACTCCCACACTCGAGGAGTACTCAGCTCTGATGTGTTTCACATCTCCCATATCAACCATCTACCAGAACGTCCGACTTGACTCTGCAAGTGTAAAAATAAGACTCGACAAGCTATTAGGAATCACTACTCGTGTCAAGGAGGGTGACTACTTCTGGTGCTGGTCAGATATCGAGGCCCGATTTCAGTTGTCCAATGGAGCAAGGCGCTTAAGGATTCTGGCCTTCGCCATTGTAGGATTCGTCCTTTTTCCGAGGATAAGAAACGCCATCGACTTTTCAGCAGCCAACATATTTTACGAAATGGAGGTAAATGCCATCAATCCTATAACAGCCATCTTGGCCGAGACCTTTAGCTCCTTGGACTCTTGCTGAAGAAAAGGGAAAGGGAGGCTCACCTGCTGCACCCAGTTACTGACAGTATGGTTGATCAGCCATTTCAAACAGACTCCTAATCAGTCCATCTTCTTCGAAAGCTACATCAGGTCGTGCCCTCTGCTCAGAGTTATCAATGCAATGACCACGGAAAAATGGGAGATGGAAAATAAGGATGTATGGATCGATCGATTCATTAACCTCTCAGAAGAGGACTTCAGTTGGCATGCCAAGTGGCTGCGGACCTCGGATCCCATCGTCTGCTACGGACCCCTACCTTGGGTTCCTCTTATCGGAGCATGGGGATGTACTCACTACTACCCTGCCCTCGTACTCGGGCAGTTTTGCACCACCCAAATCATTCCAGTGACTTTCAGCATGACGAAATCAGATCTACCACACACCGGAGAAAATCAGAACATCTAGGTATACGCCCAAGACTGGGCCAACCCCTTTTGTCTCAAAGGACGTGTTACCCCTGCAGCGACGATACCACAATATCCACAATGGAGGTTGAAGCGAGTCAACGACAATGTCCTACCTCGCCCAGAAAATCAGAACCGATGGAAGAGGAAGGGGAATTGCAAGTAAGTGGAGGAATGGATGTTATGGCTTACGCCCAAGTAGTAGAGCAAATGCGAGCAGCGCAGGAAGAGCGAGATCTGATGACAGAGGAAAGAGATACCGCCGAAGCACGTCAATGCTATGCAGAAGTCCAGATGAATGAGCTGGACATGCATAACAAGGATTTTATCCGAGTACAAGCAGTAAAACAGAAGGTGGTCCTCAGGGCCTTTAAGGAACGCTTGAGTAGCGAAACCCGCAAGAAAGAAGCGTCGAGTGCCATAATCCAAGACAGGGATTCGATGATAAGGGTCTTGACTACTCGTGCAGATTTGGGGGATAGGAAAAGCCAGGCATTGCAAAGTCGAATTACCGTGTTAGAGGCTGAGATAGAGATGCAGAAAGGGGAGTTGGCTTTAATGGAGTACCTTTGGCAGGAGAACTCTGACGTCCAGGATTGATGCCTTCATGGAAAGGCTCGGATATCGGCAGACCTTTTCTTTTTAGCTAGGACCCCTGATTTCATCTATCTTAGCCATTTTTGATGAATTTAGGTAGTTGGCAAGTTTACCATACTTTTGTAAACACTTTTTAATAAAGTCGTACTCTTTCATATATTTATTAAAATCGCCTAATCTTTTCCATATCGATTATCTATCCAAAGCAACTCAAGAGACCATCGTAAAAAGAAAAGAGAAAATCTCTCCGGGATAAACACAGTCGTTTCACCCAAAGAACCGAAAAATCAGACCAAACATTCGAAAACAGCCAAATATTGCCCACTCGTGGCCCTGTCCTCTTAGCTTATAAAAAACTCCAAGTTCATAGCTTAGATCGTCATCCCTCCCCTCGGTTGGGTTCACCAGGCGTCAGGCCCTGCGTCATTTACAAGCACAATATGAAAGAGATCTTCCTAGCATGGCGACATTGGTTGCCTCTGTTGATTTGGGACTCACAGATAGCATCTCAGATTACATCACCTCGTTGGAATGAATAGAGGCTTCCTTCGCATATCATCCACAACCAGGAGATCACGCCTCTCCGACCGCCCTGAAAATATCAAATGAAAGTGCAGCCGGAAAAGTGAATGAGAAAACGTGGAGACCTTGGGATTGCACATCACCTGTGTATCCTCACTTGTACTTACTCTTTTCTGCGTTTTTCCTTTTTTCAGATTCATGATAGCTCCTCGTGAAGCAAGCTACTTCGTACAGGCTCCCTTTAACTAGACTTCAAAAGCGAAAAATGACTGAACCGGCTAAGACCGATGAAGCACTGACAGCTAGAATCGCTGAGTTAGAGGAGCAAGTTAGGATCACTACAGAAAGGGCCGCCAGGGCCGAAAAGGAAAGAGATGAAGCTGTCACCGAATTGCCACCGGGTTTTGATCCCCCTCAGACAAAAGGACCTCCCTCTTCGCTCGCCGTCGTAGGACCTTCTGTACTCCCGACACTTTCTGGCCCCGTGGGCCATTGGAGATGGGTTAGTCCCTTCACTGTACCCACCGCTGCAAATCCTACAGTTAAGGCGGGTGAAGAGATCTCCCCGTCGCTTCAGCACCTTTCAATCAACCCTGCTGTGGACCCCAGCAAGACCCACGCCCACCTATAGAACTTGTATCTCCCTCCTATTCCTCCGAGCACGGTTCCCGGACCTGTGGGAACTCAGCTTCTCACTTTCAACCCAGCACAACCTCAGTTCTCCTCAGAACCAATGCTACCCTTCGGTTCTAACCCCATCGGGGCCGAGCAACCAAAAAGTGACCGACTGAATCTGCTCGAGGAAAGACTCCGAGCGATCGAAGGGGCCGATCCATTTGACCCTACCGGCCCTGCCGATATGTGTATGGTCCCCAGGATCGTCGTACCGCCGAAGTACAAAATCCCTGACTTCGAAAATTATACTGGGTAGAGTGCCCAAAGACCCACCTCAGAGCATACTGCAACAAGATGGCAGAGATGATCCACAACAAGCCGTTGTTGATTCATCTCTTCCGAGAAAGCTTGACCAAGCACGCCCTAACATGGTATATGGGGCTGGACAGAGCCAGGATTAGGACATGGAGAGACCTGTCCGATGCCTTCTACAGACAATATAAGTTCAACATGGAGGTAGCACCCGACCGCGCTGATCTGCAAAATATGGAAAAGAAAGTTGGCGAGTCTGTGAAGACCTATGCTCAGAGATGAAGAGAGTTGGCTTCTAGGATCTCTCCACCCTTAAGCGATAAGGAACTCTTGTCGATTTTCTTGCACACCTTCAAAGCTCCCTACTACACCTACCTGATCTCAAACCCTTCAAATAGCTTCTCCGACATGGTCAAATTGCCGAAAGAGTCGAGCAAGGGATTAAGTCTGGACGAATCATGCCTTCGGCATCAGAATCTGCGCCAAGGAAAGCATCCATCGTAAAGAGAGACGTTGGATTTGTGGCTCCCCAAGCTCATCAGGGGCAACCCTTTCCACCACCTCTGCCTTATCTATCACCACCGCCCTACCCTTTGCCATCGCTATACCAACCCACCTACTTCCCTTTCACCTCGCCGCCCGCTGCTAATATCGCGCCTCAAAATCCTACACAATTCTCACCACCTCTAGTACAAGCATCACAACCCATGCAACCTAAGCCATATAACCCACCAAAAAACCCAGATAACCAAAACCCGACAAACAATCGAGGGAACCGAGAGCCTCCGCCTCCTCTCCCTCTTCCTGCAGGAGAAATCTACAAGCATCTCTTGGCAGCCGGACAGATCGTACCAGTGCCAGCTCAGCCTCAATTGCCTCCTTACCCGAAGTGGTATGATCTCAACGCAAGGTGTGAATACCACGCTGGAGCCCCAGGTCACACTCTGCAAAACTGCTTCGCATTCAAAGCAAAAGTCCATCACTTGATCAAAAGTGGATGGGTATCTTTCGAAGGGTTAGCAAAAGGACCCAACACATCCACCAACCCTCTTCCCAATCATTCCCAAGGAAAGGGAGGGGTGAATGCCATCTCGGCAGAAGAAAGCAACGACCTTCTCTCTTCCGCATCAAGCTGGCCACAGGAACAACTTTTCCAGGCCTTAGCTCGAGGAGGATATATGCCATACTCAGAGGGTAACCCGAGTCACTGTATGTACTGCAAGGGAAGCGACGGTCACAAAATCTAAAGCTGCAAGTTGTTCGTAGAAAGGGTGATACAACTCTCAAGTCTCGGAGTAATACAAACCCAGAAAGAGACCCACGGGGAAGGATCCATTAACGCCATCGGAGATGGATTTCCTATCCCGCATAACGCCAAGGGAACCCCACTCCAAATCGTCCAAAAGAAGGGATCGACTTCGTCAGGCAAACGGTTCTCCAAACGCCGCGACGAGGGCGACCGCGAGATTGATACCTTGGGGCAGCCTTCCGGGAAATTCGATTACCTCGTCAGGTATTCGGTACCACCCTCCCATGCTAGCACAGCACCATTACTACCCTCTTGGGAATCCTCGGGTTCCGCATCATACCCTTCGGCGATGTGGTCACTTCCTCTGTTTCCTTTGAAGGAAATCTACGCAAGCCTCCTGGTAGATGGGCAGATTACACCATCCCCACTCTCGCCTTAATCCATTCCTTACCCTAGCTGGTACGACCCAAAGGTTAGCTGCGAATACCACGCCGGAACCCGAGAACATTCCCTGGAAGACTGTCACACCTTTCGAGAGAAGGTCGAGCACCTCACCAAACAAGGACGAATCTCATCCAAAAGTTTGGCGAAGGGTCCTGCTGTGACAACCAGTCCTCTACCGCACCATAATCCTGAGATGAGCGACATTGCTTCCATTGGGATCAACGTTCCTCACTCTTCGAGGGAGGGAACTGTTCTTCGCTTTAGCCAACAACGCTTATCTACCATTCCCAGGGAACAATCAGGCTCAATGCCTATTCTGCCAAGGGGAAAGCAAGCACGACATCCAGGATTGCGAACTTTTTCGGCAGAAAGTCAAGCAACTCACCACATTCGGGATCATTCAAACCGAAGGGGAAACTCGAGGAGTAATCAATGCCATCGAGGACAACTCTCCAACCCCATATTCCTTCGAATATGTGACCCAAGCAGGGGATGCGGCCACGACCCCACGTAAAGTAGTGTTCACATTAGCTGTGAATACTCCTAGCTGGGATTTACACGCAGTTCCATTCGACTACGGATACACGGTAGTCACCACCCCTACTACAGCCACACCAACAGGACTCACTGTCGGCAAAACCTCTCATATCGGGGGCATGACCCACACCGGAAGATGTTACATCTCGGAGGAAGTAGAGAAGCAACGACAAGCCAAAGGGAAAAACTCTGTGATCCGCGAGGAAACGATAGAAGAGACACAAGGTTTGAGTAAACCTATAACCGAGGACGAGACAACCGAGTTCCCCAAAATCATGAAATAGAGCGAGTTCAGCATCATCGAACAGCTAAAGAAAACCCCAGCTCGCATTTCCATCATGGAGCTGATCCTTACTTCAGAGCCTCATCGTCAAGCTCTCTTAAAAATCTTGAAGCAAGCCTTCGTGACTAAGGATATCACTACAGAAGCGGTGGAAAACCTTGTCGGAAGGATCCAGGCCCTAAGCAGCATTTCCTTCTCTGAAGGAGAGATCGACCCCTCAGGAAGAGATCACAACAAGGCCTTATACATCACTATAGAATGTAAGGGGCACGTCATAGCCAAGGCCCTAATCGACAACGGGTCTGCACTGAATGTCATGCCCAGGCATGTCCTTAAACAACTGCCGGTCGATTTCTCTCACATGAAACCTAGCGGAATGATGGCTAGGGCTTTCGATGGAACCACTCGAGAGATCATCGGGAACTTTGAGTTGGATATGGTCATAGGGCCCCACACTTTCACCTTGACATTCCAGATCATGGAAATCCAGCCCGCTTACAGCATATTGCTAGGACGGCCTTGGATCCATTCAGCAGGAGTCGTCCCCTCTTCCCTGCATCAGTGCCTCAAATACGTCAAAAACAATGCCCTCATCACAATCAAGGCCGAGGAAGCCTTAATCTTAGCCAAGCATGCATCTGTGCCTTACATCGAGGCTGCTGAAACCTTGGAGAGCTCGTTTCAGGCCTTCAAAATCGTCAACGAGGATTGGATCGAGGAAGGATCCCCCGTTTGCGAAGCCTCAAAATCTGAGGTAGTCAAAACCACTACTAAGTCAATGCTAGAGGGAAGTTTCCAACTGGGAAAATGGCTCGGCACCAAGTTACAAGGATCCAAAGGCTGGGCACCTTCGAAGAGCTTCGGAGACCGTTTTGGGTTAGGGTACCAACCCGGCAAGGCCGATTTTGTCAGGATTGCCCAAGAAAAGAAAGAAAAGCAACTGGCTAAGTTATTTGGGCGTTCTGCGCCAGAGGGCAAGATGCCAATCCCCCATATCAGAACCACGTTCCCCTTCGCAGCCAAAACCATCAATGGAAGCCCGATCAGGGTATCAGACCTCCGTATCTGCACTCTGGGAGAAGAGGAATCGACGCCTGGTTCAGTCATTTTCGTTAAGAAGATAAGGTAGTCTGTGTGCAACTGGACCATCACCATGCTTCCGGATGTCTCTCCGTAATTACTTCCTTTAGAAAAACACATGCTTGCACGTTTTCTTACGAAAACCTTTTGTAGGAACTCACGTTCCCCTTCTGTTAAAATCAAATATATATGCAATTTTCATTTTACGCATCTCTTTTTCGCATTTTTAATTTCAGGATGAATGTTAGTTCGGATTGTCATGATAAAACTTATGTCTTTACTGGCGAAGAAATCATCGCTACGACCGAAGACAAAGCCGAAATCTCCGACGAACTGACCCGTTTACTAGAAAGTTCAGAAAAGGAAATAACCCCTCATCGGGAGGAATTAAACGAAGTAAATCTGGGGGCAAGCAACAAGAGTCAAAAGTTGGTTAAGATCGGAACCACCCTGGACACAACTCAGAGTGAAAGGTTGATCTCTTTCCTCAAAAACTATTGGGCGTATTCGCATGGTCATACGCCGATATGCCAGGTCTTGATCCTGGGATACTCAAGCATCGTATCCCATTGAAGCCTGCGTTTAAACCTGTCAAACAAAAAACCTGAAGAAGATCATCCAGAAGATGGTAATCACTCACAAAGACTGGCATGACATACTTCCCTTTGCGCTGCATGCTTACCGGATAGTAAGCCGTACATCTATAGGGGCAACTCCCTACTCATTAGTTTACGGCATGGAAGCCGTAATCCCCCTTGAGGTAGAAACCCCTTCTCTCAGAATCTTGGCAGAGTTTGAAGTAGAAGAATCAGATTGGGCAAGAGTGAGGTACGAGCAGCTGAACCTCCTTCCCGAAAAGCGTTTGGCCGTTATCTGCCATGCATAATTATATCAGCAAAGAATGGCCAACGCTTATAACAAGAAGTTGCAGCCTCGCAAGTTCGAGGTTGGGGATTTAGTGCTGAAGAAGATTCTCCCTCATCAGGAGGCTAGTCAAGGAAAGTAGGCCCTAAGGTACGAGGGCCCGTATCTGGTCAAAAGTGCATTCTCAGGGGGTGCCCTAATGCTAACCAACATGGATGGAGACGATCTCCTAAGACCGGTAAACGCCGATGCAGTCAAGAGATACTTCGCCTGAAGCATCGCGAACCGAGCGTTCAGCCAGACCAAGGACATAGGGTTTTATCATGACAATCTAGCACAAACATTTGTCCTGAAATTAATAAAACAAGTTTTTTTTCAGGAGATGCTTATTGTTTTAAAATTTGTTGTCCCCTTTTTCTTAAACTTGTGAGATGACAAAGGGAGGCATGGCATAGTTGGCTCCCCAGGAGTAGCTCGAGACGTAAGACACGTCACTTAGACTAACGCCACTAATCAATTTTAAGTTTTGCAGGGACGTAAGGTCTCACGCCTCAGCTCGTCATCACGATAGAACCAGGGAGTTTTGCCCATAGCAGCTTTTGAATTGCCGCAGCAGGCCACCTTCAAGAGCGAATCAGGAAAGATTTTAAGACAAACCATCACCATCTAAAGCGAAATTTCTTTTCCCCGCAGAGCTACCAGCACAACCGGCATCGCAAACAACCGGTCTCAAAGGACTAAATGCTGGACCAAAGTCACAAAGCCCATCCTATGCCGACCGAGCTGTCGGAATACTAGCAACATTGGCTCCCATCTCCGATTCACCTATTCGGAGGAGCTCATCACTAAAACGCCATGGTCGCCCAGCACACCCTTGCAGGCAACAACTCCAGGAAAAAGCACGACAAAAAGCTGTCCTCCTAGGATCACCATCAACCTACTTAATGCAGTCTTGTTCAAGAAGTTTCCCAACATCCGCACCATGATCAACACGGTGAAGGTCAACCCTTTAATTGAGGGACAACCAGGCTGCAAGCATCACCCAAGCCGAAGCAGGAGCGGCGACAAAGCATCTAAAAGCAAAGCCATCATCAACCAACATCCGATGCCAGTCACGCTGCAGTGACCCACGAATAGCCCGTCTAAAAGGGAGAGCTTAAAAACTTATCAATCACATTACTTCTGCTAAAAATCGTCTTGCATTTACCCCTCATTAGCTCTCGCCGTGTCTTTTTTAGGGACTGGATCACCCCCATTCGTTGCCTGCATAAGAACGGTAAGCATATGCCCTTGCAGCCCCGCTGCACATTTTGGGGACAAAGGATTTCCCCTTTACCCCCGAGCAATCACGAAGCCCATCAACGAAGGTCTAGCAAGGACCGGTAAGCAAATGGACCAAATGCGGATCTCATCCTCCCTTCGACCTGGATCGGCGGTTCCCGCGAAACAGCTGAAAAAGAAACTAATCAGTGCATCTAAGCAAGGCATTCCGGAGCTGGGACCACGTCATAGGCACCCTCGAAAAGCCGAGTTAAAAGAAGGGAGAATCCCTGAACTTATCTCATTTTTGTTTTCAAATTAATTTCCCTTTCTGTTGTCCCCTCTGCACCTCACAGGGACTGGAAGCATCTCGCTATCATCCGCGTGGAGCTTGTGGAAGACGCCCTTGCAGCCCCGCTACATATCTCAGGGGAGTCCATCTTTCTTTGCCCTTTATTTAAATGTATTTTCATTCCTGCTCGCTTTGTTAGCTTTAAGTCGAGTACGGTCGTCTGGCCCACTAGGGGGAAACCTTAGGTTCTCGTTAGAACATTGCAAATAAGTCGTCCCCCACATCCTAGCAGTCAAACCATCTAGCAATCAAACCATCTAGCAATCAAACGTCTAGCAATCAAATCATCTAGCAATCAAACAATCTAGCAATCAAACGTCTAGCAATCAAACCATCTAGCAATCAAACGTCTAGCAATCAAACCCTCTAGCAATCAAACCATCAATCAGTCAAAAATTAAAAATCAATCAAAATCCCCTCTTTAGCCCGGCTAAAACAAAAACATATTACTCTCATAAGCATTTTCATGCAACGCATAGGTCAAGAATATTCAATCCCTCTGTTAACTCCAGTGTCTATCCAAATTACGTGCCATGCATGATATTACCTGTTTGCTCTTATATCCGCGGTTTGCTCTGACGTAAGCAGTCACAAACAAATCCCGGTAAGCATCTTTGAGCCATCGCGCCTTATCCTTCATGAGTGTAAGGGCCTAACTAGATACTAGTTGAGTTCGCATAATATCCAGGGTACATGCGCATTTAGACATGGGATAGCTATAAACTGACATGGGACTATTACGATTTTCTCCACTTTTTTCGTTTCTTCCCTCTTTCCACCATACATGTCATCACTCCCCAAACCGTCAATATCACTCATACCCCGGGAGCCAAAGAACAGTTTCAGCTAAGACTGCCAGCCGGAAGTAAGAGCACGCCAAGTTCAAGTTCACGACGAAGGAGACGGAAAAGGTCACCAAAAGATCGCTGAGAGCCATCACCGAAGAAGGACCAAAAACTCGAAGATGAAGGCCGAGGCATTTAGCCCAAAACGAGAAGAGATCAAGACAAAGGTTGTGCTTGCTCTGCTCTATTTCATTTCAAATCAAATCAAAAGGGGGGGAATAATAAATAAAAAAGGAGAGAAAAAAAGAGAGAGAAAAAGAAAAGAGAGGAAAAAAAAAGAAAAAAAAAAGAAAAAAGAAGGAGAAAAAAAGAGAGGAAAAAAAAGAAGAAAAGAAAAGAAATGAGAGAAATGCTCAGAGACATTCGAAGAATACAAACAGTCGAAGAGCCAAAGCAAGCACAGCCCGGGGACAACTCAATTCGAGAAATCTTAAAGAAAACTTTCCCCAGTGAACTCGAGTAAAAAGGCCCAAGGCCAACTCGAGAAATCTCAAAGCAACCTTCCCCAGTGAACTCGACAAAAAAGGCCCAAGGCCAACTCGAGAAATCTCAAAGCATCCTTCCCTAGTGGACTCGAGCAAAAGAGGCCCAAGGCCAACTCGAGAAACCTCAAAGCAAGCATCCCTAGTAAGGACCCGAGAAGAAAAGGGCCCAAGACCAACTCAAGTAGTGAGTCGCAAAAAGAACAGCGACGACACTCCCTAGTGAAGACTTGAGCAAAGGGCCCCTGGCTGAACGAAAGGCACCCCCCCAACAAGGATCCCAGAGCTCACACACTCTGTCCAGGAATCATCCCCAGCAAAAAGCGAAAGAGCTCGCACACCCCGCCCTCATCCGAGCCAATCAACAAGGCATCATTCATCAAAAACCTTCCAGCAAAGCAATCTTTCCCAAAACAAACTCATTTCTGGACTTTTCATGTCCTTTCATTCTTTTCCGTCAAAGTCCCATCGATTATTAGAACGCCCATGCATGTGCATCTTCATTTGAAGTCTATTCACTCGGATTGACATTGCGAATTGAAAACTATGTATCATGTTAGTTGCATCTTTATGAGCGTAAAACACTTAGCCTTGTTTCAGAGCGTGAGTGCAAACACTAATATCAGGTGAGGACTGCTTACGGCTGCAAATCGTGGGAAAGTCTTGTCCTTGGGGTCGTTACCTCCTGAGCAGGATGCAGGCGCATTCTAGGTTCGTATCAAGGCCGCTGACACCATCATGCATTTTCTGCTCCCAGAGTGACATCATTTACATAATTCTAAATTTTTGCATAATTATTTCCCCCTCCTAGAGTGACATCATTAGGAAAAATCATTCATACTTCTGCGAATCGCGCATTGTCCTTCCGAAGCAACGTCAATCACATGTCAAGCGATCATCCCCCCTAGTGGAGCCGTCATTTACGTTTTCGTAAAATTACCTTTTATTTCTGGTAGAGTAGTTGTCATTTACATTTTCTGCAAATTATGTTTCTCTCGATATCCGAGTGGATCTAAGTTTATATCTTTGCAGGACGTCCGACCAACTATCTCCTCCCAGAGTGACATCCACGAATGACATCATCAATCTTATAAACACCCTTTTAATCCCCAGTGACGATAGCAATCAATCTCCTCCTCCCAGAGCGACGGCAATTCATCTCCTCCTAGAGCGACAACAGTTCTCCTCCTCCCAGAGCGACAACAATTCATCTCATCCCATAGCGACATCAATCAATCTCCTCCTCCCAGAGCGACATCAATCAATCTCCTCCTTCCAGAGCGACAACAATTCACCACCTCCTAGAGCGACATCAATCAATCTCCTCCTCCCAGAGCGACAACAATTCTCCTCCTCCTAGAGTGACAACAATTCATCTCCTCCCAGAGCGACATCAATCAATCTCCTCCCAGAGCGACATCAATCAATCTCCTCCTCCCAGAGCGACATCAATCAATCTCCTCCTCCCAGAGCGACAACAATTCACCTCCTCCCAGAGCGACATCAATCAATCTCCTCCTCCCAGAGTGACAACAATTCATCTCCTCCCAGAGCGACAGCAATTCATCTCCTCCCAGAGCGACATCAATCCATCTCCTCCTCCCAGAGCGACATCAATCAATCTCCTCCTCCCAGAGCGACAACAATTCACCTCCTCCCAAAGCGACATCAATCAATCTCCTCCTCCCAGAGCGACAACAATTCATTTCCTCCCAGAGCGACAGCAATTCACCTCCTCCCAGAGCGACATCACTCAACTACCTCCTCCCAGAGCGACATCATCACTGTAAGCTTGAGGTAAGACCTGTTGTGTCGCCAAAATTCAGATATATAGGGGCAATCATCTTTACTGTTTATCAAATGCTTCGATAAGACAGTAAAGAGGGGGCAACTGTTGATACCCGAATTTTGACGCCATTTTTAATCAATTTTAGCATTTCTGTTATTTAGTTAATTTATAGTCATTTTTAGTTGATTTACTGTCGCCAGCATTTTTAGGTGTTTCGTTGCATTTTAGCATCATCGTTAGCATTGTCAGCTTTCGAAATCGCATTTTTAATTTTTCGGCACGTATTTTCATTATTATTATCATTATTATTTTTAGCCTTAAAAATAACATGTTTGACTATCCGGCAGTCGTTTGCTAGTTTTTTTTCGTTTCAGGCCATCACATGAATTTTAGGATTTTTAATATTTCAGTGCATTTTTTAGTATTTTTATTATTTTATTATTATTTTCGTTCGAGCTTTTATTGGACCTGGGTAAGTTCGGTCGGACAATAGCTTGACTTTAAAATGTTTTCCATCAACTAGTTGCTAGCTTTTTTTCCGTTCGCAACGGTCTACAGCGCTTTGTGCAATTTTCGGCGTAACGTCATTATTTTTCCGTCCGAACGTTTCACGTTTTTGAACGAGAAAATAAACACGTTAAACGGAAAATTTTCATTATTCGCTGTAGACGGTCAAACCCGTCATATTTTTCTCTACGCGCTGGTACCTTCGGTTCAAAAAGTCAGAATGTTTGCTCGCGGGAATCGGCTCGAGACCATTTAAATAAGGTAAAGGGCCATTTCATCTCAACCGTTGATCTGGTCAACCAAGAAAAGTCAACCAGATCAACGGTTGACTAATTAAGTGTGCATGGCACACGTAAATAGCATGGAAGCGAGCAAACAGTGGAGCAGGCCACCGAGCTGCCTGCTCCGACGTCCTGTCTCGTCAGCGATCGCGTCGTTCATCATCACCCTCGACCTAGACCAGCCACCTCACGGCCGTAGCTCCTCCACCGCGACGAATGGCCACCACGCGCAGCACTCGCCCTCAAAAACCACGCGATTCAAGCCTATAAATACCGAGCATTCTCCAACGTATTTCGGGCACCAAATTGGCAAGAAAAACTTGCTCCTTCTCCCTCTTGATTGGTTGCTCACTTAGAGCGATAAATCGTCCAGTTCAAAGTTTAGAACGTTAGCTTTCTCTCTCTAGCCATTTTCATTTTTCTTAAGCATTTTACTTCTTTAATTCGTTTGGCTTTGTTTTGAAGAGATTAATTGTTTGTTTTTGTGACATTAATTCATATGCATGATGTAGATTAAATACATGCTTTCAATTTTAAAAATCGTTAGCTAGATTGTGCAAATTAATTAGTTTTTGATAATTAACGGTTTTGTCGTTTTTTCGAAATTAAACTCGGTACGGTTTTCGTTAAAATTTGAGCTTCGTACGGTCGAGACGCGGTCGAGGAGACGAGCGTCTTGGTACGAAGATCGCGAGAAACGGGCAAGGCAAGCTGGAGCTTGGCCGCCAGCAGTAGCGCCGGCGACCAAGAAGAGAGACGATGAACAGTGCCATGCAAGGCATGTTCATCCGTCCTTGATGATGGGCTTGGCCCATCATCATCTCTTTTAATTTTTCATGGGCCAGGCACTATTCCTGGCCTATTTTTCATTTTTCTTTCCTTTTTTTCAATTGGGCCCAGCCCGTTTTTAATTCTTCCCGAAACCTCGGATCACGCTTTTTCGTAAAAATAATTCGTATGCTTCGAATGATTATTTTCCGTACTATCAACTGTTTAATTTTCTGTACTTATCAACTCTTTAAATTATTCACACTTTAAATTTCCGCAATTTACTTTCGGCAATTTAAATTCAATTATTCATTTTACCGCCTACATGGTCGGTCGCATTTTAATTCTCGCAACATCAACTGCTTTAATTTTTCGCAAACTGCTAGAAATTCTTCCGCGATATCAACTGTTTATTTTTCTGCAAATATCAATTGTTTTATTTTCTGCAAACATCAACTTCTTTAATTTTTCACAAGCTGCTGGAAATTCTTCCGCAATATCAACTGTTTTATTTTCTGCAAATATCAATTGTTTTATTTTCCGCAACATCAACTTCTTTAATTTTTCGCAAACTCCTGGAAATTCTTCCGCAATATCAACTGTTTATTTTCCGCAAATATCAATTGTTTATTTTCTGCAAATATCAATTGTTTATTTTCTGCAAATTTCAATTGTTTTATTTTCTGCAAATATCAAACTGTTTATTTTCTGCAAAATATCAATTGTTTCAAATTCCGCACTTATCATACTGCTGGAAATTCTTCCGCAAATATCAACTGTTTATTTTCTGCAAATCATCAAACTGTTTTAAATCCCCTGTGAATCGTCAACTACAATCAATTTTTCTGCACTTATCAAAACAACATTTAAATTTCGTATACGTCAAATAAATCATTTTTCGCATGCAATCAACTCAGCATTTAAATTTTGTATGCGTCAAATAAATCATTTTTCGCATGCAATCAACTCAGCATTTAAATTTCGTATGCGTCAAATAAATAATTTTTTGCATGCAATCAACTCAGCATTTAATTTTTGTATGCGTTAAATCCATCATTTTTCGCATGCAATCAACTCAGCATTTAAATTTCGTATGCGTCAAATAAATCATTTTTCGCATGCAATCAACTCAGCATTTAATTTTCATATGCGTTAAATCCATCATTTCTCGCATGCAATCAACTCAGCATTTAACTTTCGTATGCGTCAAATAAATCATTTTTCGCATGCAATCAACTCAGCATTTAAATTTCGTATGCGTTAAATCCATCATTTTTTGCATGTAATCAACTCAGCATTTAAATTTCGTATGCGTTAAATCCATCATTTTTCGCATGCAATCAACTCAGCATTTAATTTTCGTATGCGTTAAATCCATCATTTTTCGCATGCAATCAACTCAGCATTTAATTTTCGTATGCGTTAAATCCATCATTTC
This sequence comes from Viola odorata, assembly GCA_963691705.1. NCBI lineage: Eukaryota > Viridiplantae > Streptophyta > Magnoliopsida > Malpighiales > Violaceae > Viola > Viola odorata. The sequence goes on from OY829543.1 coordinate 13,623,797, forward strand.
TCGCATGCAATCAACTCAGCATTTAAATCTCGTATGCATCAAATAAATCATTTCTCGCATGCAATCATGTCAGTATTTAATTCTCGTATGTGTAAAATCCATCATTTTACGTATGCAATCAACTGTCATTTAAGTTTTTGCACTCATAAAATTGCTTATTTATTTCTCAAGCTATCGCTAACACTCTCAGTTTGTAGGTTTTAAATTCAGGCTTCGCTCGAAAGTACGCCTTTCGATTCCTTTTTATTTATTCAACGCTTTTCGTAAATATCAATCGTACGCATGATATATAGAACTGCTAGAATTAAAATCAACCCACATGAATAACGTGTTTAAAGAGTTGCTTAAAATACCATGCTCATGTGATTTTAAATTCTCGCATATTTTGACTGTATGTACATGGGGACTTCCGATCCCAAATCAGTTTATCATTTCAAAAGCCTTTCATTTAATCTGTACTCTGCTAAAGCTATCCATGATAGAATCACGTAGTAATTAGTCTAATCATGCATGGCCCGATGATGACATAGAGGGCGCTCATTCAGTCTTACAGAAAATTCAGTCCCATCACGTTACGGTCAGGAATAATCGATCGATCTTGATAAACGATAACCCCGTCCGAAAGATCTTTTTATTATTTATGAACGGTCACGATCATAGAAAAGGCTAAAGTGACGATTCCTCTGAGGGCCCCCTTTTCAAAACAAAACGCATTTATCAAAACACCTTTTAAACACCTCTCTCATCAACCGGTAACCGTTTTCGGATGTGACTCGGGTGCCTAACACCTTCCCGAGACCATAATACGACCTCGAACCTTTTGTCTGGGGTCCAGACCCCTTTTTTGTGCCTTTAGTTTTTTTATTTATTATATTTCTTATGCCATGATAAGTAAGGTTCCCTAAAACCTAGCAACCAAATTAGGGTGGTGACTTCATTGCATGTTGCGAGGCGTCTGTTTTCGTAATTTTCGTGGGGCGCGACACCCTTCATGGGCGTTCTGAATTTAGCTTCCCTACTTCGTGCCTATGATAGGTCGAAGTGTCAAGGCTGCCTTTTAATGACAAGAGAGGAAGCTGGGAGGATGGCTGAACGTCAAGGTCACCTCATATGTGGAAACGGGGGGTGACTTTTATCTAAGAAGGTAAGCAGGGGATGCGGTGTGGAAACGCGGTCCCTATAGCAGATCTGCACATGAGTCTGGAATACCTCTATACCGATGACAAGCCGACCTAGAAAACAACCCAAGGGAGCACCTTTCGCTAAGATCTCGTTCTATTTGATTAATATCTTTTTCATTACTTTTCCTGCATTCGATCTGTTTACATCTCTTGCCCTGGATTACATTTTACTTTTGTGCCCTAGATAATTACTTTACAATTCTGTTCTGCGTTGATTAATTTATTAATCAACATAAACCCCCCCCCCCCCCCCCCCCCCGCGCGCGCGCGCGTAGTGTTACTTTGGTTTGATCTGTTGCATATTGCCTTGTCATACATCCTCATTAGCAAATTATCCCTTCAATCTCTGTGGTTTGACCCTGTCTTGCACTGTACACATTAAATTGTGCATCTAGGCACCAGGAAAATATTAGTATATTTGAGTGACGACCAAATTTTGGCGCCGTTGCCGGGGATTGAACGGTACTAATTTTATTTTTGTTTTTCATGTATGACCAAGAGATCTGCCCCCGATCTACTCCCTCTAGACCTCGAGTTGACCAGAACAGAAAGAGGACTTCGTAGGCAAGCTCAAGGAACATCTGCTCATCGTAGAGTAATCCCACATCCTGCCCTCGATGGATCCCCTTCTAATCTAGCTGACCAGGAACACCAGCTTTTCGTAGACCTGACCTTTCTCCATCGTAACCCCAAAAATCCCATACCAGACCATTTTAATTTTCCAGCAATGGATGACCTAGCCAACAATGACAACCGTAACAACCGTGAGAACCGCGAAGACCAACCACCACCCCCAGAACAACAAACCATAGACAATTTCCATGCAACCCCCGATATGGCAAGTAGCTGCATTGACTGGCCGAACGTCCCTCATGACTGGACTCTGAAGTCAGCCGTACTTCATCATCTGCCTACTTTTCGGGGGGTAGCCAAGGAAAATGCTCTTCGCCATCTGCAACAGCTCCACTCTATTTGCGAGGCCATGAAACCCGCCAAAGTCAGTATTGAGCAAGCCAAGCTTCGCGCATTCCAGTGGTCTCTCAAAGATGATGCCCTCGACTGGTATTATGACCTTCCCGCAAGATCCATTCGTTCTTGGGCAGACCTGTCAAAAATCTTCATTGAGAAGTATTATCCAACCTATATCTCCAACACCACGCGTAAGCAACTCGTCTCCATAGTTCAAAAGAAAGAAGAGACTCTAGACCAGTACTATGAGAGGTTCCAGAAGATGCAATCTAGTTGTCCAGCCCATAACCTTACCGAGCACGCCCTCGTTCAGTATTTTTGTGAAGGCCTCAAAGCTCATGATAAGGCGTTGCTTAACGCAGCTGCCGGAGGATCTCTAACTGCTCTAACCCCAACAGCCGCTCGAGTAACAATCGAGCTCATGGCCAAGAATGTCTCTGATGTCCTTGCCAACAATCCAGGCCAGGATGTCCAAGTAGCAGCCCTTCAGAACCAGATATCATCCCTCACAGGAATGTTCCAGAATTTCATAACCGGACAACTCGTGCCTGTCAAAGCCTGCCAGATATGCAATTTCGTGGATCACCCCACTGATGCATATCCCCATATTCCGGAGGAAATACAAGTGAATGTTGTTGGGCAATTTATTCCAGTCTCTTACGCTCAGACTTACGACCAAGGCTGGAAACAACCAAATCCAGGATGGGTCCCTAACACTCAGCTTTCGGGACCTAGCCATCAACCACACCAGAACCCCTATGGAAACCCCCCTCCTAACATGCCAAATTTCAGACCCCGACCCACATTCCATCAGAATCAATATCAACGCCAACCTCCTCTGGATTAGACCTTTGTCCATCCTCAGGACCAGACCTTTGTCCATCCTCAGGACCAGACCTTTGTCCAGCCCCCAACTGCTGAAATGCCTAAGAATCCCGAGCAGCAAAAAGAAATAGATGAACTTAAGAAGCAAATGAGTGTCATGACTGCCAAATTGCAAGAGTTAACAAATCATGGCAGACTGCCACCCCAGACCGAAACAAATCCAAAGCACAATGTCTGCACGGTAACTTTGCGTAGTGGAACGACCTTGAACCCACCTGAGCTTCCAGCCCAAGATATTGAAAATTCTCCAGAGGCCGAAATTCGGCCTAAACCTAGAACAAAGCTCCCCAAAGTCCCTAGATTCGTGGAAGTCAAAAAAGACAGAATCCACTCCCCTAGAGGTTCACCACGGAATGACCCCAACCCACCAGAATTTACTCAAGAGTACATTCATAAGATTCTCGAGCCGCCGTTCCCTCACAGATTGTTCAAGGCCAAGAAAGATAAGGAGGATCGCGATATCTTTGAAATGTTCAGTAAAGTGGTTGTGAACATCCCCCTTCTCCAGGCCGTGAAGAATGTCCCTCGCTATGCTAAATTCTTGAAGCAATTATGCACGAACAAAAACAAGTTCGCCGAAGTTAACAAGATCAGCGTAGGGGCCAACGCTTCTGCACATATCCAGCCTCGAATCCCTCCGAAATGCAAAGACCAAGGCATGTTCATTATCCCTTGTCTAATCGGCACAGTCGATATTGGCAAGGCCTTGATAATTTACCACAGTCTAGGCCTCGAGCCTCTCGTGCCTACAGACCTCGCCATCCAGCTTGTTGACCGCTCTATCATCTACCCTGAGGGGATAATTAAGGATGTCTTAGTCCAAGTGGGAGAATTCTTGTTCCCTGCAGATTTCTATGTGATTGCCATGGAGAACGAAGACTCCACCAAATCTACAGATGTCCTTCTAGGCCGCCCATTTCTGGCCACAGCCCGAGCAAAGATTGATGTTCATGATGCCACCATCTCCCTCGAATTTGATGGAGAGATCATCAAATTCAATATGCTAGAAGCCATGCGATACCCCTCTGAATTCTCTAGTGTGAATTATGTAGACCCCATTATAGGGGAGATCGATGACATATATTCTACTGACCCCTTGCAATTTGCCCTTGACAGGAGTCTGACACCCACTCTTCTAGATGTCGTGGCCTCGACGCTCCCTATTCCACCTGAATTACACTCTGTCGTCGCTGCCCTAGAAGAATGCGCTGTTGCTCAGCATGAATCTCCAAGGCAGTCTCCTAAATATCCAGGCCATGTTAAGTTATTTCCCTCTATTGATCTGGCTCCAGCCCTAGATCTGAAGCCACTGCCTACCCATTTGAAATATGCTTATCTAGGCCCCGATAACTCTCTGCCTGTCATTATCTCCAACGAGCTCAAAGACCCTGAGGAGTCCAAGCTCGTTTGCTTGCTGAGGAACTTCAGACAAGCCATAAGATGGACCATTGTGGACATTAAGGGCTTGTCCCCAGCATTATGCACTCATCACATCCACCTAGAAGACGCGAGCAAGACCATTCGCCAGCCCCAACGACGACTTAATCCGCCTATGATGGAAGTGGTAAAGAAAGAGATTCTCAAGTTGCTGGATGCGGGAGTTATCTACCCCATCTCAGATAGCCCTTGGGTCAGCCCTATCCAGGTCGTGCCCAAAAAAACAGGCATAACCATCACCATCGGTCAAGACGGCGAATCCATTCCTACCCGGATCCAGAATAGGTGGAGAGTGTGTATTGACTACCGCCGATTGAACTCCGCTACCAGAAAAGATCATTTTCCCCTGCTGATACGATCCAGCCCATCGTCGCACATAACTAGCAGCAACCCAAAGCCCAAGCCCAGCAACGCATCCAGCCCTGCACCAGCCTGCCCCCGCGCTCAGCAGCACAACGACGTCATCCCAGCAAGCCCACGTGGCCTCCCAAGCAGCGTCATCCCACGCCCACACACCAGCCCGCACGACCCGATCACCAACCGCCCAACGCCCCCCACCTACACAAGGCCCACTTGCCCATTACTCCACGCAACCCAGCAAACAACATTTTCAAGCTTGGATTTTCCCAAGCTATAAATAGATGCCTTCGTTCTCATTTAATACTCACTTTTTGATTACCAATTGATTATTCAATCTTAAAGTCAATTTTATTCCTTGTAATTTCTAGTTTTCTTCCCTAAAATTCTTGTAATTATTTCGGGTTCAAACTAGCATTTTCATTGCAAGTTTGAGTTCGATCTTTCAAGTTATTCAATATAGAAAGGTTGCTCGTTCTTTGTTAACGAGAGGGTTTTCTCGAATATACTTGTCCATTTAAAATTCCATCTTTCACTTCTAAAATCTCCGATTCAAGAACCATTTATCTTGAATTAATTCGTCACAAAATTCCATAAAATCATTTCTAAAAATCCTACATATTTCCATTACAACTTTATCCGCTGCGCATATTCCCGAACATCATCAAGTCCGTCAAAAACACCTTCATCCTTCGTCAATCGGACCATCCACAATCGAGACTAGTTCCTTACTCCAATCAACACCGAAGGATCCTAACACGTGGTAGCGGAGCTCGGCTGTCTCGAAGGTTGGTAAAAGTTCCAAAATCTCACTCATCAATTTATTTCAATTTCTTTGATATTCATCATTCCTTCCACTCGTCCATTTTGTACTTTTCTCCACTAACATTTTACTTTCTTTATTTATTTTTTTGTGATCCGAGCGTCCCTTCACTTGTGAATCAAAAGAAAAAAAAAAAAAAAAAAGGAAAAGACACAAGTCAGAAGCAATGGACAAGATCGCTAGGTAAGTTTTTTCGACACTTGACGTGGACTACCATTGGACGAGTCAAGCTTTCTTTCAGCTTCCGAAACACAAATCCGTTTGCACCATTCTTCATTCGGGTCTTTGTAAGTTTTCATTATCGTTTCCCATATCTCTTCCATTCCAAATTAAGGTCATTGCACAATCTCAATTTATTCGTGTTATTTACCTTAATTTTTCCATACCTTCTTTGCATACCCAGTTTTCATTGTGTGTCACCAAAGTGCTCATCATTCTTTGAGTCATATTTGTTTTTAAAAACTAAAATTGGCTTTAAGTTTATTTGTTTATTTTTGTGTGATTTTGGTGAGAACAATAGAGAGAAGAGTGTAAACACGTGAGGGAGGGTACTAACAAACACCTTTTAGTTCTCCTTTGTGTTTATTTTCTTTGTGCAGGTACACTTCATATCCAATGGAGTGTGATCATCTAGGACTCTCTCGGCCATCCTATGGGTATGAGTCTTATGCGGATAGGGTAGAGGACTCTTATGGGCGTTATGAGCAGCCGGACTACATTGATGGGTCATCACGGCATTGGAACCATAGCCATAACTACTACACCGAGGTTGCACCTTCCCCACACCGTGGCACCTCTATCTATGTCTCGGACCGTAGCCCCCCTCATCGTTCCTATACCTCGTCGGCCTCTAGTGCACCTCCCCGTCATGCCCCGTCTTATCACACGACGCCATCCTCCACCCATGTCTGGAGTTCCATTCATCATCCCTTTGTTCCGCCGGCCGCTAGGGTGCCTTCGCGCCACTCCCCACCTTACCACTCGACGCCATCTTCCCACCGTGACCGCCGGCCCCCTCCGGGCTCCTATGTTCATAAGACTTCTTCCCCTCAAGTCTGAGTACCACATCATGCATCCATGGACTCGTATGATCACTTGGAGAACCCTTCGGATATCTTGGCCAAGTTGTGTCGCAGATTGGAGGTAAACGACTCCTCGTTCCGACGAGTTGAGACACCGTCCCCTTCTTCTCCTAGTTGCCCTCCGGCCCCTCTCACACGAGCGAGAGACGTCTATTGTACCACTTGTACAGGTAGAGGGCACTTATGTGATGTATGCCCTAGCTATAGAGAGAGTGAGGTGAGCGTGGCGCCTTCTAGTGTTGATTCTTTCGGGCCACCGCCGCTTCTGGAGGATGAGGACCTTCAATCCGGGTCGCCTCCTCTTGTGGAGTGCTTGGTCCCCATTGCGGAAGAGCTCATTGAGGTCTCGTCGGGCGATGTTGGTGTGGAGTTTGGGAGCGTTAGGAGTGTGAGAGAGGATAGTGAGGTCCCTTCGGGTAGCTACGAGAAGGTTGTCCTTGGTCTAGCACGACAGCGCACCTTTCGGTCCTTTGGTAGTGAGTTTTCCATCATCCTGAAGGTGCCGACACATGACTTGGTGGATCCTTTCCTCCTTGGTTTTGGTTATGTTGACCGCGCGCCTTTCATTCCGATCTCGTCGCATCCACTTGGTCTCTCGGTCTCGCACTTAGACCGCGTCATTTCCTTTCTCCGTCTTGGCCGATCCTTGGTTGTTCTTGGGTTTTGCACGTTCGCGCCTACATGCCTTGCCCGAGGAAGGCCTCCTCCATGGGTGGTCACTAGCCGCGAGCATTCCTTGGCCCGTTTAGCCTTGCACGGTACTGAGCATATAGATTCGAGGACGAATCTCTCCAAAGGTGGATGGAATGATACGATCCAGCCCATCGTCACACATAACCAGCAGCAGCCCAAAGCCCAAGCCCAGCAACGCATCCAGCCCTGCACCAGCCTGCCCCCGTGCTCAGCACAACGGCGTCATCCCAGCAAGCCCACGTGGCCTCCCAAGCAGCGTCATCCCACGCCCACCACCTACACAAGGCCCACTTGCCCATTACTCCACGCAACCCAGCAAACAACATTTTCAAGCTTGGATTTTCCCAAGCTATAAATAGATGCCTTCGTTCTCATTTAATACTCACTTTTTGATTACCAATTGATTATTCAATCTTAAAGTCAATTTTATTCCTTGTAATTTCTAGTTTTCTTCCCTAAAATTCTTGTAATTATTTCGGGTTCAAACTAGCATTTTCATTGCAAGTTTGAGTTCGATCTTTCAAGTTATTCAATATAGAAAGGTTGCTCGTTCTTCGTTAACGAGAGGGTTTTCTCGAATATACTTGTCCATTTAAAATTCCATCTTTCACTTCTAAAATTCCCGATTCAAGAACCATTTATCTTGAATTAAATCGTCACAAAATTCCATAAAATTATTTCTAAAAATCCTACATATTTCCATTACAACTTTATCCGTTGCGCATATTTTCGAACATCATCAAGTCCGTCAAAAACACCTTCATCCTTCATCAATCGGACCATCCACAATCGAGACTAGTTCCTTACTCCAATCAATACCGAAGGATCCTAACACCTGCCCTTCATCGATCAGATGCTAGAACGCCTCGCCGGTAAGACCCACTATTGCTGTCTAGACGGTTACTCCGGATTCCATCAGATCCCAGTTGCTCCTGAAGACCAGGAAAAGACTACCTTCACCTGCCCTTTCGGGACCTTCGCGTATAGACGCATGCCCTTCGGTCTGTGTAACGCCCCTGCCACTTTCCAACGTTGTATGGTCAACATTTTCTCTGAACTAGTTGAGGATGGAATCGAGGTCTTCATGGACGACTTCACCGTCTATGGGAATTCTTTTGAGGAATGCATGAACAATCTCAAGAGGTGCCTAGAGCGCTACATAGAGACGAATCTTGTCCTGAATTTTGAAAAATGTCACTTCATGGTGGATCGAGCCCTGGTGCTTAGTCATGTTATCTCGGCCAAGGGAATTGAGGTTGACAAAGCCAAGATAGAAGTAATAGAATCCCTGCCCTACCCCTCCTGTGTCTGCGATGTGCGATCTTTTCTAGGCCACGTTGGTTTCTACCGGCGGGTCATTAAGGATTTTTCCAAGATTGCTCAACCAATGTGTCACTTGCTCCAGAAGGACGTGTCCTTTGATTTCAGCGAGGCCTGCAAAAAAACTTTTGAACTTCTCAAGAACAAACTTATCTCGGCCCCTATTATTCGTGCCCCCGATTGGACACTACCTTTCGAGGTCATATGTGATGCCAGTAATCAGGTCCTAGGCGCCGTTTTGGGTCAGAAGAAGGATAAAGAGACCCATGTCATCTATTACGCTTCCAAGCTACTAGACCCGTCCCAGCAGAACTACACTACCACAGAGAAAGAACTCCTGGCCGTAGTCTATGCCCTAGACAAGTTCAGGCAATATCTGCTAGGCACTCATGTCCTCGTCTACTTAGACCATTCTGCCCTTCGGTGTTTGCTGACTAAAGCCGATGCCAAACCATGGCTTATTAGTTGGATCCTGCTCCTACAAGAATTTGATATCGCTATCAAAGATAAGGTAGGAAGAGAAAATCTTGTGGCAGATCACTTGAGTAGACTTCCAGCCCAAGAAGATAATTCGCTTGAGCAAATCCGGGATACTTTTCCAGACGAGCAATTATGTCTAGCCCAAGCTATTTATTCCTCATGGTTTTCTGATATTGCAAACTTTTGTGCTACTGGCACCTACCCAGCTGATGCCACTCCGTCTAAATGCAATAAGATCAGAAGGCAAGCTAAATACTACATTTGGGACAGCCCCTACCTGTGGAAACACTGTTCAGATCAAATAATTCGTAGATGTGTAACCATGGACGAGGTGCCCTCGATCCTTAAATTCTGCCATTCAGAAGGAGGCCATTTCGCCGCCAAGAAAACTGCTCTGAAGGTCCTGGAAGTGGGTCTGTACTGGCCCACCATCTTCAAGGACAACTACATATTTTGCGCTTCATGCCCCCGATGTCATGCCACTGGAAATATCAGGGCCAGGAATCAGATGCCCTTGACAAACATTATTGCTTGCGAGATCTTTGACATCTGGGTATAGATTTTATGGGCCCTTTCCCCAATTCGTTTGGCAACATCTACATCCTTTTGGCCGTCGATTATGTCTCCAAATGGGTCGAGGCCAAGGCTACTCGAACGGACGATTCAAAGGTGGTCGTGAATTTTCTCCGCACCAATATCTTCAACCGGTTCGGTACACCTAGAGCGCTCATCAGCGATAGGGGGTACCCACTTCTGCAACCGTGTTGTGACCTCTCTTTTGACAAAGTATGGAGTCCACCATAGAACATCCACTGCTTATCACCCTCAGACTAATGGCCAAGCCGAGGTCTCGAACCGTGAGATCAAATCCATCCTTGAGAAAACCGTTAACCAGTCCAGGAAGGATTGGAGTCTGAAATTGGGTGATGCTCTCTGGGCCTATCGTACAGCTTTTAAGACCCCAATCGGAATGACCCCTTACAGACTTGTCTATGGGAAGTCGTGCCATCTTCCGGTGGAGATAGAGCACAAGGCTTTTTGGGCTATCAGGAAAGTGAACACATATCTAGGCCTCGCTGATCAACACAGGCGTTTACAAATCCAAGAGCTAGAAGAATTGAGGGACGATGCTTATGAGAATGCCCTGCTCTATAAGGGCAAGACAAAAGCTTATCATGACCGGCACCTTCGTCCCAAAACATTCTCAGTCGGACAGCAAGTCTTGTTGTACAATTCACGCCTACGACTCTTTGCCGGAAAGCTGAAATCTAAATGGCCAGGACCTTTCGTGGTCACGACAATCTACAACCATGGGGCAGTTGAAATTCAGAACCCAGTCACAGGAATCATCTTCAAGGTCAGTGGCCAGAGACTTAAACCCTTTTATGAAGGTTTCCAGCCCTCGATAGTTGAGGAGGCTATGGTGGATGTCCCACCTGTCCAGACCTAGAGTATCAAAGCACGTCGAGGTCCTGACGAGTAAACAGGCCACACTGGAGGCGTTTGATATGCCGTCTGCATCCTTTCTCTCTCCCTTATCTTCTCTGCATCTTTTCAGATTCTCTGATTTTTATTTAATTTTCTTTCCAGGTTTTGTTGATTGTATATATCCCTGACCTTCCCCTTTCCTCTATGATTTTATTCCTTTTATTTAGCATTAACTCACCTTTATTCTCTCTTTTTGTCCATATCTTATATTAACCAAGTGCCTTTTTGAAATTTAAAAGTTGTTCTCCTTTTTAGGCAGTTGAGATACGCGTGGGCCATCGTGCTCCACGCCTAGGGTGCCACGTGGCCTGACAAGCGCAGAAAAAGCAGGCCTCATCAATGAAAAAGTTGTGCCATTTAATGCCAGCTATGACTATCACTCTCTCTCCCACGCTCCCATTTCGTTTTCACTCATATCACTTTCAAACAAATCACTTTCACCTCTCTCCCTCACCAAACACGCAACCCTATCATCTCCATTACTGTCATCTCTTCCCTCACCATCAATGGCACCAAAAACAAAAAGACCAGCCCGCAAGAATGCTTCTAGACCTAAGACGGTGGATACTTCCAGCCCCGTTCCTTCCAAATCAAGATCGCAATCAGCTACCCCGAACTTGGCTTCATTCAAAACAGCTACACCACCGTCTGTCAACCCACCTCTCATTCCCTCTCCTACGGCGGTCTCACCAACCACCGCAGAGAAGATCCGAGAGTTCACCCCGGTGGACGATGACCTAGAGGTCACAGGCTCTATTCCTCCTACCTCGACCACCACTAGAGGCGGCCGTGTAGTGAAACTCCCCCCCAGATCGTCCACTGCCAAGTCTAAGCCCAAAAAGCCCTCTCCATCCGCCAGGCAGCTCCCCCTTGACGTGGCCGTCGACCACTTCCTAGCTCCTCAGGCTGCCTTAACTGTTGAGGAAGTCCTCAAGGACATTCTGATCTCCGATGAAGAAGTCGAGATCATGGAGGAGCAAGCTGAGCCTGGTAACGGCCAAGAAAATGAAGACCTCGAGGCCATAGAAGAGGGAACAGGAGAAAGTAGAGAGGCAGAGGGCAGCGAAACAGACGAAGAAGAAGAAGATCCCAAGGCCCAGAAAGCTGCGGAGGAGGCAGAGAGGAAGCAAAAAGCAGCCGCAACAAGATCAGCGGCTAAGAAAGGCAAATCCAAAGCTGATGCCAAATCAGAGCAACCAGCTGCAGTTGATACACCAGTGGGCCACAAGAGGAAGCTTTCATCCACCAGTGCCGGCAAGCCCTCGAGCTCCAAAAAGCCTCGTGCCCCTGAAGCAAACGATGATGTCGAGGCCGAGACCCCAGTACCTTCATCCATCCCCAGATCCAGCTGACTTCTGACCTTTCCTCACCTCATGAATGGATCATATTTAATGATAAACCATCCCTTGATAAGTTGACTATGCTGAATTCCAAGGGCGCTAGCTCATGTGCGCGCCTGGATTTTGATTTTCTTGCTAAGATGGGTATTGAATCCAAGGTCAGGGAGTATGTGGCCAATATTGGTTGGGAATCTCTGTTCTATTTGGAACACCCGACCTTTGTTGAGCTTTCCCTTGAGTTTTTCACTACATTCTGGGTAGATGGTACTTTTAGGCCCAAGGGCAAGGTCGGTCCGAACTCTTCTACCCCTGGTCTGATCAACTTTAGGTTAGCTAACAAATGGGAGCATCTGACCCTTGGTGAATTTAATTGCTGGTTAGGATTTGTCACTAAAGATGAACTGAACACTCCTCTGTACAAGAATGCTTTGACTGTTATACCTTCTGTTTTTTATACCAATGCTGCTTTTCGTGAACTTACCAATAAGCCTGCTGTTAAGTATGACCCTAAGGGTAGTAAAGCCCATGAAATCATCTACCCTGCCTTGCGTATCTTGCACAGGTATCTGGCCCTTACCTTTTCAGCACGATTTGGTTCCTCAGGACAGATATCTGTGCAGGAACTCTTTTTTTATGGTGCATGAAACACAAACAAAGGGTCAATCTTGGTTTTTGGGTAGCTCCGGGCGTTTTGCATGTGTTAAATGGTAGTCGTGGGCCTATTTTTGGGTCGTTTATCTCCTTGTTTGTTGTGAAGATGCGTAATATTGACTTGCATGCTAGTAACCTTTCTGAGCCCCTGGCATTCAAGGATTTGGATATCCGAACCTTGGATGTCATGGGTCATTTATATATCTCACGGGGTGTGTTGAGTTTTTACCCAGGCTGTGCCCCCGCAACAGAAAAGGTTTTCGGGATCAAGAACGGTGGCATCTTTGACTATCCAGATCTTTCGGATCCCCGTTCCAATGCCATTCCTCCAGCCCCCGAAAAGCAAGTGCCCCAAGCGGAAGCAGCTCGTCAAGCCGACGCGGCAGCAGCAAGTCAACCCCCGATACCTCTCATTGTCTATGATCTGACCCAGACGAGACTTCTCCAGGCCATTCTGCGGGAACTTCAGGCTTTGACGGCTGAAGTTGCCCGCAGAAATTTGCCACCCCAGTAACCCTACCCCGAACATTTCCATCTCTCCAGCCCCCGAAAGGGGCACTAAATTTTTTTAGGGGAAATAGTTTTTACCACTCTTGAACTATCGGCGAAAATCACAAACTTCCCCTGAACTTCATTTTTTAAAATTCGCCTCCCTGAACTATTGTTTTCGAGCAAAAGGACCCCCTCCGTTAACTTTTTCTGTTAAATCTAACAGGTTACCTGCTACAGCAGGTTTTTTTTTTAACCTGTTATAGCAGGTAATTATATTTTAAATAATATAATTAATTTTAAAAAATTCAAAAAAATAAATAAATTAATTTAAAAATTCAGAAAAAATGTAAAAATTTCAAAAGAAATTGTAAAAATTCCAAAAAATATTAATTAATTTAAAAATTCAAAAAATATGTAATAATTCCAAAAAAAATGTATAAATTCAAAAAAAAAGTAATAATTCCAAAATAAATGTATAAATTCCAAAACAAATATAAAAATGTAAGAAATTCAAAAAAAATGTAATAATTCCAAAAAAAAATGTATAAATTCAAAAAAAATGTAATAATTCCAAAATAAATGTATAAATTTCAAAAAATGAAGTTTAGGGGAAGTTTGTGATTTTCGCCGATAGTTCAGGGGTGGTAAAAACTATTTCCCCAATTTTTTAATGTTTTTATTATTGTATTGTACTTATACTTCTTGAACTCCTTATTATGGTCTCCCCGCATTGAGGACAATGCGCTGCCTAAGTGTGGGGAGGGAATTATTTATGCGTTTTGCCTGTGTGATTGCATGTTTATTTTCATGTTTGCTGCATGATTGCATGATTTTCAGATTTTATTTTTAGCCATGCTAGGAAAATTTTCCCACTGCCAGTTTTCAAACCCTCATTTTTGGCATGCGTTTTTCAACTTTTGATGCATAGAAGAAACATGACATCCATCGCATCTACACCTGAACATGCATTTTTAGACCTGCAAGCCCTTATATCCATATCTAGGCCACAACGCCAGTAGTCACAATTTGATCCCGTGAGCATATTTGAGCTTCATGCCCTTTATTTTTGAGTGAAAATGCTTAGCTAGGCGTGGTCTAGGTTTGCATAATATCCCTGGGTATAGTCACTATTAGACATGGGAAAGCTTAGATATGACGGAAAGCCTCGCATCAATGTCTTTTTCTTTCTCTCCTCCCCCTCTCTCTCTCTTTTCTTTTCGAGCCCCCAACATCCCCCTTCTTTTCATACTCTTTCCTAACCATTTGTAGTTTCTTGATCTCTTTCCTTGGCAGGTGGGGTAGCGATTATTGAGGGTAACGTCGAGGGCAAAAGACTTCAGAGCAGACAAGATAAAGTGTGGGGAAGGAAGATAAAAGCAAAAGACTTCAGAGCAAAAAGTAGGAATCTAGGGCAAGAAAAACAAAAGCTCGAAAGAGTTTCGAGCCCTAGACCATTCAAACAATTCGAGCCCCAGAAACATTCAAGTGTGGGGAAGCGAAAAAGAAGTCACCATCGATGCTGGAAGCAGATCAAGGGCAAACGCCGAACGAAAGAAAATCGAGAGTTTCGCGCCCTGGTAGAATCAAAAATTTTGTAGCATGTTCGTGCCCCCTTCTTTCCTCTAAAAAAAAATTTTTATTTTCAAAATAAAAGAAGAAAGGCACTGAACTTCCAAGTAAAAGCATCCGCATCCGAAGCCTCAGCAAATACGTTCCCCAGCCCTCTAAAGAAGACCTTTGTCTAGCCCCCCAATCATCAACGTGCCCTCGGTAAAAGTTACCTTGCCACTTCGCTTTTTCCCAGCCAAGGGATCCAACCAGGTTTTACCTGGTTCTTTCTTTTCCTTCCTTCTTTTCTCCCCTCATTTCTCTTCTGTTCATCTCCTTCTTATCTCTTCCACATTTCTAGCTCTTTCGATCCCGTTTCTCTCTTTTTGCTTATGCGTTGCTTTTCCGATTGTTGATTGCCCATGCATGTGTTCTACAGTACTCGGATTAACGTGCAAACTATGCCTGTGTTGTGTTATTTGCATTCTTGAGTGATAGCCTAAACACATGTTTTATTCTGAGAATGAGTGCAAATACATATCTTTGTGAGGACTGCTGGTGAATAGGCTAGATATGGGAAAGTCTGGTTGATAGGATCGTTAGTCTCGACGCGAACCAAACCAGTGCGCTGTCTCAAGGTCTCGACAGTTCTGAACCTTCTTCCAAAGAAAAGCATCTTCAAAGATCGGCACGGAATCCCAGGCGCTTCCAGAAGGCATCAGGCGTGTCAGGAATCCCAGAATATTCCTTTTGCAAAGACATGTGTTGTCATGTCCTCATTGCCCTTAACTGTTTTGTCTCCTAGTATTAGGCTATATAAGCATAGTTTTAGGGTTTTTGTAAGGACGACTGTCCAAGGATATTTTCTTACATTAGTTTCAGTATTTATTTTCTGGGGATCTTCTCCTCTTGCTATCAAGAACAGCCTTTGTCGCAACTTTCCTCTTCGATTATTAATTAATCTACCGGCTTCCTCTACTCCCTTTTTACTTTCTTTATTATTGTATGATTCTATCTACCTACTGTTTATATTATAGTATGAGTAGCTAAATACCCCCTTTCTTGGTGAAGGGTGTTTCAAGGGTTGTAGGGTTCGGCTAAGAGGTCTAATGCATGCTTAATATATTCTCTGGTTGCACATAATTGTTTACCGATTTAATTCCATGCTTGTCTAGAAATGTTAAGAGCTTGATCACCTGTTAGTATTTCCGCATGAGTAACGTCATATTCAAGGGTTATACCTGACACGAAGCACTAGAATTTTAGCAGACACCTAGGGGAGGCAGCGCGAGAGGTCGCACCTAGGGGTAAACAGTTATCTAGGGCATGTGATACGGGTCTGACAAGCCGAGCAGTCGCGCCCTAGATCTGTCTTACCTCCCCTTCATGGGCATTCTGAATTTAGCTTCCCTACTTCGTGCCCATGATAGGTCGAAGTGTCAAGGCTGCCTTTTGATGACAAGAGAGATAGCTGGGAGGATGGCTGAACGTCAAGGTCACCTCATATGTGGAAACGGGGGGTGACTTTTATCTAAGAAGGTAAGTAGGGGATGCGGTGTGGAAACGCGGTCCCTATAGCAGATCTGCACATGAGTCTGTAATACCTCTGTACCGATGACTAGCCGACCTAGAAAACAACCCAATGGAGCACCTTTCGCTAAGATCTCGTCCTATTTGATTAATATCTTTTTCATTACTTTTCCTGCATTCGATCTGTTTACATCTCTTGCCCTGGATTACATTTTACTTTCGTGCCCTAGATAATTACTTTACAATTCTATTTTGTTAGCTCCCATACTCTACATTGATTAATTTATTAATCAACATAAACCCCCCCCCCCCCCGGTAGTGTTACTTTGGTTTGATCTGTTGCATATTGCCTTGTCATACATCCTCATTAGCAAATTATCCCTTCAATCTCTGCGGTTCGACCTTGTCTTGCTCTGTACACATTAAATTGTGCATCTAGGCACCATGAAAATATTAGTATATTTGAGTGACGACCACTGAACCAGTAAAGGAAGATTTTCCTGACGAAGCTCTTTTCTTTGCCCTGGGGGAAAGGCCTGATGAAAGCCTTATCTTAACCCTGGTGGAAAGACCATGGTATGTGGATATAGCCAATTTCCTACATTCAGGTAAGTTCGACCAGAACCTGTCATACAGAGAAAGGGAAAAGGTAAGAAGGGATTCCAAGTTCTATGTTTGGGATGATCCCTACATGTGGAACATCGGTAAGGATCAAGTTTTGAGGAGATGTGTTCTCCAAAATGAATTTGAGTCCATTGTAAGATTTTGCCATACAGAAGCATGTGGAGGTCATTATGGACCTAAAAGAACAACGTTAAAAATTCTTGAATGTGGCTTTTATTGGCCAACGCTCTTTAAAGATTGCCATCTATATTGCATGAACTGTCCTAATTGTCAAAAGCTTGATAATATATCTGCAAGGAATGAAATGCCTTTAAACCCCATTTTCTCTTGTGAAATATTTGACGTCTGGGGAATCGACTTTATGGGTCCTTTCTTATACTTGCTGTTTATTATTTGTCTAAGTGGGTTGAAGAAAAAGCTACTATGGCTGATGATGCAAGAACTGTGGTCTCTTTTCTAAAATCTAACATTCTTAACAGGTTTGGAGTCCCCAAAGTGTTAATCAGCGACAGAGGGACCCACTTTTGCAACAAGGTAGTTACTGCCTTGCAAAATATCAGGTCAACTATAGAGTGTCCACAACATACCACCCCCAGACCAATGGACAAGCAGAGGTCTCAAACCAAGACGTGAAGGCCATTCTTGCAAAAATAGTTAACCCGGACAGAAAAGACTAGAGTCAGAGACTAGACGATGCACTTTGGGCATACAGGACAGCATTTAAGACTCCCATCGGCATAACTCCCTACAATCTAGTGTATGGAAAAGCATGTCACCTTCTTGTCAAGCTAGAACACAAGTCCTTTTGGGCGATAAAGCAGTGTAACTTGGAGCTGAGCAGAGATGCAGTAGCTAGGAAACTACAACTCCAGGAATTAGAAGAGATGCGCAGAGATGCATATGAGAACTCCCAACTTGTAAAAGCTAAAACCAAGAAATACCATGACAGTATCATTAAGGATAAAACCTTTCATGTGGGCCAGAAAGTGTTACTATTTAATTCTAGATTTCGACTCTTCACTGGAAAATTAAAATCTAGATGGATGGGTCCTTATATAGTTGTTAACATTTACCCTTATGGTGCTATTGATATTTAGGATACGAAGAAGGGAACGACATTCAAGGTTAATGGACAGAGGCTGAAACCATACCGCGAAGGATTTCAGAGCTACACGGTGGAACAAGTTCAAGTCCACCCAAGTCCAGACGAATGACGAATTTCATATCTAGTCCAAGATAGAAAAGAAGGACGCTACATAGGAGGCAACCCATGCCTTTGCTCCATTTTATTTCTCTTATCCTCATTTATTTAGTTTAAATAAAACTCAAGGAGAATTTGATGGAAATTCATTTGATTATTTTATCAGGAAAATCAGGAGGCAGTTGCAGCTGAAGTTGATCTTATCTCATGTCGGGGATAAGAGATTATCAGGAAGCAGATTTTATTGTGGTGGAAGTAACTCTTACCCCAAGTCTAGGGGAAGAGTCTTTGAAAGATAAGTCTGGGTATTTGCGCAAAAAGTAAAAATTAGAGTCCAGAGAGAGAATAAATCCCATCATTATTTTTCCAACGGTAATATTATTTAATTAATATGACCGTTGTCCACCCAAACCAAAACTCTTCCTCTATCCTAAATCCGATCAAAATCCCAACTAAACTAAAACTCTTCCCTATTTTTCCATAAATAAAACCCTAATCAAACAGAGTCACCATCATCTTTCTTCTTCTTCTCTCCTTCTTCATCATTCCCAGACTTCAAAATCCATAATTTAACAATGGTTCTCACCAAAGCTGGCAAATCAACAAAACCCACTTCGAGCAAAGCTACAAAATAAACAACCAAATCAAAGCCCAAGATAAAACCCAAGGCCGTTATTATTAGCACTCCTCCATCGTCACCGCCGGTCGATGATTCCGAAGAGACTGTCAATGATAAAACCCAGCTTACACCAGCCAATCAACACCCTACACAGCCACCTTCTCCTCCTTGAGCCAGAAGCGCTACCCCACCACCGCAGTCTGAAAACCCTACTCCAGTTGCCTCGCCGGGTCCAATAGAGAAATCACCACCGCTATCGCCTCTTGTGGTCCATGATTTACCGAGAGAGCAAGAGCAAATTACAGAGCAGGTACCTGAGATTCTCCTTCCAAACCCACCAGGTCAGGGAGAAGGATCAATTCTAGAGGTAGCATCACAAATTGAGCCGACCATTGATCAGGCAGCCGAGTCACCGGAGCACCATTCCACTAGCTCCGGCGACGAGACAGCCTCTGATCCCACCTACAAATTCAAGCCAGCAGAAGCCGTCGATGATTCCGAAGAGGAATCAGAGGATGTCCCTTTATCTCGCCTGAGAAAAGGGAAGCAACATCAAGTGCTTGAAAAGTCGGCCCCGAAGAAGACCAGTGTGGGGGAGAAACGGAAAGAGCCAGAGGACCAGACTCCTGAAGTACAAGAAATAGATGCTTCCACCATGGCTGAGGACTTTTTCAATGGAATCTGGTTGCTGAATCTGCTGAGAAATTTTCCTTCTAATATTGCGAAGTTATCTATCGTCCCTGGAGGTAGGGCCTCATATCACGTGTTGGCCATTCTTGAGAGGGCTAACATGAAAACCTGACACAAGGCCTCGTCCCATTTTGACTGGAATATGACGTTGTTTTTCACCCGTGTCACATGGATGACAGGATTAGAGTTACCGGTGTAGATATCTGTAGGGACTTTTATTCATCTACTGACATGATGTTTCCGCACTCGGCGGGTACGGGGACTCTTTGGGTTGATGTCCAGCTCGCTCCTAGCTCGAGGTGCCACGGAGGGGGACCCTCTACGTTCTTCCTCCCAAGGGTTGTGTTCTCAGCTAGGTAATCGATGTGCCTACTCAGGTCATCGAGGTACCGGGGACCTCTCCCGGCTCCTCCTTTCTTTCCTTCTTTCCTCGCTAGGCCTTCTGGACTGCTGGCGAGAAACACTACGACGTGTGTCAGGTATATCGTTATTGTATCGTCTGTCCACGTATTGTCCTAGTACCAAGGGAGAGTTAACAAAAGGTGGAGCTGAGAAGGTGGGACGTCCTTCAGGTTCCTGAGGGTAATACTAAGGTATTTCGGGATATGGATTGTGCAGGTATTCCGCAAAAGAAGGTGCCACTCTAGATGTATCCTGGGGTGGAAGGAACGGTATATTGGGCTCAGGGGCCACGTTTTGTGGGATATCATTACCGATCAAAGATGCGAGATAATCAATCCTCCTATGCACGATTGCCTCTTGTTCAGTAGTAAAGGGTGTAAGGTTAACTATGTTGGGTCTAACCGTACTTGCTAATGTCAGATTACCTCCTGGAATCACCGACGGATCCCTTGGAGGAGGTGTGGTGATAGGAGTATTGAAGATGTTAGGATTGCCAAAGGTGTTAGCTTCCGCGTCTTGAGAGACGGGAAGAAGAGTTTCTGGACTGGCCAAAAAATCCAACCGATGATTTAGTGAGAAAGGATTAATTTCAGAGGTACCCCAGGTGGAGGAGTGAAGAATTCTCAAAAACTAGTCTCAGGCCGGCTAGTGGCTGGGATAAGCGAGGGATTCCGCTGGGATGCCATGTTTTGCGTGACCCGTTTGGTAAGCGAGGGAAGATATGTAGTCTCTAGATCTCAAGGAAGACTCACTCAATGATCTAAATACTCTCAACGAGAGCACCAAATGATAACTTGTGTTATGGGGTAGGGGTTATTCCGTCAATAGTCGCGATGACTGGATGTCTGGGTCGTCTTACGTGTAACTTGCAAAGAGCCGGATGGGGGGCCTTCGGCATAGAGCGTCCGACTATCAAGTTAGAATCGTGGATAGTACGAACAAGTGAGAGATATGGGAGAGTTACCAGAGTGATTGTACAAGGTTAGTGTAGTGATTTTCTGTTCGTCCTCTTATGGATGGGAGGTGGGGGTATTTATACCCTTGCCCTTGCGTGGCTTCCTGAGTCCAATGGGGCTCGTATTTCAGGCTAGGTGTAGCTGGTGATGAGCGTAATTAATGCAGTCACTTCCTCATTAAGAGCCATCGCTTCCGCATTAAATGCCTTTTGTTTTGCCTAAGACTTCCTTACATCCACCGCCTCAGGCTCTGAGGTCCGCATTAATTGCCGTCACTTCTGCATTAAAGGTGTTTTGGGAGGTGATGATTACTTATGACTCAGTAGGATCATCCAGTGAGTGGTACAAATGTCAGTACCGATACGTAAGATGCCTTCCGCTCATGCCACCCTCCTGTTAGCATCCCTGCGGGAGGCCTAACGGGAGGATTCTTCCACCGCTTACGTGGCCTAGTCTTATGAAGACTAAGTCAAAGGGTCGTGGAATGACCTTCTTGCCTTTGTCCTTTTTCCATGTATTATCACTATTAATTGAATTCCAAACAACAATGTATTCAAATTTCAATAGTTGATTTTAATAATTCTTGTTCGTTCTTCGCCTCAATAGCATCAATTTTTCATGAGCTTTTGTTCCTCACTTGAGTAATAGACTACGCCAACATGGACTGGGCTTTGTCCATAGACTACGCCATAGCTGTCAAGCTACCTACCCGTTAATGATAGAAAATTATTCTCGTGGATTGGAAGTTGAGATTTGTCCATAGACTACGCCAACATGGACTGGGCTTTGTCCATAGAATACGCCATAACTGTCAAGCTACTTACCCGTTAATGATAGAAAATTATTTTCGTTGAAGTATCATCGAATATAGAATTTATATTTCATTTTTCAGACTTGAATTTAAGGCCTAAATAAAAGATATAAAAGTTGTTTACTCAATATTAATACAGGTGGTGAATTTATTTCTTCTCCGACTAAAAGCACAATTTTATATGGAATAGAAATTTGTGATCGCACAATAAAAGGGATAGATGCGCAAGCACAATAGTCTCATAATTACGAAAATCTAATTATCGCTACTTACGATCCATAATTGGTATATTTTCAGTGGTGACTGATCTTCAGTAGTCTATTGTAACACATCTGACACTGGACAAAGTAGCATTTTATTACATCATGAATCTTTCATGATGGTTTTTATTTATCGATTGATTTTAAACATACCATCACTATGTGATGTTTTTTTTATCAAACCACTTGAGCTATGAAGGGTTCTCCGGCTGCAGCAACTGCTTTGGTTTTGGTCCAGAGGACCTGCACATCTTTAGTCGAGAGCTGGGCACCATCAAGTCGTTTCCAAGTTTTGATTTCCTTAACAGCTCCATTACCACTTTCCAAAGTTGCCAAAATCACCCTTGCCCTCCTAGGCCATCCAACCTTCCCATAGGTTTGGTATCCAGCACCCCCAGCATAACATAGTTCTATACCACCTTTCTTCCCACAGTAGTCATTTATATGGTCATGACCTACAAAAGTAGCCTTCACATCCCCTGCTTCCACCATCGTATCGAAGAATCCGGAGTTGTGTTTAGGGGATTGAACAGCTTCTTGCCAGTCCCCTACCCGGGTCGAATTGTCCACTTCTCTATATTCAGGTATCGGGATGTGGAAGTATGCAAGCCCTGGTGCAGGTTTGCTCTGAGGATTTGGTGCGCTCATGTATTCCTTCTGAAGTCTTTGAGAAGTAGTCTTGAACCATTGTTGTTGGGAGTCTCTGATCCAATCATATTCGTCACATTTCAAAAAGTATCTTTCAGTGCAGTCTAAACTATCGATGAAGTAAAGGTTAAGGACTGATTTATCCTGAAAGTGCGAGCCCTGAACTCCGCCAATTTCCAGGTTGTAATTCCCCCAACCATCAATCTGAATACCTGAAGGATTGACTTGGGTGAGTGTGCCCCTTTGGCCAGCAATGTACCTAATGAGTTGCTCTCTGTTCTTCGAGCCTTCTTGATCGTGGTTTCCCAATATAGCAACCCATGGGATATTCGCTGCTATGGCAGCAGCAAATGCTGCATCCATGAAAGGTGTTGGATCCTCTCTGTTGGGGTATGGAGGTAGCATAAAGATCATGTCTCCTGCGGCCCACAAGAATATGTTTACTTATTATTTGCTTATTTTAATTTACTATTTTTTCGACACGTGTGATCACATTATACACCACCTTATTCTTTTATGCAATAAAACAAAATAATTACATAATCAGGTGAAAGGTTTTAGAATTGACAAAGAATTACTAAAAAGAAATTCGAAAAATATGAAACTAAAAAGCATTACTATTTAGAGTCATATTTTTCGAATTTGTTTTTTTATATAATAAAAAATAATGCTTTTGTTATTTTTCCTTTTTTTCTTTTTTTTTCAATAAAAGTTCCCATTTTTTCCAATTAATTATTTTTTATATTCCTAAAAAAAATTATCAATATTCTAAAAAAAAATTATTTTTCTAGATTTTTTTCCATTTTTTCTCAGAATTTATAAATATTTTTTTCCAAGCAGAAAAACTTAACAATTATTACATTTAAAATAATTTTAGTGTTTTATTACGGAGTTTAATTCTTTTTTCTAAAGTTAAAAAGAAAATTAAAAATATCGTCCAAGTAAATTTGTTAGGACTTTAGATGGGAAGCCTAACGAATGGACCTATTTGTAACAAAAAAACAAATAGTTAAGAGAATTGAATCCAATAAAAATTTACTATTTTTATTTTTTTTAATAGTTACTTTTTCAGTTTTCATATAGATCAAGATAATCATTAAATTACAATTATTATATATTTTTAATTTTCATATTAAAAAAGATAATCATTAAATTATAATTATTATATAATTTTTTATTAAATTATCCTTATTAATTATGAATCAATCCTTTTTATTACTTCTAAAAGTTATCTGTTTAAAAAATCAAGAATTAATTTATTTTTTCTATAAAACCACCGAAAAGTGAGCAAAACCATTTATAAAAAAGACCATAAAAAAAATGGAGGCAATATTAACAAACTTATTTGTTAGGGGAGTTGGTTCCTAGTTTGAAGGTACTAATCACTCTTTATCTAATTAGTAAAGGACAACACTAGTAAAGCTTTGTTAATTTAAACACATAACTTTGCAAACTTTAATGAGGTTTTTAGAATTTTATACATATTAAAAAAATCAATTACTTAAGAAATAATTTGAAAAGTAATAATTTGGGGTATTAAGGTAGTTTACTTTGAGATAATGTAACCCCTAAAAAGTTATTTAATTTCAGGAGGAGTGACTCGATGGTTTGTGCAATCGGTCACATGCTACCTTACTACTAACAATTAATTAAATTGGTTTTTTCTTATTTTGTTTCCTATTTTTTGAAACATTAAAACGGAGATGCAAATTAGCAAAAGCAAGCTAGAACTTAATTAATAAAGTAGATTTGATATATAATGGGTTACGTACCAGTGTAAACAATGAGATCGGGTTTCTCAGCGTCAATGAGTCGGTGGATGAAGTTAGTGGTGTTAGCTCGGCTGCATTCAAATAGCTGGTCAAATGGTAGATCCAAGCAGGGGAAAAGCTCCCATGCGATGTGCACATCCGAGATTTGCAGTATCTTGAACTGCCCATTCGCCCCAAAACGCAGCTGTCGCTCCGCTGCGCCTAGCTCAGCAAGAAATAACACCACCACCACCGCTGCCACCGCAAAACTACAAGCTTTCTTCATCTTCAATTCCTTGATTTTACTTCACCTTTCTTTCCTCCACAATTTTGCATTCCTCCTATGAAATCTGCGTATCATTATATAGCCAATTTCCAAACTGCTTGTTTTTCAAAAAACTTCCAATTGGAAAGAGACACAGATACCTTTAATAAATTTGATTAATGAGAAAAACTTTTTTCTCTTTTCCATTATAGAGCACAAAAAGTCGGCAAGAATTGGACATGTGGTACCTCACCAGCTGACAACTCAATGGTAAGAATATAAAAATATTAATTTGGACCACACTATTGCCTTCTGTAATTAGGACCACACTATTGCGAGTTTTTTATTAAAATATGGGATTTAAAAAAATTTATTCTCAAAATAGGCTAATTTTAAACTTAATTATCAAAATAAGGCAGTTTGTGACATGTAGGATCATATTACCATTATACTAATATACGTCATCAATTTCTTTCAAATTAATTAATTAATTAATTGTTTACTAATTATATTGATTGTTTTGACCGTCTCATCGTTTCTCACTCGCCGTCTCATCGTTTCGCACTAGAGGTTTTTACGCCCTAAGTTTCATCTCTTGTACCAACTTCAATCAATTTTCAGATTCATATTAGCTTTACTGCTGAATGTTGATTACCCCCCTGCGTATCCACTCCATCTACGCAAACGCTCACAGACTAGAAAACCAAATGTAAAATCGTATAGAATTCAGAAAAAGAAAAAGAAAACATGTCTTTGTTTCTCTACTCCAATCCCTCTTTCACATCTCTCCCGCCTCTTTCATCTTCACCTTCCTCATGTTCATCTCCGGCTCTGGCTCTCATGGCTCCTCCAGGTACCAAACCTTATCCAATCAAATATTTCCCATTACTTTTCTATTTCGGATATTTCATCGAGCAGGTGGTGCTCAAATTGATTCTGTAATTTTTGTTAGGCGTCGGTTGAGTTACTTGGGTAATTATAGTATCTAATCTCTTTAATTTCTTTTTCTTGCAGCTGTTTTGAGGATTCCCATGAAACCCATTCATCTCCCCACTAAATGTTTTGGTAGAATCCGAGTCCAGGGCAGAAATGGTGTTTTTGTTGTCAAAGCTGCTTCTTCAGAAGCCGAGAGTCCGACTAGGCAGCCTCCAGCAGAACCCAAAGATGGGGCTTCTGTGGTGGCGGTTGACAAGCTGCCATTGGAGTAAAAAATGCAGGAGAGGTTGGTGAAGAAGTTGAAGATAAAGTTGGCGAAAAAGATTAGACTCCGCAGGAAGAGGCTTGTCCGCAGGAGGAGATTGAGGAAGAAGGGCAGATGGCCACCTTCCAAGATGAAAAAAAATAAGAATGTGTAAATAATCCATCTCTTCTTTTTGTTTGTTTTGGCATTTTAATTTGGATTTTGATACATTAAATTATTGTTTAATATTTAATATCGGATGTAGAGCTGACATGGACAAAACTAAGGGTGGTAATATGGGACGGACGGACGTCCATGGTGCAATCTCATTTGTCCATTTAATAAATGGATGGACTTGTCCAAGTCCATTTAATAAACGGACGGACAAAACCCGTCCATCTAAATTTGGACGGACGGGACGGGTTCCCGTCCAATAATAATTCTTTATGGGAATTGAATTTTTTATTTTAAATAATTTTTTTTGAAAAAATATTATTTTCGAAAAATAAGAGTAATTTTTTGAAAAATAAATTTTTTTTTAAAAAGAAATTTTAAATATTTTATTTTCGAAAAATAAGAGTACTTTTTTTCAAAAATATTTTTTTTTTTTAAAAAAAATTTGAAAAAAATTTATTTTTGAGAAATTAATTATTTTTAAAAAAATTAAATAATAAACGGATGGACGGGAACCCGTTGGGTTTGTCCCGTCCGTCCGTATATGTAGTTGGACGGGTCTAACCCAACCCATTTATTAAATGGACATGGACGGACGGGACGGACAAATGGACAATTGTCCATATTACCACCCCTAGACAAAATGACCATTAGTTAGTAATTAAGTTTAAAAGGACTAGACAATGAGAAATAAGTTTATAAAACACAATTTTTTTGGAAAAAATTCCACTATTGCCATCTGTAACAAAGTGAAATTATTACAAAGTAAAAGAAAGTAGCTTTTACTTCAAATATTAATTTCAACCGTGTGAAACTTTGTTTTTTTTTTGTCACAGCCATGTGAAAGCGAATTAATCCATTATTTACACACAAATAGAACAAGTCACATAATAATTGGCATTAAGAGGAGAACATTATTAAATTAAATATAAATATAAATAATATTACAATAAATCGATTGTTTTGATTATATGCATATGAGGAGAACACAATTGATACAGAACACGAGATGTTAAACTTTCTTCTTACTTTTAATTTAGCCCCAAACTTTTAACCTCGGTTAAACTTACACCAAAATTTTCCTCCGCTAATCACATATACACCAAACTTTTATCCCCATTAGCAATAAAGCACGTGAGCACCCCATTTTGTAACAGACCATTGCTAATGTCGTGTGATTTCCGCCGTTAGTTGACACGTGGTAAAACGACGCTGGTTTGGAAGACTTGAGATGGAAAAAAAGAGAGACAAATTAATTTCCAACGGAAATGGACTCGACTTGCGCTTCCTCAGATGGCAGTGGTTGTCGTTTCAAGAACACGAGATGTCGGTGTGGCAAGCATGTAGTGGTGTTGATTTCAGAGTCAAACGCGAACAAGCATGACACGTCCAATACCCCCCCCCCCCCCCCACACACAAGATGAAGCCGGTGGAACACATACCGGAGGAACTTGAAACGTTGAGAAGGCATGGCCTTCGTTAATATGTCTGCAAGCTGTGATTCAAACTTGACCAGGAGCTCTTTCCTAGACACACTGTCACGTACGAAGTGGTAATCTATCTCCACATGCTTCGTACGGGCATGAAAAGCAGCTATACAAGCAGCACTTCTATTGTCGCACCAGACGGGGGGCGAGACACTGACAGCAAGCAATTCAGAAAGTAACTAACTCAGCCAAGTCCCTCAGTTGCCCCGTCAGCAAGAGACTTATATCCCGCGACTGCCAGGAGATGAGATTGTCACCTAAATAGGAAAGAAAAGCACCGGTTGACTTCCCGTCTCTATGGTCACCAACCCAATCAACATTAGTGTAAATATTAAGTTCAGTATAACTCAGTCGTAGGAACAGTCCCTGTTGGAGTGTGCGAACTAAAGTTCCACATCGGAAAGAAGAGAGAAATAAAAGACTAAATATAAGAAGAGTGGATCTTCTTAATGGGATGAGGCATTTTGTGAAAACCGTGCGGGCTCAGGCCCAAAGCGGACAGTATCATTCCATTAAGAGAAATTCGAGTGGGTCCTTATTTCTCCAACAGTCCCATGGATAAAGTGCCATGCAAATACTAGAGGATTCTTTTAACAAGTTGCCAGTGGTCCTTGGACTTGGTAGGTGCGTGCATATGCTGACACGCATGATTAACTGCAAATGCAAGGTCTGGTCGGGTCATGCCAAGGTAAATGAGGGAGCCAACAACGCTCCGATAAAGCTTTGCATCACAGTCCAGACTGCCTCAATACCAAGGAAGAAAGAGAGCCGACCAAGGTTCTGAATTTTGAATTCTGTTTCGAGGGCAGTCAAAATAGATTTTACCAAGGTGGAGTTGCTACCGATGAGTAGTATGTCATCGACGTACATGAGAATAAAAGATACAAGCGAACTAGAGCGATATATGAACAGACTAGTATGAAACTTGGACAAGACAAAACCAAAGATCACCAAGAAGTTAGCGAGGCGGGAGTACCATGCACGAGGTGATTGTTTGAGGCCATACAAAGACTTTTTGATGCAATCCAGACTCGTTTTGAGGAGTTGGATCGGGTGAGCTTGGATCTAGCTTACGTTTCCAGTAAAACCCAATTCGATTTGAAACAAGAATAAGGGAATCGGTATTTTAAATAGAAGATGGAGCAGATGCGCAACGGACAGAAATAAGAACAAAGATGAACACGGAAGAACAGAAAGTAAGGCTAGATTTGCAGCAAGGATGGACGACGCACTTGTAAGTAAATTCAATAAAGGGAAGGGATTCCTCCCAATTGTTAGTTCACCATGACTCGTAACAATGATCCTAGAGTTTGATTTACCACCTTGGTTTGTCCATCCATTTGTGGATGACAAGTAGTAGAGAACAAAAGCTTCGTTCCCATCTTTCCCCAAAGTACTTTCCAAAAGTAACTTAAAAATTTCACATCACGGTCACTTTCGATGCTTCTCGGAATGTAGTGCAACTTAACCACTTCATGGAAAAACAGATTAGCAACATGTATAGCATCATTAGTCTTAGCACATGGAATAAAATGGGTCATTTTAGAGAAACGATCAACTACCATAAAAATGGAGTCTTTACCTCTCTTTGATCATGGTAACCATAAAACAAAGTCCATGGAAATGTGTACCCAAGGGTGAGATGCAATGGGCAATGACATGTAAGTTCCATGATTACTAGACGTAGATTTAGCTTGTTTGTAAGGGATGCATCTAGCTACAAAGCGCACAACATTTCAATTCATGTGAGGCCAAAAGAAATGAGTTTTCAAAATCGCTAATGTTTTATCAATGCCAAAATGTCCCATCAACCCTCCCCCATACGATTCAAGAACAAGTAAATCATACAAACTACAATGAGGAATGCACAATCGACTATCTAGAAATAAGTAACGATCATGCTTGTAAAAATGCAAGTAAGCACTTTGAACACATGCACGATAAATATCACCAAAATCAGTATCAAGGGGATAAAGGTCAATAATATGCGCAAAGCCCAACATCTTTGCTTGAAGGGTGTTTAGAAGTGTGTACCTTCGAGAAAGCGCAACCGCCACGATATTCTCCTTGTCTTGCTTGTACTTGATGTGGTAAGGGAAGCTTTCAAGAAATTCCATCCACATGGCATGTCGCTTGTTGAGCTTTCCTTGACCCTTCAAGTACTTCCTTCGGTAAAAGGTAATGTTGCCACACTTTAAAAGCTCGCATCAATGCATAGAACTTGCAGTCATAAGTGGGATAATTCAATTATGCACCCTTGAATTTTTCACTGAAAAATACTATAGGGTGATTTTCTTGAGCAAGAAAAGACCCCATCTCGATCCCAATCGTATCACACTTGACTTCGAAACCTTGTCGAAATTCGACAGGGCTAAAATTATACTCAAGCACAAGTTGTCCTTTAGCTCGTCGAAAGCCTTTGCATGTTCGACTCGCCACTCAAAAGGAACATTCTTCTTAGTCAAATCGTTCAATGGTACGACAATGATTGTGATATGGTTCCGGTTATCCGTATGGCCTTTTGTGCAAGGATCTAGCCTTGAGTTTGTCACAAAAAGAACAAAAAAAAAAACACATGAATATTTGGTGGAAAATAAGGGGAGGACGCAACGGAAGAAGCACAAGAAAGTTTCACAAAGAGATTAACGATAATTACCGGTAAGAGAATATGGATGAGACTTGAGATGGTAAATTGAATAACGAATGAATTGATGGTTGAAGCTCACTTGATGGATAGTTTGAACACACGGACAAAATGTTCTTGATATCTCAACAAATACAAATACAAATATTTATCATTCACTCGCTCATGAAAGAAGTAGCAATAAACTACAAAACTTAAAGTATAAAGAAAGAACGATGAGATGGAACCAACAGAAGGAAAGGATGTCAGTACCGAAAGTGATAATAAAAGTGGGAGAAAACCAATGATGGAGTTGTGCTGCAAGCTAAGGAACCAGTTCCTAGCCTTATCCTCAAGAGTCCAGGGAAAAGCTCGAAGTTTGGCTCGATTTATATCTACCCTAGCCTTCTGTTCCTGCTCACAAAATTTGATGGTTGCCGAGACCGTCAAAATAAATCAAGTTACAATTTACCATGCACAAATATGAATTAGACTGCAGCAAGTGGTAAAAGGATCGTTCCTTAGAGATCCGGTGGATTAAATAAATTCTTTGTATAAAACGAAAGGGTGGTAAATACCAATATAAGTTGTTGGTTGGATGCAAATAATTTAGATAGACAGAAATAATAGAACAGAAGACACAGTGAGTAAGATTAACCAGTTGACAAAGACTTCCCATTAAGGATTTCTTCTAGCTCATGATTCGAATAGATTGATCATAGATGCAAGAGTATTAAACACTAACTTATAGGATGGCTATAGAGATCAGGTATTGGTCACCTAGATCTCCTACTTTCCTCCTACGCAAGACTTCCAAAGAGACACTCTATTGGAAGTCCCTAATTATCCTAACAATCCTAAGAGACACTCTATAGGATTTAATCAGGGCAATTGATAGACATAGGGAAAGACCTAATCCCAGGCCTGGGATAGAGAATCATGTCTATCCTATAAACCAGATCTGATCCTTCTTCTAGCCGTCACCAGCTAGTTGCCTTCGTATTTCTCTTGGCAATGTAGACTCCAAAGCCGCCAGAAAAGACTGTAATCGTTCCAAATCTTAAGTGAAGTTAATTATGCTTTACTAAGAACAAGGACAAGTTGTCATGCAAACAAGAAGGGTAAGAATATAAGTATAGAGTGTGTGAAGTGTGATTTGATCTCACAACATAGGAATAATAGCTTTGAATCCTTACTAAGAAGAAGGTGTTTAGCCTATTACAGACATAATATGAATAATGATAATAAATAACATAATAGAAAAGAAATCAAAATTGTATTAAAGTGAAGAGAAGGTAAAGCTGCAACAATGGTGGAATAGAAAATCGAGGAAGAAGAGTCCGTCCCTTTTCTTCTCCTCAGTCGCAGCTTATAAACAAAACCTAAACTCTTGTTCAAAATTCAAAAGACGAAGATAAGATAAAAATCTAATCTTGCGGAATTGTTTTAAATACAAAAGATAGAACCAGTTGTGCAAATCGTCAAGGAGTTCTAAGCACATAGGAACTTCTTTCCTTTTGGAAGACGGCAACTCAATTCCAGGGTTTAGCTCTCGGCCCACGAATCAATCTTGCGGCCCAGATGCTTCATTAAGTCCGTTGACTCTGGTCAACACTTTCAGTTTCTTGGCGTGTCCCAGGTCTGGGATAGAATTGTTCTTTGACCACCAAAACAGCTCTGATAAAGGCTCTTCTAACTCCTTTTGAGCAATTCTGCTTCTTAGCAGCATATCTGTGGAAAAGGAGAGAAAAGCCATCATTTAGCAGTATCATCATCTAAAAACAGACGTAAAAGGATGATGAAAGGATGACAATTTAGCGTTCTATCAAATCCCCCATACTATCTTATGCTTGCCCCCAAGCATTTCTATCCAAAAATAAGATAAAACAAAGCAAAACACATACAAATAAAGACCAATCAGTATCGACTTCAGAACACCCAATTCATCACATAAGATCCACAGATACTTAAGTCCCTAGCTCCGTGCTAGATTACCAAGGCTTAACCAAGACCCCAAACTCACCTTTTTTGAAATAGTCTCACAATCGAGCGCTTAGCGATCGAACCCTGCAATTGAAATCACACAGAACAATTCCTATTTCCTTCTACCACCCCCTTCATATTGACTGAATTAAGATTTTCAGCCCACCCCTTAGGCATTCCCTATTTTTCTTTTAATTTTAATCAGCTGAAGTTTCTTGGGTACTCTTGCTTAAATGAGGCATGGGTACCAAGACATTCAAATTTTCGTTTTTCTTTTTATAGCTGCTTAAATTTTTATCTTTAAAGTTATCTGCTTATTTTTGCTTAAATGAGGCAATAATATCAGAGCATCCTAACAATTTCAGTTCTTCTTTATTAAACTACAAATGATTTCAGGGGTAGGCCTATATTGATAGTCAATGTGTCAAAGGCAGCAGGGTAAAGAATGCCAGTTCTGTGTGTTTTCTCTCACAAGATTCGTTCATAAAGCCCAAACATCATGACCCTACGTAAATAAAGTGAGTTTCACAAGTATTGGAAAGATTATACCTTGGTAATAAAACATGGACCTATGAACTCAAGCATCTTTTGTTTCCTATGTGATGAATTGCATACTCTGAAACTGATTTTCATGATCTTCATTTGAACAGACGGTCACAAAATTTATCTACAAACATGCAATAAAATAAAACAAGGCACGCTCAAGACAAACAGACAAGACACGCAAGCAAGAACTGAAAAACAGACCACATAAACAGACTCGACTCTGACTGACTCAAACAAGCAATCAAAATAGATCATCACACAAAAAACCTCCCTCACACTAGATGACACTTTGTCCTCGAAGTGTGAGAGAGAAAAAAACTCAACGTTAATGGAAATAAAAGAAATAACAAGGAAAGGAAATACCCGGGGCAATCATAGGTTGGGTGGGAAGGTGTTTTGCATGAATTTTCCTAAGCGCTATTGTTGTATAGCATCGGAATGCTTCTGATCCTCAATCAGCTTCTAGATTTGAGATCCTTGATTTTCAATTGTTTTCTAAAAAAGCTCCTGGTTAGCCAGTAATTGTGCCATCATAGATGCCATGTTTTGCAGCTCATTCCCAGCCCTAGGATTCTGGTTTTGAGTTGGTAGCTCTCCCTAGTCTGGGATAAAGGCATGTTGCTGTTCAGGGCTATTTTCTCCTCCCACCACATCCTTCGCAAATCTGAAGTTCCCTCTATTCTTTGCTCCAAATATGTGGTCAGCAGTTGGAGTGAAACCTGTATTGCTGCGCAGCACACAATTCTCGTCCAGGTGAAAGCAACCCATGGAATCCAAGGATTTTAAATCAAGAATGCACAAATCAGCGGATTTAAACAAATCGCATGCAGATAAATCTAGACCCCTATGTTGCACAGCAAAGGCAGTAATCAAGGATCCCATTGGCATCTTATTCTTAATAGACCTGATTTGCTTACAAATCCAAAAGCCTAAGTTCAATTTATGCTCATTCACTATACACCAAAGAAAGAACAATTCTTGCTTAGAAATCAGACCAGTAATACCAGATTTTCCAGAAAATGTGATTGTTAAAAATCTATGAATGATCCTAAGTGATAAATCTAGAATTGCATGAGCCTTGGCATGGCTATCATCAAAAATTGCAGTAGGATTTTTAGTTAATTGTTTCCATGCATCATGTTTATCAAATAGTGGAAAATCTGGATATTCACTAAGGCAGTTAACATAACAATCAGATGTCAACTCATTCTCAGGCACAAAACCAATAAACACATTAAACTCATCCATAGTATAGTGGGAATATTGATTCATCAATCTGAAATTAACTTCCTTAACACCTACTGATTTCTTCTTTTTAGTGTTCATCCAAAAAGAAGCATAAAATTCTAGTGTGAGCTCTAAGTAAGTAGGGTGTTCAAGGAAGAATAATGGTTCCCATCCTATATTCTGAATATATTTAGTGAGTGGATCAACAATTTCAAGGTCAGAAAGCAACTGATAATCAAACTGGGCGCATTCACATCAGATTCAATTTTAACAGCTAAGCGCTCAATAGATTCAAGTTCATGAAAGTTTAGCCAACCCTTGAGATTTTCAAGGGTTGGTACCTGTTTTGAAGCTCGGCCGCCTTTTGCTCTAGCCTTGACCCTCACATGGCTCTGTTGCTCCATTGGGACTTCTGTGTGAGAAGGCATCCCAGGTCTACTTCTGGGTGCATTGGCCTTAGTCTTTATCCTCTTAGCTTTGGTCTGACTGCCACTGGCTGCATTAGCTTCACCCTCAGCCATGGTGGAAGCATCTATTTCTTGTACTTCAGGAGTCTGGTCCTCTGATCTTCTTCGAGGCTGACTTTTCAAGCACCTGATGTTGCTTCCCTTTTTTCAGGCGAGACAAGGGGATATGCTCTGAATCCTCCTTGAAATCATCGACTACGTCTGCTGGCCTGAGTTTAAATGTGGGATCAGAGGCTGTTTCGTCGCCGGTACTAGTGGAATGATGCTCCGGTGACTCTGCTGTCTGATCAATGGTCGGCTCAGTTTGCGATGCTACCTCTGGAATTGATCCTTCTCCCTGATCTGATGGGTTTGGAAGGAGAATCTCAGGTACCTGCTCTGTAATTTTCTCTTGCTCTCGCGGTAAATCGTCGACCACAGGAGGCGACGGTGGTGGTGATTGCTCTTCTGGACCCGGCGAGGCAACTGGAGTAGGGTTTTCAGGCTGTGGTGGTGGGGTAGCGCTTCTGGCTCGAGAAGGAGAAGGCGGCGGTGTAGGGTGTTGATTGGCCGGAGAAATCTGGGCTTCATCATCGACGACCCTTTCAGAACCCTCAATGGAAGGTGATGACGGAGGAGTGTTAATAATAACGGCCTTGGGTTTTATCTTGGGTTTTGATTTGGTTGTTTGTTTTGTAGCTTTGCTCGAAGTGGGTTTTGTGGATTTGCCAGCTCTGGTGAGAACCATTGTGAAATTCTAGATTTTGAGGTTTGGGAATGATGAAGAAGGAGAGAAGAAGAAAAAAGATGATGGCGACTCTATTTGATTAGGGTTTTATTTATGAAAAAATAGGGAAGAGTTTTAGTTTTGTTGGGATTTTGATCAGATTTAGGATAGAGGAAGAGTTTTGGTTTGGGTGGACAACGGTCATGTTAATTAAATAATATTACCGTTGGAAAAATAATGATGGGGTTTAATTTCTCTCTCTGGACTATACTTTTTACTTTTTACGCGAATACCCAGACTTATCTTTCAAAGACTCTTCCCCCAGACTTGGGGTAAGAGTTATTTCTTGAAAATCTACTTCCTCCTGAGATAAGATCAACTTCAACTGCAATTGCCTCCTGATTTTCCTGATAAAATAATCAAACAAATTTCCATCAGATTCTCCTAGAGTTTTATGTAAACTAAATAAATGAGGATAAGAGAAATAAAATGGGGTAAAGGCATGGGTTGCCTCACATGTAGCATCCTTCTTTTCTGTCTTGGACTAGACATAAAATTCCTCATTCGTCTGGACTTGGGTGGACATGAACTTGTTCCACCGTGTAGCTCTAAAATCCTTCATGGTAAGGTTTCAGCCTCTGTCTATTAACCTTGAATGTCGTTCCCTTCTTCGTATCCTGAATATCAATAGCACCATAAGGGTAAATGTTAACAACTATATAAGGACCCATCCATCTAGATTTTAATTTTCCCGTGAAGAGTCGAAATCTAGAATTAAATAGTAACACTTTCTGGGCCACATGAAAGGTTTTATCCTTAATGATACTGTCATGGTACTTCTTGGTTTTAGCTTTTATGAGTTGGGAGTTCTCATATGCATCTCTGCGCATCTCTTCTAATTCCTGGAGTTGTAGTTTCCTAGCTGCTGCATCTCTGCTTAACTCCAAGTTACACTGTTTTATCGCCCAAAAGGACTTGTGTTCTAGTTCGACAGGAAGGTGACATGTTTTTCCATACACTAGATTGTAGGGAGTTGTGCCGATGAGAGTCTTAAATGCTGTCTTATATGCCCAAAGAGCGTCGTCTAGTCTCTGACTCTAGTCTTTTCTGTTCGGGTTAACTGTCTTTGCAAGAATAGCTTTCACGTCTCGGTTTGAGACCTCTGCCTGTCCATTGGTCTGGGGTGGTATGTTGTGGACACCCTATGGTTGACCTGATATTTTGCAAGTAAGGCAGTAACTACCTTGTTGCAAAAGTGGGTCCCTCTGTCGCTGATTAGCACTTTGCGGACTCCAAACCTGTTAAGAATATTAGACTTTAGAAAAGAGACCACAGTTCTTGCATCATCGGCCGCAGTAGCTTTGGCCTCAACCCACTTAGATAAATAATCAACAGCAAGTATAATGTACTGGTTTCCCCCAGACCTGGGAAAAGGACCCATAAAGTCGATTCCCCAGACGTCAAATATTTCACAAGAGAAAATGGGGTTTAAAGGTATTTCATTCCTTGCATATATATTACCAACCTTTTGACAATTAGGACAGTTCATGCAATATAGATGGCAATCTTTAAAGACCGTTGGCCAATAAAAGCCACATTCAAGAATTTTTAACACTGTTCTTTTTGGTCCATAATGACCTCCACATGCTTCTGTATGGCAGAATCTTAAAATAGACTCAAATTCATTTTGGAGAACACATCTCCTCAAAACTTGGCCCTTACCGATGTTCCACATGTAGGGATCATCCCATGCATAGAACTTGGAATCCCTTCTTACCTTTTCCCTTTCTCTGTATGACATATTCTGGTCGAACTTACCTGAATGCAGGAAATTGGCTATATCCGCATACCATGGTCTTTCCACCAGAGCTAAGATAAGGCTTTCATCAGGCCCTTCCCCCAGGGCAAAGAAAAGAGCTTCGTCTAGAAAATCTTCCTTTACTGGTTCAGCGTCTGGTTTTTCGAGTAACCTGCTCAAGTGATCTGCTACTAGGTTTTCTTTGCCACTCTTATCTTTAATCTCCAGGTGGAATTCCTGGAGCAGTAGAATCCATCTGATCAATCTCGGTTTGGCTTCATTCTTGACTAATAAATAGCGTAAAGCTGCATGATCAGAATAGACAACAACTTTAGTTCCCAATAAGTACGCACGAAATTTATCTAAAGTGAACATTATAGCAAATAATTCTTTTTCCATTTTTGTATAATTTTTCTGTGCGTCGTCAAGCATTCGAGATGCATAATAAATGACGTGCGGATCACGTCCTTCCTTCTGTCCTAGAACAGCACCAACAGAGTTGTTAGAAGCATCACACATAATTTTGAACGGTAGGTTCCAGTTGGGAGCTTTAATGATGGGGGTTGTTGTTAGTTTTTGTTTCAACATGTCAAAAGTAGCCTCATAATGAACATCAAATTTGAACTCTGTTTCCTTCTGTAGTAACCTGCAAAGTGGGGCAGCAACCTTTGAAAAATCTTTAATAAATCTTCTATAAAAACCTGTATGTCCTAAGAAGGAGCGTACTCCGCGCACGTTAGTAGGATATGGCAATAAATCAATGACATCTATTTTAGCCTTATCTACTTCTATTCCCTTTTTAGAAACTATGTGTCCCAAAATCAGGCCCTGATTAACCATAAAATGACACTTTTCATAGTTCAAAACAAGTTTTGTTTCCAAGCAGCGTCTAAGAATTTTTTCAAGGTTTTCTAAACATTCATCAAAGGAATCAACGTAAACAGTGAAATCATCCATGAAAACTTCTATTCCTTTTTCAATGAATTCAGAAAATATGCTCATCATACACCTTTGGAAAGTTGCAGGTGCATTGCACAATCCAAAGGGCATGCGTTTATACGCGAAAGTTCCAAATGGACATGTAAAAGTGGTTTTGTCCTGGTCCTCAAAAGCGATGGGTATTTGGTGAAAACCAGAATATCCGTCAAGACAACAATAGTGGGACTTACCTGACAACCACTCAAGCATTTGGTCGATAAAGGGAATGGGAAAATGATCTTTTCTGGTCGCCGAGTTCAGTCTTCTGTAATCGATGCATACTCGCCATCCATTTTGTACTCGAGTCGGCACCAATTGTCCTTCAGCATTTTCCACGACTGTTATTCCTGTTTTCTTTGGGACTACCTGCACTGGACTAACCCAAGAGCTGTCAGATATGGGATATATCACTCCAGCATCTAAAAGTTTTAATACTTCCTTTTTGACGACATCCATCATAGGAGGGTTGAGTCTCCTTTGTGGCTGTGTCACTGTTTTGCAATCTTCTTCTAGGTGGATTTTGTGTGTGCAAATGGTAGGTGAAATCCCTTTTATGTCAGCTATAGTCCATCCTATAGCTTCTCTATTGTCCTTCAAGACTCTCAAGAGTCTGTCCTCCTCTATCTTAGATAGTTTATTTGAGACGATCACCGGAAGGCTATCTCCCAAGCCTAGGAAACAATACTTCAAGTGACTGGGCAGAGGCTTTAATATCAGGTCTGGGGCCTGTAAAATAGAAAGAATTAAAAAATTATTAGTCACAAGTAAAACTATAACTTTCAGATTGCTTTCTATTAGTTTAGCCGCATCCAGCTCATATACTGCCTCTTCAATCTCCTCCCGGACTTCCACCTTATTTTTCAGCTCCTCAAGCTTAATGTAATCAATGCTTCGGGTGAGAACGTACTCGAGGGGATCTGTATTGTCAATTTCATATATATCTTTATCATCTAAATCAATAACATTAATAAAATTTAGACAATGTAGATCCTCTAGGTACCGCATAGCATCATACATATTAAAATAAATTAGTTCCCCCATGAATTCTAAAGTTAAACAGCCCCCAAAGACGTCTATTTTAGCCCAAGCAGTCCTCAAGAAAGGTCTGCCCAATAATATCTCAGTAGATTTAGAGGTCTGTTCATTACCCATATCAACTAGATAGAAATCAGCAGGAAAAATAAAGTCATTGACTTGTACCAACATATCTTCTATGACACCAACAGGATATATGATAGATCTATCCGCTAACTGAATCACAAGCCTAGTTTCTTTTAATTCTCCAATGTTCAAGGTGTTAAAAATTGTTAATGATAACACATTGATACCAGCACCCAGATCACATAACGCCTTGTTGATCGTCTGTTCTCCGATTTGACAAGGGATCACAAACGTCCCTCCATCTTTACATTTGTTCGGTAGCTTCTTTTGGAAAACGGCTGAAACATTCTCATTTAGGTTTATTCTTTCCACCC
Organism: Viola odorata; assembly: GCA_963691705.1. NCBI lineage: Eukaryota > Viridiplantae > Streptophyta > Magnoliopsida > Malpighiales > Violaceae > Viola > Viola odorata. The sequence goes on from OY829543.1 coordinate 13,662,944, forward strand.
CTATAAGCCTTTTCTTGTTAGTGCATAGCTCTTTCAAGAATTTTTCATACTTAGGAACGTGTGCTATCATATCAAGTAAAGGAACATTTACAGCTACTTTACGAAATAAATCCAAAATTGCCTTTTCTTCCTTTACCTTCTTGGTCTTTTCAGACCTGTCAGGGAAAGGAAGGCCAATTACCTGTTCCTTCTTTATTGTAGATGCTTCAGTGGTGGGGTTTACCTGTACTGGAGTATCTGAAATTACCTCAGTCTCTGCTTCAATTTGGTCTGATATAGGTTTTGGAGATTGCTTCTTCCCCAGCCCTGAGGTAAGGGTTGTTCTTTCTGGAATTTCGGTGCCACTCCTCAACGTCATGGCTGAGACGTTGTGCTTTGGGTTGTCCACTGTAGATGATGGCAACCTGCTTCCCTGCTCATTGCTGTTAATATTTAATTGCGAAATCTGTCTCTCGACGTTCGAAAGAGACGCTTGGGTTGATTTCATAAACTGGCTAAGGGTTTCCTTTATCCCATCCACGGTTGTTGCAAGTGGCTGTTGTGGGACTGGATTTTGTGGAGCATTGGATCTAGGCTGAAGTTCTGTAAGTTAATGGGAGGTGTCTGATTTGGGTAGGATTGGTTCTGATTATAGTTAGATTGATTATATTGTTGGAATTTGTGTTTTCTCTCCAACCTGGGTTGTTGTTATATTGGTTAGGATTAAACCTGGGCTTGTGAGGTGGGTACCTCCCATACAGTTGATTGTACTGATTTGTTGCACTGACTTCTTCGGGTGTTCCAGCAATCAGTACGCATTGATCCGCAGGGTGTCCCTGCTGGCAGCATACACCACATATGACGGGCTGTATTTGTTGTACCTGAACCTGTTGACCTGCTTGGAGATTATCTAAACGGTTAGAAATTTCAGTAATTTTTTGCTCAAAGAAAGATACATTACTTGTGCCTCTATCTGCTGGTCCGTTTTGGTAGCAGTTTTCTGCCAGCGTCTGGATTAGGTTGTTGGCTTTTGTCAACGTGCAATCCTATAGGGCACCTCCTGCTGCACCATCCAACATCATTTTGTCTCTATGGATCATACCATCATAGAAATACTGGATGAGATTTTGCTCTGAGACTCCATGGTTCGGGCAGATTTCCTGTAAGTCCATATACCGCTGGTAATACTCTCCAAAGTCCTCGTTTGGTTCCTGATGAATCGATACGATGTTCTTTCTGGCGTTCCCAGCCTTTGTGGAAGACCAGTATTTATTAAGGAAAACGGTCAACATCTGAGGCCATTGTGATGGAGTTGTGCTACAAGCTGAGGAACCAGTTCCTAGCCTTATCCTCAAGAGTCCAGGGAAAAGCTCAAAGTTTGGCTCGATTTATATCTACCCTAGGTGGTTTGAGTGTTTCACACTCCTAGTGGAGGCTTTGAAGGTGCTTGAATGGATTCTCACTTGGGAGGCCATAGAATTTCTTAAAGTTGTGGATAGTATTGGGTTTTAGATTCCAATCATTTTCAGTTGGTAGGTACTGAATGCAGAAATAGGTATCTAGAGGTGGTCCATCGTTATGATACTGTCTAAGAGTCTGTTCAGGAGGAGGTGGTGGTGGTGGAGCATGGTTATCGAGATTAGGATTGGGATTGTGATCGGGGTTCTCCATTTCTGGTTGGTCTGGGACAAAGTTGTTTCCAGATGCAGATGATGAACCTTCTCCCAGTCCTGGGATAGAGTTGAGCGAGTGTGACTGCTCAGAGCTGACTTCTGGTTCAGACCTTTGTCTCTTGGCCCGCTTCCTATATTGCGTTTCCTCACGTGTAATTTCTGGGTTGTATTGGATTAATGGCGTACCTGAAGACCTGGTCATAAATAAACAAAGAAAATTAATTAATACCGTTGAATCCCCGGCAACGACGCCAAAATTTGATGGTTGCCGAGACCGTCAAAATAAATCAAGTTATAATTTACCATGCACAAATATGAATTAGACTGCAGCAAGTGGTAAAAGGATCGTTCCTCAGGGATCCGGTGGATTAAATCAATTCTTTGTATAAAACGAAAGGGTGGTAAACACCAATATAAGTTGTTGGTTGGATGCAAATAATTTAGATAGACAGAAATAATAGAACAGAAGACACAGTGAGTAAGATTAACCAGTTGACAAAGACTTCCCAGTTAGCCTATAACAGACATAATATGAATAATGATAATAAATAACATAATAGAAAAGAAATCGAAATTGTATTAAAGTGAAGAGAAGGTAAAGTTGCAACAATGGTGGAATAGAAAATCGAGGAAGAAGAGTCCGTCCCTTTTCTTCTCCTCAATCGCAGCTTATAAACAAAACCTAAACTCTTGTTCAAAATTCAAAAGACGAAGATAAGATAAAAATCTAATCTTGCGAAATTGTTTTAAATACAAAAGATAGAATCAACTGTGCAAATCGTCAAGGAGTTCTAAGCACATAAGAACTTCTTTCCTTCTGGAAGACGGCAACTCAATTCTAGGGTTTAGCTCTCGGCCAACGAATCAATCTTGCGGCCCAGATGCTTCATTAAGTCCGTTGACTCTGGTCAACACTTTCAGTTTCTTGGCTTGTCCCAGGTCTGGGACAGAATTGTTCTTTGACCACCAAAACAGCTCTGATAAAGGCTCTTCTAACTCCTTTTGAGCAATTCTGTTTTTCAGCAACATATCTGTGGAAAAGGAGAGAAAAGCCATCATTTAGCAGTATCATCATCTAAAAACAGACGTAAAAGGATGATGAAAGGATGACAATTTAACGTTCTATCAACCAACCAAGATGGAACCAACAGAAGGAAAGGCTATTGATGTTCGAAAAAATGTCTCGGTCGTAGAAGGTTTGCTAAACAAATATGTATATCTGAATCAGAATAATTGTCCGGCCTTGTTTCAAAGCTAGCAAAAGCTAGGTCTAGGTCCCCTCTTTTAGACCTTTGAACAGACTCACTCTTTAACGACGGTTGGATAAGCTTGATTTTCATTAATTGGATATTAAATACATAAGAAATATAAAATTAATGACATTTTATATGGAACGGATATTTCTGATCGCACAATAAAATGATAGATGCACAATAGTCTCATAATTAAGAAAATCTAATTATCACCACTTACGAGCCATAATTGGTATATTTTCAGTGGTGACTGATCATCAGTAGTAGTCTATTGTAACACATCTGACACTGGACAAAGTAGCATTTTATTACATCATGAATCTTTCACGATGGTTTTTATTTATCGATTGATTTGAAAGACAACATACCATCACCATGTGATGTTTTTATCAAACCACTTGAGCTAAGAAGGTTTCTCCGGCTGCAGCCACTGCTTTGGTTTTGGTCCAGAGGACCTGCACATCTTTAGTCGAGAGCTGGGCATTATCAAGGCGTTTCCAAGATTTGATTTCCTTAACAGCTCCATTACCACTTTCCAAAGTTGCCAAAATCACCCTTGCCCTCCTAGGCCATCCAACCTTCCCATAGGTTTGGTATCCAGCACCCCCAGCATAACATAGTTTTATACCACCTTTCTTCCCACAGTAGTCATTTATATGGTCATGTCCTACAAAAGTAGCCTTCACATCCCCTGCTTCCACCATCGTATTGAAGAATCCGGAGTTGTGTTTAGGGGATTGAACAGCTTCTTGCCAGTCCCCTACCCTGGTCGAATTGTCCACTTCTCTATATTCAGGTATCGGGATGTGGAAGTATGCAAGCCCTGGTGCAGGTTCGCTCTGAGGATTTGGCGCGCTCTTGTATTCCCTCTGAAGCCTTTGAGAAGTAGTCTTGAACCAATGTTTTTGGGAGTCTTTGATCCAATCATATTCGTCGCATTTAAAAAAGTATTTTTCAGTGCAGTCTAAACTATCGATGAAGTAAAGGTTAAGGACTGATTTATCCTGAAAGTGCGAGCCCTGAGTTCCGCCGACTTCCAGGTTGTAATTCCCCCAACCATCAATCTGAATACCTGAAGGATTGACTTGGGTGAGTGTGCCCGTTTGGCCAGCAATGTACCTGATGAGTTGCTCTCTGTTCTTTGAGCCTTCTGGATCGTGGTTTCCCAATATAACAGCCCATGGGATATTCGCTGCTATGGCAGCAGCAAATGCTGCATCCATGAAAGGTGTTGGATCCTCTATGCTGGGGTACGGAGGTAGCATAAAGATCATGTCTCCTGCAGCGCACAGGCATTTGTTTACTTATTATTTGCTTATTTTAATTTATTATTTTTCGACACTTATGATGACATTATTTGATAATAGATCACCTTATTCTTTTATGCAATAAGACAAAATATTTGCTTAATGTTGTGAATGAGTATTCTGTAATTAATACTCTTTCTGAATTTTATTAATTGTTTATTTTTTTTAAAGAGTAAAAAATAAAAAAAATAGCAGTTATTAAAATTCAGAAGGGAGTATTTATCAATTTGAAGGTACTAACCTAGTCTAAATATTCTGATCTTTTTCTCTTTTTTTAAAGTGAAATATGATATACTATCACCAACAACACGCATAAGCCTTTGTTAACTTAACCACATCACTTTTAGAATTTTACACATACTAAACAAATCAATTACTTCAGAAATAATTTGAAAAGTAACAATTATTAGAGGTACTGTAGTAAGGTAAGTTCAAACCGAGATGCAAAGTAGCAAAAGCTAGCTAGAACTTAATTAATAAAGTAGATTTGATATATAATGGGTTACGTACCAGTGTAAACAATGAGATCGGGTTTCTCAGCTTCAATGAGTCGGTGGATGAAGTTAGTGGTGTTAGCTCGGCTGCATAACTGGAAAATTGGTATATTCAAGCAGGGGAAAATCTCCCATGAGATGTGCACATCCGAGATTTGCAGTATCTTGAACTGCCCATTCGCCCTAAAACGCAGCTGTCGCTCCGCCGCGCCTAGCTCAGCAAGAAATAACACCACCAAAACCGCCGCCGCCGCAAAACTACAAGCTTTCTTCATCTTCAATTCCTTGATTTTACTTCATCTTTCTTTCCTCCACAATTTTGCATTCCTCCTATGAAATCTGCGTATCATTATATAGCCAATTTCCAAACTGCCCGTTTTTCAAAAAACTTCCAATTGGAAAGAGACACAGACACCTTTAATAAATTTGATTAATGAGAAAAACTTTATTCTCTCTTCCATTATACTAGAGCACAAAAAGTCGGCAAGAATTGGACATGTGGTACCTCACCAGCTGACAACTCAATGGTAAGAATATAAAAATATTAATTAGGACCACACTATTGTCATCTTCAGTTCCTTTATTTTACTTCACCTTTCTTTCCACCACAATTTTGCATTCCTCCTGTGCAATCTGTGTATCATTTTATAGCCAATTACCAGACTACTTGTAACTTTTAATTAATATCATTAATGAGAAAAAAATTATTCTTTTCCATTATAGAGCACAAAAGTCGGCAAGATGTTTTAGGGCATGTTTGGCGTTCCGGTTCTAGTCCAAAAAGCACTGTTGCAAAAGTGCTGTGGGAAAAGCACTTCTGGAAAAGCTAGTGTGCCTGTTTGGTAAACATTTCTTAAAAGTGTTGTGGGAAACGAGAAGTTATTTTTGGTGTTTGGTAAACACTGCTTTTAGAACTATGGATTGAGTGTAAAATGACTATAAAGGGCATCAGTCATTTTTAGTGTTATTTATTTACATTATTTAATTCAATCTTTTTTTCTAAACAAATAATTTAAATATAATTTTCTAAAAGCTATAATTTTAACATTTTAACTATAAATGACACAATTTATTTCAAGCATTAAAATTAATATTTTTTAGTATGTTTATAGATTATTTAAATCAATCTATTTTTTTAAACAAATAATTAACATTTTATTAAATAAAGTTAAATATTGAGCACTATTTTAAAATTTTACATTTATAAAATTACAATTATCTATCGATCATTAATCTATTACCTATTGAGTTACTTTTTTTATGCGAATTCATCAATAATATTTTGTTAATTTTTAAAAAAATTAATGTAACATATGAATTTCTACTTTAACTCCATCATATTATTCAAATAAACATAAAAGTTGGTAAGTAACATTACAATATTTACCATTTTATTTATAACATTAAAAAAAACTTCATAAATATTGAAAACTATTTTAAAATTTTACATATATAAATCACAATTACCTATTCATCATTAAATTATTAGCTATTGAATCACAACTACAATCATGGTAACATTTCATTATTATTTCCTTCACTTTGCATACTTCCTTCACGAAAGCAGATTTAACATAGAAACACCAATACGGAAAGGAGGATTTAAGGCAATCCTTTTAGCCCATTTGACGACATTTCGCAAACAATAGTGTAACAGTACCCTAATTGATCTCTTGTCAGCTAGAAATAATTAACAGCTGAAGAAAAACTTGAAGAATTAAGATAAAAAGCAATCCCCGCCCCGCAGATCTACTGTTATGGCATCTTTGAGAAAATTTTACACAATAATGGTGTACATAGACCCAGATGATGCGGCAAAACAAACCCAGCTACATCTCCATCTCCATCTCCATCTCCATCATAACTAGACCTATACTGGAAACCTAACTAGAGCAGCAACCTACTTTCTTCACAGCGGAAACGCCTTTATTCACATCGATTTTCTCTCCTTTCGATGGAACAGCAGCAGCAGCATCATCACCCGCCTCCATCGCGGTATATCTGAGTAAGCACTTCAGCAAACGCATTGTCCACATTTGTAGCTTCTAGAGCAGAAGTTTCCATGAAATAGAGATACTCCCTCTCGGCAAAGGATTTTCCATCCTCAGTTGGGACAACAACAAGGTGGCGAAGATCTGATTTGTTGCCGATGAGCACGACAACAATGTTGGGGTCCGTGTGATCCCTCAACTCCCTGAGCCACCTTTCAACATTTTCAAATGTTGAGTGTCGAGTGACATCATACACGAGTAGAGCACCCACAGCTCCTTGATAGTAAGCACTGGTTATGGCACGGTACCTATAAACACAGAGATAAGTTCAAATAGCACATCCATAACGATTCCCACTGTATCACATCCATAACAATTAATCAGTGGCAAAAAGTAGCACGGGATTTACCACCAAGCACCATGTAGAAAGGAATCACCAGTGATGCATATGGCTCCAATGAGTACTTACCTATCCTCTAATGTACTTTCAGTGCAGCACATTACAGCAAAGGACAAAAGTTGCTAATATAGGACATTACATCCGACAACACTACAAGGAACGAAACAACAAACTAAAATAGGTTTGTCTGGGATTGCTACATATACAGTCAGCTGAGAAAGATTAACTCAGTTTAAGGTCATCCTGCAATCCACAGTATCCCAAAAATTGTCAGTTCAGTTGTTGCAGACCTTTTCAGTAATTTTATCGTTTACTCAAAAAAATTAGCATGCAGAAACGGTGCTAAGGATCCCAAGGAAACTGCTCATAAATTTTGGGTTCATAGCTGCCAGATTGTACCAGCATCAGCAATCATTAGGAGGCAAGAATCTACGAACTAAAGTCATGCTAGCAAGGTGCCATATCAACTTGGCCCGCATCAGTTTAGAACCCTACACCACCTCCAAAATCAGAATTCATATCCAAATGGCTTGCAATAATTATTTAATCACAAACAATCTAAAATAACAGCTGGAAACCAAAAACAACTGTGTAGTAAGTGGTTTTATGTACATCATACACACGTTAGCAGTAGCCTTTACAATTAGAAAGAAGAAGTCCTTGTTTTAAGCTTAAGACTTGACAATACCTCTTCTTGAGAAGATATTTTTGTAGTATTTTGCAGGGATTTAGGCTATTTATTGACGCTAAAAACATGCAAGTTTTTGCATTTTACTAGCAGGAAGGAAAGCTGGAAATGTGTGAAATAATATATATATATATATATATATATATACACACACACATAGGTGGCATTGGCAAATGTCAAAAGCATACAAAAATGGTGTGGTTGACTGGTTGTGGTTAGCAAATCTGACGCAAATCCTATTCATCACCTCACTGATTTGCCAGAACAACTAGTTAACTTGGTTAAGCAAGCAAGCGCTGTTGTTGACAGTTTCATAATCCGTACTAAAAAATTGAAACTTTATTTGATCAAATGCTACTAAATGGAAAGTGCAGTCAATTCCGCAAGGGAACAACATAGTATTTGGCCGTAGGAGACCTTGTCAAATGCAAAGACTTTTCAGAAAACCAAGAAAAAATGACAAACATCAAATTTATGGACAATAAGACAAGCTAGTATGCAAAAAATTACACTTCTGCAGAGAAGATTGTGATGCCCCGACAGCAGAAACACAGAGGAATCAGTAAGACAACATGGGCACATTGCTTCTCTAAATGTGAAACTAAGCAAACACACCCTAAATCAACTGATAAAACATATAAATCAAGATTACACAAACTAATTAGGCGAAAAAGAGAAATCATGGTAATTCCAACAAATTCTTTCAAAAGGACTGACCTGGAGGAAGTAATTCAAGATTCTGACGCCACCAAATTTGAGGATCGCGGAGTGAGAAAGAGAGAGCGAGAACGGAGTAAGGGAGAGAAGCGAGAAAGAGTGAGCGTAGGGTTGCAGAAGATGAGATTTTATAGCTGGTACAAGTGTAAATATGAAGAAGTGGAGTTAATAATTTTGTCCACTTAAAACTTAAAACTCCTTCCCGTCCTCTACTCAAAACCATTGGTTTTGTGCTGGAGCAATTTGCTCCTTCTAAAAACCAAGGTTTTTCTTGGTTTTGAACTCAAGCTTCTTGGGAAGCTTGGTTTGAAAAGGAGCTCACCAAACAGTCCAACCCAGCTTCTTGGTTTTGAAACCAACTTCTGCAACCCAAAGGTGTTTCCCAAACAGGCACTTATAAAAAGACAAATTAATGGTAAGAATATAAAAATATTAATTAGGACCTCACCATTACAATATTAATTATTGTAAGCTAGGAAGCATAAATAGTACTCCCTCTGTCTTTTAAAAGAAGACGTGTGCACTGTAGATATGCGTCTCGAGGAGGCCGGATGACGCACTATTTGACTTCAAAAAAATTCGTACTTTTTTTCGAACGTACGTCCGAGAAAAAATTCGGAATTTTTTGGGGTCAAATAGTGCGTCATGCGGCCTCCTCGAGACGCGTGTCTACAGTGCACGCGTCTTCCTTTAAAAGACGGAGGGAGTATATCGAATAGATTTTGTTTCACTTTAAAAAAAAAAGTGAAATTATTATAAAATAAAATAAAAATGTCGTAGTTTTCCTAATTTTTCTTTATTGTGCTTTTTTTTATTTTTTTTTATTTTTTAAAACACTATTAAAATCTCATTTTAAGAAACATTGCACTTACGTGTCCTTTAAGTGTCGTATAAATATCTATTCATATTTACAAAATATCCTCATGTTAAAAAGTATTTGATTTAAATTTATTTTTTATTATTTTTTTATAAGTATCTTCACATATCGAACATGTATCGGGATGTGTCAGGTAAGTATTGGTGTCTAACACTTAACCGACATGAATATGAAGCCATTTTTTAAATGTTAGTATTTTATAGGGTGTAAGCCACTACGGGATGTGGCCAAATGTAGTCCATTGATTTCGATGGGCATTCTTAACCGTTGGATTCTCTGAAGTGAACATATAATTATTTTCGGTTATAACTAATAACATATACATATTGTTTATTTATAGGATGGAAAACAAAATGACTTGATTTTAAAATTATAAAAAGAGAGGAAATAACTATTTATTTTTTATAGAAACATAAATTTTATCAAAATTGATGAATTTTATGTAAAAAAATTATAAAAGTTTTACTCAAAATATTAAATTCGAACCCATCGTAAATGTAGATCTAGATCCACAACAATATGTTACGGAGATCGATGATGAGTTATTGCGATGTGGGTACCAAGTATTATCCATAAAATAATGAACCATGCAGAAGTGTTGCAGCAATAAAATAAATAATAAAATATAATCATATCTAATAATTATTGTAGCAATTAATTAATGAATATAATATTAATTTCAACCATGTGAAAGTGAATTAATCCATTGTTTACACACAAGTGGACCAAGTCACGTAATAATAATAATTGGCATTAAGATGAAGACTTCTTTACTTTTTTTGGAAAAAATTATATCAACATTGTTTATTACTAAAAAAAATCAGACATTAAGTTTCACGTCTCTCAATTGATTCTCAATTTTATATTCTACTTCTTACATGTATTTTTAGTCAATTAAATTCATATATTTAAATACATTAACACCGTTCAAATCTTACCCTTAGGTGATTTTGGCGCGATCTTTTCACCCAATTGCCGGTAAATTTTACTTTTTAATAATTAGCAACAATAAACATTATTTAAATAAACAATATTACAAAAAATTGATTGCTTTTATAATATGAATATGAGGAGAACACAATTGATACAGAGTAATATTCATTAGGGAAAAAGTTACTCTCTTCGTTTTCGAATAATCGTTACTTTTGTACTTTTTGTTATTGTTCACTTTATTTGATTTTTTAGTGTTTGTTGTATTTTTTATTACTGTTTCAAAGACTCAATTATTCAAAAACAGAAGGAGTATATTGGTATCCTACTTCAATTTTTTTCTCACTTATAATTTGACCTTCAGCTTTTACTCGTGATAAACTTGCACCAAACGTTTCTGTTGATAATATAGGCACCCAACTTTTATCCCTTAGCAATAAAGCACATGAGCCCCCACATTGTAAAGACCATGTGATCTCCGCCATTAGCTGACATGTGGTAAAACAACGCTGTTTTGAAAGACTCAAGATGAAGAAAAAAAGAGAGAGATTAATTTCCAACGGTAACAAGAGAGAAGATATATATATGAGATTTCAGAGTTCGAAATAGAAAGCCAAAATGAGGGAAGAATTTGAAAAAAAGGAGGATTGGTGGGACCCAACCCAATTTTTTTGAACGAACATCATTAGGGACGTTCCTTCGAGACTATTATTCAGTACAAATATCATTTCTCTAATATTAATGGTAAAAATATAAAAATATTAATTAGGACCACATTATTGCCATCAAAATGGTGTAAGCTGTCAAGCTGTATGTGAAGCGTAGATACAGACGCAAGACATATGATACGATCTTCCGATATGATAATTTTTAAAAATTTAGGATACTAACCACGGTTAGAAATACATTAATTTTATATATTTTTATTATAAAATAATTTTTGTAGTTAAATTTTTTGTTGTGATAAATATATTTTTATAAAGGTAATATTTTTTAGATATTAACTTTTTCTTAAAAAATATATTAGACATATATAAAAGAGTATATATAGACTAGAAAAAAAATTATATTGCCATTAATTTGTAAACTAAAGACAATTGTAAAAAATATAACTAAGATGTTAAATTTCTTTAATTGTTTTAACTATTATAATTGTCGATTTTATACAAAAATTAAAATTAAAATTTTCAATTGAGAAAAGAGAGTTGAATTTACAATTCAAATAATATATTATTTGTTTTTAAAAAAATTGAAGGAAATTCACCACTTTATATCTTTGATTTTTTTTTAACTTAAATGTCTAGGTATTGTTCAACTTAAAAAAACAAAATCATTACAAACCAAAAGAAAGAGTTGTAGCTTTCATGATTTCTCTTACTTGTGCTTATTCCATTTTACTTTTAATATTTTTATTTTTTAAAATACTATTGAAACCTCACTTAAAAAAACATTACATTTATGTATCTGTGAAAGTATTCACTTATATTTATAAAGTGTCCCGTGTATCCAAAAATTGTCCGATTTAAATTTATTTTTTTATTATATTTTTGTAAGTGTTCTCGCATATCAGACACTGATAGAGACTCCGACAGTTGCCTAACAAAGACAAAGTTATTTTTGAAGTTTCCATGCCTCATAGGTTGTAAGCTATAAACTATAGATTCGGACACGATACTCCGACACGACAATTTCTAAAAAAACGGAAAGAGTAACTTTTTATTTTTTATAAAACAATAAATTTTACCAAAATTGATAAATTTTATATAAAAATATTATACAAGTTTTACTCAAATTATTAAAATTCGAACCCACCGTTATAGATCTCACAATATGTTACGGGTGTAAACTATTGGACCACAGGGAAGTGCTGAGGAGATAGAGCCCACACAAGAGAAGTGATGATGGGAAGTGCTTAGGAGATAGGGCCACACAAGGGAAGTGATGATGAGTCATTGAGATTGGGTACCAAGCATTATCCATAAAATAACGAACCATGCAGAAGTATTGAAGCAATAAAATAAATAATAAAATCTAATCATGACTAATAACAAGGAATATAATATTGGGCCATCGTGATGTAGCAATTAATTAATGAATATAATACTCCTTCCAGCTCAATTTAATTGACGCTTACTGTTCATGCATGCATCTCGAGAAGGCCGGATGACTCACTATTTGACACCAAAAAATTTCGTATTTTTTTTCAAACGTACGTTAATCATTTACGTACGTTTGAAAAAAAGTACGAAATTTTTTGGGGTCAAATATTGAGTCATCCGACCTTCTTAAAATGCGTGTATGAACAGTAAGCGTGAATTAAATTGAGATGGAGGGAGTATTAATTTCAACGATGTGAAAGTTTTTTTTTTTGGGTCACAGCCATGTGAAAGTAAATTAATCCATTGTTTACACACAAGTAGACCACGTCACGTAATAATAATAATTGGCATTAGGAGGAAGACATTTTCTTAAAAAAAAAAGTTAAATCATTTGTTTTTTATCACTTCAAAATCAAACACTCATTTTAACTCCTTTCCAGCCCTCAATTTTATATTTTATTTATCACATTTATCCCCAATTTGTTTGTTATTATTCTCTTCATATTCAAAAGAAAATAAACTGTCATTGACCCATTTTTGTGACATATTGAAGTGTGAGATTACCATCTTGCTCTTTCTACCATCACACACGTGATAGAACGCTTAATTGCCATCCTTTCATCATCATATTACGTCTGTTTTGGGATGATGATACTACTAAATGATGACTTTTCTCTCATTTTCCACAGATATGCTGCTGAGAAGCAGAATTGCTCAAAAGGAGTTAGAAGAGCCTTTATCAGAGCTGTTTGGGTGGTGAAAGAACAATTCTATCCCAGACCTGGGACAAGCCAAGAAACTGAAAGCGTTGACTAGAGTCAAGTGACTTAATGAAGCCATCTGGGGCGCAAGATTGATTCGTGGGCTGAGAGTTAAGCCCTGGAATTGAGCTGCCATCTTCCAGAAGGAAAGAAGTTCCTATGTGCTTAGAACTTCTTGTCGATTTGCACAACTAATTTTATCTTTTGTATTTAAAACAATTCCACAAGATTAGATCTTTATCTTATCTTCGTCTTTTGAATTTTGAACAAGAGTTTAGGTTTTTTTTATAAGCTGCCACTGAGTAGAAGAAAGGGGACGGAATCTTCTTCCTCGATTTTCCATTCCACCATTGTTGCAGCTTTACCTTCTCTTCACTTTAATAAAATTTCGATTTCTCTTCTATTCTATTATTCATTATTATTCATATTATGTCTATTATAGGCTAAACGCCTTCTTCTTAGTAAGGATTCAAAGCCATGATTCCTAGGTTGTGAGATCAAATCACACTTCACACACTCTATACTTATATTCTTATCCTTCTTGTTAGCATGATAACTTGTCCTTGTTCTTAGTAAAGTCTTTACAACTTAACTTAAGATTTGGAATGATTACAGTCTTTTCTGGCAGCTTTGGAGTCTACATTGCTAAGAGAAATACGAAGGCAACTAGCTGGTGACGGCTAGAAGAAGGATCAGATCTGGTTTATAGGATAGACACGATTCTCTATCCCAGACATGGGATTAGGTCTTTCCCTGTGTCTATCAATTGCCCTGATTAAATCTTATAGAGTGTCTCTTAGGATTGTTAGGTTGATTAGGGACTTCCAATAAAGTGTCTCTTTGGAAGTCTTGTGTAGGAGGAAAGTAGGAGATCTAGGCGACCAATACCTGACCTCTATAGCCATCCTATAAGTTTAGTGTTTAATACTCTTGCATCTATGATCAACCTATTCGAATCATGAGCTAGAAGAAATCCTTACTGGGAAGTCTTTGTCAACTGGTTAATCACACTCACTGTGTCTTCTGTTCTATTATTTCTGTCTATCTAAATTATTTGCATCCAACCAACAACTTATATTGGTATTTACCACCTTTTCAATTTATACAAAGAATTGATTTAATCCACCGAATCCCTGAGGAACGATCCTTTTACCACTTGCTGCAGTCTAATTTATATTTGTGCATGGTAAATTGTAACTTGATTTATTTTGACGGTCTCGGCAACCATCAACATGTCACTCTCATTTCCTTCTTGCTAGAGCTAAGCTTCATTTGCTGCGAGTGAAATCAAGTTTGTAAGCTTCATAACGATGGACCAACGTCGGACACCTATTTCTGCATTCAATACCCACCAGCTGAAAATGATTGGAATCTAAAACCCAATACTATCCACAACTTTAAGAAATTCTATAGCCTGCCAAGTGAGAATCCATTCAAGCACCTTTAAAGCCTCCACTGGGAGTGTGAAACACTCAAACCACCTAGGGTAGATATCAATCGAGCCAAACTTCGAGCTTTTCCTTGGACTCTTGAGGATAAGGCTAGGAATTGGTTCCTTAGCTTGCAGCACAACTCCATCACAACATGGCCTCAGATGTTGACCATTTTCCTTAATAAATACTGGTCTTCCACAAAGGCTGGGAACGCCAGAAAGAACATCGTATCGATTCATTAGGAACCGAACGAGGACTTTGGAGAGTACTATCAGCGTTATAAGGACCTACAGGAAATTTGCCCGAACCATGGAGTCTCGGACCAAAATCTCATTCAGTATTTCTACGATGGCATGATCCATAGAGACAAAGTGATGTTGGATGGCGTAGCAGGAGGTTCCCTACAGGATTGCACGTTGACAAAAGCCAACAATCTAATCCAGACACTGGCAGAAAACTGCTACCAAAACCGACCAGCAGACAGAGGCACAAGTAATGTATCTTTCTTTGAGCAAAAATTTACTGAAATTTCTAACCGTTTAGATAATCTCCAAGCAGGTCAACAGGTCCAGGTACAACAATTACAGCCCATCATATGTGGTGTATGCTGCCAGCAGGGACACCCTGCAGATCAATGCGTACTGATTGCTGGAACACCCGAAGAAGTCAGTGCAGCAAATCAGTACAATCAACAGTATGGGAGATACCCACCTCACAAGCCCAGGTTTAATCCTAACCAATATAACAACAACCTAGGTTGGAGAGAAAACACAAATTCCAACAACATAATCCATCCTAACTATAATCAGAACCAATCCTACCCAAATCAGACGCCTCGCATGAACTTACAGAATTTCGTGACCAGATCCAGTGCTCCACAAAATCCAGTCCCACAACAGCCACTTGCAACAACCGTGGATGGGATAAAGGAAACCCTTATCCAGTTTATGAAATCAACCCAAGCGTCTCTATCGAACATCGAGAGATAGATTTCACAATTAAATATTAACAACAATGAGCAGGGAAGCAAGTTGCCATCGTCTACGCTGGACAACCCAAAGCACAACGTCTCAGCCATGACGTTGAGGAGTGGCACCGAAATTCCAGAAAGAACAACCCTTACCCCAGGGCTGGGGAAGAAGCAATCTGCTAAACCTGTATCAGACCAAATTGAAGCAGAGACTGAGGTAATTTCAGAAACTCCAGTATAGGTAAACCCCACCACTGAAGCATCTACAATAAAGAAGGAACGGGTAATTCGCCTTCCTTTCCCTGACAGGTCTGAAAAGACCAAGAAGGTAAAGGAAGAAAAGGCAGTTTTGGATTTATTTTGTAAAGTAGCTGTAAATGTTCCTTTACTTGATATCATAGCACAGGTTCCTAAGTATACAAAATTCTTGAAAGAGCTATGCACTAACAAGTAAAGGCTTACAGGGGTGGAAAAAATAAACCTAAATGAGAATGTTTCAGCCGTTTTCCAAAAGAAGCTGCCGAACAAGTGTAAAAATGGAGGGACATTTGTAATCCCCTGCAAAATCGAAGAACAGATGATTGTAAAGGCGTTATGCGATCTGGGTGCTGGCATAAATGTTTTATGTTTAACAATTTTTAACACCTTGAACATTAGAGAATTAAAAGAAACTAGGCTTGTGATTCAGTTAGCGGATAGATCCATTATATACCCTGTTGGTGTCATAGAAGATGTGTTGGTACAGGTCAATGACTTTGTTTTTCCTGCTGATTTCTATGTAGTTGATATGGGTAATGAACATACTTCTAAATCAACCGAGATATTATTAGGCAGACCTTTCTTGAGGACTGCTCGGGCTAAAATAGATGTCTTTGGGGGCTGTTTAACTTTAGAATTCATGGGGAAATAATTTCTTTTAATATGTATGATGCTATGCGGTACCTAGAGGATCTACATTGTATTAATGTTATTGATTTAGATGATGAAGATATATATGAAATTGACAATACAGATCCCCTTGAGTACATTCTCACAAGGAGCATTGATTACCATAAGCTTGAGGAGCTGGAAAATAAGGTGGAAGTCCGGGAGGAGATTGAAGAGGCAATATATGAGCTGGATGCGGCTAAACTACTAGAAAGCAATCTGAAAGTTATAGATTTTCTTGTGACTAATAATTCTTTAGTTCCTTCTGTTTTACAGGCCCCAGACCTGATATTAAAGCCTCTGCCCAGTCACTTGAAGTATTGTTTCCTAGCCTGGGAGAGAGCCTTCCGGTGATTGTCTCAAATAAACTATCTAAGATAGAGGAGGACAGACTCTTGAGAGTCTTGAAGGACAACAGAAAAGCTATAGGATGGACTATAGCTGACATAAAAGGGATATCACCTACCATTTGCACACACAAAATCCACCTGGAAGAAGATTGCAAAACAATGAGACAGCCGCAAAGGAGACTCAACCCTCCTATGATGGATGTCGTCAAAAAGGAAGTATTAAAACTTTTAGATACTGGAGTGATATATCTCATATCTGATAGCTATTGGGTTAGTCCAGTGCAGGTAGTCCCAAAGAAAACAGGAATAACAGTCGTGGAAAATGCTGAAGGACAATTGGTGCCGACTCGAGTACAAAATGGATGACGTGTATGCATCGATTACAGAAGACTGAACTCGGCAACCAGAAAAGATCATTTTCCCATTCCCTTTATCGACCAAATGCTTGAGCGGCTGTCAGGTAAGTCCCACTATTGTTGTCTTGGCGGGTATTCTAGTTTTCACCAAATATCCGTCTCTTTTAAGGACCAGGACAAAACCACTTTTACATGTCCATTTGGAACTTTCGCGTATAAACGCATGCCCTTTTGATTGTGCAATGCACCTACAACTTTCCAAAGGTGTATGATGAGTATATTTTCTGAATTAATTGAAAAAGGAATAGAAGTCTTTATGGATGATTTCACTGTTTACGGTGATTCTTTTGATGAATGTCTAGAAAATCTTGAGAAAATTCTTAAACGTTGCTTGGAAACAAACCTTGTTTTAAACAATGAGAAGTGTCATTTCATGGTTAATCAAGGTCTGGTTTTGGGACACATAGTTTCTAAAATGGGAATAGAAGTAGATAAGGCTAAAATAGATGTCATTGATTGCTTGCCATATCCTACTAACATGCGCGAAGTACGCTCCTTCTTAGGGCATGCAGGTTTTTATAGAAGATTCATTAAAGATTTTTCGAAGGTTGCTGCCCCACTTTTCAGGTTACTACAGAAGGAAACAGAGTTTAAATTTGACGTTGATTGTGAGGTTGCTTTTGACACGTTGAAACAAAAACTAACAACAACCCCCATCATTAAAGCTCCCAACTGGAACCTACCGTTCAAAATTATGTGCTATGCTTCTAACGACTCTGTTAGTGCTGTTCTAGGACAGAAGGAAGGACGTGACCCACACGTCATCTATTATCCATCTCGCATGCTTGACGACGGACAAAAAAATTATACAACAACGGAAAAAGAATTATTTGCTATAATTTTCGCTTTAGATAAATTCCGTGCGTACTTACTGGGAACTAAAGTTGTTGTCTACTCTGATCATGCAGCTTTACGCTATTTATTAGTCAAGAAGGAAGCCAAACCGAGATTGATCAGATGGATTCTTTTGCTCCAGGAATTCCACCTGGATATTAAAGATAAGAGTGGCAAAGAGAACCTGGTAGCAGATCACTTGAGCAGGTTACTCGTAGAACCAGACGCTAAACCAGTAAAGGAAGATTTTCCTGACGAAGCTCTTTTCTTTGCCCTGGGGGAAGGGCCTGATGAAAGCCTTATCTTACCCTGGTGGAAAGACCATGGTATGCGAATATAGCCAATTTCCTACATTCAGGTAAGTTCGACCAAAACATGTCATATAGAGAAAGGGAAAAGGTAAGAAGGGATTCCAAGTTCTATGTTTGGGATGATCCCTACATGTGGAACATCGGTAAGGATCAAGTTTTGAGGAGATGTGTTCTCCAAAATGAATTTGAGTCTATTTTAAGATTCTGCCATACAGAAGCATGTGGAGGTCATTATGGACCTAAAAGAACAACGTTAAAAATTCTTGAATGTGGCTTTTATTGGCCAACGCTCTTTAAAGATTGTCATCTATATTGCATGAACTTTCCTAATTGTCAAAAGGTTGGTAATATATCTGCAAGGAATGAAATGCCTTTAAACCCCATTTTCTCTTGTGAAATATTTAACGTCTAGGGAATCGACTTTATAGGTCCTTTCTTATACTTGTTGTTGATTATTTGTCTAAGTGGGTTGAGGCCAAAGCTACTGCGGCCGATGATGCAAGAACTGTGGTCTCTTTTCTAAAATCTAACATTCTTAACAGGTTTGGAGTCCCCAAAGTGTTAATCAGCGACAGAGGGACCCACTTTTGCAACAAGGTAGTTACTACCTTGCAAAATATCAGGTCAACCATAGGGTGTCCACAACATACCACCCCTAGACCAATGGACAGGCAGAGGTCTCAAACCAAGACGTGAAGGCCATTCTTGCAAAAATAGTTAACCCGGACAGAAAAGACTGGAGTCAGAGACTAGACGACGCACTTTGGGCATACAGGACAGCATTTAAGACTCTCATCGGCACAACTCCCTACAATCTAGTGTATGGAAAAACATGTCACCTTCCTGTCGAGCTAGAACACAAGTCCAGACGAATGAGGAATTTTATGTCTAGTCTAAGACAGAAAAGAAGGACGCTACATGGGAGGCAACCCATGCCTTTGCTCCATTTTATTTCTCTTATCCTCATTTATTTAGTTTAATTAAAACTCAAGGAGAATCTGATGGAAATTCGTTTGATTATTTTATGAGGAAAATTAGGAGGCAGTTGCAGTTGCAGCTGAAGTTGATCTTATCTCAGGTCGGGGATAAGAGATTATCAGAAAGCAGATTTTATTTTGGTGGAAGTAACTCTTACCCCAAGTCTGGGGGAAGAGTCTTTGAAAGATAAGTCTGGGTATTCGCGCAAAAAGTAAAAAGTAGAGTCCAGAGAGAGAAAATAAATCCCATCATTATTTTTCCAACGGTAATATTATTTAATTAATATAATTGTTGTCCACCCAAACCAAAACTCTTCCTCTATCCTAAATCCGATCAAAATCCCAACTAAACTAAAACTCTTCCCTATTTTTCCATAAATAAAACCCTAATCAAACAGAGTCACCGTCATCTTTCTTCTTCTTCTCTCCTTCTTCAACATTCCCAGACTTCAAAATCTAGAATTTAACAATGGTTCTCACCAGAGCTGGCAAATCAACAAAACCCACTTCGAGCAAAGCTACAAAACAAACAGCCAAATCAAAGCCCAAGATAAAACCCAAGGCCGTTATTATTAGCACTCCTCCATCGTCACCACCGGTCGATGATTCCGAAGGGACTGTCAATGATAAAACCCAGCTTACACCAGCCAATCAACACCCTACACAGCCACCTTCTCCTCCTTGAGCCAGAAGCGCTACCCCACCACCGCAGCCTGAAAACCCTACTCCAGTTGCCTCGCCGGGTCCAATAGAGAAATCACCACCGCCGTCGCCTCCTGTGGTTGATGATTTACCGTGAGAGCAAGAGAAAATTACAGAGCAGGTACCTGAGATTCTCCTTCCAAACCCACCAGGTCAGGGAGAAGGATCAATTCCAGAGGTAGCATCACAAATTGAGCCGACCATTGATCAGGCAGCCGAGTCACCGGAGCACCATTCCACTAGCTCCGGCGACGAGACAACCTCTGATCCCACCTATAAATTCAAGCCAGCAGAAGCCGTCGATGATTCCGAAGAGGAATCAGAGGATGTCCCTTTATCTCGCCTGAGAAAAGGGAAGCAACATCAGGTGCTTGAAAAGTCAGCCCCGAAGAAGACCAGTGTGGGGGAGAAACAGAAAGAGCCAGAGGACCAGACTCCTGAAGTACAAGAAATATATGCTTCCACCATGGCTGAGGGTGTTGTTGAAGCATCCAGTGGCAGTTAGACCAAAGCTAAGAGGATAAAGACTAAGGCCAATGCACCCAGAACCAGACCTGGGATGCCTTCTCACATAGAAGTCCCAATGGAGCAGCAGGGCCATGTGAGGGTCAAGGCCAGAGCAAAAGGCGCCCGAGCTTCAAAACAGGTACCAACCCTTGAAAATCTCAAGGGTTGGCTAAACTTTCATGAACTTGAATCTATTGAACGCTTAGCTATTAAAATTGAATCTGATGTGATTGTATGCGCTCAGTTTGATTATCAGTTGCTTTCTGACCTTGAAATTGTTGATCCCCTCACTAAATATATTCAGAATATAGGATGAGAACCATTATTCTTCCTTGAACACCCTGCTTACTTAGAGCTCACACTAGAATTTTATGCTTCTTTTTGGATGAACACTAAAAAGAAGAAATCAGTAGGTGTTGAGGAAGTTAATTTCAGATTGATGAATCAATATGCCCACTATACTATGGATGAGTTTAATATGTTTATTGGTTTTGTGCCTGAGAATGAGTTGACATCTGATTGGTATGTTAACTGCCTTAGTGAATATCCAGATTTTCCACTATTTGATAAGCATGACGCATGGAAACAATTCACTAAAAATCCAACGGCAATTTTTGATGATAGCTATGCCAAGGCCCATGCAATTCCAGATTTATCACTTAGAATCATTCATAGATTTTTGGCTATCACATTTTCTGGAAAATCTGGTATTACTGGTCTGGTTTCTAAGCAAGAATTGTTCTTTCTTTGGTGTATGGTGAATGAACATAAATTGAACTTAGGATTTTGGATTTGTAAGCAAATCAGGTCTATTAAGAATAAGATGCCAGTGGGATCCTTGATTACTGCCTTTGCTGTGCAACATAGGGGTCTAGATTTATCTGCATGCTATTTGTTTAAATCCGCTGATTTGCACATTCTTGATTTAATATCCTTGGATTCCATGGGTTACTTTCACCTGGACGAGAATCGTGTGCTGCGCAGCAATACAGGCTTCACTCCAACTGCTGACCACATATTTGGAACAAAGAATGGAGGGAACTTTAGATTTGCGAAAGATGTAGTGGAAGGAGAAAACAACCCAGTACAACAACAAGCCCCTAACCCAGACCAGGGACCGCTGCCACCACAAAACCATAATCCCAGGGCTGGGGATGAGCTGCAAGACATGGCATCTATGATGACACAATTATTGGCTAACCAGGAGCTTTTGTAGAAAACAATTAAAAATCAAGGATCTCAAATCCAGAAGCTAATTAAGGATCAAAAGCATTCCGATGCTATATAACAAGAGCTCTTAGGAAAATTCATGCAAAACACCTTCCCACCCAACCCATAATTGACCGAGTA
Organism: Viola odorata; assembly: GCA_963691705.1. Lineage (NCBI taxonomy): Eukaryota > Viridiplantae > Streptophyta > Magnoliopsida > Malpighiales > Violaceae > Viola > Viola odorata. The sequence goes on from OY829543.1 coordinate 13,684,890, forward strand.
TTTCCTTTCCTTGTCATTTATTTTTCATTTAACGTTGAGTCTTTTTCTCTCTCACACTTCGAGGACAAAGTGTCATCTAGTGTGGGGGAGGTTTTTTGTGTGATGATCTGTTTTGATTGCTTGTTTGAGTTAGTCAGAGTTGAGTATGTTTATGTGGTCTGTTTTTCAATTCTTGCCTGCGTGTCTTGTCTGTTTGTCTTGACCGTGCCTTGTTTTGATTTTATTGCATGTTTGTAGATAAAGTTTGTGACTGTCTGTTCAAATGAAGATCATGAAAATCAGTTTTAGAGAATGCACTTCATCACATAGGAAACAAAAGATGCTTGAGTTCATAGGTCCATGTTTTATTACCAAGGTATAATCTTTCCAATACTTGTGAAACTCACTTTATTTACATAGGGTCATGATGCTTGGGCTTTTTGAGCGAATTTTGTGAGAGAAAACATGCAGAACTGGCATTCTTTACCCTGTTGCCTTTGACACATTGACTATCAATATAGGCCTACCCCTGAAATCATTTGTAGTTTAATAAAGAAGAACTGAAATTGTTAATGCTCTGATATTATTGCCTCATTTAAGCAAAAATAAGCAGAGAACTTTCGAAAAAAAAAATATATGCAGCAGGTATAAAAAATTGAAAATCTTATGTTTGCTGCTTTGGTATTCATGCCTCATTTAAGCAAGAATATCCAAGGAACTACAATCAACTCTAAAAAAAGAAAATTTGAATGTCTTGGTACCCAGGCCTAATTTAAGCAAGAGTACCCAAGAAACTTTAGCTGATTAAAATTAAGAAAAGAATAATAGAGGAATGATTAAGGGGTAGGTCAAAAATCTTCAATCCAGTCAATGTGAAGGGGGTGGTAGAAGGAAATGGAATTGTTCTGTGTGTTTTCAATTCCAGGGTTTGATCGCTAAGCACTCGATTATGAGACTATTTCAAATATGGTGAGTTTGGGGTCTTGGTTAAGCCGTGGTAATCTAGCATGGAGCTAGGGACTTAAGTATCTGTGGATCTTATGTGATGAATTGGGTGTTCTGAAGTCGATACTGATTGGTCTTTGTTTATCTGTGTTTTGCTTTGCTTTGTCTTGTCTTTGGATAGGAATGCTTTGGGGCAAGCATAAGATAGTGTGGGGGATTTGATAGAACGCTAAATTTTCATCCTTTCATCATCCTTTTACGTCTGTTTTGGGATGATGATACTGCTAAATGATGGCTTTTCTCTCCTTTTCCACAGATATGATACTGAGAAGCAGAATTGCTCAAAAGGAGTTAGAAGAGCCTTTATCAGAGCTGTTTTGGTGGTCAAAGAATAATTCTATCCCAGACCTGGGACAAGCCAAGAAACTGAAAGCGTTGACCAGAGTCAACTGACTAAATGAAGCCATCTGGGCTACAAGAATGATTCGTGGGCTAAGAGTTAAACCCTGGAATTGAGCTGCCGTCTTCCAGAAGGAAAGAAGTTCCTATGTGCTTAGAATTTCTTGTCGATTTGCACAACTGATTCTATCTTTTGTATTTAAAACAATTTCGCAAGATTAGATCTTTATCTTCTCTTCGTCTTTTGAATTTTGAACAAGAGTTTAGGTTTTGTTTATAAGCTGCCACTAAGGAGAAGAAAGGGGACAGACTCTTCTTCCTCGATTTTCCATTCCACCATTGTTGGAGCTTTACCTTCTCTTCACTTTAATACATTTTTGATTTCTTTTCTATTCTATTATTCATTATTATTCATATTATGTATGTTATAGGCTAAACGCCTCTTCTTAGTAAGGATTCAAAGCCATGATTCCTAGGTTGTGAGATCAAATCACACTTCACACACTGTATACTTATATTCTTATCCTTCTTGTTAGCGTGATAACTTGTCCTTATTCTTAGTAAAGTCTGATCAACTAAACTTAAGATTTGGAACGATTACTGTCTTTTCTGGCAGCTTTAGAGTCTACATTGCCAAGAGAAATACGAAGGCAACTAGCTGGTGACGGCTAGAAGAAGGATCAGATCTGGTTTATAGGATAGACACGATTCTCTATCCCAGACCTGGGATTACGTCTTTCACTCTGTCTATCAATTGCCCTGATTAAATCTTATAGAGTGTCTCTTAGGATTGTTAGGTTGATTAGGGACTTCCAATAGAGTGTCTCTTTGGAAGTCTTGTGTAGGAGGAAGTAGGAGATCTAGGCGACCAATACCTGATCTCTATAGCCATCCTATAAGTTTAGTGTTTAATACTCTTGCATCTATGATCAACCTATTCGAATCATGAGCTAGAAGAAATCCTTACTGGGAAGTCTTTGTCAACTGGTTAATCTCACTCACTGTGTCTTCTGTTCTATTATTTCTGACTATCTAAATTATTTGCATCCAAGCAACAAGTTATATTGGTATTTACCACCTTTTCAATTTATACAAAGAATTGATTTAATCCACTGAATCCCTGAGGAACGATCCTTTTACCACTTGCTGCAGTCTAATTTATATTTTTGCATGGTAAATTGTAACTTGATTTATTTTGACGGTCTCGGCAACCATCAACATGCCACTCTCATTTCCTTCTTGCTAGAGCTAAGCTTTATTTGCCGCGAGTGAAATCAAGTTTGCAAGCGAAATGATGTTTAATTTTAGGTGGGAAATTGAGAATTGAAAGGAGGGGAATCGTTTCTCAAATAACATCTCTTCATCTCCTTTTCCACTTTCTTCTTTTTCCAAAATCTGTTAAAATTTCTCTTAAATTAGGGTTTGTGAATTTTAATTGTTGAAATATGGAGAACATCGATTTCTGGGATGATTCGTAATATGATAGTTTTGTGGAATTTGATGATTCCATTAACATGTTCATTAGAGATTCTATTGGAATTGTTGAGGAGGCATATGATTTGGGTGTGGTTCAATCGACGTAGTGGAAGAGATGATGGTTTCAACTGAAGAAGTGAAAAAGGTGATTGTTTCAACCGAACCAACGAATGATTTTAGGTTGAGATTTAGAGAAGATGAAGCCTTACTTTCTATTAAAAATAAAGAAGAAAGGGTTATGTTTCTAGGGATGGATGAAGAAGATAAGGAATCAGGTGCAACAACTATCAAAACCACAAAATTGCCATTGGATTTTGATTTAAATCAGCCCTCCATTGAAGAGATCCTACTGGCAATAGAGTATAAGGGAGAATGAGATTTCGATCTCAATAAATTGTCAATCACAAGTATGTACTGCAAGGATGATCCTTGTAGGGAGAAGAGTTTCATTGAGATGTTGCATCTCCTTCTTCCTTAATTCCACTAATTAACCTAGAAAATGAATTTCTGATTTTGGCTTCTTGTGTGATATTGCTAGTGTAATTTATAAATCCAAAATGTCTGATTATAGTGGTGTAGTTTAGAATTTAGACAGTAAGGTTGTAATCCTTTTTGGATTTTGTCAGTTTCACATGGGTTTCGGAATACAAAATTTGTAATCTTCTGTATCCATTTTTGAATTGTTTACAAATTTTAAGTTTGTAATACTCCAAGATCTTCGCATGGATTTATAATACTCCAAGAAGTTTTATGGTTATGTAAAGCATCCAACCAGTTTACTGGGTTATATGAATGTAAAACTTTTATGCTTAATTAATGGAGCTCAAATTGGTACATCCAAGTATATTGTTTTCTAGGTTTGATGAATGTACATCCTCGCAGAGAACAATATAAGTTGACTTTCTAGGTTTTTTGACATTGTAAGTAAACATATCAGTTTTGCTGGGTTAGAATATACATATTGGGTTTCTCTTGCTTCTCATATTTTCAGTTTCGTTTCATGCTTAATAACCAACAAAAGCACTCCAAACTAAGGCATACACCAACTAAATTTATACTATAATCAAGTAAGCAATTGAAAGGTTATGAATTGGTGAAAACAATCACACATGACAGAATCTGAGCATGATCAAATTCCAAACATTTTATTCATGGCACACCAACATAAGGAAACAAAAACATTAAATAGAGCTGTCAATAACAAAAAACTAGAAGCAAACAAAGCAAGCACTTAAGTACAAATTACTTGAAATTAAAAAACAACACCAAAGACACACAAACTGAACCTAAATTATCCTAATCTAATTAGTGTTTGGAATAGATGGCATCACATTTGCAAAGTTGTTGATGGACTCAATGTATGCCCTCACATTCCTTAGAGCAAGCTGCAAAACAACCCTATTCTACTTCATCCATACAATGGTTGTTGCTAGGTGGGTAAGGCATTCCCTAATGGAATCAATGGCAAAAAGTGCTTCATCCACCTCATCCACAACATATATCCCCTGCTTAGTCTCCCTTAACTCCTCAGCATAATTCTCTAACCACTTGAGCCCACCTGTTGTTTATAAGATTTTGTGTTCTAACTGAGCAATTTCATCATGGAGATTACCACTCACTAGGGCAACACAATTTTGGAGCTCCACCTTATCACTTCATTCCATGATCAAAAGCCTGAATAAATTACAACAATCAAAGAAAGAGGTAAAGAAATAAGGAAAAACAAAAGTAGTAAGATAAAGATGCAAAGAAGTTTTATGAGAAAGGATTGAATGAGATGACTTTATATAGGGAAAGGTGGAGTTAGAGATAGAGCCGATGAGAGATCTACTCTAGTAGGTCTTTGCACATAGTTGTGAATTCAAATTGTACTAGGGTTTGGTAACCGAAAAAATCTATAGAACTATTGGAAGTCATTGGTGCAAACGTTGGCAAGAGAACATTTGAATATGGCAGTTTCTATATCTGATGCAATCACCTAAAGATTTTTCAACTTTACCAGAAAATAATATCTGAGTACATTGAAGACCATTTAATTGTGAAAACTGCCACACCATAGAGCATGCGCAAACTACTATAAAAATACTTAACTATATTTAAACCATTTAACAAATTGTTTTAACCTCTGTTTATATTGAATAACATGCAACTTTAAGGGGTGTCGAATCCGTCAAAACTAAATATAAGTTACAACTTGCCACTAAGAACAAATGAATTGTAAATAGCAGTAAGAGGTTCAATCCACAGGGAGCTATGGTATGATTTTTGTGAGAACTTGTAATGATTGAAATAACACTTAGGTAAAATTGGGTGTTTTTGTATTAAGACTAAAACGAGAAAGGAAATAAAACAAGTAACTGTCTTGGCCAAGAATGATGTTCTTGGTCAAGACGACAGATTCAGAAATAGAAATCAAATGGGAGAGAGATTCCTAGTAGAGGCTAGCATATATGAGACATGAGATACAATCATCGACGCAGGTGTATTCATCTACAATCTATAGAGTTGCTATAGGATCAAGGTACAATTATGACCCCTGCTTCCCTCCTCTATCAACTCCACCTCAGGTACACTTAGAGATGATGCCTAACCAACCAACACCTTGCTGGTTAAAGGGTTTACTGAATTGGCTGATGATGATTAGGGGAAGACAACTCCATACTAGTATCCTCGGGCGTCAATCGGGACTGAATCTGATTAACCTTTCTCCCTACTGTTTTGTGGATATCCACTAGCGCATAGGTGTCTACTTCGATCCTCTTAGTCAATAATCCATGCCCAAGAGAAATGACTGTTGTATTATCTATTCACACTAAATTGACAAGATCTAATATCAAATAGAAATACATTAAGAATAATCACAAAAATGATTAAATGCAGATACAAAGATTAGTAAGATTGGTTAGGTCTCATGCATGCTCATGCTTAAGTGCCTCTACTAAGAAAGATGTACTTAGCTACTCATACTCATGATTGAAAGTAAAATTAAACAATGTATTGAAAAATATGTAATAATAATCCTTCGTCATCGAAGGAGCAAAGTGTAGGTGAAAATGGCGGTAGAAATTCAGAGAGAGGATTGCCAAAGAGGTGAAAAGGCGAGCCCCCTTCTCTAAAGCCTAGAAAGGGTATAAATAGTTCCTACAAAATAGTTGTGGGCGTAACTCCCAGAAAATCAAATCCTCAGGTACTCTTAGAGATAATGCCTAACCAACCAGCACCGTGCTGGTTAAAGGGTTTACTGAATTGGCTGATGAACGACTAGGTAAAGACAACTCCAGACTAGTATCCTCTAGCGTCAATCGGGACTGGATCTGATTAGCCTTTCTCCCTACCATTTCGTGGATATCCACTAGTGTTTAGGTGTCTACTTCGATCCTCTTAGTCAATAATCCATGGCCAAGAGAAATGACTGTTGTATTATCTATTCAACATTAAATTGACAAGATCTATTATCAAACAGAAATACATTAAGAATAATCATGAAATTGATTAAATGTAGATTCAAAGATTAGTAAGATCGGTTAGGTTTCATGCATGCTCATGCTCATGCTTAAGTGCCTCTACTAAGAAAGATGTACTTAGCTACTCATACTCATGATTGAAAGAAAAATTAAATAATGTATTGAAAAATATGTAATAATAATCCTTCGTCGCCGAAGGAGCAAAGTGTAGATGAAAATGGTGGCAGAAATTCAGAGAGAGGATTGCCAAACCAGTGACGGCGAGCCCCCTTTTATCAAGCCTAGAAAGGGTATAAATAGTTCCTTAAAAATAGATGTCGGCGTAACTCTCGAAAAATCAAATCCTAATCAACTCTACATTGTATTTGAATTTCTCTCTTCCTCACAAAAAGATCTAATCAGATCAAAACAACAGAGCATATCTTCAATTCGTCCGTGATCAACGCTCCTAATCGTCAGGGCAGGAAAATCATCTGCCAGCGCCTTTAAATCCGCTGTCTGCTCCGCAGATTTCTCTAGGTGATTGGTTGGCCAAGCGAAATTTGTCTTGGTCAAGAGAGATGCTTGTATCCAGTCTTGGTCAAGAATGCAGCCAAGAGTCTGCCTGCTCCAAATCAACCCAAAATCATGCCTAATTCTCCTCATTTTTGCTCCCTGCCTCTCCAAAGTTGTATCCTACAATAATTGAATGATTTATAGCAAAATCAATAGCATACTATTCAAAATTGCAAGAAAATAAGTGATAAAAACTACTACAATTAGAGCTCAATCAAACTTCAATGATGAAAACAACCATAACACTTAATTTAGTTGATCAATACTACACTATTGCAAAAAAAAAAAAAAAAAAAAACACTACACTATTTTCATTTGTAAATATTCATAAATAGAGCAAACTCTATTTACCAAATTTCGTATCTACCATCACTAGCAGTAGAAGATAGAGTTTGATCTACCTAACAAAAAAATGTTAGCACATTATATACACAAAAACTACTCCCAAAAGTATGTATTCAAACCAATTTTAAGTTAAAACAATTATCTTTCATAAATTGCAACCAAAGTTCATCAATTTAAATAAAATAACCTAAAACTTATGACTATGTCATAACCTAAAAACATAAGAGTACATAGAGTCAACATATAATACATTAAGATGTAGATACAATTCAATAGAGGTTGATAAAGGAAAGTTGGTACTAATCTTTACCTTTTTATTGAGGAATATGAGCAGTAGCAATTGCAATTGCAATAACTAGTGGATCACATAACAGTCATTAGAGAAGGATTCCTTGCCTTTCTAACTGATTTATCTTCATGTGTGAAATTCTATATGTATTGGAACCCAAGATTTTTAATACCTCAATCATACAAGACTGAAGTGTGATGAAAATGTTGTTGCTCTTCTAATCAGAAAACTCAGCAAATGATTTCTCAACAGCTGCAACCAGTTGCAACATAGACCTTGCACATTCTTTCTCTTGCAAGGACTGGATAGCTCTAAAAAATCCTAAGTCCAAAACATTTAGATTGGGGGGATTAGGGGGTTGACATAGTATCCTAACATTCAATCCTATCATTATCGGGGATATGTGTCTTAGCATTATCTTGTTGAATAACGATTGGATCTATGATGCCATCCCTATGTATAAATTCCTTCAGAATTATACGTTGGCCTAGCAACAGCTGCTACAAATATGATTTTAGGTCTATGATGCTATCTCTAGGCTAGTTATCCTTAGTGGCAGATAAAATCTTATTTATCATGACATTCCTAATGACTTTCCTATCTCTTTTTGTGATTAGCTTAATTTCTAATGATCCAGTTAGCCTATTGGCACTAGACCTAATAGCAACAACCTTATTAACTAAAGGAGCACTTCTATCTTACCATCAAATGTACAAATTCCTTCAGAATTATACCTTGGCCTAGCAACAGCTGCTAGAAATATGATTTTAGGAACAAAATTGATGGATTTTATTGTTCTTATTGGTTCATCTTCATCAGCAAACAAGTAGTAAGTCTGAATCTTCTTGGTCATCTAAAACCACTTTTCATCGATGTGCACAACATTTTTCATTTTAGAGAACATCTGATTAGCACCATCAGAAGAGGGGTCTATCATTGATAGATAATGTTGCATCCTTCAATGACGATTTTCCTCTATCAATCTTAGACGAATGACATTGCTGTGACGCCGAATTTCTCCACTTTTTATTTTCGAAACCAAGTAAGTATTCGACACAACAACAACAACAACTAGAGATCTCAAAATTGGTCTCTGCCTCAATGTAATTTCTCAAATCCTCTCCAAATCAAATTGGACCCTCTTCATGCCATAATTTTTGACTTTGTTTAGAGAGATGCTGTGGTTCCCAGAGTCCTTTCCCCTTTTCCACAACCTTTGAATGGATCAAATTGATACATCAAACAATTCAGCTACCTCTGTAGTTGTTTTCTTTCTAAGTTTCCCATCTTTACTCTTTTGCAAAAGCATTCCACAAGGAGCAACCCTCTCAGCATTTTGCAGGTGATAAGAGTTCGAGATATACTGAGCAGGATCGGCCTGATCTGGGCTGGTCAGGAACACTGTTCGGGGGTCTTCGTCACCTGCAAAGCGCTGGAGGGGGTCTCCGGTGTAAACACTCCGATGCCAAAGTCAATATGAGTAGTCAAAGTAGCAGGGGTTCAGTACGCTATCTTAGGCTTACCCCCTTGATCGGAAAAAAAGTGGGGGTATTTATAGGCAAAGGAAGTACTTCACCGGCAGGGGGTAGGAGTACCCACTGGTGGATGTTGCTGGGGTGATAGATGTCGCTTGAGGTGGCAGGGAGTGACGTCATACGGGGTGACGTCATGGATCACTTGGGATGGGATGCCGCCGTGCAGGTGTCGCGTGAGAGCCCCCTCCGCTGATGTCGACCATCCCAGGGTCGGCCGCTAGGCTAGGGGCGGTAAGGATAGGGTGTCGTCTCCCCCGGCGGGTACCTCATGTTGGCCGGGTCACCCGTTGGGGTAGTGGAGATGCCGCTCCTGTGGTATCGATAGTTATCATATGCCCAAACGAAAACTAGCCTGAGTGTTTACCAAGGGCTACCACCGCGTCTTCGGTCTTGCCCCTTCAGAAGTTTCTGAATTAATGGGGGCTCGACAGTCGATAAAAGTGTACCTTTAGGATGCCTTTTTCCTGAATCTATAAATAGGCCTCTCATTTTGCTCCTGCTTTATCAGTTTCTCAACCTTTTCACCTCTCTTCGAATTTCTTCATCTTTCTTCTTTCCATGGACGAGGTCACCAAGAACTTCCTGCTCTCCAAAACCCATGGCCTGAGGAACCTAACTCAGGCAGACATCGATTTCTTGAGTGCGCTGAGTACGAAGACTTCGGAAGATATCCTGGAACTCCAAGGGATGCTGACTCCCCTGCAGGCTAGGCGAACCATGGAGGACTTCAGTCCCATAGAGAAATCGATGAAGCTGTCTGCGACTGTTTCCCAGATTCAGCTACTCATGGTCATGCTGCAACACAGAAAGGACTTGCTGGGGTGCTGCTTGAAGGGCATAAGGGCCTATTCCTCTGAACTGACTACTCTCGCGGATGCCCTGAGGGAAATTCCTTTCCTGGAGTGGGAGGACGATGACGCTGGGTCGAATGCCTGACCAGCGACGGGGATCCTCTCGGCGTGTCTTTCTGTGCTCCTCTAGGACCACCTTTTGTAACTCCGGGCCGTTAGGCCTTTTTGTAATCTCGGGCCGTTAGGTCTTTTAAGTAAATAAATCTGCCTTTCCTTATTAGCTTACCGTACTGTTGATATTCTCCTTTTTCTCATGCCGTCCTTCTTGAAAAACAACTTTTGTTCTCATTAATCGCGAGCTTAATGTCCCTTGGGATTCCATAACTTTATTTGCCTACCCGGCTTATAATGATGATTCTTTCGCATCCCAATCGTTCTGAATATATTTTGCGCCATTTCTCAGTGTTAACGAATTGGGTGACGATTTCGGTGCTTTTCGGTTGGCGCAGACTTTCAACAGTTGCCAGATCAGATTTTTTCCCCCAATGGTTGTTGTCCCTGGCAGTATTAATTGCCCTCGAAAACATGCGAAGAGGTAGGGACGCTGCCTCACCTCGGCTATATAATGGGACTCTCTCTTTCTTTTCTCTGTTCATCTCTTCCTTTCCCTTCTTCTTACTCTCGCTGACATTTCCATGTCTTTTTCTTTTTCGCTTTTGTGTGATGCCGCTTTATGAAGCAACTGTCACTGGGTAGCCCATTACCACTTCATACGACCATCTTTCTGGGTTTTTTGTAATTCACGAGCATTTCCTTTACGAAATTCGAGGCGAGCGCTTGACTTTAATTTTTCTGTCAGGGTCTTTCCACGTGTCCCATTTGTCCCATACTTGTCCTACTGCGATAGGTTGCCCTTCTGTCTGACTTTTCCACCGTCTCTTTTAAAAGGAAAAATGCTCATCCTTTGTACCCTTTTGCTTCTTTTTATACTTCACAATTCTCTCCATTTTTCGCTCGCTCCGAGGAAATTCTCTCGTTCGCATCTAGACGATTTGCCTGTTAATTTCAGTCCTCTCTCTCTCAAGGTATTCTGCTCATTCTTGCTTTGATTTTCCTTTGCTGCTTATCTATCATGCCTCGCACGAGATCTCAATCTAGTTCTTTAGTTGCCCCTAGGCCAATTTCTCGATATCCTGAGCTTGCAAACACCCCTAGCATTTTTACTTGCCCTACTGTCTTACGCCTTGAACTGGAAAGCAACAACATTACCTTCCCTAGTGGTTATCGTCCCATAATTCCTTCTGACACCATGAGTCTCCATAGCCGGCCTTGGGGAACTCGTAGGATTCTTTATTTTAAAATGTTTCAATATGGGTTCTGCCTCCCGGTTCATGACACGCTAGAGCGTGTGTTTCGCGAGCACGGGCTTAACCCTGCGCAGATCACCCCTTCCTCATGGAGTTGCATCTACGCCTTCCTTCGCGCTTGCGAGCTAAAAGATATTCTTGCTCCCTCTGTCGCTCTGTTTCGCAAGTTCTTGACTCTGGTTTTTCGCGACGGCTTCATTAACATTGTTCCCAGGTGGGATGATGCCCTAGTGAGGCCTTTCTGGCAGAAATTTCAAGGATATGAGGAAAACGTCGAAGACTGGAAGAGCGGTTTCTTCGTTGTCGAGTTACCCTCTCGTCTATGGCGCTCTGACTTCAACCTGGAGGTGGTTAATTAGGTAAAGCCAGTGCCTCTGTCTAGGGAAGAGTTAGGCCAGGCCAACACTTTACTGGAGATGGAGTCCTCTTTCCAGATCCGAAACTTTACTTTGTACAGGCCTTTAACTGAGTGTATCATAAGTGAGCTTTTAAGCTTCGCCGCTGCCTTACTTACTCCTTGTTTACTAACATAACTTTTCACAGGGGAGACTGTCGCTCGTCCGCTTTCCGAAGGTGACGCTTCTCACCAGGCTGTCGCGTCTTCCACGACTGCTCCCTCTACTTCCGCTGGGGCTCGAGTTGATCACCGTATGCCCATAAAGAAAAGGGCGTTAAACGAGATTCTTTCCAGGGAAAGCAACCCTTCGCTTCGCGCCTCCCGCTTCGTGGAGAACTGGTTACCCAGTCGGAAGAAGAGGTCCAGGTCTGGTTCGCTAGTGACTGAGACAAGGATTTTCTCCTACGGAGCCGAGGACATGGAGGACATGGATACAGAACTGAGCCTCCGCCCGGCTTCCTCAACTCAATAAAAGAAGCTGAGGGACGCGAGCGAAACTCAAATGATAAGGACGGCCACTCAATCCCCTCTTGCCAACACTACAAATGCCGTTGCTTCCCAGGCTGTCGTTTCTCCTGACACCACTAAGGAGGGTGTCGCTCCACTGGGTGGCACTTCCTCGACTCTAGGGTCGCCTGCCCCCAACAAGACTTCCACTGCCGCGATGATGCCGCCGCCTGCTATAGACTCCACTCCTGTCATGGAGCCTCCACACTCGCCCATTGGCTCCTGCATTTCTGACGTGCCTCCATCAGTCTCGAGTGGACCTGGTTCTCCTCACTCTCCCCCGAAGTCCCCTTGTCAGTTGTTTCTTACTTCGATTCAAGACGTTGGGGGCTCAGGCGGTATCTCCGCCCCTTGCTTTGTTGCTGACCTTTCCCCTGACGGGCCTCAAGGGGCCCCTTCTCGCCAGCTAAATTTGTCAAAATTTGGGACTGACGGGTTCCGCGCTATGGGTATATCAGACCCCTTGTCGCAAGACCAGCCCATGGCTATCTTGGCCTGTGAAATGTTTCGTGCGCCTGAGGACGAAAGTAGGCTACTGCAGCTTCCTCTTGGGGTTCAGTATGCGCGTGTTATGAACAACTGTCTCACTGCCTTTCGACAACTTCATTACTACACCAAGGCCCGTAGAGAAGTTATAATGCCTTTCAACAACTGTCTCACTGTCTCACTGCTTCCACTGCCGTCCTCCGACGGTGCTTGAGAAGTTATAATGCCAACCTCTACCAGTTGGACGGGTATTCTATTGAAGTTGCCCCAAGGTCGCTTCGCCTCAATAGCGAATTATCTGGCAACCGTAGGGTTCTTTACGCCAAAATGTTTCATTATGGTTTTCGGCTGCCTTTAGACCCTTTAATTGCCGAATTACTCTCTGAGTTTGATTTAAATGCTGCCCAGTTGAGTCCAAATGCCTATTGTGGCGTTTATGCCTTTATAGCTCTTTGTAGATACATAGGAAATGAATCTCCTTCCTTTTTGTTGCTTCGCTCCCTTTTTCAATTATACCACCATAACAACGACATCATAGCGATATCACCTCGCTATGATGTTGAGGCCTTGTACCCCTTTACTTGGAAATTGTTGTTCCTCGAGTCTTCTGTTGACGCTTGGAAAAAAAGATTCTTTATCGTCAATCTGGCCGAGCCCTTGTGGCGGAGCGGGTTTAATCTAGTCGTTTGAGATGATGCCTAGGGTGGCAGACCACAATTAGGACCAGATGATCAAGGCTGGCTGGACAAGCTGCTTAATTTATCGGGGGTTCCTGGTGTCCACACCCGCGAACTAGCGTGCCGGGGCGACGTCCAGGACTGCATTCAAAGTGAGCACCATCCCTTCATTCGCTATTCCCCATCAGTACTAACTATAACATTCTTTTCTTATTTCTGCAGATCCTCTCGTCGGGTGGAAGCCTGAGTGCATAAAGGAACGAGAAAAAAGAGCTCAACAGAAGAGAGAAAAAGAGGCTCTTCGTGCCGCTTCGACCGGTGCCGCTATTGACACTACCCACGCGTCCACTTCTGCGCCTGAGTCCTCTTCTCTTCCTCAAGCGGAGGCCACTGCCGTATCAACGACTGAGCCAATTTCTTCCCCCGGCATTGTTCCTACTCGGGCGTCACCTTCTCTTCCTCCTCTGGCCAAAAAGAGGAAAAGAACTATCCGCATTCGCATTATCGCTCCTACCCGTCCTCCTATTCAGGTGGTTCTTACAAATATTCCTCCGTCTATTTGTTTCATGAGTTTCTTAACTCCCTTTTTTTCTTTTACGCGTAGGATATCGCTGCTATCCCTTCTTCTGTTACTTCTTCGCGCGACCGCATGGATCTGTCCGACATCCTTGACCCCAAGCGACCGCGTCTTAACGAAGAAATCCCTTCCGCGGATGATTCTGCTGCTGGTCAAGAAGTGCGGGGCGGCGTTGCCAATACCGGCCCCTTGGTGGATAATCAAAGCTTTGGTCCGCCAGGGAACGGAGCTACCTCCACGCCGTTGCACTCCTCTTTTGCCGCGTCATCTCCTCCACCTAACAATCCCTTGGGTTTTCTGGAGGATCTTGTAGAGGAGGACTTTCCATCCCTACAAATCGGCGGTTTTAGTATTGACGCTGGACCGTCCAATCGTTCCCCTCCATCCCCTCCTGATGTCTTCTTCGTTCCTACTGGCATTCAAACAATCTCTCCTTCTCTTCCGGCCCTTGACACCCCGCGCATGGTGGCTGAGCTGAGCACCATACTCTCTAGCGGAGCCTCCACCCATCAAGTTGATTTGAGTAACATCCGTCAGCGCGGGTTCCCGGCACTAGGGGCGACAGCTCCATGGCAACATCTGCTTATCTAGCAAGCCATATGTTGTCCGTTGAGGAGGAAGAGCGGGTTTTCGTTTCCAGTATCGAGGGCGAACAGCTGCAGCATATCAGGACCCAACTGTTCTCTGGTTTTTAGAATTTTCATTACTGGTCCAGGAATATGATGAGGCGAGTGAGCTCTCTTGACTCTTCCTCCCAAGGATGGCGCAACGCTAATCATCGGCTCTTGGAGGAAGTTAACAAGTATCAAGGGGAACTTACTAGGACCCAAGAAGAGCTGAAGAAGTGTGCTGAGGAGCGACAAGGCGCGGTAGCTAGTTTAGTAGTTGCGAGAAAGGAGCTGGAAGAAGCTAGGGGACGCGAGGCCGCAAGGGATGCCGCCCTTCAGGCGGAGTAGGATAAGAATGCCGCGCTAACGGAAGAAACGGTCGACAAATGCCAATGGTTCCTAAAGCAAACTGCGGGCCTTATGGCCGACTGCTTCATTGAACGCCATGGCCGCGATAAGTTTGATGCTGATGCTATCATCCGCCTCTTCAAAGAGAAGTCTGGGTTCCTCACAGAAGAGGGCTATCGCCGAGCGAAGGCCTGAGGAAGGGGACGGCAGCTTGTCCAAGTCGTGAATGTTACTTCTCTTTTGTCCCTCGAGCGCCTTCACTTCTCTGCCCTTTTTGTATTTTTTGGGGCCTTTTTGCTTAAACAAGTGTCCGCTCTTGTATAAACAGTTTGCGTCGTTATTTGCCGCCATTTTTCTTTTCTTTATCAATGATCTCTCTTTTGGACACTCTGCCTTTTTGCAGCATCATTACTTTCTCACGTGCTTTATCACTTTCACGCTTTACTAAATCTCCTGCACGTTTTACTTATAACTTTCGTTAGTGGCGACATATTCCGAAAGATCTTAGTTACCTTGGGTCATTGCCGCGCGTGTTCCCTACTCATATAACGCGATCCCTCCGAGGTGCCGCTTGTGCCGATTTTTCTGCACATTTCACTTATCATTTACATTAGTAGCGACATATGTTAAAATATCTTAATTACCTTGGGGTATGGTCGTGTGTTTCCCCAACTCACTTGGCGCGATCTTCCCCGATGTCGCTCGTGTCACATACTCATCCAGCCAAACTTCACCGGGTTTGTTCCTTCCGGTTACTAGCTGGGGTATCGTGACCTCTTTCATTTCTTCAATCGGCCGGGAAGTGCCACCTCTCAGTGCGCCGCCTGATCAGGGCCAGCCATCACGAGGATAGGACTTTTCACTTCCTCAGCGTTTCCCTCGCACCTCGGAACGTGCCCTTTTTTAACGAGGTGCCTATGTTAGCGCTACCCTCGTAAGGATAGGATTTTCACTTGCGAGGTGGAGTTTTTATCTTCCCTAGGGTCGTGCCTCACTTAATGATCATCCGCCTTTATAAGCGCGGGCTGTCACAAGGATAGGACATTACACCCCCAGGGGAGTCGGGCGTGCCCTCTCTGGGTCTCCCCAGGATAGGACTTTTCACTCCCGATAGTGCTGGAGCGTGTCTCATCTTAGCGAGCCGCCTGATCAAGGCCGACCTCCCAAGCCTAGAATTTTTCACTTCCAGCACCTTCTTTCCTTGTTATCTGCACATCACACAGACAACCAACAAGGAACAAGAAATATTTCCACAGCAATTGTTAGACCATGCCCACGGCATGTCACATTTCATAACATAATTTCAAAACCATGCCCACGGCATGTCACATTTCATAACATAATTTCAAGACCATGCCCACGGCATGTCACATTTCATAACATAATTTCAAAACCATGCCCACGGCATGTCACATTTCATAACATAATTTCAAAACCATGCCCATGGCATGTCACATTTCATAACATAATTTCAAGACCGTGCCCACGGCATGTCATATTTCATAACATAATTTCAAAACCATGCCACACGGCATGTCAAATTCTAGCATGATATAATTTTAATCGAGCAATATTCCAAGAGTTAGGTAAGGGAGTACCGTCAAGCGTTTCAAGGTGATATGCTCCTTTTCCAATAACACGAGCGACGCGGTATGGGCCTTCCCAATTTGAGCTAAGTTTCCACATTCGTTGGCCCGCCGCTCGCTTGTCCCTGAGCACCAGGTCTCCCGCCTTGAGCAGCCGCTCCTTAACATGTCTGTTGTGATACCGCGCCATTCTCCTTTTGGTAGTGTATTGTTTTTAGGAGGGCTTCCTCGTGCACCTCAGGCAGCATATCAAGGTTAGCTCGTAACCTCTCCTCATTTAATTCCTCTTTGAAATATTCCACCCTTAAGCTTAGGGTGCCGATTTCGACTGGCGTTACAGCTTCAGTACCAAAAGTTATCGCAAAAGGCATTTCCCCTGTACTAGTTTTAACAGTCATGCGGTAAGCCCACATTACGTAGGGTAACTCATCTGGCCACTTCTTTTTCGACCCCTCAAGGTTTTTCTTAATACCGCTCAGGATACTTCGGTTGGTCACCTCCGCCTGGCCATTAGTCTGGGGATGCGCCACGACAAGCCACCTGCGATAAGGTTGATAATGGGGACGTCCTCATCGTACATCATTAGCGCTTCTTTCCCCCTTGCGCCAGAAGTCCCGCTGCTCCCAGGGGGAGGAGGCAATTGATGGTCGCTTGGCGGCCCATGCGAGGGGTCGCTTCTAGTTTCTTCTCTCATTCGGGTGGCAAACTATCCAAGATAGCCTTCTTCCAACAGGCGCTTTATTGCTAACTTCAATTCCCTACATGCCTCTGTAGAATGTCCCTTGACCCTATGAAATTTGCAAAAAGCATTCTCCCTTCCTCCCATGACCACCCCTGGCTTTACAGGGGTTGGATAGCGGATTGGCAGATTCCGCTGTTGAATAATGGCTAAAATTTCCGCGTGGGGAAGCGTAAGGGGAGGAAGGTCGGAATCATACATTCGACCCTTAAGCGGATCCATCTGTCGCTGAGCGTTCGAACCACCACCTCTCCCTCTGGAAAAATTACCCTTCTGGCGATTCGACGCCTTGGGAATGTGATCTTTCCACTGGGCGTATTCATCACCTGGACGGGTATCATGGGTCATACTAGCTTGAGCCGCGGGAGCAGGAGGGGCGCTCTGCTGCATATCCCGTGTCCTGTTTCTATACTCATCTTCTTCCATCCTCACATAATTGTGAGCCTTCAGTCTTAATGCATCTAAAGTCGTTGGGGGGTCTACCATCAACGTATCTCTAAGTTTTCCATATCCACAATTCCGCTTCAAAGCCTCTACGGCAAAATCAATGGTGATACCAGGCGTTAATGACATTTCCATATCAAAACGACCAAGATAGCTGTTCAACGACTCCTCTAGTTTTCTACATATATCAAACAAAGCTGCAGCAGACTTCCGAATAGGGATAGCTGTGCTGAAGCGACTCTTAAACTTGGCCTCTAGTTGCAGGAAATTATCAATTGATCGAGCGGGAAGTCCTTCAAACCAGAGGCGGGCTACTCCTGACAACGTCATGACAAATATCTGACACAATGCCGCGTCGTTGTGCGTCTGAAACTGGACGAAGTCTTTCACCTTATTAAGATGTGAGATAGGGTCCTTGGTGCCGTCGTAGGACTCCTTGGGAAGCTTAACGTGGCGGCTGACCCTATGGTGCCTTATGCGGTGAGTGAAGGGATGACCATTGGTATCATCCAAGATCTCGCGATCACGGCGAGGAGGCGACATGTCCAGGTGTCGCCTGTGCCCTCGAGGCTCCAGGGTACGGTGTTTCCTGGGAGACCTGCTATGACTCCTAGGTGAACGGGATCGACGCCTCCTACTGCCTGATCTTTCACTCCGCTCTATAGATACCTCTCTGCCGGCTCCCTCTCTCCTACCGTCCCAATGCTCTCTGTACTCATCTTGCGGTCGCTCTACTTGAGAGACAGGAATCCGCGGTATGTAGTGCTCCTCCGCTCCGTCCGCCAGCTGCGCAAAGCTGAATGGCATGCTTACCGCAGGTGAGGTCAGAGGGACACTCACCTGGCGGCGAGGCGATACTGGTTGATCGGCGACAATAGACGGAGTGAAAATAACTCGAGGAGATACACCTGATGCCGCGGTGCTAGAAGTGGGGTCCGCGGCCATCCCAATCAAGTAATCCAAGTGGGCACGGAGAGCTAGCATCGAGCTTACCGAAGGAGTAGTAAGGCTGTCCATTCCAGAGCCCACAGGTGGAGGGATGGAGTGGCTAGATCCGGCCATGTGAGAAAATGAGGCGCCCATTGAAGAAATAGGAGAGCTCATTTGGAAGAACGGGGTACTCGCTTGAGACAATAGCGTGCCAACTGTTAGTCCAAAAAGAAAGTCTGTCTGCGTGGAGGAAGTTTCATGTGATGTGGCATAAGTGCTGGACGATGACATGGAAAAAAGTTCCCTAAGCGCGTGAATGCTACGCGTATGAGGGGGTGTGGATTCCGGATCTGAGGCCATGATCCTTCGACTCTTAAGAAGAACAGAGCTTGGTTACTAAGGAAACTCACTTAATTAACCAAGGTTCTCAATGAAAGCACCAATTGATAAGAGTTCGAGATATACTGAGCAGGATCGGCCTAATCTGGGCTGGTCGGGAACACTGTTCGGGGGTCTTCGTCACCTGCAAAGCGCCGGAGGGGGTCTCCGGCGTAAACACTCCGATGCCAAAGTCAGTATGAGTAGTCAAAGTAGCAGGGGTTCAGTACGATATCTTAGGCTTACCCCCTTGATCGGAAAAGGTGGGGGTATTTATAGGCAAAGGAAGTACTTCACCGGCAGGGGGTAGGAGTACCCCCTGGTGGATGTCGCTTGAGGTGGCAGGGAGTGACGTCATACAGGGTGACGTCATGGATGACCTGGGATGGGATGCCGTCGTGCAGGTGTCGCGTGAGAGCCCCCTCCGCTGATGTCGACCATCCCAGGGTCGGCCGCTAGGCTAGGGGCGGTAAGGATAGGGTCTCGTCTCCCCCGGCGGGTACCTCATGTTGGCCGGGTCACCCGTTGGGGTAGTGGAGATGCCGCTCCTGTGGTATCGATAGTTATCAGCAGGTCTTTTCATCTTAGATTAAGGTAGGGTTCATTCAGGTCTAACAATAACAAAAGACTTCGAGATTAAAGACATGAAAAAATTTGAGTGAATGAAATAGATTCAGTTGTCATACAAGAACAAATTACCTTGTTTATCACTTCAAGGATTTAGGTCAACATTTACATCTAAGATTTCTTTATTATCTCCACTTACTAGAAACGCATTACTTGATTGTTCTTCTCCATCTTCATCTACTTCTTCATGAGGGGGATTGCATGGTTAACAAAAATGTTCAAGATATGGTCGTATTGATGGATTATCTTCGAAAGGATCAAAACACACATCCTGCAATGTTAATAAGCAAGCAAGAGCTTTTAGGATTGTTGGTGGATAACTATCATAGAGAATAAGGTTTCTTTTCCTCTATAGCAGTTCAATAATTCGAAATTAATTGAATCAAAAAATTGATAGAGGAGAGAAGTGAAAGAATGAAGGAGGGAAAAACATCAAAATTTTCAAAGTTTGATTTTGGCAGAAACCACAAATTGTTTTCTCTATTTTTCATTTTTCATTTCCAATTTTAAGGATGAATTGAAGTTTGAATTTTGGTTATTTTGTTTGCCACGGATTTTTCATGTCTGCTCCTCTATTTTTGCGCTAGTTTTTCCCAAAAAATTCAAACGAGTTTTGCAACCAAAGAGAGAATGGCATCCTAGTAAATTCAAGAGGGGGCAAGGGGCAGAATTGGTACAAATAAACCAAACTTAGTTTTTCCTTAAACTCCATGTCTGAACCCAAAACGACATTCTTTTGAGTCCAGAAGGAGTAGTAAATTAGACTCATGTACCCTAATTACATTAACGTCGTCCATCTCTTACCGTCAGGTCACTTTGGTGCGAGCTTTTTATCCAATTACGGGCAAGTCTTACTTTTTAGTAATTATCAACAACAAATATTAGCAAGAGAACAATATTCACTAGAAAAAAAATGCCTCACCTCAGCCAAGCTTCGTCACAGCCGTTAGCTATCATCACCATCCCTTATCCTTACTCAATGAAGGCCTTGTGTCAGGATGGAAGGAGAAGACCTTGTCTCATGCTAGGAAGGAAGTGTTACTTAAGACGGTGGCGCAGGCTATTCCTACGTATTTGATGAGCTAGTTTGAGTTGCCACGAGGAATTTGTGAGGAGATGGAGCGAGCAATGGGGCAATATTAGTATGGAGGTTCTAAGGAACATTGCAAGGTTAGTTAGATCTCATGGGAAGTATTATGCAAATAAAAAAAAAGCAAGAGGATTGGGGTTCGCAAACCTCTGGAGTTCAACCTGGTTTTGTTGGCCAAGCAAGGATGGCGAATCATCCAACACCCAACCTCCATGTTGGCTAGAGTGCTAAAGCCTAAGTATTTCCCATTGGGAAATCTCTTAGGAGCGGGTTTGGGCAACTGACCAAGTTATATTTGAAGGAGCTTTTTGGTGGGTTGAGATGCCTTACAAAGAGGGTGTATTTGGTGGGTGATAAATGGCGAACAGATCTGAATTTAGGGTGATCCTTGAGTGCAAATTTCACCAATAGGGTTAGTCCATTCTCTGTTGGCTCGGCTATGACCAGATGAAATGGTCAATGAGCTTATAGATTATGCGTCGGGGAGGTAGAAGGTGACACTGGTCCGAGTGATTTTATGCCTGAGGAGAGTGATGCCATATTAGCCATGCTAGTTAGCTACTTTTGTCTATAAGATAAACTTGTTTGGCGTTATACGACATCCAAAAAATACTCAGTAAAGAGTGGGTATCATATGTTGTTGTCGGCATGGTTGGGGGTTCTCAACAAGGCCCTATCAACTTCTGGTGGACCTTTCTTTGCAAGCTCCATATCCCACCAAAGTTAAAGATATTCACCTGGAGGCTGATATATAATGGTCTTCCTATGAAGGAGAACTTTAGGAGCAGAGACATTATAGGAGAAGAGGGGTGTCTGTTCTGTCACCTAGCAGCTCAGTCTATTGACCACTTATTCTTACACTGTGTGGTTGCTTCTTCCATCTGGGGGGGGGGGGGGGGGGTTACTTATCACCTACTAGCTTGTGTACGTTTGGCCTACAAGAGTGGTTGGTTCACCTAAAAAACACGAGCCCTATTTTGTTGGTTGAAGATGTGGTCTCCATCTTATGGGCAATCTGGAATGCTAGGAATGACCAAGTTTTTAACTCAACGGTTGTTTCAACTCAGGTGGTTTTGATCCATGGAGCACAGCTGCTGAGGGACTATAGATTGGTGAATGAGAACAATGATGAGGAAGCGTACCTAGGGCGATGTTATCTGTCTGAATACTTGGGTTGGGAATTATAGCTTGGAACAACACTAGGAGATGTATTTTCTCGGCATATGAGTGTGCTCTATTTTGAATGGAGGTGGCTGTGGTGGAAGGCCTAGCTATTAGGAGAGCACTCAAGCTATCGGATCTAGGTTCAATCAGATTGCCTTGAGATTACACGTATCATTCTCGCTAGTAATCGACCTCTTTCAAGACTGGGTGTGATTGCGACTGACATCTGTTGTATGGCCTAACTATTCCAATCTTGTGAATTTACACATGTTTGGAGGGCGGCTAATTCAGTTGCCCATGCTTTAGAGAGGAAAGCCTTTGGGATGGATATTGTCCAGTTGATCTAGATTGTAACACAGTTTCTCAGTAATTAATGAAAGATGTAATTTCAAAAAAAAAAATATAGACATATTATTACAATAAATCGATTGTTTTGATAATATGCATATGAGGAGAACACAATTGATACAGAACAATATTATTTAGGGAAAAAGTTAGTTTTCACCCCACTCCAATTTTCTTATAAATAATAAATAAGTAAATACAATCACAAGAATATATTAAGCACAATCTGAACTCACGGTTGAATGAATAAAAAACCTTCAATTGTCTCTTGTAGTGCACAAGCATTTGTTTACTTATTATTTCCTTCTTCACTTATAGCCTAACCACTATACGAAGCTATTTGATAGAGTATACACCTAACTCAGAGTCATCAAGTCGTTGGTCCAATCTGATTAGAGTAAATAATTAATTAGGGTTAAAGGCTTCTAGCGTACTATTTGTCTTGCCCTAGATGCGTATTTCCTCCACTTCATGGGCAGTTTGGTTAAATCCCTATAAGCGCACCTTAGGGGTTATTGGACTATGAAAGCCTCTCCATAAGCGTACCTTGGAGTTGTTTCTCTTAAGAAGGAAAGTAAGCGTACTTGGTCTCTATAGTGCATCTACAAGTTAGAAATTGAATATTATTGAATCTATGATCGATTGAATTGAAATCATAATTCGATATTAGTCTTTGCTAGGAAAGCTTTCTCTTATTTATTTCTTCTTTATTCTGCAATTAGTTTAATTAGTTTTAACCCTCAAACTCAAAACCCCTTTGTTTCTTTTATTGTTTTATTTATATCTAGTCTTTGTCTAGTTTATGTCTTGCCCATTTTCTATGGATCAAACTTTTTACCATTATTTTTAATATTTTTTTATAGCTAGTAATAAGTTATAATTATTTTTTACGGCTTTGATGACTGATAAAAAACTATGTGTCCTGCAACGCGCAAACATTTGTTTACTTATTATTTGCTTATTTTTAATTTACTATGTTTTCGACACGTTTGATCACATTAGTTGAGAATACAATTTATGACAGCCTTGTAAGAAATAAGAATTTATGAGTTTAATATGTTTCCAATTTCGATTACACCACGTAACTGATTTTGAGTAGGTGAGTTTTTTATATATTGAGTAGTTAATAGTATAGTTAAATTTTGATGGGAGCATGACAAATTCCACCAAAATTGTGGACAAAAAGACGACTTTCGTAGGAGAGAGCGAAAATATAGTGATATATATATATATATTATGTTTTGTTATATAGGACTACACGTAAAGCCTAATTCAGTCTAGACAGCTTAACCTATGGCAGGTTTGCCGTTAAAACATTTAGGGTTCCTTTGGCGTTCTAGTTCTAGCTGGAAAAGTGGTGTGAGAAAAAGTGGTGTGAAAGTCATTTCTGAAAAATCAGCATACTTTTTGGTAACTATTTGTTAAAAGTGTTGCGAGATACTAAAATTTGTTTATGGTGTTTGGTAATAACCGCTGTTAAAACTGTGGTTGGAATGTAAAATTACTATAAAGGACACAATTTGTTTCAAGTAATAAAATAAATATTTTTTAGTATTTGTATAGATTATTTAAATCAATCTATTTCTTTAAACAAATAATTAACATTTTATTTATAACAAGAATTAAAACTTCATTAGTAGTAGGAAAAAAAGTTAAATATTGAGCACTATTTTAAAGTTTTACATATATAAATCACAATTACCTATTCATCATTAAGCTATTAGCTATTGAGTTACGAACTACATTCATAGGTAACATTTCACTATTATTTCCTTCACTTTGCATACTTCCTTCACCCATATGCATCGCATCTTGTGAATCTCCCTCCATATCTGGAAAAATGTCATCTGGCACAAAATCAGGATTCTCATCCAATCTTCTAAAACCAGAATCATTTAGAGATTTTATTCGTATAAAATTGTGCAAAACCATAGAAGCGACTACAATTTTAACTTGCGTTGGAAATGAATACGAAGGCATGTCACGTAATATTTTTCATCTTCTCTTCTAGACTCCAAATGTTCGCTATATACAACATCGTAATGAAGAATGTGCCCGATTAAAGGTTTCCTTACGACCCCTTGGTGGTTGTCCTTGTTGAAAATCAGGTAAGTGATACCTTGTACTCTTGTAAGATGTCAAATACCTATTAACGTCAGGATATCCAGTATCTACCACGTAATACTTACTTAATATCATAAATAAATTAACCTTATCCTAAATAACTGAACATAACAAATGGGAATGAAGCAAGTAAACCAATTTAGGGAATGAAGAAATGTTATTAACCTATAGGTGGTTTAGGAAATTTCCATTATGGATTGTTGACTATATAATTGAAAATGTGAGTATCATGGGTTGTGCCTTCCTGATAACAATTGTTATGCTCCTGACGGCAATATTGTAGCCACGGCATCTATCCTTGACGAGTCTCTATACGCTTCCCTGAAAAGCCAACCTATCGCCCGGGCCGGCGGAAGTTTCCTAGGATGGTCGACTTCAGCGGGGGGGGATCTCATGCATCTTTACGCGCACGGCGTCATCCCATCCTAGAGGAACTAAGAGGATGTCGCTCCTGATAGGCCTTATGTGATTATCGCCCGCGATGGCTCACCCATTATCGCTGGAGGCGATATCTTCGGACGATGCTTATCGCTGCACCCTTATCGCTGTCAGGTATCGCCAACTTCGGCCTATAAATACCCCCATCTTTCCAAACAGAAGGTAAGATCGAGATCATCTTGGAGAACTTCTACCATTCTAAAAACTCGAACTGACTTAAGCATCGGAGTGTCTACGCCGGAGTCCCCCTCCGGCGCTTTGCAGGTATCTCTGACGCCGATCGCTTCCCCTCCGACTAGCTGCAGCAGCCGTTTTCCGACCCGAAGAGATCTCGGATCTTATCAAATGGTGCTTTCATTGAGAGCTTTGGTGTATTAAGTGAGCGTCCTTAATAGCCAAGCTCTGTTTAGTTGGGAGATCGAAATGGTTATGACAACCAGATCGGAGCCAGACCGGTCTACATTTTCCAATATTCCTTTCTCAACTCGCAGGCGGTTATTTCCTTTTGCTACTGCTGACCTCTCTATGACGACGCAATCGACTATCTCGGGACCTCTGGACCTCTCGGTCGGGATCGCCGGAGGATCTATCTCCTCACAGACGGTCATTTCTTCATCACAGACAGCGGGATCTGATCTTTATACTCCTCTTTTGGAAGGATCTGCACTTAGCAGTGAAAATCCCTTTGCTATGGAAATAGCGGCCCTTCGTTCCCGCCTGGAATATTTGACTGAAATGGCCACTAGAGTCACCCCCGGTGCTTCTGGATCTAGCGTTCCTCCTCGCGTCTTGTTCACATCATCTATTGTTGCTGATCGACCTCTGCCCCCGTTGTTTCCAGAGAACCCCCAAGTGTCTTTATCCGCAGGAAATCCCTCGGTTGGTCGCGTACAGCTCACTCAAGGAGGAGTAGAGGCTTATGTACCGCAAATGCCGCAAAGACTTCTTCTGCAGGAAGACAGGCAGCTTGAGGCGTTAAGGAACCGTTGGGCCAGACGGAGGGAAGGAACAAACAGGAGTTTATCTCCCGTGTATAGTGAAAGATCTAGTAGCAGAAGAAATCGAAGTCGTTCTCCCAGGAGTCGCAGTCGGTCTCCCAGGCGACATCATATACCTGAACTAAGGGAAGGAGGGCGACAAGGAGACATATCTCCCCCACGTCATGCGCGTGAGATTCTTGATGATACCTCAGGTCACCCTTTCAGTCGTCGTGTAAGACGTCACAGGGTCAGCAGGCGAGTGAAGCTTCCCGCTGATACTTATGATGGTACTAAAGATCCTATTTCGCACATCAACAAAGTGAAGGATTTCGTCCAGTTTCAAACTCACAGTGATGCGGCTTTATGTCAGATATTTGTTATGACCTTATCGGGAGTTGCTCGTCTTTGGTTTGAAGGTCTTCCTGGCGGATCCATTAGTAATTTCACACAGCTGGAATCCAAATTTCGGAGCAGATTTAGTACAGCAATTCCAATTCGGAAATCTGCCGCAGCGTTATTTGACATACAGCGGAAGCCCCAAGAGACATTGAAAGAATTTCTTAGCCGATTCGATCTGGAAATGTCATTAACGCCGGGCGTTACCGTTGATTTCGCCATAGAAGCTCTGAAAAGAAACTGCCATTATGGAAAACTGAAAGATGCATTGATGGTGGATCCTCCAATATCCTTGGACGCACTAAGACTTAAAGCCCATAACTATGCGAAAATGGAAGAAGAAGAAAATAGAAATAGAACATTTGATATGCCGCCTGGGGCACCTCGCATCCCTGCCGCTCCCGCAAATCCTCTGGTTGACGATCATTACACTGATGATTACGCTCGACGGAAAGATTACATCCCAAAGACCTACGATAAGCAAAAAGGAAATTCCTCGAAAGGAAGACAAGGTAGTTCCCCTCGTCAGCGTCAAGGGAACGCTAACAAAAATCGGGCGTATGATCCGGATTTTCCCTCCTTGAATGTACCAAGAGCGGAGATATTGGCGATAGCGGAACAGCGAGATCTTCCTATCCGTTATCCGGCGCCCACGAAACCTGGAGTGCTTTTAGGCAGGAGAGAAAGCGCTTACTGTAAATTCCACAAAGCCAGAGGACATTCCACAGAGGCTTGCAGAGAATTAAGGTGGGCGATAGAACGCTTGGTGGAGGAAGGATATCTGGGAGAATTTGCGACTCAAGTAAGGGAAGATGCCCGAAACAATCCGATAAGAAGAGCGGTAGACGAGCGACCAAGGCCCCCTCCAGCCCCACAGCCGGATAACGCTCCCAAAGGAAAGGGTGTGGAAACCTTCGCGATAGATGGCGACGACATCCCCATAATCAATATCATAGCAGGAGGGATCCCCTACACAGATGAATTAGAACAGTCGATGGTGGCGAAAGGCGAAAAGCGTACGCGAGACGGCATGACAAAGAAAGGTGGAGCAATAGACATACTTGATCGCATGATCTTATCCTTTTCAGAAGAGGATGAGAAAGGTGTTATCTATCCCCATAATGACGCCTTGGTAGTCACACCTGTCATCGCCAGTCATGGTATAAGAAGGACTCTTGTGGACAACGGGAGTGCCGTGAACCTTTTTTCGCTGGAAGCTTACAATCTCATGAAACGCCCCCACGACGAGTTAACGCCTAGTAAGAGACCCATAGTCGGAGTGGATGGGACCCCTATCCCTGTTACGGGAGTAATCACCCTACCCGTATACTTCCGAGAAGACACTTACAAACGGTCAGAGAATTTGTTGTTCCTTGTTGTGGATCTGAATCTGCCCTATAACGTCATACTCGGACGGTCTTTCCTCAATCGCTTTGGAGCGGCGATATCACAAAAACATCTAAAGATGAAATACCCCTCCTGGGACGGGGTGGTATCGATAAAAGGTGATCAGAAACTGGCGGCAGAATGCTATTCGCTCATGACTCGGACGAGCTGCGATAGATACGTGTGTATAGCGGCAGACCCCTACGAGCAGGGTGATGAAAAACGCGCTCAACCCCTTGACAAGATGGTGCCCGTATCAGTGATAGGCAAAGAGGGAGCCAGCTTCCTGGTCAGCGATAAGCTCAGCCCAGCGGAAAATCTTCAACTGGCACGGCTGCTGAACAAATGCCAAGGAAATTTCGCATGGGAACCCGCCGATATGCCAGGTATATCCCGAGAAATAGCCGAGCACAGGCTTAACGTTGACCCCAACGCCAAGTCAGTTCAGCAAAAATGACGGGCGTTCTCCACCGAAAAAGCTTCGGCCGTGGAAAAGGAGGTTGTGAAGCTCCTTGACGCGGGTTTCATTCGCGAAGTACAATATCCCACTTGGTTAGCCAACCCGGTTCTTGTTCCTAAACCCAATGGAGACTGGCGTATGTGCATCGACTTCACTGATTTGAACGATGCTTGCCCTAAGGATTGCTACCCGCTTCCTCGCATAGATCAGTTGGTTGATCAAACTGCTGGGTACGCATATCTAAGCTCGTTGGACGCCAATTCCGGATATCACCAAATCCCTATGGCCCTAGAGGATGAGGAGAAGACCGCCTTCCTTACTCCTAAAGCCACGTATTGTTACACAGCGATGCCATTTGGACTAAAGAAAGCGGGGGCCACGTTTCAGCGAATGGCAAATAAGATTTTTGAGGAACAGATAGGGAGAAATGTGGAAGCATATGTTGACGACATACTGGTAAAGAGTGCGAATTTTCATGATCACCTGCAGGATCTAAAGGAAGTTTTTGATGTGATGACAAGGTATCGCATGAAGCTAAACCCCCGGAAGTGCATGTTTGCATTCCAGACGGGTAAGTTCTTGGGCTACGTAGTTAGCCAGAAAGGTATCCAGCCTAATCCATCCAAGGTTAAAGCTATACATGATATGATATCGCCAAGAACCGTTAAAGAAGTGCAAAGGCTAACAGGGCGCGTTATCGCTCTGGGACGATTCGTCTCCAAGCAAGGAGAAAAGTGTCTCCCCTTTTTCAAAGTCATACGACGGAAAGCCACGTTCGGGTGGACCCCAGAATGTGAGCAAGCATTTGTGGACTTAAAGGACTATTTTTCATCTGATTTGTTATTGACAAGGCCCGAGTCCGGCGATACTCTGTACTTGTACTTGGGCGCGGCGGACGAAGTGGTCAGTGCCGTCCTTGTTCGTGACGATAACCGCACTCATCGCCCAGTTTACTTCGTGAGTCATGTCTTAAAGGACGCGGAACGGCGATATGCTCGTATTGAGAAAATAGCGTTCGCCCTTATACAAGCCGCCCGCAAGATGGACCGATACTTCCAGTCTTATCCTATCGTTGTACTTACAGACCAACCCTTGAAGAGGATATTTCGAAAGCCTGAATCTTCAGGAAGAATGCTGATCTGGGCCCTAGAACTCGAACAATATGGTTTGAGATACCAGTCACGGCCATCCGTAAAGGCTCAGGTCCTTGCTGATTTTATAGCGGAGTGTACTTTCACAGAGGACCCTTTGAGTGGTGTACCGGAAGCGGAATGGAACGATATGGATCTCCCGTTCCCAGAAACTTATACAGATCTTTGGATCGTTCATGTGGACGGAGCCAAAAATCAAGAACTGGCGGGGGTTGGAGTCTTCATAAACGGGCCGCACGATATGCATATACGGTATGCTATTCGAATCTTGCATCCTTTGTCCAATAACGCAGCCGAATATGAGGCGTTGCTAGCTGGACTCAGAATAGGAAGAGAGTTTTCTTCTAAGGGAAGGCGCGATACCGGCCAAACAGGAGATCTGCGTCTAAAAATTTGTGGAGACTCCAAACTGATAATTGACCAGGTCTCAGGACACTCTCAGGCTCGAGAACCTATTATGGTGCAATACCTCTCTAAGGTAACGCGAGAACTAGTGGAAATAAAGAAAGAGGGCATGCAAGTCAGCTTCGAGCACGTCCCCCGAGAGGAAAATGCTGAAGCCGATTACCTTGCCAAGCTGGCCGCGAATCCTGAAGCATCTATACCTAAAGATGTGTATTATCGTGAGCTAGCGGTGCCGTCCTTCATGGAGGAACAAGCCTCTTTGTGTGTGAATGAACTCGAGAATGATTGGCGGATTCCGGTAATAAAATACCTGATGCACGAAGAGCTGCCCGACGATAACGCTGAAAAAATGAAAGTGCTAAGACAGGCTGCTCGCTGCACATACTATAACGGGGATCTAATTCGAAGATGTTTCTCTCACCCCGGCGCCAAATGTATAACCGAACAAGAGGGCCTTCACACCTTACGCGAAATCCACGAAGGGATATGCGGAATGCACGCGTCAGGCGGCACCTTGGCGGCACAAGTTTTCAGATCAGGATTCTACTGGGCCACTATACGAAGGGATTGCCACGAGTATGTACAAGCTTGCCCCAAATGTCAGGAATTCGCTAAAATTCCTCGACGTCCAGCTACGGAAATATCGGAAATCATCGCCCCTTGCCCTTTTGCCAAATGGGGGATTGACATCCTGGGTCCATTTCCAAAGGCAAGGTCCCAACTGAAATTTGTTATAGTGGTTGTGGACTATTTTACGAAGTGGGCGGAAGCTGAAGCGGTTGCCACAATCACGGCGGAAAAAACATGGCGTTTTTTCAAACATCAAGTTATCATGAGATTCGGGGTGCCTCGTATCCTTGTCAGCGATAACGGGACCCAGTTCACCAGCCAATTCTTCAAAGACCAATGCTCAGAATTCGGGATTGAGCAGAGATTCTCTTCCGTGGCTCACCCACAAACCAACGGACAAGCAGAGGTAACTAATAGGAGCATCCTCAGCGGTATTAAGAAAAACCTAGAGGGGTCTAAGAAGAAGTGGGCTGATGAATTGCCATACGTGATGTGGGCATACCGCGTGACCGTAAAAGTCAGCACTGGAGAAACACCTTTTGCGTTGGCTTTCGGAACTGAAGCCGTTACGCCAGTGGAAATTGGGGCCATGAGCCTGCGGGTGGCTCACTTTCGTGAGGAACGGAACGAGGAACGGTTACGTGCTAATCTGGACGCGTTACCAGAGGTTCGAGAAGAAGTCCTACTGAAAACGCAACACTACAAAAGAAAAATGGCCCGTTATCATAATAGGCAGGTCAAAGAGCGATTGTTGAAAAATGGTGACCTTGTGCTCCGAGACAGGCGAGCAACCGGACAACGTATGGGAAAACTTAGTCCTAACTGGGAAGGACCGTATCGCGTAACCCATGTTGTCGGAAGAGGGGCCTATCGCCTGGAGACACTTGACGGTACGCCTTTATCCAACTCCTGGAATATCGCTCGTTTGAAGTTATATTATCCTAGAGTTTAATTTTATCTGCACTATTTGGATTATAACGACCCTAACCGTGGCTAACGCTCAATAGGAGAGTTTTCGTGGGTTTGTGGTTGCTTTTGTGCAGATAAAAAGGGGGGTACCCTGGGAGTGAAAAGTCCTATCCTTGTGATGGTCGGTCTTGATCAGATGGCCCACTAAGTGAGGGCACGACCCCAGTGTATCCTTGATTAGCGTCGGATTGAAAGATCCTTGACGCCCCCGGGGGTGAAAAGTCCTATCCTTGTGATGACCGATCTTGATCAGATGGCTCACTAAGTGAGGGCACTGCCCGGTATCTTTGGGAGTGAAAAGTTCTTTAATGATAACCGATCTCGTGGAGACGGTACATCAAGACAAGACACACCCCAAAGAGTTAGAAACTCTGTTTAGAAACAAGAATCCTATCTTAACGGTCGGGCTGGTGCAGCTAAACCATTAAGTAAGGACACGGTTCTAAACGAGAGGACAACGCCTATAAAAGTGAAAATTCCCTAGCCTTGTGATAGCCGT
The DNA here is from genome assembly GCA_963691705.1 of Viola odorata. Lineage (NCBI taxonomy): Eukaryota > Viridiplantae > Streptophyta > Magnoliopsida > Malpighiales > Violaceae > Viola > Viola odorata. Next base: position 13,716,316 of record OY829543.1, read on the forward strand.
CCCGATCCGACAGCTCACGAGAGGAGGCACTTAGAAAGGCCGATTGAGAGATAAGGGAAACGTGAAGGATCACGTAATTCCAGCTGGTAACCGGATAAGTAACCCTTGGCGAAAGATAGAGCTGAGGGAAAACGCGATTCGAAACGGGTTCCGTGATAAAACCTAATGATAGCAGCGAACGGGCTCCTACGGGTAATCACTATCTCTCAAATCTCATTTTGTTACTGATAATCTACAATTAGAGATGTGCAGAATGCTTCTGAGCAGTGGAAGGAGAGGTGGTCATGATACCGATAGGCTCATCGAAAGGCCAACCCGACATAGATCTTGGTCTTCTTGGTATAAATACCAAGGATCTGCTCAAGAAAGTAAACGCACCGCGCGGATAAGGCAACCTCAGCAACGAGAGAAGTCTCGCGATGAGAAAAATAAAAGAGAAATATCGATAAAGGGATTGTCTAGAAATATTAAAGGCATCTCAAGGATTTACAAAGATTCACTGTTCAAAATATTGATGCTGCAAAGACAAAAGACAAAGCCAAGCGATATGTGATTGCTGGAGGGAACGGCAAAATATCGCGACAAATCAGCTCTCGGGGACCTGTCGTTTCCAACCCGCTGCCTTGGCTTGGCGATAGCCTGCCTCGTTAATATGGGCAGAACTCCGTAGAAAGGCTTTCGCGACATCTTCGCCCTTGTACGCATCCACCCCGTGAATTTCTTCGAAGCACTTAACCAGAACACGGGCGGTCTCTTCAGCATGCCACCAGCCCATATCGGCTGACTCTTCCGCCAAAGCTGCCTTTTCCTTTTCTAAAAAGGACTTCTCATTCTCCAAAGCAGTCACTTTGGCTTGTTCCTCTAACAAAGCTGTTTCCAGGGCGGAGTGCTGTTTCTGTAAATCGTGGTGAGCTAGCAGTATCTTGGAGCGATCTGCCAACACCTTTTTCTTTTCCTCTTGCTCCTTGGACAGCTCCGCCGAAACAGAACGAAGGGAAACTGCCTGATGCTTCATATCCTCCGCCCAATAGTGAAATTTCATCATATTGGAGAAAAGGCCAGCACGGACGGAGTTCACTTAGTCATCTTCCGCCTGGGAAAGGAAAGCTTCCCGTTCTGCAGATGAGGCCAGAATTTGAGAAGCCAGCAGAGCAGAAACCTCATCTGAACCATCGCCCCCGATGGCTGCCAAACCACGGGTACGGAAGTCGAACAACTCAACCTGATGGGTCACTTCGCCGAGCCCGTTTAATGGACAAAGATCCGCCGCAAAATTGAAAGAGGTTCCGGCTTCATTATAGCGTTGCCGCCAAGGAACGCTAGAGGGAACGAAAGCCAGAGGACCAGGGGCGCGAACCTGTGAAGAAGAACTGCCCGGGGGCAGGAAGGCACCATGAGGCTGATAGCCCGAAAGGTCGTGAAAGACGTCTTGATAAGAAGAGGAAAAATGATGCACAGGCCCGCCAAAGGAACTGGGCGAAGCACCAAAGGGGTCCGCACCGCCTAAGTTCCCCAAATCTTCCACGGAATGTCTACCTGGAGGAACCACTGCGGAATCAGGAACGTTAACGGAACCACCTTCCCCCGCGATGTTAGAGGAGGGTATGTTCTCATCCTCGCCTTCTATCCGGGCCCTCTTCGCAGAACCCCTCAGCACATAAGTGAGATTCATATCGCCTGAAGGAGCGGACGCAGTAACTATAACGGCCTCCTGCAAGGAGTACAAATTGAGAAAAGAAAAATAGATCAAATGACGACAGATATTGAGAAAGAGAAAACACGCTTACGGTAGCGGTGTTGAGAGAAGACAGTGCTTCAGAAGAACCCGCAGCGTCGGGAGAAGGAGTAAGAGTGGCGATACTCCATGTTCTTTTCTTCTTTTTTCCTCTGGCAATGGCCCTAGGAGCCTGAGAAGACGAGGGAGCAGCAACGGTCACGATAGGAACACCTTCAGGGATGTCAGTATTCCCTTCGCCAACTGAGGAAGAGGATACTTGAGCGAGATTCGCGGAAGTAGCCGGAAGCTCAGAAGGATTATCAGTGGCCTCTGAATCGAGCTTTTCCTTTTCCTCTCTATTACGAGCCCTCCTTAAGCGTCTTCTTACGCTTTCGGGTTTATAGTCAGGATCCGTCGCTGCAAAATCACAAAATAATGTCAGCGTTAGTATCAGCGATGAAAGGGAAAGGTAGCGCGATACTCACGTCTAACGCACTCCTGAATGGCCATTCTGCAGGCCGTGAGTCGAATATGAACGCTGATCTCCAGTTGGAGTAAGGAATTTAACCATCCTTGTTCACGAGCGGGAAGTGTCCCTGGTCGACTCCAAACGCCATCTTGGACGTCCTGGTTGAACCCAGAACGCCACTCGGGACCAGGAGCGTCAGGGAAATTTATCAGAAAAAACTCCTTTTTCCAAGCCTCAACAGAAGACTCAATATGGAGCAACTTCCAAGTAAAAGACTTGAGAGAATCATCGTCAAAGCGAGGCGATATGGTTATCACACCCCGGCACTTCATCAATTTAAAAAGGGATCTAAGCAACAAAAGAGAAGGGGAAGTGATCCCCTTATATCTACAGAGTTCCAAGAAAGCATAAACACAGCAATATGCATTTGGGGCTAACTGGGCAGGATTGAAATTGTCAGCAATAAGCAAACCCTTGACGAAAGAATCGATAGGGAACTGGAAACCGTAGCGAAACATCTGGGCATATAATACCCTTTGATTGCCGGTCAGAACGCTGTTTAAACGAACCGACCCAGGGGCAACAACAGCTTGGTAACCGTCAGGAATAACGGCGCCATGAGTAGCCAAATGCTCCCGGAGAATGGCCTCCGTGGTAATAACACTGACCGTGGTATCCATTTTCTTCTCATCGATGGATTTCGACTCAGAACGGCGAGTCTTTGCCATGACAGGACTAAGGAAATAGAAATGAAGAAGACGAGGGAAAGGAAGGGAAGTACCTTTGGAAGGAAAGAACTTCGAAAGCCTTGAATGGAGGTGAGAAGAACAAGACGGCTGGGAGATAATATGAAAAAGTGGAGTGAAAAAGAAAAGGGAAGAAATAAAGAGGGTTTATAACCCTAGTAATTAAAAGGAAACGACGGATGCTGCAGTCGTTGTGTCGAAGCGGCATGAGGGATAAGACTCAAGCAATGAGTACGACTCTAGAAGAAGCGCGGCAAACGCTTCGATCTGGTTAAAATTTCTAAACACGCTAAGGTGAAGCGGCAGAAGAAACGAACACGTGTGTCGGCACCATCATGATTTTTCCCGCGCATCGACGGAAGGGTCGCGAGCATTAAATGCTCTGAAAAGTAGATGCGACTTTTGATAAAAAGCAAAAGCGATATCACAAGAAAGGAAATAAGGCAAATCGGCGTTGAATAAAAGAACAGTTCTCAAAGACAGCAAGAGAGCGAAATAAAACAAGATATCGCCCAAAGAGCAAAGTACCGATATCGCCTCGCGATAGGACGTTATTACAAGACATGGAAAACAAATAGCAATGTTTTTTAATGGATCAATTAAGAGTCATCGCCTGCCTCGCCGTCATCGTTCCCTTGCTTTTCCCCGGAAGGAGGAAAACTCCTTTCGCCTTCACTAAGATCTTTAATTTTTTGAGAGGCGTAATTGGCCAGCATGGATAGATCGACAGTGCCTCGGACATGGAGATCCTTAAACCCTATGATACAAACCTCGATGGTCTTATTCTTCCACCAGGCTATCCTCGAAGGAACTTTGGCCAAATCGGCATCGCGAGATGACAACTCTTCGCGAAGGAAGACATTCTTTTTATCAGCCACCACCAGTTCCGCCTCCATTAGCTCTGCTCTCGCCTTCCCCTTCGACTTCTCCCGAGAAAGTTCACCGCGACAATCCTCCAACTCTGCCCGAGTTCGTTCTTGCAACTGCGATAGCTCCTTCGCCTTCGCCAAAGCCGCGTCTAATTGTTCCTGCAAATCCGAACAGGGTCGAGTTTTGTTATGCTGGCCTTCAAGAAAGTAATGAAATTTCCGAAAGCTGGCCAGCATGTCGTTCATAAGGTGTGACTGTCGTGTCTCGGGAGCATGCTGTAAAAACTCTTCCCTGTCCTTGGAAGAAGTAAACATCTGTCCCACTATGGGACCCACAGGCTCTTCTCGCGATAACGGATCCGATATTCCTAAGGCACGAAGCCCATCAGTGCCGAAAGAGGACAAATCCAGCTGATATCCAGTAGGGCCCTGGGACCCCTGAGGAGAAAGGTTGGCAATGTAAGGAGGGGAACAATTTTTTGCGCAATCACCAATGCCCGAAATTGAAGACAGAAACAAAAGAGGAGGCTTCCGTGGGGAAAATTCAGGAGGAACGCCTAAACTCGAAACTGGTGGGGTTGTCTCTGGGATAAAAGAACCTATCGGGGAAGCAGGATGACCCGACAACAGAGGAGAGGTCGCGGCTACCGAGGTCTCATTGTTCTCGATAGAAACGGCGGAAGGCACCCTAATAGCTTTGATATTTTTCACCACTTGCGAAGTCCTCGCGGCATGAGAAGCGTTAATATTCTCGGAAGGGGCCGCGTTAACTCCCTTCAAAGGGGGAACTAGGGGTTCAGTTTTCTCTGTGCGAACCTTCTTTACGAGACGCTCCGTCTCTTCTGCAATTTCTTCGCTATCGTCCTCAGCCGATTCCGCCGTGTCATCATTCCTCCTAGACCTAAGTTTCATCCTTTGGGCAATAGTAGCGTGACGTAATTCAGGACCAGTATCCATGCTCTCGCTATCGCTGTCGATTTTCTCAAACACAGGATCGCCTTGAGCTACCCTCTTGCCACGGGAAGGAAGCCAACTTTCAAGGAAACAAGAAGGTCGAGTGGAGGCTCTGCGAGTTGTGACGGTTTTAGTCCTTCCCCTTCTAGGCAGAATAGGTGGGCGGCGGGAGTTTGTAGGCGGAGGAGAAGGAGGCAGCGACTGGAGAGGTGTTACGTTCAAAGGGGCGTCACCTTCCCCAGAAGAACTACTCTCAGCGTTACCTGCCAACAAAACATATTAGCAAATTAAGAAGAGTGAAGCGATAAAGAAGAAAAAGGAAACTCACCCACAACGCACTCTGACAAGGGCCTGAACCGAGCAAACTCCCGGATACGGAAAGACCCTTCTATTTCTAACAAGGCGCTAACGTTGGAAACATCCTGGCTTGACAGCGCTTCCGGTCTATTCCAAACGCCACTACTAATTTTTCGATTGAAACCCCCGCGCCAGAGCCGTGACGGCAAACGGAGGGTGAAAAAGCCAGACTTCCAGTCATCTACGTGTTCCTCAAAACCTTGAAAGTTCCGCCAGAACAGTTGCACAACGACATCATCCCATCTGGGGGTAATATCTACCAGGCAGTCGCGACAATTCAAGACAAAGAATGTGCGGAATAGATCAAGCGACGGAGCAAATATACGCTTCATCTCGCACGAACGAAGGAAAGCGTAAATACCACACCAAGAGGGTGGAGTAATCTGGACGGGATTAAGGTCGTAATGATCTAGCAGTTTCAACAAAGAAGTATGGAGTGGGAAACGGAAGCCGTAAGTAAACATCTTGAAATAAACTAACCGGAATGTTCCCCACATGGCGTCAGGCAGCCGAGTGTCCTTCAAAGAGACAAAAGGGCGATAGCCCGTGGGAAAAGTAATACCACTCTCCTCTAATTCAACCCTCAAAACCTCATTACAATTGAATATGCTGCGAGTTCGCCTAGCTTCGGGATCTATGGGGTTTTCAGCAGTTGAAGACATAAGGGACAGTAAAAGTAAATCTACGGCGGTAGAAGGAGTAAATACCTGGAGCAAAAAGCCAATAAGCCGGTCGCCGGCACCAGTGAGCGGTCGCGGAAAAACCTCTCGAAGAAAAGAAGTGCAGAAGAGAGAGAAAGTGTGCAAAAACTCAAAATATTCGCAGAAGCAGTAAAAGAGAGAGATGATTTCCTTTTAAAGGAAAGCCTGAAGAAGAGACAGCCTGTAAAAATGAAACACGTACAGAACAGAAAAAGACACGTGGATAGTCGTTTGTGTCTTCTGGAATAAGACAGTTACTGATTAAAAGTTGAAGGCAGTTACCCGTAGCGAAAGGGACGCATCCGCGTCAACCCGGAACGCTCAGAAAGAAACAATAAGTAAGCGATGAAAAGCGAAAAGGAAGTAAAACCATCATTCATTATTATGAGAAAGGCCATACGGCATCTACAAAAAGAAGGAGTAAGGCCCTACTCATCACTGTTGGACCAAGTAACGCCGTAGCAATAGACTACGTCCTCTTCGTTATCGCCACCCCAGAATGGTGAATCCACAATAGCAGGGGGAGAAGACTCACCGACCCCCTTTCCAGCGGCAGAAGTCAACTTGGGTAACTCCTCCTTAACGCCTAGCGATACTGCCCCGGCGGCCGAGCAAGCAGAGGGAGCCCACGGAGGTGATTCCTGCGGAGGGGGAGACGGTTTTTTCTCCCCCCTAGCCAGAAAAGCCAGGGAGTCGAAAAATGACTTAGAGGCCTGGGCAGCCTCCTTCCTTCTTCGTTCAACTTCCTTCCTCCGCCTCTTGCGACATCGCCGGCGGACAACCGGCCTCCAAGGAGGCGATGGGGGAGGATTATCTGTGTCAGGGGTGGTCGGAGGAGTTGGCGGTGAATTCCCCGAAGCCGTACCTAGCAAATAAGAATCAGCCATGAGACTTGCAGAGGACTTATAACGAAGAAAAACGAAGGAGAAAGAAATGGATAAAAGTGAAGGAAGAAAAGCCTCATTAAATAGCCGGGAAAAGAAGAAAAGAGACTCTTCGATCCTCCAACCCGACTCTTGAAGATTGGCACATATACAGTCTGAAATGCAAATATGGATTTGCAGTCACGCCTGTTGAGATCTCGCGCAATTCAAGAATAATTATAGTCTCTGTCAAATCAGTTGTTATAATGAGGACGGTGCGGAGTTAAGGCAGAACGATCGGCAGAAAAACCGCCCAATAGTAAGACAGTTTTCAGTTGGGCTAAGAATATCCTCTTGGAAAACGACAAAGAGCGCAGTAAAGAAGAAGAACAGTTGCGAAAGGAAATGAGGAAAATACTTTATTTATTACGGCCTAGTGACCGGAAGATACATGGACAAGATAAGGGGAAAAGAGAAAAGGCCCAAAGGGAGCCATCACTATCAGGCGTCAGAACCAGCATCCTCGGGCACCTCAGGAAGGTCCCTCAAGGAATCCATGACCAGGATAAGATCATGGGAAGTAGCTCTCATCCCCTTCAGGCAACACCCCAGCATGTCCTTACGCTGCTGCAGCATGGCAATCACCACCTGAATCCGAGCGATGGAGGCGGACAGCTTTGATACGCTCTCCAAAGGACTGAAGTCCTCCAGGGAAATGGCCCCTAGCCGGGAATAAAGCGGAGTCAGCATCCCTTGCAGCTCCAGAATATCCTCAGAAGTCTTGACCAGCATGTTCTCCAGGAAACCGACGTCGCCGTCATTGAGGTTCCTGAGTGAGTGACCCTTGGAGAGAAGAAAATTCTTAGTCAAGTTATCCATGATGCTAGCTGATAAAGATGAGGAGAACGTGGGTGGAGAAAGCTCTCCGATTTATAGGCTCCAGTGAAGAGAGGCCTTGGGAAAAGAGACTGAGGTCCTCAAAAGACGAACCGCCCCGATAACCTCGAGGATTGATAAGCGTAAACGAAAGGGACGGGTGACGTTCACGATGCAGATACCGGAAGGAGTACAAGGCAGAATCTGAAAAACGTTGAGAGGCACGATATCACTGGTAGCCCTAACGCTAAAACCATAAGGTTACCGGTATCCACAGTGTAAGGCCGCGTTGATGTCGCCGGTGGCCCTGGATGCGTAAAACCGCGATGACATCACAGGCGTCTGGTGGTATGAAGCCGCGATAACCATAAGGTAGCTGATGGTATAAAGCCACGCTGATACTTGCTGTTTTCTCGAGCGTAAAAGAAAAAGGGGGCACGTGTGACCTCGAACCTCTGTAAGTATAAAGTTTGCTAACTTCTATATATGTTTCTATCTCCTCTGTGCCTTTGCAGAACACGTGGAAGAACGATAGACCCAAAATATATGACAGCCCATGGTGCGGCCTGGCTGAATATACGCGATGATATCGCAAGCGACCTATCGACGGTCCTTCTATGACTCGAACGAAGCTGAGACTTCATAAGTCCTATTGAAAGGACAAATGGGCCAGTATCGCTGAATAAAAGTGATGCCTTCAAAATCGCGAGCGCCCCAACGGCCTCCTAGTAGAATTCTTAACGTCCCGAGGAGACGGGTCTTTTTGACAAGAAACAAGAACGAACTTGACCGGATTAGTGGAAAGTTGTGGATCTAAGCCCTCGTTCCGCATTAGGATTGATCAGCCTTTGAACGATAAAGAAAGCCCAAGCCCTCTGTGGAAATATCGCCTCATGACAGAGCAAAACCCTATCTAAAGATGTCAGACATGGATAGCCCTTGGTGAACACTCGGGCTAGTTTTCAGTTGGGCTTATGATAACAATTGTTATGCTCCTGACGGCAATATTGTAGCCACGGCATCTATCCTTGACGAGTCTCTATACGCTTCCCTGAAAAGCCAACCTATCGCCCGGGCCGGCGGAAGTTTCCTAGGATGGTCGACTTCAGCGGGGGGGGATCTCATGCATCTTTACGCGCACGGCGTCATCCCATCCTAGAGGAACTAAGAGGATGTCGCTCCTGATAGGCCTTATGTGATTATCGCCCGCGATGGCTCACCCATTATCGCTGGAGGCGATATCTTCGGACGATGCTTATCGCTGCACCCTTATCGCTGTCAGGTATCGCCAACTTCGGCCTATAAATACCCCCATCTTTCCAAACAGAAGGTAAGATCGAGATCATCTTGGAGAACTTCTACCATTCTAAAAACTCGAACTGACTTAAGCATCGGAGTGTCTACGCCGGAGTCCCCCTCCGGCGCTTTGCAGGTATCTCTGACGCCGATCGCTTCCCCTCCGACTAGCTGCAGCAGCCGTTTTCCGACCCGAAGAGATCTCGGATCTTATCACTTCCCATCCAGCGTAGGCATAAATGAATTGCATGTCAAAACTACATGCTGCCATGATATTTTGAGTCAGGATACCTTTTCTGCCAATGAATCTAATTTGATCTTCTGGAGCGACACAAGCATATACATGTGTTCCGTCTATGGCGCCAATACAATCCTAAAAGAAATTGTAATCAATTATTAGTTGTATTAAATATGCATAACTTATATATAAATGTAAAATGTAAATGAAATTAATTTTTTACCATACCTTAAAATATGGCATATATATTGTATCATTCGAAATTTATGGCGGGACACTTTTGAAATCTCCAGGATGAATGATGTGCTCTGATAATGACCACACAACATCTAATACTTGATTAAAACCTCTGCTAATAGTTTCACTAAAGTGTTGAAATTGTTCACAAACGTGGCTGTTTGAAGCACCTAAGGCGATAGTATATAAAAACATACACACTTTCTCAGGAACTGACATTCTTCGTGATGACTCCAATTTGCAAGTTCATCGTAATGTGCTCACTAGTTGTAGTACTGTATCTTTATCCATCTTGAACATATTTATAGACCGCAAATCCCTACCAGAAAATACCTCAGTCAACCATTTCATTTCTGTTTGGTATGAGGTCATACATGGTTCTTTATACAAGTAAGTCCAATAATACGTAGTAGTAGTTGCAGTCATAACAGACATTAACTGCCAAAAGTCTTCTTCATCATTTTCTACGAACATATCATGTTCTTTATCCATCTCTGGAAAAAAAACATTACAATTTAGAAAGAAAAAAAAACATGGAATTTTGTGTCTTAATAGACTGATAGTTTGAGAAAAAAGGTTATTGATACTTGAATACCGTAAAATTAGAAAATCACTAGATTAGATGAAAACAGAGAGGAGCACAAGAAGTACCTCGTTAGAGATTGAATGAGCAGGAGAGAAGCTTGTTTGATGTAGTTTTCTTCCGCCGTATGGTTGGGTAGATCGAAATTAGGTGAGGAAAGGGAAGGAGAGATTGAAACAGAGAACATCCATACGTTTGCCCAGATTGAAACAGAGAACATCTATATGTTAAAAATAAATAAAATAAAGCAAGACAAGTAGAAGAATTTAGCTTGTTTATGTCTAACTTAAAACATTCTAGTATAAAGCCAAATAAAGAATTTACTCATCATCAGATCTCGATTAAATTAACACAGAAATAAAAACAAGTGGGACTGAAAATGATGGATTAGTATTGTTACTATCATTTGTTTATGTTAACAACAACAGCAGTTACAGACACTAAAAGCAAAAAAGTGATGAGTAAAGGACAAAAAATTAGTAGAAATTATTGTACCTATGAAGAAGACTGCAAGCAATTGAGAGAGAAGGTAGATAAATCCGATGAAGAGCTGATAAATCTTGAACAACTTCAACATTTAAAGACCTAAAAAAGATATAAGAAACTAAACAGTTTCTCTCCTCATAGATTGGTGCTTGTCTGGTCTCTGCTCCATAGCTGCTTTCTTTTTCTTCTTTCCTTTTCTTTTCTTTTTATTCCTGGTTAATTTTTGTGTGTTGAGCTGTATTGTTGTTGTTGTCTTGTCTGCTTCTTCTCTTCTCTTATTTTGTTCCTTTTTTTTATTGTTTGTTTCCTCTTTTGTTTTCCTATTACTTTCTTTGTTATAGAGACTACATAATTGTTAGATGACCAGTATTTTAGATTTTTATTTTTCGGGTTAAACTCCATAATTTCTTAATATATGGTCACTTCATTTTTGACTTTGCACACTTATGCCACCATTATTTTATCTTGCCATTTTTTTCTCAAAACAAGAAGTGAGCAAGCACATGCTCATGGTTTGTTTTTGAAGATGCAGTTGGACTTACAACATCTGCTGCATATGAGGATCTAACCTCTTACATCCAAATTTCTTAATTTGGAGCCTGAACAAAATAACACTCAATCACAAATAAATAAAATAAGTCAATTCACATTACATCCGGGTGATATAGCAAACTCGGATAGTTACTTCTTTATTAACAACAAAGTTCTAACATAACACCCTACACAATAACTAATACGGAAACTTGAACTAAAACTAGAGATTCTTATTTGGCCCCTTATTGATAAAATGGTAAGTCAGCCAACGCAGCTTGTGTGCTAGTGATTCGAGCTCGATAGACCTCTCTCTTTAGTTTATCTTCAAGAAATTCAGTCGCAAACATAAACATGTCACCGTTGATATCGAACCCTGGTATGATTTTTAGGTCAACCACAATCTCTCTCAGGGAAGGGACTTCAAGTTCAGTAACTCTAGAGGTCACCGTTGAACTCTTAGAGGCCACCGCACTAACCAATGTATCGAGGTATCTAGCTAGCATTGGTGCCCCCCCTGATTGCCTCTTCCCTTTCTTGAAACGAATGTTTGACTTGTCAGAACTCCCTACTTCAATATTTCTCTTCCTATTACTTGCTAAGCTCGGTTGAGTACTTCCACTCTCAAACATCTCATCCAAACTTTCTTCAAATGGAATCCCCTCAGCTGAATCACCATAACCTTCAACATCAACTTGCTCCTTTTGAGGTGTAACGTTCACATTACATCCGGGTGATATAGCAAACACTCTAGTAGCTACTATGGTGGAAAACATCAATTCTAGTTTCTCTTCAAGTTGAGGTTCAATTCCACTTATTCTGAAATTTCCAAAACTCAAGTTTACCTACACATTTAAAGAGATTGAAAATGATCCATCATACAGTAATTATGTTATAAAACAAATAAAGTAGAGCAAACAAAATGCAAAAAATCAAAGACTAACCTTGATTTTTTCTTCCCACCAAGCATCATCTGCACCAATAGTATTTTTATATGTATCCCATCCTAACCCCATCTCATTACGCATCAAATCTTTACATAATTTATAATCTATTTTTAAAGTATCCCATTTGTTTTTAAGTTGTTTTTGCCCGTAATTTAATCCAGTTTCTTTATAGAACTCATTGATAATAAAGTCCCACCCTTTGTGTTGAAATGAGTGTGTGGCCTAAACATTTTTTCAATAGCGCAAATGCAAATACAACAATATGTATGCACTGTACTCTTGTGCCAAACAACCTTTGGTACTTTACTTCCAGTTCCTTGGGTTGTCATCTACAACAAACACAATACATTTATGGCATGATTTTTGATCAATTTGACTACTTCTACAAAACAATTTGACACACAATTTAAATTAAAACTCTCTTCCAAAACGAGATCATATTAAAATTAAAACAGAAATATGATAACATTAATTTTTTTTTTGTAATCATTATGAGAATCTTATTGGCGTAAAATAAATTTCCATTAGAGATTATGGGGATATAAAGCAAGGTAGAAAATGACACATGTACGTGATATGCAGAGAGATTAGTTAAAACGACCTGTAATGCAATGTAAGGCTGAAAGAAGCACGTGGCAGTGCTTGAACAAGTATAATAAATCATGTCATAATTCACGACACTAGAAATAAAGACTTTCAAGTGAGCAAGAGGCTTTCAGAAGCAACACGAGTAAGGTACGTGGGACGCAAGATAATCTCTAATATAGCATTACCTCAATAGCTAAAGATCCCATAAAAAATACACCAAAGCATTATTAGTGCAAAGTATGTTATCCAATAATATCATCATCACAATGTCTTCAGATAGTTTGGAATAACATGGTTGTTGATTGTAGGACCTTTATGCTAAAGGAATAAAGAAAAAGACATGGAATATCGATTGGCAAAATAAATTTAAACCACATCTTTGATCTTTCACAAGAGTTCAAAAGTCAAAGCATTTTTCACCCATATTTTTCAGCCATTAAAGTAACAGTTATTGTTTGTATTTTCTGAGATTTGGTTATTCACAATATAGGAGATGAAATGAGAAAGTTGCTGGAAACGCAAATCAAAATTAGAAATCTACAATTACAGAAATGAAGTACACAACTCTAACCGTGGTGAGGTAAAGTTGATAATTACAGAAAAGAAATATCTTAGATGTGGCACTAGGATACCAATGAGCATGTAGCTCAATGGTACTTCTTGCAAAGAAAGGAGCATTATGGGCTCAAGTCCCTATCTTGGTATCCTATAACCAAAAAAGAAAAAGACGTGGCACTACTCACTAGGATAAAGGACACTAGATAGAAACATATCAACTCATTTTCCACTTGAAAATAGGAAAATCACACACTCCTTAAATGATCAATAGCTGGCAGCCCCCACAATTTGCATATATTCCCAACCATAGCTGCTCAATCAAAATTAGCATGCATTGCAAAAATGTAGTAGGAAAAAGAGTAGAAAGGGATGAAGATGAACATAAAGTAGTCATATACCTGGAAACTCCAGCAAATATGACTGGATTAGAGAATTGAACATTAAACTGAAGGAAATTAGAAAACATGGTGTATAGGTGGAAATGGTATATGTAGGCAACAAACAGGGTCTTTAGGTCCTATTTTTCAAACCATGTCAAAATCAGCGCGATTGGCTTTACGTCCATTTTGTTGACGAGTTGCGCAATCCTGTTATCGCCTCGAGTGTCACGATCTCTGTCAATTAGAGATATCCTGCACACTCTCAATTAATATCTGTTAGTAAGAGATGCGATAACAGACACAAGTTTCCCGTAGGAGCCATTCCGCCGCCATTCTAGGGTACATGTGTCACTCGTTATCGCTTTCTCAACCAGCTCACTTCACCAGGGATTCTGCATCTGGTTACTTGCTGGGATTTCGTGATTTTTTGCATTTCCATGATCGACCGGAAAGTGCCTCTTCCTAGTGAGTCGTCTGATCAGGACATGCTATCACAAGGTTAGGATTTTTCACTTTCGGCATTATCCTCGCATCCCGGAATCGTGCCCTTCCTTAGTGAGCCGCCTACATTAGCCCGGTCACAAGGATAGGATTTTCACTTCCAAGATGGAGTTGCTATCTCCCGGAGGTGTGCCTTACCTTAACGAGCTGTCTCCGCGAGAACAGTTGGTATAAGGGTCGGGCTTTTACCTCCAGGGATACCGGGGCATGCGTCATCTTAGTGAGTCGTCTGATCAGGACCGACCATCACAAGGATAGGACTTTTCACTCCTGGGGGTGTAGGGGTGTGCCTCATCTTATGGCCCATACGTGGCTACCACAAGGATAGGACTTTTCACTCCCAACACTAAATATTAGGTGTGCCAGGGCGTGCCCTCACTTAGTGAGTCATCTGATTAGGACTGACCATCACAAGGATAGGACTTTTCACTCCTGACAACCTCTTTTTTCATTTTTCTTTCATCGTCTGCACACACACGTAGCCACAAAGCACAAGAAAGCTCATTACTCGAGCGTTAGCATAGGTTAGGGCTAGCGTTAGTAAAAGGTGCAGAGATAAATCAAAGTCTAGCATGATATAATTTCAAACGAGCGATATTTCAGGAGTTAGGTAAGGGGGTACCGTCGAGTGTCTCCAGATGGTACGCTCTTCTCCCGACAACACGAATAACGCGGTACCGCCCTTCCCAGTTCGGACTGAGCTTTCCCCGGCATTGACCAGTCGCTCGTTGATCCCTGAGTACCAGGTCACCTTCTTTTAGAAGCCGTTCTTTGACGCGTCTATTGTGATAACGCGCCATCTTTTGCTTATAATGCATCATTTTTAGGAGAGCTTCTTCTTGCAATTCGGGAAGCGCATCGAGATTCGCACGTAGCCTTTCCTCATTCAGCTCTTCCCTGAAGTAGGCTACCCGTAGGCTCATGGTTTCGATTTCCACGGGCGTGATGGCCTCAATACCGAAAGCCAGAGTGAAGGGTGTCTCTCCTATGCTGGTTTTCGTAGTCATGCGATATGCCCACATCACATACGGCAGTGATAAGAGTCTGGAGGAGATTGTACCCGGGGTAGGAAGGATCCTGGAGATCTTCTCCTCTGAGGGGGTAGACCACGCTGCTAGTACACCTGCAAGGCGCCGGAGGGGGTCCCCGGCGCAGATACTTCGACGATCAAGTCAGTATCAGTATGAGTAGTAGTGAGAGAGTAGAGAGAGAGTGTCCCCCCCCTTTCTACCTAGGGGGTATTTATAGGAGATCTAGTAGAGAGGTGTCATCTCTAATATGTGCCGCTTGGGGTCATGGGGTAACGCCGAGTAGATGCCGCTTGAGAGCTTGATGCCGCTTGGGTGGTAGATGCCGTTGGGGCGGTAGATGCCGCTTGAGTGCTTACCGGAGGTGGGAATATGCGCCATATCGTACTGGATGGGTCCCCCCCGCTGATGTCGACCACCCCTGGTAGCAGGACTAGCAGGAGGCCAGGCAGGCTCTACAGTAGCTGAAGATGACGGTACCCCCCGTCAGGACTAAAATGCTCTAGGGGGTATGTCAATAGTTATCACAAGCCCAACCGAAAACAAGCCCGAGTGTTTACCAAGGGCTTCATTCTCGGTATCTGGATGAATGCTATCTCTTCTGCGTCACGGCAGGCTTGGAAAAATCTTCGAGTTCCTTTGACTCCTTTGACGTCCATGGCATAGATTCTTGCTAAAGCTCTATAGGCGCTATCTCTGGCAGATAACACTAAGGTCATTTCGAGTGGCGTCTGGCATAACTTGGGATGGGATAACACCGATTGTAGAGGTAGATGTCACTTGAGAGCCTCCCTGCTGAGGTCGACCATCCCAGGGCTTGCCGCCAGGCTAGGGGCGGCATGGACAACGTCGAGTGTCCAAGGAATGAGTTGGAGACGCCGCTCAATAGTCAGAGCCCAACCAAAAACTGTTGACGAAATTGACAATAACTATGTGCCCTCAGCCCAACCAAAAATGGTCCTGGTCTGCAATACCAATGACAAGGAGGCAACTGTTGACAAGGAGGCAGCCGATAACCTGGAGGCGACACCTAACTCGGAGGCGGCCGATAACAAAGAGGCGGCACCTAACTCGAAGGCGGCCGATAACAAAGAGGCGACACCTAACTCGGAGGCGGCCGATAACAAAGAGGCAGCACCTAACTCGGAGGCAGCTGATAACAAAGAGGTGGCACCTAACTCGGAGGCGGCCGATAACAAAGAGGCGGCACCTAACTCGGAGGCGGCTGATAACAAAGAGGTGGCACCTAACTCGGAGGCGGCCGATAACAAAGAGGCGTCGCTCACATGGAGGCACTCGCTCACATGGAGGCATCACGAATCATACGGCACATGGAGGCACTCGCTACATGGAGACATCACGAATCATACGACGCCATCACTCACATGGAGGCACCCGCTCCATGGAGGCATCACGAATCATATGGAGCCATCACTCACATTGAGGCGCTCGCTCCATGGAGACATCACGAATCATACGGCGCCATCACTCACATGGAGACACTCGCTCACATGGAGGCATCACGAATCATACGGCGCCATCACTCACATGGAGGCACTCGCTCTATAGAGATATCATGAATCATACGGAGGCGCCATCACTCACATGGAGGCACTCCCTCCATGGAGACATCACGAATCATACGGCGCCATCACTTAGATGGAGGCACTCGCTCTATGGAGATATCACGAATCATACGGAGGCGCCATCACTCACATGGAGGCACTCCCTCCATGGAGACATCACGAATCATACGGCGCCATCACTCACATGGAGGCGCTCGCTCCATGGAGACATCACGAATCATACGGCGCCATCACTCACATGGAGGCGCTCGCTCACATGGAGACATCACGAATCATACGGTGCCATCACTCACATGGAGGCGCTCGCTCCATGGAGACATCACGAATCATACGGAGGCGCCATCACTCACATGGAGGCACTCGCTCCATGGAGACATCACGAATCATACGGCGCCATCACTCACATGGAGGCGCTCGCTCCATGGAGACATCACGAATCATACAACGCCATCACTCACATGGAGGCGCTCGCTCCATGGAGACATCACGAATCATACGGCGCCATCACTCACATGGAGGCGCTCGCTCACATGGAGACATCACGAATCATACGGCGCCATCACTCACATGGAGGCGCTCGCTCCATGGAGACATCACAAATTATACGGAGGCGCCATCACTCATATGGAGGCATTCGCTCCATGGAGACATCACGAATCATACGGCGCCATCACTCACATGGAGGCGCTCGCTCCATGGAGACATCACGAATCATACGACGCCATCACTCACATGGAGGCGCTCGCTCACATGGAGACATCACGAATCATACGGCGCCATCACTCACATGGAGGCGCTCGCTCCATGGAGACATCACAAATTATACGGAGGCGCCATCACTCACATGGAGGCATTCGCTCCATGGAGACATAACGAATCATACGGCGTCATCACTCACATGGAGGCGCTCGCTCCATGGAGACATCACGAATCATACGGCGCCATCACTCACATGGAGGCGCTCGCTCCATGGAGACATCACGAATCATACGACGCCATCACTCACATGGAGGCACTCGCTCACATGTAGACATCACAAATCATACGGCCCCATCACTCACATGGAGGCGCTCGCTCCATGGAGACATCACGAATCATACAGAGGCGCCATCACTCACATGGCCTCGCTGTGAACCGCCTGCAATATTGCCGGGCTTTATGCCATAAGCTACCTACAATTTGTGCGGTTTTATGTCATAGATACCTGCAATATTGATGCGGCTTTACGCTGCTCGGAGCTACCTGCAATATTGACGCGGCTTTACACTATCGACCCCCTACAAATTGTGCGGTTTTATGCCGTAGCTACCTTCAATATTGCATGCTTTCACATTCCCCAGGATTTCAATCTGTACTCCACTTGAGTACCTGCATTGTTAGCTGTACAAATACACTAGTAAAGAATGTTAACTTCGGTTAGCTTCCTCTAAGAATGTTAAAAATAGAGGAAAGAGGAAAATGATAATCTTAAAGGTGATAGCGATACCTTAGGGGAATAAACAAGGAGCTCGGCCGTTGTTTAATTCCCGTTCCTTTCCTTGCATTTATGAAGGAGAGTGACATGTCGTTGGAGACCTTTTTGCTGATGAGAGAATGTCGACATGACATTATGAGGGCTCTCCTAGCGGGGTAGATATTCACCCGATAAATAATATAAAGATCCATCCAGGGTAGATATTCACCCGCTAGATAATATAAAGATCCATCCGGGGTAGATGTTCACCCGCTAGATAATATTCTGAATCATCATTTATTTCACCCACCGTCGCCATAGGGGAAAACCAAATTAGTGGCGTCACTTTGAGGCTACATACCGCCCAGTTAACATCGACATCTCGTCCAGGTGTCTTCATAAGAATTGTAGCCCTTCGAACTGCCTTCAAATCGAGCTATCACACAGGGAATTCCAAGCATGCACGAAGAAGATACGATTTTTTCCGTGAAACCCGATATAGCTGGCCAGCAATGCACTTTTCTGGGCGCTAACGTTGAAAGTCCCAAGACTTCTGATGACATGGCAAGGGTGACAATGGTAGGGGCGACATCTGAAGCGGACGTCAGATAAAGAAGCGGACATCCGATAACGAAGCGGACATCCGATAACGAAGCGGACATCCGATAAGGAAGCGGACATCCGATAAGGAAGCAGACATCCGATAAGGAAGCGGACATCCGATAAGGAAGCGGACTTCCGATAAGGAAGCGGACATCCGATAAGGAAGCGGACATCCGATAAGGAAGCAGACATCCGATAAGGAAGCGGACATAGTGGACGTCCGATAAGGAAGTGGACTTCCGATAAGGAAGCGGACGTCCGATAAGGAAGCGGACGTCTGATAAGGAAGCGGCGTCTGATAACGAAGCGGACATCCGATAAGGAAGCGGACAGCCGATAAGGAAGCGGACATCTGATAAGGAAGCGGACATCCGATAACGAAGCGGACATCCGATAAGGAAGCAGACATCTGATAAGGAAGCGGACATCTGATAAGGAAGCGGACATCCGATAAGGAAGCGGACATCTGATAAGGAAGCGGACGTCTGATAAGGAAGCGGCGTCTGATAACAAAGCGGACATCTGATAGGGCGACACCCCATCCATGGTCACGCATGACGTCACTCCATATGACGTCACCTCGCCTGACGTCACTCCCTAGCACACAAGCGACATATTTCGTCTTTTTCCCAGAAACTCAAATATCATTTTCCTCTGACACACTCAATAATAACACATGCAAAAGTCAAACTCCTCTCTCTCTTTCTCTTACTTTTCCAGATCTGATCTTACAACAAAGATAATCACAGCTTTTCTCTCTCTCTCTCTCCCTTCTTTTCCCGATCCGATATTTCTCTTTTATCTTGAACATATAATAATAAATTGTTTGCATGGATTGAGATCATCACACACACAGCAATCTTAAATCACCATTTTCCAGATCTGCTCCCTTTGGTGCGCAACAACAACTCTCGATAATATATTGATCACATATTTATATCATGAATGAAATTCGAGCAGCACTTGAATCATAATATGATAAATCCCCATAAATAGAAAACCCAGCAGCAATGATGGAGATAAATATGCATACGGAAAGGAGAGCCTTTAGATCTTAAGGAACTCACTTGAAGATCTAAATGCTCTCAATGAAAGCACCATTTTGATAAGAGTCTGGAGGAGATTGTACCCGGGGTAGGAAGGATCCTGGAGATCTTCTCCTCTGAGGGGGTAGACCACGCTGCTGGTACACCTGCAAGGCGTCGGAGGGGGTCCCCGGCGCAGATACTCCGACGATCAAGTCAGTATCAGTATGAGTAGTAGTGAGAGAGAGTAGTGAGAGAGTAGAGAGAGAGTGTCCCCCCCCCCCCTTTCTACCTAGGGGGGTATTTATAGGAGATCTAGTAGAGAGGTGTCATCTCTAATAGGTGCCGCTTGGGGTCATGGGGTAACGCCGAGTATATGCCGCTTGAGAGCTTGATGCCGCTTGGGCGGTAGATGCCGCTGGGGCGGTAGATGCCGCTTGAGTGCTTACCGGAGGTGGGAATATGCGCCATATCGTACTGGATGGGTCCCCCCCGCTGATGTCGACCACCCCTGGTAGCAGGACTAGCAGGAGGCCAGGCAGGCTCTATAGTAGCTGAAGATGACGGTACCCCCCGTCAGGACTAAAATGCTCTAGGGGGTATGTCAATAGTTATCAGGCAGCTCATCTGCCCACTTCTTTTTGGATCCTTCTAGGTTCTTCTTAACACCGTTAAGGATGGCTCGGTTTGTCACCTCGGCCTGACCATTGGTTTGTGGATGAGCCACGGAAGAGAATCTTTGCTCGATTCCAAAGTCCGCACATTAGTCTTTAAAGAATTGGCTAGTGAATTGCATTCCGTTATCGCTGACTAGTACGCGGGGAACTCCGAAGTGCATGATAACTTGGTGTTTGAAGAAACGCCAGATTTTTTCTGTCGTGATGTTGGCAATTGCCTCAGCTTCTGCCCATTTGGTAAAATAGTCTACCGCCACAACTACAAATTTTAACTGGGACCTTGCCTTCAGAAATGGCCCGAGGATGTCAATTCCCCACTTCGGGAAAGGACAAGGAGCAATGAGGTCATAAATTTTTGTGGCGGGTTGTCGAGGAATCTTGGAGAATTCCTGACACTTCTGGCAGTTTTGCATGTAATCATGGCAGTCTTTCCGGATAGTGGGCCAGTAGAACCCCAATCTAAATACCTGCGCAGCTAGGGTTTCGCCGGATGTATACATGCCGCAAATTCCTTCATGGATTTCTCGGAGGGTATGAAGCCCCTCTTGTTCCGTTATGTATCTAGCAGCCGGATAAGAGAAACACCTCCGCATCAGTTTCACATTAAAATACGTGCACCGCGCCGCTTGCTTTAGCACTTTCTTCTTCTCAGCGTTATCCGCAGGCAGCTCGTCATATTTCAGGTATTTTATGACGGGAATTCTCCAGTCGTTTTCACTTTCTTTCACGCAGAGCATCGCTTGTTCTTCCATAAAGGAAGGTACGAGTATCTCTCGGTAGTACACCCCTTTCGATATGGACGCTTTTGGATTTACTGCAAGTTTGGCGAGATTGTCCGCCTCAGCGTTATCCTCTCTAGGAATATGCTCGAAGCTGACTTGTATGCCATTTTTCTTTATTTCTATCAACTCGATCTTTAACTTAGCAAGGTATTGTACCATGACGGGCTCCCTAGCCTGAGAATGTCCTAGCACTTGGTCTATTATCAACTTGGAGACTTTCAGCCGCAAGTCTCCCAACCTCCCTGAGTCATGTATTCCCTTTATGGATATGCTCTTTCCTATCCTAAGCCCGGCTAATAGCACTTCGTACTCTACAGCGTTATTGAACAACGGGTGTAGGATTTGGATGACATATCGCACATGGATGCCATGAGGCCCACTCATGAAGATTCCAGCCCCGATAAGCTCTTGATTTTTGGCGCCATCCACGTGTATGACCCATAGGTCGGTGTAGGTTTTAGGGAAGGGGGGATCCAACTCTGTTAGTGGATCCGGCGTGAAGGTGCATTCCGCGATAAAGTCCGCTAGAATTTGAGCCTTCACAGACGGTCGAGATCGATAATGCAACCCATATTGTTCAAGCTCCATGGCCCAAATCAGCATTCTCCCCGAGGATTCGGGTTTCCGAAATATCCTTTTTAAAGGTTGGTCCGTCAGCACGACGATGGTATGAGCTTGAAAATATCGACTCATTTTCCGCATGGCCTGTATCAATGCGAATGCTATCTTCTTAATACGGGCATATCTCAGCTCGGCATCCTTCAAGATGTGACTCACAAAGTATACAGGGCGGTGCGTGTGATTGTCATCTCGCACAAGGACCGCACTGACCACTTCATCACCAACCCCAAGGTATAAGTACAAGATATCGCCAGGCTTCGGTCTTGTCAACACCAAGTCAAAAGATAAATAGGCCTTTAGGCACACGAATGCCTCTTCGCATTCTGCCGTCCATCCGAAGACAGCTTTCTTGAATATGGCCTTGAAAAGGGGAGGCACCTCTCGCCTTGCTTAGAGATAAACCGTCCTAGAGCGATAACACGCCCGGTTAGCTTCTGTATCTCCTTTACAGTTTGAGGGGATATCATGTCTTGGATAGCTTTGATCTTTGACGAGTTGGGTCGAATGCCCTTTTGACTGACCACGTAACCCAAAAATTTACCCGTTTGAAAGGCAAACATGCACTTTCAAGGGTTCAACTTCATTTGATATCGCTTCATCACTTTGAAGACTTCCACCAGATCAGAAAAGTGATCTTTGAAGCTTCGGCTTTTAACCAGTATGTCGTTGACATACGTCTCCATATTTCGCCCTATCTGCTTTTCAAAGACTTAGTTTGCCATTCGCTGGAAGGTGGCTCCAGTGTTTTTCAACCCAAAAGGCATCGCCGTGTAGCAATAAGTGTCTTTCGGAGTGATGAAGGTAGTTTTCTCTTCATCCTCGCGAGCCATGGGGATTTGATGATACCCTGAGTTGGCATCTAATAAGCTCAAGTATGCGTACCCGGCAGCCTGATCGACTAGCTGATCGATCCGAGGGAGTGGGTAACAGTCTTTGGGGCAAGCGTCATTCAAATATGTGAAGTCAATGTACATGCGCCACTCTCCCCTGGGCTTGGGAACCAAGACAGGGTTAGCTAACCAGGTGGGATATTGCACTTCTCGAATAAAGCCAGCGTCGAGAAGTTTTGCAGCTTCCCTTTCGATAGCCATTGCTTTTTTGGCAGAGAAAGCACGTCATTTCTGCTGGACCGGTTTTGCGTCAGGGTTGACCTTGAGTCGATGTTCCGCCACCTCTCGCGGGATACCAGGCATGTCGGATTGTTTCCAAGCAAACTCTCCTTTGTATTTATTCAACAGTTGGGCTAACTGAAAGTTTTCCTCTGGGCTGAGGTTATCGCTAACCAGAAATACGACCCCGTCCACCCCGTTAACTGGGACGTGATTCATTTTGTCTATGGGTTGAGTGCGTTTCTCATCATTTTGTTCATATGGATCAACTGTCACGCATACATACCTATCGCAACTCTTCTAAGTCATGAGCAGGTAGCATTCAGCCGCTAACTTCTGATTACCCCGGATTGAGACCGCACCATCCCAGGATGGATACTTCAACTTCAGGTGTTTTTGCGATATCGGTGCTCCGAAACGGTTGAGGAATGGCTGCCCCAATATGGCGTTATAAGGCATATTTAGATCCACCACCAAGAATAAAAGTTCCTCCGACCGTTTGGAGGTATCTTCCTTGAAATACACAGGCAAAGTGGTTACTCCAGTCACAGGAATAGGGACTCCGTCTACTCCAATAATGGGTTTTTTACAGGGTGTAAGCTCGTTGTCAGGACACTTCATGAGATTGTAAGCTTCCAGTGAAAACAAGTTCACGACACTTCCGTTGTCAACTAGAGTCCTTCTAACTCCATGGCTAGCGATAATGGGCGTAACTAGTAACGCATCATTATGTGGATATACCACGCCTTTCTCATCTTCTTTAGAAAAGGATAATATCATACGATCCAGGGCGCTTATCGCCTCGCTCTTAATCGACATGCTCACTCACTTCCGCTTATCCCCTGACGCGGGTGCCAGTTGTGCGGACTCATCCAAATAAGGTGTGCCTCCCGCAATGATGTTGATGATGGGTACATCTTCGTCGTTAATCGTGAGAGTTTCTCTATCTCTTCCTGCAAGACCTGCGTCGTTGCCTAGGACACGGGAAGGCGTTGGTCTGTCGTCGGCTACTCTGTTTGCTGAGTTATTCTTAGCCTCTTCTCATGTTTTGATAGCGAATTCTCCCAGATAACCTTCTTCGACTAGGCGCTCTATTGCTAATTTGAGCTCTCTACATACTTTCGTAGAGTGCCCCTTGGCCTTGTGAAATTTGCAGTAAGCGTTTTCTCTTCTTCCCAAGGTTACCCCCGGCCTCACAGGGGCTGGATAACGGATGGGTAGATTCCGCTGTTCCACTATCGCTAGTATTTCTGCCCTGGGTAAGATGAAAGAAGGAAGGTTTGAGTCATGTACTCGTCCCTTAGGGGGATCTCCCTGTCGTTGTGATGAGGAATCACCAGACCTTCCCTTTGAGGAGTTGCCTCTCCTCTAGTTAGAGGTCCTGGGAATGTGATCATTTCCCTGAGCGTAATCGTCGATGAACCAATCTTCGGTAGTAGTGGGAATAGGAGCGTTATGGACTGGAGGCATAGCTGGCAGCATGTTTCGAATCATGTCCCTATTCTCTTCCTCTTCCATCCTCGCATAGTTGTGGGATTTCAGCCTTAACGCATCTAAGATTGCGGGTGGGTCAACCATTAAAGCTTCTCTAAGCTTTCCATAACAACAGTTTCACTTTAAGGCTTCGATGGCGAAATCAACCGTTACACCTGGCGTTAGCGACATCTCGGTGTCGAAATAATGAAGGAAACTCCTCAAGGATTCCTGAGGTTTTCTGTGCAGGTCAAACAAGGCAGCATCAGACTTCCTGATAGGGACTACGGTATTGAATCGACTCCTGAATTTAGATTTCAACTGCAAGAAGCTGTCAATAGACCCACCCGGAAGACCTTCAAACCATAAGCGTGCGACCCCTAACAAGGTCATTACAAATATCTGACACAAAGCAGCGTCATTGTGGGTCTGAAATTGTACAAAGTCCTTCACCTTGTCAATGTGAGAGATGGGATCTCTAGTACCGTTATAGGATTCTGAGGGAAGCTTCACATGTCGACTGACTCTGTGACGCCTTATGCGCAGGCTAAAGGGGTGGCCAGAAGTATCATCAAGAATCTCATGCGCATGCCAAGGTGGGGATACCTCCAAATGATGCCTGCGATCTCGCAGATTTCTATCACGATGTCGCCTTGGAGAGGGGCTGCGACTCCTCGGTGAGCGAGTTTGATGTCTCCTACTGTTGGATCTTTCACTCCCTCCAGGAGATATATCTCTATCGTTTTCATCCCTCCTACCATCCCAACGACCTCTGTCCTCGTCACGCCATTGTCGTCCCTCTTGAGGGATAGGAAGTAAAGGAGCCTGTGGCACGTACGGCTCCACTGTCCTATGAGCAAATTGTACAAGGCCGACTGACGCATTCAACGGAGGCAACGTCGGAGGGGCGCTCGCCTGCAACGGGGACGACAACCGCCGTTTCGCGATGATAGGTGGAGTAAAAACAAACTGGGATGGACACCTGATCCAGAAGCGCTAGGCGTGAATCTAGTGGCCAATTCCGTTAAATGGTCCAACTGGGCACGATGGGCTGAAATTGAGCTCGCGAAAGGGTTATTCGTGCTGTCTATTACGGATCCCCTTGACTGAGGAGTAAAATGACTGGACCCCACTATTTGGGATAAAAGAGTATGTGGCTGGGACACAAACGTTCCCGCTACTTGTTCAGGGGAAAGATCTGACATTCCTGGAGGAATTTCTTGCACCGAGGTGGAAGCACCAGACGTGGCGAAAGCGAAAAGTCGTCTGCGGGTATCAAATTGAAGGCTAGAGGACTGAGTCAACGGAGGATCTGAATCAGAAGCCATAATCTTCCAATTCTCAGAAGAACAGAGCTTGGCTATTAAGGATGCTCACTTAATTAGAACCAAAGCTCTCAATGAAAGCACCAATTTGATAAGATTTGATTGTCTGTGGGAGCGGGGTAGGGATTATGACTGTCTGGAATCACGGTTGTGGCAGTCCATCGTACCTGAAAAGCGCCGGAGGGGGGGCTCCGGCGTATACACTCCGATGCTTAAGTTAGTATGGTTGTGCAATTTGGCAGAGATTTGGGTAGAGAATCCCTTCTTACCTTTGATCTAGAAATGAGTGGTATTTATAGGTAAAAGAATGGATGTTACCCTAGGGGTGAGCATTATCGCGGGGAGAGAACGCTTGGGATGACGTCAGCACGCGTCAGCATGATAGGGTATCGCTGGTGAGATATCGCCCGTTAAGGGTTGTCGGGGCTGCCTGGGATAGGATGACGCAGTGTGGGCCCCCCTCCCCCGCTGATGTCGACCATCCCAGGATTCCTCGGCTTAACGCGGGCGTTGACGCCAGTCAAGGTTTACAGGGACCTAGCTTTGACTTGGGGTGAGAAGACAGATATACCCTTGGTGTTTCGTCAATTGTTATCAATTACTTAAATTGGTTTTTTCTTATTTTGTTTCCTAGTTTTTGAAACATTAAAACGGAGGTGCAGATTAGTAAATGCTAGCTAGAACTTAATTAATAAAGTAGATTTGTTATATAATGGGTTACTGATTGAGCATTAATTTCTCATACTTTTATTGTCTAATTACTTGTAAATTGGACAGTAAAATTATTGATTTTTATGGATTCTCCCTGCTTTTTGAAGGTTGATAAAAAGGAGAACATCACTTGCGGAGCACAATATCAGACATCCGAAATTGTCTTGGCCACGGGCTTGGCCAAGACACTCGCGATAGAGACAAACTGTAGTAGCAGACTTGAGAACGCGAGATGGCAGTTGCAGTGACTGCGAAATTTGAGGGATTTGCAATCATAACTGGAAGACTCCCTCTTGAACAATATTTGATCTTTCTCAAACAATTTATCTTTATCTTTATTTTTGTTTTATCCTTATCATTTTATTTTAAGAGTTTGAGATAGAGTAGGACTAGGAAACAACCTTGTGGAAGGGTTCTCTCCATCTCTCTCTGACGCAGACTACCATTCAGATTTTGCTCTGTAAATTCCAGTTATGGAATTTACGGATTTAATTCCTTTCATGCAAATAACAAAATCATTTTCCTCCATGAATACGTCTGGCTAAATACTCGTTCTTGTTAAGGGCTATTGAGCCAAGTTTCTTATGTTTCGTGAGATCTAAGTATTCTTAATAATCTTTATCTCTGTAATTATTTATTTTCTGGTTTAACAAATCGCTTTCTTGTTAAAGTTTAGAATTGATCACTCTTAGATTTTAGCTGGGAAGTTGCAATGAACCTATAAGGGGACGAGTGAAACCGGATAGGCCAAGTGGACAACTAGACCTCGAGATAGTCTAGAGAAAATGAATAATATAACTCAAACCCGATTGACAACCGAAGGCCTTAAGTGTGAGGTAAACTTGAGTTAGGCGTTGTCTTCCCCTACGCCATTAATGACTAAGGTAGTAAACCCTTTAACCAGTAAGGTGCTATTTGGTAAGGATTGTCTAGTAGGGAGTACCCGCTAGGGAATTTGATAAAGGAGGGAAGTATGAGTGTATAAGAGTCCTTGCATTCCATAGCAATGCTATAGAGACGAAGATGAACATCATTGAATTAGTGACCGAAGCCTAAGAAACGCAACTTTCAAAATGCCCTTACTAGAAATTTCCATCCTTTGAATTTCCAACCCAGCTATTTTATCTTGGTCAAGCCCATTTTATTGTTTAAATTGTTGTTCATTTATTTTCAGTTTTAGAATCAAACGAGCCAGGTCAGTGACGAGAAAATCAACCCAAAAACTACACACCCAATGAGTCTCTGTGGATGATCTTCTTACCACCATCTACAAGCCCTTAGTGGGTCGTGATAAGTTGTAACTCATACTCATTTTACAACTATTTTTTACGCACTCGACATGCGATCAAATTTTGGCGTCATTGCTAGGGATTCTAATGGTGTTTGTAGTTTTCATTTTTGTTTTTGTTTTTTCTCTTGTTGACCAGGTCCTCAAAAGAAGAATTAATCCCATAAAATCCAGAGCTCACTAGGACCGAGACGCAGATTAGGAAGAAAGCAAAAAGGAAGATACAAGAAGTAACAGAATCAGAAGCTTTTATTTCACAGTCAAATTCTAACTGTCGCACCCTCGCGAGCGATTTGGACGAAGAAAATAACACATACAATGAAGTCGCCACCCTATTATTTCTAAGGCTGAGGGAAACCTAAAGTCCAAAAAAGGAAGAAAGTAAAATAAAAAACTAAGGCACAACAGAACGGGTCTAACCAGAGAACTACAGTTCGGGGTTGATTTATGGACTCGGGAAGGTGTTAGGCACCCGAGTCTCATCTTAAAAAGGTTATCGGTTCTAAAAAAAAGTGTTTGAAAATCACATTGAAAAACAAATAATTGAGCCTTCAGGGGAATCGCTGCTTTAGTTCTTACGTTGGTAGGATCGATTTTATCCTAATTATTTACCGAGTTGTTAAAACGAGAATAAACATTTTAATCCTCTAAGAAAATAAAAGGGTCGGTTGTATACCTATTCCAATTAGATTTCATCGAGTTTAAAATTAGTCTGATTTCATGCAAAGTTAATTATGTGGAATTACTGTCGTTTTATTAATCTTCACCAAAGGGACGACCTGCTATCATTATCGGGCCATACATGATTAATCCTATTAACTAGGTGATTCTAAACATGCATAGACTATCAAAGTACCATTTTTACATGAATGCGGGAAAACACGTTGAAAAGAGAAAAAAACTAAGGAGTGGGGTCGAAGCCGCGCATGAAACACATTTATTATAAGCATAATATAAAATACATTCATCCACGACAATTAATTAAAGTGAGTAATTAAACCAAGTTACTTCTCATGCAAACAAATTAATTTAAAATCTAACAATTCTAAATAGTCATGCATACAAAATATATACGGAAAGTTTCGAATAAATAAAAGGGAAAGGAAGGTATACTTGAAGACGGGTACCGATTAATTCTAACCTACAAAGCCGAGGTTAGTAGCACAAGCAATAATAAATAATAAATAAATAACTAATTATTACAAGCAAGCAAACAAAATAATTAACTAACTATTACAAACAATTAACGAATTATTAACTAACTATTACAGACAAACAATTAATTAATTGGCACAAAAATAAAGCAATGGGCCAAGATAATTAATCCAAACCAGCCAAAATTGGGTTGAGACAGCCTCGGCCCATTACCCCAAACCAGCCTAGCCCAGCAGCCCAAACTCTCTTCCTTCTCTGATGGGCTGGCCCAACCAGCCAGCCCAAACCAACCAACCAAACCCTTCGACCCAGCAGCAAACCTGCTGCTCTTGATGGGTTGTCCCAACCAGCCGGCCCAAACAACCAACCAAATCCTTCAACCCAGGAGCAAACCTGCTGCTCTTAGCTGGCCCAAACCCAAACTACCTTCTTCCTCCAACTCTCACTGCCGTCGCCGCCAACCACCTTACAAATCCGGCCATCGCCGTTAGCGACAATAAACCGATCGTATCTCTAGCCAACTCCAACCCGACCTAAACCACTCCAAACCGAACTGTATCTCTACCCATACAAATCAAACCCGTATAATACAAACAAAACCCATATAATATCCCTTTATCTATAGAAGTCAGTTCTAACCAAATTTACCCCATACAAATCAAACCCTTTCTTCTTCCAATTAGACCCAACCTGAAAATTAAAACAAAACAATAGCAAACCAGCAACAAACCAAGAACAAGAAAGTAATAGATGATGATGATGAAGAATAGCAAAAACAAAGTAAAAATGATTACCCTTCTTGCTTGTTGAAGCCAGTCAGAGGGAGAGAATGAAGGCGGTGAGGGTTGTGTGGTATGATCGGAATGGCAGTGATGGTGAGGTTGTGGGTGGGGGAGCGGTGATGGGTGGCTGGTTGCAGTGGGCGGTGGAGCTTGTGACAGTTGTGATGGTGGCAGTGGGAGGGATGAGATTGTGGTGATAGTGAGGTTGAAGATGAGAGAAATTGAGGGTGAGTGTCCGTGTGTCCGATTGAAGGTGAGGGGGAGGTTATTTATAGAGAAAAAAATGAGCACGTGCTGGTGATGGTCAGAGGGAGAAGGTGATGATGATTTAAATTACTCATGTCAGAATTTGGGTAGCAACACAAACTCCGATAAGTAGCTTGGCCAAGCAAGAGGATAAGAAGAAGAAATGTAAAAAGTTGGTTCTATAGTTTTCCCCACAACACGATTACAACATAGGCTGAGATGTCATCGGTCTTCCTCAATAAATACTAGAATGCCAGCAAAGTAGGGGCCGCGAGAAAAAAATTGGTTGTTGTCCAACAAAGGAGTAATGGGAGCCTTTTTTAGTATCACCAACGGTTCATGGATTTCAAAGACATATGCCCTACATACAGAGTGACACCCCAAGCCCTTGTCTAGTATTTCTATGATGGTATGAACCAGAAGGATAAGGACCGAGTGGATGCCACAGCTGGAGGAGCCTTACAGGATCTCACACCCACTAGAGCCCAAATCTTGCTCCAAACAATGGTTGACAACTGCCATAACATTAAATTTAATTAATGTTGAACAAAAATTGTCTGAAACTACTAACTAACTTTAAAATCTCTCTGCAGGTGCACCAATTCCAACAACAGCCCCTGAGTAGGTGGCAATGGTGTGTGGGGTATGTCAACAACAGGATCATCTGACCTATAATTGCTACATGGTGTAGCAACCGGGTGATCCAGTTCAAGTCAATGCAGCATACGGATACAACCAGGGGCAAAATTTTCCCCACGAGAGCAACCAGTACTTCTGGAGGAGCCACTTAAATCTAAAATGACGGCAGGACCCACCACAACAGAATCAGGGTGCACCTCAGATATTTTAGGGACCACAATAGCCTCAACAATCTCCAATTAACTTCCAACACTTTGTGCCTCGACCCCCACAGAATCAAGTCCCTGTGCTATAACTGCCACCTGTACCTCAGCCTTTGAAGCTCACTAGTGTGCCGATAGAGGAAGCTGTCCAAAAATTCATGCAGGCAACATAGTCCATCCTGACAAAAATGCAAAACAAATAACCTAGTTGACACAGAAGCAACCGGAAAAGCAAGGAAGACTACCTTCAACCACGGTGGATAATCCGAAGTACAATGTCATTGCTATAAATATGAGGAGTGAGAGTGTACTGCCAGAGAGGGGGGGTGTAAAGACAGACCAAGAGATTGAGGCACAGATGTTGCAGAAAGAGGAGGAAGAAATACAGACAAAGACAGGATTGACTGAGCCTCGGGCCAAGCCAGACATTGAAGCAAAAATGGGAATGGAAGAAATAGTCTTGGCCAAGCCCGTGGCCAAGACAAATGAGAAGGTTAGAATCCAACAGGAAGTGATAGGAATTCCACCCCTTTTTCCTCCTAGATCCTCTAAGATAAAAAAAAAAAGAAGAGGCAAAAGAATTTATGAACATTTTTAAAACAATTGCTATGAATATTCCTATGCTTGATTTGATTGCTAAAGTACCTTCTTATGCTAAATTTCTTAAGGAGTTGTGTACCAACAAAAGCAAAACTTGCAGATGTTGAATGAGTTAACCTCAACCAAAATGTTTCTGCAGTTTTACAAGCCAAGTTTCCTGAGAAGTGCTGATAACAATACTCCTAACGACAACGGTATTTTTGTCTTATACCCCGCGGTGGGGGGAAAACTGCTGCTCCTACCGCCCGGCAGCATTGAGGCTATCGCCTCTCTCTATACGACTAACACTGGGATGGTCGACATCAACGAGGGGGTCCCACATGTCACTTCGTCGTGACACAGGGCGTTATCCCATCCCAAGCCGAACCTGGCATTTCGTGAGAAGCGTAGGCGCTGCCTTAACTAGGTAACGCCTACCCCCATACCTATATCTGACGCAGCGATAGCACATTCCATCAACGAGGAACTCTAACTCCCTGACGGGAACGTTAGCACCTTGTGACCAAGATCACCTGGAAATGCTCCACTTTTGCCTATAAATACCTCTGCCATAAAGGAGGAAGGTAAGCCTAAGCTTGCTAGCAAAAGCTCTGCTATTTCCAGGTGACCCCCTCCGGCGCTATGCAGGTACACCGAACGTCGAGGACGGCCGACCCCAAGAACCATATACCTCTACTACCCTTCAGCAAATAGTCCGAATCTTATCAAGTGCAAAGACCAAGGCACATTTACAATCCCGTGTAAGATAGGGAATAAGATTGTGGAAATGGCCCTCTGCGATTTAGGAACCGGAATTAACGTGATGTCTCTAAGTGAGTATGAGACACTACAGATGGGAAAAATGAGGAATACCAAGGTGGTAATTCAGCTGGTAGACAGGTCGGTAATTCATCCGAAGGGAGTAGTGGAAGATGTCCTTATTCAAGTCAACAATTTTATTTACCCCTGTCAATTTTTAAGTGAGTATGAGATAGTGGCAGACCTCAATGAAACTGATTCTCATGCTAATGTTGCAAATTGCCAAGCATTGCAGAGCACTAACTCTAAACTTTTACCCTCTATTGTGCAAAAACTAGAGATAGAGTTGAAGTCCCTACCAGAACACCTTAAATACGCCTTTCTTGGCCAAGCCAATAACCTACCCGCGATCATCTATAGCAAACTAGCAAAAGATAAGGAGAATAGATTAGTAGTTGTGCTGAAGGAGCACAGAGAGGCTATAGGCTGGACGATGACGAATATTAAGGGACTATCCTCTACCATATAAACCCACAAAATACACGTGGAAGAGGATAAGAAGTCTATCTGACAACCCTAGAGGAGATTAAACCGTCCAATAATGGAAGTTGTCAAGAAAGAAATAATGAAGTTACTTACCCAATTTCTGACAACGCTTGGGTCTCTTCTATGCAGGTGGTACCCAAGA
Organism: Viola odorata; assembly: GCA_963691705.1. Lineage (NCBI taxonomy): Eukaryota > Viridiplantae > Streptophyta > Magnoliopsida > Malpighiales > Violaceae > Viola > Viola odorata. The sequence continues at coordinate 13,748,945 of OY829543.1, forward strand.
AAATAGGTATCATAGTGATAAAAGGAGATGATGGAACAAAATGGACAACCCGAGTATAAAATGGATGACGAGTCTGCATAGACTACCGAAGGCTGAATACAGTGACAAGAAAAGATCACTTCCCACTGCCTTTCATTGACCAAATGGTAGAGAGGCTAACTGGAAAATCACATTACTATTTTCTAAATGGCTATTCAGGTTTTCACCAGATCCTGGTGGCACCTGAGGATCAAGAGAAAATAACCTTCACCTGCCCATTTGGGACATTCGCCTACAAACGCATGTCATTTGGGTTGTGCAATGCACCGGCAATGTTCCAAAGGTGTATGATAAGCCTCTTTTCTGAATACGTGGAGGAGAGCATTAAAGTGTTCATGGATGACTTCACCGTGTATGGTGATAACTTTGATCAATGTCTCTTTAATATGAAAAACATTCTCAAGAGGTGTATTGATACATGTTTGGTTCTTAATTTCGAAAAATGCCATTTCATGGTTGACCAAGGCATTGTCCTTGGCCACGTATTGTCAAAAAAGGGAATAGAAGTGGACCAAGCCAAGATAGATATTATAAAAAAATCTGCCTTACCCCTCATGCTTGCGTGAGGTCAAAAGTTTTCTTGGCCATGCTGGTTTTTATCGCAGGTTCATTAAAGATTTCTCGAAGATTGCGGAACCAATATGTAGATTGTTGCAGAAGGACGTGGAGTTCAACTTCGATGAACCTTGTCAGAAGTCCTTTGAGGAGCTGAAGGAGAGGCTGATATCAGCACAAATCATACAGGCACCATACTGGAGCTTGCCTTTTGAATTTATGTGCGATGCAAGCAATACAGTTGTTGGTGTTGTTCTTGAGCAGAAAAAGGGCAGAGATCTACATGTGATCTACTATGCCTCTAAAATGCTAGATGAGGCCTAGAAGAATTACACGACAATTGAAAAATAACTTTTTGCAATAATTTTTGCCCTTGAAAAATTTAGATCTTATTTATTAGGAACCAAAGTTATTGTATATTCTAACCATACAACATTAAAATTCCTCTTGGCCAAGAAAGAGGCCAAGCCCAGACTGATACTTATAGGGATTTGATTTAGAGATTAAAGACAACAAGGGAAGGGAAAATGTTGTAGCTGACCACCTCAGTAGATTCCTAGAAAATCCAGAGCCGGTGAGAGAGGAGTTTCTGGATGAGCACCTTTTCGTGGTCTAGACAATAAGGCCCTAGTACGCGAAAATTGTAAATTTCCTCGCCGCAGGAAAACACCATGGGGATTTGATAACTCAAGAAAAGATAAAAATTAAACATGACAGTAAGTATTATATTTGGGATGTACCCTATCTATGGAGGGTAGGATCAGATCAGTTACTGAAGAGGCGTGTGCCTAATAACGAAATCCCTTCCATCTTGAACTTCTATCATTCACATGCATGCGGTGGACATTTTGGGGCTAGAAGGACATCCCTACAAATTCTTGAGTCTGGCTTCTATTGGCCAACTATCTTTCAAGATAGTTTTCTCCTTTGCAAAACGTGTCCCGAGTGTCAAAAAATGGGTAATATAAGTGCCAAAAATCAAATGTCAATGACTTATTATTTCATGTGAAATATTTGATGTGTGCGGCATTGATTTTATGAGACCTTTGCCAAGTTTATTTGGTAATTGTTACATACTGCTGGCTGTATATTATATTTCTAAATGGATAGAGGTGAAAGCCACTAAAAATGATGATGCTAGAACTGTTGTTTCCTTCACTAAATCTAACATTCTCAACAGATTTGGTGTCCCTAGAGGGATCATTAGTGATCGAGCGACCCATTTCTGTAATAGAATTATTGAATCTTTATTCAAGAAATACAGCATCACTCACAGAGTATCAACAACCTACCACCCATAAATGAATGGCCAGGAGGAAATGTCGAACTAAGAGGTAAAATCGATCTTGGCCAAGACAGTCAACCCGGAATGGCGTGACTGGAGCCAGCGATTGGATGACGCATTGTGGGCACATAAGATGACCTATAAAACACTAATCGGGATGACATCGTACAAGCTAGTATATGGGAAGACCTATCACATACCCGTAGAGATGCAACATAAGGCATATTGGGTAGTCAAGAATTGTAACATGAGCTACAATGAAGTTGGAGAGGCGAGGAAACTACAAATTCATGAGCTGAAGGAGCTGTGATACGATCATGGATGAGGATATATCTTCCCCAAAGGGCCCACTCCACGCATACGAGCGAGAGCCAAAAAGGAAGCCGAGCAACGGAGAAGATACTGCTAAGCTCTCTAACGACATGTTGCTAGCGTCGTTGTAGGAAGACTTAATTAAAGCATACTAGTGGCATGCCGTCAAGTACACTAGCGACATGCCACTAGCAACATTGAAGACTTTGTTTGCAATGTGTCTGTTTATTTCCTTTGGCTATTTCATGTACTGGCATAAATAACTCTTCCCTCCTCATTTGTAAGGGAGGCTAGGTTTAATTGAGAGTGGAAGTAAAGATGAGTTTCCTCCTTCCTTTCAAGTAGTCTCCTTAGTGCTTACCTAGGTGCGGGAAGCCTTGGTTTGAGTCAAGTAAAAATAATTAAGTGTCCTGTAATTTGTTGTTCATTGAGGGAGTTGAACTCCTCCTTCATTATTGAGTCAAGCGTTGCTCCTCCTATTTGTAATTGAGGTGAGTGAGTTTAGTGATTGTGAGCGCAGCCTTACCACCTTTCCATGTGAGCCTGGTAGAAAAGAAAAGAAAAGAACACGTTCCCAAATTACCAAGTGGTTGTTTGAGCTTGCTGTATTGGTTTTTCCTTGAGTCGTTTAGCCGAGTTGATCATGGTAATTACTTTACCTCATCTTGTACCAAGTGAGTTGGAGAGTTGGGAGGTTGTGAGTGTAATAGAGAAGAGTGAAAAATGTGAGAAAGGTAAGATGGTTATACCTCATCTGAGTGAAGATAAAAGAGCGAGTGATGCATTAGAGAGTGCCGACAATATGAGTGAAAACCAGGGTGAGCAAAAATAGCTTCCATGAAAATATTGGGCATGCAAAGAGTGGTGAAAAAGTGAGTGTAATAGGGTGAAGTGAAAATACTAAGCGAAACACGCGAGGGAGAGTATTTTTCACTAACGTATAAAAATATTAGTTTTTTGAATTTTTGCAGGTATCAAAAAAATAGATCATCGATAAAGGCAGCCAATTCAGGAATGACAGAGGCCGACCGAGGCAGTCATTTCGGGCATGACAGAGGCCCAACAAGCAGTCATTTTAGAAGTGATAGAGGCCGACCGAGGCAGTCATTCTAGACCAGACAGATGACCGACAAAGGCAGTCATTTTATGAGTGACAGAGGCTGACAGAGACAGTCATTCCACACCAGATAGATCATCGATAAAGGCAGTCATTTTAGGCGTGATAGAGGCCGAAAGAGGCAGTCATTTTAGGAGTGGCAGAGGCCGACCGAGGCAGTCATTTCAGATGAGATAGATCGCCGACAGAGGTAGTCATTTGAGGAGTGATAGAGGCCGATCGAGGCAGTCATTCCACACCAGATAGATCACAGACAGAGGCAGTCATTTCGGACGTGACAGAGGTCGAAAGATGTAGTCATTTTAGGAGTGGCAGAGGCCGATCGAGGCAGTCATTCCACACCAAATAGATCAAAGACAGAGGCAGTCATTTCGGACGTGACAGGCCAAAAGATGTAGTCATTTTAGGAGTGGCAGAGGCCGACCGAGGCAGTCATTCTAGACCAGATAGATCACCGACAGAGGCAGCCATTTTAGGAGTGATAGAGGTCAAATGAGGCAATCATTTAGGATAAGACAGACGTCTATCGAGGCAATCATTTTAGGATGATCAATGTGATCGCAAGCGTATGGATTTGAGGATGAATCCTCTTAAAGGGGGATGGGATGATATGATCATGGATGGGGATATATGATATATCCATCCCCAAAGGGCCCACTCCACGCGTATGAGCGAGAGACAAAAAGGAAGCCAAGCAATGGAGAAGATAGTGCTTAGCGGCATACCGCTAAGCACACTAACGACATACACTAGCGTCATTGTAGGAAGACTTAATTGACTGCCTGATTGGCTAGCTAGGAGGATATTGCACTTCCCAAATGAAGTTGGCATCAAGGAGTTTCTTAACTTTCTTTTCGATTGAATCCATTTTCTCCTTAGAAAAAACCCTTCTCTTTTGTTGAACTGGTTTGACATCCGGATTCACATTCTACCAGTGTTGAGCTATTTCTCTGGGAATCCTGAGCATATCTGATGAGACCCATGCAAATTCTCCCTTATATTTGGTCAACAGCTCGACCAACCGTTCTCGTTCTTCCGGTTTCAGTTTCTCACTAACTAGGAAACTTCATCCATATGTTCCTTCTATCAGGACTGGTAACATCTTTTCCATGGGTTGTGTATGCCTTTCCTCTATTGTTTCAAATGAATCTTCTATAACACACATGCATCAATCATTGCCTACGCCAATCATTACCAGGTAGCACTCGGCAACCAACTTTTGATCACCTTTGAGTGCGACAATTCCATCCCATGAAGGGTACTTTATTTTTAAATGCTTTTGGGAAAAGATAGCCCCAAAGGAATTAAGAAAAGGCCGGCCAAGGATGGCATTATACGGTAGGTTAAGTTCTACCACCACGAAAATTTGTTCCTCTATTCTTCGTGAGGAATCTTCTCGAAATGTTAACCACAAACGTACTATGCTGGTTACTGACATTGGCATTCTGTCGACACCGATGATGGGTTTCTCACACCTAATAAGATCATACTCTCTATCGCACCCTTTTTTTTTGGTTTGTTACTAATGCGACGCGGGTTCGGGACGACATGTGAGATGAAATTGGACTCATCTCACAAAATGAAAATGAAGTCGCCACCCTATTTTGTTTCTAGGTTTAGGGAACCTAAAGTCATGGCATAAAAATAAAAAATAAGCCAAAATGGGTCTGAACCCGAGAACTGTGGTTCGGGGTCGTATTATGGACTCGGGAAGGTATTAGGCACCCGAGTCACATCCAAAAAGGTTACCGGTGAAAGGAGGTGTTTAACCATGCTAGAAGAAATATAAAAATCCTAATCTATTTGATCATGCCCAACAGATAAAATTCTAACAATTCTAAATAGTCATGCATATGAGCGTAAATGCGAAAAAGCGTGAATAAATAAAAAGGGTGAGAAATGCTTACTTGTGAAGGGTATGAGAGGTTGATTTACCCTACAAAGTCGAGATTATTAGTTCGGGAAAATGATAGTCGAAAAATAGGTAAATATTTAATGACTTATCGTGAGCAAACAAAATAATTAATTTAGCAATCACATGCGAGTAGAATAATTAAACATGCAAAAGCATATGAAAATAATAATTAAACATGCAAGCATACGAAATAAATAAATTGTACAAGCATACGGAAATTAAATAAACAGTACAAACATAGACAAACATACGGAAATTAAATAAACAGTACAAACATACAGACAAACATACAAAAATTAAATAAACAGTACAAACATACCGAAATTAAATAAATAGTACAAACATTGGTACAAAAATAAATGTGATGGGCCAAAATTGGGCTCGGTCCACTAGGCCGAGGAATGGGCCCGCGGGCTGGGCTAAGCCCTCTTCTTCCATGCTTGGGCGCATGCCCAAGCCTTTCCTTTCCACGCTGGGCCTGAGCAGGCCCAACTTCCGTTCCTTCTCTTGGGTTGCAGCCCATTCCGTGTTTCATTCTTTCTTTTTCTTTGTTGGGTCGTTGCCCAACCCCTCTTTTTTTTTCCCTTCTTATTCCTTTGGCCAACGCAACTTCACTTTCTTCTCCTCTCCTCTATTTTTCTTTCCCTTTTCTAGCTTCCGTTCCTTCTCTTGGGCTGCAGCCCATTCCTTGTTTCATTCTTTCTTTTTCCTTATTGGGTCGTTGCCCAACCCCTCTCTTTTTTTTCCTTTCTTTTTCCTTTGGCCAACGCAGCTTCACTTCCTTCTCCTCTCCTCTATTTTTCTTTCCCTTTTCTTTCTTTTCTCTCCTCCTGACCGTAGACCTTCCCCTTCCTCTCTTTCCCCTTATTTTCTTTTCTTTTTTCTTTTTCTTTGGTTTGGATTTGATCGTGATTGGGTGGATCTAGATTATAGCTGGGTGGTTGGTGTTTGGCAGTGGCGGCGAGGTGTTGGACATTCGGCAGTGGCAGTGTGGTGGTGGCAGAGACGGTGGTGTGGCTTGGCAGTGATGGGTAAAGGTTTGCAGCATGGCTTGTGGGGGCTGGGTAACGGCAGCCTGTGGTGTTGATGTCGCCGGCGAGGAGATTGACGGGGAGAAAAAGGATCTAAATTAAATGAATTGGGTGAGGAAGTAAATTAATTTGGCAGGATTTAATTGAATTTGGCAATAGATGGCTTTTGGCTTTAGCATTGGTTTAATTGGTAGAGACTGGATTGAATTGATGAAATTGGCGTGTAAATTGGTGTGAGTGAAGATTGGTGAGGGAGCGTGAGAGTTGAGAGTTTGTGGATTGGTTCCACCCCCCACCCCCTAATTGGAAAATTTCCTTGGCTATTTATAGAGGGAGAAATAGAGATTGAGTGTTGGATGAGGGAGTAGAGATGATGATGATGATGGTTAGAGGTCGAGTAGGCTTGGAAAATAAAGTACGAAGGTGAGGGAGGAATTAAATGCTTGGAAGAAATTAAAGAAGAAGAGGTTGAGGATGTCTCGTTTGAAGGAACAAGGAGAAATGGAGGGTAGTTTAATAGGAAAAAGAGATGACCGTTGGATGGTTGACCATCCACTGGTTGACCAATCCAACGGTTGTGATGAGATGGAGATGGCAAAAGTTTTAGTATTTATTTATTGGTTCAAGCCAATGATACGGGCAATTTCGCCTGAAAATGGATAAAAACTTGAACCAAAAATGCTAAAATGTAGAATAAAATAAGCTGAAATAATTACATTGAGCGACGAAAGGTTCGTTGTAGTTCGATAAAAAAATTGCTTGCAAGCGATAAAAATTCGAACAGAAAAATGCTAGGATAAAAATTGAACAAATTGCAATGAGATAGCGCGAGTTAGAAAAATAATAAAGAATAAGTAGCTAATGAGAGAAATTGTTCGACAATTGGTTTCGAGAATTTTACTCGGAACTGATGTGAGATCGAACGGAAAAAGTGAAAAAAAAGTAAAAAAACATGAAATAAAATTTAGATGACATGAAGCGTAAAAATAAACATCAGTTGCACAAAAATAAATGGATGTGGGATTTTAGAAAAAATGACTCTAGAACTGAGAAAATATTTAATGATGAAAAATTAAAAGTCAAAAATCGGGTAGCAACACTCTCTCAACTTCATTTTATCTTAGGCTTCCAAGGATAATAAATTGACCGCGCTACCGTTATCCACCAAGGTTCTTCTAACCCCACCTCCTTGATGCATGCCGTTATCACCATGGCATCATTATGGGGATAAACGACCCCTCTTTCTACACCTACGTTAGGAGTCATGGACATTTACATATTAAATCTATCCAAGTAACACCGTAATGATTCTCCTTCCTTCTGATAGAGATCAAACAACGTTGTTGATGACTTCTCTAAAGGAATAGATGTGCTGAATATACTCTTGAACTTTTTCTCTAGCTGTGAAAAGTTATCGATTGAGCCTACCGGTAACTGCTAAAACCACTTCTCAGCCATTCCCGTCAGTGTCAAGATGAAGATTTGGCACAATGCCTCATCGCACTTGGTCTGGAATCTCATGAATTTCATTATCCTAGTCAAATGGGTAAGAGGATCCTTGGTTCCATCATAGACTTTCGTGGGGGTCTTGATCCGTCGGCTGACTTGAAGCTTCCTCACTCAATAAGTTAGAGGATTTTTTGGATCATCGTCTCTTTCCTTCTTAGGAGATTCTGACTTTTACGAATGACAATTCTCGTTCTCTTGTGACTGTGCCTTCGCTTTCCCTGAAGATTGCTCTACCTTAGAGGATGAGGTCTTAGTGACCTATCCCGTCTCTTTCTGCTTTCCATCTATTGATGTGGACAGTAAGAGGATTAGGTTTCTCTGTCATTATATCTCCCAGTCCGATAGCTAGCTACGTGTGTTGATAGCACATTTTTATTGTAGGTTTTTCTTCCTTATTTCTGCCATTTCGAGGGCATGATACTTCTGATTTGCCCTTTTTTCCCATCTTTTTGCAGATCAGTGGCTAAAGAAGAAAAGAGCGAAAGCGAGCGATTTTGGAAGGATTTCTGGAACTTTGGAGCATCGAGGTCTAGAAGAGCGGAAGGTCATCGTGCGCTCGACACTAACCAGACCAGTGAGCAGTTTTGTGCCCTTGACATATCCGCATCGGATCAAAGTTCAAACGCCAAAGAAAGGAATCTCTGAAGATTCGCACGAGATTCTAAGCGTTTCTAGAAGATGTCAGGCGCTGCCAAAAGATCCCAGAATATTCACTCTGCACGGGATCCTTCCTATGTGTCGTCACCCTCTAATGCGCTAAAGCTCTCTCTCCTTAGCTGTATTTTATCCCTTAGCTAGTTTTTAGGCTATTTAAGCTAAACTTTAGGGTTTTTGTAAGGAGGCTGATCCTAGGACACTCTCTCTCTCTTTACCAAAATTTTAGGGATTCTCTCCTCCTCTTTTTGAGCACCGTTGTTAGCTTGTAAAAGGGAAAGCATTGATTTCCTCAATCGGTTTATTCTAATACACTTCTCTTTTATTTTCTTTTAATATTGTTTATGCTATTCTCTTCTACTACTTGATGTTTATATATATTTATGAGTAGCTAAATTTTCTTATCTTAGTAAAAGATGTTTCAAAGGTTGTAAGGTTCGGTTAAGAGGCCTAAAGCAAGCTTAATACATTCTCTTGTCATATTCGGTTGTTTATCATTTTATTTCCATGCTCATTTAGAAATATTAAGGGCTTGATCAACTATTAATATTTATGTGTGAGTACTGTCATTCTCTTGGTTATAACTAACGCGAAGCCGGGTTAAAGTAGACACCTAGTGGGGACATCGTGAGAGGTCTTTCATCTAGGGGTAAATGGTCGTTTAGGGTATGTGATGCGAGCTTGATACACTGAGATGTCATGCCCTAGATCTGTCTTGCCTCCACTTCATGGGAGTTTTGACTAGTACCTCCCCGCATTCATGCCTGGGGATAGCAAAACGTCAAGGTTACCTCATATGTGGAAACGGGGGGTAGCTTCTACCTACGAAGGTAAGTAGGGCGTGTTGAGTGGAAACTAGGCCCCTATAGCGGGTCTGTGAATGAGTTTTGTGCCAATGATTAACTAAACTAAAATGCAACCCGAGAACATCTTTTGCTAAGATCTTTTCCCATCAGATTAATATCTCTTTTACTGCTTTTCTTATTTTCTTGCCCTCGAACTGCTTTTGATTATCTTGCCCTTGATTGTTCTTCACTTTCATGCCCTCGAATGATTGTTACTTTTGTGTTGTGATTTGCGGTTTTAATTATTTATCTTGTTAGCTCCCACTTCTGCATTGATTGATTCGTTAATCAACATAACCCCCCCTAGTGTTACGTTTGTATTTGGTTATATTTCTTCCCTGTCATGCATTGAAACTGAAATATTATTCCTTCAATCTCTGTGGTTCGACCCTTCTGGCCCTTTACGCATTTATTTGTGCATCTAGGCATCAGGAAAATATTAGTATATTTGAGTGACGATCAAATTTTGACGTCGTTGCCGGTGATTGAACGGTACTAATTTTCTTTGTATTTGTATGACCAAGAGATCTGCACCATATTTACTCCCTCTAGATCTCGAGTTGACTAGAACTGAAAGGGGACTTCGACAGCAAGCCTGAGGACCTCCTGGCCAGCGTAGAGGAATCCCTTATCCTGCCCTCGAAAGACAACCTGCCAATCTGGATGACCCAGACCATCAGTTCTATCAAGACCTAGCCTACCTTCATCGAGGTCTCGAAAACCCACCTGCAGCCTTCTTTGATATTCCAGCTATGGAAAACCAGGATAATCATGTGCGTCCTGAAGACCCACTGCCACCTCCTTCAAATCAGCAGTCCATTGACCACCTCAATGCAGCCCCCGACATGTCGAACAATTGCATCGTCTGGCATGCTGTCTCTTATGATTGGACCCTCAAATCTGCCGTTATGCACCATCTGCATACCTTTCGAGGTGTTCTTAAAGAAAACGCTCTTCGTCACCTTCAATAGCTCCACTCAATTTGCGAGGCCATGAAACCTCCCAATGTCAGCATCAAGCAAGCAAAGCTGGGCGCTTTTATGTGGTCTCTCAAAGATGATGCCCTCGACTGGTATTATGACCTTCCGCAAAGATCCATCCACTCTTGGGCAAAGATGTCCAAGATCGTCACTAAGAAGTATTATCCAGCATCTATAGCCAACACTACGCGCAAGCAGCTAGTATCCATAGTCTAGAGGAAAGAAGAAGAACTTGTCCAGTATTATGAAAGATATTTGAAGATGCAGTCTATGTACCCCTCACACAACCTTAGTGAGCATGCCCTTATTTAGTACTTCTATGAATGCCTCAAGGTTCTCTCACTGCTCTCATACCAGCCACTGCCAAGGCTACCATCGAACTCATGGCCAAGAATGCTACATCTGAAGTTGGTAACAGTAGCAGCCAAGATGTCCAAGTTGCAGCACTGCAGAATCAGTTGACCGCCCTTACAGGGCTATTTCAGAATTTCATGGCAAGACAGTCCACACCGGTCAAGGCCTATCAAATCTGTAATTTTGTAGACCACCCTACGGATGCATGCCCCCATAATCCAGACGAGATCCAAGTGAACGCTTCCGGCCAGTATAATCAAGCCCCTTACGGTCAAAACTACAACCAGGGCTTGGAAGCAGCCGAATCCAGGATGGGTTCCAAACCCTCAGCCGTCGGGCCTTAACCAGCAACAGCACCCTTACGAGAACATCCCCCTCCTCTCAACATGTAGAACTTTAGACCCCGACCCACGTATAATCAGTATCAACGCCAACCTCCTCAAGATCAAACTTTCATCGTGCCCCCCAACTATCGCACCACCTTCTAATCCCGAACAGCAAAAGGAAATTGATGAACTTCGAAAGCAAGTGAGTACCATGATGGCAGAGATGAAGGAACTGAAGAATCAAGGAAGATTCCCACCTCAACTCAAAATGAACCCAAAGCACAATGTCTGTTCTGTGACTCTGCGAAGTGGAACGACCTTGGCACCTCCAACACCTCCGGCCCTTGATATAGAAAACTCTCTAGAGTCTAAACTCAAGCCGAAACCTAAGACGAAAAGCCCAAAGGTTCCCAGGTTCGTTGAGGTCATGGAAGACAGAATCCGCTCCCCTAGAGGTTCGCCAAGGAATGATCCTAACCCGCCCGAATTCACCCAAGAATACATTCACAAGATTCTCGTGCCCCCATTTCCCCAAAGATTGATGAAGTCCAAGAAAGAAAAGGAAGACAGTGAGATCTTCGACATGTTCAGCAAAGTGGTTGTCAACATCCCGCTCCTACAAGCAGTTAAGAATGTGCACTTGACAGAAGTCTGACATCAACTCTTCTAGATGTCGTGGCCTCGACACTTTCCACACCCCTTGAGCTGCATTTTGTCGTGGCTGGCCTAGAAGAGTGCACTATTGTCCCGTATGAGCCCACAGTGGTGTCTCCCAATTGTCCAGACTATGTGAAGTTGTCTCCATCTATTGATCAGGCTCCAGCCCTCGAATTGAAAGCACTGCCTTCTCATCTGAAATATGCTTATCTCGGCCCCAATGACTCTCTGCCAGTCATCGTCTCCAATAAACTCAACAGTTCTGAAGAGTTTGAACTGATTTCCTTGCTAAAGGAGTTTATACAAGCCATAGGCTGGACCATCGCAGACATTAAGGGCTTATCACTAGCAATATACACTCATCGCATTCACTTGGAGGATGCCAGCAAGATGATACGCCAGCCACAGCGTTGATTGAATCCGCCCATGATGGAAGTAGTGAGGAAAGAAGTGCTGAAGTTGCTAGATGCGGGTGTTATCTACCCCATCTCTGACAGCCCATGGGTCAGTCCGATACAAGTCGTGCCCAAGAAAACTGGTATCACCATCACCATTGGGCAAGACGGTAAATCTACTCCCACTAGAATCCAGAATGGGTGGCGAGTCTGCATTGATTATCGTCGTTTGAATGCTGCCACCCGAAAAGATCATTTTCCTCTTCCCTTCATAGACCAAATGTTGGAACGTCTCGTGGGCAAGACTCACTACTAGTGTCTAGATGGATACTCCAGTTTCCATCAAATCCTAGTTGCCCCCAAAGACCAGGAGAAGACTACCTTCACGTGCCCTTTCGGCACCTTTGCCTATAGACGTATGCCCTTGAGCTTGTGTAATGCCCCTGCCACCTTTCAACGCTGCATGGTGAGCATTTTTTCCGAATTGGTTGAAGATGGTATCGAGGTCTTCATAGATGACTTCACGGTTTATGGCAACTCATTTTCGGAATGTATGAGCAAATTGAAGAAATGTTTAGAGTGATGCATCGAGACCAATCTTGTCTTAAACTTCGAGAAGTGCCACTTCATAGTGGATCGAGGCCTCATTCGGGGCCATATCGTCTCGGCCAAGGGGATTGAGGTAGACAAGGCTAAGATCGAAGTGATAGAATCCCTGCCCTACCCAGCTAGTGTTCGCGATGTGCGATCTTTTCTAGGGCACGCTGATTTTTATAGAAGGTTTATCAAGGATTTCTCTAAAATCGTGCAACCCTTGTGTCGTCTACTCCAAAAAGAAGTTACTTTTGATTTCAATGTGAAGTGTAAAATTGTCTTCAACACTCTCAAAAGCAAACTTATTTCAGCTCCTATCATTCGTAGCCATTTCTGCAACCGTGTCATGACCTCTCTTCTGACCAAGTATGGGGTCCATCACAGAACCTCTACAGCTTATCATCCTCAGACAAATGGCCAAGCTGAAGTATCCAACCGTGAGATTAAGTCTATCCTAGAGAAAACGGTCAACCAATCCCAAAAGGATTGGAGTTTCAAGTTGGATGACTCCCTCCGGGCATACCGGACAACTTTCAAGATCCCGATAGGGATGACGCTCTATAGACTTATTTATGGGAAGTCGTGTCACCTACCCGTCGAGATAGAGCACAAGGCATTTTGGACCATCCGGAAAGTGAACACAGATCTAGGGCATGCCGGCCAGAATCGACGCTTATAGATCCAGGAGCTGGAGGAATTGTGAGACGACGCTTATGAAAATTCTCTGCTCTATAAGGGCAAGACCAAAGTTTATCATGACAGGCACCTTCGTCCCAAAACTTTTTCTATTAGACAGAAAGTATTATTGTACAACTCACGTTTGCGGTTGTTTGCAGGGAAACTAAAGTCGAAATGGTTTGGACCTTTCGTGGTCACGATATTTTTTGACCACGGTGCAATAGAAATTCAGAATCCTGACACGGGAACGATCTTCAAAGTGAACGGCCACAGGCTAAAGCTCTTCTATGAAGGATTTAAGCCCTCAATCGTTGAAGAAATAATGGTGGATCCTCCACCTATCGAGACCTAAATTGTCAGAAGACGTCGAGGCCTCGACGAGTAAAAAGGCCATGTTGGAAGCATTCCAAATGTCGTTCCATTCTTTTCTCTCTCATTTCTCTCTTCTATTTAATTCTGGAACTTTTTACTTTTCGCTTTTATTTTATTTTATTTCCCCTTTATTAGTTAAGATTTCTTTTCTTTATTTTTATCCCCTGATCTCTCCTTTACCTTTCCCAAACGATTCTATTCTCTTTAATTATTATCTTTCTACTTATTCTCTCCTTTTGTCTTTATCTGCTCTAACTACCATCTTTTTAAATTTTCAAAAAGGCAGACGGTTGGATACGCGAACCTGCGCTCTCTCTCTCTTAGTTCCAAGACGCCACCTCAGGCCAGGAGACAAAAAGGTAGCCCTAATTGATACCTTATCAGCCGTTAGCCACTTTTCAGCACGCTCCCCTTCGTCCTTTCCCATCTCCCCTCCAACTATTATCCACATCCCTCTCACAAACATCCAAACACAACTCAACTGACTCATCACCATCAAAGCAAAAAAATCAACCTCTCTCTCTCTCACCCTTCCCCATGACTATCAAGCAGGTAGCTCACAAACAAAAGATTCAAGAACCAGAAGGGCCTGAACCATCCTCATCCTCCACCAAAGACTCCATTCCCAACTCCCTTAGCCTCAACCCTGAGATAGAAAAACCACTGTCTCCAACCATCCCTCCAGTAACCAAACCAGCACCGAGCTCCGCCGTTGTAAACCCATCAGACAACGAGCTAGAGGTCACCAACTCAGTTCCAGCGACCTCTCCGATGACCAGATCTGGCCGAGTATCTAGGAAACCACCAAGTTCCCCAGCAACGCCCAAAAAGCCCAAGGTAGAAAACTCCTCACATGTGGCCAAGAAAGGCCTCATCACCTCATGGTGGATGAGGCCTTGAAGGACATCCTTGTGTCCGAATCTGATCCTGAAGTCGAGGCGTCTGTCGGTCCAAAAGAATAGGAAGTCGAGAAAACTGCCGCTGGTGAGGAAGAAGGGTCCGATGAGAATGATGTCGTGGAAGAAGAAGAAGATGAGGATTTGGAGAAAGAAAAGGCTAAGAAAGAAGTAGCCCAGAAAGCTGAGAGCTAGAAGAAAGCCAAAGAAAAGGAGGCCGCGGCGAAGAAAGCGGCGGCAAAAGGAAAGTCCAAAGCTCCGGCTAGAGCGGAGCCAGCTGAGCCTCAGACGCCAGGGGAAAAGAAGAGAAAAGCCACATCTTCCTCAAAGGTCCAAAGCAATCCCACAACATCAAAGAAAGCTCGTCGTGGGGAAGACAACGATTCAGACGTCGAGGGCTCGACTTTAGTTCCTGCCTCTACCCCGTGAACGTCTTCTCTCTAGGTTGTTTCTGAACTTTCTAACCCACATGCTTGGTTAAATTTTAATGATAAACCATCACTTGATAAGTTGCATGCTATGAACTATAGAGGCGTTAGCTCGTGTGCGCGCCTGGATCTGGAATTTTTAAGAAAGATGAGACTCGAATCTCTAGTCCGAGAGCTCGTAGGTAACATTGGTTGGGAATCCCTGTTCGTTTTAGAACACCCAACCTATATTGAGCTCTCACTTGAGTTGTTCACTACGTTTTGGGTAGCCACGGATCATTTTCGGCCTAAGGGCAAATTTGGCCCGAACCCTGCTACCCCTAGTCGTATTAATTTTTGATTAGCGAACTAGTGGTCCAAACTTTCTCTTAATGAGTTGAACTGCATGCTTAATTTTGTCACCCTGATGGTTTGAAATCCAATGCTTATAAAAATTCCTCTACTGTTATCCCTGCTGTGTTTGATGTTGATGTAGCTTTTCGCAAATTAAATGAGAATCCTAGTGCTGAATTCAACCCTAAGTCATCCAAAGCACATGAAATCATGGATCCTGCCCTTAAAATTCTACATGAAATCATGGATCCTGCCCTTAAAATTCTACATCGTGTTCTGGCCCTTACTTTTGTTGCTAGGTTTAACTTTGCAAGAACTTTTCCTTCTTTGGTGCATGAAAAGTAAACGTAGGGTGAATTTAGGATTTTGGATTGCTGCTGCTATCATTCATGTTCAGAACGGCTCTCGTGGCCCCATTTTAGGATCTCTCATTGTGTTGCTTGCTGTGAACGTACATAACATTGATTTGCACTCTTTTGGCCTTAGTGAGCCCCTTGCATTTAAGGATTTAGACCCTCGTACCCTTGATGGGATGGGGCATTTATGTATCTCACATGATATTTTGAGGTTTTCCATAGGAAGCACACCCTCGGGAGAGAAGGTTTTTGGCACGAACCATGAAGGTGATTTCAACTACCCCAACCTTTCAAGGCCCCGACCCCCTGTAGCCCCTCGTGCCCCTGAAGAAGATTCAAATCATGCCCCCGATGCCAATCAACCAAGCAAGCCATCTGATCCATCCCTCCAACAGATTCTCAGGATCGAGCGTCTACTCCAAGCAGTGCTCACAGAACTTCAGGCTTTGACGGTTGAAGTGGCCAGGAGCAAGCTCCCCCCCGGACAATTTATTTTTCTTGCCCTCGAGGAGGGCTAAAAACATTTTCACCTGCTCTTTATTTGTACTGTACTTCTTTTTAATTCTCGCTGTACCTTTTTATGTGCCCTTCCCACATTGAGGACAATGAACTGCCTAAGTGTGGGGAGGGATTTATTTGTGATTGTCTTGTGTGACTGCATGTTTAAATTTTTGCTGTTTGCATGACTGTGTGTTTTTGTGAAAACAAAATTGGATTTTATTTTTGTCAAATTTCTCCCACTGCCAGTTTTTAAACCTCTTTGAATGGACACACACTTTTGATCATATGTGCACAAGTATGAACCACCAGTGCCTTGCCTAGACCTAGTTGTTCTCATTTTTGCTTGCTGGACCTTATATCCCAGGCCTAGACACCAGTAATCACAATAGCACCTAGTGAGCATTTTGAGCTTCCATGCCTATTTCTTTTCTTGAGTGATTAGGATGCTTTAGCTAGGTACTGGTTGAGCTTGCATGATATCCCTGAGTATAGGCACCATTAGACTTGGGAAAGCTTCGATTTGATGAAAAACTTCGCATCAATGTCTTTTTCTTCTCTTCTCTTCTCTTCTTTTTCTCTCTTTCCTTTTCACGCCCCCGACACTCCCTTTCTTTTCATATTCTCTCCTGACCATTCGAACTTTTTCTTGATTTTTTTTTCTTGGCAGGTGAGGTAGCGATTGTTGAGGGTAACGTCAAGGGCTAGACATCCAAAGGACGTGCAGACAAGGCCAAGTGTGGGGAAGCAGAGAGTAAGACTTCAGCGCAGAAAACATAGTTCTAAGGCCCAAAAAGCAAAAATTCTTCAACCCTAGTCCATTTTGAAAAGAATCGAGCCCCCAAAAAAATTCAAGTGTGGGGAAGCCGAAGAAGTCGACCATCGACGCTGGAAGTAGATCTAGGGTAAGAGCCAGAAGAAAAAATCAAAAGTTTCATGCCCCAGAAGATTAAGATTATTTGAAAGGTTCGTTCCCCCCTCCATATTTAAAAAAATTAAAATTAAAAAAATTAAAAAATCAAAAGTTCAAAATAAAATGAGGGGGACATTACACGAACTAAAGAGTATCTGCATCCAATGCTGAAACAAGAGAAGAACTTCCTGCCCTTGAAGAAGAATACCTCTGTCTAGCCCCCGAATCTCCATCATGCCATCTATAAGAGTTGTCTTGCCACTTCGCCTTTTTCATAAGCCAAGGAATCCATCCAGGTTCTGTCTGGTTCTTTCTTCTCTCTCTATCTATTTCTTTTCTATCTTCATTTCTCCTCGCTTCCATTTCATTTTTGTCTCCTTTCTTTTCTCTCCAGCCCTACCCTTTTCTTTCTTTTTGCTGATGCGTTGTTCTTTTCGATTGATGATTGCCCATGCATGTGTACTGTGTACTCGGATTGATGTACAAGTTTGATTTTGTGCTGTGTTATGTGCATTTAGTCTGAGCAGTAAACAGTTAGCCTTGCTTGCGAGAGTGAGTGTAAACACATATCTAGTGAGGATTGCTGGTTAAGGGCCTGATGCGGGAAAGTTTGATCTTTGGGGTCGTTATCCCTCTGATTTGATGCAGGTGCCTTCTAGGTAAGAAAGATTTTGTGCAAAGTCTGGCTTGGTACCGGTTTGTATTTTTGTTTGATTAACTGTGTTGTCTGTTTCTTGAGGCAATTTCCAGTTTTGTGAATGCTCGAGGGCGAGCATTGGGCAGTGTGGGGATGTTTGATTGCATGTTTTTATTATAGGTTTTTCTCCCTTATTTTGGCCCTTTCAAGGGCATGATACTTCTGATTTGCCCCTTTTACCCATTTTTTTGCAGATCAGTGGCTAAAGGAAGAAAAGAGCGAAAGCGAGCGATTTTGGAAGGATTTCTGGAACTTTGGAGCATCGAGGTCTAGAAGAGCGGAAGTTCATTGTGCCCTCGACGCTAACTAGACCAGTGAGCAATCTTGCGCCGTTGACATATCCACATCGGATCAAAGATCAAACGCCAAAGAAAGGAATCTCCGAAGATTCGCACGGGATTTCAAGCATTTCTAGAAGATGTCAGGCGCTGCCAAAAGATCCCAGAATATTCCCTGTCATGGGCGCGTCTTTCCTATGTGCTGTCACCCTCTCATGCGCTGACGCTCTCTCTCCTTAGCTGTATTTTGTCCCTTAGCTTGTTTTTAGGCTATTTAAGTTAAACTTTAGGGTTTTTGTAAGGAAGCTGATCCTAGGACACTCTCTATCTTTACCTATATTTTATGGATTCTCTCCCTATTTTTTAGCACCGCCGTCAGCTTGTAAAAGGGAAAGCATTGATTTCCTCAATCAAGTTATTCTAATACACTTCTCTTTTATTTTCTTTTAATATTGTTTATGCTATTCTCTTCTTCTACTTGCTATTTATATATATTTATGAGTAGCTAAATTTTCTTATCTTAGTAAAGGGTGTTTCAAGGGTTGTAAGGTTCAGTTAAGAGTCCTAAAGCATGCTTAATACATTCTCTTGTCATATTCGGTTGTTTATCGTTTTATTTCCATGCTCATTTAGAAATGTTGAGGGCTTGATCAACTCTTAATATTTCTGTGTGAGTATTGTCATTCTCTTGGTTATAACTAACGCGAAGACTTGGGTTAAAGTAGACACCTAGTGGGGACATCGCGAGAGGTCTTTCATCTAGGGTAAATGGTCTTTTAGGGTATGTGACGCGAGCTTAACACGCTGAGATATCATGCCCTAGATCTGTCTTACCTCTACTTCATGGGCATTTTGAGTAGTGCCTCCCCGTATTCGTGCCTGAGGGGACGACAAAATGTCAAGGCTACCTCAGAAGTGGAAACGGGGGGTAGCTTCTACCTACGAAGGTAAGTAGGGGGTGTTGAGTGGAAACTAGGCCCCTATAGCAGGTCTATGAATGAGTTTTGTGCCAATGATTAACTGAACTGAAATGCAACCCGAGAACACCTTTTGCTAAGATCTCTTCCCATCAGATTAATATCTCTTTTACTGCTTTTTCTTGTTTTCTTGCCCTCGAACTGCTTTTGATTATCTTGCCCTTGATTGTTCTTCACTTTCATGCCCTCGAATGATTGTTACTCTTGTGTTGTGATTTGCAGTTTTAATTATTTGTCTTGTTATCTCCCACTTCTGCGTTGATTGATTCGTTAATCAACATAACCCCCCTTAGTGTTACGTTTGTATTTGGTTATATTTCTTCCCTGTCATGCATTGAAACTAAAATAGTATTCCTTCAATCTCTATGGTTTGACCCTGTCTTGCCCTTTACGCATTTATTTGTGCATCTAGGCATCAGGAAAATATTAGTATATTTGAGTGACGATCATGTGTCTTTTCTATAACTCCTTCATCTCTCGGGTTTGTGATGATCAAGGATTTTGGGCCGACAACCTGTAGGGCTGAATTTTGACCCTCTAAAGAGGCTATCGGAATCACCCTTTGAGGGTTCGCTGCGCTACACATTGGAGGAATCAGAGCCATTGGGGGTGTGACGACAAGGGTTGTGACTGATGGCGGTGTCGATTCTACCATTCATGGCGCTGATGGCCACAAATGGATCAGCTAGCTGGGCAAAAGAGTGAGGAGTAAAGGTCGTCGTACTTGCACTGCAGTCATAGAAGTCATCAGAATAGTATTCACGGGTATGTCTAAGGAGGCAGCCAGTTGTTCATTGGAAAGTGAAGCAGGAGTGCCATCTTGGTTGTGAGTCATTTTGTGTTGTTTCTTACTAGAGTAGAATCTGGAGAAAATTTGAATGAGGGCAAGAAATCTTTAGAGATCAAGGAACTCACTTGATGATCTAAATCTCTCTCAATGAAAGCACCAAAAATGATAAGTATAGATGCCGGGTAGGGGTATTTCTGTAAAGTCTATTGATAGGTGATAAGATTCGGGGTTCTGGAGAATGATAGGTGAGGAAGATGGCCACTCAGAATCACTGTACTTGTCGTCCGGTGTACCTGCA
Source organism: Viola odorata (assembly GCA_963691705.1). Taxonomy (NCBI): domain Eukaryota; kingdom Viridiplantae; phylum Streptophyta; class Magnoliopsida; order Malpighiales; family Violaceae; genus Viola; species Viola odorata. Next base: position 13,769,027 of record OY829543.1, read on the forward strand.
AAGCACCGGAGAGGGTCTCCGGCATAGACACTCTGATGCTTAAGTCAGTAAGGCTATTCCAAATGGCAGGGGTTCGACTGACGATCATAGGCTTACCTTTTGTCTTGAATGATGGGGTATTTATAGGCAAAATATGGGTGTTATCTCTAGGGGGTGGGCGTTATCTAGGGAAGATAACGCCCAAGTACCTCAAGTGACGTCATGTCTTGCCTGGGATGGGATAACGTCGTTTGTGTGGCTAGATAATGAGCGAGACCCCCTTCACTGATGTCGACCATCCTAGAGTTCCTCGTTGTATAGGGGGCGATAACCTCGACGGTGCACTCCCGGTGGGAGCTACAGTGTTCCGGCCTTAACGCTAGGTCTACGGACGAAAATGCCCCTGAAGTTACTTCTATAGTTATCATAAGCCCAACCGAAAACGAGCCCGAGTGTTTACCAAAGGCTATCGCTCCATTTTCTGCCTTGTCTATTCCATGCTCTGCGAGGTAACGGGGTGGTGCGATTACCGAGAGGCATGTCTTTTCAAACCGTCCATTCCCTTGGGCCTATAAATTGGGTTTTTCATTACACTAATTCTTTTCATCTTTTCCGTATTTCTTCTGACATTTTCACCATGGCTGAACTGACCAGAAATTTCTTGATCCCCAAGGCCCATACTTTGAAGAATCTCACTGAACCCGACGTTGGCTTTCTAGAGACCATGCTGATCAAGACCTCTAAGGACATTTTGGAACTTTAGGGGATGATGACCCCTCTTCTGTCCAGGCAAGGTGCGGCTTCCCTAGAGGATTTCAGTCCTCTGGAGATTGTATCAAAGTTGGCTGCTGCTCTCCCACATCCAGGTGGTCATCACCATGCTGCAGCAAAGGAAGGATCTGCTGGGGATGCTCTAAGGGAGATTCCATCTGTGCCAGATGACGACGCCGGGTCCAATGCCTGACCGCTTGTAGTCGTCCCTGTGTTCCTTTGTCTTTTCTTTTATATTTTATATGTACGTTCGTTCAAGCCGTTTAGGCCATAAATAAAATATCTTCCCGTTATATTGCTTGTGACATTCTGCTCTTTGTGGTGTGTAAACATTGTGTTAGTTGAAACTAACCTTAGCCCAACCGAAAATGGTCCTGCCGTCGATAGGATTCCCACAAGACTTGCTTTTCTTTATCCGCCAAATGGTGATTAAAGGTTGATGATAACCATTTCTTGCATTAATTTCGCGCCGCCTTTTCAATGCCAATTGATTGGGCGGTTTTTTCAGCATCTCTTGATCAGTGCGAATATCCACCAAGCTGATCACAGGATCTAATTTTGTAATTATTATCATTCTTCTCAAGGCGTATTAATTATCCTTAGAGGATGTGAAAAAAGGTGGGAATGCCCTTTCGCCATGGCTATTTAATGGGATTTGTCTTTCTTTGTCCTGTTCATCTTCATTTCGTTTCTCTGTTGAGATCGTCTGCAATTTCATGGCGGACTCATATTCCATGGATGCGGACGAGCGTGACTCTCCACCAACTCCTCCAACTTCTCCTGATTCTGACTATCCTTCTCCGTCGTGCCAGAAAAGGTGACTCTCTCGACGTAAGGGTCGCAAGAGATCGAAAAAGGGAACTTCTAGGTCCCTCGACGTTTGCTCAAATTCTTATACTCCTCCAGTAAGGAGGGGTGATGAACTGTTTCCTCACATTAGTCGTTTCATGGAAAGAATCCCAATTAACGATGTTGGTTTTGAAAATACGACTTCCGTCGTCAAGGGGGAATCGTGCACGACTCCTCGGTCAGGGCTTGGCAAAGAGAAAAAGGCTGATGATCCTTTCCCCTTACTTGACACAGAACTGCCGTCTTCAGATGGAGATGATTTCTACTGGCCTTCTTACTGGCTCGACGAGGACTGACTTTGCCCGTTATGCATATTATAGATGTCGTATGGCTTTTTCATGAATAAAGTAGTGTTCCCCATTTTCTTCCCTTTGTTATTGTGTTCTTGCGTTAACTCTGTAATCATTAGGTAGTTAACGCCAAGCGGTTCGTTACTGCTCCGCGCAACCGTCTTTTTAACTTTTTGTTGTTAACTGCCTTCTTCTTCTAAAGATATAAATGCTTGGCTTTAAATGTTCTTCTGATACCTTTCCATGTGTCATTTTCGATTTTATATGTATTTCGTTCTGATTGGCCAATTAGTCGTCTTCGCCAGGTTTGGCCTTTAAAAGGAAATAACTTCTTTCTTCTCAAACTTTTACTCGTATTTTGAATTTTTCCTTTTATTCTCTGTTCTTCTTCTTTTCTTGAAGAAAACTTTCCCAACTGCTCCTCGACTCAGGCGATCCGTCTGTTCTACTATTCTTCTTTCTAAGGTACCCTATTTCACCTTCCTCTGGTTTTCCTTTTTACTACCTCTTCATTATGCGTCGCACGAGATCTCAGACTAGCCCTCGGGAGCCTATAGATCCTTAGATCAAATATACAGCAAGTGTTTTTACTTGTGAGACCGTTCTGCAGCTCGAGTTAGAGAGTCATGGTATTTCTTTCCCGAGTGGTTATACCGTTATGCTTCTAGAGAAGCATATGAGCTTCACGATGTCCTGTGGGGAACTCACAGGATGTTGTATTTTAAGATGTTTCTTTATGGTTTTCGCCTTCCTGTTCATGCCTCGATAGAGGATATACTGTGTCAATGTAAGATTAACCCGGCGTAGATAACGCCATCATCATGGTGTGGTATCTATACTTTCATCCGTGCCTGTGAAATTCTTACCCCTTCTGTCGATTTGTTTCATAAATTCTTCAGCCTTACTTGTCGCAATGGTCTAGTGAGCGTTACTCCGAGGTGGAATGACGCATATGACCAGTCTTTCTAGTAAAAATTTTAAGAGTTTGAAGAAACTGTTGATGACTGGAAGGGTGGTTTCTTTGTTGTTGAGTTGCCTTCCCACTTGTGGCGTAGGGGCTTTAATCGGGGCATCACCGATACTAACTGGGTGAATTTGGTCGTCTTGTCTAGAAAGGATTTAGCCCAAGCTGACGCCTTGTTAGAGATGGAGACGTCTTTTCAGATTCAAAACTTTGCCTTGTATAGGCCTTTATTTGAGTGTGCCGTAGGATAGTCTTTAAATTCTAGCGTTATCGTTCTTCCTTTTCATTTACTGATGTGACTTTTTACAGGAGGCGTTATCGATCAATCGTCCAATGATGCTCGTTCGAGAGTTGTGCCTCCTCCAACGACGTCTCCTTTTACGTTTTCCAGAGCTCCACTTGACTGTAGCGTCCCATTAAAGAAAAGAAGAACTTCGGGGGTGACCCTTCAAAGAGGGCGCGCTTCTACTCGCGCTTCTCGCTTTGTGGAGAATTGGTTGCCCGTTCCGGAGATAAGGTCTAGCTCAGGTCCGCCAACAGTCAAGATAGAGGTTTTTTCATATACAAGTGCAGGTGAGGGTGAAGATATGGACACGGAGTCTTGCCTTCATTAGGTTTCTAAGGCTCAGCGAAAGAGACTCAGGGAAGAGAAGGAAAATCAGGTGACTGAGACTGTCATGCGTCCTTCTTTGCCAGCACTGACGGGCCGTGCTTTCTCTGATATTGCAACTTCTTCTGGCACCACCAAAGATTTTCTTTTAATAAGTGTTGATGTTCCACCACCAATGCCCTCTTCCTCTGCTGCCAACGTTCTTTCGCCGTCTACTGAGGTTCCCCCAATAGCGAGACCCTCCCCCGTTATCGAGGTTTCTATGGTATCAACGGAAACGCCGTTGGCGACAAGCTCTTCCCTTGCCACTGAGGCTCCGCATTCTCCTATCTCTTCTTGTATTCCTGATGTGGTGGTGCCAACTCTGAGCTCGAGCGTACTTTTTGATCCATCGGTGAGGGATCCTCAACAGTTGTTCTTTACTTCTATTTCCTATGTTGGCAATTCTGCCAGCAGGTCCACTTCTTCTGTCGTCGCCAACCTTTCTTCTTAACGGCCTCAAGGGGCTCCTTCTTATCGGTTGGATTTGTCAAACTTTGGAATTGACAGGCTTCGTGCCCTAGGGGTATCAGACCCGTTATCGCGAGATCAACCAACGGCGATTTTAGTGGGTGAGTTGTTCGGTTCGCCTGAAGATTAAGAGAAGTTGCTACAAATTCCCCCTGATATTCAGCGCGCGCGCATTCTGAATGATTCTTTGGCCAGCTTCCATAAAATGCATTACTTTCTCAAGGCTCATGGCAGCAAACTTCAAGGTTCATCTGGCTTGACGGAGCAGCTCGACCATGCCCTGGCCAAAGTGAAGAACTTAACGCGACTTCAAAATTGTACTCGGGCGGAGCTAGATGATTGCCGCGCTGAACTTGCTAGGGAAAGATCTAAGGGGAAAGCCAAAGTTGAAGCCTTAGAGGCAGAGTTGGTGGCTGCTGATAAGAAAAATTCTCTTCTTCGTGAAGAGCTATTGGCCTGTAATGCGGATTTAGCCAAGGTTCCATCGAAGATAAGCTGGTGGAAGAAAAAAGCTATGTGGGCCTTTACCGCCGAGTTTGTGGATTATTATCGCAGTAAAGTCTTAGCGAGTATCATCAGAGATTTAGGGATGTACAAGACATTTGTCCCATGCATGGAGTGGCAGACTAACTCTTGGTGTAGTATTTCTACGAAGGGATGAGCCAAAAAGATGAAAGGGTGGATTCAGTAGCTGGGGGAGCTCTTCAAGATCTCACCCCAACCAGAGCTAAACTTCTTCTTCACATTTAAATGCAATTAATGTTGAGCACAAATTGAATGAAATATCTAGTATGCTTCTTAATCTCTCTGTAGGTACAATAGTGGTAGCCCCACCAATACCATAACAGGTTTCCATGATGACCTTGAACAAATACCCATGACATGTGGCCTCTTCCAACAGACAGATCACCCACCTCACAGCTATTACATGGTGCAACTGTCGGGATATCTAGTGCCAGTCAACGCTGCATATGGGTATAATCAAGGGCAATTTCCCCATGAAAGTAATTAGTACTTCTGGAGGCAGCATTTCAATCTTAGGTGGAGACAAGACACGCCTCAACCAAATCAGACAACTCCACAACAATACCAACAGTCAAAATAGCCTCAACAAACCCCCATAAACTTCCAACATTTTATACCTAGACCTCCTCAAAATCAGGACCTTGTACCCCAGTTGCCACCTGCTCCTTAACCCCTAAAGCTCACGGGTGTACCCATAGAAGAAGCCTTGCAGAAATTTATGCAGGCCACCCAGTCCACTTTGACAGAAATGCAAAAGTAGATTGGCTAATTGGCACAAAAACAACAGCCTGATAACCAAGGAAGATTGCCCTCTACTACAATAGATAACCCCAAGCATAATGTAAGGAGCGGAAGCATACTGCTAGAGAGGGAAGGTGCAAGAACTGACAAAGAGATCAAGCAGTACAATGATAAGGAAGAAGATGAGGATGAAGAGGAAATCCAGACAGAAATAGTCCCACCAAGCCTAGAGAGCTTGCCCAAGAAAGAACCAATTTTGGCCAAGCCATTAACCACGATAGGGGAGAAAGTTGCAGAGAAAGAGGAGACAATAGAAATTCCACCTCCTTTTTCACCCAGACCTGCAAAATAGAAGAAATTAGATGAGGTTAAGGAATTTATGAATATTTTTGGAAAAATTGCAGTGAACATTCCTATGCTTGATTTAATTTCTAAAGTACCTTCTTATGCTAATTTTTTGAAGGAGCTGTGTACTAACAAGAAAAAGCTTGCAGGTATTGAGAGGGTAAATCTTACTCAGAATGTTTCTGCAGTGTTACAGGCCATCCTACTAGAATAATGCAAGGACCAAGGTACTTTCACTATCCCGTGCAAGATTGGAAACAAGGTGGTGGACAAAGCTCTGTGTGACCTAGGAGCTGGAATTAATATGATGTCCTTAAGTGAATATGAGTCGTTGCAAGTGGGTACGATGAAAGAAACACAGGTGGTGATTCAATTGGCTGACAGAACAATCATCCATCCCATGGAAGTTGTGGAGGATGTACTCGTTCAAGTCAATAATTTCATTTATCCCGTTAATTTTTAGATCGTTGAAATGAACACTGGCTTACCTTCTAGTGCTACAGATGTGCTCCTAGGAAGACCTTTCCTTAGGACAACAAGAGCCAAATAGACGTTCATAAAGGTAGTATTATCCTCAAATTTTACGGTAGCTAGATCAAGTTCAGCATGAAAGAAGGACTAAAATATCCTAATGAATTGCAGAGTTTAAATTTCATTGATATTATAGATCCTATAACAGAACAGGTTGCAAATATTTGTGCTAATGACTCTCAAGTACATCTTGACTAGGAGTATCTTGACCAAGAAGCTGAAAGAATTAGAAAGCTTGGATGGAGAGAAAATTGAGCTCAAGGAGCTTGTAGAAGATCTTAGTAAAAATGAGCCCCAAACAGAAGCATCAATTTGCCAATTATTGCAAGTATCTAACTCCAAACTTTTACCTTTTGTTGTGCAGGCGCCAAAATTGGAACTAAAAGCCTTACCAGAACATCTCAAGTATGCCTATCTTGGCCAAGCTAACACTTTACCAGTAATAATCTCGGCCAAGCTAACTGGAGATGAAGAGCACAAATTAATATAGGTGCTTAAACAACACAAAGAGGCCATAGGATGGACTTTAGCAGACATCAGGGGCATTTCCTCAGCCATTTGTACCCATAAAATACATGTGGAAGAGAATAAGAAAATTGTTAGACAACCCAGAGGAGGCTAAACCCTCCAATGATGGAAGTTGTTAAAAAGGAAATCATTAAGTTACTTGATGTTGGGGTAATTTACCCAATTTCTGATAGCTCATGGGTTTCTCCTATGTAGGTGGTTCCAAAGAAAATAGAAATTATCGTGACAGAAGGAGAAGATGGAACAAAAAGAACCACTAGAATACATAATGGGTGGAGAGTCTATATAGACTACAGAAAGCTTAACCAAGTCACCTGAAAGGACCATTTCCCATTGCCATTTATTAATCAAATGGTGGAAAGATTGATTGGTAAATCTCACTACTATTTTTTATATGGTTATTCAGGATTCCATCTGATCCCAGTGGCACCGAAGGATCAAGAGAAGACAACATTTACATGTCCGTTTGGAACTTTCGCATATAGAACAATGCCTTTTGGGTTGTGGAATGCACTTGCCACATTTCAGAGGTGTATGGTGAGTATATTTTCAGAATATGTTGAGAAAAACATTGAGGTTTTCATGGATGACTTCACTGTGTATGGTGATAATTTTGATCAGTGCTTGTATAACCTGAAAATATTTTGAAAAGATGCGTGGACACTTGTTTGGTTCTAAATTTTGAAAAATGTCACTTTATGGTTGACCAAGGTATGGTCCTAGACCATGTAGTTTCTAAAACATGCATTGAGGTAGACCAAGCCAAAGTGGATGTTATCAAGAACTTGCCTTACCCCTCATGTTTACGTGAGGTTAGAATTTTTCTTGGCCATGCAGGATTTTATCGCAGGTTCATTAAAGATTTTTCAAAGATTGCGTAACCCATGTGCAAGTTGTTACAAAAAGAAGTGGATTTTAATTTTGATGAGGCATGTCAGAAAGCTTTTGATCAGCTGAAGGAGAAATTAACATCAACGTCAATAATTCAAGCACCAGATTGGAGCCTGCCTTTTGAGCTGATGTGTGATGCAAGAAATTCGGCAGTAGGTGCAGTTCTTGGCTAGAAAAATGGTAGAGATCCACATGTGATCTACTACGCCTCCAAAATGCTAGATGAAGCACAGAAGAATTACACCACAACCGAAAAGGAGTTATTTGTAATAATTTTTACCCTGGAGAAATTTAGATCTTATTTATTTGGGACAAAAGTTATTGTATTTTCTAACCATGCTGCCTTGAGATACCTCTTGGCCAAGTCTGAAGCTAAACCAAGACTGATCCGTTGGGTTCTTCTCTTGCAGGAATACGATCTAGAAATCAAGGATAAAAAGAGGAAGGAGAACCTCGTAGCGGACCATCTAAGTAGGTGCCTAATCAGTAATGATCCAGTACCAGTCAAAGTAGAGTTCCCGAATGAGCACTTTTACTTAGTTAAGACAATCAGACCCTGGTATGCAGACTTGGTCAACTACCTAGCGACAGGTAAACACCATGGAGATCTCACCATATAGGAAAAGGTAAAGATAAAAAATGACAGTAAGCAGTTTATTTGGGATGATCCATATCTGTGGAAGATTGGACCAGATCAATTGCTTAGGAGATGCCTTCCTAAAAGCGAAATTCCCTCTGTTTTGAAGTTCTACCACTCTCAAGCATATGGTGGCCATTTTGGAGCTAGGAGAATAGCTCTAAAAATCCTCAAATCAGGATCTTATTTGCCTTGTATTTTTTTATGACAACTTTAATTTTTGTAAAACATGTCCAAAGTGCCAGAAAGTAGAGAGTATAGGTCCAAAGAATCAAATGCCCATGAATTTTATCATTAACTGTGAAATATTTGACTTATGGGGTATGGGTTTTATGGGACATTTTCCTAGTTCATCAGGGAATAAATATATTCTGTTAGTAGTGGATTACGTGTCAAAATGGATAGAAGCTAAGGTCACCAAAAATAATGATGCTAGAACTGTGGTTTCATTTTTGAAGTCAAACATTTTGAACATATTTGGTGTTCCTAGGGGAATCATTAGTGATCGAGGCACCTACTTTTGCAATAGAATTATTGACTCACTTTTTAGGAAATACGGGATAACACATAGAGTCTCCACCGCCTACCATCCACAATCGAATGGGCAAGCAGAAGTGTCCAACAAGGAAGTGAAATCAATCTTGGCCAAGACTGTAGGCCTAGACAGGTGCGACTGGAGCCAAAGATTGGACGATGCACTATGGGCATACCGAACGACCTATAAGACTCCAATTGGGATGACACCATACAAGTTGGTGTATGGAAAAGCTTGTCATTTGCCTGTGGGTATGCAACATAGGGTTTATTGGGCAATACAAAAATGCAACTTGAGGTACGACCAAGCTGGAGAGGCAAGAAAGCTCCAAATCCACGAGTTGGATGAATTAAAGAACTAAGCATACGACAATCAGTTGATCCTTAAAACCAGGATGAAGGAGTACCATGACAAGATAATTATTGAAAAACCTCTCCACACAGGGGAGAAGGTTCTTCTATATAATTTGAGATTTAAATTATTTCCTGGAAAATTAAAAACCAAGTGGGAAGGACCCTATACCGTTACTAATATTTATCCACATGGTGCAGTTGATATCAGGAACGAGAAGGCAGGAGTTGTGTTCAAAGTGAATGGACAACGAATGAAGCCATTTTTTGAGGGATTTCTGACAGAAGCGGAAAATCAGGTGGTAGAAAAACCACCAACCCCTTGGTGATCAGATCAACCAAGAGTCAAGCCTAGGGCAATAACTAAGGGCGTTACATGGGAGGCAACCCATGTCCTTTTCTTTAAAATTCTTTTCTTGAGAATTCTTGATTTTATTTTGTGAATAATTGTTGTTCAAATAAATTGACAGTGTACTAATTCGATCTCATTTTAGGTACAATTCTAGTGGGAATTTCATATTCGACTTGACCTAGAGCTTATCTCAAGCTTGGCCGAGATTTCTCTAGTCAGAAGCTGAACTAGGGCCCCCTTTAGTGAAAAGCGGACAACTGTCAGTAGCGTGGTAGAGAATAACGGATAGGACTCCTTTGAAATTGAATAAAAGGAATTTGAGTCCTAATAAAACTGCCACTCCTAACTGACAGCCATAAACACACTCCTCCACTCTCACCGTTGCAACTTCTACAAACTTCTCCACTTCCCTATTTTTTCGCAATCATGGCCAAAATAAAATCCAAATCTTCCAAAAAGCCCCTACCAAACAACTACCTCCTATAGTAGAAGAGTTACCCACCTACTCCTCCTCTACAAATTTTCCTCCAAAATCAAGCAAAAAAAATATAAGAAAACCCTAAAATCACCAACCTCAGCTCCGCACTCACCAAATTATTACTCACCATGGTCGAACAATCCACCCCCACTTCCAAAACTCCCAAAACGGGAGCCTCGCCCCTAGAATGGTGTATTCAACACCACCAAAAGAAACCCCTGCCGCATGAGAGAGCGACGGTCCTTCCACTAGACATCGTATTGCCATTTTGAAACCCATTGTCAAAGAATAAAATCAAGAAACAAAGGAAGAACACGACGAAGTAGAGGAAGAATCGGAAAAGCAGGGAGAATAAGAGGAGGAAGAGGAAGCATGATACGATCAAGCCTCCCGTTGGAACCCGAAGGATAGCACAACCTTGAGGATGATAGGAAACCTTATTGGAGGCCAAAAGACACACGCGGAGGCCGCATAAACCCTACGCGAAGGGCTCGAGCCAACCATGAAGATTGCACCTGGCGACATACCGCTAGGAATTTGTTGATTTGGGCCATCTTGATCGAAGCTAGCAGTATACCGCTACGCTCCAGGCGGTATACTGCCAGACACGCTATATCATCCAAGAAGAGTTTTTCTAAGGTTTTTGAAGGGCAAACTTGTCATACATGCCCATTTTTGTAACCTAGTATAAATAGGTAGCTTCATTTACATTTACACTTAGCTTTGAATTGATGAATGATTGTTAAGTGAGATTACTGCTTCTTATTCATCCGGGGCTCCTTGGCTCTTACCTTGGTTTGGATTGTCGTGGTTTGATTCAAGTAAAAAGACCAAAAATCCTCTCTTGTGTAATCTGTTGTTACTTCCTTTGTGTGAGCATTTGAATCCGAAATTGAGTGATTTATGTTCTTGAATATTCTACCCGTGTTCAAGACGATCTACTAGTAATACTCAAGTTCAATCGTTCGTTTGTTCAATCCAACTTCTCATCTCCAACGCTTTCTTCAATCCGGGTATTTATCCTTATAATTCCGCTGCGTCTCCACCAATGTTTCCTCCATATTTGTTGTGTTTTTGTGTCACAAAATCTAGAGCTAGATCCTCCCTTTGTATCACACCTCAGATCTCTGTAAAAGGAGGTCGGATCGCGTCATGTGGTAGCGGAGCTTCTGGGCTCTTGGGTGTTGTAAATCTTGTGTTTTTGATTTCTTGAGTTTGTTGTGTTTTTGTTTTTATTGAGTTATTGTGTTGGGTCATCCATCATGAATGTCATCCGACCACAACACGAATAAGATAGAATCGCCGACCGAGGCAGTCCAGTTCGTTTTGTGTTCTAATGTGTTCTTGAGTTGTTTTACCATCCATAGAGCCAAGTCTCAAACGTTTGGCTCTCGGCGACATCTTGATCAAACATCCCCACTGAGTTATTTTACCATCCATAGGATCGAGTCTAAATTTATTGGCCCTCGGTGAAATCTTGGTAAGATCCTTTGTTGTGTTGTTTTGTCATCCATAGAACCGAGTCCCATCCCTTGTCCCTTGGTAAAATCTTGGTAAAACCCCATAGAGTTTCTCTTCATGTCTATTTCCTTTCCAAAAGAGTCAAGTTTCTGTCCGAAACTACCAAAATCAAAGTGTCAAAAGTCGTCATCTTGTGTCTGATTTTCTGTCCAAAAATTAGCTTATTTATGTATGTTTCTTTTCTGTTTTGTGTGCATTGTACTGACCATAAAAATCTAAGCTTTTATGTGCTTAAACTTAAATTTGTTTGGAACAACTTTTATTTTTGAGTCGTCAGTTAATTCTATGGAATTTACATACTTTTTGACTACCAAAGAAAACTGTGCAGATTTCATCCGAGAAAAATAGTTTCTGTATTTGAGTCTATTTTCAGTGTTTTCCTTTCAGAATCGTCTTTTCCTTACTTAATGAAAGTTATAGATCTATGTCTTAGGAGTATGTATGTTAAGTTTCGTAATTTTTATCTTTCATTTTCTATTTTTTTGAGTCAGTTTTCGAGAGTCTGTCAAGAATATTCTTAGTGTTCTTCATGTGTTCTTGAGTTTGTGTCTTGTCAATCTATTTTTCTCCAATTAAGCTGTCAAGTTTGTGTTTAGATTTCAGTTTAATCTATTTGAATTTTGAGTCAAAAGTCAGCAGCTGCACCTCTTACAACTTTCCCCACCTACTCAAGCTCATTTGCCCACGACTTGCCATTTTTGTGCTAGGCACAAAGAGAGACACCAAAGACCAGCTTGCACTTTCCATTTTTGTTAAAGCAACACAGCTTTACATTCAATGCCCAGCTGGACTTCACATGCCAAACACAACCAAGCATCTTGGTTTCAGGGAGCATAATTTTTCCGAGAGCTAAACACGAGCGCAAACATGAGATGAGTGCTTGTTTTCGCTAACTCGTATATATATATATATATATATATATATATATATATATATATATATATATATATATATATATATATACATATATAGTTTGTTTATTTTATAGGTATAAAATGATAGAAAAATCCAAGTCATGGATTCGAGGACGAATCCTTTTTTTTCGAAGGGAAAGGTGATGATGCAATCACCACTACCTTTAATTATTTTGGGTTGATTCATTCTTGTAATTAATAGTAAATTGATCAATTACTGTAATTAATTGAGGGTAGATTAATTTGTGTAATTAATGGTTAAGAATGTAATGTATACATAGATAGGAATTTAAACTTATGGATTCGAGGATGAATCCTTTCGAAGGAAAAGGTGATGATACGATCAAGCCTACCTTTGGAACCCGAGGGATAACACGACCTTGAGGATGATTGGATACCGTATCGGAGGCCAAAAGACACGCGCGAAGGCCGCATAAACCCTACACGAAGTGCTCGAGCCAACCATAAAGATTGCACCTAGCGGCATACCGTCAGGAATTGGTTGATTTGGGCCATCTTGATCGAAGCTAGTGGTATACCGCTATGCTCCAGGTGATATACCGCCAGACACGCTATATCATCCGAGAAGAGTTTTTCTAAGGTTTTTGAAGGGCAAACTTGTCATACATGCCCATTTTTGTAACCTAGTATAAATAGGTAGCTTCATGTACATTTACACTTAGCTTTGAATTGATGAATGATTGTTAAGTGAGATTACTCCTTCTTAAGTGAGCTTTGAATTGATGAAGGATTGTGGAGGAGAAGAAGGTTGATTCCCCCTTGAAGAGAAAAGCTGAGGCCACGATAGAGCAATCTGCCCTATCCAAGAAGACAAGAGCCACATAAGTAAAACCAAAGGAAAGAAACACATGGATAATGACCAGCAAGATGAAACAGAAGAGGTCAAGGCAGGAAAATAAGAAGGAGCAGCAACAACAACTCTATTCTTGGCCAAGTCTACGGCCAAGACTGCTAAGGTACCACCAATTCACACACTGAAGGGTTCGTTGAGGTTTGACACACCAGACCTCAAGGTCAAACTCACAAAAAAGCATTCCTCTGATATCGTTCCCCATGCTTTACTTGATTTTTCATTTTTAGATGCAATGGGTGCGGGTAACAGAACTAGGAAATACATGCTTAACATTGGGTGGGAACCATTTTTGCTACTTAATTTACCTGCGTATTCTGAACTGTGCCCAGAATTTCATTCATCTTTTTGGCTTGACCAATCTGTGCTATTTGCTGATGGTAGGGAATACCCCAATTTGTCTGCTGCTGATGTGATTAATTTTAGACTTTATAATGTTTGGTCTCACTTGTCAGTTGATGAATTCAATATGATGATAGGGTTTGTAAGTCCTGATAATGTTAAATCTGATGAGTACATGAATGCCTTGACTGAATATCCCACTAACTGGGATAAGAAAGTAGCCTACAGAGAGTTAAGTGAAAAGGACAAAATCAATTTCGACAAAAATTCTAAGGCTCACAAGATTAGAGATCCTACTCTGAGGATTCTCCACAGGACTCTGTCCATTAATCTTACTGGGAAAACCAATGTATCAGGAAATGTGTCAAAACTTGAAGTATTTTTGTTATGGTGCATGAAACATGAAAAGAAAGTTAACTCAGGATACTGGTTAGTCAGGCAAATTCAATCTTGCGAAGCTACATCCAAACTGATCATGGGGACTCTGATTACTAGTCTTGTTGTGTCTACTAGGGGTCTAGAATTAGAATCTGCAAATCTACATGAGTTTTGTGGTGTTAGACTTTTGGATTTAAAAGCATTTGACCAAATGGGCCAGTTCCATATGGAATAAGGCTTTGTTTATTTCAATGTAGGGTACACACCTGTGGAGGAGCATATTTTTGGCAAAAAGTACCAGGGAAATTTCAAACTAAAGCCAATCAGATTCTCAGATGATGAAGCCCCTCCACAACAAGAACTAGATGCAGATCCAAAAGTCAATCTTGGCCAAGCCAGTGGCTAAGATGATGCTCCTAAACCACAACAAGAGCTTGAGTTACCACAGTGGGCCTCAATCCTTCTAGAGCAGTAGACAGCCATGCTTCAACATTTTGTAGCCAGTCACAACACCTTCATGGAGTTCCAAGAAGCTGCAAGTTCCTAGCTCCAAACATCCATCGACACACAGTAGGCCCAGTTCAAAAAAATCCAAGAAGGCCTCACACATTGCCTCAGGGCACTTTGAATCCTCGACGTAGCCTATGCCAGTCTTCATAGAAAAATTGATAGGTATGTCTCCTCAAACTCCGAGGATGAAGCTCCCAAACCAACTCCACCTCCAAGTCCTTCAGCTCCAGCAACCCCTGGTAATAAGGAAATGGGATCTGGAAACTGAAGGGTTTGAATTATCTGGAATAATAGGGTGAACTGTTGATTGCAAGTGTTCATCTTGATTTTTTTTTTCTTTGTGTGTTTTGTTTTATATTGAGTCAGTCATGCTTGGGGGCAAGCACTGTTTAAGTGTGGGGGGATTTGATTGACGGTTTAATTCTTATATTTTTGTTATCTAATTCTGGAAAATTGGATGGCAAAACTACTTAGAATCTCCCTACTTGTGCAGATATTCGAGGAGGCAGCAAGAATGAAGGATATATCAGCTTCAAGCTTGTACCAGATAAACAATCAATCTTGGTCACAGGCTTGGCCAAGATTGATCAACTAGAGGCGTGCTGATTGTGGAGATACGGAGTCAAGCGAGGAATTGTTGGGCAGTTGAGTGACAGGCTGGAAGGATAGAGTCGTATGCTGGTTGGATTTGTGGATTCCGATAAGGATCTTCTCCTTATTTGAACAACAAACAAACAATCTTTTAAATTCGTATTTTGAACAATATTTTGGATTTTGTAATAATTATTTTAATTTTGAATTCGAAAGAGATAGGAGTCGAGATGGCACGCAACAGTTCTTAAGTTGCGACTAAACTCTAAAAAAGTATCTCTCGACTCCGTCTTCTTCCTAGAGCAAATACTCTTGCTCTATAATTTTCCTTTAAGGATCTTTACGAATTTAGTTCATTTCCCAATTTACTATCAAATGAATTTCTATTTTCTTCCATAATGGTGTTCAGTAGCTAAATCCATATTCTTGGTAAAGGCTATTAAGCCAATTCTTGTGCTTCATGAGATCAAAGTAAACCTCATAACCTCTCCATTTCTAATCGTCTCAAACTCTATTTTAACAAATCGGTGTCCATTAAAATCAAGATTTGATCACTCTTAGGTTTTAGTGAGAGATTTGTAGTCAGCCAAGAAGGGGACGAGTTGAAACTAGATTGGCCTAAGTAGACAGCTAATCTCTGGCAGATTAGTGAGTTTGGGAGATATAGGCCTGACCAAACTGACAATCTAGGGCTCCGACTGGGAGTAGCTTGGCCTAGACATTGTCTTCCCCTATGTCATTGAGGAGACGCAATCCTTCAAGCCAGCAATGAATTGGATAAACCCTTTAACCAGCAAGGTGTCCACTGATTAGGATCATCGAGAGAGGGAGTACCCACCAGGTGATTATTTGAGGAGGGAAGTAGGATTGGAAAGGAGTTCCTCCCAATCTATAGCAATGTTGTGAATGAGGAGTGTGAAAATCCATGAATCAGTGATCGAAGCATAAGAATAAATGCTCAAGAGTCGCCCTTACTAGGAATTCTCTCTTATCATTTACATCTCTTTATTTGCAATATTTGAATCCTGGCCAAACAATCTTGACCAAGATTTCCTTTTCAACAACATTCAATCGCTCTTGGCCAATCCATTGGACCAAGATTTCTTTTACTGTTTAATTTGTTATTTGTCTTAATTTCAGGAAACACCCAATCAATATCAGTGACAAGGAGGTCAAACCAAAACTACAATTCCTAGCCAGATCTCTGAGGATGATCCTCTTACCACGATCTAGAAGTCCTTGTGGACAGTGATAAGTTATAACCTTCTTCACTCATATTCATATCTAAATTACAACTATTTTTTATGCTCTCAACAGGCAATCACCAGCAAAGCACCGGAGAGGGTCTCCAACATAGAAGCTCTGATACGATCCTAG
The DNA here is from genome assembly GCA_963691705.1 of Viola odorata. NCBI lineage: Eukaryota > Viridiplantae > Streptophyta > Magnoliopsida > Malpighiales > Violaceae > Viola > Viola odorata. Next base: position 13,785,417 of record OY829543.1, read on the forward strand.
TTGCTTAGGATACGTAACGAGTAATTTTCGATCTAGTTCTAGCCTTAGATTTCGGATGCGAAAGATAAACTCAACAAGTACGAGCTTAGACCTGAGGACAACCTGTGTCAACCAACCTAATCGATTTCAAGTGAGGGTCTTGATTCGATCCCACGACCTATATTCAACCTGTGAATATCAACCTTGGGCGACGACTCAATGGAATGGATTTTCGAGTTTTACTTGCTATCCTAATCGAGTATCCGGACTCAATGAGGGATAAGGTTCACGAAGAACAATTGAGAAATACTCTCTGTATTTTAATTATCAAAAATAGTCTGCCCAAATAATGAAGAGGGTGGCTCCTTTAAATAGTAGAAACCCTAAAATCCTTACAATAGGAATCCTTTCCTTAATAAAACTTCTAATTAATTAATTAAAATAAATCTAAACTAATTTAATTAATTAATAAAAATAGTCACTCAAATAATGGAAAGTCTGAAATTGTCTTTCTTAAAACAGTCACTAGAGTCATTGACGCTAAGGCTTAGAGTCAATGACGCTAGCCTCTGCCTCAAGAAATAAAAATAGTCATTAGAGTCATTGACGCTAAGGCTTAGAGTCAATGACGCTAACCACTGTTTCTTTAGGATTTGCTTGTCCATATGCTTGTTGCGAACATGCGATGCGCCATGCATGATACATCCTGGGATCGTATCAAGCTCCGATGATTAAGTCAGTAAATAAAACTAGAAAGCTACTGGGTAAGGGTAATGGACGACGACGGAGGTTATCCGTTACCTTACCCGGTATATTAAAAATACAGTTCAATGATAATACCTGAGACCATCGGTTGACTCCATATGTCTCAATCCGTCGGCACCCGATAGGATCCAAACAGTGAGCTAATCGTCCTTCCCAAAGGAGATGTAGTAGAAACCCAGTAATCCCTACCGGTAGCTAAATGACCTGGATCTATCGGGGTGCAAGTTGTGATAGATATTGGGATGCTCCTCGATACAAAAGGTCAAAACTGCCCCTGATGTATTTATTTGTATTATCACCACCCCAACTTTCTTCTCACAATTTAACCCTCAATTTTTAAAACTTGCACTAAATATTTACTCCGTTAATTATATAGGCACCCAATTTTTATCCATGTTAGCAATAAAGCACGTGAGCCCCCCATTTTGTAGCAGACCATCGTTAACTCCGTGTGATCTCCGCCCCTGTTTTGGAAGACTCAAGATGGAAAAAAAAAAGAAGGAGAAATTAATTTCCAGCGGTAATATGAGGAATGAAAAAAAACAAAAGAATAAAGGGAAAAAGTAATTGAAAATTACAACAGTAACAAGAGAGGGAGATACATATGAGATTTGGGTGTTCGAAACTGAAAGCCAAAATTTGGCAAGAATTGAAAAGAAGAACTTGGGATTTTGTTCTTCATTTTATTTAATAGGTATAACATATCCTGCTTATGTCTTACATGTTTTATTATGTTTATTATAAATAAAATAATGTAATCATAGTTTTAAAATTTTAGTTTATGTTCCTATAATAGAGATACAAAACTTGATTCATGTGTAGACTATATAAAAATCATTAGAATGAGTAATTATGTAGGGTTTAGTTGGATTAAATTTATAAAAATGTGTAGAGATATGAGATTTCATAAATATAAGGGTTCGATTAAAAAAAAATTACGAATACGATAATTAAATTAGTTAAATTCCTTCTTTTTTAAAGAACATAGGGATTGAGTTTGATTGTAAACTTTTTTTTTGTAGACACCAAAAATAAACTAATTAAATTGAAAAAATTTAACGGACTAAATTAATTATAGAGACATTTACTTAAAAATCTTATCTTATCTTACAAAGACTAATTAAATTAACAATAAATACTTGTTTTTCAAAATTAATAAAAAAACGGTTTTGTCGTGTAACCGGATCACTGTTTTTCTCACAGCGCAAATATCTAAAATGGTGGTTGAGCCGTCCGCATGTGTTACAGTAGATGGACCCTATCCAATTCCACGTGGAAGTATATTCCAACTCCACGTTGTCAGCGAGTAAAAGTTGGTGTTAAAGTCACATCCATATTTCCATACCATTCGAATAAATCCAAAATTCCTTCCCTTTTCACATATTATTATCAATATAAAGAATTCAAAATTAAGCACGAGGTTGTCATTAGTATAAATCTCTAAGTTAGCTAGGAACCTAATTTAACCAAACATATAATCTCTTGAATAAAACAAGTGATGACATTATATATATAATCGCATTAATGGGATAAAGACTATAAGCAGAGGGCCCAAAATTTTAAAATAGCTACTTTATTCATTGAAGTTTTATATTTTATGTTTTTATTTATTCAAAAATTATACCCAAAAAAAATCCAACAAAACTTTATGAATGATAGTATTGATGGTAACTAAACACAAATTTCTAAATATATTTTATTAACTTTATAATTTTATAAGATAATTTTTGTAAAGTGAAGACAATTTGTGTCTAATAAAAATGGGCGAGTGCTAATCTTCCCAAAAAAAACCCTTTTTATATTTATAAGGTTTATCTCAAATCTATCTAAAATATCTCCTATAAAATGTTTATGAAATATGAAACAAAAATTGTATTGGAAACAAAATTACAAACACAAGTGGGTAAAATTTATAAAACTTGTGGTGCTATAATACAAAAGTAACTTTACATCTTTATTAAAATTTACAAAAATTGAGTAAAAATTTAATAATATCACTCATCTAAAGTTGTAGCTCAATTAGTTGTCGACCTTATGATTTAGCTCATAGGTTCCATCCTTAATATTTATAATAATTGTTAATAATATAACTATTTTTTATATAAAAATGTTAGTCCTCTTATGTACGATTTCACCTCTCAAATAAAACAACTTAGATATAAACTCGAAATTAGGTGAAAATGGAATAAAATCGGTGTAAATTCAAAAAAATTGACTGTTTTTAAAATAATTAAAAATATCATAACGATGTCGTTTTGGTTCTAACTTTAAAACGATGTCGTTTTGGCTCTAACAGAAGAACTTATTTTTGTTTAAGGCAAAACGATGTTGTTTTCGTCAGAATTTTTTTAAATTGTTTTTAATAATTGTTGATAAAATTATTTAAAAAATAACTATATATAGAATAATAATATTAAAATGATCATAAAATATAAATTTTTACGATTTTATATTTATAATTTCACCTTCCTATTTTAAATTTACTTAAAATTTCGAGTTTGATAATTTTGATGAGTTCAAGTGGACTATAGTTTATTAGTCCCTACTTGAGTAGAGTAGTTTCTCGGGTCTGTAATCAATGGGATCATCAACCAGATCAGTTTTTGCCACTTATTAATTAATTAATAATTATTTGATTAACTAGGTCTAGATTTTTGGCGAAGACTAGTTTTATTTGTCGCAACAGATCGATTTTTCCGCTACTAGTAGTTCTCTTTTATTCTTCTTTTACTGTCACGTAGTGGAAGTGTGAATGCAAAAATTATGTCCACAGATCGATTATTTGACTTTTTCATTTTTTAATTATATCTATATTACATCATTTTGGGTGATAATTGCACATATTATTTGTGTGAATGCTACTGAATTCTGGTTGTTTCTAGTATCATGTTTTGTGTAAGGACTTAGAAAAAAAGTTTGCAAGTTTTGGAGGTGTTTGTAAGGAAATTAGGAAATATAATTGTTAATTATTTTAGAGTTGGGAATTTATTATTTAAAAACAAGTGATATAGTAATTAATTTAATTATATATAATACATGTGTAATTAGATTAAAAAATTAGGTGATCTAGTTTTAATAACCGAACTTTCACTAAAACAAACTGCTTATTTCCAGACACTCCGTCGGAATAACCTTTTTTTCTTATTGAAAAAAAGAAAAAAGTCAGTGATAGAAAATAGGAACACTAGCGACGAAAAATTCCGTCGAAAAATGTTTGTGAGGGAAACTCCATCGCAAAATGTTGACAGCAAGTAGAAGTATAGCGCCAAATATTCCCGCGAGATGTTTCCGACCGAGTATTTCCGTCGAAAATAATTTTGCGATGGAAGGTCCATCCAAAACATTTGGTGCCAGGTAGAAGTACTGCGCCAAATATTCCAGCGACAGGCTTCCGACCGAGTAATCCGTCAAAAATGTTTCGACGGAAAAGTCGGTCGGAAAAAGTTTATAGTTTCTACGGAATTTTACCGTGGGAAAAGTAAATGTTTTTTGTGACGTACTTTCTGACCTAATATCCGTCAAAACGGTGAAACACACCGTTTCACTTAAGAATATAACAACGATATTCGTACTCTTAGCGACGAGTTTCGTACTTATTACGACGAGTTTCTACTGTCGCAACAGGTGTAACATTTCTTTTCCACATTTTAGTTCTCTTCAATTTTTAAAGAAACCTAGTATTATAAATGGATAATTAATAAAGTAGGAACGAATATCCATTAATATTCGTCCACTATAATCTCTAATTCGGTGTTTTGATCAGCAGTGTAGTTAGAGTCGCTTGTTGTGACGCAATGAACAATTAAATGTCGATTAGACCTCATGCACCTGATTTCATTGCGAAACCACGATTAATAATTGTTGATAAAATTATTTAAAAAATAACTATATATAGAATAATAATATTAAAATGATCATAAAATATAAATTTTTACGATTTTATATTTATAATTTCACCTTCCTATTTTAAATTTACTTAAAATTTCGAGTTTGATAATTTTGATGAGTTCAAGTGGACTATAGTTTAGTAGTCCCTACTTGAGTAGAGTAGTTTGTCGGGTCTGTAATCAATGGGATCATCAACCAGATCAGTTTTTGCCACTTATTAATTAATTAATAATTATTTGATTAACTAGGTCTAGATTTTTGGCGAAGACTAGTTTTATTTGTCGCCACAGATCGATTTTTCCGCCACTAGTAGTTCTCTTTTATTCTTCCTTTACTGTCACGTAGTGGAAGTGTGAATGCAAAAATTATGTCCACAGATCGATTATTTGACTTTTTCCTTCAGCCACAAATTTGCCCTTGCTGCTGCTGCTGGTGCTGTTGCTGGTGGACATGATGATCAGTCGGAAATTCTGTGCTGTTTTTGGAGAAAGATAAAAAGAAAAGAAAAAAGAAAAAAAAAGAGAATAGTTTTGGTGTGGAGAGAAGGAGGGAGAGAGAGAAATGTTGATGAGGAGGAGAGGGGCAAATAATGTATTTTTTTCTTCAAAAGGGAAGAGAAAAAGAAATTGAATATCACATCTTATGGAGAGAGCGAACGAGGAGACGTGAGATGGGTCCTAGTTTATGAAAGTGCTTTAGCTTCTTTTTCTTGATATCGCATTATTTTCTTTAAAAAAAATTCTTTAGTGGGTACTATTAGCAATAACTAATAAATAATATTTTATCAACTTAAATTAATTATTTTTTCAATGAGTAATTTGATATTTTCACCCTTTTAGTAAAAAGTTAATGATTGTATTTTTGTGTATGAAAAAATTACATGTCATGAATATTTTATATTTAAGTAACTCATTACTATTATTGTTTTTCTCGATCAAAAATAGTTGTGTTAATAACTAACATGTGATTGATCAGTTTGATAATTTCATTATTGAAGTAAGATCTCAAGTTTAATTGTTTTATATGGAAAAATTACATGTTTAAAAGTACTTTACTTTTTAATGAGTTAACTTTATGCGAGTGTGATTAGTTATAAATCAATAGTAACTTATGATTGAAGATAATTTTGGTTTACATCTAACACAAAAATTAATAACTTTTCCTTTTTTTATTTGATTGGATTAGACGTGTATTATTGTGTTTCCATCAACAAAGCAATCATTATTGGGCACATTAGGGTAATTAGGACCATGGTTTGCCTATTGTTAGCTAGCTAATTAATTAACTAGGTTCAAGTTAAATAGTAATTAAATTAGCCTGAGTTATTAATTATAGGTGTGGTGTGGGGCAGGGACCTAGCTAGGCTAGGTAGCTAGGAAGGGGAGATTTACTCGATTCGGGAATAAAAGTGGAGGGGTACATGGGATCCGTAACCTATCCTATGGTATGACAAGGAAGTCAGGGTTTTATGGTAATACATCTCATTCACATGATCTAATCATATGCTCCCCTCCCTAGAGCTGTGCAAATACCGACCGAACCGAAATTACCGTAATACCGTACCAAAATTTACTCTATTCGGTCGGTATTTTTTTTAGAATTTATACTGTTCGGTATACTGAACTACTGACCGAACTTTATTCGGTACGGTATGGTATCCAAATTATTACCGTACCTGCCGAAATTGTGTTTTGAAATATAGGCTAATATATATAACTTAAGCCCATATCCTCTGCTCCACTAATTGAAGGCTTATAATTTGAAGCCCATAAAGCCTATTGGCAATTAAGCGTCCAACCTTAACCTTTCAAGCCCATATCCTCTGCTTCTTTTAGGTTGTGGTTGGCACATGTTTGGTGAGGAATTCGAGTATGTAGGTCTCACTCTTGTACAATTTTTATTTATTTGTACAATTTTTCAATGAATTACAGTGATTATTTTTATTTATTTGTACAATTTTGGGTATTACCGTAATACCGTAATACCGTACCGAAATTATTTCGGTAATATAGTAACGGTATTGATCAATAGAAACTATAGTACGGTATTTAATTTTTCTAGTTCGGTATATCGAATACTGAAATTTTTATACTGAAAAATGAGCGAGTGCTAACCTTCCCACAAAAAACCCTTTTTATATTTATAAGGTTTATCTCAAATCTATCTAAAATAGCTCCCCTATAGAATGTTTATGAAATATGAAAAAAAAAATGTATTTGAAACAAAATTACAAACACAAGTGGGTAAAATTTATAAAAATTGTGGTGCTATAATACAAAAGTAACATTACATCTTTATTAAAATTTATAAAAATTGAGTAAAACTTTAATAATATCACTCATCTAAAGTTGTAGCTCAATTAGTTGTCAACCTTATGATTTATCTCATAGGTTCCATCCTTAATATTTATAATAATTGTTAATAATATAACTATTTTTTATATAAAAATGTTAGTTGTACGATTTCACCCCTCAAATAAGATAACTTGGATATAAACTCAAAATTAGGTAAAAACGGAGTAAAATCGGTGTAAATTCAGAAAATTTGACTGTTTTTAAAATAATTAAAAATATTATAACGATGCCGTTTTGGTTCTAACTTTAAAACGATGTCATTTGGCTCTAAAAGAAGAACTTATTTTTGTTTAAGGCAAAACGATGTTTTTTTCGTTAGAATTTTTTTAATTTTTTTAATAATTGTTGATAAAATTATTTAGAAAATAATTATATATAGAATAATAATATTAAAATGATCATAAAATATAAATTTTTACGATTTTATATTTATAATTTCACCTTCCTATTTTAAATTTACTTAAAATTTCGAGTTTGATAATTTTGATGAGTTCAAGTGGACTATAGTTTATTAGTCCCTACTTGAGTAGAGTAGTTTCTCGGGTCTGTAATCAATGGGATCATCAACCAGATCAGTTTTTGCCACTTATTAATTAATTAATAATTATTTGATTAACTAGGTCTAGATTTTTGGCGAAGACTAGTTTTATTTGTCGCAACAGATCGATTTTTCCGCTACTAGTAGTTCTCTTTTATTCTTCTTTTACTGTCACGTAGTGGAAGTGTGAATGCAAAAATTATGTCCACAGATCGATTATTTGACTTTTTCATTTTTTAATTATATCTATATTACATCATTTTGGGTGATAATTGCACATATTATTTGTGTGAATGCTACTGAATTCTGGTTGTTTCTAGTATCATGTTTTGTGTAAGGACTTAGAAAAAAAGTTTGCAAGTTTTGGAGGTGTTTGTAAGGAAATTAGGAAATATAATTGTTAATTATTTTAGAGTTGGGAATTTATTATTTAAAAACAAGTGATATAGTAATTAATTTAATTATATATAATACATGTGTAATTAGATTAAAAAATTAGGTGACCTAGTTTTAATAACCGAACTTTCACTAAAACAAACTGCTTATTTCCAGACACTCCGTCAGAATAACCTTTTTTTTTCTTATTGAAAAAAAGAAAAAAGTCAGTGATAGAAAATAGGAACACTAGCGACGAAAAATTCCGTCGAAAAATGTTTGTGAGGGAAACTCCATCGCAAAATGTTGACAGCAAGTAGAAGTATAGCGCCAAATATTCCCGCGAGATGTTTCCGACCGAGTATTTCCGTCGAAAATAATTTTGCGATGGAAGGTCCATCCAAAACATTTGGTGCCAGGTAGAAGTACCGCGCCAAATATTCCAGCGACAGGCTTCCGACCGAGTAATCCGTCAAAAATGTTTCGACGGAAAAGTAATGTTTTTTGTGACGTACTTTCTGACCTAATATCCGTCGAAACGGTGAAACACACCGTTTCACTTAAGAATATAACGACGATATTCGTACTCTTAGCGACGAGTTTCGTACTTATTACGACAGTTTCTACTGTCGCAACAGGTGTAACATTTCTTTTCCACATTTTAGTTCTCTTCAATTTTTAAAGAAACCTAGTATTATAAATGGATAATTAATAAAGTAGGAACGAATATCCATTAATATTCGTCCACTATAATCTCTAATTCGGTGTTTTGATCAGCAGTGTAGTTAGAGTCGCTTGTTGTGACGCAATGAACAATTAAATGTCGATTAGACCTCATGCACCTGATTTCATTGCGAAACCACGATGTGGAAATATTATAATTACATATATCCCAAACAGTATAAAGCAGAAGAGCATGTTCAAAGAAATAAGAGCTTGCATTTTCACAAGGTTGTATCAATAATGAGGATACTGAAAGGACCCATAGTGAAAATTGTAGTTGCGAGAGTTGATGTTGAGGAGATAAGGAGGTGGAAGTCTCTATAGGCATAGAAGAATGTACTCCATCGACACAAGACCTTCATCATGTTGTTACTAGTCTTTCTTCTAAGCTTTAGTTATACCAAAGATGTTCAGTTTCTTATGGAACTTATTCAGTTTACTCTCGATCTCTTTTATTTCCCTGTAAGAATGACATAACAGGACTTGGTGCATCTACAACTTTGTTGATTTTCAATAATGAGATTGGCTTCCTAAGACAAAATAATGATATTGGCTTTTAAAGAATTAAAACAATGACTTTTCGACATTGAGAACCTATAGCGATGAAACAAAACCTATAATGCCGAATTAACGCGTTGGGGAATATCTTCGACCAAATTTCCGACCGCATCTTCGTCGAAACGATTAAACACAACATTTCGCGCATCGGATTTCTGACGGAGACCCGTCGAAAATGCCGTCGAAAATCAACATAGAGATCCTATAATGACGAAAAGAAACCTAGAACGACGAAAGAAAGCGTCGGGGAAGTTTTCCAGCCGCATGAGCGTAGAAATGGGTAAACGCAACGTTTCGCTTACCGAATTTCCGATGGGCCTCTATCGAAAATCGACAAGGGAGAGGAAATATGCCACATCGTTTGTGAAAGGCTCAAAAGAAGCCTTTATATAAGTAGAGGCGGTAAAGACATAGTGTCCCTACGGGGACATCTAATAAAATTGAAACTGCATATCAATTATGAATTTTTTTTGACCGAATTTCCATCGAAAGTTTGAAAAGCACTAAATGGATTTTTGACGGTGTTCCGTGGAAAATTATGTCTGTGACGCCGTCGGAAATTTATGTGAAATTTTACAGGTTTCTTACTAAATTTTCGTAAAAAAAAAAAGTTTTCTGACCGAATTTTTGACCGAATGTTCTTCGAAAGTATAAAGCGCACCATTTTACTAAACGATATTCTGACGGATTTTCGGTTGGAAATACTGTTGGAAAATTCAGATAAAGCTCCTTATGTACCTACGCATCACAACGAACCTCATCACCTCTCATTTCTTATCTCTCTCTCTTTCTCTCCCCTCTCTGTCTTCCATCTCCTTCGACAAACGGCGCACACCATTGGAGTTTCCAGATTGCGACGTCTCTTTCAACTCCGACGTGCCTCGGCGAGGTATATATATATATATTTCTGATATTGTTTTAAAAATAATTGCTTATAATTAATTATATTAATTAAAATAAATTGTTTTGTTAGAGTAGTGATTCATAATTCAGTGCATTAATCCGACAACGACGACGAGGTATATATATTTATAATTATTTATTCATTTATTAAAAATAATTACTTATAATTATATTAATTAAAATAAATTTGTTTGTTAGAGTAGTGATTCAACTCGGTGCATTAATCTGGCAATGACGACGAGGTATATATATTTATGATTTTTTATTTATTTATTAAAAATAATTGCTTATAATTATATTAATTGAAATAAATTTGTTTGCTTTTGATATCTATAATTAATTATTTTGAATGCCAGTTGATTGTATAGTTTGAGTTGATTGTATAAATTGGTTGATTGCGTTGAATGCATATATTATGATTGTTGAAAAAGATTAACTTTATAAAGGAGTCCTATTACTTGTTGCATCCTTCACTGACGTTATGCCAGATCCAACAGCTCCCTAATATTGCTACCACCTATGTCATTATGGAATTTTATACAATCAATTCGATCAAAAGGTTTGAAGTCAATTTAAAACACTAAAAATGTGAAGAGGAGAGTTAGAAGAATCGTATACAAGCCATAATGACATAGATGGTAGGAGAAGTCGGGCAGCTGATGTATTTGCGCATGACCTCAGTGACAGATGCAGCGAGTACATAGGACTCCTCCATACAGTTAATTCATCAATAGTGCAATTTATAGTATCATGGACTACTTCATGTCTTAAAAAATAAAACCATGTAATCACCCATAAACCCCTCATTTTCATAAATAATGCAATTTATAGTTGTTTGAGTTTATTGTACAAATTAGATTCTGCATTACGTCTTGTAACTGTTTATGAGACCCTTCCCAATACCTTAGGATGGAAAAGGAACTTTTAGCTTCTCTAGTGTATGGGGTCCTAATACTCGATCGTCCACTAATATTCCTACCACCCATCTCATTATAGACTTTTATACAATCGATACAGACGGTTCGAAGTCAATTTTAGACCCTAAAAATGTGAAAATGAGAGTTAGAAGAACCGTATAAAATCCAAAATGACATCAGTGGTAGGAGAAGTCAGGGAGCTGATGGATCAGCATGACCTCTCTAAAGGATGCAAAGATTACTAGGACTCCTTCAGGTGAGCTTGAGAGAACCTTTGGCATCCGAAGGTAGGGAGGATCTCATAAACTTGTTACATGAAGCGATGCATAACTTGTTTGTGGAAAAAAATAACTCTATGAAGGAGTCCTAATATAGGTCATAAATGTTTACAGTTTTGAATATATGACAATGTTTGCTTCTTAACACATAACAAAATGTCTTTGTCTGATCGGACATGGATGTACAATCGTAAGCATAGAACCGGTGCTATTCGAGAAGAGTTTATGAAAGGTGTGAACTTCTTTCTCAACTTTGCCTATTTACATCCTGAATGTGTTTGACGAAGGGAGAATTAAATGCGCATGTTGCAAGTGTCAGAATATAAAATACCAATACGCGGAAGACGTACACAAGCATCTATTTGTTAAGGGCTTTGTGCCTCAGTACACAACATGACACTTTCATGATGAATCTCCCATATTTCGTACCATAAATGGGGACGAAATCCCAAGTATCAAAGAGTTCCACATTAGAGGCCCTTCAAACCATGAAAATGTAAATCCAATCATTAACATGGTGGAAGATGTAATGCATGGTAACTTCTTGAACCAGTCCGAAGAAGCACAGAGGATCATGATGAACCTAACGAGGAACCTTCTAATCCTGAAGCGGCTAGATTCTATACACTATTGGATGCTGCAAACCAGCCCTTGTGGGATGGCTGCGAGAATCACTCAACTTTTTTAGTTGTGGTAGAATTATTGGCTAGCAAGTTTGATACAAACATGAGTAAAAGTCAATACAATAAGTTAGTTGGTGCTTTTACTAAGATGCTGCCGCATGGGCATAATATGCCAACGAAATTTATAGGGGGCAAGAAGGTGATGTGACCCTTGGGCCTTGGCTATCAACATATTCATGTTTGCAGGAATGACTGCATGTTGTATTACGGTGAAGACAAAGATATGGACAGTTGTCATGTTTGTGGGCTAGCACGGTTCATGCCAAGAAATGCAAGCGTTCTAAAGGAGAAACCAAAGCCATTCAAGGTTCTTCGTTATATGTCGCTCATACTGAGACTTAAGAGGCTTTTCATGTCCCCTAAGACCGGCCAAGATATAGTGTGGCATGCTAACTCCAATACTGAACCCGGGACTATGTCTCACCCGTCACATGCTGAGGCGTGGAAACATTTTGATCGCATTCATCTAGATTTCGCAAGTGATTCTAGAAATGTGAGGCTATCATTATGCACGGACGGGTTTAATCCATTTGATCCAGGAGCAAAACCATACTCATGTTGGCCAGTAATGATACCCGTTTTAAATCTTCCACCGTGGATGGTAATGAAGCAACCTTACACCATGTTGTCAATGATTATTCCCGGTCCTAACAATCCTTCTAAAAATCTTGACCTGTTCCTACGACCGTTAATCGATGAGTTGAAAGTGTTGTGGGGTAATGGTGTTTGAATGTTTGATGCTGCAAGGAAACAAACTTCCAACTATGAGTTGCACTTATGTGAAAGGTCTCAGGCTTTCCAGCATACGCGATGCTGTCAGGGTGGAGCACGAAAGGGTATTTGGCATGTCCATATTGCGGGCACCAAACAAAAGGATTTAGACTCCAACATATTAAAAAGGCTAGCTGGTTTAATTGCCATCAAAGATTTCTACCTCTTGACCACGACTATCATCGTAGAGCATTCATTTTTAGGAGGAATATGATCGAGGAAAGGCCCCCGCCTTATTTTTGAAGCAGTGAGGAAGTGTGGGAAGAGGTGGCCGCGCTACCGGAATATGTGTATGGAAAATTTTCACTTAATGTAATGCCAGGGTATGGCGAAACACGTCATTGGTTCAAACAGAGTATATATTGAGAATTTCCTTATTGGAAGACCAATCTAATTTGTCATAATTTGGACGTGATGCATATTGAGAAAAATATGTTTGATAACATCTTCTACATAATGATGGATGTTCCAGGGAAGACAAAAGATAATGCGTAGGCTTAATTGGACTTGCGTGAAATTTGTAGCTGACCAAACCTGCACTTAAAAACTTCTCATAGTGGTAAAAAGGTGGTGAAGCCTAAGGCGATGTACGCTTTATCAAGCCAACAAAGACAACAGTTTTGTGAGTGGCTGCAGACATTGAAGTTCCCTAATGAGTATGCATCAAATCTTATGTGGTTGGTGAACCTTCAGAAGGGAAAATTCTACTCCATGAGGAGTCATGACTGTGTTCATACAACGAGTGTTACCAATCGCACTCTGTGGTATGGTCCCAACACCTGTGTGGGAAGCAATAACTGAGTTATCTCACATATTTCGGGATTTATGCTCCAAGACTCTAAGGGTTAAGGACATGGAGGTGTGGGAGAAGAACAAAGTTGAGACCATTTGTAAGCTTGAACAAATTTTCCCCAGTCATTTTTAGGAGGAATAGGATCGAGGAGAGGCCCCCACCTTATTTTCGAACTGGTGAGGAAGTGTGGGAAGAGGTGGCCGCGCTACCGGAACATGTGTATGGAAAATTTTCACTTAATGTAATGCAAGGTTATGGCGAAACACATCATTGGTTCAAACGGAGTATATATTGAGAATTTCCTTATTGGAAGACCAATCTAATTCGTCATAATTTGGGCGTGATGCATATTGAGAAAAATGTGTTTGATAACATCTTCTACACAATGATGGATGTTCCAGGGAAGACAAAAGATAATGTGTAGGCTTAATTGGACTTGCGTGAAATTTGTAGCCGACCAAACCTGCACTTAAAAACTTCTCGTAGTGGTAGAAAGGTGGTGAAGCCTAAGGCGTTGTACGCTTTATCAAGCCAACAAAGATAACAGTTTTGTGAGTGGCTGCAGACATTGAAGCTCCCTAATAAGTATGCATCAAATCTTAGGCGGCTGGTGAACCTTCATAAGGGAAAATTCTACTCCATGAGGAGTCATGACTGTGTTCATGCAACGAGTGTTACCAATCGCACTCTGTGCTATGGTCCCGACACCTGTGTGGGAAGCAATAACTAAGTTATCTCACATATTTCGGGATTTATGATCCAAGACTCTAAAGGTTGAAGACATGGAGGTGTGGGAGAAGAACAAAGTTGAGACCATTTGTAAGCTTGAACAAATTTTCCCCAGTCATTCTTTGACTCCATGGAGCACTTGCCGATCCATTTACCTTATGAGGCAAAGATCGGTGGGCCCGTACAATTCTGTTGGATGTACCCCTACGAGAGGTAATTAATACGTATATGATGTCATTGCATTTGAAATTTTTATCATGGTATAGAAGCTTATATTGTCTTCACCTCTCAAGCTATTACACAATCTGGAAAAAAAGTTAAGAATAGCGCTACAGTCGAGGGATCAATTGCGGAGGCGTATGACACTCAAGAAATTATGACCTTTTGTTCCATCTTTTCGGATTTGATGTCCCCACCTACCTCAACCGTAGGCCTAGAAATGATGACGGTGGATAAGTCCAAAGGACCGAGGGTTTGAGCATATTTCAAAGACCCAGTGAACCATTACATGGATCCGGGTGTAGGAGGTGGTTGATAGATGAGGAACGAAACCAAGCTGCACTCTACGTTTTGATTCATTGTGATGCGGTCGAACCATTCATTGAGTAAGTACACGAGTAATCTCTCTCGGATTACAAGTTTGTATAAGGGTGATTTAAGATAATTCTCTCTTCTATCAGGAAATACTACCAAGAGAAACGACAAGAAAACCCCTGGATCAATGACCTCGATCTCGAGCATGCCCCCGATGCTGAACTAGTAAGATGGCTCCCAAATCATGTGAGTATTATACACAAATTAAGTTTATCGCAAGCATAGAAGACTTTCTTTAATATCTTTTTCCAATTCCTTTAAGGTTCAATATGCGAGCCAGAATATACGTGATTTAAGTCTCGGGCCTTCGTTAGAAGTAGCATCGAACAACGGGTATCTAGTGAATGGGTACAAGTTTCACACATCGAGTTGTCGAGGTGGGAGAAAATCTCAAAATAGTGGTGTTTGTGTGAAAGGTGGATGTTACAATGAGTGTGACAGGGGCTACTTTGACATCATAAGAGAGATCATAGAAGTTCCCTACGTCGGCATGGCCAACAAAGTTATTTTGTTCATATGGATTGGTTTGACACTGTTAGGGTAGACTCAACCCATAACATCATTGAGGTTCGTGAGGACAAATGGATGGATACAAATCCATTCGTATATGCTTGGCAGTGTCAGCAAATTTGGTATATTACATACCTATAAAAGTTAAGGGAGGCATAAGGATGGCTAGCAGTGTGCAACATAGCTCCACGAAGTACAATTCAGATTACAGAGGCTAATGAATCTGATGATGTTAATGTGGTTTTCAATCAGAATCAGTCAATCCCCCTACTCCGGTGCCTGTTATTAGGGATGACATTCAATCTGTCCTCGTCGACTCCAACCAATATGAAGAAGTTCAACCTAATGATCTTATAACGACTAATGACATGGAAGAAAATGAAGCTGATGAGGATATTAAGGCTGATGATGACAAATTAGATTCTAGTAGTACAGATGACGACGATGATCATGAAGATTATGTTGGATGACTTCGTTGCTAAACACATTATAATTAACTAAAGTGTGTATGTGTAAACGTCTTATTTATCATAAATAAATAAATAAATCAAATTCATTAGTACAAAATAACGTCAATTGTGTAATCAAGACGACGTCGTTCCACTTTGAAATTCTGATGAAATTTCTGACGGATATTTGGTCGAAAATCCCGACGGACTCGCCGACAGTTTCTGATGGGTTTTCCGACGGAAATATCCGTAAAAAATCACGGAAAAAATACCACATCGCCACGAAAAGTGCCACACTAGCCTTTATATACATCCAATCTAATTGCATCGAAAAAAATGTATATTCTTGATATTTAATATCGATCACTCCACATATTCGACACATATATTCACTAACATACGTGCCAAATCACCTCAACCTATATGTTTGTCAAATATGCCGCGTGATTGAATCGAGAATATAATTTTTATATGGTATTTACATTTTCGACGGAATTTACGTCAAAAATCACTGAAAAAATACGGCCATTGCTCGATATTGAGGATACAATTTTAAAATAGGTTCAACTTTGCTCCCCTAGTCAAGTTTCAACAGAATTCTGCCACAACTGGTTCAAACATTTCCCACTGAATTTTCGATCGAATTGCCATCAGAAATTATGTCAAAAATACTACATCGGTTGGGAAAGGCGCAAAAGATGCCTTTATATATATATATCTGAGTTCCCTAAAATGGACATCTATTATTTCTTCGCTATCATAGTCTGACCACCAAGTATATTTGACATGTGTATTCGAGGTCTTACCCTTATGCGGTGGTGGTTGGTATGCAGTTTATTTGCATACCAATTAGCGCTGTCTTTGGGTAAGATAATCTCAAATATGCTCGCAAAATATGCGTGGTGGTTGATCTTCGATATCGAGGAAGTAATTTTTATATGAAATCTTGTCCTCTAAATATTTTCGACGAATTTTCCAACCTCATTTCTGTCAAAATTTTGAGTCAAAATTGGAACTCCTTGCAAGTGCACTGAGCCAAAATTTGGTTAAAATCAAATTTCCCACCCAAAAAGTTTCCGACGAACTTTTCAACCAATGTTTCGTCGGAATGGTCAGCCAAAATTGGGACTTGCCACCAGGACAGCGAGCTAAAATTTGACAAAAATCAAATTTTCGCCCCAACACCTTTCTGATGGATTATCGGGTAGCAAGTTCCATAGAAACGTTGAGCTTATTTAAGCTCACACGGCCACCACAGAACTCATTTTTTCTTACCTCTCTCTGTCTCTCCTCTCTAGCTCTCATATCTGGCCTCCTCTCTTTCCCATCACTAGCCAACGACAACGACCTCGATCTCTTATGATGTAAGTAATCAAGATATCCTACCTAATTCTTCTCTTATATGGGTTGTACGCTCTAGGTGTCAAATTGAAAAATGGCTTATGAATTTATTTTTATTTATCTCTCTTTGTCTCTCCTCTCTAGCTCTCGACTTCGGCGATCTCTCTTTCTCATCTCCGACCAGCAACAACGACCTCTCTTTTGAGGTAAGTAATCAAGATCTTAATTTTCCTCTTATATATGGGTTGTGTTCATGTTGTGAAATTGATGATTAGTATACATATAGTAGGAATTCATGCGAAATATGTGTGTGAAACTAAATAAGTGGTAAATTTAGGTGTTGTTGTAGGTCGGTGGTGTAGGAAATGATTCTGAAAATTCTAGAAAAAATTGTAGGAAATTAATTACAGTTTAGTCCCTAGAGTTATAGAGATTGTGAAGTTTAGTCCTAAAATATTTAGCGTTTGCAGATTAGTCCTTCCTATAGGAATTGTTTTGGGAATAATAATATTTTACTTTCGATCGAAGTTTCTTTTTATTTAAAAGCTGATATTTGGTGTTTTCATACATAAGTAGAAACAAACTGATGATGAGTGCGATAGGAAGCGGCACGATTGCAAGCCGAGTTGATGAAGAATGGATGAGTGGTTTTGTTCTTTTAATTAAGAAAGTTGATGTAATGGCTTTAAATCTTATTTTTTTTCCTTGTACCAATTTATTGTAATGTATGTACTTATTTCCTTTCGATCGAAAGTTTCTAATTGTTATTAAGTCTTCATATGTACTCGTGGAAATTGTTTGTAAACTTTTTTTATTTATTTAAGAGAATTACATTGAATGCTTGTAAAGTCATTTGTTTTAATTACTCATCAAATATTTTATTATTAGTAAATATTAATTAATCAAATTAAATAAAAATTCTTTACTAAATGTTGGATAATATAAAAAAATTAAAATTTTGAATATTCCGACGGAAAATCAGTCTGTCGAAAATTAAAACATTTTCGATCGAAGCTCGGTCGAAAATATATCCTACTGGAAAAATATTTTCCGGAAACCTTTTTGATCGAAAATCGATCGGAAAACTTTTTATGGCGAAATATTTTTCCTGTCGGAAACTAAAATATTTTCCAACCAAAGAAGTTTTGACCAAAATTCAGTCAGAAAAATTTCCTGACTAGGACAATTTTCGACTGTATTTTGGTCGAAAATATTTTGCGATGAAATATTTTTGCCTCTATAGATGCACATTTTAGCCGTGATAGCTTCGAATTACCTTGATATTTTTTACGGTGTCTCGGTCGAAAATATATAGTAACGAAGAGTTGTGGCGCAATAGATTTAAAGTATTGTTGGGATAGCTTGAAATTATTGTCGCTATAGCCTCAAAATATCTTGATTGTTTCGACGGATCCTCGGTCGGAAACATACAGCTACGAAGAGATGTGGCCGCAATAGATTGAACGTAGTGTCTTAAGGTTGTTGATTATAATTGATGTTTTCTAATCTTTATGTTATTAGCGGATTAAATGTTAAGAACTTGTTTAGGATTATTTTGCTAATAAGAATTGGTTAGACACCTTCTTAATAACTTTAATCATTTACTAAGAAGAATAAGAATCTTCTTTGCATCTATGATCACTTGGAAATTTGGAAAATTAAATTCCCATGGACAACCCCTTGTCCATCTTCAGTTTGGCTTCCTTTGGCTTAGGCCCCCGTCATAGCCTTAATGAAGAGATGGTCTTGGTCTCACCGTCTGCCCGCAATATCGGTGACGAATACTCGTTGCCCTTGTGCCGCATGATCAATATGTCTCTTGAGGGATCGGCATAGGCCTCAACACGGTCGAAGAACTCCATTCCTAACACGAGTGGGTTATCATCCATGGTCACCTTACCCTCCCAATCACCGATGCACACCTTTTGGTCGTAGGCCTCACCTTCTATCTCGACCGGCTCTGAGTTCACCGTCTTGATCCATCCTTCTTTGCGACTGAACCTCACGCCTAAGCGTCTTGCCTCATTCACGTCTATGCAAATATCGGAAACCCCCGTATCGAGAAACGCCTTCACCTCTCGTCTATTAATTCGGATCATCACATACATTCAGCCCTTCCGTTGGCCTTTCCCACGGCCTATGTTAGAGTTGTTGTCCGCCAACTCTGTGCGTTCCATCGAGCCAATGACCCTCATGGCCCCAATTTTTGCCTCCTCATGGCAATTTGGCTCATCTTCCTCATCTTCGCCCATAATGAGTGCTGAAATTTTGGAGCGTACCGGGCAGTCCCTCGCCAAGTGCGGACCACTGCACAAGTAGCATTCTAACTTCTTATTACCGCCACTCTTGTGCCCACCATGACCCGTTTCATTGCGCCTTTCGGGTCGTTCATGCCTCAGCGGCCTGTCCCTTCATTCATCTTTGTCATCGTCCGAATCTCCCCTATTTTTGCCCTTGTCCAACCTTGACGCCTTTGGGTGAGAAGAATCATCCCGCTTGTACTCCACAAGAGACTCCATGGCCGCAATCGCGGTGGCCAGGTCCTGCACACCTCGCCGCTGCAACTCCATCTTGGCCCATGGTTGGAGTCCATCTAGGAACTGAAAGAGTGCCTCTTTCTCAAGCATATCCCCAATCTCTATGTGCAGCTCCGTGAACTCCTTCACATATTCGTGTACGTTACCCTTGTGCACTAAGCGTCGAAGCTTAGCCCTAGCTTCATGCTCCACATTGCATGGGTAGAACACGACCTTCAGCTCCCTTTTGAAGTCTGCCCATGTATCGATAGTGCATGTCCCACGCTCAATGTCCGCGTACCTCCGCCTCCACCAAAGCATCGCCGTATCCGCTAGGTAGAGTGTCGCGGTCTTGATTTTCTCCGCATCATCCCTGACGCGGCAAACATCCAAGTAGCGCTCCATACTCCACAAGAAGTTGTCCACCTTCTTGGCATTGCGCTCCCCACTATAGCACTTTGGCCTTGGCACCTCGGCCTGTGCTGTCATGACCCCGCCCCCCTGGACTAAGGCCTTCTTGCAAAGAGACCAATCTCCTTCGATCTCCTGCATCCGTTCCCACATCGTGGCTATCTTGGCTAGGTCGTCCCTATACGCCGCCAGTGCCACCAGCTCCCCCACCTGCGCTTTGAGAGCGTCAAGCTCTCCCTTTAGGTCGTTGTAACGCTGCTCCCCCGAGATCGCCATGGCATTGAGTGCACCTTGCACTTCTCCATCGGACTCCTCCTTCTTCGCATCGAACTCGTCACACCTTGACACGAGATCCTCTATGCGCTGGTCCAGCTCCACGATTTTGTCTTGATGGTTGGCCACTCCTAGCTGCACCTTGGCTAGTGTGGACTCTATGGCCTTCATAGCGTCAACGGACCTTCCCCGCTTGGATTGGTTATTCCTCTCCTTCTCGCGTCCGGCATGGTCTCCAACATTACTTGCCCCCGCGTCGTTGGCCATGTCCTCCTTTCCGAATCGAACTTGTGCTCCGCTACCACTTGTCACGGGATGAAGTATTTTGCGCAGCGATTTGACCCGTGCGGCACCTAGCTAGCTCACCCTTGGCTTTGCTAAGTCAGCCTAAACTACCAAAGTACAAAGCTTGAAAGATGTTAGCACAAGTAAGCCAAAGAGCTATGAACTTAGAAAGGAAAGCACGCAAGAAAGCTTGGGAGAAGAATGCTTTGTATTAACAATTGCACCAATGCTTTAAACTACAATGCTTGGCTGAATGTACAAATGAAGTCCTACTCCTATATATACAAGTCCTTGTCCCTAATGGACGGCTAAGATCTACTCAATCTGACGGTGGAGATTAAGGGTTCTAGAACCTTTCTAGAACATCCACCTTCTAGGCTATCTCTAGAACCTTTCTAGAAGCTTCTATGCCATTCCCCACAATGGCTAGACTTCTCTTGATTCTTCCGGAAGATTCTACACCATTCTCCATAATGGCTAGACTCCTCTTGATCCTTCCGGAACCTTCCGGCACTTTGGGGAACTCTTGAGCACCATTGTTCATGCCTTGGCCAACCATCCCATGAGTCCGTCCATGGATGGTCCCGCATAGCCTCTTTCGGCACCCAAAGTCTCCTCATGGCTGCATGTGCTTGTGCCTTGGCCCATCCGTCCGAGCCATGCGCGTGCCCTCTTCGTTCGGGGCGTGACACGTAGAAGTCATATGGAGTTGCAATAATCTAATGCAGAAGATAAGGAAGAGGGGAAGCGTCAAATACGAGTACATAATTCGAAATATCGAGTAAGAGTCGGTGAGAAGGAGTATCAGTAGTGAAGGCATGTGAAAAATCAAAGAAATGAAATTAGTGAATAGGGTTTAATAAATTTCTCTCTCACAAGTCGAGCATCTTGATAGTAATTGGATCGAATTGAAACCAAATATTTAGACCCAAACTTTACTTAGGCCTACAAGCTCAATTTAAGGCTCAAGTCGGGCATACTAGGCCCGCAGTTTATTCAAGTCTTTGTCCAGGGCGGGTAGCCCACCGGGCAGCCCGGTCATCGTCTACCCTAAAAGCCCAACACATGTAATGTACATTTGGGATTGACGGTGTATTACTTAAATCTTTGTTACTTTAACATTCCAAAGGGAATGAGTTGACCTCCTCCGGACTGACCAAGTCCACCAGGAATACTTACCAGCAATAGCAATAACGCTTATATTAATTAGTTAGCAACGAAATCAATCTTGTGCTTTCTACTGCTGAAGAAAGCTCAAATGCCTTTCTCTGGGGTTTCTTTCAACTCAGTCCCCAAACTTTGTCTCTCTTCATTTGTACTCACCCTCTTTTTTTGTCTAACTCTTCCTCATGGAGCTAAAGCCGATGATGTTAGTGCAAGAATTGGAGCAATCATTGATGTCAATTCAAGAACTGGGAGAGAACAGAAAACTGCAATGGAAATAGTAGTTCATAACTTCAACAATGCCTCCAAAAATCACATCCTTTCTCTTCACTTTCAAGATTCCGAAAAGGGTCCCCTCCAAGCTGCCTATGCTGGTATTCAATTAACCATAACTAGCTAGTTATTTTGTAAGCCGCAGAGTGGCCTCGCTTTGATTACCCCGAAAAAAGAGAGAAAGAAAAGCCGTACATATTTAGTGTCTTAACTTTTTTAACTATATATTGTTATTTGAGGAGTTCTCTAATGAATTCTTTTACTTGCAGCTGATAAGTTGATTCAAGAGGAGCAAGTGGAGGTGATTATTGGGATGGAGAGATGGGAGGAGGCTGCTATGGTAGCTGAAATCGGAAACCAAGCTCAAGTTCCTGTTATTTCATTTTCAGCACCAGCAATTACACCGCCTAATTCTCTGCAGTCTCGATGGCCTTTCTTGGTCAGGATGGCTAATCCTGATTCGGAGAAAATTAGATGCATTGCAGCTATTGTCCAATCGTATGGTTGGAGAAGGGTCGTTTCGGTTTACGAAGAACATGCTTATGGAGGTGATTCTGGCAAGTTAGCTCTTTTATCGAAAGCCATACAGGACATTGGTTCGGTGATTGAGCATAACTTAGTTCTTCCACCATTCTCCTCACTTTCTGATCCCAAACTAGTAGTTCAAGAAGAGCTGTTGAAGTTGGTAAGTGGGAAGATTCAATCGCGGGTTTTTATTGTTCTTCAGTCATCATTGCCTATGGTGATTCACTTGTTTAGGGAAGCAAAGAAGATGGGATTAGTAGGGAAAGACTCGGTTTGGATACTTTCTGACAGTGTTACTAGGTACCTTGACTCTGTTAACTCCTCTGTAATCCTATCTATGGAAGGTGCTCTAGGAATCAAGCCTTACTATTCTCATACCACTAGCTCCTACAGAAATTTCTACGACGAGTTTCGTAGGATTTACCGAACTCAATATCCTGACGAAGACTACTTTGAGCCAGGATTTTACGCTTTGCAAGCTTACGACAGCCTCAGAATCATGATACGAGCCATGGAGAGAATGCCTAGTTGCAGCAGTCCTACCGATCCAAAGTTGTTGATGAATAAGATTTTGTCGAGCAACTTCACTGGTTTAAGCGGGCAGATAAGATTCGACTCGGGGGAGTTGGCGCGTAATAATGCACTAAGGATTGTGAATGTGGTTGGAAAGAGATCTTACAAGGAGCTAGATTTCTGGTTACCGGAACATGGGTTCTCAACGAGCCTTGTGGTAAGAAAAGATGAATATGAAAATGGCACTGAAGGTGTAAGAATACAAGGACAGGTGAATTGGCCAGGGGACCTGAAGAAGAGGGATCCAAAAGGGTGGGTGATTCCCTCTGATGCGAATCCGATGATCATTGGGGTGCCGGGTCGAACTCCATTCGAGAAATTTGTGAAAGTGGCACCAAATACAAGTAAGGAATACGATGGATTCTGCATTGAACTTTTCTATAAGGTGCTAGGGATGCTGGATTATGCTCTACCTTATGTGTTTGTACCCTACAATGGAACCTATGATGAATTGGTGAATCATGTCTACAACAAGGTGAGAAAAACTACCTAATCCCTTTAAAGTATTACCTAGTAATATTAAGTTACTAGTATATGTATTCACTAGTAATTTGTTATGGATTGTATTTTTATTCATCCATGTGTCAACATCTTTAGATGATCTCTAAACATGCAATAACAAAAAAAGTACATATAGTAAATTAACAAAAACCGATGTATATGTAGTAAATTAATAAAAAACATGATCCTTAGGATTCATACTTAGGATTTGAACTGTAAGTCAAATGAAATTTTCTATCAGCTTCAGTATACGCCCAAAACTCATTGATTAATGTACACCCCCAAAATTTTCTATCAGCGTCAAGTACAAGCCCAAAATTTTCTTCCAAGAATTTTCTAAGAACTTACCTAGCTTCAGTATACGCCCAAAACTCATTAATTAATCTTCCAAGATTCTAGATGACTGTTTTGTTTGATGGAGAATTTTCTATTGTTTGATTGAAGACTTTCGATGCAATCGTCGGAGATGTGACGATACTAGCGAACAGATCAGAGAAGGTGACATTTACGCAGCCATTCTTGGAATCTGGTCTGTCAATGGTAGTTCCAGGAAAGTCAGAAGAGTCAGTTTGGATGTTCCTCAAGCCTTTCACCAAAGAAATGTGGCTAGCCACTGCTGCCATCTTGATCTACACAATGTTTACGGTTTGGTTCTTGGAGCATCAAACAAATCCTGAATTTAATGGACCCTGGAGGAAACAGATTGCCACTGCACTTTGGTTCACTTTCTCCTCTCTCTATTTTGCTCACAGTAAGTACATTACCCATTTTGAAAGGAGAGTAATTCTCAACTTAGGGTTCAATTTAGGTCATATTTCAGCCGTAAAGAAAATCTCAAAATGCACTCCATTGACAAATATGTTTCAATCAAGGCTCGTCTCAAAATATTATAGCCCTTAGTTGGGATGTATTTGTTCCACGTGGCGCACTTTGAAATTTCTTAAGTAGATGAGTAATTCTTTCACATTCCAGAAATACCAACTCACTATTTACTTCCTATTTACATAAGTGATGGGATCAACCATTTAAACCCTAGACCCCACATTTGCAGCGTAGGGAGTAGATAATGTGTGGGTATTCCTAGAGTAGGGTAGAATTTCCCATTACTTGAGAATTCTTGCTATAGGTCCTAAGAAAGCATTATCCTCCTTCATTTTTCATAAGTTAAAGCATTATGGTTTCTGAATGCAGGGGAGAAAATATACAGAAATCACACCAGAATGGTGCTGATGGTGTGGCTCTTTGTTGTATTGATCTTGAGCTCAAGCTACACTGCGAGTCTGACATCACTGCTAACTGTTCGGCGACTGAAGCTAAATCTTACAGATATTGAATGGCTGAAGAGGAACAACTTGAAGGTTGGGTGTGATAGGGACTCATTTGTGAGGCTTTACCTGCAAAATGTGCTTGGTTTCAAACCAGAGAACATCGAGGACATAGACAGCCAATACAAATACGATGGAGAGTTCCAACATAGAATCATATCAGCTGCCTTTCTTGAACTCCCTTATAAGAGAGTTTTCCTTAATAACTACTGCAAGAAATACATTGGAATCGTACCTGGCAACAGATTTGGAGGACTAGGCTTTGTAAGTTCCTCACCTACATTAGTTTCCGTTACGTTACTACTTATGCTTGCTAGTTTGTCTGAATTTAGTGCATTTTGCAAATGTGTCGTTTACGAGTCAATGCACAAGATTAACATAAATTAACACAAACTAATGTAGGGGTACCAGTAGTGAATCTCATTATCCTAACTAGTAACTGGCTAACTATACGAGTAGCTGACGTAAACTTATTGGATTCTCCATCTTCAGGTGTTTCAGAAAGGGTCCCCGATAGCCCGAGATGTTTCACAGGCAATCCTAAAGCTATTGGAGGAAGGAGAATTGAAGAGTTTGGAAGATAAGTGGTTTACCACTGCGGCCGAGTGTTCAAGCAATGCACCTGATGACAAGAATGAAAGCCTGAGCCTGAGCAATTTCTGGGGAATATACATGATAACTGGTGTCACTTCTACAATTTGTTTCCTACATTTCATAGTGCGGTTGCTGAGAAAGTTTCAGAATCATCGAGGCGAAGACGGGAATGGAGCTGATCACAATCCTAGTGATGAGAGTGTGTGGAACAAGACACTAACCATTGCCAGATATCTTTACAATGGACAGATTGTTAGTATTCAAGGAGGAACAGGAAATCAAACTCCAACTTCACCTGACCTTTTTGTTGATATGGAGTCCGCCAGATGGGGAAGTGCGAATGCGAGTCCCTCGCAGAACCCAGAAATTCTTCAGGACAGCGTACCTGCAGATATTGAAGTTGCACAGATTCCTGCCGCTAGCGGCAATATTACTGCACGACCTGACCAACAAATCTAGGCAGACAAATCTATGGGAGCATATTGTAAAGACCTGATGTAACGTTCGATTCTTTTTTCGGCTGCTTAACTGCAACTCTCTCACCTTTTACAGCCTTAATGCAATATAGTGGCTTTAAAAATGACTGTTTAAAAGTTATTGTTAGTACAGTACGTATTATTTTGTTTTAATTTCTAACCAAAATACGAGAATAAAATCAGTTTAGTTAGTATACTTGAAAAATTCTAACAAATGTAACAGTAGTATTGAAAAATACAAGCAAGCACCTAATAGTTAACGTCCAATGAATCCGCTTATAGTGAGGATTAGCTAAATGGGTGCAGATAAAGAACCGAAAGCTCCACAGCCATCTACATGGAGAAACTCCTGGGAAACTCAGAATACAATTGTTTGAAGTTAGCTCACAATAACCAGAAAATGTGTCAGTTCGTCGTCCTACAAAATCCCGCTACAGCTTCAGACAAAAATAACTTGATACATCACAAACTCCCGTTTTCCAGACCCTTGGTATAGATCAATCAAGCAATCCAAACTCTGAATCCCTCACTTTAATTGCCAGGAAACTTACATGTAACGATACCCTCTTCCGCCCCTTCCACGTCCACCCCAGCCCCTGCCCCTCCCTCTTCCTCTTGGGCCACCCCTACCACCACCGTGACCGTGACCATGAGATATACCTTCAATTGCCCGGTTAACAAGTTGATTTTGCATGCCACCAGCGCCACGGCCTTTCTTTGCCACGTTGTTTGATCCATTGGTAGCAGCTGCTGGTCTTTTCACTCTGCATAAAAACAAAAATAAAATAACTAGGTTAATTTAGTTCCTTAAAAATGATTTGTTTCGAACGAATTAACATGAAAATTAACAGAATTAAAGCATGGAGGTATCAAGTGAAACTTGTGTTTACTTCAATTCATCAAATACGATGCATAAATATAAGCTCCAAGAGTTTGAAGGTGAAAATGAAGATCATCACTGGGTCATTTTCGTTTCAATATAGAACATGAGTAATTACTAACAAATATGCAGACCAGACAAAACAAAACAAAACAGAACAGAAGGATGAAAATAGTATAAAATTAAAGGATCAGTACCCAGTTCCAATGGTAGTGGAAGGTGTAGCAGGTTTTGTTGCTTCTTTCCAAGAGAGGTTGACACTCTTATCTCCAATAAATGAAGGTGTCTTTGAATGCAATGGCTGAAAAAGTCGAAATAACAAATCATTTCCATTGGTTCATGGAAAAATAACTAGACAATTCATAGACAAAAATCCATCTCTATCACCTTTGTCATGGTCAAAATGTTGTTGCAGGTGCGCAATCCTGTCGTAGTATTCTGTTTCTGTGTTTTCTACACCATCAAACAAAAACATCTGAGTGAGATTGAAATACCAAAAAACCTACAGGATACCATAACACCGTCACCTATCCAGAATTTAACTCACCACAGTATCTTTTGCCTCATCAGACTTGGCAGCTGCCATTGCTTTGTTGTGCTCAGCCATTCCCTGGGTTAATTTCTTCATTGTAGCCCTAGTTAGTTCTTCCATATTGCTCAATCTGCATCATCAACAAATAGTAACTAAAAACCCATATCAAGCAGGAAAAAAATGACACATATCACCACCAAAAGGATGCGATTGAATGGTGAAAGGACCAAAAACTTAGAAAGTTCAGTTTTATGGATAACAGTCAGTGAAAATAAATCAAGAAACAATCATAGCAAAATTTATGCTTTCAAGGCAAAAAATAATAATAATAAAAATAATATGCTCAAACCAATAATTTGAGGGAAACTAGAGTCATACACTTGGTTAGAACCAGGTACAGATAAAAAACTTGTTTAGAGCCTAAAACTTCCATGTGCATATCCTGTTAGTGGACCACTCCCAATACCCAGACACCAACCACACCACCACCTAACCCAAATCTCCACCATTAGAAGACTATAGGAATCAAAGATTGTTAAAGCTTGAAATAAATTCCTTTTCATAGGGCATTTGGAGTTACTCTCCTTTCGCCCGGGTTTCGACCAGATAATCACAGCCCTTGGTTTAAACAATGTTAAAGGATAAATAGGAAGTACCAGTCATACAAGCCATTATCAGAATATGCTACAGCAATGAGCCTAGATACTTTAGCATGCTATTTTATGGTATTAGAGGGTTTCACTTTTTCATGCAATTCTGCTATCAATATGTATTCTACAACAAAATATCCTCCCAATACAGTTCACCCTGGTTTGTAATCCTTTGGTTAGAGAACAATAAAATAAAGGACAATTTCCTCTCACAAAATCATTTGAGAAACGGAGCACCTGAATTCAAAATTTGATTCAAGAACGTATATTTTATGTCCATTTGAGGTGGCTAAGAATAAAGAGCTGTGCTGAATAAAATATTGAGTCACAGTTAAACAGAGTATAGACTGCTTGTCCTTTAGTTGAACTAGGATCATAGCATAATTGCACCCAGAATCAAAAAAAAAATTGTAACTAACATTTTAAGAGAAACAATAACTACCTCTCTGTGAAGTCCACATAAAACTCAGAGAAGTCCTCCCCAAGCCTATCTGATGGCTGGCCAGTTACTATTTTATAACCACATAAGCTGTTTGTGGCATTGGGAGCCTATATAGCATAATAAAGTGAATAAGCATCACTGGTTACACACATACAAATAAGCTAAAGAGGTAAGATTTTAAATCGCAGAACTAGAACCTTATGGGCTAAATGGTGAAATGCAAATAGCAAGCATTCAACATAAGTAAAGTTCGTCTCTTCTCCAGTCTTCCTCCGGGGCATGTACTTCTGGGAATACAAAAGAAATGAGATGAGATGACAAATAATCGATGAAGAGAACAACTTATTTTATTGGATAAACGCACTGAAAAATGTAACACATAATGTTATCTTTATTCTGAAGAAAACTGAAATTCTCAGTGAAAACACCCATATAAAGAGACAATACACATGAAGAGAGAAAACACGAGCTATTATTCATTATCCTATCTCCAGCACCCAATTTATTGCAACACTAAGCGCATACCTTTAACAGCTGAACAACTGAAGGCAGAATCTGACGTGAATCTTGTGGCAATGTGTAAGGTGAAATTTCCGCAAGTGCTTTGAGCAAATCAAGTTTTCGTTCCTCGGGAAGCTGATTTCAAGAAGTGTTATTAGAATATAATGACACCTATTATTGATTAAGTGGCTCTATAGAAACATGCTAAAAACCCAGAGTCCAAAAATCAAAACTTAAATGCAAACACAAACATAATAACTGTTTACATAATTAGTTATACAAAGAGAGGGGTTGGGTGGGTGGTGGTGGTGGTGGTGGTGGTGGTGGTGGGGGGGGGGGGGGGGTGGGTGGGTGGGTGGCGGGGGAGAGTATCAAACCTTATCAAAGACAGGAATAATGTGCTTGTTCAAGAAGTTAAGGAACTTGCTGCTCGACGCACCCCTCTACATTTAATAAATAAAGGTGGTTAGGCTATATGGTCAGGAAAAATGTAGCAAGTACAACATTTTAATATGAACACGTTCCATACCATGAAAAATGGAAGTGCCATATACAGGCATGATATCAACCTGTCAATATGGTCACCATCTGAAACCTGCATTTCATTAAACACAAAAGTCATGTTTATGGGTCCGCAAGAAGTACCAACAATGACGTAATTATGTTATTGGACGCAACGACAATTTGCATTGTTCAAGACATTTTTTTCAACCATGACAAACTGACAGCAAGATGACTACGGCATCCATATTCTAGCACTTCCTGATGAATTTTCTATGATAAGGTTTATGGTTCCCATTTTACCAAAAATCTATTCTGAGCAATTTTTGAAGAGTATCAATAGCTGTAAACAATACCTATGCCAATAAATGACTACACAATACAGGTAGTAAGAAAGAAGTCACATTTAAGAGAAAAAATGCACTGATTGTCTATCATCGTGCAAAACACCATTCAGAACTGAATACATACGAAACTCTTACAACTATGAATCAACAGAATAAACAAGCACTCACATCAAATTGTCTATCTAAATCAGCCTGTCCTTCAACTAGTCCAAGCAGTTCTTTCATGCGTTCTTGAGGGGCTTTATCTCCAAATATGCTTAAGCTTTTTAAGAAGTCCATGAACATTCTGAATTCTGCTCCAGTTACATCATCTAAGCTCTACAAAACCACAATTCGTGTCAACCATTCATCTCCCAAAAACACACATAAAACACCTGGAAATACAAGAAACATAATAGTAGGGCGGTGAACAAACCTTTTTAATCAAATCAGTTATATGCCGCTCCATTTCCTCTTGAGGTTTTAAGAGTTCTGCCTTAAGAGGCAATACCTGAAAAATCAGTTATTAGTCCTCTATTGTAATCATCACAGGAGAAGGCCAATAACAGTCAAAGAAAAAAATAACATAAGCTAATTTTCTCACTTTATCTCTTATAAAGCATAGTACTTTCTCCCGAATAAGTTCTTCAGCACTAGCTTCATCAACACTACCAATGTGCTTGAATAAAGCAGTCAAACAGGCTGCACAACAAGAATGTTAAAAAACAGTCACATTAACTGACATAAAACCTACTGAAACATGTATGTTGGATGACAAATGATTAAGAGGAATAACAAAAGAAATTAGTTCAAATTTCAGATTTTAGATCTAACGAAAACTGAATGTTGGAATACAATACAATGCAACAAGAGATGGAGTGTGTTGTTTCCTTTTATGCAGTTGAGAACCACAGAACTCCCTCCAAGAATAAATACTCCATCCTCTTGAGATTATTGAACTATTCACAATCTACTGATCTAGAAACTAGAGTGTTAGTTCACAACTAAACCGCTAGACACTAATAGCTCTATTCTTTTTCTGAAACAACAAACGTAACACTATTGATAAGATATGAAATGTGATTTTTTTTCCTGGAAGATGAATAGATGACTAAGAAGTATAGGGCTGGAGAAAGACACCAGTCAAGCCTTGCATTATTTTTCCAGATTAAACTCATGTAAAATTTGTAAACTGCTTCAAAAGACAATTTGCCTCTGCCTAAATGTATCTTGGTATGGAGTCAGAAGCACGTTTGTTTTCAACATATATCTATCATTTACCAAGCCTAGATGTAAAGACCAAATCAATCACCTTTCACATCCTGCCTCAACAATGACATAAGTGCTTTGTGAACAGCATCCCGCTCCACAAATTCCTCTGCAAAACCATTAGTAACAAAAGTTAACACCATAATCCATAAAAATTACCATCAAGTCATCTCAAACACTATCCAACTCACCAGCAGAAAGTATTTGTACAAGAATATCAACAATCTTTGACAAGAACTCAGGGGTATCCTTGCAAAACAAGGGCAGTCCCCTAATTGCCTGCACCCTCACCTATCACAATCAATAAACAAATCAGCAATTATGCAATCTAGCGCCCACAAATTTACAATACTGCGCATAATCATGAGTGTGTGTTTACTACTGACCCCAAGCTCTTCTTCTTCAATCAAATCAAGATGCGCGTCCACAGCCTGATTGGACAAGTCAGGGAAGTACTTGAAGAAGCGGGGAATGAGCTGCGCAGCTAACTGCTTGGCTTTTATGCTGGTCTTGGAGGCAGCAATAATCCCTTGGTAATCCTGCACATTCTGCAAGAAAATCAAGAATATGAGCAAGTTTAATAATTGTTTCGTTTATCAAATTGACGGAATCCAGAATTCAAACAGATGAGAAGTTAGGAGAAATAATAACCTGAGACTTGTCTTTGGATTCACTGAGTCGTTCGCCAAACTCGTAGAGCTTCTCGATTTGGACGGCGTCGTCGGCGGAGGCGGGGTCACTCATTTGGAAGTTTCTCCGAGCTGAGAGAGAGTGAGATGGTAAAGCGTTATATCGTAGGAAACGAGAGTTTCATTTTAGAGAATGAAAAAAAGAGATGCGAAACAGTGTGACTGAATGCGAGAGTGTGTGTGACTGTGTAAATAAGAAAACTGTGAGCTATAAGATGCGTACAATAGAGAGGGAGAAGGAAGACAACGACGAGGAGGAGATGGATAGAGAGGGTTAAGACGCAAGCAAGGGTTTGATGAACAAACAAGAACCAGAGGAGCAGGAAGAGAAGAAGAAGAGGTGTTTCGGGGTCTGCAAGTAAATTATCTTTTTGCTTTATTTATGTCTCTCTTAAAGAAACGGCGTCGGTTCAGATTGGGTCGGGTTGAAAGTCAAAACGCACCGGTTTAGATGAGAAGACTCAAATCAAGAAACAAGAGGTGAAGTCTTGATTTTCTCTCTCCAATAAAATGTGCTTTCACAATAACACTACATTTAAGGCAAGGGATTAGAGGGGAACGGAGAGGAGATAGGGAATGAACCAAGGGGATACGTGGGTTTTAGATTCTCTCCCCCCGTAAAAATTGGTTTATATTTATAACATTTTGTTTTAACTTCACCTCGTTAATTACGTTTTTTTTCTTCTAAATTCAACCTGCTTTTATTTATTGTGTTGTTTTTGTGAGTAAAGATAAAAAGTAACTATTCTTTTTTTTCTTGATAATCAAAAGTATAGTCAAGAAAGCTAACTCATACGGTGTTTGTGTTTCTTTGTATATTAAAATAAATTTTAGCAACTCAAACTTGTTTAAAAAAGGTGGAAGATTTGAGATGAAAAATTAAAGATTAAAAAAGAGATCAATAAAAAAATTATTTGTATCAACTTGATCAAAATTTAAGACAAACAATTTTAGATCTAGTTGATTTAATAAATCGATCTTTTTTATAGAGCGAATCTCTCACAGCGGATTTGGTCATTAAAGTTTGACTAATAAACTAAATTAAATGAACCA
Organism: Viola odorata; assembly: GCA_963691705.1. Taxonomy (NCBI): domain Eukaryota; kingdom Viridiplantae; phylum Streptophyta; class Magnoliopsida; order Malpighiales; family Violaceae; genus Viola; species Viola odorata. The sequence goes on from OY829543.1 coordinate 13,818,324, forward strand.
AAAGGTGATACCCTTATCTATTATCGGATACTTAACTCTAAACTAATCAAATCAATGTTTAAAACTTTGGCGAACCAAAAATCAACATTTGTACAGCAGAAAAAGTTCTTACCCTAAGCTATTTTAATCTAAGCCCCAGGTCACATCTTTAAAGTGAAGCAACGGAACAGTCACCAGTTATGACCAACCCAGCGTACAAACCAGTGGAAAACTCCATCCATTTAAGTTTTCCAATGTGACTAGCAAAAATCACCCAATACTTGAAAATAAACGTTGACACATGAAACAAAAAAATGCAATAAGTGACTAAATTTGGCACTCACCTTGACAAATCTAGACTTTTCTCCTCTATACATATTAAGAAACCCAAATACATATGACCTTGTCCTAATCGGTCACTAGTGAAGTGGGAGGAAGACATCTCATTGGGAAGATGGTGAAAAATCTAAAGTTACTTGGAGATAAAAATTTCGCTCACTTAAAAAATAAAAATGAGAGAGATAAGAAGGTTAACTAAACCAAAGTAGAGAACTAGGAGAAGACACCACTAGATACCTAAAAGATATAAATATTACTTCTATTATCTCAACTCACCCCTATGAGAACATACAAGTGTAGATATTCTTCAACCTTAAGTCAGTTAGACATCAAGGAAATTATTTCAATCCAAGCTCTGATAACATCACCACCGTGTAACAGAAGACTTCAAAACCTCCACAAATAAACTACTTTAATATAAGGGCCATAGGTTGGTACCTAAATGACCATTAAAATGTCAGAAAATGAAAATACCTCCAATCTACTTGATTCAACTCGACTATTAAATAAAATACAACTCTCTTACCTCAATAGAGCTAAATCAGCAGTCCATATAATGATTTGGTTAATGCTCATTAGTTCTTGAATTTAATCGACCTAGACCATATTATAATATGATGATGAGGAAACAAACAAAAATAACCTTCTTAAAGTCGCCCCAAAAGCTATTAGTAGAAACGCCCTATAACTTCAAACCCCACCAATAACTATCATTCAAAAAAATATGTCATAAACTCAAAAAGCATATTATTAATGAGTCAATTTTATAACATGTAACCACTTATAAAATACATCTAATGTTCGCTTCATTAATTACATTACCTCACATAATAAAATTGCTATTCACTCAAAAATTGAAGGAAATTATTAAAAAAAAAATCACTTTGACTCTAAATCGTGGCTGGAATCACAAGGTGAGAAGATTGTCATCCTCTCCTAGATGGAAAAACAAACACTAAAAATAAAGAACTCTCATCGAAATAAGAAAACAACTCACTTAGGTATACTTAGTATAAAGGATTAACCATTGCATGTGTAATTTTTATACCTTTTTAATCTTGTTTGGTTGTTTTTTTAAGAAAGAGTGTTTACAAGTGTAAGCAAAGATATAAAAAAAGGGTGTAAACGTTAACCCTCCAAGAGATGGAGTAACCATTGTTACAACATATATGAAAATATATTTTACTATTATCGATCACGTTTCTTATATCACTTTCACAACTCACACGCACAATATTATTCCTTTTATTCATTTTTTTTCTTATTTTTTTTATTTCTTTGCATCACCTCTCTTTCATGTGTTCATGGACACAAACTTTTTAGGGAAAAAGATAATGCAAACTATTGAAAAAATCTCATTTAATCACCAGATTTTTAATTTAGACTAATTGGCCACTCACTTTGTAAACATTAGACAAATTGGCCATTTTAAATGGATTCATTTAACAAATTTGGGAAATTTAGTAATTATACTAGTCACATTTACTCATTCACCCCTATGAAAATCGAAAAAAATTAAAATTTTAAAAAATATAAAATTAAGAAAAATTAATAAAATATTTAAAATATGAAACATTAAACTAAACTTATTTTGCGAGAAGAATAACTTAAGTACAAAACAAACATTAACTACATATTATATGCATTAATAAGAGAGTCCGGATTGGTGGGAAAAGATTTTTTTTTTTAAGAATGAGAAAAAAAGAAGGCAAATTTTACTTATTTTTTCTAATATTTATAGATTATTAATTGAAAAGTTTACTAAATGCACCAACATTCCTACATTTTTTTTTTATGAATTATTTAATATTTTTTATGAATTTTTTTAATATTTTTTTGAAAATTTTTCCTTTATTTTAAAATTTTAGCATTTTTAAAATTTTATTATTTTTTAATATTTTTAAAATTTTTGATAATTTTTAAAGATTATATGATTTTTCTTAAGAGCTCATTATTTGATTAATTTTCTTTAAAAACTCCTAAATTGAGGGAAAGGGAATTGGAAGCAACACATTGCTCACTTCATAAAAATATGCAATAATGCAAGAACCTATAGATCTGATGGTGAAACAATTTATTCGCTAACTAAAAAACGTGGCCTTATGATTGACGTTTATTTCCATGCGTTTTTACCATCTTAAACTACCTTGTTTATGGTGAAAACTATTCCTTTCACGTCAATCTATCATCTTTTGAAGAAAATCTCGGGTGATGAAAGAAATGGAGGAAACACCAGTCTTAAGCAACAGAGTAGCAATCTTGGCCGCAGGCTTGGCCAAGATTGCCGAGTTAGAGGCGTGCTGGTCATGGATTCAAGGAGGACGCGTTTGGAATGAGCCGACAGTTGGCTGAAGCATCTACTGGAAGGACTCTCGGATTCAATCTGATTCTGCTTTTGAACAAAAACAATCTATCTGTTTTAGTATTTATTTTTATTTTATCTTATGTTTCAAATTTGAACAATTGGGATTTAGTTTTATCTCATATCTTTTTGAAGTTTGGAATTTGGAAAGGAACGTAAGAGCCGAGGACTCTAACCTTGTTAAAGGTTAGGGAAGGTTGTCAATTACGGGATCTTCCTTCTTCCAACTTCTGGTTGTAAACACTTTGCACTGTGATAATTCATTTTGAATATCGCAGATTTAATACCATTCCATGTTCATCAATTATTTCTTGGTTTCTTTAATTATTATGTCTAGGAGCTAAACACCCAATTCTTGGTAAGGGTTGAGTGAGTGCACTTGTGAATCGTGAGACCGATCTGTTCTTAATATCCTCTCATTCGTAATTGATTCAAGTTCTAGTTAAACAAACTGGTTCCCATCTAGGCTAAGATCTGATCAACCTTGGGCAAGATGAGGAATTTGTAGTCAGTCGCGAAGGGGACGAGCTGAAACCGGAGTGATGCAAGTAGGCAGCTAGCTTCGCTAAAGTTAGTGAACTTGGATTGATATAGGCCTGACCAGACTGACAATCTAGGGCTCCGACTTGGGAGCAGCTTGGCCTAGACCCTGTCTTTCCCTGCACCATTGAGAAAGTGCACGCGACTCAAGCCAGTAGTCAATTTGGATAAACCCTTTTAACCAGCAAGGTATCCGTTGGCTAGGATCACTAGGAGAGGGAGTTCCCGCCAAATGGTCTCAAGAGGAGGAAAGAAGGATTGGAAAGGAGTACCTCCCAATCTATAGCAGCGTTATGAGGGAGAAGGAGAAAATCTAAAGGTCGATGATCGAACAAACAAGGATTGCGCTCACGAATTCGGCCTTACTAGGAGTTTTCCCCACATCAGTCTACAACCAATCTTAATCACCAATCTTGGCTAAGATTCACTTCTGACTAAGATTATTTCTTTATTTAATTTTTGCCTTGTTGCTTTTTGTTGCTTTGTTTACCTTAATTGCAGAACCAAACCCCTCAACTCCAGTGACGAGGAAGTTGAGTAAACTACAATTTCCCGAAAGATCTCTGTGGACGATCCTCTTACCACGATCTATAAGTTCCTTGTGGACGAGTGATAAGTTGTATTCATACCCGTAATTTTGTATATTTTATACAATTAAATTTGATGCCCTCGACACGCAACAACTAATTTAGTATATTTTATACAACTAAGCTCGCCCAACAAAAGCAGCAACTTAGGTGGTAAATTACCCTCCACTACTGAAAATAATCTTAGGCACAATGTAAGTGATATTCACCTTAGGAGTGGAAACATCTTGCTTGAAAGAAAGGGTGTCAAGTCGGATAAAGAGATATATAACTAGATGTTTGAGGATGAAGATGAGGAGGACGAAGAAATCCAGGCAGAATCTCAGCCAGAACCAATCTTGGGAAAGACTGAGAGTAAGACTGATACTCCAGCAGAGACAGAAGAGGAGCAGCCAATCTTAGCCAAGCCAGTGGCCAAGACTAATGAGCGGAGTTCAAAACCTCAGGAAACAGTAGAGATTCCACCTCCTTATCCCCCCAAGTCTTCCAAGCAGAAGAAATTAGATGAGGCTAAGAAATTGATGAACATTTTTGGCAAAGTGGCAGTGAATATTCCTATGCTAGAGTTGATTTCTAAAGTACCCTCTTATGCAAAAAAATTGAAAGAGCTATGTACTAACAAAAGGAAACTTGCAGGGATTGAAAGAGTGAACCTTATACAGAATATTTCTTCAGTACTCCAGAATAAGCTCCCGGAGAAATGCGGAGATCAAGGAACTTTCACCATCCCTTGCAAGATCGGGAATAAAATGGTGGAAAAGGCTCTCTGCAACTTAAGAGCTGGAATCAACGTGATGTCCCTAAGAGAGTACGAGACATTACAAATGGGGGCAATGAAGGATACGCAGGTGGTAATTCAATTGGCCTACTGAACTGTAATTCATCCCAAGGGAGTGGTAGAGGACTTTCTCGTCCAAGTCAATAATTTTATATACCCTGTGGATTTTTATATTGTTGAGATAAATTCTGACCTACCTTCTTGAACAACAGATGTGCTCTTAGGAAGACCCTTCCTTAGATCGGCGAGAACAAAGATAGACGTATATGAAGGTAGTATCATTTTAGAATTTTTTGGTAGCACGATTAAGTTCTACATGAAGGAATGATTGAAATATCAAAATGAGACTCATAGTGTTAATTTTATTGATGTTTTATATCCTATCGAAGAAGAAATGGCAGACTTGTGTGCTACTGATCCACTTGATTTTGTCTTAAGCAGAGGTATCTTAGCTAAGACACTAGAAGAATTAGAAGACCGAGTAGGGAATCAGGATGATCTTAGGGAGATCGTAACAGATCTTCACAAGGCTGAACCACTGAAGGAAGCATTAATTTGTCCATTGTTGTATGTGTCTGACTCTAAAGTTTTACCATCTATTGTGCAGGCACCTAAGCTGGATCTTAAGAAGTTGCCTGCACATCTTAAGTATGCCTATCTAGGCCAAGATAAAAAATTTGATCGGTTGTCGAACCCGTCAAAAATAATAATATAAACCTGCGGTCAATGTGCACAATTAACTGTGTATAATGGTAGCAGGGTCGAACATAGGGATTAAGGGATCAACACTCAATTCAATCTGACAGACTAAGTAATCCTAGTAACAAGAAACAGGGGGGTTTTTGAATAGTTGTTTGATTAGTCTAATTATTAACTACAAAAGTAATAACGACTAGTAACAAAGAGTAATAGAAGTAATAAGAAATCAGTAGAGATAGGGGTTCCCAGTAAGAGTCCGAATCCGGTTGCAATTATGGTCAGCCGGTCATTGGTGCAAGCATTGTCTACCCCGAGTTGATAGACGCACTATAGGGACCAGGTACGCTTAGGTCCCCTGCTTACCTTCGTAATAGAGGCTATCCCAAGGTACGCTTATGGGTTAACCTTGACAGTCCGCCGTCCTCCAAGGTACGCTTATGGAGGCAACACTCGGATGCCCATGAAGAAGAGGTAAGATGCGTCTAGGGCGAGACACTCAGTATGCTCGAGGCTCTGCCCTAACGACTTGTTCAATCCAACTAGGGGATACCAGGTTTCCAGTCAGGACCAGTATGGTTATCTGCTTTACCCTGCAGCGTCGCGTTAGGTATAACTACAAGGACGATTGTAATACTCTAGTTCAATTACTAGGTGATCAAGCTAATAATTAACCTAGGTAAATTGACAATTAATCATCGAACAAGAAAGATACCAACACAGAATTTATGAAGTACGATTTGACCTCACGACTTCCCTTGCAACCTTCAATCGACTCTTACCAAGAACAAGAAGACTTAGCCGCACATATTAATAATAAAAACAAATAAATAAATGAATTGCATAATTAAATAAGAGAGGCGAAGAAGAAATAAATCCCGATTATTACCGGCCGGAGCAACTGCTCCAGTTTATTGAAGAGAGAAACAAAGATGCCGAAAGCAGTGGTGGCGCCAAAGGTTCAGCGGGAGAGAGGAAGAGGAGAGAAAAAAAGCCACTAAAAACCTAATTACTAAAAGTATTTATAGAATTATTACAAATTAAATTCCTATTCCGATTTGAATTCAACTCCCCATAGGACTTCTACTGCAATTGGGACTTTTGGAGCATTAATTTTAGCGGATCCGATATTGCGCTTGTTTCCTTTTCTCGCTAGGACACTGCTGCCTTCCGCGAACGTCCAGCTGCTCGGCCTAGCTGCTCTATTACTTCCAGAAAATGATAGAAAGCGTCATTTTTGCATTTTCCTCTTAATTAGCCCAGATCTGTAAAAAGTGAGTAAACATAGCAACATAAGTAGCATCATGATCTAAAAAGGTATACAAAAGAGGGCGGAATTGTGGACATAAAACGCTTTATCAAACATCCCCACACTACCCCGATGCTCGCCCTCGAGCATTAAAATCAGAAAGCATCACCTCATCAGGAACACACAGCCTCAATCTACAACACACAGAGTTACTTACGCCATTACTTACGCCTCGACCGAGCAGTACGCCACCCTCCTTCCTAGATGAACTCTGCACTACTCTTAAGGAATAACGAAACCAGAAGAGTAGCTTTCCTACATCAGCCTGCTATAAGCAATCCTCACAAGGTATAGTGTTTATCACTCACGCTCAGAAACAGAGTTAAGTGTTTAACACTCATCAATGCGAATGATCATGCACAAAACTAAATTTGCAATAGCGACCCGAGTACGGAGAACACACGCATGGGTAATCATATGATCATAGAGACTTTGCAAGGGTAGAACAAAATATGATGTTGAAGAAGGAGGGGGGTTCAAAGTAGAGAGAAGGAAGGATAGAAGTTTCTTAGCTGGAAAAAAACAAGTTGGTGAGAAAGCCCCCTGGTGGCAATGACGCGGGTAAGATAGAGAACGCTGAAGGAGAGTGGGGGTATCTTCTGTTGGAAAGTGTCGTCGGTCTTCTGATCATTGTACTGCTCTACTCCAGTTCTGAATTGTACTCCTCTTTTGCTCAAATGCTTTATTCTTTTTTTCCTTTTTTCTTTTTTCTTTTTTTATTTTTTGTTTTTTGTTTTTCACATTTTTTTTTGTTTTTTTTTAAAATTTGATTTTGATTTTGAGCAGAAAGGGAGCGCACATGAAATTCTGGATTGTTGAACTTGGAGCAGCAAAATTTTCCTTGGGCGTCTGATCTTTAGTATGTACATGATGCAAACGGCTCGACCTAGCTATTGATCTCCATATTGCTTACTGGAGTGCTTTGATTTGCTTTTGAATATCTAGGCCGAGTCACCAGGAATCCCCACACTAGAGCTTTTGTCTCTCTGATGCGCTTTGTGGTAGTTGCCATTTAACTGCTTCCAGCATCTCGATGTAGTAGTTAAACATTCATAGCTCAAATCTCTGCAACTTTTCTATTTTCAACTTCTTGGTCTGCTCTCTGTGTCTCGATCTAGTAGCTCAATACCCCCACATCGAAGATGTTGTTTTTCTCTATCCCGCCTTACCACTGCTGGAGGCATCTCTCACCTGCTAAGAAAAGAAAGGAATGGCTCAAGCAGTTAGAAGGGTAGTGAAAGAAGGGTATGAGTAGTATGGGTAAGGAGATAAAAAGCAAGAAAAAAAAAGATAACAAAGAAAAGTGCAAAAGTCCCTAATCATATCATCGCATTCCCATGTCTGATCATGTCTATACCCAAGGGGTCTCATGCAAATTCGGCCAGCACACAAATCATGCATCCACTCAGAAATAAAGTACGGCATGAAAGCTCAAACACTTACGGGAGAAAAATTCATTGATTACAAGCAGCTAGGGCAAGACGTAGTCATAAGAGCTAGCAGGCAGTATGGTGTGCAAGTGGTTTTGGTGCAGTGGGTGAAGATTCTATGTGAAGTGGGCTTACTCTGTGCATTCCATCAAATGTGAGTTTAAAAATAGGGGGTAGTGTAAACAGTTGAAAATCTTTTGAGGGAAATTCAAATCGGGGCAAAAACATGCATATGTAGGGCAAACAGTCATGCGATACGATACTAATCAAGCAGTCATGCAAAATATGCTAAAAATGCAACACAAAACATATCATAAAAGTATGAAAGCCATCCCCACACTAAAGTAAAACACTGTCCTCGGTGTGGAGAAAGGAATCAAACAAACGGAGTTCATATAAAATAGAGAAAGGGGGAAAGGAAATTGTTCACCGAGAAATTAAAGTACAAAAACGAGCCCGAAGGCAAAGAGATAGAAGAGTTTGGGGGAGAAGGTTATGGACTAGCTGGAGGACGCAACCTCGAAGCCAGCTCATCAAGGAGGTTCTGGAGAAGGGAGATGACCGTCCGGAGTAGGGCATTCGTCTCGGTGATGGCAGCAGCAGTAGGTGAGGTATCGGTAGTGTCAGGGACAGCTTGCCCAGGACGCTCATCGCGAGGGGGAGACTGAACAGGGGATGGAGGAATTGAATTTGCAGACAGGTTAGGCCACTCGAAGACTCCTCCATTCTGGGCGCTCCAGACTCTCTTCGCGCCGCCAGTGTATCCTTTGCTGAAACACAAAACACGACCTTTCAAGCGCAAATGGCCCATACCATCTAGGGTACGGGCATCAAGCAATTTAAAACCAACGGGCACATACAGGTCATAATTGGATACATCAAGACCACGTTTCTCAACAGCCAAATGAGTAATAAGGGAACCAAGAATAGGATTACGGTTGCAAGTAATAATGGCATTTAATTCATGTGCAATCCAGTATCCTAGGTTGGCCTTATGGCCGTTATGCATACACCACAAAAAGAATAATTCATGGACAGAAAGAGTGCCTGAGGACTGCATGTTGCCCGCGAAGGTGAGGGCAAGGAAACGGTGAAGCACACGAAGGGCTGGGTCACGCAGTTCATGGCCTTTAGACTTCCGTGAAGTGTACTTGGCATTAGGATTACCAGTAAGCTACTTAAAGGCACTAGTGACATCAAATTCAGGAGGGTATGCAGTGAATGCACCAAGATACCAAGGGGCATCCAAATCAAATTGCTTGACAAAGCCAAGCATGACATTAAATTTATCAACAGAAAGGTGCTCCCAAACATCCATCAAACGAAAATTAACTACCCTATCTGCCCCTAAATGCAAACTACCCTTTCCCTTTTGTTTAAGCGTGGCAGTATCAAACCAAAAAGAAGCAAAGAATTTGTGGCTTAATTCAAGAAAAGTGGGGTGCACAAGATCAAACAAGGGGCGCCAGCCAATATTTTCAATCAACACATTCATCCTAACAGCTATGCCAATTTTCTCACAGAATTCAGAATCAATTTTAGCATAAGGAGAAACGAGCATACCATGCAAGGCTAACAACCTATCATTGTTAGGCTTATCAGGGAAGTCCATCCATCCATGCAAATGAGCAAGGTCAGGCGTTACCTGGGCAAGGGGCGCGGCTGCGCCTGCTCTGGAGTGGGCAGAACGGGTGGCAGGGGTGGGCATCTGCACCTTGGCCGAGCTGTTGGTGACGCGAGCTGATTTTCTGGGCTGAGAAGAAGCAGTTGGCGTGGCAGGGGCCTTTCGCTTTAGGCGAACGGGCGATGGTTCCTCAATATCCATGGAGGTGTCCTCGGTCATCTCAGTGGCCGGAGGGATAAAGGCCTCATCTTCGGAGTCGTCGTCGGACTCGGGAGGGAACTGGAGTTGGACTTTCTTCTGCTTGCCCTCGGCGTAGCACACTGGCTCCATCAAGCGGCCACGGGAGGTTATGCTACGGCCCATGGGCAAGCCGCTGGGACCTGGAACAGATCCAGTGATCCGGACGTCGGACGTCTGAGTGGTAGTTTTGCTTTGCGCGGCCGTCATCTCGGGTTGGTCCTTAGGAGCATCATCGGCAACCTCCTCCGATTCTTCTTCGGAGCCTACTTCCTCACCGGAATCTTCGCCAGATTCCTCATCCTCCTCCCCGAATTCCTCCTTACCCAAGTAATCGCCAGACTCAGCTATGGCAGTGGAAGCATCAATGGCCGCCGTGCCAGAGGTACTCGGCGGCGCTGTTGTAGAGGGAATAGGCTGGTCGGTAATGGCAGTTTTGATGGAGTCCGCTGATTCCTCGGAACTAGTCTCATACTCGCCGGACGAAGACTCGTCATCGGCTAGAGGGGCTTTTGGGGGAGTGACGGTGGTTTTAGGAGTACGTTGTTTTGGGGGCGAGGGTTTGGGAGGTGAGGTGATGAGCGGTCTGGCCGTTGGTGTTTTGACGTCCGTTGGGATTGGTAGTGTTTGTTTGGTAGGGGAGACGGTGGGTACGACAGATGTGGTGGTCGTCGAGGCAACTGGAGTAGTAGCAGCGGCGGTGGTGGTCGACTGCGGTTGCTTCGGCGAGGAGAGAGGGGTGGAACGTGTTTTGGGTGTTGTGGAGGCCGATGGTGGAGTACCAGTGGTGGCAAGGACGGTGGTGGCAGAAGGAGTGGTAGCGGCGACGGTGGACGGAGTGTCCTGCGGTTGCCGGCTAGGGGTAGCGCTGAGGCGGGCGGCGAATTTCTTTGAGCGAGCCATGGGAGAAGATGGAGAGTTTGTGTAGGAGTAGGGAAGTCGAGAGCAAGGAAGGAGATGGAAGAAAAGTGGGAAAGTGAAGAGAAAAAGGGCAGAAAGGGGTCTCCCTTTATGGCTGCCAGCTGCTAGCCGTTGCTCATGTGCGGATGTGGCGGCTGGTGATTGGGGTCCATCAAATCTCAACTGCAAGACTCCAACTGTCACGCTCCTGTCATCATTAAAAGTTTAAAATTCAAAAGGGAATTACCTAAGATAAAAAGGGAAAGTAAATAAATAAAAAGAGAAAATTAAAGGAAATAAATAGAAATAAAATGGGAAGGGAATCGGGATGGAGAAAATCGCGGGATGGGAATCAAAAGAGGGGAATAAAATAAAAATAAAAATAAAAGGAAAGAAAATAAGGAGGAAATAAGATAAAATAGGCAAAAAAAAAAAGAAACGTGGGTTGCCTCCCACAGAGTGTCGTGGTTAACGTCTCGGCCTAGACGCTAGTGACTGGAATCAAAGTTGGTCAGGTGGTTCAGCAACATTCATCTCCTCAGCGACGAATGGCTTGAACCCCTCATAGAATGCCTTGAGACGGTGTCCATTGACCTTAAATATGACTCCAGTGTCCAAACTTAGAATTTCAATGACGCCATGGTCATGAACGACTGTGACAACATAAGGGCCTGTCCACTTGGACTTCAATTTCCCTGAAAACAATCTCAAACGGGAGTTATAAAGCAAGACCTTCTGTCCGACATCAAAAGATTTATGAGATAGAAGTTTGTCATGGTAAGCCATTGTCTTGCCCTTGTAGATGAGAGCATTCTCGTAGGCATCATCACGAAGCTCTTCTAACTCCTAGATTTGCAATCTGCGATGTTGTCCAACCTCGTCAAGGTTGAAATTGGCTCTCCGGATAGCCCAGAAGGCTTTATGCTCGATCTCAACAGGTAGGTGGCAAGGTTTGCCGAAGATAAGCCGATAGGGGGTCATGCCAATAGGAGTCTTGAATGTTGTTCGATAAGCCCAAAGAGCGTCGTCAAGCTTCAATCTCCAGTCCTTGCGGGATTGGTTGACCGTCTTTTCTAAAATTGACTTGATCTCCCGGTTTGATACCTCAGCCTAACCGTTGGTCTGCGGGTGGTAAGCTGTGGAGACACGATGCGTGACTCCATACTGCTTGAGCAAACTGCTGATGACCCTATTGCAGAAGTGCCTTCCGTGAACGTCCAGCTGCTCAGCCTAGCTGCTCTATTACTTCCAAAAAATGATAGAAAGCATCCTTTTCGCATTTTCCTCTTAATTAGCCCAGATCTGTAAAAAGTGAGTAAACATAGCAATATAAGTAGCATCATGATCTAAAAAGTCATACAAAAGAGGGTGGAATTGTGGACATAAAACGCTCTATCACTAGGCCAAGAAAAAACTCTACCAGTAATAATCTCAGCTAAGCTTTCCAGCGAGGAAGAAGTCAGATTGACAGATGTGTTGAAAGAACACAAAGAGGCTATCGGATGGACTTTGGCAGACATCAAGGGCATATCCTCAACCATTTGTACCCACAAGATACATGTGGAAGAGGATAAGTGTCGAGCCCCACGAAAATTACAAAAAAGGTAATTCGCGAGTGTGCAACGAAATTTGGGACCTTACAATGCTCAGCGTAAACAGACGCCTCGCAACATGCAATGAAGTCGCCACCCTAATTTGGTTGCTAGGTTTTAGGGAACCTTAATCGTCATGGCATAGGAAATATAATAAGTAAAAAAACTACATGCACAAAAAAGGGGTCTGGACCCCAGACAAAAGGTTCGGGGTCGTATTATGGTCTCGGGAAGGTGTTAGGCACCCGAGTCACATCCGAAAACGGTTACCGGTTGATGAGAGAGGTGTTTTTAAAAGGTGTTTGGTGAAAATGCGTTTTGTTTTGAAAAGGGGGACCCTCAGAGGAATCGTCACTTTAGTCTTTTTTATGATCGTGACGTTCAGGAATAATAAAAAGACCTTTCGGATGGGGTTACCGTTTATCAAGATCGATCGATTATTCCTGACCGTAACGTGATGGGACTGAATTTTCTGAAAGACTGGATGAGCGCCCTCTATGTCATCATCGGGTCATGCATGATTAGATTGATTGCTATGTGAACCTATCATGGATTGCTAACAGAGTACAAATTTAAATGATTGCTTTTGAGGTGGAAAAACTAATGTGGGATCGAAAGTCCCCATGTGCATGCAGTCCATATATGCGAGAATTTAAAATCACATGAGCATGGCATTTTAAGCAACTCTTTAAACACGTTGTTCATGTGGGTTGATTTTAGTTCTAGCAGTTCTATATATCATGCGTACGATTGATATTTGCGAAAAGCGTCGAATAAATAAAAAGGAATCGAAAGGCGTACTTTCGAGTGAAGCTTGAAATTAAAACCTACAAAATGAGAGTGTTAGCGATAGCTTGAGAAATAAATGAGCAATTTTATGAGTGCAAAAATTTAAATGACAGTGGATTGCATGCGTAAAATGATGGATTTTACGCATACGAGAATTAGATGCTGAGTTGATTGCATGCGAAAAATGATTGATTTTACGCGTACGAGAATTTAAAATGCTACGTTGATTGCATGCGAAAAATGATTGATTTAACGCATACAAAATTTTAAATGATGATTCGATAAATGCAGGAAAATTTAAATGATGATTTGATGCGTACGAGAATTTAAATGTTGGTTTGTTTGATTTGCGAGAAATTAAATGATGACTTGATGTGTAAGAAAGTTAAATTATGATTTGATGTGTGCGGAAAATTTAAATGATGACTTGACGAACAATTAAAGAGTTGATGATTTTTGGTGCCTACGAAATCGATGTTAGTAATCGTTCGAAGATAATTAAAACAATGAATAAAAGTAAAGCAAATGAACATGCATTTAAATTTAAACAAGTAAATAAATAAATAATTAATTAAACATGACATATTAATATATTTGCATACGAGTTATTAATTGTATATGGCATACGAGCTATTAATTAAACAAACACGAAAATAAAAGAGACTCGAACAATTGACGAAACTTTTAATGGGCTGGGCCCATGTGCATGCTGAAATTTTAAACAAAAATGGAAAAAAGGGAGCAGATGGGCTTGGCTTAAGCCAAGGCCCATCAGCATTTAAAAAGAAAGGGACGGGCTTGGCCCATCACCTCTCTTCTTCCTCCTTAGAACAACATGGTGTTGTTCTCCTTCTCCCTCACGTCACCGGCGCCATGGACGGCGACCAAGACACACCCAACTCCGACGAAACACAGCCCAAACAAGTGCAGAAGTTCCCTCTACCCCACAACAATAAAACCCCGCAAAAACAGTGATTAAATAACAAGGAAATTTATGGAAAAATGCATGCGAGATTTATGCAAAAATGAGCAATTTATTTCTTCAGAACAAGCAAGCGAATTAGCAAATTCAAGGCAAGCGATTTATCTAGAGACCAAGCAGAGATTTATCGAGTTCAAAGCAAGCGGTTTGATTGATAAACGAAAGCAAGGAAAATTAATGAAGGTGGTGCGGTTTTATTGATGAAAACGCAGGTGATTAAAATGAAAACAATTGATTTACCTTTGTTGCTGCTTCCTCCCCCCTTTGAAGTGTGAAGTGCTGAGTATTTATAGGCAAGAGCTTGGAGGAGTATGTGGTGAATTCGATGCGCGTGGTCGAGGGTGACGAGGCGGATAACAGCGAGTGATAGTGAGCAATTTGGGTTTTGTGGCTGGGAAGAAAGGAGAGAATGAGCCGTTGATCTTGCATACTTTGAGTCAAAGTATGTTGATCCAACGGTTGTGATCAAAGTGGGTAAAAAATATTTAATGTTTAAGTAATTGGTTCGAACTATCAGTGCGACGAAACTAGCAAGAAACTCGAACTAAAGCAACTACGTTATAGAGAAAAATATGACGAGTTTAACCGTCTACAACGAATGATGAGAATTTTTCGTTTAACGTGTTTATTTTCTCGTTCAAAAACGTGAAACGTTCGGACGGAAAAATAATGACGTTACGCAGAAAATTACGCGAAACGATGTAGACTGTTGTGAACGAAAAAAAAGCTAGCAACTAGTTGATGTAAAACATTTGAAATTCAAGCTATTGTCCGAGCGAACTTACTCGGGTCCAATAAAAGCTCGAACGAAAATAATAATAAAAAATAAAAATTTTAAAAAATGCGCTAAAATACTAAAAATCCTAAAAATCATGAGATGACCTAAAACGAAGAAAAAAATAGCAAATGACTGCCGGATAGTTAAAAATGTGATTTTTAAGGCTAAAAATACTAATGATAATAATAATGAAAATACGTGACAAAAAATGAAGAATGCGATTTCGAAAGCTGACGATGCTAACGACGATGCTAAAATGCGATGAAAATTTTAAAAATGCTCACGACAACAAATTAACTAAAAATGACTGTAAATTAAGTAAATAACAGAAATGCTAAAATCAATTAAAAATGGCGTCAAAATTCGGGTATCAATAGTTGCCCCTTCTTTACTGTCTTATCGAAGTATTTGATAAGCAGTAAAGACGGTTGCCCCTATATATCTGAATTTTTGCGACACAACAGGTCTTACCTCAAGCTTACAATGATGATGTCGCTCTGGGATGATGTAGTTGATTGATGTCGCTCTGGGAGGAGGAGATTGATTGATGTCGCTCTGGGAGGAGATGATTTGTTGAATGTCACTCTGGGAGGAGATATTGCTGTGGACGTCACTCTGGGAGGAGGTATATTTTGGATGTCACTTTGGGAGGAGGTAGTTGATTGATGTCATTCGTTGATGTCACTTTGGGAGGAGATATATATTTTGTTGTCACTCTGGGAGGAGGTAGTTTATTGAATGTCACTCTGGGAGGAGGTATGTTGATGTCACTCTGGGAGGAGATATGCTTTTGATGGTGTTATTTGGTGATGAGGGAATTGATGCTGGCACTGGGGATAAAAAAAAGTGTTTACAAAATTGATGATGTTGTTCGTGGATGTCACTCTGGGAGGAGATGGTTGGTTGATGTCACTCTGGGAGGAGGTATGCTTTTGATGTCACTCTGGGAGGAGGTATGCTTTAAATTCTAGTCTGGGCGAGGCTATCACATTGCTAGATGCTGGTATGAAAAATGAGGTTGCATGTCCGTACGAGGCTATCGCTCTTCAGACGATGATGTGGAAATGCGAAGGAAGGCCCGTGCGAGGCTATCGCTCTCCGGATGTTGACGTGGAATGTGAAGGAAGGTCCGGGCGAGGCTATCGCTCTCCGGATGTTGACGTGGTAATGTGAAGAAATATCCGTGCGAGGCTATCGCTCTCAGGATGTCAGCGGGGCACTGTGGATGAAGGTCCGTGCAAGGCTATCGCTCTCCGGATGGTGGTGCTGAAGGTATAGTCACTCAAGGAGGAGTTATTTAGATATGCAGAAAAGTAGTCGCTCAAGGAGGAGTATTTTTAGATAGACAGAAAAGTAGTCGCTCAAGGAGGAGTAATAATTATGCAGAAATGTAGAATTATGTAAATGAGAGTTGTAACGTACCTTCGTTCGGATATTGATTTGATATTTGGGGTGACTGTTTATGAATTTTCAAGATATGGTGTGGGGACGTGACCTGACACAACATTAACAGATGACATGTGCGGACGTGACCAGACACAATATTAACAAACGCGATGTGGGGACGTGACCCTTCAACACTTAACAGACAACATGCGCGGACGTGACCAAACACAACCTTATCAGACGACTGTGCGAACGTGACCAGACACAACATTAAAAACACGATGTGGGGACGTGACCCTTCACAACGCTTAACAGACAACATGTGCGGACATGACCAGACACAACATTATCAGACGACATGTGCGGACGTGACCAGACATGACATTAAAAACACGATGTGGGGACGTGACCCTTCACAACGCTTATCAGACATTATGTGCGGACGTGACGAGACACAACATTATCAGACGACATGTGCGGACGTGACCAGACATGACATTAACAACACGATGTGGGGACGTGACCCTTTACAACGCTTAATAGACAACATGTGCGGACGTGACCAGACACAACCTTATCAGACGACTGTGCGAACGTGACCAGACACAACATTAAAAACACGATGTGGGGACGTGACCCTTCACAACGCTTAACAGACAACATGTGCGGACGTGACCAGACACAACATTATCAGACGACATGTGCGGACGTGACCAGACATGACATTAAAAACACGATGTGGGGACGTGACCCTTCACAACGCTTAACAGACATTATGTGCGGACGTGACGAGACACAACATTATCAGACGACATGTGCGGACGTGACCAGACATGACATTAACAACACGATGTGGGGACGTGACCCTTTACAACGCTTAATAGACAACATGTGCGGACGTGACCAGACACAACCTTATCAGACGACTGTGCGAACGTGACCAGACACAACATTAAAAACACGATGTGGGGACGTGAC
Source organism: Viola odorata (assembly GCA_963691705.1). Classification (NCBI taxonomy): domain Eukaryota; kingdom Viridiplantae; phylum Streptophyta; class Magnoliopsida; order Malpighiales; family Violaceae; genus Viola; species Viola odorata. Next base: position 13,835,610 of record OY829543.1, read on the forward strand.
CCTTCACAACGCTTAACAGACAACATGTGCGGACGTGACCAGACACAACATTATCAGACGACATGTGCGGACGTGACCAGACACAACATTATCAGACGACATGTGCGGACGTGACCAGACATGACATTAACATCACGATGTGGGGACGTGACCCTTTACAACGCTTAACATACAATATGTGTGGACATGACCAGACACAACATTATCAGACTACATATGCGGACGTGACCAGACATGACATTAACAACACGATGTGGGGACGTGACCAGACATGACATTACCAACACGATGTGGGGACGTGACCCTTTACAACACTTAACAGACAATATGTGCGGACATGACCAGACACAACATTATCAGACGACATGTGCGGACGTGACCAGACATGACATTAACAACACGATGTGGGGACGTGACCCTTTACAATGCTTAACAGACAATATGTGTGGACGTGACCAGACACAACATTATCAGACGACATGTGCGGACGTGACCAGACATGACATTAAAAACACGATGTGGGGATGTGACCCTTCACAACGCTTAACAGACAATATGTGCGGACGTGACCAGACACAACATTATCAGACGACATGTGCGGACGTGACCAGACATGACATTAAAAACACGATGTGGGGACGTGACCCTTCACAACGCTTAACAGACCATATGTGCGGACGTGACGAGACACAACATTATCAGACGACATGTGCGGACGTGACCAGACATGACATTAACAACACGATGTGGGGACGTGACCCTTTACAACGCTTAATAGACAACATGTGCGGACGTGACCAGACACAACATTATCAGACGACATGTGCGGACGTGACCAGACATGACATTAACAACACGATGTGGGGACGTGACCCTTTACAATGCTTAACAGACAACATCTGCGGACGTGACCAGACACAACATTATCAGACGACATGTGCGGACGTGACCAGACATGACATTAACAACACGATGTGGGGACGTGACCTTTCACAACGCTTAACAGATGGTGTAAAAGGGAAAGCAAGTCTTACCTTGAACTTACCGTATGAACTGAGATGGAGCGTGATCCATCGCGCAAAGTTGATTTTGAATGTGAGGGAGCGTGATCCACCGCACGAAGTTGATTTGGGAGTGGTAACGCACTCCATTGGATTTTGATGAAAATCCAAGATGGCGAGGGCTTTACAACGATGTTGTCATCGAAGACCCATGGTTGAGGTTTCACTGGTGCATATCTATGTCCTACAAATTGGAAGGAAGCAAATACAATGTAGCAACAGATAGAAAAAGGAGAGAGCAATTGACCTATGTGAGAAATATCAGATATTCCTACATTTAACCCATGGCTTGCCCCCCAGTTTTTTTGTTTGGAATGAAAATGATTTCTTTGTTTAAGAAAATAAATTCAAGAATTTTTTCTCTTTTTTTGGATAAAAATGTTCGTTCAGTTTTTGTCATATGAACATGATTGATTCAAGTCTAGATAACGTCTACGTCTTGTTCAAGAAATAACGACCTCAAGGACAAGACTTTCCCACAACTTGCAGCCGTAAGCAATCCTCACCTGATAGTAGTGTTTGCACTCATGCTCTGAAACAAGGTTAAGTGTTTTTACGCTCATAAAGATGCAACTAACATGATACATAATTTTCAATTCGCAATGTCAATCCGAGTGAATACACTTCAAATGAAGATGCACATGCATGGGCATTCTAATAATCGATGGGACTTTTACGGAAAATAATGAAAGGACATAAAATGTTCCGAAGGAAGCTGGTTTTGGAAAAGATGTGCTTGATTTTTTATGAGTTGGAAGGTTTTTGATGAATGATGCTTTGTCGATTGGCCTTGATGAGGGCGAGGTGCGCGAGTTCCTTCGCTTTTTACCGGGGATGCTTTCTTGACAAAGTGCATGAGCTCTTGGATCCTTGCTGTGGCTGCCTTCCGGTCGGCCAGGGGCCCTTTTTCTCGATTCTTTGCTAGAGAATGTTTTCTTCGAGATTCCTTGAGTTGGCCTTGTGCCCTTTTTCTCGAGTCTTCACTGGGGAGTGTCGTCCCTGTTCTTTTTGCGACTTACTACTTGAGTTGGCCTTGGGCCCTTTTCTTCTTGAGTTCTCACTAGGGATGCTTGCTTCGAGATCTACTACTTGAGTTGGTCTTGGGTCCTTTTTCTCGAGTTCACTGGGAATGTTTTCTTCGAGTTTTCTCGAGTTTAGTTGTCCCCGGGCTGTGCTTGCTTCGGCTCTTCGATTTTTTGTATTCTTCGAATGTCTCTCTTTTCTTTTCTTTTCCCTTTTTCCCTCTCTCTTTTTTTCTCTCTTCTTTTTTTTTTCTCCTCTTTTTTTTTCTCTTTTTTTTCTCTTTTTTTTTCTCTTTTTTTTTCTATTCCCCTCCCTTTTGATTTGATTTGAAATGCAACAAATCAGAGCAAGCACAGCCTTTGTCTTGATCTCTTCTCGTTTTGGCTTAAAGCCTCGGCCTTCATTTTCGGGTATTTGGTCTTTCTTCGGTGATGGCTCTCAGCGATCTTTCGGTGACCTTTTCCATCTGCTTCGTCGTGAACTTGAACTTGGCGTGCTTTTATTTCCGGCTGACAATCTTAGTTGAGACTGCTCCTTGGCTCCCGGGGTATGAGTGATAGTGAAGGTTTTTGTAGGAGTGATGGCATATGTAGTGGAAAGAGGGAAGAAACGAAAAAATGGAGAAGATCGTAAAAGTCCCACGTCATTTTATTGCTATCCCATGTCTAATTGCACATGTACCCTGGATATTATGCGAATTCAACTAGTACCTAGTCAGGCACTTACACTCATGAAAGAAACAAGGCGTGAAGGCCCAAAATACTCACAGGGATATGTTTTGTGATTGCTTACGTCTAAACATGCCATGGATATAAGAGCTAACAGACAAGATCATGTATGTTTCATATAATTGCTAATGAGCGCACAAGTCATCTGTGTCGTGATAAAGGGATGAATATGCTTGGAAAAAAATGTTCAAAACGTGGGATTTTTGTTTTCTCCTCTCCCTTTTTTTTTGTTTTTAGCCCAAGTTGCACATGTATAAAGAGAAAATTTTGCGAAAACTAAGGATTTTAGCCAACATGACGCACACACGCTTGCAACAACATAAATTATCGGAGTTTAAAATCGTGGAAATATAACTTGCGAAAACATAAATTACGGAAACGTAAATTGCGGAAACGAAAATTGCAAAAATGTAAAAGGACAACTTCCCTGAAAAATGAGCTCTGACATTTTTCAACGCCTTCTTTTAGTCGTCACTTCATTCGCTTGCCCCCAAGTTTACAAGTCTCGTTGCACCTGAAATGTAAAATTACGGAAACGTAAATTGCGAGACCATAATTTACAGAAACGTAATTTACGAAAGGGAAGATTGTAAACATAAAGGATAACTTCCTTGAAAAATGAGCTTTGACATTTTTCAACGCCTTCTTTTGGTCGTCACCTCATTCGCTTACCCCCAAGTTTACAAGCCTCGTTGCACTGAAACGAAGAGAGTGTTAAATAGTAAATTCATAGGGAAAAGGTATCCCGAGATGTTGAATTTTACAATTAACGAAAGATAGAATAATTGAAAAGAACGCGTGGGTTGCCTCCCACGAAGCGCCCTTGTTTAAAGTCACAGGCTCGACTATGGCGTGCGTTTGAGTCTTGTGTTTTTGGATCAACATCCCTTTGAACTTCGTTGCTTGCCCCCAAGACTTCTCCTGATGTGGGACTATCTCCTTTTCGGCCCTTTCTCTTAAATGGACCGATTTGCGTGGAATCCTGGCCTCATTTTTTCGCTGTGGTGATACTTTCTTCATCGGTAAAGATATAGGGTTTATCAAAACTAACTGAATCAACGTTCATCCTGAAACGCGAATAGTACAAGACGCTCGAAGAGGGGGTTAAATATATTTATTTATTTTTAAACCGAAGGGGAACGCAAGTTCCTATAAAAGACAACAAAATATGCATACATATTACAAAGAGACATCAGGAAGCGTAGCGACAATCTAATTACGCAGAGCCCCCCCTAGACTTCTTCACGCAAATGGCCAAGCCCTATATCATCCTTCCGCTACCCAAAGCATGATTTGGAATAGGGTTGATGGTCATGCTAGACCCTTCGAAAGAGATGCATTTGTTCTTGATCAAGTGATTAACCTTTCCTCTAAGGGCAGAGCAGTCTTCTAGGGTGTGACCTTGAGCTCCGGCGTGGTACGTGCATCTAGCAATAGGGTTGTACCACTTCGGGTAAGGAGGTTGTATAGGCTGAATCGGGATTGGTGCAATTTGCCTAGCTGCCAAGAGATGCTCGTAAATTTCCTCTAAAGGAATGGGAAGAGGTGGTAGCGGTTCCCTGTTCCAATGGGTGTGTTGGTTCTTTTGTGGGATTTGTGGTGGAGGCGATGGGACAGGTTGCCAGTTACTAGGTCCCAGGGAGACAAAGATGACATCTTTCTTCATGATAGGTGTTCCTTTAAGCGTTTCTTCTGGTGTGGAAGCGGTGATCCTCCCGGACTTAATTTCTTGATCAACTCTCTCAGCTGCCATGACTATGTCTGAAAAGTTATTTGATGGATTGGATATAAGATAGGAGTAGTAGGGAGCCTTGAAAGTGTTTATGAAAATTGACGAGAGTTCTTTGTCATTTAGCGAAGGAGAAATTCTAGATGCTAGCCCTCTCCACCTCTGAGCGTAAGTCTTCACCGATTCGTCTGTCCTCTTCTCTAGATCCTGTAGATCAGAACGGTGTGGTGCAACATCCAAGTTGAATTTGTATTGCCTGTAGAAGGCATCAGACAGGTCTCTCCATGTCCTGATCCTGGCTCTGTTTAGACCCATATACCAAGTTAGGGCATGCTTGGTCAAGCTTTCTCGGAATAGATGTATCAACAACGGCTCGTTGTGGATCATCTCGGCCATCTTATTGCAGTATGCTCTGAGGTGGGTCTTTGGGCACTCTACCCCAGTATACTTTTCAAAGTCAGGGGTCTTGTACTTCGGAGGTATAACGATCCCGGGGACCATACACATATCGGCAGGGTCGGTAGGGTCAAATAGATCAACCCCTTCAATTGCTCTGAGTCTTTCCTCTAGCAGGTTCATCCTATCCATATTAGGTCCTTTTGTGATGAGAGCGCTTGGACCAATGGGTGGCAGTGGTTCCGACGTGAATGGTGGTTGAGTGGAATGGCCCTGGGTGGGTAAAATCCCCGGGGTTCCTGACGAATCAGATTTTGACCAGGGTCCAAAGTAAGGTTGAAAAAGGAATGATGTAGAGTCGTATCAACTCCTTCACCTGTGTTAGCTACAGGGTTCGGGGTGGTGGGTACAAAGACAGGATCAATCCATTTCCATTGACCCCTGAGAACCGAAAATGATTGGGGTCCCGAAGATCCAGCGATGACGGATAAGGAGGGTCCCATCATTTGACTAGGATCAAAACCGGGTGGGAACTCAGTGGTTGCTTCATCTAGCTCTTTTTCACCCTGACTGGGCTTTTCTATAGTAACCCTTACTTGCTCTTCTAACTCTTTTACTCTAGCAGCCAATGCCTCTTCTGTCTTGGTTGGTTCGTCCATTTTTCGCGTTTGAAGTCTAGTTATGGGGGGCCTTGGTGGAGTAATTCGCTTGCGAGGAGCTATCGTGAACCTGAAAAAAGGAAATAAAAAGAGTAAGTATAAGTGAGGATATGCAGGTGATGTGCAATCCCGAGGCCTCCATGTTGCTCATTCATTTTTCCGGCTACACTTTCACTTGATATTTTCAGGGCAGTCGGAGAGGCGTGATCTCCTAGTTGTGGATGATATGCGAAGGAAGCCTCTATTCATCCCAACTATATGGAGCAATCTGAGAGGTTATATGTGAAACCCAAATCAACAGGGGCAACCAATGCCGCCATTCTAGGAAGATCTCTTTCATACTGTGCTTGCAAATGACGCAGGGCCTGACGCCTGGTGAACCCAACCGAGGGGAGGGATGACAATCTATGCTATGAACTTGCAGTTTGTGATAAGCTAAGAGGACAAGGCCACGAGTGGGCAATATTTGGCTGTTTTTGAATGTTTGGTCTGATTTTTCGGTTCTTTGGGTGAAACGACTGTGTTTATCCCGGAGGGATTTTCTCTTTCTTTTTGCGATAGTCTTTTGAGTTGCTTTGGATAGATAATCGATATGGAAAAGATGAGGCGATTTTAATAAATATTCGAAAGAGTACGACTTTATTAAAAGTGTTTACAAAAGTATGGTAAACTTGCCAACTACCTATATTCATCAAAAATGGCTAAGATAGATGAAATCAGGGGTCCTATCTAAAAAGAAAAGGTTTTCCGATATTCGAGTCTTCCCATGAAGGTATCAATCCTGGACGTCAGAGTTCTGCTGCCAAAGGTACTCCATCGAAGCCAACTCCCCTTTCTGTATCTCTATCTCAGCCTCTAAAGCGGCAATTCGGCTTTGTAGTGTCTGATCGTCGAAACTTCGTTCTCCGAAAATATCAAGTGAAAGTAGTGTAGGTGCCGACATATCAAATGAGCAAAACAGGTCCTGTGGGACAAAAAAAAAATTTAAATGCAAAGTAACTTGCACGTGTGAGAAATCCGCAGTTCGTATAACAGAAAAATCACGTCAATATGCCAACAAGACAAATAGAGCCACGACAAACAGTTATAATCATGATGCACGTGCTGGGGCTCTTATTACGACACCTCTAACTGGCTTGCACGGTTCCCGGATGATACCATAAAAAGGTCCCTAAAGTCTCGTCCAGTGTCCCGATTCCTTGCGAAATCGAGTAACCTTTCGATTGGCTTTAGGGGTTCATCCGAGTTGGGGTTGGTGAACACTACCTAGGACACGTGTCCTAGGGCGTCACTACTACCCTCCTATTTTGGTAATTGTCCCCTGGGTGTAGGGCGCTATGAAATGCTTATGGCAATTGATACGATCCTAGCCCCGAGACTAGCCCTAGCGCACGCACAACGCGCACACACCTTGCGACTAAAGCCAATCAACCCAAAGCGTCGAGCCCAAGACATTGAAAAGCTTTCAGAGAGGTTAATACAACCTCTAGACATGGAGATAGGGCAAGGAACGTTGCTGGATCAAGTCCTTAGGCGAAGGAAGACATGGAAGTTGGCTTGGAGGCGCATTGTGCAAGGTTGCACATCTACACGAGCCAATTCATGGAAGAAAGATTCCAAATCAGGTTCCAAGATAAATACAAGACCGATTGGGATCTTAGGTGAGCCTCTGCCAAGTTTGAGGACATTTGGACGAGCAGTTTGCAAGATGGCCTGTTGCTACTTTTGCATGCACAAGTGGCCTAAGCGCAAACGTGACGGACAACTTCGTCGGACCATATCTAGATCATCAGATATCAGAATCGTGAGATCTATATCAATTCTGAAACCTCAGAATGTCTTCTTTATTGTGTCCAATTTTCAGGTGAAACGGACAAGCCTTTTATTTGTTATGGATCGAGACATTTTCACTGACGGCAATCCTACGCGGATGAGGACTTCAAAACGCGTGTGTCAGCACCAACGACAATTATTCAGACCAGTCAGGCCTGAACCAGGGAGAAAGGACCTTTTCCACTATTTTCAGGTGTTATCTTTCGAATGGGACAAGTTTCAGCCCAATCGGACGAGTCAATCAAAAGATAGCCCGGTGAGACATTTTGGCGCGCAGTGTGAACGCGAGCAGACCGCGACTTGGAGAATTCGTCCCAAACCATGGCCTGATGATGCGAATGCTTCTAGGATGTTCTATAAGGCTTTATTTGTATTTATTAATTAGTTTTTACAGTTATTAGACTAGTAGAAGTTCTATTTCGAAGTTACTTAGGAGTTCTAGTTAAAATAGGAGTTCTAGTCTTAGTAAACTTGTATTTGTTTTTGACTATTTAAAAGCAGCCATTTGGCTTAATAAATCAGTTCAGTTCAGTTTATTAAAAACACAGAAGAGTCTTCTTCTTTTGATCTTCAAGATCCTTGTTCTATATCCGGTTTGATAAGCCGCATCTAGCCTCAAGTAAAACACGAAGTTATCACTCCATTCCTTAGTTTCGTCTGGGTTGTCTAGGTATTGCACCTAGGAGGGTCAGAGTTCTATTGAATATCCTTGAAGGATTTCGTCCAAGTTGCCTAAGTATTGCACTTAGGAGGGTTGGAGTTTCCGACGAGTTAGTTTTCCGCATTCAAATCCTTGTCGCTGAGCAACGATCCAACAATTGGAAGGTTTCCGAATTAGGAACCATATCAGCTGGTAGCGGAGCAAAGGCTGCTCACCGTAAAGGTATCTATCCTTTTAATTATTGTTTTCGTTTGTTGAGATTGGTTTCCTTGATTTCCTTAGCCAAATCTATACCAATCTTGCTTTGTTTCCCGTTTGTGTTAGGAGTCGAAACTAGTAACTAGTTGCGTCTTGTTTAGGTAACAAATCAAGCCCTTTGATTTGCTATCTTCTTTGAGTCAGAAAACAGAAAATAAAGTCCCACAAAGTGTCAGTTTATTTTGTTTCGAGTATTTGCAATTCCTATTTACAAAAAAAAAAAAGAACAAAACAAAACAAAAGAATTCATTCGCACAAAAACAGAACAGAAAGTGAATTCTAAATTTTCAGTGTGTTAACAAAAGAGGAACCTTGCGATCAAAACAGAATCAAAATCAGCAAGAAAAGAGTGTTCCAACGCAACAAGAATCATAGAAAACGGAGTTGTAAATCAAAAGTTATCAAAGAAACAAATCGGACACCTAAAACCCTAGTTCTAAAACAAATCCGAACTAGTTCAAATATCTTGTCTTTCTTTGAGCTCTTGTGATGCATGACCTATCTATTCTGTGTATAATTTTTTGATTAGTTTGCAAAGTAATCCACGATTATATCACATCTATTTTCCTTCTACGCTTGAGTTGTCCTTGCAAATTATTGGAAGCTTTTCTTTTGACATTCTTTGAGTCTACGGATCTTGGATTGATTGAAGAAGAATTTTCGTTGAGTGATTTGTGAGAGCATTAGAGTGACTAAACACGAGGGTTTAAACACGTGAGGGAGTGCTTTAGATAAGACAATTTTATGCTTGTTCTTTGTTGTTATTGTGATTTCAGATGGCAGATAGTTCGCCTAAGAGCACGAAGTCACAAGCGCGAGCTGAAATGCTATCCATGATGCGTAAGTTAACCGAGAGGTTTGACGAAATGGAGGAGTGGATTGCCAAGGAGAGGGAAGCGGCTGCCAATGCTACAAGGCAGGCCCATACTCGGTACACCCAAGTTCTCAAACCAAGGAGTTCACCATACGTCTATGGCATGCCGTCCGGAGAGGGATCCAACCCTAATGGCCGGCCTGATACAAGGGTGACTCAGACTATACCTAGGCCAAGGAGACCTCCACCGAGACAGCCTAGAGGAGAGGTTGAAAGGAGGAAAGATCCGGTTGGTTTGATAGATAAAACCGAGACGTATAGTGAGAGAAGAAAGGTCCTTGTTGGATTGAGGGCCAAAGAGGAAGCCTTAGTGAGAGAGAAGGAACACAAAGAGGGGTTATTCTACACCCGTTGCCGAGTTAGAGAGAAGGTGTGCTCATTGATTATTGACACTAGGAGTTCGACGAATTGTGTAAGCGACTTACTTGTGCACAAACTTAATCTCCCATTGATTGAGAAGCCGAAGCCATATAAACTTCAATGGATGACCAACGACGAGGAGATAGAGGTAACACATTTCAGTTTGGTCACTATTTCCATTGGAAGAGTGGAGTGTACTATCTTTTGCGACGTGGTACCCATGACTTCAAGTCATATCCTTTTGGGAAGACCATGGCAAAATGATATGAAGGCTGTTCACAAGGGCAAGAGCAATCATTTTTCGGTTGTCAAGGATGGCCGAGAATACATATTGAAGCCTTTGTCACCTTCGGAAGTCCATGAAGATCAAGAGTATGTTGTTAAGTCATATTTAGACTTTTTAAAAGAAAGAAAAGAAAAAGGCTTAAAAGAATTGGACGCCTTAAAAGAAAGAGAGCAAAACAGCCCCCATGAAAAGAGTGAGCATGGGCAAAGAGAGAGTGAACAAAACAGCACCCATGAAAAGATTGAGCATGGGACAAGAGATGAAAAGAGTGAGAGTTCAAAACACTTGCATGAAAATAAAGAGCATGCAGAGAGTGGCGAATTTGAAAAAGGAGAGGTGAGTGTTTACGCCAAGAGAGGGCCGGAGAGAAAGGCATTATGTGAGCGAAAAATCTGTTTTGGATCAAGCCACCAAAAACTGAATTTTTGGCCATTGCGCTTAGATTTTTCTAACCTTAACTCGTTTGTTTTCTCTTCTATTATTGTTTCTCCTAATTTGCAGATAAAGAGAAGGTTGTTGGCAGAAGGGAAGTCTCATTCAAAAGTACCAAGAGAACTTAAGGAGTGTGAATCATCCATGGTGCCTAGTTCGGCTAACCCTAGCCGCAACGGTATGGTATATCTTTCCATCCTTAAGTCTGATTTGTGTGAGCATGTTAACCTCATTAATTCTTATGATTCTGGTCTTAAAACTATTTTAATGAATGATGGTTATATGCAAGAGCCGAAGGCCAATTCATATGTATTTGAAAACTACTTGAGAAAGCACAAACGTTTTGACATTTGGACTAGGCCGAGAGATGTGCATCGTGTTTTCCCTAACACCAAATTGATTGAATTTTCACATGTATTTACATTACATAATCATTCTGCCATGTGTGAATTTAATGTTAAATTTGTGAGTAAGTCAACTGGACTTGAGGGAATTCTATTCAAGCGCAATCGCTTATTTAGGTCACACGACCTTTTACGAAATTTTAATGAATATGATGCGTTTGAGAGTCGTTTAATGAGTTGTTGTGGTATGATTGGAATGACATTATTCAATTTAATGTTGCTGCTCTTGAGTTTATTATTTAGTATAGATGGCAGCAAGGAAATTGAGATGATGCGGACAGCCCATGGACAAACCAAGCGCTACCGTATGCGTTTGCATGTCAAGATGGCAATTTTGAGATATCAAGGAAGGATGAGCGAATCCTTCAATTTAGGAACTTGGATGTGGCAGTGCTTACACCAAGGATGTGTTCCAATCCAAGTTCAAGTGAAGAAGATCACTTGGGGCAATGGTCTTATTCGATGCATTGTCATATTTAAAGACATAACCGCCAAGTTGAAATTGAGAGGTTGGTATGGTTCGTTGTGTGCTTACTTTGATATTACTAACTTAAGGTATTGTGGTGCAGGTCTAGATGTATATTTGAGGGCGAATCTTTTTGAAGAGGGAGGGGATGATACGATCCTAGCCCCGAGACTAGCCCTAGCGCACGCACAACGCGCACACACCTTGCGACTAAAGCCAATCAACCCAAAGTGTCGAGCCCAAGACATTGCAAAGCTTTCAGAGAGGTTAATACAACCTCTAGACATGGAGATAGGGCAATGATAGCGTGCTTGTCGAGGGCACGATCAAACAAATTATTACAACTTATCACAAGCAACAAAATAAATTGAAGACAGTGGCAAGAGGATCGATCCACAGAGATTGGTGAAGACTTACACTAAACAAGGCCAGATTATAAAATAAAACAATAAAGCAATCGGGGGGGGGGTTTTACTTGACTGAAACAAGTCAGTCAAGAGAGATTCGGGAGCTAACAATTCTAGCTAAGCAAGCAATGTTCGAGGTCCCGAATGTCACGTTCGGGGTCCCGAATGGTAAAACAAAGGAAAGCAGTAATGCGGGACCTTGAGTTGTCAATTCGGGGTCCCGAATGGTGAAATATAACAAATCAGCAAATAATTGCAGGAATAATAAAACAGAAGGGAAATAAACACAAGCAATCAGATAAAGTAAAATCTTAGCAATAGGTGTTCTTGGGTTGCATTCGGGGGTCCCGATTATCATCAGCACAAAATTATTCTATTCGAGACTTCATAGAAGTGACATAGAGACCAGATTTCTCGGATATCTCCTACTTTTCTCTTAAGAGAAACTACCCCCCGTTGTTCACATATGAGGTAGTCGTGACAGTTTGGCTTACCCCCCAAGCACGCATGCGGGAGGGCAAGATTCAAACTGCCCTTGAAGATAAGAAAAGACACAACTGATCCTAAAGGTCCCTCAGTTTGTCAGGCTCGTGACCCCGAACCAATCAACTACTTACCCTATCAATTCAAGACCACTTCAGCGCAGTCAAGACTAAATAGATGCCTACTAGTTTCATGCAATTTTCCTCTCGTATTCATCACACAAATGGCAGCATTCACACAAGGTGTAAATCGGGTGATCAAGCCTTCAAACACTCCATGTGAAATTATAATTAAAATGATAAGCAATTGAATATAGCATCAAGAATATATTAAACACATTTAGGCCTCAAATCTGCCCTTGCAACCCTTAAATCACCCTTGCTAAGAAATAAAGATTTAGCTACTCATGCTTGGATAAAAATAAATAACAATTAAAGGAAGCATAATAATTAAATTAAAAGATTAAAGGAAGAACACTTATTACAAAAACCAAATCTGTTTTTAAGCCCAATGGCAAGGAGTGAAGAAGCTAACAAACTAGAGAGAGAAACTAGAGAGAAGTCTAAGAAAAACCTATCTAAAAATCCTATCCAAAAACCTACTAAAAAATCTACTACAAAAAAACCTCCTCTAGAATTATGCTCTTCCTTTCCTTTCATAGCCTCCAATCCGACCAGCCTTCCATCTTCTCTCCCACTCAAACTTCAAAAGAGGGAATCCCCAGCCAAAGAGAGCTGTCTTCCACTTCTAGGGGACAAGAAAAGCACTAGGATTAAAATAATCCATTACTTTATTAATACTTTAAGTAGCTCCCATGATATTCTTTGAACCAAAGGAAGTGGGAAGCATGAAGTTGAGTGGGAAGGGAATATTAGAGCTGGTCAGGCACGCCTAGGGACAGAAAGAATATTAGGAATTAAATATTCTTAGTGCGCGGCCACGTGGCAGACTGCCCAGAAATATCTTCGGGGTCCCGAATCCGATTCGGGACCTAAGTCGTTTTGTGGACAAATGACAGGTCCTTCGTGCTACTTCTTCCCGTTGGTCTGGTTGGAAGGTTGTAGTCATTTCGGATCGTCAGTCGGCCTTGAGCCGTTTTGGAACGAATCGGCCTTGAGCCGTTTTGCATTGAATCAGACTCGAGACCTCGGCTCGGGACCTTGAAGGCTACTTTGGGCTCGGGACCTCGACTGCGGCCTTGAAGCACGAAATTGCACAAAAATGCACCAAAAACGTATCTTTTTGCATAAACTCCCTTTTCAAGCCTGAATCTGCAATAGTAATGAAAACAAGGGTAAATTAGCAGAATCAAGATCTAAATCAAAGGAATAATGGAGGGAAAATCATGCATAAATACACGCTATCAAATACCCCCACACTGCCCAATGCTCGCCCTCGAGTATTTACAAAATTTAGAACATACCCAAAAACAGAACAAACACACCAAACTATAGCACAGAGAATAAGCATGCTAAAAAGCCTTCGGGGCCTCGAATGAAACAGACTTTTCCTAGATGAACCTGCATCAGATCAGAAGGGTAACGACCCTTAAGATAAGACTTTTCCATATCAGCCTATTAACCAGTAGTCCTCACATGTATCAGTGTTTGCACTCACACTCGTGGGCTAGGTGTTTAAACACTCAAAATGCAGAAAACGCAGCACAAAACCAAGTTTGTAAATCAATCCGAGTACATTAGACACATGCATAGGCAATCTAGCAATCAAAAGACTTCGCATCGGGGGCAAGAAGAGAGAACAAGGAAAGGAAATGATAAGAAGGATACAATAAGAAGAAAAATGGAGAAGAGGGAGAGAAAAGAAATGAAATGAGGAGGTTGTTAACCAACTCAAACCTGGAATGCTCCCTTGGAAGGAAAGAATCGAGATGGTGAGACAATGCTGTTGAGGGCGAAAGCTAGACTAGATTCTTCTTCTTCGAGGGGAACCTTTTCGGGGTCTCGAATAGAGAATCTAATTCGGGACTGCTGCTTGCTTCACTCGGGACCTTGAATGGACGCTGGCAGTTGATTTTCCTCTTCTTCTTTTTCAGATTTTTGCTCTCTTCTCTCTCTCTTTTATTTATATTTATGTTTTTCTATTTTTTTTTTTGAATTGAGAGAGAGATTGGATTATTGAGGATTGAGACCTTGTTCTTCACGGGCTGGAAACTCTCATTTCACTCCCCCACACTTGTGTTTTGCTGTGGGAGGGAAGTGAATTTTTTTCGTTCATTCTCGTCTGCCCTTGAATTTTTCATTTTTGGTCTCGAGGTCTTGAATATAAACCAACATTCGGGGTCTTGAACTTGGGGGACCCCCACACTTCGCTTTTGCTGCTTCATTTGTCTAGTCTAGCCCTCGATGGTGCTCCCAACAACACTGCTCACCTACCAAGAGAAAGAACAAAGAAAATTTCAAGTGGTTAGAATGGAAGGAAAAGAAGGGATTCGGGGGCTCGAATGAAACAGAACAGAAAAACAAAGAGAGAACAATTTGATGCGAAGACTAAATCTTTTCGCTGCTTTCCTATGTCTAATCATGTCTATACCCATGGATATCATGCAAACCCAATCAGTACCTAGTCATGCATTCACTCAAGCAATAAATATAGGTATGTAGGCTCAAAATGCTCACAAGGTGTAATTTAGTGACTACTGGTTTCAAGGCCTTGAAGCAGATATAAGGCAAAACAGGTATACAATGAATCATTCGGGACCTTGAATACAGACAGCATTTTCATTCTATGTGCACAAGTCAGGTGTGTGTCCATCATTGGGATTTTTCAGAGTTGGATAGTGCATGAAGATAAAAGACCGGAAAGAAAGGAAATAAACACAAAGCAGGAGAAATAAATAAAGCCGAAGAAATAATAAAGCTAATTAATAAAACAAAGCAATTAAAAACCCCCCCACACTTAGGCAACACATTGTCCTCAATGTGAGAAGGGAGCAGTTCAAAAACAGCAGGAACTACTTCGGGGTCCCGAAGGGGATTCGGGACCTCGAATGAAAAGGGAAAAAAGAAAAGAAAAGAAAAGAAAGCCGAAAAAGAAGGGAAAGAAACGTGGGTTGCCTCCCACGAAGCGCCTTAGTTAACGTCAAGGCCTTGACTCTTCAAGTTTCCTTCAACCAATTCTACTAAATGCTTTCCATCCTCTTAGTTTGATGTGAATTATCGCATGGAGTGGATGGTCTTGCAGTAAAGCATCTTGCATGTGGCCATGATATGAGTGGAATGTTAATTTGGGCCCCTGCAAAATTAAAAGGAAAAAATTATTATAAGTGAAAGGTGATTCAAGAAAAGGATCAATAAAATCAAAAAATTTTAAAACCTCCCTTTCACCCATAACGACTTTAGATCGAGGACACGATGAGGAGCTCAAGTCCTCAATTTTTCCCTCCTCAATCTCACTGAAATCCTCATCCTCAGTCACCCTTGAATCCTCATTCTCAATCTCTCCTGGCTGAAAAATTGTTTCTGCCCTTGAATCTGCTTCGAGGCCTTGAAGCTCGTCACAAAAATCTGGCAGATTTTTGTTGCTCACATTCGGGACCTCGAAGCCTGTGTAGTCCATATTGGCTCTTGACTCCAAAGGAGAGCGTCCTGAATCCTCCAATTTTAGCTCATTCGTAGGCATGAAAAGATCCTCTATTCCATAAGACTCATCATCTTGGTCATGATGCTCATATGGTAACTCCCATAGGGTGGTGATGGAGAAATTCTCCTCTTCACTTAAATAGTCGTCACTATCTAAGTGCTTCAAATGTTGTTCTATAGGAGTGATAGGGTGATCCATCGTTTGATTGGGCAAGAGAGCTAAAGAATCTGGTTCGGGAGCTGAAACTTCTTCGGGGTCCCGAAGATCTGGGATCTGTTCGGGAGCAGCAGAAGTGGCAGCGTCGGGGTCTTGAATTTGGGAGAGGCACGCGGAGTCTTCTTCAATGTCCTCTTGACGCCACTGCTCCTTAAGCTCCTGCATTTCCAAAGCTAGCTCTTTTAATTGTTTTTCCATGTTAATCAAACTCACATTAATTGATTCGGGAGCTGGGGCAACGTCGAGGGCAGGATGATAGGGCAAGGATCTGAAGTTTTCTTCAATATACTCTTGGCGCCTGTGCTCCCGATAGGTCTCTTTAAATTGATTAACCATGCCAATTAATGTAGCCAGATTTTCTTGAGACAACCCTGGGCCTTGAGGAGGTTGTGGAGGCTGAAAATATTGATATCGAGGTCTCGACTGCACTCCATAGTTGAAATTCCCTTGATTCCAGCACGGGGGGTCAGGAGTAGATGCATAAGGATCATAGTATGGGTCATAATCGCCTTGTGGTGGTCCATAGGAGCCTCCATAGGTGGTCATGTCCCTCTCATCATAGTTGCCTGCATCATAATATTGAGCAAAAGAGTCTTGGTGAGAATAAGAATTAAAATAAGACATTTAAAGAAATAAATAAAATAAAACAAAAATCTGGACTTGTCTAGGGCAGGACTTAACACCAATCCCCGGCAACGGCGCCATTTTGATAGCGTGCTTGTCGAGGGCACGATCAAACAAATTATTACAACTTATCACAAGCAACAAAATAAATTGAAGACAGTGGCAAGAGGATCGATCCACAGAGATTGGTGAAGACTTACACTAAACAAGGCCAGATTATAAAATAAAACAATAAAGCAATCGGGGGGGGGTTTTACTTGACTGAAACAAGTCAGTCAAGAGAGATTCGGGAGCTAACAATTCTAGCTAAGCAAGCAATGTTCGAGGTCCCGAATGTCACGTTCGGGGTCCCGAATGGTAAAACAAAGGAAAGCAGTAATGCGGGACCTTGAGTTGTCAATTCGGGGTCCCGAATGGTGAAATATAACAAATCAGCAAATAATTGCAGGAATAATAAAACAGAAGGGAAATAAACACAAACAATCAGATAAAGGAAAATCTTAGCAATAGGTGTTCTTGGGTTGCATTCGGGGGTCCCGATTATCATCAGCACAAAATTATTCTATTCGAGACTTCATAGAAGTGACATAGAGACCAGATTTCTCGGATATCTCCTACTTTTCTCTTAAGAGAAACTACCCCCCGTTGTTCACATATGAGGTAGTCGTGACAGTTTGGCTTACCCCCCAAGCACGCATGCGGGAGGGCAAGATTCAAACTGCCCTTGAAGATAAGAAAAGACACAACTGATCCTAAAGGTCCCTCAGTTTGTCAGGCTCGTGACCCCGAACCAATCAACTACTTACCCTATCAATTCAAGACCACTTCAGCGCAGTCAAGACTAAATAGATGCCTACTAGTTTCATGCAATTTTCCTCTCGTATTCATCACACAAATGGCAGCATTCACACAAGGTGTAAATCGGGTGATCAAGCCTTCAAACACTCCATGTGAAATTATAATTAAAATGATAAGCAATTGAATATAGCATCAAGAATATATTAAACACATTTAGGCCTCAAATCTGCCCTTGCAACCCTTAAATCACCCTTGCTAAGAAATAAAGATTTAGCTACTCATGCTTGGATAAAAATAAATAACAATTAAAGGAAGCATAATAATTAAATTAAAAGATTAAAGGAAGAACACTTATTACAAAAACCAAATCTGTTTTTAAGCCCAATGTCAAGGAGTGAAGAAGCTAACAAACTAGAGAGAGAAACTAGAGAGAAGTCTAAGAAAAACCTATCTAAAAATCCTATCCAAAAACCTACTGAAAAATCTACTACAAAAAAACCTCCTCTAGAATTATGCTCTTCCTTTCCTTTCATAGCCTCCAATCCGACCAGCCTTCCATCTTCTCTCCCACTCAAACTTCAAAAGAGGGAATCTCCAGCCAAAGAGAGCTGTCTTCCACTTCTAGGGGACAAGAAAAGCACTAGGATTAAAATAATCCATTACTTTATTAATACTTTAAGTAGCTCCCATGATATTCTTTGAACCAAAGGAAGTGGGAAGCATGAAGTTGAGTGGGAAGGGAATATTAGAGCTGGTCAGGCACGCCTAGGGACAGAAAGAATATTAGGAATTAAATATTCTTAGTGCGCGGCCACGTGGCAGACTGCCCAGAAATATCTTCGGGGTCCCGAATCCGATTCGGGACCTAAGTCGTTTTGTGGACAAATGACAGGTCCTTCGTGCTACTTCTTCCCGTTGGTCTGGTTGGAAGGTTGTAGTCATTTCGGATCGTCAGTCGGCCTTGAGCCGTTTTGGAACGAATCGGCCTTGAGCCGTTTTGCATTGAATCAGACTCGAGACCTCGGCTCGGGACCTTGAAGGCTACTTTGGGCTCGGGACCTCGACTGCGGCCTTGAAGCACGAAATTGCACAAAAATGCACCAAAAACGTATCTTTTTGCATAAACTCCCTTTTCAAGCCTGAATCTGCAATAGTAATGAAAACAAGGGTAAATTAGCAGAATCAAGATCTAAATCAAAGGAATAATGGAGGGAAAATCATGCATAAATACACGCTATCAGGCAAGGAACGTTGCTGGATCAAGTCCTTAGGCGAAGGAAGACATGGAAGTTGGCTTGGAGGCGAATTGTGCAAGGTTGCACATCTACACGAGCCAATTCATGGAAGAAAGATTCCAAATCAGGTTCCAAGATAAATACAAGACAGATTGGGATCTTAGGAGAGCCTCTGCCAAGTTTGAGGACATTTGGACGAGCAGTTTGCAAGATGGCCCGTTGCTACTTTTGCATGCACAAGTGGCCTAAGCGCAAACGTGACTGACAACTTCGTCGGACCATATCTAGATCATCAGATATCATAATCGTGAGATCTATATCAATTCTGAAACCTCAGAATGTCTTCTTTATTGTGTCCAATTTTCAAGTGAAACGGACAAGCCTTTTATTTGTTATGGATCGAGACATTTTCACTGACGGCAATCCTACGCGGATGAGGACTTCAAAACGCGTGTGTCAGCACCAACGACAATTATTCAGACCAGTCAGGCCTGAACCAGGGAGAAAGGACCTTTTCCACTATTTTCAGGTGTTATCTTTCGAATGGGACAAGTTTCAGCCCAATCGGACGAGTCAATCAAAAGATAGCCCGGTGAGACATTTTGGCGCGCAGTGTGAACGCGAGCAGACCGCGACTTGGAGAATTCGGCCCAAACCATGGCCTGATGATGCGAATGCTTCTAGGATGTTCTATAAGGCTTTATTTGTATTTATTAATTAGTTTTTACAGTTATTAGACTAGTAGAAGTTCTATTTCGAAGTTACTTAGGAGTTCTAGTTAAAATAGGAGTTCTAGTCTTAGTAAACTTGTATTTGTTTTTGACTATTTAAAAGCAGCCATTTGGCTTAATAAATCAGTTCAGTTCAGTTTATTAAAAACACAGAAGAATCTTCTTCTTTTGATCTTCAAGATCCTTGTTCTATATCCGGTTTGATAAGCCGCATCTAGCCTCAAGTAAAACACGAAGTTATCACTCCATTCCTTAGTTTCGTCTGGGTTGTCTAGGTATTGCACCTAAGAGGGTCAGAGTTCTATTGAAGATCCTTGAAGGATTTCGTCCAGGTTGCCTAAGTATTGCACTTAGGAGGGTTGGAGTTTCCGACGAGTTAGTTTTCCGCATTCAAATCCTTGTCGCTGAGCAACGATCCAACAATTGGAAGGTTTCCGAATTAGGAACCATATCACAATTAATAAAGCAAATAAATGAACAGACCAGCAATTGATCAAAGAAAATAAATAAACAAACAAATAACACCTCTCTAAAAGCTAAAACCGGCTCCGACCCTAAATTCCCCAGTGGAGTCGCCAAACTGCCGCGCCCCATGAAAATTACGAAAAAGGTAATTCGCGAGTGTGCAACGAAATTTGGGACCTTACAATGCTCAGCGTAAACAGACGCCTCGCAACATGCAATGAAGTCGCCACCCTAATTTGGTTGCTAGGTTTTAGGGAACCTTAATCGTCATGGCATAGGAAATATAATAAGTAAAAAAACCAAAGGCACAAAAAAGAGGTCTGGACCCCAGACAAAAGGTTCGGGTAGTATTATGGTCTCGGGAAGGTGTTAGGCACCCGAGTCACATCCGAAAACGATTACCGGTTGATGAGAGAGGTGTTTTTAAAAGGTGTTTGGTGAAAATGCGTTTTGTTTTGAAAAGGGGGACCCTCAAAGGAATCGTCACTTTAGTCTTTTTTATGATCATGACGTTCAGGAATAATAAAAAGACCTTTCAGACGGGGTTACCGTTTATCAAGATCGATCGATTATTCCTGACCGTAACGTGATGGGACTGAATTTTCTGAAAGACTAGATGAGCGCCCTCTATGTCATCATCGGGCCATGCATGATTAGATTGATTGCTATGTGAACCTATCATGGATTGCTAACAGAGTACAAATTTAAATGATTGCTTTTGAGTTGGAAAAACTGATGTGGGATCGAAAGTCCCCATGTACATGCAGTCCATATATGCGAGAATTTAAAATCACATGAGCATGGCATTTTAAGCAACTCTTTAAACACGTTGTTCATGTGGGTTGATTTTAGTTCTAGCAGTTCTATATATCAAGCGTACGATTGATATTTGCGAAAAGCATCGAATAAATAAAAAGGAATCGAAAGGCGTACTTTCGAGCGAAGCTTGAAATTAAAACCTACAAAATGAGAGTGTTAGCGATAGCTTGAGAAATAAATGAGCAATTTTATGAGTGCAAAAATTTAAATGACAGTGGATTGCATGCAAAAAATGATTGATTTTACGCATACGAGAATTTAAATGCTAAATTGAGTGCATGCGAAAAATGATTGATTTTACGCATACGTGAATTTAAAATGCTACGTTGATTGCATGCGAAAAGTGATTGATTTTAAGCATACGAGAATTTAAATGCTACGTGATTGCATGTGAAAAATGATTGATTTTACACATACGAGATTTTAGATGCTGTGTTGATTGCATGCGAAAAATGATTGATTTTACGCATACGAGAATTTAAATGCTACGTTGATTGCGTGCGAAAAGTGATTGATTTTACGCGTACGAGAATTTAAAATGCTACGTTGATTGCATGCGAAAAATGATTGATTTAACGCATACAAAATTTTAAATGATGATTCGATAAATACAGGAAAATTTAAATGATGATTTGATGCGTACGAGAATTTAAATGCTGGTTTGTTTGATTTGCGAGAAATTAAATGATGACTTGATGTGTAAGAAATTTAAATTATGATTTG
The DNA here is from genome assembly GCA_963691705.1 of Viola odorata. NCBI lineage: Eukaryota > Viridiplantae > Streptophyta > Magnoliopsida > Malpighiales > Violaceae > Viola > Viola odorata. Next base: position 13,856,881 of record OY829543.1, read on the forward strand.
ATGTGTGTGGAAAATTTAAATGGTGACTTGACGAACAATTAAAGAGTTGATGATTTTTGGTGCCTACGAAATCGATGTTAGTAATCGTTCGAAGATAATTAAAACAATGAATAAAAGTAAAGCAAATGAACATGCATTTAAATTTAAACAAGTAAATAAATAATTAATTAATTAAACATGGCATATTAAATATTTACATACGAGTTATTAATTGTATATGGCATACGAGCTATTAATTAAACAAACACGAAAATAAAAGAGACTCGAACAATTGACGAAACTTTTAATGGGCTTGGCCCATGTGCATGCTGAAATTTTAAACAAAAATGGAAAAAGAGAGCAGATGGGCTTGGCTTAAGCCAAGGCCCATCAACATTTAAAAAGAAAGGGACGGGTTTGGCCCGTCACCTCTCTTCTTCCTCCTTATAACAGCATGGTGTTGTTCTCCTTCTCCCTCACGTCGCCGGCGCCATGGCCGGCGACCAAGACACACCCAACTCTGACGAAACACAGCCCAAACAAGTGCAGAAGTTCCCTCTACCCCACAGCAATAAAACCCCGCAAAAACAGTGATTAAATAACAAGGAAATTGATGGCAAAATGCATGCGAGATTTATGCGAAAATGAGCAATTTATTTCTTCAGAACAAGCAAGCGAATTAGCAAATTGAAGGCAGGCAATTTATCTAGAGACCAAGCAGAGATTTATCGAGTTCAAAGCAAGCAGTTTGATTGATAAACGAAAGCAAGGAAAATTAATGAAGGTGGTGCGGTTTTATTCATGAAAACGCAGGTGATTAAAATGAAAACAATTGATTTACCTATGTTTCTGCTTCCTCCCCCCTTTGAAGTGTGAAGTGCTGAGTATTTATAGGCAAGAGCTTGGAGGAGTATGTGGTGAATTCGATGCGCGTGGTCGAGGGTGACGAGGCGGATAACGGCGAGTGAGAGTGAGCGGTTTGGGTTTTGTGGCTGGGAAGAAAGGAGAGAATGAGCCGTTGATCTTGCATACTTTGAGTCAAAGTATGTTGATCCAACGGTTGTGATCAAAGTGGGTAAAAAATATTTAATGTTTAAGTAATTGGTTCGAACTATCAGTGCGACGAAACTAGCGAGAAACTCGAACTAAAGCAACTACGTTATAGAGAAAAATATGACGAGTTTAACTGTCTACAGTGAATGATGAGAATTTTTCGTTTAACGTGTTTATTTTCTCGTTAAAAACGTGAAACGTTCGGACGGAAAAATAATGACGTTACGCCGAAAATTACGCGAAACGTTGTAGACCGTTGTGAACGGAAAAAAAGCTAGCAACTAGTTGATGGAAAACATTTCAAATTCAATCTATTGTCCGAGCGAACTTACTCGGGTCCAATAAAAGATCGAACGAAAATAATAATAAAAAATAAAAATACTAAAAAATGGGCTAAAATACTAAAAATCCTAAAAATCATGAGATGACCTAAAACGAAGAAAAAAATAGCAAATGACTGCCGGATAGTTAAAAATGTGATTTTTAAGGCTAAAAATACTAATGATAATAATAATGAAAATACGTGACGAAAAATTAAGAACGCGATTTCGAAAGCTGATGATGCTAAAACGCGATGAAAATTTTAAAAATGCTAACGACAACAAATTAACTAAAAATGACAGTAAATTAAGTAAATAACAGAAATGCTAAAATCAATTAAAAATGGAGTCAAAATTCGGGTATCAACAATAAGAAAGCAGTCCGACAACCCTAGAGGAGGCTAAACCCTCTGATGATGGAAGTTGTCAAGAAGGAAATTATTAAGTTGCTTGATGCTGGAATTATTTACCCAATTTTTGGTAGTTCATGGGTTCCCACTGTGCAGGTTGTATCTAAGAAGAAGGGGATTACTATGACCGAAGGAGAAGATGGAATTAAAAGGACCACAAGAATTCAGAATGGATGGAGGGTCTGTATAGACTACCGGAGGCTTAACCAAGTCACTAGGAAAGACCACTTTCCGTTACCATTCATTGATCAAATGGTGGAACGATTGACCGGTAAGTCCCACTACTGTTTCTTAGACGGTTATTCGGGGTTCCATCAAACCCCAGTGGCACTAGAGGACCAAGAGAAGACGACATTTGCATGGCCCTTCGGAACCTTTGCGTATAGAAGGATGTCATTCAGATTGTGCAATGCACCTGCCACCTTTCAAAGGTGTATGGTAAGTATCTTTTCAGAATATGTGGAAAAAGGTATTGAAGTGTTTATGGATGACTTCACAGTTTATGGTGATGACTTTGATCAATGCTTATCTAGTCTGAAAAATGTTTTGAAAAGATGTGTAACCACTAATCTTGTGCTAAACTTTGAAAAATGCCACTTTATGGTAGAACAAGGTATTGTCCTAGGCCACGTACTTTCTAAGAAAGGCATAGAAGTTGACCAGGCTAAGATTGATGCTATTAAAAGCTTGCCTTACCCCTCATACGTGCGTGAGGTTAGAAGTTTTCTTGGCCACGCAAGATTTTATCGCAGGTTTATCAAAAATTTTAAAAAAATTGTAGAGCCGATGTGCAAGCTGTTACAAAAAGAAGTGGATTTCAATTTTGATGAGGCTTTCCAAGTAGCTTTTGACAAGATCAAGGAGAAACTCACGACAACCCCAATCATGTAAGCACCAGATTGGAACCTCCCATTCGAATTGATGTGTGACACTAGTAACTCATCCGTTGGTGCAGTTCTAGGGTAGAAAAAGGGTAGAGATTAGACCTGTCAAGGGAGACCCGAGACCCGGTCCCGAGACCGGGGAAATCTAGCCGGGTCGGGTCCAAAAAATAGTCCCGAAAATTTTCGGAACCGGGTCTGGACCCGGCTCGAAAATTTTCGGGGCTGTCGGGTCTGACCCGAGACCCGACCATGACCCACCCTAAAAAAAAAAACCCTAATTTCTAATCATACATTTTTAGTTATGATGAAAGTGTGAGTAATGTCATTTATGCATAATGCATGAACTTAGCATGATATTTCTTACATTTGACTCATTTTTTAAATTAAATTTGATTGATTTTAATTTTTAATGTTTGATTGATATTTTATTTTTTTAAAGCATTGATGGTTATAATTTATAGTAATTAATTAACTAAATAAGCATTAGTTTAAATTTTAACGAAAGGACCTAATTGAAAATTGATGATTACGAAAGAAGGAGGACTTAATTGAAAACTCATAATTAAAAAGGATCAAATTGAATTTTAAAAAAATAAAATAAAAAAAAGATTTTCGCAGGTACCGGGACCAATTTTTGGTCTCGTACCCGGCCCGATTTTTTCCGGGTCTGTCGGGTCCCGGGTCGGGTCCGACCCGCAGACCCGGATTGACAGGTCTAGTAGAGATCCACACGTGATCTACTACGCCTCCAAGATGCTAGATGAGGCACAAAAGAACTACACCACTATGGAGAAGGAGTTGTTTGCAATAATCTTTGCGTTAGATAAATTGAGATTGTATTTGTTGGGAACAAAAGTCATAGTATTTTCTGACCATGTGGCCTTGAGGTATCTCTTGGCCAAACCAGAATCTAAGCCAAGACTGATCCACTGGATTTTACTTTTTCATGAATAAAATTTGGAGATAAAGGACAAAGCAGGACCACCTAAGCAGATGCTTTGTGAAAGCCGATTTGGAACCAATCAGAGATGACTTTCCAAACGAACACCTATATGCGATCCAGGAGATGAGACCGTGGTATGTTGATCTCGTCAATTTCTTAGACACGGGTAAACACTTTGGAGACCTAACGGATCAAGAAAAGGTAAAAATTAAGCATGACAACAGGTATTTCATATGGGATGACCCTTATCTTTGGAAAATTGGATCTGATCAATTGATTAGGAGGTGTATACCTGAAAGTGAAGTCCCATCTGTCTTAAGATTTTATCATTCTTATGCATGTGGTGTACATTTCAGAGCTAGGAGGACAACCTTAAAAGTCCTTGAGTCGGGATTTTATTGGCCTACTCTATTTCATGATAGCTATAAATTATGCAAGACATGCCCTGAATGCCAAAAGATAGGAAACATAAGTTCTAAAAATCAAATGCCCATGAATGTTATATTGAATTGTGAGATTTTTGACTTATGGGGTATTGATTTTATGGGGCCTTTTCCTATGTCAAACGGGAAATAATATATATTTCTTATTGTGGATTACGTGTCTAAATGGATAGAAGCGAAAGCAACTAGGACCAATGATGCTAAAACTGTTGTTTCATTTTTGAAAACTAACATTTTGAACATATTTGGCGTGCCTAGAGGGATCATTAGCGACCGTGGGACACATTTTTGCAATAGGATTATTGTTTCACTTTTCAGGAAATATGGAGTAACGCACAAGGTTTCTACTACATATCATCCTCGGTCAAATGGCCAAGAAGAAGTATCAAACAGAGAGGTCAAATCCATCTTAGCTAAGACAGTTGGCCTAGATCCGCGAGATTGGATCCAAAGGCTGGATGATGCGTTGTGGGCATATAGGACCGCCTACAAAACTCCCATAGGAATGACTCCGTACAAATTGGTGTACGAAAAAGTGTGCCATCTGTCAGTAGGTATGCAACACAGAGCTTATTGGGCAATTCGGAAATGCAACCTAAAGTACGACCAAGCAGGTGAGGAAAGGAAGATTCAAATCCACGAGATGGAGGAACTAAGGAACCAAGCACATGACAACCAACTCTTAGCTAAGATTAGGATGAAAGCATATCATGATAAGAAGATTGTTGAGAAAAACCTCCAACTTGGGGGGAAGGTCCTTCTGTACAACTCTCGATTTAAGCTATTTCCTGTTAAGCTTAAGACTAAATGGGAAGGTCCATATGTTATCACTAACATCTACCCTCATGGTGTAGTGGATATTAAGAATGAAAAGACAGGTATTGTGTTCAAAGTCAATGGACAGCGACTCGAACCGTTCCTAGAAGGGTTTCCAACATTTGAGGAAAGCCAGGTGGTCGAGGACCCACCTGAGATTCAGTGAAAGAACAGAGTAGAGTCAAGCCTAGGACAATAACTAAGGCGCTACATGAGAGGCAACCCATGCTTTTCAATTATTTTCTTTTGCATCTTTCATTTTCTTTTTCTCTTATTTTTGTTTTTATTTTGTGAATAAATTGTTTGTTCAAATTCTTCAAAGGCACTAACTCATCTTCTTTCAGGAATTTTCTTGAGGAGTTTGCAAAGATTAAGTGTGGTGAGGGAGTTAGGCTAAGCTCTTTTGGTCTAGGCCAAACTTTCTTCAACCGAGGATTAGGGGACACGCGGAGATAAAGAAGGAAAGAGGAGCAGATGAAGAAGGTTGTGGACCAGCAACAGGCCCTATTCCAGAGCATTGAGAAAGCTCAGCAGGAACAGCTCAGCAAGTTCCTGGAGCAGTAAGAGAACAAATTCCAGCACATCCAAAACCTCCTTGAGGTTTCCTTCAAGTTCATCCAAGCCATGGACAAAGTTGTTGCGGGCATGCACCGCAAGATTGATGCACATTTTAGCAGAAGCAGCGATTCGTCCGAGTCCTCAGAAGAAGGGGATGGCTCTGCACCATCAGTGTATAATCCGCCTCCACCTCCCGCAAACCAGTAAAAGCCCCCAAGTCGTGTCTTTTCTTTTCTTGCAATTTATTTTCATTGTATTTTTTTTTTAGCTCTCATTTACACATTGAGGACAATGTGTCCTTTAAGTATGGTGAGGGTGTTTTTAGGTGATTTGTCTGTATATACATATTTTTTGTGTTTTTGTGTGATTTTTCTTTTGTTGCATGATTTTTTTTCAAATCTAGGCTAAGTTAGGTGGCCTAGATTGTCTAGTTAGAGTCTGATGCATGATTTTTGTTATCTTTTTATGAGTTTTTTTAGACACGTGTGTTTTGTGTTTTGTTTTGAGTGTCGGCAAAGTCTGGACCATGCTTGAAGCCTATCCTTTAATGTCTTAACCTTGACCTTTAGCATCCTTCACCTTGTGACCCCGTAACATATTAGCAAGGCAATAAATTGGGTTGACATATTCAACACTAGTAAGGGTACGTTTCTTAGTACCTTTTAAACATCCATCTTGTACATGATTATGAGGTCTAGCATTGTGTAACAGACTTGACAAATAGACAAACTTCCACTAAAAATATTAAGTATCCCCTTAAGAAAAAACTGCTAGTGGTGAATGGAATTTTTTCCCCTTGTGTTGTGCTGAATCTGCTCTGATATTCTTTCCCCATTACGGTAGAATATTCAGAGAACTACTTTTATGCCCAGTAAATTGCGCGCTCTTGAAAAAAACATTATGTCTTGATATTTTTGCCTCACCAAGTGGAAATATTTAAGAAACTTCCAAAAAAGCAAAGGAAAAAAATATATTTATACACTGGTATAGAAATTTTTCAGCAAGGCAAATGAATGATGAATTTAGCAGTATAAATTAAGGGGAGAATATAGGAAGTCGGTGGTTGTCTTGTCTTGTTGAGTTTGTTATGGAATGCAAAGATATTATGATTATGTGGAATTCAGATGTTTGGGGTATTGAGTAGGCCATGTTCATAAGGGTTGGGATCCATTGAGAAGTATGCTGACTATCATAGGTACAATGGTATAAAGGGACTGGCTAAGGGTATTCTGTCCAGGAGGTTTGCCATTGTGTGTTTCTTTTGTTTTCTTAGTTTAGAATCTTTCTTTTGTTTTCTTAGTTTAGAGTCTAGTTTGCTTGGGGGTAAGCATCATTTAAGTATGGTGAGGTTTGATTGAAGTTTATTTTCATGCGTTTTTACCATCTTAAACTACCTTGTTTATGGTGAAAATTGTGCCTTTCACGTCAATCTATCATCTTTTGAAGGAAATCTCGGGTGATGAAAGAAATGGAGGAAACGCCAGTCTTAAGCAACAGAGTAGCAATCTTGGCCGCATGCTTGGCCAAGATTGCCGAGTTAGAGGCGTGTTGGTCATGGATTCAAGGAGGACGCATTTGGATTGAGCCGACAGCTGGCTAAAGTGTCTACTGGGAGGACTCTCGGATTCAATCTGATTCTGCTTTTGAACAAAAACAATCTATCTGTTTTAGTATTTATTTTTATTTTATCTTATGTTTCAAATTTGAACAATTGGGATTTAGTTTTATCTCATATCTTTTTGAAGTTTGGAATTTGGAAAGGAACGTAAGGGGCGGGGACTCTAACCTTGTTAAAGGTTAGGGAAGGCTGTCAATTACGGGATCTTCCTTCTTCCAACCTCTGGTTGTAAACACTTTGCACTGTGATAATTCATTTTGAATATCGCAGATTTAATACCATTCCATGTTCGTCAATTATTTCTTGGTTTCTTTAATTATTATGTCTAGCAGCTAAACACCCAATTCTTGGTAAGGGTTGAGTGAATGCACTTGTGAATCGTGAGACCGATCTATTCTTAATATCCTCTCGTTCGTAATTGATTCAAGTTCTAGTTAAACAAACCGGTTCCCATCTAGGCTAAGATCTGATCAACCTTGGGCAAGATGAGGAATTTGTAGCCAGTCGCGAAGGGGACGAGCTGAAACCGGAGTGATGCAAGTAGGCAACTAGCTTCGCTGAAGTTAGTGAACTTGGATCGATATAGGCCTGACCAGACTGACAATCTAGGGCTCCGACTTGGGACCAGCTTGGCCTAGACCCTGTCTTTCCCTGCACCATTGAGAAAGTGCACGCGACTCAAGCCAGCAGTCAATTTGGATAAACCCTTTTAACCAGCAAGGTGTCTGTTGGCTAGGATCACTAGGAGAGGGAGTTCCCGCCAAATGGTCTCAAGAGGAGGAAAGAAGGATTGGAAAGGAGTACCTCCCAATCTATAGCAGCGTTATGAGGGAGAAGGAGAAAATCTAAAGGTCGATGATCGAACAAACAAGGATTGCGCTCACGAATTCGGCCTTACTAGGAGTTTTCCCCACATCAGTCTACAACCAATCTTAATCACCAATCTTGGCTAAGATTCACTTCTGACTAAGATTATTTCTTTATTTAATTTTTACCTTGTTCCTTTTTATTGCTTTGTCTACCTTAATTGCAGAACCAAACCCGTCAACTCCAGTGACGAGGAAGTCGAGTCAAAACTACAATTTCTCGAAAGATCTCTGTGGACGATCCTCTTACCACGATCTACAAGTTCCTTGTGGACGAGTGATAAGTTGTATTCCTACCCGTAATTTCGTATATTTTATACAACTAAATTTGATGCCCTCGACACGCAATCACCTTAAAATGGTACACAAAGGTCACTTTTATTTAAACGTTTTCTGAATTTTTCATTATTTTTTTATGTTTATGGATTATTTAATATTTTTTGAAATTTTTAAATATTTTTTAGAAAAATTTCGTAAAATTTTATATCATTTGTAATTTTTTTCTATTTTCATAATTTTTTTGCTATTTTTTGAATTTTTATTAAAAGCTCTCAATTTTTTATTATCGTTAATTCCTTATATATTTTATTATTGTTTACGGTTTTTTATATCACTATCAATCTCTTGCACCAAGCTCATCCATCATTGCCATTGTAATTGTTAACTAATACTTCCTCCGGTCGCGAAAGAGTGTCGTTTCGCGACCGGGCACACGAATTAAGGCCGCACTGTTTGTGGGTGTGTGATTACCAAGTTGCCTTTCGTTGCTCTTGCCCTTCAAACCATCTTCATCAGTTAAACAACAATCTGCAGAAATCAATTGCAGAAAACAATTGCATAAAATCCCAAAATCATCATTAAACTCTTCCATTCCTTCAACAAGCAATTACCCAATCTCTCAAAATTAAGAAATCAATTGTAGAAATCAATTGTAGGGTAATCTCCAAAATCAATTACCGATTGCAGAAATCAATTACCCAATCTCCCAAAATTGCAGAAATCAATTGCAGAAATCAATTACCCAATCAAGAAATCAATTGCAGAAACAAACACAATTGGAGGGTTCGATGTTGATGAAGATGAAGACGAAGAGTGAGTGAGAGATGAGAGAGATCGAGGGTGAAACGATCAGAAATGGGAGAAAAAATTCTTAGAAACCGAGAACGACATGCTTTGTCTCCCGCAAAAGAATGTCTGAAACGACATTCTTTCGCGATCGGAGGGAGTAAGAAATTACCCAACAAAGGTACTTTTTTTCTAGGTTGTTTATTAGTTTTTTACCACTAACTAATTGAGAATTTTTTAATCCCTAATGGTAAAATTCCAGAGTTGTAATTAAATTCTAAAATATTCACAAATGTTTAAGTATTAATCAAAACTTATTTATGTTGTTTCTAAAATTAATATTTGATTTTGTAAATTAGACCAATTCATAAGTAATTCTATGCTTAAAAAAAGTTAATTACAATTGATGAAGTCATTGTATAGCTTATATTAATATAATTTTTTGATTAAGGCTCAAGTGTAAGAATTATTATTAATTTATCGTTTGAATAATAAATAAGAATAAAAATGACTTTAACTGGTATATTTAAATCTGATAAAGGTAATATAAACAACAATTGAAGTGTATTACTGGAAAAAGTAAAAGAGGAACGTTGACTAGTATAATTTCAGCATTTTTGTGCAAATCACTTGTACAACAACTGAGTATGTTAACAAAAATAACATTTTCAGACTATTTAATTTAGGATTTAAAATGAGATTAGCCGATTAGGATCATTTATGAATCCATCTCTTTACCTTTCTTCTAATCTTATTTTTCTAGAAACAAGAACCATTTTTTTTTATTCTTATGATGATTATAACTCTCACCAGGAGTTAAACTCATTATTCTTTCCCTCTTTTTTATATTTATTATTCTTTTATTATTATTGGTGTGACCAATTGATTGGTCGTTAAGATCGTTAAAAATAAATGAGTACAACTTAACACTATGTACGAAACTAGTTTATAAATAGTGGAAATTAGCTTGTAGATAATGGAAAGAGAATCGTTCAACTGGAAATAAAAGTGAATCTGAATTAACTAAATTAATTAGGTGTCAAACAATAATAAAGGAAAAAGAGAAGTTTTTATGTTAGACTAAAAAAATAAAGTGGAACAGGAATTCAATTCAAGACCGAGAAGTAAAGAATTAGCGAAACAAACAGAGGTGTTTTAAATAAAAAATGGAGAAATTCCCAGTGAAGACGTAGATAAGGTTTTGATATCGTTCAATTGATCATTGATACAAAGACATTCATTTCCAGAATTCATAAAATAGCTATAGGATCTAAGTTTGCTTAGAATCCCCCGCTTTCTTCCTATGCCAAATTTAATTTAAGGGAATGCCCTATTAGGAACCTAACACTTCTAGCAACCTTAAAGTCTGATTATAAGATTTAATTAGAATGGTTAAGATCGCTTAGGGAAAAACTATTCTTGATCAAGATTTAAGAGGCTTAAACCTTTAACCTAAATTTTTTTATCTTTAAATTTAGGCGAACTTTTATTCTTGTTTACTTATTTGATTCATAGATGATTACAAAGACACTGCTCAACTTGACTGTAATTATTTAGGATTATCCTAGATTGGCCAGATCAATAGGTGATTCATAAATAAAAATAAAGAATCAATTGAAGATCAAAGAAATACCAAATGAAAAATAATGAGCACATTATTTAAATCTCACAAAAGAACAAAACCAAAACCTTATTGTCTTCAATGAAAATTAAAAACTTAGCTACTCATAATAAACATAATAAAATCCAAAATTAAAATTGCATAAAACTATATAGTGCCTGTTTGGCATTCTGGTTTGGTAACAGGAAGTTGGTTACCAAAACCAGAACGCCTACAAAGGTGTTTGGTGACACCATTTCAACTGGACTTCTTGAGAAGTCCAGTTTTGTAAACTTGCAAAACTGCAGGAAATGACACTGGTCCCATTTGCTCCAGTGGCCAAAACCTTGGTTTTAGCCAAAACAGGGGAAAGAGATTTTACTGTTGAGAGTTTAATGAAACTCTCAAAAATCCAATTTTGCCCTCTTCGTTGCAGTTGTTCCTTCTTCTTCTTCTCTTCTCATTCGTGCCTCACTCATCTGTTCCTTCTTAGTTACAGCCGTTTCTTCTTCTTCTTGTTTTTTTGTTTGGTGATATGGGTTTGTATATTTATATGCATTGGATGCTTTTGATTTGTTGGATTGTCAATACAATGGAAGCTTAAGTGAGGGATTTGCAGGATTTTGGATCTGGAAATGGTTGCGGGAAAGGGAAAAGAGATGAAGATGGCTAAATGATGAATAAAAACATGGCCGTTGGATCGGTCTTGCCAAAAAGGTAAGATGATCCAACGGTGAGGATGAGAGTGGGAAGGAAAAAAACTATAATTATTTAATTGGTTCGAGTTATTGGTACTTGAAGTCTCGCTAAAAATAAATAAAAATCTGAACAGAAAATACCGAAAGGATTAATAAAATGAAATAAACAAAATGATACGTGTCAAAAATGTAAAATGTGATAATGGACGGAAATGTTCGATCTACGGTTCGAATTTTTTTGTAAAAAATTGAAATGTAGTGAAAAATGAATTGAAATTGATAGGGTTGGCATTCCAAGTTTTAAATTTGTACAGTCCAAAGTGAAATATTTTAGTCTTTTATGTACATTTCCTCGTTCAATTAATATTGTGTTGTTTCTAAAAAAAACATTTATTATCGTATTACTTTTTCTTGTATTAATTTGAGATAATTTTTTTTTAAAAATAAACTAAATGAATAGGTTGAATAATAAGAACTTAAGGTTACACTTGATTAACTAAAATAAGCTTCTTTGTGTTTTAAAAAAAATTCATTAAATCATATTTAGGATTATATTACCATCAACAGTTAATATATTGTTTTAATTATTTAGTTTTATTAATATATCAAACGTAATTATAAACCAATTATGAAAAATTAGAATTAGAAATATATATACATATATATAAGTAAACAGAACAAATTAAATTATATTGATGTTTATTTGGATAATTTAGAATTTAACGAGGAAATGTACATAAAAGACTAAAATCTTTCACTTTGGACTGTACAAATTTAAAACTTGCAATGCCAACCCTATCAATTTCAATACATAATTTCCTTCATTTTTCACAATTTCAATTTATTACGCGTTTTTTCTTTACATTTTATGATACAAAATATATAAAGATTAAAATGACTATATATTAATTTAAAATGTTATTCATATAATTTAAAATGACAAAAAGGATCGAAAAATCGTGACATAAATTGAAATATAGTGAAAAATGAAGGAATTTCATTAAAAAAAAAGTGTTGTTGGAACAAAATTGTAGCATAATTTCTTATTATAAATAAAATGTTAATTATTTCTTTACAGAAATATATTGATTAAAAATATCTATATAGAGTTTGCAAAAAATTTAATATAATGCTTTAAACCATGGTATTAATAACTTATATTTTTAGATGTTTGATTATAAATAAATTGATAAATATTAGGTGGTAGATGTTTGATTATAAATAAATTGATTAAAAACATATATAAAGATACTAAAAAAATTATTTCTAACACTTGAAATGAATTATGCCCTTTATGGTCATTTTACATTCCAACCATAGTTTTAAAACAGTTTTTACCAAACACCAAAAACAATTTCTGATTTCCCTACAGAACTTTTAACAAATCTTTACCAAACAGCATACTCCGTTCTACAAAAGTTTGAAACTGACTTTTGCAGACTGAAATTTTCTCCACTGAACTTTTCCAGCTAGAACCGGAACGCCAAACAGGCCCATAGAAATCAGTTTTTTGCTCGAATCTAAAAATGAGATTCTGTAATCTCCTAGTTAAAAGTATTTTTTAGAATATCCGAATTAAAAGAAGATTCTCATCCGATCCGCTGCCAATATCTTTTCTATCCCTACTTTCGCGTCCTCGATTCTAGGGAAAAAGAATCTTTCCCAAATTAGATTTACTCTCATCACGTCTTACAATCTTTCTTTGTAATTAGGCATTCGATCAATCTCTTTTTTTGTCTTTGCTTCTGTTGCTTAAGTCCAGTTCATCTGTTCCTCAATGGGCCTTAGTTGTTGGTTCAGCGCATGCAGAATCCTTTTCTTGTAGGATACTTCTTGGGTGAGAACTAAAAATCCATCGGCTACAGTACTGCGTTCTAAGTCTTGATTCAGATCACTCTCTAGTTGTTCTATATAGCTGTTTTTTTTTGAAATTGTTGATTAACTGCCTCTTTCTGTAAAAAAAAAATGTATACTTTTCAGAACTATCAAAGCTTAAAACCAGAGCATTTGGACAAAAAAACTAGCAAAATTTATATGTAGTCACCAAGCTTGATTATGCGTAGATGTCATAGCTATATATTCAATTGACTAAGATCCATAATTGTCTAGTTCATTTAGAACAAGTAGCAATTAGTCTAAGCTTTATACATTCCAAGTAAAGATAAAGAAATTAATGATAATATAAATTAATAATGAGTAACAGAAGAATAATAGTATCATAATTTTAAAGTTAATAAATAATAATAAAATTTGAGTAGTTTAGGTCATTTCTTGCATAAGTTTTTTAAAGAAAAAATAAAATTATTTTTGTAATTCAAGGTCATTATTTTTTACGTTTTGAAAATGATGTGATTTAATTTTTAGATGTCCAGGTGTCAAATCCTTTTTTGTTTAAGATGTCCACGTGACATTTTTTCCATATAACACTTTTGTTAAGCCTCAACTTTCATATTATTTTGTAATGTAGATAATATTAATATTTATAAAAGGGTATTGATTGAATATAAATATATTTTGAAATATAAATGACTAGAATTTAAAATTTTATATGGAATATGCTAAGTTAGAATGTAAAAAGTCAATAAACAAGCTATAATATAAGAAAAATAGCAATCAAAGAAATAGAAAAGAAAAGGAAAAAGAGAACATATGAAAAAATAATAAAAATATATTGGAGTCCTGCTGCTACAAGAATAATTTGTATTTTTTTTTCTAAAATAAAGTGTCATATTTATGCTTTGTGATATTTAATGGGTTAGATAATTTTTTTTAAATCTAGTTAATCAGTTTTTTAATAATTGAAGTAATTAAATATTTTTAAATGTACATTAACTTTTTGTATAAATATTGGGTAAAACATGAAGTGGAAGTCAAAAATTAAGGAAGTAGAACTGAAAAAAATGAAATGAGAAAATATTAAAAAAATATTATAATAAATAAAAAATGAAGATGACAAAAATAAATAGGGGAGGTGATCCCGCACTATATGGTCAGAAACAATTTGTTTTATGGGAAAAATATATCTATATATAATATAACATTGATACAAAACTAAAGTTAATGTAGTATTGACATATAATACTTTGATAGTTAATATAGAATTCACATAATACGTGACATTTGAAATTAATAACTAGAAGGCTAAACGACCTCAACCATCGCCTTTATAAACAATTTCCTAATAGCACCCCGCGTTTTAGAATTTTTTATTTGTCATTGCATTTACTCACATTGGCACAATAAAATCCTTAAATTCAAATTGATCTTATTTTTACTTATTATTCTATATGGAATTTATCATTACTATATATTTTTTCACTGTACAAATTATTTAATTTTTTAAAAAACACTGTCTATTTATATAATTATTTTTATTTTTACATTCTTTTAGCATGACTTGACTTTCACAATATAACAAAAACCATTTCCCTCTATTTATCCTCTCATCTTAGGTCTTCATTCTATTATCCTTTTAATCATCGTTACTTCTTTTTTTTCTTCTATTTCTTTCATTTCTCATTTTCTCTTTCTTTCTCTTTTATGTATTGCTTATACGCATAGTTATACTATATTTAAAATACTTCATTACCTCAATTATGAAAAACTAGTTATCCAACCCTGTAAATATCTTTTACCATTTATATGACTCTTTACTTTTAAAAAGAATTAGAAATTGGTCTTATATCATGACACTACAAAAAAACTGCTTATTTTCAAAGGAATTTTTTGTTGGAAAAACTGGAAATTTCGTAAGAAATGAAAGATTTCGACCGAATTTATTCAGAAACGCTTCGTCACAATTCTATCCATAGAAGGCTTGATTTTTTAACCGAAAAACTAGTCGGAAAAATCTTGGGACGAAATTGCTACGAACAGACAATTGAAAAGAAAACCCGTCAGAAAAAAATAGATTTCTAGAACACGATTCGATGGAGACATTCGGTTGAAAATTTGAGATTTTTTGACCGACATTTTCGTCGCAAACACTTCCGACCGAGAGTCTGTCCAAAATATCAAGATATTTTGATGCTATGGTGATAATAATTTCAAGCTATCCCAACAATATGTTAAATCTATTGCGGCCACAATTCTTCTTTGCTATATCTTTCCAACCGAAACTCTATCAAAAATATCAAGGTACTTTCAAGTTATCGCGGCAAACATTTTGGGTCGAAAATTGTCCTGCTTGAAAATTGTTCCGGTAGTAAATATTTCCGACCGAAGTTTGGTAGATTTTTTTTTATTTGGAAAATATTTCCTACCGAGTTTCGGTCGAAATTATTTTAATTTACGATGGAAAAACAAACCATCGCAAAAAAGTTTTGCGACCGAAATTCGGTCAAAAATGTTTCCGGTTGAAAATTGTTCTAGCAAAAAAATATTCCGGTTAGAAAATATTTCCTACTGAGTTTCGGTCGAAAATAATATATTTTGCGATGGACAAATATTCCATCGCAAAATATTTTCAACCGATTTTCGGTCTAAAATTCTTCCGGCTGAAAATTATTCTGGTTGACATTTATCCGACGGACAATTTGTCCGTCGGAATGTTCAAATTTTTATTTTTTTAATATTATCCAACATTTAGTATTTTTTTTACTTAATTTGATTAATTAATATTTACTAATAATGAATTATTTGAGGAATAATTAGAATAAAAGACTTTACAAGCATTCAGTGTAATTCTCTTAAGTAAAATAAAAAAAAAAATTATTTTACAAGCAATTCCTGTTAGCCCAAGGGGTATTCGAACCTATTTTGATAATGTATAACACACAAATTAATTAGTCTACTAATTCAATTTTAAGTGAGAATGTATTTTCAGTTTGCGATCAAGACTTTAAGAAAGCAACAATTCATCAATCGCAAGCGTGAAGATCAAGTGTTTTTGAGCTTATTCTTGTAAGTATGATTTCACTCTAACACTTGATTTATGTTCTAGTACCTCAATAATTTAGTGTCAAAAGGTTTTGGGTCAAAATAAGTTTTGAAAAACGTTTTAAGTATTTCGGATCAGATGTTTAAACGTGAATCACGTTTAGGGTTAAACGTGAATCACGGTGAGAGATTTTCTCTAACCGTGATCACGGTTGGTCCTAACCGTGATCACGTTTGTCTCGTGTCAAAACACCATTTTACATCCGAGTGTAGCGTGAATCACGTTAAGGGTGTTAACGTGATCACGGTTACGCAACCGTGATCACGGTAAGACCTAACCGTGAATCACGTCAGTATGCAATGGCTAGTTTTTCAAAAGCTGAAGGAGCTCGTCCTAACCGTGAATCACGGTTGTTCCTAACCGTGATCACGGTTAGAAGCAGACAAGTTCCAACAGCTATTTTGTCCACTTAAAACGGCTCAATTTGTGTCCATACCCTCTTGTCCGATTCTTCCTCTATCAAAGACTATAAATACTCATCCTAGATGAGTAGAACATATAGAAGAACAAGAGAAAAACTTAAGAAACCTTCAAACACATTTTTACATTTTACAAGCTCACTCAAATCAGATTTTCACAAAGCAAGTGTTCTAAAAACGATTTGATCCATCTTGCTTCATCTTGTCAAGCTTGTCTTCTGGGTTCTTCTTGAGGTAACTTTGAATATTTATTGGTGTTGGTTTGGAATCATATATTCATATATTTTGTACACCAATTTGTTTGTTGCATCTTGATACAATTCCATTGTTAAGGTTTGAAAAGTGTACCTAACACTTTTGGGTTAAGGGTAGTGTTCTCATCCCATTGAAAGAGAACTTAGGTTTGTGGTTGAGCCCTTGAAAAGCCATAGGTTATAGTTGTGCCTTGAAAAACTATTGTAAGGTTGTTGGTGAGCCCCGGAAAACCAAATTGTAAGGTTGTTGAGCTGAACCCGTAAAAGCTCTAGTGAATAGCAAGGATTGCATTCAGAAATCCTAAGAGGAGGACTCTTAGGTAGTGGAGTACAATTCAGTTGTGAATTGGAACCACTATACATCTTGTGTTGTGCTTTCCTTCCTTCCCTTGTGTGCAGAAAATTTGAAGATTTTAAAAGGATTTAAAAGGGACTATTCACCCCCCCTCTAGTCCATATATTGATTTATCAATTGGTAGCGGAGCGAGGTCACTTGGAACAAGGTTTAACAACCTCAAGTGCAAGAATTAGATATGGCAAAAGAGGGTGTTGTGCGCAACAATTCACTATATCTTGACAGCAACAATTTCCGACATTGGAAGAGAAGGTTGAGAACCTTTCTTGGTGTTCAAGACAACGCATCTCTTGCTCTCTTCACCGGTACTATTCGTGAGTTCGTAAATTCAGATTTAAGACAGAAGCAGTGGAGAAGTACATGTGAACACTCTTCCGAGCTCAAAAGACAAGGAAATTGTGGAGCATATCAAAGGAGTTCTTCACCAACTTCCACCTCATCCAGCGAATGCAAAGATATGTGTCTTATGGCTCATGGGGAAAGCGATGATGAGGTTAGTAATTCTTCTAGTGATGAACGTGACTCTGATGATTTGCAAGAAGCTTTTAATGAACTTGCTGAACATTTTAGTAAAGCTAATAAGAAGAATACTAGACTTGCTAAAGAACTAGAGAGCATTAAGAATGAAATTAGCAAGTTAGAAAAGTCTAATAAATGTTTGATTGATGAGAATAATTTTTTGACAAATGATAATGCTGATTTGAAAGGTGCTTTGGCTAAAACTAGGGATGAGAATTGTGAATTAGAAGAGTTAAACAAAGGTTTAACAATGGAGAATAAATTGCTTGATAATGCTAAAGGAAAGGCCATAGATAAAAACTCTACTTGTAATGATTGTGCAAAATCTACCAAAAAAGTAATAGAGTTAAAAGATAAGATCAAGCATCTTGAGATTACTCTAGATAAGTTTGTCAAGAGTAAGAAAAGTCACCATGATTGCATAAATGATCTCAAGAGAGAAGGTGACATGAGAGGCATTGGCTTTAAACATTCTTCATGTGGAAAGAATTTAAAAAATTCCTTTGTTAAAGCTAGTTCTTCAAATTATCATGCTAGCTCTTCTTATTGCCATGGTAGCTCTTCAAATTGGCATGATAATTCATCAAATTTTGTTCACAAACATTCACATGATAAGCCTAGATATAAATGTAGCTTTTGCAACAAATTTGGACACTTATCCTATTTTTGCTACATTAGAAGGGGGCTTGTGAACACAAGACATATTTGGGTACCTAAAGGTACATTTGAAAATGAATATGGACCCAAAAAGTTTTGGGCTCCAAGGATTAACTGATTTGTCTTGTAGGAATGCCGGAAACCCAATGAAACGAAATGGTATTTGGATAGCGGGTGTTCACGGCATATGACGGGTGACAAGTCAAAATTCACCCATTTGGAGAAGAAAGACAAAGGAGGAGTGACGTTTGGCGATAACCAAAAACGCAAGGTTTTGGGCATCGGTAAAGTTGGTCATTCTCCTTCTATTGAAAATGTGTTATTTGTTCAAGAACTGAAATTTAATCTCTTAAGTATAAGTCAATTATGTGATAGAGATTTATTTGTGGTTTTTACTTCTACACATTGTGAAGTTAGAAATACACACACACAATCACTTGTTTTCATTGGTAATAGAGTTGGAAATATTTACATGATTGATTTGAATGACATCTCCAACGATCATACTTGTTTAAGTGCTTTAGTAGATAATTCTTCAATATGGCATAGGAGACTTGTGCATGTAGGAATGGACCATATTGCAAAGCTATCTAGGAAGGAGCTTGTTCGAGGATTACCAAAATTGAAGTATGAGATGAAAGGATTGTGCGATGCGTGTCAATATGGAAAGCAAATCAAGAGCTCATTCAAATCTATAAAGACCGTGTCAACTTCAAGACCACTTCAACTTCTTCACCTTGATCTTTTTGGACCAATAAGGACAGCTAGCTTGGGTGGTAAGAAGTATTGTTTTGTTATTGTGGATGATTATTCTAGATTTACTTGGGTTTTGTTTTTAACTCATAAGCATGATGCATGTGATAACTTCAAAAGACTTTGCTATAAAATTCAAAATGAAAAAGGTTTCAAGATTTCCAATATAAGAAGTGATCATGGTGGTGAATTTGAAAATGGCATGTTTCAAGATTTTTGCAATGAAAATGGTATTGATCATAATTTTTCATGTCCTCGCACTCCTCAACAAAATGGAGTAGTTGAGAGGAAAAATAGATCTTTGCAAGAAGCGGCTAGGACACTTTTAAACGAACACTCTTTACCAAAATATTTTTGGGCCGAAGCCGTTAGTACCGCATGCTACATTTTAAATCGTGTTTTAATTCGTCCTCTTTTAAACAAGACGTGTTATGAATTATGGCATGATAGAAAACCTACCATTGCACATCTTAGAGTCTTTGGTTACAAATGTTTTATCTTAAACATCAAAGACAATTTGGGAAAGTTTGATGCAAAGTCGGATGAAGGTATCTTCTTAGGTTATTCTACTTCTAGCAAAGCTTATAGAGTTTATAATAAAAGAACTCTAGTTGTAGAAGAATCCATGCACATTGCATTTGATGAATCTAATCCTTTTGAAAGTGTGCAAAAGACTGCTAGTGATGTTGTTGATGATTTTGGAAGTCTTCAAGTTCATCCTCCTATGTCGATTCTTGATGATCCAAAGGATGACACTCCATCTCTAGAAAATCCTGAAACGCAAGAGGAAAAAGAAACTAGAGGAGAGGTCCTTGAAAATGCAAATGATGAAGTCATTCAAAGTGATCAAGGTCCCTCAACTTCTAGACCTTGGAAAATGATGAATGCCCATCCACAAGAGCAAATCATAGGTAATCTAAATCGTAGAGGTATGTCTACTCGCTCTTCTTTTAGAAATATATGTGATCATCAAGCCTTTGTGTCTCAATTTGAGCCTAAAAAGTTTGATGAGGCTTCGCATGATGATTGTTGGATGATTGCCATGCAAGAGGAACTTAATCAATTTGAGCGTAATAGTGTTTGGAAATTAGTTCCTAGGCCTAGCAACCATACTATCATTGGAACCAAGTGGGTTTCTCGAAACAAACTTGATGAATCGGGAAATGTTATTAGGAATAAAGCTAGATTGGTAGCCCAAGGGTATAACCAACAAGAAGGTATTGATTTTGATGAAACATTTGCCCCGGTTGCTAGACTTGAAGCCATTCGCATATTGTTAGCATTTGCATGTTTTAAAAATATGAGTCTATTTCAAATGGATGTTAAAAGTGCATTTTTAAATGGTTTCATTATGGAAGAAGTGTATGTTAAGCAACCTCCCGGTTTTGAAGATCATAAATTTCCTAACCATGTGTTTAAATTGGAAAAGGCTTTATACGGTCTTAAACAAGCCCCTAGAGCTTGGTATGATCGTTTAAGTCAATTTTTATTGAAAAATGGTTTTAAAATGGGAACTATTGATTCTACACTCTTCACTAAACATGATGGAAAACATATGATTATCGTGCAAATTTATGTCGATGATATTATTTTTGGTGCCACTAATGTTTCTTTGTGCAAGGATTTTGAAAAATGTATGCATAGCGAATTTGAGATGAGCATGATGGGAGAATTGACATTCTTCCTTGGACTTCAAATCCGACAATCTCAAGAAGGCATTTTTATCAACCAAGCAAAGTACGTCAAGGATCTCCTCACCAAGTATGGATATGACAACATCAAGGAGAGTCCAATTCCCCTAAGTCCTACCACAAATCTAGACAAAGATGAAAATGGTAAAGATGTAGACATTACTCTTTATCGAGGTATGATTGGTAGTCTTTTATATTTAACAGCAAGTAGACCGGATATTATGTTTAGTGTTTGTCTATTTGCTCGTTATCAATCTTGTCCTAAAGAGTCTCATTTAGGTGCATTGAAAAGAATTTTCAGATATTTGAAAGGCACATCTAAATTAGGACTTTGGTATCCAAAAGGATGTAGCATTGCTCTAGTTGGCTATTCCGATTCTGATTTTGCAGGTTGTAGAATTGATAGGAAAAGCACTAGTGGTACATGTCATTTCTTAGGACAAGCTTTGGTTTCTTGGTCAAGTAAGAAGCAAAACTCGGTTGCTACTTCCACGACGGAAGCTGAATATGTTGCATGTGGTTCTTGTGTAGCACAAGTTTTATGGATGAAGCAAACTTTAGAAGATTTTGATCTAAAGTTTAGTGACATTCCTATTTATTGTGATAGTACAAGTGCATTAAAATTGGTCAAGAATCCTATTTGTCATTCACGGACTAAGCATATAGATGTGAGACATCATTTTATCCGTGATCATCTAGCAAAAGGGGATATTTCATTACACTTTGTTGGTACTAATGATCAGCTTGCAGATATTTTTACTAAACCTCTAGCAAAAGATCGGTTCGTGGAGCTAAGACATGAGATCGGCATTTGTTATCCATTTTGAATAGATCTCCATTCGGTATTCCTATACACTCCATCTTTAATGTCTATTTGTTTGTTTATTATTTGAACTACTCTTGATTGCTTAAACTTACTTACTTGTTTCTTATGAATTTGTTTTACCCTTGTTGACAAAGGGGGAATGAATTTAGGGGGAGCATGGTATTAAGTGTGGGATATGAAAGAGTGGGATGTTTAAGTGTGTATGTATTGAGTGTGTTGTGTGGTTTACTTTTGTTGGCACTCTAATTCTATCTTATACCTTTTGTGCCATCTGTTTGTGCTTGCTCTTTATTTCTCCTATTTGGTTTGTTTTTTTCCTCTTTTTGTTGATGACAAAGGGGGAGAAGTATATATAGAAAGGGGGGAAAGTCTCTATGGGGAGAATAAAGTAAAGGGAGAAGTTTAGTAATGTGTTATTGGTAGTGCAGTTTATGGCTATTGGTAGCAACATTGGTATCAAAGCTTTGAGCAAGCTTAAATTTTCTTTGTCATGCTTCTTGTGCAACTAACGTTATATGTAGGGGGAGCATAAATGCTCTTGATGCATTTCAATAAGGGGAGCCTTCAAGACAAAGATTTGGGGGGAGCTCTTTCTCAAGATCACCTCTTTTACATCTCTACTTAAAATTTGTGCTTATTTTGTTTTGGTTAATTTGTGGTTGTCATCATCAAAAAGGGGGAGATTGTTAGCCCAAGGGGTATTCGAACCTATTTTGATAATGTATAACACACAAATTAATTAGTCTACTAATTCAATTTTAAGTGAGAATGTATTTTCAGTTTGCGATCAAGACTTTAAGAAAGCAACAATTCATCAATCGCAAGCGTGAAGATCAAGTGTTTTTGAGCTTATTCTTGTAAGTATGATTTCACTCTAACACTTGATTTATGTTCTAGTACCTCAAGAATTTAGTGTCAAAAGGTTTTGGGTCAAAATAAGTTTTGAAAAACGTTTTAAGTATTTCGGATCAGATGTTTAAACGTGAATCACGTTTAGGGTTAAACGTGAATCACGGTGAGAGATTTTCTCTAACCGTGATCACGGTTGGTCCTAACCGTGATCACGTTTGTCTCGTGTCAAAACACCATTTTACATCCAAGTGTAGCATGAATCACGTTAAGGGTGTTAACGTGATCACGGTTACGCAACCGTGATCACGGTAAGACCTAACCGTGAATCACGTCAGTATGCAACGGCTAGTTTTTCAAAAGCTGAAGGAGCTCGTCCTAACCGTGAATCACGGTTGTTCCTAACCGTGATCACGGTTAGAAGCAGACAAGTTCCAACAGCTATTTTGTCCACTTAAAACGGCTCAATTTGTGTCCATACCCTCTTGTCCGATTCTTCCTCTATCAAAGACTATAAATACTCATCCTAGATGAGTAGAACATATAGAAGAACAAGAGAAAAACTTAAGAAACCTTCAAACACATTTTTACATTTTACAAGCTCACTCAAATCAGATTTTCACAAAGCAAGTGTTCTAAAAACGATTTGATCCATCTTGCTTCATCTTGTCAAGCTTGTCTTCTGGGTTCTTCTTGAGGTAACTTTGAATATTTATTGGTGTTGGTTTGGAATCATATATTCATATATTTTGTACACCAATTTGTTTGTTGCATCTTGATACAATTCCATTGTTAAGGTTTGAAAAGTGTACCTAACACTTTTGGGTTAAGGGTAGTGTTCTCATCCCATTGAAAGAGAACTTAGGTTTGTGGTTGAGCCCTTGAAAAGCCATAGGTTATAGTTGTGCCTTGAAAAACTATTGTAAGGTTGTTGGTGAGCCCCGGAAAACCAAATTGTAAGGTTGTTGAGCTGAACCCGTAAAAGCTCTAGTGAATAGCAAGGATTGCATTCAGAAATCCTAAGAGGAGAACTCTTAGGTAGTGGAGTACAATTCAGTTGTGAATTGGAACCACTATACATCTTGTGTTGTGCTTTCCTTCCTTCCCTTGTGTGCAGAAAATTTGAAGATTTTAAAAGGATTTAAAAGGGACTATTCACCCCCCCTCTAGTCCATATATTGATTTATCAATTCCCACGAGTCATATATATGAAGACTTAATAACAAGGAACTTCGATCGAAAGTAAATAAATACATTACAATAAATTGGTACAAGGAAGAAAATAAGATTTAAAGCCATTACATCAACTTTTTAATTAAAAGAGGAAAACAAGTAGCCATTGTTCATCAACTCGGCTTTCAATTCCTACAGCTTCCTACCGCACTCCTCATCAATTTATTTTTGCTTCTGTATGAAAACTCCAAAAATCAGCTTTCAAATAAAAAGGAACTTCGATCGAAAGTAAATTACTATTATTCCCAAAGCTGATCCTATCGTAGGCACTAATCTGCAAGCGCTAAATATTTTAGGACTAAAGTTCACTATCTCCATAACTCTAGGGACTAAACTGTAATTAATTCCCTACAATTTTTTCCAGAATTTCCAGAATCATTTGCTACATCACCAAGCTACAACAACACCTAAATTTACCACTTAATTAGTTTCACACACATATTTCGCATGAATTCGTACTATATATACCTAAAAATCCAAGATTGTTTAATTACCAAATTCTATTACAATCTTAACTATGTTAACATATGTATATTATTAATTAATAACCAAGACCAATTTCACATTCAACGTTAATTACCACAGTTGGCCGAAACTTTCAGCTCAATAATTCTTCAATTTCACACCAACAACACAACCCATAATAGTAGAATTAGGATTTTGATTACTTACCTCTTAAGGGATCAGTTCGTTGTTGCCAATCGGAGATGAGAAAGAGAGGAGGTCGGAGATGAGAGCTAGAGAGGAGAGACAGAGATAATTAAGATATATATCAATTGCATAATTTATTCTTCAATTTCACACCAAGTGCCGAATGGCATAATAGTAGAATTAGGATTTTGATTAATTACTTACCTCATAATTAAGGATCGGTTCGTTGTCGCACGGCCGGAGATGAGAGAGAGGAGGCCGAAGATGAGAGCTAGAGAGAGCAGAGAGAGGTAAGAAATATAATGGGTTGTGTGTTGGTCTTATATGCTTAAATAAGCTCAATTATTTGACGGAATGTCAGTCGCCATTTTCATTGGAAACAAATTGGGGGGAAATTTTGATTTTGGCCAAATTTTGGCTAGTTATACTGGCGGTAAATTCCAATTTTGGATCACCTTTCCGATAGAGATTCAGTGGCAAAGTCCGTCGGGAAAATTTTAGGGGGGGAAATATGATTTTGGCCAAATTTTGGCTCGGTGCACTGGCGGTAAATTCGGTCGCAAAGTCCGTCAAAAAGTATTTGGGGGAATTTTTTCTAAAAAGGATATGTGGGGTCATCGGTGCTCGACATCAAGATATAATTACACCCAACACTTTGCCAAAATAATATATATATAAAAGGCTTGTTTTGGGCCTTTCACAAGCGATGTGGTATTTACATTTTCGATGGAAATTTGGCCGAAAATACTGTCGGAAGATAATTGGTGCAAAATTTGAGACTACTGGCTGCAAAAAGAAACGACGCTATTTTTATTCCAAAAAATTTGGGTCAGCTTTCCGACGGAGTTTCAGATCGAATTTTCATCGGAAAGGTAAATACCACTGATGGTTGCCGAATCCGTAAAAAATAAAGGAGAAATAGTATAAAGCACCCCTGTACTAAGCGCAAAAACCAGAAACCACCTCTGACCTTCAAAACGTCCATTACACTTCCCCTGAGCTACGTTAACCGTGCAAAGTGTGGGCTCCGTCCACTTTGACTAACAAATCCGTCAATGTAACTGCCTACAATAAGTTTCCTTTTCTTTTCTTTTTTCCTTCCCGGTTGCACCTTCTTTTTCATTTTTTTTCTTTTTCTTTATTTAATTTAAACCATTTATACAAAACCCTATAATTTTTTAACATTGAAAATCCTTTCCTTTCTTCTCTTCTTCTCTACCGCTGCAACTCCCCCTTGTACACTTCTGGCCACCACTTCAAACCCATTAGGCAACCTTTTGGCCTCATCACCATGACTCATCCAAAACCACTTGTTTATCGCCAACTCTCTTACTCCCAAATATCCCTTCGTTTCTTTCCACCTCAATCTCCAAACCCATAGCGAGGATGGCGACACTGGGATTCAAAGAAGTGATGGCGTCGAGCGAGGAAGTACCGTTGATGCATAGGGAGAAGACATTGAGAGAGCGGATACGACGAGTAATAAGATGGGTGTACTAGGAACTGAGCGAGGAAGTGTCAGCTGCTCCTCCTTGTTGATTTTAGATCTAGATCTAGATCTGGATCCAGATTTGGATCCATCCAGATCTGGTGTGGAAGAAATAGAGCATGACCCAGAGGCGACTCTTTCTTGGAACAGGAAACTTGTATGAAAATCCTGGCTTTCATGTACGGAGTTTTGGAGGGTAATGAAGGATCATGGGTTTTGGCTGTGGCTGTTTTGCAGTGGCCGATTGAGGCCCTTGTATGTAGATTGAGTCCCTTTTGATGATGCCTATTAGATTTTGAATTATGAAGGCTCTGAATTGGCTCCGAATCTGTTCTCCTTTGTCAGATTTGTATCTCTGGTTTGTCTTTGGTTGCTTGCATGAACATCAAACGAAATGGGAAACCAGAAATTATAGAAAATACGTGGAAGGATCTTTGTTGTCGAGAAGTAGAATGCACATGTTTAATGTAAAGTGTAGTGCTACATTTTAATTCAAGTGTTTTGATCTGGCACTGAATTGTTGTGAATTTTGCAATGTAGTGAAACATACCGCTATTTTGATCTGCTACCCTTCTGTGTTCCAGGTTCTTTCCTCTTACTCTTACTTTAGTTTCTTACTTATCTACGCTTGTGTGTGTGTGTAAATAGTCAATGCGTTGAACAAATGAAAAGAAAATGACAAAGATGTTCTTCTGCATTTGAGGCTTTGTAATAGATTGAACCATGTTCCTCTGGATTTGACCTTGTATTACTGATTCTATTTCTTCCGGTTGCAGCCGTAGAGAAGAAGAGAACAACTCTTGCCCCTGTTCACTATTTTTCTTTTTTTTTTCTTTTTTTTTCTAATTTCAAGTTTCAATGGAAAAAGAAATTCATAAATTCTGGAAATGAAAATGCTGATGGTACAAATTCTGGAAATGAAAATGAAATATTTCTTTAATTTTAAAATTCTGAAAATTATGGAAATGAAAATGGTGATGGTACAAGAAAAAGAAATTCATAAATTCTAGAAATAAAAATAAGAAAAAGAAAGAAAGAAAGAAATTTTAAAATTTTTGGAATAAGAAAATAAGAAAGAAAGAAATTTTGAAATTAATTAGAGTGTTACCTGCAATTTTTTTTGAAGAAAACTGGTTGTAGGGAGGGAGTTGTTTTAACAGAACCGTTAGTCAAAGTGGACGGAGACCACACTTTGCACAGTCAACGTAGCTCAGGGGAGGTGTAATGGACGTTTTGAAGGTCTTGGGTGGTTTCTGGTTTTCACGCTTAGTACAATGGTGCTTTATGCTATTTCCCCAAAAATAAATGTAATACAACTTATCACAATGGGATGAAAAATATTGTAGCAAGTGACAAGAGGATCGTTCCACAGGAATTAATAGTTAATTTCAGTTCCTTAACCGTTCCACTAGAATGTTGTAGCACTCTATTAAGCACCCTAACCTTCCTAACAATCCTAAGGTTCATTTATAGAATTTAACCAAGTGGTTGATAAAGCTCATTTAGAACTCACAATACTGGAATTATGATTCTTAGAGTCTTCACCAAGAATGAATGATTTAGGTAGAATACGACATAATAAAATCAGACAAGAAGAATTGCATCAAAATTAATAAAATCCCGAAAGATTAAAAAGTGATTAAGTCTACAGAAAAGCAATTTTACGAAGAAAAGAACTGGAAGAAGAGAGATGTTCGTCTCCCCTTGATCCGTTCTCTTTAATGACCTAGAAAAACTAATTTGTTCTTATCTCCTAAGATTCTAAGGTAAAATAAAAAACAAACTGTTCTTATCCTCTGGAAATATTTTACAAAAGTTCAAACACCTCTAGATTAGAGAGACAGAGTCATAATCCCGCTGGGAGTCTTCTCTTCAAAACAGATGCGTTGGCTTCCTCTTGGATTTCGGCCCAGACCCAATAGAAGAGTCATCCTAGGCTTAGTGAAGAGGCAGGTGCACATTGATCTGCCTAAGCCTAGGGAAGAGTCAAGTTCCACTACTGCTAAGTTCTTTTCTGCCACTGTCTTCATTTTGGCTCTTTTTCTTGGTGTTTTCACTCCTTTCCTTCTCGTTTAGCTATTTTCTCTTGTTTCTTCAAAAAGGAAGGAAATCCACCAATAATTAGTAGTATCATTATCTAAAAATAATAAATTAGATAATGATTTTATATCAAATTAGTGCTCAATCAAACCCCCCCACACTGACCTAATGCTTGCCCTCAAGCATTTCCATCACAAAAACAAACAAACAAAAAATCAGAAACCCAGAATTTTTCATTCAATCATAAATATCACCATTAGAATTAGCTAGATACTTCTATCACCAAATCCATACTAGACTATCAAGGACCAATCAATACCCTAAAGATATCTCATCAAACTAGTACCATAACAATCTAACTTATGAATTTCAAACCATAGTGAAGAAACAAACATCACTGTTAAGTCTCAAACACACATCTGTTAATTCTCATACAAGATTACATACAAACCATGCATTTTGAACTGCATTGCCTTGCATAATTATGACATATGTTTGATTTCTTTAGCCTTTGGTCTTTGTCAATTTCTTTTCTTTTTGCTCTGTTTTGCAGACAAGTATTTTTGATTAATTATTAGAGCAGCGTTTGTTCTTTTTAGGCACACCAACTCCCAGAACTTTCACTTTTTGCTCTTTTTCATGACAACTCTCTTTATTTATATTCATGTAGTTGGAGTGATGCAATTGTTTTGAGAACTAGGCAGTTAAATGTGTTCAAGGCTCAATAAGATTTGTCTATTTCTATATTTACAGTTTAAATTCTAAGTCAGGTTGTTATAGGATTATTTGATGAGTAATGTTCTAAGTACATTAAGATATATGCCTTTTAAGCATTGATTATGTTATGCTCATTCACTCCCTTGGTATTAGAGTATGGATTTAATGAAATAAGTCTTACTGTATTTCTAAGGGTGAAACATATGACTGAACTTAAATTATGGGGTCTGATTTGAAAAACAAAACAAAACATGCGTAGCTTCCTAAGAAAAACAAACATAAAAAGAAAAGAAAAGAAAATTAAAATCATGCAAAAATTGAAAAATAACAAATAAACTAGAAAATTCACAGTAAAACATGTATGTAAAGCACACAAACACGATTCCTAAAAATTCCTCCCCTACACTTAAAGGACACGTTGTCCCTAATGTGTAAGTTCGGTAAAAAGACAAAAGAAAATACTAAAAATAAAAACAAAAAGAAGAAAACAGAAAGGAAAGATAGAACCTGGGGGAAATCAGGCAGTGGGTGGTGGTGGAAAAGATCTCTCTAGTCTCTCTAGTCTCTCAAGCAACTTGCGGTTCAGATCATTCGTGGCTTGCTGTTCCTCTAGCAGCTTCTGCAGAATGCTTGTTTGCTCTTCGTGCTTCCTCAACATTTCTCGTAACATGACATCCTCTTCCCTAGGTCTAGGAGCAGGGTCAATCTCAGGTATGATTCTTTGACCTGGGGAGAGTCATTTTGCTTACTCTAGGCAATGGATGTAGCAGCATCTCCAATTCCATCTAGTGGAGCGAAGTTATATTTCCAGTTGTGTTTTGCTCCAAAAATATGCTCAACTACTGGAGTGAAATCTGTATTACTGCACACAAATACATTTTCGAGGTGAAAGTAACCCATTACATCAAGTGATTTTAAGTCTAAAAGTTTTAAATGAACACACTTAAATAAATCAATTGAAGCAATGCCAAAACCCCTAGAATCAACAACAATTTGGTTATCAGTGAACCCATGATCATGTTGGTTTTACTGGCCCGGATCTAGTTGCACACCCAAAAATGTAGGTTCAATTTATGTTGTTCATCATGCACCACAAGATGAATAATTCCTGTTTGGATATGATCCTAGAAATGTGGTACTTCCTAGAAAGATAGTTGTTGGGTTTCCCGTTAGCTGTCTATACGCTTCATCTTTCTCAAAAATAGAGAAATTAGGATAGTCAGCTAAGCAGTTCTGGTACCAGGCAGATTGCAGATTAGATGCAGAAACAAATCCTAGCATGATGTTAAGTGGGAGTACTCATTCATTAACCTAAAATTGACTAGTTTGGCCTTTCCTAGGTTTCTTTTCCTTTTACTAGAGCTACACTAAAAAGAAGTGTAAAACTCTAACACAAGTTCTAGGTACATAATAGAGCCTCCCAACCTATTTTTTCTACATAATCTATTATCTTTCCACTTAATCCCAAATTTGTGAGCAATTCAAAGTCCAAAATAGCACAAGCAGTAACATTACCTTGATATTTAACAACTAATTTTTCAATATGCTCAATATCATCAAAATGTAACCAGCCATTGAGGTTTTCAATGGCTGGTTTTACCTGGCGGAGTGCTTTACTGGTTTTGGACTTTGTTCTTGTGCGGACATGTCCCTGCTGCTCCATGGGCACAACGATGGGCTTCTTGCTAGGTGCCAAGCCTGGTGTCTGGCTTTTGTAGAAGGGATGTGGGGGTTCTTTTGGTCTCTGCGATCAACCACCATCTTAGCCCTCACCTTCTACTTCTTGTTTCTTGTTCTGCCAGCTATCCCTCCACTGGTCTCTCCACCAGACCAAGGAGACGGTCCTCCAAGCACCTCTCGACTAGGCTTGGGGGAGGGAACTGTGGGTTTCTCTTTTATAGGTCTAGGGACCTTCCTCTTATACCCAATGACCTTCTTCTCTACCAGCTTCGCCACTGGTGGCTCTATCGTCTGTATGTCTCTCCTCAGCCTTGACAATGGGACGTCGTCACTTTCGATGTCAGACTCAACTATTAGGGTTTCAGCTTTGCTTGGTTTAAAGGTTGGATCGGACATTGTATTAACTCTAGAGCTAGTGAAGGAATGTGGGGAAGGTTTCTGGTTCAATAGATCTGGGCCTAGAGGCTCCTACATCAACCGTTCCTTGGTCAATTTTGGCTCATTTCCCCTCCCCTAGGTCAAGCTCTTCAGTTCTCTGAGGTTCCTCTGCCTCATTCAACATGGTTGGTGTCCCAATTACTGGCATTTTATCAGCGGTAGCAGTGGATGTCTAGGCCACTAGTACCTCTGATTGCAGCTTTGGTGGGCTTAGGATTTGAGGCGGCGCAAGTTATTCTGATGAAATTGGTTGTGTTGCTGTCGTCGGGTTAACAGGGGGAGCAATCTACATTATCAACGGGGCCTCTGTTGTAGTTGGAGCTGCTGGCAGTGACAGCTGAGGCAATGGTAGTGAGGTTACCGACTGAGCTATTATTGTGCTTGAAGGGCTTGGCCCATCAACAGTGGAGGGTAGAATATGTCGCACCTTGCTGCATTCTTGGTTCTAGGCATGATTGGCTTGGTTTTAGAGAGGAGAAGACGATGATGGAGTTTATGAGGAAGATGAAGACTGTTAAGTTTCTGGAGAGAGTGGAAATAGAGGGAGAGTTGTAATTTGAGTGGGAAAGTGGGGAGTTTTAGTTTTAGAGTGGGTCAACAGGTATAGTCATTAAGTGTGTTATTTAATGACGTGGTATAACGGTTTCCCTTTTATCCTTCTTTTGTTTTTATTTAATAACAAATTGAATTTTTATTTGCCCCACTCCTTATCATTGCGTCCACTTTCTATACTATTTTTAGGCTCTTTCCTAGACCTAGGGGAGAGTCATATTAGTATTCCTCTGCTTTCTCCCCTACTGCCCCTGTCCAAGAAAATTTAAAACATTCATCAATCGCGCTCCAGAAAAATGACAGTTTTTTTTATTGAAAATTAATTTGACTAAAAATTGAAAAACAAAATGCATGGGTTGCCTCCCATGTAGCGTCCCTTTTTAATGTCTTGCACTCGATATTGCTTGCTTAATTTTCAGGGGGTTTATGTACTATGAATTTCTCCACAGTGTGTTCTTTGAATTTTTCATAGAAAGGGTTTAGCCTTTGTCTGTTCACCTTGAAAATTCTCTTTGTCTGCATATCCTAAATATCAATAGCACCATGAGGGAAATTATTAGCAACAATATAAGGCCCAGCCCATCTAGATTTAAGTTTCCCTGAAAAAAATCCTAAATCTAGAATTAAACAATAAGAGTTTTCTATCCAACAAAGAAATCCTTGTGTTTAATAATTTTGTCATGATAGTTTTGACCTTGGCCTTGACAATCGTCACATTCTCATACTCATCGTTCCTTAGCTCTTCCAACTCTTGGATTTGCAGCTTCCTATGCAACCCTGCTCCTTCCATGTTCAGGTTGCACTGCTTGATTGCCCAGTAGGCTCTGTGCTCCATCTCTACTGGCAGATGACATGGCTTCCCGTAAATGAGTTTGTACGGGGTAGTTCCTATTGGATTTTTGAAAGCCGTTCTATAGGACCATAGGGCGTCGTCTAGCCTTTGACTCCAATCCTTCCTCTCTAGGTTCACTGTCTAGGCAAGAATGGATTTGATTTCCCTGTTGGAGACTTCTGCTTGACTGAGGGTGGTAGGCCATAGAAACCTTGTGGGTGATGTTGTACTTTTTGAATAGGGAAGCAACTACCCTATTGCAGAAGTGAGTACCTCTGTCGCTTATGATAGTCCTTGGCACTCCAAACCTGTTCAACACATAAGTTTTCAAGAAATTAACAACAGACTTAGCATCATCAGCCATGGTGGCTTTAACTTCGACCCACTTTGACAAATAGTCTACTGCAAGAATGATATATGTGTTCCCATTAGACCTTGGAAAAGGCCCCATAAAGTCTATTCCCCCAAACATCAAATACTTCACATGTTAAAATGTTATTTAATGGCATTTGGTTCCTAGAAGTTATATTGTATGTCCTTTGGCAGTTTGAACAATTCATGCAAAATGAGTGACTGACTTTAAACAATGAGGGCCAATAAAATCTGGATTCTAATACTTTAAGAGCAGTACGTTTTGGTCAAAAATGACCTCCACATGCATGCTAATGACAAAATTTCAGAATTGATTGTACCTCATATTCAAACACACAACGTCTGATTACTTGATCCTTCCCAATGTTCCACATGTGGGGATCATCCTACACAACATACCTAGAATCCCTTCTGATCTTTTCTCTCATGGGAAGAAAACCCACCTTGTATCTTACCTGTTGCTAAGAAGTTAGCAATTTCAGTGTACCATGGTCTCTTCCCTAGGGCAAGGAAAAGGCCCTCGTCTAGGAATTTATCTCTGACTGGTTTTGAATCTTGCTCTATCAAGATTCTGCTCAAATAATCTGCCACCAAGTTCTCCTTGCCTCTTTTGTCTCTGATCTCGATGTTGAACTCTTGCAGAAGAAGAATGTACCTGATCAACCTTGGTTTCACTTCCTTCTTTCTCAACAGATAACGCAAAGCTGCATGATCAGAAAAGATTCACCTTAGTTCCAAGTAAATATGATCTAAATTTATCTAAGCTAAAAATAATAGCAAACAGTTCTTTCTCGGTGGTTGTATAATGTTTTTGTGCTTCGTCCAGCATCCTCGAAGCGTAATAGATGACATGAGGGTCTTTCCCATCCTTCTGTCTAAGAACAGCCCCTACGGAAGAGTTAGATGCATCACACATAATCTCAAATGGTAAATCCCAGTTCGGGGCTTGGATTACTAGCGCTGTGATTAATTTCTGTTTGAGTTCGTCAAAGGCTCTTCTGTAGTCCTCTCCAAACTAGAATTCCACGTCTTTCTATAGCAGTTTTCAAATAAGTGCAGCGATCTTCGAGAAATCTTTAATAAATCTCATGTAGAATCCTGCATGACCTAGGAAAGAATGCACTTCGCACACACAGTTAGGATATGGTAAAGACTCTATGACATCTATTTTTGCTTTATCGACTTCAATACCTTTTTGGGAGATAATATGTCCTAAAACTAATCCTTGATCTACCATGAAATGACATTTCTCATAATTCAAAACAAGATTAGTTTCAAGACATCTCGTAAGGACTTTTTTTCTAGATTTTCTAAGCATTCATCAAAGGAATCTCCATAAATCGTGAAATCGTCTATAAAAAACCTCTATTCCCTTCTCAACATACTCAGAAAAAATACTTACCGTGCAACGTTGGAACGTTGTTGGTGCGTTGCAAAGGCCGAAAGGTATCCTCTTGTAGGCGAACGTCCCAAAAGGGCAAGTGAATGTCATTTTATCTTAGTCCTGTGAAGCAACGGGTATTTGATGGAATCCAGAATATCCATCAAGGCAGTTGTAGTGTGTCTTACCAGAAAGTCATTCCAACATCTGATCTATAAAAGGAAGTGGAAAATGGTCCTTCTTTGTGGCTGTGTTGAGGCGGCGATAATCTATGCACACTCGCCATCCATTCTGGACTCTCGTGGGAACTAGTTGACTGTTGTTGTTCTCCACCACCATGATCCCTGTTTTCTTGGGCACAACCTGCACAGGACTCACCCAAGAACTATCAGAAATATGATAAATCACACATGCATCTAAGAGTTTCAAAACCTCTGTCTTTACTACTTCCATCATGGGAGGGTTTAGCTACCTTTGGTGCTGTCTCACGATCTTGCTGTCCTCCTCAGGATGGATCTTATGTGTGCAGATGAAAGGGGATATCCCCTTAATGTTGGCTATCGTCCATCCAATAGCCTCCCTATGCTCCTTTAGTACCCTCACAAGTCTTTCTTCCTCCAATTCTGTTAGCTTGTTGGAAATAATTGTTGGCAGGCTCTTTCCTAGGCCTAGGAAAGAGTACTTCAGGTGATCTGGTAAAGTTTTCAGCTCCAAATATGGTGCCTACAAAATTGAAGGGAGAAGTCTGTTGTGAGTTTTTGGCAGTTTTAAAATTTTATGAGCATTAGTAGAGGGGTTTAAAAACATCAAGTTCAAAAACAGCTTCTTTGATTCCCTCGTTGATCTCTAAATCATTCTCCATTTTTGCCATCTTTGGTTGATCGATGCTTCTGCTAAGAACATAATCCAAGGGGTTAGTAGCGTTATGCTCATAGATATCATTAATAACAGGATCAATAATGTCTAAGAAATTAACACTATGAATGTCATTGGGAAATCTCATGGCATCATACATATTAAATTAAATGATTTTGCCACTAAATTCTAATATTAAACAACCCCCAAAGACATCTATCTTTGCCCTTGCTATTCTTAAAAATGGTCTGCCCAACAACACCTCTGTGGATTATGTTGAATTCTCGTTCTCCATGTCTACAATATAAAAATCTGTAGGAAAAAGAAAGTCATTTACTTCAACCAACACATCCTCGATAACACTTACAGGATAGATAGTCGATCTATCCGCCAATTGAATTACAACCCTTGTTGAATGTCACGCTACCTCAGCGCCCGCTTGCGCCAATTGTACTGCATATTTTTAAATCGATCGGCGGAGATACTGACCCATAAGTCTTTAACTTCGCGCTCAATACTTTTATCCCACCGATACTTTGCCTATCATAAAAGAAAATTATAAATGTCAATCAACATCTTCGTAATTACAATTTTTATGCATATATATAATGATGGGTATGGATGATAGCTAAAAACAACAAGTTTTAGAAGGATGACCGTACTTTAAACTAACTCCATAATTGCTCCCGAGTTTGCTCGTCGAATTTGCTCCAGGAGTGAATGGGTTTATTGTACCACCTCCTTGAGGACATGGTGATCTCCCCCAAGCTACCATGGCCAATGAGGTTGCACATAGAACAATGAAAACACAAAGCATTTACTTAATAAATTTCAAAACAACATATTAAAATACATATACATCATATTAAAATTTTACAATAATTTGTTACTTGTTTTGCCTGATCCAAATCTTGGGCCAGTCATCTTCATCAGAAGGAACAGTAGGCTCCTCGGCTAAAGGTGGTTGTTATGGCTATGAAGGGTCTTCCTGAGGGGGGTGGTCTGGCATCAGACCTGTATGAAGATCATAGCCAGTCATGTCTTCGATACCCTACGTCACAACATGCTGACGGTGAGGCTGATCGATTCCCGATTCGTGGGAAGATCCAGAATAAAGCCGAGGTTGTGGAGAGTCTACATTAGAGCCCGTATACGGGCAACAACCTCTTAATAGTGCTCTAGTACCACCGCCACTACTGGATCTACCACCCCCTCTAGCACGGCCTGAACGATCAGAACTGACAGATCCACCAACGGAACGCTCACGATCATTACCGCGCATGTGCATATGTTCACAAATTTTATATTGATATAAATATTTCCAAATTAGTATAAAATTAACACAAATAATTCAAACATAAAACACTTGTTGCATGCGGGAAAAAAAATTCTTACAACACTAGCTAATTAATTAAGTTAGTTAATTAGCTTAAGAATACATTTTATTACCATAAATATAATTTTCACAATTTAGAAGATAAAATTATAAACATGATTAAAAACCATAATGTAAAAAATAAGCTTCCTACCGAATTTCGGTTGGAATTTTTTTAGTAGATATTCTAATATGGTAGATTCCTTCCGCCAGATGTTTTACACCTTAATTGGCATCCTTAAACTTCTAAATATATATATTGTATAATTAGCTCAAACAACTAATTATGTACACATTCAACGTAATTAACCAATTTATCCAATCAACAATATATAAATCAACTCAAACAATACAATTTTAATATTAAAAGCTGAATAAATGACAAAAATAATACTAACCTTAATTGTATTGTTGTCGCCAGAGATGCCAATGTGCTGCTGTCGCTAGAGATGATAGGGCCGAAGATGAGAGAGAGGTCGCTAACATTATAGGAGGCTGCTGTTGCACTACTATCGTCGGAGAGGAGAGGGTCGGAGATGCTGGCCGGAGATGAGAGAGATAGAGAGGACATAGAGAGGAGATCGATGGAGATGAGAGGGATGTGGTTTGTTTTTGTGTGGTGCGTAGTTGGCTACGGCGCAATCCATATCTAGAAGATAAGGATGCGTTTCGACAGATTTTCTGATGGAATCTCCATTGGAAAATCATCAAGTGAAAAGGTGCGTTTCATTTGTTCTGTGGGAAATCCATCAGAATTCAGCGTATTTTCCGACAAACACTCCGTCGGAAATTCATCAAGTGAAACAGTGTGCTTCATTTGTTCCGCGGGAAACTCTGTCAGAATTCGTCAGATTTTCCGACGGACCCTCCGTTGAAAATTCATCTACATTTCATTTTTTTCCGTGGGAAACTCTGTCGAAATTCGACAGACTCTCCGTCAAAAATTCGTTCCATTGGAAAGTTGTTAAGTGAAACGATGTCATTTTGGTAATTTTCACTTAATGTTTTTTCCCATCTGTAAAAGCACGCCATTTTGATCGAATGTCTTCAGCCAATCAGTCTGGTTTTTAAAACACTGTTATTAATTGTTTATTTATGTAAAACACGGATATCAACATAGCTCCACATGAAGTACAATTCAGATTACAAAGGCTAATGAATCTGATTTATTTATTTATTTATATACGGTAAATAAGACGTTTACATATACACACTTTAGTTAATTATAATGTGTTTAGCAACGAAGTCATCCAATATAATCTTCATCATCGTCGTCGTCATCCGTACTACTAGAATCTAATTTGTCGTCATCAACCTCAATATCCTCACCAACTTCATTTTCTTCCATGTCATTAGTCGCTATAAGATCATTAGGCTGAACTTCTTCATATTGGCTAGAGTTGACGAGGACAGATTGAATGTCATTACTAATAATAGCCACCGGAGTAGGGGGATTGACTGATTCGGATTGAAAAACCTCATCAACATCATCAGATTCATTAGCCTCTGTAATCTGAATTGTACTTCGTGGAGCTATGGTCCACACTACTAGCCATCCTTGTGTCTCTCTTGACTTTGATGGGTATATATCAAAGTCCAACATACCAAATATATACGAATGGATTTATATCCATCCACTTGTCCTCACAAACCTCAATGATGTTATGGGTTGGGTCTACCCTAACAGTGTCAAACCAATCACATTTGAACAAAACAACTTTATTGGCCATGCCGACGTAGGGAACTTCCAGGATCTCTCTTATGATGCTAAAGTAGTCTCTATCAAACTCATTGTAACATCCACCTATCACACAAACACCATTGTTTTGAGATTTTCTCCCACCTTCATAACTCGATGTGTGAAACTTGTACCTATTCACTAGATACCCGTTGTGCGATGTTACTTCTAACGAAGGGTCGAGACTTAAATCACGTATATTCTGGCTCGCATATTGAACCTAAGAGGAATTGGAAGAAGATATTAAAGGAAGTCTTATGTGCTTGGGATAAACTTAATTTGTGTATAATACTCACATGATTTGGGAGCCATCTTACTAGTTTGGCATCGCGGGCACGCTCGAGATCGAGATCATTGATCCCGTGGTTTTCTCGTCATTTCTCTTGGTAGTATTGTCTAAGAGGTTAAATCACCCTTATACAAACTTCTAATCCAAGAGAGATTGCTCGTGTACTTACTCAATGAATGGTTCGACCGCATCACAATAAATCAAAACGTAGAGCGCAGCTTGGTTTCGTTTCTCATCTATCAACCACCTCCTCCACCCAGATTCACATAATGGTTCACCGGGTTTTTGAAATATGCTCAAACCCTCGGTCCTTTGGACTTGTCCACTATCATCATTTCTAGGCCTACGGTTGAGGTTGGTGGGGATATCAAATCCGAAATAGATGGAACAAAAGGTCACAATTTCTTGAGTGGCATACGCCTCCACAATTGATCCCTCAATTGTAGCCCTATTCTTAACTTTATTTTTTAGATCGTGTAATAGCATGAGAAGTGAAGACAATATAAGCTTCTATACCATGATAAAAATTTCAAATGCAGTGACATCATATACGTATTAAGTACCTCTAGTAGGGGTACATTCAATGGAATTGTACGAGCCCACCGAACTTTGCCTCGTAAGGTAAGTGGATCGGCAAGTGCTCTATGGAGTCAAAGAATGTTGGGGGGAATTTGTTCAAGCTTACAAATTGTCTCAACTATGTTCTTCTCCCACACCTCCATGTCCTCAACCCTTAGAGTCTTGGAGCATAAATCCTGAAACATATGAGATAACTCAGTTATTGCTTCCCACACATGTGTCAAGACCATACCACGAAGTACGATTGGTAACACTCGTTGCATGAACACATGCCAAATACCCTTTTGTCTTCCACCCTGACAGCTTCGTTGTATACTGGAAAGTTTGAGACCGTCCACATAAGTGCAGCACATAGTTGGAAGTTTTATTTTCTTGCAACATCATACGTGCAAACATCATTACCCCATAACACTTTCAACTCCTCGATTAGTGGTCGTAGGAACAGGTCGATATTTTGAGAAGGACTGTTATGACCGAGAATAATCATTGACAACATGGTGTAAGGTTCTTCATTACCATCCATGATGGAAGACTTAAAACGGATATCATTACAGGCCCACATGAGTATGGTTTTCCTCTTGGAACGAATGGATTAAACCCATCCGTGCATAATAATAGCCTTACATTTTTGGAATCACTTGCGAAATCTGTATGGATACGACCAAAATGTTATCTCAATTCTGATTTATTACTGACATGCCCAGAGGACGGCGATACTCTTTACTTATATCTAAGAGTGGCCAACAAGGTAGTAAGTGTCATTCTAGTACGCAATGAAGACGACATTCACAAGCCCATCTACTTCATCAGCCGGATCCTCAAAGATGCTAAGCTGAGATATTACCAAATTGAAAAGGTTGTGTTTGCCTTGGTATAGGCAACCCAGAAGATGACGCGGTATTTTTAGGCGCACTCAGTAGTCGTCCGGACAAACCAGCCACTGAGAATAATTTTTAGGAGGCCAGAAACTTCCGGAAGAATGGTAACATGGGCCATTGAGCTTGAGCAGCATGGATTGCAGTATCGGTCTCGACCATCAATCAAGGGGCAAGCCTTAGCTGACTTCATTGTCGAATGTACTTTCACGCCAAAACCATTACTAGAGGTGTCGATAGTAGAAATGGAAGATGTGGATTTACCTTATCCCGACACTTATGGGGATA
Organism: Viola odorata; assembly: GCA_963691705.1. Classification (NCBI taxonomy): domain Eukaryota; kingdom Viridiplantae; phylum Streptophyta; class Magnoliopsida; order Malpighiales; family Violaceae; genus Viola; species Viola odorata. Next base: position 13,896,780 of record OY829543.1, read on the forward strand.
AGTGGGTAATCTTCGTGGATGGTGCCAAGAATCAAGAATCAGCCGGCACATGTATTATTATTTCAGGACCTGACGGAATCAAGATGCGTTATGCCTTGAGAATCCTAAAGACCTTATCAAATAATGCAGCCGGGTATGAAGCACTTCTAACCGGTTTGCGTATCGGTAAAAATTTATCTGCAAAAGGAATACATGACCGGCTAGAGATAAAAGATCTGTACTTAGTTATATATGGTGATTCAAAACTGATTGTGGACTAGGTTAACGGTCATTTCCAAGCTAAAGATCCAACCATGTTACGATATCTTGAAAAAGTTCAGAAAGAACTAGTTGAGATGAAGAAAATGGGAATTCAAGTCAAGATTGAGCACATACCAAGGGAAGAGAACGCGAAAGCAGATGAGATCGCGAAGCTGGCCGCTGATTTCAGCGTTGTTGTGCTAGTTGATGTCATGGTGGAAGAAATTACGGTGTCATCTTTCATGGAAGAACAACTCACTCTATGCGTAAACGAAGCAGCGGATGATTGGCGAGCTCCGGTAATCAATTATCTCAAGCATGGCGTGTTACCGGAAGATGTTGCTGAAAAGAAAAAAGTACTCAAACAGGCCAGCAAATGTATATTCTACGATGGTGAGCTCATTCGCCGATGTTTCTCCCATCCGATAGCCAAGTGTATATCCTAGGCTGCAGGTCTCTATACGCTCAAAGAAATCCACAAGGGCGTCTATGGAATGCATGTATCCGGACACACAATGGTCGCACAGGTTCTCCGTACTGGATTGTATTGGCCTACAATCCGGAAGGATTGTGATAATTTCGTAAAGACATGCCGGAAATTCCAAGAATTTATAAGAACCCGCGACAGCTAGCCACGGAGATGATCAGTCCCTATCCATTTGCTAAATAGGGAATTGATATCTTAGGCCCATTCCTGAAAGCTTTCCCGCAACTCAAGTTTGTCATTGTAGCGGTGGATTCTTTTACGAAGTGGGCCGAGGAGGAAGTTGTTCCTATTATAACAGCGGAGAAAGCCTGGCACTTCTTCAAGCATCAAGTGATCATGTGATTTGGCATCCCATGAATACTTATCAATGATAACAAAACACAGTTCATTAGTGCTTATTTCCAAGAATGTCGTCAGGAACTGATGATTGAGCAAAGGTTCTCCTCTATTGCTCATCCTCAAACAAACGGCCAGACGAAAGTGACCAATCAAACCATTCTTACCGGGATCAAGACGAATTTAGAAGGTGCCCGGAAGAAATAGGCAGAGGAGTTACCATACGACATGTGGGCATAGCGAATGACGACCAAGACAAGTACCGGAGAAACCCCTTTCAACATGACTTATGGGGTCGAAGTAGTCTCCCTAGTAGAAATTAGGGCTTTGAGCCTCCGAATTGAGTACTTCAATGAGGAACATAATGAAGACAGACTATGAGGACAACTTGACCTATTAACGGAACTGCGAGAATAGGTAGTCCTGAAGACGCTTTACTATAAGTGCAAGATGGCCAAGTACCATAACTGGTATGTCAAAGTGCGATTGCTGAAGGTAGGAGGTGTTACAAAACAAAAGTATCACTGGTCAATGAATGAGAAAACTTAGTCCCAACTAGGAGGAACGTTACCGGGTGACTAGAGTTATCAGAAAAGGAGCTTATCACTTAGAGGAGCTTAACGGAACTCCATTACCTAACTCTTGGAATATTGCCAATTTAAAATTGTATTATCCAAGGATAGCTATTTTATTTATATCCTCTATGTGAATAATAACACCATAGACGTAAGCTTTAGTGCCAAACAACGTTAAAAAACATCAAAGTGTTCTTTATTTTATGCAGATTATGACATGCGCAATAAAAAACCAAGAATCCATAAAGACCCATCTTCGTCTTTCCAACAGACAAATGCATGGCAGTGGATACCATTACCCTTATCGATAAAACCAAGAATCTACTAGGACCCATCATCGTATTTCCAACAGATGACTGCATGGTAGTGGATAAAATAATGAAGGGGGTATCTGCCATAACCCATCTCCGTCTTTTCAACAAGCGGATGAATGGTAGTGGATACTGACAACTTTATCGGGGATAACCCGATAAACCTATTGGGCTACCTAGGTGCTTCCTAGGGACTCTAACGGCTAGGGGTGTCCATCGAAATATCGTACCGAAATTACCGGGGTACAGTACCAAAATTACGTAAATTTGGTTGGAATGTTTTTACACAAATTCACTGTTCGGTATTTCGGTACAGTACGGTGTTGGTTTTGCCAGGTTCGGCATTACCAAACCTACCGTACCGATTATTACTTTTACTTACTTCTTCGATTTCTATTCTTCGCATCTCCTCTCTTCTTAATCAATTTTTGTTCTCTTCTTCTCCTTCACTCTTGAAATCCCAATCCCTCACCCTCTCCTTCACTCTGAATCTCTCACTCTAGGACTCTTGACTCAAAACTCCCTCACTCTCATCTTCAACCTCACAAACACACAGACAACGCTCACCATCAATTCCTAGGTAGAAGCAGTCAACACCCACCAGCTTAATCCCATCTCGACATCTCCAAGCAAACCAGGTAGAAGCAGTCACCACAAGCAAACAAGGTTACAAGGCAAACGGATTTCTTTAAGGTATGAATTAGATTAGGGTTTGAATGAAATTTGAAATTAATCTGTTAATGTCAATTAGGTTAGGATTTGTCAATTAGGTTAACATGAAATTTGTAAGGTAGCTTGATAGAAGGACATTGTAGAAAAATCAATATCAAATTAGATACAATTTAGGACAGATTGAGAACTCACAATAATGGTTAGATAGGGGACTTTTTATGTCCAAGACAAGAGAGTGAGCAGAGAATAATGTGTTTACACTGTATGACATTAACTTTGACATCTTTAATTTTAGCTTGGTCATTCTTTCAGTAGTCATCATATTGAACCTATAAAACGGGTACCTTTATGCCTCGAATGCCATCATGTTAACACTATCTATTTATATGCCATTTGCTCTTCTTTTTCTGTTTTAGGTTGTTGGAGTTCTTTTACCATGTCACTCCTCAGAAGGCCATTTGCCTTCAAAAACTTGTGTCAATTGTCTTCGACTCTTTGTACACATCATAGACAACATATTCTGATGTGTTTCATTTTGCAAGCGCTGTGATTTTTGTAGAAAGATGCTTCTACTGTGAAGTGCATGGATTCATTTGTCATGTTTACATTGTTTATTTGACTTGGGATTGTCAAACCCTCTTTTAGTCTTATTTATTTATTTCTTCTTTCAGGGTAGAATAATTATGTTATAATATTCTAGATTCTTTTTTAGTTATCATTGTTGTGCTTTACTGGGGCAGTTTATTTGTTGGCTGCATAGCAATATTATTTATAGTCTGTTAGGTAGGACTTCTTAGACTTTTTCATAATACAAATTATGTTAATGTTCTCTCCTTTGAGCTAAATGTATTTTCCTGAATTTTTTGTGTTCAGCCTGTTTATTGTACTTCCATCCCATCTTTTATATAAAATATACAAGTTTAAATATGAGTCAATTGAAAACATTCTAATCAAGTGCCACTGTATTCCATATTCATTAACAGTGATAGAGTTGGAGGCTATACCAAATAGTGATAGAGCTGATGTCCAACCACAAGCTATTGAAGTTGGAGCTGCTGTCCAACCTCAATCGAATGCTACCTAACCACAAGTTACTAAAGTTGGAGTTGTTGTCCAACCTGCAACTGATTCAACTAAACCACCAATGCCAAGGAATATGATGCCATCAAGGTCTCCTGCTCGGAAGCACTTCATTAAAATGAAGAATATCGATGGTGAACCAGTAGGTAAGTGTCTTTTCTGTGCTAAGGAGGTACCTGCTCATCCACAGAGACATGGTACCTCTGGTTTACGTAATCATATGGTTACTTGTAAGCAAAAACCACACATAAGTGACCATAACTAGACTGAACTTAATTGTCAAGTTGGGAATGAATCTGGTTTTGCTGCATCATTAACTAATTGGGTATTTGATCAAGAAGCCTCTAAGGTTACTTTAGCTAATATGATTATAGAAGATGAGCTTCTATTTAGGTTTGTAGAAGGGAAGGGGTTTAGAAATTTTATGAGAGTTGTGCAACCTAGGTTTAAAGTACCCTCTAGGAAAACTATTTCTAGGGTATGTTTTAGAAGATATGTGGATGAAAAGTTGATGATGAAATAACTTTTGGTGTCCAATTGTCAAAGGGTTTCTATAACGACTGACACATGGACATCAATTCAAAGAATAAATTACATGTGTGTTACTGCCCACTTCATTGATAATGATTGAAAATTGCACAAAAATATAATTAATTTCTGTCCAATTGTAGTCACAAAAGGGATGCAATAGGAAAGGCTTTAGAAAAGTGTCTAAGTGAGTGGGGTTTAATGATTAAAGTGTTCACAATCACAGTGGACAATGTAAAGTCCAATGATAAGGCTGTTAATTGGATTAGAAAAAATATGACAGTGTTGGGTGCAAGTATTTTGGGAGGGGAATTTCTACATGTTAGATGCATTGCACACATACTCAATTTAGTAGTGACTAATGGTTTGAAAAATAATATCAAGTCAATTTTTAGGATAAGGGAAGCGGTAAGGTATGTTAGATAGTCTCCCTTTAGACTTCTCAAGTTTAATGCATATGTTGAGAAAGAAAATATAGAATGCAATGCTGGTTTATGTTTGGATATATGTACAAGGTGGAATTCCACCAATCTAGTGTTGGAGAGTGCTTGCAATTATGAGAAAGCTTTTGAAACTTATGCTAATCTGGACCCTTATTTCAAAATTGAGCTTGACAGTAAGGGATTGAGAAAAACAGAACAACATAGCTTAGTCGAGGAAGAGATGGAACATGGCAGTTTGGAAGATGAGAATGTTGGTAATGAATCTGTAGAAGAGAATTTTTGGGGAGTTCCAACGGAAGAAGAATGGAATTGTTCTAGGAGGCTTGCAAACTGCCTTAGATTTTTCTATGATTTAACAAAGTTTGTTTATGGTTCTCATTATGTAACTGCTAATGTATTTTTTGATGAGATAACAAATGTAGCTACCTTGTTAAAAGAATGGCAAGATGGGAGTGATTATGAGTGAAGCATTTTGGCTGAAAGCATGAAGGAGAAACTTGACAAATATTGGGGAGTTGTAACAAAATATAATTCTTTATTCTACATTTCTTCCATTTTACATCAAAGAAATAAGTTTGTGTATGTTCAGTTCTCTTTAAATGATTTGCATGGAAATGAAATTGGTGGGAGACTGGGAAGAAAGTGAGGGAGGAGATTGGTAAATTATATCATTCGTATTTTGAAATGTACAAGCCAAGGAAGGAAGGAGATGCAACAGAAGGTGACAAATCACGAGAAAGAAGAAGAAGTTCAAATGTCAAGGTTGCACAGTTAATGGATGCTAGAAAGAATAGATTTAAAAAGTTTAAATCTGATTGTGGAGCTGCTGCAGAGGGTGGTTCAGAGTTAGATTTATATCTACAACAGTGACTGATGACAGTGAGTTTATTTTACTGGATTAGTGGAAAAAATATTTTCTACGGTTCCTAATTCTGTCCAAAATGGCTAGAGATGTCTTGGCAACTCTTGTTTCCACTGTGGCTTCAGAGTCTGCATTCAGCACTGGTGGGAGAGTCCTTGATTCATTTAGGAGTTCTCTAACACCTAGAGTTGTGCAAGCACTTATATGCACCCAAGATTGGATTAGGATATCCAATGAACCCATCATTGTGGAGGAGAACATAAATGACCTTGATAAATTGGATTCTAGTAAGAGCTTAACTTATTCTCTTCAATGTTTACATTACAATGTTATCTTAGCAAATTGCCCTAATTCTTTTAGCTTAACTTGAACTTTTATGTTTCTTTCATATTTGGCAAAATTGGTATTAGAGCAAACTATGTCAGAGATGTGAATGGGAGACTGTTGTGACAAGATTTTGCATAAATGGCTGACAATGACATGGTTATATGGTTCTTGTTAGTGTTCAATTCAAGTGTTTTTGTGTGAGACTATTTTTTTGGATGGTAATTTTGTTATTGGTATGCTGTCTAAATTCCAGTAAACATGTCATGGAATTGAAGTACCGATATTTAATAGCGTTACTAATTATTTGATGTATGTATTTTGTTTTGTTTGTGTAATGGAAGTAATTTTGTTTTTGTGTGGTGAGTTCACCTACTTGCTGGGTAATAATGCTCCTTGGTTGGGCAGGCGAGTGGATGGAAAAACTAGAAATTTTTACAGTATAGCTTAATAAAGAACGAAATTTCGATATCGTACTGAAATACCGTACCGAACTAATTTCGGTACGCTATCAAAATTTAGTTCGGTACGGTACGGTATTTTTTTTTTAGCATTCGGTATACCGAATACCAAAGTATTTCGACAGTATACCAAAATACCGTCCGATGGACACCCCTACTAACGGCTTTTTCAGCGAGAGCCTGATAAACCCATGAAAGCCTTCTAAGCCCATTCCGGTGGTAATCAGACGTGGTACGACTTAGAGGTGAACAGTTTATCGGTGACAGCCTAATAAACCTATTGGGCTACCTAGGGATGCTAATGGCTTTATCAACAAGAGACTGATAAACCCATGAAAGCCACCTAAGCTCATTCCAGTGGTACGGCTTAGGGTGAACAACTTTATTGGCGACAACCCAATAAACCTATTGGGCTACCCAGGTGCCGCCTAGGTATGCTAACGGCTTCATCAGATAGAACCTGATAAGTCTAGCAAAGCTTCCTAAGCCCATTCCGGTGGTAATCAGACAGTGGTAAGGCTTAGGAACGCTAATAGGGAGACAAAAAGGTCTTCAAAGACTCGAGTATATCACAACTCAACCTTACCAATACAGTTAATCAAACGGATTATAAAAACTTGCTCTCTCATGTTCATTGGAGCTTTACGGATAGATATTTTAGATTATCCTAACGGAAAAGGAAAGATTGGATTCTTTTTTCCTAATTATCAATGAAATATTATCATCAGTAAATTATTACTATCTCTAATATCCATAGGAAATCAAACGGAAAGATGCGACATGGCCGAGACATGTTCATTTGTTTTTATTTTTCCGTTAGAGTATATTACTATTGTTTTTTACATCGTTATGGTAGCTAACGGTACAGAGATTTCAAACGGAGTACAAACATTACAAACACTTGTGAAATTTTTGAAAAGGAAAGTTCATTGATAGAAAAGCCATACAGCATCTATAAAAAACAAACAAACAAAATTATTCTTCCAGAGGAGTTGGTGGCAGTGGAGGAAGAGATTCCAGGAGTGGAGGCTCATTTTCTACCATCTCTTCATAATCGGAGCTTGACGGAATACCGAATTATCTTTCGTCAATCGCTTCAAGCCTCCGAGTGACGCGTTGAAATTAGGCTCTCTATAGTATTCCAAGAACCCATCCAGAAGTGCATCCATCGTCTTCTTTTGCCACCAATTAATTTTTCCCAGAACCCTCTTGAACTCCGCTTTCCTTTCAAGAAGCTCCTGGTGTAATGCAGAAGACTTCTCTTTTTCAGCCGCTAGCTCCGATTGTAGTCTCTCATTCAACGCTGATAGCTCTCCCACCTTGTCCTTCCCAATATCCCTCTCCTGACAGGCGGCTACCAGATCTGCGTTACAGTCCTCCAATGTCATCTGCATTCGCTCATGTAGCTCGAAAAACCTATAAGTCTCATCCCGATAGCTTTTGTACTCTTCTCTGGTGCGGGCATGCAGTATTTTTTCCCTTTTAAGATTATCGGTAACCTTCTCAAACTTTTCAGCACTATATTCCAGCATGTACTAGAATTGGCAAAGGGAAGAGAATATGCTGCTGCGAACTTGGGAATGTTGAGCAACAAGGGGCATTCTCCAGAAGATCTCCCTATCTGATGAGACAGCTATCATTTCAGACAAGAGTGAAGCCATGGGCACATCCCGTGCACTTGGTTCCTGCAACCCCAAGGACTGACAACCTTGGTGCCCTAAGTCCCTTAGATTCAGTCGATGAGTAACTGCTCCACCAAGACCCAAGGATGAAAATTTTGTATTGAGGTCAAGAGATGGACCTTCAATCTGGTTGTTAGAGAATCACAAAGGAGAAAGTACTGGACCCCGAAAAAAATGTAGTTGTACTGGAGGGGTGATTGTCGGGCAGGGCGGATGATCGTCAGTCAAATGAAGATTTATAATGCCCGAAAATATATGTGTACAATGGGTAATGTGTACAGTGGTAGTCAGGGTCGAACACAGGGATTGTGAGAGACTGGTCTAAGGTCTTGAATGAATTCGCGGGACAAAAGCACGAAGAGTAACAATCAGGGGGGGTTTTACTTGGCTAAACGAGTTAGCCAAGATAGATTGAGAGCTAACAATTTCTATCTAGAAAAGCAGTATTCGGGGTCTCGAATGTCACGTTCAGGGTCCTGAATGATAAACAAAGCAAATCGGCAAATATATCCAGAAATAATAAAACAGAGGTGAAATAATCACAAATAATCAATTAGAGAAGGATCTTAGCAAAGGCATTCTTGGGTTGCATTCGGGGGCCCGATCGTCATCAACTCAAGGATATTCTATTCGAGACATCATAGAAATAACATAGGGACCAGATTCCTCGGATATCCCCTACTTTTCTCTTAGGAGAAACTACCCCCCGTTTCCACATATGAGGTAGTCTTGACGGTTTGCCATCCCTCCAGGCATGAATGCGGGAGGGCCACACTCAAACCGCCCATGAAGATAAGAAAAGACAGATCTAGAGCTAAAAGTCCCTCAGTTTGTCAGGCTCGTGACCCCGCTCTAATCAACTACCCATCCTATCTATTCGAGACCACTTCAGCGCAGTCAAGACTAAACAGATGCCTACTTGTTCCTTGCAATTTTCCTTTCGTATTCATCACAAAGATGGCGGTATTCACACAAAATAATAATCAGTTGATCAAGTCTCAAATTATTTCATGCAAATATGTAATTAAAACGATAAGCAATTGAATATGGCATCGAGAATATATTAAGCATATTAAGGCCTCGAATCTGCCCTTGCAACCCTTGAATAACCCTTGCTAAGAATTAAAGATTTAGCTACTCATGCTTGAAGATGAACAAATAATAATTGAAGAAAGCATAATAATTAAATAAATAGATGAAGGGAAGAAGACTTTGTTACTAAAAATCCGTTTGAAGCCCCGCGGCAAGGTTGAAGATGAGCTAACAATAACTAGAGAGAGAAACTAGAGAGAAGTCTAAGAAAACTAAAACTAATGATTTTCTAAAACTATGCTAAGTGGTGATAGATGTGTCTAAGCTACCTCTTGGATGCCTTTTATAAGCTAAAGCTCCAAGAACAAAAATATCTTCAGCCTAAACTATAGACAAAATGCATTAATTGAAAGCCTATAAAAATGGATCCATGCTCCTTAAAGCACAAAGCTGAAAAGCATAAAAGTTGTCTGGTTTTTCAGCTTTGGCAGGTCTGGACTGGGCTCAAGGGCTGAAATGGTCAGAGCGGTAGGTATTTGGTGGTCAGTGTAGACTGTCGGAACAGTGTCAGAGGAGGCACATGGAAGCTCTGGCAAGAGGACACGTGGAAATGCCATTCTTTGCCCTTCGGGGTCCCGAATGGAGAATCCGACTCGGGACCTTGAACGCTGCTTTGAGCTCGGGACCTCGACTCTGGTCTTGAAGCTCAAAACTGCACAAAATGCTCCAAAAATTCATCTTTTTGCATAAACTCCCATTTTATGGCTAGATCTGCAATAGTAGTGAAAACAAGGGTAAATTAGCAGAATCATGCCTTAAATGGGTGAGAAAATGGGGAGAAAATCGTGCATAAAAATATGCTATCAAATAATCCCCACACTGCCCAATGCTCGCCCTCGAGCATTCACAAAATTTAAAACTGCCCAAAACAGAACAGACACTCCAAACCATAGCACAGAGAATAAGCATGCTTTTCAAGATTCGGGACCCCGAATGAAAACAGACTCCGCCTAGATACACCTGCATCAAATCAGAAGGATAACGACCCTTAAGAGGAGACTTTTCCACATCAGCCTATTAACCAACAATCTTCACATGGATCAGTGTTTGCACTCACGCTCGTGAATAAGGTTAGGTGTTTAAACACTCAACTATGCATAAAACGCAGCACAAAACCAAGCTTGCATATCAATCCGAGTACATTAGACACATGCATAGGCAATCTAGCAATCAAAAGACTTCGCATCAGGGGCAAGAAGGAGAAACAAAGAAAATAATTGATAAGAGGGTTTAGAAAGAGTGGAAGAATGAAACATAAAGAGAAGAAAAAGTGGAGGAGAGGGATAGTAAAGAAGTGAAATGAGGAGGTGGTTAAACCAACTCAAACCTGGAATGCTCCCTTGGCAGGAAAGATTCAAAACGGTGAGACAATGTTGCTGAGGGCGAAAGCTAGACTAGGCTTTTCTTCTTCGAGGGGGATCCTTGCTTTCTCCACTCGGGACCTTGGCTCGGGACCTTGAATGAACGCTAGCTGTTGATTTTCCTCTTCTTCATGAAATTTGGTCTCTTCTCTCTCTCTCTTATTTATATTTCTGTTTTTCTATTTTTTCATTTTTTCGAGAGAGAGAGAGAGACCTGGATTGTTTGAGGATTGAGACCTTGTCCTTCGGGGGCTGGATATTCTGATTTCACTTCCCCACACTTGTGTTTTGTTGTGGATGGGAAGTGATTTTTTCATTCTGGTCTGCCCTTGAATTTAGCTTCAAGGTCTTGAATTTGTGCCAACATTCGGGGTCTTGAATTTGGGGGATCCCCACACTTTGCTTTCGCTGCTTCATTTGTCTAGTCTAGCCCTCGATGGTGCTCCCAACAACATCGCTCACCTGCCAAGAGAAAGATCAAAGAAAATTCGAATGGTTAGAATGGAGGAAAAAGAGGGGATTCGGGGTCAAGAAGGAAAAACAGAACAAAAAAAAATGAAAGAGAACAATTTGATGCGAAGACTTAATCTTTTTGCTGCTTTCCTATGTCTAAATGTGTCTACACCCATGGATATCATGCAAACCCAGCCAGTACCCAGTCATGCATTCGCTCCAACAATAAACATAGGCATGAAGGCTCAAATGCTCACAAGGTGTTATTTCTTGACTACTGGTGTCTAGGTCTTGAAGCAGATATAAGGCATAACAGGCAAAGCATGAATCATTTGGGACCTTGACTACAGACAACATTTTTATTCTATGTGCACAAGTCAGGTGTGTGTCCATCATTGGGAAGTTTTTCAAAAACTAGGCAGCAAAATAAAAAATCCGAAAAATTTTAAAAAAACTAGAGAATAATTCATGCATAAACTTAGGAAAAATAAACTAGGAGATAAAATAAAGCATGCATAAAATGAAATGTACTAGTAGTTCAAACTCCTCCCCACACTTAGGCAGCGCATTATCCTCAATGTGAGAAGGGGACAAAAAGATAGCAGTTTTAAACTAAAGCATAAAGGGGAATATTGTTCAACATGAGATAAATAATCAGCCCACGCAGGGGCAAAGGGGGTGAAATTGTTCGGGATCAGGGAGGAGGGGGGTTCATTGCGGCAGCCTGAGCTTGAATTTCCTTTAAGATGGCGCGATTGGTTTCTAAAATGAGACGCAAGAGCCTATTGGTGGTTTCGGCAGCCGGGACTTCCTCGGGGTCTCGAGGGTCAGCATGTTGTTCCGAGGCAGCTGAAGTCTTGGCTTTGGCAGAAAGAGGCTCGGGGGCGCTATACTTGTCTCGGGGCTTCGATAGATCCGGATACTCAAACTTGCCCTCGATCTTTCCTTTGTTATCTGCATGAAAACTCAAAACACCATCAATAACACAAAAGAATCCCATCGTGTCCAAGGTCTTGAGACCAAGGAGCTTGAAGGAATTCGGGTGCTGGTACAGGTTTAGCTCTCGGGGCTTCCATGAGTAAAGGTGCGAGGCCAAGCTGGTGATGATAGACCCGAGGATAGGAGATCGACCCTGGGGGGGCATTTGCAACGTTGTGGGCAGAGGTAGCGATCTAATAGCCAAGGTTGACCCGCTTCTTGTGATACATGGCCTAGAGGAAGAATAGCTTAGATTGAGCAAGCTGGCCTGAGGTCCCGAATTTACCCGCGAGGGCAAGGGACAGGAAGCTTTGCAGAATCCAGAGTGCAGGGTCTTGAATGCCATGGGCCTTGGTGTTGCGGGAGTCGAACTTGGCCTTGGGGTTCCCCGTGAGCTCACGAAGGGTCGTGTTGTTGTTGAAGTCAGCCGGGACAGTGGTCAAAGCATCCTGGTACTCAGCCTCTTGAATTCCCTCACAACTGACAAAGTCGAGGTAGACATTAAAGTCGTTGAGGGATATAGGGTGTCACTTGCTAGCCATTCGGAAGTTGACGCATCCTTTGGCAGATAGATCGGGGCCTACTCCACCCTTGGGCTTGAACAGTTCAGGCTTATACCAAAAGCTAGCAAAGAACTCGAGGCTGAGTTCTAAATATGTGGGCTGATCTATAAAAAATAAACTCTCCCATCCTATCCCACTAACCAATTCCCGGATTCGGGACCCAACACCTAGCTTATCATACAGATCCATGTCTAACCTAGCACACGGGGCTACCCCCTTGTTGTTCAGCAAAGTGACCTTATCTAAAGATGGTTTATCATTAAAGATAAATAACTCATTAAAAGTTTCAAGGTCTGCTGTTACCAGGTAGCTGGGTCTGGTTCCCGAAGCAGGCGATGGGGCCTCGAATGCTTCTTCCTCCTCAATCCGCTGAGCCTTCCTGGGGGTCTCCTCAGCTGCTTCCTTACCCTTGGGTGTGGCCAGGAGCTTTCTTTTCTTGGTGGCCGGGGTCTTAGAGGCTAGGGCCTTGGATGCAGGGGCTTTGGCAGCGCTCTTCGCCGCTCTGGCCGGCGTTTTAGAGGCTGATTTGGCCTTGCCCTTGCCCTTGGTCTGCTACGGGTTGGGTGGCTTTGGTGCGACCTCCTGAACTTCATCCTCGCTCTCAACCCTTGGCTCTTCGAGCCCTTGAGCGAATTGCTCGGGACCTTGAGCGGCTGGGTTCTCTTTCCCTTTTTTGTTCTCTTCTTTCTCCTCTTCATTTTCTGCCTTCTCTTCGTTCTTCTCCTCTTCAATCTCAACCTCCTCTGTGCCAACTTCATCGTCAGATCGGCCCTCTGAGTCCCAAGGGAACGCTTCCTCGTTCTCTTTTTCTACCCTCCTAGCCTCGCGGAGGCTGGAGCTGGTCTCGACCTCCTCCTCCACCTCGGTGTCTGAAGTGATAACATAACCGATGGGCTTTACGTCGAGGGGGGTGGAGTTCACCGGACTGCCAGGAGGGGTTTGCACCGCCGTTGGCTGTTTCTTCTTGTTGCTGGCGGTGGTGGTAGGAGGAATACGAGTTACCTTGCCGGATCTGGTCATTTTGGGAAGGGAACTGGTGAAGATGATCTCGTCTAGGTCGATGGTGGCTTCTGATGAGGTGGACCCGAGAGGATCAGTGGTGGTGGGAGATCGGTCGGCGTAGGTGTTCTTTGGTGGAGAGTTTGTGGAGTGAGGGTTAGATGAGTGCGAGGTGGTGGGTTTGTTTAGGTTTAAGTTTGTACGTTCCATGAGGAGGAAGAGGGGTTTTGAATTAATTTAGGTGAAAAGGAAAGAAGAAGATTTATTTGTTGATTTGATGGAAGGAGAGATGAGGGTGTTTTGGTTGGATAACGGACGTGTAACGGGCGGTTAGGTGGCGTGGGTTAGTGGGTCTGAGGATACGGAAAGGTGGAGAGAGAGAAGGGAGCTGATTGCCTTGGACTTCGTCCGCCACGTGGCGCGCTGGGAGAGGACGCGCAGTGCCAAGGGCAGCGTGCACCTGCACCTGCACGGGAAACGTGAAAAGGTAATCAACTTTATGGATTTGAGAATAGGAGAGGGGAATAAAACAAAAGGGATTTAATGGGGATCAAGAAAGGCATTTAATGAAAGGGAAAGAAGACAAAGGAATTTTAAAATCTACCTAGGTAATATAAAAAGTATGCATAAAGAATTTGAAAAGGTAAGTTTGACTCAAATAAAATAAAAAAGAAAGGGGCAAAGGATTTAAAAGAGGAATAAGAAGGGACAAACTTAACTAAGACCACCTAGGGAAAATAAAAAAGAGAGAAGAAGTATGCTAGACTTAGATTTGAAAGATATGAAAATTAAAGAGATAAGGTTAGGAATTCGGGGGTTGTCCCCACACTTGGCCTTGATTATCGTCTAGGCCTAGACGTTTTTCTCTTCATTCGGGGGCACTAATTGCTGGGTCCTCGACCCTTACTTCTTCGGCGGTCGAGGGCTTGAATCCTTCATAGAAGGGTTTCAGCCTGTGCCCGTTCACTTTGAATGGCTCCCCATTGTCCAGATTCTGGATTTCTATAGCCCCATGAGTAGACAGCGCGGTGACCGTGTATGGTCCCGTCCATTTGGATTTGAGCTTCCCCGAGAAAATCCGTAATCGTGAGTTGTAGAGCAAAACCTTTTGCCCAATCGTGAAGGTCTTGACTACGAGATGCTTGGCGTGCTGGGCCTTGGTCTTGCCTTTGTAAATCATTGAATTTTCATAAGCATCCCCTCGAAGCTCTTCGAGCTCTTGAATTTGCAAACAGCGGTCCTTGCTCGCCAAGTTCAGATCCATGTTGACCTTTTTGATTGCCCAAAAATCCTTGTGCTCAATTTCGACCAGGAGGTGACACGGCTTGCCATAGACCAATCGATACGGTGTCATACCGATCGGGGTCTTGAATGTAGTGCGGTATGCCCATAACGCGTCTCCCAGTTTGAGACTCCAATCTTTCCTTGACTGATTGACTGTCTTCTCGAGAATAGCCTTAATCTCTCGATTCGAGACCTCAGCTTGCCCATTGGTTTGGGGGTGATAGGTTGTAGATACTCGATGGGTCACTCCATACTTGCTAAGTAACGAGGCGACAGTTCGATTGCAGAAATGGGTCCCTCGATCGCTGATGAGAGCGTGAGGGGTCCCGAATCGGTTGAAGATGTGGGTTCTAAGAAAATCAGCAACTACCCTCAAATCGTCTATCTTGGTGGCTTTGGCTTCAATCCATTTGGAAACATAGTCTACTGCAAGCAGGATGTACGTGTTCCCGAATGAATTTGGGAACGGTCCCATGAAGTCAATACCCCAAATATCAAAAATTTCACACGCAAGGATGCTGGTCAAGGGCATCTAGTTTCTCGCCCTGATGTTTCCCATAGCTTGGCACCGAGGGCATGTAGCGCAAAATAAATAACTGTCCTTGAAGATTGACGGCCAATAAAGACCGGCATCTAAGACCTTGAGCGTTGTCTTCTTCGCAGGAAAATGCCCTCCTTCCGTTGTCGAGTGGCAGAACTTGAGGATTGATAGGACCTCGTCCATTGTGACACAGCGTCTGATAAGCTGATCTGAACAATGCTTCCATAAATAGGGGTTGTCCCAAACATAGGTTCTGGCTTACCTTCGGATCAGGTTGTGTTCCGCGCTCGAGGCCTCGACTGGGAGCACGCCGGTGGCACAAAAATTCTCTATGTCCGTGAACTATGGGAACTTTGCGGTGTCAACTAAGCACAAATGCTCATCTGGGAAAGTCTCCCGAATGGCTACTTAGGAGTCATCCTCTTGATTCGGGATATGTACAGTGGTAGTCAGGGTCGAACACAGGGATTGTGAGAGACTGGTCTAAGGTCTTGAATGAATTCGCGGGACAAAAGCACGAAGAGTAACAATCAGGGGGGGTTTTACTTGGCTAAACGAGTTACCCAAGATAGATTCGGAGCTAACAATTTCTATCTAGAAAAGCAGTATTCGGGGTCTCGAATGTCACGTTCGGGGTCCCGAATGATAAACAAAGAAAATCGGCAAATATATCCAGAAATAATAAAACAGAGGTGAAATAATCACAAATAATCAATTAGAGAAGGATCTTAGCAAAGGCATTCTTGGGTTGCATTCGGGGGCCCGATCATCATCAGCTCAAGGATATTCTATTCGAGACATCATAGAAATGACATAGGGACCAGATTCCTCGGATATCCCCTACTTTTCTCTTAGGAGAAACTACCCCCCGTTTCCACATATGAGGTAGTCTTGACGATTTGGCATCCCTCCAGGCACGAATGCGGGAGGGCCATACTCAAACCGCCCATGAAGATAAGAAAAGACAGATCTAGAGATAAAAGTCCCTCAGTTTGTTAGGCTCGTGACCCCGCTCTAATCAACTACCCATCCTATCTATTCGAGACCACTTCAGCGCAGTCAAGACTAAACAGATGCCTACTTGTTCCTTGCAATTTTCCTTTCGTATTCATCACAAAGATGGCGGCATTCACACAAAATAATAATCAGTTGATCAAGCCTCAAATTATTTCATGCAAAGATGTAATTAAAACGATAAGCAATTGAATATGGCATCGAGAATATATTAAGCATATTAAGGCCTCGAATCTGCCCTTGCAACCCTTGAATAACCCTTGCTAAGAATTAAAGATTTAGCTACTCATACTTGAAGATGAACAAATAATAATTGAAGAAAGCATAATAAGTAAATAAATAGATGAAGGGAAGAAGACTTTGTTACTAAAAATCCGTTTGAAGCCCGGCGGCAAGGTTGAAGATGAGCTAACAATAACTAGAGAGAGAAACTAGAGAGAAGTCTAAGAAAACTAAAACTAATGATTTTCTAAAACTATGCTAAGTGGTGATAGATGTGTCTAAGCTACCTCTTGGATGCCTTTTATAAGCTAAAGCTCCAAGAACAAAAATATCTTCAGCCTAAACTATAGACAAAATGCATTAATTGAAAGCCTATAAAAATGGATCCATGCTCCTTAAAGCACAAAGCTGAAAAGCATAAAGCTGTCTGGTTTTTCAGCTTTGGCAGGTCTGGACTGGGCTCAATGGCTGAAATGGTCAGAGCGGTAGGTATTTGGTGGTCAGTGCAGACTGTCGAAACAGTGTCAGAGGAGGCACATGGAAGCTCTGGCAAGAGGACACGTGGAAATGTCATTCTTTGCCCTTCAGGGTCCCGAATGGAGAATCCGACTCAGGACCATGAACGCTGCTTTGGGCTCGGGACCTCGACTCTGGTCTTGAAGCTCAAAACTGCACAAAATGCTCCAAAAATGCACCTTTTTGCATAAACTCCCATTTTAGGCCTAGATCTGCAATAGTAGTGAAAACAAGGGTAAACTAGCAGAATCATGCCTTAAATGAGTGAGAAAATGGGGAGAAAATTGTGCATAAAAATATGCTATCAGCGGACTTGATGGATTTTTAGATCTACCCGCATCTTCTGGATAACGGGTAGCGATTGGAGAAGCCGATAGCGGAGGAGAAGGTATAGCATGAGGGAAAGATAGGGGAGTCGACTCCCGAGGAACTCCAACTGGAATTTCCCCAAGGAGATCAGAAACTCGGATGCCTGCAGACTCCACTGATATCTGGGGAAAATTGGCCGCTGACATGGGGGGCACAGGAGGTGAGGGATGAGCGTCAACCCCGGCTGAAGAGCTTTCCTCGATTTTATTGTTCTTCCCAACGCGTTTGGAAGCCCGCCGTAGGAATTTAGTCGAATCCATCTCGACGGGAGGAGTCGAATTGGGAGAAGATCCGGAAGCTACTCTTTCGTCACTTGAGTGATGACTCGCAACCTAACGCGCTTCAGCCTCAACTTTCGCGGTAGCTAGGTCAATCTCTTGTTCAAAGGCAGCGTCAGAAATTTCTGTCAAAAGGGAATTTGGGGACTCAGGTAGATTTTGAAAAGGAATGAAAACTTGAACAGCCGGTGTCACCCTTGCTTGAGAAGAGGAGGCACTGATATTTTTCTTCTTCTTGGAAGGAGGGACCCTTGCTCGGGGAGGAGATGGCACCGTTCTCTTTGCTTTTTTGCCTAATGAATATGGTAACCAACCTTCGGGTACCTCTACAAATAGAGAAAATAACATCAGAGTTAGAAAAACTAGGAATGTCAAAGAGAGTAACAGAAGCTCACCAATTCAGCATTCTGATAATGGAAGACCGGTGGCAAGATTTCGAGTGTGAAAAGGTGTATTCACTACTAGCAATCTATCGACTTGAACTCTCACTTCAGGTGAATAATCAATCGGTTTCACATAAGCCTTCTCAGTAATGACCCGGTTGAATCCCGAACGCCATTGGAGGGTCAGTAACTCGATTATGAAGAAATGATCCTTCCATCCAAGAATGGAAGATTCGAATTTTTGAAAATTTCATAGAAAAGGCCAGACAGACTCATCGTCCCAGCGAGGAAAGATGGTTATCATGCTCCTCCGATAGTATAATTGAAAGAACATCCGGAATAAGGTAACAGATGGAAAAGGGATGTCGTTCAATTCACATATCTGAAGAAAGGCATAAATCTCAGACCAGGAGTTTGGGGAAATTTGTACTGGGTTTAGGTCAAACTGGTTCAGCATGTTGCTAATCATTGGGTGAAGGGGAAGACGAAAACCATATTGGAACATTTTAGTATACAAAACCCTCCTATTTCCCCTCAGACTACTGTTTAACCTTATGTTCTCAGTCGCCATCAAAATACTATACTAATTAGCGAAGGAGGCACCAAAATTGGTTAATTTAATCCACAACTCTCCAAAATCAGTAATCACAGTGGATGTTCTTTCTATTTCCTTCTCAGCCTGACCCTTTGGTTTAATCTAAGGTCTAGCGCGAGGCATGGTTGTACGTCGATTGCAAAGGGAAAGCACTATCTAACACAACAAAGCAAAAAGGGAATGGGTTACTAGTGAATACCTGGAAAAGAAGATAAACGACTAAGGATATAGGTTTCGTCGGATTTTGGTTGGTGATGGAGATTCCAAAAGCATAGAGAGTACAGGTGAGGAAGGCGAAAAAGAAGTGTATGAGAAGAAGAATTGAGTAAAATTGGGAAAACAAGAAAGAGAGGGTGATTTATATCTCATAACACCTCATTACCGTATGAACACATTATCGAAGGACGACATGTGGCATGTAGCCAATGGGAATCTGATACGTGGTGGCATGTATTTATTAATTTATTTTAATCATCCCGCTCCTGCTGAACCATCTCTTCAAATTCATATCGCAGCTTTTATGGTATTCGAAGCAGTGTGTCAGACACCAACTCCCAACAATTGCTTTCTTTTTTGAGTGGACAGAAAGAAGCCATATGGGCATGCGCAAGTCGAGGGCAATCATCACGGCCTGCACTGCATTTATTAACGGTCTTCATAGCATTTAATACACCGTCAATCAATAAACAACACCCAGGGAGAGTAGCGGAAGCCCTTAGTAAACACTCGGGTTCATTTTCGGTTGGGTCTCTGATAATACAAATAAGGCACCTGGAGGGTATTTTTGACCTTTCATCACCAACAAGGGGGCCCCAATATATGTGCCTCCTGATATATATCTCCACCCATAGCCAAGACTATATATACCAACTCCACTAGGTAAGTATACTGCTCGTACGACACACTAGGAAAACTATTGGGTAAAGGGACATGTATCGGTAATAGGTGACCAAGCCCAAGCGACACGTGTCTAGGGTGACCCATAGGGCGAGGCTATAAATACACCCCATCACCCCTTCATTAGGGGACACACTTATACGCGCACGCGTACTAAAGCCCTGCCTGCATAACTACCCAACTACCTATCTCCACCCGGTAGGTTTCTCTTACCATCTATTTTCGTCATGCATACTGACTTGATCGTCGGAGCCTCTACGCCGGAGACCCCCGCCGGCGCTTTGCACGTGGCGCACCAAAATTGGTTAATTTTATCCACAACTCTCCAAAATCAGTAATCACAGTGGATCTTTTTTCTATTTCCTTCTCAACCTGACCCTTTGGTTTAATCTAAGGTCTAGCGCGAGGCATGGTTGCAGGTCGATTGCAAAGGGAAAGCACTATCTAACACAGCAAAGCAAAAAGGGAATGGTTACTGGCGCATACCTAGAAAAGAAGATGAACGACTGAGGATACGAGTTTGGCTGGATTTTGGTCGGTGATGGAGATTCCAAAAGCATAGAGAGTACAGGTGAGGAAGGCGAAAAAGAAGCGTATGAGAAGTAGAATTGAGTAAAATTGAGAAAGGAAGAAAGAGAGGGTTATTTATATCTCATAACACCCCATTACCGTATGAACGCATTATCGAAGGACGACATGTGGCATGTAGCCAATGGGAATCTAATACGTGGTGGCATGTATTTATTAATTTATTTTAATCATCCCGCTCCTGTTGAACCATCTCTTCAAATTCATACCGTAGCTTTTATGGTATTCGAAGCGGTGCATCAGGCACCAACTCCCAACAATTGCTTTCTTTTTTGAGTGGACAGAAAGAAGCCATGTGGGCATGCGCAGGTCGAGGGCAATCATCACGGTCTGCACTGCATTTATTGACGGTCTCCAGAGCATTTAATGCACCGTCAATCAATAAACAACGCCTAGGGAGAGTAACGGAAGCTCTTGGTAAACACTCGGGCTCGTTTTCGGTTGGGTCTCTGATAATACAAATAAGGCACCAGGAGGGTATTTTTGACCTTTCATCACCAACGATGGGGGCTGATAGCGTGTTTTTATGCATGATTTTCCCTCCATTTTCTCACTTATTTAGAGCTTGATTCTGCTAATTTACCCTTGATTTCATTACTATTGCAGATCTAGGCCTAAAAAGGAAATTTATGCTAAAACAAACGTTTTTGGTGCAATTTGAGCGAATTCGAGCTTCAAGACCAAAAGTCGAGGTCCCGAGTCCAAAGCAGCGTTCAAGGTCCCGAATCGGATTCCCAGTTCGGGACTCCCGAAGGGTAAAGGATGACGTTTCCACGTGTCACCCCACCTAACGCCCATGTGATCCCTCTGACACTGTTCTGACGCTCTGCACTGATTACCAAACACCTGCGGATTTCAGTCTCGAGCCCACTCCAGGCCTGCCAAAGCTGGAAAAACCAGACAGCTTTATGCTTTTCCTGCTTTGTGCTTTTGGGAACATAGATCCACTTCTTTAGGCTTTCAATTAATGCATTTTGTCCCTAGTTTTTGGGCTGTAGATATTTTGTGCTTGGAGCTCTACTATATAAAGGGCATCCATGAATAGTCTTAGTAGCTTTTTCTTTGATCTCTCCTAGTAATTAATTAATTAGCATAATTTAGAAGTAGCTTAGACTTCTCTCTAGTTTCTCTCTCTAGCCATTGTTAGCTTCTTCAACATTGCTGCCGAGCTATAAACGGAATTTTAGTAACAAGTTTTCTTCCCTTACACTATTTAATTACTTGTTATGCTTTCTTTAATCGTTATTTGTTTATCTTTAAGTATGAGTAGCTAAATTCCTAGTTCTTGGCAAGGCTGATTCAAGGGTTACAGGGGCAGATTCGAGGCCTTAATGTGCTTAATATATTCTTGATGCTATATTCAACTATTCATCGATTTAATTACATCTTTACATGATTTAATTTGAGGCCTGATCAACTGAGAATTATCTTGTGTAAATGCTGCCATTTATGTGATGAATACGGAAGGAAAGTTACATGAGCAAGTAGGCATCTGTTTAGTCTTGACTGTGTCAAAGTGGTCTTGAATAGATAGGTTGGGTAGTTGATTAGAGCTGGGTCACGAGCCTGACAAACTGAGGGACTTTAGCTCTAGATCTGTCTTTTCTTAACTTCATGGGCAGTTTGAGTATGGCCCTCCCGCATTCATGCCTGGAGGGATGGCGGACTGTCAAGACTACCTCATATGTGGAAACGGGGGGTAGTTTCTCTTAAGAGAAAAGTAGGGGATATCCGAGGAATCTGGTCCCCATGTCATTTCTATGACATCTCGAATGGAATACCCTTGAGCTGATGACGATCTGGTCCCGAATGCAACCCAGGATGCCTTTGCCGAGAACCCTCTCTCCAACTGATTATTCGTGCTTATTTCACTCTTGTTCTATTTCACGCCTGCGTTGATACTTCTGCACCTGTTTCTGATTTGCTTTATTATTTCTAGAATTGTTCAACGACCCGTTTATTTTACCATTCGGGACCCCGAACGTGACATTCGGGACTTCGAATCTGCTTTCTTAGATAAACTTGTTAGCTCCCAAAATTTGCCTTGGCCAATCTGTTTGGCCAAGTAAAACCCCCCTGATTGTCACTTTTCATGCTCTTCTACCCCGAATGCATTCAAGACCTTAGATCAGTTTCTCACAATCCCTGTGTTCGACCCTGACTGCCACTGTACACTTTATCTCTTGTGCACACACGTTTTCAGGCACTATAAATCTTTATTTGACTGACGATCAAATTGGCGCCGTTGCCGGGGATTGTTTCAAGACTGATTTACTTTTCTTGTTTGTATGACCAGGAGATCTGCACCCGAATTACTACCCCTTGATCACGAGCTAGGACGTACCGAAAGAGGACTTCGACGACTGGCACGAGGAAATTCCAATCCTTGTGTTCGGGACCTCGAACGTCTTTTTGACCTAGAAGACAATCCAGACCTCGAGAATTTTCCCCCTGATCACCCAGAAGGACCCGAAATGGATGACCACGGTCCCGAAGGAGATCGCGTCCCACCACTCCCAATCCAGACCATCGATGATTTCAATGCTGCTCCCGAAGCCCCAACCAGTTGCATTGTCTGGCCAGCAGTCCCGAATGACTAGGAACTCAAGTCTGCGACCATGCATCATCTGCCACTCTTTCGAGGGCTGGCCAAGGAAAATCCACACCGCCACCTGCAGCAGCTACACTCCATTTGTGACGCCATGAAACCTCACAACGTTTCTGTTGAGCATGCCAAGCTCCGTGCCTTTATGTGGTCCCTCAAGGACGACGCCCTTGACTGGTTTTATGACTTGGAGCCGCAATCTATCAATTCATGGGCCGAGATGTCTAAAGCTTTCACGGACAAATACTACCCCGTGTCCATAGCAATGGTGACCAGAAAGTAGCTTGTATCCATCCTCCAAAAGGATTCGGAAGATCTCGAGCAATATTATGAAAGGTTCAAAAAGATGCAAGCCCTATGCCCCTCGCATAATCTGTCCGAACATGCCCTCATGCAGTATTTTTGTGAAGGACTCAACGGTCGGGACAAGGCCTTGTTGAACGCTGCTGCTAATGGATCCATCACTAGACTCACTCCAGCTGCTGCCAAGGCCACTATCGAACTCATGGCCAAGAACAACCTCCAGCTCAACAACTCCACTAGCGTTCAAGACGCCCGTTCAGCCGCTATAGAGAATCAACTTGCAGCCATCACGGGCATGCTGCAAAACATGGCTTCAGGACAGCCAGTCCAGGTCAAGGCCTGCCAGATTTGTCAATTTTCAGACCACCCAACGGATGCTTGCCCATTCATCCCCGATGAGATTCCAGTCAATGCAGCTGGCGGATTCAATGCCCCATATAGCCAACACCACAATCAAGGGTGGAAGCCACCTAGCTATGGGTGGAACAACAACCAGCAGGCCGGACCCAGCCATCAGTATGGACAAAACCCATATGGAAATCATCCTCCTCCTTTCAACATGCAGAGCTTCAAGCCCAGACCCAATTTTCAGAACTATCAATACCAGAGGCAGCCCCCTCCAGACCAGAATTTCACTATGCCCACACTCCCGAACGAGGACTCCTCCTCTGATAAGAAGAAGATCGCGGAGCTGGAAAAACATATTCGGACCCTCATGGCCGAAATGAAAGAAGTAAAAAATGGAGGAAGATTTCCAGGGCAAACAGAACCTAACCCGAAGCATGAAGCGTGTGCCATGAACCTTCGCAGTGGTCTCGAGATCCCTTCTCGTGTCCACCCAGATCCCGAAGCACACATTGCTGCCCCTGGCCCCGAAACCAACAATACTGCACCACCACCTCCCGAACAACCTACTGACCAACCCAAGAAGTCCCGATTTGGCGACGCAGCACTTGATCACTTCTTCTCCAGCAAGAAGTCCCGATGCAAGAAGAAGCAGCCCGTTGAGGAGGAAGAATTCTCTCAAGAATTCATAAACAAAGTCTTCGAGCCCCCATTCCCTCAGCGGTTGGTCAAGAAGAAGAAAAAGGAAGAGGATCGGGACATCTTTGAGATGTTTAGCAAGGTCGTCATTAATATTCCACTCCTTAAGGCCATCAAGAACATGCCGCGATATGCCAAGTTTCTGAAACAGCTATGCACCAACAAGAACAAATTCACTGAGGTGAATAGAATCAGTGTGGGAGCTAATCTGTCCGCCCATATCCAGCAAAAAATTCCACCCAAGTGCAAAGACCAGGGCATGTTCACGGTCCCGTGCAAGATCGGGACTATCGATATTGGAAAGGCAATGTGCGATTTGGGAGCTGGAATTAATGTTATGCCCTTGACCATCTACAATAGTCTCGGACTCGGGCCCTTGAAAGAAACCACACTGGTAATCCAACTTGCAGACCGTTCGGTAGTATATCCCAAAGGAATCATCACGGATGTTCTTGTCCAGATTGGCGAATTCCTATTCCCAGCTGATTTCTATGTTCTCTCCATGGAAAATCCCACGAACACCAAGTCTTCGGATCTACTCTTGGGGCGTCCTTTCTTGGCTACTGCCCGTGCAAAGATTGACTATTATGAGGCCTCGATATCCCTCGAGTTCGACGGGGAAATCATCCGTTTTAACATGCTGGACTCCATGAAGTACCCCCCCGAATTTTCAAGCGTCAATTTTGTTGATATAATAGACCCCCTTGTGGAGGAAATTACTGAGCTGAACTCTGTCGAGCCCTTGAAGCTGGTTCTTGACCATAGTCTCACCCCTGAATCTCTGCGAGAGATGACAGCTTCCATCGCGGTCCCCTCTGAATTAAGCACCGTTGCCGCAGCCCTTGAAGGAAATGCTGAAACGGTAGTCGAACCCCCGAGCGAATCTCCCGAATGCGCAGATCATGTACGACTTCCATCGTCTCTGGAACAAGCCCCAGACCTCGAACTCAAGACGCTGCCCTCACACTTGAAGTACGAATACCTCGGGGAGAAAGAGTCGCTTCCAGTCATAATTTCCAACAAGTTAGAAGCAGACCAAGAGACTGAGCTCGTAAACCTCCTCCAGAGTTTCAAGAAGGCTATCGGATGGACGATCGCCGACATCAAGGGACTGTCACCATCCTTATGCACTCACCGCATACATCTTGAAGACGACTCCAAGACAGTGAGACGGCCTCAAAGGCGTTTGAACCCCCCCATGATGGAGGTGGTCAAGAAAGAGATCTTGAAGCTGCTCGATGCCGGAGTCATTTATCCCATTTCTGATTCCCCATGGGTCAGCCCAGTTCAGGTGGTCCCGAAGAAAACTGGCATCACAATCATTCCGGGTCCCGAGGGTCAGCCAATTCCCTCCCGAATCCAGAATGGCTGGCGTGTGTGCATTGACTATCGACGCCTGAATGAAGCCACCCGAAAAGACCATTTCCCACTTCCCTTCATAGATCAGATGCTGGAGCGCCTTGCGGGCAAGACGCATTACTGCTGCCTGGATGGGTATTCGGGATTCCACCAGATTCCGGTAGCCCTTGAAGATCAAGAGAAAACCACCTTCACGTGCCCCTTCGGGACCTTTGCTTACAGACGCATGCCCTTTGGGTTATGCAATGCCCCGGCCACATTCCAGAGGTGCATGGTCAGTATCTTTTCAGAATTTGTGGAAGAATGCATCGAGGTATTCATGGATGACTTCACGGTCTATGGTAACTCTTTTTCCGAATGCCTCTTGAATTTAAAGAAAATTCTGCAAAGATGTATTGAAACTAACCTTGTTCTTAATTTTGAAAAATGTCATTTCATGGTTGACCAAGGACTGATCTTAGGCCACATCGTGTCCCGAAAGGGTATCGAAGTGGACAAGGCCAAAATTCAAGCTATCGAGACCTTGCCTTACCCCTCGAATATTCGAGATGTGCGTTCTTTTCTCAGACATGCAGGTTTTTATAGGAGGTTCATCAAGGATTTATCCAAGATTGCCCAGCCGATGTGCCAATTACTACACAAGGATGTGAATTTTGTGTTCGATGACGAGTGCAAGAAGGCATTCGAGACCTTGAAAGCCAAGCTTATTTCCGCTCCCATCATTCGAGCCCCCGATTGGACACTACCCTTCGAGATCATGTGTGACGCAAGCAACCAAGCCCTGGGAGCTGTTCTGGGTCAGAAGAAAGACAAGGAGACCTATGTCATTTATTATGCCTCCAAGCTGTTGGATCCCACCCAACAAAACTATACCACAACGGAGAAAGAGCTTTTGGCCATTGTCTATGCCCTTGACAAATTTCGGCAGTACCTCTCGGGCACAGAAGTGATTGTGTATTCCGACCATTCTGCCCTTCGATGTCTACTCAAGAAGACAGACGCGAAGCCTAGGCTTATCCTCTGGATCCTCCTACTTCAAGAGTTCAACCTAGCCATCAAAGATAAAAAAGGGACCGAGAATTGTGTAGCTGATCATTTGAGTCGACTCCCGCATCAAGAAGACGACTCCCAAGTAACCATTCGGGAGTCTTTCCCTGATGAGCATTTGTGCTTAGTTGACACGGCAAAATACCCCTGGTTCACGGACATAGCTAATTATTGTGCCACCGGTGCGCTTCCAGTCGAGGCCTCGAGTGCAGAACACAACCGAATCCGCAAACAAGCCAAGTACTATGTTTGGGACAGCCCTTACTTATGGAAGCATTGTTCAGATCAGATCGTTAGGCGTTGTGTCACCATAGATGAGGTCCCATCCATCCTCAAGTTCTGTCATTCAACAACAGAAGGAGGACATTTTGCTGCAAAGAAAACCGCGCTCAAAGTCCTAGAAGCAGGTCTTTACTGGCCCTCCATCTTCAAGGACAGTTATTCATTTTGCGCAACCTGCCCTCGATGCCAAGCCATGGGAAACATCGGAGCCCGAAACCAAATGCCCTTGACCAGTATCATTGCGTGCGAAATTTTCGATATTTGGGGCATCGACTTCATGGGACCGTTCCCGAATTCATTCGGGCATACGTATATTCTGCTTGCAGTAGATTATGTTTCCAAATGGATCGAAGCCAAGGCCACCAAAACTGACGATTCAAGGGTGGTTGCTGATTTTCTCAGAACACACATCTTTAACCGATTCGGGACCCCTCGAGCTCTCATCAGCGATCGGGGGACTCATTTCTGCAATCGAACAGTCGCTTCGCTACTTAACAAGTATGGAGTGACTCATCGAGTATCCACAGCTTACCACCCCCAAACCAATGGGCAAGCCGAGGTCTCGAATCGGGAGATCAAGGCTATCCTCGAAAAAATAGTGAATCAGTCAAGAAAAGATTGGAGTCTCAAGCTAGGAGACGCGCTTTGGGCCTACCGCACCGCATTCAAGACCCCGATTGGCATGACGCCATATCGATTGGTCTATGGCAAGTCGTGCCACCTTCCGGTCGAGATAGAACACAAGGCCTTTTGGGCAATCAAGAAAGTCAACATGGACTTGAACTTGGCAGGAAAGGAACGTTGTTTGCAAATTCAAGAGCTTGAAGAACTTCAGGGGGACGCCTACGAAAATTCAATGATCTACAAGGGCAAGACCAAAGCCCAGCACGACAAGCACCTCGTAGTCAAAAACTTCACCATTGGGCAGAAAGTTTTGCTCTACAACTCAAGACTACGGATTTTCTCGGGAAAGCTCAAGTCCAAATGGACGGGACCATACCGAATCACTGCAGTATTTGATCATGGTGCTGTTGAAATCCAGAACCTAGACAATGGGGAGCCATTTAAGGTAAACGGTCATAGGTTGAAACACTTCTATGAAGGGTTCAAGCCTTCGACTACAGAGGAAGCAAGGGTCGAGGACCCAGCACTCAACACTCCCGAATGAGGACACAACGTCCAGGCCTGGACGATAATCAAGGCCAAGTGTGGGGACAAACCCCGAATTTCTAACCCTCTTCCTTTACTTTTCTTGTCTCTTAATTCTGCATCCGACATCCTCTTTTCTCTCTTCCCAAAGCCCATTTCTTATCTTCCCTAGGTGATCTTAATTAGTTTTGTCCATTCTTATTCCTTTTGTCCGTTGGTTTCTTTAGTTTCTTCTACTTTATTTTTTATCTTCATTTTATTATTTGAGTCAACTCTAGCTTTTCAAATTTTCTATGTGCACTTTTTATGTTACCTAGGTAAAAATTTAAATTTTCTTTGTCCTCTTCCCTCTTTCATTTAATTTTTATGTCTCTCTCTCTCTGCTAATTAATGACTTGTTCCCTCCTTTATCACCCCCCCATTTAATTACCTCTGATTTTATTCTTATCTCTCCTCTTTTCAAAATCCTAAAAGCTGATTTGCTTTCCCTGATTCCCGTGCAGGTGTAAGAGCACGCTGCCCATGGCACTGAGCGCCCTCTCCCATCGCGCCACGTGGACAACGGAGACCGAAACATCAGTTCCCGCCTCTCTCTCCACGTTCCCACGCCTGCCAAAACCTACTCACCCACGCCACCTAAACCGTCACCCTTCCACGTTACCTAACCAAAACCCCCTCATCACTCCCAATCAAATCAAAACACTTCCTTTTCTCTTCTTTCCAAAAACGAAACCCTCTCTTCTTCCTTATGGCACGCACTCACCTTAACCTAAACAAAAACCCCACTTCTCACTCTTCTACTCCAACTCCTACTCTTCCCTCTCACCAAAACCAACCAAGCACCACCACTTCCGGCCATTCTCCAGCAGCCACTGAACGGCTCGGATCTCCATCTTCCGACACCACCATCAACCTAGACGAAATCCCTTCCACTACCCCTCTCCCAGACATGACCAGATCTGGAAAGGTACGCCGTGTCCCTCTAACCACCACCGCCGGCAGCAAGAAGAAAACGCCGCCCAGCCCTGTCAACTCCGTTCCCCTCGACATTAAGCCCATTGGCTACATCATTCCTTCTGACACCGAGGAGAACGAACAGCCCCAGACCAGTTCCAGCCTCAGGGAAGCCCGACGGGTGGAGAACGAGAATGAGGAGCAATTCCCGTGGGATTCCGACAACCAGCGAGAGGAGGAGGACGACGGCAGACATGATGCTGAAGGCGAGGTCGAGCTGACTGAGCGACCAGAAGCGCAGGACGCTCAGGATCCCGAGCACACTGCTCCAGGTCCTGAGGACATTCCAGAGGGCCCAATAGAGGAGGTCGCCAAAGAAGCAGAAGGGGAGGTCGATCCACCCCAACCTCCCAGCCCACCCCCGAAACCGGCCAAGGGTAAGACCCGAGCCGCGAAGTACACTCCTAAGCCTCCTGCTCCTAAGGTTCCAGCCCCCAAACCTCCGGCCAGTAAGAAACGGAAGATCCCGGCCTCCTCCAAGGGCAAAGCTCCTGCTACTAAGACACCCCGCAAATCCCAGCGCCTCGAGGAGGAAGATGAAGAGTTTGATTCTGCTCCGGGCTCCCGACCCAGTTACCTGGTAACAGCTAACCTTGAAACTTTCAATGAGCTTTTTATCTTTAATGATAAGCCTTCCTTGGACAAGGTGAATTTGATGAATTTTAAGGGAGTAGCCCCGTGCCCTAAGTTAGATCTGGAGTTCTGCGATAAGATGGGTGTTGGGTCCCGAATTCGGGAGTATATCAGTGGTATCGGGTGGGAGAGTTTCTTTTACATGGATCAACCTACTTATTTGGAACTCAGTTTGGAGTTCTTTGCTAGTTTTTGGTATAAGGTTGATCTGTTCAAACCCAAGGGTGGGGTAGGTCCCGATTTGTCTGCGAAGGGTTGTGTGAATTTCAGGCTTGCAAGTAAATGGCACCCGCTGTCCCTCGACGACTTCAACGTCTACCTTGGTTTTGTCAGTCGTGAAGGGACTCACGAGGCCGCATATCAGAATGCTCTCACCAACGTTCCCGCCACATTCAACACTCACAAAGCCCTTCGAGAGCTCTCTGGCCAAGATGAGATCATATTTGACTCTCGCCATACCAAAGCCCACTGCATTCAAGACCCGGCGCTCCGCATCCTGCAACGCTTCCTGTCCATTGCCCTCGCGGGTAAATTCGGGACCTCTAAGCAGCTTGCCCAAACGGAGTTGTTTTTCCTCTAGGTCATGTACCACAAGCAGCGGGTCAATCTTGGATACTGGATCGCCACCGTTGCTCATAACGTCGCCAATGCCCCCCAGGGTCGCTCTCCTGTTCTTGGATCACTTGTCACCAGCTTGGCCTCCAAACTTTACACCTCGACACTTCGGGAGCTCAATCTGTATCGACACCCGAGCTCCTCCAAGATCCTCGGCTTCAAATCCCTGGACGCGATGGAATTTCTTTGTGTCATTAATGGTGTCCTGAGCTTCCATGCAGGTAATAAGGGCAGGATCGAAGGCAAGTATAAATACCCAGACCTCTCCAAGCCGTCTGCTGCCTCCGAGCCTCCGTCTAGCAAAGCTACCACTTCGACTGCCCCGAAGCCCAAAGTTGACTCCCGAGTGCCCGACAACATTCCAGCTGACGACACAACGAACCAACTCCTCCGCCTCATCCTGGAAACCAATCTTGCAATCCTTCACGAG
This sequence comes from Viola odorata, assembly GCA_963691705.1. NCBI lineage: Eukaryota > Viridiplantae > Streptophyta > Magnoliopsida > Malpighiales > Violaceae > Viola > Viola odorata. The sequence goes on from OY829543.1 coordinate 13,927,395, forward strand.
ATCCAAACTCAAGCTGACGTGCTGATTGCGACGCGCCGCCCTCACCCCCCCCCCCCCCCCCCCCCCATGATCCCGCACATTTTCAATCCCTTTTGCCCCTGCGTGGGCTGGTTATCACTGTTGAACAATTTCCATTCCTGCTATAACTTTAAACTGCTTTATCTTTTGTCTCCCTTCCGCATTGAGGACAATGCGCTGCCTAAGTGTGGGGGGGAGTTTAAAAACTGCTAGTATTTATTATGCTTATATTCTAGTTTAATTTTCCTAAATTTATGCATGATTTTCTTTAAAACTTTTAGCTCAAGGCCTATTTTTGAAAACACCTAAATGATGGACACACACCTGACTTGTGCACATAGAAGAAAAATGTTGTCCTAGTCAAGGTCCCAAATGATTCATGCTTTGCCTGTTATGCCTTATATCTGCTTCAAGACCTAGACACCAGTAGTCACGAATTAACACCTTGAGAGCATTTGAGCCTTCATGCCTATATTTATTGTTTGAGCGAATGCATGACTAGGTACTGGTTGGGTTTGCATGATATCCATGGGTATAGACACACATAGACATAGGAAAGCAGTAAAAAGATTAAGCCTTCGCATCACATTGTCTTCTCTCATCTTTTCTGTTCTGTTTTCTTTTCTTACTCCCGAACCACTTCTTGACCCTCCATTCTGACCATTTGAATTTTCCTTGATCTTTCTCTTGGCAGGTGAGCGATGTTGTTGGGTGCACCATCGAGGGCTAGACTAGACAGAAGAAGCAGCAAAGGCGAAGTGTGGGGGCTCCCGAATACATTCACGGTCCCGAACACTGGCACAAATTCAAGACCTCAAAACTAAATTCAAGGGCAGACCAAAATGAAAAAAAAACCACTTCCCACCCACAGCAAAACACAAGTGTGGGGGAGTGGAATCAGACATCTAACCCCAAAGAAAAGGTCTCATTCCTCAAACCAGACCAGCTCTCTTCCTCTCTCGAAAAAAATATATATATATATATATATATAGAAAAATAGAAAAACAAAAACAATAAAAGAGAGGGAAGAGAGCAAGACAATACCTTCAAAGCCAGAAGAGAAAAATCGGCAGCCAGCACCCATTCAAGGCCTCGAGCCTCGGTCCCGAAACGCGGCAAGGGCCCCCCCTCGAAAAAGAAAAGCCTAGTCTAGCTTTCGCTCCAGCAACATTGCCTCACCATTTTGATTCCTTCTGCCAAGGAAGCATTCCAGGTTTGAGTCGGTTCCACCACCTTCTAATTTCACCTCTCCCTCTTCTCCACTTTTTCCTCTCATAATGCTTCCTTCTATTTCCTCTTATCGTTCATTTTCCTTGTTTCCCCTTCTTGCCCCCGATGCGGAGTCTTTTGATTGCTAGATTGCCTATGCACGTGTCTAATGTACTCGGATTGATATGCAAGCCTGATTGTGTCATGTTATAGCATACTTGAGCGTTTAAACACCTAGCCTTACGAGTGTGAGTGCAAACACCAATCCATGTGAGGACTGCTGGTTCATAGGCTGAAGCGGAAAAGTCCTTTCTCAAGGGTCGTTACCCTTCTGATTTGACGCAGGTGTATCTAGGCGGGGTCTGTCTTCATTCGAGGTCCCGAATCTTGACAAGCGTGCTTATTCTCTGTGCTATGGTTTGGTGTGTCTGTTCTGTTTTGGGGACTGTTTTAAGTTTTGTTAATGCTCGAGGGCGAGCATTGGGCAGTGTGGGGGCTATTTGATAGCGTGTTTTTATGCATGATTTTCCCTCCATTTTCTCACTTATTTAGAGCTTGATTCTGCTAATTTACCCTTGATTTCATTACTATTGCAGATCTAGGCCTAAAAAGGGAATTTATGCTAAAACAAACGTTTTTGGTGCAATTTGAGCGAATTCGAGCTTTAAGACCAAAAGTCGAGGTCCCGAGTCCAAAGCAGCGTTCAAGGTCCCAAATTGGATTCCCAGTTCGGGACTCCCGAAGGGTAAAGGATGACGTTTCCACGTGTCACCCCACCTAACGCCCATGTGATCCCTCTGACACTGTTCTGACGCTCTGCACTGATTACCAAACACCTGCGGATTTCAGTCTCGAGCCCACTCCAGGCCTGCCAAAGTTGGAAAAACTAGACAGCTTTATGCTTTTCCAGCTTTGTGCTTTTGGGAACATAGATCCACTTCTTTAGGCTTTCAATTAATGCATTTTGTCCCTAGTTTTTGGGTTGTAGATATTTTGTGCTTGGAGCTCTACTATATAAAGGGCATCCATGAATAGTCTTAGTAGCTTTTTCTTTGATCTCTCCTAGTAATTAATTAATTAGCATAATTTAGAAGTAGCTTAGACTTCTCTCTAGTTTCTCTCTCTAGCCATTGTTAGCTTCTTCAACATTGCTGCCGAGCTATAAACGGAATTTTAGTAACAAGTTTTCTTCCCTTACACTATTTAATTACTTGTTATGCTTTCTTTAATCGTTATTTGTTTATCTTTAAGTATGAGTAGCTAAATTCCTAGTTCTTAGCAAGGCTGATTCAAGGGTTGCAGGGGCAGATTCGAGGCCTTAATGTGCTTAATATATTCTTGATGCTATATTCAACTATTCATCGATTTAATTACATCTTTGCATGATTTAATTTGAGGCCTGATCAACTGAGAATTATCTTGTGTAAATGCTGTCATTTATGTGATGAATACGGAAGGAAAGTTACATGAGCAAGTAGGCATCTGTTTAGTCTTGACTGTGTCAAAGTGGTCTTGAATAGATAGGTTGGGTAGTTGATTAAAGCTGGGTCACGAGCCTGACAAACTGAGGGACTTTAGCTCTAGATCTGTCTTTTCTTAACTTCATGGGCAGTTTGAGTATGGCCCTCCCGCATTCATGCCTGGAGGGATGGCGGACTGTCAAGACTACCTCATATGTGGAAACGGGGGGTAGTTTCTCTTAAGAGAAAAGTAGGGGATATCCGAGGAATCTGGTCCCCATGTCATTTCTATGACATCTCGAATGGAATACCCTTGAGCTGATGACGATCTGGTCCTGAATGCAACCCAGGATGCCTTTGCCGAGAACCCTCTCTCCAACTGATTATTCGTGCTTATTTCACTCTTGTTCTATTTCACGCCTGCGTTGATACTTCTGCACCTGTTTCTGATTTGCTTTATTATTTCTAGAATTGTTCAACGACCCGTTTATTTTACCATTCGGGACCCCGAACGTGACATTCGGGACTCCGAATCTGCTTTCTTAGATAAACTTGTTAGCTCCCAAAATCTGCCTTGGCCAATCTGTTTGGCCAAGTAAAACCCCCCTGATTGTCACTTTTCATGCTCTTCTCCCCCGAATGCATTTAAGACCTTAGATCAGTTTCTCACAATCCATGTGTTCGACCCTGACTGCCACTGTACACTTTATCTCTTGTGCACACACGTTTTCAGGCACTATAAATCTTTATTTGACTGACGATCAGGGGCCCAATATATGTGCCTCCTGATATATATCTCCATCCATAGCCAAGACTATGTATACCAGGTCCACTAGGTAAGTATGATGCTCGTACGACATACTAGAAAAACTATCGGGTAAAGGGATATGTATCGGTAACAGGTGACCAAGCCCAAGCGACGCGTGTCTAGGGTGACCCATAGGGCGAGGCTATAAATACCCCCCATCACCCCTTCATTAGGGAACACACTTATATGCGCACGCGTACTAAAGCCCTACCTGCATAACTACCCAACTACCTATCTCCACCCGATAGTTTTCTCTTACCACCTATTTCCGTCATGCATACTGACTTGATCGTCGGAGACTCTACGCCGGAGACCCCCTCCGGCGCTTTGCAGGTGGCGCACCAAAATTGGTTAATTTTATCCACAACTCTCCAAAATCAATAATCACAGTGGATTCTCTTTCTATTTCCTTCTCAGTCTGACCCTTTGGTTTAATCTAAGGCCTAGCGCGAGGCATGGTTGCAGGTCGATTGCAAAGGGAAAGCACTATCTAACACAGCAAAGCAAAAAGGGAATGGTTACTGGTGAATACCTGGAAAAGAAGATGAACGACTGAGGATACGGGTTTGGCCGAATTTTGGTCGGTTATCGAGATTCAAAAGCATAGAGAGTACAGGTGAGGAAGGCGAAAAAGAAGTGTATGAGAAGTAGAATTGAGTAAAATTGGGAAAGGAAGAAAGAGAGGGTTATTTATATCTCATAACACCTCATTACCGTATGAACACATTATCGAAGGACGACATGTGGCATGTATCCAATGGGAATCTAATACGTGGTGGCATATATTTATTAATTTATTTTAATCATCCCGCTCCTGCTGAACCATCTCTTCAAATTCATACCGCAGCTTTTATGGTATTCGAAGCGGTGCGTCAGGCACCAACTCCCAACAATTGCTTTCTTTTTTGAGTGGACAGAAAAAAGCCATGTGGGCATGCGCAGGTCAAGGGCAATCATCATGGCCTGCACTGCATTTATTGACGGTCTCCAGAGCATTTAATGTACCATCAATCAATAAACAACGCCTAGGGAGAGTAACGGAATCCCTTGGTAAACACTCGGGCTCGTTTTCGGTTGGGTCTCTGATAATACAAATAAGGCACCTCGAGGGTATTTTTGATCTTTCATCACCAATGAAGGGGGGCCAATATATGTACATCCTAATATATATCTCCACCCATAGCCAAGACTATGTATACCAGCTCCACCAGGTAAGTATACTGCTCGTACGACATACTAGGAAAACTATCCGGTAAAGGGACATGTATCGGTAACAGGTGACCTAGCCCAAGCGACATGTGTCTAGGGTGACCCACAGGACAAGGCTATAAATACCGCCCATCCCCTCTGAATAACTACCCAACTACATATCTCCACCCGATAGTTTTCTCTTACCATCTATTTTTGTCATGCATACTGACTTGATCGTCGGAGCCTCTACACTGGATATCCCCTCAAAGCTTTGCAGGTGGCGTAGGAGCAGCGAGACAGTCCACATCAGCACGCCATATTACAGAATCACCCTCAGTTCATATCCATGATTATCAAATCCCAACACGCTGGTCAAGCTAATTGGTAGCTTCCTAAGTTTTGGACTGCCGCTTACATATAGATCATGCAGGAAACACAGAGCAGCAGGATGCCTCTCGTGTAAATGCTCCCCAATTCTGGCAAATCTATAAAACCAATCATAGTGAGATTTGAGAATGGTTGTGGATTTTGGCCTTTTCCGACGATTTCATCTTGTTTCTCTTTGTTGATTATCTCTCTCAATGCCTTACAATTTTGAACTACCAACGTTCTCAAATTTGGCATTAAAATAAGACATGTCAAGTGCACCAAGTTAGCATACGAACACGCACTCATGAAAGTTATGTTCTTAAAGCTTCTATCTGTTAGGGTGTCTGATTTATGGAGGTTGTTCCCAGTTGTATCTGTTGGAATTTGGACAACAGGACTAATGCGTAAGTACCGTTCTTACATGTTGGAACATATGGACGCATATGTTATGTGTGTACCGTCATATAATATATTGTTAACATTAGGTTAATTTGACCAAATTGATGATCTATTAAAGTTAAGGGGTCCAATCGTCTAATTAATAGTGTGGGGGCACATTCAGTATTTGTGCAGAGTTCCAAGTTAATTACAATTGTTGATGGGTCAATTTGTAATTAACATAAGTTAAATATAATTGGGATTTGGTCCCTGGTGGAAGTTGCCATATATAAGGAAAAGTGTTGGGGTGTGCGAACTAAAGTCCCACATCGGAAAGAAAATGGAGAGAAAGACTAAATATAAGAGGAGTTGATCCTCTTAATGGAATAAGGCCTTTTGTGAAAACTGTGCGGGCTTAGGCCCAAAGCAGACAGTATCATTCCATTAAGAGAGACTCGAGTGAGTCTTTATTTCTCCAACAAATGGTAGCGGAGCTGAAGGTTCGGCTGGGCCTGAGTAATGGGCTTTGATGTGGGTGGCACACTATGAATCTCCGAGCCAAACTGGAAAAAGTACGGTGAATCTCCGAGAGGAACTTGAAGTCGATGGGTACTGTTGAGGACTATGTAGGGCTTCGTTCGAGAGGGAGATTGCCGGGCTCAGATGGTGGGCTTAGTGGTACTTTGTTCGAGGGGGAGATTATTGGGGTGTGCGAACTAAAGTCCCACATCGGAAAGAAAAGGGAGAGAAAGACTAAATATAAGAGGAGTTGATCCTCTTAATGGAATGAGGCCTTTTGTGAAAACCGTGCTGACTCAGGCCCAAAGCGGACAGTATCATTCCATTAAGAGAGACTCGGTTGGTCTTTATTTCTCCAACAAATGGTAGCGGAGCCGAAGGTTCGGCTGGGCCTGAGTAATGGGCTTTGATGTGGGTGGCACACTATGAATCTCCGAGCCGAACTGGAAAAAGTACGGTGAATCTCCGAGAGGAACTTGAAGTCGATGCGTCCTGTTGAGGACTATGTAGGGATTCGTTCGAGAGGGAGATTGTCGGGCTCAGATGGTGGGCTTAGTGGTACTTTGTTCGAGGGGGAGATTATTGGGGTGTGCGAACTAAAGTCCCACATTGGAAAGAAAAGGGAGAGAAAGACTAAATATAAGAGGAGTTGATCCTCTTAATGGAATGAGGCCTTTTGTGAAAACCGTGCGGGCTCAGGCCCAAAGCGGACAGTATCATTCCATTAAGAGAGACTCGGTTGGTCTTCATTTCTCCAACAGAAAAGTTCTTCTGTTTTAACGCATAAGGAAAAAGTAGGGTTTTCTTTTAGAAAAGAAAAACAACAGAGCGTTATCAGAAAAGACAGAGAACGACGGCTCCCCATTCAGCCCTAAGGCAACAATCCACCAGAAGACCTTTGTTCCCTGATTTCTTCAAGATCATGGCATCATCATCAGGTACGCTTCCGCATTTCGTTATTCAATTCATGTATTAATCGAATTGATTTGTTCCTACACTGTTGTTCATAAGGTTGAGAACAGCAGTGAATATCCTTTGGTTCTAACAATTGGTAGAGGAGCCAATCAATTTTGATTTTACATGAATTACAGCCATGATTTTGTGTTGGATTGATTGATTGCAAAATTGGGGTTTTAATTTAAAAACCCTAATTCTGCAAAATTGAGAGTTGATTGTTATTAATTGATTAATTGATCAATTGATTTTCGGGATTGTAATTAATTGTTAATCCAATTATTAACAATCAATTGCAATTGATGGAATTGCTTGCTTGAGTTCCGTTTGATTATGGGAATTAATTAATTGATTGAGGTTGCTCAATTGTTTGAATTCCGTCACTGTGCAATTTGGGAATTTTGTTGTTGATTGATTAATTTCGGCATGCTGTTAATTGATTTTGGGTTGCATAGTTGAAATTCAATCATTGAATTTGCGCAGTAATAGAATATGCAATTTGAAATCAACACTGTTGTTTGATAAATAATTGTTGATTAATTGCTTGATTGAATTCCGACTTTCATACTTTTATATAGAATCCGGATTTGCTTGAATCAGCTGCTTGATTTGATTAATTGCATGTGATTCCGGAATTGAGTTGTGCTGCTGTAATTAATTAATTGTTTAATTGTGGCGGATTTGGTAATACCGGATCAGCAACCGGATTTATGGATAGCAAGCTTCTGGATTTAATCCAATTGCTATTAATTGATTTGGCTTATTTGGATTTATTTGACTTATTTGGATTCCGGAATTGCAGTAGCTTGAATTGCAAATTAATTTGGCTCTTGAAATTGAAATTGATTGATTAATTGCATAAATTGCTATTTGCAATTAATCAGTACTGGTTCGGGTTGCTTGACTTAAAGTTGTTTCGATTATTTGAACATGAACATCATAAGGTTTAAGATGTTCGTCGGGTTCAAATAATTGATTTATATAAAGGAAAGCAGAATAACACTAAGGAAGCTTTAAAGCTTAGCTTGTTTTGTCTAACTCGATTAATAAAAGTAGTAAAGTCACAAAAGTGACCTCTGCTGCGGATATTACCGAGTTAGACATCTCAAGTGTGGTGTTAATAATTTCATGCGGATAGTTGTCGGCTAAAATGAAGATGACTATTTGGCGGAAATTATAAACACGATAGTGATGAATCTCAAGACCTATAGCTATTAAGAGATTTATGCGATTGTTTGATGGCTAAAATGAAGATTGAATGATTGGCAAAATCATGCTATACGATTCACACTAAACAGAATAACACTAAGGAAGCTTTTAAGCTTAGCTTGTTTTGTCTAACTCGATTAATAAAAGTAGTAAAGTCACAAAAGTGACCTCTGCTGCGGATATTACCGAGTTAGACATTTCAAGTGTGGTGTTAATTAATAATTTCATGCGGATAGTTGTCGGCTAAAATGAAGATGACTATTTGGCGGAAATTATAAACACGATAGTGATGAATCTCAAGACCTATAGCTATTAAGAGATTTATGCAATTGTTTGATCGGCTAAAATGAAGATTGAATGATTGGCAAAATCAAGCTATACTATTCACACTATGACAGATTAATTAGCTGTGAGTTGTGCCTTTAGTCCAAAGACTAGACACAATGTCATATAATTAATCTTTTGATTTAATCAATGTGTTATTCATTAAGTTTATTTCTTTCATATTTTCAGTAAAGTGAGCTGATTAAATGTTGTGTTCTTTCGGATATGAACTCAGCAAGCTCGGTATCTGCCAATTTGAACAGTGTACCACTGTTGTCTTCCAGTAACTTCAAGTTATGGAAGAGAAAGGTAGAGACAGCACTGTGTTGTATGAATAAGGATTTGGCACTCTATAAGGATTGTCCTGAGGAACCAGACCTCGAAAGTTCTGATAAGGAACTCCAGGTTTTCGAGGACTGGCAGCAATCGAATAGAGCTTGTCGTTTGGTCATACTCAGTGTTGTCCCTATGTCCATGCAGAGCACACTCGATAAGGAAGCTAGTGCCAACAAGATCCTAGAGATCTTGGCTCGTCGCTATACCCATATAGAGAAGGCCGAAATTAGCGATACTATTCGCAAATTTTGACCATAAAGTACAGAGGGGATAACAACATACGGGAGTATGTCCAAGGGGTCATCAACCTAGCTGAGAAGCTGAAGGCACTTAAAGTTGAGTTACTAGATGATTATCTGGTACATCATGTGCTGGCTTCACTTCCACCTCAGTACAGTCAATTTGAGGTGAGTTACAATTGTCAGGAAAATAAGTGGACAATTGATCAGCTGACTGTTCATCTGGCTCAGGAACAGGAAAGGTTGAGACACTCTCAACTGGATAGTGCTTATCTAGCTACAACCTCTTCATCCGATTTTAAGAAGAGGAATGGTAAAGAGACTGCAGGGTCTGGTTCTCAGAAGAAGGTTAAGGGCTTAGATACTGAGCATAAGGGAACAAAATGCTTCTTCTGCAAGAAAGTAGGCCACCTTAAGAAGGACTGCGCCAAGTATAAAACTTGGTGTGCTAAGAAAGGTATGTCCTTGTCTCTTGTTAGTACGGAATCCCTTTTAGTTTCTGTGCCTAAGAACACTTGGTGGGTAGATACAGGAACCACTAAACACATAAGTGTTTCTTTGCAGTGTTGCAGAGCATAACTTGGATTTATTGCATTCGGTTGACAGCAATAATTAATGTTATGCTAGCGAGTCTAGAGGGATTAAGCGTAAATTGCCAACTGAGGATTCATTCAGGTTATGGCACAGACGGTTAGGTCATATCTCCGCAAGGAGAATAGACCGACTTGTGTCAGATGGAATTCTTGGTGAACTCGATTGTACAGACCAGCAGGTTTGCATCGAGTGCATAAAGGGCAAAACAACTAACAAAAGACGGTTTGAGGCCGAGAGAAGTTCGGAAACTCTAAAACTGGTACATATAGACATTTGTGGTCCATTCCCTACGGCATCCTGGAATGGTCAACGATACTTTATCAGTTTTATAGATGATTTCTCTCGATACGGATATCTATACCTCTTAAAGGAAAAGTCCGAGGCATTAGACGCTTTCAAGTCTTTCAAGACTGAAGTTGAGAATCAACTCGGCAAGACTATTAAGGCTGTCAGATCGGATCGTGGTGGTGAGTACTACGGTCGATATGATGGATCAGGTGAACAGCGTCCTGGGCCATTTGCCTAATTTCTCGATGAGTGTGGGATAGTTCCACAGTACACCATGCCGGGGTCTCCGACCATGAATGGTGTATCTGAAAGGAGGAACCGTACCCTAAAGGATATGGTAAGGAGTATGATTGTCAATACTACCTTACCTACACCACTCTGGGGAGATGACTTAAAGACTGCAGTCTACATTCTCAACAAGATACCAACAAAAGCGACTAACAAAACCCCATATGAGTTATGGACTGGCCGAAAGCCTGTCCTAAAATATTTAAAGGTTTGGGGATGTCCAGCAGAGGCAAGGCCTTATAGGCCTGATGAAAGGAAACTGGACTTAAGGACAGTTAGTTGCTATTTTATTGGTTATCCGGAGAGATCGAGGGGGTACAAGTTTTACAACCCTACTACCCGAACCTTTTTCGAGACGGGAAATGCTAGGTTCTTTGAGGATGTTGATTTTGGGGGGGAAGATAGAAGGTCAGATGTCGTTTTTGAGGAGGATTCAAATATACCTCATCCTTATGAAGTTTCTGAGGGACAGGATGAACTTATTATTCCGATTCCTGCTCTTATTCCTCAGAGAGCAAGAAACGACGTCATTAATCTTCCTGCAGGACCAGGACCAGATCCACAGGTTATACCTGAGGATCATCAAGATGTCCATGAGGGTCCACAACCGGATCAAATTCAACAACCTCAAATCATTGAGAACCAAGTAGAGGCAGATGTGTCATTAAGGAGATCCACTAGAGTGAGGAGAAATGCGATTCCGGATGATTACATCGTATTTCTGCAAGAACATGAGGATACTATTGACCTTTTGGAGGATGACCCGCTCACCTTTAAAGAGGTTAATAGTTGTTCTGATGCTCGAGAGTGGATAAGGGCCATACAGGATGAACTCAAATCCATGAAGGACAACGACGTTTGGGAACTTGTACCATTGCCTGAGAAAAAGAAACCAATAGGTTGCATAGGGGTTTTCAAAACCAAAAGGGATTCTCAGGGCAATATTGAGAGGTACAAGGCATGTCTTGTCGCGAAAGGGTTCACCCAAAAGGAAGGAATAGACTATAAAGAGACCTTCTCTCCAGTTTCATTGAAGGACTCTTTTAGGACTATTATGGCACTAACGGCACATTTCGATCTTGAGCTACACCAAATGGATGTAAAGACTGTTTTCCTCAATGGGGATCTTGAGGAAGAAATCTACATGAGGCGACCAGAAGGACTATCCTCCAACAAGGGTAGTGAATTGGTTTGTAGGTTAAAGAAATCCATCTATGGGCTCAAGCAAGCTTCCCATCAATGGTACTTGAAGTTCCATAGTGTTATTACTTCATACGGTTTCGAAGTAAATGTTGTTGAGGACTGTCTGTATCATAAGTTCAGTGGGAGTAGATTTATTTTTTCTACTGTTATATGTGTATGACATTTTGCTTGCTACTAACGATGTAAAGCTTCTTCAGGATACTAAGATTTTTCTCTCAGATAACTTTGAGATGAAAGACCTTAGGGAAGCATCTTTTGTGTTGGGGATTCAGATACACCGTGATCGTTCACGGGGTACCCTTGGACTATCACAAAAGGGTTACATCGATAAAGTACTGAAGAGGTTTAGCATGCAAAATTGTAAGCCACATGATACCCCTATCTCCAAAGGTGAGAAGTTTAGCCTTGATCAGTGTCCTAAGACGGACTTGGACCGCAGGTTCATGGAGGGTGTACCATATGCTTCGGTTGTGGAAAGCATCATGTATGCACAAGTTTGCACCCGTCCAGATCTTGCATTTATTGTCGGTATGTTGGGCAGATACCAAAGCAATCCCGGAAGGGATCACTGGGTTGCAGCCAAAAGGGTCTTTCGATACCTGCAGAAAATGAAAGACTATATGCTCACATACAGGAGATCAGATCAGCTCAAGATCATTGGGTATACTGATTCTGATTTCGCTGGATGCCAGGATAGCCGGAGATCGACTTCAGGTTATGTCTTTCTTCTGGCTGAAGGAGCCATTTCATGGAAGAGTGTGAAACAGTCACTTGTTGCATCTTCCACTATGGAGGCTGAGTTCGTAGCTTGCTACGGGGCATCCAGTCATGCTATATGGCTGCGGAACATGGTTAAGGAACTGCGAGTTATCACTGGTATTGAGAGACCATTGAGGATCTTTTGTGACAACCGGGTTGCAGTACTGTACTCCAACAGTAATCGGAGTACGTCAAGGTCGAAACACATTGATATAAAGTTCCTTGCCGTTAAAGAAAGGGTTCAGAGAAATCAAGTTAGCATAGAGTTTTTGGGTACAAACGACATGGTTGCGGATCCGCTCACTAAGGCATTGACACCTGTAGCATTTCATGGCCATGTATCGAGTATGGGTGTCATTAAGTTAGATGCCTGAGATTAGTGGGAGTTCTGTTTGTACATTTTGTGACTCATATATGTGATGACTGTGTATTATATTATTTCACAGTTTATGGATATTGATTTTATTCAATATATGCTCTGGATGTTTGATCTCATAAAGTAAAGAGGATCAGTTGGAAATTTAACAAGTATAGATCGCTTGTAATTTCCTTGCTGCACATGCACACTGGATCCATGTCGTTAGTTAGTTAGTACTCGTAATCATTATGAGTTTAGTTGCTTGGACTGCGACGACTGCTCTTTTGGCTCTTATATTAATGAAGCTAATGGACCGGATTGAATTAGACGGATATATGCTAGCATTCAGGGGTTAACATATGATTGTATGACAAAAGGTGGTACTATAAGGAACGCATATTGTGTAGTTGTCCAAGTGGGAGATTGTTGGAATTTGGACAACATGACTAATGCGTTAGTACCGTTCGTACACGTTGGAACATATGGACGCATATGTTATGTGTGTACCGTTATATAATATATTGTTAACATTAGGTTAATTGGACCAAATTGATGATCTATTAAAGTTAAGGGGTCCAATCGCCTAATTAATAGTGTGGGGGCACATTCAGTATTTGTGCTGAGTCCAAGGTTAATTACAATTGTTGATGGGTCAATTTGTAATTAACATGAGTTAAATATAATTGGGATTTGGTCCCTGGTGGAAGTTGCCATATATAAGGAAAAGTTCTTCTATTTTAACGCATAAGAAAAAAGTATGGTTTTCTTTTAGAAAAGAAAAACAACAGAGCGTTATCAGAAAAGACAGAGAACGACGGCTCCCCATTCAGCCCTAAAGCAACAATCCACCAGAAGACCTTTGTTCCCGGATTTCTTCAAGATCATGGCATCATCATCAGGTACACTTCTGCATTCCGTTATTCGATTCATGTATTAATCGAATTGATTTGTTCCTACACTGTTGTTCATAAGGTTGAGAACAGCAGTGAATATCCTTTGGTTCTAACAGTATCAACGCCTAACTCCTCCATATCATTACAGTAACCAATCTGAAACGATGTCAAGCGGTTTGCGCTTGCTAAGAAAGAAACATCGATCCATGTTTGACCTTTCAAATACCCAATGGCTAGTTTTCGAGTGTTTTCCAACAATCTGCGTGTGTTGAATAATTTCTCAAGACCAGATAAAGATTGTACTGTAATCTCCAATACATTCAAATGTTCCAAACATTGCAATTCCTCCAAAACATCTCATCATCTGACAACATACTGTTTGCTCCTTCCCATTCACATCCTAGTTCTTCATCATAAGAATAAGAACACACTATTTTCAGAACTTGCAAAGATTACAAATTTCTGATCACTTGCTTTGATCTCTCGAACGTGAGAGAAAGATTAAGGAGGGCAAAGTATTTTAACTTTCTTAGCTGTCAACTCAATGGGTAGCCTTTTTATCTTTGTTTTTAAAATATTAAGAAAAGTTAATGAAACCAACCTTGATATGCTTCCAGATAACTCCTCAATCTCAGTAAATGATAGGTCAAGGATACTCAAATTACTCATAGATTGAAAGAACTGAGGACAGATCTCATGTAACTCAGTATTATCACTAAGTAACAAAGTTACAAGATTAGGACATTCAGGTACCTGAGTTAGTTCCTCAATCTCGATTCCCATCAAAGGCACCCTTTTCATTGCTTTCCATGTTCCAACTCTCGATGCTTGTTTCAATTGCTTCCCAACCATCACCAAAATATCTCCTTTTGATATCCACAAAGCCATGCTTCTTATCACATAATGCATCTGTACCCATTCACCCGTATCTTCTAGTAGACATGCACGAACAAGAGTACTCAAAATACAGTATGCCTCCTCATAATGAGAGTCAATTTTATCATCATCCATGTCAATTCAAAAATCTTCAAAAACCAATACCTCAACTAATGCACTTTTATTAATTGGATCGCCTTCATGAAATAAAGCACAGTAGGAGAAACATGATCTAACCATGTCACTGGGCAGATTATCATAGTTGTATCTCAAAAGTAAAAATAACTCACTCATAGCATGCTCATGCTCCTTATCTTGTGAATGTTGAAGGGCTGGACTTTCAAAAATCTTGATAGCACGCTCCCATGCTTTGGGTTCTCTCTTGCAAGACATGCTTTTACTAATTATAGTTAATGCTAATGGCAAACCTCCACACTTCTCGGCCACTGTTTTAGCAAGGCGTGGAATTTCTGGATGGTTGTTGATGGTATCCAGCCCAGCTTTCATCAGAAATAGTTGCCGAGCTTGTTCCTCTCCCAAAGTCTCAACGCTGAAGCCCTTGTGAAGCTGTGGCTCCATTGGTTTGCACACATGCTCTAGCCGTGTTGTGAATACTACCCTTGACTCATTTAGACTTTCTGCTGGTGGAACCCCAATCTTTGAAAGGTCAACTGGCCTTTTTATGTCATCTAACAGCAAAATGATCTTCTTTCTCTGCAGTTGTTTGCAGATATATGCAGATTTCTGGTCCTGACTTTTGTCTATTAATTCTTCAGGAAGGCCAATCTTTCCCCCCCAGTTCTTTTTGGATCGACTCCAGGTTCAGATCTTTAGGCACATCAATCCATATCACAAAACAATCAGATTTCCGAACGAAATGGTTATTGATTTTCTTCAAGAGAGTAGTTTTGCCAACACCACCTTGACCGTACTCGCCGACAATCCCAGCTCCTCCTTCTTCAAGGTAGATGAGGACCTCTTCTAACTTAGTCTCCAAGCCCACAGTTGGACCACAAGTCTTTTCAGCTCCGGAATCTGGTTCTGCAGGCACCTCCACAACCACTTCTCTTAAGTTTTCTCCCGTGACCTTAAGATCTTGCAGATCTTTGAGGCATCTGGTGACCGATCCGCCAAACACGGAATAGTCAGGAGAACAGATTCCTCCAAGGCACAACCTCTGGACTACTTGTTCGCCTTTTTTAAACCGATCAGTTTTGGCTGTTGCAGCCTCCACTCTTGACAACCACAGTTCAACATCCTCTGACGTCTGCATTCGATGTCGTTTCTCTGACTCGGATCTTTCGCACCACCATTTTCGTCAACATCCTCAAGTCTTCAGTAGCTTCAGCAAAACCTCCAGATTATCTTCGAGCTGGTAGACATAAGCTGCATGTATAACACCAAACTCCCAAGCAAAATTTTGCAAGCCGTCGCATATTTTGGTAGCCAAGGGTGAGGTGAGCAAGCAGCTGATAGGATTACCCATGGATTTGGTTGGAGAAACAAAAACTGGTTTAACTTTTGCTAATTGAAAGATGGTATTGAGGATCACTGCATTTTTCTACGGTAACTTCAAAGAAAGAGAAACTGCATTTGAAAAAGTATTTACGCATTTTTTTAAACCCCACTTGTTGTTTGATTGTCATGCTTTATTTGATAAATAAAGGTGTAGTTGTTTGTTGCTACAAATGTTATTATTAAATTCATATGAAGTCATGAAATGAATTAATTATTCTATCCGATTTGAATTACTGGTCTTTTAAGGTCAGATGTGAAATTTTAAAATGTTTGTCATTTTTAAATTATATAAATAATTTTGATACTTTTTTATAAAAAAAGTCTTATTTATTAAATTTAATTAATTAATGATTTTCTGTGGATGGTACTTGGTAGTATCATTTTATTTAATAAGTTTGATGTTGTCCCAACAAAAATATAGTTTAAATTTTCGATATTTATAAGACCAAGAAATGTCAGATTTACAAAAAGAAGGTAAGATAAGAGACATTAATCCATATACTTTACTACCTTTTTAATGTTGTTAGGCCGGTGATATTAATTTTTAATCCTTGGTCCAACAATGAGACAACAGCATGTGGTTTTTTCCTACATGGATTGTATTGGTGATTCTATGTTAGTAGGTGACGTTATATCAATTATCAATTTAACTAATATATTGATACTACGTTATCGATTTTTTTATTTTTTTACCACATAAGTTTATATGTAATGTCAAACTTTAATGTCAATATAATTGTGATTATTAAACATAAATAATTAAAATTTAAAATTTTATAATATTAAAATATGGAATATAAAAGTTAGAATGTAAAAATTAATTAAAAATTTATAAAATAAAGCAAACTATAGCAATTAAGGAAATAGAAAAGAAAAAGAAAAAGAGAGCATACGATAAAATAATAAAATAATTACAAATATAAGAGAAAAATATATATTATTATGAAAGTCAATATATATATGTTTAATCTTACTTAAAGGGTTAGGTAATTTTTATAGTTGAAGTAATTAAATATAAATTAATGTAGCTTAATTATGTCTATAATAATACTAGGTAAAAGATAAAATAGAAGAGAATAATTAAAGAACTATAAAAGAAATAAGAAATAAGAAAATGTTAGAAAAATATAATAATAAATGAACAATGAAGATAAGAAAAGTAAAATGAAGAAAAAAGACTTGCACTTTGCTGTAGCATCCATATAAATGGGGAAAAAAATATTTACTACTAAACTCATGATGCTAGAAAAAATTGTTATATAAATGGATAGTGATGTTGAAAGAGTTAAACAGTTAACTTTTTTTAATTGAGTAATTTTTATCTATATGTATAAATAATAGGTAAAAAATAAATAAAAAGTGAACGAGAAAAGAAATAAAAGAAGAAGAGAAAAGAGATGAGAAATAAATAAATAAATGAACATGGGGCTCGCACCACGCAATAGAAACAATTTACTTTAATAAGTAATATATATATATATATTACTACTAAAGTTTTCATACAAGAATAATATGTAAAAATATTGTTAAATAAATTCTCAAGTTATATTTAAAAGAGCTAGATATCTAATTTAATTAAAATGAAATGATTATTTTTTTTTAATATAACTCAGCTAAATATATACAAAATAAGTAAATTTTGAACATAAAGTAAAAAATTTACTAAAGTGATGTGGTAAGATCAATTAGAACATGAATGTAGTCAGAGTATAAATGACTATAATTTAAAGCTTTATAACATTAAAACGTAAAATATGATAAGTTAGAATGTAAAAAAGTCAATTAAAATTTATAATGTAAAAAAAAATAAAAATAAAAATTGAGGAAATAGAGAAAGAAAGAAATAGAAAAATATGGGGAAAAAATAAGTTACTAAAGTCATAATGTAAGAACAATTTTTAAGTTTTTTAACAAATAAAAAGTTATACAAATGGTTAAATATATTTAAAAGGTTAGATAACTAATTTTTTATACTCTGGCAGGCAATGGGCAACTCTGTTCTACGCGGTGATTTGGTCCCTGTGGAAACGCCGGAATGCGAAGGTCTTTAGGCAGAAAGAGGTAACGGAATGGCAGTGTGTGAATATGATATTCTCCTTATGGCATTGGTGGCTAAAGAGTAAGCATCATTCATTTGCTTTCAGTCTAGCTGATATGATGCAGACTCCGGCTTGACTTTTTAGTAGTCAGGTTGTTGTTTCCTGAGCCCGGAGATTTATCTTTCTTGCTTTCTTAGTTTGTTGGTTTCGTTTTCTGCTTGTGCTGCCTAGCTTGGACAACTGACT
The DNA here is from genome assembly GCA_963691705.1 of Viola odorata. Taxonomy (NCBI): domain Eukaryota; kingdom Viridiplantae; phylum Streptophyta; class Magnoliopsida; order Malpighiales; family Violaceae; genus Viola; species Viola odorata. The sequence continues at coordinate 13,945,471 of OY829543.1, forward strand.
TTTGTTATGTTCGTCATGATCTTCATGACAGGTTTCTAATATAATCTATACTTATTAAAAAAAAAAAACTAATTTTTTATAGTTTAGGTAATAAAATACTTTTGAATATGGTATGACTATGTTCATAAATAATAGATAAAAGAGAAAGAAAGTGAAAGTGAAAGTGGAAGAAATAGAAAAAAGAGAGTAAGAGATGATATGATAGAAAAATTGCTAATAAAGTGAACAAATAAGATGACAGACAGTGCTCCACGCTATGTTGTAAGAATAATTTCTATAATGCTTTTAGAAATAAAGAGTTAGATAAATGTTTATTTTCTTTAACATCAATTGGAATGTTGACAAAGAAACTCAAACTTAAAACCTTTAGTTATTTAATTTTTCTAATTGTGGTGATTGAATTTTTTTAATATAACTTACTTATTTTTGTGTATATATAATAGGTAAAAGAGAAGAAAAAAAAGATGTGATAAAATTCACTCACTTCATTTAATTAATCAAATAATTGGTTTTCTAAATTATAAAAAAATGCAAATTCAATAATTATAGTTATAAAAATAAAATTTAACTTGATTGGTAAACTCACTCAACTCAATTGCTTTAAGGGAGAGTCAATCTATACTATATAAAAAGCATGAAGGGCCTTATTCTTTAAAAGTCTATTATACCCTTAAGTTATTGTTTAAAAGTCTATTACATCCTTAATTTTCTTTTAAGTTTTTATAAATCTATTAAAAACTTTATCCAATAATAATTGTCACTTTTAAATTTGGGAAAAAAATAGTTCAACCAATTTACCTAAAGTAGAAGCTGTTGTTCTCAATTCGTTGAAGAAATAATTAAAAAAAAAATGTGAGAGCATTGAAATTCTTAACAATAGCGGGAGTACTAATATTAATTTAGTTGGTAGTTAAGTTAGATAATATATATTAAATATATAGTATATATAGATAATAAAATACTTAAATACTCGGTCAGGTGCGAATAGAATTAGTATTGATCCACAAGATTTAAGGATACCAAACTAAAATACATAATTAGTTTTCCAAGCTTGTAATAATATAAGTAACTAAAATTATAAACACAATTAGTTAATTTAAATTATAATCATAATTATTTTTTTATTTTGTTATTTTTTTAAAATAATTTATTTTATTGTTTGTGTTTAATAATTAATATCAATTGGTTTTTTTTTATTTACATTAAGTAATTCCTCTATCATAAACCAAGATATATTCAACTTCTCTATTATATTTCTCAGTGGTAATTAGATTTGGTATTGCTTAATTTTTAATCTTTCTCTATAACTATTTTTCCCTATTCAAAACATATGCAATTTTTTAGAGAAATCATATATATGATACTCAATTGAGTCAAAATTGGGAATATAAGCTTAACAATTCTATGTCCTGATTATTTTGTATAATGTTTCAATGGTATGTTAGTTTTTTTTTAAAGATATAGGTAGTAACGAATCTCACAAACAGAAATAAAAAGTAAATAGCAATTTAAGTGAGCCAATTAGAAAAAAAGACCCTGAGTTATTTTGTTGCTTACGACTTTGGATGTTGTACATGGATATTCAAGTTCTTATTTGCGAGAATTTGGAAGAAGGAAAGATCAATCTTTATAATTAATATTTTGCACTTGCCTATGCATTTCCAACTAATATCAAATAAGTTCATCTATTTTTAATTAGCTCAAATCAACCACTACATTTATTTAGATGGAAAAAATAAATTATGGTTATCAAAAATAATTTGAAGTTCATTTTCATGTTTATAATGTGGTATTAAAATATTTTGACATGATTTTATTTTTCTTAAAAGTAAGAGGATAATACATAATCAATAATGTCATTACTTAATAAATCTATTAATAAAATTAAATTTATTTTAGAATAATTTAAGCTCACGTTATTGACAACAAAGAAACCTTTAGTTTATTTGACGATATGAATGATTTTGTTAGAATAGGACTCTAAAATTCTAAGAAAAAAATGAGATCATATTTATGCGAAAAATTGGAGGAAGAATAGAGAGGAATTAATCTAATTTATAATTAAATGTTCTAAATTTGTATCATAAATGTCATAGTAAAATCCCTATATTTTTAATTGGTTTGAATCAACATCACCCTTAACAAATTAATCAGTATATTTTAACAAATTAAAATAATTAGTGATTGATAAAATAATTAAATAACTTAATAATAATTTTATCATTTTTTAATTTTCTAACTATTAGAAAGACCAAAATTGTAACTTTATTGTAGGCTTATATTGCAAATTTCAAAACTATTGGGTTCAAAATGGGAGATTTTGTATACTTTAGGATTTCTTTATGTAATTTACCTAAAAATATATTTAATTTTTTAATCAATAAAGTTAATAATTTTATTATTATTATATAATAAATAAATAAAATGTTACAAAATAAATCTTTTGAGTATATGTTTAATGATTACGTAAATGTATTTTATTGATATTTTTATATAGTTTTTTAGATAAAAACTAGATGATGTTTTCAATTTCAAGCTAAACAACAACAACACAGACTTTTAAATAAAAAATTATATCTTTTCTATATGGCAAAAGTGGAAAGAAAATCAATTATGTTACATTCGTTAGTCTTTTAGAAAATTACATGGGAGTAGCTTATAATAATATTTTAAAATAACACAAATAATAGCAAATTAAAAAGTGAACAAACTTATAAATTAATTTTTCAATTAAGTAATGCAATTTTATTTCTATTATTCAATGACCATTTATTTAATTAATAACGAATTGTTATATATGTAACTTTTAGTAAGAATTTGAAATTAGTAAAAAAATTATCATAGAAAAATATACTTAGTATTGTGAGTTAAAAAAGTTAGCAAAAATATATTATATTTGTATAAACTATATATATATATATATTTAAATGACTTAATATTAAATTTATGAATAATGATACTATATTAAATTAATTCTTTATACTTTAAATTTATATTAAATATTTGTTTGATAATATGAAAAATGAAAGAAGGTGATTTTCTATTATGAAATATTCACATTATAATATTAAATTATAATTAACAAAAAAATTATTTAAATAATTTAATAATTGAAATGCTAAAATACAAAAGAGAAAGATAATTTATTGACGAACCAAAATATGTTAAATACCGAAACTATTTTCATATGAAATTATTATTGCGAACTTTTACTTTTATATATTTTTTAAATTTATCATTCTTTGTGAAATTGGCATAGGTGATAAAAATATTTCCTTGGTTGATTACCAAAAACTTTCTCACTATATTCAAAAAGGTTGTGGCATATCAATCTATGCAATATATTGGTGGAGCTACAATATGAGAAATATCCTTAAAAGTATGGAATTGGAAAATAGTCACAATGAGTAAAATATAAGTTAATCTACTTTTAAATGTAAATTATTTGTTAAATATTAAAAAACATATCTTAATCTATTTTTAAATGCAAATTATTTTATGTATTATTATATTATTTTAAAAATGATATTCTTTATTCGAGGTAATATTTTTTTTATTTAATTTAGTAAACGGATTGATTTTAAAAGTGTTAAAGAAACATAAACTAGATAAAAGTGACAAATAAATGGTAATATTTATACTTTTTCTAACATAAATTATATGGTAAAATAAAGAACAATATTTATGAGAATAATTGAGAAGTTTATTTACAACTATTGACAATATTATCCATATATTATCAAAATAATTTACATTAGTTTTATTTTTATGAAAGAAATATTATATAATGTACATAAAATATTTTCTACATGGGTTAATAGTATTTATTTTATTTTAATTATTTAACTATAATTTTAATGGAGTACATGGTTTATTTTTTCACAAAGAAAATATTTTTAAAGTTAAGAAAATCATAAAATAATTATAAGTAACAAATAAAAAGAGAATTTATAACTTTTCCTAAAATTAATTCAGTGACAAAAGTTAATTAATGAGTTTGAGTAATATAAAATGATTTAGTTAGATAATTAAAAAGAGATACTGAAAATTAATATTTTATAATCTAATCATCAAATAGTTATGGGTATACATTTTCCTCCAATATTTATAAGTTTTTTTCAACTTTTTACCATTTATTTTTACTTTTTAACCACTTTTAATGTTATATTAAAACGTTTTAGGATATTATATGGTTTCTAATGTAAGTTTTAAAACTATAGTGTCCCAAGTGAAAGATTTTTGAAACTATAAAACAAATTATGTAGTTTACCCTAAAATATGTACTAGGTAAAGTAATAAGATTTTTTTAAAAAACAAATGCTTATACTGTTAGTTATTATTATATCATGGATCGAACACACGATATATATTAAGATAACATGCGACAGGTACATAAAATATATTAAATAAATATTTATTGTAAACTTAAAGTCGTTAGAGCGATAAAGTTAAATTAACTTTGAGATAAGATATCGTTAAAATGAATAACCTTTTGAATCTTTAAATTAAAAATTAAAATTAAATGACATAAGTTTGAATCTCACCTCTTTCTATAAAAAAACGTGCAACTCAATATGCCTGAGTCATATATTAAAAAATAACAATAAAATAAATTGATTAATAGGTAGTTACTATTTTATAAGTTATCATTATACCTAAAATAATTAAATAAATGTTTATCATAAACTTAAATTCCTTAAACCTTAAAGTTAAATTATTTTTTCAATTAATAACAAATGGATGAGATTAAATTTGTGTAACCTAATAGGCTATTGTAAAAGTACACAAAAGATCTCACGCATGGATCTTTAATACGAGTGACGAATGTTGATGAAGTTGATATAATTAAAAAAATTAAATAAAAAATTATATTCTAAGCCATAAGTTATAGCAAAAAAAAAAAAACCAAAAGTTATGGATTAGATGAGATAGATAAATCTCTTAACGTTATTATCATCCTAATCTCATAAAAAATATTTTAAAATTGAAATAGTTTATTTATTTATAATAGTAATAATAGTTTATGACTAATAACAATTACTACTATTATTATTCTAATCCCACAGATTAAGAAAGTATATTTTTTTTCTTTCAAAAGATAACAAAATATTATATTATTACGAAAAGAAGAAAAAAATAAAGGCCAAATACAATAACAAAATTCTCCCTTTTCTTAAATTATAATCACAATTATTTTTATACTTTATTATTATTATTATTATTGTTTTTTTTATTTTCTATTTGATGTGTTTTCATTGTTAGAATAAGAACTAGAAAAAAAAAGTGGAAAGTGATGATTTTTTTTAGTTAAAAATAAATAATCTATAAAAAAATATGTAAAATAAACAAGAAATTATCTTGCCTCAATAAAATATAAAAAACTATGAAATTATTTTTATAACGTATTATTCTTAAAAATATATATATACACAAATATTAAATTACTTAAGTTTGATTTCGTAAAATTTGTAATGATAAGGAATTATTTTTCCTTAGTTAATTATGTGATTTTTTTTCATACATAAATATGGAGAAAAATAATTTGTACATTTCCTTAAATCATAATTTTTAATTAGATATTAAACTTAATTTTTTATTGAATTTGAATCTTTAAAAAAAAAGTATTAGTGGTTGTTTTTAAATAATTACATACTTATTTACAATATTTAGAAAACTTAGATAAAAATAATATGGAACATCATTTTAAATATTTAAATTTTAATTTATAAAGGTAATTTACTTAATTGAGTTAAAATTGTTTTAATTTAAAGTGCTTAAAATTAATTATTTCAGAATTAATACAAGATTTTTTCGTCGACATTAGAACATCAATAACAATACAAATACACTGCCTACAATATAAATTAAGCACCATAGTAAAAAATTATGTTAATTTTATTTTTGGAGACATTATTAAAAAAAATTTATTATACCAAAAATATATTTGTGTAAAATACTTTTTTATACATAAATATTATATTTTAATATTATCAAATAAATTTCACACGTGCAACGCTACGTGACAAAATAAAGTACACTTTTCCTAAAACCATAGATATCTTATACTATTTTTTGATAAGCTAGAATTATATTCTAATGCATTGTTTATCATCATCGGAATAGATAAAAGATCCTAAAATCATAGATATCTTATACTATTTTTTGATAAGCTAGAATTATATTCTAATGCATTGTTTATCATCATCGGAATAGATAAAAGATAACACGCAGCACTATGAGTTTTACTAATGACTCAACCATTTGCGTATATAATTTTAGAATTGCTTGCAACAATGAATTCAAATGATGGACAACCTGATGAAAGCGCAAGCCAACATCCTGCTTCGAATCATAATGCAACGAGCTTTGCAGGTAAAAGTCAATTGTTACCTAATTTTCATAATTTATCACATGATATAATTTACTATCTGAGTTTTGTATTTTAATTGCAGACATGAAATCTAAAAAATTCAATGATTATAAATAACATTTTTATCATCCACAGGGAACATGGACCAACACTTAGGGATGACAATTGGGCGGATATGAGTATATTAAAGCGGATATGGGTGGGTATGGGTAAATACCCAACTCATACCCGCAACTAAATATCCATTATTATCCATACCCAATATGCCCAATACCTAATTGGGTATGTAATGGATATCTAATTACACTTGCTTATTTATTATTTAACTTAATAAAATTATTTCACTAAATTTTTTATTTTTTATAATTAAGTAAAAATTTACTATAATTATATTTTATTTATTTTATTTGTTTATAGCATCATATTTCGTAAAACCCATTTATAAAAAAATTATATGAAAAGTGAATGTCTAATTACTCATCTTAAAATAAAAATTATGTTTTTATAATTTTTAATTTATTTTATTCAAAATATTAAGGAAAAAGATTGAGTTTTTATTACGAAAGAAAAATTAAAAAGATGAGAGAGAGGAAAGAGGAGAGAAACAAAACCAAGGAAAAAAAATTCGTAGGAAATTGAAAAAAATGCGAGTATTTTGTGAGTATTGTGCGGGTACCATACCCAATTATACCCGCAATTATAAATGCGGGTATTATCCATACCCAAACCATACCCGCTTGAGCGGGTCCGCTTGAGCGGGTAATTACCCGCTCAAGCGGGTATAGTTATGGGCGAATATGCGGGTATGGGTACCTATTGCCATCCCCAACACCTTGTTATTACAGAGGACTACTCAACTTAAAAGAGTACATCTAATCCTAGTAGAAAGAGAGGTGCAACAGTTCTTCCGCTACTGCACTTGAAGCCACAAAATTCAAAATGCTTGATTCCCTGCAACTGTGCCTTCTACAGTTTTAAGCTTGGCTGAAATTCCTTTACGTTAATCAAAGAATGGGCATGTTCAACGCTCGCAGAACATCCTTGAACTCAAAATCGCGTGTTTCTTTGTTGAACCGTTCAACCAGCTTGTATTTTGTATCATTCAAGTAAAAGGAATGGGCTGCCTCTAAAAGACATTCTGCTTCTTCATCCGTGAGCTTACTTGGGAAAACAACATCGCCCCGGATGAGCACCAAATCCTTGCTCTCTGCAAAATCAGGATAAAAAGTGATAGTGAAGTAGGGAGCTGCCTGAGTTCCTCTTGCCTTGTAATCTTCAAGCCCAGTGAAAAGTATGTGTGGCATCTGCACTGCAAGAAAGGTTTCAATCGAAGTGTGAGCAAACATACACAAAGGACAGAGAAAGCATATATCTCATCAGCACTAGCAGCCTTATTTAAATGGGTTTTGGTAAAAGAACATAGAACATCCTTCGGATGGAAAATAGTAGACTTGAAATAGTTCTCCAGTTCCAAACAACATAACTATAACATAGGGTGGCTACTAAATGTGACCAACACATTACTAAACTACTAGCAGAATTAGACGAGCTCAATAGACATACTACTATAGTCAATTTGTTTCTAACCGCAATGCACTTGCACTATTAGTTAATAAATTTTGTCATGTAAAATGCTCAAAAACACATTTGCTATTATTATCCAACAATGCTACAATAACGAATGTTATCCACCCAGATATCCAGAAACAACTCGCTGTCTCTTCACTAAACTTTCAGCCACATTAGGCCATTATCATTGATTTTTCCCATGAAAGAGCATTCACATTCTTACTACTCTCACGCTGGAGACAAGATCGGAGGGCATATTAATTCAATCTACGATTCTAATGTCATTCAGACTAATTGTAATTTATAAATTCAAAAGCCGGCTTTACATTCAAATTGTCCGAAGACATTCAGTGACCCAACAACACCAATATTAATCCACCAACAGGGTTATCAAAGAAACTTTTACAATTTCACAAACAAGCAAAGAATGAGTAAAACAATTGCATTAAATCTATAGAAAAGTTCAAGAAAACAGAACCTTGAGCAAACATTGTCGTATAACCAGTTCCTCTCCACACAGGAAGTACAAAATACTTGCTGCAAGAACAGAAACCAACGAAACAGAATAAGTTCAAAATAAGGTTGAATAGAGATGAACATCACAAGCCCAACACACACCAGGCAGCGTAAGTAATTCAATTACCAGTCTAGGGATCTTTGCGCCAACAGATTGTAAAGGCTAGCCTTCATAGAAGCTCCAATGTGACCTCTTCCCAAGTGATACTGACAAACAATTTCATGAATGAACAACAACCGAAAATCAGGAAACTAGGAAGAAAGGGTTTATAAGAAACTGGGTCACTCACATCCTCCCAAATGGAAGCTAGTTCCTCAGGGGATTTGTGCTTGGCGCGTTCGATGTCCATGATAGAATCCAGCGGCTTTGGCTCTAACGGAGAGAACCCAGTCGCGAATCTGGAGGTTCTAACGAAACCAAGCGAGCCCCATTTCAGGAACTGGCCAGGGATGGCAGGCGATGGTTGTTTCTCTGGTTGGGGTTTTGAGAGACATTGGTTGAGAGAATGGTGGGTGAAAGATCGTTTCGATGTGTTGGTGAAGATTGCAGAAGATGACGAGGGTCTTAAGAGTCTTGAGGATATCCGCTGCATGGCGTGATGTCTCGATGGACGGGACTTGGTCTGCCTTGGTTTATGAGGTTCGTTGGGGAATTTTGTCGAGCAGTTAAAATGCAGTGTCCAAAGCAGAGGAGACTCCTGGAACTGCCAACTGGGATTCGCTCCGAACGGGTTTCCTTTTCTCAAACTACATGTTCATTTTGCCATTAAAGTTTCTTCTCTCTCAATCACCACCAACAATTTTTTTCCTTCAATTTTACCACCAATTTTTTATATTTTTTTATATTTTTTTATATTTACCACATCTGTCATAAAAAATCAATTTTTCATTGTTTTTATTAATAATTGGTCCTTAAAATTTTTTATATTAATTACTTTTGTCGCAATTATTTATTATTTAATATCGATATAAATTACACTATTTCATTTATTAATTATGTATGTTATCAATATTTCTACATTCATAAGATTTATATTTGTTAAAAAAAATCTACAAATCCAAAAAACCGACCCAATAAAGGGTACTTAAACTAATAGATAAAATCATCCGAAAAATAGATAAAACTAGATTTATTAGACTAAATATATAAAAAATTAGTAAAAAATTAATATTTTTGTTTAATTTTATTATTTTTATCTCAATAAAATACTATTAGTTATATAAAATAATTATTTTCTTCTTTCAGTTTATATACCCAATTATGTATGTAGATAATTTGACAAAATACTCAACTAAGAATTGATTTGCTTCTTTGAGTGGGTTGTATTGTTGGAAATAATCAGTGTGAGAAGCTAGGAGCTGAGAAAGAGTCTTGTGTGGAACGTGTTTTAAGTATTGCTTAGTCAAAATAAGGACCTGTTGTTTCGGTCAAAGTGGTTGCAGAAGAAGTTTTGTTTCTCTGCAGATTTTTCGGTATTTTTGTTGATGTAAAGGCTATTTAAAGCTATCGTATTTTCAGTGAATAATAAGATAAGTTTTCAGCATCTAAACAAAGTGCATTTGATCTTACAAAGTGGTAGCGGAGCTCCGTTAGATTCTGGAATTTTTTGAGAGAGAAGCCGCAGCTTCAAAAATCAAGTGAGAAGAGAGATGGGTGACGATAAGATGAAACTGCCTCAATTTGATGGACATTGGGATCACTGGAGTGAGATCATGGAGAATTTCTTCAGAGTGAAAGGACTGTGGAGCCTTGTGGAGATTGGTTTTGAGGAACCACCAACCACAACAATGTTGACGGCAGAGCAACGACAGCTACTTGATCATGCCAAGACAAACGACCACAAGGTTAAGCACTATCTCTATCAATCCATTGATAGAGTAACATTTGAGCAAATCTTGGATAGGAAAACATCCAAGATCATCTGGGAATCAATGAAGAAGAAGTATGGTGGAAATGATCGAGTGAAGAAATCTTTATTGCAGAAGCTGAGAAGAGATTTTGAAGTATTGGAGATGAAGGAAACTGAGAATGTGGAAGAATACTTCACTCGTGTCTTAGCCATCACAAACCAGATGAGAACAAATGGAGAAATCATGAATGATTCAAAGGTGGTGGAGAAGATCCTCAGAACTCTTAGCGAGAAATTCATGTATGTGGTGGTGTCCATAGAAGAGTCTAAGGACATTGAGAGCATTTCACTAGATGAGCTGCAGAGTTCGTTGACAGTGCATGAACAGAAGTTCAAAAAACAGGACAAAGGAGATGATCAAGTCCTGAAAGTAACCTATGGAAGAGGAGTTGGGGCCAGAGGAAGAGGTACATATGGTAGAGGTAGGGGACGTGGCCGTGGGCGTACGTTTCCAAACAAGAGCACTGTGGAGTGCTATAAGTGTCATCGCCTTGGACATTTCCAAAATGAATGTCCAAAATGGGAAGAGGAAGCCAATTATGCAGATGAAGAGGAAGAGATGTTGTTAATGGCATATGTAGAAGAAGAAGAAGACATTGAGACAAAAGCAGAGAAGCTTATGATGACATATGCAGGTGATGATGGTGAGAATGAAAGCATGAGGAAGAAAGCTTGGTTTCTCGACTCAGGCTGCTCCAACCATATGAGTGGAGACCGAGAGCTGTTCTTGGAGATGAACACTAAGTTCAAACACTCGGTAAAATTGGGAAACGGCAAGAGATTGGAAGTTATGGGGAAAGGGAATGTACGACTGGTTCTGAATGGCGCTGCATACATTATCAGTGAGGTATACTATATTCCGGAACTCAAAAACAACTTACTGAGTTTGGGACAGCTTCAGGAGAAAGGCGTAACAATCATCATAAGGAAAGGAGCTTGCAAAATCTATCATGATGAGAAAGGGCTGATTGCAGAGAGCAAGATGAGCAGGAACAGAATGTTCATGTTGTATGATCAAACCAGTGATGGAGTAAAACAGCAGAGGTGTCTACAGACTATTGCAGAGGACGTGCCGAAGCTCTGGCACGAACGGTACGGGCATCTCAGCTACACCGGAATGAAGGCATTGCAGAGTAAGAAAATGGTGTATGGGCTTCCAAGCTTTGATACACAGAATTTCACCTGCTCTGATTGTTTGGTGGGCAAGCAATCAAGAAACCCCATCCCTAAATCGAGCACGTGGAGAGCAAAGGAAGTCTTGGAGCTCATACACTCGGACATTTGTGGTCCGATCAGTCCCACCACCACCAGTGGGAAGAAATATGTCTTGTGCTTCATTGACGATTTCAGCAGAAAGGCGTGGGCTTACCTCTTGAAAGAGAAATCTGAAGCATTTGATCACTTCAAAACATTTAAGAAGAAGGTGGAGATGGAAACTGAAAAAAAGATCAAATGCCTAAGAACGGATCGAGGAGGTGAGTACACATCAACTGAGTTCATTGATTTCTGCAAGGAGGAGGGGATTCGCAGACAATTGACTACGGCGTATACACCACAACAAAACGGCGTAGCGGAGAGGAAGAATCGTACTGTTATGAACATGGTGAGATCCATGCTTTCGACGAGAAAGATACCTAAGATGTTCTGGGCAGAGGCTGTGAACTGGACATTCTATATTCTAAATAGATGTCCCACTCATTCGGTCAAGGATGTAACACCACAAGAAGCATGGAGTGGAATCAAGCCAAACGTGGAGCATTTCAGAGTGTGGGGAAGTGTTGCACATGTTCACATTCCGGATCAGAAAAGAGGAAAACTTGATGATAAAAGCATTGCTTGCATACTTCTTGGTTTCTCAGATGAATCAAAGGGATATCGGCTGTACAATCCGGAAACCAAGAAAATCATTGTAAGTAAAGATGTGGTATTCGAAGAAATGAAAGTATGGAACTGGGAAGAGGCTCAAGATCACCGTGAGTCTGACCTTACATGGAATGACGATGATCATATATGGGAGGAAAGTGATGAGGAGAATGGAGAACAACAATCTGCAGGGGTCACCGGAGAAGCTCAAAATAAGCAGATTGCAGAAACCAGGGAGGGTCGAGTGACGAGACCTCCAAGCTATCTGAAGGATTATGTTACCGGGAATGAGATCGATGATGATGAGGATGAAGTTAACATGGCGGTGATAAACTCATCTGATCCTCACACTTTTGAAGAAGCAGAGAAGAGTCTCAAATGGAGAGAAGCTATGGATGAAGAGATAAGATCGATTGAAAGGAATGAAACTTGGGAGCTCTCAGAATTACCAGAAGGAACAAAGTGTATTGGTGTCAAGTGGATTTATAAGATGAAGCTCAACGAGAATGGAGAAGTGAGCAAATATAAAGCTCGGTTGGTGGCTAAGGGGTATTCTCAGGAACATGGGATCGACTACACTGAGGTATATGCTCCTGTAGCTCGAATGGATACTATCAGAACTATCTTGTCTACTGCAGCAAGGAAAGGCTGGAACATTTACCAGTTGGATGTCAAATCAGCTTTTCTCTATGGGATCCTTGAGGAGGATGTTTACATACAACAACCCAAGGGATACGAGGTTAGTGGTGAGGAAGATAAAGTTTACAAGCTTTACAAGGCATTATATGGACTAAAACAGGCACCAAGAGCCTGGTTTAGTCGAATTGAAGACTATTTTGCCAAAGCTGGGTTTGTCAAGTCGCAGAATGAAGAAACGTTGTTCCTCAAGACAAATCGACATGGGAATTCACTCTACGTTAGCATTTATGTGGATGATTTGATTTATACTGGAGATGACGCCTCAATGATGGAGAAATTCAAGGAATCAATGAAAGAAGAATTCGACATGACAGATCTCGGGAAGATGCGTTACTTTCTCGGAATAGAAGTACTGCAAACACCACACGGGATACACATCTCACAAGGAAAGTATGCTCTTGAAGTGTTGAGGCGTTTTGACATGGAGAATTGCAACTCTGTGAGCAGTCCAATTGTACCCGGGAACAAGTTGGACCTAGATGAAGAAGGAGAGCGAGTAGATGAGACATTCTATAAACAAATCATAGGCAGTCTCATGTACATCACAACTACCAGACCAGACCTGCAATTCTCTGTAAGTCTCTTAAGTCGGTACATGTCTAAGCCTACTACTCTGCATTTACAAGCTGCAAAAAGGGTATTGAGATATCTGAGAGGTACGGTGGATTTTGGAATTTGGTATAAGAGAGGAGGAACAGGAGAAGTGTCGGTGTACACTGACAGTGATTTTGCAGGAGATGTTGATAGTAAGAAGAGTACTTCGGGTTATGTTTTTCTCATGGATGGAGGTGCTGTCGCTTGGTTGTCAAAGAAGCAGCCCATAGTCACTCTCTCTACCACCGAAGCAGAATATGTGGCTGCATCTGTTTGTGCTTGTCAAGCTGTTTGGTTCAAAAGGATCTTAGAAGAATTGGGTTATAATGTGGAAGGAAGCACAGTCATTCGTTGTGACAACACCTCAACCATTAAGCTCTCTAAAAATCCAGTTTTTCATGGGAGATGCAAGCATATTGGAGTTCGGTTTCATTTCTTACGTGATCTAGTCAATGAAGGAGTTATAAGTTTGGAGCATTGTGGTACAAGCGAACAAGTGGCTGACATTTTCACAAAGGCTTTGAAGCGGGAAACTTTTGAAGAGTTAAGAAGTAAGCTTGGAGTTTGTTCTGTTGCAGATAAGCTGAAATTGATGGACCAAGTTTAGCTTAGGGAGGGTTTGTTGGAAATAATCAGTGTGAGAAGCTAGGAGCTGAGAAAGAGTCTTGTGTGGAACGTGTTTTAAGTATTGCTTAGTCAAAATAAGGACCTGTTGTTTCGGTCAAAGTGGTTGCAGAAGAAGTTTTGTTTCTCTGCAGATTTTTCGGTATTTTTGTTGATGTAAAGGCTATTTAAAGCTATCGTATTTTCAGTGAATAATAAGATAAGTTTTCAGCATCTAAACAAAGTGCATTTGATCTTACATGTATATGATATGACCACTTTTATACTGTAATTTTCAAGTGAGTAAATAACGTTGTTATATTATTTAATTTCATCCATATATTTAATTTTGTTCCTATGAATTCTAGTCTCATTTATTTAGGTTACTTGCTAATGACATAGGCAAATTATATTTAAAAACTATATAGTTTATAAAAATATTTCGCTTAATTTCTTATGTTTAAAAATGTATAATATAAATAAAAATATTAGACTTAAGTGCAATATTTTATAAATTATAATTTTTTTATATAATTTACTTTAATATTTATCGAGCTACAATTTGGACTGTGCTTGAACCCATCCCTTTTACGCTAAAAATATTAAAGACAAAATTTTAATTTTTCATACAACGTTTGGTTTGAAGATGGCCAAATTCGAACTTTTAATCTTTTGGTTTCCTGTTTAGAAAACAGGTTTAGTTTGTAGAAGTTGGTTTCAAAACCAAGAAGCTGAAAAGTGGTGTTTAGTAACACCTTTGGAAACCAACTTTCTACAAAGCTCTACTCAGCTTTTGCCTTGACCCTCCTCCTTTCCTCACCGAAATTTGCACCAGTGGCAAACGCACTTGCTGCGTTTGCACCCTCTCTTCTTTTTTCTTTTTTTTTTCATTTTAATTTCATTTTTTAACTTTATATAATAGAACGAAATAAATTAAAACCTATCACAATAAAATCTCCATCTCAAGATAAGTAATTCTAGATCCATTTTTCCTATTTTTATTAATTTTTTTAAAATGGGTTTTATGTCCTTTATAGTCATTTTACATTCTAACCATAGTTTTAACCGCAATTTTTACCAAACACCATAAAACAACTTCTCGTTTCCCACAACACTTTTCCAGAAGTACTTTCCACACAGAACTTTTCCCACAGTACTTTTTCAACTAGAACCGGAATACCAAACAGGCCTTTAGAGATCTGAGCTAGAAGCCCACTAGTTGGCCATCCCTCCAATAATAATAAGATAGTTGCAAGTTGTGTCATGCTTGTACTTTTTTTTTCATTCTGGTCCCATAAATCAGATGGTACCAATTACAAACAGCTTTCCATTGGATGGCTAGACCTGTCAATTAGACCTGGAGACCCGCGACCCGGTCCCGAGACCCTGGAATTCGGGCCGGGTCGGGTCTAAAAAACAGTCTCGAAAATTTTCGGGACCGAGTCGGCCTAAAAATTTTCGGGACGGTCGGGTCTACGGGTCTGACCCGGGACCCGACCATGACCCATTCTTAAAAAAAAAAAAACCTAATTTTTCTAATCCTATTCTTCCCACAGCCCGCACCTCATCCTTCTCTTCTTCCTCCAGCCATCCTCACCCTCACTCTCCACTGTCTCCACCATCCACATCGCCGGCCACTATTCCCTCCACCCACCTCGCCGCCCACCACACCAGTCCCTCCACTCCACCCACCGCGGAGTTTGGAGGATCGCTTTCATAGAAATCCTCAAGACGAGGTGCGGGCTGCGGGGGTGGGTTTCTTGGCTTTTGCTTGATTTGATTCTTTTGGTCAATTTATCATCTGGGCTTCATCCATATGTCCATGATTTCTGCCAAAGTTTATATTTTTTTTTTTCCAATTCCATAAGATGGTGATGTGTTTTTCATGTAAAACATGTACTATCATATTTGAATAGTTGATTATTATTATTATTATTATTATTATTATTATTATTATTATTATTATTATTATTATTATTATTATTATTATTATTATTAAAATCGAATACAATAAGGTGCATATTGAATACCCGTAGTAGATGCTGAATATCCATGTTTAGTTTTATTTTTGTGCTTAATTCTCCATAGATAAGGTGTAATTATGGATTTAGCTATAGGTAGAGTTGTTTCTTTTTGCAGCCTACCCTTGCTTAAAATCTGCAATTCATGAGCATTGCATACTGAAAACAGTACTTGACTCACTTTGTTGAAGTTTTCAGTAGCTTTTATCCATTTTGAATTGTGTTAGCTTTTGGTGTTTTAAAGGTTCCGGATATGGACGATACCAAGAAGCCTGAAGCTCATATGACATCAGCTGCAGCTTTCGAATTTTAAAAAAAAAATTAAAAAAAAAAGATTTTCGCCGGCCCGGGTCAGGTCCAGTCCCGGACCCGAGCCATTTTCCCGGGCCGAGACTGGGACCAATTTTTGGTTCCGTATTTTTTCCGGGCCGGGACCAGTCCCGGCTCCATTTTTCCCGGGTCTGTGGGGTTTCGGGTCGGGTCCGACCCGCAGACCCGCATGACAAATAAAAATGATGTTGCATTCAGCAATTACTAACATTTATGATATTGGATTCAGCTTTTAATCCACACAAATAAAAGCTATGAGCAAAAATAGTCAATTAGCCCACTACTTATAAAAGCAGGATGGGCGATATAATGTAACAATCAAAAGGGCTTTCATTTTTTTTTTATTTTCTAAAGAACAAACTTTTGATGATGCACATGGTATGCATTTAAGTAGAGCTTGGGTTGGAGAGTGGATTGGATTCATTACTTTCTGAGATTGTTTAGATTAAAAATGGACAACTCGTTACTTGACCACCACTTTTGCAAAGGTAACAATATTACTCCTAATCTAAAACAGTCAGGTCATAATGGCATGATGTAGTGAGATAGGTTAATTGATGTTTTAATTAGCTCTTAGCTATTGTTTTGGGATTTTGGCTTGCTGCGTTTATCTTGCGTTTTTGTGCCTCTGTTCCATCTTGGGATGGGGCTTCGGGTTTGTGATCCCTCGGCTCTTGCCTTTTTAGAGTATGAGTTCGGTCTCTTTTAGTACTAGTCTTCGTATGATAATTATTAGGGGTGTACACGGGCCGGTTCGGGCCGGTTCTTGGACTAGAACCGGACCGGACCGGAATTAACGGTTCTGGGCCTGGACAGAACCGGACCGGCCGGACTCTTACGGTCCGGGTCGGGCCGGTTCTGAATTTTCCGGGTCGGACCGGGCCGGTTCCGGTTCTGACCCGGATTTTTTTTTTTTTTTTTTTTTTTTTTTTTTTGAGGAGGAGTTAAGTTTAGAAGGAAAAAAGAAAGTGGGAGCCAAGAGGATTTGAACCTCTCCCCTTTAATATAATAGGTGAGGTGTTAACCATTAAACCAAATGGAAACTTTGATATCATTGTGCATATATATATATAAGACCATTTAAAGTATAAAATAAGACCATTTATATATTTTCGGTTCTACCGGTTCTCGGATTTTAAAGGTTGGAGAATTGGAACCTTAATTATTTATTGATAATAATTAATAAACTATATTATTAATAATTAGTAGTCTTACTTTATACACATTAACTATATAAATGGCTATTACAATTTACAATAATATATTACTAGTATGTGTCATCTTAACTATATAAATGGCTATTAAATTTTTTTTTCTTAGGTAATATAACATCCTTAATAAAATTTTGTATTTAAAGTAACAAATAAAAAGAAAAAATGAGGACTTTTAAATTTAATTGAGTTTAAAAGAAAAAAGAAAAAATGCATAATACATTAGTAATTTAAAAATTAATACAATTTAAATTAAAAGCATAAAACTCTAAACAATGTGTAAATTTTAATTTTATGACAATTGATAATAATTAGTAACTATATTATTAATAATTAATGGTCTTAATTTATACATATTAACTATATAAATGATTATTACAATTTACAATAATATATTACTAGTATGTGTCATCTTAACTATATAAATGACTATTAAAATTTTATTTTTTAGTTCATATAACATCCTTAATACAATTTTGTATTTAAAATAACAAATAAAAAGAAAAAAATGAGGATTTTTAATTGAGTTTATAATTATATTACTAGAAAAAATATATACATACATGAGAAATTTTAATATAATTTAGAAGGAAAAAAGAAAGAGAATGAGTTAAGTTTAGAAAGAAAAAAAAAGTGGGAGCCAAGAGGATTTGAACCTCTCTCCTTTAATACAAAAAGTGATGAGTTAACCATTGAACCAAATGGAAACTTTGATATTATTATACATATATATATATTTATATATTTTTTATATATATACTTCCGGTTCTACCGGTTCTCCGGGTCGGTTTCCGGATTTAGAGGGGTGGAGAACCGGACCGAACAGGAAGTTCCGGTCCGGTCCGATCCGGGTCAAAAAAAAAAAAAAAAACCCCGGATCGGTCCGGTCCGGGTCAAAAAAAGGCCGGTTCCGGATCGGTTCCCGGTCCGGGCCGGTTCTTGTACAGCCCTAATAATTATAAGAAAAAAAGAAAAAAAGAAACAGCTATAATGGGCATGGTATGGCCTTGTCATTGATTAAAACCCAAAAGGGACAAATAATAAAGGACTACTACCTGGCACTTAATGAAATCAAAGTTTTGAGCATTGGTTATTTATTGAGGCTCATTCCATTTCCACCACAGCTCACGCTCTTTTTCACCAAAGTTTAAAGTCTGCTACTGCAAGGGAAGAGAGAGAGGGAGAGCATCATTATAAATTTATATCCCATTTTCAAGATCTATGAACAGAACAGGTCTGCCTTTTTGGTCTTCACGGGTGTGAGTATGATCCTACATCACTTTTGTTTCCTCAAGCTGTCCCACTCCATCTATCACCATGCCTCCTTCTAGTTCTTCACCATCTAATAATTCTGTTCATACTTCTTTCCTCATTCTGTTGCTACTAATTATAACTCTAAACCCCTCAAATTCTGCAGCTAAAACCCCCACAACCAACAGCAACACCACCCGTGCTCATCCGCGGCCGCGCGGCCAGCTCACGGTTGATTACTATGCAAGAACATGTCCTCAGCTGGAGCAGCTTGTTGGTTCAGTAACTTCCCAACAGTTCAAAGACGCTCCAGTTTCAGGGCCAGCCACCATTCGCCTTTTCTTCCATGACTGCTTTGTAGAAGTACTAATCTATTCTCTCTTTTACAAATACTTACACTCTCCATAACAATTATTCTAAAATCTGGTTTCTTCTTTTTTTGAAGGGTTGTGATGCATCAATATTGATATCAGCAAAACCAGGAAGCAGGGGTCAGGATTTGGCAGAGATGGATGCAGAGGACAACAAGGATTTGAGAGAGGAAGGGATTGAGAGCATTAGGAAGGCCAAGTCCCTGGTAGAGAGCAAATGTCCAGGTGTTGTTTCTTGTGCAGATATTCTTGCAATTGCAGCTAGAGACTTTGTCCACCTGGTATCCCATCTATCAATTTATCTATCATCTACATTACATTTCTGCCTCTGCTTCCTCCTCTGTCTTCTCCATACCATAACATTTATTATCATCATACTCATTTACATATTTTTCCTTGTCATTTTTACCATTTAGGTGAAGTTAGACAGTATATATCACCATCAAAGGTCATCTGTAGCCAATTAAGAAAGCCTGACACATGATAGATTCGTGTCCCAGTTACCAGAACAGAGAATGATCCTGGAAATTTCACTTCCACAAGTGACAAGAAACCCAATTGTCATGTTAGATCAGGTGTATATTTGTCTGTTTGGTAATCTAATGGCTAGTCCAATACTCTGTTTGGTAATCTAGCTAAAAACATCTTTTAATCTGTCTGTTTGTATGATGAAATATTTTTTTAATGCACATAATTCCAAAGTATGTGAAGGTGAAGTGCAAGATTTTGACGAAGAAAATAAACACACCTGTTCTAAATCTAATAAAAAGGTGGAGTGCATCATCATTCATCAGAACATGCATGACATTCATATTCCAATGACACCCTCTTGTCTTTCTCATCACGGATGCTCTTTAAACTCCAAACAACTCAGGCAAACGTGCATGTAAACTCATTGGGTGAAAATCAGGTCATTTTGAAGCAAAACCCATATTTCATTTGATGGCCTTGAAATACCCAGATACTTGGCCTGGGTATTTGAAGCAAAACCCATATTTCATAACCTGTCTTGTTCTGGCAACTGGGTTTCTTATCCAAACACCAACATTGATAGACATTCTCAAATTCACGTAGCATGAGTGTATGGATGCGAGAGATATGACATTTTCAAGTAAAAATTTGTTGATTCAATCATTGTGTATAGAAAAGTTAACTGTTGCGAGCATTTTATCTTTTAATAGATCGACTCAATATGAATATGATCAGTCGTATATCTACCATGACAAATGCTAATACATTTACTGTTGATGTGGGTGACTCAGGCAGGAGGTCCTTACTACCAAGTGAAGAAAGGAAGGTGGGATGGAAAATTATCAATGGCATCAAGGGTGTCCTCCAATCTCCCTCGTGCAAATTCCACCATTGATGACCTAATAAAGCTCTTTAGCTCAAAAGGGCTATCAATTGAGGACCTAGTTGTCCTATCAGGTGCTCATACAATTGGGTTTGCACATTGCACCCATTTTGTCAACCGGCTCTACAATTTCCACGGCACTAAGCAACCTGACCCTGCCATTGACCCTCGGCTCCTAAAAGCTCTAAGAATGTCTTGCCCACAATTTGGTGGCAATTCGGACATTGTTGCACCATTTGATGCCACCACTCCATTTGTGTTCGACCATGCCTATTATGGTAATCTACAATCCAAATTGGGCTTGTTGGGCTCTGACCAAGCCCTATTTTCTGACCCACGGACTAAGCTCATTGTTCAACAGCAAGGAAAAGATAAACAGCAATTCTTTCAAGCATTTTCCTTAGCTATGGAAAAAATGGGTTCAATTGGTGTGAAAAAGGGATATACACATGGAGAGAAGAGGAAAGATTGTAGAATGCATGCTTTCTGATTAATTCTAGTTTTTTATTGTTAATTCTTTTTTCAAAAATTTTGTTCTATGTTGAAAGGTTTTTAAGGTTGTTGGTGTGTGCTGTGAGTTTTTTTTTGTTTGATCATAGGCTTGCTTGTGCATCGTTTTAGAGTTCTGAAAACATTTTTCAAGTAATGTTAAAAAAATAATCATATACATATTGTATCTCCAACATTGTTGAAAAATTATTTTGGGAAAAATATTCTAATTTTTTTGAAATATAAATACTTTTACACCTTAGTCTCTAAGGTTTGGACCATTTGTTTTTTTACTTTGATTGTTGTGAGACCTAATGTTTTCCTTAAACATAAACCCTTGAATTTTCAATCAACCAATTAAATTTCAAATATAACAACCAAATCCTTGAAAATCCACATACAATCTTCCATAATGGTACTGGAGGTGGTGGGCAAAGTACCAATCTGAGTTGTATAACCAAGCTCGTTGGAGCTTGTTGGTAATGACTGGGTCTTGTTTGTATTTAACGTCTCTTCTAGCACTTGGTGTGCAGTTGCATTTCTGGTTTCTATGTGTTTTGTGCTAATATGAAAATTAAACGGGTCGCTAATTTGTTAAAAAGGTCGAGTTTGGGCCATGTAAAAATTAGCTATTTTAAAGTTCAATTGAGTCCGTCTAAATATTTAGAGGGCTTAAAAAAAAAGTCTTTGAGTCCAACCCAGTTCGTTGAATAGCAAGTCTAACAGTAGCCAATTCAATTTTAATTACCGGTTCACAGCTGCTTCCTGCTCTTTGTACCGTTACGGTTATGCAACCGAAAATGGGAACCACCTTTCGTCATCGCTGCAGGACACAGCTGAAACGCCCCAAAACCATCGTCACATCCTCCGAGTCAGAGAAAAGAGATGGGTTTGGATTTTGTGGTTTTGATTCAACACCTATCATTCAAGGTATGCTTTCAATTTCATCTATTTAGAAAAATGGTGTTTGAATGGAAAATGAGCCCTTCCATCACTCGCGATTACCATCATCTCCAATAATGCCTAATATAGATTACTAGCAGTATATATAGGGGTAAAGGAGACGGAGTGATGGAAGGAAACTCGATGTCTTATCGGGGGATGTGGGGCGGATATGTATATTTTTGGCATTGGATAAATATGGTGGCTACATTAATAATTTGGTGGCTACATTATCTTTTACCCTTAAGAATTTAATGGACTAAATTTACAAATACTAGAAAATATTTTTTTTTTAATTGATTGGATAAATTTTATAACTTATAAAAAAGATAAAAACTATAATTAAAAAACACTAACTAACTTAAAAAAATATAAATATAATAATTAATTATAAATAATTTTTTTTAATAAAAATGAACAGGAAGGGAGTGTGAAAAAACACTTCCTGTGTGCGATTACTTCCTAATAGTTTTTTTTTAAAAATTATTTTTTACCACTGATCCATTAGCGAACAGAACCTCAGTAAAGGACGTCTTGATTTTTAAATGAATTTTGATTTCCATCTTATCAGTAGTTGACGCACCTCTTTGAGCTGATCTGATGTGTACTCGGATGTTGCTGATATGTGTAAGGTTTTTATATGGAATTATTACGTGGATTTTGATATGAATTCCAATTGCACAAATTGGAATTATAAATGGATTTCTCACTTTTGGTTGCCTCCCACAAATCAATTGCATTACACCTAAGATGACTTTTCTTTATGTATTAAAAAGGTTCAATAATTGTGTATTTTTTTCAAAATCTTTCAAATATATCCTTTGGTTGCGTTTTATTTTTTTCTGATAAAATAATTAGCGAAAAATAACGATGGAGGTAATACGAGAAAGCAGACAATTGTTTTAGTCACAAATAAGATAAGACATTTATTTAGACGATTTCTTTGAGATAGAGCATTCTTTCTTTCTTTCTTTTCCTGGCAGTGAGCACAACCTTTGTGTTAATTAATTAATCCATGCGAACAACTTGTGGATAGTGGTTAGGCGGATTCTCTACGTCGCTTGGTTAGTGTTTCCTGAGCAGAGCGCTGGGATGCGTTGTTCATGTTGTAGCGCGTGTACACTTTCGTTCCTGATCGCAAGTATACATCTCCTCCGCCAGATTCATAATTGCTTATCTGAGGAGGCGTGATGTATATAGCATTTGGCATGTGTATTATGGCAAACTTGGGATTCTCTCTTCAGATTCCTTTCCTTGGTTTGGTACTGTTCCTCCGAGTATTTTCCTTACTTATTTTAGGTGATATATAAGGGATGCTTCTATTACGCTTGATGTAAGTTATAAGTCTTTAAATTTGAATTTAAATATATTCGAATGCCTAAAAAAGCATAGAGGATATAGGAAAAAATCGAAAATATATGAATGATGGTTGCCGAAACCGTCAAAATAAAATAAATACAATCTATCATGCACATGTAGTTTTAAAACAGCAGCAAGTGGTAAAAGGATCGTTCCTCAGGGATTCGGTGGATAAAATCAATTCTTTGTCTTATCAAAAAGAGGGTGGTAAATACCAATATAAGTTGTTTGTATGCAATAATTAAAAGAAAAAAATAAAGAAAGCAATAAACAGATAATTGAGTGTAACAAATGGAGGAAACTTCCCAGTAAGGATTCTACCTAGCCCATGATTCACTTAGACTGATCATTGACGCAAAAGTGTTAAACACCCACTTATAGGACGACTATAGAGATCAGGTATGGGTCACCTAGATCTCCTGCTTTCCTCCTACACAAGACTTCCAAAGAGACACTCTATTGGAAGTCCCTAATCATCCTAACAATCCTAAGAGACACTCTATAGGATTTAATCAGGGCAATTGATAGACACAGGGAAAAACCTAATCCCAAGCCTGGGATAGAGAATCGTGTCTATCCTATACACCAGATCTGATCCTTCTTCTAGCTGTCACCAGCTAGTCCCCTTCGTATCCTCTTCGATAATGTAGACTCCAAAATCTTAGAGGAAGACTGTAATTACTCAAGTTCTAGGTGAAGATGATCAAGCTTTACTCAAAACAAAAATAAACTAGCATGTT
The DNA here is from genome assembly GCA_963691705.1 of Viola odorata. Taxonomy (NCBI): domain Eukaryota; kingdom Viridiplantae; phylum Streptophyta; class Magnoliopsida; order Malpighiales; family Violaceae; genus Viola; species Viola odorata. Next base: position 13,969,663 of record OY829543.1, read on the forward strand.
ATCAAGAAAGACAAGAATATAAGTGTGATGTGTGTGAAGTACGATTTGATCTCACAATCACAGAATCATGGGCTTCGAATCCTTACTAGAAAGAGATTGTTTAGCCTAGCATCAACATAACAATAATAAATAAATAATAAAACGCATAAACCGTAATTGAAATTGAATTAAAGAAGAAAATAGAATAAGAGTTTGAGCTGCAACAACGGCAGAACGTGAATAAGGAAGAAGATCCCCTTTTCTTCTGCCCAGCAGCTGATTAAATAATAACCTAACTGTTTCTAATCTCCTAGAAACTAGGTAAGGATAGAATAAAATAAAATCGAATAAAATCTAATTGTTTTTAAATGGAAGAGTTCTAATCGGAGAGTGATTTCTTCAAAATAAGTCTTCTGGAAGTAGACAGCTCGCATCCAGCTCACGGCCCAAGCCCAGTCTGACTTCTCATTAATTCAGTTGACTCTGGTCAATGCTTCTAGTTTCTTTCCTTATCCCAGGTCTGGGATAGAATAACTCTGCGACCATCAAAACAACTCTAATAAAGGCTCTTCTGACTCCTTTTGAATAATTCTGCTTCTCAGCAGCATATCTGTGGAAAAGGAGAGAAAAATCAGCATTTAGCAGTATCATCATCCCAAAACAGAAGTGAAAAGATGATGAAAAGATGACATTTTAGCGCTTTATCAAATCCCCCACACTATCTTATGCTTGCCCCCAAGCATTTCTACCTAAGACACAACAAAACAAAGCAAAACACATACAAACAAAGACCAATCAGTACCGACTTCAGAACACCCAATTCATCACATGAGATCCACAGATACTTAAGTTCATAGCTCCATCCTATATTACCAAGGCTTAACCAAGACCCCAAACTCACCTAATCTGATATAGTACCATAATCGAGCGCTTAGCGATCAAACCTTGCAATTGAAAACACACAAAACAATTCCCATTTCCTTCTACCACCCCCTTCACATTGACTGAATTGAAGATTTTCGGCCCACCCCTTAATCATTTTCTATTTGCTCCTTTCTTCTGCCTTCATTTATATTTTTCTTAATTTTATCAGCTGTAGTTTCTTGGGTACTCTTGCTTAAATGAGGCATGAGCACTAAGACATTCATATATATATATATATATATATATACATATATATACATATATATACATATATATACATATATATACATATATATACATATATATATATATTTCCCAGAGCTGATTGTAGTTCCTTGGATATTCTTGCTTAAATGAGGCATGAATACCAAAGCAGCATCATAACATTTACATTCATAATTTTTATCAGCTGTAGTTTCTTGGGTACTCTTGCTTAAATGAGGCATGAGCACTAAGACATTCATATATATATATATATATATATATATATATATATATATACATATATATATATATATACATATACATATATATATACATATATATATATATTTCCCAGAGCTGATTGTAGTTCCTTGGATATTCTTGCTTAAATGAGGCATGAATACCAAAGCAGCATCATAACATTTACATTCATAATTTTTTTCATAGCTGCTGAAGTTTTTTTTTCCCAAAAGTTCTCTGCTTATTTTTGCTTAATGAGGCAATAATATCAGAGCATTTAACATTTTAAGCTTCTTCTTTATTAAACCACAAAAATGATTTCAGGGACAGGCCTATAGTGATAATCAATGTGTCAAAGGCAGCAGGGTAAAGAATGCCAGTTCTGTATGTTTCCTCTCTTAAGATTCAATCATAAAGCCCAAGTATCATGACCCTATGTAGATTAAGTGAGTTTCACAAGTATTGGAAAGATTATACCTTGGTAATAATGCATGGACCTATGAACTCAAACATCTTTTGTTTCCTATGTGATGAAGTGCATACTCTGAAACTGATTTTCATGATCTTTGTTTGGACAATACAAAATTTATCTACAAACATGCAATAAAATCAGAACAAAGCATGCTCAAGACAAATAGACACGACACGCAGGCAAGAATTGAAAAACAGACCACAAAAATAGACTCGAAACTGACTGACTCAAACAAGTAATCAAAACAGGTCATCAACACAAAGAGTCCTCCCCCACACTAGATGACACTTTGTCCTCGAAGTGTGAGAAAGGAAAAGACTCAACGTTAATGGAAATAAAAGAAATAAAAAGGAAAGGAAGTACCCGCGGCAATCATGGGTCGGGCGGGAAGGTGGATCTTGCATAAGCTTCTCTATGAGCGTTCTGTCCAGGGTGGTGTTATGCTTCTGCTATTCTAGAATGAATTTCAAGGTTTTATTCTGCTCATCATAACCAACTCTTCCCTAGGTCTGGGTACCTGGTCATTCTGTGGCCCCCCTGCTTGACCTGGGAACGAGTCAAGTCTGATTATTCCTCTTCATTCTTTGCACCTGCCAAAGAAAATCAAACACTCCACTAGAATTCTCCAAATGATGGTAACTTTATTCAAACAAAATGACTTAAATAAAAGACTTGGGTTGCCTCCCAAGAAGCATCCTGTTTTAATATCTTGGACTAGATACTGTTCTTGTTCAATCTCCAGTAGGTAGGTTGTGGATTACATCACTGGTGTTAGCTATCCTCCATTCAACAGCCTCCTTATACTCCATTATTCTCACATGCTCTTCCTCTTCCAGTTCTGTCAGCCTGCTGGAAATTTTCACTGGCAGGCTCTTTTCCAGACCTGGGATAAGGTCCTTCAGGTGATCTGGTAAAATTTTCAGCTCCAAGTTTGTGTTCTGCAAAACTGAAGGGAGAAGTGTGTTATTAGTGATTGTCAAATCCAGAATATTAGGAATATTGATATCAGAAGGAAAGTTAGAATGATCAAGCTCAAAAATAGATTCTTTAATTTCTTCTCTGATTTCAAAACTTTCCTCCATCTCAAGCATTTTCGGCTTGTCAATGTCTCTGCTAAGAACACAATCCAAGGGGTCAGTAGCAATAAATTCATGAATATTATCAGCATCAGGATCAATAATATCTATGCAATTAACATTATACATGTCTTCAGGAAATCACATGACATCATACTTATTAAAAGTAATAATCTCGCCACTAAATTCCAAAGTCAAGCATCCTCCAAACACATCTATCTTAGCCCTAGCAGTCCTCAAGAAGGGTCTGCCTAATAACATTTCAGTAGACTTAGAGGTTTGTTCATTACCCATATCCACCACATAAAAATAAGCAGGGAAAACAAAATCGTTGACCTGCACCAACACATCCTCAATGACACCTACAGGGTAGATAATAGATCTATCCGCTAACTGAATCACAAGCCTAGTTTCTTTTAACTCACCAATATTAAGACTTTTAAAAAGAGTTAATGACAACACATTTATTCCTGCCCCTAAGTCACACAATGCCTTCTCAATAGTCTGATCCCTAATCTTACAAGGGATCACAAATGTCCCCCCATCTTTGCACTTGTTCGGCAACTTTTTCTGGAAAACGACAGATACGTTTTCATTCAGGTTTATTCTTTCTACCCCTGCAAGCTTTTTCTTATTAGTGCATAGCTCTTTTAAAAACTTTGCATACTTAGGAACCTGTGATATCATATCAAGTAAAGGAACATTAACGGCTACTTTTCGAAATAAATCTAAAATAACTTTTTCTTCATTTACCTTCTTGGCCTTTTCAGACCTATCAGGGAAAGGAAGATGGATTACCTGTTCCTTTTTTAGTACGGATACCTTAGGAGTAGGGGTTACCTTGACTTACTTTTCTGAAATTACTCTGCCTCTGGTTCCATTAGGTCTGATGGTGGTGTAGCTGAATGCTTCTTCCCCGGCCCTGGGGAAAGGGTTGTTCTTTCTGGAATTTCTGTCCCACTCCTCAACGTCATGGCTGAGACATTATACTTCGGGTTATCAACTGTAGTTGATGGTAGCCTACTGCCCCGCTCCTGGTTGTTAATGTTCAACTGCGAAATCTGTCTTTCTACATTAGAAATGGATGCTTGGGTGGATTTCATGTATTGTTTAAGTGTTTCACTTAGAGAATCAACAATGGTTTCAAGAGGTTGTTGTGGGACTGGGTGTATGAGCATGGGATCTTGCAGGTGGTACTGATGTTGTTGTTGTGGTGGTGCCCAATTAAAGTTTGGGGGATACTCCCATCCTTGATTGTAGTTGTAGGCATTCGGCCAAGGGTATGATTGGAAATCGGGTACTCCATATCCATATGTGGATTGTTGCATTTGATCTGCAATAGAAGAGATACGAACGTGTAGGATATTTATTTTATTGTCTATGGATTTTAACCATACCTCTATTGCGTTAGCCATCTGAGTGCAGATGTGCTCTCTCTCAGGTTTGGGAGAGAGTCCAGTGACTGATTGTGTAGAACTTTCCTCTGGATATGTTTTTTTTTTTTTTTGTCCTCTGTCCTTGTTGATCTCTGGGTTGCTTAATTGCTAACGAGAGGACCTGTTCATAAAACAACAAAGAAAACCAATTAATACCGTTGAATCCCCGGCAACGGCGCCAAAATTTGATGGTTGCCGAAACCGTCAAAATAAAATAAATACAATCTACCATGCACATGTAGTTTTAAAACAGCAGCAAGTGGTAAAAGGATCGTTCCTCAGGGATTCGGTGGATAAAATCAATTCTTTGTCTTATCAAAAAGAGGGTGGTAAATACCAATATAAGTTGTTTGGATGCAATAATTAAAAGACAAAAATAAAGAAAGCAATAAACAGATAATTGAGTGTAACAAATGGAGGAAACTTCCCAGTAAGGATTATACCTAGCCCATGATTCACTTAGACTGATCATTGATGCAAAAGTGTTAAACACCCACTTATAGGACGACTATAGAGATCAGGTATGGGTCACCTAGATCTCCTGCTTTCCTCCTACACAAGACTTGCAAAGAGACACTCTATTGGAAGTCCCTAATCATCCTAACAATCCTAAGAGACACTTTATAGGATTTAATCAGGGAAATTGATAGACACAGGAAAAGACCTAATCCCAGGTCTGGGATAGAGAATCGTGTCTATCCTATAAACCAGATCTGATCCTTCTTCTAGCTGTCACCAGCTAGTCGCCTTCGTATCCTCTTCGATAATGTAGACTCCAAAATCTTAGAGGAAGACTGTAATTACTCAAGTTCTAGGTAAAGATGATCAAGCTTTACTCAAAACAAAAATAAACTAGCATGTTATCAAGAAAGACAAGAATATAAGTATGATGTGTGTGAAGTACGATTTGATCTCACAATCACAGAATCATGGGCTTCGAATCCTTACCAGAAAGAGATTGTTTAGCCTAACATCGACATAACAATAATAAATAAATAATAAAACGCATAAACCGTAATTGAAATTGAATTAAAGAAGAAAATAGAATAAGAGTTTGAGCTGCAACAATGACAGAACGTGAATAAGGAAGAAGACCCCATTTTCTTCTGCCCAGCAGCTGATTAAATAATAACCTAACTGTTTCTAATCTCCTAGAAACTAGGTAAGGATAGAATAAAATAAAATCGAATAAAATCTAATTGTTTTTAAATGGAAGAGTTCTAATCGGAGAGTGATTTCTTCAAAATAAGTCTTCTGGAAGCAGACAGCTCGCATCCAGCTCACGGCCAAAGCCCAGTCTGACTTCTCATTAATTCAGTTGACTCTGGTCAATGCTTCTAGTTTCTTTCCTTATCCCAGGTCTGGGATAGAATAGCTTTGCGACCATCAAAACAGCTCTGATAAAGGCTCTTCTGACTCCTTTTGAATAATTCTGCTTCTCAGCAGCATATCTGTGGAAAAGGAGAGAAAAGCCAGCATTTAGCAGTATCATCATCCCAAAACAGAAGTGAAAAGATGATGAAAAGATGACATTTTAACGCTTTATCAATGAAGCTTGAATCCGTTTCTAGACTCATGTCAAATATTCTTATATATCTATTTTGTTTAGTGAACTTCGCATGTGCCATAATAATGGTAAATATGAGAGATTATGTATTGCTAGAGAGGAGCAACATGTAGAAATTAAGAATTAATGCAGTTTCAAATACATATAGAAATTAAATAAGGGCACCATGTACATGCCTGGAGTTGATAAGTTGATTGAAAGATTAGAAGATGTTCTTGCAATAGAAGCAGACTTGATATGGCGTGTTCCTGGTGAAGTTGGAAGGAGCGGACATCACCCACATTGGCTGGTGTCGGCCATTCAGCTATGACCCTTATCTTCTCCTTATCCACCTTGAGTCTGAACGCACCTACAATGAAGCCAAGAAAGTGGACTTCTTCCAAACACAATTCGCATTTGGACAATCTAGCGAAAAGCTGATGTTTCCTAAGAGTTAGGAAAACTTGGTGCAAGTGGTCAAAGTGGACGAGTGAAGAAGTGCTATAGACCAAGATACCATCAAAATACACCACTACAAACTTTCCTATAAATGGCCTAAGCACGTGATTCATTAAGTGCATAAAAGTACTTGGTGCATTTGTAAGGCCGAAAGGCATTACCAACCATTCATAAAGACCAAATTTGGTTTTAAAAGCCATTTTCCATTGGTCTCCCTCATGCATTTTGATTTGGTGATAACCACTAACTAGGTCAATTTTAGAAAAAATTGTGACGCTACTCAGTTCATCAAGCATGTCATCTAAATGAGGGATGGGGTAAGAGTATTTTACCGTAATCTTGTTGATGGCGTGACAGTCCATGCACATGCGCCAACTCCCATCCTTTTTGGGCACAAGGAGCACTAGGACGGTGCAAGGGGAGAGGCTCTCCTTAATGAAACCCTTTTCCAGCAGCCCCTCAATTTGTGTTTGGAGTTCGTGAGTCTCCTTTGGGTTGCAATGATACGCCGGTCTGTTTAGCAGCGTTGAACTAGTTAAGAAGTCAATGCGGTGCTCAATGCCACGTATGGGTGGCAGCCTATCGGGGAGTTCCTCCAGAAAGATGTCCTTGAAATCTGTCAAAAGAGAAGACACATTGCTAGGAAGAGAATGATTAGTGTTAGCTGCAAGTAAACAATTGTCCTTGAACCTAATTGGGATACAAGGTTTGCGTGAAATATGTGTGCCTCACATCTTTGCCCTTAGCAAACAAACTCACTTTTTTGTTCATTTTCACTCCACTCACACGCTCACTAGCTTGCTTACTGCTTTCAAGCCGTGTATTTTCACTCAAGCTTACACAACTCTCCTTTTTCTCTTCACTCGGCGCATGCTCTATGTTTTCATGCCCGCTCTTTTGCTCACTTTCAGTGCTTACTTTCTTCACTCCGCTCCACTCATCTCTCTTTTGAAAGGAAGGAGAAATTTTAAACAAGGCATACGCCTTCTCCAAAGTGAGCTGGTCCTCAAAGACTTGACTAGGAGGAAGTGGGGGAATAAGAAACTTTCAGTTTCCATGTTCCAGCTTGTAGGTGTTTCGGAAACCATCATAGATGACCCGCCGATCAAACTGCCAAGGTCTACCCAAGAGAAGGTGGCTGGATTGCATCGGTGCGACATCACACAATCTTTCATCCATGTAAGTTCCAATTTGAAAGGGAATAAGGGCTTGTTTGTGTACCTTGACCATGCTGGTCTCATTGAACCAATTGAGAGCGTATGGTTGTGGGTGTTTGGATGTCGCGAGACCCAAAGAGTGGACAAGGAGGTTGCTGGCCACGTCCGCGCAGCTTCCATTGTCCATAATGATGGATATAACCAGTGTTATCAGAACCGGATCGGACAACGAACCGGACATGAAAATTTGGTGGTGCAACCGGGTTGAACCGGGTTCGACTGGATTGTAGATACTGGTCCGTTTTGAACCGTTCACACATTGAACTATTAAATCTTAGATAATTGAACCAGATTAAACCGGATTGAACCGGCTGGTTTTTACTGTAGCATTTTATAATATATCAAAATTTATTATTAAGATTGAAAAAGAAGTAAAACGGCGTCGTTTTGGGTCATGTCAAAATGGCGCCATTTTGGGCCGGGTCAAAACGGCGCCGTTTTGCTTTGGCTCTGATATGGGCTCGTAGGCCGTGTCAAAACGGCGTCGTTTTGACACGTCATCAAACCAGCCGGTTCGATAGAAAACTGGCCGGTTCGTTAAAAACCGACTGAGTCTACCGGTCCGACCCGGGTCAATGGCAAATTCGGTCCGATAGCTGAATCGGACCGGAGAGGTGAAAAATCCTGGTTGAACCGGCCGGTCCGGTCCGGTTCTGATAACCATGGATATCTCGCCTATGGAACAAGTTGTCCCTTTGCTCCATGACTTCATCATCTTTTTTTATCATCATACTCAAGCTGCGCCGGATGACCAAGCACTTTTCCATGTCGCGGGGAGGAGGTGTTCTTAACGGTAGGTCTATGGCGTGTTTAAACATTGTTTTCTACCATAGGAATCATTCCCACATCATTTGAAAATTTGGGTGTTCTTGAGAAATTCTTGTCTTTTAGTGTCTTGATCTTTGGAAGAACACAATTGCTGAAATATTTTGTGTTTGTGTGCATCAAAGTGGTGTTTAATTCATCTTTTTTAAGTGTATTTGCTGCTTAAGTTATTGGAGCCTCCTATGGTGGCCTTGAGAGCCATGTGGACTTAATTGTATTCTTACTAAGTGCCGAAATTGCTTGTCCAACCCTATTCGGCCACATCACTTGAATTGTGAGCCTAGTATTTGCTTCAATTGTGAGCCAAGCATTTCAGCTTGCTCACTACTCTAGGTCGGCCCTAATTAGCTCCTCTACACTTTGTGTGATTGTCATACACGTCCACCTCACATTCCACTTCACTTGCTTGGTCATCCACACATTTAGTGACACATCATCTTCACTTGCCACATCACATTTTTGGCTCATAGTGAAAATTTTTCAAAGCAAAAACTACTTGTCTCTCACTTTATCTTTTAAAATATTTGTCATACAAGTGAGTCTTCTTCACCCTTTGCAAAAACAGAACACAAAAGAAGGGAACTAAAAGATTTGATAAAAAAAAAAAAGGAAAAAAAAAGTGATCAAGTTCCTCACTTCTAAAAAAAAAAAAAGAGAAGAAAAACAAAGGAGTCATAAGCAAGAAGCTACTTGTGTATGTGCATTGAAGTGAACTACATTGCTTTTCAAGTGTCCTTGTGGAAGAACAACAATTTCAGATTTTATGTGGTACTTTCAAATTCGGATTTCACTTTGTGTTTGCAATTTCTGATTGTAATTTTTCTTTTCCTTTTTCCTTTTCTTCTTGAGTTGTATTTTGAGCCAGCCTTTCCTTAAGTGTCTTGAGTTTTCTTCCCTTGTTTCCAACACTATTTCTACTTTAGGCTATTGAAATTCAATGCATCAATCCCTTGAATTTCATTTCGGCTTTCTCTACCTTTCTTTCTAAACTAGTTTTCCTTACTTTCCTTATGCTGTTTTGTGTCTTAGAGTGTTTGCTAAGCTACATTACTTGGTTTTACTTGGAGATACGAGTGGGTGAGTTAGTGAGAGCATTAGAGAGTTTGTGTGACACACGAGCGCCCAAATACGTGAGGGAGCGACTAACCCTTTATTTCTTTGTTGAATTGCGTTTGTTTCTTTTTGTAGGTACTTTCTATTATGTCTTTTGATATTGGCCCGGGGATAGTCACTGAAATGGAACCAGCCACCTCCACTTCGGACTTAGATCACATATCACACCACTTAGAGGATCTAATCCATCAAGGAGAAAGCCTCGCAAAATCCAACTTGCCCATTTTGGAGGCCCTTGCCACACTACTCCCACTGGCGGCCAAACAACCACCTTCACCCTCACCTAGCCTAAGCCTAGACACTTTAAACCACCAAAGACCTCAATCACATGACCCGCTCCTTAGGGACTACTCTTGGTCACAACGGCAATGTGACTTAGAGGCAAGCGCGGGCGAGTGTAGTACGAGCCTCGGGGCTGACCTTTGGGAAGGCGCGCACCCCTCTTCTAGCCTAGCCCCCATCAGCCACCTCATCACACATGGCAGCCGTGACATTGACCTAACCCTATAGAAAACAAGAATCAAGGTGTTTGAACCGAAGAAACTCAAGAAAATGAAGTTTTAACCGAAGAGAGGAACAGATGTGAAAATCAGAAAAATTTTCGGCCAAAATTGATAAGCACACGGTGGAAAATATGGATCCAGTCGTGAGAAGAGAGTTACTAACCTAGAAGACGATTTGGAGCTCCGCTACCACTTGATAACATTCAGCCCTCCTTTGAATGGATTGAGGCCGAATGAGTTGATGAGCTTCGGATCTAGTCTCCTTTGGGAGATTGATGATTCTTGATCGGATGAAGATATTGAACTCGGAATGGATGGATGTATGCGGAATATTTGGATGTAAGGGAGTGTTTAAGGCAGCGGCAATTAGATGGATGAAGTCGGATAGGATTTATGGAAAACAATAGATTAACTTGCTCACAAATGTTTACAAGGATCAATAATCGAAACCTTCCCTTAATTGATCAACAATGATCAAGCCGAAATGTGTTAATTGCTTGAAAGAAGACCGGATTTAAGATCCCTAAGGCAAAGCCAACTAAATGGTCTTGAAGGAGATAAACTCACAATTAATTCAAAGACAAGGTATAAAAGAGGCTAAGTCCTTCTATTTATACCTTGGGAATTATGACATGGAAAAACCTACACTACCCTTCACTTAAGTGGTAGACCGCGGGCTTGGAGTGGATGGGCTTGGCGTCCTAGCGCATGGGCTTGGAAGGCGAGCGCTTGGCCACGAGGCTGCCGAGGCTTCTCATGGGATGCTAGGGCGCGGGTGCGGGAAACCTCACGGGTTGCTAGGGTTCGGCGCGGGAGACGTCATGGCTAGATCGGCCTTCCCATGAGACTCCGCGATAGTGTTCTCGGTGCGGACACAAGTCACCCAATGGTCTCGGGCTGCTGTATTGGCCTCTTCGGCCCTCAAGGTTCTCAATAAGACGACCACTAATCCCTTGCTGCGAGTGGCATATCCGTGTGATCCCGTGCTCGTATCACATGATCACCACCTCTACGAAGTGCCACAGGCTAAACGTGCCCACATGGACCCCTAAGAGAAATGGTGTCAGGCAGTTTTTCTTTGAAGTTCTCTACAAATTTTGTTGGGATTTTCTGTGAGAACAAGAAAAGTTTTATCAGTCACAAAACAAGGCATTTTAAAGGGTTTAGCAACAGTAACAAGAAAGTAAAAGAAGCTGCACTCACCACTTGGTTTTGAAAATCCTTCGTCAACACTTTGAGAAACTGGTGCCTGGTGGGTTCAAATTCTGTCCAATACCTTTGTTGTGCTGCTGACATTTTAGTAATTTTCTACAATACAGAAGAACAAGAATCTGGTCAGAACTTAATCCTCCGATGAACAACATGGGCATTGCAAATTTTTTAGCTCCCCCTCACCGAAAATTATGTACTAGTCTTCGTGTTCCATCTTGACACGCGTTTCCCCCTTATGTAAGGTACATTGATCGGTAGACAACCTCATAACTTGCTGAGAACAAGAATTTGCCTAATATTATGTGCAACAAGTACTAGACTGCTTCTTAAATCAAAACTCAAGTACTAAACATAACAGCTAAAAGATACGGAACAGATAATCATTACCAGTGACAACACCTGGAAACCCATAAAGATGATGGGAATAGAATGGATGGTTCAGATCTTTTGAAGGCAAACAAATTAAAACAGCTAATTAACAAGTCTCTAATCAAAATAAAGAGCTTACCAAAATGATCTTTGGTTAGTTAGTTTTTCCAGAATCAAGAAACTTATCTCCTGTCCTCCTCAATCTTGCAAGAACACCACCAAAGAGGAAGAGAACAAGAAATGAAAAAACTGAAACTCAAAGCAAGTTTTCTTCTAAGAAGTTCAAATTGTCATACAACGAAGTTGATGGTGATAGGAAGAAGGTGAGTAGATAAAAATTCAAGTCCCAACGTCCACATTAACTTTCCAATCCACTATCTGTTGTTTGTCACTGTTTTCATTCCTGTTTTGTGGTGAAGGATCATGAACATAGTAGAGGAAATATTTCTACTTCCAGGTACTGATGTACATACATACTACTGTGATATTCGAAGTTCCATCTTGGGATAAAAGCTAACAAGTTCTCACATGAATGCTCTGTAGTCCATACTGGATTTTTTTTTTCACTCATTTTTTTCTAACATTTTTTTTGGGTGGTAGGCAGGAATGTATGATTTTTTCTATAAACAATCCTGCTAGAATATTATTTATTTATTTTTATTAAAGATGTTAATTCTTTAATACTAATATTTATTTATTTTATTTATATCTTTAGACTTTGATGAAGATTTTCAAAAAATGAAGGAAAAATTGTTGATAAAATAGATAAAGAAAATGATGTTGGTAACATGTTTGACTAATATAAAAAAAATTGATTTTTTTTTTTTTTGAGAAACAATTATGAAAAAATTGACACATGAAATCTCAAACACTTGGTAATGTTGTGAATTGGTTACAATATTATTTGACATTTTACTTTTAACTTTTAACCTTTTGTAGCAATTGACTTAGGATGGGTCGATAAGCATGAGCCTAAACTGGCAGGAGAGCCCAACAAGCAACTACCAAGTTTAAGCTCAAAGTCCAAAACGGAGGAATGTAGCCTTCAGCAGCAACCTCTTGTTGCTCCTCTTGCTGGTCGTCCGCCTACTCACTTTCCTCCCTCCGCATTCGCAAGCCAACCTCTGCCTCCGCCGCCAGAAGGCCGCTCATCAGAGCCATGAGAGCTGTCGTCCAACGAGTCACCTCTGCCAGCGTCGAGGTCAGTCACTCAGTCTCACCCCCCTCAACCTAGTCCGCACCACTCCCTCACAAATTCACAATAGCTGTTGGGTTTCCTTGGGCAGGTCGAGGGACGCATCGTATCTGAAATCGGACCGGGTCTTCTCGTCCTCATCGGCGTCCACGAATCCGACACCACGGCCGACGCCGATTACATGTATGTTTCTACGATTGTGGTTATTCTTTCTAATTTTGTGTAGAGATGTATACTCATGTTTTGGTTCGTTTTGTTTTTGGGCGTTTCTAAATGAAAAAAAATGTGCAGATGCCGTAAGGTGCTGAATATGAGATTGTTTAATAATGAGGAAACAGGCAGAGTATGGGATCATAATGTAATTTTTGTCTCCATATTTGTTAGAAGTTGTATGTTGATGAATTGTACTTCTTCTTAATGATATGGGTTTAGCTGGTGCTGGTTTCAATTTCTCAACTGTATTTGTGCAGGTTATGCAAAAGGATTATGGAGTTTTACTAGGTAATCTTGTTGAATGCAAATGAATTATGTAAACAAGAATGAGGAGAATTTTATGAAAGGCTGGTGCTTTTCGGTTGTTGTTGTTTTTGGCAGTGAGTCAATTCACATTGTATGGGACATTGAAGGGGAACAAGCCAGATTTTCATGTGGCAATGCCTCCCCAAAAGGCGAAACCATTCTACGAGTCTGTAGTTGATAAATTTAGGAAATCTTACAAACCAAATGCAGTCAAAGGTATATTTGTATCATTCATCTTTCTGCATTGTTTTTTTCTTGGTTAACTTGTCATGAGTAAGTTGAAACTCTTTATGAGTATGATCAGTGTATTCTGTATCTATTCTCTATTTGATTTCTTTTTTGTTTGATGTTGTGTAGATGGCGTGTTTGGGGCAATGATGAAGGTGAGACTAACCCTTCCTTAATGGATTTCTTCTTTATCCCTAGCCAGACACTTTGTAGTTTTTGATATTTTGAGTTGTGTGGCAGGTTAGTTTAGTGAATGATGGACCAATAACAATGCAACTTGACTCACCGCAATCATCAAAGTGAGTGTACCACTCGAATTTTTCTTAGCTAGCAACTAAGATGATTTGCCTACTTAATGCATCTGCCACTTAGTTGTCTTTGCTGAATATGTTAAACCATTTCAGGAATTCAAACGAGACAACAGCGGAAGAATGATGAATTGGTTAGCTCGTTGGCTGACGCCTGATTTAAGTTGAAGGCTTGAAGCTCTCCCTATTTGTTATGGTGTTTGACTTTTAATGAAAGGGACTCAAGTTTATTGTAAGATACATTCAATTGTTATATCAACATGACCAAAAAGCCTACATGCTCTTTTTCGGTTGTATAATGTTGTCTGCGTGACCTTAAATTCCAGTAAAAAATATGCCAATTTATCCTCCTTTCGGTACAAGAATTGTCAAAATGCTGTTGGTTATTAGGAACTAAGAGCCTGTTTAAAAACACAAGATCCCTCCTACAGCCCCGATTAAGCCTGTTAGGACAACCTAGGCTGAATTATTGTGCGACACTACGCCTAGGCCTCAATTGAACCTGTTGGAAAGAAACCTAGACCACCATTGATTCTATAACAAGATATAAGAAGTGCATTGACCAATTTGGGAAAGAACTCCGCACCCAAATCGTTGCATTACGAATAAATGGCCAAGCTGCATGATAGCAATGTTACAACGTATTCATAACTACAACTAACGCAGAAGCTGCCCAAACCCTACACCTGATCAATAGGGCCATGTGATCATCATAGTTAGTACAAAAAGCAAACTTTGTATCATTATAAGTAGCTTAACCTGCTTAATTTAGCAGCAAAAGCAGAACACAAGAAGTCTTTAAAAAGAGCGCTTAATTTAGTAAGGATTCAATCAAGTTGTGGATTGCTTGATAGGATAGTTGCAGCTGTACATAGTGCATCCTTCCCAGATGGCAAGATCTCCATCTTCCTGCACCATGATCACGTTTATCATTACATTTTGTTATTTCTTGGATGCATGTGATTCTGATATGAATAGTAATTGTACTAGCATGTCAACGATTCAAGGTTTTCGCATTCCACTTAAGAATAACGCTATGGCTGCGTCCACACGTCATAATGAGAGAAGGAATACGATATCCAAGCAAATGAGCTATGAACAAGTTTCAGGACTCCTATGCTGTTACTTCTCTCATGCCAAGAATCTCGTAGTTCATGATTGTTACAATCTCTTAATACCTCAAAATGAATATGTATATAAATAAAAGTTAGTTCTTACAAGAAATAAAGCAGAGCCTTACTCATAGGTTTGCCTCAACATTTCAAATGCAGAGATCATATCAGCAGATATTTCCTCAAGAGAGAAGCTTCCATCACCTTTGTGGTCATGTCTTTCAGACAAATTTAATGACAAATGTGCCTGAAAAGAGTCAAAAGGACCTAAAGAAATCAAAGCTAGAATTGTTAAAAATCATTAACAACCTACTGCAACACAAAAACAGCAAAGACATCTTCAAGAACTGCAGGGAAAGAAAACAACAATCACCTGGAACGCAAGTGCTAGGAGCACCTGTACCACATCGGAACCCATCTTTTTAGTGATGTTTCTTGTGCTGGTGATACTTGAAAAGCACTATAAAACTCCTCTTAGTGATGCGTCCTCCGCAGAACTATTTGACTTCCGAGTTCGAGTGGGTCGCTAGAACAGGGTACAGTTCAGTAAGAGGAAAACAATGAAAGGGAGTTTTTACTTCCACCAACAAGTTTAAAAAAAGATACCAAGTGAAAAATAGAAATAATTAGCAATAATTTAAGAGCTTACTTTAGAAGTGTATTTTGAGATGTACTGCAAAATAATGTCAAGCTTCCACTTTGGGTCATTAAATTTGTACTAGAGTTCTGGTACAAATTTTCTGCTTTTGTTTAATAAGCTGTGAAATTTGTCGATGTCTTAAACTAGCATCAAGACATCGACAAATTTGTTTAACTAGCATCAAGACATCGACAAATTTGACAGCTTATTAAACAAAAGCAGAAATTTGTACCAGAACTCTATTTGAAACATTTAGAAACTTAAACAAAAGTCCAATGAAGAAAATTAGATAAACAAATGATAAAGTCATTGACTAAAATTTGGAAGCCAATAGAGTACATAAGTTTGCTAAGATCACCTTAATAAAAAGCATGAAAGTCATCTAGCAGTAAATGACAAATGTAATCTTTTCGAAAGACAGTACAGAATAATACTAATGCTTGCTCATGCATCATGTGCCTTTTCCAGGCACTGTCTTTGCGATGTCTGAATTGCATGGTGCTAGCAACAGATGAGAGGAATGAAAGAAGTGAATGTTAAGACAAATAACTGAAGAAAAGGGAATATTATATCTCGACCATAAGTTAGCTCATCCAGAATAATCTCTACCAGTGGGGTCCTACATTGTGTTCATTTAACAATAAAAAAGAAGGTATATGACAAGGACAAATCATTGCATCAAAGAAAAGTCAAGACCTCACACCATCAGCTCTGGTGGTGAAACCTTGAATATCTGCTGTCTTCCTTGATTCGTCAAGATCCATAATCTGGAAAAGTCAAAGCATAGCAAGTTAAAGGGAAAACAGTTGTACACCAGAAAGAAATAAATTTAATGATGCTTTCAGAGACCTACCATAGTCAGAA
This sequence comes from Viola odorata, assembly GCA_963691705.1. Lineage (NCBI taxonomy): Eukaryota > Viridiplantae > Streptophyta > Magnoliopsida > Malpighiales > Violaceae > Viola > Viola odorata. Next base: position 13,986,104 of record OY829543.1, read on the forward strand.
GTTTCTCCACAGAAATACAGGCACCACTTCCCAGTTCAAGATCGCGACCAACTCCAGCAGAAACATCACATAGTCCACACATAATTTCCATGCAATCCTGTACTAAACCTATGCAGTTTATTTTTCTTGAACTCTACAAAACACAAATGATACCAAAAACTTCATATATTAGAACAGTAAATGCCAAAACAATGCCTTCCAGTAGGATTAAACATTTGAATGAGATAATGGGCCATAGGCAGAAGGCCATGGTATGGCTCCCCCCTTAATGACTACACACTATCAAAAAAGAACATCGATAAAATCCATTCTAATTGAACGAACTGAAGGTGAGCACATACTAGAAGCATGCTGAGAAGGGATTCCCTTAGGAGGGTCCAGTTCATTGTCTCTGCAACTACACATTAACCTGTTTTAAATCTTCCAGAATCCCCATACAGAAGGTATATATAACCACAAAAGTCTGTGCCTTTAAGTCCTACCTTCAAACAGTTTGTTACGCGGTACGAAATCTTCTTCAAGAAAATTGACAAGATACTGAAACAGCAACAATTTTCCTAATGACTGAAGCAAAGCCATGTTAATAACTACACAAAAAGCAAGTACCCCAACCTTCACGGGATCTAATTTGAAAGAAATCATCACACTTCTGTACTAGGACTGTATTCTGTACCTTACGTGAAATTATAAATGTACTCATTTACACAACAGATAAAAGATTAACCTTTGTTTCTAATGCTTCAAGGCTTGTTCCTTTAGCCACTTCTACAAGGCTTTGTAGTAACAGGTGAAATCCCTGACAGGCAGAGACCTCAAATTAACAACCATGAAGAACGAAAACCAATAACAAATAACAATCTTGTTCAATGATCATTATAATGTTAAGATGACATAGGATGCATATCTACATAGACAAGCATGATGCTGATTCCACAGAGGCAACCGATACAACTAATCCGACAAGAAAGGGACTACAAGCAGTCTAATGCGCTCTAAAATAATAAAAGATGCTAATGATTATTCCTCCACCAAAAACAACACTAAAATCTATAAATGAGTTGCTAGACACATAGGAAACACCCCATCAATATCAAGACTTAAAACCAAAGGCATAAAATGCAAACCAACTCACCAATGAATCAACTGATCCACTCCTGCTTTTATCAGCAGCTACCCTTTCACTGGCAACAGAATCCAAATTGAAAACAAATGGCGACCAAGACTAAACATCCAACCACCAAAATCAATTAATAATCATCACACAAAAGACAACACCAGCCGTAATTCTCTGCAATTCTAAATACTTATACCTACCTCCTCAAGTTCCACAATCTCTCTTGGCTGCAATTCCCGCTTTTTCGCCACACACAGCCGAGGAAAAAACTACATAGCCAAAACGGATAGAAATACTAACAAAGTTCAAAAGGAAGTCGTTGACATAGCTATACAAAGTACAAAATCAATTAACGCAATTGAGCACCTTTTCTAGGTCATTTAGAAGGCGACATACGACAGCTTTCCAAAATCAGATCCAAGGAAGTCCCAGAATGCAAAATTTCGAACACTGACTCGTGCATTTTGCTTCACATAAACAACATCCGATTACTAACTTTACAGTAACAATAAAATAATATGAGAATTGAAAGAAATTTGATAGCGGCAGCAGTATTACCTGGTAGGAGGAATTCCGTTGACAACACATGCAGAACGAACTGCTTCCAGAAAGGCAATCCCTGCGTACAATTTAACCTACTTAACAAAAGCGACATGCATGTATCTAAATAGAAGAAAACGAGGGAAAGGGACAGAGAAACGGCGATCGACGTTTACGCACTGTCATCGTGAGAATCTTTAGCGTTTCTGGAACTGGAAGCGTCCAGGATAGCGAGGACGTTTTCTTCCATGCAGCGTCTGTTGCTTATTCTGCTAAAAGAAGAGGAAGTCTCCATCTCTGTGAGAAAATCAAAATTTGAAATTGGAATCGGAACCCTAGGTCACTGGCGGAGGTTGTATCTTCTAGTCGAGATGCAGCGGGAGAAATATCAATCATTTTTGGCGCCTAAATGCAAAGTTAGGTTTTGTAAGGATGAGGAAAAAGGAAAAGGGGCGAAATATTAAAAAACAACGGTTTTCCGTTGCCGGGACTTGAACCCGGGTCTCTCGGGTGAGAGCCGAGTATCCTAACCAACTAGACTACAACGGAGGAGTTGTTAGAAGATAAATTATACAATAAATAAATGTCCAACTTACTTAGTCATCTCCATAGTTTCCAAAAACTTGTTAGGGTCTGTTTGGCGTTCCGGTTCTAGTTGAAAAAATTTAGTAGAAAAAAGTTCAGTTTGCAAAAGTCAGTTTAAGACTTTTGTAGAACGGAGTATGCTGTTTGGTAAATGTTTGTTAAAAGTTCTGTGGGGAAACCAGAAGTTGTTTTTGGTGTTTGGTAAAAACTGTTTTAAAACTATGGTTGGAATGTAAAATGACCATAAATGGCATAAATTCATTTCAAGTGTTAGAATTAATTTTTTTAGTATCTTTATATATGTTTTTAATCAATTTATTTATAATCTAACATTTACCACTTAATATTTACCTAATATCATAAATAAATTAAACTTATTAATACCATAAAAAATTTAAGTTATTAATACCATAAATAAATATTTATCTAATATAATAAAAAAGTTTTAAACTATTAGTTTCTAAAATGGAATGAATTATTTTGAAATTGGAATGAATTACTCTGAAGAGAAAGTTCTGTGTCTAGAAGAGAAAACAGAAACCATATACAGTAGAAACTCTATAAAATAATACACTTGGGACGACCAAAATTTATTAATTAAAAGAGTTATTAATTAATCGATAAATTAATAATTATTAATTTATATATTAATTAATATTTTATTAATTTATAGTAAAATACTTAGTTTACAAACACCTTTCAAGCTTCCACTTACTGTAATTATTGTATACAATGCATGTACTGTATATCAAATGAAGGGCCCAATTTGAAAGAAACCTTCAATCTCCCACCTTATTATGCTTCTTGTGTTCAATGTATCACTTTATGGACATTAAAAATATTTTCTATATAAACAAGATCAAAATACTGTAGGTTAACACAAACAAATCATACACACAACATGGCTTCCCATCTTAAAGACGACATTCAAGGGGAAATTGATTTCAAAAAAAACAAAAGACAATTGAGTCATTTTTCAAGAAACCTTCATAAATCATTCATGTAATATGCTATATATAAAGAATTATTAATTTATATTTTATATGGGGTCTAAAGAAATTATCAAAAATATATTATCTTATAATTTTAGCGAATTATTAATTTAGCACCCTATCCCCGAGTCGGGACCGGCCAAAAATATTATCTTAGAGAGTTTATTAAATAATCGAGTATTAATTTATCGAGTTTCTACTGTAGAATCCACTTCCGCGAATTAGTTGGTAAAATGTTCCTGAATTCAGGAGTAGAATTTACAGACAACAAAACTATTTTTCGATGAAAATTAAAAGGTGCAAGAGCTAGAGCAAGCAGAAGTGATAAATTTTACACTCAAAGTGCAGACTATATTCTTCTTTTTAACAAAACCAAGTTGAGAGTGTACATTATCAGCTGGGAGAGTAAACGAAGAAAATGACATGTGACTCGCCGTCGAAACGGGTCAAAAATAATATATTTCCTGAGGCCTAGATGCACAAACTAATTTATGTAAAGCGGTAACAGGGTCGAACCACAGAGATTGAGAGAAACTAGATCAAGCCCTCGATTGTATGATAGAGGTAAAAATGCACAGAGTCACGATAACAAAGGGGGGGGGGGGGGGGGTTTATAGGTTAATCAAGTTAACCAAGAGAGTGATCAGAGCTAACAATTCACGTAGACCCCCTGCTTTCTTTCGTAAGGAGCCACCCCCCATTTTCGCTGTTAATAAGGTGGCCTCGATCATTTGATATCCTCTCAGCCACCTATCTTGTCATTAAAAGACAACCTTTTTCGCTTTAGCTTGTCACTAGCACAAAGCGGACAGAATATTAGAGCATCGATAAAGAACAAGAAAGACACATCTAGGGATCGATGCCTCGATTTGTCAGGATCACGACAAGACCCTAACCAGCTGCATGCCCTAGACGAATGAACCCAGATCTACCCGAGAACACTAATCTAGTTGTCTACACCTACCCAAGAGTCTCACGCTAGTTATCACTGCAGAGTCACGACAATAATCACAAAGGGAAGATTAAAAGTTGATCAGGCCTCGAATCACCCTAAGCAAAAATGGAATTAAAATGACAAGCGACCAGATATAACAAAGAGAACATGTTAAGAGCAATCAGGCCTCGAATCTACCCAAGCAACCCTCGATACACCTTTACCAAGAACGTGAGTTTTAGCCACTCATGTTAAGAGATAAACAAATAAAAGATGGAAATAACATAATAAAAGATAAAGGAAGAGTAAAGGATAAAACTTGATTAATGGTGCTTGTTACAAAGCTTGGAGCCAGCAACTATGGAGAGAAGAGGGAGGAACAAGTCCCAAAACTAATAAACTAGAAGAAGGCTACTGAAATTAGTTTAAGAGTAAAATATCTAAAGTGTCATGAGGTGCTGAAACCCTAGCACATAAGGTTGTATATATACACCAGCCACCCACTAAGGGACAAAATTCCAGCTAAGGGAAGTACAACACAAGGAGCCCATGCTCCTGCAAAAGGGGTGACCCACGATGGCAGAAAAGGGGAATATTCCTTGGGATCTATGCAGAACATCTGACATGCACCAGGGAGGACACGTGGAGTGATTGGAGTGGAGCCACGTGGATTTGGCGGTTGCACTTGTCGAGGTCTCGATGACATGTCGAGGGCAGATCAGCATCTTTGGGAACATTCTGGAATGTTCTGGAATGTTTTGGAAGAGAGTCTTTATGGGGTCTCGTGAGAATCTTTATGGAATATTCCTTTCGGGCGAGACCTCGATAATAGACGACTGATCAGCAACTGAGGGAATATTCTGGGAGAATTCCGAGGGGACACGTGGAAGCACAACTGCGAGGACACGTGGATTTAAAGCTCTTGATCCGTCGAGGGCTCGACGGTAGGCCTCGATGATAGGCCTCGATGAAGAAATTGGTCCTTGGTCTCGACGATGGTCTTGAAGCTTGGAGTCCGCAAAAAACCCAGAAAGCATGTCTTTTCGCACATTTCTCCTTCTTGGCCTTGATCTGTGATAGAGATGGAAATACGAGTGGATTAGTAGTATCAAGGCCTAAATCAAGGCAAAAATAGAAGGAAAAACATGCATAAAATACATGCTATCAAATATCCCCACACTGCCCAATGCTCGCCCTCGAGCATTCACAAAATTTAAAACAACCCCAAAACATAAACACAAACAACCAAAACACTGGAATGATCAAACCAATCAATTGTCGCGGTCTCGATAAGATGCTTCCTGCCTAGATGCACGCCTGCATTAAACCAGAGGGATAACGACCCCAAAGGTAGAACTTTTCCACATCAAGCCTGGCCACAAGCAATCCTCACCAGATATGTGTTTGCGCTCTCACTCACAAACAAGGCTATGTGTTTAGTCACTCAAAATGTAGATAACACAGCACAAAACAGAGTTTGCATATCAATCCGAGTACATTAGTCCACATGTTTGGGCAATCTAACAATCGAAAAGGAACTTTGCATCATGAAAAAGAGAGAAAGAGAAATGAAGAAAGGATGGGTTTAGAGAAATGGAGAAGAGATATGGCAAAAGAGAAAATAAAAGGAAAAGGGAAAGAAACAAAAAGAGGAGGGAGAAGAGATATAACCAACTGATTTGAGGGATTCCTTGGCCGGGAAAAAGCAAGGTGGTGAGTAGGCACTTGCTGGAGAGGGCGCGACAGCGAGGGCTAGATGATGATTTCTGCATTCTTCAGTGGGGGAGGTCTCGATCTGTGTTCTGTGTCGAGGGCTCGATATTTGTGACATTGGCTGCTTCTGTGTCTGGTCTGCTTTTATTTATTATTTTTTTTTTAAGGGAAACACATACCTTGAACTCGCCCTTTTTAAACTTCAGGGGCTGCAGCTGGGAACCTTTTGCCTCTTTCTTGCTTTGAGTGATCCGCGTCGAGGTCTCGATGATTTGACCTTGATTAGCTTCGAGGGCTTGATGATAATTTCTGCTTCCCCACACTTATATTTTGCTGTGGAGAGGAAGCAGTCTTGATTTACTAGTTTGCCCTCGATCTTGGTCTATCTGCAGTTGCTCTGATCTGCCCTTGATCTTTACCTTTCCCCCACTTGATCTTTCCGCGCCTAGCCCTTGCTGTTCTTGTGAAAAGTGCCACTCACCTGCCAAGGAATGATCAAAAGAACGGCTCAAATGGTTAGAAGAGAACAGAGGATATCGAGGTCACGATGGAGGAAAAGATAAGAAAGAGAGAAATAAAGAGAAAATAAAATGATGCAAAGGCTTTCGTCATATTGCTGCTTTCCCAAGTCTAATGGTGTCTATACCCAGGGATATCATGTAAACCTAGCAAGTTCCTAGCTATGCATTCACTCATGAAAAAGATACGGCATGGAGGCTCAATGTGCTCACAAGGTGCTAAATGTGACTACTAGTGTCCAGGCCTCGATGTAGACATAAGAGGCAACAAACAGAGAGCATATATAATAAAAGATTGGTCTAATCATGCAAAATCAGTGCTCAAGTAATGTACTCATGCAAATGGGGTTTCAAAACAGGGCAGCGAGGACATGCAAAAACTTAGAGAAAACCGAGAGTAAAAATCCACAATTTTTTCACAAAGCAAGCAAACATGCAATAAGCGAAAAATAGAACATGCAGTCAAGCAGTCACAATTACAACCCTCCCCACACTTAGGCTTCGCATTGTCCTCAATGCGAGGAGGGGGCACACAAAATAAAAGTAAAAGGAGTTCAAACTAAAAGAAAAGAGTACATAGACAGAAATGAAAAAGAAACTATTTTGGTTGGGGGGGGGGGGGGGGTCAAGAGGAAGGGAGGGTGTGTCGGGCCACTTCGGCTGTCAAGGCCTGAATTTCTTTTAGGATGGCCAGGAGGAGGCGCTCGAGGACGGGATCATAGACAAGAGATGGTCCATTGGTGGTAGTAGTGAGGGCTGAAGTTGAAGCTTCGGGGGCTTGCTTAAGAGGAACAGACTGGGCTGGGATGGGCTTGCTGGGCTGCTCTGGGCGAGTAGATGATCGAGGCCTCGACAGGTCTGGGTAGTCGAAGTCACGACCATTCTTTGTGTTGAAAACTTGCTCCTTCTGCGGCGTTAGACCTGTACTGAAACTCAACACCCCTTGTGAGATACATAAAAGCCCCATCGCATCTAGTGCTCTAGGGTCCAAGTCTTTAAAGGATACAGGAGAGAAAAGATCACAAGATGAAAAATCGAGGCCATAACGGTTAGTAGCAATCAAAGTGATAAGCGATCCTAGGATAGGGGCTCGATTAGAGTTTTGCACAGTCAAAAGGGAAGAGGCAACCCAATACCCCAAATTTACCTTGCGCTTGTGGACCATGCACCATAAGAGAAACAAGTCTTGCATCATTAACTGGCCGGCTGTACCAGAACGACCCGCGAGGGTGATGGCAAGATAACGATGCAGAATTCGTAGAGATGGGTCCGCAAGTGCATGTTCCTTCGCATGTCGAGGGCGGAACTTGGCATCAGGGTTGCCGGCCAGCTCTCGAAATGCTTCTTCCGCATTAAACACAGGGGGAATAACAGTCAAGGCATGGTTAGAAACAAGCTGATCTATCTCGTCATCGCTATCAGGCTGAAGCAAGGCATTAAAATCATTCAAAGATAACTCAATCCACCTGTTCATCAAACGAAAATTAATAACTTCAGGTGTTGACAAGTTAGGTCCTGATTTTCCTTTAGGTTTAAAATGCTCGGTGGCAACCCAAAATGATGTAAAAAATTCGAGCGAGAGCTAGAGATACGTCGGGTATTGCAGGTAGAAAAGAGCTTCCCACCCAATATTCCTGATGAGCTCTCGACATCGAGACCCGACACCCATTTTATCCAAGAACTCAAAATCGAGACGTGCACAGGGGCTTATGCCTTTACCAAGAAAAATTTTCAGGTTATCACGAGAGATTTTATCATTAAAAACTAACCAGCCATTAAGAGAGGAAAGGTCAGAGGGCACCTGGGGCTTGGCTGCGGATTGAGGTCCTGATGATGATTTGGTTGTCTTACCCTCGGTAACCGCTGGTTCTGTAACACGCTGCTTCTTCTTAGAAGTGGTCGCCGGAGCCTTTCCTTTCTCTTCCACGGTGAGCTTCCTCTTCGTGGTGGCCGGAATGTTGACCTTAGATTTTTGTTTGCTCTCTTCCTTCCCCTTGGCTGGAGTAGCCTTGACACATTCTGCTTCTTCTTCCATACTCTCCTCAACTCCTTCTTCCCCACCCTTTTCAACTTCTTGGAACTCTTCCTGACTGCTGGAATTTTGTTCTTCTTCGTCGGACACCAGAATCTCTCCCAAAACCTCCTCTACCGTGAGCTCCTTAAGAGTTTTTGGGGCTAGCTTGATCTTCATTTTCGGCGGTGGTTTAGCGGTGGCCGGCGGTGGTTTAATGGTTTTTTCGGTGGTGGGGGCGGGTTGAGAGGATGAAGAATCAGAGGGCTCCGGTGAGTGGTGTATGGCCGGCGGGCGCGCTCCTGAGGGGCGCTTGTGGGCCACTTGTTTCACCATGGCCGGAATGGGTGGTGGGGTTTGAGAAGATGATGGTTGGAGAAGATGATGTTGGTTGAAAGGGATAGGAAAAGTGTTATTTTGGTCTTTTTCTTTGGGGGGGGGGGGGGGGGGGGACGATGAAAAGGGAGAAAGGGATGTTTTTGAAAATGACGGAGTGGTGGGGAGGGCTTTTTTTTTATTTTCTGAAAAGTGTGCTGACGTGGCGCGAGGGGGAAAGGACGCGTGGCGCGCTGGGACGCGGATGACGTGTTGAGTGGATGAGGGGGGACGCGTGGCAAGCGCTGAGAGGGCGACCGCGGATAAGGATAGCGCGGGACACGTGGCGGGCGTTGGTTGGGCGCGCTGGGGTTGCGCGTGGATTGGCGTGCTACCGCGTGGCGGGCCTTGGTTGGGGGGCGCGGATAAGGATAGCGCGGGACACATGACGGGCGTTGGTTGGGCGCGCTGAGATTGCGTGTGGATTGGCGTGCTGCCGCGTGGCGGGCGCTGGTTGGGGGACGCGAATAAGGATAGCGCGGAACACGTGGCAGACGCTGGGTGGTCGGGCTGGGATTTTGGATGACGCATTTGAACGGATGAGGGAGGACGCGTGGCGCGCGCTGGTTGGCTGTACGGATTGCGGGAAGTGTGGCACGCGGTGAGTGGCTGACTGCTAATTTCGGATAACGCGTTTGACCGGATGAGGAAGGACGCGTGGCGCGCGTTGGTTGGCCGCGGATTCCCACCTGAAAATTCAAAAACAAAGAATTTAATGAAAGAGAGGGCAACGGTCAGGGGGAATGAAATAAATAAAAAGAAACCTGACTTGGGGGAATCGGCTAAAGGGGAACAAAATCAATTAAAAGGGTCATGCACTATTTAATCACTAGAAAGACATGCAAAAATTAAACGATGAACAAGCATGCAATATTTACACAATAAAAAGGGCAACGAAGAAGAGATGAAAGAGGGAAGAGTGAAGGGTATTTCAACGACTCGTGACATTCTCCACGATCGTGGCCTCGTTTAACATCGAGGCCTCGACGCTTTTCTGATGCCTAGAGTTGGTCAGGTGGAGGTGCCACCTCTATTTCTTCTGTAATTGAGGGCTTGAATCCCTCATAGAATGGCTTTACCCTGTGACCATTGACCTTGAAAGGTTCCCCTCTATCTAGCGTCGAGATCTCGATGGCTCCATGATCGAAAGTGGCAGTGACGATGTAGGGCCCCGACCATTTTGACTTGAGTTTTCCTGAAAATATTCGAAGATGGGAGTTGTACAGCAAAACCTTCTGGCCAACAGAAAAGTTCTTAGGAGAGAGGCGCTTATCATGGTGGGCTTTTGTTTTGCTCTTGTAGATCAGAGAATTCTCATAAGCATCATCCCTGAGCTCCTCCAGCTCTTGAATCTGTAGGCGGTGATGCTGCCCACTATCGTTCAAGTCCATGTTGACCTTTCTGATTGCCCATAGGGCTTTGTGCTCAATCTCGACTGGAAGGTGACATGGCTTGCCATAAACGAGACGGTATGGAGTCATGCCGATCGGGGTCTTGAATGCAGTACGATATGCCCATAGAGCATCGTCCAGCTTTAAGCTCTAGTCTTTCCTCGATTGGTTGACTGTTTTTTCGAGGATGGCCTTGATTTCCCTGTTTGACACTTCAGCCTGCCTATTTTCTGAGGGTGATAGGCTGTGGACACCCTATGAGTCACTCCATACTTATTGAGCAGGGAGGAGATGACTCGATTGTAAAAGTGTGTCCCTCGATCGCTGATCAAGGCTCGAGGAGTCCCAAACCGATTGAAGATGTTGGTCCGCAAGAAATTGGCTACCACCTTTGAGTCGTCTGTTTTGGTGGCCTTGGCCTCAATCCATTTCGAGACATAATCGACGGCAAGGAGAATGTAGGTGTGTCCAAATGAGCTTGGAAATGGGCCCATGAAGTCAATGCCCTATATATCGAAGATTTCATAAGAGATAATACCCATCAAGGGCATCTGGTTCCCGCCGCCTATATTCCCCGTCACCTGACATCGAGGGCATGATGCACAAAATAGATAGGAGTCCTTAAAGATGGATGGCCAGAATAGGCCTGCTTCCAAGACTTTCAAGGCGGTCTTTTTAGATGCGAAATGGCCTCCTTTAGTCGTCGAGTGACAGAACTTGAGGATCGAGGGCACCTCGTCCATAGTCACGCAGCGTCTGATAATCTGATCCGCACAATGCTTCCACAGTAAGGACTGTCCCAGACGTAGTACCTGGATTGTCTCCTGATTCTGTTGCGTTCAGACGTCGAGGCCTCGGCAGGATAAGAACTCGTAGCACAAAAGTTAGCTATATCCGAGAACCATGGGAATTGAATAGCGTGAGCTAGACATAGTCCTTCATCAGGAAAATTGTCTCAAATGGGTACCAAAGAGTCATCATGTTGGTCTTGAAGTCGACTCAAATGATCCGCCACAGAGTTTTCGGAGCCTTTCTTATCTTTGATCAGGAGGTTGAACTCTTGGAGAAGCAAGATCCAGCGGATGAGTCGAGGCTTCGCATCGGTCTTTGTTAATAAACACCTCAGGGCTGAGTGGTCCGTATAGATTATGACATGGGTACCAAGGAGGTACTGTCTGAATTTTTCGAGGGCATAGACAACCGCTAGTAGCTCTTTTTCAGTGGTGGTGTAGTTTTGTTGGGCGGGGTCTAGCAGCTTCGACGCATAGTAAATCACATAAGTTTCCTTATCCTTCTTCTGACCCAAGACGGCGCCGAGGGCTGTATTGCTGGCATCACACATTATCTCAAAGGGAATGGTCCAATCAGGGGCTCGAATGATGGGAGCAGAAATGAGCTTGGCCTTGAGGGTGTCAAATGCTGCCTTGCAGCTGTCACCAAAGACAAAATCTGTCTCCTTTTGAAGCAATCGACACATGGGTTGGGCAATCTTTGAAAAGTCCTTAATGAAGCGTCGATAAAATCCAGCGTGACCAAGAAAAGAACGCACGTCCTTGACACAAGTGGGGTAGGGCAGGGTCTCGATAACTTCGATCTTGGCTCTATCCACTTGGATCCCTTCTCTTGAGACAATATGGTCTAGAATGAGGCCTCGATCCACCATGAAATGGTATTTTTCGAAATTCAACACTAGATTGGTCTCGATACATCGTTGCAAGATTTTTCTGAGGTTGGCAAGGCATTCCATGAAAGAGTTGCCATATACTGTGAAATCATCCATGAAGACCTCGATGCAATCTTCCATGAACTCCGAAAAAATGCTCACCATGCATCGTTGGAAGGTGGTAGGAGCATTGCAAAGACCGAAAGGCATCCGTCTATAGGCAAATATGCCAAAGGGGCAGGTGAATGTGGTTTTCTCCTGGTCTTCGAGGGCAACTAGAATTTGGTGAAAACCGGAATAGCTATCCAAACAACAATAATGCGTCTTGCCCGCAAGACGCTCTAGCATTTGGTCAATAAAGGGAAGTGGGAAATGATCCTTCCTTATGGCTGCATTCAAGCGACGGTAGTCAATACACACTCACCACCCGGTTTGGATCCTTGTCAGGATCAAGTCTCCATCTTGGCCCTTGACGATGGTAATGCCAGATTTCTTTGGAACAACCTGGATTGGGCTGACCCATGGGCTGTCTGAAATGGGATAGATTACTCCCGCATCTAACAACTTCAAGACCTCCTTTTTCACCACCTCCATCATGGGCGGATTTAATCTTCGTTGAGGTTGGCGGATAGTTTTGCTCTCTTCTTCTAGATGAATGCGGTGAGTACATAGAGCTGGTGACAAGCCCTTGATGTCGGCTATTGTCCATCCGATGGCTTGCTTAAATTCCTTGAGTAAGGCTGTCAGCTCGATTTCTTCAGGTCTTGCCAAGGAACTGGATATGATGACCGGAAGGGAGGCGTCGGGGCCAAGATAAGCATACTTCAGATGCGAGGGCAAGGTCTTCAGTTCCAAGCTAGGTGCTTGAACTAGAGATGGATGGAGTCTGGAGTGATCTGTTGGCAACTTCGAGGCCTCGATGGGGGCAGATGTATCGAGAGGTTGTGCTTCTAGAGTGGCAACAATAGTATGCAACTCTGGTGGGGTTGCTATTGCCGAGGCCAGAACTTCCAAGGATTCAGGTGTGATGCTCCGGTCGAGGGCAATCTGCAAGGGGTCAACAGAGTGTAAATCAGCTAAATCTTCAACATAAGGGTCAATAATATCAACATAATTAACACTTAAAAATTCAGAAGGATATCGCATTGAGTCAAGCATGTTGAATTTGATGGTCTCGCCATCGAACTCAAGGGAGATTGAAGTGTCATGCACGTCGATCTTAGCCCTCGCTGTGGCAAGGAATGGTCGACCAAGAAGAACATCCGTGGACTTGGTGGATGTAGCATCCCCCATGTCAATAACATAGAAATCCGCCAAGAATAGGAATTCGCCCACTTGCACTAGGATGTCCTCGATGACCCCCTCTGGGTGGACAGATGATTGGTCAGCCAATTGGATGACAAGACTGGTGTCTTTCAAGGGCCCGAGGCCTAGGCTGTTATAGATCGTCAAGGGCATGACGTTGATGCCTGCTCCGAGGTCACACATGGCCTTCCCAATATCAACCGTGCCAATCTTGATCGGGATAATGAACATCCCTTGATCTTTGCACTTGGGTGGAATTTTGCGTTGAATGTAAGCAGAGAGATTGATCCCGACGCTGATCTTGTTGACCCCAGCTAGTTTGCAAATGTTTGTACTTAGCTGTTTTAGGAATTTGGCATATCGAGGTACGTTTTTGACTGCCTGCAGCAAGGGGATGTTGACAAGGACCTTGCTGAACATATCGAAAATTTCGCGGTCCTCACTTTCCTTCTTGGTCTTGACCAACCTTTGGGGAAAGGGTGGCTCAATAATTTTGTGGATATACTCTTGGGAGAACTCTTGCGGACTTTTATCATTACGCGGGGCCATTCCTCTAGGAGAACGGATGCGATCTTCCATGCATTCAGGGATCTTGGCCTCTTTGTTCTTCTTCTTAGAAGTTTGCTTCTTTTTGGTCAAGGGCTCGACAGAGTCATCATTGGGGCCTGGAAGAGAGGAACTAGGTGGGTTGCCATCAAGGTCTGGATTTTCACGAGATGGTAATTTGAGACCGCTCCGAAGGGTGATAGCACATGCTCCGTGTTTTGGGTTTTGCTCAATCTGCCCTAGTAGTCTGCCCTTGTTTTTCACTTCCTTCATTTCAGCCGTCAAGACCGCGACTTGCTTTTCAAGGTCTGCGACTCTTTTGAGGGCTGCTTCTTCGCTAGGCGAGATAGGGAGAGGGGCCACGAAGACTTGTCCCGGTGGTAGCTGATATTGGTATTGGTTGTTATGGTACATGGGCCTTGGTTTGAAATTTTGCATGTTGTATGGAGGTGGGTGGTTGCCATAAGGATTTTGCTGGTGTTGTTGGCTTGGTCCCAATGATTGCTGGTTGTTCACCCATCCGGGATTGGGCTGTTTCCAATTCTGATTGTAATTTTGGCATATGGGGCATGATACCCTCCCGCTGTATTTACTTGGATCTCTTTAGGAATGAATGGGCACGCATCGGTGGCGTGATCTGAGAATTGGCAAATTTGGCAAGCTTTCATTTGGATAGGCTGTCCCGATGCCATGTTTTGAAGCATGCCCGTGATGGCGGCCAATTGATTTTCCATGGCTGCTGAGCGGGCGTCTTGATTGCTGTTGCTGATCATGGGCACGACATTCTTCGCCATAAGCTCGATCGTGGCCTTGGCAGCAGCTGGAGTGAGACGAGTGAGAGAGTCGTTCGCGGCGGCATTTAGCAAGGCCTTGTCGTGGGCTCGCAGACCTTCACAAAAATATTAGATCAAGGCATGCTCGGTGAGGTTGTGGGAAGGGCATAACGCCTGCGCTCATAGTAGTGATCGAGGTTCTCCGTATCCTTCTGAAGAATCGAGACCAACTGCTTGCGAGTGATCATAGCCATGGATGCTTGATAATACTTGTCTGTGAAGACCTTGGACATTTCTGGCCATGATCGAATGGATTTAGGAGGGAGGTCGTAGAACCAATCGAGGGCATCGTCCTTGAGGGACCACATGAAGGCACGGAGCTTAGCTTGCTCTATGCTAACATTGGTGGGCTTCATGGCCTCGCAAATATTGTGGAGCTGCTGGAGGTGTCGATGAGAGTTTTCCTTGGCCATGCCACGGAAAAGGGAAAGATGGTGCATGACTACTGATTTGAGCGTCCAGTCATAGGCAACGATAGGCCAATCAATGCAGGTGCTTGGTGTTTCAGGGGCAGCATTGAGGTCGTCTAAAGTTGGGAGGTTAGGTGGAGGATCGGGACCTGGAGGAGGAGGAGGATGGGGAGGTGGATCTTGTTCCATAGTGTGTAGAACTGGGTTGTCGAGGTCTTGATGAAATAGAATACCGTGATTATTCGAGTGAGATCGATGACTGTCGAGGGCAGGATGTGAGGCTTCCCTACGGCTGGTAGATTGTCCTTTGGCCTGTCTTCGAAGTCCTTTCTCAGTTCAAGTAAGCTCGTGATCGAGGGGTAGTAGGTCTAGTGCAGATCTCCTGGTCATGCAAACAAAAGAGAAAAATCAGTTTCGTTAAAATCCCCGGCAACGGCGCCAAAATTTGACTCGCCGTCGAAACGGGTCAAAAATAATATATTTCCTAAGGCCTAGATGCACAAACTAATTTGTGTAAAGCGGTAACAGGGTCGAACCACAGAGATTGAGAGAAACCAGATCAAGCCCTCGATTGTATGCCAGAGGTAAAAATGCACAGAGTCACGATAACAAAGGGGGGGGGGGGGGGGTTTATAGGTTAATCAAGTTAACCAAGAGAGTGATCAAAGCTAACAATTCTAACTACTAAAAATGACAATCGAGGGCACGATGAGTAAACAATAATAATAAAGATCAGAGATAAAATAAAACGCAAAATAAGCAATTAGATTAATAAGCAAAGATAATAAGTCAATGAGAAAGGAACTTGGTAAAGGGCTTTCTTGGGTTGCGTCGAGGGCTCGATTGTCATCAGCGCAAAGATTTTCCGTTCTAACGTTACAGACGTGCTATAGGGGTCATGTTTTCACGTAGACCCCCTGCTTTCTTTCGTAAGGAGCCACCCCCCGTTTTCACTGTTAATAAGGTGGCCTCGATCCTTTGATATCCTCTCAGCCACCTATCTTGTCATCAAAAGACAGCCTTTTTCGCTTTAGCTTGTCAGTAACACAAAGCGGACAGAATATCAGAGCATCGATAAAGAACAAGAAAGACACATCTAGGGATCGATGCCTCGATTTGTCAGGATCACGACAAGACCCTAACCAGCTGCATACCCTAGACGAATGAACCCAGATCTACCCGAGAACACTAATCTAGTTGTCTACACCTACCCAACAGTCTCACGCTAGTTATCACTGCAGAGTCATGACAAATCACAAAGGGAAGATTAAAAGTTGATCAGGCCTCGAATCACCCTAAGCAAAAATGGAATTAAAATGACAAGCGACCAGATATAACAAAGAGAACATGTTAAGAGCAATCAGGCCTCGAATTTACCCAAGCAACCCTCGATACACCTTTACCAAGAACGCGGGTTTTAGCCACTCATGTTAAGAGATAAACAAATAAAAGATGGAAATAACATAATAAAAGATAAAGGAAGAGTAAAGGGTAAAACTTGATTAATGGTGCTTGTTACAAAGCTTGGAGCCAGCAGCTATGGAGAGAAGAGGGAGGAACAAGTCCCAAAACTAATAAACTAGAAGAAGGCTACTGAAATTAGTTTGAGAGTAAAATATCTAAAGTGTCATGAGGTGCTGAAACCCTAGCACATAAGGTTGTATATATACACCAGCCACCCACTAAGGGAAAAAATTCCAGCTAAGGGAAGTACAACACAAGGAGCCCATGCTCCTGCAAAAGGGGTGACCCACGATGGCAGAAAAGGGGAATATTCCTTGGGATCCACGCAGAACATCTGACATGCACCAGGGAGGACATATGGAGTGATTGGAGTGGAGCCACGTGGATTTGGCGTTTGCACTTGTCGAGGTCTCGATAAGATTGTCGAGGTCTCGATAAGATTGTCGAGGTCTCGATGACATGTCGAGGGCAGATCAACATCTTTGGGAACATTCTGGAACATTCAGGAATGTTCTGGAATGTTCTGGAAGAGTCTTCATGGGGTCTCGTGAGAATCTTTATGGAATATTCCTTTCGGGCGAGACCTCGATAATAGACGACTGATCAGTAACTAAGGGAATATTCTGGGAGAATTTCGAGGGGACACGTGGAAGCACAACTGCGAGGACACGTGGATTTAAAACTCTTGATCCGTCGAGGGCTCGACGATAGGCCTCGATGAAGAAATTGGTCCTTGGTCTCGACGATGGTCTTGAAGCTTGGAGTCCGCAAAAATACCCAGAAAGCATGTCTTTTCACACATTTCTCCTTCTTGGCCTTGATCTGTGATAAAGATGGAAATACGAGTGGATTAGTAGTATCAAGGCCTAAATCAAGGCAAAAATAGAAGGAAAAACATGCATAAAATACATGCTATCAACATGTATAAAATTTTGATAAGGAATATAGTCTGCACTTTGAGTGTAAGTATACGAATCAGTACATAGATTCGACAACAAAATGAGGCTGGAGAATGTGTGAAAGTACCAGCGAGTAGCCAACGTAATGCACATTCTGTCCCGTTTGATTACGCACATATTGCATTGAAGCAGTAAGATCATAAGCTGCCAGTTCGTCCCATGACCAATCCTAGAAAGCCTAAAACAATGAGCCAAAATCATAAGAGAAATCCAGAAGAGTAACTGTAGAAAGAACACCAAGATAGAGGGGACTAACTAACCGTGTCATTGGGACTAAGTGATATATGAGTACTGCTATATCTGCTTCCACGTGAATTGGCAAGCCAGACATCATAACCATTGTCTGCCAAGATGAATGCCAGAGATTGATTTGGAGAGAATGCCACCCAAGTTGCTCTATCCTGCCACACACCACACATCATTAACATGTCTCGAATCTAATCAACCTGAATAACGAGAAATGTGCAAAAGCTGAATCAAAATCAGTTACCAGAAGTTGTCCGTGCTGTAACAAAACAGGTGGCTTGTCTTCTTGAGCTCCACCAGCCTTCCCTTTTGGCATCCTCTGTAGGCCGATAATGAATCCATCTTTCGTGGTTACCTAAAGACGAATAAAATTCCATCAAGCATAATAAGAACAAATAACATGTGAAGTTACAGAGTGAGGATTAAGAGTTTTGTTCATCATCTATTTCCAGATTCTACCACATAACCATGGAAATTAGCTAATACACTAACCTGAAAATATGTACTGGTAAGTGCAACCATTTTCAGGCTGCGTGGTGAGGCGATGAAGAAATACCGAGGGGTTTTTGATTTGAGAGTGATTTTACGAATGGACTTCGAAATAAATTGATGGGTTTCGTTTGAATGGATGTAGGTAATGTTTTGTCAAATTTTGAGAGGATTCGGAGAAGATTTGAGTGGTTTTCAAGAGGACAATGGAGATTTTGGAGGTGAGAGGGTCGGGTTTGAGGAGAGAGAATTTTTGGAACAAATGAGGAAGAAGAAGAAAAAATGGACTCAATGAGATGAAATACCGAGGGGTATTTTTGGATTTGGAAAGATTCATTAAAGATTATCTCCGTTCCGTGTTTTGGCTGAAACCATTGGTTTCAGCCACTGGAGCTAAGGAGAGTAGTGGAAAACATGGTGTTTTCTTTGGTTTTTTAAACCAACCTCTTTAGAAGTTGGTTCAAACAAAGTGTTACCAAACACTTTTTTTGGTATTCTGGTTTGGGTAACCAACTTCCTGGTACCAAACTAGAATGCCAAACAGGCACTTAGAGGCTTTTGTTCTCGGAGATAATTAGTACTTTGTCTACTTGACGCTAATAAATTCTAAAAAATATTTGTACCGAATAATGTGGTAGAATTTTGATGGATCTTGTATTGGAATTATCTTCTGAAATCTTATCTTATATCTCAGCACATTTAAGCAGTTTTTTTTTAAGCAACATGTATTACTAGTATCAACACTTAGAAAGGCGGGGAAAATCGGACAAAACAAAATTTAGAACTACTACATTCAACCAACAAGATGCTCTACTCTATCCACTCTTTGCTTTGCTAGAGAGTCGGCAACATAATTAGTTTCCTAAAGACATACTTAACGTACACCATCTCAAATTGTTGAATCAAGAAATCTATGTTTCTAAATTCTTTAGGGGGTGTTTGGTATCAAATCATGTATGAGTTCAATTCATTTCATTAAGGGGGTGTTTGGTATAAATCATGTATGAGTTTAATTCATTTCATTAATAGAGTTCAATTAGAATTCAATTGAACTCTAATAATGAATGAACTCTAGTGATTGGTATAACAATATAAAATTGAAAGAATTCAATTGAATTGAAATGAACACATTGTTTGTTATGACTAAGAAATGATTTCATTTTACTTATTTGACCATTATACCCCTAAATTAAATTTTATCCATAAAATAAAAGAAAAAAATGGTAAGAAATGCTTTTTATCATTTTGGCTCGTTTTTCATCATTTTGGCTCATTTTTTTTTACCATTTTTGCTTATTTTTTGCCATTTTTGTTTATTTTTTTTACCATTTAGGCTCGTTCTTTACTTTTTTTTTCTCATTTTTTTACAATTTTGGCTTATTTTTTACCATTTTGGCTCGTTTTTTTTATCATTTTTGCACATTAATCCTATTTACTAGGTGATCCTAAACATGCATAAACTAACAAAGTACCATTTTGAATGAATGCAAGAAAACACGTTGAAAAGAGAAAAACTGAAAAGTGGGGTTGAAGCCGAGTACGAAGCATACTCGTCAAGGTAAGCATAAATTAAAACAATATGAATTAATTGAAGGGAATCAATAAACCAAAATATTTTGCATGCAAACAAATTATTTCTAGCAATTCTAAACAATCATAAAACTGAAAAGTGGGCGGTGATGGGAAAGGATTTGCAGCGGCTTGTAGTGGCTGGGTCATGGTGATGATTAATGGTTGTGATGAATTCGGTGATGAGGTGATGGTGATGGATGGTCAGTTGTAGTGGTTAATCGGAGCAGATGAAGATTTGGCGATGTAGTGGTGATGGTGATTTGGCAAAGGGTAGGTTTTAGATAGGGGTAATTTTGTAATAAGATAATTAATAATTAAAAAACTGATTGAATTCCTCCACAATCTCACCTATTTGTGCAAGAATTCTCACCTTTTTATAATTTTCCAGCTTCAATTCACAAAGAATTGAATTCTTTTTTAAAATATCATAAGAATCACAAAATTTGTTATGATTTCAGTTTAAATGAACTGAATTCTATCTAAAATTTGATACCAATCAGGCCCTAATAGAGTTCAATTAGAATTCAATTGAACTCTATTAATGAATGAACTCTAATGATTGGTATAACAATATAAAATTGAAAGAATTCAATTGAATTGAAATGAACACATTGTTTGTTATGACTAAGAAATGATTTCATTTTACTTATTTGACCATTGTACCCCTAAATTAAATTTTATCCATAAAATAAAAGAAAAAAATGGTAAGAAATGCTTTTTTATCATTTTGGCTCATTTTTCATTATTTTGGCTCATTTTTTTGCCATTTTTTGCCATTTTTCTTTGTTTTTTTTTACCATTTATGCTCGTTCCTTACTTTTTTCTCATTTTTTAAAATTTTGGCTTATTTTTCACCATTTTGGCTTATTTTTTACGGTTTTGGCTCATAACAAAGTACCATTTTGAATGAATGCAAGAAAACACATTGAAAAGAGAAAAACCGAAAAGTGGGGTTGAAGCCGAGTACGAAACATACTCGTCAAGGTAAGCATAAATTAAAACAATATGAATTAATTGAAGGGAATTATTAAACCAAAATATTTTTCACGCAAACAAATTATTTCTAGCAATTCTAAACAATCATAAATACGAATAGATAATAAATCAAATTATAATTCTAATAAATGAGGAGTAAGTTTTAAAGCTCGAATTTAAAAAATCGTCACCAATATAAAATTTGGCAAAGCATTCAATCGGGATGGTAATTGCGAACTCGATACCTGCGAAAAAAACAAAGACAAATTAATACATGATTTAATTAAAAACTCATTCTTTTCCTCTTTAGGTTGGTGGGCCGCAACCCAACTCTCTCTTTTTTTCTCTCATTTTCTTTGTTTTCTATTTTCTTTTCTTTCTTTTCTTTCCCCAGACAACATCATCTTTTCTTTTCTCTTTTTTATTCTTTTATTTCTTTCTTTGTCAAATGACAAAGACTCCTATTTCTTCTCTTTTTCTACTCTTCCATTTGCTTATGTTTCTCTTCCCTCTCTTCTCTTTTCTCCTTTCACTCTTTTATTTCTTTCCTTGGGCAAGCAGTGACATCGTGAGCTTGTGATGGGTGAGGCGACTGGGCGGATCGAGTAGAGGGCAAATCGGCAGCAACGACGGCGATCAGCGGCAGCAACGGCGACGTGGCGAGCAGCGACCGACGGTGGAAGTGGGCGATGATGGGAAAGGATTTGCAGCGGCTTGTAGTGGCTGGGTCATGGTGATGATTAATGGTTGTGATGAATTCGGTGATGAGGTGATGGTGATGGATGGTCAGTTGTAGTGGTTAATCGGAGCAGATGAAGATTTGGCGATGTAGTGGTGATGGTGATTTGGCAAAGGGTAGGTTTTAGACAGGGGTAATTTTGTAATAAGATAATTAATAATTAAAAAACTGATTGAATTCCTCCACAATCTCGCCCATTTGTGCAAGAATTCTCACCTTTTTATAATTTTCCAGCTTCAATTCACAAAGAATTGAATTCTTTTTTAAAATATCATAAGAATCACAAAATTTGTTATGATTTCAGTTTAAATGAACTGAATTCTATCTAAAATTTGATACCAATCAGGCCCTAATAGAGTTCAATTAGAATTCAATTGAACTCTATTAATGAATGAACTCTAATGATTGGTATAACAATATAAAATTGAAAGAATTCAATTGAATTGAAATGAACACATTGTTTGTTATGACTAAGAAATGATTTCATTTTACTTATTTGACCATTATACCCCTAAATTAAATTTTATCCATAAAATAAAAGAAAAAAAATGGTAAGAAATGCTTTTTTATCATTTTGGCTCATTTTTCATTATTTTGGCTCATTTTTTTGCCATTTTTCTTTGTTTTTTTTTACCATTTATGCTCGTTCCTTACTTTTTTCTCATTTTTTAAAATTTTAGCTTATTTTTCACCATTTTGGCTTATTTTTTACGGTTTTGGCTCATAACAAAGTACCATTTTGAATGAATGCAAGAAAACACATTGAAAAGAGAAAAACCGAAAAGTGGGGTTGAAGCCGAGTACGAAACATACTCGTCAAGGTAAGCATAAATTAAAACAATATGAATTAATTGAAGGGAATCATTAAACCAAAATATTTTTCACGCAAACAAATTATTTCTAGCAATTCTAAACAATCATAAATACGAATAGATAATAAATCAAATTATAATTCTAATAAATGAGGAGTAAGTTTTAAAGCTCGAATTTAAAAAATCGTCACCAATATCAAAGTTGGCAAAGCATTCAATCGGGATGGTAATTGCGAACTCGATATCTGTGAAAAAAATAAAGACAAATTAGTACATGATTTAATTAAAAACTCATTCTTTTCCTCTTTAGGTTGGTGGGCCGCAACCCAACTCTCCTTTTTTTTTCTCTCCTTTTCTTTCTTTCTTTACTTTCCTCAGACAACGTCATCTTTTCTTTTCTCTTTTTATTCTTTTATTTCTTTCTTTGTCAAACGACAAAGACTCCTATTTCTTCTCTTTTTCTACTCTTTCATTTGCTTATGTTTCTCTTCCCTCTCTTCTCTTTTCTCCTTTCACTCTTTTATTTCTTTCCTTGGGCAAGCAGTGAGATCGTGAGCTTGTGATGGGTGAGGCGACTGGGCGGATCGAGCAGAGGGCAGATCGGCAGCAACGACGGCGATCAGCGGCAGCAACGACGGCGTGGCGAGCAGCGACCGACGGTGGAAGTGGGCGGTGATGGGAAAGGATTTGCAGCGGCTTGTAGTGGCTGGGTCGTGGTGATGATTGATGGTTGTGATGAATTCGGTGATGAGGTGATGGTGATGGATGGTCGGCTGTAGTGGTTGATCGGAGCAGATGAAGATTTGGCGATGCAGTGGTGATGGTGATTTGGCAAATGGTAGGTTTTAGACAGGGGTAATTTTGTGATAGGATAATTAATAATTAAAAAATTGATTGAATTCCTCCACAGTCTCACCTATTTGTGCAAGAATTTTTCCAGGTTCAATTCACAAAGAATTGAATTCTTTTTTAAAATATCATAACAATCACAAAATTTGTTATGATTTCAGTTTAAATGAACTGAATTCTATCTAAAATTTGATACCAATCTGGCCCTTAGTGAGAACCCATGGTCTCCCATCGCGTTTGTTGATGCAGCTAGCTAGATTTGTGGAGTCGGTTTCAATAAAGATTTACGAATGGCTACAACTTCCGCTACATTTCTTGTATGTTGTTCCGATAAAATCTTCTAATTTTCCGTTCTTATCTATGAAAAAGAAAATTAAACATATGGACTTCTATTCTTTATTAATAAATTGTGTCTGTGTATAAAAATGGAAAAAAAAGAAAAAACTGTTCTTGTCCATATGTCATCTATAATTCCATAAATTAGCAGCCATCATTCTATCAACATCTCAAAAATATTTCATCTACTTAACCATATTATTAATGTTGCGGTTGGTTTATCATCTTTTAAGTGAAATATCGATTTTGGGCATGTCCAATTTTGGTTTGTAGAAATGTTTCAGAGATAAATCTCCAAAACGGCAATTGCCAAAGATTGTAAAAGACAACATTTGGTAGGTAAGATCATTAATTTGTAGGGACTAGGGACAATATCCCTCTACCTACGACTCCGAGCAGCGGCCCAACAACCGAATATGACCATGTTTGTTTGTTTTAGTAGTTCTCAACCAAAAAACATTAATGAGGACGTTAGGGATTTGAGATGATCATCAAGCCAGACTCGAGCTTTTATCAAACCGTATCGATCCGGCCGAATTATTTTATGGTCAGATTTAGGCTACAACTAATCTTGATGGCGCGGTTGAAGATACATATGAAGTAGTATTTAACATCACCATAAAGAGGTTGGTTGAATAATTTAATCTAATCTAATATGCTATTTTTTTACTATTGATCGCACAACATATTTGTTGAGTAATAAAAGGAGGCAAACAAAAGCAATTAAAAGTTTAAAATATCATATTTCAATTACATTTAGAATCTAAATTAAGCACGCTCGTTCTTCAAATGAGCATATCCAACTGTAACGAGTTAACGTGTGAGTTACTTTTTAATCACAGCGTAAATTGAAAATTAAACTTTGTATAAATATATATTATTAGTATATATTATTAGCATGATTTGTGGGATTTGATAGAAATATCAAATCACAATATTTTAAGAGTACCTTGCATGATTTGGTATTGTTATTAAATCCATAAATCACACTGTTAAGTTTAGGGAAATAGGTTTTCCTCTCTTTATTAATCAGTAATACATGAGTATATATACAAGCTAACTTTGGGCCTAATAGGCCCAATATACAAGATACGAACAGAAGAATATATGTGTCCTAACACCCCCCTCAAGTTGGAGCATGGAGATCACGAATGCCCAACTTGCGAAGAAGATATAATAATTGCCTCTTGCCTAACGCCTTGGTAAAGATGTCAGCAAGCTGCTCCGTTGTGGACACGTAGTGAGGCGCTACAATCCCATCTGTGACCGCGTCACGAATAAAATGGAAATCAATCTTAATGTGCTTCGTACGCTCGTGAAGAACGGGATTTTGGGCTATGTAGAGAGCTGACTTACTATCGCAAAAGACATCCATTGCCCGCGGATGATCAACACCGAGACACTGGAGGAGAGTCTTTAACCATTTCAACTCACATGTGATGGATGCTAGGGAACGATACTCATCTTCAGCTGAGGACCGGGAGACCGTGTCCTGCTTCTTTGTCTTCCAAGAGGCGGGAGAAGTGCCGAGGAAGATGATCCAGCCAGTGAGCGAACGACGAGAGAGAGGGCAGCTCGCCCAATCAGAGTCACACCAGCTTGTCAAGGATAGATCGCAAGAGGAGGAGAGTAAGACACCTTGGCTTGGACTCCCTTTTAAATACTGCACAACGCGCAACGCAGCATCCCAATGCTCTTGGCGCGGGGCGGTCATGAACTGAGCAAGAATGTGAACAGAGTATGTCAAATCTGGTCGGGTAAAAGAGAGATAAATGAGGCGACCAACGAGACGACGAAACCGTTCCGGGTCATCAAGAACAACACTGGCGGCAAGTGCCAAAGAGTGATTTTGGTCCATTGGAAAGTCAGCCGGTTTGGCGCCGAGAAGGCCTGCTTCCGTGACAATGTCAAGTGTGTACTTCCGTTGACAGAAAAATCCCTGCCGGACATTGAGCAACCTCAATGCCCAAGAAGTATTGTAGGTGCTCCAAATCCTTCATGTGAAAACAGGTGCTCAAATATGTTTTAAAAGCAGAAATAGCGGAAGAGTCATTACCGGAGATAATCAGATCATCAACGTACACAAGGACGTTGAGGAGCACTGTGTCTTGCCGTAGAGTGAAGAGAGAGTAGTCTGAATATGACTGGAGAAAGCCATATTTCTTCAAAGAAGCCGCTAACTTGGCAAACCAACATCTCGGTGCCTGACGCAGGCCGTACAGGGACTTGGTCAGGCGACAAACCTTGTTAGGGGTGTCAGATCCAAAACCAGGGGGCATTTTCATATGCACTTCTTCATGCAGATCGCCGTGAAGGAAAGCGTTGTAAACATCCATCTGGTGTAACTCCCAGCGCTTAGCAGCTGCAACAGCCAGAAAAGTTCTAACCGTGACCATCTTGGCAACCGGAGCAAATGTTTCGTTGTAATCAATGCCTTCCACCTGATGGTTATCGAAGATGACCAGGCGTGCCTTAAGGCGTTCAACTAAACCATTGGCATGATATTTGATTTTATACACCCACTTGCAACCGAGTGCCTTCTTCCCAGGCGGCAACTCCTCTACCACTCATGTCTCATTGGCCTCCAATGCGTCGATTTCTTTATGCATGGCTTCGCGCCAGCCTGCATCTTGCATGACCGTACGAAAAGAGCATGGTTCAACACCAGCAATGACAGCTGCGAGAAAGGTACGATGGTGCAAAGACAGGTTATCACAATTCACAAATGGTGCTATAGGATAAGGAGTACCTGAGGAGCTGAATGGCTGCGAGGAAGGCGGGGATGGACTCATATTCCGTACAGTGTGCGTAACATAATTAGACAACCAACCTGAGGAACGTTTCTCTCGGAAGCCGCGACCTAGTAAAGGTGCATCGGAGGACTCAACAGCAGCCGGGCCAGCCGATGGTGAAGCCGAGAGCGCACCAGCAGGCTCCGTTGGTGGCACCTCCTCGTCGACAGGGGGAGGGAACACAACGTCCTCCACAACCGGATCCAAACTTTCCGGGGGGTCTTTATTGACCGCGACAACATCCATGACAGAAGGCAAAGCAGCAGGTGAGGCGGTCGAATTACCGTTGGCAAAAGGGAATTCATTTTCATGGAACACTACATCCCTGGAAATAAGAAAGTCTCCAGTGTCCAGATCATAAAACTTCCACCCTTTCTTGCCGTTAGGATACCCAACAAAGATGTAGCGCCGACTGCGAGGGGTGAATTTACCTTGTCGGGAACGTTGATCATGAACAAAACTCAAGCAGCCGAACACCCGTAGGTCATTTAGATCAGGTAGATCCTCATGTAGTAGTTCAAATGGAGACTAATTGTCAAGGAGGGCAGAGGGAGTTCTATTGATCAAGTGTACTGCAGCAAGAACACATTCCCCCTAAAAGAGAATGGGTAAATTCGCCTGAAACATCAAGGCGCGACCTATATTCAAAATGTGTTGATGTTTTCTCTCAACGCGACCATTCTGTTGCTGAGTACCAACACAAGAGGTCTGAAATAAGATCCCCTGCTCATCAAAATAGTCAAGCATTCATTTGAACTCAGTACCGTTGTCACTACGCACAGTTTTAACAGTGGTGGCAAACTGCCGTTCAATCATTGCAAAGAAAGAGCGAAAGGCTCTAGAGACTTCCGTCTTGTTTCTTAATAAATAAATCCAAACAGCCCTTGAAAAGTCATCAACAATAGTCAAAAAATAAATAGCATCACAGGAAGAAGGAACTGAATGTGGTCCCCACAAATCACAGTGTATCAATTCTAATTTTCTACTAGCTCTACTATTACTAACAGGAAAACAGCTACGCTTTTGCTTAGCTTTTGGACAAACTACGCAAGTGTCGCTGGACGGCTGAGAACTACTACTACTAGACTGTAAAGCATGCACTAATTTGACAATCTTCTCAGAAGGATGACCAAGACGACGATGCCACAACTCAAACTCTGTCAACTCCGGTACCGTTACTGCATGCACTGTAGGAACGCCACGGAAATAGTAGAGTCCATCCCGTCGCTCACCCGCCCCAATCAGGCTCCCCGAACGATGGTCCTGTATAGCACACAAAGTAGCAGTGAATGTGATAAAACAGTTAGAATCATCAATCAGTTGTGTCACCGAAATCAAACTGCAGTTAAGCTGTGGAACAAATAAAACATTGATAAGGGTTATGCCACTTGGAAGAAGGACGGAACCCTTCAACGTGGCCACAACACATTGACCATTCGGTAACCCAACCAAGCGAGCATCCATCTGTACGATATCGACGAGACAGTCCAGGTTTCCTGTCACATGATGAGAAGCGCCAGAATCAATAATCCAAGACAAAATGAATAGCTCACCCGTCATACGATCCCCATCCTGACTCTTATGTTTCAGGAAGTGCAGCAGTGACTTCGCTTGGGCTTGGCTAAGATCAACAAATGGGGAATCACCCAGTTCCGTGACTGCATGGGCACGGGCTGGCGTTGCAGGAAAGGGACCAGGAGAGGCAGCATTTGTGGTGGTAGGTGTGACGGGAGTTCCACGGCTAGACCCGCTCACTCTATTACGGTCAGCCCACCAGTCAGGGTAACCGTGTATCTTAAAACAGGAGGTAGTATCATGTCCTTTCTGCTTGCAGTGAGAACAGAAGAGCTTGGACCGATCTACACGGTCTGATGGCAGCCGAGAGCGATCAGCCCTCAACGCGAATGCGTGAACTTCCTGCTCAATTACCTTCTCGCGAGCGATGTGACGAGAGTTTTCTTCCTGAACAAATGCTTGATAGGCTTCATAGAGAGGTGGCTGAGTCTTCTGGGAAAGCAGATTGGTGCGCACTGTGGAGTAGAGATCATCATCAACTCCAATTAGAAATTGATGGAAATATGCCTCATCTTGCTCATTAGCAAGCTTCGCGGAGAGATCGCAGGTACAGAGTCCGCAAAGGCAGGTGGGTAGGGGTTTCAACCGAGTCAATTCATCCCAAAGAGCAACTAACCGATTGTAGTAGTCATCTATCGACTCGCCCTTTGATTGTTTACACAGTGTGATGGAAGCGCACAGCTGCTGAATCCGTGGACCGTTGGCCTTCATGTACTTGCGCTCCAAAAACAGCCACAAAGGTCGAGCTTCTTCATGATACGGGATGGACGCGGTAACTCTAGCATCCATCGTTCTAGTGAGCCATGAAATAATCATGGAGTTCACGGTTTCCCAATCCGAGATCTTCATCGCATCAGTGGGCTTCTTGATTGAACCATCAATGAATCCAAATTTGCGGCGCGATTTGAGAGCTAGCGTGATCGCTCTCGACCATGCAACAAAGTTATCGCCCTTTAGAACTGTGTTGGTGATAACGTTTCCAGGTTGATCACCCGAAGAGAGGTAGAAGGGAGATTGAGTTCTGTCTTCGGGAGGTTGGGTTTGGTTTTTGTCTGCGCCGGCCATGTCGGAGTTAAAGGCGATTGCAGTAGTCAAATCGCTGAAGCTACGTCAATCGCAGTAGGCGGATCAACGGGAAGAGGATAGGTTTGTCGATCGCAGTAGGCGAATCAACGTGAAGAGAGTAGGTTTGCTAGGCGGCTTGGCTCCGCTACCATGTTAAATTTAGGGAAATAGGTTTTCCTCTCTTTATTAATCAGTAATACATGAGTATATATACAAGTTAACTTTGGGCCCAATAGGCCCAATATACAAGATACGAATAGAAAAATATGTGTCCTAACACACACTAACATATATCATCGAGAATAAACCCAAAAATGAAAGATTTGTTCTCCTCGCGCTGGAATAAAATAAGGTTGGTTTCCATTTGAGATCTAGGCAGTGCAAGTGCCTCTAGGGAATGGTCAAAACCCTGATTGGCAATGGTGTGAATGCTTGTTTTGAAGTGTCATGTTTGAAGCAACCCCACCCACCGATAAGTTGGTTTCATATTACCTGTATTTTTCCTACCAGGCAACCACTGGGTTCGCAAAATTATTAATAATTTAATTATTTATATGATAATTAAACGATGTACTCTTGAATAATATGTGTATATCTACAGCTGAAAATATCTGCATCGTTAGTCGGTGCCGGTGTATAATAACTATTCTGAAGTTTTAGTCACAGTGGTAGGAGAGTTTGGCCTTCTCGATTAAAATAATTCGATTCTCGAGTAGGAATTAAATTGTCCGATCTACTATCTCTAAGATTTTTGTTGATGTAACATGACACATCAACATTTATTATAATACAAGAAAAACTTGATCCATTATACCATACGGGACCTGACCCAAAAAAAAAATTAGTTTCAACTTTCTAGGCTATAAGAAAGAAGAAGAAAATTTCTCCTGGAAAATTGAAACTGAAATTGAAATGGGCGAAAATTGAAGTTCTTGCGAAGCAATCGGTAAAGTCAAAGGTGACTTTTCTAATTAATGGGTTAGCAAAGATATGATTTTGTCATAATGTTCTTGATGTTTGTCTTAATTGCTCGATGTTCATGATGTATCTGTCCAGTTTAATGGAAGGCTTGAGTTATTAGAAAAGGCAAAAAATGTCCAGAAATTAGACGAATTATTAAGAGTGTAATAATTATAGTAGGACATCAGACATTGTTTACAATTTATAATTTTTTTTGTTTTATTTAATATTTTTAAAAATATTTTTTCCCTTTTTTTAATTTTCTTTTTCAATAAGGTGGACTTTTCTATATTTGTTATATTTTTTTTCAAATTTACATATTTTTGTTTGATTTGTTTTACCTTTTTCATATTTCATAATTACTAGAATTTTTTTTTAGAAAATAAAATATAGTTTATATTGCAAGCTTTTAAACTATAAAAGTAAAATGTAATATTTTGTAAATAATATAATTTTTTTATATAATTTACTCCTTATTTAATTAAAAGATTAAATAGAAAGAATGACAATTATCTTATCACGATATAGACAAGAGAAAAGTGAACGTGGCAGTTTTACTAAATCACTGTTGAATTTAGTGTGGATATATTGTGAACATATGAGTCTCTAGAGTTGGATTATATTCAAACGATTTAATCTTTTGCTATATATAATTTTTTTTAGTATTATCTAATTTCAGATCACCATATAAATCGACATTAGTAGCATTTATATTTATGGTAGAACTCATATCCACCACCCAATTCTTGTTGCATAATTTGTAAGTATGCCCTCCCTCTGCCGGCGTTTGTCGAAATGGGCATATGTAGACCTGTCAATCCGGGTCTGCGGGGTCGGACCCGACCCGAGACCAGGAAGACCCGCCAAAAAACGGGCCGGGATTGGACCCGGCCCGGAAAAAATTCGGGACCAAATATTTGGTCCCGGTCCCGGCCCGGGAAAATGGCTCGGGTCCGGGACTGGACCCGACCCGGCCCGACGGTTTTTCTTTTTTTTTTTTTTTTAAAAATTCAATTTCATCCTTTTCAATTATAAGTTTTCAATTAAGTCCTCCTTTTTTTAATTATCAATTTTCAATTAGATCCTTTCATTCAAATTTAAACTAATGCTTATTTTATAATTAATTAATTTGATTAAATTAAAACAATCAATGCCTAAAAAAAATAAAAAATCAAGCAAACATTAAAAATTAAAATCAATACAATTTAATTTAAAATTTTAAACAATGAATCAAACATTAAAAATAACAAATCAATCAAACATTAGATTAGATTAGATTAGGGTTTTTTTTTTAATAATTGGGCGGGTCTCGGGTCACCCGAGTCTGACCCGACGGTCCCGAAAATTTTCGGGACTAATTTCTAGACCCGACCCGGCCCGAATTCCCGGGTCTCGGGACCGGGTCCATTCTTGACAGGTCTAGGCATATGTGTTGGGTAAGATCAGTTAATTAGGCGGAGAAGAGTTGGTGCGGTAATCTTCATATGTGCGTAAAAATTCTGATTCGAGCCTTATGAAACACAGATAGTGAAAGCAGGATGAGGATCTCTCCAACAATGACATTCAGCTGTATCCTGATTTTATTTAATTGACACTCCTGAGAATATCTTATAAGTCGAGAGAGAGAAAAACCCTGGAGCAACATCAGTGAGCTAGTGTTACATTAATAATTCATGAACCAATAAAACGACATCATTCGATGCTGCATGTTTAAATAAAATCAGTTTTCATATTATTTTTGCGCCAATATTCATCAGGATATTGTAGAAATTAACAAATTAAATCTTTCATACTAATTACCAATATTATGATCTCCACTAGATTCATTTGATTTGTTTTTTTTCACTTTTCCTAGTTGGATATTTTTATTTTTTTATAAAGATAAATACAAATTTGAGAGAAAATAAAACAAAAATATGTAAGACTACACCTCACTGAAAAAATTGGGAAAATTAAATTAGAAATATTTTAAAAGTATTAAAAAGGAACAAATTTAAAATAAATTGCAAATAGAATTTAAATTTTTTTCATTGACTTAGGAGCTACTCCCTCCGTCATTTTTTATCACTCGTTCTAGCCAAAAAACGCTTGCCTTCAATTAATTGACGTTGTTGCCATTTCGGTCCCTTAAGTTCGTGTTTTATCAAAAACGCCCATCGTTCCCTTGCTGAGCCACGCGTCATACAAGGTAAAAAAGGGAAACGAAAAAATTAAAGGACCATATTTGATCAAAGTATCTCTGCCATGGAAAAGATGGTGTCAGCAAAATCAGAAAAAGTTTTTCTCTCTCATCTTTTCTCCTCCGATTTCAAATCGCAAATAAAACATGTTTGGCTGCTCGGACTGGCGCGACGAGCATAGATTCGTGCCGGAAATGACCAGCCGAGCAGAACGAGGGTGGTCGTGGCCGAATCGGATGCCGCACGCGCCGACGCGTGGCGGCGCGTGGCCGGAGCTCTAGCTGCTTCGGCGGCGCGTGACGGAGATTGGCAGCTCGGAATTGTGCCATTCGACCTTCTCCCGACTCGAGACGTCCTTCCGCTCCTTTCTGTGGTGGAGGTGAGAATAGAAAACGATCACAGACGGAGCAATATTCGGACAGAAGGAGGAAGAAAGAAAAGAGAGAGAGAAAGAAAGAAAAGAGAGAGAAAATGAAGGATGAGCGAATCAGAGGGTGACACGTGGCGGCGATGCTGACTTTTGTCTCCCTTGGCCTAAAACACCGTGATTCACTCCCTCGCGTCTGATAAAAAATGACGGAGGGAGTACTATCTATGCTACTTTTTTTGACGAAATTTTATGTTTTTTCTATTTTATTTATATTTTTTTAACTATTATAAAACATAAAATTATAACCGTTTAGAAAACTACAGGTTGATATTTCAAGGTTTTAATAAAATGGAATTTTTTCTAAACTATAAGTTTTTTTTTATATATTTGACTCTTAAAATTTTCTGTATATATATTTTTTTTAGCTCTGTTCCTTAATTAGTTTAATTTGAAATTCTCTTTACCACCAGAGGAAAAAAAGGAGAGGAAAATGCACCATGTCCACATTAAATAAGGACACCTGTCTCCCTGCTCAAGAATTGAATTCTTTCTCCAAACTACTGCAAAATCAGCATTGCAGCCTGACCTAACTTTGTCACCATCCGTACTACTCTAACATTCAATTGTCCAACCAACAACACAGCCGTTTCTCCACACCTCTCCCTATTTAATCAATCAGTCTGAGTTTTGGATATATACATCAACATTGTCAGAAGGGAAATGCTATACAAGAGGAAGAAACAAGAGGAGGAAACAAGAGGAGCCACGTCACTCTGCCACATTCTTCCACGTCACCCTAATTACAAGTTTGCCATTAATAGAGAAATTACGAAAATGCCACCGATCCCCTTCTTCATCATACCCTCTTCCTCAACCCGAATCAATCTAAGGGTTTTCTTCATCTCCTCCTCCATAGCAGCCGCTGCTCCTCCTCCATTTTCCCCTTGTTTCGTTTCTTCGTTCTTCACTTCAGCGAGCAGCGCAGCCAGCCACACGACACACCACCTCTCTCTGACCTCCTCCTCCAGCAGCGCCGACGTCGTGCCACTGCCACACTATCACCGTCACTTGTTCTTACCACTTTGCTGCTTTTGATGCAGTGTGTAAATTCATGGGTGGTTGTATGTTTTAACAGTTGGTGGAATTGAAAAATGGGGACACTTATAATGGGCATTTGGTTAATTGTGATACTTGGATGAACATCCATCTCCGAGAAGTCATCTGTACCTCTAAGGTACTGTTTGACTTTCATCACCTTTTTTTTATCCTGAAAGAAAAATAAAAATGAAAAAGAGATTTGACATTGGGCTTTGATGTAGGATGGAGATAGGTTTTGGCGAATGCCTGAATGCTACATTCGTGGGAACACAATCAAGTATCTTCGAGTTCCTGATGAGGTACTTATTATTTACGTAATTCTTTTCTTTCCTCTAATTAGTTTTATGGTTGGTTTGTGCTTTTATGAACTTATTTTTCCCATGCATTTTAAGCATATTATTTTTATTTTTTCATTGTGTCCTTTGGGAAGGTCTACCCAAAAGGACAATCAACCGTAGTAATGCTAGTGATAAGAGCACTCTAGAGGCAAATTATACACGAATGAAGTCAGAAGCAGAGGAAGAGATTACTCTTATCTTTTTGTAGTGTTTCTTTTCTAGAGGATGGTTGGTTTACGCCCGTTTCTGATTCTAACCTCCACTCTCTGGCCAGAAAAAAACTATAAAAGACGAAGGGTTTCTGGTTAAGGTTCATTTTGTAGACTCAACCCAAAATTTAGAGAATTAAGTTGAATTGTAAGTGAATTGGGTATTTGATTTCTTAAATTATTAAACTTGGCATCAATTAAAGAGCCTTTGCAGTGATTGCGTTAAGGTGTCGTGGTACCCACAATTGGATATAAATTGTCAGGAAACTGACTTTTCAAAGGATTTTGATGATAACTTAAATAAAAAACCAGCGTCACTACTTTTGTTATATGGTTCATGTGTTCTTGTGAAATATTTTTTGGATCAGTTTTACTTATGCTATACTTTTGCTTTTGTGTTTCAGGTGATTGATAAAGTTCAAGAAGAATCCAAGAATCGCACAGGTATGTACGTGCATTTACTGGTTTTCAAGAATGGACTTGTCTATTCTATCAGTAAAGGTTTATATCCTAAAGTTAATAACCGCTAGGAAGGTAGCTTATGTTAAGATGCATTCCATCTAGTATTAATCATTATTTTCTACAGCATTGCACCTCTGGCTAAATTGCTTCTATGGTTTTCTTTCAGATCGCAAGCCACCTGGGGTAGGGGGGGCGGGGAAGGGGAAGAGGAAGAGAGGATGGTGCTGGTGGAAGACCTGCTAAAGGTATCGGGCGTGGCCTTGATGATGGAGGAGCGAAGGGCCTGGGTGGAGGCCGTGGAAGAGGTGGTTCAGGTGGAAAGACTAGTGGTGGGAGTAGAGGTGAGTCTTACTTAATTCAAGGTGGCATTGTTATGCCATATAGAGAGCAATAGATAACTTTTTATTAAAGCAGCAGTTGTCATACATCATCACCACATACTGTTGCCACTTTTGATTATATATATTCCTATTTATGAAGATTAAGGCGGTTTTTGTATGGTCAAGTGCATCGTTTAATTCAAGACCACTCGTTGCTTTTTTGCTCATAGGTGCAGGGCGTGGCCGGGCCTGATGCAAGTGCTGTTGTCAAACAAACCATGGCGAATTTGCGACTTTTAGAGGCATTTTACGCCAACTTTCATGAGAAATGTTGTCTTTTATTTAATTCAGTTGAATGGTTTTATTGATTTCCAAGTTCCAAATGCAGGTAGTACAGAAAACCAGATAAAAATTGTTCTATAGTATTTTCAATTCTGTGTACTTCTATCCTACATTGTTATCAGCCAGTTGAATTTATCCAATTGGGGAGCTTATCTTTACTTGCCTGTGATTTGGGTTGTTGATACATAATCTGGTCAGTTAGTTTCTGCGACTTGAATCAATCTGGTTAGTTGTCACAGGAAACTTTGTTCCACGAATGAAAAAAAAACGTAATCAAAGGAAACTTTTAACTAAATGAAATAAAAGGGTTGATTAGAGGTCAAATGGTGTTTTTTCCCCTGTATTCTGTGTAATATGTTGTAAATTCAATAATTGATAATTAGCAACATCTGTTACTATATTCGGCAGCGAAATTGAAGAACATAAAAAAAGTACAAAAGTTCGATGGACATGTCCAGTGCTAGTAAGGTTGATGCCTCTTTTTCTTGCGACTCCCGTGCGACTTCACAGCCAATAGTCTTCTCCAAAAAATCCCACCTTCCCGATTGAAGTTCCCACATTCATCACCTGGAAGAGTTTAACCATTCAATTGAAATATTAAAACAAAAGCTCCATAAAACAAGACATCATACATCAAGAGTCTTAAAACGGTTCGGGGAAAAGGTATGAATATTTTTAAAGGGGGTTGGTTCTTTGAAAATCTTTCGAAGATGGCCAGTGGCACCAGAAATGACTTTTAGACGAGACCTCAAATAATGTCGTGACTGAAAACAATCTGCTGTCACAGTGGCTGAAAAATTTAACCCACAAATTGTGTACTAAATCAGCATCTTAAACTTAACATTTATGTGCTTGGGGGGCTTCCTTTTTCTCAACTGTAGCATTTTCCCTCACTTTTGCTAGCATCTTGTTCTTCTAGCTTTACATCTCCCGCAGGCTTTGACACTTCTTCTACAAAGAGATGAGTAATACAACAATATATTATAAAAACTTCTGGAAAGGCTGACCTAATCCCATACAATTAGAACTATACCTGCACATGAATAATGCCAAGGACAATACTAGCAACAGGCAGCCAGCTCTCCTCGGGCGATAATGACAAATTTGATCTAGTAGTTCATAAGAAAAGAGCTTGTTCAAATTTCCGGTATCCAATCAAGTCACAAACTTACATAAACGAGTTAAGCAGGTACCATACGTTTATATATTACCGTATTGCCTACAAACTCAGTACTTAGAAATTGTTTACTGGATAAAAAAAGACACAATTTAAACATAGGGTTGCATACGACGCATACAGTGATACTTATAACCATTTTACACAATTCAACTAACATATCAAAGTCCAACAGCTAGGAATACAACATATTCAAACTGAGTTGGGAATTCTTTAAACCGCACCGAACAATGTTCAATCATGGAAAATCAAGATGAAATATTGGTCAAAGAAAAATCGATCAAGCATTAATGAAGCATTTCCTCAGGCACTAGTAGAAGTGACCAACTAGGTCTAGGAACTATAGGTTCAACTAAGAACACAACAGATGCCAACTAAGTTGAGAATTCTTTAAACAGCAAAGAAAAAATCGGGACATTTAATAATTATGTGCAATATGGAATCAAATCAAATTTAAATATGTAAATGTGATAAAGTAGAAAGAAAAAAAAACAAGCTCTACCTCTCTCACTGTAGCTTTCTTTCTTTTGGTTTGGAAGGTTTCTAATCTCTTTTAATTGGTATTCCTTCTAAGAGATGTTGGACTTTTTTCACACAGGACTTTTAACAAACATGTAAAATGCATTAGGAAAACGTAATCAAAACAGGAAAAGATAGAAATTAGAGTGAACAATTGGCATAAACTAAAACGAAACTTCACTGCAATTAGATGATGGAAGCAAACAAATCAAAACTCTAATCTAACAGATATCTAATATCAATTATCAAGATTGCAATTAGATAACGGATTAATTAACAAACAAATGAAGACAATTAGATAACGGATTAATTAACAAACAATTAGATAACGGATTAATGATTTAGGTCAGGCACGACATTTAAATTAATTGCAATTAGATAACGGATTAATTAACAAACAATTAGATAATGGATTAATGATCAAGTTAGGATGGGTATTTGGGTAGTAACCTTAAAGAAGAGGTAGAAATCAACGAGTGACGAGGAGTAGGTCAGGCACGGCGCTGCTGCTGGACGAGGAGGAGGGACGGTGACGACGACGGTGACGGTGATAGTGTGGCAGTGGCACGGCGTCGGCACCCGTTGGAGGAGGAGGTCAGAGAGAGGTGGTGTGTCGTGTGGCTGGCTGCACTGCTCGCTGAAGTGAAGAACGAAGAAACGAAACAAGGGAAAAATGGAGGAGGAGCAGCGGCTACTATGGAGGAGGAGATGAAGAAAACCTAGATTGATTCGGGTTGAGGAAGAGGGTATGATGATGAAGAAGGAGATCGGTGGCATTTTCGTAATTTCTCTATTGATGGCAAACTTGTAATTAGGGTGACGTGGCAGAATGTGGCAGAGTGACGTGGAGGTGCCACGTCATTCCTCTTGTTTCCTCCTCTTGTTTAGCATTTCCCTTGTCAGAATTCTCCAAGGAAAGCTTTTCCATTTTCTTGATTTCTAACCAAACGGTTCTTGATCCCTAAACAACAACAACAATACTACAATGTGGCCACTGTCGAGAATGGTGCCAGTTTTTGTACTTACCTCGATGGCATTCTTGTCAATTACCACCTCGGGTTTCGACATTCGCCAGGTCCGGCAACTGGCACCCAAGAAAAATGTGACTTGCATTCTGGTTTTCGGAGATTCGAGTGTTGATCCTGGTAATAACAACCGACTCGCTACCGATTTGAAAGGGAACTTCCCCCCTTACGGTAAAGATTTCTTCAACGGCCGCCCCACCGGCAGGTTCAGTGATGGAAGGCTCCCCACAGACTTTATCGGTAATTAGTACTCAATTTAGTGGTCAACAACATGTTATAATATATGTTCTTAATTAATTAATTAATTAATTATGGTATGATTGATTAATCAATTTTCCACTTGCAGCTGAGGCTGGTTTCACACAGGCAATTCCAGCTTTTCTTGACCCAACTTTGAAGCCATCAGATCTGCTACATGGGGTTAGCTTTACTTCTGCTGGTTCCGGATACGACGAGCTCACTGCAAATCTCTCTGTAAGTCTGAACCGTAGTTATCCTTAAACTCATCGAGCCAGAACTAATCATGTACATGTTAATGATATTTTAATTTTTGTTTATCAATTGCAAAGAGAATGTGCTGTCTATTCCGAAGCAAATAGAGTATTTTCAGCACTATAAGCTCCATCTGAGCAAGGTGGTGGGTTTGGAGAAGGCAAACTGCATCATAAGAAATGCAATATTTGTTATGAGCATGGGAACAAATGACTTCCTCCAAAACTACTTCTTGGAGCCAGATCGGTCGAAGCAATACACCTTGGACCAGTACCAGAATCTTTTGATATCACGCATGCTCCAAGGCATTCAGGTAAAATTTTCTAGAAGGACTAAGTCTTATGTTCGAGTCACGGCAGCCACATTATTGATTATACTATCTGTGCTAAAAAAAAAACCATAATATGGTTAAAGCATGGCAAGGACCGTTAGGTGCAAATTGCATATGCCTCTATTTACTTTTTCTTCTTCTGATCATTTATTGTACGTATTTATTGTCACAAACGTGTATTAATTCCTGTTTTCTTTTATCCTGAAGCTAAAATTACATCATTTTAAATTAAATACTGCATTACTAATTAGTCATCAAATTTATTAATACTCGCTCCGTTTCATATTAGATGTCGTTTCCTCAAAAAATGATTTTGGTCAATTAATTGTCGTATTTCAATTTTTAAAATTATTTTTTATAGTTAATGATAAAATTAGCTCTAAACAATTTAAAATTAACTATTGTTTAGAGAAAAATTAAAGAGGGCTAGTTGATAATCAATAAGGACAATTTAGTCAATAATTATACAATAATTATAATTTAATTATTATTTTAATTACTGTGAAAACTGAAAAAAAATGACCTAATAAAACTCGGAAGGAGTGTATGTATAAATTATATAATTATAAAATTATTAATTAATCATTAAATATGATTATTATTATTATATATCATAGGAAATGCATAAACATGGGGCAACAAGATTGGTCGTCGTCGGGGTCCCACCGCTGGGGTGCATGACGCTAATGGGCAGCAAGAACTCGTGCGTGGATCGGTACAACGAAGCGGCATCCGCATTCAATTCTAAGGTGTTGTTTGGGAGTTTGGTTTCGGTACCGAAACTAGCATTCCCAGACTGTTGTTACCCGAATTTTGACTTACGTCATAACTTTTTTCGTTTTATTGCACGTCGCATTAATAGCCCGTTTACGTCAAATTTCAATCGATTTTTGATCATGGACTATTTGTTTTAATATTTCACATCATTTCACGTCTTTTGAATTTTTCGTATTTTTCTCGTATTTTCGACTAAACCGTATTTTTAGGTTTTCGTCAACTCATTTACGTATTTTTATGTTTGCCGCATTTAATAGCTCGTCTAGGTCAAATTTCTGTCAATTCTTGGTACTAGGCTAGTTTTTTTAATATTCCGTGTCATTTCGTGCCTTCTCATTTTTTTCGTACTTTCAACTGTCTTTACGCGAACTTCTATCGGTCCCGAGCAAGTTTCCCGGGACCGTGGGTCGGACGCGTAATTTCTTTAATTGATAATTACGTACTATTTTTCTCCTTCACGCCATCGAGTTTGGTTTCATTCAATTTTTGTCGTAAGGACATTTATTTTACGTCCGAACTTTTAGTGTTTCCGAAAGAGAAAATAAATACGTTAAATCGAATTTTGCATTTATTCACCGTATACTAGTTTTCTTATTTTATTTTTCTGCACGCCTCGGTTCCCTCGGGTCGGATTTATTTTCACTTTCGTACAAATTCGCTCGTACCAAAATATCCCATTCGTATCCAAAAGCATGCATTAATGGCAATTAATGCCTATTTATCTAAAATCACCTCACATTTCTTCCTAGTTAGCCTGGCTGACTCCCCTGTGATCATCACAAACCTCCCATCGGCAAGCCTTGGCCACACAAAGCCCAAACTTGGCCTCCACTCCGGTCAGTATTCACCCTCCAGCTCACCCACGAGTTCGTGCGCCATTTGCAGCCACAAGCTCCCTCCAAACCGACTCAACCTTCCCCTATAAATAGCTTACTTCATGCAACAAGAAGAGGGCACCAAAATCTCCTCCACTCTCCATTTCTTGCACTACCTTCTTGGTTAAAAACTCTCCTGGAACAAGTAAGCTTTCTCCCTCTAAACTCTCTTTAATTTTCGTTTTTGCTTATAATGCATGATTTAATTGCTTAAACTTGCCTCACATGTTTAGTTTTCATGCCAATTTCATTTCCCTTGCTTCAATTTAATTGCATGAGGTCTTGACTAATTAATAGCCATGTATTCACATTAATTAAGCTTGAGATATTTGTTGAAAAATGCCACTGCCATGCTCATTTTCCTTGCTATTTTTATGGATATAAATTGCTGCTGTGTTGCTTGTGTTGTTGGGTTAGTTTTCGGGTTGATTTATTTGTGTTAGAGTAAGCTTGGTTGCTGGCCATGGTGGCCGGCGTTGTGAAGAAGAAGAAGAAGAGGGGGCTGTTGGTGGGAAAGAATGATAGAAAGGCCAAGCCCACTTGTTTTAAATTAAAATTTGGGCTTGGCACAAGCCAAGACCATTTTTTAATACCCAAAAATCTAAAATGTGGGGCCCGACCCATTTATTTTCGTCAATTTGTTTCAAACGCTCGTATGCTCTTTATAACATGCTTAATCCGTATAAAATGTTTTTATGCCATGTATGATGTTTTATTTATTTTATGCCAACCGGATTCTACCCTTTTCTAATTAGCTCTTACACTAATTAGTTACCTACAGATTCCTATCAACGATGTAGAATCCAACGTTTCTAAGAAAAGATGTAATCATTCATATTTAAAATCAAGTTAGCTACTCTTAACCAAAATATGAACAAATTGACATTTAAATAAAAAGAATAGAAATACAAACTTGGATTTTATGAAGCTTAATTTGATCTCACAACATATGAATCATAACCCTCGAGCCTTTACCAAGAATAGATAACTTAGCTAGAACAAGACATAATTAAAGCAAGCAATTATTATGCATGAATTAATTAAATCAAAGAAAGAAGAAGAAATAAAATAGATAGAATAAGAACAGTAGCCGTCAATGAGTTCAATGGAAGAAGAGATGTCTCTCTTTCTTTCCTGCTAGGTTATTTAAACCAAATCCTAGTCTAACTAAAAATCCTAGAAAATAGGATTTAATTAATTATTAAACTAATTATTAAAGTTTGGTTTCAACTAATTACATGGTTTGATTCTTTCACAATCCAGCACGCGTCCCTCTCCTTGCAGGCCCAAGCCCATGGCTTCAATTTCTTTGGCTGTTGCTGAATTAATTCTTGGCTTGTAACAATTAAACAGCACGAACAAAATCAAGAGGAAGCTGCTGTTTTCAATTTCAATTTCTTGCGAGACTAAAGGATTTCTTTTAAACTCAATGCTGGGTTTATTTGGCTCATTGAGCAGCAATCTACTCTATCTCTTCAAGTGTTGCCAATTCAAGCTCTCTTCATGGCTTTTCCTTTCCTTTCTTCCAATTCAACTTCGTATCAAGTAATCTGTAATAAGGAGTAGAAAATAGCCAAAATCAGCAGTATCATCATCCAAAATAGTAGGAAAATAGGATGATAATTAAGGCATTTAAGTACTCAATCATATGCCATGTAAATTATCATGAGATTAATTGCATGCTTAGTATGATGTATTATTTATTTTATGCCATGTATGATGTTTTATTTATTTTATGCCATGTAAATTATCATGAAATTAATTGCATGCTTAGTATGATGTTTTATTTATTTTATGCCATGTAAATCATCATGAAATTAATTGCATGTTTTGTATGATGTTTTATTTAGTTTATGCCATGTAAATTATCGTGAAAATTATGAAATGCTCACATGATGTTTTATTTGTTTTATGCCATGTTTTAAAATGAAATACTCGTATGCTCATATGAAATGAATTGTTCATTTGTTTGCCATGTTTTTCCGATTGTTTGCTTGCTAAATGCATGCATGTGCTTTTATTATTTATTGTTTTCGAGTTATTAGTAACACTTTCGCTTTGTAGGTTAACCTTTGAACCTTCACTCGAAAAGTACGTTTTACCTTCCTTTTATTTAAATTAAGGATTTCCGTAAATGTTGTTTGCATGCGCGTTGTCTAAACATTAGAAATCCAAGTATGGGTCTAGCCCGACCCATTAGAATTGTAGGCCTTATTTCCATGCATTCGTATGTGATAATTAATTGTCAATTACTTTTAATTACATGTATGTGGTAATAATTAATTGCTAAACTTGTTGTAATAATTAATTGCTTATTTTCACTTATTGTAATAAGTAATTACTCATTTCACTTGTTGTAATAATTAGTTATTTCACTTGTTGTAATAATTAGTTAGATAGTTATTCCGACCTCCAATTTGTAATAATTAGATGAGTGGTTATTATTACGAATTGTGGCTTGTAATAATTAGTTAAAATCGTGCATGCTTGTATATACCTAAGTATTTATGTCAATTGTTGATTAATCGTGGTTTTGAAGGGTTGGATCGATCGGGGTTTATCCAAAAGGTAAGCTTACCTTAAAAATATCTCCTTGTATGTTTATTTAAATGCTAAAACCGCATCGAATGCATGACACCCTAGTAAGCGTTAGAACCACCCTACGTGTATGCGCGACATATAGAATTGCTAAAACAATTAAAATCAATCTCACATGTATACCATGTTTATAACACTTGATCTTTTATACCATGAGATCAATTGTTTCTTTGTTAAATGCTACGCATGATGGCTTCAAAGGCCATGCCAACCATATATGCATACATCGGTACGATGCTAGTTTTACTATGATAGAATCACGTAGTAAAATAATTAAATTAATCATGCATGGCCCAATGATAAGGGGGGAACGTCCGCTCTAGCGTACGAACAAACGGTAAACCCGTCCTTCGGTCCCAATCGGAAATAACAAGTCCCAACGAAAAATGCTAAGATGTAACGTCACCTTGGAGGGCCCAAATTACATGTTTAAAATATTTTCAAAACACCTCGCATACCGGTAACCTTTTTAGGATGTGACTTGGGTGCCTAACACCTTCCCAAGTCCATAATCACGACCTCGAACCATCGTTATTTGGTTTAGACCATTGTGCCTTAGTTTGTTTATTTCAATGCCATGATGATTAGGTTCCCTAAACCTTAGAAAATTAGGGTGGCGACTTCATTTTGCATGATGTTAAGACAAGTCCAACGATTGTCTCGCATTATGGCCCGTCCCAAACCTTTACTCGTTTTCAACGAAAAAGGGGGTGCGATAGTTTGGCGACTCCACTGGGGACTAGTAGGGTCGAAGCCGGTTTTATGGTGTTTGCTTTTTTATTATTTACTTGCTTACGTGATTGTTATATGCTATTGGCTTTAATAAATTGTTCATATTCATCTCATGCATAATGCTTATCGTCGGCCATGATACCCAATAGGATTAGGAAGGTATTAGTGAAGCCCTGCGGACCTGTGTCCCAGTATGATTTCATGAACCTTAACTTGGATGTTGAACCCCTAAATGGATTGAGTGCCCAGAATCCTTGTCATGATTCGGTCAACGCTCTCGTATCCATTTATGGGAGACCCCTTTTAGGGTAACATTCGGGAAACTTTTCAGCTAGTTAGAAATAGTTGGAGTCACACCAGCACATGCATCATGTTCGTGCATTTTTCTTTGATGTCATTTATTTATATGCTACGATTTCATCTTTATTTTTCTCACATTTCATCTTTTAAATTACAGGATTCTTTTTTCCGAAAAAGCCCCACACTGCTTATTCACTCAAATGACAACACCCGCGATGATTTCACTTGATGTTTTTGGGAGTTTAAGTTACAAGGATCAGTTGGCGCGAGGTGATATGTTGAAACAGGGTTTTATTCCCGATGTTACGACCAAGATTAGAGCAGAGATGATAGAGTGTGATGTTTCGGAACGCAAGGACGGCTACTCCTTCTCGGTTTCAGCTGCGCGCCCTTCTTCCGGGGCCAATATCAATACCATTTACTCGGAGTTTCCGCTCGGTTAAAACACAAAAGACATTGATAACGGGCTAAAGTATCCACACACCAAATTTCGGAATTTTCTGGGCGGAGCATCTCTCACAAAAAAATCGGAAAGCAAGGACAGCAACTTCTTCTCGGTTTCAGCTGCGCGCTCTTTTTCCTTGGATAATATGGACACAATGGGCTCATAATTTCCACTCAGTTAAAACACGA
Organism: Viola odorata; assembly: GCA_963691705.1. Lineage (NCBI taxonomy): Eukaryota > Viridiplantae > Streptophyta > Magnoliopsida > Malpighiales > Violaceae > Viola > Viola odorata. Next base: position 14,030,645 of record OY829543.1, read on the forward strand.
AAGACGTTGATAACGGGCTAAAGTATCCCCGAACCAAATTTAGGAATTTTCTGGGCGGAGCATCTCTTACAAAAAAATTCAGAACGCAAGGGAAGCTACTTCTTCTCAGTCTCCAATACACGCTATTTTTCCTTGGCCATTATGGATGCAATTTACTCGGATTTTCCACTCGGCTAAAAAAAGAAAGACATTGATAATGGGATTAATTCTGCCCACACCAAATTTCAAATTTTTCTGGGCGGCGCATCTCTCACAAAAAATTCAGAACACAAGGACAGCTACTTCTTCTCGGTTTCAGCTGCGCGCCCTTCTTCCGGGGCCAATATCAATGCGATTTGCTTGAAGTTCCCTCTCGGTTAAAACACAAAATATGTAGACAACAAATTGAATTATGTTCACGCCAAATTTCAGAATTTTCTGGGCAGCTCATCTCTCACCAAAAAAACTTTTAGAGTGCAAGGACGGCTACTCCTTCTCGGTTTCAGGTGCGCGCACTTCTTCCGGGGACAATATCAATGCGATTTGCTTGAAGTTCCCACTCGGTCAAAACATGAAATATGTAGGCAACACATTTAAGTATGTTCACGCCAAATTTTAGATTTTTCTGGGCAGCGAATCTCTCACCAAAAAAATGCAAGGATAGTTGATTCTTCTCGATCTCAGCTGCGCGCTCTTTTATCTTGACCGTGATGGACGCAATGGGATAGGAATTCCCCCTCAGCCAAAGCATTAAAGACGTTGACGATGGGCTGAAGTTTATCCATGCTAAATTTTGGAATTTTCTGGGAAATGCATCTCTCACAAAAAAATTCAGAACACAAAGATAACTGTGTCCTTTCGGTTGCCATCGCGCACTCTTTTGCTTTGGCCAATATGGGTGCATAAATAGCTAAAATAACACCATAAATCTGGTTAAAATTCACCCTCTAAGATGGAAGGTCAGTATGCAAGAAAGAGTTACTATGAATATTGCTTGAAGTGCTTCCAGGCCGGGTTTTGTCGTCTTCACTTATCATAAGCGTGACTTTCGTCGCTCAAATGATTGTCAACACCTTCGGTACGATGACCTCATTCTTCAAGTCAAGAATATATGTTAAAAAACTAGCCATTCGCACGGGTTTGTCTCAAGGGTTTCGAATATAGCGTCCAAGATCGCTTTACGTCGTCGGAATAAATAAAAGCTTCCTTCGTATCTTCACCAAAGTATCATCTTCTCATTCGTCCTAAAAGCATTAAGTGAAAGTGTGGCCGGAAGAGTGAATAAACAACGCGGAGGCCTTGGGATTGCATCACCTATACTAACCTTTTTATTTCCTTTTTTTCATTTTTTCAGGTTAACGATAGCTCCTCGAAGAAAAACTACTCCCCTTAGGCTCCCCGTGACTAGACTTCAAGCACGAAAAATGGCCGAACAAGCCAAGATAGAAGAGATGTTGGCTGCTAGAATAGCAGAGTTGGAAGAGCAAGTCAGGGTTACTACAGAGAGGGTTACTCAGGCCGAAAAAGAGCGAGATAAAGCAACCACTGAGTTCCCACCCGGTTTTCATCCTAGTCAAATGATGGGACCCTCCTCATCCGCCATCGCTGGATCCTCGGGACCCCAATCGTTTTCTGTTCCTGGGGGTCAATGGAAATGGGTTGATCCTTTCACCACAAACCTTGTAGTTAACACAAGTGGAGAAACTGCTACAACTCTACAACACTCTTCGGTTAACCTCACTTTGGACCCGGGTCAAAGTCTGATTCATCAGGAATCCCAAGGCCTTTGCCCTCCTCAGGACCACTCTACTCAAGTCGTGATTCCCGATCCTACGGGAATTTGTCCACCTTTCGTCAAACTGACGCAACCATCATTCACATCAAAACCCCTACTACCCCTTGGTTTTAACGCGGTTGTCATAGAGAGGCCGAACATGGATAGATTAAGCCTACTAGAAGAAAGGCTCAGAGCCATTGAAGCAACGAACCCCTTTGACCCTACGGGGCCATCTGACATGTGCATGGTCCCCGGGATCGTAATGCCTCCTAAGTACAAGGGTCCGGATTTCGAGAAGTACACTGGGGTCGAGTGCCCAAAGACTTACCTCAGGGTCTATTGCAACAAAATGGCCGAAATGATACACAATGAGCCCCTGTTGATCCATCTGTTCAGAGAGAGTTTGGCCAAGCATGCCTTGACCTGGTACATGAGTTTGATAGGGTTAGGATCAAAACTTGGAGAGATTTGTCTGACGCCTTCTTCAAGCAATATAAGTTCAACATGGAGGTTGCACCAGACCGTTCTGATCTACAGGATTTAAAGAAGAAGATCGATGAATTGGTGAAAGCTTACGCTCAAAGGTGGAGAGAACTAGCATCCAGAATTTCTCCTCCGCTAAGTGACAAAGAACTCTTGTCAATTTTCGTGAACACTTTCGAGGCTCCTTACTACACTTATCTCATCTCCAATTCGTCAAGTAGCTTCTCTGACATGGTCCTCATAGCCGAGAGAGTTGAACAAGGAGTTAAGTCTGGAAGGATCAGTGCTCCCACACCAGAGGAAACGCTTAAGAGAGCGCCTGTCATGAAGGAAGGCATCGACTTTGTCCTCTACCGACCAAGTTATAGGCAATCTTTCACGACGCCTCCATCTCAAACACCACGACCCGCACGATCTAGACCATATAATGCCCCAAATAACCCAACAAACCAAAATAACCATAGGAACCAAGGGCCACTGCCGCCATTTCCCGCTCCTTTGGAGGACATTTACAAGCATCTCTTAGCAACTGGGCAAATTGCACCAACCCCAATCCAACCTCCACAACCACCTTATCCGAAGTGGTACTATCCTAATGCTAAATGCGAGTACCATGCTGGAGTTCAGGGGCACACATTAGAAGACTGCTTTGCCTTTAAAGGACAGGTTAATCACTTGATTAAGAGCGGATGCATCTCTTTTGAAGGGTTAGCTGAGGTACCCTACACGACCACCAACTCTTGAAATGATCACTCTCCCGACCCACGGTGGGCCCATTCTATTTAAATCGTGCGGTGGCGATACCCACGCTATCTTTGTACAATAGTCAAGCCTACGACTTTAAACAAGGGTGCTTCGTGGGAGGCAACCCACGTGCTCCTTTCAACATTTCTATTTTTTTGTTAAATTTTAAATTCAAAACATTTGGGGATATCTTTTTCCTGTGAATTTACTATTTATTTCCCTTGTCATTTCAAGTGCAATGAGACTTATAAATTTGGGGGCAAGCAAGTAAAGTGACGACCAGAAGAAGGTGTAGAAAAATGTCAAAGCTCATTTTTCAGGGAAGTTGTCCTTTACGTTTTTACAATTTCCCCTTCTGCAATTTACGTTTCTGTAAGTTATGTTTGCACAATTTATATTTTCGCAGTTTTACATTTCAGGTGCAACGAGACTTGTAAACTTGGGGGCAAGCAAGTGAAGTGACGACCAGAAGAAGGTGTCGAAAAATGTCAAAGCTCATTTTTCAGGGAAGTTGTCCTTTACATTTTTACAATTTCCCCTTCTGCAATTTATGTTTTCGCAATTTATATTTTCACGATTTTACATTTCAGGTGCAACGAGACTTGTAAACTTGGGGGGTAAGCAAGTGAAGTGACGACCAAAAGAAGGTGTTGAAAAATGTCAAAGCTCATTTTTTATGTAAGTTGTCCTTTACCTTTTGCAATTTCCCTTTTCGCAATTTACGTTCTCGTAATTCCTATTTTTGTAATTTGCATTTCTGCAATTTACATTGTCCGTAATTTTAGAAATTTCTACGATTTGCGTTGTTACGAATACGCGCGTGTAACGTTTAGTTTTCTCAAAAAAAAAAAATTCTTAGTACATGTTACTACTTGGGCTAAAAAGAGGGGAAAAAATCCCACATTTTTTGAACATTTTTAAATCAAAGCATAGACCTGTCAATTAGACCCGAGGTCCCGAGACCCGGTCCCGAGACCCGGGAATTTGGGCCGGGCCGGGTCTAAAAATCAGTCCCATATTTTCTTCGGGCCGGGTCCAGTCCCGACTTGTTTTTTCCCCGGGACGGACGGGTCTGACCCGTCGGGTCTACGGGTCTGACCCGTAGACCCGTCCAAATTAATCCTTAAAAAAAAACCCTAATTTTTTCTATCCTATTCTTCTTCTTCCCGTAGCCGCACGCACCTCATATTTCTCTTCTTCCTCCAGCAATCCAATCAACGAAATCAAATTAATTCCCAAACCATGAAACCACAAGCACTCAATTAATTGAAAATAACAATCAAATTCAATCCAAAATAGAGCAAGCAATTAATTAAAAACAATAATTGAATTAATTGAAAACAAGAGAGTGGTTGGGTGAGGCTGGTCGGGGAAGAAGAAGAAAAAGAATGAAGCTGGTCGGGGAAGAAGAAGAAAAAGAAGGAAGAAAAAGAAAGAAAAGTAAAGAAAATAAAATAAAAAGGATGTGTTTTTGCAGGAAACAAAGGAGAAGAAGAAGATGAGGATGGGTTAAGGAATTTTGGGGTTTTCGTGTGCAGAGAAAGAAAGAAGAAGAAAGAAGAAGAAAGAAAAAGGAAGAAAAAGAAAGAAAAGAAAAGAAAAGAAAAAGAAAGGAAAGAAAAAGGATGTGTTTTTGCAGGAAACAAAGGAGAAGAAGAAGATGAGGATGGGTTAAGGAATTTTGGGGTTTTCGTGTGCAGAGAAAGAAAGAAGAAGAAAGAAAAAAGAAGAAAAAGAAAGAAAAGAAAAGAAAAGAAAAAGAAAGGAAATAAAAATTAAAAAAAAAATAAAAATTCGCCGGGTCGGGTCGGGTCCAGTCCCGGACCCGAGCCATTTACACGGGCCGGGACCGGGACCAAATTTTGGTCCCGAATTTTTTCCTGGTCGGGACCAGTCCCGTCCCGTTTTTTCCCGGGTCTTCCGGGTCTCGGGTCGGGTCCGACCCGTAGACCCGGATTGACAGGTCTATCAAAGCATTCATCATTTTACGTTCATTAGAAATTGTATGAACACACGAGATTTTGTCTGTTAACTCTTATATCCATGACATGTTTAGACATAAGCAGTTACAAACATATCCCTGTGAGTATTTTGGGCCTTCACGCCTGGTTTCTTTCATGAGTGTAAATGCTAAACTAGGTGCTAGTTAGATTTGCATAATATCCAGGGTGCATGAACTATCAGACATGGGATAACGGTAAGATGACAATGGACTTTGCTTTGCTCTTCTTCCACATTTTCATTTTTAACCTTTTTACCCCCAAAACACATATCTTGTACACCATGTACAACTCTATCAAACACCCAAAAGCCTTTTAACCAAGTGAGTTAATGCTCGACTGGGACTGCCAAATTGGAGTTACACGTCAAACAACGGAATGACAAGGGAACCCTTAGAGGATCTCTGACAAATCAACGTCAAAAGAAGGTCAAATAAAACAAGACATGGAGGCCTCTACCAGAGACATAGAGGAGGATAGACCAGACAAAAATTGCACTTGCTTCACTTGCTATTAGTACCTACAAGAAAAAGAGGGGGAAACGGAAGAGAGAAAACGAAAAGGAAAAAAGAAAAGAAAAAAAGAGGGAGAGAGAGGGAAATAAGGAAAGACAAAAATGAAAAAGGGAAAAAGAGAAGAAAGAAATACAAAGAAAAGGCATCCCAAGAACCACCAAACCAATAAAAATGGAAGCAAGTGCAAAAAAAAAAAAAAAAAAAAAGTCAATCATGATCGCAAGGATGACCATGAAGAAGAATGCCTCAACAAAAGAGAAAAAAATTCATGTACTCTGCTCTTCGCCATAATCAAATCGTTGAGCATCGTTCACCACAATTTGTCTTCATCACAATCAGTCGTCGAGCACAAAACTCATAAAACTTTCACCGAAAGGCACAATACCTGTCTACAAATTCCCTTTTTTTTCCTCCCTCGCAAAGTCATTTTGATTATTAGCAGGCCCATGCATGTGCATCTTCATTTGAAGTCTATTCACTCGGATTGACATTGCAAATTTAATTTTTGTGCTATGTTTATTGCATTTTAGGAGTGTAAACACATAGCCCTATTTTCTGAGCGTGAGTGCAAACACTAATATCTGGTGAGGATTGCTTACGGCTACATGTCATGGGAAAGTCTTATTCTTGAGGTCGTTACTTTCTGAACAAGATGTAGACATTACCTAGACTTGAATCAATCATGTTCATATAATTGGACGAACATCTTATCCAAAAAAAAGGGGAAAAGAAGAGGGCCTGAATTTATTTTCTTAAACCAAGAAATCATTTTCATTCCAAAACAAAAAACTTGGGGGCAAGCCATGGGTTAAATGTAGGAATATTTGATATTTCTCACATAGGTCAATTGCTCTCTCCTTTTTCTATCTGTTGCTGCTTTGTATTTGCTTCCTTCCTATTTGCATGATACAGATACGCTTTGATGGAATCACTCTTCACACCAGGGGTCTTCGATGAAGAAATCGTTGTAAAGCCTTTGTCGTCTTGGATTTTTGTTAAAATTCAGTCAACATCGAATGGAGAAAGTTACCACTCCTTCACACCAGGGGTCTTCGATGAAGAAATCATTGTAAAGCCCTCGCCGTCTTGGATTTTTGTTAAAATCCAATCAACAATCGAATGGAGTACGTTACCACTCCCAAATCAAATTCGTGTGGTGGATCACGCTCCCTCATGTTCACATCAACTTCAGTTCGCACGGTAAGTTCGAGGGAAGACCTGCTTTCCCTTTACACCCCTTTTCAAAAAACATCATTCTTTTAAATTTACGTAAGCGGTTCGTCCCCATGCATTGTCTTTTAAATTTACATAAGCGGTTCGTCCCCACGTAACGTAAGCGGTTCGTCCCCACGCATTGTCTTTTAAATTTACGTAAGCGGTTCGTCCCCACGCATTGTCTTTTAAATTTACGTAAGCGGTTTGTCCCCACGTAGCGTAAGCGGTTCGTCCCCACACATTGTCTTTTAAATTTACGTAAGCGGTTCGTCCCCACACATTGTCTTTTAAATTTACGTAAGCGGTTCGTCCCTACATAGCGTAAGCGGTTCGTCCCCATGTAGCGTAAGCGGTTCGTCCCCACACATTGTCTTTTAAATTTACGTAAGCGGCTCGTCCCCACGCATTGTCTTTTAAATTTACGTAAGTGGTTCGTCCCCACGTTAGCGTAAGCGGTTCGTCCCCACGCCTTGTCTTTTAAATTTGTGTAAGCGGTTCGTCCCCACGCCATGTCTTTTAAATTAGTTTAAGCGATTCAAATCAACATCAAAACGAAGGTACGTTATCACAAATCAAACATCAAAACAAAGGTATGTTACCGTCAATATCCAAGGAAAGGTACGTTACAACTCTCATTTACATAATTCTACATTTCTGCATAATTATTACTCCTCCTTGAGCGACTACTTTCCTGTCTTAAATTCTTGTCTATCTAAAATACTCCTCCTTGAGCAACTACTTTCCTGCATACTATATCTAAAATACTCCTCCTTGAGGAACTACTTTCCTGTCTTAAATTCCTGTCTATCTAAAATACTCCTCCTTGAGTGACTACTTTCCTGCATACTATATCTAAAAAACTCCTCCTTGAGCGACTACTTTCCTGCATACTATATCTAAAATACTCCTCCTTAAGCGACTACTTTTCCGCATATTATATAAAAACTACTCCTCCTTGAGCGACTACTTTTCTGCATAATTATTACTCCTCCCTAAGCAACTATATCTTTCAATTCATGCACAATCCCACATCTCAACCGGTCAGGATGTATTCAAAATATGGTAAAGACTTGGGGCAACCGTCTTTACTGCTTATCAAAAATTTCAGTTACACTGTATTTTTGATCAGACAGTAAAGAGGGGGCAACTGTTGCTACCCGAATTTTGACTTACGTCACAACTTTTTTTGTTTTATTGCACGTCGCATTAATAGCCCGTTTAAGTCAAATTTCAATCGATTTTTGATCATGGACTATTTGTTTTAATATTTCACATCATTTCACGTCTTTTGAATTTTTCATATTTTCTCGTATTTTCGACTAAACCGTATTTTTCGGTTTTCGTCAATGCATTTACGTATTTTTATGTTTGCCGTATTTAATAGCTCGTCTAGGTCAAATTTCTGTCGATTCTTGGTCCTAGGCTAGTTTGTTTAATATTCCGTGTCATTTCGTGCCTTCTCATTTTTTTCGTACTTTCAACTGTCTTTATGCGAACTTCTATCGGTCCCGAGCAAGTTTCCCGGGACCGTGGGTCGGACGCGTAATTTCTTTAATTGATAATTATGTACTATTTTTCTCCTTCACACCATCGAGTTTGGTTTCGTTCAATTTTTGTCGTAAGGACATTTATTTTACGTCCGAACTTTTAGTGTTTCCGAAAGAGAAAATAAATACGTTAAATTGAATTTTGCATTTATTCACCGTATACTAGTTTTCTTGTTTTACTTTTCTGCACGCCTCGGTTCCCTCAGGTCGAATTTATTTTCACTTTCGTACAAATTCGCTCGTACCAAAATATCCCGTTCGTATCCAAAAGCATGCATTAATGGCAATTAATGCCTATTTATCTAAAATCACCTCACATTTCTTCCTAGCTAGCGTGGCCGACTCCCCTGTGATCATCACAAACCTCCCATCAGCAAGCCTTGGCCACACAAAGCCCAAACTTGGCCTCCACTCCGGTCAGTATTCACCCTCCAGCTCACCCACTAGTTCGTGGCCCATTTGCAGCCACAAGCTCCCTCCAAACCGACTCAACCTTCCCCTATAAATATCTTACATCCTGAAACAAGAAGAGGGCACCAAAATTTCCTCTCACTCTCCATTTCTTGCACTACCTTCTTGGTTAAAAACTCTCTTGGAACAAGTAAGCTTTCTCCCTCTAAACTCTCTTTAATTTTCATTTTTGCTTATAATGCATGATTTAATTGCTTAAAATTGCCTCACATGTTTAGTTTTCATGCCAATTTCATTTCCGTTGCTTCAATTTAATTGCATGAGGTCTTGACTAATTAATAGCCATGTATGCACATTAATTAAGCTTGAGATTTTTATTGAAAAATGCCACTGCCATGCTCATTTTCCTTGCTGTTTTTATGGATATAAATTGCTGCTGTGTGGCTTGTGTTGTTGGGTTGGTTTTCGGGTTGATTTATTTGTGTTAGAGTAAGCTTGGTCGCCGGCCATGATGGCCGGCATTGTGAAGAAGAAGAAGAAGAAGAAGGGGCTATTGGCGGGAAAGAATGATACAAAGGCCAAGCCCATTTGGTTTAAATTAAATCCAAGCGCATTTTTTAATGCCCAAAAATCTAAAATGTGGGGCCCGACCCATTTATTTTCGTCAATTCGTTTGAAACGCTCGTATGCTCTTTATGACATGCTTAATCCGTATAAAATGTTTTTATGCCATGTATGATGTATTATTTATTTTATGCCATGTGTGATGTTTTATTTATTTTATGCCATGTAAATTATCATGAAATTAATTGCATGCTTAGTATGATGTATTATTTATTTTATGCCATGTAAATTATCATGAAATTAATTGCATGCTTAGCTTAGTATGATGTATTATTTATTTTATGCCATGTATGATGTATTATTTATTTTATGCCATGTATGATGTTTTATTTATTTTATGCCATGTAAATTATCATGAAATTAATTGCATGCTTAGTATGATGTTTTATTTATTTTATGCCATGTAAATTATCATGAAATTAATTGCATGTTTTGTATGATGTTTTATTTGTTTTATGCCATGTTTTAAAATGAAATACTCGTATGCTCATATGAAATGAATTGTTCATTTGTTTGCCATGTTTGTCTGATTGTTTGCATGCTAAATGCATGCATGTGCTTTTATTATTTATTGTTTTCTAGTTATTACTAACACTTTCGCTTCGTAGGTTAACCTTTGAACCTTCACTCGAAAAGTACGTTTTACTTTCCTTTTATTTAAATTAAGGATTTCCGTAAATGTTGTTTGCATGCGCGTTGTCTAAAAATTAGAAATCCAAGTATGGGTCTAGCCCGACCCATTAGAATTGTAGGCCTTATTTCCATGCATTCGTATGTGATAATTAATTGTCAATTACTTTTAATTACATGTATGTGGTAATAATTAATTGCTAAACTTGTTGTAATAATTAATTGCTTATTTTCATTTATTGTAATAAGTAATTACTCATTTCACTTGTTGTAATAATTAGTTATTTCACTTGTTGTAATAATTAGTTAGATAGTTATTCCGACCTCCAATTTGTAATAATTAGATGAGTGGTTATTATTACGAATTGTGGCTTGTAATAATTAGTTAAAATCGTGCATGCTTGTATATACCTAAGTATTTATGTCAATTGTCGATTAATTGTGGTTTTGAAGGGATGGATCGATCGGGGTTTATCCAAAAGGTAAGCTTACCTTAAAAATATCTCCTTGTATGTTTATTTAAATGCTAAAACCGCATCGAATGCATGACACCCTAGTAAGCGTTAGAAGCACCGTACGCGTATGCACGATATATAGAATTGCTAAAACAATTAAAATCAATCTCACATGTATACCATGTTTATAACACTTGTCTTTTATACCATGAGATTAATTGTTTCTTTGTTAAATGCTACGCATGATGGCTTTAAAGGCCATGCAAACCATATATGCATACATCGGTACGATGCTAGTTTTACTATGATAGAATCACGTAGTAAAATAATTAAATTAATCATGAATGGCCCAATGATAAGGGGGGAACGTCCGCTCTAGCGTACGAACAAATGGTAAACCCGTCCTTCGGTCCCAATCGGAAATAACAAGTCCCAACGAAAAATGCTAAGATGTAACGTCACCTTGGAGGGCCCAAATTACATGTTTAAAATATTTTCAAAACACCTCGCATACCGGTAACCTTTTTAGGATGTGACTTGGGTGCCTAACACCTTCCCAAGTCCATAATCACGACCTCGAACCATCGTTCTTTGGTTTAGACCATTGTGCCTTAGTTTGTTTATTTCAATGCCATGACGATTAGGTTCCCTAAACCTTAGAAAATTAGGGTGGCGACTTCATTTTGCATGATGTTAAGACAAGTCCAACGCTTGTCTCGCATTATGGCCCGTCCCAAACCTTTACTCATTTTAAACAAAAAAAAGGGTGCGACACAGACTGAAATTGAAAAAAGGGTGTTTGGTAAACTCCATTGGAGGTGCTGATACCCAAATGTTGGACTCCAAATCCAGCAATTTCTTCAATTCAGGGCTGGAGCATTTTGGGCCATTGGCCAATCCAGCATTTCCAGCCTGAACACGGAATGGTGGGTGATTGATTTTTGGACAAAAATTACCTTCCTATTCTTAGTTAATTACGAACCTACCACGTATATAAGGCGCACAAAAAATCATTCTCCTCAGCCAAACTCCTCATTCTCCACATTCTCCTCCTCTCTCTCTCCCTCACCGCACCAGACCAGACAAGACCGCCTCCTCCTTCTCCTCCGACGACACTGCAACCTCCTCTCTCTCTCCCTCACCGCACTGCTTCTCCGACGACGACGACAACTCCTCCTCTCTCTCTCCCTCACCGCACCAGACCAGACTAGACCGCCTCCTCCTTCTCCTCCGACGACACCGCCTCCCCCAATTTCTTCCATTTTGGGTTAATTGTTGGGTCAATTTTGGATTGATTTTGTGTAATTCTTAATTTTGGGGGTTTTTGTTGCAATTGTTTTGCAGATTAAGGAGGATTTTTAGTTACTCTCCTTCAATGTCCTATATTGCAAGTGCCTTTGAACATAATACTTGTATAAAGCTAATGACAATGCTGTCATGAAATTAAGTCATTTTGAATTCGTGTGGTAATTTATGTTGATAGGTGCTGATTTTTTGTGGAGTTAAATTGTTGTTAGTTTAGTTTAACTGTGCTAATTTTGTATTCAATTATAGTTCATTTTGTTGCTAAATGTTAGCTCACTTTGTTGCCGAAATAATGTCCATTTTAGTGCTCAATTGTTACTCATTTCGTTGTTAATTTTTAGTGCCGAAAAGCTGCTCATTTTGCTACCGAAACCATGCCTGTTTGTTGCTAAATTCATGCTTATTTTGCTGTCAAATTAGTGTTCATTTTTGCTGCCGAAAGGCTGTTCATTTAGCTGTTAAAATCATACTCGTTTGCTGTCAATTTCGTACTCATATTGCTGCTGTTTTCATGCTCATTTTTCTGTCAATGTGGTGTTCATTTTGATGTCAAAATGATGCTCATTTTGTTGCCGAAAGGCTATTCTTTTTGTTGTCAAATTCATGCCTATTTTGCTGTTGAATCGTTGCTTGAGATGTGGCTCTTCAAAGTGTAGTCCATTTAATGCCCAATTGTAGCTCATTTCATTGCTTGTTTGTGCTGCCTAAATGCTGTCAAAATGATGTTTAAATTGCTGCTGAAATGTTGCTTCAATGTGTGCTTGTTTGTGGCTGGTTTTCATACTTGTTTTTCCGCCAATTTTCATGCTTGTTTGGTTGGTTTTTACGCATGTTCTTCTGCCCATTTTCATGCTCTTTTTTCACCAGCTTTTGTGCTTGTTTCGACAGCCATCCGTTGCTTGTTTCGCTACATTTTATTTGTTCATTTCGACAGCATATTCATGTTTGTTTCATCAATGTTTATATGCTCATTTTCGCTTGTTTCGTATGTTTCTTTTTCTTTTTCTTTTTATGCTCGTTTACCTCTCTTTCATGTTCGTTTTGGTTGTGTTTACGTTGAGCAATGATAAAAATATTAGAATACATCAATAAAATTTAAAGAAAACATTTATGATATTAGATAAATATTACGTGATAGATGTTAGATTATAAATAATTTGATTAAAAATATATATAAAGATACTAAAACAATTAATTATAACATTTGAAATGAATTATGCCCTTTATGGTCATTTTACATCTAAACCATAGTTTTGGAAAACTGTTTTACCAAACACCTCACGTATCCCACTGAACTTTTAATTTTTTTTACCAAACAGCACACTCCGTTTCCCAAAAGTCGTTTTCCCACTGAATATTTTTCCATTGACCATTTCCAGCCTGAACTGGAACGCCAAACAGACCCTAAGATAAAAAACAAGTTGTTCCCGTCACTCAATTCATCAGCAGGAGGACTCGGCCTTAAGGCTGCGTTTTGCTACCAACTGATACAAAATGCAATCAATTCGCCGAAACAATATGGTTTTGTAGAGACAAAAAAAGGTTGCTGTGGATCGGGAATTATAGAATATGGTAATACCTGCAAGGGGATGACTACGTGCCCTGACCCATCCAAATATGCATTCTGGGATGCTGTTCATCCCACAGAAAAGATGTATCGGATTATTGTTGATGAAGCTATCCGATCTGTATATGCACATATCTTGCAATGAGTATGATCATTATGCGCTTCCATTTTGTATCAATTCTAGTTTCGTTGTATAAAATTATTAAGTTATCTGTGTTTGATTTTTTCTCCGATTGAATAATTTATTTATTTATTTGGTAAAAACCTATCTGGTATCCGGCCATCACATGGTAATCCCGTTTGGTTTGAGTCAGGTTCAACCCTCGGATGTGATGGTAAACTATTATGGATTAAAACATTATGGGCCAGACTGACTCCGAGCCTTACTTCGAATAGGTCAGCAAAGAGCCAAACTAGGAGTGTGAGCCTCAAGGCCCAGAACGCTACCATCTGGATATTTTAACTGCTATATTAGCATCATATGTTTACATGTACAAAAGAACACCTTGCTTTTAAAACTTGCTGGTTTTATATATAAATTAAGAAAAGTTTTCTGAAAAGGATTATCATTGCATTGCGTGATCTTTTAGTAATTTTTTTTGTCGACCTACATTATTATTTGACAAAAATAAAGAAAAAATATTTCTTACAACTAATGTTTAATTATATATATGTGTGTTATAATTAAAAATAATATATTTTAATTGCATAATAATTTAAAATATAATTAATATAAACTAAAGTGATAATATACTGGTGCATCAAACTAACTACACATTATACATTATAAACAACCTAGTACCCTAGGAGTCCTTCAACCAATATAAAAGTGAATCCCTAATCGATTGTAATTACAAAACCTAGGAACAATAGGAGTCTTTTAGCCAATAGAAAAGTGAATCCCGAATCAGACTCTTGTTTAGGGTTGACAATTTCCGCCCGCGGACATGGATATCCGCCGGATACCCGCAATTGCGGGTGGGTATTACCCGCATTTTGTGGGTATTTTGCAGGTATAAATTTACCCGCACCCGCAAAGTGCGAGTATGAATGCGGGTATGTGTAGTGCTTACCCGCTCCAATACCCGCACTAAATACCCGCAAAATGCGGGTATGGAAACCCGCAAAATATATATACATATCATAAAATTTGTAAACCTTAGTAAATCCCTTAGTAAAACACAAAGCATAAATTAAAGTTTACATATCCACTAAAGTAATTTTTCAACTATTTTCCAATCCAAAGTATAATACAAACCATAAATTTAAATGCTTCAAAAGGGTGCTTGAAAACATTAAACATGAAATTACTTGAAAATTTAAATTTTAAGAAATTTGCGGGTATCCGCGGGTACAATTTGTCTTCTCTTACCCGCTCGGCGCGGGTGCGGGTGCGGGTATGGATTACCCGCAAATTTGCGGATGCGGGTATGGATAGTGCCTTACCCGCTCCATACCCGCTCCATTGCCAACCCTACTCTTGTTTATTTGTCTTATGTTGTGACGGTGTAGAGCTGAAAAATAGAGGAATAAGCGACATTGAGAAATCGAGGATGGAATCATTATCTTTACTGAAATTTTTTTATCGCGTCACTACCGAGAAAGGATTGTAGAGATTTTTGATGATATCGTTCTTGATGTAATGTTTCGCATTAGGGTTTAGCGCTGTCGTGATGCCTTTCCGTCTCTGCGCCTTCTGTGCTACTTCTCCCACGTCTTTAGCTCCGTCGCTTTGTTTCTTGGCTATGCCTTGGCCTTCCTTCTCTGCCTCTTTGAGCCCCTCAAACCAGCGGAGATAATTAATGGTTGTTGAATCCGTCAAAGATAAAGTAATACAATTCACCATGCAATAATCAATTAAGACGGTAGCAAGTGGTAAAATAATCATTTTATAGAGATTTTAGGACAATTCTAACTTCTTAAAATGACCAATTTCGTGACAATGGTTAATACCAATAATTAGGGGGGGGGGGGGGGGGGGGGTGGATTGTTGCAATTACCTACCAAAATAAAAAGAAACAAAAACAGTAGATAAAAAATGATTGATTGAACTTAGTTGATGATAGATTTCCAGTAAAGACTTGATCTAGACCATGATTCATAAAAGTTGATGATGCAAATATATTTAAAACCAAATTTCATAGGAAAGCTATAGAAGTCAAGTTCACTTAGATTTCCTACTCTCCTCCTACTCAAGATTCCTAAAGCGGGTACTCTTAATAGGATCCCTAACCTCCTTAACAACCCTAAGGTTCACTGATAAGATTTAATTAAGTGGTTGATGAAACGCAAGGAGAGACCTTTCCTAGACCTGGGAGAGAGTTCCCTCTACTCCTATAATTCAGATTTTACTCTTTTTCTAATTGACCCGCAGGCCAATCAGTCGCTTGCAGATTCCTATCAACAATGTAGCATCCAAAGTTTCTAAGAAAATCTGTAGCTATTCAGATTAAAATCTAAGTTGATCAGACTTAAACCAAATATGAATAATTTTGACATTAAATCAAAAAGAGTAAAAATATGAAATTCAAAATTTATAAAACTTGATTTGATCTCACAATAGTAGAATCATGGCCATAGAGTCTTTACCAAGAATAAAGGATTTAACCTACCACAGTCATAATGAAAACGATTGGAAAAATATGCATAAATTGATTAAATCTCCAAAAAAGAGTAAAAATAATAAATGCAGCAAAACAATGGCAGAACGTCATGAGGAAGAAGAGCATGTTGTTGTTCTCTGTTATGCTCTTTAAATAGACCAAAAAATCCTAATTGGTCTTATCTCCTAAGGAAACTATATAAAAACATAAAATAAAATTGTATTTATCTCCTAAAAACATAATTGGAGTCTAACTCTATCTAGAAAGCTTAATGGAAGTCTAATTCTTCTGGAAACAACTGCACAAATGCTGGAGACAGTTGTAAAAATTCATCCTCAATAAAGCGGCCCAAGCCCATCTCTTTATTTTTGACCATTCTGAACTATCCTAGGCCTAGTGAAGCAAATCTGGATGACTCTTCCCCAAGTCTGGGGAAGAGGCTACTAGGCTCTTTTCATCCTTCACCATCTTTTTGCTCTAATCAGTGGCTTTTCTATTCATTTTCTTCTTTCTGGTTCTTTTATCTGGTTTCTGCAAAAAGGAAGAGAAAACGCCTACTATCAGTAGTATGATCATCCAAATAAGCAAAAATGGATGATGAATAATCACAAAATTAGCACTCAATCAAATCCCCCACACTAACCTAATGCTTGCCCTCAAGCATTTTCATCAAAAACAAAACAAAAATATACAAACAGCAAAGCCCAGATTTCTCATTCATCCATATATTCCACCATTGGAGTCACCTAGACATTTCATTATTCAAACCCATGCTAAAGTATTAAGGATTGATCAATGTTATAAACACACTTATCCTAATAAAAATCATGGTATCTAGTTATGCATTTTAGGCAAAGATTGAGGAGTGAATACCTAAAGAGGTTCGATCCACAGAGAATGGTGAAGACGTAAACTAGATAAGGCTAGATATAAAATAAAACAATAAAAGAAATAATATGGGGGTTTTGAGATTTGAGATTTAAAACTAATTAAACTAACTATAGAATAAATAAGAAAACAAATAAGAGAAAGATTTCCTAGCAAAAAAAAATATCCTGTTATGATTTCAATTCAACCAATCATAGATTCGACAATATTCAATTCTTGACTTATAGATGTGTTATGGGGTCCAGGTACGTTTAGGTCCCCTACTTTCCTTCGTAAGAGAAGTTACCCCAAGGTACATTTATGGGGTAACCTTGACAATTCGTTGTCTGCCAAGGTACGTTTATGGAGATAATACTCAGATGCCCATGAAGAGGAGGAAAGACACACCTAGGGTGAGACACTCAGTACGTTCGAGGTACTACCCTAATTGGTTATTTATTCCAGTCAGATTGGACTAGCAATCTAGTGACTCTGATCTAGTTGCCTACTATACTTTGTAGCCCCACGTTAGTTATTACTACAGAGATGACGGTAAACAACAAGGGCAAGATGCAGACTGATCAGATCATAAATCAAGCATAAGCAATATTGACATTTAAATAAAAAAATAAATACAAGCACAGAAATATATTAAGCACAATCTAATTTCACAGTAGAATGAATAAAAAACCTTCAATTGTCTTTACTAGGAAATCGGGATGAGTTCCACAAAGAAAACATAAAGAAAATAGTTAATATAAAAATAAAAGAAGAGGAAGAAGAAGAGGAGAAGAGGAGAGAAGAGAAAAGCAGCTCTCCAAAGTCAGAGAAGAGGCTTGGTGAGGGTGGTCTGATCGCGTTGGCTCTCATAGTTCTCCTCGCCGGTTTCCTCCATCTGTACCACATCTGTGGGGCCCAAATCGTTGGCTGGTTGTGGCACAATCGCCGGTTCCACTGCTGCATTGCCGCCCACTAGGGGCTCAGACTGGTCGACGACCATGGGGGAGTTCACTACAGCACCAAAAATGACGGGCGATGTAGTTGGCTGAGCGATGTTAGAGGTCGTAGTAGCTTCCTCATTGTCAGACGTGGTGTAAGTTTCCCAGGACGAGCCGAAACTGTAGTTGTAGGTACTGGAGGAGGATGACTTGGTTTTCGGTGTGGGTTGGTGTTATGGATACGAAGTGGGTTTGGGGGCAGCTGGGGTAGTAGCCGTGACAGGCGTTGCTGTTGCCGGCGGCTGCATAGAGGGGTTAGCGGTGACTGTAGGTGTGGGTGATTTGGTGGTAGGGACAGTCAGTGGTGGATGATTGGCCATGGTTGAGATGGGTGTGGCAGCGACTTGGGAGGAAGGTCGGGTGGATTTGTGGGATACTTGTTTGATGCGACCCATAGTGGAGGTTAGAGATTTGGAAATTTGGGGAAGGAGAAGTTGCAGAGAGTGTGGTCTTGTGATTTGAAAGAAAGGAAGAGTTAAGAGAAGTAAAGTGTGTCAGGAGGGGAGATGAATGAAAAAGTGTAGGAGTTGTTCAATAAATGTCCCAACCAGTCGTTTGTCCTCTAGTGTCTCTTTGGTCTCTCAAAATCTCACCTACACAGAAAGGAAACAAATCCCAATAATAAAAGTCCTTTTCAAATTAGAAAAAATAGAGTTCAAGTCAGATTAGGATAGAAAACAGTTAAGGGAATAAAATCATACTCCTGAAAAATAGGAAATTTGAAATAAAGGAATAAATCATGTGGAGAAAAGTTAGGGATGTGGGGATGAAAATAGGGGAGAAAGAAAGGAGAGAAAAAAATAAAAGAAGATAAAATAAAAATATTAAAAAGGAAAATAATCTAGATGGGGGGATATATATACAGGAAAATTAGAAAAGGGAATTAACAGTCTGTAAAATGGTAAAGATAAAAAGGGGAAATAAAAATAAAATAAAAAGGGAAAGAGAAAGGGAGACACGTAGGTTGCCTCCCACGAAGCGCCTTAGTTAACGTCACGGCCTAGACGCGCATTGCTCCATCTAGGGCTGGTCAGGTGAGGGACACACATCCATCTCCTCAGCGGTGAATGACTTGAATCCCTCATAAAAAGGCATGAGTCTGTGACCGTTGACCTTGAAAGTAACACCTGTTTTGAAGCTCCGGATCTCAACGGCGCTATGGTCATACACTAAAGTAACAACGTAGGGACTGGTCCATTTAGATTTAAGTTTACCTGCAAATAACCTCAAACGGGAATTAAATAGTAAACGTTTCTGTCCAACTTCGACAGATTTGGGAGAGATCAACTTATCGTGATGGGCTTTTGTCTTGCCCTTGTATATAGATTTCTTCCCATCAGATTAATATCTCTTTTACTACCTTTCTTATTTTCATGATCTTGACACTGTTTAGATATCTTGCCTCCGATTGCGTTTTACTTTCATGCCCTAGATAACTGCTTTAATTAGTTGTCTTGTTAGCTCCCAAATCTGCGTTGATTAATTTATTAATCAACATACCCCCCTAGTGTTACTTATTTGTATTTTGTCGCATTTGTTCCCTGTCATACATCTAAACTGATTTGTTATTCCTTCAATCTCTGTGGTTCGACCCTGTTTTGTCCTTTACACATTTATTTGTGCATTTAGGCATCAGGAAAATATTAAGTATATTTGAGTGACGATCAAGCAACTACTTTGAAGACTAAGGTTTCAAGTAAAAAAATGAGGAAGCTCACTTCAATTGTATGGTAATATTTTGAGCTCATGCCACTTGGTGAAAATAAGAAGAGAAGGGTCAAATGTAGTACTGCATACATGTGTGAAGGCAACCATGACACTAAAAATATGAAACGACACATGGAAAGATGTCATAGACATGGGGATGCAAGTCAAGGTACTCTTTCTGCGCACAATGATAATTTTGATTATGATAAATTTAAAGAGTCAGTTGCAGCAACTGTGATTATGCATGATCTCCCTTTTCGGTTCGTTAAATGAGTGGGAATTAGAGATTTATTGCTCTACTTGCATAAAGATTTGCGTGTAGTGAATAGAAATATATGTAGGGTGTATTTCTGTCAAACCATCTTACAGGGTTTCCTACCTTGAGACCCCTTGACATACTCACTTTCTCGAATTTTTTGGATAACCGGGTGTATTTCTGTCAAACCATCTTGCACCATCAAATTAAGAATGTGAGCACAACAACGCATATGAAGATATTATCCACCAAGAAAAAGCCCATTTCCTTGAGTCGAGTTAGTTTCAACAAATCAACACAGGTGTCATTTGCAGTAGCATTGTCTAATATGATTGATATTACTTTTTTATCTATCTTCCAATTCCTTAAGAATGTCATTATTTTGGAACACAAAGAGACACCATTGTGAGGAGGAGGCATGAAACAAAAATTCAGAATTCTTTTCTAGAGGTACCAATTTTTATCAATAAAGTGTGTTGTCAAACATATATCTGTTGTTAACGAAAACCAACAATCGGAAGTCAAACTAATTCTACCAGGTGTTTCATCTAGCATGATTTGTATCTTATTCGTTTTCCTATTGTACACCTTAAGACAATCAGACCTGCATGTATTTCTATTCACTACACGCAAATCTTTACGCAAGTAAAATAATAAATCTCTAATTCCCACTCACTTAACGAACTGTAAAGGGAGATCATGCATAATCACAGTTGCTGCAACTGACTCTTGAAATTTATCATAATCAAAATTATCATTGTGCGCAAAAAGAGTACTTTGACTTGCATCCCCATGTCTATGACATCTTTCCATAAGCCATTTCATATTTTTAGTGCCATGACTACCTCCACAAATGTATGCAGTACTACATTTTTTTACATTTGACCCCTCTTTTTATCTTCACCAAGTGGCACAGGCTCAAAATATTTTCATACAACTGAAGTGAGCTTCCTCTTTTTTGTACCTGAAACCTCAGACTCTGAGGTAGTTGCTTTTAACTGAACCATGTCATCACTCTCATTTCCTGAAATTTCATCCATACCCGCAGTTAAACCGCCACTTTACTCAGCCTTAACAGATTTATCCATCTACACAACTGCAAAAGTGTAGAAGAAAATTTTAAGTATGATGTGGTAGGAAACACATTATGTGAACATAGAAATAGGATGTCTAAATCAAATTTCTATTGAACAGCAATATAGACAAATCTTTACTAAAACAGAACCCAAGAACCATCACAAGTGTTTACAGGGGGGTTGAATGCCAGAGTCATGCAACAAAAGTACTATCATCACATTTTTTAATGAGTTAGTTAATTAATAAATTAAAAGTGCACAAAGGAGTCAACCTATCATAGGTTGGTCGGTGGTAAGCACTCAACCGAGTATACCCTTTGATCAAATCTGGACCATCCAATTCAATCAAAGCTATGGTTCCCATTAATAAGAGGATTCATGTTGTCCTCATTGCCACTCTGGTGATTCCAGGTGTGCATATTCAATGAGAGAAGTAAAGGTCCATGACATACCAAAACTACTAATCACTATTTCAGTTTAGTTAAAAGAAAGAAAAAGAAAAGAAAACACCTAATAGCACCTAAGCAAGCATGTTGGATTGGTGGGTTTTGAGCTGTGTGCATTAGAGGCGTAAAAAAATAGGAAAAAGCAAGTTTTTGATTGCACAATTGATCGTCACTCAAATACAATTTATAATGCCTGAAAATATGTGCACAATAATTGATTATGTGTACAGTGGTAGTCAGGGTCGAACATAGGGATTGAGAGAGACTGATTCAAGGTCTTAAATGGAAGCACAGGACAAAAGCACGAAAAGTAACAAACAGGGGAGGGGGGGTTTACTTGACTAATCAGATTAATCAAGAGAGAGTTGGAGCTAACAATTCTAACTAAGAAAGCAGTATTCGGGACTTTGAGTTGTCGGTTCGGGGTCCCGAAGGGTAAAATATAGCAAATTAGTGAACAAGTTAGAATAATAAAAGAGAGAGTGAAATAAGCATAATAAATCAGATAGAGAAGGATTTTAGCAAAAGGTATTCTTAGGTTGCATTCGGGGCCCCGATCGTCATCAGCACAGAAATATTCTACTCATGCATGCATAGAAATGACATAGGGACCAGATTCCTCGGATATCCCCTACTTTTCTCTTAAGAGAAACTACCCCCCGTTTCCACATATGAGGTAGTCTTGACAGCCCGCCATCTCTCCAGGCACGAATACGGGAGAGCCATATTTAGACTGCCCATGAAGATAAGAAAAGACAGATCTAGAGCTAAAAGTCTCTCAGTTTGTCAGGCTCGTGACCTCGCTCTAATCAACTACTTACCCTAGCTAGTCGAGACCACTTCAGCGCAGCTACTACTAGATAGATGTCTACTTGTTCCATGAAACTTTCCTTCCGTATTTATCACATGGATGACAACATTTACTCATAGAAATTATCAGTTGATCAAGCCTCTAATTACCACAAGTGAAAATGTAATTAAAATGATAAGCAATTAAATATGGCAGCAAGAATATATTAAGCACGTTTAGGCCTCGAATCTGCCCTTGCAACCTTTGAATTACCTTTCCTAAGAACTAAAGATTTAGCTACTCATGCTTGAAGATAAATAAATAACAATTAAAGAGAGCATAATAAGTAAAGAAATAGATTAAGGGAAGAAGACTTGATTACTAAACGTTTGAAGCCCGGTGGCCAAGGAGAAGGATGCTAACAAGAACTAGAGAGATAAACTAGAGAGAAGTCTAAGAAAACTACTAATTCTGAAATTCTATTATGTGATAAAATATTGGATGTCCTAAACTACTCCTATGATCCTCTATTTAAGCTAGAAAATACAATCATAAAATATCTTCTGCCCAACTAAGGAACAAAATGCATTTAAAGAAAGCCTATTGCAATGGATCCATGCTCCCTAAAGCACAAAGCTGAAAAAGCACAAAGTTGGTTTTCTTGGTCTGGTTTGACCAGCTTTGGCAGGTCTGAACTGGGCTCAAGGTCTGGAACGGTCAGAGGGTAGGTATTTTGTGATCAGTACAGAACTCTCAGAAAAGTGTCAGAGGGATCATGTGGAAGCTTTGGCAAGAGGACACGTGGAAATGCCATTCTTCGCCCTTCGGGGGCCCGAATGGAGAATCTGATTCGGGACCTTGAACATTGTTTTGGAGTCGGGACCTCAACTCTGGTCTTGAAGCTCAAATTCGCACAAAATGCTCCAAAAATGCATATTTTTGCATAAACTCCATTTTTAGGGCAAGATCTGCAAAAGTAATGAAAACAAGGGTAAATTAGTAGAATCATGCCTTAAATTGGCGAGATAATGGGGAGAAAATCATGCATAAAAATATGCTATCAACAATCCATCTCCTAAGAATCATTACCTCAGATGCTAACTCCTAATCTAGGTAAGTGAGTGAGGTAATTTTCCAGAAATGAGATCATCAGTTGGCTTAGCACAGATAAAGAAAGTCTAGTAAAAATATCACCAAGATATGTAAGAACTCGACATGCTCTTGAGCATTTTGGCTATGCCATGCTTGTCATAAAACAACACTTTGTCCATCCAAAACTCGACATGAGTTTGAACAAAAAAATTGTCTTGAATAGAAAAAACTCAGATGAAAAAAAGAAGAAGCCATATTTAGCCATATTGAACTGCACTGCACATTTCTTTTTGGTTGAAGACAACACCAAGTAGTGTAATACCAACTAGATGTTACAAATTCAAACAAATAATATAGCCTAATCCAGCCAACTTGATCACAAGCATAATGTTTCTTGAAACTTGTCTTAAATGCATCTTTTTAGACTAATTAATGGGAATGCATTTATGTTACTATACCAAATTACCAATCTTTTCTCCACCGCCCAAGCTTGTATTACAAAGCAGATTATGATCATTCAAGAGACAAAAACATTTTTGCTATTAGAAAGCTTATTTTTCCCAGGATTAAACTTAGGAAAGTTATCCTTCCTTCTATCTCAATCAATACCATACACTTAATCACTTAACCTCCAATGCTAAAGTAAACATAGTCTGATTGACACATTGCAATGTATAAAGTGGAGCTGAATTTACTCAATATTAAGCTTCAGGAACTGTGTTCAAAAGTTTTTTTGTTGTTGATAAATCTGCGTTCAAAAGTTAAATGTAGAGAACTTGTCAACCTAGTCTGATTGACACATTGCAATGCTTACTTCAAATGAAAAATGAAAATTTGAGGGAAAAATGTTATGGTCGCCTTCTAAAGTGAAAAGTTTAAATCCAGATGTCTAATTCCCCAAGTAAACACTAAAATCTAAGGGACCCATCAAATATGAGATGTAAATTAATTATTACCAAATTACCGTCACAAGTGTATTATAAAGTACTAAAATAATTGATTAAGAAAAAGGACCTATCAAATATGAGATTGAATACCTTCAATAGAACACTGCACTGCACTTGTGTGCTACCCCTAGAAACCGAATACACATGAAAGAAGCTAGGTTTAAATGTAATCGACTGGTAGGCTGACCGCGACGAATGATAGAGTATTTTATGTGTGTAATTGCACCTCGCTTTATAGGCCTTTTTAGAACTTGATGCTACTAATGGTGTTGTGTTTCTACACTTTTTACAGATCTTGACTATTTAGGAGAAAAATACAAAAAGAGGTATTTTCTATCACTTTCTGGAAGGAATCGAGCAGCTAGGCCTTGCAGTCGTATGTTCGTAGAAGGCAGTTGAGTTATAGCGAGAGAAGGAAACTATCGCAAAGAAGAAAACTTCAGATTCGCTCATTAATTCCTCCAAGAATCCCGATCTCAGTAGAAGACAGTTGAGGAATATTATTCCAATCGGATTAGGAGTTTATTTTTGTAATAGATATAAATACTTTTAATTTAGGTTTACTCTCTCTCTTCTTCTCTAGACTTTGGCGCTGCCATACTCCCACTACTTCTGCCTCCGGCATAATCTATTTTTCTTCCAATAAACCGGAGCTTTGCTCCGACCGGTAATAAATAATATTTCTTTCTTCTTCACTTCTTCATTTTAATTATGCAATTTATTTATTTATTTCTTGTTACTTTTAATATGAGTGGCTAAACTCCTTGTTCTTGGTAAGAATCATTGAAGGTTACTAGGGAAGCCGTGAGGTCAAATTGTGCTTAACATATTCCTTGTTGGTATCCATCTCGTTTAATAATATTTTATCAATTTGTCGAGAATTAATTGCAAGCTTGATCAACTAGTAATTAAACTAGGAATTACAGCCATCTCTGTGGTTATAACTAACGTGAAGCTGTAGGGTAACGTAGACAGCCATTTTGGAAGTAATCGGGTTCTTGGTCCCATTCAGTTGGGTTGAACAGGTCGTTAGGGTAGAGCCTCGAGCGTACTGAGTGTCTCGCCCTAGACGAGTCTTACCTCCTCTTCATGGGCAGCCGAGTATTGTCTCCATAAGCATACCTTGGAGGACGGCGGACTGTCAAGGTTACCCTATAAGTGTACCTTGGGGTAGCTTTTCTTACGAAGGTAAGCAGGGGACGTAAGCGTACCTGGTCCCTATAGCGCGTCTATCAGCTAGGGGTAGACGATACTTGCACCGATGACCGGCTGACCATAATTGCAACCAGATACAGATTCTTACTGTGAACTTTCTCTCTATTGATTTCTTATTTCCCTTAGCTTTCTTTATTACTGTTTTAGATAACTAACAACCAAACAACCATTCAAAACCCCCCTTTGTTACTTTCTTGTGTGGATTTCTTTGTTTGACGAATTGATTAGAGTGTTAACCCTTAATCCCCGTGTTTAATCCTGTTGCCACTATACACAATTTATTGTGCACTTGACTGCAGGTTTTTATTATTATTTTTTACGGTCTCGACAACCGATCAAATTTTGGTGTCATTGCCGGGGATTAACGATATTAACTCTCTTTTCTTTTTGTATGACCAGGTCTTCCAACACAACTCTACTGCCTTACGACCCAGAAATTGGGAGAACAGAACGATTAGCTCGCAACTTAGCCAAGCAACATTAGTTTGCAACTCCTACACCAAATTCACCCGAAACCCCCCTGATCACTTGAATACCCCGCTTACATCGAGCAGCCCGATCTAGCCGCTGATGATAACCTACCTCCCGAACAACCAGTTATGGCTGAAAACGGTGAAGTTGTCAACAACCAGACCATATAGGATCTGAACGCTACCACTGAATCCACCGCTGGGTGCATCACGTGGCCTACTGTGGCTCATGATTGGATAATCAAGTCCTCGGTCCTCCACTACTTTCCCAAGTTCCATGGCATCCCCAAGGAGAGTGTACTCCGCCACCTCCAGTAACTCCACTCAGTTTGTGAAGCTTTGAAACCCGTAGAAGTGGAAATCAATCAAGTTAAACTGAGGGCATTCATGTGGTCACTTGAAGATGACGCCCGCAATTGGTTTTACGATCTACCCCCTCTATCAATCACCAGGTGGGATGACATGTTCAAAGCCTTCACAGAAAAGTACTATCCCACTACTATGGCCAACGTTACCAAAAAATAATTGGTATCCATTGTCCAAAAAGAGACCGAGAACCTAGACTGCTACAAAAAGATGCAAACTCTCTACCCCTCGCACAACATTCCCGACCACACTCTCATCCAATATTTCTATGAGGGACTGCAAGGGCGAGACAAAGCCCTAATAGATGCTGCCAGCCACGGTTCCCTACTTGCTCTAACCCCTGTGGATGCAAAAGCTCTTTTAGAACTCATGGCTAAGAACGCTGTGTCGTTAGAACAAATGACCCCCATTGTCCATGATGCTTGGTCTGCTGCTATGGAAAATCAACTTTCCACCATCACTGGAATGCTTTAAAACATGTTTACTGGCCAGCCCATGCAGATCAAGGCATGTGCTTTTTGTAACTTCACTGACCACCCCACAGGCGCTTGTCCCCACATCCCGTATGAGATAGATGTGAATGCCGTTGGGAACTACAATGGAGCCCCCCAGGAAGTACGAACCCTACACTCAGAATTTCAACAATGGATGGCGCCGCCCGAACCTGAGCTACGACAACAACCAACAACAACCTGGCCCGAGCCAACCATAGCTACAAAATCCGTTCCAGAATCAACAACAACCACCTTTCAACCTCCAGAATTTCAAGCCTCGACCTAACTACTCCAACAACCAGCAATATTAGTATCAAGCTCTGCAAGGACCCATGGGGCCCACGCCCCAAATTGCTGAGGTATCTACCAACATTTAGTGCCTTATCTATAGAGATGAAAGAATTGAAGAATGGAGGACGACTGCCACCGCAATCAGAAGCCAACCCTAAACACAGATCATATGCCATAATTGTTAAGGTCTAAGCCTTGGAATTCAAGCTTAGTCTTAACATGGATCCTGAGACGCGCTGAAGGCGCATGGACTTGACAAATATCCCCTTTATAGGGTATGTGAAGGGAAAGTCTAATTGGGTGTGATAACTCTCCACTAACCCTTGGGCAAGATATGAGAGTATGCTTGTATAAGTGAGCTTCTCCTATGCGGGTCCAGCATAGGTGTGCGAGTGAGCCTTCCGTGTTATGGAATGGGCGTTGCCATGATGGCCACTTCTAGTTGCGTCCGAGATGAGAGCTAGTAGTGCGCTGGCAAGATAGGGTCGAGGCTGGATTGGGTGTTGGAGATTACTGTTAAGTATCGAGAAAAGGCTGGCCTAGGTGTAGGACCTAGGCACTGCACGAGCCTCAGAATGGTTAGGCTATGACAGGTGGTAGCGGAGCTAAACTTGGGTTCTTTGCGATTGCAAAGTCTTCGGAAGTCAGGTGCGCCGAGATAGATATGGCGCCAGTACATTGAGGAGCGTGTCTACGGAAGTTCCATCCAAAGGTTTGCGTTCGGATGAAGGCCTTGCCCTAGGCGAAGGGCAAACATAGGCCGTGATGAGACGGCTCGGCCTATGATATGGTCGTGCGCTGAGAGGAACGAACGAACATGGCCGAGAGGAACGAGAGGGCATGGCCTCGAGATGTGGAATGTGACTGAGAGTTGGGGGACGTTACATGCGAGCTTGGGTGAGAAGGCGAGCGAGTGTGTCTCGGAGAATTGCGGAAGTCTTGCTTGTCCTGCGTGCGAGTGATTGCCAAGGACAATAGAAGCCTTACTATGAGATGCATACGAACGACTTAGATGATGGCCCTAAGTATCAAGGACTCACCCTAGTTGGGCTTGTGCACGAGAAGTAGAGAATGACTTGGGCGTTAGTCTTGGGTTCGACTAAGCCTCAAGAGTTTGGATTCAAGTCGGTCCTACGTGTGAGTGTTGACCGAGGGCAAGAGTAACCTCACTATGAGATGTACATAATCGACTTTGATGATGGCCGCAAGTATCCAGGACTCTCCTTATTCGGGTGTGTGCACGCGAGTAGAGTATGTGCGGGTGAGTGCTGGCTGAAGACAAGAGAAATCTTAATATGAGAAGTACAGGAGTGACTTTGGGGATAGCTGTGAGTATCATGCCCTCACTTTAATTAGGCGTGTGTGCACGAGTAGAGAATGGATTGTACACCAATAGCACTACCACGTGGGAGGAGTCTAAAGCGGAGTTGAGGGAAATCATATTTTCTCAGAGGATGTGGAATATACTGGCCGTGTGGTCTTGCATGACCTTGTGCAAACGGTTCCTGCGTGAGAATATGTGAACAAATATTCTACGCTTATGCTCGTTATTAAGGAGATGTAGAGACTTACTACGTGTTTTATCTGTGCAGGTCCTCACAAGCTGCCGAGTACTTTACAAAAGTTACCTTGCGTGGTTGCAGGCGACCCGAGGATCTACGAACTAAAGAATGGAAGAAAGAGACCATTGAGGGTGAAAACCTTTCGGCGAAGAGTTCTCATCGACTTGGAAGAAACAGTTGGCCAGATAGGAGATGGCGAAGAGAAATATATGGGACGGTTCAAATGGAATGTTATTCCATAGAGGCCCTTATTGACACAGGTGCCACCGGTAGCTTTGTTTCGGACTCCTTTGCCTTTGAGAAGTGAAAGGTTTGTGAAACTAAAGTTCGAGGAGCCTAAGTTTGACAACATCTTGTGATGTCGAGACATGAGAATGTGAGTTGATGGGAATTATGAATTTGTGGATGCTAGTAAAATATCAGCCCAACAATAGGGGTGAGGCGTGGTTATGACCGAGATGAGTGAGAACCTAGAGGCCAAGTACTCTAGATGAGAATGCGGTGGCTGATTTTCAGAGGAACATGGATGAGGATGAGTAATGCGGAGAAAAGCAGTTGTTGGCTTTTGTATTACATGCATAACATAGGGATCAGGCAAGGAGATCCAACATGAGTTCTATCGAGATAGAGAGGAGAACGATCTATGTTCGTCGTGACAACCACAACGAATTCTATGTTTTAAGCATGAGGAACCTTTTGAGGAGAAATCATACTTATAATGCTAGAATGTCGAAGAGTGGAAAGCGTAAGACAACATATGCAGTAATGTGTCAATAGGCCATCCTAGAACCTTGAGGAAAAGGTGGGATCCTACAATGAGAACCATGAGGCGAGTATGGGATACGAAAGTACCAGCGATTGTGTAAATTGAGGAGTGAGACTATTAATGCATATGATGGGTAGCTAGAGTTCCTAGTCCGTACTCTGGATGCCTAAAGTCCCTAGTCCATAGTTATGGGTAGCTAGAGTTCTAGTCCATACTTTGGGTAGCTAGCGTCTTTAGAGCATTGTATGCGTAGCTAGTGTTTCTAGTCAATGGAATGGGTAATAGAATGCACGAATCAGGTCAGACATAATACGAGTATGAGTTTGAATATAACAACCATATGATATGGAAGGTTTATTCAGGCAGTAGGAATCAACCCATGGAGATGAATCGATGAGGACATCGATGATTGAAGTGAGGGAGGAAATGCACAAGCAATAAACCATCTATACAAACAAAACAAAGCAAAATAAAAAAAATAAAAATTTGATTACATGCATGAGAACAGCTGACTCAAACGGACTTAAGCCAGCAAGAGAATTTGTAATGTGCAGTAGCACATGGCCTGATGGGGCAAAACTATAATGCGTAGAGGCGCATGGTTCGGTGGGGCAGGATTATAATACGCATGAAGTATTATGAAACTCTCTAGCTCAGACGGACCTAAGTTAGGAAGAGAAATTATGAGGCGCTGAGGCGCTGGGCCTAAGAGATACGCTATAACGCGCAGAGGCGCCTAACCTAGATGAATACGATACAATGCGCAGAGGCGCTTAACCTAGATGGATACGATATAACGCACAGAGGTGCTTGACCCAGACGGATATGTGATAATGCATAGAGGCGCTCAACTTAGAAAGATATGATATAATACGCAAAGGCGTTAGCCTGAAAACGCAAAGTGATACATGGCAAAAGAGAGTCGGTTCGGTAAAAACGGCACGCCTATGTGCCAAGAGTGTCGGTTCGAAGGAGCTATACGTCTATGTGCTAGAGACGCTTGTGCCATGAGGAAGTTAGACAAACGGATCTAGTACTGGATGCTGGAACGGGAACAAAGTGCTACGCAACAATATGACCCTATGAAGTAGGCTTTGGTGAGCACAGTGAGATTGGAGAAAAGAAAGTTATAATAATCGGATGAGATTGTACCCGGGGTAGGAAGGATCCTGGAGATCTTCACCTCTGAGGGGGTGGTTCTCGCCGCCACTACACCTACAAGGCGCCGGAGGGGGTCCCCGACGCAGGTACTCCGACGATCAAGTCAGTATAAGTAGTGAAGTATAATGGGTAGGCGGGAGTAGTAGTGAGAGAGAGGAGTGAGAGAGTAGGGAGAGAGTAGTGAGAGAGAGTCCCCCCCCCCTTTCTACCTAGGGGGGTATTTATAGGAGATTTGGTAGAGAGCACTATCTTGGGATGGTGACACTTATGGCCTACCGGGTGTGGGAATATGCGCCATACCGTGTGGGATGGGCCCCCCGCTGACGTCGACCACCCCCGGTAGCAGGACTAGCAGGAGGCCAGGCAGGCCTTACAGTAGTTGAAGATGACAGTACCCCCTGTTAGGACTAAAATGCCCTGAGGGGTATATCAATTGTTATCACAAGCCCAACTGAAAACGAGCCCGAGTGTTTACCAAGGGCTCTATTCTCGATATCTGGATGAATGCTCATTTCCTTCATGTCGCGTGATAGCTTCCGCTGAGGTCGACCATCCCAAGGCTTGCCTCCAAGTAGGTGGCTGCATGAACAGTGATGAGTGTCCAAGGGGAGATACCATACTCCGGCCTTGTCGTTGAGTGAGAGGGGGAAAATGCCCGGTGTGCGATAACAAAGCTAGTAACATGAGCCAACGACCTGCGATAACTGTTGGATGTGAGGGAGTTGACGGCCAGGTTGATAAACCGATGATAAGCGATACTTCTGTGAGTAGCTTGCTTCCCAATGAGCGGATTCTGGCGTCCACATAAGAAAACGCCAAGACATAGCCGCAACCAAGTAGAAAATGAAGATTTGTTCTTCATGCAGAGAGAGAATATGGCGGTGATGGACCAGAGGTGACGAGAGGACAGATCTCAATACTCAGAGCTCAACCAAAAACTGTTGATGAAATTGACAATAACTATATGCCCCCAGCCCAACCGAAAACGGTCCTGGTACGCAATACCAATGACATGCCTCCCAAAAGCAAATGCCATATAAATACTAAGAAGGATCATAGAATTGAATCCTGAGTGGGCTCCCGTTGTCTAGGGATCTTCTCAAGCTATCCGTATTTCCAGATTATACTCATGCTGACTGTGGGACATATGCAACGGTACCATCGGATGATGATTCTTGGATGGAAGTGCCACGACAGGTGGTGAAATAAATCTTCAAACTGGGAATTTGATCCCGAGCAGTAGATAATAGATATCAGGATGTAGGGGAGATGTTTCTTGACGATATCGCCCTTTCGATGTTGCCAAAGGGATATTCCCTGCCAGTTATTCTCATAACGAGCGGTTGAGTCGCTTTCTCTTCATCAAGTAACTTCAAGATATCGGGGAAGCAACTGCTCACATGGAGACAGCTGATAACAAGGAGGCAACTGATAACATGGAGGTAGCTAACGAGGAGGCCGCTGATGACATGGCGGCAGCTGCTAACAAGGAGGCAACTGATAACAAAGAGGCAGCTGATAACATGGAGGTACCTAATGAGGAGGCCGCTGATGACATGGCGGCAGCTGCTAACAAGGAGGCAGCTACTAACATGGCGGCACCTGATAACAAGGAGGCCGCTGATAACATGAAGGCAGCTGCTAACAAGGAGGCAGCTGATAACCTGGTGGCACCTGATAACAAAGAGGTCGCTGATCACGTGGAGGGATGCCACTGAGAATATGGAGGCAGCTGCTAACAAGGAGGCAGCTGATAACACGGCGGCACCTAATAACAAGGAGGCCGCTGATAACGTGGAGGCATGCCACTGAGAACATAGAGGCAGCTGATAACATGGCGGCACCTGATAACAAGGAGGCCGCTGATAACATGGAGGCATGCCACTGAGAACATGGAGGAAGCTGCTAACAAGGAGGCAACTGATAACATGGTGGCACCTGATAACAAGGAGGCCGTTGATAACATGGAGGCATGCCACTGAGAACATGGAGGCAACTGATAACATGGAGGCAGCTGATAACATGGCGGCACCTGATAACAAGGAGGCCGCTGATAACATGGAGGCAGCTGCTAACAAGGAGGCAGCTAATAACATGGCGGCACCTAATAACAAGGAGACTGCTACTGATAACATGGAGGCATACCGCTGAGAACATGGAGATAGCTGCTAACAAGGAGGCAGCTGATAACATGGAGGCACCTAACGAGGAGGCCGCTGATGACATGGCAGCAACTGCTAACAAGGAGGCAGCTGATAACATGGCGGCAACTGATAACATGGCGGCACTTGATAACAAGGAGGCCGCTGATAACATGGAGGCATGCCACTGAGAACATGGAGGCAGCTGCTAATAAGGAGGCAGCTGATAACATGGCGGCACCTGATAACAAGGAGGTCGTTAATAACATGGAGGCATGACAGGATGACAGGAACATAGGTCGCTAATAGTATACTTGCCACGATGATAGGCCACATAATACCATCGCCTGCACGGGCGTCAATCTCTTCATTGTTTCCACAATGTCCCTGCGCATTCTCACTTATTGTTCGTGTTAGTAGCGACATATGACAAAGGGTCTTAATTACCTTGGGGTGTTGCCGCGTGCTCTCTAAGCTCACTTGGCGCGATCCCACCGAGATGTCGCTCGTGTCATATACTCATCCAGCCAAACTTCACCGGGTTTGTTCCTTCCGGTTACTAGCTGGGTATCGTGACTCCTTATATTTCCTCAATTGGCCGAGAAATGCCTCATCTCAGTGAGCCGCCTGATCAAGGCCGGCCATCACGAGGATAGGACTTTTCACTTCCCAGCGTTGTCACCTCGCACCTCGAAACATGCCTCATCTTACCGATGTGCCTGTGTTAGCACCACCATCGTAAGGATAGGATTTTCACTTTCAGGGTGGAGTTTTTATCTTCCCTGGGGTCGTGCCTCATCTTAGTGAACAACTGCCTATGTGAGCACGGGTTGCCACAAGGATAGGACTTTACACTCCCAGGGGAGTCAGGGCGTGCCTCTTCTGGGTACCCACAGGATTGGACTTTTCACTCCCGACAGTGTTGGAGCGTGCCTCCTCTTAGTTAGCTGCCTGATCAAGGCCGGCCTCACAAGGATAAAACTTTTCACTTCCAGCACCATATATTTCCAGGGTCGCCGGGGCGTGCCTCGTCTTGATGGCCCGTCTGTGTTAGCCCGGCCTGCCACAAGGTTAGGACTTTTCACTCCCGACACCATTTTCTCTGTTATCTACACACCACAGACAACCAACAAAGAAACACAAGAGATATCTCCAAATAATTGTTAGAGCACGCGCCACGACATGTCAAATTCTAGAATGATATAATTTCAAGTACTAGTTACCCTTAGAGGCTTTCACCCGCACATATCGGGGTGTCCTTGATGTCACTTTGCCATCCAAGCTCGTTGGATCCGGCCTTGCTGTAAGCCGCCTGCAATATTGACTCGGTTTTACGCCATAAGCTACCTACAATTTGTGCGGTTTTATGCGGTAGCTACCTGCAATATTGACGCGGTTTTACGCTATAGGCCACCTACAAATTGTGCGGTTTTATGCCGTAGCTACCTGCAATATTGCACTTTTTCACATTCCCTAGGATTTCAATTTGTACTCCACTTGAGCATCTGCATTGTTAGCTGTACAAATACACTAACAGAGTTTGCTAACTTCGGTTAGCTTCCTCTAAGGACAGTGAAGACATTAAGTATAGAGGTAAGGGGAAAAATGATAATCTTAAAGGTAATAGTGATACCTTAAGGGAATAAACAAGGAACTCGGCCGTTGTTTAATTCCCGTTCACTTCCTTGCATTTACGAAGGAGAATGACATGCCGTTGGAGACCTTTTTGATGATAAGAGGATGTCGACATGATATTACGAGGGCTCTTCAAACGGGGTAGATATTCACCCGATAAATCATATGAATACTTATCCGGGGTAGATATTCACCCGCCAGATAATATTCTGAATCATCATTTATTTCACCCACCGTCATCATAGAGGAAAGCTGACGACAGATAAATAACCAGATATAAAGCAGGACTAAGCTGCAATCAGTAGTCGAGTGATATTGACCGATGACCAGACTGTAGCTGAGGAATTTAGATTGTGGCGTCACTTTGAGGCTTAATATTGCCTAATTAACATCGACATCTCGTCTAGGTGTCTTCATAAGAATTGTAGCCCTTCGAAGTTTCATCAAATCGAGCTATCACACATAGAATTCCGAGCATGTATGGAAAAGATATGATTTTCCTCGCGAAACCTGATATGACTGGCCAGCAATGCACTTTTCTGGGTGCTAACGCTGAAAGTCCTGAGACTTCTGATAACATGGCAATGGGGTGACAAGAAGCTGACAATATGGAGGAAGCTTTTAGGGCGACAGCTGCAAGGGCGACACCCGATAACAAAGCGACACCTGCTAGGGCGATAGATGCTAGGGCGACAGATGCTAGGTCGACAGCTGCTAGGGCGACACCCGATAACAAAGGGACACCTGCTAAGGTGACAGATGCTAGGGCGACACCCAATAACAAAGGGACACCTATTAGGGCGACAGATGCTAGGGCGACAGATGCTAGGGCAACAACTGCTAGGGCAACACCCGATAACAAAGGGACACCTGCTAAGGCGATAGATGCTAGGGCGACACCCCATCCCAGGTCACGCATGACGTCACTCCCTAACACACAAGCGACACCTGCTAGGGTGACACCTGCAAGGGCGACAGGCAGCTGACAACATGGAGATAGGCAGCTTCATGGAGGCGAGCAGCAGCTGGAGTATACTGTTCACTCTTTTGTCTTTTTCCCAGAAGCTCAAATATCAACCTTTATTCATCTCCTCCTTTCCAGATCTGATTTTCTTAGCACACAATAATAATATATACTACTGTTTCTCTCCCTCTTTGTTTTTATTTTTCAGATCTGGTCTCTTTTGGTGTACCACAATAATGGTGATAAAATATGATTCGATTATACCCGGGGTAGGAAGAATCTTGGCGATATTCACCTTCCGAGGGGGTGGTCCTCGCCGCCGCTACACCTGCAAGGCGCCGGAGGGGGTCCCCGGCGCAGGTACTCCGACGATCAAGTCAGTATAAGTAGCGAAATATAAGGGGTATGTAGGAGTAGTAGTGAGAGAGAGTAGAGAGAGAGAGTCCTCCTCCTTTTCTACCTAGGAGGGGGTATTTATAGGATATTTGGTAGGAAGGCGTCATCTTTAATAGGTGCCGCTTGGGGCCATGGGGTAACGCCGAGTAGATGCCGCTTGAGTGCTGTCTTGGGATGTCAATACTTATGGCGTACCGGGTGTGGGAATAAGCGCCATATCGTGTTGGATGGGCCCCCCCCACTGACGTCGACCACCCCCCGGTAGCAGGACTAGCAAGAGGCCAGGCGGGCCCTACAGTAGCTGAAGATGACGCACCCCCTGCCCGGACTAAAATGCCCTGGGGGTATATCAATTGTTATCATAAGCCCAACTGAAAACGAGCCCGAGTGTTTACCAAGGGCTTCATTCTCGACTTCTAGAGGAGTAGTATTTCCTTCACGACGCGGTAGGTTCATGAGGATTTTTGAGTTTCTCTGACTCTTCTGGCATTCAAGCAATGTATTTTCATTCCCAATATCTATCAGAACTCGGTATCTTTGTACCAGATATACGACAGCAAAGCAGGCAACACGAACCGAACGCTTTCGAGAACTATTGGCCACAGAAAGGATGTCGACCAAGTTGATAACGGTGATGTCGTGGCGATAACGCTGGTCATAAACAAGAACTGATAATTCTGGCGATAAGCCAGAACTAATAACGCTGACGGCGAACCCGAACAGATAACGCTGACGGTGAACCCGAACAGATAACGCTGACGGTAACCTGAACAGATAACGCTGACGGCGAACCCGAACAGATAACGCTGACGGCGAACCCGAACAGATAACGCTGACGGTGAACCCGAACAGATAACGCTGACGGTGAACCCGAACAGATAACGCTGACGGGGACGCAACACTGTAGCAAAGCAATGTCATAGCTTGCTGATGAAGATGGTGTCATCACGAGACCACCATGTAGTCAGCCAAATCATGGGCAGATAATAATAACAAGGTATTCTTCTTGATATCGCGACATGACTAAGAATGCGCATTTCAGCACTGGGAAGGAGATGTCACAAATAAGATGGTGTACCATTGCTCCCATCACTGAGAATGTATTCCCTCGCTAATGACAAAAGATACCCCGTAGGCAGTAATAAATTCTTGCGTAATCTCGCTGCCTTTGTGGGCGTTAGTCTCTTCGCTATTTCGATATTTCATCGACTTTCCTGCGCATTCTCAAATGTTGTCTTGCCAGGTTAGTAAAAATAACATGTAATGACAAGTACTAGTTACCCTTAGAAGCTTTCACCCGCGCATATCGGGGTGTTGTTGATGTCACTTTTTCCATCCAAGCTCGTTGGATCCAGCTTTGCTGTAGGCCGCCTGCAATATTGACGCGGCTTTACGCCATAAGCTACCTACAATTTGTGCGGTTTTACGCCATAGCTACCTGCAATATTTTCGTGGTTTTACGCTGCTCGGAGCTACCTACAATATTGACGCGGCTTTACACTATAGGCCACCTACAAATTGTGCGGTTTTATGCCGTAGCTACCCGCAATATTGCACGCTTTCACATTCCCCAAGATTTCAATTTGTACTCCACTTGAGTACCTGCATTGTTAGCTGTACAAATACACTAACAGTAACAGAGTTTGCTAACTTCGGTTAGCTTCCTCTAAGAAGGGGAAAATGATAATCTTAAAGGTGATAGCGATACCTTAGGGGAATAAACAAGGAACTCGGCCGTTGTTTAATTCCCGCTCCACTCCTTGCCTTTACGAAGGAGAATGACATGTCGTTGGAGACCTTTTTCGGTGATGAGAGACTGACCTCATGACATTATGAGGGCTCTTCAAACGGGGTAGATATTCACCCGATAAGTCATATCAATATTCATCCGGGGTAGATATTCACCCGCCAGATAATATTATAAATTATCATTTATCTCACCCACCGTCATGATAAATGACCAGATATAAAGCAGGACTAGGCTGCAATCAGTGGCGTCACTTTGAGGCTCAATCGTGCCTGCTATACGCCGATATCTCACTTAGATGTCTTCATGAGAATTATAGCCCTTTACACTATCTTCAAATCGAGCTATTATCCAGGAAATTCCGAGCACGTATGAATAAGATATGATTTTTTCCGTAAACTCAATATATGCGGAAACTTCAGCTAACGCGGAGGCAGCTGATAACACGGAGGAAGCTCCTACCACGGAGGAAGCTCTTATCGCTGAGGAAGCTCATAACACGGAGGAAGCTCCTAACACGGAGGAAGCTCCTATCACGGAGGAAGCCCCTATCACGGAGGCAGCTCCTATCACGGAGGAAGCTCCTAACACGGAGGAAGCTCATAACACGGAGGAAGCTCCTATCACGGAGGAAGCTCCTATCACGGAGGAAGCTCATAACACGGAGGAAGCTCCTATCACGGAGGAAGCTCATAACACGGAGGAAGCTCCTATCACGGAGGAAGCTCATAACACGGAGGAAGCTCCTATCGCGGAGGAAGCTCCTATCACGGAGGAAGCCCCTATCACGGAGGAAGATCCTAACACGGAGGAAGCTCCTATCACGGAGGCAGCTCCTAACACGGAGGAAGCTCATATCACGGAGGAAGCCCCTATCACGGAGGAAGCTCCTATCACGGAGGAAGCTCCTATCACGGAGGAAGCTCATAACACGGAGGAAGCTCATATCACGGAGGAAGCTCCTATCACGGAGGAAGCCCCTATCACGGAGGAAGCCCCTATCACGGAGGAAGCCCTTATCATGGAGGAAGATCCTAACACGGAGGAAGCTCCTATCACGGAGGCAGCTCCTAACACGGAGGAAGCTCATATCACGGAGGAAGCTCCTATCATAGAGGAAGCTCATAACACGGAGGAAGCTCCTACACGGAGGCAGCCCCTATCACGGTTTCGTCTTTTTCCCAGAAGCTCACATGTCATGCTTTAAAATATATATGATTGCTTCACAAATTGCCATTATAATTAATTTGGCACAACTTACTATTCATCTTCTCCTTTCCAGCAACATTTGCTATCGGAGTACGTGCCTCAAACAAGATGATGATGATCCCAGTAAAATCAAATGAGAAGATAATTAATGACAGTGAGCACAACAAGATGATTTGTTCCATAATCATACTCGGTGGTGATTGGCCGCCTCAGGTTGAAGAAATGAGGATGGGTCTCTAAATTCAAAACCCATTTTCCAAAAGTAAAATGATCCTTGGCAGAGATCTTGATTTTGACGAAGATAATCATGACTTCTCTCCCTCTTTTTCTTTCTTTTTTTTTTTTTTCAGATCTGGTTTTTCTTTTGAACAAATAACAATAAATTCTTGGATCCCCATTTTCCAGATCTGATCTTTTTGCCTTCTAACAATAGAATGACCATTCAAACTCATATCATCGGATCTAGGCTAAAACCACATGGTGAACCCATTACCAGAAAAACCAGCGGCGGCAATGGAAAATAATAAACATGTATATGGAGAGGAGAGCCTTCAGATCTCAAGGAACTCACTTGACGATCTAAATACTCTCAATGAAAGCACCATTTGATAAAATATGATTCGATTATACCCGGGGTAGGAAGAATCTTGGCGATATTCACCTTCCGAGGGGGTGGTCCTCGCCGCCGCTACACCTGCAAGGCGCCGGAGGGGGTCCCCGGCGCAGGTACTCCGACGATCAAGTCAGTATAAGTAGCGAAATATAAGGGGTATGTAGGAGTAGTAGTGAGAGAGAGTAGAGAGAGAGAGAGTCCTCCTCCTTTTCTACCTAGGAGGGGGTATTTATAGGATATTTGGTAGGAAGGCGTCATCTTTAATAGGTGCCGCTTGGGGCCATGGGGTAACGCCGAGTAGATGCCGCTTGAGTGCTGTCTTGGGATGTCAATACTTATGGCGTACCGGGTGTGGGAATAAGCGCCATATCGTGTTGGATGGCCCCCCCCCGCTGACGTCGACCACCCCCCGGTAGCAGGACTAGTAAGAGGCCAGGCGGGCCCTACAGTAGCTGAAGATGACGCACCCCCTGCCCGGACTAAAATGCCCTGGGGTATATCAATTGTTATCAAATGGTGTACCACAATAATAACTGATTGATCACATAAATTCATATCATGGGATCCAAATAGAACTTGAATCATATGGTAAATCCATAACCAGAAAAACCAGCAGCAATGATGGAGATAAATATGCATACGGAAAGGAGAGCCTTTAGATCTCAAGGAACTCACTTGAAGATCTGAATGCTCTCAATGAAAGCACCATTTTTATAATAATCGGATGAGACTGTACCCGAGGTAGGAAGGATCCTGGAGATCTTCACCTCTGAGGGGGTGGTTCTCGCTGCTGCTACACCTGCAAGGCGCCGGAGGGGGTCCTCGGCGCAGGTACTTCGACGATCAAGTCAGTATAAGTAGTGAAGTATAATGGGTAGGTAGGAGTAGTAGTGAGAGAGAGGAGTGAGAAAGTAGGGAGAGAGTAGTGAGAGACAGTCCCCCCCCTTTCTACCTAGGGGGGGTATTTATAGGAGATTTGGTAGAGAGCACTATCTTGGGATGCTGACACTTATGGCCTACCGGGTGTGGGAATATGCGTCATACCATGTGGGATGGGACCCCTCCGCTGACGTCGACCACCCCCGGTAGCAAGACTAGCAGGAGGCCAGACAGGCCCTACAGTAGCTGAAGATGACAGTACCCCTATCAGGACTAAAATGCCCTGAGGGGTATATCAATTGTTATCAGAAAGAGTGATAAAGATATGAGTAAAGAGAAAACATCCCGCATGAAAAGAGTGAGCATGCGATCGAGAGATAACAGATAAGAGAGATTGGCGGGAAGACGCGACATTATAGTATGATCAATAGGTTCTAAGAGTATCGACTTAGGAAATATCGATCATGTCTAGAATGTACTTGTTCAGAGGCGAGTGTGAGACACGAGCTGTGAAAAGAAAATGAGAGATGATACCACAATCTGAGGAGAGAAAAAGAAAGGAGTGAAAAGTATAATGCGTATTGAAGTATGAGAGAGCCTATGATAAACTATAATGACCTTAACGTGTTTCTAACCTTATGTTCCTTGGTAATGAAGGTCTAAGGTGTAGCTGAAAGGCCGATTCCATAGAGAGAGTGTGTGAACGCCGCACGATCTTAACCCCTTTGGCTAGAAATTGGAGATCTAGTCGATGAGGGCATCGACATTATCAAGTGGGGGAGAGTGTTAAGGTCTAAGCTTTGGAATTCAAGCTTAGCCTTAACATGGATCCTGAGACGCGCTGAAGGCGTATGGAATTGACGGATAACCCCTTTATAGGGTATGTGAAGGGAAAGTCTAATTGGGTGTGATAGCTCTCCACCAACCCCTGGGCAAGATATGAGAGTATGCTTGTCTAAGTGAGCTTCTCCTATGCGGGTCTGGCATAGGTGTGCGAGCGAGCCTTCTGTGTTATGGAATGGGCGTTGCCATAATGGCCACTTCTAGCTGGGTCCGAGATGAGAGCTAGTAGTGCGCTGGCAAGATAGGGTCGAGGCTGGATTGGGTGTTGGAGATTACTGTTAAGTATCGGGAGAAGGCTAGCCTAGGCGCGAGACCTAGGCGCCGCATGGGCCTCAGAATGGTTAGGCCGTGACAATAACACTCTGCAGCGGTACACAGTTACCTAACCGTGAGTCGCTTGCCTGAGAAGCTGAACACCCTGATTCAACTCTTGTAGCTGACGATGTTGAGGTAACTGCCGAGAAGGAAAAGAAGATCTACACTTCCAAGAAACCAGGTACGCCAATTAAGATTGATGAGAAGTCTGAATTCTCTGAAGACTTCATCATCAAAGTCCTTAAACCCCCGTTTTCGCAAAGGTTAGTCAAAAAGAAAAAAGATAAAGAGGAAAAAGAAATTTTTGACTTATTCAGTAAGGTTCAAATTAACATTCCACTTTTGCAGGCTATGAAAAATGTTCCACGTTATGCTAAGTTTATGAAATCTTTATGCACTAACAAAAGCAAATTCGAAGGCGTGAATAAAATTAGCGTGGGTGATAAGTATCGATACCACAGAAGCGGCATCTCCACTACCCCACCGGGTGACCCGGCCAGCATACTGTACCCGTCGCGGGAGACGAGGCCTTGTTCATGCCACCCTTAGCCTGGCGACCGACCCTGGGATGTTCGACATCAGCGGGAGGGTTCTCATGCGGCATCCGCATGGCGGCATCCCATCCCAGGTCATCCATGACGTCACTCCGCATGACGTCATCCCGTATGACATCACTGAAGGCCACTCCAGCGGCATATATCACCCCAGCGACACCTGCCAGGGACTATTCCCACCCCTTGTCGGTACACTCCTTCCTTTGCCTATAAATACCCCCATCTTTTCAGATAAGAGGGTAAGCTTAAGATAGCGTACTGAACCCCTGCCACTTTTACTACTCACACTGACTTTAGCATCGGAGTGTTTACACCGGAGACCCCCTCCGGCGCATTGCAGGTGACGAAGGCCCCCAGTACAGTGTTCCCGACCGCCCAGATCAAGCCGATCCTGCTCAGTATCCCCCGGACTCTTATCAAATGGTGCTTTCATTGAGAGCTTTGGTTGATTAAGTGAGTTTTCCTTAGTAACCAAGCTCTGTTCTTTCTGAGAGTCGAAGGATCATGGCTTCAGATTCAGAATCCACGCCCCCTCATACTCGTGACGGTCACGCGCGTAGGGAACTTTTTTCCACGTCTTCGTCCAGTACGTATGTCACATCACGTGAAATTTCCTCTGCGTAGACAAACTTTCTTTTCGGATTGACAGCTGGCACATCGTTTTCTCAACCGGGTACCCCGTTTTCTCAAACGAGTACTCCATTTTTACAAATGGGTTCCCTTGCTTCCTCAATGGGCGCCCCATTTTCTCATATGGGCGGATCCAGTCACTCCGTCCCTCCGCTTGTAAGTTCTGGGATGGATAGCCTCGCTACTCCCTCGGTAAGCTCGATGTTAGCTCTTCGTGCCCACTTGGATGATTTGATCGGGATTGCCGCAGGCCCCACTTCCAGCACCGCGACATCAAGTGTGCCTCCTCGAGTTATTTTCACTTCGTCTATTGTCGCTGATCAACCAGTGTCGCCTCGACGCCAGACGAGTCTCCCTCTGACCTCACCTGCGATAAGCACGCCATTCAGCTTTGCGCAACTGGCAGGCAGACAGGAGGAGCACTACATACCGCGGATACCGCAGATTCCTGTCTCTCAAGTAGAGCGGCCGCTAGATGAATATGGAGAGCGTTGGGACGGCAGGAGAGAGGGAGTCGGTAGAGAGGTATCTATGGAGCGGAGTGAGAGATCAGGCAGTAGGAGGCGTCGATCCCGTTCGCCCAGGAGTCGCAGACGGTCTCCCCAGTGGCATCGCACCCAGGAGCCTTGAGGGCACATGCGACACCTGGACGTGTCTCCTCCTCGTCATGATCGTGAGATCTTGGATGACATCGCTGGTCATCCTTTCACCCACCGTATAAGGCACCACAGGGTCAACCGACATGTCAAGCTCCCCACGGAGTCGTACGACGGCACCAGAGACCCCATTTCACATCTCAACAAGGTGAAGGACTTCGTCCAGTTTCAGACGTACATCGACGCGGCGTTGTGTCAGATATTCGTTATGACATTGTCAGGAGTGGCTCGCCTCTGGTTTGAAGGGCTTCCCGCTCGATCAATTGACAATTTCCAGCAACTAGAGGCCAAGTTTAAGAGCCGCTTCAGCATAGCTATCCCTATTCGGAAATCCGCGGCAGCCTTGTTTGATATATGTAGAAAGCCAGAGGAGTCTTTGAATAGTTATCTTGGTCGCTTTGATATGGAAATGTCATTAACCCCCGGCATCACTATTGATTTTGCTATAGAAGCTTTGAAGCGGAATTGTAGATATGGGAAGCTGAGGGATACATTGATGGTGGACCCCCCAATGACCTTAGATGCTTTAAGATTGAAGGCCCACAATTATGCGAGAATGGAAGAGGAGGAGTATAGAAGCAGGATGCGGGATACGCCCCAGGGCGCCCCTCCTGCTTCTGCGGCTCAAGCCAGTATGACCCACGATACCCGTCCAGGTGATGAATACACCCAGCGGAAAGATTACATTCCCAAGGCGTCGAGCCGCCAGAAGGGTAACTTCTCTAGAGGAAGGGGCGGCGGTCTGAATGTTCAGCGGCAGGCGGATCCCCCTAAGGGTCGAACGTACGATCCCGACCTCCCTCCCCTTACACTCCCGCGAGCGGAAATCTTAGCCATCATTCAGTAGCGGAACCTGCCGATTCGCTATCCCGCCCCTGTGAAGCCAGGGGTGGTAATGAGAGGAAGGGAAAACACTTTTTGTAAATTCCATAAGGTTAAGGGGCATTCTACAGAGGCATGCAGGGAGTTAAAGTTGGCAATAAAGCGATTGTTGGAAGAAGGCTACCTTGGAGAGTTCGCCACTCGAATGAGAGAAGAAACTAGGAGCGACCCCCCGCGCGGAGCACTAGGTGACCATCAATTGCCTCCTCCCCCTGGGAGCAGCGGGACTTCTGCCACAAGGGGGAAAGAGTTGCTAATGATGCATGATGAGGACATTCCCATCATCAACATTATCACTGGTGGCGCGTCATTCCTGGACGAGATTACCCCAACAACGCTCTTGACAGGAGAGAAGCGAAAACGGGAAGGCCAGCCGACAAAAAAGGGAGCGATTGATGCGCTTGATAGGATGGTAATATCTTTCTCGGAAGAAGATGAGACGGGCGTCGTCTTCCCTCATAATGATGCGTTAGTAGTTACACCGGTTATTGGGAGTCATGGGGTGCGAAGGACCCTCATTGATAACGGCAGTGCGGTAAACCTATTCTCGTTGGAAGCATATAATCTCATGAAACGCCCTGCCAGCGAACTGGCGCCCTGCAAGAAACCAATTATCGGAGTGGACGGCATCCCTATACCTATAATTGGAATCACAGCGCTGCCTGTGTATTTCAGAGAAGATGCGTCAAAACGATCAGAAGAATTGATGTTCTTGGTCGTGGATCTCATCCTACCGTATAATGCCATTCTAGGGCGGCCATTCCTCAATCGTTTTGGGGCGGCGGTATCTCATAAACATCTCAGGATGAAATACCCCTCGTGGGAAGGGGTAGTATCGATCAAGGGCGACCAAAAGCTAGCCGTCGAGTGTTATTCGCTCATGATTCAAAAAAGTTGTGATCAATATGTGTGTGTGGCAGCGGACCCCTATGAGCAAAGGGATGAAAGGTGAACCCAGCCAGTAGATG
Organism: Viola odorata; assembly: GCA_963691705.1. NCBI lineage: Eukaryota > Viridiplantae > Streptophyta > Magnoliopsida > Malpighiales > Violaceae > Viola > Viola odorata. The sequence goes on from OY829543.1 coordinate 14,075,436, forward strand.
CGATGGTACCCATCCACGTTCAGGGCAACAAGAAAGCGAGCTTTCAGGCCAGTGAAAAGTTGACCCCTGAAGAGAGAGCTCAATTAGCTCGGCTGTTGAACAAGTACAAAGGAGAGTTCGCGTGGAAACCGGCGGAAATACCTGGCGTGTCCAGGGAAGTGGCTGAGCACCGACTCAATGTCGACCCACACGCCACGCCAGTTCAACAGAAGTGGCGAGCATTCTCCGTGGAAAAAGTAGTGGTGATTGATAAGGAGGTAGCGAAATTGTCAGATGCGGGATTCATCCAAGAAGTTCAATATCCCACTTGGCTGGCCAACCCCATCTTAGTCCGCAAGCCCAACGGAGACTGGCGCATGCATTGATTTCACCAACTTGAATGACACTTGCCCTAAGGATTGCTATCCGCTTCCTCGGATTGATCAGCTAGTCGATCAAGCGGCAGGATATGCGTATTTGAGTTCCTTGGACGCCAACTCTGGATACCATCAAATTCCTATGGCCAAGGAAGATGAGGAAAAGACGACATTTATAACCTCGAAGGCCACCTATTATTATACGACAATGCCGTTCGACTTAAAGAACGCAGGGGCGACCTTCCAGCGTATGGCCAACAAAGTGTTTGAAAAGTAAATCGGGAGAAATGTAGAAGCGTACGTAGATGATGTATTGGTCAAAAGCAGAAGTTTCAGTGACCATCTGGTCAATTTGCAGGAAGTGTTTGATACATTAAGGAAGTACCAGATAAAGCTGAACCCCCCCCCCCCCCCCCGCAAGTGCGCGTTCGCATTTCAGACGGGAAAATTCCTTGGGTATGTGGTAAGCCGAAAGGGCATCCAGCCGAACCCCTCAAAGGTTAAGGCTATCCATGACATGGTATCGCTGCGAACCCTCCAAGAAGTTCAGAGATTAACAGGGCGCGTCATTGCGCTAGGACGGTTCATCTCTAAGCAGGGCGAGAAGTGCCTGCCGTTCTTTAAAGTCATACACAAGAAAGCTCCCTTCGGATGGACACAAGAATGCGAAGAGGCATTCATGGGTTTGAAAGCTTACTTGTCGTCTGACTTGGTGCTAACATGACCAGAGCCGGGCGACACTTTATTCTTGTACCTTGGCGTCGCGGATAAAGTGGTCAGTGTTGTTCTGGTCCGGGAGGATAATTACGCCCACCGACCCGTCTTCTTCGTCAGTCATGTGTTAAAAGATGCCGAGGTGCAGTACACCCACCTTGAGAAGGTGGCGTTCACCCTGATACAGTCCACGTGAAAGATGGACAGATATTTTCAGGCCCATCCGGTCACCGTGCTCACGGACTAGCCTTGGAGAAGGATTTTCAGGAAACCAGAATCCTCGGGGAGGATGTTGATCTGGTCAATTGAGCTAGAACAATATGGGCTATAATACAAAGCTCGGCCGTCCGTAAAAGCTCAGGTTTTGGCAGATTTCATAGCCGAGTGCACATTTACTGGGGACAAGGCGGTTGAGCCGCTTGAGAGGAAAGACAGTGATACAAAGATCTTACCCTCAGAAGCCCCCGCGGACACATGGGTCATCTATGTGGATGGCGCCAAAAAACAGGAGCTGGCGGGAGCTAGAATATACATGGTCGGGTCGCACGATGTGCAGGTGCGGCACGCCATCAGAATCCTACAACCGCTGTCTAACAACGCAGTAGAGTATGAAGCGTTATTGGCGGGGCTTAGAGTAGGAAGGAATCTCTTCGCCAAAACTGAGAACGACCTGGTAGCAGGAGCCCCACGGTTGAAGATGCGAGGGGACTCCAAGTTGATAATTGATCAAGTCTTGGGACATTCCCAAGCTAGAGAACCGATCATGGCCCAATACCTCTCGAAAGTGAAAAAGGGAGTTGGCAGAAATGGAACAAAGCGGTGTGTGTGTCACTTTCGAACACATCCCGCGGGAAGATAATACCGAGGTGGATAGTCTTGCCAAGACGGCAGCCAACCAGGAGGCCGCCATTCCAGAGGGCGTGTACTATGAAGAAAGGTCATTGTCGTCCTTCATGGAGGAGCAACTGTCGCTATATGTAGAGGAGATCGAAAAGGATTAGAGGATCTCTGTGATAAAATATTTGAAACACGACGAGCTACCCAGCGACAGTGCAAAGAAGAAAAAAGTATTGAAGCAAGCGGCGAGGTGCACTTATTATGATGGGGCGCTAATTCGGAGATGTTTCTCGCACCCGACCGCAAAATGCATAACGGAACAAGAAGGCCTCCATACCCTGCGAGAGATTCACGAAGGCATCTGCGACATGCATGTGTCGGGTGGTACCATGGCCGCGCAGGTGTTTCGGTCAGGATTCTATTGGCCCACTATTCGCAGGGATTATAACAACTTTGTGCAGTCATGCCATAAATGTCAAGAATTTGCCAAAATCCCTCGACGACCTGCCACTGAAATATCTCAGATCGTGGCACCTTGTCCTTTTGCTAAGTGGGAAATCGATATTTTAGGCCCTTTTCCTAAGGCGAGGTCCCAACTGAAATTTGTAATTGTGGCAGTGGACTACTTTACTAAATGGGCAGAAGCAGAAGTGGTAGCCACTATTACGACAGAAAAGGTATGACACTTCTTTAAGCACCAAGTGATCATGGGCTTCGGGGTGCCTCGCGTGCTAGTTAGTGACAACGGGGCGCAATTTACCAGCCGCTTCTTTAAGGAGCAATGCGAAGAATTTCAGATTGAACAGAGGTTCTCCTCTGTGGCGCATCCCCAGACTAATGGCCAGGCGGAGGTGACCAACCGAAGCATTCTGAGCGGTATCAAGAAAAATCTGGAGGGGTCGAAAAAGAAGTGGCCAGATGAGTTACCCTATGTAATGTGGACTTACCGCATGACTGTCAAAACTAGTACGGGGGAAACGCCTTTTGCGATGGCTTTTGGTACCGAAGCGGTAATGCCTGTCGAAATTGGCATCCTAAGCTTGAGGGTGGAATATTTCAAGGAGGAATTAAATGAGGAGAGGTTACGAGCTAACCTCGACATGCTACCTGAGGCACGCGAGGAAGCTCTTGAAAACAATGCACTATAAAAGAAGAATGGCGCGGTATCACAACAGACACGTTAAGGAGCGACTGCTCAAAGCGGGAGACCTCGTGCTCAGGGACAAACGAGCGGCGGGCCAACGAATGTGGAAGCTCAGCTCAAACTGGGAAGGCCCATACTGCGTCACTCGTGTTATCGAAAAGGGGGCGTATCACCTCGAAACGGTTGACGGTACTCCCTTACCTAACTCTTGGAATATTACTAGATTAAAATTGTATCATGCTAGAATTTGACATGTCGTTGGGCATGATTTTTGAAAATTAAAATTTTGTGAAATGAAATATCGACATGCCGTGGGCATGGTTTTGAAATCGAGAAATTTTGAAATTTGACATGCCGTTGAGCATGGTCTTGAAATTGAAATATCGACATGCCGGTGGGCATGGTTTTAAAATTGAAATTTGAAAAATGTGACATGCCGTTGGGCATGGTTTTGAAATCGAGAAATTTGACATACCGGTGGGCATGGTTTTAAAATTGAAATTTGAAAAATGTGACATGCCGTTGGGCATGGTCTTGAAATTCTGAAATTTGACATGCTGGTGGGCATGGTTTTAAAATTGAAATTTGTAAAATGTGACATGCCGTTGGGCATGGTCTTGAAATTCTGAAATTTGACATGCCGGTGGGCATGGTTTTAAAATTGAAATTTATAAAATGTGACATGCTGGGGGGCATGGTTTTGAAATCGAGAAATTTTGAAATTTGACATGTCGTGGGCATGGTCTTTAAAATTGAAATATCGACATGCCGTGGGCATGGTCTTGAAATTATGAAATTTTGACATGCCGTGGGCATGGTCTTGAAATTCTGAAATTTGACATGCCGTTGAGCATGGTCTTGGAAATTGAAATTTTGAAATATCGACATGCCGTGGGCATGGTCTTTGAAATTGAAATTTTTACATGCCGTTGAGCATGGTCTTGAAATTCTGAAATTTGACATGCCGTTGAGCATGGTCTTGGAAATTGAAATTTTGAAATATCGACATGCCGTGGGCATGGTCTTTGAAATTGATATTTTGACATGCCGTGGGCATGGTCTTGAAATTGAAATTTCGACATGCCGTGGGCATGGTCTTGAAATTATGAAATTTTGACATGCCGTGGGCATGGTCTTGAAATTCTGAAATTTGACATGCCGTTGAGCATGGTCATGGAAATTGAAATTGAAATTTTGAAATATCGACATGCCGTGGGCATGGTCTTTGAAATTGAAATTTTGACATGCCGTTGAGCATGGTCTTGAAATTCTAAAATTTGACATGCCGTTGAGCATGGTCTTGGAAATTGAAATTTTGAAATATCGACATGCCGTGGGCATGGTCTTTGAAATTGAAATATCGACATGCCGTGGGCATAGTCTTTGAAATTGAAATTTTGACATGCCGTGGGCATGGTCTTGAAATTGAAATTTCGACATGCCGTGGGCATGGTCTAACAATTGTTGTGGAAATATTTCTTGTTCCTTGTTGGTTGTCTATGTAATGTGCAGATAACAAGGAAAGGAGGATGTCGGGGGTGAAAAGTCCTAGCCTTGGGGCAGAATGGGCTAATACAGATGGATCGTCAAGACGAGGCACGCCCCGACGATCCTAATATATGGTGCTGGAAGTGAAAAATTCTGGCCTTGCGAGGCCGACCTTGATCAGGCGGCTCTCCAAGACGAGACACGCTCCAGCACTGTCGGGAGTGAAAAATCCTATCCTGGGGAAACCCAGAGAGGGCACGCCCCGACTCCCCTGGGGTGTAAAGTCCTATCCTTGTGACAACCCGTGCTCACATAGGCGGATGATCATTAAGTGAGGCACGACCCCAGGGAAGATAAAAACTCCACCTCGCAAGTGAAAATCCTATCCTTACGATGGTAGCGATAACATAGGCATCTCGTTAAGAGAGGGCACGCTCCGAGGTGTGAGGGCAACGCTGAGGAAGTGAAAAGTCCTATCCTCGTGACGGCCGACCCTGATCAGGCGGCGCACTGAGAGAGGGCACTTCCCGGCCGATTAAAGAAATAAGAAAGGTCACGGTACCCCAGCTAGTAGCCGGAAGGGACAAACCCGGTGAAGTTTGGCTGGAAGAGTACTTGACACGAGCGACATCGGGGGAGATCGCGCCACACCTCGAGGTAATTAAGATATTTTAGTAGATGTCGCTGATAATATAAATGATAAGTGAAAATGTGCAGAAAATTCGGCACAAGCGACATCTCTAGGGGATCGTGCTAAGTAAGAGAGGAGCACGCGCGGCAATGCCCCAAGGTAATTAAGATTTTTCGAGAATACGTCGCTACTAACAAAGTGATAAGTGAAAATGTGCAGAAAATTCAGCACAAGCGACATCTCTGGGGGATCGTGCTAAGTAAGAGAGGAGCACGCGTGGCAATGCCCCAAGGTAATTAAGATTTTTCGAGAATATGTCGCTACTAACAAAGTGATAAGTGAAAATGTGTAGAAAATTCGGCACAAGCGACATCTCTTGGGGATCGTGCTAAGTAAGAGAGGAGCACGCGCGGCAATGCCCCAAGGTAATTAAGATTTTTCGAGAATATGTCGCTACTAACAAAGTGATAAGTAAAAATGTGCAGAAAATTCGACACAAGCGACATCTCTGGGGATCGTGCTAAGTAAGAGAGGAGCACGCGCGGCAATGCCCCAAGGTAATTAAGATTTTTCGAGAATATGTCGCTACTAACAAAGTGATAAGTAAAAATGTGCAGAAAATTGTGCGAACTATTTACACACGAGAGGGGATACTTGCCCAAACAAAAGGCCCTAAAAAACACAAAAAGGGGCAAAGAAGTCAGAGCACCCGATGGACAAAAAGAGAAGTGACATTCACGGCCCGGGCATGCTGCTGTCCCCCTTGTCAGACCGTGGCCTTTTCGCCTGGCGGTAGCCCTCTTCTGTGAGGAACCCAGACTTTTGCTTGAAGAGACGGATGATGGCGTCAGCGTCGAAGAAATGGCGGACGTGACGCTCAATGAAGCAGTCGGCCATGAGGGCTGCTGTTTGCTCCATAAACCTCTTGCATTTGTCCGCCGTTTCCTCCATAAGCGTGGCATTCTTGCCTTGCTCCGCTTAAAGGGCGACATCCCTGGTGACCTGCTGTTCTCTGGCCTCTTCCAACTCTTTCCTCGCAACTCCCAAACTGTTTTCCACACATTGTCGCTCCTCAACACTCTTCCGCAGCTCCTCTTGAGTTTCATGAAGTTCCCTTTGGTACTTGCTAATTTCTTCCAAGAGCTGGTGGTTAGTGTTGCGCCATTCCTGGGAGGAAGATTGGAGAGAGCTCATTCGTCTCGTCACATTCCTAGACCAGTAATGGAAACCCTGTAAGCTAGAGAACAGATGAGTCCTTATCTGCTGCAATTGTTCACCCTCGGCAACGGAGAGGAAGCCTTGCTCTTCCTCCTCAACTGACAATAGATGTCCTGCCAGTAAGGCGGATGTCGCTAGGGAGCTGTCGCCTCCTAACGTTGGGAACCCTCGCTGGCGAATGTTGCTTAAATCAACTTGATGGGTGGCGGCTCCGCTAGAGAGTATAGTGCTTAAGTCAGCCACCATGCGCGGGGTTTCTATTGGGGGAAGAGAGGGAAAGATTGTCTAAGCAGCAGTGGGAATGAAGAAGACATCAGGAGGGGACGGAGGGGAACGATTGGACGGCCCAACGTCAATATTGAAGCCGCTGGTCGGTAAGTTTGGAAAATGCCCCACTGCAAGCTCCTCTAGAAAGTCCAAGGGATTGCTTGGAGGAGGAGATGATGCGGCAAAAGAGGAATGAAGCGGCGCAGAGGTAGCCCCGCTCCCTGCTGGGCTAGAGCCTTGGTCACCTGCCAAGGGACCGGTATTGGCAATACCGTCCTGCCTACCCTGACCAGCGACAGAGTTGTCCGCTGAAGGAACGACTTCATTAAGACGGGGACACTTAGGGTCAAGAACGCTCGACAAATCCATACCGTCGCGCGAAGGAGTAGCGGAAGAGACAACAGCAGCGGTATCCTACGTGCAAAAGACAAAGGGGAATTAAGAAACAAATAAAAATACATGGACGGGGAAAAATTTATAAAAATCACCTGAGCAGGAGGACGTGTATGAGCGATAACGCGAAGGCTGAGAGTCCTTTTATTTTTTCTAGCAAGAGGAGGATGAGAAGGCGATGCTTGTGTAGGAGCAACGCCGGGGAAAGAAGTTGGAACAGTAGTCGATGTGGCAGTAGCCTCCGCTCGGGGAAGAGAAGAAGACTCATGTGCAGAAGCGGACACGTGCGTGGTGTCAGTCGCGGCGCCGACTGAGGTGGCGGAAAGAGCCCTTTTTTCTCTCTTCTGCCGAGCTCTCTTCTCTCTTTTCTTGATACAATCAGGCTTCCACCTGGCGGGAGGATCTGTAGAAATAAGAAAAAAATGTTAGAGTTAGTATTGACGTGGAACAATGAACAGAGGTGTGAGGCTCACTTTGAATGCAATCCTGGATGTTACCTCGGCACGCGAGTTCGCGAGTGCGAACACCAGGGATCTCAGACAGATTGAGTAGCTTGTTCAGCCAGTCTTGGTCAGCTGGTCCTAACTCTGGCCTGCCACCCCAGGCAGCATCTCTGATGGCAAGATTAAAACCGGTCCGCCACAAAGGCTGGGGCAGATTGATGATGAAGAATCCCTTCTTTCTTCAAAGCATCAATAGAAGATTCAAGGAATAACAGCTTCCAGGTAAAGGGGTTTAGAGCTTCAACATCATAGCGAGGCGATATCGCTATGATGCCGCTATTATGATGGTATAATTGAAAGAGTGAGCGGAGCAACAACAAGGAAGGAGATTCATTCCCTACATATCTACATAGGGCTATAAAAGCATAAATGCCACAATAGGCGTTCGGACTCAATTGGGCAGCATTCAGATCAAATTCAGAGAATAACTCGGCAATTAAAGGATCTAGAGGCAGCCAAAAACCATAATGGAACATTTTGGCATAAAAAAACCCTACTGTTGCCAGGTAATTCGCTATTAAGGCGAAGGGACTTTGGGGCAACTTCAGTAGAATACCCCTCCAACTGGTCGACAGTGGCATTATAGCTCCGCAGGCACCGTCGAAGGACGGCGGTGGAAGTAATGGTGGAAACAGTGGTATTAACATCCCCCTCCCCGGCAGGGCGGGAATAACGGCGATTAGGAGCCATGAGCAAGGTTAAGAGAAGAATAGAAAGGAAGGTACCTGTGGTGAGAAGAAGATCGAAGTACCCGGGCGGCGGCGGATTGTAGGAGGAGGAAGAGGAATTGTTTTCCTTCGTTTTCGTTTCTTTAAAAGAGAAAGGCAATAAAAGATAAGAAGAAAGCACGTGGGGTTTTTATATATAAACCCTAGGAACAAAAGAGACGACGGGTCAAGCGATCGTGGTGCATGACGTGTCAGGGGCAGAGAAGCGCGGGAAGTGGGTACAACTCCTGAGGAGCGAAAAGACATGTTCAGTCCGCCAGTCCCATTAGCGCTCCCCTTTGATGACACGTGGGCTTAGAACATCATGACTGTCTTCTCCGTATCAAGCAAAAGGAGTCAGAGCATTAAATGCTCTGAAAAGGGCGCAGTCAAACCCGACGGAAAGGAGCGGCAAGCCGTAATGGCACGGCATGCAAAAGGCAAAAGCGCGAGAAAAAGTGGTGAAGCGGCATATGATAAAGAGCGACATCGTCAAAGAACACACATTATTTGGTCAAGATTGTAAGGTTTGGCAATTATTACAAGCAAAGAGGCGACGACAAAGTCCAAATGGAAAAATAATACAACAAGGGCGTAAGCAGAGAAGCGATGCCCCCAATCAAGCGACATCAAATAGGCTCCCCCCAGACGCGGACTTGTCACTCCTCTTCGGAGGAGAGGAAACCCTCTTGGCTCTCATCAATCTCTTTCATCCTCGCGGAGGCGTACCTGGCGACCTCAGCAGGATCAGCGGCCCTATTGCGGTGCTGATCTGTCACCCCGGCGATAAAGGCCTGTTCAGTCTTCTTCTTCTACCATGCCACTTTCTTGAAAACTTTCGACAGGTCGGCATCGCGGGATGATACCTCCTCAAGAAGGAATGAGTTCTTCTTTCTCTCAGCCACCAGCTCAGCCTCCAAAGCTTCGACCTGGGCTTTTCCTTTGGATTTTTCCCTAGTAAGGTCAACACGACACTCGCGCAGTTCGGCCTGAGCGCGTTTGTGGAGTCGTGACAGCTCCTCTACCTTTGCTAGCGCACCAGAGTTTTGAGATTGTGCACCACGAGCCTTGATGAAGTAATGAAGTTGTCGAAAGGCAGCAAGGCAGTTGTTCATGACGCGCATATACTGAACTTTGGGAGGAAGTTGCAGCAGCCTACTCTCCTCCTCGGAGGCGCGAAACATTTCACAGGCCAAGATAGCCGTGGGCTGATCTTGCGATAAGGGGTCTGATATACCCAGGGCACGGAACCCGTCAGTCCCAAATTTTGACAGATTTAGTCGATGAGAAGGGGCCCCTTGAGGCCCGTCACGGGAAAGATCAGCAACAAAGGAAGGGGCGGAGATACCGCCAGAGCCCCCAACGTCTCGAATTGAAGTAATGAACAATGGATAAGGGGACTTGGGAGGAGAGTGAGAAGAGCCAGGTCCCCCGGGGACGGAGGGATGCACATCAGGAATGCAGCGGCCAATGGGCGAGTGTGGAGGCTCCACGACAGGAGTGGAATCTGTAGCAGATGATGGCATCATCGCGGCAGCAGAGGTCTTGTTGGGAGCGACCAATCCCAAAGGCGAGGAAGCGCCACCCAGCGAAGCCGCGCTCTCCTTTGTCGCATCAGGAGAAACGGTAGTCTGGGAAGCGACGACATTTGCAGTATTGGTAGGAGGAGGTTGAGGTGCCACCCTCGTCACTTGAGCTTTGCTTGCTTCCCTTAGCTTCTTCCGCTGAGCTGAGGAAGCCAGGCGGAGGCTTAACTCTGTGTCCATGTCCTCAACTCTGTAGGAGAAAATCTTTGTCTCAGTCACTGGCAAACCAGACCCGGACCTCTTCTTCCGACTGGGTAACCAGTTCTCCACGAAGCGGGAAGTGCGGAGAGAGGAACCGCTTTCCCTGGAAAGAATTTTGTGTAAAGCTCTTTTCTTTACGGGCATACGGTGATCAGCTCGAGCCCCAGCGGAAGTAGAGGGAGCAGTTGTTGAAGGGGCGACAACCTTGTGAGGAGCGTCACCCTCAGAGAGCGGACGATCGATAGTTTCCCCTGCGAAAAAGTTATGTTAGTAAGCAAGGGGGAAGCAAGGCAGCGACGAAGCTCAAAAGCTCACCTATGGTACACTCAGTTAAAGGCCTGTACAAGGCAACGTTTCGGATCTGGAAAGAGGACTCCATCTCTAGCAAGGCGTTGGCCTGATCCAACTCTTCCCTAGACAGAGGCGCTGGCCTCACCCAATCAACTACCTCCAGGTTGAAGTCAGGGTGCCACAAGCGGGAGGGTAATTCGACAACGAAGAAACTGCTCTTCCAGTCTTCAATGCTCTCCTCAAATCCTCGAAATTTCTCCCAAAAAGGCCTCACTAGAGTGTCATCCCATCTGGGAATAATATTAATGAAGCCGTCATGAAAAACCAGAGTCAAAAACTTACGGAATAAAGCGACAGAGGGAGCAAGAATATCTTTTAATTCGCAGGCACGAAGGAAGGCGTAGATGCAGCTCCATGAGGGAGGGGTAATCTGCGCAGGGTTAAGCCCGTGCTCGCGCAACATACGCTCTAGCGTGTCATGAACTGGGAGGCGGAACCCATATCGAAACATTTTAAAATAAAGAATTCTATGATTTTTCCAGAGCCGGCTATGAAGCCTCATAGTATCAGAAGGAATAGTGGGGCGATAGCCGCAGGGGAAGGTAATATTATTACTTTCCAGTTCGAGGCGTAAGACAGTAGGGCAAGTAAAGATGCTAGGAGTATTTTCAAGCTCGGGATATCGAGAAATTGGCCTAGGGGTAGCTAAAGAGCTAGATTGAGATCTCGTGCGAGGCATGATAGATAAAGCAGCAAAGGAAAATCAAAAGCAAGATCGAGCAGAATACCTTGAAAGAGAGAAGGCTGAAATTAATGGGCGAGTCGTCTGGATGCGAACGAGAGAATTTCCTCGGAGCGAGCGAAAAACGAAGAGAGTTCTAGAGTATAAAAGGAGCAAAAAGGTACGAAGAAGGAGCATTTTTCCTTTTAAAAGAGACGGTGGAAAAGTCAGACAGAAGGGCAACCTATTACAGCAAGACACGTATGAGCCAAACGAGACACGTGGGAAGACCCTGACAGAAACTTAAAGTAAAGCGCTCGCCTCGAATTTCGCAAAAGAAAGGCCCATTAATTACAAGAAACCCCAGAAAGAGGATCCTATGAAGCGGTAATCGGCTTACCCAGTGGCGGTTATCCCACAAGAGCGACGTTACACCAAAAGCAAAAAGAAAAAGAAAAAGGCAAGCACATTTTATTTCACAACATTTTGTTTATTAAAAAGAAAAGCCAGCCAGCGGCATCTACAATAAGTGCGACATCTTCAGTCTTCGTCCATCCAGTGCACGTCGTAGACGTAATCGTAATCTTCCGGAGACGATGGCGACCCGCTGTTATAGAAAGGAAAGGGCTCGCCAATCTCGAAAGGTCTTTTACTAAGCCCAGTTGCGGAACCTGTTGTAGGGGTAGTGTCTTCCTTTGAAGCGGCATGGGAGTTTTCCTCCAGGGTCGAGGTAACCAATCCTGTTGCGGCATCTAGCGTAGAAGTCCTGTCCTTGGGAAAAAGACAAGGGATGGATGGTGACGCTTCATCCTTTTGCCGTAGCGAAAGGTAGTGAGGTTCAAAGCCGGCAAAGAAGGATTCGAAAGATTGTTTCTTTATTTTCATCAATCTCTTGCGACCCCGACACTTCACGGAATGTCTGACAGGCCTCCAGGGGGGTGTGAGTGGAGGATTGTCGGAGTCGGGAGAAGTCGGAAGGGTCGGAGGAGAATCGCGGGTGGTAGCATACAAAAAACGAGAGTCAGCCATGGAAATATCAGTAAGAGTGAGAAGAAAGAAGGAGAAAGATGAACAAAGAAAGAAAGGAAGAGCCCCATTATATAGCCGAGGTGAGGTGAGGAGGCGTGCCCGCCTTTTCGCGTATTATTGAGGACATTTAATGCTATCAGGGGTAGCATCTGTTGGGAGGAAAGATCTGACTCCGCAACTGTTAAAAATCTGCACCAACCAGGAGGCACCGAAATCGTCACCCAATCCGTTAGCACTAAAAAAACGGCGCGAAATATATTCTGAACGGACGTGGCGTGAAAGAATCATCATTATGAGCCAGGTAGGCAAATAAAGTTACGGGATCCCAAGGGACACCAAGCTCACAATAAGTGGGAACAAAAATTATTTTCTAAGAAAGATGATATGAGAAAGAAGAAAAACATTGACAGCGCGACAAGTGAACAAGGGAGAGCATGTTTATTTATTTAAAAGGCTCAGCGGCCCGAGATTACAAAAAGGCCTAACGGCCCGGAGTTACAAAAGGTGGCCCCAGAGGAGCACAGAAAGACACACCAAGAGGATCCCCATCGCTAGTCAGGCATTCGACCCAGCGTCATCATCTTCCCATTCCAGGAAAGGAATTTCCCTCAGGGCATCCGCAAGAGCCGTCAGTTCAGAAGAATAGGCCCTCATGCTCTTCAGGCAGCATCCCAGCAAATCCTTCCTATGTTGTAGCGTTGACATCAGCAGCTGAATCTGAGAAACAGCCACTGACAGCTTCACCGCTTTCTCCACGGGACTGAAATCCTCCAGGGTAACAGCAGCCTGTCTAGCTTGCAGGGGAGTCAGCATCCCTTGGAGCTCCAGCATATCCTCCGAGGTCTTAATGCTCAGCGAACCCAGGAAATCAGTGTCTGCTTGAGTTAGGTTCCTCAGGGCATGGGTTTTGGAGAGCAGGAAGTTTTTGGTGACTTCGTCCATAAGGAGAAGAGAGATGAAGAAATTCGAAGAGAGAGGTGAAAAGGTTGTGAGAGTTATGAAGCAAGTGCAAAATGAAAGGCCTATTTATAGACTTCAGAAAAAGGCATTTCGAAGATATACCTTTATCGATCGTCGAGCCCACATTGGGGGAGAAACCTCTAAGGGGCAGGACCGGAGACGCTGTGATAGCCCTTGGTAAACACTCGGGCTAGTTTTCGTTTGGGCATATGATAACTATCGATACCATAGAAGCGGCATCTCCACTACCCCGCCGGGTGACCCGGCCAGCATACTGTACCCGTCGCGGGAGACGAGGCCTTGTTCATGCCGCCCTTAGCCTGGCGACCAACCCTGGGATGGTCGACATCAGCGGGGGGGTTCTCATGCGGCATCCGCACGGCTGCATCCCATCCCAGGTCATCTATGACGTCACTCTGCATGACGTCATCCCGTATGACGTCATTGAAGGCCACTCCAGCCGCATATATCACCCCAGCGACACCTGCCAGGGACTATTCCCACCCCTTGTCGGTACACTCCTTCCTTTGCCTATAAATACCCCCATCTTTTCAGACAAGAGGGTAAGCTTAAGATAGCATACTGAACCCCTGCCACTTTTACTACTCACACTGACTTTAGCATCGGAGTGTTTACGCCGGAGACCCCCTCCGGCGCATTGCAGGTGACGAAGGCCCCCAGTACAGTGTTCCCGACCGCCCCAGATCAAGCCAATCCTGCTCAGTATCCCCCGGACTCTTATCAGTGGGAGTTAATGTCTCAGCTGTTATCCAGAGAAAAATCCCTCCAAAGTGTGCGGACCCAGGGATGTTTATAATCCCTTGTAAACTTGGGGGCACTGACATTGGGAATGCTATGTATGATTTAGGTGCAGGTATTAATGTCTTGACCTTGACGATCTACAACAACTTAGGTCTCGGACCACTTAAGCCTACTCGATTCATCATCCAGTTAGCAGATCAGTCAGTGCTCTATCCGGAAGGAGTCATTGAGGACGTCCTCGTACAAGTTGGCAACCTCCTCTTCTCTGCCAATTTCTACGTAATTAGTATGGAAAACGAACAAGGTACCAAACCTTCTGACGTTCTGCTAGGCCGACCATTCCTCAGAACCGCTCGAGCCAAGATCGACGTCCATGATGCATCCATTACCCTTGAGTTTGATGGAAAAATCATCCGATTCAGCATGCTTGATGCTATGCGTTTCCCTTATAAGTTTTCTAGTGTTAACTTTATTAATATCATTGATCCAGATATTGAGGAAATTGCTCACTTGTTTTCTATTGACCCTCTGCAGCTTGCCTTGGCCAATAGCGTCACTCCCGCAGCCATGGATCTTCTGGACTCTAAATTCGTAACTCCATCTGCACTGCGCGAAACCATCGCTGCTTTAGAGACCACCCTTCTCACTCGCTTCAATCTAGTGATCGCTCCTTTACCCTCTGAATACACTAAGATTCCACCTTCTGTTGTGCAGGCCCCGGATCTCAAGTTAAAAGCCTTACCCGCGCACCTGAAGTATGCTTACTTAGGAGCCAAAGACTCTCTACCAGTGATCATCTCTACCAAACTTAACACCGAAGAAGAAACTGCTCTTGTCACCTTACTAAAGGAATTTAAGAGAGCAATTGGGTGGACTATTGCAGACATCAAAGGGTTGTCACCAGCCTTGTGTACTCATCAGATACACCTAGACGATGCTAGCAAGTCTGTCCGCCAACCACAACGCCGCCTTAACCCCCCAATGATGGAGGCTGTTAAGAAGGAAATTTTGAAGCTCCTCGATGTTGGTGTCATCTATCCTATTTCAGATAGCGCGTGGGTCAGCCCAGTTCAAGTCGTCCCAAAGAAGACAAGTATCATAATAACCACTGGACAAAACGGCGAACAGATTCCCACTCGCATACAGAACGGATAGCGCGTTTGTATCGATTACCGTCGATTGAACGCCGCTATAAGGAAAGACCACTTCCCCCTGCCGTTCATTGACCAGATGTTGGAACGCCTTACTGGAAAGACACATTACTGCTGCCTCGATGGCTACTCTGGATTTCACCAAATACCGGTTGCCCTAGACGATCAAGATAAGACCACCTTCACTTGCCCCTTCGACACTTTTGCTTATAGAAGGATGCCTTTTGGTCTTTGCAACGCTCCTACCACTTTTCAGCGTTGCATAGTTAGTATCTTCTTCGAGCTCGTTAAACACGACATTAAGGTATTTATGGACGATTTCACCGTCTACGGTAATTCTTTTCCCGAATGCTTACCCACTTTACGAAAAGTTTTACAAAGATATGTTGAAACTAACCTTGTCCTCAATTTTGAGAAGTGTCATTTCATGGTAGATCAGGGACTAATTTTAGGTCACATCGTGTACCACAAAGGCATCGAAGTGGACAAAGCAAAAATTGAGGTAATCGAGTCTCTCCCATACCCTACTTGTGTACGAGAAGTACATTCTTTTCTTGGTCACCCAGGATTCTACAGGAGGTTCATCAAGGATTTCTCCAAGATCACGCAACCAATGTGCCAACTACTACAGAAAGACATTGAGTTCGTATTCGACGAGGGCTGCAAAGCCGCATTCGATCTCCTCAAATAGAAACTCATCTCGACCCCCATTATTCACGCACCAGACTGGACCATTCGGTTTGAAATCATGTGTTATGCCAGCAACAACACCTTAGGGGCAGTGTTGGGACAGAAGAAAGACCGAGAGGTTTACGTCATCTAATATGCCTCCAAACTCATGGACCCTGCCCAATGTAATTACACCACTACAGAAAAGGAACTCCTCGCTGTTGTCTTTGCCTTGGATAAGTTTCGCTAGTACCTATTGGGAACAAAGATCACTGTCTGCTCTGATCATACGACCCTCCGATTCCTCTTGACGAAACTTGACGCTAAGCCTCGCCTTATTCGATGGATCCTTTTGCTCCAAGAATTCAACCTCGAGATCAAAGACAAGAAAGGGACTGAGAACTCCATAGCTGATCACTTGAGCCGCCTGTTTGTCCAGACAGATGACTCATTGATTCCCATCCGTGACACTTTTCCCGATGAACAACTCTCTCTCGCCCAAGCCGTTGAATTCCCTTGGTTCACTGACATTGCTAATTTCTATGCCACAGGTCATTTCCCCACATATTCGTCCCCTTCAGAATAGAAGCGTATCAGAAGACAAGCCAAGTCTTATATATGGGATAGCCCTTACCTTTGGAATTTTTGTTCAGATCAAATTATACGAAGATGCGTGACCACCGACGAAATTCCATCCATCTTCCATTTCTGCCACTCTTCCACCGAGGGCGGCTACTTTGCAGCTAAGAAGACAGCCATGAAGGTTTTAGAGGTCGGTCTTTACTGGCCCTATATTTTCAAAGATATATGTTCTGTGCAGCTTGCCCTCACTGTCAGAGTACAGGTAATATTGGTGCTCGAAATTAGATGCCCCTCACATGTATTATTGCTTTTGATATTTGGGGTATTAATGATACGAATCCAGGCGTGCCTTTACCACCGAATGGACTAATGACTCAAGCGAGGAGCAAGGAGTTACAAGCGAGGCTTTCTCAGCTTATCTAGAAGGAGTTACAGTGTGAGATACTCATCGAGGAAGCTGTGTTGCGTGAGAAGAACCCGCGTCTAGTGAGTTGTCTTGTCGCTGAAAGCCCGAGCAAATCTTGAAGAAACAGTGGTTAGCGTCATTGATTCTAAGCCTTAGCGTCAATGACTCTAGTGACTATTTTGAAGGGCTTTCTTAGACAGAGGTTGGCGTCGTTGATGCTAATGACTATGCCTTAGCGTCAACGACTCTAGTGACTATTTTTAAAGGCAACTTCGGACCTTCCATTATTTATTTAGCTATTTTCATTAATTAATTAATTTAGTCTGAATTTATTTTAATTAATTAATTAGGAGTTCTATTAAGGGAAGGATTCCATTGTAAGGATTTTAGGGTTTCTTCTATTTAAAGGAGCCACCCTCTTCATTATTGAGGTTACGTTATCTTGAAATAAAAATCAGAGAGTTTTCTCAATTGTTCTTCGCGAACCTTGTCCCTCATTGAGTCCGGATACTCGATTAGGATAGCAAGTAAAACCCGAACATCCACTCCATTGAATCGTAGCTCTAGTTTGGCTAATACAGGATATTAGTAAGGTGAGAGATCATTTCAAGAACCTCATTCGATAAGTTTAGGTTGGCTAATACACGGATATTAGCAGGGTTAAACAGTCGTATTGAGTTATCATTCTTCCGCATCGAAATCCAAGCCTAGAACTAGAATTACTCATTACGCATCCTACGCAACTAGGATCGTATCAGTTGGTAGCGGAGGAAAGGCGTTCTCAGGTTTGGTATCTATCGTATGTTTACAATTTTCTTTGTTGAGATTGATTCTCTTTCTACTCCAATCTAAAATCAATCTCCTTGCGTCCCTTGTGTTAGTTTGGTTTGTGTGTCGTTAATCTCTGTCAAAAAAACAAACAAAAAAAGGAGTTTGCCTTATTTGCTATTTTAATTTCGTTTGTTACTAGAGTGAAAAAAAAAAGTTTTCCCTATTGACTAGTTTAATTTCGTTGTTACTGGAATCAAAAAACAAATTTTTTAAAAACATTACTGCAGATTTTTGTGAAGTTATTGCAAAAAGAATCATTAGATTTGGTAGCTAGAATTGAAAGTTATTAAAGTTGCAAGTTGTGAACTTTAAAATCGTGCACACAATTCATTCACTATTTGGAATTACTTGAGTCCTTTCCACGATAATTGAGCTTTCCTTTGATTCCTATTCATTAATTGCTACTCCAGTAAGATACTTGTCTAGTTGATTGCTTGTTGCAACTATTCAATTATTTTACATCCAAAAATTGTTTCAGAGCTAGTTGTCATTGAGAGTCTTCTTGGAAGCTTATTCTTTGGAATTCTTGAGTCAACTAACGTTTGTGCAGGAACAATTGAGCAGTTATTTGAGTGAATTTTGGTGAGATTAATAGAGAGTTTAAACAAGAGAGTAAACGCGTGAGGGAGTGCTAGGTTAGTGCAATTTTACGTTGTTGTTCTTGTTGTGAGTTTCAGGATGTTAGGAGGAAAGGAAGGAGTCGAGAACACAGACCTTGCCACTGTTCTCAAAGATCTTACAGTGAGGTTTGCTGCTTTGGAGACTAAAGTGAATGAGTCTTCAAGCAAGAAAGAAGAAGTATCGACTCCACATTTTACTCAAAACCTCAATCCGAAAAATGCTGGGCACATGTATGATATACCTTGGAAAGGAGGGGACAGTCGGGGTTTGTTTGGAGGCCTGCCAGACGGGTTTGTTGGTGGAGGGGAAGACGATGATACTCGGTTTGTTACTGGCCCCATATTGAACAATGTGGAGCGTAGGCGCGTACCTTTGCGCAATCCCCATAGGAATGCTAATTTAGAGGAGCACCAAGCATTCCATGATCAGTGGCACGATGAGCGTGAGGTTGATGGACATGATTATGATAGGCGTGAATGAGCTCATGAGCGGCAACCTAGGATTGACGAACAAATTGACTCCAATCTCAGTAGTATTAAACTGAAAATTCCACCATTCGACGGAAAGGATGACCTCGATGCCTACCTTAAGTGGGAGCGAAAGGTGGAAGCTATTTTTCTTTTCCACAACTATTCGGAGGATAAGAAAGTGAATTTGGCAGCAGTTGAGTTCAGTGACTATGCGGTCCATTGGTGGGATCAAATTAATCAAGACCGTATCCGACTTAGAGCTGGTCCCGTGGCTACTTGGGAGGATATGAAGGCATTGATGAAGGAGCAATTTGTGCCCGCATATTTTCAACGTGATCTCCACCAGTGAATACATTCTATGACTCAAGGGAGTAGGAGTGTCAGTGAGTAGTTCAACGAGATGGAAATAACGCTGGCTAGAGCGCAGGTGGTGGAGAGTGTTGAGGCAAGAATGGCAAGATTTCTGAGTGGTCTTAATCAGGAAATCACCGATGCCTTAGAGCTGACCTATTACACCAATCTTCGGGAGATGTTACACATGGCTATCAAGATTGAGAAACAACGGACCAAGGCGAAGTCCTCTTTTACTAGTTCCTCTGCAGCTAGTGGGAAGACTACACCATGGAAGCCATGGGAGAAGAGTAGTAAGGTTGCGCATGAATCACGAAGGGGAGCACCACCCCACTATGTGTCCAAGGGTACGACAAACACCCCATCACCTTCTCGAAATAACGGTAATAATTCTTCTACTACAACCAATAGGATTCCGACTAAGGATATTATATGCTTCAAATATCAAGGAAGAGGTCATCGACAAGCTGAGTGTCACAATAGGAGAATTTTGCTCATACGTGACAATGGGGATTTAGATTCAGAGGATGATTTGGAGTGTGGTGATTCCGATTGTGTGGGAGGAGAATTTGAGGGAGATAGCTCGGATGATGGTGAGTAGAAGGTTGACAGCCATAATGTCAATCTCGTGGTTAGACGCAATCTTAGCGCTCAACCCAAGGTCGAGGTATGCGAGGAAGAACAACGAGAAAATCTCTTTCACGCTCGCTGTTGGATCAATAAAAAAGTATGTTCCCTGATCATTGATAATGGGAGTTGTACGAATTGTGCTAGTACCTTGTTGGTTCATAAGTTGGGATTGACCACTATGAAGCATCCGAAGCCTTACTTGTTGCAGTGGATGAACGATGGTAGTGAGTTAAAAGTGACAACGTAAGTATTAGTTTCATTCACTATTGGGAAGTACGAGGATGAAATCCTTTGTGATGTCGTTTCTATGCAGTCGAGTCATGTATTACTTGGACGACCATGGCAGTTTGATAGAGAGGCCAATCATGAAGGGAAGACTAATCGGTACAATTTGGTCAAAGATGGGAAGAAGTTCACTCTTGCTCCATTGACACCGATGGAAGTTTTTGAGGATCAACAATGGTTGATCAAGTCCTATGCTAAATTTGAGATTACAAAAAAAAAATGAGAGAGAGAGAGAGGAGGGTTGAGTGTTGAAAACAAAGAGAGTCAACGAGAGAAAAACAACTCACATGAAAATAGAGAGCATGTGGAGGGAAATCTTGAGAAAAACAGCCCCCATAAAAATAGAGAGCATGGGAAGAGTGTTAGTGAGCAAAACAGCCCGCATGAAAACAGAGAGCATGCGAGAGTGGGTGAAAGTGAGAAGAAGAAATTGAATGTATTCGCCAAAGGGAGAGATGTGAGGCAAGCTTTGCTTTTACAAAAATCCAGTTTTGGCGCAAGCCGTCCACTGATTCTCCTTCGTTTTAAATCATTTTGCTTAAACTCTTCTAATCCTAACCCTATGAGTTCTATGCATATTGGTATTGCTAATCTTTTACAGGAATTCAAGGATGTCATACCTGATGAGATACCTCCGGGGCTGCCCCCTATTCGCGGAATCGAGCACCAAATCGATTTCGTGCCCGGATCAACTATCCCGAACAGGCTAGCATATAGGAGCAATCCCGAGGAGACCAAGGAGTTACAGAGACAAGTTGATGAGTTGTTGAGCCGTGGCTATGTGAGGGAAAGTCTATCCCCATGCGCTGTTCCAGTGATCTTAGTGCCGAAGAAGGATGGGACTTGACGTATGTGTGTCGATTGCCGCGCCATCAATAAAATCACTATAAAGTATCGACACCCTATACCTCATTTAGATGATATGTTAGATGAACTAACTGGTAGTCAAGTATTATCTAAGATTGATTTAATGAGTGCCTATCATCAGATTCGCATGAAAGAGGGTGATGAATGGAAAACAACTTTTAAAACAAAGTATGGTCTTTATGAGTGGATGGTCATGCCTTTTGGACTGACCAATGCACCTAGTAATTTCATGAGACTAATGCATCATGTTCTTAGGCATTTTATTGGTAAATTTTTTGTGGTTTATTTTGATGACATATTAATTTACAGCAAATCCATTGATGAACATGTTTCGCATCTTAGAGCTGTTTTTGGTACACTGCGTGAACAACAATTATATGCTAAACTCGCTAAGTGTTCCTTTGCTTTGGAACAAGTTAGTTTTCTTGGTTTCATTGTCAGTGTCGAAGGTGTGAAGGTTGACGAGGAGAAGATCAATGCGATAAAAGAGTGGCCAACTCCGAAGAATGCAAGTGACGTCTTGTTTTCACGGCCTTGCGAGTTTTTACAGGCGGTTTGTTAAAGATTTCAGTACTATAACTGTACCTTTAAATGAGCTAACTAAAAATAATGTTCCTTTCAGGTGGGAGCAACCGCATGAGGAGGCATTTCGGACACTTAAGGACCGCTTATCTTCGGCGCCCGTCTTGGCCCTACCAGACTTTGACAAAGCATTTGAAATGGAATGCGATGCAAGTGGGATCGGGATTGGTGCTATACTGATGCAAGAGAAGCATCCAATAGCCTATTTCAGTAAGAAGCTAAAGGATGCCCAACTCCGGTACCCGACTTATGACAAGGAGCTCTACGCTCTTGTGCGGGCACTCGAAGTTTGGCAGCATTACCTAATGTCGCGGGAGTTCATTGTCCGCACGGATCACCTAAGCTTGAAGTACCTCAAGGGGCAAGGGAAACTGAACCGACGCCATGTGACATGGATGGAATTCATCGAGCCTTCCCATATCATATCCAATACAAGCAAGGTAAGGAAAATGTAGTGGCTGATGCACTATCACGGAGGTATGTACTTCTTTCTTCTCTTAGTGCTAAGTTGCTTGGGTTTGCGCACATTATTAAACTATACCCTGCTGATGCTGATTTCGGTGACATATATAATACATGCATGACTAGAGCCGAATCTGAATTTTATAGACATAAGGGTTACTTATTCAAACGCAAGCATTTGTGTGTGTCTGCATGCTCATTACGAGAATTTTTTGTGCAATAGTCACATTGTGGTGGTTTGATGGGTCACTTTGGTGTGACCAAGACTCTTGATGTGCTTAAAGACCACTTTTATTGGCCCCAAATGAAACGCGACGTGGTCCGCTTAGTTGCTAGATGTTTAGTGTGCCGAAAGGGCAAGTCTAAGGTGGCCAGTCATGGCGAGTACATGCCATTACCTGTACCTTCCCATCCTTGGGCCGATCTGTCCATGGACTTTGTTGTAGGCTTACCTAAATCTAGACATGGGAAGGATAGTATTTTTGTAGTCGTGGATCGATTCTCTAAGATGGCCCATTTTATTCCATGTGCTACTACTCATGATGCTACTGCTATTGCTGATTTGTTCTTTAAAGAAGTTGTGCGTTTGCATGGTATACCGTTATCTATTGTCAGCGATAGGGATAGTAAGTTTCTGAGTCATTTTTGGCGTATTTTGTGGAAGAGACTTGGTACAAAATTGCTTTATTCTACTTCTCATCATCCACAAACTGACGGTCAAATAGAGGTAATGAACTGAACCTTGGGTTCTCTATTGCGTACATTGGTCTGTAAGCATGTGTCCACATGGGTAAAGTGTCTACCATTTATTGAATTTGCTTACAACCGTTCCATTCATTCTACTACTCATTATTCACCCTTTGAACTCGTGTATGGTTTTAATCCTATGACACCATTGGATTTGATTCCTTTACCTTTAAGTGATGTGTCTAGCTTGGATGGAGCAAAGAAGGCAGAAGTAGTGAAGAAGTTACACGAGACGGCGAAACAAAATATTGAACGAATGAATGAGAAGTTGGCAAACAAGAGGAATGAAGGAAGGAAGATCGCCTCCTTCAATGTTGGTGATTGGGTGTGGCTATACTTATGTCGGGAATGATTTCCAGCCCACCGTCGTGGCAAGATGTCTAATAGAGGCGACGGTCCAGTCCAGATCGTCGAGAAGATCAATAACAACGCCTACAAACTTGACTTGCCAAGTGAGTATGATACCGTGAGTGCCACTTTCAACGTTTCTGACTTAATGTTGTTTGATGTAGGTGATGATGCTGATGATGCTGATGTTACGGCTGATGTTGATCCGGATTCGAGGGCGAATCCTTTCCAAGGGGGAGGGAATGATACGAATCCAGGCGTGCCTTTACCACCGAATGGACCAATGACTCTAGCGAGGAGCAAGGAGTTGCAAGCGAGGCTTTCTCAGCTTATCTACAAGGAGTTACAGTGTGAGACACTCATCAAGGAAGTTGTGTTACGCGAGAAGAACCCGCGTCTAGTGAGTTGTCTTGTCGCCGAAAGCCCGAACAAATCTTGAAGAAACAGTGGTTAGCGTCATTAACTCTAAGCCTTAGTGTCAATGACTCTAGTGACTATTTTGAAGGGCTTTCTTAGACAGAGGTTGACATCATTGACGCTAATGACTCTATGCCTTAGCGTCAACGACTCTAGTGACTGTTTTTAAAGGCAACTTCGGACCTTCCATTATTTATTTAGCTATTTTCATTAATTAATTAATTTAGTCTGAATTTATTTTAATTAATTAATTAGGAGTTGTATTAAGGGAAGGATTCCATTGTAAGGATTTTAGGGTTTCTCCTATTTAAAGGAGCCACCCTCTTCATTATTGAGGCTACGTTATCTTGAAATAAAAATCAGAGAGTTTTCTCAATTCTTCTTCGTGAACCTTGTCCCTCATTGAGTCCGGATACTCGATTACGATAGCAAGTAAAACCCGAACATCCACTCCATTGAATCGTAGCTCTAGTTTGGCTAATACAGGATATTAGCAGGGTGAGAGATCGTTTCAAGAACCTCATTCGATAAGTTTAGGTTGGCTAATACACGGATATTAGCAGGGTTAAACAGTCATATTCAGTTATCATTCTTCCGCATCGAAATCCAAGCCTAGAACTAGATCGGGAATTACTCGTTACGCATCCTACGCAACTAGGATCGTATCAATTGATTATGTCTCTAAATGGGTTGAGGCTAAGGCGACCAGAACTGATGATTCCAAAGTGGTTGCAACCTTTCTTCGCTCTCGTATTTTTAGCAGGTTTGGAACCCCACACGCTCTTATCAGTGACCGTGGAACCCACTTCTGCAACCGAGTCATCACCAACTTGCTCAACAAATATGGAGTAACACACCATGTCTCCACGGCTTATCATCCGCAGACCAACGGCCAGGGCGAGGCATCTAACCGCGAGATCAAGTCAATTTTGGAAAAGACCATCAACCAATCCCGTAAGGATTGGAGTTTGAAGCTTGACGACGCATTATGGGCCTATCGGACAACGTTCAAAACTCCCATTGGTATGACTCCTTATCGACTTGTCTACGGTAAACCTTGCCACTTACCAATCGAGATCGAGCATAAAGCCTTCAAGGCCATTCGCAAAGCCAATTTCAACCTTGATGAGGCTGGGCAACATAGTCGCTTGCAAATCCAAGAGTTAGAGGAGCTTCATGACGATGCCTATGAGAATGCCCTCATCTACAAGGGCAAGACGAAGGCCTACCACGACAAACTTCTCTCTCACAAATCTTTCACTGTGGGATAGAAAGTTCTGTTGTATAATTCTCGTCTAAGGTTATTTTCAGGCAAGCTGAAGTCCAAATGGACCGGACCCTACGTCATCACAGCCGTTTACAACCATGGCGCCGTTGAAATTCGAAGCTTGGAAACTAGAGTCACTTTCAAAGTCAATGGGCACCGTCTCAGAGCCTTTTACGAGGGATTCAAGCCATTCATCAGTGAGGAAATGGAGGTAACCCACCCTCCTGACCAACCCTGATCTTCATCACTAATGTCTAGACCGAGACATTAACCACGACGCTTTGTGGGAGGCAACCCACGTTCCTGATCAGGATTGAGAGCGTGACAGTTGGAATTTTGCAGTTGGGATTTGATGGACCCCAATCACAAGCCACCACATTCGTACGTGGGCAACGACTAGCAGCTGGAAGCCATAAAGGGAGAACACTTTCTTCCCTTTTTGTCACTTTCCACTTTACCTTCCATCTTCTCCCTTTTGCTTTTCAGATTTCTCCTCCACACCGAGGGCGATGTGTTGCTTTAGTGTGGGGAGGGATTTCATATTTTATGTGATATTTTCGTGTGCATTTTATTTGACTTGTTTCGCATGACTGCATGATTACTATCGTATTGCATGATTGTTCACCCTTGCATCTGCATGTTTTACCTCGATTTGGAATTTTTCCACCTCAACTCGCTTTCAACTATTGTTTGCACTACCCCTATTTTGA
Source organism: Viola odorata (assembly GCA_963691705.1). NCBI lineage: Eukaryota > Viridiplantae > Streptophyta > Magnoliopsida > Malpighiales > Violaceae > Viola > Viola odorata. Next base: position 14,100,640 of record OY829543.1, read on the forward strand.
AAATCACCTTGAATGGAATGTACAGAGTAGGCCCACTACACACAGACACTTAACCCATTGCACCAAAACTGCTTGCACACCATACTGCCTGTTAGCCCTTAAGACTATATCTTGCCCTAGCTGCTTGCAATCATATATTTCACCCGATGAGTATTTGAGCTTCTATGCCACATTTTCTTGATGAGTGGATGCATGACTTTATACTAGCTGGATTTGCATGAGACCCCTGGGTATAGGCACCATTAGACGTGGGAAAGCGACGATGTGATTAGAAACTTTGCACCCTTCTTTCCTATATTTTTTCTTGCTTTTTATCTCCTCACCCTTGCTGCTGAATTCTTTTTCTCCACCCTTCTAACTATTTGAGCCTTTCCTTTCTATTCTTAGCAGGTGAGAGATGTCCTCTAGCAGTAAGCAAGACAGGGCAAAGAGAAACAACATCTTTAGTGTGGGGGTATCGAGCTGCTAGACCTAGAAGCTGAATATAGAAGCGAATACTGAGAACAGAAGTTTAACATCCATCCGCTAGAGCTAGATGCTGAAAGCAGTAATATGGCAAGCGACTACAGAACACAAGAGAATCAAAACCTCTAGTGTGGGGATAACGTACAGTCAGATCTAGACGCTCAAACCAAGTCATTCAACGAGCGATATGGAAATGAAGAGCTAGCCCGAGCCATTGAAAGCAATCAATCGCTGAGGCCAATCCGATTCGATGAAAAATTATGCTGCTCCAATCCGAATGAAAACAACTTGTACACACTCCCCTTTTACTCAAAGTTCTTTCTTCTTAAAAAAAAACTTCAAAAATAAATTTGAGCAAAAGAGGAGTAAGAACCAGAAATGGAGCAAAGTATGAAGAAGATCAGAAGGCCAAAAGCACCAACAGAAGAAGGAAATACCCCCACTCTCCATCAGCGCTCTTTATCTTGCCCTTGCCACTGCCACCAGGAGGCTCTCTCACCACTTTTCCTTTTTCCAGCTAAGAATTCCTCTATCCTTCCTTCTCTCTCTTTTGAACCGTCTTCTCTTACATATTCTCTTGCTTTACCTTTGCAAAGTTTCTATGATTGTATGATTGCTCACGCATGTGTACTACGTACTCGGGTCGCTATTGTAAATCTGGTTTTGTGCATCGTCATTTGCATTGTTGAGCGTAAATACCTAACTCTGTTTCTGAGCGTGAGCGATAAACACTATATCTTGTGAGGATTGCTTGCAGCAGGCTGATGTAGGAAAGCCACTCTTCTGGTTTCATTATTCCTTAAGTGGTGCAGAGTTCATCTAGGCTGGAGGGTGGCGTACTGCTGGGTCGAGGAGTAAGTGTAGGCGGTACAGTATTCTGTGTGTTTTGGATTGAGGTTGTGTGTTCCAAACGAGGTGACATTTTTTGTGTAATGCTCGAGGGCGAGCATTGGGGTAGTGTGGGGATGTTTGATAGAGCGTTTTATGTGCATAATTTTACCTCGCTTTATAGGCCTTTTTAGATCTTGATGCTACTAATGGTGTTGTGTTTCTACACTTTTTACAGATCTTGGCTATTAAGGAGGAAAATACAAAAAGAGGCATTTTCTATCACTTTGTGGAAGGAATCGAGCAGCTAGGCCTTCCAGTCGTATGTTCACAGAAGGCAACTGAGTTCTAGCGAGAGAAGACAACTATCGCAAAGAAGGAAACTTCAAATTTGCTCATTAATTCCTCCAAGAATCCCGATCTCAGTAGAAGACAGTTGAGGAATATTATTCCAATCGGATTAAGAGTTTATTTTTGTAATAGATATAAATACTTTTAATTTAGGTTTTCTCTCTCTTCTTCTCTAGACTTTGGCGCTGCCATACTCCCGCTACTTCTGCCTCCGGCACAATCTATTTTTCTTCCAATAAACTGGAGCTTTGCTCCAACTAGTAATAAATAAGATTTCTTTCTTCTTCACTTCTTCTTTTTAATTATGCAATTTATTTATTTATTTCATGTTACTTTTAATATGAGTGGCTAAACTCCTTGTTCTTGGTAAGAATAGTTGAAGGTTGTTAGGGAAGCCGTGAGGTCAAATTGTGCTTAACATATTCCTGGTCGGTATCCATCTCGTTTAATAATATTTTGTCAATTTGTCTTGAATTAATTGCAAGCTTGATCAACTAGTAATTAAACTAGAGAATTACAGTCATCTCTGTTGTTATAACTAATGCGAAGCTGCAGGGTAACGTAGACAACCATTCTGGAAGTAATCAAGTTCCTGGTCTCATTCAGTTGGAAGTAATTGGGTTCCTGGTCTCAGTTAGTTGTGTTGAAGTAATTGAGCATACTAAGTGTCTCACCCTAGATGTGTCTTACCCTCTCTTCATGGGCAGCCGAGTATTGTCTCCATAAACGTACCTTGGAGGACGGCGGATTGTCAAGGTTACCCCATAAGCGTACCTTGGGGTAGCTTTTCTTACAAAGGTAAGTAGGGGACCTAAGCGTACCTGGTCCCTATAGCGCGTCTATCAGCTAGGGGTAGACGATACTTGCACCGATGACCGGCTGACCATAATTGCAACTGGATACAGATTCTTACTGGGAACTTTCTCTCTATTGATTTCTTATTTCCCGTAGTTTTCTTTATTACTGTTTTAGATAATTAACAACCAAACAACCATTCAAAACCCCCCTTTGTTACTTTCTCATGTGGATTTCTTTTTTTGACGAATTGATCAGAGTGTTAACCCTTAATCCTTGTGTTCAATCCTGTTACCACTATACAGAATTTATTGTGCACTTGACTGCAGGTTTTTATTATTATTTTTTATGGTCTCGACAACTGATCAACGAATTAAGTGTGTGAAGAACAATCTGTTATCAAATTCAATTACCATATTGGAAATAAATCAACTAGAAAACAAAATCGTCAAACATAGAAAAACCCTAGCCGGATGTTGTGGTGGGTTAAAATTAGGGATTGGAATACCTGAGAAGGGGAAGCTTGAAGAATGATCTTGTTGCCGACGCGTGAGAGGCACGTGATGGAGCAGACGTGATGGAGCAGGATGAGGAGGAGACCCAAATTTTCAAACCACCAAACTAAGTAGCAAGTAGCAACGGCGGGGCAGGTGCCGCGGTGACAAAAGTCTAGGAGAGATGGAGTTTTGTGGTGGCAGTGGCAGCGAGGAAAGTAGAGAGGAAAGGATGGGTTTTGATTGTTTAGATTTAAACGGGTCAAACGGATCGACCCGATTACTAACCGGTCGATTTATATCCGACCTGTTATTTAAAGGGTTAGAAATTAGTGACTCTTACCCACCAAGAGCGGGTCGGTTACAAGTGGACCTGATGTTCTAAATTTAACTCAAAATATGATACCTGCATCTCTATAATAAAACTGTATCATTAAGAATTAAAGCAAAATGGTAGGGAAGACCATTCCGCTGGCAGATATGGATACCCCTCTAATACCCGCAATTGTAGAGGGGTATTACTATATCATTGTGGGTATTTTACGGGTATACCTGCACTCGCAAAGTGCGAGTATGGATATGGGTATAAATAGTGCTTACCTGCTCCAATACCCGCACTAAATACCTACAATATATATAATATATTTTTTCCTTTTAAACTTAACTAAAAGCCATTTTTTTTCTTTTAAACTTCATTAAAATTTCTCCTTTTTTCTTTTATTTTTTATTTTAAATAAAATATTTTATTAACGAAATTATGTAAGAATTATTATGAGAAACAAAATATATTTTTCGTAGTAAGAAATAAAAAATCTTAATCATTTCTTTTTCTTTCTTTTAAAATTAATTAAAAGTCCTCATTTTTTTTCTTTTATTTGTTATTTTAAATAGAAAATTTTATTAAGGAAGTTATATAAGAATTATTATGAGGATTGAGGAAAAAATATTTTCTCCGTAGTAAGAACTAAAAAATAGAAAAAGTATATTAAAGTAAATTGTAATAGCCATGTCATCAGTTAAATATATGTATAAACTAAGACCATTAATTATTAATAATACGTCATATACTAATAATATTATCATTAATCATTACTTTTATACATAGTTACTAAGGTATATCATGGATATATGTTTATTATTCAGTATTTTTACTTAATAAAATGAGAATTATATTGTTGTAAGAAAGAATCATTTCAATTGTCATAAAAAATGTAATTAGTAATTAGACGACAACTAAAATAATAAATTTTCATAATGGTTAATGGACATTTATGATTTAGATTTAGGGCATCTATATTTCAATATCATTATTTACTTGAGTTAATTGTTTAGAGGTTTAGGATATTAATTTAAATTGTATTAATGTATTACGCATTACATGAGTATAATTAATTAACTACTATATTGCTTAATGATAATTTTGAAGTTTTAAATGTAAGTGATCTAATCTTATCATCCTATGAAGCACGATTATAGTTGAAAATTCTTCATGTGTATATGTTAGCCTCGTAAGTCATATTCGATACTGATAATAATTTGTCTTCTGCCGAAGGATGTATGACGGAGCAGCTCTTCTCAGATCAGTGTGCGCGACGGTCCACAGTACCTGCAATGCGCCGGAGGGGGTCTCCGGCGGAAACACTCCGATGCTTAAGTCAGTAGGTGTACTGAAATTGGCAGAGTTTTGGCTAGCCAAGTCCGCTTACCTGCCTCCTTTGTGGGGGAGGTATTTATAGAAGAAAGGGGGCGTTCCCGCCCGAGTAAACGGGTACGGAGCTATCGCTCGCGTTAGGGTCTGTGATTCGCCCTTATCGTGATACACTACCTTGGCGGTAGGTGTTTAGGTAGATATTGCCGCGGTAGGATAATGGCCGGAGCATTAATCCTGACGCGTGGTTTCCTCTGGGGGTGAGATAACTCCTTGAGCCAAGCAGGAGGTCCGTGAGAGGAGCCGGTAGGGCCCCGTTAGCCTTTGTAGCGTTAGCCTTTGGGGAAGGTAGCAATCTTGTCCCTACCGTGGTGGTGCGAAACAGTAGCTATGCCTCTTCCCACCGGGTGATAGACGAAAATACCCTTTCTTTTAGGTGGATTGTTATCATAAGCCCAACTAAAAATGAGCCCGAGTGTTTACCAAGGGCTAACGTTCCTTCTCTTACGGAGAGTCCCTTTAAGTACCGGGGCGGTTTTGCCTCAGAAGATGGTCCTGACGGTTTTTTGTCAGGATCTATAAATCAGAGGTTTCTCTGTGCTAGTTTCTTCGTATTTTCACGTTCTTTCTTTTCATATTCCGCCATGGATGAACTGACTCGCAATTTCCTGATCTCCAAAACTCTGACCCTGAAGAATCTTACTAAGGGTGATATCGGCTTCCTGGAGAGGATGATCACCAAGACCTCCGAGGATGTCCTGGAGTTGCAGGGGGTGCTAACCCCTATTCTGTCTAGACAGCTGGGAATAACTCTGGAGGATTTTAATCCCCTAGAGAGTTTGGCGAAACTGGCCACTGTCAGTGCTCACCTTGATGTGGTGGCCTCGATGCTGCAGCAGAGGAAAGATCTGCTGGCCTGCTGCCTAAAGGGCATGAGAGCTTGCTCTTCCGAACTGACCTCCGTCGCTGACGCTTTAAGGGAGGTTCCCGTTCTGCCAGGGGAAGATGATGCGGGGTCCAATATCTGACCGCTGGCTTCGCTTCTTCTCGTTGTTTTTCTTATGTTTCTTGTACATATTTGAACGCTAAGGCCACCTGGCCATAAATAAATAACTGTCTCTGCTTTTTCCCAAGTCTTCTCTTTTTCTTGCTTGGTTGCTTGCTTTATTAGTTGGAAAATATTTGTCATGAGCCCAACTGAAAATGGGTCTTCCTCGGGACATTGTATTGCAGTGGTCGTGTTCCGGGGATTAGCAATGAATGCTCTGTCTCGACTGTTACAGGGCCGTCTTTTCAGTGGCAGGTGGTTGGGCGGTTCTTTGGTGCCCTTTGATTGGTGCGTTCAACGAGCAGATGCGCCTGTGACGGATCGGATTCTGCAATTGCAGTTATTTTTCCCAAGCGTCTTAATTGATTTTTCAGGGATCGAAGTGCTTACTCGGCTATATAAGGGAGTTTGGTTTCCCTTTACTGTTCATCTTCATCCTTTTCCTTCTTTTTTGCTTTTGCAGGTGACATGGCAGATTTTTATTTCTTAAGTTCCATGGATCGCGACTCCTTGCCGACTCCTCCGACTTCGCCGGACTCAGATCATCCCCCTCCTTCGCCACCATGGAGGCCTCCGGTCCGCCGAAAGGGTCATAAGAAGCAGGGGAAACGGACTTCCCAGACGCCCTTTGCGACTTTGGCTTCTTCTGGTTCTGCTATTCAAGAGGGTGGCAGACGTTTTTCTTCCCCTGATTGCTCGCTGAACGAGGATTTTCCCATCAGTGCTGGTGTGGGGTTGGCAGATTCGAGTGTCAAAGAAAAGTCATGCCCGTCAGGGTCCTGCCCAGAAAGGGAGGCAGACCAGCCGGTCCCGAATGCTGACGGGAAGATGTCATTCCTTGATGATGACGGGGTTTATCACCATGGCATTTACTGGCCTGATGAGGATTAGCCGTTTTGCATTGTACCCGCCTATTGGCGTTTTATGAATAAAATGATGCTTTCTACTTTTCCTTTTTTGTCGTTACTTCCGTTAGCCTGCTGGTTCTTGGTGATAGCTAACGCAAGCGGTTCGCCTATCTGAGGCAATCGCTTCGCGGTTACTCTGACCGGGTCAATACTGTCTCACCCTTTTGGGGAGTCTCGACGAATAACTTCTCTTTTTTCAAATTTCTTTAATGCGCTTCCACGTGGCCAACTTCTTTTACACGCGTCTTCGCCCGATTGGTGACTCAATTAATGCGGTGGCATTTTTATCCTTTAAGAAGGGCCATTCTCTAATTTCTCAAAACTTTTGCCCTCACTTCGAATTTTCCTTTTTGTCTTCCTTCGTCTTCTTCTCCGAATACCTTTTCGGCCGCTCGTCACTGTCCGCCGATTTCTCTGCGATTCTTCTCCTTTAAGGTATCAATTCGTCCCTTCTCAGATTTCCTTTTTTGTTGGTTTTCTATGGCTAGGAATAGACCTCGCCAGATTATCTCTAGGCCCATGGATCCCGAGGTCGCCCAATCACCGAGTATTTTTACCTGCGATGTGGTTCTGAAAGCCGAATTGGAGGAACATGGTATTACCTTTCCTCCTGGGCATGAGCCTTCTATTCCCGGAAGTGATATGCGGCTTCATAATCCAGGGTGGGGCCACAGTAGGCTTCTTTATTTTAAAATGTTCCTTTATGGTTTCCGCTTTCCCGTTCATGAGTCGATACTAACTCTGCTGCGGGAGTATAGCCTTAATCCTGCCCAGATAACTCCTTCATCTTGGTGTGCGGTTTATGCTTTTCTTCACGCTTGCGAGTTGAAGAACATTTTTACCCCATCTATCAATTTCTTTCGCAAATTCTTTAGCATGATTTGCTACAATTGTTTAATCGAGATTACTCCCCGGTGGGATGATGCGCTCGTGCAGTCATTTTGGCAACGTTTTCACGGCTTCAAGAAGGGTGTAGCTGATTGGAAGAGCAGCTTCTTTGTTCTGGAGTTACCGTCACGTTTGTGGCTGATAACAATTCACCTAAAAGAAAGGGTATTTTCGTCCATCACCCGGTGGGTTGAGGCCAAGCTACTGTTTCGTACCACCGCGGTAGGGACAAGATCGCTACCTTCCCCAAAGGCTAATGCTACAAGGGCTAACGGGTCCCTATCGGCTCCTCTCACGGACCTCACGGATGGCTCAAGGAGTTATCTTACCCCCAGAGGAAACCACGCGTCAGGAGTATCGCTCCGGCCGTTATCCTACCGTGGCAATATCTACCTGCATACCTACCGCTAAGGTAGCGTATCGTGATAAGGGCGAACCTCAGACCCTAACGCGAGCGATAGCTCCGTACCCTTTTACTCGGGCGGGAACGCCCCTTTTCTTCTATAAATACCTCCCCCACAAAGGAGGCAGGTAAGCATACTCAACTGGCCAAAACTCTGCTAATTTCAGTACACTTACTGACTTAAGCATCGGAATGTTTCCGCCGGAGACCCCCTCCGGCGCATTGCAGGTACTGTGGACCGTCGCGTACACTGATCTGAGAAGAACCGCTCCGCCATACATCCTTCGGCAGAAGACAAATAATTATCAAATTGGTGCTCTCGTTGAGAGCTTTGGTTCTATTAAGTGAGCATCCTTAATAACCAAGCTCCTCCTCCCCGAAGCTAGAAGGATTATGGCCTCAGAGTCAGATCCGGCGCTGTCCCGAACTTCCAACATCCCATACAACACCCGCAGACACCTGTTTCCCTTCGCTACCTCTGATGTCCCCACCCCAGGGCAGGACGTCACTGCAGGAGACTTGGACCCTCTTCCTGGGTCAAGTTCGGAAGAAGTTACGTTCCAGATTTGCTCTCCCTTCTCCCACATAGCAGGAACCAGCCATCCTACCCCCCAGGTGGGAAGATCTATGATAGGAGAGGCGGACAACCCTTTAATGAATTCAATAGCTGCTCTCCAAGCTTAACTGGATCAGCTGACAGAGATGGCTGCTGGATTTACTCCTCACGCCTCAAGACCTGGTGTGTCCTCCCATGTGGTTTTCACTCCAACCATTGTCACCGAACGACCCTTATCGCCCCAACAGTCTAGGGCGCTCCCATCCTCATTACCTTTCCCCTTGGCCCCCATAAACGTTCCCCCATTCACGCGCGGACCTGCTGATCATTCTGGACAATACAGGGGAGGAATATCTATCCCCGAAGCAGTCCGCCAGCGTGATGAATATAGAGAGCCCTGGGATGAGCGACGGGGGGATATAGTGGGAGATCCATCTCCTAGATACAGTGAGAGATCTAGCAGCAGAAGTCGACCAGCTCGAACTCCGAGGAGCCGTAGTCGTTCTCCTAGGAGACACCAGGAATATGACCCTCAAAATCCCAGATACGATGCTGAAATTCCACATCAGCGTCAGCCTCGTAGGATCCCCGATGCTAACGTGGGTCATCCGTTCAGCTACCGTGTCAGGCACCACAGAGTCCATCGACATGTGAAACTCCTAGCAGAATCATATGATGGCACAAAAGATCCCATTTCTCACCTCAATAAGGTGAAGGATGGGGCAGCACGTCTATGGTTCGAAGGGCTCCCCGCCGGGTCTATCGATAATTTCTCTCAGCTGGAAGAAAAATTCAAAAGCCGGTTTAGCACGGCTATTCCTATCAGAAAGTCAGCAGCTGCGCTGTTCGATATCCATCGAAAACCACAGGAATCGTTGAACGACTTCTTAGGTCGCTTTGATCTCGAAATGTCCCTAACGCCAGGGGTCACTATCAATTTTGCAATTGAAGCCCTGAAATGCAATTGTCGGTACGGCAAATTGAAAGATACGCTAACGGTGGACCCACCAACGACCCTGGATGAGTTGAGGCTGAAAGCGCATAACTATGCGAGAATGGAAGAGGAAGAAAATAGAGAATGGATCCGAGGCATGCCGGCGGACCCATATGTGGCCCCTAACATCTTGAACAGCAATGCCCCTGACGCTAAACCCACCGAGGATCTCGGGCAGCGGAAAGAAAATAACACTAAGACCTCTAACCGGCAGAGAGGTAATTTCTCAAAGGGGAGACCTGGAGGATCCCCCACTCGGAAGCAAACGGACCCGCCGAAAGGCCGAATATACGATCCTGACCTCCCTTCTCTCATACTCCCAAGGGCTGAGATCTTAGCAATAGTCCAACAGAGAAATTTACCTATCCGCTACCCAGCTCCCGTGAAACCAGGAGTAATCATGGGAGGAAGAGAAAATGCATACTGCAAATTCCATAAGGTCAAGGGACACTCAACAGATGTATGCAGAGAGTTAAAATCGGCTATAGAGCGATTAGTCGAAGAGGGCTACCTTGGAGAATTCGCCACAAAGGCAAGGGAGGAAGCCAGAAATAATCCAACTGGAAATACAACCGAGCAGAGGCAAACGCCCTCGCACGCTACAGGGGCTAACGCAGTTCCCCTTGGGCCAAACAGAGAAGCGCTCGCTATCGATAGCGACCAAATGCCCATGATAAATATCATCGCGGGGTGGCACCCTATTGCGAGGAAATTATGCCACAAACGCCCAATCCTGGAGAGAAGCGCAAACGGGAGAGCGTTCAAACAAAAATCGAGCCAATAAGTGCCTTAGACAGAATGATATTGTCTTTCTCAGAGGAAGACGAAAAAGGCATCGTTTTCCCGCATAATGATGCGATGGTTGTAACGCCTGTCATTGGAAGTCATGGGGTAAGAAGGACCCTTGTCGATAACGGGAGTGCAGTGAATCTATTCTCGTTGGAAGCATACAACTTGATGAAACGACCTGACGGTGAGCTATCGTCCTGCACGAGGCCAATTATTGGGATTGATGGAGTACCGATTCCGGTAGCAGGAATAACATCCCTGCCGGTGTACTTCCGGGAGGACACATCCAAACGCTCCGAAGAGCTACTATTTCTGGTCGTAGACCTAACGTTACCATATAACGCCATTTTGGGGCGACCCTTCCTTAATCGTTTTGGAGTGGCCATATCTCAAAAACACCTGCGGATGAAATATCCCTCATGGGACGGCGTGGTCTCAATCAAAGGGGACCAAAAGCTGGCAGCCGAATGCTACTTACTCATGACTCAAAGGAGCTGTGACCGCTACGTTTGCGTGGCGGACGACCCTTTCGATGACAAAGAAGAAAAACGCACTCAGCCGCTAGATCAGATGATATCACTCCCTATCGGTAAAGATAGTGAAATGAATCTCTTAGCCAGTGAGAAACTAAGCCTGGAAGAGAACGCGCAGTTAATCCGGCTGTTGAGGAAATGCAAGGGAGAGTTTGCGTGGAAGCCAGCAGACATGCCCGGAATCTCTCGGGAGGTTGCGGAACACCGGCTAAACGTTAGTCCTGAGGCCAAACCTGTCCAACAAAGGCGACGTGCTTTTTCGTCGGAAAAGATAGCCGCCATCGAAAAAGAATTGCTAAAACTCACAGAGGCGGGTTTCATTCGAGAAGTCCAATACCCGACCTGGCTAGCCAATCCTGTGTTAGTCCCAAAGCCTAATGGGGACTGGCGCATGTGTATAGAATTTACTGACCTAAATAATGCCTGTACCAAGGACTGCTATCCCCTTCCGCGAATAGATCAGTTAGTCGATCAAACCTCTGGGTATGCTTATCTAAGCTCCCTAGATGCGAATTCCGGATATCACCAAATCCCTATGGCTGTAGAGGACGAAGAAAAAACTTCCTTCATTACTCCCAGGGCTACATACTGCTATAACGCAATGCCGTTTGGGCTAAAGAATGCCGGTGCAACGTTTCAGCGTATGGCAAACAAAGTTTTTGAAAATCAAATCGGGAAAAATGTAGAGGCCTACGTAGACGACATCTTGATTAAAAGTCGGAGTTTCAGAGAACACCTCGCTGACTTGGAAGAGGTTTTCAATGTGATGAGAAAGCACAAGATGAAGTTAAACCCGCGGAAGTGCATGTTTGCATTCCAAACGGGAAAATTCCTGGGCTATGTGGTCAGCCGGAAGGGCATCCAACCCAACCCGTCAAAGATAAAAGCCATCCAGGATATGATATCCCCGCGAACTGTCAAAGAAATACAGAAGTTAACCGGGCGCATCATTGCGTTGGGACGATTCATATCTAAGCAAGGCGAGAGATGTTTGCCTTTCTTCAAAGTCATCCGCAACAAGGCTCCCTTCGGATGGACAGAGGAATGCGAGAAAGCGTTTGCAGGACTAAAAGCTTACCTATCATCAGATTTAGTGCTAACGAGACCCGAGCCCGGTGATGAGCTATATCTATACTTGGGAATAGCCGACGAGGTAGTCAGCGCCGTCCTCGCGCGATGTGAAGGGCACGTGCATCGTCCTGTATTCTTCGTGAGTCACATATTGAAAGATGCCGAATTGCGATACGCTCCTATCGAGAAGATAGCACTCGCTCTAGTACAGGCCACGCGAAAGATGGATCGATACTTCCAAGCCCACCCCGTCATCGTACTTACGAATCAGCCGTTGAGAAGAATCTTCAGAAAACCTGAGTCTTTAGGAAGAATGTTAATTTGGGCTATCGAACTTGAACAATACGGGCTGCAATACAAAGCTAGACCGGCCGTTAAAGCCCAAGCGTTAGCTGACTTCATAGCTGAGTGCACATTCGCAAAGGACACAAAGATAGACCTGTTGGAGGAAGAAGCGAAAAATTCATGCCTACCGTCTCTAGAGACATATAAAGATACGTGGGTCATCCACGTGGATGGAGCAAAAAATCAAGAATTAGCAGGCGTAGGAGTTTTCTTAGCTGGACCAAACGGCCTGGAGATGCGATACGCCATCAGAATCCTGCAGCCATTGTCCAACAATGCGGCTGAATACGAAGCGATGCTGGCGGGACTTAGAATCTGAAACAGTTTCTCCATCGAAGCCACCCCCGGTATGGAGAAGGAAGACAGAACACGCTTAAGGATCCGAGGAGATTCCAAGTTAATAATGGATCAGGTCCTAGGGAATTCCCAAGCCAGAGAACCCATCATGGCCCAATACTTAGCCAAAGTGAAACATGAGCTGTCAGAGATACAGGAAAAAGGGACCCTGGTTACCTTCGAGCACATTCCTAGAGAAAACAATGGAGAGGCCGATAGCCTCGCCAAAATGGCAGCCAATCCGGAAGCCTCAATACCCAGAGACGTGCGCTATGGAGAACTGTCTACACCCTCTTTCATGGAAGAGCAGGCATCGCTCTGTGTGGAAGAAATGGAAAATGATTGGAGGATCCCAGTGATAGAATATCTGAAGCATGATAAGCTACCGGGAGACCAGACAGAGAAGAAGAAAGTCCTAAAACGGGCAGCACGATGCACATATTATAACGGAGAGTTAATACGAAGATGCTTCTCCCATCCGGCCGCTAAATGCATAACGGAACAAGAAGGCTTGCATGGGTTACGAGAAATTCACGAAGGGATATGCGGCATGCACATCGCCAGCGGCACTCTGGCAGCCCAAGTCTTTCGGTCGGGATTTTACTGGCCCACCATTCGACGAGATTGTCATAACTTCATGAAAACCTGTCAGAAATGCCAGGAATATGCTAAGATTCCTCGAAAACCTGCTGTGCCAATCTCAGAAATAGTGGCTCCGTGCCCGTTTGCAAAATGGGGGATTAACATCCTGGGCCCGTTTCCAAAGGCCAGATCTCAGTTAAAATTCGTGGTCGTAGCGGTAGACTACTTCACAAAGTGGGCCGAAGTCGAGGCGTTAGCTACCATTACCACCGAAAAATTTTGGCGTTTCTTCAAACACCAAGTCATCATGAGATTTGGAGTACCGCGCGTGCTAGTCAGCGACAACGGGACACAATTTACAAGCCAGTTCTTCAGGGATCAGTGTGCGGAGTTTCAGATAGAGCAAAGATTCTCCTCTGTGGCACATCCCCAAACCAACGGCCAGGCGGAAGTAACTAACCGCAGCATCCTTAGTGGCATCAAAAGAAACTTGGAAGGGTCCAAGAAGAAATGGCCAGATGAATTGCCTATCGCATGACTGTCAAGGCCAGCACGGGAGAAACCCCGTTCGCGTTAGCATTCAGAACTGAGGCTGTCACACCAGTCGAGATTGGCATGATGAGCCTCCGGGTGGCTCACTTCAAAGAAGAAAACAACGAAGAAAGGTTACGAGCTAACCTCGATACTCTACCAGAAATACACGAGGAAACCCTCCTGAAAACTCTGCACTACAAGAGAAAAATGGCACAATATCACAACCGGCAAGTGAGGGAGCGATTGCTCAAAACCGGAGATTTAGTGCTCAGAGACAAGCGGGCGGCAGGACAACGTATGGGAAAACTCAGTCCAAATTGGGATGGACCGTATCGTGTCACCCGCATTGTGGGAAAAGGAGCATACCACCTGGAAACGCTCGAGGGAACGCCCCTGCAGAACTCCTGGAACATCGCTCGGCTGAGGCTATACCACGCCAGGAGCTAATCGGGTAACGTCAAAGTTATTCTAATAAATGAATATTGAGATATTCACCGTGCGTTTGCTACTGGTAATATGCAGGTAGCGAAGAATGCCAGGGGTGAAAATCCTATCCTTGTGATGGCTGGTCTTGATCAGACAGCTCATTAAGACGAGGCACGCCCTGGCATAACAAGGCGTTTGGGAGTGAAAATCCTATCCTTGTGGTAACCGTGCTCACATAGACGGCCCATTAAGACGATGCATGACCCCAAACGGCTCCCCGGAGTGAAAATCCTATCCTTGCGGCAACCGTGCTCACATAGACGGCCCGTTAAGATGAGGCACGCCCCGGAATCCTTGGGAGTGAAATCCTATTCTTATGGTAACCCCATATGGAGAGGCACACCCCAAGGAGAGACCAACTCCGTCCTGGAAGTGAAAATCCTATCCTTGTGGTAACCGTGCTCACATAGACGACCCATAAAGACGAGGCACGATTCCACGGACGCGAGGTACAACGCTTGGGGGTGAAAAGTCCTATCCTTGTGATGGCTGGTCTTGATCAGACAACTCACTAAGACGAGGCACTCCCCAAAGCCTATCTGTGGCGGAAAGAAACAAGGACATCCCAACTAGTAGCCGCGCGGTTGATACCCGGCGAAGAAACGTGGGAGCCTATCTGTGGCGAAAAGGAATAAAGAAATCCTAACTAGTAGCCGCGCGGTCGATACCCGGTGAAAAGATGAATGGAGAAATGACCATACTGCAACAACAAAGTTGAAACAGACGAAAAGCCCCCTCTGACAGAGAGGGACGGTAGGAATATGAGTGCAGCAGATGCGGAAGCAACGCTGATTTACTCTCAAAAATGCTATCGGAGGATATAATGGTAATGCTACTCGAACGCAGCTGATGAAAAGCAAACGGGATACAACCCGAAATTATGTGTCTATGGAGACCTAATGCCAAACGTCCCAGGCGGACAAGTGATTAAATGGCATTATGAAGAAAAGCAAATAAAGAACTTCTGTCCAAAAAGAGTGGATTAGCCGAGTCAAGGCCGACATCGTTTAAAATTACAAAATAAGGATGGGCCCGTCAGCCACAAAATGTAAAACATATAAATAACAAAAAGCCTAAAGATTGGGCGGCGCGTTGACCCCTCCTTGCTGAGCAGCCTTCCACTGGTAGAAACTACTATCATTAATGGCTGAGGCTCTCTTGTCGAAATACGCAGAAAGATCATCAATACGGAGCTCCTCAACTCCATAATGATGCATCACGGCTTCTGACATGACTCCCCCACCCTGCTCAAAGTACCAACGGTTCTTCTCAGCGTTAAGGGAGGAATCGGCAGATAGCTCGGCGTTTTTCTGTCTCTCCTGGCGTAGGCTATTCTCCTCCTGAGAGAGGTGTAGGGCCAAATCAGCACGTTGTGTCTTCTCTTCCTCCAAAGCCAACTTAGTGGCCTCCAACTCTTGTTTCACCGCGGTAACTTCTCCCCGAGCAGTCTCCATACCTTCGTTGGCAGCAGCAAGGGCGTTTTCAAGACACTGTCGCTCCTCCAACAGCCTGCTTATCTCTCCCCGCCCGTTAGCTGCAGCCCTGACATTCTCCTCATCCATATAGTGAAGATGGCAAAGTATAGAAAACGCCTGAGAGCGAAGGAGATTGATGCGCCCCTGATCGCCCCGAGCCACAAAGGCATCTCTCTCTCTTGGAAGAGACAAAATCTCTACTACCAGATAAGCGGTAGAGGAAAGCACGGTCTCAGGATCGGCATCGGCAGGAAACTGCAGAATACTGTCCCTAAAGGAGCGCAAGCTGACGTGATGAGTCGGCATGAGAGGAGGATCGTAGGAAGAAATACCGGCCATTAAGGCAGGAGCGGGCCCACCCCTCACGATAGGTGGATGAGGCATCGGAACAAAGAACAACGCACCAGGAGAAGGTGGCCGGCTAGAGAGGCCTTCCGCGTTAGGCATCGAGACCTCATTGCCTCCGGGTACCTCAGGATTAAGGGCATCAGAATCATAGCCCGTTGGGGTGTACGCAAAATGAATCGGGGAGCCAGGAGGCACATGGGGTTCACCGCCAAAATCAACGGGTTCCGGTTGATCAGCAGACATACCCCCGCCCCCAAGAACACTTGAACTATCATGGGCAGCCGAAGAAGAAGGGCTAGTCTGAAGATCATAGCGAGCCTTCTTCTGACGCTCGTGAAGGACATCTGCGATACCCATATCTCCCTCGGAGGTAGAGGGGGCAGAAGCAGCAACGACTTCCTAAATAAGGCAGAACATGATAAGGAAATCATGTACAAAGAAAGACAAAGTCCCAAAAGTAAGAAAAATGCTCACCTGAGCGGTGGAGGACGCAAGAGGAATCCCAACAGGAATCGGACCAACCGTAGCCTCTGAAGAAACAACAGTCTGGGATGAAACGGATGGGGCAGCACGAGCTCTCCTAGGCCTTTTCTGTCTCACAACTCGAGTACCCGTACCGCTAGCGGTGGCCTCCCCTTCCTCAGCGTTAGCGGCAGCAGCAGCCCTAGCTTCAGCGATAGCTTTCTTCTTCGCCTCCTGTTTCC
This sequence comes from Viola odorata, assembly GCA_963691705.1. Classification (NCBI taxonomy): domain Eukaryota; kingdom Viridiplantae; phylum Streptophyta; class Magnoliopsida; order Malpighiales; family Violaceae; genus Viola; species Viola odorata. The sequence continues at coordinate 14,117,221 of OY829543.1, forward strand.
TCCTCCTTCGGAAATACTCGGGCTCCCAACTAGGCGGAGGCACTGCACAATCACAAAACGTTAGCGTTAGTACTTCTTGACAAACGCAAAAGAAAAAGGTTAAACACTCACCCTTCTTGCACTGTTCCACGGGCAACCCGTTAGCCACTTTTCGGGCATCAACGCTAAAATCAAATTGAAGCAACGTCTTCAACCAACCATCCTCCGGGTCGGAAAGGGGTTTTCGATGACCCCAAGCCCCATCTTTAATTGTCTCGTTGAAGCCAGCCCTCCACAACGGCTCCGGCAGATCAACAATAAAAAATTCCTCTTTCCAGTGAGGAATAGATGACTCAATACCCATAAGTTTCCGGGTAAAGGGCTTCAAAGAACTGTCTTCGTAGCGAGGCGATATCGAGATCACCCCTTTACGGGAATATAATTGAAAAATGTCATGGAGCAACGCTAAAGTGAGAGATTCTATCCCCTTGAAACGGCACAGTGCGGCAAAGGCACTAACAACGCAAATCGCGTTAGGACTTAACTGAGCCGGAGCCAGATCAGAATCAACCAACAACAATTTTACGAGCGGGTCAAGAGGGAGACGAAACCCATGATCGAAAAGCTTAGCGTACAACATTCTACTATTTCTGGGCAAAATGTTGTTCAGTCGAAGCGACTCAGAAGCAGGATGCATGGGATATTCCTTGGGAAATTGTGCAGAAAACCCAGCAAGCCTACGGTTAATTAAGGGCAACGTGTACAAAGAAGTGGGAGTAGTATCAATTACTTCTTCCCCGGAGGACCGTTGGGGGTCTCCTTCTTCAGAGGATTTCTTAGTCCTAGCCATGGCCAACAAAGAAGAAACAAGGAGAAAAGAAAAAGACGTGTACCTTGTACCTTCGTGAAAGAGAACGCGAGGAGTCTTGAACCAGAAAGAGAGAGCGGCGCAAAAGTATTTATCCAAAGGCAACAGCGTATAAGGAAAAGATAGAAAAAGAAAAAGAGGGTAGAAGAAACAATAAGTATAACCCTGAAAGGACACGACTAGTCAGCGGCAGACACGTGGCGAACTAGCGCGTCATAAAATAAGGCACGCGCCAAAAGGTGCAAATTTAAAACTAGGACGAAACGCTTCTGCATTCGCAACTCCCTAGGAGACGATTGCTCCAAACGCCTCTCTATAGAAGGACACGTGTCTTCTTTTATCATTACCCTTCAAGTCGCATTAAATGAGGGACAGGGGGATTGATTAAAAAATATAAAAAGCAGCGCTGGCCTCGCCAAACGACGCGATGGTACGAAGAAGATAAAGAAGGAATAACGGTAATGTCACGACGAACCATCCAGAACGACAAAGGATACAAGGCGTTAGCATTATTACAAGAGAAACAATGTTCGAATGGGTTTTCAAGAAATAATAAAAGAAGAGACGACAACAAGAAAAGCAAGGAAAGGCCCAGGCACCATCGCTAACGTTAGGCTTTCTCCCTTGAAGGGTCAGAAGAACTGCTGCCACCTTTGCTAATCTCACCCATCACGAGAGAGATGTAATCAGCTATCTGGGCTGGATCCAAAGGGTCACCTTTGAAACGGGACGCAAACCCAGAAACGAAGGCCTCCAGAACCCTTTTCCTCCATAACTCTTCCTCTAATGGCGCCCTAGCAGCCCCCTCATCTCGAGCGAGCATCTCTTCGCGGAGAATGAGAATCTTCTTCTTTTCTAGCGCCAATTCCGCCTCCAGAACTTCTATCTTGGCTCTCCCGATAGACTTTTCCCTGTCCAATTTCGTTTGGGATGATTCACAGAGGCGCGTCAGCAACCTAGAATGCTCCACCGCCTTCTCAAGCTGCACCTTCGCAGCACACAACGCGCTGGAAAAATTGCGGGACTCGCGATCGTGAATTTCGAATTGATAATTCAGATGGCGGAAGAAGTCCAGAGAATCATTCAGAACGTGGCGAAAGTGTGCCGAGGGAGGAAGTTGAAGAAATTCCTCTTTCTCTTTTTTTGAACTCAGCATCTCTCCTACCAAGGGTGCAGTAAACTCATCTCGAGAAAAAGGTTGGGGAACCCCGATAGCGCGAAGGGCATCAAAGCAAAACCCTGCAAGATTCATACGGTAGGCCGGGGCTCCGTTAGGGCCAAGATTGATCGAGGAAGGCGGAGAAGAGCCCTGAGGAAAAGTACTCTTGAGAGGAGTAAAAAACAGCTGCGGAGTAACCATAGGCGGTAGCTCAGCAGTCGAATCCGCCACGGGAGGTGTGACCACTACGTCAGGAATGCAGTGAGCAATCGGAGAGTCGGGAGCGTCAGCCATGGGTGGAGGACATTCCATTGGCGGGGCCTCTCCCTCAGAAGAACAAGTTTTCTCCAACGCCTCAGCGGCTCCCATTGGCAGAGAGGCGCCCGCCTCAGGCGAAACAGCAGGCGTAGAAACAGTTGCCACATCTACAGGAGATATCCCGGTAGCTTGTCCACTAGAGGCCACTCGAAGTTTTTTCCGACGCTGGGAAGCAGCAAGGGAAGAAGCATGGCAAAGGTCTGACTTGGCATCCGCATCCTCATCATCGCTAGTAATTACCGTTGTTGCGACAGGCCTGGAGTCCGTCCCCGTGCGACGCTCCGGTAGCCAATTTTCCACAAAGCGAGAAGTTCGAACAGAGCTAACGGGCCTTCGCCCTCCCCGGGCAACGGTTTTAGTTCTCTTCTTCGAAGGAGGAGCGTCACCCCGACTTGATCCCTCGGCCGAAGGCGAGGCTGGCAAAGTTTGAAGCGGTGTTACGTTCAGAGGTGCACCAGGGTCACCTGGGAATCAACCGTTAGCCTCCTATAGCAAACAAAGTGTGCGAGAACTAAAGAAAAGAAAACATGGAAAGAAATAGGCTCACCCATAACGCACTCTTCTAGAGGCTTGAACAGAGCGAAGGCACGAATACGGTAGTGGGTATTCTCGTCTAACAAAGCGTTAGCCTGGTCCAGCTCAGTTCTGGACAAAATCGCGGGATTTGTCCAAACGGGACCTGCCAGTTCTTGATTGAAATTGATACGCCACAAACGTGACGGTAGCTCCAGAACAAAGAAGCTGCTCTTCCAATCAGCTACACCCCTCTTGAAGCCGTGAAAACGTTGCCAAAACGACTGCACGAGCGCATCATCCCACCGGGGAGTAATCTCGATTAAACAATTGTAGCAAATCATGCTAAAGAATTTGTGAAACAAAGTGATAGATGGGGCAAAAATGTTCTTCAACTCGCAAGCGCAAAGAAAAGCATACACCGCACACCAAGAGGAAGGAGTTATCTGGGCAGGATTAAGGCTATACTCCCGCAGAAGAGTTAGTATCGACTCATGAACGGGGAAACGGAAACCATAAAGGAACATTTTAAAATAAAGAAGCCTACTGTGGCCCCACCCTGGATTATGAAGCCTCGTATCACTACCGGGAATAGAAGGCTCATGCCCAGGAGGAAAGGTAATACCATGTTCCTCCAATTCGACTTTCAGAACCACATCGCAGGTAAAAATACTCGGTGATTGGGCGACCTCGGGATCCATGGGCCTAGAGATAATCTGGCGAGGTCTATTCCTAGCCATAGCAAACCAACAAAAAGGAAATCTGAGAAGGGACAGATTGATACCTTAAAGGAGAAGAATCCCAGAGAAATCGGCGGACAGTGGCGAGCGGCCAAAAAGATATTCGGGGAAGAAGGCGAAGGAAGACAAAAAGGAAAATTCGAAGTGAGGGCAAAAGTTTTGAGAAATTAGAGAATAGCCCTTCTTAAAGGATAAAAATGCCACCGCATTAATTGAGTTACCAATCGGGCGAAGACGCGTGTAAAAGAAGTTGGCCACGTGGAAGCGCATTAAAGAAATTTGGAAAAGAAGAGTTATTCGTCGAAACTCCCCAAAAGGGCGAGACAGTATTGACCCGGTCAAAGTAACCGCGAAGCGATTGCCTCAGTCAGGACAACCGCTTACGTTAGCTATCCCCAAGAATCAGCAGGCTAACGGAAATAATGACAAAATTGAAAAAGCAGAAAACATCAGTTTATTCATAAAACGCCAATAGGCGGGTACAAGGCAAAACGGCTAATCCTCATCAGGCCAATAAATGCCGTGGTGATAGACCCCGTCATCATCAAGGAATGGCATCTTCCCGTTAGCATTCGGGATAGGCTGGTCTGCCTCCTTTTCGGGGCAGGACCCTGACGGGCATGATTTTCCTTTGGCACTCGAATCTCCCAACCCCGCACCAGCACTGATGGGAAAATCCTCGTTCAGCGAGCAATTCGGGGTAGAAAAACGTTTGCCACCCTCTTGAACAGCAGAACCAGAAGGAGCCAAAGTTGTAAAGGGCGTCTGAGAAGTCCGTTTCCCCTGCTTCTTACGACCCTTTCGGCGGACCGGAGGCCTCCATGGTGGCGAAGAAGGGGGATGATCCGAGTCCGGCGAAGTCGGAGGAGTCGGTAAGGAATCACGATCCATAGAACTCAAGAAGTAAAAAACTGCCATGTGACCTGCAAAAGTAAAAAAGAAGGAAAGGATGAAGATGAACAGGAAAGGAAAACCAAACTCCCTTATATAGCCGAAGGAGCACTCCGATCCCTGAAGAATCAATTAAGACGCTTGGGAAGATAACTGCAAGTGCAGAATCCGATCCGTCGCAGGCACCTCTGCTCGTTAAACGCACCAATCAAAGGGCACCAAAGAACCACCCAACCACCTGCCACTGAAAAGACGGCCCTGTAACAGTCAAGACAGAGCATTCATTGCTAAATCCCGGAACCCGACCACTGCAGTACAATGTCCCGAGGAAGACCCATTTTCGGTTGGGCTCATGACAAATATTTCCAACCAATAAAGCAAGCAACCAAGCAAGAAAAAGAGAAGACTTGGGAAAAAGCAAAGACAAGTTATTTATTTATGGCCAGGTGGCCTTAACGTTCGAATATGTACAAGAAGCATAAGAAAAATAACGAGAAGTGAAACCAGCGGTCAGACATTGGACCCCGCATCATCGTCCCCTGGCGCAATAGGAACCTCCTTTAAAGCGTCAGCGACGGAGGTCAGTTCGGAAGAACAAACTCTCATGCCCTTTAGGCAGCAGGCCAGCAGATCTTTCCTCTGCTGCAGCATCGAAGCCACCACGTCAAGGTGAGCGCTGGCAGTGGCCAGTTTCGCCAAGCTCTTTAGGGGGTTGAAATCCTCCAGAGTGATTCCTAGCTGTCTAGACAGAATAGGGGTTAACACCCCCTGCAACTCCAGGACATCCTCGGAGGTCTTGGTGATCATCCTCTCTAGGAAGCCGATATCACCCTCAGTAAGATTCTTCAGGGTCAGAGTTTTGGAGATCAGGAAATTACGAGTCAGTTCATCCATGGCGGAATATGGAAAGAAAGAGCGTGAAAATGCGAAGAAATTGGCGCAGAAAAACCTCTGATTTATAGATTCTGACAAAAACCGTCAGGGCCATCTGACGAGGCAAACCTCCACGGTACTTAGAAGAACTCTCCATCAGAGAAGGAATGATAGCCCTTGGTAAACTCTCGGGCTCATTGTCAGTTGGGCTTATGATAACAATTCACCTAAAAGAAAGGGTATTTTCGTCCATCACCCGGTGGGATGAGGCCAAGCTACTGTTTCGTACCACCGCGGTAGGGACAAGATCGCTACCTTCCCCAAAGGCTAACGCTACAAGGGCTAACGGGTCCCTATCGGCTCCTCTCATGGACCTCACGGATGGCTCAAGGAGTTATCTTACCCCCAGAGGAAACCACGCATCAGGAGTATCGCTCCGGCCGTTATCCTACCGTGGCAATATCTACCTGCATACCTACCGCCAAGGTAGCGTATCGTGATAAGGGCGAACCTCAAACCCTAACGCGAGCGATAGCTCCGTACCCGTTTACTCGGGCGGGAACGCCCCTTTTCTTCTATAAATACCTCCCCCACAAAGGAGGCAGGTAAGCATACTCAACTGGCCAAAACTCTGCTAATATCAGTACACATACTGACTTAAGCATCGGAATGTTTCCGCCGGAGACCCCCTCCGGCGCATTGCAGGTACTGTGGACCGTCGTGTACACTGATCTGAGAAGAACCGCTCCGCCATACATCCTTCGGCAGAAGACAAATAATTATCAGTGGCGTATCAATTTCAATCAGGAATTGCCAGGCCACGTTTGGACAAATCCCGCGATTTTGTCTAGAACTGAGTTGGACCAGGCTAACACTTTGTTAGACGAGAATACCCACTACCGTATTCGTGCCTTTGCTCTGTTCAAGCCTCTAGAAGAGTGCATTATGGGTGAGCCTATTTCTTTCCATATTTTCTTTACTTTGGTCCTCGCACGCTTTGTTTGCTATAAGAAGCTAACGGTTGATTGGCAGGTGACACTGGTGCTCCTCTGAACGTAACACCGCTTCAAACCTTACCGGCCTCGCCTTCGGCCGAGGGCTCAAGTCGGGGTGGCGTTCCTCCTTCTAGGAAGAGAACTAAAATGGTTGCCCGGGGAGGGCGAAGGCCCGTTAGCTCTGTGCGAACTTCTCGCTTTGTGGAAAATTGGCTACCGGAGCGTCGCAAGGTGACGGACTCCAGGCCTGTCACAACGACGGTAATTACTAGCGATGATGAAGATGCGGATGCTAAGTCAGACCTTTGCCACGCTTCTTCCCTTGCTGCTTCCCAGCGTCGGAAAAAACTTCGAGTGGCCACTAACGGACAAGCTACCGGGACATCTCCTGTGGATGTGGCAACTATTTCTACGCCTGCTGTTTTGTCTAAGGCGGGCGCCTCTCAACCAACGGGAGTCGCTGAGGCGTTGGAAAAAACTTATTCTTCTGAGGGAGAGGCCCTACCGATGGAATGTCCTCCTCCCATGGCTGACGCTCCCGATTCTCCTGTGGCGGATTCGACTGCTGAGCTACCGCCTAAGGTTACTCCGCAGCTGTTTTTTACTCCTTTCAAGAGTATTTTTCCTCAGGGCTCTTCTCCGCCTCCCTCAATCAATCTTGGTCCTGACGGGGTCCCGGCCTACCGTATGAATCTTGCAGGGTTTTGCTTTGATGCCCTTCGCGCTGTCGGGGTTCCCCAACCTTTTTCTCGAGATGAGTCTACTGCACCCTTGATAGGGGAGATGCTGAGTTCCAAAAAGGAGAAAGAGGAATTTCTCCAACTCCCTCCCTCGGCACGTTTTCGCCATGTTCTGAATGATTCTCTGGACTTCTTCTGCCATCTGAATTATCAATTCGAAATTCACGATCGCGAGTCATGTAATTTTTCCAGCGCATTGTGTGTTGCAAGGGTGCAGCTAGAGAAGGCGGTGGAGCATTCTAGGTTGCTGACGCGCCTCTGTGAATCGTCCCAAACGGAGTTGGACAGAGAAAAATCTATCGGGAAAGCCAAGATAGAAGTTCTGGAGGCGGAATTGGCGCTAGAAAAGAAGAAAAATCTCTTTCTCCATGAAGAGATACTTGCTCGAGATGAGGGGTCTGCTAGGGCGTCATTAAAGGAAGAGTTATGGAGGAAGAGGGTTCTGGAGGCCTTCATTTCTGGATTTGCGTCCCGTTTCAAAGGTGACCCTTCGGATCCAGCCCAGGTAGTTGATTACATCTCTATCGTGATGGGTGAGATTAGCAAAGGTGACGGCGTTTCTTCTGGCCCTTCGGGGGAGAAAGTCTAACTCTAGCGATGGTGCCTGGGCCTTTCCTTGTTTTTCTTGTTGTTGTCTCTTCTTTTGTTATTTCTTGAAAACCATTCGAACATTGTTTCTCTTGTAATAATGCTAACGCTTTGTATCCTTTGTCGTACTGTATGATATTACCATTTATTCCTTCTTTATCTTCTTTGTATCATCGCGCCGTTTGGCAAGGCCAGCGCTGCTTTTTATGTTTTTTAATCAATTCCTCTGTCCCTCATTTAATGCGACTTGAAGGGTAATGATGAAAGAAGACACGTGTCCTTCCACAGAGAGGCGTTTGGAGCAAGCGTCTCCTAGGGAGTTGCGAATGCAGAAGCGTTTCGTCCTTATTTCAAATTTGCACCTTCTGGCGCGTGCCTTACTTTATGACGCGCTACCCCGCCACGTGTCTACTGCTGACTGGTCGTGTCCTTTCAGGGTTATATCTATTGTTTCTTCTACCCTTTTTTTTTTTTCATCTTTCCCTTATACGTTGTTGCCTTTGGATAAATACTTTGCGCCGCTCTCTCTTTCTGGTTCGAGACTCCTCGCGTTCTCTTTCACGAAGGTACAAGGTACACGTCTTTTTCTTTTCTCTTCGTTTCTTCCTTGTTGGCCATGGCTAGAACTAAGAAATCCTCTGAAGAAGGAGACCCTCAAAGGTCCTCGGGGGAAGAAGTAATTGTTACTACTCCCACTTCTCTGTACACGCTGCCCTTAATTAACCGTAGACTTGCTGGGTTTTCTGCGCGATTTCCCAAGGAATATCCCGTGCATCCTGCTTCTGAGTCGCTTCGACTGAACAGCATTTTGCCCGGAAATAGTAGAATGCTGTATGCTAAGCTCTTCGATCATGGGTTTCGTCTCCCTCTTGACCCGCTCGTAAAATTGTTGTTGGCTGATTCTGATTTGGCTCCGGCCCAGTTGAGTCCTAACGCGATTTGCGTTGTTAGTGCTTTTGCCGCACTGTGCCGTTTCAAGGGAATAGAATCTCCCACCTTAGCATTGCTTCATGACATTTTCCAATTGTATTCCCGTAAAGGGGTGATATCGATATCGCCTCGCTATGAAGACGGTTCTTTGAAGCCCTTTACTTGGAAACTAATGGGCATTGAGTCTTCCATTCCTCACTAGAAAGAGGAATTTTTTATTGTTGATCTGCCTGAGCCGTTGTGGAGGGCTGGCTTCAACGAAACAATTAAAGATGGGGCTTGGGGTTATCGGAAACCCCTTTCCGACCCGGAGGATGGCTGGTTGAAGACACTGCTTCAATTTGATTTTAGCGTTGATGCCCGAAAAGTGGCCAACGGGTTGCCCGTGGAACAGTGCAAGAAGGGTGAGCGTTTAACCTTTTTCCTTTGCGTTGTCAAGAAGTACTAACGCTAACGTTTTGTGATTGTGCAGTGCCTCCGCCTGGTTGGGAGCCCGAGTATTTCTGAAGGAGGAGGAAACAGGAGGCGAAAAAGAAAGTTGCCGCTGAAGCTAGGGCTGCTGCTGCCGCTAAAGCCGAGGAAGGAGAGGCCACCGCTACCGCTAACGTTACGGGCACTCGGGTTGTAAGACAGAAAAGGCCTAGGAAAGCACGTGCTGCCCCATCCGTTTCGTCCCAGACTGTCGTCTCTTCAGAGGCTACGGTTGATCCGATTCCTGTTGGGATTCCTCTTGTGTCTTCCACCACTCAGGTGAGCATTTTTCTTATTTTTAAAACTTTGTCTTTCTTTTTACACGATTTCCTTATCACGTTCTGCGCTATTTAGGAAGTCATTGCTGCTTCTGTCCCCTCTATCTCCCAGAGAGATATGGGTATCGCCGATGTCCTTCGCGAGCATCAGAAGAAGGCTCGCTATGATCTTCAGAATAGCCCTTCTTCCTCGGCCGCCAATCGTAGTTCGAGTGCCCTTGGGGGCGAGGGTGCGTCTGCTGATCTATCTGAACCTGTTGATTTTAGCGGTCAACCCCATGTGCCTCCTGGTTCTCCGATTCATTCTGTGCACACCCCAACGGGCTATGATTCTGATGCCCTTAATCCTGAGGTGCCCGGAGGTAATGAGGTCTCAATGCCTAACGTGGAGGGCTCTACTAGCCGGCCAGCTTCTCCTGGCGCGTTGTTCTTTGTTCCGATGCCTCATCCAACTATTGCGAGGGGTGGCCCCGGCCCTGCCTTAATGGCTGGTATCTCTCCATACGAGCCTCCTCTCCTGCCAACTCATCACGTTAGCTTACGCTCCTTTAGGGACAGTATTCTGCAGTTTCCTGCCGATGCTGATCATGAGACCGTGATTTCCTCTACCGCTTATCTGGTGGCAGAGATTTTGTCTCTTCCAAGAGAGAGGGATGCCTTTGTGGCTCGGGGCGAGCAGGGGCGCATCAATTTCCTTCGCTCTCAGGCATTTTCTATACTTTGCCATCTTCACTATATGGATGAGGAGAATGCCAGAGCTGCAGCTAACGGGCAAGGAGAGATAAACAGGCTGCTGGAAGAGCGACAGCGTCTTGAAAATGCCCTTGCTGCTGCCAACGAAGGTATGGAGACTGCTCGGGGAGAGGCTACCGCGGTTAAACAAGAGTTGGAGGCCGCTAAGTTGGCTTTGGAGGAGGAGAAGCGACAACGCGCTGATCTGGCCATACGCCTCTCTCAGGAGGAGAATAGCCTGCGTCTGGAGAGACAGAGAAACGCTGAGCTATCTGCCGATTCCTCCCTTAACGCTGAGAAGAACCGTTGGTACTTAGAGCAGGGTGGGGGAATCATGTCAGAAGCCGTGATGCATCATTATGGAGTTGAAGAGCTCCGTATTGACGATCTCTCTGCTTATTTTGATAAGAGAGCCTCAACCGTTAATGATAGCGGTTTCTACCAGTGGAAGGCTGCTCAGCAAGAAGGGGTCAACGCGTCGCCCAATCTTTAGACTTTTTGTTGTTTAGCTGTTTTACATTTTTGTGGCTGACGGGCCCGTCCATATTTTGTACTTTAAACGATGTCGGCCTTGACTTGGCTAATCCACTCTTTTTGGATAGAAGTTCTTTATCTGCTTTTCTTCATAATGTTGTTTGATCACTTGTCCGCATGGGACGTTTGGCGTTAGGTTTCCATAGACACATAGTTTCGCGTTGTATCCCGTTAGCTTTTCATCAGCTGCATTCAAGTAGCATGTCCATTATATCCTCCGATAGCATTTCTGAGAGTAAATCAGCGTTGCTTCCGCATCTGCTGCACTCATATTCCTGCCGTCCCTCGTTGTCAGAGGGGGCTTTACGTCTGTTTCAACGTTGTTGTTGCAGTATGGTCACTTCTCCGTCATCGTTTCACCGGGTATCGACCGCGCGGCTACTAGTTAGGATTTCTTTTGTTTCTTCTCGCCACAGATAGGTTCCAACATCGCTTCACCGGGTATCAACCGCGCGGCTACTAGTTAGGATTTCTTTGTTTCCTTTCGCCACAGATAGGCTCCAACATCGCTTTACCGGGTATCAACCGCGCGGCTACTAGTTAGGAAATTTTTTTTTATTTTTTTTCTTTCGCCACAGATAGGCTCCAACATCGCTTCACCGGGTATCAACCGCTCGGCTACTAGTTGGGATGTCTTTGTTTCCTTTCGCCACAGATAGGCTTTGGGGAGTGCCTCGTCTTAGTGAGCTGTCTGATCAGGACCAGCCATCACAAGGATAAGACTTTTCACCCCCAAGCGTTGTACCTCACGTCCGTGGAATCGTGCCTCGTCTCAATGGTCCGTCTATGTGAGCACGGTTACCACAAGGATAGGATTTTCACTTCCAGGACGGAGTTGGTCTCTCCTTGGGGCGTGCCTCTCCTTATGGGGTTACCACAAGAATAGGATTTCACTCCCAAGGATTCCGGGGCGTGCCTCATCTTAACGGGCCGTCTATGTGAGCACGGTTGCCGCAAGGATAGGATTTTCACTCCGGGGAGCCGTTTGGGGTCGTGCCTCGTCTTAATGGGCCGTCTATGTGAGCACGGTTACCACAAGGATAGGATTTTCACTCCCAAACGCCTTGTTATGCCAGGGCGTGCCTCATCTTAGTGAGCTGTCTGATCAGGACCAGCCATCACAAGGATAGGATTTTCACTCCTGGCATTCTTCTCTACCTGCATATTACCAGTAGCAAACGCACGGTGAATATCTCAATATTCATTTATTAGAATAACTTTGATGTTACCCGATTAGCTCCTGGCGTGGTATAACCTCAGCCGAGCAATATTCCAAGAGTTCTGCGGGGGCGTTCCGTCGAGCGTTTCCAGATGGTATGCTCCTTTTCCCACAATGCGGGTGACACGATACGGTCCATCCCAGTTTGGACTGAGTTTTCCTATACGTTGTCCTGCTGCCCGCCTGTCTCTGAGCACTAAATCTCCGGTTTTGAGCAATCACTCCCTCACTTGCCGGTTGTGATATTGTGCCATTTTCCTCTTGTAGTGCAGGGTTTTCAGGAGGGTTTCCTCGTGTGTTTCTGGTAGAGTATCGAGGTTAGCTCGTAACCTTTCCTCGTTGTTTTCTTCTTTGAAGTGAGCCACCCGGAGGCTCATCATGCCAATCTCGACTGGTGTGACAGCCTCGGTTCCGAATGCTAACGCGAACGGGGTCTCTCCCGTGCTGGCCTTGATAGTCATGCGGTAGGCCCATAGTACATATGGCAATTCGTCTGGCCATTTCTTCTTGGACCCTTCCAAGTTTCTTTTGATGCCACTAAGGATGTTGCGGTTAGTTACTTCCGCCTGGCCGTTGGTTTGGGGATGTGCCACAGAGGAGAATCTTTGCTCTATCTGGAACTCTGCACATTGATCCCTGAAGAACTGGCTTGTAAATTGTGTCCCGTTGTCGCTAACTAGCACGCGTGGTACTCCAAATCGCATGATGACTTGGTGTTTGAAGAAACGCCAAATTTTTTCGGTGGTGATGGTAGCTAACGCCTCAGCTTCGGCCCACTTTGTGAAGTAGTCTACCGCTACGACCACAAATTTTAACTGAGATCTGGCCTTTGGAAACGGGCCCAGGATGTCAATCCCCCATTTTGCAAACGGGCACGGTGCGACTATTTCTGAAATTGGCACAGCAGGTTTTCGAGGAATCTTAGCATATTCCTGGCATTTCTGACAGGTTTCACGAAGTTATGACAATCCAGTCGAATGGTGGGCCAGTAAAATCCTGATCGAAAGACTTGGGATGCCAGAGTACCGCTAGCAATGTGCATGCCGCATATCCCTTCGTGAATTTCACGTAACACATGTAAGCCTTCTTGCTCCGTTATGCATTTAGCGGCCGGATGGGAGAAACATCTTCGTATTAACTCTCCGTTATAATATGTGCATCGTGCTATCCGTTTTAGACTTTCTTTCTCTCTGTCTGGTCCCCCGGTAGTTTATCGTGTTTCAGATATTCTATCACTAGGATCCTCCAATCATTTTCCATTTCTTCCACACAGAGCGATGCCTGTTCTTCCATGAAAGAAGGTGTAGGCAGTTCTCCATAGCGCACGTCACTGGGTATTGAGGCTTCCGGATTGGCTGCCATCTTGGCGAGGCTATCGGCCTCTTCATTGTTTTCTCTAGGAATGTGCTCAAAGGTGACCAGGGTGCCTTTTTCCTGTATCTTTGACAACTCATGCTTCACTTTGGCTAAGTATTGGGCCATGATGGGTTCTCTGGCTTGGGAGTTCCCCAGAAGCTGATCCATTATTAGTTTGGAATCTCCTCGGATCTTTAAACGTGTTCTGTCTTCCTTCTCCACACCGGGAGTGGCTCCGATAGAGAAACTGTTTCCAATTCTGAGTCCTGCCAGCAGCGCTTCGTATTCAGCCGCATTGTTGGACAATGGCTGTAGGATTCGGATGGCGTATCGCATCTCCAGGCCGTTTGGTCCAACTAAGAAAACTCCTGCGCCAGCTAATTCTTGATTTTTTGCTTCATCTACGTGGATGACCCACGTATCTGTATATGTCTCCGGAGACGGTAGGCATGGACTTTCTGCTTCTTCCTCCAACAGATCTATCTTTGTGTCCTTTGTGAATGTGCACTCAGCTATGAAGTCAGCTAACGCTTGGGCTTTAACGGCCGATCTAGCTTTGTATTGCAGCCCGTATTGTTCGTGCTCGATAGCCCAAATTAGCATTCTTCCTGAAGATTCAGGTTTTCTGAAGATTCTTCTCAACGGCTGATCCGTGGGTACAATGACGGGGTGGGCTTGGAAGTATCGATCCATCTTTCGCGTGGCTTGCACTAGAGCGAGTGCTATCTTCTCGATAGGAGCGTATCGCAGTTTGGCATCTTTCAATATGTGACTCACGAAGAATACAGGACGATGCACGTGCCCTTCGCTTCGCACAAGGACGGCGCTGACTACCTCGTCAGCTATTCCCAAATATAGATATAGTTCATCGCCGGGCTCAGGCCTCGTCAGCACTAAATCTGATGATAGGTAAGCTTTTAGTCCTGCAAACGCTTTCTCACATTCCTCTGTCCATCCGAAGGGAGCCTTGTTGCGGATTACTTTGAAGAAAGGCAAGCATCTCTCGCCTTGCTTAGATATGAATCGCCCCAACGCAATGATGCGCCCGGTTAACTTCTGTATCTCTTTGACAGTTCGTGGGGATATCATATCCTGGATGGCTTTTATCTTTGACGGTTTGGGTTGGATGCCCTTCCGGCTGACCAAATAGCCCAAGAATTTTCCCGTTCGGAATGCAAACATGCACTTCCGCGGGTTTAGCTTCATCTTGTGCTTTCTCATCACATTGAAAACTTCTTCCAAGTCAGCGAGGTGTTCTCTGAAACTCTGACTTTTGATTAGGATGTCGTCTACGTAGGCCTCTACATTTCTCCCGATTTGATTTTCAAAAACTTTGTTTGCCATACGCTGAAATGTTGCACCAGCATTCTTTAGCCCAAACGGCATTGCAGTATAGCAGTATGTAGCCCTAGGAGTGATGAAGGCAGTTTTTTCTTCGTCCTCTACGGCCATAGGGATTTGGTGATATCCGGAATTCGCATCTAGGGAGCTTAGATAAGCATACCCAGCTGTTTGATCGACTAACTGATCTATTCGCGGAAGGGGATAGCAGTCCTTGGGACAGGCATTATTTAGGTCAGTAAAGTCGATGCACATGCGCCAGTCCCCGTTAGGCTTTGGGACTAACACAGGATTAGCTAGCCAGGTCGGGTACTGGACTTCTCGAATGAACCCCGCCTCTGTGAGCTTTAGCAACTCCTTTTCGATGGCTGCTATCTTTTCCGATGAAAAAGCACGTCGCCTTTGTTGAACAGGCTTGGCGTCAGGACTAACGTTCAGCCGGTGTTCTGCGACCTTCCGAGAGATTCCGGGTATGTCTGCTGGTTTCCACGCAAACTCTCCCTTGCATTTCCTCAACAGTCGGATTAATTGCGCGTTCTCTTCAAAGCTTAATTTCTCACTGGCTAAGAGATTCGTTTCACTATCCTTACCGATAGGGATTGATACCATCTGATCTAGCGGCTGAGTGCGCTTTTCTTCTTTTTCATCGAAAGGGTCGTCTGCCACGCAAACGTAGCGGTCACAACTCCTTTGAGTCATAAGCAAGTAGCATTCGGCTGCCAGCTTTTGGTCCCCTTTGATTGAGACCACGCCGTCCCATGAGGGATATTTCATCCGCAGGTGTTTTTGAGATATGGCCACTCCAAAACGATTAAGGAAGGGTCGCCCCAAAATGGCATTATACGGTAACGTTAGGTCTACGACCAGAAATAGTAGCTCTTCGGAGCGTTTGGATGTGTCTTCTCGGAAGTACACCGGCAGGGATGTTATTCCGGCTACCGGAATCGGTACTCCATCAATCCCAATAATTGGCCTCGTGCAAGACGATAGCTCACCGTCAGGTCGTTTCATCAAGTTGTACGCTTCCAATGAAAATAGATTCACTGCACTCCCGTTATCGACAAGGGTCCTTCTTACCCCATGACTTCCAATGACGGGCGTTACAACCATCGCGTCATTATGCGGGAAGACGATGCCTTTTTCGTCCTCCTCTGAGAAAGACAATATCATTCTGTCTAAGGCACTTATCGCCTCGATTTTCATTTACGCGCTCTCCCGTTTGCGCTTTTCTCCGGGGTTGGGCGTTTGCGGCATAATTTCCTCGCAATAGGGTGCTCCCCCCGCAATGATATTTATCATGGGCATTTGGTCGCTATCGATAGCGAGCGCTTCTCTATTTGGCCCGAGGGGTACTGCGTTAGCCCCTGTAGCGTGCGAGGGCGCTTGCCTCTGCTCAGTTGTATTTCCAGTTGGGTTATTTCTGGCTTCCTCCCTTGCCTTTGTGGCAAATTCCCCAAGGTAGCCCTCTTCGACCAATCGCTCTATAGCCGATTTTAACTCTCTGCATACATCTGTTGAATGTCCCTTGACCTTATGGAATTTGCAGTATGCGTTTTCTCTTCCTCCCATGATTACTCCTGGTTTCACGGGAGCTGGGTAACGGATGGGCAAATTTCTCTGTTGGACTATTGCTAAGATCTCCGCCCTTGGGAGTATGAGAGATGGGAGGTCAGGATCGTATATCCGGCCCTTTGGCGGATCCGTTTGCTTCCGAGTGGGGGACCCTCCAGGTCTTCCTTTTGAGAAATTGCCTCTCTGCCGGTTAGAGGTCTTAGTATTATGTTCTTTCCACTGCCCGGGATCCTCGGTGGGTTTAGCGTCTGGGGCGTTGCTGTTCAAGACGTTAGGGGCCACATATGGGTCCGCCGGCATGCCTCAGATCCATTCTCTGTTTTCTTCCTCTTCCATTCTCGCATAGTTATGTGCTTTCAGTCTCAATGCATCCAGGGTCGTTGGGGGGTCCACCGTTAGCGTATCTTTCAGTTTACTGTATCGACAATTGCGTTTCAGGGCCTCAATCGCAAAATCGATAGTGACCCCTGGCGTTAGGGACATTTCAAGATCAAATCGACCTAAGAAGTTGTTCAACGATTCCTGTGGTTTTTGATGGATATCAAACAGCGCAGCTGCTGACTTTCTGATAGGAATAGCCGTGCTAAACCGACTTTTGAATTTTTCTTCCAACTGAGAAAAATTATCGATAGACCCGGTGGGGAGCCCTTCGAACCATAGACGTGCCACTCCTGACAACGTCATTACGAAAATTTGACACAATGCTGCATCACTGCGCGTTTGGAATTGCACGAAATCCTTCACCTTATTGAGGTGAGAAATGGGATCTTTTGTGCCATCATATGATTCTGCTGGGAGTTTTACATGTCGATGGACTCTGTGGTGCCTGACACGGTAGCTGAACGGATGACCCACGTTAGCATCGGGGATCCTACGAGGAGGACGCTGATGTGGAATTTCAGCGTCGTATCTGGGATTTTGAGGGTCATATTCCTGATGTCTCCTAGGAGATCGGCTACGGCTCCTTGGAGTTCGAGCTCGTCGACTTCTGCTGCTAGATCTCTCGCTGTATCTAGGAGATGGATCTCTTACTATATCTCCCCGTCGATCATTCCAGGGCTCTCTATACTTGTCACGCTGGCGGACTGCTTCGGGGATAGAGATTCCTCCCCTGTATTGTCCAGAATGGTCGGCAGGTCCGCGCGTGAATGGTGGGACGTTTATGGGGGCCAAAGGGAAAGGTAAGGAGGACGGAAGTGCCCTAGACTGTTGGGGTGATAAGGGTCATTCGTTGACAATGGACGGGGTGAAAATTACTTGGGAGGACACGCCAGGTCTAGAGGTATGAGGAGTAAATCCAGCAGCCATCTCTGTCAGCTGATCCAGTTGAGCTTGGAGAGCAGCTATTGAATTCACGAAAGGGTTGTCCGGTTCTCCTATCATAGATCTCCCCGCTTGGGGGGTAGGATGGCTAGTTCCTGCTATATGGGAGAAGGGAGAGCAAATCTGGAATGTAACTTCTTCTGAACTTGACCCGCGAGAAAGATCTAATTCTCCTGCAGTGACGTCCTGCCCTGGGGTGGGGGCATCAGAGGTAACGAAGGGAAACAAGCGTCTGCGGGTGTTGTATGGGACGTTGGAAGTTCGGGACAGCGCTGGATCTGACTCTGAGGCCATAATCCTTCTAGCTTCGGGGAGGAGGAGCTTGGTTATTAAGGATGCTCACTTAATAGAACCAAAGCTCTCAATGAAAGCACCAATTTGATAATAATTTGTCTTCTGCCGAAGGATGTATGGCGGAGCAGCTCTTCTCAGATCAGTGTGCGCGACGGTCCACAGTACCTGCAATGCGCCGGAGGGGGTCTCCGGCGGAAACACTCCGATGCTTAAGTCAGTAGGTGTACTAAAATTGGCAGAGTTTTGGCTAGTCAAGTCCGCTTACCTGCCTCCTTTGTGGGGGAGGTATTTATAGAATAAATGGGGTGTTCCCGCCCGAGTAAATGGGTACGGAGCTATCGCTCGCGTTAGGGTCTGTGATTCGCCCTTATCGTGATACGCTACCTTGGCGGTAGGTGTTTAGATAGATATTGCCGCGGTAGGATAATGGCCGGAGCGTTAATCCTGACGCGTGGTTTCCTCTGGGGTGAGATAACTCCTTGAGCCAAGCAGGAGGTCCGTGAGAGGAGCCGGTAGGGCCCCGTTAGCCTTTGTAGCGTTAGCCTTTGGGGAAGGTAGCAATCTTGTCTCTACCGTGGTGGTGCGAAACAGTAGCTATGCCTCTTCCCACCGGGTGATAGACGAAAATACCCTTTCTTTTAGGTGGATTGTTATCAGATACTTAAATATTTATATTTACTCGATACAATTGGATTATCATGTTGGATTAGTCTATCGTATTATTGTGTGGTATTGTCAATAAATTAGATTGATTTTTTTTATCTATTAATTTTGACTGAAATTCAACCAAATTTGCAGGTATCTGAGGGTACTCGCGGGTAATCCGCGAGTACAATTACTCTTCCTTTAACGCCCCGTATGGATGTGGGTGCGGGTATGGATTACCCGCAAATTTGCGTGTGCGGGTATGAACAGTACTTACCCACCCCATTGCCATCCCTACAAAATTGGGTCTTTCTACAATGCTGGTACCACTGAAATGGGTTTCGTGCCAATTTAGGTGACTTTTTTTATTTGTTCATCAATTTAGTCCTTGTATATGTATTTTTTTTCAATTAGCACGCTAATTGATTAATTTAACGCTTGTATTTGTAATAGATTTTCGAACAAATCTCGAAATGATTAATTTATTCCCCTTGATTTTTTTAATAACTTCTAATTGTTGATTAATTTAGTCCCTATACATAAAAGTTTTCCAATCGAACCCGTAAATGATTAATTGAGTCTCGTGTTAGTAAAAGATTTTCAATCAAACCTCTATATGATTCGTAAAAAACTTCCAATCAAACCTAGCGCCGAGTTTAATTTAGTCCCTATATTTGTAAAAAAAATTCAATCAAACTTCTATATGATTAATTTAATCCATATATTTATAAAATATATTCAATTAAACTCCTAAATAATTAATTTAATTCTCAGTAAAAGTTTTATGATCAAATTTAAAACACAAAACGGGACCCAAAATGCTAGTATGAATATAGAGTAGAGATAGCGGGTCGTGGCTAGCTAATATGAAGTCGGCTAGGCAAGAACAAAAGCACCAAACTATGATGTTGACAACCACAAAGCAGTTTTAGGTGACAAATTTAGTCCACTTTTTGACTTGCTTTTTGATAATCACGTCTCTTTTTTCTCCCTTCAATTGAATTTATATTGCAACTAGTAATTAAGCAAGTTTGGATCATCATCCTTTCCAGCTATCCCTTCCCTTATCTAACACTTAAAATTAACCACCAACCAGCACCAAACCTACTATTACTATTTTGTTAGCTCTGGCCTTGCACTTAAAGAAAAGAATAGAAGCCCAATTCTTGTAATCATTTTTATATTGGATAAGTTATACGTTAAACATTTATAGGCATGGTGGTTGATGTTGGGTCTCCTGGGTTGTTAAATTCCTACCTATAACCTATAGCTTGCCCTGTTTCTGTTTTCTTTTAATACCATAAATTTACCATAATTTTTGCTATATATATATATGTGATAAGCTATCAAGAAAGTAGAATTCAAGAAACCCAATTGCAAGAAAACCAAGAAACGAAAATGAGTACAGCAAGATTTATCAAGTGTGTAACTGTTGGAGATGGAGCAGTAGGGAAGACATGTATGCTCATTTCCTACACCAGCAACACCTTCCCCACTGTACGTTTTGATTCTTTCTTTTTCCTTTTAAATTTCCTGTTTTGTGTTCTGAATTTTGATCTTGGAATGTTACAGCATTCTGTTTTTTCCCTACTTGATTGGGTTTTTGTGCAGGATTATGTGCCCACAGTTTTTGACAATTTCAGTGCCAATGTGGTGGTGGATGGCAGTACAGTCAATCTTGGATTATGGGACACAGCAGGTAAGTTCTGTTCGAGGAATGAATCTCACATCCATTAAAAAAATCAATAATTAGATATATATAACATTAATGAATGACAACATTTCATAAAGCTTAACTCTATCGGAATGTTCCAACATCTCATCGTATCTAAACTCATTGAGTTCATCTCATTTAGCTGGAACTTTTTCTTTCCTGTTTTCTTTTAGGATCAAGATTTAGAGTTGGGAAATGGCATTGATCACTTTAATTGATGGGATGATTATTTGGGATATAATGGCAGGGCAGGAAGATTATAACAGGCTAAGGCCACTGAGTTACAGAGGAGCTGATGTGTTCTTGCTGGCCTTCTCTCTCATTAGCAAGGCCAGTTATGAGAATGTCTACAAAAAGGTTTCTTTTCCTGTTCTTGTTAATCTGTTCATTAATTAAAAGACCTCAAATTTTCGTAGATTATGATCATTTAGACCTCAAATTTCATGTTCAGTGGATTCCAGAGCTGAAACATTACTCACCAAATGTGCCAATTGTGCTTGTAGGAACCAAGCTTGGTAAGCAGATAACTTAAATTCTCTGATTTTAGTCAGAATTTTCCCCCTTTTTTGCTAATGAGTTGTTTTAATTCTGTCTTTGTGTATGGTTAAGTGCAGATTTGCGAGATGACAGGGATTACTTGGTTGATCATCCAGGAACAGCACAAATAACAACAGCTCAGGCAATGCCATGAAAATCCAACTTAAATGAACAAAAGTCAAATTCAATTCAGCAACTCCTAATATTTCTATATTAAATTCATGATGGTAAATACTTTTTATGTAAGCAGGGCGAGGAATTGAGGAAATTGGTCGGCGCAGTTACCTACATAGAATGCAGTTCCAAAACTCAGCAGGTAATGAACTCGAGAAATAATCATCCTTTATTTATAGCAAGTATTACCGAGCTATAAAAGAAATGTTAAGGGTGACCTCATTATTGCAAGATTGTACATGTTAATATTGAAATCACTTATGGATCTAATTGGTTCAATCTTTCTTGCATCATTCCAGAATGTGAAATCTGTGTTTGATAATGCCATCAAAGTTGCTCTACGCCCACCAAAACCAAAGAAGAAACCTCGCATGCCAAGAACATGCGCTTTCCTTTAGTACCACAATATCCCCTTTATTACATATGATTTTTAATTTTTTTCCACAGAAATTATACACTTTTATTTTGGTTCCTCTCCCTCATATGAGTTCGGTCAGGGAGAAATTTCAATGCATGAAATTGTAGTAGTAATTTGTTCTTTATATAGATTGTAAAAGATTATGTTTCGGTTGCTATTCCTCTCTCCATTCCATGTAAAGTGCCGATTAAGACTGAAAAAAAATTCCAACCATGATTTGTAAATGTGTCGTTTCTTTAATTAATATTGGGCGATTTGCAGTATATAGAAAATAGAGAGGAGAGATAATTATTTTTTATAAAAAATACTCTAAAAATTGTACTTAATCATCATTCTGGTCTTTTAGAAAATTGCTAAAAGGATATTTTTTGAAAATGAGAGGGAGTATTATTTACAAGTTACACTAAGGGATCATATTGGCTCCTCCTAGTGGATAATTAAAAAAAGTAGATTAGAAAAATAAGAAGGCAAATGATGATCTAATTAAAAATAGGAATGACAACAGAGTGGTTAGAGCCGGGTTTTGCTTTACCAGCCCCGTCCTCAAAACTCAAAATCCTCCCCATTCCTGCCCCGTTACCCAAATAGGCCGGATACAGGGATTACCCGTCCCCAAAAATTCAACTTTTTATTTTTATTTTTAACAAATGGTTTGTTGGAAATGGACAATATATTTGTTGATTTGGGCTCTAGTGGTAAACTAATATATTGTTTACTAAGGAGACATGGGTTGCTCCCCTCCTCCTTGCCTTTTTATTTTTAAAAGGCCAAAGTAAAAGTTGAATGTTGAACGGGTAGGGGATGGGTATGGGTATGGGGCGGGTACCCAAAGGTCAGGGAATCTTTTCCGATAACGGGACGGTATGACTATCCCATCCCCACCTAGTTCCTAATTTAAAACGGGCAGGGAATTCCCATCTTTTAAAAATATCCGGTCAAACACGGTAAATCTCTCGCCAATTGGGACGGGTAGGGCCGGGTACCCATAAGGACGGTCACAATTAGGTGCAGCAGACTATATATACAGTAATTATCTCTTTCTTAATTATTTGATGGCTGAACTTCACCTAGAAGTGTAACTTGCTGATGAAATCTTACCAAATTAAGTGATGGTGTAAACTATCAAGTACCATGTCCGTTTCTGTCTTGGAGTTGGGATTTTCCCAATTACATCATACATGTAAATCTAGAAATTGACCAACACAAGCCACTTGAGGTGGCTGAATAATTAAGAAACGTATCTCTCTAACAATATTGTCAAACTCGTTCCACTCAACAAATAATTTTTTTTATCGAGTCGAATATATCTCGTATTAGTAGAAAATTAACACTAAAAAAATTGGCAATCAGAGACGGAAATTTCCCATCACAAAACAAAAAATGAAAAAAAAAAATCCATCGAAATTAATAAAACTTGAGAGAATATTTCCTTCCGAAAATTAATTTCAAAAATAATAAACTTGCGACGGAGAATACCTTCACAAACTCTTAACATTTTTGACGGAATTCTCGTCAAAAATCTTTTTCATTTCCTTTTAATTTTTCGACTTAGTGCATTTTTTATACGATCCTTGGTTACCCGAGGTTCGTAGCACGTGAATCCCGATCTAGTTCAAGTCTAGATTTGCAACATGCAGAAGAATAACGCTCTGGAGCGTTTGACCCTGCTAATAACCTGTACTAGCCAACTCAAATCAAGCAAGAAATGATCTTAATTCGAAACCCTAACTTGTATTCAACCTGTGAATACCAACCTAGGTGGAACGACTCAATGAAATGGACTTTCGGTTTTACTTGTTGATCTATTCGAGAGTCCGATCTCAAATAGGAATAAGGTTCAAGATTGAACAATTGAGAGAAAATTCTCTGATTTTTAATTATCAAAATTCGTGGTCCTTTACAATGAAAAAGGTGGCTCCTTTAAATAGGAAACCCTAATCTTTACATTAGAAATCCCACTTCTAATTAAATAATTAACTAAACTAATTATAAATACATATAAAACTAATTTAATTAATTAAAAGTCAGAAGCTTGAAACCCCTTTCTTGACGCAAAACTGCAAAATCCATGGGCGTGATCACGTCCAGGATGGGCGTGATCACGTCGAGCTTCATCCAAGCTCAAACGCCCCCTTCTGTTTTGGGCATGATCACGCTGAGACCATGAGCCAGATTTCCCTTGCGTCTGTTTTGGGCGTCATCACGCCGAGAGTGGGCGTCATCACGCCGAGACCCATCTGCCAAGTTGTCCTCGCCTCTATTTTGGGCGTGATCACGCCAAGACCAGTCTTGGATCGTATCATTCCCTTCTTCTTTGAAAAGATTCGCCCTCGAATCTTGTTCAACACAATTTGTCCAAGAAAGCCTAGCAATTCTACACTCAATGTACACTCGCCATCTCTTGTGCTTCCTTGGTTGTCAAAGGGTATAATCCTCAACACACACATTCTGTGATACCTTGAACAAGTATTCTTGATGGCTCGCTTCATAGGATAAGACCCTTACAAGTCTTGGCTCGGTCTCTACATGAACCTTGTTGCTATTCACAGTAAAAGCTTATTGCTTGTGTGCCAATGAGCCCTTTATTGCTCTATTTCCTTTCTCTCCCTCTTCAAAATGATTCGTCCTCGAATCGTGCACAATGCAAGAGAAAAGAAACACAACCTCCATGGAAAATACATCGATACGAGCAATACTATATGGCACATATGCAATCTCGACTCTCATCAAAGGAATACCATAGTCAACACTCATACGAATAGTATATGCTTCTGCAATAAGAAACGTACCATGACATATTGACTGATCCATGCACTTAACTAGAGCAACCGTCGCACTATGACCAACCTTGGTACATATGTCGTCAAACCATCCATGAACTTGATCAAAGCGTCGATCAGTCTCATGGGTTTTTGGAGGTCGGCTCAATGCATCTCTAAGGTCATCTTGTCCATGGCCCCATCCATATTCATACCTTGACCGAGAGAGCGTCGTTTCACTTGTGATACTTAACACTCTTGGCACCCTCAACCCTTCTTTTTGTTCACTTACTTCTGCCTCCTTTTGTACGCTCAAGTCAAGTGTTTTTGCATCATCATGCTTTTCGGCTCCTTGTGTACAAGTCACTTGGCCATCAGTTTCCATATCGCGCTTCGTCATCTCATTATACGTCTCGGTTTTAGCTATCAAACCAACTAGATCTTTCCTCCTTTCAACCTCTCTCCTTTCAACCTCTTTTCTAAGGAGGTTAGTTAATTCTTTCAACGATATTCTACTCAAAGCTTCATTCGACATTCCTGAAATTCACAACATAAACAAACAAGCATAAAGTTGTCCTAAGAACTAGCACTCACTCACGTATTTACTCTCGTGTTTAATCTCTCTAATGCTCTCACAAATTCATTGACTTCGTCTTGGTAATATTTCTCAATTGTCCCTACACTCAAATCGTTATAGACAGACTCGAGAATTTGAAGAAACGCTTCCAATGACTCAAGGAAAACTAGTTTCGAAAGAATTTTAGATGCACAACAAACGATTTAATTGCAATGAACAATCAATCAAATAGTTGTTGGGCTGGAGTAGAAGAGATTATATAGGCAGAATCAAAGAAAGGCACAAATGACTCAAGAGTACTCAAACAAGTTCACAAACCGTGAATGATGTGATTGAAACGTTAAAGTGTGTGCGGTTGTCAATTTGAACTTATCCTTTGATTCCGATATCCGATGTCAATAATTCGTTTTGCTCTACAAAGCTAACACATTGAAGTATTCTGTATTTTCTTTTCTTTCTTTTCTATTTTGAATACTTCTCTTCTGTTTTGTATTCGAAATCATTTTCTATTTTGAATTTTTTTTTTACTCTTTGGACGAAACTAAACAACAATTAAAATAAAGACACTTTGGATTCTTTTTTTGACTCTTTTTCTTGACACTTTGGGGACAGATTATTGTATTTAAAAGACACTACAAATCGCATAATGATTTGCACACACAAAGACGCAAACTTGATCTAGAACTCTAGATCGACTTGACACACAAATAACTAACACATGGGACGCAAGGAGATTGATTTAGATCGGGTAGAAGAAAAATCGATCTCAATAATTGAAAAAAAATAAAAACAGTAAAGGATAGATTGGATAGTTACCAAACTTGAACGCCTTTGCTCCGCTACCAACTGATACGATCCTTGGTTACCCGAGGTTCGTAACACGTGAATCCCGATCTAGTTCAAGTCTGGATTTGCAATGATGTGGAAGAATAACTCTCTTGAGCGCTTGACCCTACTAATAACCTGTACTAGCCAACCCAAATCAAGCAAGAAAGGATCTTGATTCGAAACCCTAACCCTGTATTCAACCTGTGAATACCAACCTAGGTGGAACGACTCAATGAAGTGGACTTTCAGTTTTACTTGTTGATCTATTCGAGAGTCCGATCTCAAATAGGAAAAAGTTTCAAGATTGAACAATTGAGAGAAAATTCCACATCGTTGCAAATCATGTCATGCCCTCGACATGATCACGCCAACATCAGAAGCATACAACCCCCTCCGTTTCGTTCTCGACGTGATCACGTCACGCCCTCGACGTGATCACGTCCTAGCAGTTCAGAGTTTGCGCCAAAAAGGGAATTTTCTGGATTAATAACCTTGTCTATACTCTAAGAGAGAGGTTGCATGAGTGAAATGGTGTCCTCATCAAAGTGTTAAAAAGCTACCTTTACATCTGCGGGTACGAGAAAGGGATTTTAGGCCACCATTATGTTATTTTTGATATATAGGCCAGTAACACCGGTATTTACCATGACACCTATATAAAGTTTTTCATGTACATACAAAACTTTTTTTTCGATTTGTCTGAGTGTCTTCTCTACCCTTTCGATATGAAAATAATCTTATTTGAGCATGATCGAGACCCTAAATAGGGTGCGTTTCCAAGCATAATTTTAACATTTTATCGATTATCCAAACTCGAACATGAGACGAGGTTATTATTCCTCCAAGACATTCATTCTGAAAATCAGTGTTTTGCACAAAAGTTGTATAATCAGTGGGTTGGGTTTACTTGTTTTGAATGAATTTTCTTGTTTTATTTGCTATTTGTTATTTGTGAGTTACTTGTGCGTCTTAGTTCCTCATTCTCTAATTTGTTTATTTTCTAATCGTTTTCTTTGCATTTCATTCAAATTGATACTTTATTAGATTTTTGAAGGTTATAAGGTGACACTTAAAAATTACGCGTAATATTATTTTCGGTCTTGCATTTGTTTAAAAGTTCCAAATAACACCCTATATTAATAAAAAGTCGGTTTAAGTTTGTTAGTCCATATGCTCTTTATGTTGCTAGCATAATAAAATATCTATTTATCGAAAGAAAAAAAACATCTTACATAATCAAAATCACAAATTACACCATAAGTTTGTTTAATTCGCCTCAATTAACACCCTTATAAAATATCCAGAATTAATATTTTTTCCAGACTTAAAAATGAAATTATTTTCCTACATATTACCATATTTTCTTTCGTGAATTTATATTATTAAAAAATTCACACCTCCCTTTCCTCCTCCCTTACCCTTTTAGTCTTCTTTTCCTTTACCTGATCACCCCCTGCCCAAAAATGATAATAAGCCTATAAAATAACCTTCACGCATTTTCCACTTGATGATTTTTTTATATTTAGCTGACGAATAAAAAAAGAGCCATCATAAAAAACAAGAAGTTGCCAATTTGGTATCCTCCCTATAGGCTAGAAGTGTTAATGGGTGCTCGTCAGGACCTATTTTATAGCTTCCACAAGGAAAAGGGTCATGGTACGGAAGAATGCAAGTCATTGTAGATGGCCATTCATCGGCTGATTGAGGAGGGACACTTAGGGGAGTATGCGGTCAGGACCAGAGCAGAAGCTCCTGATAACCGATTGAGCAATAACCGTGGAGATGACGGGAGGATGGTAGCTTCCGGGTCCGCCGCAGCGGAGGTACGGAGAGATAAGGGTAAGGAGGTATTGACGGCCTCCCTAGATGAATTCTCCATGATCAACTTGATAACGGGAGGCACTCAATGCCTTGAGGAACCCACTATCGGTGGGAAGAGGAAGCGCGATGAGTTCTTAAAGGAAGATGCCAGTTTTGGGCTCTTGGACTGAATGACTATATCTTTCTTGGAAGAGGATGAGCAAAGGGATGATGATGGAAGAAATCATGGTATCATCCTTCATGGAGGAGCAACTTTCTCTGTGCGTCCATGAGACGGCAACCGACTGGCGTACCTGGGTAGTTGATTATCTCAAGCATAATAAATTGTCAGAAGATGCAGTGGAGAAGAAAGAGGCCCTCAAACGGGGAAGAAAATACACGTATTATGACGGAGAGCTCATCCGTCGGTGGTTTTCTCATCCGGCAGCCAAATGTATATCCGAGGCAGAAGGCCTGTACATGCTCAGAGAAATCCATGAGGGTGTATGCGGAATACATGTTTTTGGGAACATGATGGTCGTACAAGTACTTCGCACGAGGTTTTATTGGCCAACCATTCGGAAGGATTATGACAACTTTGTTCGTACATGTCGAAAGTGCCAGGAATTTGCAAAGATTCCCTGAAAACTTGTCACAGAGATATCGACACTCATCAGCCCTTGCCCTTTCGCCAGATGGGGGATTCACATTCTAGGTCCTTTCCCGAAAGCTAAACCCTAGCTCAAATTCTTCATTGTAGCGGTGGATTACTTCACCAAGTGGGCCGAGGCAAAGGCCATCCCTATTATCACAATAGAAAAAGCCTAGCATTTCTTCCAGAACTAAGTCATCATGCGATTCGGTGTTCCCTAAATCCTTATCAGTGATAACGGAACACAGTTCACCAGTGTATATTTTCAGGGACGCTGTTAGGAGCTTAAGATCGGGCAAAGGTTTTCCTTAGTCGCTGATAGTGTGTGTCTTGAGCATGAGTTTCTCCTTTATTTTGGCCTTTTCTTGGGCATGATACTGCTGAATTGCCTCTATTTCCATCTTTATTGTAGATGAGTGCCAAAAGGAAGAAATGAACGAAAGCATGCGGTTTTGGGATTCCTTGGACTTCGTAGCATCAAGGCCTAGAAGATCGAAGTGTCGTCGTGCCCTGGATGCTAACCAGACCAGAGAGCCGTTTATAACCCATGACACTTCTGCATCAGTTCTTAATCAAAGCCAGAGAGAAACATTCCCATTGATTTGCACGGGATTCCTTATGTCTCTAGAAGATTCCATGCGCATCTAGAATATTCCTAAAATATTCCCTAGCTGCTGATCATATTGTATTGCCCTAGATGCTGATTTTATCATCGTGCCCTCGACGTCGTGCGCTTCCAGAATATTCTTAGAATATTCCTTTTCGGACCAAAGAGCCTTCCTCCGTGTTTTTGCATCTCTTTAGCTGGATTTTGTCATTTTGTAGTCCCTTAGCTAGATTTTGTCCTCTTGTGGGCAAGAGGGTATTTAAACCTCTAGTTTTTAGGGTTTTAGGACATCTTGTAAATATTTTCTACTTTCTTCTTTTGGGAGCCGCCTCTTTTTCTCTCCTCATCCTTTTGGGTGGTGGCTGAGACCTCTTCATCCAGCAGCCGTTGTAATTAACCGAAGCTTTACTCCTCTTGGTAACATTTATTAGTTTTCTTCTTCTTGTTCTTCTTCTTTTATGCAATCTTTCTTTTCCTATTTTGTTTATTTGTTTTGTGGTATGAGTAGCTAGATTCTCCCTTCTTAGTAGAGGTATTTTGAGGGTTGCATAAGGGTAGTTAAGAGGCCAAATCGTTCTTCATATATTCTTATTGTTGTGTTTGTTTGTTTGTCGGTTTCTTGTTAATTCGTCTAGAGCAAGATAGTAGTCTGGCCAACTAATAACTAATCCTAGATGATTAATGCCATCCTAGTAGCGATAACGTCAACGTGAGGCTATTAGGAGAAGTAGACACCTAGGTGGAGTCATCGCAATAGAGTCTTCCATCTAGGGCAAGCAACCGATTAGGGTGTTGCCGCGAGTCTAACAAGCTGAGAGGTATCATGCCCTAGATGTGTCTTACTTTTACTTCATGGGAGTTTTGAGTATTGCCTCCCCGCATTCGTGCCTGGGGGGACGGCAAAACGTCAAGGCTACCTCATATGTGGAAATAGGAGGTAGCTCATCTTAAGAAGGTAAGTAGGGGGTTTAAGTGGAAACTTGGCCCCTATAGCATGTCTATGACATAGGAATAGAATATTTATGCGTCGATGATTGGCTAGGCCTAGACGCAACCTGAGAATGTCCTTTGCTAAGATCTCTTCTCTTATGTCTTTATTTCTGTATTTGATTTCTGTTTGCATGTCTTGCCCTTAATTTCTATTTGCATGTCTTGCCCTTGATTTCTATTTTTATTAATTGTCTTGTTAGCAGCTATCTCTATCTTGGTTAACTAGATTAACCAACCAACCCCCCCCCCCCCCCCATTGTTTCTTTTATTGTTTTACTTTGAATCTGGCCTTGTCTAGTGTATGTCTTCACCATTCTCTATGGATCGAACCTCTTGCCACTGTCTTCAATCTTTTTTGTTGCATGTCATAACTTGTAATTATTTTATCGTACCCTCAACAAGCACCGATCAAGCGGCTCTAGGGTTGCCCATTCTGTCACCTAACCCGATAAGTGCCCACCCGAGTGTCGCTGCTGTTGATCAGTAAAGTCATGTTGCTCCATAGCATCAATTGAGTTCTAATCAACCGACTCCTTCTATTGGTCCGTCTTCTTCTTCCCCTCCTGCTCCTCAACCGTCTACCTCTCTTACAGAATTGCACTTCATTCCGGGACCGCCGACTTCCTTTTCGTTTATCTTTGATGATCAGATTTGGGGCACAAGCCTTAATTTTAATGCACAGCTCTTCGCAAGCCTCGATGGTGCCTCTACTCATTAGTTGAACTTGAGGGGGTTTGGGGTTGAAGGTTGCCGATCTCTAGGGCTACGGAAACCTAGCGCCCGCAGTGTGGCTATGTCTTCTTACTTCCCGGAGTTGGTGACGACTCCATCAGATAGGGAGTTTTTACACTAGATGGCCCTCAGTACTCAATATGCCCAAGTCCGTAGTAGTCTCCTTGGCGCCTTCTGTCAGTTTCAATACCTGATGGAGTATAGTGACCAGAAGCTCAAGAAGGTTACTAGCGAGCTGAAAGAAGAGAGGGTCATACTCAATCGCGTCGTAGTAGAATACAAATGCTACCGGGCGGAGTTGGCGATAACTGTTAGTGAGAAGGAGACTAAGAAAACCAAGACTGGGGAGCTGTCAGAGCTCAGTGGGAGGCTCCAATCGGAGCTGGAAGCCGACAGCGCTGAGCTAGCCATGGTGAGGGCTGATCTGGCCCCTGTGAGGGCCGAACTGGTGGCGGAGAAGGCTGCCTTGGTGGCCGAAAAGGAGAGATCTTTCGGATTGCACCAAGAATTACTAGATAAGTAGAAGGAACTTGCAATAGTTCCAAAGAAGATAACTTAGTGGTGGAACAAGACTTTGGATGTCCTAGTGGATGCTTTCTTAGAGCATTATGGGGAAACCAACTTCAATCTGAAAGACCTTGAGCCCTACGTTGCCTGACATATTGGCGGCCATTGATGAGAGTAAGTTTGGGGCAGGGTCGAGTGACGACCAAGCGAAAGCAACGGATGAGAACCAGGCCCCTCCGGCTTCTCTTGTTTAGTCTTAGTTTTTTCTTTTGAACTTGTAGATGCCGTATGGCTCTTGCTTAATGAACTCTTTCCCTAAATTTTATAAGTGTTTTGAGCTTTTTTCTGTTCGAATTTCCTGCACCGTTAGTCATAACATGCTAATTGGGATGCCTCAATTACCATTTAGGTAATAACATGCTAACCGAATAACTGAAAGTTGTCGTTAGATGTCTTAATAACTTAGTTAAGTATGATAGCAATACTCCAACGAAAAAAATGAAATAAAGAAAATATGTCGCAACCATGTTACCATTTTCGTTTAGTTCTGCATTGTTACCGGATGGCTTTCGTATGGCTGCATAATGCATCCAAAGAGAATTGATTTCTTTTATTATTGGTTTCGAATTGATGACTGGGATGTCGAGCCCGTCAAAAATAAATAAGAGTTATAACTTGCTACTAAGAACAAATAGTTTGTAGATAGTAGTAAGAGGATCGAACCAGAGAGAGTTAAGGTACAATTATTGTGTATACTTGTAAATGTCAGTGATGACACTTAGGTGAAAAGTGGGGTTTTGTATTATCACTAAAACTAATTAAAATAACAGAACTGTCTTGGCCAAGAATAGCAATCTTGGTCAAGAAGTCGGATTAAGAGATTTAGATCAAATACGAGAGTAGCTTTCTAGTAGAGGCTGGCGAGCAATTAGACATGAGATGTGATCATCGACACAAAGATAATCATCTCCAATCCACAAAGTTACTATAGGATCAAGGTATGCTTATAACCCTTGCTTTCCTCCTATATCAACACCACCTCAAGTATGCTTAGAGATGATGCCTTACCAATCAGCACCTTGTTGGTTAAAGAGTTTACAGAGTTAGCAACTAGTTTCAGTCAATTACACCTCTGCGGTGCGTTCATCCTCAATGGCTTAGGGGAAGACAACTCCAAAGTAGTATCCTCGGTTGTCAGTCGGGACTTGATCTAATTAACCTCTTACCCTACCATTTCTTGGATATACCCAGTAGCGCGTAGGAGTTTACTTCAATCTTCTTGGTCGATAATCCACAGCCAAGAAGAATAACGGTTGTAAGATTTGTTCAATCCTAGAGTGATCAATTCTAATACCAAATAGAAACGCGTTAAGAATAAGTGCAGAATCAATTAAATGCAGACATAGAGATTGATAAGAACAATTAGGTCTCATGCATATTCAAGCTCACGCCACAAAAATGCCTATACTAAGAAGACAAATATTAGCTACACATACTCGTAATCGCAAGCAAATAAATATATATTAAGATGATAAAAATCCTTCGTTTCCGAAGGAGCAAGAGTATGTGAAAGATAAAACCCGAAGAAGAGTTTCAGCTAAGAGCAACCACCATGACAAATCCTTAATTCGATCTCCCTTGCTCTCAACCCTAAAGAGGGTATTTATTTTCCTAAGAAAATAACTGATTGCGAAAATTAAGGGAAATCCTAATTAAGATAAAATTGTATTTAAATGCTCTCCTCCTCACAAAGGAAATAAGATCATATCAGATCGGCGAGGGCGCGTCCAAATTAGCCCATGATTAACGCTCTAGATCGTCAGGGCAGGGATATCTTCTGCCAGCGCCTCAATCGCTATCTGTTCCGAAAGTTTTGTTCGTTAGGTGAGGGATTGATCAAGAAAGAGTGTCTTGGCCAAGATAGAGGCTCATTCTCTTGGTCCAGAATGTTGGACCAGGAAGTAAGTTGCTCCAAAAGCGCCCAAAAATCATGCGCAAATCTTCCTTTTTGCTATTCTCCTTTGAAATGTTGTTCCTTACAATAGTCGAATATTTCTCAAAGAAACCAATAGCATACCATTCGGAATAACAAGAGAACAGGTGGTAAAAACTACTATAATTAAGCTCAATCAAACCCCCACACACTTATATCATGCTTGCCCTGAAGTATACTGACTCGAGACACACAAAAGCAAAATAAATAAAACACACAAAAAGATAAGAATCAGAGTGCTTCTGCAGTTAACTATTCATCTCATCACATATAATGCTTTGAACAAATCATTCCACGGTGATAACACATTTCATGGTCTCGATTTTATCCTCTTTTCTAGCCCTTTCGGGGGCTTGAACTTGCTATTTGACCCTTATTCCAATTTTATTTGCAGATTAGCATAAAAAGAGGAAAAAGATCGAAAAGAAGCAATTTTGGAGCATTTATGAGGATTTCCAGTTTCAAGGCCTAGAAGACCAGAACGTTGTCAAGACCTCGACGCGAACCAGACCAGTGCACTGTCTCAAGGCCTCGACAGTTTTGCATCTTCCTTAGAACGAAATCAAAGAGAAGCATCTTCAAAGATCCGCACGGGATCCCATGTGCTTCTAGAAGGCATCAGGCGTGTTAGGAATCCGAGAATATTCCTTTTGCAAGGACATGTGCTATCACGTCCTCATTGCTCCTTTCTCTCCCCTTAGCTATTTTGTCTCCTAGCTAGGCTTAGGCTATATAAGCTTAGCTTTAGGGTTTTTGTTAGGACGACTGTCCTAGGATATTTTCTTACATCAATTTCAGCTCTTATTTTCTGAGGATCTTCTCCTCTTGTCATCAAGAACAACCTTTGTTTCGGAGCAAGCTTTCTCCTTGATTATTAATTAATCTATCGGTTTCCTCTACTCCCTTTTTATTCTCTTTGTTATTGCATGAGTATTAATATCTACTGTTTATATTATAGTATGAGTATCTAAATACCTCCTTCTTAGTGAAGGGTGTTTCAAGGGTTGTAGGGTTCGGCTAAGAGGTCTAACGCATGCTTAATATATTCTCTTGTGACACGTGATTGTTTACTGTTTTAATTCCATGCTTATCTAGAAATGTTAAGAGCTTGATCAACTATTAGTATTTTTGCATAAGTAATGTCATTTCTAGAGTTATACCTGACGCGAAGCCCTAGAATAGTAGTTGACACCTAGCAGAGGCAGCCCGAGAGGCCTCTGTTTAGGGGTAAACAGTTATCTAGGGTATGGGATACGGGTCTGACGAACCGAGCTATCGCGCCCTAGATTTGTCTTACCTCCCCTTCATGGGCGTTCTGAGTTTGGCCTCCCCGCATTCATGCCTGGGAGGATGGCAGAATGTCAAGGTCACCTCATATGTGGAAACGGGGGGTGACTTTTATCTAAGAAGGTAAGCAGGGGACGCGACATGGAAACGCGGTCCCTATAGCAGGTCTGCACATGATTCTGGAATATTTTTGTACCAATGACTAGGTAACCTAGTAAACAACCCAAAGGAAAACCTTTCGCTAAGATCTCTCCCTATCTGATTAACAACTCCTTTATTACTTTTCTGGCCCTCGATCTGTTTATATTTCTTGCCTTGGATTATATCTTATTTTCGTGCCCTAGATAATTACTTTACAATTCTATCTTGTTAGCTCCCATACTCTGCGTTGATTAATTCATTAATCAACATAAACCCCCCTAGTGTTACTTGGTTTGGATCTGTTGCATATTACCTTGTCATACATCTTTATTAATGTTTTATTCCTTCAATCTCTGTGGTTCGACCCTGTCTTGCCCTGTACACATTAATTTGTGCATCTAGGCACCAGGAAAATATTAGTATATTTGAGTGACCATCAAATTTTGGCGCCATTGCCGGGGATTGAACGGTACTAATTCTGTTTTTGTTTTTGTATGACCAGGAGATCTGCCCCCGATCTACTCCCTCTAGACCTCAAGTTGACTAGAACAGAAAGAGGACTTCGTAGGCAAGCCCGGGGAACATCTGCCCATCGTAGAGTAATTCCACATCCTGCCCTCAATGGATCCCATTCCAATCTGGCTGAACAGGAACACCAGTTTTTCGTAGATCTAACCTTCAACCATCATGACCCCGACAACCCCATACCAGCCCATTTCGATTTCCCAGTAATGGAAGACCTTGACAACCATGACAATCGCGAGCGTCGTGAGAACCTACCACCACCACCCCCAGATCAACAAACCATTGATAATTTCCATGCAACCCCCGATATGACAAGCAACTGTATTGACTAGCCTAACGTCCCTCATGACTAGACTCTGAAGTCAGTCGTGCTTCATCATCTGCCTACTTTCCGGGGGGTCGCCAAGGAAAATGCTCTTCGTCATCTCCAACAGCTCCACTCTATTTGCGAGGCCATGAAACCTGCCAACGTTAGCAATGAACAAGCCAAGCTGCGCACATTCCAGTGGTCTCTCAAAGATGATGCCCTCGACTGGTATTATGACCTTCCCGCAAGATCTATTCGTTCTTGGGCAGAAATGTCAAAAATCTTCACCGAGAAGTAATATCCGACTTCTATCTCCAACACTACGCGCAAGCAACTCGTCTCCATAGTCCAAAAGAAAGAGGAGACTCTAGCCCAGTACTATGAGAGGTTTCAGAAGATGCAATCTAGCTATCTATCCCACAACCTTACTGAGCACGCCCTTGTTCAATATTTTTGTGAAGGCCTCAAATCTCATGATAAAGTGTTGCTCAATGCAGCTGCCAACGGATCCTTGACTGCTCTCACCCCAACAGCCGGTCGAGCAACAATAGAGCTCATGGCCAAGAATGCCTCTAATGACCTTGCCAACAATCCAGGCCAGGATTTCCAAGTGGCTGCCTTACAGAATCAGATATCATCTCTCACGGGGATGTTCCAGAATTTCATGACCGGACAACCCGCACCTGTCAAGGCCTGCCAAATATGTAATTTTGTGGATCACCCCATTGATGCATGTCCGCATATTCCGGATGTAATACAAGTGAATGTTGCTGGCCAATTTATTTCAGCCTCTTACGGTCAAAACTACAACCAAGGCTGGAAACAGCAAAATCCAAGATGGGTTCCAAACCCTCAACCTTCGGGACCTAGCCATCAACAACACCAGACCCCCTATGGAAATCCCCCTCCTAACATGCCGAATTTCAGACCTCGACCCACATACCATCAGAATCAGTATCAACGTCAACCTCCTCAAGACCAGACTTTTATCCAGACCCCGACTGCTGAAGTGCCTAAGAATCCCGAGCAGCAGAAAGAAATAGATGAGCTTAAGAGGTAAATAAGTGCCATGACTGCCAAAATGCAAGAGTTAACAAATCACGGCAGATTACCACCTCAGACTGAAACGAATCTGAAGCACAATGTCTGTGCAGTAACTTTACGTAGTGGAACGACCTTGAAACCACCTGAGCTTCCAGCCCAAGATGTTGAAAATTCTCCAGAGGCCGAGATCCAGCCTAAACCTAGGACGAAGCTCCCCAAAGTCCCTAGATTCGTCGAGGTCAAGGAGGACAGAATCCGCTCTCTCAGAGGCTCACCACGGAATGACCCCAACCCACCAGAATTTACTCAAGAGTACATTCATAAGATTCTCGAGCCCCCGTTCCCTCACAGATTGGTCAAGGCCAAGAAAGACAAGGAGGATCGCGATATCTTTGAAATGTTCAATAAAGTCGTTGTTAACATCCCCCTTCTCCAGGCAGTGAAGAATGTCCCTCGCTATGCCAAATTTCTGAAGCAATTATGCACGAACAAAAACAAGTTCGCCGAAGTTAACAAGATCAGCGTAGGGGCCAACACTTCTGCACATATCCAGTGTCGAATCCCTCCGAAATGCAAGGACCAAGGCATGTTCATTATCCCCTGCCGAATTGGCACAGTCGATATTGGCAAGGCCATGTGTGATCTAGGAGTAGGAATTAATGTCATACCCTTGATCATTTACCACAGTCTAGGCCTCAAGCCTCTCATGCCTACAGACGTTGCCATCCAGCTCGCTGATCGTTCTATCATCTACCCCGAGGGGATCATCAAGGATGTCTTAGTCCAAGTAGGAGAATTCTTGTTCCCTGCGGATTTCTATGTGACTGCAATGGAGAACGAAGACTCCACCAAGTCTACAGATGTTCTTCTAGGCCACCCATTTCTGGCCACAGCCCGAGCAAAGATTGATGTTCATGATGCCACCATCTCTCTCGAATTTGATGGAGAGATCATCAAATTCAATATGCTAGAAGACATGCGATACCCCTCTGAATTCTCTAGTGTGAATTATA
This sequence comes from Viola odorata, assembly GCA_963691705.1. Classification (NCBI taxonomy): domain Eukaryota; kingdom Viridiplantae; phylum Streptophyta; class Magnoliopsida; order Malpighiales; family Violaceae; genus Viola; species Viola odorata. Next base: position 14,154,185 of record OY829543.1, read on the forward strand.
TTGATATTGTTGACCCCATTATAGGGGAGATTGATGAAATATATTCCACTGACCCCTTGCAGTCTGCCTTGACAGGAGTCTGACACCCGTTCTTCTAGATGTCGTGGCCTCGACACTTCCCATTCCACCTGAATTACACTCTATCGTCGCTACCCTAGAAGAATGCGTTGTTACTCAGCATGAGTCTCCGAAGGAGTCTCTTGAGTGTCCAGACCATGTTAAGTTATTTCCCTCTATTGATCAGGCTCCATCCCTCGACCTGAAGCCATTGCCTTCCCATTTGAAGTATGTTTATCTAGGCCCTGATAACTCTTTGCCCGTCATTATCTCCAACAAGCTCAAAAACCCCGAGGAATCCGAGCTGGTTTCCTTGTTGAAGAACTTCAGACAAGCCATAGGATGGACCATTGCGGACATCAAGGGCTTGTCCCCAGCGTTATGGACTCATCACACCCACCTAGAAGACGCGAGCAAGACCATCCGCCAGCCCCAGCGTCGACTGAATCCGCCAATGATGGAAGTGGTAAAGAGATTCTCAAGTTGTTAGATGCAGGAGTTATCTACCCCATCTCAGATAGTCCATGGGTCAGCCTTATCCAGGTCGTGCCCAAGAAAACAGGCATAACCATCACCACCGGTTAAGATGGCGAATCCATTCCTACCCGGATCCAGAATGGGTGGAGAGTGTGTGTTGACTACCGCCGATTGAATGCCGCTACCAGGAAAGATCATTTTCCCCTGCTCTTCATAGATCAGATGCTAGAACGTCTCACCGGGAAGACCCACTATTGTTGTCTAGACGGTTACTCCGGTTTCCATCAAATCCCAGTTGCTCCTGAAGACCAGGAAAAGACCACCTTTACCTGCCCTTTCGGGACCTTCGCGTATAGACGCATGCCCTTCGGCCTGTGTAACACCCCTGCCACTTTTCAACGTTGCATGGTCAGCATTTTCTCTGAGCTAGTTGAGGATGGAATCGAGGTCTTCATGGACGACTTCACTGTCTAGGGGAATTCTTTTGAGGAATGCATGAACAATCTAAAGAGGTTCCTAGAGCACTGCATAGAGACAAATCTTGTTCTGAATTTTGAAAAATGTCACTTCATGGTGGATCGAGCCCTGGTACTTGGTCATGCCATCTCGGCCAAGGGAATTGAGGTTGACAAAGCCAAGATCGAAGTGATAGAATCCTTGCCCTATCCATCCTGTGTTCAAGATGTGCTATCTTTTCTAGGCCATGCCGGTTTCTACCGACGGTTTATTAAGGATTTTTCCAAGATTGCTCAACCAATGTGTCACTTGCTCTAGAAGGACGTGCTCTTTGATTTCAATGAGGCCTGCAAAACTGCTTTTGAACTTCTCAAGAACAAACTCATCTCGGCCCCAATTATTCGTGCCCCCGATTGACATTACCTTTCGAGGTCATGTGTGATGCCAGTAATCAGGCCCTGGGTGCCGTTTTGGGTCAAAAGAAGGATAAAAAGACCCATGTTATCTACTATGCTTCCACGCTACTAGACCTGGCCCAGCAGAACTACACAACCACAGAGAAAGAACTTCTGGCCGTAGTCTATGCCCTTGATAAATTCAGGCAATATCTCCTAGGCACCCATGTCCTCGTCTACTCGGACCATTCTGCCCTTCGGTGTTTGTTGACCAAAGCTGATGCCAAACCACGACTTATTCGTTGGATCCTACTCCTGCAAGAATTTGATAATGCTATCAAAGATAAGGCAGGAAGAGAAAATCTTGTGGCAGACCACTTGAGCAGACTTCCAGCCCAGGAAGACAATTCGCTTGAGCCAATCCGAGATACTTTTCCAGATGAGCGATTATGCCAGGCTGTTTATTCCCCATGGTTTTTCGATATTGCAAACTTTTGTACTACTGGTACTTACCCAGCTGATGCCTCCCCTTCCGAATGCTACTGGCACTTACCCAGCCAAATACTACATTTGGGACAGCCCCTACCTGTGGAAGCACTGTTCGGATCAGATAATTCGTAGATGTGTAACCATTGACGAGGTGTCATCGATCCTTAGATTCTGCCATTCAGAAGGAGGAAATTTTGCGGCCAAGAAAGCTGCCCTGAAGGTCCTGGAAGCTGGTCTGTACTGGCCCACCATTTTCAAGGATAGTTACATGTATTGCGCTTCATGCCCCCGATGTCAAGTCACTGGAAATATCAGGGCCAGGAATCAGATGCCCTTGACAAACATTATCACCTGTGAGATTTTCGATATCTAGGGTATAAATTTCATGGGCCCCTTTCCTAACTCCTTTGGCAACGTCTACATCCTTCTGGCCGTCGATTATGTTTCCAAATGGGTTGAGGCCAAGGCCACTTGGACAGATGACTCCAAGATGGTCGTGAATTTTCTCCGCACCAATATCTTCAACCGGTTTGGTACACCTAGAGTACTCATCAGCAATAGGGGTACCCATTTCTGCAACCGTGTCGTGGCCTCGCTCTTGACAAAGTATGGAGTCCGCCATAGAACATCCACCGCCTATCACCCTCAGACTAATGGCCAAGCCGAGGTCTCGAACCATGACATTAAGTCCATCCTTGAGAAGACCGTTAACTAGTCCCGGAAAGATTGGAGTCTGAAATTAGATGATGCACTCTGGGCCTATCGTATAGCTTTCAAGACCCCAATCGGAATGACTCCCTACAGACTTATCTATGGCAAGCCATGCCATCTTCCAGTAGAGATAGAGCACAAGGCTTTTTGGGCCATCAGGAAAGTGAATACAGATCTAGGCCTCGCCAATCAACACAGGTGTTTGCAAATCCAAGAGCTAGAGGAATTGAGGGAGGATGCTTATGAGAATGCCATGCTCTACAAGGGCAAGACAAAAGCTTCCTATGACAGGCACCTTCGTGCCAAAACCTTTTCAGTCGGACAACAAGTCTTATTGTATAACTCGCGCCTGCGACTCTTTGCCGGAAAGCTGAAGTCTAAATGGTCAGGACCTTTCGTGGTCATGGAATTTTACAACCATGGGGCGGTCGAGATTCAGAACCCAATCACAGGAATCATCTTCAAGGTCATTGGCCAGAGACTAAAACCCTTTTATGAAGGATTCCAGCCCTCAATAGTTGAGGAGGCCATGGTGGATGTCCCACCTATCCAGATCTAGAATGACACTGCACGTTGAGGTCCTGACGAGTAAACAGACCACACTGGAGGCATTTGATATGTCGTCCACATCCTTTCTCTCTCCCTTATCCTCTCTACATCTTTTCAGATTCTCTGATTTTTATTTCCATGTTTTATTCCTTGTTTATATCCCTGACCTTTCCTTTTCCCATATGATTTTATTCCTTTTATTTGGTAATCATTTACCTTTATTCTCTATTTTTGTCCATATCTTAATTAACCAACTGCCTTTTTGAAATTTGAAAGTTGTTCTCCTTTTTAGGCAGTTGAGATACGTGTGGGCCGTCGTGCTCCACGCCCAAGACGCCACGTGGCCTAGTGATTGCGTGTCGAGGGCATCAAATTTAGTTGTACAAAGATATAGAAAATGGGGTAGGAATATAACTTATCACTCGTCCACAAGGGACTCGTAGATTGCGATAAGAGGTTCGTCCGCAGAGATCTTGGTGGTGTATCGTAGTCTTGACTCGACTTCCTCGTCACTGGAGTTGAGGGTATTTTTGTTCCTGATGATTAAGATAAGCAAAGCGTAAAAAGAGAATAAGCAACAATAGAATGAAGAAGCAATCTTGGGCAGAAGTGAATCTTAGCTAAGATTGCTGGCTGAGATTGGGTGGAACTTTCGTGAGATTAATCCCTGGCAAGGGCGAATTCGTGAACACTAGACTTGTTTCATCGATCATTGACTCTAGATTTTCTCCTTCTCCTTTAGATTGGGAGGAACCCCTTTCCAATCCTACTTTCCTCCTATTCAAATCACTTGGAGGGTACCCCCTTTCCTAGTGATCCTGGCTAGTGGACACCTTGCTGGCTAAAGGGTTTATCCAATTGGCTGCTGGCTTGAGGCACATGCGTTATCTCAATGGCATAGGGAAAGACAGAGTCTAGGCCAAGCTACTCCAAACTTGGAGCCCTAGGTCGTCAATCTGGTTAGGCTCATATCAATTCAAGTTCACTAACCCCCACGAGGTTAGCTACCTACTTCGTCACTTCGGTTTCGCTCGTCCCCTTAGTGACTGGTTGCAAATTTGTCGTCTTGCCTAAGATCGATCAAGTCCTAGGTTAGACGGGAACCGGTTTGTTAAAACGGAACTCCAACTGAATACAAATGAGAGGATGATTACGGACAACTCAGCCTCACGATTCACAAGTATGCTCACTCGGCCCTTACCAAGAATTAGGTGCTTTAGCTACTAAACATATTAATTAAAGAAATAAAGGGAACAATTAAAGAACATGAAATATAATTAAGATGCGATATTTCTGAAGGAATTATCACAACAGTTGTTTACAAAACCAGAAGAAAGGAAGATGGAAGAATATCGTAATTAACAGCCTTCCCTAACCTTAAATAAGGTTAGAGTCCCCACCAATCACGTTTCTTACCAAAACTCCTCACTTCAAATTAACAAAAAGATAGGGATAAGAATCCCAATTGTTTTCAAATACTAAAGAGATAATAATAATAACATAATAATAAAGTATTTTTGTTCAAATAGGATTACATCCAAAAAGTCTTCAAGTGGATGTAACGGCCAGGTGGTCTCTGATCTGATCCTGCTTCCCATGAGTCCATGTTCAGCACGCTTCTATCCTGCAGTCTTAGCCAAGACATGCGGCTAAGACTGCCAGTCTTCACTCCAGCACTAGATCCATCCAGAACCGGTCTTGCCTAAGATTCTTCCAAAAGAAGCCAAATTGACGTGAAAAGGGGAGTTTCTGCCACAAACAAGGAACTTTGAAGTGGTAGAAATGTATTAATTATAACGTCAATCAAACCTCACCACACTTAAACAATGCTTGCCCCCAAGCATACTAGACTCTTAACTAAGACAAAAAAGAAAGACTCAAAACAGATAGACTCAAACAGTGGCAAAATTTTCTGGACAGACTACCCTTAGCCCATTTCCTTAAATATCTTTGGCCTATGACAGTGAGCATACTTCTCCATGGATCCCAACCCTTATGAATATAGCCTAATCAGTACCCTAGACATCTGAATTCCACATGACCATAACATCTTTGTATTCCATAACAGACTCAACAAAGCAAGACCTCCACCTACTTGGATTTTCCCCCTTTAATTCAATTGCTCAATATCATCATCTAATTACCTTGCCTGAACTTTAGTTTTACTATGCCTAAATTGCTAAAAGTTTCTTGATTGTTAATGCTTAGTGAGGTAGAAACATCGAGACATTTGCTTTTATATTTTTTTTTCTTTGCTCTTTTAAAAGTTTCTTGATTATTTCCGCTTAGTGAGGCAGAAATACCAAGACATTTTTATTTATATTTTTTTTTCTAGAGCTGCAATTTACTAGGCATAGCATTAGTTCTCTATATTAGAGCGATTCAGCATAATTACAAGGCATTAGACTCCATTGTCCACTAGCAATTTTCCTTAAGGGGGTATTAGGTATTTTTGCTGGAAGTTTGCCTATGTGTCAAGTCGGTTGCACAATGCTAGACCCTATGATTATGTACAATAAGGATGTGTCTAGGCTGAGGATGTTGTGTTCATAAGCTATGGGGTCACGAGGTGAAGGATGCTAAAGGTCAAGGTTAAGGTACTCGAGAAAACAGGCTTTAGGCATAGTTCAGAAAATTTGCTGACACACAAACAAAACAGAGAACACACATTCCTAAAAAACACATATATTGACAAAGAAAAAACATGCATCAGACTCTATTTCAGACGATCTAGGCCGACTAACTTAGCCTAGATTCACAAAAAAAAAAAAAAATTCATGCGAGAAAAGAAATCACACCAAAAATACTTCAGAACATGTATATACAGAACACCTAAAAACACCCTCACCACACTTAGAGAACACATTGTCCTCAATGTGTAAATGAGAGAAAAAATTAAAAAGACACAAAATTTTGAAAAAGAAAGAAAGAAAGACACGACCTGGGGGTATTCACTGAGATGTGGAAGGTGGAGGCTTCGGGTCTTGCACAGAAGGTGCTTGTTCTTCTTCTTCATCAGAGGCGTCACTGGAGTCGCTAGTGGTACTGAAGTGGTCATTCACCTTGTTGCGAATGTGTGCAACAACTCTGTCTAGGGCCTTGATGTAGGTGAAAGTCCCTTCTAAGTGTGCCTGGATGAACTTATACTTGGCGTCCTGTTGCTCCATGAACTTGTCCAGCCGTTCCTTCTGTGCTAACTCAACACTCGCAAACAGGGATTGTTGTTGATCCACAATTCGCTGCATCTGCTTTTGAGAGGAGTCTTGAAAGTCGTGAAACAACTTCTGATTTACCGTGAAAGCGTCGAGCTGGATCTGTACAAGCTCAAGGAATTTGTTGGCCCATTCTGGAAGTCTAGGGTGGTCAGGATCAATGCCGAGGCTATTGGTATGCTCAGGCATCTGATCATCCTGGCCAAGATTGGGCTCCTCTACTGCACCGTCGATCTGAATTGGCTTAACCTTGAAGTTCCCGTTGATCCTCTTCCCATAGAGGTGATCTGGTACTGGGGTAAATCCTGTATTAAAGCATAGATAGCCTTTTTCCTCGTGGAAATGGCCCATTTGGTCAAAAGCCCTAAGATCCATGATCTTAATGGCACAGGATTTATATAAATTCAAACCAGACAAATCTATACCGCTAGCAGTAGCAGTCAAATGGGAAATCAGGGTTCCTAGAATCATTCTAGGAAGACAATCACATGCTTTTATCTGCCTAACAATCCAATAGCCAAGATTAACTCTTTTCTCATGCAGCATGCACCAAAGCAAAAATGTCTCAAGTTTTGAAATATTACCCGAGACTGTGGTCTTGGCCGAGAGATTGATTGAAAGGATCCTTTGGAGAATCCTCAAGGTAGGATCTCGGATCTGGTGAGCCTTAGAATTTTTATTTAGCTTAGCCGCATGGTCACCAATCAATTCTCCGTAGGCCGCTGCCTTATCCCAATCTGGGGGATAATCAGTCAGGGCATTTGCATATTCATCAGACTTTAGGCCATCCTCAGTCACAAAGCCAAGCAACATATTAAAATCATCAATGGAAAAGTGACACCACTTATCAAGCAAACGGAAGTGCACAACATCAGTAGCACTCAGATCAGGAAAAGCTCTACCATTAGCATACAATCTCTCCTGATCTAACCAGAAAGAGGAATGAAACTCTAAACATAATTCGGCATAAGCAGGCATGCATAGATAGAAAAAACAATCCCACCCAAGATTGGAAATAAACCGCCTAACTCTATTTCCTATCCCCAAGTCATCCAGAAAGGAAAAATCAAGGACAACAAACTGAGTTATCTCACAGGCATGCTTTTCAGTCAACTTAGCCCTAAAATCAGGAGTATCAGGCCTCAAACAGCCTTTCAAAGAGTTCAAGGGCGGAAGGGTGATTACCTTGGCAGTCTTGGCCGTAGGCTTGGCCAAGACTGCAACCTCATCAGCTTCAAAGTCTGGGCCAAGATTGCCCTCATCAGCTTTCTTCTTGCCCTTGGCAGCCGCAGATCGCGTCCTCTTGGCTGGGGCAGATTCAACAGTCAGTCCTGCCTTTCTCTTTCCCGATTTCTTTGATTTGGCCGAGCCTTCTTCACACTTAGGCTCGGAATCTGAAATCTCTTGAACCTCGGAGTCAACCGGCTTGCTAACCCTAGATTGGGTTTTGGGCTCGGGGACTGAAGTAGGAGTGGAGAGAATTTGCTTCGAAGAATCAGAGTCGGCTGCCTCCGTGGACATGATTGTCCTTGCGATATCTAGCGCTTCGTTGACGTTTTGTGGTAAATCCTCCTCTGGATTCGTTAGAGAGGGAGATTGCGAAGGGGTAGGAGATTTTTGCTTAATCGGGGTGGATTTCGCTTTCTTTGCAGATGATCGCTTTGATTTTCCCATGTTTTAATGCTAATTGATCGTGGGTTTGAAGTAGGAGAGTGGGAGAGTGGAGATGATTTAGCTGAGGTGATCGCGAAAGAGAAGAGAGAGGGCGAAATTTTAGGGATTTTGTGTTTGTGGGAGGTAAGGGGACTGATTCTTGGTAGATAATTATTAATTAAGATTTGGAAAAATTAATTTCCAAATCATGATTAATAATTACAAAAAATGTGACCGTTATCCCTACTTTTTCTCCTCCCTAGAACACGCTTCCTTTCTTTTTCTTCCTCTATCTCCGCGTGTCAATCAGCCCAAGGCTGAATAAAATGTGGCTAAGATCAAATATACTCCTCACCACACTTAGATCCTCAAAATCACTCCTGAAAATTATTTTTCTTCCATATGCTCCCTGAAAAATTCAGCAAAGGGAAATTAATCAGTAGCACTGGCAAAATTTGAACGATAAGTTTATTCGAGATAATTAAAATTAAAAGGCATGGGTTGCCTCCCATGTAGCGCCCTAGTTATAGTCCTAGGCATGACTTTGCTGTTCTTTTAATGAATCTTAGGTGGGGCTTCAATCGCCTGATTTTCCTGAAACGTAGGAAATCCTTCTAGGAATAGTTTTAGTCATTGTCCATTGACCTTGAACTCAATCCCTGTTTTTTCATTCTTAATGTCCACTGCACCATGAGGGTAGATATTAGTGATAACATATGGACCTTCCCATTTTGTTTTGAGCTTACCTGAGAAGAGCTTAAATCGTGAATTGTACAGAAGGCCTTTTCCCCCAAGTTGGAGATTTTTCTCAACAATCTTACTGTCGTGATATGTTTTCATCCTGATCTTGGCTAAGAGTTGGTTATCATATGCTTGATTCCTCAACTCTTATATTTTGTGGATTTGGAGTTTCCTTTCCTCACCTGCTTGGTCGTACCTTATATTGCATTTCCGAATTGCCCAATAAGCTATGTGTTGCATACCTACTGGTAGGTGACAAGCTTTTCTGTACACCAGTTTGTAAGGAGTCATTCCTATGGGGGATTTGTAAGCTGTCCTATACGCCTATAGTGCATCATCTAACCTTTGGCTCCAGTCTCGTCGATCTAAGCCAACAGTCTTAGCTAAGATCGATTTGACTTCTCTGTTTGATACCTCCGCTTGGCCATTTGACTGAGGGTGGTATGCTGTGGAGACTTTGTGGGTTACTACATACTTCCTGAAAGGGAAACAATAATACTATTGCAAAAATGTGTGCCTCGGTCGCTAATGATCCCCCTAGGCACGCCAAATCTGTTCAAAATGTTAGTTTTCAAAAATGAAAAAACAGTTCTAGCATCATTGGTCCTAGTTGCCTTAGCTTCTATCCATTTAGACACATAATCTACAGCAAGCAATATATATTGCTTTCCATCTGACATAGGAAATGGCCCCATGAAATCAATGCCCCATAGATCAAAAATCTCACAATTTAATATAACATTCATGGGTATTTGATTTCTAGCGCTTATGTTTCCTATCTTTTGGCATTCAGGACATGTCTTATAAAACATATAATTATCATGGAATAGAGAGGGCCAATAAAATCCTGATTCTAGGACTTTTAAGGCTGTCCTCTTAGCTCCAAAATGTCCACCACATGCATAAGAATGACAAAATCTTAAGACCGATGGAATTTTAGTTTCAGGAATGCATCTTCTAATCAACTGATCAGACCCAACCTTCCAAAGGTAAGGATCATCCCAAAGGAAATACTTGCTGTCATGCTTAATCTTAACCTTTTCTTGAGCCGTTAGGTCTCCATGGTGTTTTCCCGTGGCTAAGAAATTGACTAGGTCGGCAAACCATGGTCTAATTACCTGGACGGCAAATAGATGTTCGTCTGGAAAATCATCCTTGATTGGTTCTGAATCGGCCTTCACAAAGCATCTACTTAGGTGGTCCGCAACTAAGTTCTTCTTTCCTGCTTTGTCTTTAATCTCCAAATTATGTTCCTGCAAAAGTAAAACCCAGGGGATCAGTCTTGGCTTAGATTCGGCTTTTGTCAAGAGATACCTTAAGGCTGTGTGGTCAGAAAAGACTATGACTTTTGTTCCCATCAAATACGATCTGAATTTGTCCAAAGCGAAGATTATTGCGAACAATTCCTTCTCCGTTGTGGTATAGTTCTTTTGCGCATCGTCAAGCATCTTAGAGGCATAGTAGATCACGTGTGGATCTCTACCATTACTCTGCCCTAGAACCGCACCAACAACTGAGTTACTAGCATCACACATCAATTCGAATGGTAGGTTCCAATCTGGGGCTTGGATGATTGGGGATGATATGAGTTTCTCTTTGACCTTGTCGAACGCTTCTTGGCAAGACTTGTCAAAATCGAAGTCCACTTCTTTTTGCAAGAGTTTGCACATTGGCTTCGCTATCTTCGAGAAATCTTTGATAAACCTGCGATAAAACCCTGCATGGCCCAAAACACTCCTAACCTCACGCACGCATGAGGGGTAAGGCAAGGTTTTGATAACGTCAATCTTAGCCTGGTCAACTTCTATACCTTTCTTAGAAACTACATGACCTAAGACAATACCTTGTTCAACCATGAAATGACATTTTTCATAGTTAAGAACAAGATCAGTGGCCACACATCTTTTTAAAATATGTTTCAGTGTCGTTAAGCATTTATCAAAATCATCACCATAGACGGTGAAGTCATCCATAAACACTTCAATACCCTTTTCCACATAGTTTGAAAAGATACTAACCATACATCTTTGAAAGGTGGCCGGTACATTGCCCAATCCGAATGACATTCTCCTATATGCAAAGGTTCCGAAGGGACATGTAAATGTCATCTTCTCTTGGTCTTCTAATGCCACTGGGATTTGGTGAAATCCTGAATAACCGTCCAAGAAACAGTAATGGGACTTCCCAGTCAATCTTTCCACCATTTGGTCGATGAATGGCAATGGAAAGTGATCTTTCCTCGTGACTTGGTTATGTCTGCGGTAGTCTATGCAGACTCTCCATCCGTTCTGAATTGTCGCGGTTCTCTTTACTCCATCCTCACCTTCAGTCACGGTAGTACCTGTCTTTTTGGGCATAACCTGCACAGGGGAAACCCATGAACTATCAGAGATTGGGTATATAATTCCAGCATCAAGTAATTTGATGATTTCTTTCTTGACAACTTCCATCATCGGAGGGTTTAACCTCCTTTGGGGTTGTCTAATAGTTTTCTTATCCTCTTCCACATAAATTTTGTAGGTACAAATGGTTGAGGATATGCCCTTGATGTCTGCTAGAGTCCACCCAATAGCCTCTTTATGTTCCTTCAGAACGCTTGTCAATCTTGTCTCTTCTTCGCTGGAAAGCTTAGCTGAGATTATTACTGGGAGGGTTTTGCCTTGGCCTAGATAGGCGTACTTAAGGTGTTCTGGTAACTCCTTAAGATCTAGCTCGGGTGCCTACACAATGGATGGTATCATCTCAGAGTTAGGTAGGCTAAACAATGGACAAGGTGTGGTTTCCTTCACTGGTTCAGTCTCATAAAAATCTGTTAAGATCTCCCTAAGATCCTCTCGATTTCCTACTCGGTCTTCCATTTCTTCCAGCGTCTTAGCTGAGATGCTTCTACTTAAGACAAAATCAAGTGGGTCAGTAGCATTTAAGTCTGCAGTTTCTTCCTCAATAGGGTATAAGATATCAATAAAATTAACACTATGTGTCTCATTATGATAATTTAATCCCTCCTTCATGTAGAACATAATCGTGCTTCCAAAGAATTCCAAAATAATACTACCTTCATAAACGTCTATCTTTGCTCTAGCAGACCTAAGAAAAGGTCTACCTAAGAGCACATCAGTGGTACAGGAAGGTAAATCAGCATCCATTTCAACAATATAAAAGTCCACAGGGTATATAAAGTTATTGACTTGGACGAGAACGTCCTCTACTAAACCCTTAGGATGGATCACCGTTCGGTCAGCCAGTTGAATCACCACCTGTGTTTCCTTCATAGGTCCCAGTTGAATCCCAGCCCTTAAATCGCAAAGGGCCTTTTCCACCGTTTTGTTCCCAATCTTGCAAGGGATGGTGAAGGTTCCTTGATCTCCACATTTCTCCGGTAGTTTACTCTGAAGAACTGAAGAAACATTGTGCATAAGATTCACTCTCTCAATACCTGCAAGTTTCCTTTTGTTAGTACAAAGTTCTTTCAAAAATCTTGCATAAGAAGGTACTTTTGAAATTAAGTCTAGCATAGGAATATTCACTACCACTTTGCCAAAAATGTTCATGAAGTCCTTAACCTCTTCTAACTTCTTCTGTTTAGAGGACTTGGGAGGATAGGGATGTGGGATTTCTGCTGTCTCCAGAGGTTTCATAACCTGCTCATCAGCCTTGGCCTTAGTCTTTGCTAAGATCGGTTGTTCCGTTTGAACTGGAATATCAAGCTCGGCTTCACTCTGAGTTCCAGTCTTGGCCAGGATTGGCTCTGACTGAACTTCTGCTTGGATTTCTTCTTGTACTTCCTCATCTACGTCCACATCCTCGTCTTCGTATGATTGGTCGTGAATCTCTTGATCCGATTTCGCACCCTTTCGTTCAGGTAAGACACTTCCACTCCTTAGGTGGATGGCACTTACATTGTGCTTTGGGTTATCCTCGGTGGTGGAAGGTAATTTTCCACTTGTTCCTGTTTGTTAGATCTGTTGGGTGAGCTGACCTATTTGTTTTTGCATTTCGACAAGGCTGGATTGAGTTGCTTGCATGAATTTTTGCATAGTGTCCTCGAGAGGTACTCCGGTAATCTTAAGCGGTTGAGGTGTAGGAAGTGGGATAGGGGCATTGGATTGGTTTGCTCCTGGTGGTCTGGGTACGAAGTGTTGGAAATTTATGGGAGATTGTTGTGGCTGTTGTTGGTATTGGTGTTGATATGGTTGACTAGGCTGAGATTGGTATTGTTGGTGATTTAGTTGGCTGGGCTGAGTTTGGTATTGTTGGTGATTTGGTTGGCTGGGCTGGGGCGTATCTTGTCTCCACTTTAGATTAGGATGTTGTCTCCATGAGTATTGGTTGCTCTCGTGTGGGAATCGAGGTTGTCCATTAGATTGTCCTTGATTGTAGCCGTATACTGCATTCACTGGGATTGGGGCTGGATCTCCCGGTTGTTCCACCACATAACAACTATGGGTTGGATGATCTATCTGTTGGCAAACCCCGCAAACTGAGGGCATGGGATTGGCTGCTGCTACTGCAGTTTGTGCCTGAGATTGGGTACCTGTAGAAAGATTCATCAAAATGTCAGTAATCTTATCAAGCTTATTTTCCATATTTATTGCATTTAAAGAAGAAGGTGTAGAATTTCTCTCGGATGAGGCATTGTTTTGGCTGTTGTCGGCCATCGTTTGGAGGAGTAATTTTGCTCTCGTTGGAGTAAGATCTTGAAGTGCTCCTCCAGCGGTTGAATCTAGCCTTTCCCTATCCTTTATACACATTCCATCATAGAAGTATTGGATTAGGTTATGATCTGCCACCCCATGGGTAGGGCAAATGTCTTGAAGGTCCCTAAACCTTTGATGATACTCGCTCAAACTTTCTCCTCCCATCTGCTGAATGGAAACTAAGCTTTTCCTTGCTACCCCTGCCTTAGTCGCATTCCAATATTTATTTAGGAAGGCAGCGGACATGTCTCGCCATGTTATTATTGTGTTATGGGGTAAGCTATAGAACCAATTCTTAGCTGAGTCTTCGAGAGACCACGGAAATGACTTCAGTTTGGCTCTCTCGATTGATACTCCCACTGGTTTGAGGGTATCGTATTGGAGGTGAAGGTTCCTCAAATGGTTATACGGATTCTCGTTTGAGTGGCCATGAAATTTGGTTAAGTTGGCAATGATGTTTGTCTTGATGGACCAATCATTAGCCATCGGTGGTAGATTAATACAGGAATAGGTCACTCGTTCTGCCCCCCTGTTTTGTTCTCCCATCGTCTGTTCTTCTTGGTTTTCTTCCATGTTTAGTATTGGATTCTCAGCTAGGCCCTGATCTTGGCCTAGACTGTTGCTGGAATCAGTTTCTGATTGAGTTCCCGAAAATTCACCAACAAATTTACTCTTAGATTTCTTCCTGATTTGGGTTTCGGTCCTTGTGAGTTCTGGATTCAAAGGTAGTAGTTCTTCCTTTGAGGACCTGGTCATCAACTGCGAAAGACAAAAATTTGATTGCGTGTCGAGGGCATCAAATTTAGTTGTACAAAGATATAGAAAATGGGGTAGGAATACAACTTATCACTCGTCCACAAAGGACTCGTAGATTGCGATAAGAGGTTCGTCCGCAGAGATCTTGGTGGTGTATCGTAGTCTTGACTCGACTTCCTCGTCACTGGATTTGAGGGTATTTTTGTTCCTGATGATTAAGACAAGCAAAGCGTTAAAAGAGAATAAGCAACAATTGAATGAAGAAGCAATCTTGGGCAGAAGTGAATCTTAGCTAAGATTGCTGGCTGAGATTGGGTGGAACTTTCGTGAGATTAATCCCTGGCAAGGGCGAATTCGTGAGCACTAGACTTGTTTCATCGATCATTGACTCTAGATTTTCTCCTTCTCCTTTGTAACTCTGCTATAGATTGGGAGGAACCCCTTTCCAATCCTACTTTCCTCCTATTTAAATCACTTGGAGGGTACCCCCTTTCCTAGTGATCCTGGCCAGTGGACACCTTGTTGGCTAAAGGGTTTATCCAATTGGCTGCTGGCTTGAGGCACATGCGTTATCTCAATGGCATAGGGAAAGACAGAGTCTAGGCCAAGCTACTCCAAACTCGGAGCCCTAGGTCGTCCATCTAGTTAGGCCCATATCAATTCAAGTTCACTAACCCCCGCGAGGTTAGCTACCTACTTCATCACATCGGTTTTGCTCGTCCCCTTAGTGACTGGTTGCAAATTCATCGTCTTGCCTAAGATCGATCAAGTCTTAGCCTAGACAGGAACCGGTTTGTTAAAACGGAACTTCACGTGAATACAAATGAGAGGATGATTACGGACAACTCAGCCTCACGATTCACAAGTATGCTCACTCGGCCCTTACCAAGAATTAAGTGCTTTAGCTACTAAACATATTAATTAAAGAAATAAAGGGAACAATTGAAGAACATGAAATATAATTAAGATGCGATATTTCCGAAGGAATTATCACAGCAGTTGTTTACAAAACCAGAAGAAAGGAAGATGGAAGAATATCGTAATTAACAGCCTTCCCTAACCTTAAATAAGGTTAGAGTCCCCACCAATCACGTTTCTTACCAAAACTCCTCACTTCAAATTAACAAAAAGATAGGGATAAGAATCCCAATTGTTTTCAAATACTAAAGAGATAATAATAATAACATAATAATAAAGTGTTTTTGTTCAAATAGGATTACATGCAAAAAGTCTTCAAGTGGATGTAACGGCCAGGTGGTCTCTGATCTGATCCTGCTTCCCATGAGTCCATGTTCAGCACGCTTCTATCCTGCAGTCTTAGCCAAGACATGCGGCTAAGACTGCCAGTCTTCGCTCCAGCACTAGATCCATCCAGAACCGGTCTTGCCCAAGATTCTTCCAAAAGAAGCCAAATTGACGTGAAAAGGGGAGTTTCTGCCACAAACAAGGAACTTTGAAGTGGTAGAAACGAATGAAATATAACGTCAATCACCTAGGAGGAAGCAGAAAAGCAACCTTAATTAAATGAAAAGTTGCGCCAATAAATGCCAGCTGCGGCTACAAATCTCTCTCCCACGCTCCTACTTCGTCTTCATCACATCACACCTCACCCATATCACTCTCATCTCTCTTTCACCAAACACGCAACCCTCTCTTCTCTTTACTCCCATCTCCATCTCCAGTACCACTATCTCTCTTCTTCTTCCACTCACCATCAATGGCACTGAAAACCAAAAGACCCATTCGCAAGAACGTTTCTGGACCCAATCCAGTGGACCCTTCCAGCCCCGTTCCTTCCAAATCCAGATCTCAATCCGCCACCCCTAACTCGGCCTTATATAAAACGGCTACGCCACCGTCAGTCCACCCACTTCCCATTCCCTCTCCTGCAGCTGTCTCACCGACGACCGCAGAACAAGTCTGAGAGTTCACACCGGTGGACGACGACCTAGAGGTTACAGGCTCTATTCCTCCTACCTCGACTACCACTAGATGTGGCCGTGTGGTGAAACTTCCCCCAGGGTCATCCACTGCCAAATCCACAACCAAATCTAAGTCTAAAAAACCCTCTCCATCTGCCACACATCTCCCCCTTGACGCAGCTCTCGACCGCTTTCTAGCCCCTGAGCCTGCCTTAACTGTTGAGGAAGTCCTCAAGGACATCCTGGTGTTAGATAAAGAAGTCGAGGCCATGAAGGAGGGCACTGGAGAGAGTGGAGAGGCCAAAGGCAATGAAGCCGACGTGGAAGACGAAGATCTGGAGGCCCAGAAAGCTACGGAGGAGGCAGAGAAGAAGCAAAAGGCAATCACTGCAAAGTCGGCGGCCAAAAAAGGAAAGTCCAAGGCTTTGGCCAAAGCGGAGCAGCCAGCTGTGGTTGAAACACCAGTGGGCCAGAAGACAAAACTTTCATCCTCCAGCGCAGGCAAGCCCTCGACCTCCAAGAAGCATCTAGCCCCCGAAATGGACGATGATGTCGCGACCGAGACTCCAGAACCCTCCTCTGCCCCCAGATCCAACTCCCAGCAGGTGACTTCTGACCTTTCCTCACCTCATGAATAGATAGTGTTTAATGATAAGTCATCCCTAGATAAGTTAAATATGCTGAATTCCAAGGGCGTTAGCTCCTGTATGCGCCTGGATTTTGATTTTCTTGCCAAAATGGGTATTGAGTCTAAGGTCAGGGAGTATGTGGCCAATATTGGTTGGGAATCTCTGTTCTATCTGGAACACCCAACCTTTATTGAGCTTTCCCTTAAATTCTTCACCACGTTCTAGGTGGATGGTACTTTTAGGCCCAAGGGCAAGGTTGGTTCGAACTCTTCTACCCCTGGTCTCATAAACTTTAGGTTAGCTAACAAGTGGGAACATTTGACCCTTGGGAAATTCAATTGCTGGTTAGGATTTGTCACGGATGCTGAATTGAATACTCCTCTGTACAAAAATGTTTTGACTGTTATACCTTCTGTTTTTGATTCTACTGCTGCTTTCCGTGAGCTCATTAATAAACCGCATGCTGAATATGACCCTAAGGGTAGAAAAGCCCACGAAATCATTGATCCTGCCTTGCGTATCTTGCACAGATATCTGGCTCTTACTTTTTCGGCACGATTTGGTTCCTCAGGATAGATATCTGTGTAGGAGCTTTTTTTTTTATGGTGCATGAAACACAAACGTAGGGTTAATCTTGGTTTTTGGGTAGCTTCGGGTGTTTTGCATGTGCTGAATGGTAACCATGGACCTATTTTTGGGTCGCTTATCTCTTTGCTTGCTGTGAAAATACGTAAAATTAACCTATATGCTAGTAATCTTTCTGAGCCCCTGGCATTCAAGGACTTGGATATCAGAACCTTGGATGTCATGGGCCATTTATGTATCTCACGAGGTGTGGTGAGTTTCTATCCAGGTTGTGCCCCCGCAGCAGAGAAGGTTTTCGGGATCAAGAACGGTGGAAACTTTGACTATCCAGACCTCTCGAATCCTCATTCCACTTCGATCCCTTCAACACTCGAAAAGCAAGCGCCCTAAGCCGAGGTGACTCGTCAAGCCCAGAATGCATCAGCATCAAGCTAGCCCCCGATTCCCCTCCTTGTCTACGATCTCACTCAGACGCGACTCCTCCAGGCCATCCTCCGGGAACATCAGGCTTTGACGGCTGAAGTTGCCTGGCGCAATCTTCCACCCCAGTGAACCCCCCTGAACAATTCCATTCTTCTAGGCTCCGAAAAGGGCACTGAACAATTTTAATGCTTTCTTTTATTTCGGTTGTACTGTCCTTATTTTTCTTGAACTCCTTTATATGCTCTCCCCGCATTGAGGACAATGCGCTGCCTAAGTGTGGGGAGGGATTTATTTATATGTTATGTTGCATGTTTGTATGTTTATTTTCACGCTTGTTGCATGATTGTATATTTTTCGGACTTTATTTTCAGCCTTGCTAGGAAATTTTCCCACTACCAGTTTTCAAACCCTCATCTTTGACATGCATTTTTGGCTTTTGATGCATAAGAGAAACATGGCATTCATCACATCTGCACCTGAACATGCATTTTCAGGCCTGCTAGCCCTTATATCCAATCTTGTCCTAGACACCAGTAGTCACAGTTTGAACCCATGAGCATTTTTGAGCTTCATGCCCTTTATTCTTGAGTGAAAATGCTTAGCTAGGCACAGTCTAGGTTTGCATAATATCCCTGGGTATAGTCACTGTTAGACATGGGAAAGCTTAGATATGACGGAAAACTTCGCATCAATGTCTTTTTCTTTCTTTTCTCCCCCTCATTTCTCTTCTCTTTTCGTGCCCCCAACATTCCCCTTCTTTTCATATTCTTCCCTGACCATTTGTACTTCCTTGATCTTTTTCCTTGGCAGGTGAGGTAGTAATTATTGAGGGTAACGTCGAGGGCTAAACATCTAAAGAATGCGCAGACAAGTTCAAGTATGGGGAAGCAGACGAAAGCAAAAAGACTTCAGAGCAGAAAGCAGAAAGCAGAAATCTAGGGCAAGAAAAGCCAAAGCTCGAAAGAGTTTCGAGCCTTAGATCATTCAAGCAATTCGAGCCCCAGAAGCGTTCAAGTGTGGGAAAATCAAAGAAGTCACTATCGATGCTGGAAGCAGTTATAGGGCAAGCACATAACGAAAAATCAGAAGTCTCATGCCCCAATTTAGATTTTCAACTGATTCATACCCCTTTCCTAAAAATTAAAAAAAAACACTTAAATTTCTAAATAAAAGAAGAAGGGTACTGAACTTCCAAGAAAAGCATCCGCATCCGAAGCCTCAACAAGAACGTTCTCCTGCCCTCGAAAGAAGACCTCTGTCTATCCCCAGAAGTATCTCGTGCCCTGGATAAAGGCTGCCTTGCCACTTCGCCTTTTTCCTATGCCAAGGAATCCACCCAGGCTTTATCTGGTTCTTTCTCTTCTTTCCTTCTTTTCTCTCCCTACTTCTCTCCTAATCCTCTCTCCTCTCTCTTCCACATTTCTAGCTCATTGCACCCTTTTCTTTCTCTTTGCTGATGCGTTGTTTTTCTGATCGTTGATTGCCCATGCTTGTGTTCTACAGTACTCGGATTGACGTGCAAACTCTGCCTGTGTTTTGTTATTTGCATTCTTGAGTGATAGCCTAAACACTTGTTTTATTCTGAGTATGAGTGCAAATACATATCTTTGTGAGGACTGTTGGTGAATAGGCTGGGTCTGGGAAAGTCTGGTTGATAGGGTCGTTATTCTATCAGCAAGATGGAGGTGCTTTTCTAGGTCTAGATTTATTCTGGTTGGGTATAGCTTGTCGAATGTCATGTCTATTCTATGTATTGGGGGTTGAGGATGTATGTTATGTAATGAGGTAGTTTTCCAATTTTGTTAATGCTCGAGGGCGAGCATAGGGGCAGTGTGGGGATGTTTGATAGCACATTTCATGGTCTCGATTTTACCTTATTTTCTAGCCCTTTCGGGGACTTGAACTTGCTATTTGACCCTTATTTCAATTTTATTTGCAGATTAGCGTCAAAAGAGGAAAAAGATCGAAAAGAAGCAATTTTGGAGCATTTCTGAGGATTTTCAGTTTCAAGGCCTAGAAGACCAGAACGTTGTCAAGACCTCGACACGAACTCGACCAGTGCGCTGTCTCAAGGCCTCGACAGTTCTGCATCTTCCTTAGAACGAAACCAAAGAGAAGCATCTTCAAAGATCCACACGGGATCCCATGCGCTTCTAGAAGGCATCAAGCGTGTCAGGAATCCCAGAATATTCCCTTTGCAAGGACATGTGCTGTCACGTCTTCATTGCTCCTTTCTCTCCCCTTAGCTATTTTGTCTCCTAGCTAGGTTTAGGTTATATAAGCTTAGCTTTAGGGTTTTTGTTAGGACGACTGTCCTAGGATATTTTCTTACATCAATTTCAGCTCTTATTCTTCCCCTCTTGTCATCAAGAACAACCTTTGTTTCGGAGCAAGCTTTCTCCTTGATTATTAATTAATCTATCGGTTTCCTCTACTCCCTTTTTATTCTCTTTGTTATTGCATGAGTATTAATATCTACTATTTATATTATAGTATGAGTAGCTAAATACCTCCTTCTTAGTGAAGGGTGTTTCAAAGGTTGTAGGGTTCGGCTAAGAGGTCTAATGCATGCTTAATATATTCTCTTGTGACACATGATTGTTTACCATTTTAATTCCATGCTTATCTAGAAATGTTAAGAGCTTGATCAACTGTTAGTATTTTTGCATAAGTAATGTCATTTCCAGGGTTATACCTGACGCGAAGCCCTAGAATAGTAGTAGACACCTAGCAGAGGCAGTGCAAGAGGCCTTTGTCTAGGGGTAAACAGTTATCTAGGGTATGGGATACGGGTTTGACGAACTGAGTTATCGCGCCCTAGAGCTATCTTACCTCCCCTTCATGGGCGTTCTGAGTTTGGCCTCCCCACATTCATGCCTGGGAGGATGGCGGAACGTCAAGGTCACCTTATATGTGGAAACGGGGGGTGACTTTTATCTAAGAAGGTAAGCAGGGGACGCGGCGTGGAAATGCGGTCCCTATAGCAGGTCTGCACATGAGTCTGGAATATTTTTATACCAATGACTAGCCAACCTAGTAAACAACCCAAAGGAACACCTTTCGCTAAGATCTCTCCCTATCTGATTAACATCTCCTTTATTACTTTTTTGGCCCTCGATCTGTTTATATTTCTTGCCCTGGATTATATCTTATTTTTGTGCCCTAGATAATTACTTTACAATTCTGTCTTGTTAGCTCTCATACTCTACGTTGATTAATTCATTAATCAACATAAACCCCCCCCCCCCCCCCCCCCCCCCCCCCCCCCGCCTTAGTGTTACTTGGTTTGGATCTGTTGCATATTACCTTGTCATACATCTTTATTAACGTTTTACTCCTTCAATCTCTGTGGTTCGACGCTGTCTTACCCTGTACATATTAATTTGTGCATCATTAGTATATTTGAGTGACGATCACACGGCTCCAAAATCATATTAAAATGGCCTAACCAATACAACAAACCTCTTTTTCATACATAGCCATAACTCAGGTGCTTTCGTGATAGGATTTTGCAATTAAAACATGACTAAACTGTTCTGACCTCTTGTGCTTCCCTTCCTCACTTGAATTGCTCTCTAATTTACCATTGGTTTTTAGCTTAGCAATTTACCAGCATTTTTTGACATTTCATGAGTAGTTTCCTAGATGTTCCTACTTGGTGAGGCAAGAACACCAGGACAGAATGCTTTCTATAATATGCTGAGGTAAAATCTTTAGTTCTCTAGATATTCTTCCTTAGTGAGGCAAGAGTACTAAAGCATTTATTCTTATTAAATGGCTCATTTTTTTGCAAGGCAATTCTATGCATAAAGGTGTACAAGGTAAGACAAAACAGTTATGTATGATTCTCTTGAGAATCCTGGCATTAGGCACTTGAATCATGGATCTATGTATAAAAGGGATGTTTAAAGAGTACCAGGAATAGTACTCTTACTATTTACCTTAATAGTATGGTATGGAGCCACAAAAGAAAGGGTTCTCACTTCCTATGTAAAGGGATAACATGTTCAAGGGCATGATGGTTTCTGATTCTTAAAAACACGCAAAATATGCAATCTAGAAACACACTAAAATCAGAAGAAAATCATGCAAAAAAAATTTTAAAATGGCCTAAGAACTGCCCAAAATTTAATCTAACTTACACAAAGACTACATGCAAAGGCAATTCAATCACATAAATTACCCCTCCCTCATATTTATTGGACACATTGTCCTCAATGTAAGAAAAGGGTGAAAAACACAGACTCCAAACAGAGATAATAAAAATAAAAATAAAAAGAAAAGAAAGAAAAGACAACCTGGGGGTTGTTAGGTGGGGTTTGCCTCTAAGTCAGAGAAGGAATCTGCCCATGAATCAAGCTTATTATGGAGACCTGCTATAGCTGATTCCATGCTACGAAGACCGTTGATGAATTTTGTCATAATGGTGTAAGTGTCTTTCTGGTCTCGTTGGAGTTCCAGAATGGTCTGTTGTTGGTCATGGAGTGTTTGTTGCATGGTTATGAGGAGTTGATTATTCTGGTCAAGGGCAGCCAGTACATCTATCATGTTGTTCTGTGCGGGATATGGTGCAGGTGGAATATCTGTCTGCTGCCGATGGTCTTGGTCAAGACCAACATCTTGGTCAATCTGATGCTCAATTGCTGGTTTAGCTCTTATTGCACTACATTCTGGACTTGATTGGTACTTCAAGGGTGCGAAATGGTATGGCCTTGTGTGACTTCCTCCAAAAATCCTTTCAGCTTTTCTCGTGCATCCTGTATTATAACAAACAATTCCTTTCTCTAAATGGAAAAATCTCATTTGGTCGAGTGTTTTTATATCAAGTAATTTGTGTGCATTAACCTTTAGAAGTTTGGCAATAGCATAATTGACCAGATTTACATGCAAGCATAGTGATAAGATTCGATCTGTTCGTTCGCTGTAGGATAGTGAAGGATTATGAGCCTTAAGGTCGACTGTCCCTGATGTCCGATGTACCTGCACGGCGCCGGAGGGGGTCTCCGGAGTAAACACTCTGATGCTTAAGTCAGTAATGATTGTATAAAATAGCAGCGCTTTGGCTAGCAATCTTAGGTTTACCTCCCTCCTTGGTGGCGGAGGTATTTATAGGCAAAATGGAGCATTTTTGAGTGATCATGGTCACAAGGGGCTAACACGCCCGTCAGAGGGGGTTAGAGTTCCCCGTTGATGGAGTGTGCTATCGTCGCGTCAACTATATGTATGGAGGTAGGTGTTACCTAGGCAAGGCAACACTTGTGCTTCTAACGGGATGCCTGGTTAGGCCTGGGATGGGGTAACACCGTGTGTCATGATGAAGTGACGTGTGGGACCCCCTCGCTGGTGTCGACCATCACAGCGCCAGTTACACATAGGGAGGCGATAGGCTCGATGCTACCGGGGCGATAAGAGCAGCTTTTTCTTCCTTCCACGGGATATAGGACGAAAATGCCCTTTGTTGTTAGGGATATTGTTATCATAAGCCCAACCGAAAATGAGCTCGAGTGTTTACTAAGGATTATCGCTTCTTCTTCGGTCTTGCCGAGTCGGCTGTTTTTCATGCGTTAGGGATGACTTGTCTAAAAAATGTATTTCTTCCAATCGCCATTCTTCTTTGCCTATAAATTGTCTTTTATCGTGCTACTTTTTTCATGACTGCTTTTGCACTTCCTCTAGCTTTCAACTATGGATGATCTTACGAAGAACTTTCTGATCTCAAAGGCGCACAGCCTGAAGAACCTTGTTGAATCTGACATCGGCTTCCTGGAGCTTTAGGGGATGATGACCCCTTTGCTGTCCAGACAAGGGGTTGTTTCTATAGAGGATTTTAATCCTATACAGAATGTGTCAAAACTGGCTGTTGCGATCTCCCGCATCGAGGTGACCATTATCATGCTGCAGCATAGGAAAGAACTGCTGGCGTGCTGCTTGAAAGGCATGAGGGTTTCCTCCGTCGAACTGTCTCTAGTGGCGGATGCTCTGGGGGAGATCCCTACTGCTCTTGAGGATGATGTTGGGTCTCATGCTTGACTCTTAGTTGTTGTTTTCTTATTTTACTGCTTTCTGTGTAGACGTTTTGGGTGCTTAGGTTGTTCAGGCGGTAAATAAAATGTTGCTTTAACTGCCACTCTGTCTTCTACCTTTGATCTCTTACCGTTTGCTGCTATAGTCAGGTATAGTTGTTATAAGCCCAACCGAAAATGAGTCTTTTCTTGCCATGAGGTGTTTTAGTGCTTTGAGTTTTGGCAATAAATGTCTTACTCGATCCTCTCCTATGTCGCGCTCACATAACTGGGCAGTTTTTTGGTGCCTTTTGATTGGCGCCGTTCTCGAATAGTTGCGTGCGCCTCATCAGATTCTGTAATCATGATTGTTCTTCTCCAAGTGCACTTATTGCATTCAAGGGACATGCAAAAAGATCGGGATATCTTTTTCCCTGGCTATTTAAAGGGGTTTTTCTCTCCTTTTTCTTGCTCACCTTCTTCTTCTTATTTCATTTCTTGGGTTATTTGTGATTTAATGGCAGATTCCTACTTTCTTGATACTACGGCGCGTGACTCTCCGCCGACTCCTCCAACTTCGCCAGATTCAGGCAATCCTCCTTCCTCACCTCCATGGAGGCCTACCAAACGTTTTGCCAAACGCCTGGGTCGCGAGAACCCAAAGAAAATGAAGAAGACCTTTGAATCTTTTTTCGCCGGTTATGAGCCTCACTACTTCGCGCTACAGAAAGGTGATGAAGCGTCACCATCTGCCCCTTGTCCTCCCTTAGAGGAGAGAGTCTCTGCTCAGAATGCCGACTCAGGATCAGTCGTATTCACTATGGGGAAAAGCTCCTACGCCGCTTCGCTAGAGGAGGCTACTCCCGCGACAAGCCCAATGCCCAAGCTTTACCAAAGGCCCTGTAGGATTGACGAGCCTTTTCCTCCCTACAACGGAGGTCTGCCACTCTCGGATGATGACGGTGTTTTCTACTATGACATGTACTATCCTGACGAGGATTAGTGGCCTAGCGTTAGGTTTGTTGTAGATGCCGTGGGGCTTTTAATCAATAAACTAATGTTTTTCTTTGCCTTGCCAATGTGCGAATTTGTCGATAGCTGACATAAAAACGTTAGCTTTATTGCGTCAAGTTCTCTGTAACTGTTTTAACTTGGCCAATCATTAACTGCCACTTGGTAGGTCGTGGCGAGTAACTGCTTGCTTCTAACTTCTGAGCATCATTCCACGTGGCTACTTTCTTTTACACGCGTCCTTGCGCAACTGGTGGTTTAATTAATGTTGTGACACTTTGGGTCTTTAAAAGAGATTATCTTCTCTTTCTAATGCTTTTTGCTCTTATTTTAAATTTTCTCCTTCCTATATTTTCTGCAAGGTTCTCTTCCGCCCTTCGCCCTTCGCCGATTCCGCCCGCGGATCTCTCCCTTCGAGGTATCACTCCATCCCTTTAGATTTTCTATTCGTTAGTTTATTATGGTTGTGATTAGAACTAGACGATTTTTCTGGAGACCCATGGATCCAGAAAT
Source organism: Viola odorata (assembly GCA_963691705.1). NCBI lineage: Eukaryota > Viridiplantae > Streptophyta > Magnoliopsida > Malpighiales > Violaceae > Viola > Viola odorata. The sequence goes on from OY829543.1 coordinate 14,179,463, forward strand.
CATACGATCACCTAGTATTTTCACTTGCGATGCGGTTTTAAACGCTGAACTGGAGGAGAATGGTATTACTTTCCCTCCCGGGTGCATCCCCACCATTCTCGAGGGTGACATGTGCCTTCACGATCCTCTGTGGGGAAACTATAGAATGGTCTACTTTAAAATGTTTCTCTATGGCTTTCGTCTCCCAGTTCATGACTCAATGACAGCACTACTGCGAGAGTACAAGCTTAATCCTGCCCAGATAACTCCTTCTTCCTGGTGTGGGGTTTCTGCCTTTCTTCGCGCTTGCGAGTTGGAGGGCATTCTCACCCCATCTCTTAATTTATTTCGCAAATTCTTTAGCATGACTTGTCACGATTGTTTAATCAGCATTACTCCAAGGTGGGACGACACGTTTGTGCAGTTGTTCTGGCAGCAATTTTGTGGTTTTGAGAGGACTGTGACTGACTGGAAAAATAGCTTTTTTATTCTTGAGCTACCGTCTCGTTGGTGGCGCTGCGGCTTTAATCAAGAGCTTGTAGGTCCTCTTTGGCCAAACCCAGCGGTGTTGACTAGGAGCGAGCTTGATCAAGCTAACGCTTTGTTGGATAGAAGTACTCGTTATCGCATTCGAGAATTTGTCTCGTACAAGCTTCTAAACGAGTGCGTTATGGGTGAGTTTGTCTTTTTCTCCGCCTTTTCCTTCTTTCATCCTTTTATGTTCTCACATATTCCATTATCAGGGGATACTGACGGGCAGCCCTTAGGGGGAACTAACGCCCCTTTGAATGTGATGCCGCTCAGAACTATGCCGGCCTCCCCTCCTTCCCCATGCTCCGATCCTCGAGGCGCTCCGCCCAAAAGGGGAAAAACAAAGACAGTCGCTGGGAGGGGGCGAGGGCGCGTTATCTCCGCGCGAGCTTCCTGCTTTATCGATAATTGGTTGCCGCCTCATCAGGGGAGAATAAATATAAGTCGGCCTGTGACTCGGCTAATTGATAGTGACGATAGCAGGCAAAGCGAAGATGCGGATGCCAAGCCAGACCTTTGTCATGCCTCCTCGCTTCAGCGAAAGAAATTGAGGGTAAGCATAGATGGGCAGGCTACCGGGACTTCTTCTGATCATGCTATCACAAGGGTTGCCGCAGTGCCTGCCGCTTCTTCTTCAGCAAGAATTTCTCAAACAGTGGTAGTTGCTGACACGCCGACTGTCTGTCCCCCTACCGCTGCTACAGTCTCGTTGGTGACAGATTCTCCTCCGCCGCCTAACACTCCTGACTCCCCCATCTCTCAATTTATTCCTGACGTTGCGACAACGACTTCTCCAACTTCTAAACTACCGCTCATGGCTCTTCCTCGATTGTTTTTTACTTCTATCTCCGAGGTGAGTAATAAAGGTTCTCCTCCGACTCCGATGATCAATCTCTCTCCTGATGGGCCTAAAGGGACTCCGCGCTATCGCATGGACCCGACGGGCTTTGGCTTCAACAACCTCCGTGCTGCAGGACTAGAAAATCCCTTCTCAAGGGACGAGTTTACCGCGCCTCTGTTAGGAGAAATGATGCACTCCTCTACAGAGAAAGAGAAATTTCTTTAGCTTTCACCGGAGGCTCGCTGCAGGCATGTTGTGAATGATTCTCTCGATATCTTCCGCTATTTTCACTATCCGGTAGAGGCTTTTGACGGCGAGATGCGAGATTCAGCCCGCGCCATGTGTGCTCAGAAGGTGCAGCTTGATCGGTCGTTAGAACAGACGGGGTTGCTGGTGCGTCTTTATGACAATTCTCAGAGGGAACTGAGTAGAGAAAAGTCTAAAGGGAAAGCGATAGCCGATGTTCTGAAGGTGGAGTTAGCTTTGGAAAGAGAGAAGAATCTTCTTCTTCGTGAAGAGATGCTGGCTCGAGACGAGGAATTTTCTAGGCTTCCGCTAAAGATGGAGCTTTGGGAGAAGAAAGTCTTAGAGGCCCTCACTTCTAGGCTTGCTGCCCGTTTTGGGAGCAGTTCCTTCAATCCGACCGATGTTGTTGATTGTGTTTCTGCCATAATAGACAAAGTAAATAAAGAGGGAAATGATGTGTCTTCCTCCGATGGAGAGAAAATCTGGTGACGGTTGCGGTGGCATGCAACGACTTTTCTCTTAGATTGTTGTCCTCTCTATCTGTATTTATTCTTCAATTTATCACTCGTTTTTCCCGAAAACATTTATCATTTGCTATTCTTGTTATAAGGCTGACGCTTTCACTGTTATTGATATTTTTCCCTCAAACGCTGGGTTTGTCGTATTACCGATGTTACTTGCGTTGCCGCGCTATTTCGTGAGATTGCGTGTCAAAGTTGATGCTGCTTTTCAGAGCATTAAATGCTTATGAATCCCCTCACTGATGCAATCAAAAAATGATGATGAGAAAGGACACGTGTCTTTCTTATGGTGAAGCGTTTGAGATGGGCAGCTTCTAGGGAATAGCGGGGATTGAAGCGTTCCTCTTTTGAAGTTGTGTCCTTCGCGCGTGTCGCGCCCTTTCATTGCGCCATCTCGCCATGTGTCAGTTGCTAACTGGTCACACCCTTTCAACCCCTTTTAGGGTTATATAATGTTTTTCTCCCCGTATCTTTTTCTTTTTTATCTCTTTCCCCGCTCATTGCTTCCTTCTGAAAATAACTCACGCCATTTCTTCTTCTTCGCTCTGGGATTCTTAGGATTTCTTTTATGAAGGTACACACATTACTTCCTTCTTTTATTTTCTTTTTCCTTTTATACTCGCTATGGCTAAGACCTCTTCTTCAAAATCTACCGAGGGTGAGCGTTTACCCTTACTATCTCATGCTGCTGGGAGATGCTAACGCTAACGTTTTTTCATGACTGTGCAGTGGTTCCGCCAAGTTGGGAGCCTGAATATATTCGGAGAAAAAGAAGGAGGGAGCAAGCGCGAAGAGCCCAGGCTGCCGCTGCCGCTGTTGCTGCTGAAGATGAGGCTATCGGTGTTACTTTCGTCGGGCCACCTTCTCAAGGAGTTGCCGCCACCGCCAGTGCTGTTGAGACGTCGTCTTCGCGGGTGCATGTTAAGAGAAGGAAAAGAAGTAAAAAGGCAGCCGCCATACCTCCTGCCCTTTCCCAGGCTACCGCGTCTCCAGAAGTGTCTGCTGGTCAAATTCCTACCGGAATTCCCTTGGCTTCTCCTTCTGACCAGGTATATTTGTTCGCTACCACTCCTGATTTCTTCTTTCTCTTGCCGCATCCTCATTGCATTCCATTCTTAGGGAGTTGGCCACGTTTCCCCACACTCTCCTTCTCATGACGATATGTCCTTTGCGAGCGAGCTTGCCGAGCGGCGGAAGAAGATTCGCCACGACCTTCATAGCAGTCCATCGTCATCTGGCGTTAACCCACCCCTGACAACTGTCACAAGGAATGACGCGCCTCCCAGACAACCTCAAGGTGCTGGCCCTTCTGCCGATATCCGTACTTTTGTTAACTCTCCTATCCATTCTACCACTGGTGCTGGAGGTTTTAATTCGGAGATGTTAGGTTATAAGGCAGTTGGTGGTGGTGAGTCTTTTGTTTCCACCTTAGAGGGAACTGCTGACCGCCCTTCTTCTCCTCCTGCAATGTTTTTTGTTCCTTCGTCCCCGCTTGCTGCCGCAAAGGACAATTCTGGCTCTGACTTTATGATTGGTGTGACTCTGTACTCTCCTCCTAGCTTTCCTACTCATCTCGTTAACCTGGGTGGCCTCAGGGAGAAGGCTTTTCAAGTTTCTGATTCCGATAGCCTTGAGGTTGTTCTTGCGTCTACATCTCTTTTGGCGGCTCGAATATTGTCACACCAAAGGGAGAAGGATGCGTTTGTCGCCAAGGGTCATCAGGAACGTATGGATTTTCTTCGCTCTCAAACATTTTCCTCTTTCTGCCATGCTCATTATATGGGTGAAGGCAGTGCTAAGGAGGCAGCGGAGAAACAAAGAGAAATAGATGTCCTATCTTCTGAACGTCACAGATTTTTGGATGCCATGACAGCTTCCAAGCAGGAGGCGGAAGCTGCTAAACAAGAGGTGAGTGCTGCCAAGCAAGAGGTAGAGGCTGCCAAACTTGCGCTAGAGGAGGAGAAGCGGAAAAGCATCGCTCTAAGTATACGCCTTTCTGAAGAAGGGACTGCACTAGCGCAAGAGAGGCAACGGAATGCTGAATTGGCTGCCAATCTTAGCCTTTCTGCCGAGAAATGCCGTTGGTATCTGAGAGAGGGGGCAATGCTTATGACAGAGACCTTCATGCATCATCATGGGGTGAGCGATGCTCAGATTGGAACCCTTTCTGCCTTTTTTTAGGAGAGGTCTTCACAGGTATCTGACGAAGATTTCTACAGTGCGAGGGCCGCCAATCAGGGGGGGAACGACGCGTCAACCGCTTCTTAAACTTTGCCCTTTGCCTCTTGACTCATTATTGCCGGGATGGCTTAGTCCATCCTTTGGCAATTTTCCTGTTATTTTGACGATGTCGCCGCTTTTTCTTTGTTGGTCTCGTTTCATGATGTAACTGTTTCAATGAAGTTAGTAGGCCTTGCTATCAGAATTATAATAGGCCGGCTATGTGAGCACGGTTACCACAAGGATAGGATTTTCACCCCCAACGTTATTTATGCTAGGGCGTTCCTCGTCTTAGTGAGTTGTCTGAATAGGACCAGCCATTACAAGGATAGGATTTTCACTACTGGCATTCTTCATTATCTGCGTATTGTTGGCCATAATATGCACAAAGATGCCTTTCATTTATGCGTTAGAGCAATATTAACAAGGCCAAATATGAGAGATTAGCTTCTAGCATGATATAGTTTTAAACGGGCTATATTGCAAGAGTTTGGTAGGGGAGTACCGTCAAGTATTTCCAAATGATATGCTCCCTTTCCGATGACGCGATTGACGCGATAGGGCCCGTCCCAATTTGGGCTGAGTTTTCCCATGCGCTGCCCCGCTGCTCGTTTGTCTCTGAGCACTAAGTCTCCCGCTTTGAGCAATCGCTCCTTGACTTGTTTGTTATGGTACTGCGCCATTTTCCTTTTGTAATGCAAAGTTTTTAGGATAGCCTCTTCTTGTATTTCTGGTATCGCATCAAGGTTAGCGCGTAACCTTTCTTCATTAACTTCTTCTCTGAAATATGCCACTCGCAGGCTCAAGGTGCCAATTTCTACCGGCGTGACAACCTCTGTTCCAAAGGCTAATGCAAAGGGCGTTTCTCCAGTAGTAGATTTCACGGTCATGCGATAGGTCCACATTACATATGGCAGTTCGTCTGCCCATTTCTTTTTAGAACCTTCTAGGTTCCTTTTGATGCCACTGAGGATGCTGCGGTTGGTCACTTCTGCCTGACCATTGGTTTGCGGGTGCGCTACAGAAGAGAATCTCTGCTCAATTTAAAATTATGTGCATTCATTTCTAAAGAATTGGCTTGTAAATTGTGTTCCGTTGTCGCTGACCAATATGCGAGGTACCCCGAATCGCATGATGACTTGATATTTGAAGAAACGTCAAATCTTCTCCGTGGTAATGTTAACTACCGCCTCTGCTTCTGCCCACTTCGTGAAATAGTCTACCGCGACGACCACAAACTTCAATTGGGATTTGGCTTTTGGAAACGGGCCCAATATATCAATTCCCCACTTGGCAAATGGGCAAGGGGCGACAATTTCAGAAATTTGCACTGCTGGTCTTCGTGGGATTTTGGCGTATTCTTGACATTTCTGACAAGATTTTATAAAATTGTGACAGTCTCTATGAATGGTGGGCCAATAGAATCCCAAACGAAAGACCTGTGCTGCTAGGGTGTCACCAGCCACATGCATGCCGCATATTCCTTCATGGATTTCTCGCAAAGTATGGAGCCCTTCCTGCTCCGTTACGCACTTCGCGGCTGGATGAGAGAAACATTTTCGAATTAATTCTCCATTGTAGTATGTGCACCGTGCCGCTTGTTTCAAAATTTTCCTTCTTTCAACGTTATCTACTAGCAGCTCGTCATATTTCAAATATTTCACAACGGGAATTCTCCAATCGCCCTCTATTTCTTCTACGCACAGGGACGCTTGTTCTTCCATGAAAGAGGGCACTGGTATCTCACCATAATGCACATCTTTGGGTATGGAGGCTGTCAGGCTAGCTGCCATTTTAGCAAGATTGTCAGCTTCGCTATTATCCTCTCGAGGAATATGCTCGAAGCGGACTTGAATGCATTTATCTTTGCCTCTGTTAGCTCATGTTTTACCTTTGTGAGGTATTGAATCATGATGGGTTCCCGCGCTTGGGAATTTCCCAAGACTTGATCTATTACCAATTTAGAGTCCCCCCGTATCTTTAGTTGCGGATCATGCGTTGTCCCTGCACCGCGCGTGGCTTCCACGAAGAAGTTGTTGTCTATTCTGATTTTGGCCAGTAACGCTTCATATTCGGTCGCGTTGTTGGATAGCGGTTGCAGAATTCTGACGGCGTAGCGCATCTGTATGCCATCGGGTCCGATTATGAAAATTCCCACACCGGCTAACTCTTGGTTGTTAGCTCCATCCACGTGAATGATCCATGTATCGCTGTAAGTATCTGGGGATGGGAGATCTGCCTCTTCCCCTTCCCCTTCTGGTGGGTTCACCGGCAGCTCTTGTGTAAATGTGCATTCTACTATGAAGTCTGCTAACGCTTGGGCTTTGATGGATGGTCTGGCCTTATATTGCAATCCATACTGCTCGAGTTCGATTGCCCAAATCAGCATTATTCCTGAGGATTCAGGCTTTCTCAACATTTTTCCCAACGGTTGATCAGTGAGTACTACAACAGGATGAGCTTGAAAGTATCGATCCATCTTTCGTGTTGCCTGCACGAGGGCAAACGCTGATTTCTCTATGCGAGTGTACCGCGACTCGGCGTCCTTCAGTATATGACTGACAAAGAATACGGGGCGATGAATATGCCTATCGCTCTGTACCAGGACGGCGCTGACCACCTCGTCGGCGACACCTAGATACAAATATAAAGTGTCGCCCGGTTCCGGTCTTGTCAGCACCAGGTCAGACGAGAGGTAGGCCTTTATGTCAGTAAACGCCTCTTCGCATTCTTTTGTCCACCCAAAAGGGGCTCTCTTACGAATAATTTTAAAAAAGGGGAGGCATCTCTCGCCTTGCTTGGAGATAAACCGCCCTAATGCAATGATGCGCCCTGTGAGCTTTTGCACTTCTTTAACAGTTCGCGGAGATATCATGTCTTGGATCGCTTTTATTTTCAAAGGATTAGGCTGGATGCCTTTCTAGCTAACCACATAGCCTACAAATTTGCCTGTTTGGAACGCGAACATGCATTTTCGGGGATTTAACTTCATCTTGTATTCTCGCATCACGCTGAAAACTTCTTCTAGATCGGCCACATGGTCCTCAAAGCTTCGACTTTTGACAAGTATGTCATCCACGTAAGCCTCTACTTTTTTCCCAATTTGCTTCTCGAAAATTGTATTTGCCATGCGTTGGAATGTTGCCCCAGTATTTTTTAATCCAAACGGCATCGCCATATATCAATAGGTGGCCTTGGGAGTGATAAAGGCAGTCTTTTCTTCATCTTCCACAGCCATGGGGATTTGGTGATACCCCGAGTTAGCGTCCAATGAGCTCAGGTAAGCGTATCCCGCTGTTTGGTCGACCAGTTGATCGATTCGAGGTAGGGGATAACAGTGTTTGGGACAGGCATCATTCAGATCGGTGAAGTCAACACACATGCGCCATTCTCCGTTAGGTTTTGGGACTAAGACGGGATTAGCCAACCAGGTCAGGTACTGGACTTCTTTGATGAAGCCAGCATCCGTGAGTTTCGATCTCTTTCTCGATAGCTATCATCTTTTCCGAAGAGAAAGCTCGCCTCTTTTGTTGGATGGGTGTGACGCCAGGGTTAACGTTGAGTCGGTGCTCTACTGTTTCTCGCGAAATTCCAAGCATATCTGCTGGCTTCCATGCGAATTCTCCTTTACATCTGTTCAATAATCGAGCTAGATGTGTGCTTTCTTCTGCGTTCAGTTTCTCGCTGACCAAAAAATTTGCTCCTTCGACTCTATTAACAGGAATTGGTTTCATGTTGTCTACTGGCTGAGTGCACTTTTCCTCTCTGTCCTCAAAAGGGTCGTCTGCCACACACACATAACGGTCACAACTCTTTTGGGTCATAAGTGAATAGCACTCGGCGGCTAACTTCTGGTCCCCTTTGATCGAGACCACTCCATCCCACGAAGGGTATTTCATTTTCAAATGTTTTTGCGATATCGCAGCTCCAAAATGATTGAGGTACGGCCGCCGGAGTATGGCGTTATAAGGCAATGGAAAATCTACAACCAGGAACAGCAATTCTTCCGATCGTTTGGAAGTATCCTCTCTAAAGTATACTGGTAGCATTGTAACTCCTACCACCGGGATCGGGACTCCGTCTACCCCAACTATTGGCTTCTTACAAGGCGTTAACTCACTGTCGGAACGTTTCATCAAGTTATAGGCTTCGAGCGAGAACAGGTTAACCGCGCTCCCATTATCGACAAGGGTTCTCCTAACTCCATGATTGCCGATGACGGGTGTGACTACTAGCGCATCATTGTGTGGATAAACAATGCCTTTCTCGTCCTCTTCAGAGAACGACAGCACCATCCGGTCTAACGCGCTTATCGCTTCGCTCTTTGCTAACACGTTTTCTCTTATTCGCTTGTCGCCAGCTGTAGGTGCTGACACTGTGGGTTCTTCGGAATATGAAGTGCCTCCTACTATGATATTGATTATGGGAACGTCCCCTTCGTTAACTACAAACGATTCCTTATTCCTACCAATAGGGATAGCGTTGGCTCCCGTGGCATAAGAGGGCGCTTGCCTGTCACCAGTCGCCTTATCCACTAGATTGTTCCTGACCTCCTCCCTTATTTTAGTGGCAAATTCCCTGAGGTAGCCCTCCTCGACTAAGCGTTCTATTGCCAATTTCAATTGTCGGTACACGTCCGTGGAGTGCCCTTTAACTTTATGGAACTTGCAGAATGCATTTTCCCTTCCTTCCATAATCACTCCTGGCTTCACAGGAGCGGGGTAACGGATGGGCAGGTTTCGCTGCTGAACTATCGCTAAAATTTCTGCCCTTGGGAGTATGAGGGATGGGAGATCGGGATCGTATATTCGCCCTTTAGGCGGATCAGTTTGCCTTCCCATAGGGGGATTCCCGAATCTTCCTCTCGAAAAGCTACCTCTCTGCCGATTTGAGGCCCTGGGGATGTGATCTTTTCGCTGTCCATAGTCATCAGTTGGCTGTGTGTCAGGGGTTGCGCTAACGTAGACGTTAGGTGCCGGATGCGTGTCTTGAGGTATACTCTGAGTTCGCTCCCTGTTTTCTACTTCCTCCATTCTCGCATAATTGTGGGCTTTTAGCCTTAACGCATCTAGCGTTGACGGCGTGTCTAGCATCAAGGTATCTCGTAGCTTTCCGTAACGGCAGTTACGCTCCAAAGCTTCGACAGCAAAATCAATGGTGACCCCCGGCGTTAGTGGCATCTCCAGGTCAAAACGACTCAAAAAGTCCTTTAGAGATTCTTGTGGTTTTCGATGAACATCGAATAGTGCTGCAGCAGAATTCCTAATATGAACAACGGTGCTAAATCGGCTCCGAAATTTCATTTCCAATTGGGAAAAGTTGTCAATGGAACCTGCCGGAAGTCCCTTGAACCAAAAGGCGTGCTACGCCAGATAGCGTCATTACAAAGATTTGACATAGCGCTGCGTCACTGTGAGTCTAGAATTTTATAAAATCTTTCACCTTGTTAAGATGCAAAATATGGTCCTTTGTGCCATCATACGATTCCGTAGGGAGTTTCACATGCCTGTTGACCCGGTGGTGTTTGACACGGTGGCTGAATGGATGACCACTATTATCATCAGGAATTCCCTGCGGTTGACGAAGAAGAGCGGGTTTGTCTAACTGCCTTTGGGCTCGAAAATCATACTCACGATGCTGCCTGGGAGATCGGCTGCGACTCCTTGGTGTTCGGGTCCGGTGCCTTCTGCTACTTGATCTCTCGCTGTGCCTGGGAGATGGATCCCTGAACATCTCCTCTCGCCTGTTGTCCCAATGATCTCTATATTCGCCGTCCCATCACTCCCCTTCAAGAACAGGAGCTCTCCTCCTATGCTGCTCGGATGGTTCGATGTGTCTAGGCGCGAGTTTCATGACTCCGACAGGGGCTGATGTCACAGGTAGGGATAGCGTAAAACCTCTAGACTGTCGGGGTGACAGTGGTTGGTCAGCAACGATGGATGGAGTAAAAATCACATGAGAAGGCACGCTGGGCCCTGAGACATGAGGCGTAAATCCAGTAGCCAACTCTATCAACTGATCTATCTAGGCACGAAGAGCCAATATCGAATTCGCAAGAGGATTGCCCGCGCTGTCTACTGCGGGTGCCCTCGCCTGGAAAAGAGAGTGACTAGGTCCTGGTATTTGAGATAGAGGAGTATATGACTGGGATGCCAATGTTCTCGCTAGTTGTTCGGAAGAGGGATCCGACATGGCTGGTGGGATTTCTTGCACTGTGGTGCCGACATCAGAGGTGACGAAAGCAAAAAGTCGCCTGCGGGTCTCATATGGGAGGCTGGAAGACTGGGACGGTGCGGGATCCGAGCCGGACTCCATAATCCTCCGGATTTTTAAGGGAGCAGAGCTTGGCTATTAAGGATGCTCACTTAATAGGACCAAAACTCTCAATGAAAGCACCAATTTGATAAGATTCGATCTGTTCGTTCGCTGTAGGATAGTGAAGGATTATGAGCCTTGAGGTCGACTGTCCCTGATGTCCGATGTACCTGCACGGCGCCGGAGGGGGTCTTCGGCGTAAACACTCTGATGCTTAAGTCAGTAATGATTGTATGAAATAGCAGCGCTTTGGCTAGCAATCTTAGGCTTACCTCCCTCCTTGGTGGCGGAGGTATTTATAGGCAAAATGGAGCATTTCTGAGTGATCATGGTCACAAGGGGCTAACACACCTGTCAGAGGGGGTTAGAGTTCCCCGTTGATGGAGTGTGTTATCGTCGCGTCAGCTATATGTATGGAGGTAGGCGTTACCTAGGCAAGGCAACACTTATGCTTCTCACGGGATGCCTAGTTAGGCCTGGGATGGGGTAACGTCCTGTGTCATGATGAAGTGACGTGTGGGACCCCCTCGCTGGTGTCGACCATCCCAGCGCCAGTTACATACAGGGAGGCGATAGCCTTGATGCTAGCGGGGCGGTAAGAGCAGATTTTTCTTCCTTCCACGGGATATAGGACGAAAATGCCCTTTGTTGTTAGGGATATTGTTATCACATAGTAATCAAGTGGCCTAAAATCATTTTGTTCTTTGAAGCAGCAAACTGCTTGGCTAACCAATAACCTAAACTGACTTTTTGTTCAGTAATCATGCACCACAAAATAAACAGTCCAGTTTTATATAGGGCACCAGACATGTTTATCTTGGCATAAAAATTGATGGCGAGGACTCTATATAGGATCCTCAGGACTAGATCACGAAGTTCATGTGCCTTGGAAGCTTTGGTAAAGAGAGCTTCCTGATTTCCTGTAAGGAATTTAAAAGCTTAATTGACATCCCAATCTTTGAGAATTTCATAGTGTTTTGAGGGGTACCAAAGGGGAAGCTCCTTGTCATCAGGGGCAAAACCTAACAGGACATCAAATTCATCCAAACTCAAATATTTCACGTGTCCACACAGTTAAAAATTGATCACATCTTGCTTGAAAATGTCAGGGTGTTCTCTACCCTTGCAATCTAAAGCAACAAGATCTACCCAAAGTGTAGTATAGAATTCCAAACACAATTCAGTATGCACGGCATTGATCACAAAAAATATTGGTCCCTACCCCAATCATTAACTAACTTCTTAAGCCTAGTAGATATACCTAGGTTGTGAAGCAGTTCATAATCAAAAACAACGCAAGAGAGAATCTCACCATTTTTCACCCAATTTTCCAATCTCTCCTAGACATCATGGGAGTCAAAGCTTAACCAGCCACCAAAATTAGTGGATTGAAGGGTGAGTTTCGTACCTTTGACTAGATTTTCTGGGTTGGAGACGCTTTTGGGATATCCACCATCAAGCTCGTCTCCTGATTCTAGTGCGAGGGTCATGGGTTCTTTGCCTTTGAGATGTTCCGTGACAGGGGAGGAAGGTTCAGCATCTTCTCTAGGTTTATGGGTTTTATGGGCCACCAGTTTGTATCATTGGCCTGGCACAATAACGGAAGCGGTTGCAAGTGCAAGAGCTCTCATTGGTGCTATCTTGGTTGTGGCAGGTGTGTTAAGATCCTTGGTCATGGCAAGTGGTGTATGAACTACTAGTGGGGCTTGGGTATCCATCTTCATTTTCCTCTGTCTTTCTTTAACTTGGTCAGATGGTGGAGTCTCCAATTTCCTTTTTCGTAGTCGGCTCAGGGGAACCTCATCGGAGTCGGTGTTGGAGTTTAGTGTCGATATTTTCTTTGGTGAATTGTTCGTCGCGGGACGTGCCTGTTGGGTGGAATCGATTGTAATATCGGGAGGGGTAAGGACACGACCGTGAAGTTCTCTGCTTCACGTCTTTGTGAACTAGTGGTTAACTGTGGACCGAGTGGTGTCGAATTTGAGGTCATTTCAAGTTGAGGTGGTGGATTTCTTGGTGGTCTAGATCCTGAGAGATTTGTTTGGTTTGTTGGTGACGTGGGTATTCTGTATTTTGTTCGGTATTCAGCAATGATTGAAGCTTTTGTTCTTGGCATAATAGTTGTGGCAGTTGTTTGGAGGTTGGAATAGAACGGTTGTCTAAGGAGGGAATGGGTGGTTGTGTTTGAATAAGGCAAGGGCTTGGGAAAATGAGGAAGTTGTTCTTTATTTTTTCGGGCCTTTATATTCTTTAGGGGCACGTGTCTAGGACGATTGTTCTTGGCCATTGGCGTTTTGCGGTGTGGATTTTCCTTTTTTGGTCAAGATCTACCTTTTTGGTTTCTTTGGGTACCCTGCGCAAGAAAAATAAGGCTTGGTTAGAATTTAATTCTTTTTCAGTTAAAGGATTTAAAACATCAAACTCTTCCGCAGCCTCCTTTGTGTTGGTTGGCGCTTCTATTAGCTCTTGTTTCTCTTCCTTCATCTGCCTGTTAAGATCAAAATTCAATGGGTTGTTTTCACATAAATCATAAATCTCATTGGCAAGTGGTTTATAAATATTAATGAGATTCAAGCTACTTATCTTGCTTGGCTTCTTCCCTGCATCATACATATTAAACTTAATGGTCTGTCCACAATATTCAAAGGTTAAACATCCATGAAAAACATCAATCAATGCTCTCGCAGTCCTTAGGAAAGGTCTGCCTAAGAGGACATCAGTGTTATTAGTGGAAAAATCCATATTTATATCAACAACATAAAAATCAACAAGATATATTAAATCACTGACTTGGACTAGAACGTCCTCGACAACTCCCTTTGGGTAAATGATGGATTGGTCTGCGAGCTGGATTACTACTCTTGTATCCTTCATGGTTCCGATGTTAATCTTTTCATACTCACCAAATAAAAGCATGTTGATCCCAGCTCCCGGGTCACAAAAGGCTTTCTCGAACTTCTTATCTCCTATCTTGCAAGGGATGTCAAACGTGCCTTGGTCAGTGCATTTTTCTGGGAGTCTGGACTGGATCACAGAGGAGACATTTTTTGCTAAGTTGTCCTGTTCAAGACCTGTAAGTTTCTTTCTGTCAAAACATAAACTTTTAAGGAATTTAGCATATCTAGGAATTTTAGCAACCAATTCAAGTATTGGAATATTAATTGCCACTTTTTTGAAAATTTCCATAAATTCCTTTTCTTCTTTTTCCTTTTTCGCCCTTGAAGGTGCAGGTGGAAATGGTGAGGGTGCATTGTCCTCCTTCTGTTTGGCAGCTTCTTTCTCCTTTTGTATTTCCTTATCGGCTCTCTTGGCCAATTGCTCTCTCTTGGTATCTTCTTTGGTCAAGAGAGGTTCATCCTCTATTGCGATTCTCTTATCTGCTTCTTCCATTTCTTCAGCTTCCTCTTCCTCAATCTGATCTATAGGTTTGTATTTGTATTGCCTTTCAAACTCCATCACCTCTTCCCAGTTCTTGTGCCTTGATATGATGCATTTTGTGCTATTATTCCACTCCTTTTTTCGCTCATTTTTATCATGGTGCTACTGATCCTCTCTTGTTTTCACACTGTTTAGCAGATCAGAGCTTTTGGAAAGGAAATATCGAAAAGATGCCATTTTCATGGATTCTGGACAGATTTGAGCAACGAGGCCTAGCAGCAGTTGGCAGACAGCATACCGGCAGCAGCTTGACCCTGCATTGATGAGCACGCGGCAGCAAAGGACTCAAGCGCAAACAAGGAAACTTCCTTTTTAAGGGAATCAGCTGATCCGTCTAATCAATTCCAATCTCCACCCTTTTGGCAAGAAGAGATTCTGAGATCATCTCCAATTAAATTTGGATTTCCCTTTTATTAATTTCTATTTTGGGAATTTCTCTTTTTGTAATTCTCTTTTAAAACCCTTTTTGTTTTGAGGATTGGGAGAGGCTGACACTTCTTTCTAATTTTGGATTTTGGAATTCCATCTCGGCCACTGGCATTCTTCTTCTCTATTCAATAAACCGAAGATTTACTCCGGCCGGTTCTCCATCTTCTCTTTTCTTTATGTAATTTTATTTCTTTATTTATTTTAATTCTAACATGAGCGGCTAAGTTCATTTGTTCTTGGTAGGATCATCAAAGGTTGCTTAAGAAGGTTGTGAGGTCGAATTGAAATCATTATATCACTGGTTTATATTTATTTACTTAACGTTTTCTTGTCAATTCTACTAGGACTACTTCTAGCCTGATCAACTAGCTGTTTGCCCTAGGTGATTAAAGTCATCACTGTGGTTATAACTAATGCGAAGCTGCAGGGTAAAGTAGACGACCAATTAGATTCATCAGGTCGCTGGTCCCATCTGATTGGGTTAAGTAAGTAATCAGGGGAGAGCCTCGAACGTACTGAGTGTCTCGCCCTGGACACGTCTTCCTTTATCTTCATGGGCCTTTGAGTATTGCCTCCATAAACGTACCTTGGGGGACGACAAAGCGTCAAGACTACTCCATAAACGTAAATTGGAGTAGTTTCTCATACGAAAGGAAGCAGGGGATCTAAACGTACCTGATCCCTATAGTGTGTCTATCAGCGAGGGAAATAAGATCATTGCACCAATGACCAGCCGACTTTGAAAGCAACCCGAGATAGATTCCTACTGGGAACTCCCTTCTCTATTGATTTATTACTCATTTTATCACTGTTTGTTACTGCTTTCTTAGACATTAATCAACCAACCCTTGACAACCCCCCATTACTTGTTACTGTTCTGATCTGTTTGCCCTTGCAGCACAACACAAGACAGTGTCGCCTTAGTCTTTCTGGATCGACCCTGTACCACTATATACAGTTTAATTGTGTACTTGTTACAGGAATTATACATTATTTTTTAGGTGTCTCGATAGCACGTCAAATTTTGGCGCCGTTGTCGGGGACTTCGGTACTGATCCTTTCTTTGTTGTGTATGACCAGGTCATCCAATCCGAATCCTTTACCACTCGATCCTAAAATTCGAAGGACAGAAATAATAGCCAGAAGGTTAGCCAGACTATCCGCAGAAATCAACAATCCCATCCAAAACCCCCTGAAATAGAAAATCCTGAAGGTCTAGCCCTAGACATTGAAAACCCTAACATGGCCGAAGGACTCCAGTTGCATCGTATGGCCTGAAGTGGCCAACGATTGGACGATCAAGTCCGCTGTCATTCACCACTTGCCCAAGTTCCACGGCTTGCCCAAGGAAAGCGCAATCCGACATCTCCAGCAGTTGCATTCCATCTGCGAGGCCATGAAACCGGCCAATGTTGACATTGACTACGCTAAGCTGAAAGCATTTATGTGGTCCCTGGAAGATGAAGCCCGTAGTTGGTTTTATGCCTGTAATGTGCGACGCCAGCAACAACGCCCTAGGGGCAATGCTAGGCCAGAAGAAGGATAGAGAATTTTACGTCATCTACTATGCCTCAAAGCTTATGGACGCAGCCCAACAGAATTATACTACGACCGAAAAAGAACTTTTTGCTGTTGTTTTTGCTTTGGATAAGTTTCGTCAATACCTTTTATGCACCAAAGTGACTGTTTCCTCTGATCATACAGCCCTAAGATGTCTCTTGACAAAACTTGATGCCAAACCACGCTTGATTAGGTGGATCCTTCTACTTCAAGAATTCGATTTAGAGATAAAAGATAAGAAGGGAACTGAAAATTCAGTAGCTGACCACCTCAGCAGACTACCACACCAGTAGGACAACTCCTTAGAGCCAAACCGTTATACCTTTCCGGATGAACAGGTCTGTCTTGTCCAAGCAGTTCAATTCCCTTGGTATTTTGATATTGCAAATTTTTGTGCCACAGGAGATTTCCCTACAGATTCCACCGCCTCTGAGAAGAACAGAATCAGGAGACAAGCGAAGTATTTCGTTTGGGACAGCCCATACCATTGGAAACACTGTTCTGATCAAATCATTTGGCGTTGTGTGACCTTAGATGAAGTTCCTTCCATTATTCAGTTTTGTCATTCCTCAACTGAAGGAGGACATTTCGGGGCCAAGAAGACGACACTCAAAGTTCTGGAAGCAGGTCTCTACTGGCCATCTCTCTTCAAGGACAGTTACATATTTTGTGCAGCTTGCCCTCGCTGCCAGGCCACAGGTAACATTGGAGCCAGAAATCAGATGCCCCTCACAGGAATCATTGCCTGTGAGATATTCGATATTTTGGGCATCGATTTCATGGGTCATTTCCCTAACTCATTTGGTAATATCTATATCCTTCTTGCTGTTGATTACGTATCCAAATGGGTCGAGGCCAAGGCGACCAGATCTAACGATTCAAAGTTGTTGCAGCCTTTTTGCGCACTAATATTTTTAACAGGTTTGGGATACCAAGAGCTTTGATTAGTGATAGAGGCACACACTTCATCAATCGTACAGTCAGTAAGCTGCTGGGGCAATACGGTGTTTCACACCGAATGTCTACAGCTTACCACCCGCAAACCAACGGCCAGGCCGAGGTGTCCAATAGGGAGATCAAATCTATCCTGGAGAAGACAGTCAATCGATCACGCAAGGACTGGAGCTTGAAATTGGACGACGCCTTATGGGCTTATCGTACAGCCTTCAAGACACCCATAAGCATGACACCGTATAGACTCGTCTATGGCAAGTCGTGCCATCTCGCAGTAGAGATAGAACATAAGCCTTTCTGGGCGATCAGAAAAGTCAATATGGACGTTGATGAAGCTGGGAAGCAAAGGCGCCTTCAGATCCAAGAGCTAGAAGAGCTACGTGATGATTCCTACGAGAACGCTCTGATCTACAAGGGCAAGACGAAAGCGTATCATGATAAGTTGATTTTGAATAAATCTTTTGAGATAGGACAGAAGGTTTTGTTATATAATTCTCGCCTAAGATTGTTTACAGGTAAGTTGAAGTCCAAATGGACGGGCCCATACGTGATCACGAACATATATGACCATGGCGTCGTAGAGATTCGGAGCCTAGACACATGTGTCGTCTTTAAGGTCAACGGACACCGTTTGAAAGCTTTCTATGAAGGCTTTAGACCTTTCACGACCGAGGAGACTGAGGTGGTTGAGCCACCAGAACAAACTGAATCATACTTTGAGCATCCTGGCCTAGTCGTTAAACGCAGGCGCTTGTGGGAGGTAACCCACGTGACCAGCTGTGAAATATTTCCTTTTTCTTATGATGATATTTTCCTTTAATTTTGCTTCTGTACATTCATTTTATTATTTTCTTTCCTTAATTTTCTAGATTATTTTGCCTTTCCTTTAATTTCGTTTTTGTATATATGTGTGTTTAATTCTTTCCTTTTTATTTCTTTTAATTTCCCCTTTTATTACTAAACCCACTTTTCTTTCCAGAATTATTTTACATTCCCTTTTATTAGGGAATTGATTTAATTCTTCCTTTTTTCTTCTCCTTTATTTATTTGAACTTTAAATTCTAATTTGAAAAAGACTGGTTTTATTTTCTTTCCTTTGCAGTTGGGATTTTGTAGGCCAAGTCATTTAATGAAGGAAACGGACAAAAAGGGAAAACCAAGAGTCGACAACCGTTATACTCCCTTCTTTCCTTTTAAACACCAAACCCACGCGTCTCTCTCCTTCACTCTATCATCTTCCTAAATGCACACAACCCCTTCACTTTCTTTTCCTCTCCAACTCTCCAAACCATTCTCCCATGGCCCGTTCAAAGACCAACGCTGTCAGACCCGACGCTCCCAGCCCACGACGAACCACCGTCGCTTCCTCTACCCCGACCCTGTCACCAACACCACCACCAGCTCAATCGAACCCCTCTACCACCGTAACCCCTAAACCAGCCCAACAGACACCGCCACCAAAAACCACTGCTACTGTCCCAGCTACCACTCCAGCCTCTGCCACCACAAAAACCCCTAAAAACCCAACCCAAACAATGCCCAAATCGCCTCCACCGTCCACTCCAAAACCAAAAACTTTGCCTCCACCGCCTCCCATCGCTCCTCCAGCCATGACAGAACCAGAATCCTCCTCCGACGAATATGAGACGGATTCCAAGGACGGGTCCGACGAGTCTAAATAACAGCAAGTTGTTGCCGAGACCCCTGCACCGCCAAGCACCTCCGGCACGGCGGTCGCTGACACCACAGATCCAGACGGAAAGAACGATGGGTCTGAAGAGGAATCCGACCAGGAGGGTGGCCCAACTGATGCCGCAGAGGAAGCTGAGACCACAAACCACGCCGCCTAGGGCAAGCCGGTCGCTACACCAGAGCCCGAGCTCTAGATCTTGGGCGAGACACCCTCTGACACCGGGCTACCCTTGGGTCGCAGCATGACCTCCCGAGGACGCTTGATAGATCCCGTAAATTATGACGAGAAAGCCCCTCCCAAGTCCAAGAAGGTCCAACTATTGGTGCCCAAGGATGATTTCGAGGCTAATGAGGACAGCGATGAGGAACTCCCTTCACTATTGATTTATTACTCATTTTATTATTGTCTATTACTGCTTTCTTAGACATTAATCAACCAACCCTTGACAACCCCCTCATTACTTGTTACTGTTCTGATCTGTTTGCCCTTGCCGCACAACACAAGATAGTGCTGCCTTAGTCTCTGTGGATCGACCCTGTACCACTATACACAGTTTAATTGTGCACTTGTTACAGGAATTATATATTATTTTTGAGGTGTCTCGACAGCACGTCATGCCTCGGATTCTTCTCTTTCTCCTGTTCAAGAGCCACTGTTTCTTCTCTTTCAGGTACCTGTATACCACTCCTTAGACTGATCGCACTCACATTATGCTTGTGGTTGTCTACCGTGTTGGATGGCAATTTTTCTTGCTTTTGTTTATCCTCCAACAATAACCTTAATTGTTTCTGAATTTCAGCAAGTACAACACCATGTTGAGCAAGAGTTCTGTCTATCTCATCATCACGTGTAGGGCCAGTGATCTGCAATGGTTGTGGAGATATAGTTAGTTGGGGAATTTGGTTGTTTTGGTCTAGGAGTAAAGTTTTTGAGTTTGAATGGTGGTTGTTGTTTATGGGGTTGGAAAGAAGGGGATGTAGTACTAGTTTGATGTTGATTTTGAGTCCAACTGAAATTTGGATGGTGCCTCCATTCGGGGTTATAGGTGTTAGAATAAGGATTTTTGTTTGGTGGGTACTTGTTTTGTTGATTTTGATTGAAACCATAGACGGCATTCACGTGAGCCGTGAGATCTTCTTCCGAAGTTGTTTGAAGCGTGAAACATTGGTCAATGTGATGACCTGTTTGGCAGCATAGTCCGCAAACGCTTGTAGTAGTACCTTGGTTGCTGCCTTGGTTAGGAATTCCTATAAAGAGATTTTTAACAAAATTAGCGATACTAGAAATTTGTTGTTCCAAAGCAATTGAATTAACAAAGGTAGTAAGGTTAGAGTGCTTAGAAGAGCCATAGTGACATCTAGCAATTCTCCTCCAGTGGCAACATCTATTCTCTCTTCATCATTCTAGCACATCCTATCGTAGAAGTATTGAATGAGGGCTTGATCGGCCACTCCATGCGTGGGACAAATGTCCTATAAATCCTTGAAACTCTGATGGTATTCCCCAAAACTTTAGGTTTCTTTTTGTTATATGGAAATAAGATTCTTTCTAGCTACTCCATCCTTGGTAGCATTCCAGTACTTGTTCAAGAAAGCTGCTGACATTTGGGCCCAAGTACTGATGGTATTGTGAGGTAGGCTATAAAACTAATTCCTCGCTGAATCTTCTAGTGACCATTGGAAGGCTTTCAATTTTTCTCTCTCAATGGGGACTTCTCGGGGCTTAAGCGCATCACATTCCATATAGAAATTCTTCAAATGAATATATAGGTTCTCATTAGAGTGCCCATGGAATTTTTTCAGGTTGTGGATGACATTAGTTTTGATTGTCCAGTCATGATCCACTGGTGGTAGGTTGAGACAAGAGTAGGACTCCTACTTTATTCCTTGGTTCAACTATTTAAGGCTTTGTTCCACAGGCTGCGCCAGGTTCATTACAGGATTTGGTTCCTGTCTTTGTGAACTAGGTTGTACTAATTTTCTTCTTTTATTTTCTCTTTTTGATCTTGTCAATTCTGGATTGAATGGAATCAATTCTTCGTGAGACGACCTGGTCATAAAACAAGAAAACACATATAATCAGTATCCGTTAAATCCCCGGAAACGACACCAAAATTTTACTGGGATGTCGAGCCCGTAAAAAATAAATAAGAGTTACAACTTGCTACTAAGAATAAATAGTTTGTAGATAGTAGTAAGAGGATCGAACCACAGAGAGTTAAGGTACAATTATTGTGTGTGTTTGTAAATGCCAGTGATAACACTTAGGTGAAAAGTGGGGTTTTGTATTACGACTAAAACTAATTAAAATAGCAAAACTGTCTTGGCCAAGAATAGCAATCTTGGTCAAGAAGTCAGATTCAGAGATTGAGATCAAATACGCGAGCAGCTTTCTAGTAGAGGCTGGCGAGCAATGAGACATGAGATGCGATCATCGATACAAGGATATCCATCTCCAATCCACAGAGTTGCTATAGGATCAAGGTACGCTTATGACCCCTGCTTCCCTCCTATATCAACACCACCTCAGGTATGCTTAGAGATGATGCCTTACCAATCAGCACCTTGCTGGTTAAAGGGTTTACCGAGTTGGCAACTGTCTTGAGTCGATTACACCTCTGCGGTGCATTCGTTCTCAATGGCTTAGGGGAAGACAACTCTAAACTAGTATCCTCGGTTGTCAACCAGGACTTGATCAGATTAACCTCTTCCCCTACCATTTCCTGGATATACCCAGTAGCGTGTAAGAGTCTACTTCGATCTTCTTGGTCGATAATCCACAACCAAGAAGAATGACGGCTGCGAGATCTATTTAATCCTAGAGTGATCAATTCTAATACCAAACAGAAACGCGTTAAGAATAAGTGCAGAATCAATTAAATGCAGATATGAAAATTGATAAGAACAATTAGGTCTCATGAATATTCAAGCTCATGCCACAAAAATGCCTATACTAAGAAGATAGAGATTAGCTACGCATACTCATAATCGAAAGCAAATAAATATATATTAAGATGATAAAAATCCTTCATTTCTGAAGGAGCAAGAGTATGAGAAAGATAAAACCCGAAGAAGAGTTTCAGCTAAGAGCAGCCACCGTAACAAATCCTCAATTCGATCTCCTTTGCTCTCAACCCTAAAGAGGGTATTTATTTTTCTAAGAAAGTAATTGATTGCCAAAATTAAGGGAAACCCTAATTAAGATAAAATTGTATTTTAAATGCTCTCCTCCTCACAAAGTAAATAAGATCAAATTAGATCGGTGAGGGCGCGTCTAAATTAGCCCGTGATTAAGGCTCTAGATCGCCAGCGTAGGGATATTTTCTGCCAGCGCCGCAATTGCTATCTGCTCCGAAAGTTTTATTCTCTAGGTGAGGGATTGATCAAGCAAGAGTGTCTTGGCCAAGAGAGAGACTCATCGTCTTGGTCCAGGAAGTAAGTTGCTCCAAAAGTGCCTAGAAATTATGCGCGAATCTTCCTTTCTGCTCTTCTCCTTTCAAATTATATTCCCTACAATAATTGAATATTTCTCAAAGAAATCAATAGCATACCATTCGGAATAGCTACAGAACAGGTGGTAAAAATCACTATAATTAACCTCAATCAGTTGACTTTCGGGTATTTTTTGCATAACCTGCAAAATGTAATATAGAGCAAGTATCCTCCTTCCTGCTAACAGAAGGGTAATAGCTTAGAGAGTGAAGGAGATTATGTTCTTTCCGTTAAATATCCTGAAAGTGTTAGGATTTTTTTAAAAAAATTAGCCATGTTGTCGTACCACCGTCTACTAAAGCAGGACCGGAATGGGCTTAGGTGATGCCTTTAGCGCACCCATGTAGCACTTGAGTGGCTCAATAGGTTTATCGGGTTGTCGCCGATAAAGTTGTTTACTCCTAAGCCTTGCCACCATTTGATTACCTCTGGGATGGGCTTAGGAGCTTTCTTGGGTTTACTAGGCTTTTGCTGGTAAAGCCGTTAGCATCCCCAGGCAGCACCTAGGTAGCCTATTAGGTCTATCGGGCTGTCGCTGATAAAGTTGTTCACTCCTAAGCCTTGCCACTGTTGGATTACCACTGGGGATGGGCTTAGGAGCGTCCTTGGGTTTACCAGACTTTGGCTGGTAAATCTTTTAGCATCCCCAAGCTGCACCTGGGTAGCCCAATAGGTTTATCGGGTTGTCGCCGATAAAGCTGTTTACTTCTAAGCCTTGCCACCATTTGATTACCACCGAAATGGGCTTAGGAACTTTCTTGGGTTAACCAGCCTTTGGATGGTAAAGCTATTAGCATCCCTAGGCTGCACCTGGGTAGCTCAATAGGTTTATCGGGTTGTCGTCGATAAAGCTGTAGGTATTTACTGCCATGCTCTCGTCTAGCGGATAGACGAAGATAGGTCCTAGCGACGATGGTTTTTTATATTTTTTGTTAAGCTTTGCAAAAAGTAAAGAACACTTCTATATTTTTTAACATGGTTCGGCGTAAAAGCCTACATCCACAGTGTTATTATTCAAGTAGAAGATTCAAGAAAAATGCCAGCTCTTTTATAATGTTCTAGGAGTTAGGTAACAAAATACAATCAAGTTTCTCTAAGTGGTAGGCTCCTTTTCCGATAACTCTGGTCACCCGATATGGTTTTTTCTGGTTGGGACTGAGCTTCCTTATTCGCTGACCGGCGGCTTTATTCATCCGTAGCATCAAATCTCTTATCTTCAGCAACCATTCTCTAACACGTTGGTTATGATACTTGGCCATTTTATGCTTGTAGTGGAGCATCTTCAAGATGGCTTATTCTCGCAATTTCGGTAGCAAGTCCATTTGGGCCTGCAGCCTATCCGCATTCTGCTCTTCATTGAAGTATTCGACTCTAAGGCTTAAGGCTCTGATTTCTACCGAGGTAACTGCTTCGACACCGTAGGTCATTGCAAACGGGGTTTCCCCTGAGCTTATTTTGGTGGTCATCCGGTAAGCCCACATGACAAATGGCAACTCTTCTTCCCATTGCTTCCAGGCTCCTTCCAGATTATTCTTTATCCTACTCAGAATGGTCTGGTTGGTGACTTCTGTCTGACTGTTTGTCTAGGGATGAGCGACTGATCGATGCTTGTCGAGGGCACGATAAAATAATTACAACTTATCACATGCAACAAAAAAGATTGAAGACAGTGGCAAGAGGTTCGATCCATAGAGAATGGTGAAGACTTACACTAGACAAGACCAGATATAAAGTAAAACAATAAAAGAAACAATGGGAGGTTTTGGTTGGTTAATCTAGTTAACCAAGATAGAGATAGTTGCTAACAAGACAATTAATAAAAACAGAAATCAAGGGCAGGAAAATAAAGAGTAATCAGGGGCAAGACATGCAAATAGAAATCAAGTAAATAAATAAATTAAGAAGAGAAGAGATCTTAGCAAAGGACATTCTCGGGTTGCGTCTAGGGCTAGATAATCATCGGCGCAAAGATATTCTATTCCTATGTCATAGACATGTTATAGGAGCCAAGTTTACACTTAAACCCCCTACTTACCTTCGTAAGAGGAGCTACCTCCCGTTTCCACATATGAGGTAGCCCTGACGTTTCGTCGTCCCCCCAGGCACGAATGCGGAGAGGCAATACTCAAAACTCCCATAAAGTAGAGGTAAGACATGTCTAGGGCGCGACCTCTCAGCTTGTCAGACTCGCGGTAACGCCCTAGTCGACTGGTTGCCCTAGATGGAAGACTCTATCGCGATGAGTCCACCTAGGTGTCTACTTCTCCTAACAGCCTCACGTTGACGTTATCACTACTAGGATGACAGTAATCATCTAGGATTAGTTATTAGTTGGCCAGACTACTATCTTGCCCTAGATGAATTAACAAGAAACAAACAAACAAATAGATACAACAATAAGAATATATGAAGAACGATTTGGCCTTTTAACTACCCTTATGCAACCCTCAAAATACCTCTGCTAATAAGGGAGAATCTAGCTACTCATACCACAAAATAAATAAACAAAATAGGAAAAGAAAGATTGCATAAAAGAAGAAGAACAGGAAGAAGAAAACTAATAAATGTTACCGGCTGGAGCAAAGCTCCGATTAATTACAGCGGCTACTGGATGAAGAGATCTCAGCCACCACCCAAAAGGGGGAGGAGAGAAAAAGAGGGGGCTCCCAAAAGAACGTAGAAATATTTCCAACATGTCCTAAAACCCTAAAACCTAGAGGCTTAAATACCCTCTTGCCCACAAGAGGACAAAATCCAGCTAAGGGACTACAAAATGACAAAATCCAACTAAGGAGATGCAAAAACATGGGGAAGGCTCTTTGGTCTGAAAAGGGAATATTCTGAGAATATTCTGGAAGCGCACGGCGTTGAGGGCATGATGATAAAATCAGCATCCAGGGAAAGACAATATGATCAGCAGCTAGGGAATATTCTAGGAATATTCTAGATGCGCATGGAATCTTCTAGAGATGTAAGGAATCCCGTGCGAATCAATGGGAATCTTTCTCCCTGGCTTTGATTAAGAACTGATGCAGAAGTGTCGTGGGCAATAAACTGCTCTCTGGTCTGGTTAGCGTCAAGGGCACGCCGACACTTCGATCTTCTAGGCCTTGATGCTACGAAGTCCAAGGAATCCATCCAAAACCGCATGCTTTCGTTCATTTCTTCCTTTTGGCACTGATCTGCAATAAAGATGGAAATAGAGGCAATCCAGCAATATCATTCCCAAGAAAAGGCCAAAATAAAGGAGAAAATCATGCTCAAGACACACACTATCACCGCTAGACTGGCCACAGCGGCCGCAAATGAAGTTGGCGAGAGAGCTTAAGGAAGTATAGATGGCACATCCCCGAGCAGATCCGAGACTCGAGGCTCGTCAGATCCTACGGAGATAGCTGGAAAATTGGGTGTTATCATCGGCCTAACAGGAGAAGAAACTTCTGCAGCTTCCCCGGTTGAAGAGCTTTCCCCGACTCTCTTCCTCTTCTTTCCAGCCCTCTTGGAAGCCCTCCTCAGAAACTGTATCGGCTCCATGTCAAAACTGGAAGCAGATGAAGCTACTCTCCGGGGATGTTTGGAAGATTGGGCGTAATAACCCCCGATAGCCTCGACTACAGCTTCAATTACCGCCACAATTTTCACCCTCGACCACTCGAGTTGTATCCGAAATCTCTCTTAAGATCTAATGGGCAGGATCAGGAACAAGTAAGGGAAGAACTGGAGCGCGGACTCGAGAAGATGATGCTCCGACAGTTTTCCTCTTCTTAGTAACAGGAGATCTTGCCGGAAGAATTGAAGCAGCCTGTTGTTTCCCCCTGCGCAAAGAATTTGGTAGCCAATCCGCCGACACCTCTACAAAATGGGAAAAGACATTAGAGTTAGAAAAAGAACCAAATTATCACAAAAGCTGACAAAAACTCACTAACTCGGCATTCAGATAGCCGAACGCTAGTGGCGAGCTTCCGGGTGTGGAACAGAGTGCCCACACAAAGCAACCTATTGATCTTGACTTGCTCATCATCTGATACATTGACAGGTACCTCTCAATCCTTCTCTGAAATCGACCAATTGAAGCCTGATCGCCATTAGGGGGACGGTAGCTCGATCACGAAAAATCGGTTCCTCCAGTAGTGCACTGACGACTCTATCTTCTGGAAGTTCCACAAAAATGATCTGATTCGCTCATCTCTCCAACGGGGAAAGATGGTAATCATACTCCTTCAGGGGGACAGTTAAAAAAATACCTAAATAACCTAACGGTCAAACCTTGAATGGCGTTAATCTCGCATATCTTAAGGAAAGCGTAGATTATCGACCAAGAGTTAGGTGTAATCTGGGCTGGATTGAGGTCGAAGTAAGTTAACATCGCGCTAATCAGAGGATGGAGAGGTAACCTAAATCCATATTGGAACATCCTAGTGTACACTACCCTCCTATTCCCTCTAAGCATACTGTTTAACCTCATCTCGCTAGACGCTAATTGAACGGAGTACTGGTCTAAAATTGAAGAGCCGAATCCCATCAGTTCCCCCCACAATTTTGCCTCATCTGTTATCACTGTGGGTGTTGGTCTATCTCTTTTTTACCCAGACCCTTGGGTTTGATGGCTAATGGGGTACGAGGCATGATGGCTAGCGTAAGCTAAGAAAGAAAAGGGGACAGTATGATAAAGTAGGTGAGTACCTGAAAAAAGAAGATTAATGTTAGACGAATGAGTGCTAGTCAGAGCCTGGTCGGAGGAATTTTTTCCAAGAAATTGCAATGTTTTGAGTAAAAAGGGGACGAATTTAAAGAATTGTGTAAAGAATAGGCAGAAATGATGGAAAGTCTTATTTATAAGGGTAGAGTTGTCAAGCCATCAGAGTACCCTATCGGGGAGCAACACGTGGTGAGGAAGCCAATGAAGGCCTGCCACGTGGTCTGCTTTTTATTTAGATCACCTACTCGGAACGACGCGCCCTCTGGCATACCAACCCTTTAACTTCGTGCCAACAATTTGCACAAGATCCAAAGCGGAATGTCTTTTCGATTCCCAATGGTCACTTTGATTTTGAAAAGACGCAAGGAAGCCACATCAGCGTACCAACGTCACGAGTAATTATCATTTATACTCGGCATTTATGGCGAATGTGAGAGTAATTAAAGCGCAATCAAACGGTAAAAGGTCTACCGGGGAAGAGACGGAGTGTAACAAGAGCCCTTGGTAAACACTCGAGCTCATTTTCGGTTGGGCTTCTAATAATACATAGAAATATGCTATGGGAAATTATGACATTACACCACACCTGATAGCCACTCAATCGGCAACTGATAAAGGGCTAGCCACGTGGATAGGTCACTCAAGTACAGTTACCTGGTACCCCTAGGGAACTACCAGTTATTACAAGCGAACACCTCAAGGGCATTCTCCATCATCCGTCACCAACAAGAGGGGTTCCGATATAAACTCTCCCGGTATATGTCCCCACCGATAGATGTTCCACCTAGTGGACATCGCCGTACATACTGAGTCCGACAGGTAAGTGGCCAACCCATGCATCAGTAAATCTTTAGGGTCATAGGGATTCTATCGGGGTATATAATGGTGATAATGACAGTCTGCCAATGCCCTAGATGACACGCACCCAGGGTGGCACAGGGGGCGAGGCTATAAATAACCCCCCCCCCCCCCCCCTGTCATTGGGGGCACACAGATAGACAAGCATACAAAAGCTCTGCCCAATCTCTAACCCGTTCCCGATAGATTCTCACTCCCATTCACTAGACCTTCAATGACTTGATCGTCGAAGTTTCTACGCCGAAGACCCCCTCCGACGCTTTACAGATTGTTTAGGAACAAAGGAACCGTACCAGCCAGCACGCCAAAAGATAGAACTACCCTCACCCCGATCCTTGGACTATCACCTTTCTTTGATTGAATTTCAAACAACTTATCATTCCTAGTTGACCACTCAGCCCCGAGAGGATCGACACTACTGTGGCGTAGAACTGAACGTGGGTCGGGCTTTTACCTTTTTATGTTCGGGTTTGAAGTAGTGAAAAGTAAACCCAAGCTCGACCCTAAATACTCTAGGTTATTGTCGTGTTAGCCGCTCACGGGATTTTATTAAAAGAAATAAATTCAAAAATCGAAGGTGACCCTAATGATGATTTAATGCGACCATTTCCGGGTAACCAAGGCATGATATTAGAGTGGTGCTCGTATTCTAATATTAAAGCTCACAAATAAGGTTATGTGAGCGATGTGATACTCTGTTTAAACTCCAACTCTCCAAACAACAACCCTGCCCTTTACACCCTGCCACTGCAATTGCTGTGCAACAACCGATTCATCATACAATAGTATTTATTGCTCCAATTATATTCACAAGCAATTGATTAATCAATAAAATGGACGAATTACACACCACCACCTCATGACTAAACACTTGTTGGACCGTATATATACATCACCATATGCACCTAGTGTAAAACCTCATTGCTTCAATGTGTAGACAACTTGAAAGACAAATTAAGCCAGTACGAGAGAAAGTGTCGGGATGGACACGTCTTACCTCTTGTCCGCCCCATGACCCTCAAACTTGGGTGAGGAATAATCCCATTGTCAGAAAATACTATCAAACTAGGCAAATGTATACGCTCTAAATTTCGATCATTTGGTACTTAATAGATCGGATCAAATAGCAACCCTAGTTGGAACTCCCAATGAAATTGGAAAAAAAAAATCAATTTATCATCCATCTAGACAGTCTAGAAAGTCAAGTTTGAAAACAGCCCATTCACCAGTTCAATAAACGAAACCTATAGCCCATTCAATCTCTTTCCTGGTGCAATAAAGAGCAGATTTTATAAGATGGTTATATCCATACCTTACACAAAACTCAAAAACAGGTTTGGCCCAATTTTGTCTTCCAAAGCAACTATTAATTTGGTAGGATCAATCAACCTATTGGTCCAAATTGTCAGAGTTGAGAAAGATTTGTATTTATACAGTTCATAAGGCTTGGCAAACTGCTTCTCTAACCGATGAAGGAGCAGATATGAGAAATATATTTGGTTCTTGAGGTCCTTTGTCTGTGGCTTTATTATATTTTTCTCCTTAATCATTTACTATTAGCATCAAAATTCTAAATTTTTAACAGCGTTTACCAAGTGAAGAAGAAAAGAAAAGAAAAGAAAAAAGCAAAATCCGCCAGTAAAATTTTAAAAGATTTGTGCATCTCGATGTTTCTAGTTTCGAAAGACTGGCTAATTATTACTCTCTCTAATTCATAATATTAGTCGGATAATTCATCAAAACCCATACTACAGCTAATTGATGACCTTCTTTTCCAAAAATACTTATCTATAAAAATATGAAAAAATAATTAATAAGATTTAGTTTTTTTTTTTTTTAAATAAGCTGATATTTTATTAATAGATATAAATTATAATAATGAGTCATGAAGCTCATGACAGACACAAGGCAGCTATGAACTGCCAACAAAATAACTACATGCTTGACAAAGGGACAGCAACTTATGATCACAGCCCAGGCAAAGCACGCAGGGAAGAACTAAACTAAATCTACCTGAAAAGCTACCAAGGAAGTCAAACGTGCCTGCTCTCCGGAGAGCGACCCCAAACTTGCAGCCAAATGGAGGAAAAAATCATATGGGAGGTTGTGTACGGAAAACTTCGATATCTATTACAAATCCAGTAATGCCAAGTGGTAAATATGTCACGAAATAACTGGTGTGGTTTGATCATCGTCTGTCGGAACACTATAGAGTTGCGGTGATTCCAAACAGTCCAAACAATGGCGCTTAATAGCATCATCCACAGGTCTTTCGTCTCCCGTTTCAAGGTTGGAAGGATGTCGGTCCAGCTGCTCCATAACTCGTCTACACGTTGTGGTCTAATCCACGTGATTCCTGCCCATCGAAATAAAGCCCCCCACATATCATCTAACCGCTCACAGTGAAGGAAAAGATGGTGGACGGTCTCAGCTTGACCTGCACATAAGGGGCAATAACTATTGTCTGTAGTTATTACTTGTCGTTGGTGTAAAAACGCACATGTGGCTATCCTATCTTGCAAGACCAGCCATGTAAAAAATTCCACTCGGTAAGGTATGTGACCTCGCCAACAAGCAGCGAACAGATCGTTCCTTCTTTGACCATGACGGGTCTGTTCAATTCCTGTACAAAATGATTTTATGGAAAATTCCCTCGATGGTTCTAGAGTCCAGCTGAGGTCATGATTGGTCTCCATTCTGTCTGGCGCGTGGAGGAGAGAACACATCTCGTTAACTTCTACAACTTCCCACTCAAATAGCGCTCGTCTCCAATCCTATACCCACTGCCACTCGTCATTTAACCAGCTGCCTTGATCCTTGACTGTTCCCGTCTGGATGCGAGCTAGGGAGAGTAATCTCAGGTATTTGAGGGCTAGAGGGGCTTCGCTTTCCCAGGGGTCCCACCAGAATTTAACGGTCTCCCAGAACCTAACGTCAACTTTGTATGAGACGTCCAAAATCCGAATAAAGATGAATTCCTCCCACAAACGTCAATGATAGCTCGCCATGTAGCAGACAGATTCTGGTTTTGATCCGCCCATATGTCACCCAAGGTTGAAATGTTGTATTGTTTACGAACGATATCTATCCATTTTTCTTCTCACCCGCCAGCAATCTCTATAACCATTTCATGAGAAATGCCTCGTTACGAGGCTTTAAACATCCTAATCCCAAGCCTCCTAGTTCCTTCGACCAAGTGCACTTCGCGCACTTAACTTTTGCCAACCCGCGTTTCTGCTCTTCTCCACTCCATAAAAAACGACGCATTATTTGCTCACACTTACTGACAACATTTTTTGGCATTCGGAAGATGGACATGTTATAAACCGGGATACTCGTTAGAACTGTTCTCCCTCCTGGAGAAAGCAACGACCCCTTCCAAGTGGCCAACTTCTTCCGAAATTTTTCTAATAGGAAGTCCCAGTTGTTCACTCTCTTAGGATTCATACCCACAAAGGTGAGATGATAAGAACGAAATTTTAAAAAAGTTAATTTGAAAATGGTTTATTTTTCTCCTCATTCAAAGTCAATTTTTTTAGAACCCCAACCTCTAAAGTTTAAAGCCAAAATAATTTTTTTTACCCTGAGGTAAATGGTAAATAAAAATTAAAATAATGTTTCCCTTTTCATAATTTAATATGTTAGATGATTCTGGAGCCCGTATCTCGTGTCAACTTTACACATTTGATTGCACGTGAAGAAGGATGTCAATGATTGAATTTCACATTTTATAAAAAAAATATTCAATAAACAATTAAATATAAAATTGAGTAACGACATTTTTTCATGAGACTTGGATCTTTTGAGTTTACCCAACCTCAAATTATCTAATTCAACCGAGCCGATCATGGATCTGGCTTTTCTAATTTTTCTTGTAATATGACCAGTTATGTTAGAGGAATCTGAACCATTCAATAAAATTGGACAAATGAGATTAAAAATTTAAGTCATTAATGAGTTGACCAGTCAATAAAATTTAACAAGTATTCAACTCATTAATTATTTGAATTTTTAATCTCATTTGTCCAATTTTATTAAATGGTTCATATTTTTCTAACATAACTAGTCAGTCATGTTATAGAAAAAATTAAAAAAGACAAATTCCTCCATAATCTCCAATCGCTAGCTGGCACTCAATTCATTGAAGCCTTAGATTCTAGAATTTATGAAGGGAAAAAAATCTTTAAAATGGCGTGTTTTAAAACTTTCCAAAACAACATTCGAAACCAAAATGCATGTTTCCACTAATTTATCTGCCTGCAGGCAAACAAAATTTTCAGTGCAGAGATGCATAATTAATACTCCCTCTGTTCTTTTTTATTGGACGTTTACTGTTCATGCACGGGTCCCTAGGCGGCCCGTGCGACGCACTATTTGACCCCGAAAAATTCCGTACTTTTTTTTGAACGTAAGTTATTCCTTAACGTACGTTCGAGAAAAAATTCGAAATTTTTCGGGGTCAAATAGTACGTTGCACGGGCCGCCTAGGGACCCGTGCATGAACAGTAAACGTCCAATAATATAGGACGGAGGGAGTACTATAATTAATTACTGTCTCTCTTCTTCTTTTTTATTTACCGTCTCTTTGATCTCTCTATATATTATTATTATTATTATTATTATTGTATACTATATAGTTCCTGAATATTACTGCACTACAGTGTAGTATCTGAGTTTGCACGTGCGCCCAAATTAACGCATTTAATCTTAGCATGTTGCAGTATTTACTACATCCACGTTTAGTGGCTGCTGTTTACCGCATTTCTTGCTAATCTGCAGATAAAAAAAATAAACAACATTTATTGTAATCATGTGCTGATCAGCAGCAAATGTTTATGTACGTAGGTTGATTAGTAGACGTACGTGGAAATGTTCTTGACCACCAAGTTCCTGTGATTATGTCTCATTCGATGGATTGGGATCCGTAATTCGTAGTTAATATATAGTTCGATTTAAAAGGATGTTTGTCCTGGGCATCCGAGTTGTTTACAAATACAGAGGTTAACTTTGTGCTCTTTTAGAATATGAATGAAAAAAAAAAAAAGTTGAAATCTGTGGATAATGAGAGACTATTAGACACATCACGTGTATATGCGGGGCATCTCGTTGATAAACTAGATTATTGAATCCACTAAAGCACCCTTTCAATTGACAACCTTCTAAGTTTGAAATTCATGCGATCAATGATTAACCCAACGATCTTTACTAAAGAGTAAAATCGCAAGTGGTTACCCATCCTCATAACAATATTCATTACGTAGAATAAAACATTTAATTTCGGGAGTTTTCTGCTAGTAATAATCAATTGCTTCCTATTCATAAGTAAAAAAAATAAATGTCACGTCGACGTGAAGGTACACAACAAGGTGGAGTAATAAATAGAAGTAGTAGTATGATTTTTCAAACTGGTTCCAGACAAATTGGTAGGAACAGAAAAGAAAAGATGATTAGAAAGGGAAAGGCGACACAGAAATGGAAAAAAAATATAGTAAATATGAGCTATGGCGTACAGAGAGAGTAGCAGAAGATCCAAACAGAAACAAGTGCAACAAGTAGAAACACAAAAAATAGTAAAAGAAAATAAATAATTAAAAGGTATGGCGACATAAATGAACCAGAGCGTACACACGTTTGCCAGCAAAAGAAGATGATGAGTTATTTTATTTTATTTTATTTTATTTTATTTTTAAAATAAATATTTTTCTTTTTTCTTTTTTCTTTTTTCTTTTTTCTTTTTTCTTTTTTTCTTATTTTTTTCTTTCTGTGTTTACAAGTACAGCAGAGGTTAACTTCAGTTTTCTTAAGACACTTTCTGATGACATCGTTTCCCAAACTTTCTGCTCAATTTCTTGTATGTCAGACCCAAACAAGGTGTGTTGTTGTGAGAAAAGAGAGGAGTGAAAACTCAGTTTACATGTTACTTGTGACACGAATCTAACTGTATGATGTAACGGCAACGGTCATCGCAGTTATAATTAGTGCCAACAATTAGACGAACCCGGATAGGCACGCTAATGGTTATCCGAACTAGTAAATACCCAATATCGATCGTAATTAGAAGGCTATAGTTACTGAACCAAATTTTTTGAAAAATATTAGTTCAGTATTCAATTATCTGAATAAACAAAAATTTAAAACACAACAGAACACTTATTAGTGCATTTTTAAATAATTTTTAGTAATAAGTAGAAAAATATATTAAAAAGTATTTAAATAGATTTTTCAATAATTTTTATTAAAGTTTATATGGATTAAGCTCAGAACTCATAAAAGAAAAAGGAAATTACAAAAAAATTATAGATAGAAGAAATTAAGGAATAATGTCAACCAATTGAGTATGTTTCAACATATGGAGAGTTTGAATTCACCTCTCATTCATTTTTCAATTATCTTAGAATTTATAAAGATTTCACAAAATTTAAAAACAAAAAATTAATCCTTAGTGATTTTCATATCATATAGAATATTTTTTAGAATAAAGATAATTTTCATTAATTAAAAATTAAGTTTGGCCGACGAAGGGAATTATTTGACGAATTAATGTTTGGGCAGAGGAGATGAGGATGGCACGCATCCAAGTTTGGGTGTGAGTTTTGCATGTCGGAATTGGACCGACAGCTCTTACGCTAAACAAATTACTTCTTTCTCTTTATAGCGCCTGTTAATTAATTTGTCTATATGCCTCGGACTTTGAGAGAGATCTCTGTTTGCTTTGGTCATCTTTCTCTTTCCACACCCCAAACTCAAAATCAATGCTTCTCTCCTCCCCCACACCATACAAATTAACCAACTAGTAGTAACTTTTAAACCGTGGGAATAAGTCTTGGCTTCATTTGAAATTCTCAAAATTTAGCTTCAAATTTATGAATTAAACTAGGTTTGTACTTAGGCGAGAAAACCTATTATAATAATTTATTTTATAAAATTCTTAAATTGAAAATATTTTTAAATGTTTGTGACTGTGTGCGAGAATATAGAGCAGGCAATACGACAATTTTAGTGGGTCAATATATTAGCGTAAAATAGGTTTCTTGGTCCTCCTTGTAGGTCTAAGAAGGAGGGTGGGATGGGTTTTAGAAAGTTTCAATCCCTCCTTACGAAACAAGGTTGAAGGCATGTGTACTTCCCTGACATCTTTGGTTGCTATGGTCCTTAAGGTTAAATATTATCCTTATGATGATTTTTTAACAACCAAGGTAAGGAGGAATATAAGTTATATCTGGCGCAGTCTGCTTCTGGCGCCACATTTTTCTTAAGGTGTTGAAGGATGCCCCTCTTGCGTGTTGACACTGTCACTCTTATGGATGTTAATGTTATCGCTGTTGTCATGTTAACGCTGCCTTGGATGGATGCTACCTCTTGACAGGTTAACGCTACTGTGGATGTTTTGGATGTTAACGATTGGCATGATAACACTTGACATGTTAAAGCTTGTCACTCTTTTGGATGTCATGGCGTCGTTGCTCTCTTGTGTAGTTAACACTTGAGTGGTTAACACCAAGCTGCCTCTTGCTGTCAACGTCACCTGCCGCCGCTGTGCATATGTTGTCGCTGTTGTGCATTAGTTGGTTAACTACCTTAGCTTTGTTACCTTGTGTCAGTACTTGTGTCAGTACTTGTGTCAATAGTTGTGTCAGTAGTTGACTTCATGTACCTTAGCTTGTAAGATCTAGAATAGCCACATGTACTTTTACCAGTAGGATCTAGAATCTCTACTACTTATAGATACTTATGTAAGTTATTACGTGTAAGACTCTTTGTGAAATCAATGAGAAAAATAATATTTGCTGCTAAACATCAAACAATTCCAGAATCATCAACCTTCACAACCAACAATTGGTAGCGGAGCACTATTGATCTTAAGGGATTGTGTTGAAATCAAGAAATCAAGAAATCAAGAAATCAAAAATCAAGAAATCAAGAAATCAAGAAGATTAGGTCTGTTTTGAAATCAAGAAAATCAAGATGTCAACAAACGCAAGTTTGCCAGCACCAACAATTTTCAATGGAGAAAATTATGATTTTTGGTCCATAAGGATGAAATCTTTTCTTATGGCTCAAGATCTTTGGGGATCAGTTGAACAAGAATATCAACCAGTAGATACAAGCGAGATGACAGTGGCTCAAATCAAGAAGGAAAAGGAGGAGTCAACCAAGAACATGAAAGCTCTCACCTTTATGCATTCATGTGTGTCTGAATCTATTTTTCCAAGGCTTGTTGGCGCATCATCAACTCATCAAGCGTGGAAGATTTTGGAGGAAGAGTATCAAGGCTCAGAGAAGGTTCGATCAATCAAGTTACAGGCTTTGAGAAGATAGTTTGAAGGTCTCAACATGAAAGAGACAGAGAAAATCAAAGATTACTCGTCAAGAGTAATTGAAGTTGTGAATCAAATGAAGTTGCTTGGTGAGAAGTTTGAAGAAAGAAGAATTGTTGAGAAAATGTTAATAATACTTCCTGAAAAATTTGATTCAGTTGCAGCCGCGATTGAACAATCAAGGGATTTATCAGCACTAAGTGTTACAGAGTTGATAGGCTCTCTGCAAGCTCATGAACAAAGGCTTATACACAAGTCAGAAAGCACAACTGAAGGTGCGTTTCAAGCTAGGTACAATTTTAGATTCAAGCAAAATGAGAAGAAAAAGGGTGAAGAAAGTAGCAGTGGTTACAAGAAAGATGAAGAGAATTCAGGAGCTGTGAAGAATTACAACTAGAAAGGAAATTTTCCTCCGTGTGGTGTGTGTAATAAGACCAACCATTCTGAAAAGGATTGCCCGATGAAGGTTCAATGTCAAGCTTGTGACAAATTTGGCCATAGAGAAAAAGATTACTGGAAGAAGGTTCAATGTGAAGCTTGCAATAGATTTGGCCACATAGAAAGAGGATGCAGAGCAAAGATGCAGATGCAATGTCGTTTCTGCAAGAGATTTGACCACCCAGAAAAGCTTTGCAAATTTAAACAAAATCAAGGACAACAACAACCTTATGTGCAACAGCCAACAGCCAAGACCTGCAAATCAGAACCAGAATCAGAACCAGCAAGCAAATTTCACAGAAGAACAAAAGGAAGAGTTCGCATTCACAATTGAAACTTCACCAAATTTTTAGTGCAACAAATCTTGGTACTTGGATAGTGGTTGCTCTAGCCACATGACAAATGACTCAACACTTTTTAGGGAGATCGATCCAACAGTTAAAGTTCGTGTAAAGCTAGCAAATGGAGAAGTTGTCTATTCATAAAGGAAAGGGCAACCATGCAAACCAGCAAAGGTACAAAACTAATCAGAGATGTTCTTTTAGTTCCAAATTTAAGGAATAATTTGCTAAGTGTTGGTCAAATGATAAGGAGAGGTTATTCTTTGATTTTTAAGGATGATCACTGTACAATTTATGATGCTGAAGGGAAAGGAGTTACTAAAGTTCCCATGATAAACAATAGCTTTCAAATTGAATGTAATTTTGCTGGTGCAAATGCATGTAATTTTGTTAGCAAAGATGAATCAAGCTTGTGGCACAGGTGATTTGGACACTTTTATTATCAAGCGTTGTAGCTAGCTCATCAAAAGAACATGGTTAGGGAACTACCTATTGTTCAAGTAAGCAAGGAAATTTGTGAGGCTTGCCAACTTGGGAAGCAACAAAGGGAGACGTTTAGTTCAACAGGTGCTTGGAGAGCTAGTGAGAAGCTGGAATTGGTTCACACTGATCTTTGTGGACCAATGAGGACTCCATCAATGAGTGGAAACAAGTATTTTCTGATGTTTATTGATGACTTGACAAGAATGACTTGGGTATATTTTCTAAGACAGAAATCAGATGTGTTTGCTGTCTTTAAAAGGTTCAAAGCTCTTGCTGAAATTCAAAGTGGATGCAAATTTAAGACTTTAAGGTCTGACAATGGCACGGAGTATACATCATCACAGTTTAATCAATTTTGTGAAGAACATGGTGTTGACAGACAACTTACAACTCCCTACACGCCACAGCAAAATGGTGTTTCCGAGAGGAAGAACCGAACAGTCATGGAGATGGCAAGATGCATGATTGTAGAGAAATCCATGCCAAAGAAATTTTGGGTAGAGGTTGTTTCTACAGTTGTGTATTTGCAGAACAGACTCCCTACAAGGCCTGTTGAAGGTGTCACTCCGATTGAAGCATGGTGTGGGGTGAAACCAAGTGTTAGACATCTAAGAGTGTTTGGTTCTGTGTGTTATGTTCACGTTCCAGCAGAAAGAAGGCATAAACTTGAAGCTAAAGCTGTCAAAGGTGTATTTCTTGGCTATAACACAACATCAAAGGGTTATAGGGTGTTTAATTTTCAAACCGAGAAAGTGATTATAAGCAGAGATGTGAAGGTTGATGAAGACGCTATGTGGAATTGGGATGAGAAGAAAGTGGAAAGAAAAAGTGAGTAGAAAGCAGAAATGAAAAATGATGTTGTTACAAGTCCTGAAAGTGGTGAATCACATTGACGCATTGAAGTTGGTGAATCATCTCATGTCAATGAGGAAGACTATGACTCTGACAGCCCACCAAGGAAAGTTAGATCTCTCTCTGATGTCTATGAGAGGTGTAATTTTGCCTGCACTGAACCTGTTTGTGTTGAAGAAGCTATGCAGCATGATAAATGGAAAGATGTAATGAAGGAGGAGCTGAAAATGATAGAGAAAAATCAGACTTGGGAGATGGTGAGCAAGCCACAGGAAAAGAAGGTCATTGGTGTCAAATGGATCTTCAAAACTAAAAAGAATCCAGATGGGAGTGTAAACAAGTTCAAGGCCAGATTGGTTGCAAAGGGGTATGCTCAGGAAGCTGGAGTTGATTATGGTGACACGTTTTCTCCAGTCGCAAGACATGACACAATAAGAATGTTGCTGGCATTAGCTGCGCAAAATCACTGGCAAGTTCATCATTTAGATGTGAAATCAGCGTTTCTTAACGGATACTTGCAGGAAGAGGTGTTTGTTGATCAACCAGAAGGCTTCCAAATTGAGGGAAGTGAAGACAAGGTGTACAGGTTGAAGAAAGCTCTTTATGGGCTGAAACAAGCACCAAGGGCATGGTATAGCAGAATTGATGCTTACTTTGCTCAAAAAGGATTTGTCAGAAGCTCAAGCGAAGCAACTTTGTATGTTAGAGCTGAAAAGAATGATGTGTTGATTGTCTCCTTGTATGTTGATGATTTGTTGGTAACAGGAAGCAATCCTGTTTTGGTTAAAGCCTTCAAGGAGGAGATGAAGGAGCAATTTGAGATGAGTGATTTGGGAATGATGAGTTATTTTTTGGGCATGGAAATCAGCCAAAGTGATGAAGGAATCTTCATTTCTCAAGCTAAATATGCAAGAGAAATTCTAAAAAAGTTCTGAATGGAGGAATGCAAACCAACTCCAACTCCACTTGCTGCAAACTTGAAGTTGCAAAAGGAAGATGCTGCTGAAAAGGTTGATGGGAAGTTGTATAGAAGTGCTATTGGATGCTTGTTGTATTTGACAGCAACAAGACCAGATTTAATGTTTGCTGCAAGTTATTTGTCAAGATTCATGCAATCACCAAGTACTAATCATTTTGCTGTTGTGAAAAGGGTGCTAAAGTATATCAAAGGGACTATAGATTATGGAGTTTGGTATAAGAAGAGTTCAGATTTCAAGCTACATGCTTTTTCAGATAGCGATTGGGCAGGATCGAGTGAAGATATGAAGAGTACTTCAGGATATACTTGTTCTTTTGGGTCTGGTATGTTCACTTGGAACTCAAAAAAGCAAGAAACAGTTGCTCAATCCACAGCTGAAGCTAAATATATTGCAACTGCAGCAGCAGTAAATCAAGTTATTTGGGTGAGAAAAATCTTGGAAGACTTGAAGCTGAAGCAAGAAAGTCCAACTCCTAAATTTGTTGATAATCAATCAGCTGTAGCTATTGCTAAAAATCCAGTTCAGCATCGAAGTACCAAGCATATCAAAATCAAGTATTATTTCATACGAGAAGCTGAAAGTGAAGGTGAAGTTGATCTGCAGCATTGTTATGGTCATGATCAAGTTGCTGATATTTTGACAAAAGCTTTGCCAAGAGACAAATTTGAAAACTTTCGTATGAAACTTGGAGTATCACGCAATAGGGTCAAGGAGGAGTGTTGAAGGATGCCCCTCTTGCGTGTTGACGCTGTCACTCTTGTGGATGTTAATGTTATCGTTGTTGTCATGTTAACGCTGCCTTGGATGGATGCTACCTCTTGACAGGTTAACGCTACTGTGGATGTTTTGGATGTTAACGCTTGGCATGATAACACTTGACATGTTAAAGCTTGTCACTCTTTTGGATGTCATGGTGCCACTGCTCTCTTGTGTAGTTAACACTTGAGTGGTTAACACCAAGTTGCCTCTTGCTGTCAACGTCACCTGCCGTCGTTGTGCATATGCTGACGCTGCTGTGCATTAGTTGGTTAACTACCTTAGCTTTGTTACCTTGTGTCAGTACTTGTGTCAGTAGTTGTGTCAATAGTTGTGTCAGTAGTTGACTTCATGTACCTTAGCTTGTAAGATCTAGAATAGCCACATGTACTTTTACCAGTAGGATCTAGAATCTCTACTACTTATAAATACTTATGTAAGTTATTATGTGTAAGACTCTTTGTGAAATCAATGAGAAAAATAATATTTGTTGCTAAACATCAAAAAATTCCAGAATCATCAACCTTCACAACCAACATAAGGGATGCTTCTTAGTAGACTCAGGTTAGTCTGGATAGGCGAGGGGCTTGGTTGGATGTGATTCGCTCTTGCTGTGGTGATGCAACGCAGACACTAGAACATTTTCTTTATCGGTGTTAGTTTGCGACTCAGATATGGCCTTCTATGTCTGTTGCTTCCCGGTTGTCCCTTGAGTCTTCTCTTCCTTTATGAGATTCATTGTGTGATATTCGAGAGGTCCCTACAGTCATTGATTTAGTACAATTTTTTTTAGTTATGTGGTCATTATGGACATCACAAATTAATATGATTTTTTGCCAGACTGCTAAGAGTTCCAAGGATGTGGTTATTCATGGGGGGAGGCTTTTGTCTGAGTTTCAGGTTGTTAATATTGGCAGTTCCCTTTTACATGTAGTGGATAATGGAAATGGGATGATTGAACATTGGTGTCTTCCTCTAATGCCTTGGTTGAGTCTAACCTCAGATGCTAACGTTGTCTTGGATGGCTTGGGAGGTGCCATGATTAGGGACTATAGGCAAGAGTGTAGGGTTGTGTTTGTTACATTTTGATCAAACAAGCAACAAAAGACAATAAACAGAAACCTAATTTAGGAACCATGCAACCAAATAAATCGTAAGAAAAAGAAGGAATTGAAGTAATGTACCTTACAACTGAAAATGAAACCGAATTGTGACAATAACACCAAACCCATAATCTTAGAAGCTTTGGAATTCAGCTACTTAGGTCTTGAATTGAATCAGCAAAGTGTTGCCTTCTTAAGAAGAACACTCTTTAAAGTATCCTCACTAATGAGCCGAAACAATGACAAATTTGTATGCTTTTCTCTTATTCTGCGTTTCTAATGTGTGTTTCGTCTTAGAAAATGACTAGATATGTGTTATGTGCATTTTATACCAATATAAATACTAGGGTTTCACTTGTTATTAGTTATTTAAAATAATATTTTAATATACAATTAAATAACAAACAATCCCATATATATATATATATATATATACACACACATATACATATACATATATTATCAAATAATATCTTCATTAAAGTGGCACCTAGTATTTATTTAACCCATTAAATAATTACTATTATTCTTTTGATCCAATTGGTTAGTTTTCCAGGAACAAGACTAACAGTGTTGCTATGTCTCTACCTTTTCCGTGTTACTAGATCCAAAAATCCAAACCGTAGGTATCCGATTTGAAAACCCAAATATCAACTCGACCTCATGCTCATCTCTACCATACACAATCCTATAACAATCTAAGTCTTTTTCAATGGTTAAAGACTCACAACCCAAATTCCAAAGTGTTTATGTTACACTTTCAAACCATCACAAAATGATTAGAATGTGAAAACAAATTTAAGTCGATTTGTTTTTGAGGTATAAAAGATGTACAAGAAAAATTGACATCAATAATCACAATATAGCCACAAGGATGAAAGAAACTTACTCACTTAAAATGTAGCGAGAGGAGAAAATCAAATTTGAATGCTCTAGTTTTGATTTATTGATCATAAGTATTTTTTATTGAGAAAAGTTAACACTTAAATATGATGGGAAAAAAAATTTACTACTGTTAACTATTCCGTGACACACATCCTACCACTTGTAATCCAATGGCTAAAGTTTTATTTGCATAAGCAAATGACTTTACTCTAATCGAACCCAAGTTTTAAACAGTGGAATCAATCGTATTGGCCTATTGGGTATTGGATAGTTAAAAGTTAAAATGCTACTATATTAAGAAATAAATACATTACCTCGAGTCAATCTAAATTTATCTTTATCTTACTTTAAAAAGAGTAATAGTAAGTGAAAATGAGCCAATTGTTGTATTTATCCTTTTCTCTCTAATCTATGGATTGAATTATAATAGAAAACTCAAGCATAGATGGAAGTAGAAAATAATTAGTGTAGTACTTCTTTTGTCTAAGATTTGTTAATAACAAAAGAAAAGAAAAGAAAAAACAAAAAAGAAAGAGTTTGGTGCCGAGTGTTTGAGTGAGAGAGAACGGCAGCTTGAGAAAAACAATAAGATGATATAAAGTGGATTAGAGTTTTCTCTTTTAATTAGTTAGTCTATCGGTTTAGTTTAATAACTAAGATGGTGGGCTAAACTAGTGTTTTTTTTTCAACAACTATTGGGCTCAAGACAACTTTAGTTTTATTAGGCCTAAGACAACTAATCTTATATTTTAATTATTGTTTAAAATTAAAAGTGTACGTGGTCAAAATTTTAAACATAAGAAAACATATAATTGTTTACATAATCGACGATACATGTCCATATCCATTTGCAAATATTCAACATGTCATATTTTAAATTATTTAAGTATCTTAACTAAATTTGCTATTGCGTAAAGCTCTCCGAACGAAGCTACAAAATAGAACACTACTTAAGCAATATATATTAATTAGATATTAAATTTTGACTTATAATTTTTTAATACAATTGAGTTATTTTATTTTTTTTAAAGCAAATATAGGCATATATTAATAATTTTTCCATAACCCAACTGGTTCAATATAGTTGAACTAGTCCCACTAATTCCAAAATTGAGTGATTCGATGTTTGAACAATTTTGAGCCACCTTCCAATTGAAACCGCTTGAACCAGTAAATTAGTGACCTAGGACCTCGAATAATTTGATGTCTAGTTTAGTTCGGATAACTTTGGTTGGGACAACAAAATTTAGGTAGAAAAGTACCTTGGTGAGGGGATGGAGAGTGATACTGATGAGTTTGACATCTTGTTATAATGGAGGGTTAATGCTCCTAAGTTTCTAATCCTCGCTTATATCGCATGTGATGTGTTAGCGGATCCAATATCTACTATTGATTTCAGAATCAACTTTTAGCACTAGCGGGAGAGCTTTGAATTGTTATCGAAGCTCTTTGTCCCATAAAAATATCCAAGCATTCTTTTTTTTTTTTTTTTTGCTAGATTGGCTAAAGGCAAAGTCAATCTCTAAATTTGAGGATGAGGATATTGAAGAGGCTACAAAACTCCATGAAGGTACGTTTTAGTTTTGCATACTATAGTTCTGCTTTTTATTATTTTTGTAATTTAAGTTATGTTACTTGTTTACTTGTGATATTTTGATTATCATAATTGGAAAAGATGATGTTGAAGTTTGTTGACCTCTATGTATTACATAC
Source organism: Viola odorata (assembly GCA_963691705.1). NCBI lineage: Eukaryota > Viridiplantae > Streptophyta > Magnoliopsida > Malpighiales > Violaceae > Viola > Viola odorata. The sequence goes on from OY829543.1 coordinate 14,223,107, forward strand.
CTTTGATGGACGGTGATTTAACTTTTAAGGTAATTTTACATTTCATCTCAAAGTACTTTATTTTTATTGTAGCTCTATTATAATTTTATTTTCAATCATTATTGTATCTCTATGTTTTGCCATGTTTTTCTTACAATTGACCATGTTTTGCATTATTAGGTGCTTGCATGATGATGTTGTTGGTCACATTAAATTCAGTCATTGTTTTGAATTTGTCAACGTAGTTGTAGCTTGCAGCCAAATATAGCGGATTCTTTTGTCTATTTGGATCATAGCTAATTTGATCACCTTAAAATAATATATATTTTTTGGTTTAGTTGTTGTTGTGCTAGATTTCAAAGCTGCAAATTTGGTTTGGAATTTTGAATTGTTCTTATTGATTTTCCATTTTTTATTGAGTCAACATGTTTTGATTTGCTTTGATCTAAACTATTACCTATGTGATTTGAAAATAGATGATTTGGACTTGTAGGATTATATTTGTAGTAATTGTAATTGTGTGGATAATTATTTCAAATCATTTAACTTAGTATTTTAAATTCAAGTTATTGTGTAGAGTTGTTGGTGTGAAGCAAAGCTGCAGGTTTAACTAAGAAGAAAAAACCTAGCCCAAACGCAAACCAATTCCATCCAAACCCCAACCCGACATATTTGAAAATGTAGGGTGGTTTTCGGATTAGGCCTATTTCGGTCATGTCAAAATACTAGATCCAAAAACTCAAAAATCAACCTGACTTGATGTTCAACCCTACCATACACAATCCTATAACAATATAAATATTTTTCAATGGTTAAAGACTCACAACCCAAAATTCAAAGTATTTATGTTACACTTTCAAACCATCACAAATGATTAGAATGTGAAAACAAATTTAAGTCCAATTTGTGCTTGAGATATAAAAGATGTACAAGAAAAATCAACATCAATAATCACAATATAGCCTCAAGGATGAAACAACTTACTCGCTTAAAATGTAGCGAGAGGTGAGAAAAATCAAATTTGAATGCTCTAGCTTCGATTTACTGATCATAAGTATTTTTTATTGAAAAGAGTTAACACTTTAATCTAAAGGAAAAACAAAAGTTAACTACTGTCAACTATTCCGTGACACATATCCCACCACTTGTCATCCAATGGCTAAAGTCTCGCTTGCAAAAGTAAACGAGTTTACTCTAATCGGACCCAAGTTTTAAACAGTGGAATCAATCATTTTGCCCTATTGGGTATTGGACAGTTAAAAATTAAAATGCTACTAAGTCCAGAAATAAATAAATGATCTCGAGTCAATCTAAAATTATCTTTATCTTACTTAAAAAAAAGTAATAGTAAGTAAAAATGGAACAATTGATGTATTTATCCTCTTATCTCTAATCTATGGATTGAATTATAATAGAAAAATCAAGCATAGATGGAAAGAAAAAGTAGAAAATAATTAGTGTACTACTTCTTTGGTCTAAGATTTGTTGATAACAAAAGAAAATAAAACAAAAAACAAAAAAGAAAGAGTTTGGTGCCGAGTGTTTGAGTGAGAGAGAACGGCAGCTTGAGAAAAATAATAAGATGATATAAAGTGGATTAGAGTTTTCTCTTTTAATTAGTTAGTCTATCGGTTTAGTTTAATAACTAAGATGGTGGGCTAAACTAGTATTTTTTTTTTTCAAAAACTGTTCGGCTCAAGACAACTTTAGTTTCATTAGGCCCAGGACAACTAATATGATATTTCAATTGTTGTTAAAAAATAAAAGTGTACGTGGTCAAAAATTTAAACATAAGAAAACATATCATTATTTACATAATCGACGATACATGTCCATATCCATTTGTAAATATTAAACATGTCATGTTTTAAATTATTTAAGTATCTTAATTAAATTTGCTATTGCTTAAAACCCCCCGAACGAAGCTACAAAATAGAACACTACTTAAGCAAGATATATTATTTAGATATTAAATTTTGACTCAAAATTTTTTAACACAATTGAGTTTTTTTAATTTTTTTAAAGCAAAGTTAGTTGTATATTAATAATTTTTTCATAACCCAACCGGTTCAATCTAGTTCAATTAGTCCAACTAATTTCAAAATTGAGTGGTTCGATGCTTGAACAATTTTGAGCCACCTTCCGATTGAAATCGCTTGAACCAGTAAATTAGTGACCTAGGACCTCGAACGATTTGATGTCTAGTTCAGTTCTGATAACTTTGGTTGGGGCAACAAAATTGAGGTAGAAAAGTACCTTCGTGAGGGGATGGAGAGTGATACTGATGAGTTTGACATCTTGTTATGGTGGAGGGTTAATGCTCCTAGGGTTCTAATCCTTGCTTGTATCGCTCGTGATGTGTTAGCGGTTCCAATATCTACTATTGATTTCAGAATCAGCTTTTAGCACCAGTGGGAGAGTTTTGGATTGTTATTGAAGCTCATTGTCCCATAAAATTGTCCATGCATTCTTTTTTGAGGTAATAGTTTTTTAGCCCCTTGTACTAACTGTGAAAAACATAAACCTCCCATAGACTACAAAACGCGCAATTCTCCTCCTCTAGACTACATTTTTCAAGCAAGTTGACCCATTTTGTTAAATTCAGCCGTTAATTTTAACAGAAATTTATTTTTTACCTACTATTGGAGGTTACCTATTTACTTGCTGAATGGCGTGTCCTTTCTTTTCTTTTCTTTTTTGTTTCCTCCCTCTCTACCTCCACTTCCTTTCTACCAACACCACCACCATCACCCTCACCTCACCAACACCACCAACAACACCTCCATCCTCCCACCACCATCTTTACCTCCGCCTCCGCCTCTCCTCCACCCATCACCATGACCTCCACGACTCTCCCAATTTTCATCAACCATGTCACTAAAACCTCCAATCACAACCAACAAACTTCATTGTCCAGATCAAATCCAACCAAACCCACCACTTCTCTACTCAAAACGAATTCTGCTCATCTAATTTTTATTTTTGATGTTGTTGTAAAATGAAATAAAAAAGAAATAAAATAGAAAAGGGAAAGTTTAGATCTTGGCTGTCAAATCCAAATTTTTGTAGTAAAATCGATACAAGTGTAGCAATAGATGACGGAAGAGAGATGGTGATGGATGGATTTGTTAGTGATGTGGATCTAGTTGAGGAAGGTAGATGAGAGTTGTTAAGAAAGGTCGATGGTGGTGCGGTGGTCTTGGCGTTGGTGGATCTAGCCAAAAATGGAGGTGGCTGCTTTTGGTGATGGTGGATATGTTGGTTGTTTCTCCTCCACCCACCAACTCTCTCTGTCTAACATTTTGGAAAGAAAAAAAAGTCAGTACGAAATTATTTTGTAAGAGGATGGTGATGGTGATGATGAGATGGAGGTGAAGATGGTGGTGAGAGGATGGTGATGGTGAGCAGAGGTGGTGGTGGTATTGGTGAGCGGAGATGGAGGTGGTGGTATTGGTGTTGGCAGAAAGGAAGTGGAGGTAGAAAGGGAGGAAAGAGAAAAACAAAAGAAAAGAAAAGAAAGGGCACGTCATTCAGCAGGTAAATAGGTAACCCTGCAATAGCAGGTAAAAAATAAAATTCTGTTAAATTTAACAGTTAAATTTAACCAAAATGGGGGTAACGTGCTTGAAAAATGTAGTTCAAGAGAGGCAAATTGCGCGTTTTGTAGTCCAGAGGAGGTTTCTGCTTTTCGCGGTTAGTATAGGGGGTTTTTAGCCTATTACCCCTTCGTCTTATTTTGCAAGATTGGCTAAAGGCAAAACCAAACTCTAAATTTGAGGATGAGGATATTAAGAGGATACAAAGCTCCAAAAAGGTACATTTTAGTTTTGCATACTATATTTCTGCTTTTTATTATTTTTGTAATTTAAGTTATGTGACTTGTTTACTTGTGATATTTTGATTATCATAATTGGAAAATATGATGTTGGAGTTTATTGACCTCTATGTATTACATACCTTTGATGGACAGTGATTTAACTTTCAAGGTAATTTTACATTTCATCTCAAAGTCGTTATTTTTACTCTAGCTCTATTATAATTTTATTTTCAATCATTGTTGTATCTCTATGTTTTGCCATGTTTTTCTTACAATTGACCATATTTTGCATTATTAGGTGCTTGCATGTTGATGATGTTGGTCACTTTAAATTCAGTCATTATTTTGAATTTGTCAACGTAGTTGCAATTTGCAGCCAACAATAACGGATTCTTTTGTCTATTTGGATCATACCTGATTTGATCTCTTTAAAACAATTTTTTTTTGGTTTAGTTGTTGTTGTGATAGGTTTGAGGGCTGCAAATATGGTTTGGAATTTTTAATTGTTCTTGTTGACTTTATTGACTAAGCATGTTTTGGTTTGGTTTGATCTAAACTATTACCTATGTGGTTTGAAAGTAGATGATTTGATCTTGTAGGATTATATTTGTAGTATTTGTAATTTTTTGGATAATTATTTCCAATCATTTAATTTAGCATTTTAAATTTAAGTTATTGGGCAGAGTTGTTGGTGTGGAGCAAAACTGCAGGTTTATCTAAGGAAAAAAAACTAGCCCAAACCCAATTCGAATCCATCCAAACCCCAACTCGACATATCTGAAAATGTGTGGTGGTTTTCGGATTAGGCCTATTTGGGTCATGTCAAAATACTAGATCAAAAAACCCAAACTATAAGTATCCGATCTGAAAACCCAAAAATCAACCTGACTTCATGTTCTGCCCTATTATATATAATCCTATAACAATCTAAGTCTTTTTCAATGGTTAAAGACTCATAACCCAAAACCCAAAGTGTTTATGTTACACTTTCAAACCATCACAAAATGATTAGAATGTGAAAACAATTTAAAACCCGATTTGTGTTTGATATATAAAAGATTTACAAGCAAAATCAACATCAATAATCACAATATAGCCTCAAGGATGAAAGCAACTTACTCGCTCAAAATGTAGCGAGAGATGAGAAAAGTCAAATTTTGAATGATCTCTATTCAGTTGATCCAAACTTTAAAATCATTTTGCAAACATGAGGTTAGATAAAAATGTCATTGAGTTAGTTAGAGCTCTTACTTACAAAATTAAATATAACTCAATAACTTCTTTTGAATCTTCATTTTCAATCTCAATTCTCTTCAAAATGTTGCTTTATCTTCCAAAATAGTTTACTAAATATGCATGAATTATGCTTTATCCTCCAAAGACTCTCTTTACTGCAATGTGTTAATTACAACTTAAAATCACATGCACATTAGTGAAGACATTAATATTTTATTATCATGAAAATCAATACCATAGGTTATAAAAGATTATAGGTAACACGCTTTGAATTTGCATCACGCCACTAAGGACCAACATCATCATCGACTATTTGATAATTGATTTGTAGTCTTTTGATTATTTCATAGCTTTTATTTCAATCAATTAAATTTTAAAAAAAATAGAATAAACTAATTTTAGAATTTGAAATTACTAAGTTCATAATCATAGTTATTTAGGTAAATTGCAAACAAAAGGTCATTGTAGCTAATATTAGAAGGTAGCCAATTTTTTACCTATCGAATATACCGATTATCGATAAAATTATACTAAAATATCGCGCTGGTATCATTCCATGAACACCCGTAATGCTTGTTATCTTGTTCACTGCCTTAAAGTGTGGTTGTTGGCAAGGGTTTAAGATTGCGGTTTAGAGAGCTCGTTGTTTTTTTTGTGATGGTTTATAAAATAAAATCCTACATCCTTAATTGATTTATTTGGAATGAAACATTTTAGTTAAGCCTTGTAAATAATCATATTAATGTGAGTAGTGTTATATTTACTAATATTTATTTTTTTTACTAACATAAAGGTATAATGTAACACTTTATATGCGGAAAAATATTCACTACTTTATTTTATTTATATAGTTAGAGTGGTTGTATGCCTTTTTTTGCTAATAGAATGTGTTGTCCATGTAATCATATTCAATATACATTATGTTGTGTCTTTTATAAATTTCATTTTTTTCAAGTTCTTTATTTTTTCTATATTGGTATGGTAGATCATTCGCCTCTCCTTCCTGTTGGTAGTCTATAACGCGTTTAAATGTGGATTTCATAACCATAAGTAATTTAATTTTCTTTTCTTTAAAAAAAATGTCATAAAGAAATTCAATTTTAAAATAACTAAGATATCCAACCTAACAAAATCGATTCAAACACAAATAGTCAATCAAACAATATTTGACTTAACTGAATCTAAAAATTAACCATTCGAAACGATCTCAGTGACGGATCCAGCCCAATAAAAAAAATATTAATTGAGTGAAAATATTAATTTACTAAGCAATATTAAACATCAATGTCAAGACGGTTGAGTGGTCTAAGGTGCTAGACTTTCTGGCCCTCGTAAGAGGGCGTGGGTTCAAATCCCACTTCTCACATTTCTTTTCTTTTCTTTTCTCATATTTATTTACCCGCAATAAGCCACTTCTGACATTACCCGCAATAGGCCATTTCTCCTCTGACCCCTCCATGTAAACTTTTACTCGCAATATTTTTTTTTTTAAATTATTATTATCATATTTCTCTTACTTTTTCTCTTTTTTTTTCTCATATTTATTTATTAAAAACAATCACATAATTTTATTTTTTCACTTTAAATAAGAATAACAATACCAATTATGTTACACATGGCAATCCCTATTTCAGTGGGTCGTCAAACAATAAAAAAATTCAGTGGGTCGTCAAACAATAAAAAAATCTTAGTGTTTAAAATAATAATTCATAATCGCTTCATTGCAAGAAGAATCTATGAAAATACGTACACATGCAGATGCAGGTGTATTATATAGGAAAAATCCATAGTAATCGTTGTATAATCAAGCTATTCGCTGGAATGGGTTGGTTTTTTTTTTAAATCATAAACAGTTTGATCCAACTTAAGTACCATGATGAAACTAATAAAATGTACATCTTTAACGTGGCACGATCAGATGGCCATGGACTCATACATGTTTCTGATAATTAGAAAATTTCAAATTGATTAACTAGATTCTATTTTTCCACCCTATAAAATAAATTAACACTTGTACAAATTTATTCATAATATAATATTTTGACATTAATTATATAAAATAATATTTTGCTGATGTATAATAATCTATAATGAATCATGCAAGCCGAGTTTAAAAGTGGAGAAATACAAATTAGTATTATTTTCTCATTTCTGTGTGCGTCGACGGGTTTCCAATTGCCCTAGGTAATGGCTATTGCAACCAATATCATTTAGTTATCTAGTTATTGCTTGAATGCAAGAACTCTAAGCTTGTTACTTTACTCTGTTTCTGTTTCTTCATTGATAATAGTAAACTTCCAAGTTCTTAGATGGTTAGAGAAAACAATTGGATTGCAACTTGATAAGTTTTGCATACGTATGTGCTGTAGTGCATTTGTTCCTTGTTGGAGCATATCTTGGCAACTTTCTTAATTGACTTGTATTTTTATTGAAATCAGAATGTTACACTGTGTCGTTTTGTGTATTATCTTCCAACAATCAATTTGTTATTTAGTGACGGATACAAATACTCTTAAATATTTTTCCAATTTTTCGTTCAGCTCGCTTGCCTTCCCTTTAAAATACTCAACAACAAAAAAAACGGGGGCGCTGCCCCCGAACCCCCGCCCCCCTAAATTCAATTTCTGGATCCGTCACTGATCGATCTGATCAAGTTAGACAACGAATTAGTTATCCGAATCATCAACACATCCCTATTATTGTAGTAGTTTTTAGTTATTAAAACTTTAGTTAGTTTTAAAAATAAAATAAAAATCGTTACGTGTACTGAAAAATGAAAGTACTGTAAGTTCGTGGTCAAGTTTTTATGGGTTTAGATGATTGGGAGGAAGTTTTAAGGGTTTGACTAGTTTTTTTTTTTTTTTCCTTTCAGAGGTAATTGTAAACTTTATCTATCAAACTTTTTGATGTTTCTTAAAAGGAAACAAAGTAATGTGTTTTATTTTAACTGTAAAATTTCACTTTCATTTAATATTGTTAATTGTTATTTTTTACACACCGCACTTATTTTTGTCTTTATTTTTCAAATTCATATTTATATAATCACTATATTAGTACCTTAGAAAACTAATCTCGTACGAACATTATCAAACCATAAAAGAAAATTAATCTTATATGAGCATTCTCGAGCCCTAAAGATATGTCTTTTTTTACAAGTGCTATAAATATTTTTTGTTCTAATTTATCTTTATTATTTTCTCTCTGTTATGTTGATACGTGACACTATCCAATAAATAAGAAACATGTACTTGTTGATCACTTATTATCATTTTTGTTATTTTTTAATAAATAATTTTTTATATCAATATTTAGATAAAAGAAAATGGAACTAACATAGTTTTTCATAAAAGAATGATTAGGAAATTATTTAATAAATTTATCAATAACAACATCTTGTTTAGCATGCTACAAAAGGTGCAACTATGGAAAGTTTTTTTTTTTTTTTTTCAGTAAGCCTATTCAAGTTTCTTACTCATTATTTCCCCATGAATCACATGTAAATACATTCTGTGCGATATGTATTATTCATTAAATAAGAATTTCCACATACATAATCATCGTTATTTTTTTTCCTAAATTATTTGTATTTTAAAATTTACTAAACATAAATATTTTTAATTGAGAAAACCACTTAAATTTGAAGGAAAAAAAAAGTTAACTACTATCAACTATTCCGTGACACATCTCACTACTTGTAATTCAATAGCTAAAGTCTCGTTTGCGATTTTACTCTAATCAGACTCAAATTTTAAACAGTAGAATTAATCGTATTGGTCTATTGAGTAGTAGATAGTTAAAAGTTAAAATACTAGTGGTAAATAAAAAATAAATAAATTACATCGTGTGAATCTAAATTTATCTTTATCTCACTTCAAAGAAAGTAACAGTAAGTCAAAATGGGGCATTCACTCTATTTATCCTTTTCTCTCTAATCTAAGCCTAATAAAGTCAAATTGAGACTCTTCTTCTCTCCCTATTTATTCCTTTCAACCAACCTCATCCCATTAGAATAATCTCTCCATTAATATCTCTCCCCTTCTCTTCTGCAATCTCAAGATTCTCCACACACACACACACACACACCAGAGGAACAAGCAAGTGAAAGAACCCCGAAATCTCTTTAATTTTAAAAAAGAAAAACAAGAAAGAAAGAGACAAACCGTTCAGAACTGCCCATAATTTCTGTTCTTGTTCTGTACTTTTTCTTCTTTTTTTCCCCAGCTAGCCTCTGATGAGATGAGAGTTCTAGCTAGCATGTGTTGATTAATTACCCTTGTTTCTGCTTTTCTGTATGCATTTGCTGCTTCTTTTTGTCCTGAGAGATGAATTATATACAATTGGAGGGTTTTTTTTATTTATTTTAATTTTGAGTAGAGGAAAAGCATTTATGTTTTAATGCAAAAAGTGTGTAGGGATAGAGGGATGGGAACTGCACTTTAATTCCCCTCTCTTCCAATTCCTTATTTTTCAGATGTAAAAAAAGAAATAAAAAAGAAAGAAAATGAGAATGAATGAATGAGGAAGTAGGTGAAAAGGCTATAAGAAGGGGATGTTATGTTATTATGTTGGCCTAGACGATTCAAGTACACCAGCAACATACGTTACAGAAACATCCATCTAAGGCCTTTTCTTTTCTTTTGCGATCGATCATCTTTTTCTCCTATTAAATATAGAGTAAAAATAGGTTAGGCATCAATCATTTGCACCATATACTGATTGTATCAGAGATGGCTTCATCGAACAGACACTGGCCAAGTATGTTCAAGTCCAAGCCTAATTGCAGCCCTCATCAATGGGCGCACCTTCAGCACCATGACCTCCTCTCTTCCGCCACTCCTCCCACCTGCCACCGCTCCCCATTCGCTTCTGGTTCGTACCGTCTCTTTTATTCTCTCTTCTTATATCAGATAATTTTAGTACAATTATAGATTGATTGTTTTCTATTTTCTCTTCTTTTAAAAAACAAGAAAAGAAAAAGGGAAGCTCTTTCTTTTCTCTTTCACTGATTCTCACTATGATTTGCCTTTTTTAAGGACTAAGAAAACGTTAGAGCTAGGCCAGCCCAGGCTTTCTAGCCCGCCATGCCACTTTCTCTCCATGATCATGTCATTTTCTCTGTTTAAACCAATAATTTATTTTTTATATACTAAGATAGGTAAAGAAAGAAAAAACTAGTTCATAGAGTAGTACTAGCGATTTAATTCAATTCTTCTTCTTTTTGGTACTTATTATGGTTTGCTAATAGTTTTGTTTTCCAAACACATGTGTATGTATGTACATGTACAGTTCCTGGTGGCGGTGGAAGTGAAGAGAGAAGCCCTGAGCCAAAACCAAGATGGAATCCGAAACCTGAGCAGATTCGGATTCTTGAAGCCATCTTCAACTCAGGGATGGTTAACCCACCAAGGGATGAGATACGCAAGATTAGGGCTCAATTGCAAGAATTTGGTCAGGTTGGGGATGCCAATGTTTTCTACTGGTTCCAGAACAGAAAATCAAGGAGCAAACACAAACTCAGGCACCTCCACCACCAAAACCAAAACTCATCCAAGATTAACCAACAACAGCAGCAGCAAAACAAGACTCATCATCAGACACCTAATCCTGTTGTTAACAATATAATCACCACATCTGCCGCCACCACCACCACCCTCCAACCTGCCCCTTCCTCCTCCTCTTCTTCCTCTTCAGACAAATCTTCCCCTAAGGGCTCAAAAAGGACATTTTCAAACTGCTGCTGCTGCCTTTGATCATAATAATATCTCCCACTCCCCAACCACCGGTTCACTGACACACACCTATTTCCAGTCACCACAAACATCCGAGTTCTTGCCTGAACCCTTTTTCTTCCCAGGTCAATTGCAGGCTGGAACCGGGGCCGGTGCTGGGGTTCAGATGACTCAAGGGTTTTGCTTCTCTGAGCAGCTGTACCCATCAAATGTGATTCAAGATCATGCTACTGTTGGGCCTTGCACCAGTCTCTTGCTCAGTGAGATTCTGAATTCATCCAATAATAATATCAATGCTGCTCCAAAGAACCAGAATCAGGAAGAGGACAAAATCTTGAAGATGCAACAACAACCATTATTGACTTACACTTCTCCTCTTTGCTCATTGCCAATATCGGCCTTTCTCCTTCCCCTCCCCTCCCCCCTCCCCCCCTCCCCACCACAAATAACATTAATCACACTGTTACTGTTACATCAACAGTCAACCACATTCACCAAGGTAACTTTTCTTTGAGAACCCAACTTCATAAAGTCTTACTTTTTCTTTTTCTTTTTTTCTTTTTTTAAGAGCGTGGGACTCACGCGCCTAGTTGAAATAGAATCCATGTTGATGCTAGGGTAAATCTATTTCGTAGGTGTTGTTTGTTGAGAATATAATTCTTCCCATTTTCTTGATAAGTCTATAACTACTGTGTGTGTGAGACTATGGCTGTTGCTTTCAGTGAGATTTCTTTCCTTGGTCTTGATTGATGCAATACATCAAAACAGTTTACGATTTCTCACTCTCCTTGATAGGTTCCATTCATCAATCATCAATCACCATCATTCTTGAATAGAATTGGTTAACTTTCTAACTAGCATGGATAATTATAAACATTAAACAGAAGGATATATAGTAGCATTTGTCTTGTTAAGATCCATAATTTGCGATGTCTTGTCTGTACAGCTCTAGATGGACGTGTGCATGGATGATGGACCTTTTCTCTTTTGATTTTGACCCATTTATGTAACGTTAGTAGCTTTTTTCAGTCGCAATGATACTGTGCATGCGTGTGCATTGTAGGGGATGTAGCTACAGGGCAGATGGTGGATTCCGGTGGAGGAGCGGCCGTAAGATCAGCAGCAGGATCAACGGTGGTGGTGTTCATCAATGATGTGGCATTTGAAGTTGGGGTGGGGCCCTTCAATGTTAGGGAAGCATTTGGTGATGATGTGCTGTTGATCCAATCTTCTGGTCATCCAGTTCTGACCAATGAGTGGGGTGTGACACTCCAGTCCCTCCACCATGGAGCTTCTACTATTTAGTCCCTCTGTCCATCACTGCTGCTACTACTCAACATGTATGTCCTTATTTAAGTCCCTTTCTTCCTTCATTTATTTAAATGTTTATTTATAATATCTCTGCATTTTTTTTCTTTTATACTTTTATGTTTTGGGTTATGAGAAGGAAAATTAAAGAAGCTTGCTTTTTAAGTTACATGTATTATAGCATGACATTTGGTGGTTGATGTGGTGATATTTTTCTTTCTTTAATCCTTGTTTTGTTTTTCTTGGAATAATGCAGATCTGAACTGAAGATGATGGATGTGGGATACAGCTATATATATGTATTTGATCATCTGCTAGGCCTGTGATCATGATCAGAACATATAATTTGGACCTTAATTATAATTATTGGATAATATATATGATCATGAACTTGTTATTAATTAGTTATGGATCAATCTATTTTGTTTATTTTCTTATAATTTATCACTTATAGTTTTTATATATAGTTTTTTACTTATCAATGTATAATTATTATAAGTGATTCATGTCTTTCGCGAGGTAAATTTGGTTGGCGATGAGACGATTAATCTTGCGTCTTGTTAGCAATCCATATTTTAGTGGCATCAATCTCGTCCTCTCTGGTCGGAGATAGTTTAGATGCTATGAACTCTCTTATTATAAAACTCTAAAGCTTTTTCTTCCTTTTAAAAAGAGAAATATGATTATTAGTTTATGTATGGAATATGCTTTAATTTTCAGGTTTGTTATAAATAGTATTAATTAGTATAATTTCACCAATCACCGCTCTTTTTGAAGACCAGATAGAATTTGATAAGAATTTGTGGTAGATAAAAATAAAATAAAAGTAAAGTGAATGATGACAATGTGAAGTGGGCTGAGCTAGTCCAACTGAGCTGATCTCATCATCCCCATGCTTCCTGCCAGCTTTTAGGTTTCTCCAATTACGTTATTTGAAAGATCAATCAAACCAAGCAAGAAAACGAAAACCATAAGCTTCTATCTAAAAAGTAAATGACAGAAACCATGCCCGGTTTTAGTTAAAAGACAATATAGTTAAAAAAAAAAACAAAAAAAAAAACTCACAAGTTAAGTTTTACTGATTGAAAAGTTTTTGACTAAAAAAAATGACGTGGAATGAGTTTTCACACCGATTAAGAAAACATTAAATTACTGATAATTGAATTATATTATGGTGATAAAAAACTCAATATTAAATACGCTTTCTTTGGTCTCATCAACAGAGTTAATTAGTCTCCCTATTCTTACTTATTAGCCACTAAAACCAGTCAATGAAAAGCAACGAGCCCCTCAAAAATTGAAACAATTGAAACTACTCCAATACTGAAAACTGTTTTAAAGTAAACTATTAATATTGTTGGTTGTTGTTAATTGCAAATTTATCTTGGAAAAATAAAATGACATTTTTTGAATGACTAGTCAAATACTCTATGACGATATTTATTTAATGATGGAGTGAGTAATAATATAGAAGAGATATGGTTCTAATTATAAAGGTTTAAACCCCATAGGACGGAAAATTATAGAGTGAGTATATTTCTATCTAAATGGGTGTGGTTAGTGAAGTATATACGCGTGGCTAGAATCACCCCGTAATTCATAATCACCTTCTAATTGCTTTAATTAAGTTTGGAACTAATTAAAAGAATAGAGTTTCATGCAATAGTGCACTTTCAGTCATTTTAGTTACGTCACAAAGAAGCTTGAGTGCACCAAATTACTCAAAAAACAAAGGAAGGGTTCGACAAATTAAATGGTTGGGTTGGGGGATGGGATGGGTATGCAGCGGACGGGACTCAGAGAGCTGAAAACGGAAAGATATTAATGTTGTCCACCAATTTTATAGGTGTTGAATTTCAAGTTTACTCTACATTGTTTGGGGGGAAAAGGAAACTAAATGTCACTTTTACTTCTCCATTTTTACTCCTCCATTGTTTTTTTTTTGTTAATTATTCGCTAGAAATAGTTAATAAGTTTAAGATAATTATAAGTGGTTGAGGCCCGTGTTGAATGGAGAGCGAATAGAACATGAATATAATTGATTTTTTTCTTTGTGTCAGTACTTTGTATTATTTATCATCATAGAAAAATATTCTCTGTATATTATTGTGTGGATCCAAAAAAAAATTAGGTATGTTAATTTACAACTGTTTTCATATAACATCATTTGTTACATAAATTACAAATAACCTCATAAGTTAATAACTCTTGTATTTATAATTTTTGTCTCAACGTGTAGCATTTCACCCTAAATAAATGGCATACAAATATAAGAGGATTAAAAATATACCACTTATATATGTTGAAATTTATTTATAGACAAAGATAAAATTTAAATATAAATCTCTGCAAGTATTTTATTATTGGCAGATAATTAATAAAAATATAATTTTATATTTAATTCATTTAAAGATAAAGTGTTTACAAGGTACCATTACTTCATATGATTTTTATGAAATTACCTGGTTATTTTTAATTAAGGAGTGAGAATGCTGCGGATTTGCGGGCAAGACAAAAAAAGAAGAGTAAAAAACAGTTTGTTGAGTTTGGTTTGACAAGAGAGGATGATGATGATGATTGCGGAAGAGTAGAGGTCAACTTTCAGGGTTTAGGGTTTCGATTTCAGATTCTTGAGATTATTATTATTTACGTGCACACTGGTGCGAACAGTTGCGGTGGTGGTGGTGGTAGACAGCTAGCTAGCTAAACAGCACACTCGGTCACTTCTTGGATTTGACAAAGCGAACCATACGAGTCGCAAGATCAGAGCACTATGCATGTTTGTGCTTGTTTATGTGATGTTATACGATGATGATCATGACAGCCCAATTGACCAATTTGGAAGTCGTCCTAACTCAGGGGAACCTATAGCTAGCTAGGGAAGTCAACAGTATTTTCATACATGGCATATAAATAATAATTAAAAAAAATGACATGAAAATTGGAGAATTCGAAATTTTTTAATTGGGTGAAGATTAAGAAAATAAATCAAAATTTACAAGAGATGGTTAATTGAAAAAAAGGTGTCAAATGCAAGCAGGGTACAATTTGAGATTTAATAGAGATTTTTTTTTTTTAATAAGCAGAGAATTTTTTATTAAAAGGTCATAAAAAATGACCGAAAAACCGGGGAGCCTGAGAACAAGGGAGGGAGCAGAAAGAGGCCAAAAAATTAGCCACACGCGATGGCTAAAAAACTAACTAAAAATGAATTAACTCAGCCCTCCCCACGTATGTAACCAAGAAGAGGATTGCAACATCTGCATTGCATGATAAGGGAACAGAGGATCCCTACTTCTCAACCAATTCCGCCAAGAGGAGAAAATAAGATTGAGAGTGCGAAATGTGGAAAAAATCTCATCCTGAAAGGTTACCCTGTTTCGCTGAAGCCAAATATTCCAGACAACTGCAGAGAACAACATCTTCCACATGACCATGGCTTCGTTTTGGTTAGATAAAAACAACCCACTCCAACTCTTCCAAAGATCTGAAATATTTCTAGGAATAACCCATACGATACCCGTCCAGCGCATGATGTAGTCCCAAATTTGATTAGTAGCCTTGCAATGTAGAAGAAGATGAGAAGAAGATTCATCCATATCCGAACAGAGAGGGCAGTAGCTGGAGTCCCTTGGAAGCATTCTGCGGATCCTTAAAAACTCCCTGGTCACAATACGGTCTTGAAGAGTAAGCCAAACAAAGAATTCTACTCTGTAAGGCACCAATCTACTCCAACACGAAGACAAAAGGATATTCTCTGTTCCACCGTACTTGTGCGATTCGATTCCCCGACAAAAGGATCTAACAGAAAACTGACCGTTAGCTTCAAGCTTCCAAGTGAAGGAGTTTCTAGTTGCACCCGCAGTCGGAATGATCAATAACTCTTCAAGATTGCTCACTTCATCCACCTCCCATTCAAAAAGACCTCTTCTCCAATTCCAACTCCAAACCCACAAGTCACCTTGCCATTCCCCGAATTCACTTACTACCCCTAACTGGTTGAGAGATAGAGAATATAGACGTGGATACCGAAGGGCCAAAGGGACTTGGGAAGCCCACAAATCCCACCAGAATTTGCAATTCTCACCGTTGCCTATTTTTAGATTTGAATTGCTGGACCAGAAACTAAATAGGGAACCATTTCTGCCACATACCCGCATAATGTCTCCCCATATTGGCGAAAAATAGACCCAGTCTTTTATCCAAAAGTCCCCCAACGTGGTGAAATTATACTGCTTCTGAACCATCCCAACCCATAATTTCTTCTCGTTTCTAAGCAGGCCCCAAACCCATTTTAGCATGAACGCCTCATTCCTGGTTTGGAGACGCCCAATTCCCAATCCTCCTTGCTCCTTCGGACGAACGGCAACATCCCACTTCACCTTTGCCAAACCTCTTGAATGATCATCCCCGCTCTAGAGAAACCTTCTCATGATGCGCTCGCATTGGAGAATGATACCTTTAGGCATACGGAAAATGGACATGTTGTATATAGGAATGCTAGCAAGCGCGGATTTGATAAGAGTCACCCTCCCACCCACAGAGAGCAGGGTACCTTTCCAAGCCGACAATTTTTTCCTCATTGCCTGAAGCATAAAGTCCCAGCTGGATATTCTCCTTGGATTCATCCCTACATAGGAACCTAGGTACTTGAAAGGAAGGGATTCGAATTTACACCCAGCTCTGCGAGCCATAGACTCTCCTGTCTGTTTGAAAATGTTGATTCCCACTAAGGAGCTTTTATGATAGTTCACTTTCAAACCTGAAAAAGCATCAAACCAACGTAGCAGACCTTTTACACACTGAATTTCTGCCTCATCGTTACCGACAAAAACTAAGGTATCGTCCGCAAACTGAAGATGAGTTAGATTCCAGCCCGCCTCTAAGTTGCCCAGACCCCTCAAAAGCCCGCTCCTCTCTGCCCTAACAAAAAGCTGGTGGAGCCCCTCTGCAGCAATGTTAAACAGGAACGGAGACATGGAACAACCTTGCCTTAATCCTCGCCCCACCCCAAACTCAACTGAAGGAGACCCATTTATCAAAACAGAAACTTTAGCTGTACTCAAACGCTGCTGAACCCATCTACGCCATTTTGAACTGAACCCCATGTGGCTTAGAACTTCATCCAAATAACTCCATTCAACTGAATCATAAGCTTTCTCAAAGTCGAGTTTGAACAAATAGCCTTGCTGTTGAGAACTCTTGAGATGATGAGCGACCTCATTAGCAATCATAACACAGTCCAAAGTCTGTCTCCCTTCTATAAACCCATGTTGGTTTTCACTCACTACTGAAGTGATCACAGACCCCAGACGATTTGCTAAGATTTTGGATATAATCTTATAATAACTGCTTACTAGACTGATTGGACGGAACTCACTGAACCTCTTAGCCGAGGCAACTTTCGGGATAAGAGTAATGAAAGAAGAGTTTGCACCTTTAGGGAAATTACCCGTACTGAAGAACCCCTTAACCAGCAGACAAAACTCTTCTCCCAAAAACTCCCAAGAGTTTTGAATGAACCGCATCGATAGACCATCTGGACCCGGAGATTTGTCACCTGCACAATTCTTCACCGCTTCCCAAATCTCAATTGACGTAACTTCCTTATCTAGACGAGAAACCTCTTCAGCATCCAACTTAGCAAAACCTAAGTCCTGCATCTTTGGTCTATTCCATCTATCCGCCTTGAAGAAGTTTGAGTAGTAGCTGGCTGCTTCTACCTTGATTTCGCTTGGTTTAGTGAGTCTACCAGTGCCAGAGGCAATCTCTGAGATATTATTCCTTCTGCTAATAGCTTTTGCTGAAAGGTGGAAATATTTTGTGTTTCTGTCACCTTGAGAACACCATTTCATCCTAGATTTTTGTTGCCAAAAACTAAGAGCCCTGCGCTGATGATCCCACAGAGAAGCATTGATGTCCGATCTTTCTTGAAGTTCCTCAGGAGACAGACCCCTGAAATCTGCTATCCTGTCAAAGGAATCAGATTTGTCTTGAAGTTCTTGTAGTCTTACCTCAACCTTGCCGAAAACCTCACGATTCCAAACACGAAGTTTATCTTTCATGAACCGCAATTTCCTTATCAATTTAAAGGCCCCTGGAAAAGAATTCCCAGCTTCATGCCATAAATTACAGATTTGTCTCTTTAAATCCTGCCACCTCCCACCAAGCTGCAAGATCCCTGAAAGGTTTCGGCCCCCAGTCCAATAGGTCCTTACACAGAAGAAGTGGAACATGATCAGAAGAATTGCGACTCAAAGAAGATAATTTCAAATCTGGGAATCGAACAAGCCATTCAGACTGAACAAAAATGCGATCTATTTTGCTCCTGCTGATGGCATTCGCCCAAGTAAACCGACGCCCGTGTAAAGGAAGATCCTGTAAAGAACAAGCATCCACCCAATCCTGGAACTCTCTCATCCCTCTAGAAAACTCTCTGCCATTCAATCTCTCAGACGGATTCAGAACTTCATTAAAATCCCCCGCGACTAGAACCGGGACCCTACAATTTCTAATCAAAACCGCTAACTGGTTCCAAAGTTGAGCCCTGTTAGTATCCTCCGAATAAGCATAAACATTAAGAAAAGCGTAGCTGAAGTTAGATGCTTTCAGGCTGCCTTCTAACCAAACAAAGCGGTCACCGCATTCTTTCCTGGAAACCGCAAAAATCCAAGAATCCCACATCGCAATCAACCCTCCTGATCTACCAGTAGCTGGGACTACCTCCCACTCAACGTCTCTATTTCTCCACATAGAACTAATAAAGAAATCGTTAACAGATGACCGTTTTGTTTCTTGAATAAAAACTACCCCTAACCTTTCGCGCAGAATGCACCGTCTGATGAACCGACGCTTGGCAAGGGATAGCAATCCCCTACTGTTCCATGAAAAAAGTCTAACCATCTTCACCACCCAGAAGCCGCGAAGAAACCACCTCTTCAAGATCTGAAGATAGCCAATTCACTTTCAAATCGTTTTCTGTCAAAGGCCTTCATTGCCTCCTCGTTAGCAAATTCAGATATAGAAAGAGATCTCCCCAACTGCCAAACATCTCCTTCCATCATTATCCCATCCACTTGCCGGTTCATGTTACTAATACCTTCGTCATCTACTTGGGATACTTCCTTTATAGACCCCGCTGCAGAACACGCTGTTTTCAAACTACCCGTAGTGCCCACAAACTTCTTAACCTTCCTCTGATTTTTTCTTAGAGTGATTAAAGAAACAGGAGATACTCCAACTGTATTAGGACAATCCTGGAGATTAGAAGTAGACTGAACCTGGGCTGCTTCCATCTCCGCTCCACCTTGGCTGACTAAAACTAGATCTTCTGCAGCACCTGATACTTCTTTGCTGTCGAGAGTTACTTCCCTCTGATTCTCCTCTTCCTCCTCTTCCGACTCTTCCTCTAATTCCACACCAACCATCCAATCATGATAGGAAATGAATCCTTGCAAGGGCTCCTCTAGACAGCGGACCTTGAAGATCTCCCCCTCCACCTTCACAGAGATCTCTCGATCTACTATGTTATTAGAAGTTGAAATCAGAATCCGGGCGACATCAAGTCTTTTTTTCAAGGTGGTACGTTCGTCAACCGCGACAAAACCTCCTAATTTCCTACCCAAGGAATGGAAGGTGTCTAGACCCCAAGATTGTATGGGAACCCCAACACAATGAACCCAACACAATCTGCCTCCGTCAAGAAGAGACTCTTTCCATGGAAGAACTTTCAAGAAAAGATCTTCAATGACCGGATTTACAGCTGCTAAGGCTCTTTCAAGCTCTGTCACACTCAGAAATTCCAAGAGCACGAGGCCGCGCCCCATCAATCTCGATTCGCAAGTCCAACCCGCTTCCATCACTAGGCCCTGAATGTCTGGTAAATCTTCAACGCGCCGCATAATACCCACTGCATTCCGAGCCAACCAAGCTACATTGCCTTCCGGAACCAAGAGCTCTACTACCTCCTCTACTTCACTTTCAGCCTCCACTTCTGCATGAGAACTGACTAGATCTTCCTCTGGAGGCTGAGGTAGTGGATGTACCTGCGAAGCCTTAGGTGTATTCTTAGAGACAACTCCAACTTCCCTGCGATACCCCGACTTCCCACCATTGCCCTGATTTTGCCTCCCATATTTTTCTAATCTGCAACGCATCGCGGAGGCACCAATAAATTGGTTATCAAGAGCATGCTCCAATTTCATAGAATTTCCCACTTTGTCAAAACGAATAAAACTATATCTTTTCCCTGCCTTGTTCCTCCGATTTGGGATAAAGATATCACGAAGACGTCCTAATCCTTGGATCTTCCACCTCCTGGTGATCAAATACCATAAAGCTCGGTGGTCAACATGCTTGGGAAGGTTTTCCAAATAGAATGTCGTAACTTTGGATTCCACCGATTCTACTCCAAGCACACCGGATTGGCGTTTAAGGACAAATTCAGTAGGCATGCTGTAGAATTCTCAAGATCAACCCTTGTTTCGCCCCACCACAGAGGAAATCAACCCACTATCTTCTTCACCCCGCAAACATCTTCTGCCGACTCCATCCACCACTTCACCCAGCCAAACCAGAGGATCCACTTAATAGCTAAACTATAGACTACAGAAAAATAAAAAGGGCCCACGAAGTCCCTTCAAACCAAATAAAAATAAAACAGATCAGAAGAAACTCTGGAATCGCCGGATCCTGCGGCTAATATGGGCTTTCTGCCGGACAAAGAGGAGATGAAGGCAACGTTGGATGATGCTGGAAAACGACCAGATCGGGCCATCAAACCCCTGTTACCTGACCAGAATGGCAAGGGGAGCAAAACCCAGGAGACTGGATGTTGTCAAAGGCCGGATTAGCTCCCTGCGCCGGCGCGAGGAAGAGATGCAGAATCGCTTCGGCCGCACCAGGCGGCGCGTCGATGGCCGGACAAGAACAAAATCGGCTTCTTCTAGGTCGGTACTACGTTTCGTTTCTATCTAGGGAGGCGGTGATGACTGCTTGAAGCCGGAAGTGGCCCAATTTGGATTTAGTCGGACGGGGGATTTAAAAAGGAGATGTGGTTTAGAGAGAAAAAGTTACTGTTTAGTTTTATTGGCTTGAGATTTAATAGAGATGCAAAGTGTAATTTGAAGAATTTTGCTAAAGGCAAGGATCGAAAGATTTATTAAATTTTACTTTTATGATTAGTTACTGTTTTGATTATAAAAATAAAGATGACTTATATAATTTTTTTATGATAAGTAAATGTGCATTTAGTTCATTGGTTATCTATTGGCGATAAAATATTAATAGGAATTCAAATTTTAATCTCACTTTTGTTTTTTTTATAAATAGATGGAAAGAAAAAAAGCTTATAATGATTGTGAAGTTTTTGTTCATTTTATTTTTAGTAGATATTCTCTCCTTCACTCAAAAACGACACACAATGAGTTTTCACATAGATTAGAAAAATATTAAATTATTATTAATTAGATTAATTGTGGTGATAAAAAATCTCAGTATTAATTACGCTTTATTTGGTCTCATCAATCGAGTTAATTAGCCTCCATATTCCTACTTATTAAGTACTAAAATCAGCCGACGAAAAGCAATCAGGTCTTCAAGAATTAAAAAACTAAAACTACTCCATTATTGAAATTGTTTAAAAGTAAATTGTTAATATCGTTTCCAACTTAAAAAGGGTGTTATTAATTGTAAGTTTATGTTAGAAAAATAAAACGACATTTTTTGAGTGACGTTTATCTAGTCCAGACCATAAATATGTTCTTACATGAGACGAAGCTCAAATCTATAAGCCTAAATATGACCATGAAGGAAGAGGTCCAACGCACTTTGGTAGAGGGAGACGTTGATTTTTTATTTTTATTTATTTTTTTAATAAACAGAAGAGATTTTATTAGCAAGCCATTAAAAGATGGCTGTAAAGAAGGGGAAGAATATACACAGAATAGCTAATTAATAAGGAATATCCTCACAGCAAAAGACCAACACACTACCTCCCTACGCACTCAGCTCACTAGCCCCACGAAGTGAGCCACGAAGACGACGCTGCTGTTATGGCCAGAGAGTATGGGAACCCTCCATCTTTACTCTTGATCCATCGATGCCACAACGCCATAGTTTCACTAAGAGTTCTGTCCCTGTGGTGTATCTCTTGCCGGAACACAGCTTGGTTGCGCTGATTCCACAACCTCCATGCAATCGCATAAAACAGACTTCGCCACATAGATCGCGCCTGGACATTTCTCCCTGGGATCAGACCATCCCACATCAACCAGAGGTCTATAATTCTCCTCGGTGGCCACCATTGCACACCCAACCAGTTCATGAAAAAGTCCCAGCAAGTCCTAGCAGCCTCGCAATGTACCAGCAAATGGTCCACTGTCTCCGAATTGCTGCTGCACATTGGGCAGCTCTCTTCTATCACCATGTCCCTTCTTCTCAGGAACGCCTTAGTTACTAGACGACCCCTAAATGTCAACCATAGGAAAAATTCTACTCTATACGGCACTAAAGTTGTCCAACAGGGAGACGTTGAATTAGATAGAGAATTGTAGTAAAGGCGTGGCAAAAAGTGATTGGTGGATGGATGGATTGATGGCTAGCTTGGAAACGTTTCTTGCTATAGCTAGTATTAGCTACAAGCCAGGAACAGCGAGAATATGATGGGATTGTTCTTGCTATATACCTGAACCTTATAATGATGATGAATAATGGATGGATATGATTGATGATGATCATATATATGCTCATCTGATTCGTCAACGACCCTCTATATCTAATCTAATTATCTAATAATCTAATGCGTATATAAATAGTTCTAGATCCATCAACACGACCTTGGCACTGTTCACTATTCATTGTCAAACCCAGTCCGACCGGCCCAACTAGTTCGATCGGGAAACTCAAGGACCAGTCACCAAGCTAGATTTGAAAACCCTAAAAAATTACTTTTTTTTTTGATTTTTTTGAAAGTCGTGCAGTTGACCCACTTAGTTGAATCAGTGAACCCGGTTCGGGTTAAATCGAGTTAAACTAAAGAAAATAAATTCTGAAAAAATGCTAAATGTTGAATTCGAACCATATTTAACACCTTGATCAACAAAACCTTAATCATTATACCAACGTTTGTGATAATAGATTAGAACTTATAAAATAAAGAGCAAATATTTCCTGTTGCCAAATATGCTGCTCCCTTGCAGCTGTCATCTTCTGATTGGCTACTGATTCATTAGTCGTGTAATTATTGAACTGCTCTTCCATTACCATAAATAAAATACAAATACACTAACTTCCTTTCCCACCGTTAGCGGCTCTATAGCCACGCGCGTGAGTATGTGTTAAACTGGATTTTATTTTTCTCAAATTTGTCAAATGTCCAACAGACAGTTATTTCTCCATTAATATTTTTTCATTGTTTAAATATTTTAACATACCTTTTATAAGATACTCCCTCCGGTCTTTATTAAACGTCGCTTACGTATATCGAAGAGGTCGAATGACGCACTATTTGACCCCAAAAAATTTCGTATTTTTTTTGAACGTACGTAAAGGATTAATGTACATCTAAAAAAAAATTCGGAATTTTTCGAGGTCAAATAGTGCGTCATCCGACCTCCTCGATATGCGTGAGCGACGTTTAATAAAAACCGGAGAGAGTATGTTTTTATTTATTTATTATAATAATAAGCAAAAAGTTAAAAAACCAACCATGTTTGTATTTGATGTCTGAGTCGTACCCAAGTTTACAATTTATTTAATTTGAACCCAATATTTACTAATTTTAATAAACCACATTCTAATTTTAAAATAAACTTAAAATATATTTTACTCTTCCTTAAGAGTTCTTAGATTTTATTGACGTGGATTTTTTTTATCCTCTTGCACATTATTTTTTAAAATTTATTTTCCACGTCAGTAAAAGTTAAGACCTCTTTATGAATAATTAAACAGATTTAAATGCAAATTTAAAATTGGGGTATGGTTTGGTAAAATTTACGAATGTAAAATTCAAATTGAACAAATTGTAAACTGAGGGTGTCATTCGGATATTGAGTACAAATGTGAGGTCAATTTTATAATTTTTTTCATAATATTAATACATGCCCCCTTTTTTTCTTCTATAGAAGTCCTCTTATTCCTAACATAAAATTATATTTTCAAAAGAAACCATAAATTGTCACTAATGTTGTGTTATTAGAATTTTATAGTTCGTATTGAAGTGAAGTGGTAAACACTCATTCATCCTTAAAAAGTTTTACTTATCTTCAAGTTTAAGAAAAAAAAAAAAATTGTACTACAGGTACACACTCTTACTAATTTTTTTAAAAGTAAATGTATGTACGTCGAGAGATTGTTGTGAAATAATAATTTTAAAAATTCACTCTCTAAAACTCTCTCATCTCTTTCTCCTTTTTAGGGTTTTGTTTGGGCTACCGCCGGCGCCCCCTTTGTCGGCGGCAACCCCCCTTTCCTTTCTTTGTGTTTTTTCGTCTCCTTTTTTATCTATTTTTTTCTCTTTGGTTCTTCTCTTCGGATCTGTATCGAGATGGAGGTTGGTGTTGGGTTCTAGTGAAGGAGGTGTTGGTTGGAGTGGTTTTCGTGGATCGAGACAGCGGGGGGAGACCGACCGAGGGTGTGGTTGTGTAGGTGGCGCCGATAGTGGCGGCGTTTCGTTGGTGTCGGACAGAGGGGGATTGGCTCGGTGGCTGTGGTGATGTGGCGTTGGCCGGGTCGGATTTGGGTCCGAGTTGCAGCGGTGGCCGACGAGTGGATTTTTCGGGGCTGTTTTCTCTGGTTTCTGAGTTGCAGCTATGACTGGCAAGAGGTTGTGATGATCGAGGAGACGGTGCGACGGTGGAGATGGTGGTTGGTGCCGAGATGGATGCGTGGTGATGGTTGCCGATTTGGTTGGGTTGTGGTGTTGATCGTGGTTGGAGGAGTTTGCGCAGATCGGGAGGTAGTGTGGTGACGGCGGTGGGAGACCGACCGAGGGTGTGGTTGTGTAGGTGGCGCCAGTAGTGGCGGCGTTTCATTAGTGTATGGCCGAGGGAGATGGGCTCGGTGGCTGTGGTGATGTGGCTTTGGCCGGTCGGATTTGGGTCCGAGTTGCAGCGATGGTCGGCGAGTGGCTGGCGAGTGGACTTTTCGGGCCTGTTTTTTCTGGTTTCTGAGTTGCAGCGGTGACTAGCGAGAGGTTGTGATGATCGAGGAGATGGTGCGGCGGTGGAGATGGTGGTTGGTGCTGAGATAGATGTGTGGTGATGGTTGCCGATTTGGTTGGGTTGTGGTGTTAATTGTGGTTGGAGGAGTTGGCGCTGATCGGGAGGCAGTGTGGTGACGATGGTGGGAGACTGACCGAGGGTGTGGTTGTGTCAATGGCGTGGGTGTGGTGACGCTAGTCGGTCGAGTTGTATGAATTCGGCTGTGGTGTGGACGGCGGTGACGAGTTTGGTTCTGGTGATTCCGGTGGGTGAAGCGGCCGGGTTATGGAGCGACGGTGAGGGAACGATGTCGGCAGCAGTGGAGCATGGGGCGGCGGTGATGAAGAAGAAGAATTAAGATTTTTGTTTTTTTAGGGTTTAGGTTTGGGCTGCTAGAAGAGTAGCTTGGGCTTGGGCCTTGAGAGTGGCTTGCTTAATTTGGTCATTTGTTATTTGGGCCTTGAGCGATGCCTGTTGTCTGTAGAGCCAACTTGTTTGGCTCGGGTTTCTTATTTTTGGTTCGTGTTCTCTATGGTCATTTTTTATGACCCTATTAATATATATATCTGCCTATTAAAAAATGAAATGTATGTACCCATTTTTATATTGATAGTTGATTGCGTGTCGAGGGCATCAAATTTAGTTGTAAAAAGATATAGAAAATGGGGTAGGAATACAACTTATCACTCATCCGCAAGGGACTCGTAGATTGCGATAAGAGGTTCGTCCACAGAGATCTTGGTGGTGTATTGTAGTCTTGACTCGACGTCCTCGTCACTGGAGTTGAGGGTATTTTTGTTCCTGGTATTAAGATAAACAAAGCGTAAAAGAGAATAAGCAAAAATAGAATAAAGAAGCAATCTTGAGCATATGTGAATCTTAGCTAAGATTGCTGGCTGAGATTGGTTGGGACTTTCGTGAGGTAAACTCCTGGCAAGGTTGAATCCGTAAGCACTTTACTTGTTTAATTGATCATTGACTTTAGATTTTCTCCTTCCCCTTTGTAACTCTGCTATAGATTGGAAGGAACCCCTTTCCAATCCTACTTTCCTCCTATTCAAATCACTTGGAGGGTACCCCCTTTCCTAGTGATCCTGGCCAGTGGACACCTTGCTGGCTAAAGGGTTTATCCAATTGGCTGCTGGCTTGAGGCACATGCGTTATCTCAATGGCATAGGGAAAGACAGAGTCTAGGCCAAGCTACTCCCAACTCGGAGCCCTACGTCGTCAATCTGGTTAGGCCTATATCGATTCAAGTTCACTAACCCCCGCGAGGTTAGCTACCTACTTCGTCACTTCGGTTTCGCTCGTCCCCTTAGTGACTGGCTGCAAATCCGTCGCCTTGCCTAAGATCGATCAAGTCTTAGCCTAGATGGGAACCGGTTTGTTAAAACAGAACTTGAATTGAATACAAACGAAAGGATAATTAAGGATGATTCAGTCTCACGATTCACAAGTATGCTCACTTGACCCTTACCAAGAATTAGGTGTTTAGCTACTAAACATATTAATCAAGGAAATAAAAGAGTAGTTGAAGAACATGAAATAGAATTAAAATCTGTGATATTCAAAAATGAATTCACAGAGCGAATGTTTACAAAACCAGAAGAAGGGAAGATGGAAGATCCTGTAATTGACAGCCTTCCCTAACCTTTAACAAGGTTAGAGTCCCCACCAATCACGTTCCTTTCCAAACTCCTTATTCAAATTAACTAAAAGATAGGGATAAAAATCCCAATTGTTTTTAAATCCTAAAGCGATAATAATAATAAGATAATAACAAAGTATTTTTGTTCAAATAGGATTACATCCAAGAAATCTTCAAGTGGATGTAACAGCCAGCTGGTCCTCTGTTCTGATTCCGCTTCCCATGAGTCCATGTTCAGCACGCTTCTATCCTACAGTCTTAGCCAAGATATGCGGCTAAGACTGCCAGTCTTTCGCTCCAGCACTAGATTCTTCTAGAACCAGTCTTGCCCAAGATTCCTCCAAAAGAAGCTAGATTGACATAAAAAGGATTGTTTCTGCCACAAACAAGGAGTTTTGAAGTGGTAAAAATACGTGAAATAAAGCGTCAATCAAACCTCACCACACTTAAACAATGCTTGCCCCCAAGCATACTAGACTCTTAACTAAGACAAAAAGAAAGACTCAAAACAGACAGACTCGACAAGACAGTGGCAAAGTTTCTGGACAGACTACCCTTAGCCCATTTCCTTTAATATCTTTGGCCTATGATAGTTGGCATACTTCTCAATGGATCCCAACCCTTATGAATACAGCCTAATCAGCACCCTAGACATCCGAATTCCACATGACCATAACATCTTTGCATTCCACAACAGACTCAACAAGGCAAGACATCCACCTACTTGGATTTCCCCATTTTAATTTAATTGCTCAATATCATCATCTAATTACCTTGCCTGAAGTTTTATTTTACTATGCCAGAATTGCTAAAAGTTTCTTGATTGTTAATGCTTAGTGAGGCAGAAACATCAAGACATTTGCATATATATATATTTTTTTTTTTTTTTCGCTGCTCTTTTAAAAGTTTCTTGAATATTTCCACTTGGTGAGGTAGAAACATCAAGACATTTTTATTCATATTTTTTTCTAGAGCTACAATATACTAGGCATAGCAGTAGTTCTCTATATTAGAGCAATTCAGCATAATTACAAGGCATTAAATTCCATTGTCCACTAGCAATTTTCCTTAAGGGGGTATTAGGTATTTTTGGTGGAAGTTTGCCTATGTGTCAAGTCGGTTACACAATGCTAGACCCTATGATTATGTACAATAAGGATGTCTCTAGGCTGAGCATGTTGTGTTCATAAGCTATGGGGTCACGAGGTGAAGGATGCTAAAGGTCAAGGCAAAGATACTCGAGAAAATAGGCTTTAGGCATAGTCCAGATATTTCGCTGACACACAAACAAAACAGAGAACACACATTCCTAAAAACACACATATTGACAAAGAAAAATTCATGCATCGGACTTTGTTTTAGACGATCTAGGCCAACTAACATAGCCTAGATTCAAAAAAAAATTCATGCGATCAAAGAAATCACACCAAAAATACTTCAGAACATGTATATACAGACAAACATCCTAAAAACACCCCTCACCACACTTAGAGAACAAATTGTCCTCAATGTGTAAATGAGAGAAAAAAACACAAAAATTTTGAAAAAGAAAGAAAGAAAGACACGACCTAGGGGTATTCACTGAGATGTGGAAGGTGGAGGCTTCGAGTCTTGCACAGAAGGTGCTGGTTCCTCTTCTTCATCTGAGGCATCACTGGAGTCGCTCGTGGTGCTGAAGTGGTCATTCACTTTGTTGCGAATGTGCGCAACAACGTTGTCTATGACCTTGATGTAAGTGAAAGTTCCTTCTAAGTGTGCCTGGATGAACTTGTACTTGGCGTTCTGTTACTCCATGAACTTATCCAGCCGTTCCTTCTGTGCCAATTCAACGCTCGCAAACAGAGATTGCTGCTGATCCACAATCTGCTGCATCTATTTTTGAGAGGAGTCTTGAAAGTCGTGAAACAACTTCTGATTTGTCGTGAAAGCTTGGAGCTGGATCTGCACAAGCTCAAGGAATATGTTGGCCCATTCTGGAAGTTCAGGGTGGTCAGGATCAATGCCGAGGCTATTGGTTTGCTCAGGCATCTAGTCATCTTGCCCAAGATTGGGCTCCTCTGTTGCACCGTCAATCTGAATTGGCTTAACCTTGAAGTTCCCGTTGATCCTCTTCCCATAGAGGTGATCTGCTACTGGGTAAATCCTGTATTAAAACAGAGATAGCCTTTTTCCTCGTGGAAATGACCCATTTGGTCAAAAGCCTTAAGATCTATGATATTAATGGCACAGGATTTATATAAATTCAAAGCAGATAAATCTATACCCCTAGCAGTAGTAGTTAAATGGGAAATCAAAGTTCCTAAAATCATCCTAGGAAGAGAATCACATACTTTTGGCTGCCTAGTAATCCAATAGCCAAGATTGACTCTTTTCTCATGCAGCATGCACCAAAGCAAAAATGTCTCAAGTTTTGAAATATTACCCGAGACTGTGGTCTTGGCCGAGAGATTGATTGAAAGGATCCTTTGGAGAATCCTCAAAGTAGGATCTCGGATCTGGTGAGCCTTTGAATTTTTATTTAACTTAGCAGCATGGTCACCAATCAATTCTCCATAGGCCGCTGCCTTATCCCAATCTAGGGGATAATCAGTAAGGGCATTAACATATTCATCAGACTTGAGGCTATCCTCAGTCACAAAACCAAGCAAAAGGTTAAAATCATCAATGGAAAAGTGACACCATTTATCAAGCAAACGAAAGTGCACAACATCAGTGGCACTCAGATCAGGAAAAGCTCTACCATTAGCATACAATCTCTCCTGATCTATCCAGAAAGAGGAATGGAACTCTAAACATAGTTCAGCATAAGCGGGCATGTTAAGATAGAAAAAACAATCCCACCCAAGATTGGATATAAACTGCCTAACTCTGTTACCCACTCCCAATTCATCAAGAAATGAAAAATCAAGGACAGCGAAAGGAGTGATTTCACAGGCATGCTTTTCAGTCAGTTTAGTCCTAAAATTAGGAGTATCAGGCCTCAAACAGCCTTTCAAAGAGTTTAAGGGCGGAAGGGTTACCTTGGTAGTCTTGGCCACAGGCTTGGCCAAGACTGCAACCGCATCAGCATCAGAGTCTGTGCCAAGATCGGCCTCATCTACTTTCTTCTTGCCCTTGGCAGCCGCTGATCGCGTCCTCTTGGCTGGGGCAGATTCAACACTCACGTTTGCCTTCCTCTTCCCTGACTTCTTTGATTTGGCTGAGCCTTCTTCACACTTAGGCTCGGAATCTGAAATCTCTTGCACCTCTGATCTAGCTGGCTTGCTAACCCTAGATTGGGTTTTGGGCTCGTGGTCGAGGTCAATCTTCTTTTTGGTTGGCAGGGAGACTTGGAGAGATTCAGAGGAAGCAACTGTAGTAGGAGTGGAGAGGATTTGCTTCGGAGAATCAGAGGCAGCTGCGTCAATGGACATGATTGTCCTTGCAATATCGAGTGCCTCGTTGAGGTTTTGCGGCAAATCCTCCTCTTGATTTGTTAGAGAAAGAGATCGCGAGGGAGTAGGAGATTCTTGCCTAATCGGGGTGGATTTCACTTTCTTCTTTGCAGATGATCGCTTGGATTTTCCCATGTTAAATGCTGACTGAATCGTGGGTTGGAAGTAGGAGAGTGGAGCGATTTTAGCTGAGATGATTTTGAGAGATAAGAGAGAGAGGGCGAGATTTTAGGGATTTTGTGTTTGTGGGAGGTAAGGAGATTGATTCTTCAAAGATAACTATTAATTAAAATTTGGAAAAATTAATTTCCAAATAGTGATCAATAATTTAAAAAATATGACCGTTATCCCTTCTTTTTCTCCTCCCTTGAACACACTACCTTTTTCTTTTCTTTCTTTTTCTCCGCGTGTGAATCAGCCCAAGGCTGAATAAAACGTGGCCAAGATCAAATGTACTCCTCACCACACTTAGATCCTCAAAATCACTCATAAATTTGTTTTTTGTTTCTTTCACAAACTCCCTGAAAATTTCAGCAAGAGAAAATCAATCAGTAGTACTGGCCAAGTTTGAACAATAAATTTATTCGAGAGAACTAAAAATAAAAGGCATGGGTTGCTTCCCATGTAGCGCCCTAATTATAGTCCTAGGCATGACTTTGCTGTTCTTTTAATGCATCTCAGGTGGGGCTTCAATCGCCTGATTTTCCTGAAACGTTGGAAATCCTTATAGGAATGGTTTGAGTCGCTGTCCATTGACCTTGAACACAATCCCTGTCTTTTCATTCTTAATATCCACTGCACCATGAGGGTAGATATTAGTGATAACATATGGACCCTCCAATTTGGTTTTAAGCTTACCTGGGAAGAGCTTAAATCGTGAATTGTAATGAAGGACTTTTCCCCCAAGTTGGAGATTCTTCTCAACAATCTTACTGTCATGATATGTTTTCATCCTGATCTTAGCTAAGAGCTGGTTATCATATGCTTGATTCCTCAATTGTTCTATTTTGTGGATTTGGAGTTTCCTTTCCTCACCTGCTTGGTCGTACCTTAGATTGCATTTTTGAATTGCCCAATAAGCTCTATGTTGCATACCTACTGGTAGGTGACAGGCTTTCCCATACACCAGTTTATAAGGAGTCATTCCTATGGGGGATTTGTAAGCAGTTCTATACGCCCATAGCGCATCATCCAACCTTTGGCTCCAATCTCGTCGATCTAAGCCAACGGTCTTAGCTAAGATCGATTTGACTTCTCTGTTTGACACCTCCGCTTGGCCATTTGACTGAGGGTGGTATGCAGTGGAGAATTTGTGGGTTACACCATACTTCCTGAAAAGAGAAACAATAATACTATTGCAAAAATGTGTGCCTCAGTCGCTAATGATCCCCCCTAGGCACGCCAAATCTGTTCAAAATGTTAGTTTTCAAAAGTGAAACAACAGTTCTAGCATCATTGGTCCTAGTTGCTTTAGCTTCTATCCATTTAGACACGTAATCCACAACAAGCAATATATATTGTTTTCCATCCGACATAGGAAATGGTCCCATGAAATCAATGCCCCATAGATCAAAAATCTCACAATTTAATATAACATTCATGGGCATTTGATTTGTAGCGCTTATGTTTCCTATCTTTTGGCATTCAGGACATGTCTTAAAAAATATATAACTATCATGGAATAGGGTGGGCCAATAAAATCCTGACTCTAGGACTTTTAAGGCTGTCCTCTTAGCTCCAAAATGTCCACCACATGCATAAGAATGACAAAATCTCAAAACTGATGGGATTTCAGTTTCAGGAATGCATCTTCTAATCAACTAATCAGATCCGATTTTCCATAGATAAGGATCATACCAAACGAAATACTTGCTGTCGTGCTTAATCTTTACCTTTTCTTGAGCCGTTAGGTCTCCATAGTGTTTACCCGTGGCTAAGAAATTGACTAGGTCGGCAAACCATGGTCTAATTACCTGGATGGCAAATAGATGTTCGTTTGGAAAATCATCTCTGATTGGTTCTGAATCGGCCTTTACAAAACATCTACTTAGGTGGTCTGCAACTAAGTTCTTCTTTCCTGCTTTATCCTTAATCTCCAAATTATGTTCCTGCAAAAGTAAAACCCAGCGGATCAGCCTTGGCTTAGATTGGGCTTTTGTCAAGAGGTACCTTAAGGCTGCATGGTTAGAAAAGACTATGACTTTTATTCCCAACAAATACGATCTGAATTTGTCCAAAGCGAAGATTATTGCGCACAATTCCTTCTCCGTTGTGGTATAGTTCTTTTGCGCATCGTCAAGCATCTTAGAGGCGTAGTAGATCACGTGTGGATCTCTACCATTACTTTACCCTAGAACCGCACCAACAGCTGAGTTACTAGCATCACACATCAATTCGAATGGCAGGTTCCAATCCGGTGCTTGGATGATTGGGGCTGATGTGAGTTTCTCTTTGACCTTGTCAAACGCTTCTTGGCAGGATTTGTCAAAATCGAAGTCCACTTTCTTTTGCAAGAGTTTGCACATTGGTTCCGCTATCTTTGAGAAATCTTTGATAAACCTGCGATAAAACCCTACATGGCCTAGAAAAATTCTAACCTCACGCACGCATGAGGGGTAAGGCAAGGTTTTGATAACGTCAATCTTAGCCTGGTCAACTTCTATACCTTTCCTAGAAACTACATGACCTAAGACAGTACCTTGTTCAACCATGAAATGACATTTTTCATAGTTAAGAACGAGGTTAGCGGTCACACACCTTTTCAAAATATGTCTCAGTGTCGTTAAGCATTTATCAAAATTATCACCATAGACGATGAAGTCATCCATAAACACTTCAATACCTTTTTCCACATAGTCTGAAAAGATACTAACCATACACCTTTGAAAGGTGGCCGATGCATTGCACAATCAGAATGGCATCCTCCTATACGCAAAGGTTCTGAAGGGATATGTAAATGTCGTCTTCTCTTGGTCTTCTAATGCCACTGGGAGTTGATGAAATCCTGAATATCCATCCAAGAAACAGTAATGGGACTTCCCAGTCAATCTTTCCACCATTTGGTCAATGAATGATAATGGGAAGTGATCTTTCCTTGTGACTTGGTTAAGTCTACGATAGTCTATGCAGACTCTCCATCCATTCTGAATTCTCGTGGTTCTCTTTACTCCATCTTCACCTTCAGTCACGATAGTACCTGTCTTTTTAGGCACAACCTGCACAGGGGAAACCCATGAACTATCAGAGATTGGGTATATAATTCCAGCATCAAGTAATTTAATGATTTCTTTCTTGACAACTTCCATCATCGGAGGGTTTAGCCTCCTTTGGGGTTGTCTAATAGTTTTCTTATCCTCTTCCACATGAATTTTGTGGGTGCAAATGGTTGAGGATATGCCCTTGATGTCTGCTAAGGTCCATCCAATAGCCTCTTTATGTTCCTTCAAAACGCTTGTCAATCTTGTCTCTTCTTTGTTAGAAAGCTTAACTGAGATTATTACAGGGAGGGTTTTGTCTTAGCCCAGATAGGCATACTTAAGGTGCTCTGGTAACTCCTTAAGATCAAGCTCGGGTGCCTGCACAATAGATGGTAAGGTCTCAGAGTTAGACATGCTAAACAATGGGCAAGGCATGGTTTCCTTCACTGGTTCAGTCTCATGAAGATCCGTTAAGATCTCCCTAAGATCTTCTCTGTTCCCTACTCGGTCTTCCATTTCTTCCAGTGTCTTAGCTGAGATACTTCTGCTTAAGACAAAATCAAGTGGGTCAGTAGCATTTAAGTCTGCAGTCTCCTCTTCAATAGGGTATAAGATATCAATAAAATTAACACTATGTGTCTCATTATGATAATTTCATCCCTCATTTATGTAGAACTTAATCGTGCTCCCAAAGAATTCCAAAATAATACTACCTTCATAAACGTCTATCTTTGCTCTAGCAGACCTAAGGAAAGGTCTACCTAAGAGCACATCAGTGGTACAAGAAGGTAAATCAGCATCCATTTCAACAATATAAAAATCCACAGGGTATATAAAGTTATTGACTTGGACGAGAACGTCCTCTACCAAACCCTTAGGATGGATCACGGTTCGGTCAGCTAGTTGAATCACCACCTGTGTCTCTTTCATGGGTCCTATTTTCAATGCTTCGTATTCCTTTAAGGACATCACGTTGATCCCAACCCCTAAATCGTAAAGGGCATTTTCTACCGTTTTGTTCCCAATTTTACAAGGGATGGTGAAGGTTCCTTGATCTCTACATTTCTCCGGTAGTTTGCTTTGAAGTACTGAAGAAACATTCTGCAAAAGATTCACTCTCTCAACACCTGCAAGTTTCCTTTTGTTAGTGCAAAGTTCTTTCAAAAACCTTGCGTAAGAAGGTACTTTAGAAATTAAATCTAGCATAGGAATATTCACTGCCACTTTGCCAAAAATGCTCATGAACTCTTTAGCTTCGTCTAATTTCTTCTGTTTAGAAGACTTGGGAGGATAAGGAGGTGGAATATCTATTGTTTCCAGAGGTTTTAAACTACTCATCAGTCTTAGCCACTGGCTTGGCTAAGATCGGCTGTTGTGTTTGGATTGGAATATCAGTCTTGGTCTCCGTCTTAGCCAAGATTGGTTTCGACTGAGCTTCTTCTTGAATTTCTTCGTCCACATCGACATCCTCATCTCCAAATGAATGATTATGTACCTCCTGGTCTGATTTCGCACCCTTTCATTCAAGCAGAACACTTCCACTCCTAAGATGAATAACACTTACGTTATGCCTTGGGTTATCCTCGGTGGTGGAAGGTAATTTTCCACTTGTTCCTGGCTGCTGGATTTGTTGGGTTAGCTGGCCTATTTGTTTCTGCATCTCAACAATACTGGACTGAGTAGCTTTTTGCATTTCAGCAAGGCTAAATTGAGTTGCCTGCATGAATTTTTACAATGTGTCTTCTATAGGAACTCTAGTAATCTTAAGCGGTTGAGGTGCAGGAGGTAACACTGGGGCATTTGATTGATTTACTCCAGGTGGTCTGGGTATGAAGTGTTGGAAATTTATGGGAGATTGTTGTGGCTGTTGTTGGTATTGTTGTTGGTATTGCTATTGATTTGGTTGGCTAGGCTGAGGTGTATCTTGTCTCCACCTTAGATTTGGATGTTGTCTCCATGGGTATTGGTTACTCTCATGTGGGAATTTAGGTTGTCCATTAGATTGTCCTTGATTGTAGCCGTACACTGCATTTACTGGGATTGGGGCTGGATCGCCGGGTTGTTCTACCATGTAACAACTATGGGTTGGGTGATCTAGCTGTTGGCAAATCCCGCAAATGGAGGGCATAGGATTGGCTGTTGCTACTGTAGTTTGTACCTGAGATGTGGTACCTGTAGAAAGATTCATCAAAATGTCAGTAATCTTATCAAGCTTGTTCTCCACATTTATAGCATTCAAAGAAGAAGGTGTAGAATTTCTCTCGGATGAGGCGTTATTTTGGCTGTTGTCAGCCATTGTTTGGAGAAGTAATTTTGCTCTTGTTGGTGTAAGATCTTGAAGTGCCCCTCCAGCGGCTGAATCTAGCCTTTCTCTATCCTTTACACATATTCCATCATAGAAGTATTGGATTAGGAGATGGTCTGCCACTCCGTGGGTAGGGCAAATGTCTTGAAGGTCTCTAAACCTTTGATGATACTCGCTCAAACTCTCTCCTCCCCTCTGCTGAATGGAAACTAAACTTTTTCTTGCTACCCCTGCCTTAGTCGCATTCCAATATTTATTTAGGAAGGCAGCGGACATGTCCCTCCACGTTGCAATGGTGTTATGGGGCAAGCTATAGAACCAATTCTTAGCTGAGTCTTCGAGAGACCAAGGAAATGACTTCAGTTTGGCCCACTCGATTGTTACTCCTACTGGTTTGAGGGTATCACATTGGAGGTGAAGGTTCCTCAAATGGTTATACGGATTCTCGTTTGAGTGGCCATGAAACTTGGTTAAGTTGGCAATGATGTTTGTCTTGATGGACCAATCATTAGCCATCGGGGGTAGGTTAATACAGGAGTAGGTCACTCATTCTGCCCCCCTGTTTTACTCCCTCATCGTCTGTTCTTCTTGGTTTTCCTCCATGGTTGGTATTGGGTTTTCAGCTTGGCTTGAATCTTGGCCTAGATTGTTACTGGGACCAGATTCTGTTTGCGTCCCTGAAAATTCACCGTTAGTCTTTCTCTTGGCTTTCTTTCTGTTTTCTGCTTCAGCTTTTGTAAGTTCCGGACTCAAAGGTAATAAATCTTCCTTTGAGGACCTGGTCATGAACTGCAAAAGACAAAAATAAAAACAAAACTACAAGAAACACCGTCAAAAGATCCCCGGCAACGACGCCAAAATTTGATTGCATGTCGAGGGCATCAAATTTAGTTGTAAAAAGATATAGAAAATGGGGTAGGAATACAACTTATCACTCGTCCGCAAGAGACTCGTAGATTGCGATAAGAGGTTCGTCCACAGAGATCTTGGTGGTGTATTGTAGTCTTGACTCGACTTCCTCGTCATTGGAGTTGAGGGTATTTTTGTTTCTGGTATTAAGATAAACAAAGCGTAAAAGAGAATAAGCAAAAATAGAATAAAGAAGCAATCTTGAGCAGATGTGAATCTTAGCTAAGATTGCTGGCTGAGATTGGTTGGGACTTTCGTGAGGTAAACTCCTGGCAAGGGTGAATCAGTGAGCACTTTACTTGTTTAATCGATCATTGACTTTAGATTTTCTCCTTCCCCTTTGTAACTCTGCTATAGATTGGGAGGAACCCCTTTCCAATCCTACTTTCCTCCTATTCAAATCACTTGGAGGGTACCCCCTTTCCTAGTGATCCTGGCCAGTGGACACCTTACTAGCTAAAGGGTTTATCCAATTGGTTGCTGGCTTGAGGCACATGCGTTATCTCAATGGCATAGGGAAAGACAGAGTCTAGGCCAAGCTACTCCCAACTCGGAGCCCTAGGTCGTCAATCTGGTTAGGCCTATATCGATTCAAGTTCACTAACCCCCGCGAGGTTAGCTACCTACTTCGTCACTTCGGTTTCGCTCGTCCCGTTAGTGACTGGCTGCAAATCCGTCGCCTTGCCTAAGATCGATCAAGTCTTAGCCTAGACGGGAACCGGTTTGTTAAAACAGAACTTGAATTGAATACAAACGAAAGGGTAATTAAGGATGATTCAGTCTCACGATTCACAAGTATGCTCACTCGACCCTTACCAAAAATTAGGTGTTTAGCTACTAAACATATTAATCAAGGAAATAAAAGAGTAGTTGAAGAACATGAAATAGAATTAAAATCTGTGATATTCAAAAATGAATTCATAGAGCGAATGTTTACAAAACCAGAAGAAGGGAAGATGGAAGATCCTGTAATTGACAGCCTTCCCTAACCTTTAACAAGGTTAGAGTCCCCACCAATCACGTTCCTTTCCAAACTCCTTCTTCAAATTAACTAAAAGATAGGAATAAAAATCTCAATTGTTTTTAAATCCTAAAGCGATAATAATAATAAGATAATAACAAAGTGTTTTTGTTCAAATAGGATTACATCCAAGAAATCTTCAAGTGGATGTAACAGCCAGCTGGTCCTCTGATCTGATTCCGCTTCCCATGAGTCCATGTTCAGCGCGCTTCTATCCTACAGTCTTAGCCAAGATATGCGGCTAAGACTGTCAGTCTTTCGCTCCAGCACTAGATTCTTCCAGAACCAGTCTTGCCCAAGATTCCTCCAAAAGAAGCTAGATTGACGTAAAAAGTAGTTTTGAAGTGGTAAAAACACGTGAAATAAAGCGTCAATCAATAGTTATTTATTTAAAAGAGAAATTGTAATACAACTTCGGATACTTTTAGTATATAATTATACTTTAAAATAATAATAACCTTTATAAGTAATCTAATTAGCAATTGATACTGTCAAAAAAATGTTTTCTTTATTGAATTACCGGTGCAAAGCGCATGTACTGATTCAAGTATATATTTTTTAATAGTTTTTTTAATTGCAATTATGTATGCCAATGAAGTGATTAATTTCGGATGTATTTTTAATTATTGATAAAAATACCTTATATTCATTAATTAATTTTATCATTTATAATTAAATATTTATATATAAACTAACCATAATTGAGAATTAATCATTATGTGATTAGTTCTCATAATTAAGGTAATCAAATGTAAAGGTAAAAATTACTAACTAACCATCTAAAAAGCATAAATATGATAATTATTTAGATTTTTTTTGAATATAAATCTAACTAATAAAAAGGAACGGAGAGTACTATATGTGAAAGAGAAAGAGAAAGTGAAAATCACATGAAGTTTTGAAATTTATATTTGCTCCGGATTCTAATAAATGAATTTTTGGAGTCCGGTACGAATATCAAGACAATAATTGAAGAGGTGACTTTAAGGCTTTCTGTTACAATTCTACCCTTGCTTGGATTTTGAATTTACCAACTAATGTTATATGCAAATTGTGTTCAAAGCTTGGGAAAGAAAGGGTACAGTTATAAATAGTTTAAATAAATACATTGGGAAAAGCCCAACATCACCAAAATAATAAGCCCATAGCCTCATCTCACATATTCAAATCAGGAGGGAGTAGGATTATGTTTGCACCGGTTGAATAAAATTGCAAATGAAGCTTGTTTTACACGCGTGGCTATTTTAGCCGCTAACGGTAGGAAACGGAGTGGTTGTATTTGTTTTTTTATTTAGGGTAATGGAGGAGCAATTCAATATAAATTACACACATTAATGGCTAATAAATCAGTAGCCAATCAGTGGATGACAGCTCACAGGAGTAGGAAATTTTTATTTTAAAATAAATATAAGATAAAATGAACCTCTGACCCAAGTTTTTTTTTTGATAAAATGATTACTTTTCATTACTAAGGATTTAAAAAACAATCGAGTTGCTCAGGGCACAAACCGTCCCAGCAATCAGACATGCCTAAAGTATACGCTCTTCTAGCAAGAACATGGGCATCAACATTAGCAGTTCTACGAACATGCACAAAATTGCATAAGCTAAAACTAGTGGCCAAACGATTAATATCAGCAGCGATGACCCCCAAACTGGAGTGTGTTTAGGAGTTAGTGAGTACGACTTGAATCAGTTCAAGGCAATCAGACTGGATACGGAGATGTCTGAAATTTCACTCAGCAGCTATTTGGAGGGCCCTACGAACAGCTAAGCCTTCTGCTACAGCGATATCAAGGTGGTATTGAGCACACTCATGACCCGAGAAGAGACATTCACCATAGCTGTCTCGGGCAATGAACCCCAGACCAACGCGAGAAGGACCTACTGCCGCATCTGAACTAAAACAGATGACCCCCTCTCCGGGGGGATAACAATCTGAGGCAGAATCCTGGTTAGTAACCCCAAACTCGTCAGCCAAATACTCGTTCACCCTCCTATAATCTCCCAACAAACGTGCACCACGAAATAGGATTTCCTGAGGAGAAAGTGCAGCTTGATTAAAAACCAGGTCATTTCTGGCATTCCAAATAGCCCACGATATGAGCATAGATCCACCATTTCCCGTATACATTGCACGGGCAAGGCCTTCCGCGTGGCCTATCTTCCCCGAACGCGCGCGACGAGATGGCCAAGACAATGCTTGTTCATGTTCGAGTTCATAGGCCATGAGCAAGACCATGAAGTCTGGGCAGACTTGAGTTTTTGAGTGACTTGTAGTTCACTTGAAGGGAAAATAATTATGTAGTATAAATAGGCTTTGTTAGCCATTTTTAGGACTTGTCTTTGATTTGAATGTTATTTCTCTAAAACCAAACCCTAGTGTAGCTTAGGTAATTTAGGGTTCTTAAAACCAGCACTTCATCTTCTTTACTTTGTAACAAGGTTGCTCAAGTAAGTTCTTGAGAGGGTTTGTTGGGTATTGAAGTTATATACTTATTGTTCATCTAAAGACTCTCCTTTTCATCCATTAATCCGCTGCACAATCTGCAATCACCTTGTGACGTTATCCTCTCCATTAAACACCTTAAATTATCCATCAATCCATCGATTATCCATGTGTTTACCACCTCCCAAAGGAGACTAGATCCTTGCTGCCTTCATCTCACGGTTTCATCTCCAAATCAAAGTCGAGCTTTTATCAAGTGGTAGCGGAGCTTCATGGTCGTCTTCTAGGTTGGTAAACTCCATTTCTACGGTTAGAATCATCTCCTCTACCTTAGACATCTATCATTTCGTGCTGAAATTTTTTCTGTTTTTCCCCACTTTCATACCCATTCAACTAAATTGTTCAAACTCATTTTCCTCTAGTTTCCACGGTTCAAATACCTTCTAACTTCATTTCCATGGTTTAAACATTGATTCCTACCATAGGTTTCAATTAATCTTCATTTGGAAGTTTTGTGTTCTTGAGAAATTTTTGGAGAAACACAATTGCTGAAAATTTGTGTGTTTATGGGCATCTATATGGACGAAATTTCATCTTCTTTAAGTTAATTGTGTGCTGATTGTTGGAGCTTCCTTTCATGAGCCATGAGAGCCATATGGACTTAAGTTGTTTGCTAGCTAAGTGATTCAAAATTGGTGCACTCTTCCTAGCTGGCCACATCACTCAATTGTGAGCCAAGCATTTCAGCTTGCTCACTACTCCACTAAACACACAGCTGGCCCTAGGGAAGCAACACCTTACCTTCACTTGGTTGTCATACATTCACACTTGTGATCATTGTCATACACCCTTCACTTGTTGTCATACACCTGGGAATTCATTGTCATACACATTGTAAACACTACTTGTCATACACATTAGACTTGGTTGTCATACATTCACACTTGTGATCATTGTCATACACCTTTCACTTGTTGTCATACACTTTACCTTGGGTACTCCTTGTCATACACTTTTCGTGAAACTATTTTGTACTCCTTGTCATCCAATCTTTCGTGTCTTTCACTGTTATATAAGTTCCCCCACCCAGAAAATTCTAAAAATTTGTGGCAACAAACTTCATTCTGTGCTTAACATTTTTTCAATCTTGAGTCTCCCATAGATTCTAAGCACACCGTCTTCATTTTGTCCAAAACAAATCGGCGCACAGTTTCCATCTGAGAGGAGTCATTCCTACATTGTTGGTCTGTTTACAGTATTTTCCAAATGGAATTTTCTCTTCTTCCCTTCATGGAACTTGTAGAGCTTTATCTTAGAAGTGTTCACATTTAATTTGGTGAATTAATTCCACCGTTTGCTATTTTTAAAGGGCAATAGCCGAATTCTGAAATAACTGCCAGAAAATTTCCAGCAAACTATCTTGTTGTTTCTAGCTTTCTTGATTGAGTCTTCGTGATTCAACTTGAGCATGTTGCTTGATTGTTACACAAGAAATGAAATTGAATACATAGAAACTTGAGAGATTTTGAGAATATTAGAGGGAAGAGTGAAACACGAGTGAAACACGCGAGGGAGTGACTAATATGGGTATATAGCAATTTTGTTTTGCTTTCTTTTTGTAGGTACCTTTACCTATGTCTTATTATTATGAGGATGTTGGTTCTTATTGGGATGAGGACTTCTACACCACGGCTACCTCCTCTCCAAGCCATGACCTAGGTTCCGCATCCTACCAAATTCATGGCCATGGCTCCACTCCTAATGTATATGTCCATCGGCCTCCTCAACACTCCTATGTCCCGCCTCACTTAAGGGTTGTGCGTTCTCACCACTCACCTTCTTATCACGGTGAGCAGCCTACAAGCTATGTCCCGCCGCACTTAAGAGCTGCCACTCCTAACCACATATCGTCTCCATACTATGGTCAAGCCTTTTCCTACGGTCGTGAGGTGCCCTATCCTCAAGTCCAAGTACAATATTATGACCAAAGGACCTCTTGTGGCCAAATGCATCACATGGAGCTAATGAATGCAAGAGAAGCGGTTGAGAGTTCAACTACGCCTCCCACCTTAGACTTGGAGATTGCTTCAATTCTAGCACGAATGGAACGAAGCGCTCAAGCCATGGCAGAATCCACGACCGCATTTGTGCTTCAATTGAAGAACCAACGAGACTCCGAGCACCTTGGTCAATGTGAGATGGTTTGTGAGAAGAGTGAAGTGGAACATGGTGTTCCTCCTAGTGTTTGTTTGACCGGTTTATCACAGATTGATGAGATAGAGATGTGTTCCTCCGGTTTGCATTCCATTGAGAAGAGTTTGGCCCCAATTAGGATGGTTTGTGGGTTTACTTTGGGCTGCCATGAGAAGGCTCTTCATTGCCTTGATTTGCAAAGTAAGTTTCGAGATTTTGGTAGCCAATTCTCTATCATTCCATTGGTGCCACCTCTTTGTTTTGTGGATCCTTTCCTACATGTGCACCTTGGCCGCGCCTCCTCCTTCACCCTTTTGGCTTCACATCTTGACCGCGCCTCATCTTTCACTACTTTGGCTCCCCTTCATGGCTACACAAATCCACTTCTCCAATGGATTGAAAGAGACTTGGTGCGAAGGAAAGGAATGGAAGTTCTTGTGGTTAAATCTTCATTGCCCATTTTGGTTTATCACACCATCCACGGTCTAGATTCGAGGACGAATCTCCTCAAAGAGGGATGGGATGATATGAGCATGGATCCACCATTTCCCGCACACAATGCACGGGCAAGGCCTCTCGCGTGGCCTATCTTCCCCGAACGCGCGCGACGAGAAGGCCAAGACAGTGCCTGTTCATGGTCCAGTTCATAGGCCATGAGCAAGACCATGAAGTCTGGGCAGACTTGAGTTTTTGAGTGACTTGTAGTTCACTTGAAGGGAAAATAATTATGTAGTATAAATAGGCTTTGTTAGCCATTTTTAGGACTTGTCTTTGATTTGAATGTTATTTCTCTAAGACCAAACCCTAGTGTAGCTTAGGTAATTTAGGGTTCTTAAAACCAGCACTTCATCTTCTTTACTTTGTAACAAGGTTGCTCAAGTAAGTTCTTGAGAGGGTTTGTTGGGTATTGAAGTTATATACTTATTGTTCATCTAAAGACTCTCCTTTTCATCCATTAATCCGCTGCACAATCCACAATCTCCTTACGACGTTATCCTCTCCATTAAACACCTTAAATTATCCATCAATCCATCGATTATCCATGTGTTTACCACCTCCCAACGGAGACTAGATCCTTGCTGCCTTTATCTCACGGCTTCATCTCCAAATCGAAGTCGAGCCTTTATCAGCCCAAAGAATGGATATCACATCTTCTTGGATAGAGATGGATGCAGAAGTCCTCACAGCCCCCAGCCAGTTATAGAGAGTTGACACAGGGGAGAAATAGCAACTCGAGAGGATATGGCTAGTGTCGCACCCCCTTTTTCGTTGAAAACGAGTTTAAGGATCGGGACGGGCCATAATGATAGACAAGCGTTGGACTCGTCTTAACATCATGCAAAATGAAGTCGCCACCCTAATTTTGTAAGGTTTAGGGAACCTAATCGATAGCATAAAAATAAACAAACTAAGGCACAATGGTCTAAACCAAAGAACGATGGTTCGAGGTCGTATTATGGACTTGGGAAGGTGTTAGGCACCCAAGTCACATCCTTAAAAAAGGTTACCGGTATGCGAGGTGTTTTTTTGAAGATATTTGAACACGTAATTTGGCCCTCTAAGGTGACGTTACATCTTAGCATTTGGGTCATGTTATTTCCGTTTGGGTTCGAGGGATGGGGTTACCATTTTGTCTCGATGCTAGAGCGGACGCTCACCTTTTTCATTGGGCCATGCATGATTTAGTTATTACGTGATCTATCATGGCTGAAACTAGCAAGGTACATTTTGATGAATGCACGTAGGTTGGCATGGCCTTTGGAGCCATCATACTCATATATCAATACAACAGTTAATTTCATGGCATGAAAGGCAAGTGATATAAACATGTAGGCATGTGGGTTGATTTTATTTATTAGCAATTCTATATGTCATACATATGCATAGGGTAGTTCTAACGCTTGCTAAGTGATCATGCTTACGATGCGATTAAGGCTTTGGACCTTTGTTATCAACATACAAGGAAGCGTTTTAAGGTAATCTTACCTTTTTGGACGATCCCCGATCGATCCATCTCTTCAAAACTGTTGTTAATGACAATTAACATAAATACGTAGATATAACATACATACACGATTTTTAACTACTTAACTAATTATTACAAACCATAATTCCAAGAATAAAACTACTCATCTAAATATTACAAACCAACTACTTACCTAATTATTACAAATTGGAGGTCGGAATAATCATCTAAATAATTATTACAACAATTAAAATAGCTAATTAATTACAACAAGTTGATAATGAGTAATTACCTATTACACCAAGTGAAAATAAGCAATTAATTGTTACAACAAGTTTAGCAATTAATTATTACCACATACATTTTTGAGTGAAGGTTTAGAGTTTAACCTACAAAGCGAGAGTGTTAGTACGAATTTTAAGATAATAAATAATAAAAAGCAACACATCATTTATTTCATACAAAACAGTCATGAAAATAAATAAATCATCATGTGAGCATTTTACAATTTTTATCAC
Source organism: Viola odorata (assembly GCA_963691705.1). Lineage (NCBI taxonomy): Eukaryota > Viridiplantae > Streptophyta > Magnoliopsida > Malpighiales > Violaceae > Viola > Viola odorata. The sequence continues at coordinate 14,268,015 of OY829543.1, forward strand.
AAATTAGCATAAATACATAGCAAATTAAAACAATCATTTAAAACATACAATTTAATTCATGGTAAAATACATGGTATATTAAATAAAACTCATACATAGCATAGAAATAAAGAAAAACAGCATACTGATCATGTAGCAATTTTTAGCAAATTGAGCGTGTAAGGAAAATCATACAAACGATTTAAACGAGTTAACGAAAATTAAATCGGTAGACGCAAGGACTAAATTGAAACAAATAAGACTTAAGGGACATGGGCTTGGCCAAGCCAAGCCCATCAAGCATTTAAATGAAGGAAGGGACGGGCTGAAGCCCGTCACCTTCATCTTCTTCCTTGCGCAAGAACAGCAACGGCTGTTCTTGCTTCCCACGTCGCCGGCGCTCCATGGCCGGCGACACCAAGCCCCCAACCAACCCGAATCCCTCCTAAGACAGCCTAGAAACATTCCTAATCATGGCAGCAATGAAACCCAGCAAGAACAGTAGCAAAACAGCAAGCAAAAACAGAGGGAAAACGCATGCGGTTGTGCGAAAAGAAAAGGAGAGCAAAGGCACAAAACAGTGATGATTCGACATGAAAACGAGCCTCCAATCCTATCCTACTAACCCAGAACAATTATACTACAACATGGCAGCAAAACCACTCGAAAACAGTAGGCAAAACACAAGCAAAACAGCAGCCAGAGCAAGCGTTCTCCTTCGGAAAAAACAGTAAAAATCGTGGACCACAACAAGCAATCATCCGACCCGAAACTAACTCCTAACGTGCAGATAATTATCGTGATGATCATACGCACAAAACCTATCAAGAACTAAATCAAACCATCTAAGAACCGTGATCAATTTCTCATGGCAAAAAAACATGCATTAATGTCAATAATCCATGATTAATTAGCTCGAGCCGTAGAGGTTTAAATTGGAGCTAGCATAGATCATATAACTTGATAATCAAACGTTTAGGACAAGTTTGAGCCATCAATTCAGTCCATTCATGCTTAAACGGAAATTTACGAAGAGAGAAGTTAGAGAGAGAAAGCTTCAAAACGCTTACCTTGCTTGCTCCTCTGCTCCGGTTTGATCTTTGAGGATGAAAGGCGCAACCACCCCCTCGCGCAGTGGTGAAGAGCCTCCTATTTATAGGCAAGAGTCAAGATTGAAGGAGCGTACGTCGGTTGTGGTCTCCGACCGTGAGTGGAGAACAAAACCAGCCCGGCGTGGTCCTCCAAGTCCTTGTTTGTAGTCAATCCGTTCGCTATAATATCAAGGGAACAACAAATATTCCTGTCCGCCAGGCCTTCGGAGGACCAATCAAAAACAAACCATGCATTAAATGCATTAATTCCCATACGAGCGGGATATTTTGGTACGAGCGAAGACGCTCGAGAACGAAAATAAATCCGAACCGAGGGAACCAAAGCGTGCAGAAAAATAAGGCGATAAAAGTAATATACAGTGAAAATATGCGAAAGTTGATTTAACGTATTTATTTTCTCCTTCGGAAACAACAAAACGTTCGCGCGCAAAATAAATGTCCTTACGACAAAAATTGAACGAAACCGAACATGCTGGCGTGAAAGAGAAAATTAACACGTAATTATCAACTAAAGAAAAAGGGCGTTCTACACTCGGTCCCGGGAACCTTACTCGAGACCGATAGAAGTTCGCGAAAAGACAATTAAAAGTACGAAAAAATTTAAAAGACGCGAAATGACACGAAATATTAGAACAAATAGCCCATGATCAAAAATTGATTGAAATTTGACGCAAACAGATTATTAAATATTGTAAATGCAATATTAACGGGAAAAAATCCAAAATCGGGTAGCAACAGCTAGATCTCCAGATGTCCATCGTGAACGCACAGTGTAAAAAGAGATGATCAAAAGTTTCGGAAACCTGATGGCAGATCAATACCTTAAACTCCAATAATACCTCTAGATAGCAGCTTGCTCCAAATTGGGAGACCCTCTTGAACCAGCCGCCAGATCAATACCTTAAACTTAGGGGGGATCTGAAGTTTCCACAACCCAGTCCACCAGAAGTCCACTCCATCCGGCCCATCTGATAAAAAAAGATGGTAGCAACTCCTGACCGAAAATTTCCCCAATGAAGACCAACGCCAAACAAGTCTATCTGGTGGGCGGAATAAACTAACAAGCATGGCGAGAATGGCATCACGTTCTATAGGGGCAAAAATCTCACGAACTAGATGAATATTCCAACAACCCCTATCATGGTCCATCAACTTGCTAACCGTCGCGTCCCGCTGAAGGCAAGACACTGGTGCCTAAACAAGTCCAGAAGAGGAGCACGAGATCCATAGGACTTTCCAAATTCGGATCTGTTCACCATCCTCAACCCGCTAGATGCATCCTTTCGCAAGAGCATCTCGGCCAGCCAAGAAACTCCTCCAAATATAGCTAGGACGGGGGCCAAGCGTGGCGTCGAGAAAGTCTCCTGAAGGGAAATATTTACCTTTTAACACTCGAGAGAGAAGTGAGGTTGGCTGCTGGATAATACGCCACCCCTGTTTGGCCAGTAACGCAATGTTAAACTCTCGAAATTTCTGAAAGCCCAATCCACCCTCCCGTTTAGGTTTATAGAGAACATCCCATGGGATCCAACAAGTTTTACGTTTAGATTCACTTCCCCCCCACCAAAATTATCTAATGGCACGATCCAAATCCTCACAAACTCCAAGGGGCATCTCGAAACAACTCATTAAGTAAGTAGGGATCGCTTGCTCAATAGACTTGATTAGAACTTCCTCATTACGTTGAAAGCCACTGCGTTGTCGAGTGATGGGAAGTCACTGCGTTGTCGAGTGGTTGTAAGCCGCTGCATTGTTGAGTATTCTAGATAGACAAGGTGTATGTGGGGACGTGACTTATCACAACACTAAACAGACAAGATGTGGGGACGTGACCTATCACAACTTTTTAAAGACAACGATGTGGGGACGTGACCTGAACACAACGCTAAACAGACGAGATGTGGGGACGTGACCTATCACAACTCTTTAAATGACAAGGTGTATGTGGGGACGTGACCTATCACAACTTTTTAAATGACAAGGTGTATGTGGGGACGTGATCTATCACAACACTTAACAGACAAGATGTGGGGACGTGACCTATCACAACGTTTTAAAGACACGATGTGGGGACGTGACCTGAACACAACGCTAAACAGACGAGATGTGGGGACGTGACCTATCACAACTCTTTAAATGACAAGGTGTATGTGGGGACGTGACCTATCAGAACATTAAACAAACAAGATGTGGGGACGTGACCTATCACAACTTTTTAAAGACACGATGTGGGGACTTGACCTGAACACAACGCTAAACAGACGAGATGTGGGGACGTGACCTATCACAACACTAAACAGACAAGATGTGGGGACGTGACCTATCACAACTTTTTAAAGACACGGTGTATGTGGGGACGTGACCTATCACAACACTAAACAGACAAGATGTGGGGACGTGACCTATCACAACTCTTTAAATAACAAGGTGTATGTGGGGACGTGACCTATCACAACACTAAACAGACAAGATGTGGGGACTTGACCTATGACAACTTTTTAAAGACACGGTGTATGTGGGGACGTGACCTATCACAACACTAAACAGACGAGATGTGGGGACGTGACCTATCACAACTCTTTAAATAACAAGGTGTATGTGGGGACGTGACCTATCACAACACTAAACAGACAAGATGTGGGGACGTGACCTGAACACAACGCTAAACAGACGAGATGTGGGGACGTGACCTATCACAACTCTTTAAATGACAATGTGTATGTGGGGACGTGACCTATCACAACACTAAACAGATAAGATGTGGGGACGTGACCTATCACAACTCTTTAAATAACAAGGTGTATGTGGGGACGTGACCTATCACAACACTAAACAGACAAGATGTGGGGACGTGACCAATCACAACTTCTTAAAGTGACACGTTTATCTAAATTTGAGGAAGCTTGTCACCTCGGACGTTTGCTAATTTTGAGGAAGGTTGTCACCTCGGACATTTACCTAATTTTTTTGAGGAAGCTGGTCACCTCGGACTTTTACCTAAATTTTGAGGAAGCTGGTCACCTCGGACATTTACCTAAATTTTGAGGAAGCTGGTCACCTCGGACATTTACCTAAATTTTGAGGAAGCTGGTCACCTCGGACATTTACCTGACATTTATCTAAATTTTGAGGAAGCTGGTCACCTCGAAAATTTACCTAAATTTTGAGGAAGCTGGTCACCTCGGACATTTACCTAAATTTTGAGGAAGCTGGTCACCTCGGACATTTACCTAAATTTTGAGGAAGGTTGTCACCTCGGACATTTACCTAAATTTTGAGGAAGCTGGTCACCTCGGACATTTACCTAAATTTTGAGGAAGCTGGTCACCTCGGACATTTACCTAAATTTTGAGGAAGGTTGTCACCTCGGACATTTACCTAAATTTTGAGGAAGTTGGTCACCTCGGACACTTATCTAAATTTGAGGAAGGTGGTCACCTCGGACATTTATCTAAATTTTTGAGGAAGCTGGTCACCTCGGACATTTATCTAAGTTTGAGGAAAGTTGTCACCTCGGACCTATTCTAAGTTTGATTTGTCTAATTAGATTTTAATAAAATCCAAAGAGGCGTTCTAGGTGAGTGATAAAAATGTAAAAAGGGCAGCAAAGCTTACCTTGAACTTACCATGAGTACAGAAGTTGATTTGACCGTGAGGGTGCATGATCCGCCACATGAATTTGATTTTGGGAGTGGTAACGTACTCCATTCGATTTGTTGATTGGATTTTAATGAAAATCCAAAGTGAGGGCTTTACAACGACTTCTTTATCGAAGACCCATGGTTGAGGAGTGGTAACGTTCTCCATTCGATTTGTTGATTGGATTTTAACAAAAATCCAAGATGAGGGATTTACAACGATTTCCTTATCGAAGACCCATGGTTGAGGAGTGGTAACGTTCTCCATTCAATTTGTTGATTGGATTTTAACAAAAATCCAAGATGAGGGATTTACAACGATTTCCTTATCGAAGACCCATGATGAATGCTGATTTCCATATTTGTACTCTGCAATTGAGAAGGAAACAAACACGAAGCAGCAGCAGATGGAAATAACGAGAGCAAATAACCTATGCGAGAAATATCGAATAATCCCATGTTTAACCCCTAGCTTGCCCCCCAGTGTTTTGTGTGGAATGAAAATGCTTTCTTTGTTTAAGAAAAACAATTCAAGTACACCTTTTTGAAAGAATGTTCGTTCAAATTTTCGTTATATAAGCATGATTGATACAAGTCTAGATAACATCTGCGTCTTGTTCAGGAAATAACGACCTCAAGAACAATACTTTCCCATGACGTGCAGCTGTAAGCAATCCTCACCAGATATTAGTGTTTGCGCTCACGCTCAGAAAACGAGGCTATGTGTTTACACTCCTAAAAATGCAACAAACATAGCACAAAAGTTAAATTTGCAATGTCAATCCGAGTGAATAGACTTCAAATGAAGATGCTCATGCATGGGTCTATTAATAATCGAAAGGACTTTGCAAGGGAGGAAAGAAAGAGGAAATTGTAGAGGGAAAGCGTTGTGTTTTTATTTTGTGATGAGGTTTTAATGAGTTCGTGCTCGACGACTGATTGTGACGAAGAGCAAAGTGCACCAATCCTTGAGTCTTTGTTGGAGAGGTTTCTTCTTGATTGTTTGGAGGGCACCAAGGCCAAGTTCTATGATACTCACAGGGAATGATTTCTTCCCTTTTGAGATCATTTTGTCATTCATGCTTGACCATTTTGTGATCCCTTTGTTGTTCAGGCTTGATCATTTTGAGATCACTTTGTCGTTCATGCTTGATCACTTTGTGATCACTTTGTCGTTCATGCTTGATCATGGAGATCATTTGGCTGTTGATGCTTGACCAATTTTTTCATGTACTTGCTTCTTCTGTTGTTTTGTGTTCTTTGAACACTCTCTCCCCCTTTTTTTTTTTTTTTTTTTTTTGTTGTGTTTGACCATTTTTTTTCATGTACTTGCTTCTTCTGTTGTTTTGTGTTCTTTGAACACTCTCTTTTTTTTTTTTTTTTTTTTTTTTTTTTTTTTTTTTTTGCAAGCGAAGCAAATACGAACATATGCACATGCAGACTTTGGCTCTCCCCATGGTGCTATAATCGGCCCAAAATAAGGGGTTAGCACACAACCGACTGGAAGTTTCTCCATGATGGGATGATGGTGCCGAACTACCAACATCGTGCAATCCAGAGGGTATGAAGAGAGACCACACACAAGAAATTAAAAGGGGTACACTTTTTTTCCGCAAGCGAAGCAAGTACAATCTTTTGTTTGGTCTAACATCCTTTTTACCTTTGGTAGAAACCTCCAAGTCATGATCTACTTTGGCATTCTTCTGACATTGTTTGGTCAGCGATTCCCCAAGGGCTTCCTTGTCATTCCCTTGCCTGATGTGTATCTTCAACTTAGCTGTCCCAGTCAAGCACTAACTCACTTGGTTGAAAGGCTCTTGAGTGTTTGTTAGAGTTGTACATGGTGTACAAAATATGTGTTTTGAGGGAAAAAATGTTAAAGATGAAAGTGTGGAAGAAGAGCAAAGCAAAGTCCCTCGTCATCTTACCGTTATCCCATGTCTGACAGTTCATGTACCCTGGATATTATGCAAATCTAACTAGCATCTAGTTTAGCATTTACACTCATGAAAGGAAATGAGGCGCGAAGGCCCGAAATACTCACAGGGATATGTTTTGTGACTGCTTACATCTAAACATGTCATGGATATAAGAGTTAACAGACAAAATCATGCATGTTTACATAATTTCTAATGAACGCACAAGCTAACAAAATGATGGACGTGCTTGATTTTAATGTTCAAAAGCGTGGGAGGTGTCTGTTTTCATTCCTCTTAGCCCAAGTTGCAAATGTGTAAAGAAAAATTTGGTGAGAACTAAGGATTTTAGCCAACAATATGCCTGCACTCTTGCAACAATGTAGATAGCGGGAATTTACAATTGCAAAAAATGTAAAATGCAACAACCCTAAATTACGGAAATGTAAATTGCGGAAACGGAAATTGCAAAAATGTAAAGGGACAAATTCCCTGAAAAATGAGCTTGGACATTTTTCTAACGCCTTCCTTCTGGTCTTCCCTTGACTTTCTTGCCCCCAAGTTAACAAGTCTTCTTGTAGCACCTGAAATGTAAAATTGCAGAAATGTAAATAGCGAAGACTAAATTATAAGAGTGTGAAGGGACGACTTCCCTGAAAAATGAGCTTGGACATTTTTCCAACGCCTTCTTTCTGGTCGTCACTTCATCTGCTTGCCCCAAGTTGACAAATCTTCATTGCACCTGAGCCGTAAAATTACAAAAGTGAAAATTGTGAAAACACAAATCACAGAAGCGTAAATTGCGAAAGCAGAACTTGTAAACACAAAGGACAACTCCCTTAAAAAATGAGCTTGGACATTTTTCAACACCTTCCTTTGGTGGTCGCTTCACTTGCTCGTCTCCCCCAAGTTGACAAGTCTCGTGGCACAACTCCCCTTCATACCTTTGTCCTGTAAGTAGGAAAGAAAAAGAAACTAATCAGTAGTGCCTAAATTCAGAATAAGCTGAAATTTAGAAATTTTGACGAAAATGGGGTTGTGAACCGCCACACGATTTTTGAAAGGTGGGGTCTACACTGCCACATGATGATTTTTGAAATGTGGGGTTTAAACCGCCACATGATGATTTTTTGAAATGTGGGGCGTGAACCGCCACATGATTGTTGAAAAGTGGGGATTAAACCGCCACATGATGATTTTTTTGAAATGTGGGGCGTGAACCGCCACATGATTGTTGGAAGGTGGGGATTAAACCGCCACATGATGATTTTTTTTTGAAATGTGGGGCGTGAACCGCCACATGATTATTGGAAGGTGGGGTTTAAACCGCCACATGATGATTTTTTTGAAATGTGGGGCGTGAACCGCCACATGATTTTTGATTTATTTTTTTGAAAGATGGGGAGTAGCTTGCTTCCTAGGAGCCATCGTTAACCTGAAAAAACGTAAAAAGGCAATAAACAGGTTAGTATCAGTGATGCAATCCCGAGGCCTCCGCACTGTTTATTCACCGTCCTGGCCACACTTTCACTTGATACTTTGAGGATGGACGAGAAGATAATACTCTGGTGAAGATATAAAAGAAGCTTTTATTCATTCCACTTCACGACGCGATGCGATCCTGGATGCTACCGATGGAAACCTTCTCGACACCTTGGAATTATGGTTGATGGATAAAATTGAATAAAATCTCGGCATGCTTGATGGGCTTCGACACTCTTTGACACCTTCTTCTGGTCGTCATTCCACCTACTTGCCCCCAAGTTTGCAAGTCTTCTTGTACCTAAAAATGTAGAATTATGGGAAGGTAAATTGTAAAAACATGAATTGTTGAAGTGTGGAAGGGCAACTTCCCTGAAAAATGAGCTTGGACATTTTTCGACGCCTTCCTTCTGGTCTTCCCTTGACTTGCTTGCCCCCAAGTTTGCAAGTCTTCATTGCACCTAAAAATGCAAAATTGCAGAAGTGAAAATTGTGAAGACAACAAATCACAGAAGCGTGAATTGCGAAAGCAGAACTTGTAAACACAAAGGACAACTCCCTTGAAAAATGAGCTTGGACATTCTTCGATACTTTCTTCCAGCCGTCATTCCACTTGCTTGCCCCCAAGTTCGCAAGTCTCGTGGCACCTTTTCACGCATGTGATCAAAACTGACGGAAGTAGAGGTGTGAACCGCTGCGCCCAAATTTAGTTGTGGATATTTCTGACGGTTCCCTCATAGCATCTTGAAGAATAACCATTAAGTTCTTGAATAGTGTTCTAGATGAGAATGGCCTCTTCATCACCCTTGCTCGTGTGTATGGAGAACAATTCACCTCCGGACATCCGGACGCGTAATGGCGGTCCAATTACGCAGAGGCCCCCCTAGATTTCTTCACGAAAATGGTCGAGCCCTATATCATCCTTCCGCTGCCCAGAGCATGATTTGGAATAGGGTTGATGGAGATGTTGGACCCTCGGGCTAACCCTTCAAAAGATATCTGGCCGGTCCTAAGCAGATGGCCAATCTTTGCTTTAAAAGCATGACAATTATCTACTGCGTGGCCCTGAACTCCGGTATGGTACTCCCATCTAGCGTTGAGATCATACCACTTTGGGTAGGGAGGTCGCTGAGGTTGGGCTGGGATTGGCATAATCTGCCCGGCTGTCAAAAGATACTTATAGATTTCCCCCAAAGGAATGGGAAGGGGAGGCAGTTGCTCCTGATTCCAGTGGTCTCTTTGGTTATTCTGGTTGTTCAAATCCATCGGTGGGTTTCCCGGTGGTGTGAAAGGTTGTTTGTGACTAGGTTGATGTGAGGTAAAGTTGACCTCTTTCTTCATGATGAGTTCTTTCTTAGGTGTTACCTCTAGTGCGGAAACAATGATCCTTCCAGACTTAATTCCCTGTTCCACCCTCTCGGCCACTAGAACCATGTCGGCAAAGCTACTGGATGGATTTGAGATAAGATAAGTGTAGTAAGGAGCTTCGAAAGTGTCCACAAAAATCGACAAGAGCTCTTTGTCATTCAAAGGAGGAGACATCCTGGAAGCTAGTTCTCTCCACCTCTGAGCATAAGTTTTCACCGATTCTTCAGTTCTTTTCTCAAGGTTTTGGAGGTCAGAACGATCTGGCGCCACCTCCATATTGAACTTGTACTGTTTAAAGAAGGCGTCAGACAAATCTCTCCAAACCCTGATTTTGATCCTGTCCAGACTCCTGTACCAAGTCAATGCGTTCTTGGTCAGGCTCTCCCTGAATAGATGGATCAACAAAGGCTCATTGTGTATCATATCGGCCATCTTGTTGCAATAAGCCTTGAGATGAGTTCTTGGGCATTCGATTCCAGTGTACTTCTCAAAATCCAGAATCTTGTATTTCGGAGGCATTATGATCCCCGGGACCATGCACATATCGGAGGGACTCGTAGGGTCAACGGGATCTGTTCCTTCGATGGCCCTGAGCCTTTCCTCTAGCAAGTTCAATCTATCCATATTTGGTCTTTCTGTGATGAGCATGTTAGGACCCAGAGGTTGTAGGGGTTCTGACGTGAATGGTGGTTGCATCGGATTGACAAAAGGAGGTCGACTTCCTATAGGAATTGCGACTTGAGTGGAATGGCCCTGAGGTGGGTGGAAGCCCTGGGGTTCCTGATGAATCTGACTTTTACTATGGTCCAAAGTGAGGTTAATCAGAGAATGCGGCAAAGCTGTAGTCGTTCCTCCACCCGCGTCCACTACATGATTCGTGGTAATGGGTGCTATGAAAGGATTCGCCCACTTCCATTGGCCCGTGGGCATCATAACAAATGACTGGGGTCCCGTGGGTCCAGTGATAGTGGATGAAGAAGGTCCCATCATCTGAGTAGGATCAAAACCAGGTGGGAACTTTGAAGTGGCTTCATCTCGCTCTTTTTCGGCCTGAGCGGCCCTTTCTGTAGTAACCCTGACTTGCTCTTTCAACTCTGTCATTCTAGCAGCCAACATCTCTTCTGTCTTCACTGGTTCAGCCATTTTTCGTGCTTGAAGTCTAGTCACGAGGGGCCTAGGGGGAGTAGTTTTTCTTTGAGGAGCTATCGTTAACCTGAAAAAAACGAAAAAGGCAATAAACAGGGTTAGTATCAGTGATGCGATCCCGAGGCCTCCCCACTGTTTATTCACTCTTCCGGCCACACTTTCACTTGATACTTTGAGGATGAACGAGAGGATAATACTCTGGTGAAGATATAAAGGAAGCTTTTATTCATTCCACTCAACGAGATGCGATCTTGGATGCTATCAACAAAACCCATGGATTGGCGCTACGAGGAGACGTTGGCCGCAACAAAAGAGCGCGCCGCTTAAAACTGAGAAGAAGTAACCATCCTCGCGTTCTGAATTTGTTTGTGAGAGATGCTCCACCCAGAAAATTCTGAAATTTGGCGTGGGAATACTTCAGCCTGTTCTCAACATCTTTCGTGTTTTGTCTGCGGGGAAATTCCGAGCCAATCGTGTCCATGTCGGCCAAAACAAAAGAATGTGCGGCTGTCCACGAGGGAACTTTCATCCTTACGTCCAAAATATCTGCGAGAGATGCGCTGCCCAGAAAAATCCCAATTTTGGTATGGGAGATCTTCAAGGTATTATGAACATTTTTCATGTTTTGGCCAAGGGGAAACTCTGAGCCAATTACGTCCATACCAGCCAAAACAAAAGAACGCGCGACTGAGACTGAGGAGAGCATCTGTCTTCACGTCTAAATTATTTGTGAGAGCTGTATCATCCAGAAAATTATGACGTTGGGTGTGAGCACACTTCAATGTGTTGTGAACATCTTTCGTGTTTTGTTCGGAAGAAAAATCGGAGCCCAACGCGTTGATATCAGGCAAACCAAAAGGACACGCGACTGAGACCGAAGAGAGCAGCTGTCTTCACGTCTAAATTATTTCCGAGAGATGTGTCATCCCAAATACTCTGAAATTTTGTGTGAGTACACTTCAATGTGTTGTGAACATCTTTAATGTTTTGGTCGAACGGAAATTCTGAGCCCAACGTATCGATATCGGCCAAAACAAAACAACACGCGAAGGAAGATCCAACAAGTAGCCGTCATACTATCAGGGTCAAAACGACATAGCATTTTGTACAAAATGCTATAGCGTTTTGCTACTGGAAACAATTCCTTTTTGAGGGTTCTGCTACCCCAAACTTTCTGAAATTTGGTATGAGTGACCTTCAGCCTGTTGGGAACATCTTTCATGTTTTGGTCAAGTGGAAAATCCGAGCCAAACATCCCCGTTTTGTTCAAGACAAAATATCGCGCAGCTAGGACCGACAATCAGCTATCCTTGCGCTTCGAATTTTGTTCTGAAGTATTGGACGCCCAGAACTTCCTGAAATTTAGTAGGGGTGACCTTAATCCTGTGGGGAACATCTTTTATGTTTTGGCCAAGTGTAAATTCCGAGCCAAACATCCCCGTTTTGTCCAAGACAAAACATCGCGCAGCTGGGACCGACAATCAGCTATCCTTGCGCTTCGAATTTTTTTTTTGAAATATTGGCCGTCCAGAACTTGCTGAAATTTGGCAGGGGTGACCTTAAACCTGTTGGGAACCTCTTTCATGTTTTGGCCAAGTGGAAACTCCGAGCCAAACATCTCCGTTTTGTCCAAGGAAAAACATCGCGCGGCTGGGACTGAAAATCAGCTATCCTTGCGCTTCGAAATTTGTTCTGATGTGCTCTTGTATTCCGAATTTTTGAACGTTGTGTCTTTGGGCCTTGGGGGTTCCCATCCTGAAGAGAGTCATACCTTAGGGGTAGTGGTCATTTGACATCCTTTGTAGTGAATGAAATAAATACATAACAAGAAACTCCTTAATTTATCCGAACAATGTACTAGCCTTGTCATTGCTGTTTTTACAAAAAGGACAACCAATATGGGTTGGATCAACTATCTAGATTCATCTAAAAATAAGTAGACAAAGTCTAGAAATTACATTGATCAAAAAGCAAAATTTTGGAGTGTCCGACGCACACTTTTTCTTTTGGAGGGATCAACCTTGAAAGTCCAGGTTCACCTGTCCGTTACAAAAAGTTCCAAGACGCCAGCTCTCCCTCTTGCATGATTACTTCTTCCTTCCCAATCTTGGTCGACAAAAGCTGACTTCAACCCAACCCCTTGCTCTAACTGATCAATGTAGCTTGAAATCCCAAAAGTATTAAGTGAGAGCATCGTGGGTGTTGCCATTTGAGTGAATAAACAGTGCGGACCTTTCTTTCGGAAAAAACCCTGTAAAAATGAAATGTGAGAACACTAAAAACAAATGGCATCAAAAGAAAAATGCACGAACATGATGCATGTGCTGGGCTTTTGACGTCGACTAAAGTTCTAACGGCCTGAAGGTTCCCGACGATACCATAGAATGGTCCAAAAAGTGTCGTAAAGCGACCACCTATTCCTTCCCACGAACCCATGTCACTTTTCAACCATTTACATAGGCAAATGATCGAATCATGTCAACCGAGTTCGTTTACTAGAATTTGGGGGCCGACCGTCCGGCTAGCTTTAAGGGTTCGAGCGGGTTGGGTTTGATGAACATTACCCAGGACTCGTGCCCCAGGGTGTCACTAATCCCCGTCCTAAACCTATTTGGTGAGGCGACCCTTGGGTGTAGGGCCTATGCATGCAATGTATGTAATAGTTGATCAAAGCAATAACAAATAGCCACGAAAATAGTTTAATAAAGCAAGCAAATAAAAAAAGCAAACACCATAAAACCGGCTTCGACCCTACGAGTCCCTAGTGAAGTCGCCAAACTGTCGCACCCCCTTTTTCGTTGAAAACGAGTTTAAGGATCGGGACAGGCCATAATGATAGACAAGCGTTGGACTCGTCTTAACATCATGCAAAATGAAGTCGCCACCCTAATTTTGTAAGGTTTAGGGAACCTAATCGATAGCATCAAAATAAACAAACTAAGGCACAATGGTCTAAACCAAAGAACGATGGTTCGAGGTCGTATTATGGACTTGGGAAGGTGTTAGGCACCCAAGTCACATCCTTAAAAAAGGTTACCGGTATGCGAGGTGTTTTTTTGAAGATATTTGAACACGTAATTTGGCCCTCTAAGGTGACGTTACATCTTAGCATTTGGGTCATGTTATTTCCGTTTGGGTTCGAGGGATGGGGTTACCATTTTGTCTCGATGCTAGAGCAGACGCTCACCTTTTTCATTGGGCCATGCATGATTTAGTTATTACGTGATCTATCATGGCTGAAACTAGCAAGGTACATTTTGATGAATGCACGTAGGTTGGCATGGCCTTTGGAGCCATCATACTCATATATCAATACAACAGTTAATTTCATGGCATGAAAGACAAGTGATATAAACATGTAGGCATGTGGGTTGATTTTATTTATTAGCAATTCTATATGTCATACATATGCATAGGGTAGTTCTAACGCTTGCTAAGTGATCATGCTTACGATGCGATTAAGGCTTTGGACCTTTGTTATCAACATACAAGGAAGCGTTTTAAGGTAATCTTACCTTTTTGGACGATCCCCGATCGATCCATCTCTTCAAAACTGTTGTTAATGACAATTAACATAAATACGTAGATATAACAAACATACACGATTTTTAACTACTTAACTAATTATTACAAACCATAATTCCAAGAATAAAACTACTCATCTAAATATTACAAACCAACTACTTACCTAATTATTACAAATTGGAGGTCGGAATAATCATCTAAATAATTATTACAACAATTAAAATAGCTAATTAATTACAACAAGTTGATAATGAGTAATTACCTATTACACCAAGTGAAAATAAGCAATTAATTGTTACAACAAGTTTAGCAATTAATTATTACCACATACATTTTTGAGTGAAGGTTTAGAGTTTAACCTACAAAGCGAGAGTGTTAGTACGAATTTTAAGATAATAAATAATAAAAAGCAACACATCATTTATTTCATACAAAACAGTCATGAAAATAAATAAATCATCATGTGAGCATTTTACAATTTTTATCACAAATTAGCATAAATACATAGCAAATTAAAACAATCATTTAAAACATACAATTTAATTCATGGTAAAATACATGGTATATTAAATAAAACTCATACATAGCATAGAAATAAAGAAAAACAGCATACTGATCATGTAGCAATTTTTAGCAAATTGAGCGTGTAAGGAAAATCATACAAACGATTTAAACGAGTTAACGAAAATTAAATCGGTAGACGCAAGGACTAAATTGAAACAAATAAGACTTAAGGGACATGGGCTTGGCCAAGCCAAGCCCATCAAGCATTTAAATGAAGGAAGGGACGGGCTGAAGCCCGTCACCTTCATCTTCTTCCTTGCGCAAGAACAGCAACGGCTGTTCTTGCTTCCCACGTCGCCGGCGCTCCATGGCCGGCGACACCAAGCCCCCAACCAACCCGAATCCCTCCTAAGACAGCCTAGAAACATTCCTAATCATGGCAGCAATGAAACCCAGCAAGAACAGTAGCAAAACAGCAAGCAAAAACAGAGGGAAAACGCATGCGGTTGTGCGAAAAGAAAAGGAGAGCAAAGGCACAAAACAGTGATGATTCGACATGAAAACGAGCCTCCAATCCTATCCTACTAACCCAGAACAATTATACTACAACATGGCAGCAAAACCACTCGAAAACAGTAGGCAAAACACAAGCAAAACAGCAGCCAGAGCAAGCGTTCTCCTTCGGAAAAAACAGTAAAAATCGTGGACCACAACAAGCAATCATCCGACCCGAAACTAACTCCTAACGTGCAGATAATTATCGTGATGATCATACGCACAAAACCTATCAAGAACTAAATCAAACCATCTAAGAACCGTGATCAATTTCTCATGGCAAAAAAACATGCATTAATGTCAATAATCCATGATTAATTAGCTCGAGCCGTAGAGGTTTAAATTGGAGCTAGCATAGATCATATAACTTGATAATCAAACGTTTAGGACAAGTTTGAGCCATCAATTCAGTCCATTCATGCTTAAACGGAAATTTACGAAGAGAGAAGTTAGAGAGAGAAAGCTTCAAAACGCTTACCTTGCTTGCTCCTCTGCTCCGGTTTGATCTTTGAGGATGAAAGGCGCAACCACCCCCTCGCGCAGTGGTGAAGAGCCTCCTATTTATAGGCAAGAGTCAAGATTGAAGGAGCGTACGTCGGTTGTGGTCTCCGACCGTGAGTGGAGAACAAAACCAGCCCGGCGTGGTCCTCCAAGTCCTTGTTTGTAGTCAATCCGTTCGCTATAATATCAAGGGAACAACAAATATTCCTGTCCGCCAGGCCTTCGGAGGACCAATCAAAAACAAACCATGCATTAAATGCATTAATTCCCATACGAGCGGGATATTTTGGTACGAGCGAAGACGCTCGAGAACGAAAATAAATCCGAACCGAGGGAACCAAAGCGTGCAGAAAAATAAGGCGATAAAAGTAATATACAGTGAAAATATGCGAAAGTTGATTTAACGTATTTATTTTCTCCTTCGGAAACAACAAAACGTTCGCGCGCAAAATAAATGTCCTTACGACAAAAATTGAACGAAACCGAACATGCTGGCGTGAAAGAGAAAATTAACACGTAATTATCAACTAAAGAAAAAGGGCGTTCTACACTCGGTCCCGGGAACCTTACTCGAGACCGATAGAAGTTCGCGAAAAGACAATTAAAAGTACGAAAAAATTTAAAAGACGCGAAATGACACGAAATATTAGAACAAATAGCCCATGATCAAAAATTGATTGAAATTTGACGCAAACAGATTATTAAATATTGTAAATGCAATATTAACGGAAAAAAAATCCAAAATCGGGTAGCAACAGCTAGATCTCCAGATGTCCATCGTGAACGCACAGTGTAAAAAGAGATGATCAAAAGTTTCGGAAACCTGATGGCAGATCAATACCTTAAACTCCAATAATACCTCTAGATAGCAGCTTGCTCCAAATTGGGAGACCCTCTTGAACCAGCCGCCAGATCAATACCTTAAACTTAGGGGGGATCTGAAGTTTCCACAACCCAGTCCACCAGAAGTCCACTCCATCCGCCCCATCTGATAATAAAAGATGGTAGCAACTCCTGACCGAAAATTTCCCCAATGAAGACCAACGCCAAACAAGTCTATCTGGTGGGCGGAATAAACTAACAAGCATGGCGAGAATGGCATCACGTTCTATAGGGGCAAAAATCTCACGAACTAGATGAATATTCCAACAACCCCTATCATGGTCCATCAACTTGCTAACCGTCGCGTCCCGCTGAAGGCGAGACACTGGTGCCTAAACAAGTCCAGAAGAGGAGCACGAGATCCATAGGACTTTCCAAATTCGGATCTGTTCACCATCCTCAACCCGCTAGATGCATCCTTTCGCAAGAGCATCTCGGCCAGCCAAGAAACTCCTCCAAATATAGCTAGGACGGGGGCCAAGCGTGGCGTCGAGAAAGTCTCCTGAAGGGAAATATTTACCTTTTAACACTCGAGAGAGAAGTGAGGTTGGCTGCTGGATAATACGCCACCCCTGTTTGGCCAGTAACGCAATGTTAAACTCTCGAAATTTCTGAAAGCCCAATCCACCCTCCCGTTTAGGTTTATAGAGAACATCCCATGGGATCCAACAAGTTTTACGTTTAGATTCACTTCCCCCCCACCAAAATTATCTAATGGCACGATCCAAATCCTCACAAACTCCAAGGGGCATCTCGAAACAACTCATTAAGTAAGTAGGGATCGCTTGCTCAATAGACTTGATTAGAACTTCCTCCCTTGCTTGAGATAACGTCTTCTCTTTCCAGCCGCTCAACCGTTTGCATAATCGATCACAGACAGAGTTAAACACCACCTTCTTTGAACGACCAAAACCTACCGGAAGACCTAGATACTTAGAGTGATGACTCACTACTCTAATACCGAGCCTACCTTGAATTGCGGACCTAACAACCCCACAAACATTTCTACTGAACACTATCTCCGATTTCTCCAAATTAATCATTTGGCCTGACGCATTCTCATAAGTAGCTAGAATTCCTGCAATGACATCAGCTGCACGTGGGGAGGCTTTAGCAAAAATTAGGCTGTCATCTGCATAGAAGAGGTGACTAACACACGGCCCCCCTGACTTGCCAAAATACCATGAAACAACGGAGATTGGTGGGCCTCACCCAGCATCGCCGAAAGTCCTTCTGTACAGAGGATAAAAAGATAGGGAGAAAGGGGATCTCCCTGCCTAAGGCCTCTCAAAGGTTTGAAAGTCGAACTAGGGTTACCTTCCACCAGAATAGAGTACGAGACCGTAGAGACACATCGCATAACGAGGTCCACCCACCCGTTATGGAAACCAAGCTTGAGTAAAATTTGGCGCAGATATTGCCACTCCACCCTGTCATAAGCTTTACTTATGTCAAGTTTAAGACTCATCAGTCCACGACCCGCCCGCCTAGTCTGCATAGTATGAAAAATCTCTTGGGCAACACATGCATTATCAGTAATCAATCTATTCAGGATAAAAGCACTTTGATTTTCGAAAATGATATCAAGAAGAAAGAGTTTCAGCCTATTAGCTATGACCTTAGTGATAATTTTGAAAATAACATTGCATAGACTAATATGCCTAAAATGAGAACAATCCAGAGGGTTATCAATCTTAGGTATCAAAGTGATGAAGGTATGATTTAAGTGAGATGGATCGGCAGAATTATTAAGGACATTAAGTATAGCAACGGAAACCGAGTCCCCAACTAGACTCTAAATTTTTTGAAAGAAAAGAGGGGGCATACCGTCAAGACTAGGGGCTGTTTTAGGCTTCATTTGTTTAAGCGCTCGATGTACCTCCTCTTTAGAGTAGGGGGGCATCAGGTGGTCATTCATAGCCAACGAAACGACCGGGTGGATAGAACGCAAAGCATCTGTCACCTGAACAGGGCTAGTAGATGTAAACATCTTCTTGTAATATTCTGTGAAAATGGTCTCCACTGCTCTAATATCCTCGTGCCACACTCCAAGCTCATCGTTGATGCCCTCGAGGTGATTCTTCTTACGTCGATGACTAGCTTGCCTGTGAAAAAAACTAGTATTCTTATCCCCAGCTTCCAGCCACAAGGTGCGAGATCGTTGTTGCCATATAATCTCTTCCCTGTGAATACGTTCTGTTAATTCCTTCGAAGCCCACTAAATCTCATCTTGGTTCCCAATCTATCCGTACCCAATTTGATCCTCCTCGGAAAGGAACCAAAGGACACTCTACTCCACTTGGTAAGGGACTCTCCACAGTGACGCAATTTACCCATAATCGGGGAGTAACCCCCCATGTTCCATCGGATTGCCAAGCTGCGTCCACCACATCCTTACAACTTTCATCCCTCAACCAAGCAGCCTCAAAATGATACAGCTTACCTCTACGTCACTCCGATTTCTTTCGTCTAAGTTGGAGAAGACAAGGGTAGTGGTCTGATCCAAAGTGAGGGAGATGATACAAGCAACTATTAGGGAAGAAATCCTTCCAACTCTGTGTCGCAACCCCTCTATCGATTCTTTCCAAGATTAGACTAGAACCCCGTTGATTGTTACACCAAGTGAATGGTGCTCCCTTATAACCCAAATCCTGTAAACCACAGTCGTCCAATGCTTGACGAAAATCTAACATAGCCGAGATGTGTCTATCACAACCCCCATGCTTTTCATCCGCCCAAAGGATCTCATTGAAATCCCCCAAGCAAACCCAAGGCAGTTGACTGTTACCCTGAAGAGAGCGAAACAAGTCCCAAGTTTTATGCTTATCTACCCCTGAAGGCATACCATACAGACCAAAAAACCGCCAGTAAACTAAAGGATTATTTATTTCATTTATTTTGACATCAATACAATGCAAAAAAAAAAAAAAAACAGAGACATGAATGGACTCATTCCACAAAAGAGCCAAACCACCCCTCCTAGTGGGGCCAACACAATCCACCCCTATGACATGATTGAAACCCCAATCTTTATTCAAAATCCTAACCTCTGATACTGTCTTCTTCATTTCACATAAAAATACCAGAGAGGGATCTTCAATCTTGATGAGCTTCGAGAGAATCACAACTGTCAACTGGTTCCCAAGGCCTCGACAGTTCCAGGACAAAGCAATCATATATGTAGGAGGGACTGCTCACCAACCTCCGCCTCTGGTCCAGAAAGGGAACCGGGTCCCCGAAGTTTCTTTGGTGTAACAGTACCTCCATACTCCACTATCACATCAGTAAGTCCATCAAGTTGCCTCTTCCTACCCACTCGCTGTGGAATCACACATTTCTTTTTCCTCGAGCGATACATATTAGGCCCCAAGTTAACAAACGAATAAATCCTTTTCCTATCCTTCTCCGAGATCTCACCATCTATCATCCCATAATATTTCATGACGACCATCTTTTCCTCAGCAGTCGGAGCATTACAGAGAGCATTATTCTTGTCCAATGTCCTCTTTAAAATTTCCAACTGTTCTTTCGTCTTAGCCGGCCCTTTTAAAGAACCCCCTGAAGTCCGTATCTGTTCACCTGGAGGAATAAAATTTGAATCAAGGCTGAGATCGGGATCCGGAGTTGACTGAAAATCTGAAAGTGGGGAGGGTGATGGGGAATAAGGAACCAATTTGTTGCTAGAAATTGGGGAAAAAGGCCCAAGGAGAGGAAAAACCCTTAGACCAGCCAAGGAGTGGTCCAGCCCATCCAAGGAGGGCGCTGAAATGGGAAGCGCTGGACTGGAGCATGGGCCTGGAGAGGGGAGGCGCAGCCCAGCAGCAGAAGGTCGCGGTCCAGCACCAACAGCGCCTACCCAGGGACAGTAAGCATCGACCCAACCGATTGGGAATTAGCTTCTAAGTCCGTCACACATTTTGGGCCAGAAAGAGGCAAGCGGCCCAACAGGCTTAGTCAACCCACACTCATAAAAACCAAGAACGTCCGCACCAACATTAAGCCCAACCTCCTCCATTCCTGCAACATCATTAATTAGAAGCCCCTGTTTCTGAACTTCCTCAGCAACTGATTCTGCCAATTTTTGAACCACCGAATTATTGCCATTTAACGCACCAGTAACCCTCCTGTAATTCCCTGCAATTATTAGGGATTTTATGCTGCTCATTAAATGATCAATAACAACCAAGTCTTTACCGCCATTTACGCCCGTCATTGCTGCCTCTTTATTATCATTAACACTCTGCATTAAAGGCTCGTTATTGTGCCGATCAGCTCTTGCAACCATAGGAGATTCCTCCGGATCAGAAAAGCCACCAACAAATCTAATCCGGTGATCGAAAAATCAAGCCGTATAGGGCGCAACGGAGTAGAAAACCGATCCAATAGACTTGATCCTCCCCGAATATTCCGGCCAGAACTACCGCGACTATCAAACTGATAATGAACCAAATGCTCCGAGGAAACCCGTAAGTCCACATCATAAGGCAAAGCGATAGATTCGCTAGCCCCAGCCGTAATCCAACCAACACAATTTCTATGAATGTGACCCATCAAGCCATAAAAATAACAGTAAATCGGAAGCTTCTCATACTGAAAAGACAGAAGAATTGCTGGACCAATATCAACCTTAAATTCCAAGCAACTAACAAGAGGTGTATCAACAAGAAATCTAGCCCGGAATTTGACAAAATTCCAGCAGCCCCGTAAATCCAATTCCCTCACCGAAACAAAACCAACCCCCATCATTAGCGCAATTCCCTTAATATTTTCCTCATTACGCAAATTGAAAGGGAGATCAAATACACGAATCCAAAAATATACCTTATTTAGAGTAACCTTCGAAAATTGAGCACCACCATCTACTGTTTGTAACACCACCAATTTGTTGTTGAACAACCACGGGGACCCCTCCATCACCTTCAGATGATCCCGTTCTGACGAAAACTTAAACAAGAATAGGTTCTTCTCAATTTGCGTCTGCTCAAATTTGCCAAAAGGCTGCCAAATCGACTTCATGACTGCAAAGAAAGAAAGAACATGAATGGACTTTTCACTCGCGACACGCCCCAAAACCTGGAACTCGGTCTCAACAGCCGACGATGCGCTCAGGACAAAGGGGACAACATCCCCAGCAACAACCACCTCTTTCCCTTTCCCTGCCCGAGACGAAGACGAAGCCGAGGCGTCCATAATGACAAAATATTCCAAGATGTGAAAACAGAAAAACCAACCCTGTAAGTGATGACAAACACAGAGCAGGAAATCAAAAAGGTGAGAATTACTTGTATACACAAGACAAAAGCCTAAAGAGAAAATAACAGCCCTCAAAGGAAATAAAAGGAAATTGGGGCAGAGAGGAGAAGACGGGATCAGGGAGGATTTGCTCCTAGGCACCATAATTTGGGGAATTGGAACCCAACCAAAATAGAAACTCAATCTCAAATAATCAAAAAGGATCCCTGAATCAAGGGATTCCATGAAAGTAAAACAGATCAGGAAGAAAAAATCAGGACTGACCATGGTGATGGATCACCGGCGCCTTTGCCGCATCCTCCCAACGTTCAAAACATCATCAGCATCTCTCCAATTCTACCCATAACATACATCATTAAAACGACCTCTGACCCAATTTGTTTCCCCTAATTGGGTTTATGACCAGGCCGGATTTTACAACCTTGTCGTTCAGCACAATAAATAATAATAATAATAATAATAATAATAATTTTCTACAAGTTTGTAGGTCGCCGTCTATCTGAACACTCTTATTCCGGCCCATTTTGAATTTTTGAATAAATACTTAGGCATTCTCATTATCGTATAGTGTATTGGAGCTTAGCCCACTCAATGATCTTTTCTGTAGAAGTTGATCTAAGGTGGTTAGTATTCAGAAACAAAGCGAAATTTCTGATTTCAATCCCGAATTTTTTTTAAAATTCAGACTGGGACGTGAGGGGAAATTCCTAAATATTACATAAGCGAGAATTTGTAAGAATGATTGAGGACTCTAAATTATCGAATATCAATCTATATATAAAAGTGTGAATGATTTGTTAAACTTATATTTTACTAATTTTTTGCAATTCTACTTTACATGTAGTTTCTAATCAAAAGTTTATAAAATTTAGAGAATTCTTGTACCATCTCAAATGAAATTCGAGAATCCCCATTCCTTCTTGAAATATTATTAGGGGAGAGATAAGATTCATTTTATTATTAGTCCCCCATCCAGAATTTACCCTGAAATTCTCTTCCCGTCCCGATGCATAGCCCTATATCCAAGGCCTGTTTGTGGATAAAATTCAATCCGAGTAATGTTCTGCTTTGGATATGTATAAA
Organism: Viola odorata; assembly: GCA_963691705.1. Taxonomy (NCBI): domain Eukaryota; kingdom Viridiplantae; phylum Streptophyta; class Magnoliopsida; order Malpighiales; family Violaceae; genus Viola; species Viola odorata. Next base: position 14,290,959 of record OY829543.1, read on the forward strand.
GTTGCTTACAACCATACAGATTAGGTTTTTTTCTTTTCTTTTTGAAGAAGATTTTCTCCTCATATTTGGAAAATATTTATAACAATCAAGATGTAATATTCGATGCATAAAACTGCATATAAAATAGTTATTAACATAATCAATTACTAACCTCTAGTGTTTCACTTGATTTTATTTAAGATGGCGGAGCAATCTTTTGAGGTTGAGCAGAGTGGAGGATTGAATGTGGATATGGTTGTTATTTCGAAAGATAGGATGGTGATGGCATGGTTGAATTAAAAAATAAATAAAATACCCATGAGGTTACCGCTATAAAGATGAGAAGTCTAACTTCAATTGTGTATGTTTTGAGCTCATGTCACTTAGTAAAAAAATAAGAAAAAAACCAAATGTAAAATGTATGGTAATGCATACATTTGTGAAGATCATTATGACACTAAGAACATGAAAAGAAACATCGACAAATATCCAAGACTGTATGGGAGGTAGTTAGTTGATATTAAACATCGGCTAGAAATTGTTATAAACTCAAGTTAAAGGCAAGAGGCCGAGGTTTGTGTTGAACATAAGGATCAGATTGGACGAAGTAATGGCCTTAGGGGTGCGGGGTGAAGCCTCCGCAGTACAGTACGATTCTGGTAGCCAATATTTAGGGTTTCTGTATAAGTGGTATTTCTCTTTTGATATACTTTGCATTGTTCATCATTATAGTGAAATATTATCTATATTTTCCCGGGGAGTAGGTACGTTAAATCACATAACACAATGTGTCCAATCTCTCTTTCTTACTCCTTTAATTTTTCTTTGTGTTTTCATATTATTGGTGTTTTGATTCAATGTGAATTGGGTTTATATTCACAACAATAAGAGAAAAAAATAAAAACAATTGTTTTTCTTCCCTTAATTATCTACTAAATCCTAATTTTAAAAAGTATTTGATCCAAAATTGTTTCTCAACGTCATTGCCATCGCCTCTGCTCCCTCACTATCTCCTCCACCGTCCCACCACTCCGCCTCGTCCTCCTCCCACCAAAGACTACCTCCTCCACCATCCCATCACGTCGTCTCTTTCTCCTCCGACCAAAGACTACATCCTTCACCTTACCACCACGCCACGTCTTTCTTCTTTGAACACAAGCTACATTCTCCAGCTTCCCACCACGCCTGGTACTACCCCATCCCTTCCTCCTCCTCCTTAGCCTTCTCCAAAGGTTGTTGCTGCCTCATCCTCCTTTTCTCCTTCTTCCTCCATATTGTCATCACCTTCATCGTTATCCTCACCACCAAACCTAAAATACCCTAATTTGTCTCCAACAAGTCTGCATTCAACAACTAGGTATCTCCAGACCACACCCCAATACCACCGCCACCACCACTACGGAAACGATGAACGCCCTCATCGGCATTCTTTTTGTCGTCGGTCATCCTAACAAAGTAGGGATCAAGTATGACGAATCCAGACTCATAATCATGTACCGTGGCAATCCTTTGGAGAAAGGTTCAGTGTTGGGGTTTTTCAAAAAAGCACACAACGAGAGGCAAGTGGAGGCCACCATCTCCGCCGTTCAGTATAACTTATGGCAAGCGGAAGTGTCGAATTTTATCAAAGACGTGTTTCTTAATAATCATGTGGAGTTAAGAATGTCATATTCGATGCATAAAACTGCCCATAAAAGTTGTTAAGATAATCAATTACAAACTTATAGTGTTTCACTTGCTTTTACATTTAGATGGTTGAGCAATCTTTTCTACAAATTTAGAAAATGTTTATAACAATCAAGAATGTCATATTAGATGCATAAAATTGCACATAAAATACTTGTTAAGATAATCAATTACAAACTTATAGTGTTTGTATAAGCTGTGATTGTTAAAATAATCAATTACATTTGCTTTTACATTTAGATGGTAAAACAATCTTTTGAGGTTTAGCAAAGTGGTAGTTTCAATGCGGATATAGATGTGGTTTTGAAAGATGATGGTGATGACATAGCTGAATCTAAAAAAACTACCCTTGAGGTTACCGTTATTAAGATGTTAGGACAATTTTTTTAGGCTCATGACACTTACTGAAGATAAAAAGAAAAGAGTCAAATGTAAGAAGTGCGGTAATGCATACATTTCTAAATTACTACAAACATTAAAAAAAGACACATGGAAAATTGTCTAAGACATGCATGAGAGGTAGTCAGTTTAACAGAAGACAAGTTTCTAGTTCTTTGAACAATGATAATTTTAATCATGATAAGTTGAATGAGTTAGTAACAACAATGATTGTGTATAATCTCCTTTTTCAATTTGTTGAATAAGTGAGAATTGTTATTGTGCTTAGTTTCTTAATTTGATGGTGCATGGATGATGCATGGGTTGACACAAATATTTATTAATAAATAAATAAAATTAAAAAATAGATAGAGATTCTTTGAATTTTATTTAGAAAAATGGAGTTATTTAATTTATTTAATTATGGGTAAAATATTCTAAGATAAAAATTCAATGCCTTCCAAAGGTAATCGTAATTTTACAAAAGTAGAAAAAAAAAAGTTTTTAAGAATTTTTCAAACGATTTTGAAATATGTATATACATTAAGTTTTGTGTGGAAGTTGTTGTGTTCTTTCTAAAAGTTTCTGAATTTATATATATATAAGTTATTTGACTTATAACTTATATAGAAGAAAAGTTACTTAATTTATACTCCTTTCGGTCCCCAAAAAATATCGTTTGGGGGCCGGGCACACGGACTAAGAAAATACTATTTGTTGTATTTGATTACGATAATGCCCTTCATTAATTTACTTTATATCTACACTGCCACTACTCACTCTTCACCTCTACACTTCCTCCGCGCGATTGCTTCCCAAATTTTTGCGATAATCCCTTCCAATTTTTTACCCTAATTCCTCCTAAATTTTGAAATCTTTCCCTTCAAATTTTACCTTATTTCCGCCTAAATTCGAAGCTATCAGTTCACAATGCTCTCTCACCTCCTCTGTTCATGTTCCCACCCATCTTCGTCAATTTCTAGTGCTTTAACATTTCTGTTTCGATTTGTTTTACGGGAAGAACAATGGATGACAACCAATTCGACCCTATCCATTTGTTTCACTACAATCCATTACCATTGGTAGACTCTGGTATTGTTAATGTAGGTGAAGAATACGACAACCAAAATGAAGATGAAACTGATGTAGAAGACGCTGAAGCACAGGCCCCATATGCGCAACATTTGGACGACATCCATGAAGATTTGATAGGCCAAAATGAAAACCCAGTACCTAACAGTGGGGTTCAAGGTGAAGTCAATTTAATCTTTCAGTATTCTGTTTAACTTTTAAGTTGTAAGACTTTGTGTCGTTTGGAATGATGTTGTGTTGTGATAATGACAGGTCCAAAATGGAGAAGAAAAGAGCTATGTAATGAGGAAAAAATTGCAGCCTATAATATGCTTCTACAAAGAAGTGTTAATGGAAAGCTACATAAACAAACAACAAGCGAAGTTGCTGAGATGATGCCTATGGTTATAATTAGAACCAACAGAACAAATACCCTCCAAACAATAATCCTTACTCAAATACCTATAACTCTGGACTCAAAATCAACCTCAAACAAATTCCACACTTCCTAACCAATCCTAACAACCACCCAGAACCAAAATAATCAACCTCTCCAACTACCTGCACCTCCACAACAATTATAGATTGCCGGTCCTACACGTGATGATGAAATAAACAAAACTTTCGCTCAACACAGTGTTATACTTGCCGACATATAGAAACAACTGAAGTTACTAGTGGAGGATAAGCAGAAACAATGGAAGTTGCCACCTAGCACGATAGACAATCCCAAACATAATGTGAGTGAAATTAGTTTGAGAAGTGGTGTATATTTGCCTGAAAGGGCAGAAACAGTGGCATACGAACAAGAGAAGAAGAGGTTGAGGCACAAGAACTGGGAAGAAATAATGGAATTTGAGAGGCAGTACAAGTACAAGTCCCTAGAATAAATTGAGGAAGAAGAAGTTGAAGAAATAGAAGAAGCAGAAAAAATCATAGCAATAGAAGACGAACCTTTCTTGACCAAGGGAGATTTTGAGGAAGAAAGAATGGCTAAGAAAGCTTAGAAGGAAGCCACGAAGGAAGAAGAAACTGCCAAACAGAACGAGAACGATGCACCTCCACCCTTTCCACCTTCTTCGGTAAAGACGAAAAAGGAGAAAGAAGAAAAGGAATTTATGGAAATATTTTAAAAAATGGCAATAAACATTCCAATGATTGATTTGATTGCCAAAATGCCTAGTTATGCTAAATTCCTTAAAAGTTTATGCTCTGACAAAAAGAAACTTGCAGGTCTTAAGTAGGGAAGCTTAACTAAGAATGTCTCTTCAGTGGTCCAGTCCAGACTTCTAGAGAAGTGCACGAATCAAGGCACATTCGACATTCCTTACAAGATAGGAGACAAGAAGATTGAGAAAGCCTTGTGTGACTTGGGAGCTGGAATCAATGTACTGTCACTTGCAGAGTATGAGAGGCTTAACATCGGCACCATGAAGGATACCAAAGTAGTAATCCAACTTGCCGACAGATCCATCATTTATCCCAAGGGAGTTGTTGAGGACATTTTAGTCCAAGTCAATGACTTCATTTATCCTGTCGATTTTTATGTTGTTGATATGAATATTGATGTCCTCTTGGGCAGACCTTTTCTAAGGACTGCGAGAGCCTTGATTGATGTTTTTCATGGATGTTTGACTCTTGAATATTCTTGATAGATCATTAAATTTAACATGTATGATGCAGTGAGGCATCCAAGCGAGATGCACAACTTGAACTTCATGGATGCTTATGAACCTCTTGCTAAGGAAGGTTTTGGATTAAGTAAGGCTAACCCAATTGATTGTGATCTTATCAGGAGGATAAAAGAAAGGAAGCAGGAGCGAGTGAAAGAAGGACCAGTCATTTCATTAGAGACTTATGAAAAAATTCAATGTTCTAAGTCCTTTAACAAGAAAAAAATTCAATTATGATCAAATCTTATATTTTCTGCGCAGGGCACCAAAAGAGTCCAAGAAGGTAAGTCTTGGCCAAGAAAAGGGAGTTCACATCGCAATACACTTTTGGCTAAGAGTGCTCCTTATTTATATTTTTTCCCTCAGAAAATATAAAAGCATGGAGAATGAAGAGACATCCTTCCTACTTCTCCAACTCGCTGTCTTCTGCAAATACAATTGCTCCCTCTCTTCTCAGGAAACCACTATCCTCCAACCTCCCAACGACCACCGCAACAGTAATGCCAAGATCTAAAGCACAAATCCTAGCTGAACTAGAACTTCAACGCAAAAAGTATACAACACACCCCACATTACCAGCAACCCATATAATCCCCTCCGCTTCTCGTCCGCCGAGAAGCCCAACATCTCTGCTCATAATAACCCCAAGTTCAACACCGTCCAGTCTACAGCAGACTACCAACTCACAGTAATATGAAGTGCAATCTGCAGAAAATTTTATAGTCACTGTCCTTGCTTCCTTCAACACTATCGTCGATTCTGTACCACGAGCACCATCAGCAATAGACACCAGAAGTAGCCCAACCACCAGCTGTCGTCTTGAATCCTTCCACAGCTTCAGCAACCCAGCAGCTAGGGATGGGGACTAGCTAAGTGGAACTGGCGTCGGATACCGACTCTGATAAGATTCCTTTACAACGACTGTGTAAAAGGAAGTTTAAGACACTGCCGTCTGATCAGGCCGAATAAAGGCAAGCCAAGATGAAGATGGACCCCTCCAGCTCCATCATTGGTCGAAAAATCATCTGGCGTGGCCAAGAGCCCCAACACTCATGCCCCTGCACAGAAACTTGTCACTCCACCACTAGCCAAATTAGTGTCAAGGAAGGCCCCTGCACCTGTACCTACAACCGCTCCTGCCACTATTCCTAGCCCAAGGTTCAAGCAAGTGGCCCACAAAATCTCTCAGCCCAGGGATGAAGTCGAACCCTCCTCCCCTATCGCCGAGCATCGAAAGGGAAAAGAGCCCATGGCCCTCGCACAGGAGTTAGACGAAGAGCTTGAGAGTGACTACCTCAAGAGCATTTCCAACCTTGGTCGGCTAGTCAAAGGTACTAAACTCACTCTTCAATCTCCTAATTTTGGTTATTGGTTGACCTTTGATTCTCATAATGATAAGGAGAGGCTGGAGACTTGGGTTAAGAATGATGAGATTATTCCCTGTGTTCTTTTTTATTATGATTTGCTTCATAAGCTAGGTGTATCGACTAGACTTAAGAAGACAGTGAATGACATGGGTTGGGGTTCTATGTTTTTTGTGACTAATGTTGTGCATACTGAGCTGTGTTTGGAGTTCTTCTCCACTTTCTAGGTTGATTTTGCAACTGTAGACTGCAAAGGCAGAGAGCGACCTGATATATTTAAGGAAGAGGTCATTAATTTTAGGTTGTGTGGTCACTGGAAATATTTTAGTCTGCATGATTTTGATGTGCTGCTAGGTTTTGTACCTAGTGACAAGGAACTTCCTCCTTGGTAACCTTCCACACACTATTATATTCTCAAGGACTGGGATGTTAATGAAGCCTTCAAGCCTCTCACAGGAGACCTAGAGGCTCACTTCGCCAAGACCTCCAAAGCCCATAAGCTTTGTGACCCAGTCGTAAGGATCCTTCATAGAGTCCTGGCTATCAATCTTTACGCCAAGATAAACATGTTTGGCATCTTTTGTAGAGTTGAGTTGTTTGTTTTGTGGTGTTTGCATACTGGTCAGAAAATCAGTTTAGGCTATTGGCTAGCCAAGCAGTTTGCTGCTTCTAAGAATAAAATGATTTTAGGTAGCATGATTACCATGCTTGCATGTAAAATCAGGACACCTCAATTATGCTACTGCCAAACTCCTTGAAGTTAATACCCATAAACTACTTGACATTAAAGGCCTTGACCAAATGGGGTTTTTCCATTTAGAGAAAGGAATTGTTTGCTATAATATAGGATGCACACCTAAGGATGAGAGGATTTTTGGAAGGAACAACACAGGGCCATACCAGTTGGCACCCTTAAAGATCCAATCAAGACCAGCAGGTGACCAAGAAAGAGTTGAACCAGCAGCTGAGCATCATATTGATCAAGATGCTAGTCTTGACTAAGACCATCAGCAGCATGCTGACCCTTCCTCTGCACCAGAGCCTACACAAAGCGTGATGCAAACTATCCTAACTGCCCTAAACTAGAATAACCAGCTCCTCCAAACCAAACACTCAATGACTAGCAACATACCATCCTTGAACTACAACAAGGCCACCAGGACACTAGGACCATTTTGAAGGAGTATCTGGATGGTATCCGCATACTGGACAAGGCCATAGCCAGTCTCCACAGGAAGTTTGATGCAATAACTACACCTCCAATGCCCTCCAGACCAACTCTCAAACCCCATACTGACACAGAGTCAGATTCTGAATGACATGCCCTAGGTCATTTCTTTCCTTTTCTTTTGTATATATATATTGGACACATTTTCCTCAATATAGGTAAGTAGCACAAGCGGAAAAGTAAAAACAAAATCAAACAAATATATATTGCTATGTATGATTTCATTTTTGATGTGAATTTACTATTTTGAGTGTTTTAATTGTTTCAGCATGAGTTAGATTTAATTTTTGTAAAATTTTAGGTTGTTTTAATTGTTTCTCCATGATTTTCTTTCAATTTTTGTGTGTTTTTAGGAATAGACATTTGCATGATCTGTGTTTTTCTATGATTGCATGAAAACCAAACCCTTTGTTCTCCTTGAAATTTCACCTCAGCACTCAAAATACCATGACACTCGACAATTATGATCCATGTTTTATTAACAAGGCAAGCATTGTGTAACATGTTCAATACCAAAAACTCTCACTTCTCACCAAAAAGCCCTGATCAGTTAGCTTAGAACTCAAGACAATCAATGAAGGAACACCAAGAATGAAATTTTCTGTCTTGACCAAGTGAAAAAATTGATTTTTCCAAATGATGCAAAGAGTTGCCAGTCTTTTAATCCTGCATTGCCTGTAGAGTCTTTTATATTCTCTTGCATGTATGTATGGACACTACCTGGAACCAACGTGGTTGCACGATGTTGGTGATTCAGCACCATCACCCCTAATTTTGGCGAAACTCCCCGAAGTGCATCTAGCTAATCCTTTACAACTGGGCCAAACAAGATAGGCCGGGGGTGTCCATTACTTGAGCTTTATGTGTTTATTTTTCTGCAAGTAAGAGGAATAAAAGAATCGAAAGGAAGCACTACAAAAGACTCCAAAGTGAGCAAAATAAAAGAAAACAAGAAGAAAAAGAAACAGTGCTGACAAAAGACTCCAAAGTGGGCAAATAAAAGATCTCAATGCAGACTTGATGTGACAACAATCTGTCCTTACATGTTTTATTTTATGTTTAATGTGTGTTCACTTGCTTGTGTTAGAAACTCTTGTATCTTTTGGACTAATGGATGGACGCAGAAAAATATAATCAAATGATTTGTCCCTCCCCGAGTTTCTCGAGTCTTGAGTCAACTGTTCTTGGTTTTACTGTGATGAGTGAGATAATTTTGAGTATTGAACATACCTTCTTAATCTAGGATGGATTGGATAAATTGGGTGTCTATATATTTTCCTGTTGAGATGATTCTTTGAGTTGAACATGGGTTGCTGGTTTTAATTTTTTGTTTTTGCATGTTGTGTGTTTTATGCTTGGGGGCAAGCATTAGACTAAGTGTGGGGGGGTTTGATTGAGTTTTAATTGTAGTAGTTTTTACCACCTGTTCTCTTACAATTTCGAATGGTATGCTATTGATTTTGGTGTGAATCATTCGATTATTGTAGGAAATATCTTAGGAGAGGTAGGGAGCACGAATGAGGAAATTAAGCACGATTCCGGGTAAAATTGGAGCAGTCGGATTCTTGGCTGTTTTCTTGACCAAGACTGGAAGTTATCTCTCTTGGCCAAGAAAGACTCACTTAGCCAATCCATCATCCTAGAGAAATCTATGGAACAGACAACGGATCAAAAGGCGCTGGCAGATGATTCTTTCCTGCCCTGACGATTGAAAGTGTTAATCACGAACGGATTGTAGACGCGCCCCACTATTTTGTTTGGATAGAATTCTTTTGTGAGGAAGAGAGTAATTCAAAATATGAATTATAGCTGATTGGGATTGGACTTTATTTCCTTTATTTCCGCCTTTAGTTATTTTATAGGAAGAGGGGACTATTTATACTCTTCCTAGGGTTTTGACATGGCGGCGGCTGCTGGATAGGAATCATTTTCTCTGGTTTTTATCGCCATTCATATACATTTTGCTCTTTCGGCAACGAAGGATTTTTATTATCTCAATACATTATTTATTTTGCTTTCAATCATGAGTATGAGTAGCTAAGCTTATCCTTCTTAGTAGAGGTATTTTAAGCATGAGTATGAGTTTACATAAGACCTAATCAATTTTATTAATCTTTAAATCTGCATTTAATCAATCTGGTAATTATTTCTAACGTGTTTTTTGTTTGATATTAGACTTGATCAACCTAGGATTGAATAGATCACGCAACAGTCATTCTTCTTGGCCATGGATTATTGACTAAGAGGATCGAAGTAGACACCTACGCGCTAGCGGCATATCTGTGCAACAGTAGGGTGAAAGGTTAATCAGATCCAGTCCTGACTAACACCCGAGGATACTAGTCTGGAGTTATCTACCCCTAATCATTCGTCAACCAACTCAGTAAACCCTTTAACTAGCAAGGTGCTGGTTGGTTAGGCATCATCTCTAACCATACCTGAGGTGGTGTTGATACAGGAGGGAAGTAGGGGTCATAAGCGTACCTTGATCCTATAGCAACTTTGTAGATTGAAGCTGAATACTCCTGCGTCAATGATTGTAACTCATGTCTCATAGCTTGTCAGCCTCTACTAGGAATTTCTCTCATATTTGATTTCCATTTCTGGATCTGCCGCCTTGACCAAGAACACCATTCTTGGCCAAGACCGTTTTATTATTTTATTACTTTTTCGGTTTTTAGTTTTCAATACAAAACTCCATTTTCATCTAAGTGTTATCACCGGTCTTTACAAGTTTTCACAAAAGTCATACCATAACTCCTTGTGGATCTAACCTCTTACTGCTATCTACAATTCATTTGTTCTTAGTAGCGAGTTGTAACTTATATTTATTTTTTACTGATTCGACACCCATCAGTTTATTATTTAGTTTTATCAATCATCTATGTTTCTGGATGGTTTGATTGCATTTTTTGATCGTTTATTTTATGGTTAATGTAACTTTATGTTGCCAAAATTTGTATAATGATTGTCGGAATTTGACTGGCAAAATAATGCAAAATAAGAGACAATGAGAACATAGCAAATAGAACTTCATCATAGATAGTGTTTTTTTTTCACCATCACATTACATAACAATGTGATGTAGAGTTTAGGGAAAGGAAGGAGACATACATGCAACACATTAACCCTAACTAATATGAGGTAGGAATGCCTGGAATGGCATTCGCAAACCTGTTGAGCTCAACAGAAGCAGCCCTGACACTAGTTAGTGCCAAATTCATCACATCTCTCTTTTGCTCCATATGAGCAATTGCAAGAGACAGATGTGAGATAGACCTACTGTAGGCATCAACAGCAGTTAGGGCTAATCCCTCATGCTCTTCATCCTCATGGATGTCATCCATCCCCTGTGTTAAATCCTCCAACTTCTCTCTTAGCTCCTGGAGGTCTTGGTTAGTCTAGAGAACCTTGTGCTCTAGCTGAACTGTTTCATCTTGAAGATGAGTTGAGAGGAGGCCCACAAAGTTCATGAGTGCTATCTTGTTGTCGCGTTCCATGGTGGGAGACCAGCAAATAAGTTGAATTAGAACAAAGTTAATTGTAGTAGTTTAGGGTAGATGCTACTGTTATGCATAAGAGGTATTTATATAAGGAAATTAGGGCTAGGGAGAGGTGTATTAATGGGTGTAATTGAAACAGTGCAATGGTCAAACGACGCAATGGTTGGGAATGTAAAAGGCTGCTTAAAAGCACAAAAAACTCTTGGTGTGTTGTAGTTGCAAAACAATATGTCTGTTTGAGTATTGTAGTTGCAATACTATCCTTCTCTTACCAGACTTCTTCAATGAGGCGTGTACCAAATCCTATCCAACAGTAACAGTTTGAAACATGCAAATGTATTGTTAGACATCTTGAATGCTTTATGCAATAAAATTGCTATCCAACAGTTGCTATATGAAACATGCAAATCTTCTCATGCAATACACGCAACAGGGCTAACCAGGTTTATGAATTGCACAGAATCATCCAATCGCAAACCAACGCATTAACCCTAACTCTCCCATTGCATTAAAACGAAAACAAAATCATCCATTGTTGTGTTTAACAATTGCAAACCAACCCTAACCCTAACTTTCCCATGTATTAAACCAAAATATAATCATCCAATTGTTGTGTTTAACAACTAGAAACCAACCAAAACATAGATTCCCCTAGTGTCGCACCCCCTTTTTCGGTTTTGACGCGAAAGCTGTTCGGGACGGATGTGAGATAAAAATCAGGCTCGTCTCACATAATGCAAAAAATGAAGTCGCCACCCTAATTTTCTATGTTTAGGGAACCTAATCGTCATGACATAAAAATAAAAAAACTAAGCACGATAGGTCTAAACCAAAGAACAACGGTTCAAGGTCGTATTTATGGACTCGGGAAGGTGTTAGGCACCCAAGTCACATCCTTAAAAAAGGTTACCGGTAAGTGAGGTGTTTTGAGAAAACATTTTTAAACATGTAATTTTGGCCCTCATAGGAAACGTCACTTTAGTATTCTTAGGGTCGGGACAACTTCGGGACAACTTCGAGACTACTTCGTGGCAAGTATTTATTAACGGAATTGTTACCATTTTTTACTAAAGTGAGCGATCCGTTATTATCATCGGGCCATGCATGATTAGATTATTTACTAAGTGATCTATCATGGCAAAACTAACATCGTACCATTTTTATGAATGCATAAATAAACCGTGTTGGATCGAAGCCACCATACACATATATCAATTCAAAAGGAAAATAAATCATTTATCATGGCATTTAAACACAAGTGATTTAGACATGTTATGTGAGATTGATTTTAATTCTTAACAATTCTATATGTCATGCATACGAATAATATTTGTGAAAAATATTGAATAAATAAAAGAGGACTAGAAAGCGTACTTTCGAGCGAAGACTTTAAGATTTAACCTACAAAGCGAGAGTATTAGGGATAACTCAAAAATAATAAATAAGAAAAGCGTACACAACATTTCTTTTCTTTTTAACAAGCAAGCAATTAATTTACATAGCAAACAAACAATTTATTGCATGTGAACAATTGCATAATTGTATACGAAAATTAAACATGGCATAAAGCAAACAAAGCATCATGTGAGCAATTTACGATGATTAGGCACGAAATAAAATAAATCATCATACGAAGCATGTGAACATTTCATACTAACACATAGAATAAATAAACAATTTACAAGCATACGAAAATTATACAAGAATTTAAACACGAAAGTTTACGGAAAATAAGTGGGTCAGGCCTCTATTTCTCGCCAAAATAGTGGTTGGGCTTGTGATGAAATCAAGCCCAACACTCATTTAAAACCAAGATGGGCTTGTGATAAAATCAAGCCCATCACCATTCCCTTTTATTTTCCCGCGTAAAACCCATCTTCTTCTTCCTTGCGTCGCCGGTGCCACGGCCAGCGACCAAGGCACAAACGGATCACGAAACTCACCCAAATCAACACAAATAAAACCAACAACACAACAGCAAGGTAAATTAACGAAAACAGCAAGAAATTTGACGTATAACAGTGACAATTTTAAATAAAACAAAAATAAGCAATTAAAGCAACAATTTAGCAATTAATTAATCCAAGCAGCGATCAATTAAATTGAAGCAGGCATGTTGGTTTTCACTTGAAAATAGAACATTGAAAACAAGTTTGAGTAATTAATTAATTGATTGAAAGCATAAACGAAAGTTTAAAGGAAAAGCTAGAGAGAGAAGTTTACTCGCCGGGAGAGCTTAACCAAGAAGGAAGTGCAAGAAATTGGGAATGAGAGTGAAATTAGGTCCCTTTTTCTTATTGCTTGAAGGTCTCAATTTATAGGCAAAGATTTGGAGTCGGTTTGGGCATTGTATGGCCGAGAATCGGCCGTGGAGGTGGAAGAGATAAACATGGCCGGCTTGGTGACCAAGTTTGGGTTTGTGTGGCCAAGGATCGTTGACGGGATATTTTGTAATCATGGATTGTCATTGGCGAGGCTAGCTAGGAGGAAAAGTGAGGGGAATTCACATAAACATGCATTAATGGGCATTAATGCATGAATTTGGATACGAACGGGATATTTTAGTACGAGCGAAATTGCTTGAAAATAAAAATAAATTCGAACCGAGAGGAACAAAGTGTGCAGAAAAATAAGACAAAATAACTAGTATACAGTGAATAAAGGAAAAGTTTGGTTTAACGTATTTATTTTCTCGTTCGAAAATGACGAAGGTTCGGACGCAAAATAAATGCCCTTACGACAAAAAGTGAACGAGACCAAACTAGATGACGCGAAAGAAAAAAATTGTAGGCAAATTTTGATTAAAGAGATTACGCGCTCGATCTATAGTCCGGGAAACTTACTCGGGACCGATAAAAGTTCGAGCAAAAAGACAGTCGAAAGTACGAAAAAATTAAAAGGACACGAAATGATACGAAATTTTAAACAAACTAGCATAGGACTAAAAATCGATAGAAATTTGACCTAGATGAGATATTAATTGTAATAAGCGTAAAAATGTAAAGTTGTGACAAAAAATCCAAAATTGGGTAGCAACACCTAGCATTCAAAGCAAACATAATTTTTCCTAAAAAATCTAACAAAAATGAATTTTTGTTAGTAACATTGTTAAACAAAATGTAGTACTCATTTTTGTCTGCACAAATCATCTGAGTTAGAGCATACTATGTTTGCATATTTCCTACTTAATGTGACATCTTTCACCATTACTAACAGTACCAAATAGAATTTGATGTACCTAAATTTACAGTGAGTCCTACCATATACTCCATCCCTAAATCAACTGTCAAATTACTATAGGCACCACTGATTGACGCTAAATTCCATGTGTTTCTACCGCTTTAAACTACTCTGTTTATGGTAAAAACAATATCTTTCACGTCAATTTGATGTCTTTTGAAGGAAGTCTTGGGCTAGATAAAATTTGGAGGAAACGGACGCCTTGAGTGATAATGCGGCAATCTTGGCCGCAGGCTTAGCCAAGATTGCAGAGATAGAGGCGTGCTGCTCATGGATTCACGAAGGATGCGCTTGGATAGAGCAACCAGCTAGCGATTGCGTCTATTTGAATGATTCCCGGATGTAATCTTTTTGAACAAGAAACAAATCTGTCTAGATAATTGTTTTATTTTATTTCCCGTTTCGAATTAAAACAATTGGGATTCTTATCCCTATCTTTTAGATATTTTGATGTTTAGGATTTGGAAAGAAACGTGATTGGTGGGGACGCTAACCTTATTAAAGGTTAGTGAAGGCTATCAATCACGGCATTCTTCCATATTCTTTTCTTCTAGTTATTGTAAACACTTGCTGTGATAATTCCTTTCGGAATATCGCATTTTAATCCTATTTCATGTTCTTCAATTATTTCATTCTTTCTTTGATTACTATGTCTAGTAGCTAAACACCAAGTTCTTGGTAAGGGTTGAGTGAAGTACACTTGTTTGATTCATGAGACCGATCTATTCTTAATATCCTCTCATCGTAATTGATTCAAGGCCTGTTTTAACAAATCGGTTCCAATCTTAACTAAGATCCGATCAATCTTAGGTAAGACGACGAATTTATAGCCAGTCACGAAGAGGGCGAGTGAAACTGGAGTGACATAAGTAGACAGCTAGCTTCGCGGAGGTTAGTGGACTTGAAGCAATATAGGCCTAACCAGATTGACAACCTAGGGCTCCAAGTTAGGAGTAGCTTGGTCTAGACTCTGTCTTTCCCTACGCCATTGAGAAAATGCATGTGCCTCAAGCCAGCAGCCAATTGGATAAACCTTTTAACCAGCAAGGTGTCCACTGGCTAGGATCACTTGGAAAGGAGTTCCTCCCAAGTGGTTTCAATAGGAGGAAAGCAGGATTGGAAAGGAGTTCCTCCCAATCTATAACAGAGTTATGAAAGAGAAGGAGACAATCTAAGGTCAGTGATCGAATAGACAAGTAAAGTGCTCACGTATTCATCCTTACCAGGAATCTACCTCACATCAGTTCGCAACCAACCTCCATCTGCAATCTTAGCTAAGATCACCTTCTGCTTAGGATTGCTTTTATTTATTTTATTATTGCTTGCTTTATTTACTTTAAATTGCAGGAACAAAACCCTCTCAACTCCAGTGATGAGGAAGTCGAGTCAAGACTACGAAACCCCAACAAGATCTCTGTGGACGAACCTCTTATCATGACCTACGAGTCCCTTGTGGATGAGTGATAAGTTGTATTCCTACCCCATTTCCATATCTTTTTTACAACTAAATTTGATGCCCTCGACACGCAATCAAATTTTGGCACCGTTGTCGGGGATCTTTTGACGGTGCTTCTTGTAGTTTTGTTTTTATTTTTGTCTTTTGCAGTTGATGACCAGGTCCTCAAAGGAAGATTTACTACCTCTGAATCTGGAACTTACAAAAGCTGAAGCACAAAACAGAAAGAAAGCCAAGAGAAAGACTAATGGTGAATTTTCAGGGACGCAAACAGAATCTGGTCCCAGCAACAATCTAGGCCAAGATTTAAGCCCAACTGAAAACCCAATACCAACCATGGAGGAAGACCAACAAGAACAGACGATGAGGGAACAAAACAGAGGAGCAGAACGAGTGACCTACTCTTGTATTAATCTACCCCCGATGGCTAATGATTGGTCTATCAAGACAAACATCATTGCCAACTTAACTAAGTTCCATGGCCACTCAAACGAGAATCCATATAACCATTTGAGGAACCTTCACCTCCAATGTGATACCCTAAAACCAGTAAGAGTAACAATCGATAGAGCCAAACTGAAGTCATTTCCTTGGTCTCTCGAAGACTCAGCTAAGAATTAGTTATATAGCTTGCCCCATAATACCATTACAACATGGGGAGATATGTCCGCTGCCTTCCTGAACAAATATTGGAACGCGACTAAGGCAGGGGCAGCAAGAAAAAGTTTAGTTTCCATTCAGCAGAGGGGAGGAGAGAGTTTGAGCGAGTATCATCAAAGGTTTAGAGACCTTCAAGACATTTGCCCTACCCATGGAGTGGCAGACCATCTCTTAATCCAATACTTCTATGATAGAATGTGCGTGAAGGATAGGGAAAGGTTAGATGCAGCCGCTGGAGGAGCACTTCAAGATCTTACACCAACAAGAGCGAAACTACTTCTCCAAACAATGGCTGACAACAGCCAAAAGAACGCCTCATCCGAGAGAAATTCTGCACCTTCTTCTTTGAATGCTATAAATGTGGAAAATAAGCTTGATAAGATTACTAACATTTTGATGAATCTTTCTACAGGTACCACACCTCAGGTACAAACTACAACAGCAACAACTAATCCTATGCCTTCGGTTTGCGGGATTTGCGAACAACTAGATCATCCAACCCATAGTTGTTACATGGTAGAACAACCGGGCGATCCAGCCCCAATCCTAGTAAATGCAGCATATGGCTACAATCAAGGACAATCTAATGGACAACCTAGATTCCCACATGAGAGTAACCAATACTCATGGAGACAATATCCCAATCTAAGGTGGAGACAAGATACACCTCAGCCTAGCCAACCAAATCAACAGCAATACCAACAACAGCCACAACAATCTCCCATGAATTTCCAACACTTCGTACCCAGACCACCTGGAGCGAATCAAAGCAACGTTCCACTGTTACCTCCTGCACCTCAATCGCTTAAGATTACTGGAGTCCCTATAGAAGAGACATTGCAAAAAATTATACTTGCGACACAATCCAGTTTCGTTGAGATGCAGAAACAGAACGTTGAAATGCAAAAACAAATCAGCCAATTTACCCAACAGACACAGCAACCAGGGATAGTTGGCAAGTTACCTTCCACAATCGAAGATAACCCTAGACACAACGTGAGTGCCATTCATCTTAGGAGTGGAAGCATTTTACCTAAACGAAAGGGTGCGAAATCAGATAAGGAGATGTACAAACATTCATTTGAGGATGAAGACGTTGATGTGGATGAAGAAATCGAAGCCGAACCTCAGCCAGAACCAATCTTGGGTAAGGCTGAAGCTAAGACTGACACCCCAGCCGAAGCCGAAAAAGAAGAACCGATCTTAGCCAAGCTAGTGGCTAAGACTGATGATCAAAGTTTAAAACCAATAGAACCAGTAGAGATTCCACCTACCTATCCTCCCAAGTCTTCCAAACAGAAGAAGTTAGACAAGGCTAAAGAGTTCATGAATATTTTCGACAAAGTGGCAGTGAACATTCCTATGCTAGATTTAATTTCTAAATACCTTCTTATGCAAAATTCTTGAAAGAACTATGTACTAATAAAAGAAAACTTGCAGGTATTGAGAGAGTGAATCTTACACAGAGTGTTTTTTCAGTGCTCTAAAGCAAACTCCCGGAGAAGTGTGGAGATCAAGGAACTTTCACTATCCCTTGTAAGATTGGGAACGAAATGGTAGAGAAGGCCCTTTGCGACTTAGGAGCTGGAATCAACATAATGTCCTTAAAAGAATATGAGACGTTACAAATGGGACCGATGATGGACACGCAGGTGGTGATCCAATTGGTTGACCGAACCGTAATTCATCCAAAGGGTTTGGTAGAGAACGTTCTAGTTCAAGTTAATAATTTCATATATCATGTGGATTTTTATATTGTTGAGATGGATAATGACTTGCCTTCGTGTACCACGGATGTGCTCTTAGGTAGACCTTTCCTTAGGTCTGCGAGAGCAAAGATAGATGTCTACGAAGGCAGTATTATTTTGGAATTCTTTGGGAGTACGATCAAGTTTTACATGAAAGAAGGATTAAAATATCAAAATGAAACGTATAGTGTTAATTTTATTGATATTTTGTATCCTATTGAAGAAGAAACTGCAGATTTAAATACTACTGACCCACTTGATTTTGTCTTAAGCAGGAGTATCTCAGCAAAGACATTGGAAGAATTGGAAGACCGAGTGGGAGACCGAGAAGATCTTAGCGAGATCTTAACAGATCTCTATGAGATTGAACCATTGAAGGAAGCACTAACCTGCCCACTACTGAGTGTTTCTGATTCTAAACCATTACCATCTATTGTGCAGGCACCCGACCTTGACCTTAAGGAGTTACCAAAACACCTTAAGTATGCCTATCTAGGCCAAGACGAAACTCTGCCAGTCATAATCTCAGCTAAGCTTTCCAGCGAGGAAGAAGCCAGATTAATAGATGTGTTAAAGGAACATAAGGAAGCTATTGGGTGGACCTTGGCAGACATCAAGGGCATATCTTCAACCATTTGTACCCACAAAATACATGTGGAAGAGGATAAGAAAACTATCTGACAACCCCAAAGGAGGCTAAACCTTCCGATGATGGAAGTTGTCAAGAAAGAAATTATTAAGTTGCTTGATGCTGGTATTATTTATCCAATCTCTGATAGTTCATGGGTTTCCCCTGTGCAGGTTGTGCCCAAGAAAATAGGGATTATCGTTGATAACTATCGATGCCACAGAAGCGGCATCTCCACTACTCCGACGGGTGACCCGGACAACCTACTGTACCTGTCGCGGGAGACGAGATCCTGTTCTTGCAGCCCCTAGCCTGGCGGCTAACCCTGGGATGGTCAACATCAGCGGGGGGGGGGGGGGGGGGCTCTCATGCGACATTTGCACGGCGACATCCCATCCCAGGTCATCCCTGATGTCACTCCGCATGACGTCATCCCGCGTGACGTCACTCTATGGCACTCCAGTGACACATATCACTCCAACGACATCTACCAGGGACTATTCCTACCCCTGTCGGTATACTCTTCCCTTTGTCTATAAATACCCTCACCTTTTCAGACAAGAGGGTAAGCTTAAGATAGCGTACTGAACCCCTGCAACTTTTACTACTCACACTGACTTTGTCATCGGAGTGTTTACGCCGGAGACCCCCTCCGGTGCATTGCAGGTGACGAAGGCCCCCCAGTACAGTGTTCCCGACCGCCCCAGATCAAGCCAATCCTGCTCAGTACCCTTCGAACTCTTATCAAATGGTGCTTTCATTGAGAGCTTTGGTTGATTAAGTGAGTTTTCCTTAGTAACCGAGCTCTGTTTTTCTTTCTGAGAGTCGAAGGATCATGGCTTCGGATTCAGAATCCACGCCCCCTCATACTCGTGGCGGTCACGCGCGTAGGACACTTTTTTCCACGTCTTCGTCCAGTACGTATGTCACATCACCTGAAACCTCCTCTGCGCAGACAAACTTTCTTTTCGGATTGACAACTGACACATCGTTTTCTCAATCGGGTACCCCGTTTTCCCAAACGAGTACTCCGTTTTTGCAAATGGGTTCCCTTGCTTCCTCAATGGGCGCCCCATTTTCTTACGTGGGCGGATCCAGTCACTCCGTCCCTCCACTTGTAAGTTCTGGGAGGGACAACCTCGCTACTCCCTCGGTAAACTCGATGTTAGCTCTTCGTGCCCACTTGGACTATTTAATTGGGATGACTGCCGATTCCACTTCTAGTGTAGCGACATCAGGTGTGTCTTCTCGAGTTATTATCACTCCGCCTATTGTCGCTGATCGACCAGTATCGCCTCGTCGCCAGGAGAGCGCCCCTCTGACCTCACCTGCGACAAGTATGCCATTCAGCTTCGCGCAACTGGCAGGCGGACAGGAGGAACACTACATACCGCGGATACCGCGGATTCTTGTCTCTCAAGTAGAGCGGCCGCTAGATGAATACGGAGAGCGTTGGGACGGCATAAGAGAGGGAGTCGGTAGGGAGGTATCTATGGAGCGGAGTGAAAGATCAGGTAGTAGGAGGCGACGATCCCGTTCGCCTAGGAGTCGTAGCAGGTCTCCCAGGCAGCAGCGCACCCCGGAGCCTCGAGGGCATAGGCGACACCTGGACATGTCTCCTCCTCGTCGTGATCGTGAGATCTTGGATGATATTGCTGGTCATCCTTTCACCCACCATGTAAGGCACCACAGGGTCAACCGACATGTTAAGCTCCCCACGGAATCATACGATGGCACCAAAGACCCCATCTCGCATCTTAATAAGGTGAAGGATTTTGTCCAGTTTCAAATGCACAATGACGCGGCGTTGTGTCAGATATTCGTTATGACATTGTCAGGAGTAGCTCGCCTCTGGTTTGAAGGACTTCCTGCTCGATCAATTGACAATTTCCAGCAACTAGAGGCCAAGTTTAAGAGCCGCTTCAGCACAGCTATCTCCATTCGAAAGTCTACAGCAGCCTTGTTTGATATATGTAGAAGACCAGGGGAGTCTCTGAATAGTCATCTTGGTCGTTTTGACATGGAAATATCGTTAACTCCTGGTATTACTATTGATTCCGCCATAGAAGCTTTGAAGTGGAATTGTGGAAATGGGAAGCTGAGAGATGCGCTGATGGTAGATCCCCCAACGACTTTAGATGCGCTAAGGTTGAAGGCTCATAATTATGCGAGAATGGAAGAGGATGAATACAGAAACAGGATACGGGACGCTCCCCAGAACGCCCCTCCCGCTCCCACCGCTCAAGGCAGTATGACCCACGACACCCGTCCGAGTGACGAATACACCCAGCGGAAAGATTACATCCCCAAGGCGTCGAATCGCCCGAAGGGTAATTACTCTAGAGTAAGGGGCGGCGATCTAAATGTTCAGCGACAAGGGGGATTCCCCTAAGGGTCCAACGCGCGATCCCGACCTCCCTCCCCTTACGCTCCCACGAGCGGAAATCTTAACCATCATTCAGCAGCGGAACCTGCCGATTCGTTATCCCGTCCCTGTGAAGCCAGGGGTGGTCATGGGAGGAAGGGAAAATGCTTTTTGTAAATTCCATAAAGTCAAGGGGCATTCTACAGAGGCATGCAGGGAATTGAAATTAGCAATAAAACGCCTGTCGAAAGAAGGCTATCTTGGAGAATTCGCCACTCGTATGAGAAAAGAAACCAGGAGCGACCCTCCGCATGGGGCGTTAGGTAACCATCAATTGCCTCCTCCCCTGGGAACAGCGGAACTTCTGAGGCAAAGGGGAAAGAAGCGCTAATGATGTATGACGAGGACATCCCCATTATTAACATTATCGCTGGGGGCGTGTTGTTCCTGGATGAGATTACCCCAGCAACACTCATGGTGGGAGAGAAGCGGAAAGGGAACACCAGCCTATAAAAAAAGGAGCATATCACGTCGAAACACTTGACGGTACTCCCTTACCTAACTCTTAGAATATTGCTCGATTAAAATTATACCATGCTAGAATCTAACATGCCGTGTGGCATGATCCTGAAATGAAAATTATGTTTTGATGAAATATACATGCCGTATGGCATGGTTTTGAAATTGAAATGCTAACATGCCGTGTGGCATGGTTTTGAAATTGAAATGCTAACATGCCGTGTGGCATGGTGTTGAAATTGAAATGCTAACATGTCGTATGGCATGGTTTTGAAATTGAAATGCTAACATGCATAACATGCCGTGTGGCATGGTTTTGAAATTGAAATGCTAACATGCCGTGTGGCATAGTTTTGAAATTGAAATGCTAACATGCCATGTGGCATGGTGTTGAAATTGAAATGCTAACATGCCGTGTGGCATGGTTTTGAAATTGAAATGCTAACATGCCGTGTGGCATGGTTTTGAAATTGAAATGCTAACATGCCTTGTGGCATGGTGTTGAAATTGAAATGCTAACATGCCGTGTGGCATGGTTTTGAAATTGAAATGCTAACATGCCGTGTGGCATGGTTTTGAAATTGAAATGCTAACATGCCGTGTGGCATGGTGTTGAAATTGAAATGCTAACATGCCGTGTGGCATGGTGTGGAAATTGAAATGTTGACATGCCGTGTGGCATGCCTTGGAAATTGAAATGCTAATATGCCGTGTGGCATGGTTTTGAAATTGAAATGCTAACATGCCGTGTGGCATGGTGTGGAAATTGAAATGTTGACATGCCGTGTGGCATGGTGTGGAAATTGAAATGCTAACATGCCGTGTGGCATGGTGTGGAAATTGAAATGTTGACATGCCGTGTGGCATGCCTTGGAAATTGAAATGCTAACATGCCGTGTGGCATGGTTTTGAAATTGAAATAATGCTATGTGACATGCCGTGTGGCATGATCTAACAATTATTGTGAAAATATTTCTTGTTCCTTGTTGGCCGTCAGTGTGATGTGCAGATAACAAGGAAAGAATGGTGCTGGAAGTGAAAAATTCTGGCCTTGCGAGGCCGGCCTTGATCAGGCGGCTCGCTAAGATGAGACACGCTCCAGCACTGTCGGGAGTGAAAAATCCTATCCTGGGGAAACCCAGAGAGGGCACACCCCGACTCCCTTGGGGGTGTAAAGTCCTATCCTTGTGACAGCCCGTGCTCACATAGGCGGATGATCATTAAGTGAGGCACGACCCCAGGGAAGATAAAAACTCCACCTCGGAAGTGAAAATCCTATCCTTACGATGGCAGCGCTAACATAGGCACCTCGTTAAGCGAGGGCACATTTCGAGGTGTGAGGGCAACGCTGAGGAAGTGAAAAGTCCTATCCTCGTGATGGCCGGCCTTGATCAGGTGGCGCACTAAGTGAGGGCACTTCCCGGCCGATTGAAGAAATAAGAAAGGTCATCGTACCACAGCTAGTAGCCGGAAGGGACAAACCCGGTGAAGTTTGGCTGGAAGAGTACGGGACACGAGCGACATCGGGGGAGCACGCGCGGCAATGCCCCAAGGTAATTAAGAATTTTGGAAAATATGTCGCTACTAATGAAGTGATAAGTGAAATTGTGCAGGAAATTTGGAACAAGCGACATCTTTGGGGGGATCGTGCTAAGTAAGAAAGGAGATCGCGCGGCAATGCCCTAAGAAAATTGTGCGAACTGTTTACACACGAAGGGATGCTTGCTCAAACAAAAAGCCCTAAAAAACACAAAAAGGGGCAAAGAAGTCAGAGCACCCGATGGACAAAAGAGAAGTGACATTCACGGCCCGGGCATGCTGCTGTTCCCCTCGTCAGGCCGTGGTCTTTTCGCCTGGCGGTAGCCCTCTTCTGTGAGGAACCCGGAATTTTGCTTGAAGAGGCGGATGATGGCGTCAACATCAAAGAAATGACGGCCGTGATGCTCAATGAAGCAATCAGCCATGAGGCCTGCCGCTTGTTCCGAAAAACACTTGCATCTGTCCGCCGTTTCCTCCTTAAGCGCGACATTCTTGCTCCGCTCCGCTTGAAGGGCGGCATCTCCCGTGGCCCGGAGTCCTTTGGCCTCCTCCAACTCTTTCCTCACGACTCCCAAACTGTTTTCCACACATTGACGCTCCTCAACACTCTTCCGCAGCTCCTCTTGAGCCTCATGAAGTTCCCTTTGGTACTTGCTAATTTCTTCCGAGAGCTGATGGTTAGTGTTGCGCCATTCCTGGGAGGAGGATTGGAGAGAGCTCATTCGTCTCATCATATTTGTAGACCAGTAATGGAAACCTTGAAAGCTAGAGAACAGATGAGTCCTTATCTGCTGCAATTGTTCACCCTCGGTAACGGAGAGGAAGCCTCGCTCTTCCTCCTCAACTGACAGCAGATGTCCTACCAGTAAGGCGGATGTCGCTAGGGAGCTGTCGCCTCCTAACGCTGGAAACCCGCGCTGGCGAATGTTGCTTAAATCAGCTTGATGGGTGGCAGCTCCGCTAGAGAGTATAGTGCTTAACTCAGCCACCATGCGCGGGGTTTCTATTGGGGGAAGAGAGGGACAGATTGTCTGAGCAGCAGTGGGGACGAAGAAGACATCCGGAGGAGGAGATGATGCGGCAAAAGAGGAATGAACGGGAACGATTGGACGGCCCAACGTCAATATTGAAGCCGCTGGTCATTAAGTTTGGAAAGTGCTCCTCTGCAAGAACCTCCAGAAAGTCCAAGGGATTGCCTGGAGGAGGAGATGATGCGGTAAAAGAGGAATGAAGCGGCGCAGAGGTAGCCCCGCTCCCTGCCGGGCCAGAGCCTTGGTCACCTGCCAAGGGACCGGTATTGGCAATGCCATCCTGCCTACCCTGACTAGCGACTGAGTTGTCCGCTGAAGGAACGTCTTCATTAAGACGGGGACGCTTGGGGTCAAGAACGCTCGACAAATCCATACCGTCGCGCGAAGGAGTGGCGGAAGAGGCAACAGCAGCGGTATCCTACGCGGAAAAGACAAAGGGGAATTAAGAAACAAATAAAAATACATGGAGAAGGAAAAATTTTATAAAAACCACTTGAGCAGGAGGACGTGTAGGAGCGATAACGCGAAGGCGGAGAGTCATTTTCCTTTTTCTAGCAAGAGGAGGATGAGAAGGCGACGCTTGTGTAGGAGCAACGCCGGGGGGAGAAATTGGAACAGTGGTCGATGTGGCAGTAGCCTCCGCTTGGGGAAGAGAGGAAGACTCAGGCATAGAAGTGGACGTTCGCGTGGTATCAGTAGTGGCGCCGGCCGAGGTGGCAGAAAGAGCCCTTTTTTCTCTCTTCTGCTGAGCCCTCTTCTCTCTTTTCTTGATACAATCAGGCTTCCACCCGGCGGGAGGATCTGTAGAAATAAGAAAAGAATGTTAGAGTTAGTATTGACATGGAACAACGATCAGAGGTGTGAAGCTCACTTTGAATGCAATCCTGGATGTTGCCTCTGCACGCGAGTTCGCGAGTGCGAACACCAGGGATCTCAGGTAGATTGAGTAGTTTGTTCAGCCAGTCTTGGTCAGCTGGCCCTAACTCCGGCCTGCCACCCCAGGCAGCATTTCTGATGGCAAGATTAAAACCGGTCCGCCACAAAGGCTGGGGCAGATTGATGATGAAGAATCCCTTTTTCCAAGCATCAATGGAAGATTCAAGGAATAACAGCTTCCAGGTAAAAGGGTTTAAAGCTTCAACATCATAGCGGGGCGATATCGCTATGATGCCGTTATTATGATGGTACAATTGAAAGAGGGAGCGGAGCAACAACAAGGAAGGAGATTCATTCCCTATATGTCTACAGAGGGCTATAAAAGTATAAATGCCACAGTAGGCGTTGGGACTCAGTTGGGCAGCGTTTAAATCAAATTCAGAGAGTAATTCAGCAATCAAAGGATCCAGAGGCAGCCGAAAACCATAATGGAATATCTTGGCATAAAGAACCCTACAGTTGCCTGGTAATTCGCTATTAAGACGAAGGGATTTCGGGGCAACTTCAGTAGAGTACCCCTCCAACTGGTCCACGGTGGCATTATAGCTCCGCAGGCGCCGTCGAAGGACGGCGGTGGAAGTAATGGTGGAAACAGTGGTATTAACATCCCCCTCCCCAGCGGGGCGAGAATAACAATGATTAGGAGCCATGAGCAAGGTAAAGAGAAGAATAGAAAGGAAGGTACCTGTGGTAAGAAGAAGATTGAAGCACCCAGGCGGTGGCGGATTGTAGGAGGAAGAAGAGGAATTATTTTCCTTCTTTTTCGTTTCTTTAATAGAGAAAGGTAACAAAAGATCAGAAGAAACACGTGGGGTTTTTATATATAAACCCTAGGAACTAAAGGGGACGACGGGTCAAGCGATCGTGGCGTATGACGTGTCAAGGGCAGTGAAGCGTGGGAAACGGGTACAACTCTTGAGGAGCAAAAAGACATGTTCAGTCCGCTAGTCCCATTAGCGCTCCCCTTTGATGACACGTGGGCTCAGAGCATCATGACTGTCTTCTCCGTATCGAACAAAGAGAGTCAGAGCATTAAATGCTCTGAAAAGGGCGCAGTCAAACCCGGTGGAAAGGAGCGGCAAGCCGTAATGGCACGGCATGCAAAAGGCAAAAGTGCGAGAAAAAGTAATGAAGCGGCATATGATAAAGAGCGACATCGTCCAAAAACACACATTATTTGGTCAAGGTTGTAAGGTTTGGTAATTATTACAAGCAAAGAGGCGACGACAAAGTCCAAATGGAAAAATAATACAGCAAGGGCGTAAGTAGAGAAGCGATGCCCCTAATCAAGCGGCATCAAATAGGCTCCCCCCAGGCGCGGACTTGTCACTCCTCTTCGGAGGACAGGAAACCCTCTTAGTTCTCATTAATCTCTTTCATCCTCGCGGAGGCATACCTGGCGATCTCGGCAGGATCTGCGGCCCTACTGCGGTGATGATCTGTCACCCTGGCGACAAAGGCCTGTTCAGTCTTCTTTTTCCACCATGCCACTTTCTTGAAAGCTTTCGATAGGTCGGCATCGCGGGATGATACCTCCTCAAGAAGGAATGAGTTCTTCTTTCTCTCAGCCACCAGTTCAGCCTCCAAAGCTTCGACCTGGGCTTTTCCTTTAGATCTTTCTCTAGAAAGGTCAGCGCGGCACTCGCGCAGTTCGGCCTGAGCGCGCTTGTGGAGTCGCGACAACTCCTCTACCTTTGCTAGCGCACTAGAGTTTTGAGATTGTGTACCATGGGCCTTGATGAAGTAATGAAGTTGTCGAAAGGCAGCAAGGCAGTTGTTCATGACGCGCATGTACTGAACCTCGGGAGGAAGTTACAGCAGCCTACTTTCCTCCTCGGAGGCGCGAAACATTTCACAAGCCAAGATAGCCGTGGGCTGATCTTGCGATAAGGGGTCTGATATACCCAGGGCACGGAACTCGTCAGTCCCAAACTTTGACAGATTTAGTCGGTGAGAAGGGGCCCTTTGAGGCCCGTCACGGGAAAGATCAGCAACAAAGGAAGGGGCGGAGATACCGCCAGAGCCCCCAACGTCTCGAATTGAAGTAATGAACAACGGACAAGGGGACTTGGGAGGAGAGTGAGAAGAGCCAAGTCTACTGGGACGGAGGAAGGCACCTCAGGAATACAGCGGCCAATGGGCGAGTGTGGAGGCTCCATGACAGGAGTGGAGTCTGCAGCGGACGATGGCATCGTCCCGGCGGTAGAGGTTTTATCGGGAGTGACCAATCCCAGAGGCGAGGAAGCACCACCCAGAGAAGTCGCGCCCTCCTTTGTCGTGCCAGGAGAAATGGTAGTCTCAGAAGTGACGGTATTTGCGGTATTGGCAGGGGGAGATTGAGTCGCCATCCTCGTCACCTGAGCTTCGCTTGCTTCCCTTAGCTTCTTCCATTGAGCTGAGGAAGCCGGGCGGAGGCTCAACTCTGTGTCCATGTCCTCCATGTCCTCAACTCCGTAGGAGAAAATCTTTATCTCAGTCACTGGCAAACCAGACCCGGACCTCTTCTTCCAACTGGGTAACTAGTTCTCTACGAAGCGGGAAGTGCGGAGAGAGGAACCGCTTTCCCTGGGCATGCGGTGATCAGTTCGAGCCCCAGCGGAAGTAGAAGGAGCAGTTGTTGAAGGGGTGACAACCTTGTGAGGAGCGTCACCCTCAGAGAGCGGACGAGCGACAGTTTCCCCTACGAAAAAGTAATGTTAGTAAGCAAGGGGGAAGCAAGGCAGCGACGAAGCTCAAAAGCTCACCTATGGCACACTCAGTTAAAGGCCTGTACAAGGCAAAGTTTTGGATATGGAAAGAGGACTCCATCTCCAGCAAGGTGTTGGCCTGATCCAACTCTTCCCTAGACAGAGGCGCTGGCCTCGCCCAATCAACCACCTCCAGGTTGAAATCAGGACGCCACAGGCGAGAGGGTAATTCGACGACGAAGAAACCGCTCTTCCAGTTATCGACGCTCCCCTCAAATTCTTGAAATTTCTGCCAAAAAGGCCTCACTAGAGCGTCATCCCATCTTGGAATAATATTAATGAAGCCGTCGCAAAAAACCAGAGTCAAGAACTTGCGGAATAAAGAGACAGAGGGAGCAAGAATATCTTTCAATTCGCAGGCACGAAGAAAGGCGTAGATGCAGCTCCATGAGGGAGGGGTAATCTGCGCAGGGTTAAGCCCGTGCTCGCGCAGCACACGCTCTAGCGTGTCATGAACTGGGAGGCGGAACCCGTATTGAAACATCTTAAAATAAAGAATCCTATGAGTTTTCCAGAGCCGGCTATGAAGCCTCATGGTGTCAGAAGGAATAGTGGGGTGATAGCCGCAGGGGAAGGTAATATTATTGCTTTCCAGTTCAAGACGTAAGACAGTGGGGCAAGTAAAGATGCTAGGAGTATTTTCAAGCTCGGGGTATCGAGAAATTGGCCTAGCGGTAGTTAAAGAACTAGATTGAGATCTCGTGCGAGGCATGATAGATAAAGCAGCAAAGGAAAATCAAAAGCAAGATCGAGCAGAATACCTTGAGAGAGAGAAGGCTGAAATTGATAAGTGAATCGCCTAGATGCGAACGAGTGAATTTCCTCGGAGCGAGCGAAAAATGAAGAGAGTTCTGAAGTATAAAAAGGAGCAAAAAGGTACAAGGAAGAAACGTGCTTCCTTTTAAAAGAGACGGTGGAAGAGTCAGACAGAAGGGCAACCTATTATAGCAAGACACGTATGAGGCAAACAGGGCACGTGGGAAGACCCTGACAGAGACTTAAAGTCAAGCGCTCGCCGCGAATTTCGCAAAAGAAAGGCCCTCTAATTACAAGAAACCCCAGAAAAGGATCCTATGAAGCGGTAATCGGCTTGTCCAGCGGCGATTAACCCATAAGAGCGACGATATACTAAAAGCAAAAAAGAAAAAGGCAAGCGGCATTTTACTTCACAACATTTTTATTTATTAAAAAGAAAGCCAGCGGCATCTACAACAAGTGCGGCGTTGTCAATCTTCGTCCATCCAGTCAACCTCAAAGACATAATCATAGTCCTCCGGAGGCGATGGCGACTCGTTATTATAGAAAGGGAAGGGCTCGTCCATCCTGAAAGGCCTTTTTCCAAGCCTAGTTACAGGACATGTCGTGGGGGCAGTGTCCTCCTTCGAGATGGCATGGGAGCGTTCTTCCGGGGTTGGGGCAACCAGTTCCGGAGCGGCATCTGGCACAGAAATTTTATCCTTGGGAAAAGGACAAGGAGCGGACGGAGACGCTTCATCTTTTTGCCGCAGCGAAAGGTAGTGAGGCTCAAAGTCAGCAAAGAAGGATTCGAAAGATCGTTTCTTTATTTTCTTCAATCTCTTGTGACCCCGGCGTTTCACGGAATGTCTGGCAGGCCTCCAGGGAGGCGTTGGCGGAGGATTGTTAGAGTCGGGAGAAGTCGGAGGGGTCGGAGGAGAATCGTGGGCGGCAACATACAAAAAATGGGAGTCAGCCATGGAAATGTCAGTAAGAGTGAGAAGCAAGAAGGAAAAAGATGAACGAAAAGGAAAGAAAGAGCCCCCTTATATAGCCAAGATGAGGAAGCGTGCCTGCCTCTCCGCGTATTATCGAGGAAATTTAATGCTATCAAGGGTAGCGTCTGTTGGGAGGAAAGATCTGACTCCGCAACTGTTAAAAATCTACACCAACCAGGAGGCACCGAAATCGTCGTCCAATCCGTTGGCTCTAAAAAAGCGGCGCGAAATATA
Source organism: Viola odorata (assembly GCA_963691705.1). NCBI lineage: Eukaryota > Viridiplantae > Streptophyta > Magnoliopsida > Malpighiales > Violaceae > Viola > Viola odorata. Next base: position 14,320,677 of record OY829543.1, read on the forward strand.
TTCTGAACGGACGTGGCGTGAAAGAATTATCATTATGAGTCAGATGGGCAAATAAAGACAGGGGATCCCAGGGGACATCAAGCCCGCAATTAGTAAAAATAGAAGCGGTTTTCTAAGAAAGACGAAATGAGAAAAAAGAAAAACATTGATAGCGCGGCAAGCGAACAAGGAAAGGCATATTTATTTACTTAAAGGGCCTAATAGCCCGAGATTACAAAAGGCCTAGTGGCCCGAAGTTACAAAAGATGACGTAGAGGACCGCAGAAAGACACGCCAGGAGGACCCCCGTCGCAGGTCAAGCATTCGACCCAGCATCATCATCGTCCCATTCCAGGAAAGGAATTTGCCTAAGGGCGTCCGCCAGGGTCGTCAGTTCAGAAGACTAGGCCCTCATGCTCTTCAGGCAGCATCCCAGTAAATCCTTCCTGTGCTGCAGCGTTGACATCAGTAGCTGGATTTGAGAAACAGCCACCGACAGCTTCACCGCTTTCTCCACGGGACTGAAATCCTCCATGGTGATAGCGGCCTGTCTAGCTTGCAGGGGAGTTAGCATCCCCTGCAACTCTAGCATATCCTCCGAGGTCTTGATGCTCAGCGAACCCAGGAAATCAGTATCGGCTTGAGTTAGGTTCCTCAGGGCATGGGTTTTGGAGAGCAGAAAGTTTTTGGTGACTTCGTCCATAAGGAAAAGAGAGATGAGGAAATTCGAAGAGAGAGGTGAAAAAGTTGTGAGAGTTATGAAGCAAGTGCAAAATGAAAGGCTTATTTCGAAGATATACCTTTATCGATCGTCGAGCCCACATTGGGGAAGAAACCTCTGAAGGGGCAAGACCGGAGATGCTGTGATAGCCCTTGGTAAACACTCGGGCTAGTTTTCGTTTGGGCATATATGATAACTATCGATGCCACAGAGGCGGCATCTCCACTACCCCGACGGGTGACTCGGACAGCCTACTGTACCTGTCGCGGGAGACGAGATCCTGTTCTTGCCGCCCCTAGCCTGGCGGCTAACCCTGGGATGGTCGACATCAGCGGGGGGGGGGGGGGGGGGGGGGCTCTCATGCGACATCTGCACGGCGGCATCCCATCCCAGGTCATCCCTGATGTCACTCCGCATGACGTCATCCCGCGTGACGTCACTCTATGGCACTCCAGCGACACATATCACTCCAACGACATCTACCAGGAACTATTCCTACCCCTGTCGGTACACTCTTCCCTTTGTCTATAAATACCCTCACCTTTTCAGACAAGAGGGTAAGCTTAAGATAGCGTACTGAACCCCTGCAACTTTTACTACTCACACTGACTTTGGCATCGGAGTGTTTACGCCGGAGACCCCCTCTGGCGCATTGCAGGTGACGAAGGCCCCCCAGTACAGTGTTCCCGACCGCCCCAGATCAAGCCAATCCTGCTCAGTACCCCTCGGACTCTTATCAATTGTAACTAAAGGAGACGATGGAGTAAAAAGGACTACAAGAATTTAGAATGGATGGATGGTCTGCCTAGACTACCGCAGACTTAACCAAGTCACGAGGAAAGACCACTTCCCATTACCATTCATTGACCAAATGATAGAAAGACTGGCTGGGAAGTCCCATTACTGTTTCTTGGATGGTTATTCGGGATTTCATCAAATCCCAGTGGCATTAGAAGACCAAGAGAAGAAGACATTCACATTTCCCTTCGGAACCTTTGCATATAAAAGAATGTCATTCGGATTGTGCAATGCACCGGCCACCTTTCAAAGGTGTATGGTTAGTATCTTTTCAGAATATGTGGAAAACGGTATAGAAGTGTTTATGGATGACTTCACCATCTACGGTAATAATTTTGATGAATGCTTAACCAATCTAAACAATGTTTTGAAAAGATGCGCGACAACTAATCTTGTTCTTAACTATGAAAAATGCCATTTCATGGTAAAAGAAGGTATTGTCTTAGGCCATATAGTTTCTAAGAAAGGCATAGAGGTTGACTAGGCCAAGATTGATGTTATTAAAAGCTTGCCTTACCCCTCTTGCGTGCGTGAGGTTAGGAGTTTTCTTGGCCACGCAGGATTTTATCGCAGGTTTATCAAAGATTTCTTGAAGATAGCGGAACCAATGTGCAAACTTTTGCAGAAGGAAATAAACTTCGATTTTGATGAAACTTACCAAGTGGCGTTTGATAAAATCAAGGAGAAACTTACTACAGCTCCAATCATGCAGGCACCAGACTGGAATCTTCCATATGAGTTGATGTGTGATGCTAGTAACTCAGCCGTAGGTGCGGTTCCAGGGCAGAGTAATGGTAGAGATCCACACGTGATCTACTATGCCTCTAAGATGCTTGACGATGCGCAAAAGAACTACACCACAATGGAGAAGGAATTGTTCGCAATAATCTTCGCTTTGGACAAATTCAGATCGTATTTGTTGGGAACAAAAGTCATAGTCTTTTCTGACCATGCGGCCTTAAGATACCTCTTGACAAAAGCGGAATCTAAGCCAAGACTGATCCGCTGGGTTTTGCTTTTGCAGGAACATAATTTGGAGATTAAGGACAAGGCGGGAAAGAAAAACTTAGTGGCGGACCACCTGAGCAGGTGCTTTGTGAAAGACAAATCAGAACCGATCGGAGACGATTTTCTAGATGAACACCTATTTGCTGTCCAAGCGGTAAGACCTTGGTTCGCTGATCTTGTCAACTTCTTAGCTACGGGTAAGCATCATGGAGACTTAACGGCTCAAGAAAAGGTAAAGATTAAGCATGACAGTAAGTATTTCGTTTGGGATGACTCGTACCTTTGGAAAATTGGATCTGATCAATTGATTAGGAGGTGTATTCCTGAAAGTGAAATTCCCTCGGTCTTGAGATTTAGTCATTCTTATGCATGTGGTGGACATTTTGGAGCTAAGAGGACGACCTTAAAAGTCCTTGAGTCAGGATTTTATTGGCCAACTCTATTTCATGATAGCTATAGATTTTGTAAGACATGCCCTGAATGCCAAAAGATAGGAAACATAAGTGCTAAAAATCAAATGCCCATGAATGTTATACTAAATTGCGAAATTTTTGATTTATGAGGTATTGATTTTATGGGACCGTTTCCTATGGCTAATGGGAAACAATATATATTGCTTGCTGTGGATTACGTGTCCAAGTGGATAGAAGCGAAAGCAACTAGGACCAATGATGCTAAAACTGTTGTTTCATTTTTTAAAACTAACATTTTGAACAGGTTTGGTGTGCCTAGGGGAATCATTAGCGACCGTGGAACACATTTTTGCAATAGGATTATTGTTTCAATTTTCAGGAAATATGGTGTGACACACAGAGTTTCCACTGCCTATCATCCTTAGTCAAATGGCCAAGCGGAGGTGTCAAACAGGGAGGTCAAATCGATCTTAGCTAAGACAGTTGGCCTAGATCGGCGAGACTAGAGCCAAAGGTTGGATGATGCATTGTGGGCATACAAGACCGCCTATAAAACTCCCATTGGAATGACTCTGTACAAATTGGTGTATGGAAAGACGTGTCACCTGCCTGTAGGTATGCAACATAGAGCTTATTGGGCAATCTAGAAATGCAATCTAAGCTACGACCAAGCAGGCGAGGAAAGAAAGCTCAAAATCCATGAGATGGAAGAACTGAGAAATCAAGCATATGATAATCAGTTCTTAGCTAAGATCAGGATGAAAATATATCACGATAAGAGAATTGTTGAGAAAAACCTCTAAATTGGTGGGAAGGTTCTTCTATACAATTCACGATTCAAGCTCTTTCCTGGTAAGCTTAAGACTAAATGGGAAGGCCCATATATTATCACTAACATCTACCCTCATGGTACAGTGGATATTAAGAATGAAAAAATAGGTATTGAGTTCAAGGTCAACGGACAAAGACTCAAACCGTTCCTGGAGGGATTTCCAACCTATGAAGAAAGTCAGGAGGTTGAAGTCCCACCTGAGATTTAGAAGAAAAAAATCAGAAGAAGAGTCATGCTTAGGACTAAAACTAGGGCGCTACATGGGAGGCAACCCATGCTTTTTATGTTTTTAACAAAATAAATTGATTGTTCAAAATAATCCGGAACCACTTATATACGTTTTTTTCTGGCAGGGAATTTCAGGATATCTTGTGAAAATTTCTGGAGAGTTAGCAAGGAATTAAGTGTGGTGAGGGATCTTGGCTAAGTCTTTTTATCTAGGCTGCTTTTTATTCGGCCAAGAATTGAGTGACACGCGGATAAAAAGGGGAAGAAGAACAGATTGCGTGTGAGAAGAAGGAGAAAAAGTAGGAGCAACGGTCATATTTTGAATTTTGATTCGGAATTAACTTTTCAGATTTTAATTAATGATATTTTTGAAGAGTTAGACTCCCTACCTCCCACTAACACCAAAATCACTCAAATCTCTAAAATCTCTCTCTCACCCGATTATCTCTTAAACCATCCTCACTTAAATCGCTCCACTCTCCTACTTCCAACCCACGATCTTTCGGCTTTAAACATGGGAAAATCTTCAAAGAAATCTTCAAAGAAACCCTCAAAGAAATCAGCAACACCAAAATCTACCCCGATTAGGCAAGAATCTCCCATGCCTTCGCGATCTCCCTCTCTCTCAAATCCAGAACAAGATCTCCCTCAAAATCTCAGCGAGGTGCTTAGCATAGCGAGGACAATCATGTCCATCGATGCGACACCCTCTGGTACACAAAAGTAAGGACTTTCCACTCCTCCACCAGTTTCCACCACTGAATCCTCTCAAATCTCCCTCCAGGCCAAGAAGAAGATTGATCTCCCCAAAGAGCCGATAACCCAATCTAGGGTTAGCCAACCTGGTGATTCAGAGGTAGAGGTACTTTCGGATACTGAATCCAATGAGAAACCCTCTGCTAGAGCTAAGAAAGCAGCTCGCAAGCAGGCTGGGAGGAAAGGAGCTGACACCGAACCAAAGTGTGAAGAAGGTTCGGCGAAGGAGAAAAGAGCAGCCAAGAGGAAGTTAGAAGCGAGCAGTGAATCAGCCCCAGCCAAGAGGACTCGATCCGCGGCTGCGAAAGGAAAAAGAAAGGTTGAGGAAGCTGAGCAGGAAGATGACTCAGGCACTGAAGCGGCTGCAGTCTTGGCCAAGCCTGCGGCCAAGACTGCCAAGGTATTCATTCCCCCATTTAACTCGCTTAATGGATGTTTGAGGCTTGATACTCCTGAGCTTAGGGTAATACTGAATGAGAAGCATGCATGCGAGATTACTCAATTTGTTGTTCTTGATTTCTCTTTTCTTGATGCCTTGGGTGTGGGTAATAGAACTAGGCAGTAGATAACCAATCTAGGGTGGGATTGTTTTATGTACCTTAATTTGCCTACCTATGCTGAATTGTGCTTGGAATTTCATGCCTCTTTCTGGTTGGATCAGGACAAATTATATGCCAATGGTAGAGCCAATCCTGATCTTGGAGCGTCTGATGTTGTGAATTTTAGGTTGCTTGATATGTGGTCTCATTTATCCATTGATGAATTCAATCTCTTACTTGGGTTTGTGACTGAGGAGGGACTAAATTCTGATGAGTATAAGAATGCCCTTACTGATTATCCCCATGATTGGGATAAATCAGCAACTTATGGGGAATTGATTGGTGACCCTAATGGAAATCTGGATAAAAATGCCAAAGCCCACCAGATTCGAGATCCTACCTTGAGGATGCTCCAAAGGATCTTGTCTATTAACCTTTCGGGCAAAACTATTGTTTCTGGCAACATCTCTAAGTTAGAAGTTTTTCTGCTTTGGTGTATGCTTCATAAAAGGAAGGTTAATTTGGGTTATTGGATTGTTAGGCAGATAAAGGCATATGACTCTCTCCCTAAGCTGATCCTAGGAATTCTCATTTCCCATATTACTGCTACTGCTAGGGGTATTGATTTATCCACTTTGAATATGCATAAATCCTGTGCCATTAAGATCATGGATCTTAAGACTTTTGACCAAATGGGTTATTTCCACGAGGAAAAAGGCTATCTCTGTTTTAATACAGGTTTTACGCAAGTAGCAGATCACCTCTATGGGAAGAGGATCAATGGGAACTTCAAGATTCAGCCAATCCAACTAGACGGTGCAGACGAAGAGCCCAATCTTGGGCAAGATGACGGGCAGTTTCCAAACAAATTTGGCATGGATCCAGACCATCCAAGGCTACCCGAGTGGCCTAACACCCTTATGCAGGTCATCAATGACCAGATCCTATTCTTCACCACCAACCAGAAGCTGTTCCATGAACAACAAGACAACGCTAAAAAGTAGATGCAGCAGATCATAGATCAGCAACAGGCACTGTTTATGAGCATTGAGAGGAACCAGCAGGAGAGGTTAGATAAGTTTTTGGAGCTGCAGGATATCAAGTTCCAATAGATCCAGGCTGTTGCGCGCATAAGAAACTTAGTGGAAAGCAACTTCAGCAGTAGCAGCAATGATTCCTCTGATGAAGACGATGATGCAGCACCATCCGTGCAAGATGCCCAACAACCACCTCCACCTCCCACATCACAGTAAATGCCCCAGGTCGTGTCTTTCTTTGTTCCCTTTTTACTTTTTTTATGAGTCTTTTTACTCTCATTTACACACTGAGGACAGTGTGTTCTCTAAGTGTGGTGAGGGGTGTTTCTAGGAATTTTGTCTGTATATACATGTTTGTGATGTGTTTTTGTGTGATTTTCTCTGATCGCATAAATTTTTTTGTGAATCTAGGCTAAGATAGTTGGCCTAGATTGTCTAGACAAGTCTGATGCATGATTCTTTCGTGTCTTATTGTGTGTTTTTAGGAATGTGTGCTATGTGTTTTGATTGAGTGTTAGCAAAAATTTGGACAATGCCTAAAAGCCTTCCCCTTAGTGTCTTAACCTTGATCTTTAGCATCCTTCACCTTGTGACCCCATAACATATGAGCAAGGCCTGTTCAACGCCTAAAACATCCTTATTGTACATGATCATAGGGTCTAGCATTACGTAACAGACTTGACACATAGGTAGGCTTTCACCAAATATACTTAATATCCCTCTAAGGAAAACTGCTAAGTGGATAATGGAGTTTGATGCCTTGTAATTACGCTGAAATTGCTCTTACAAAGAGAACTACTTTTATGCCTAGTAAATTGCATACTCTGAAAAAAAAAAAAATATATGATTAAAATGTCTTGATATTTCTGCCTCACTAAGCAAAAATACTCAAGAAACTTCAGCTAGAGCAATGAAAAAAAATATGTATGCAAATGTCTTGGTATTCCTGCCTCACTAAGCAGAAATACTCAAGAAACTTTTTAGCAATTCTGGCATAGAAAAAAAATTAAACTTCAGGCAAGGTAATTGAACGATGATGTTGAGCAGTAGAACTAGGGGGAGAAAATCCAAGTCGGTGAATGTCTTGTCTTGTTGAGTATGTTGTGGAATGCGAAGATGTTATGCTTATGTGGAATTCGGATGTTTGGGGTGTTGAATAGGCCGTGTTCATAAGGGTTAGGATCCATTCAGAAGTATGCTGACTGTCACAGGTTTGAAGGTGTAAGGAGACTGGTTGAAGGTTGTCTGTCCAGAAATTTACCACTGTGTGTTTTCTTCTTTTGAGTCTGTTTTTTCCTTTCTTAGTTAGGACTCCAGTATGCTTGGGGGCAAGCATTGTTCAAGTGTGGTGAGGTTTGATTGACGCTAAATTCCATGTGTTTCTACCTCTTTAAACTACTCTGTTTATGGTAAAAACAATATCTTTCACGTCAATTTAATGTCTTTTGAAAGAAGTCTTGGGCTAGATAAGATTTGGAGGAAACGGACGCCTTGAGCGATAATGCGGCAATCTTGGCCGCAGGCTTGGCCAAGATTGCAGAGATAGAGGCGTGCTGCTCATGGATTCATGAAGGATGCGCTTGGATAGAGCAACCAGCTGGCGATTGCGTCCATTTGAATGATTCCCGGATGTAATCTTTTTGAACAAGAAACAAATCTATCTAGATAATTGTTTTATTTTATTTCCCGTTTCAAATTAAAACAATTGGGATTCTTATCCCTATCTTTTAGATATTTTGAAGTTTAGGATTTGGAAAGAAACGTGATTGGTGGGGACGCTAACCTTGTTAAAGGTTAGTGAAGGCTATCAATCACGACATTCTTCCATCTTCCTTTCTTCTGGTTATTGTAAACACTTGCTGTGATAATTCCTTTCGGAATATCGCATTTTAATCCTATTTCATGTTCTTCAATTATTTCTTTCTTTCTTTGATTACTATGTCTAGTAGCTAAACACCAAGTTCTTGGTAAGGGTTGGGTGAAGTACACTTGTTTGATTCATGAGACCGATCTATTCTTAATATCCTCTCATCGTAATTGATTCAAGGCCTGTTTTAACAAACCGATTCCAATCTTAACTAAGATCCGATCAATCTTAGGTAAGACGACGAATTTGCAGCCAGTCACGAAGGGGACGAGTGAAACTGGAGTGACATAAGTAGGCAGCTAGCTTCGCGGAGGTTAGTGGACTTGAAGCAATATAGGCCTAACCAGATTGACAACCTAGGGCTCCGAGTTGGGAGTAGCTTGGCCTAGACTCTGTCTTTCCCTATGCCATTGAGAAAACGCATGTGCCTCAAGCCAGCAACCAATTGGATAAACCCTTTAACCAGCAAGGTGTCCACTGGCTAGGATCACTTGGAAAAGAGTTCCTCCTAAGTGGTTTCAATAGGAGGAAAGTAGGATTGGAAAGGAGTTCCTCCCAATCTATAGTAGAGTTAGAGAAGGAGAAAATCTAAGGTCAATGATCAAATAGACAAGTAAAGTGCTCACGTATTCATCCTTACCAGGAATCTACCTCACATCAGTTCGCAACCAACCTCCATCTGCAATCTTAGCTAAGATCACCTTCTGCTTAAGATTGCTTTTATTTATTTTATTATTTCTTGCTTTGTTTACTTTAAATTGCAGGAACAAAACTCCCTCAACTCTAGTGACGAGGAAGTAGAGTCAAGACTACGAAACCCCAACAAGATCTCTGTGGACGAACCTCTTATCATGACCTACGAGTCCCTTGTGGACGAGTGATAAGTTGTATTCCTACCCCATTTCTATATCTTTTTAACAACTAAATTTGATGCCCTCGACACGCAATCAACCACATAAATTAACAAACTAATTATCTAAATCTATCCAAAAATTAACCAATTCCAGTTGGCCCTACTAACCAAACCTCCGGAGGTCCTACGACCAGAGCAAGGCAAAGAGGAGATGCCTAAAGAACCTTTTTCTCTATTAAACGAAGAACTGCCACCCCTAGAGGGAGATGGTTTCTATTGGCCTTCTAGCTTGCTTGACGAGGATTGACACGCGGGTCATACGCTTTGTAGATGTCGTATGGCTTTTATGTGAATAAGGAAATGTTTTCATATTTTTCTCTTTTCTCGCCATGCTCTCACGTTAACCTTACGATCGCAAGGTGGCTAACGCCGATCGGTTAACTATTTCTTCGATAGCGGACACCACGTAACCGTCTTTCTAACTTCCCGTGTTTAAGCGTCCCCTTTAGTGCTTCAAATGTAACTGCTTAGCCTTAAATTTTCTTTAGTGCTTTTCCACGTGTCATCTTCCGTTCCCCACGTGTTTCATTCTGATAGGTCGTTTGGCCCCCACTATAATGTTCAACCTTTTAAAAGGAAACAACTTCTTTCCTCTTACCCTTTTACTCACATTTCAGATTTTCCTTACTATCCTTCGCTCTCTCTTTTGCTCAAAGAATAACTTCTCAACTGCTCATTGGCTCGGTCGATCTATCTGCCATTTTCTTCTCTAAGGTACCTTATTTCATCTTCCTCAGAATTTTCTCTTGTTGTCTCTTTATTATGCACTGCACGAGGTCTCAAACAGGCTCTCGGGGGCCCTTAGATTCTGACATCGAGAATACTGTTAGTGTTTTCTCTTGCAAGACTATTCTGCGGCTCGAGTTAGAGAACCACGATATCTCCTTTCCTAGCAGTTACACCATTATCCTTCCAGATAGGAGCATGAGGCTTCACGACAGATTGTGGGGAACGCGTAGGATGTTGTATTTTAAGATGTTTTTTATAGCTTTTGTCTTCCTGTTCATACTTCAATAGAAAATATGTTCTGACGATATAAAATTAACCCAGCGTAGATAACTCCCCCATCGTGGTGCGGTATTTGTGCTTTTCTTCGCACTTGTGAGATGAAGAATATCTTTATTCCGTCTATCGATTTGCTTCACAAGTTCTTCAGCCTCGATTGTCACAACGGTTTGGTCCATATCACTCCGAGGTAGAATGACGCGTACGCCCAGTCATTCTGGCAGAATTTTTGAGAGTTTGAGGATGTCGTTGATGACTGAAAAAATGGTTTCTTCATTGTTGAGTTGCCCTCCCATTTTTATTGCTCGGGGTTTAACCAGGGCGTTATCAATATTGATTGGGTGAAACCGACAGTCTTGTCTAAGAAGGAATTGGCTCAAGCTGACGCCTTGTTAGAAATGGAGACGCCTTTCCACGTTCGAAACTTTGCTTTGTACAAGCCCCTGCCCGAGTGCGTCGTGGGTGAGTCTTTATATTCTAGCGTTATCATTCTTTTTTCTCATTTATTGATACGATTTTTTTACAGGAGACGCTGGCGGTTAACCTTCTGTAGGGGATGACGCTCCTCCAAGAGCTGTGCCACTTCCAACGATACCATCCTCTACATTTTCTAGGACCCTACTTTATCGGAGTGTCCCGTTAAAGAAAAGAAGGAGCGTTAGAGCAACTCCACAAAGGGAGCGTGGTATTTCCGCTCAAGCTTCGCGTGTTCTTGAAAATTGGTTACCGGGTCGGGGAGGAAGAGTAGATTCAGGCACATCTATAATCAAGACTGAGACAGTCGACAACGATACTGAGGAAATGGATTAAACTTAACGGGCTTCAGGACTAACGGGCTTCTCGTTCTGGGGGTGTCGGACCCCCTGTCAGGAGATCAGTTGACGGTGGCTTTGATAGGCGGGATGATGAGTCTTCCTGAGGATAAAGAAAAGTTCTTACAACTTTCTCCAGGCTCTCAGTATGCGCACGTTATGAATGACTCCCTGGCTATCTTCCGTAAACTGCATTACATCATCGAAGCTCATGGTAGCAAACTTTGAGATTTATCCGGCACAGTGGGTACTCAACAGGTGTAGCTTGACTGTGCGCTGAGCAAGGTGAGGAGGTTGACACGATTTCAAAATCAAACTCAGAAGGAACTGGATGATTGTCGCGTTAGCCTTGCAAGAGAGAGATCTAAAGGAAAGGCTAAAATTGAGGCCTTAGAGGCGGAGCTGGTAGCGAAAAAGAAGAAAACCTCTCTTCTTCACGAAGAGATATTAGGATGGGATGAGGATCTGGTCAAGGTCCCATTAAAGATAGATTGGTGGAAGAAGAAAACCATATGGGCCTTTAACACTGGATTCGCGGCCTATTATGGCAGTAGTACCTTTGATCCTGGTAAGATAGCCGATTATACTTCCGCAAGGATGAATGAAATTGAAGGGAGCAAAGAAGGTCTCCTTTCCCCAGAAGAGGAAGAAATAGGTGACGACAGCGATACCGAGACGCTCCCGTTATCAGACGACCCGGATGTTGTGGAAGACTCGGAGATTCCTACTTCTCCCGTTTAATTGCCTTCATTTTCACTTTTCCTTAACTTATTGAGATTTTGAACCGTTAGAGTGTTTGGTGTCATTTGCTTTATGGTAACGCATATTTGTCCGTGTAACGTTATCTTTCTTTCTCGTGGGTCTTGATTGATAGCGCCTTTGTCGCAAATCACGCTTGCTAGTGTCTGCTTGTTACCGCAGCGCTTTATTCCACGTTATCTCAATCCTTTCTCGATACCTTTTTGCCAGGGAGCGATCCCGATTTCCAGAGCATTAAATGTTGAAGATCCCCTCATTAATGTGATCGAGGAAGTCGTGATGATTAGGGTGTACGTGTCTCTCTTTTGGAGGCGTTGGAGCTGGCGCCTCCTAGAGAGTAGTGAAAAAACCAAAGTGTCTTCTCATTCCCAATGGTTACGTTCTTCGCGCATGTCGTTTCTCTCTTACGCATCGTTTGTCAGGTGTCGATTATCCTACAATCACTTTACTTAACCCCTTAGGGTTATAAAACATTCTTTATGCTCCTTTTTCTTCTTTTTATCTCTTCTTTCTCACAATACCATCTCAGAGGGCGGCTTGCATTTCTTCCCTCCTTTGTCTGGGCATTCCTGTATTTCTTTAAAAGGTACACTTGCTTTTCTCTTGCTTCTTTAATTTTTCAGCTATATTCGACTATGGCGAGAACTCGCCGTTCTAAACCTAAAGTTGTTGGGGAAGAAAAAATTGAAAGTATTCCTCCCTCTATTGAGTCTTTAGCTGTCCTTCAGCAGGAATTGGATAAATACCACGCCCATCTTCCCGATGACTGTTCAATTTAGGTTGCCCCTAATTCTCTTCACCTTAACAGCGAATTAACTGGCAACCGTAGGATTTTATATGCCAAAATATTTTATTATGGGTTTCAGTTTCCCCTTGATCCTTTAGTGGAACAATTATTTACCCAATTCGATCTGAACCCTGCCCAACTTAGTGCAAATGCGTATTGTGTTGTTTATGCCTTCATAAAGCTGTGTAGATTAAGAAATCGCTTCGCCATCTATTTTGTTGCTTTGCCCCCTTTTCTAATTGTATTCGCGAAGAGGGGTTATAGCAATAGCTCCTCTCCATGACGATGAGTACTTGAAACCTTTTACTTGGAAACTCACACACATCGAGTCTTCTATTTCTAGTTCGAAAAGTGAATTTTTCGTTGTTGATCTGCCTGGTCCTTGGTGGAGAACAAGTTTTAACCACGTTATCAAGGACGGAGCCTGGGGTAGGCGAGAGCCTCTTCCTCCACCGGAGCAAGGATGGTTGGAAAAATTGCTCCAATAGGACTTTAGTATCCACACTCGTAAATTGGCCTGCGAAATCGACCTCCAAGATTGTGTTGTTGGTGAGCACTTTGTCATTTTCTTTGTTGTTCTGGAAAATACTAACACCGACGTCCTCTTGTGATTATGCAGTCCCCCCCGCCTGGCTGGAAACCTGAGTGTATAAGAAGACGGGAAAAAAGGCTCAAAAGAAGAGGGAGAGAGAGGAAGTTGCTGCTGCCGTTAATCCTGCTCAAGCATCTTCTTCTCGAGTTCGCGTCAAGGGAAAAAAGAGGAGGAGGAGTGAAGTTGTCTGATGACGTGCTTGTCGAGGGCACGATCAAATAATTATAACTTATCACATGCAATAAAAAAAGGATTGAAGACAGTGGTAAGAGGTTCGATCCACAGAGAAAGGTGAAGACATACACTAGACAAAACCAGATATAAAGTAAAACAATAAAAGAAACAATGTGATTTGCCCTAGATCTCTACTTTCTGCGCTTAAGTCCTAACTTCCTCTGCTTCCCCCACACTTTGACTATTCTGCACGTCCTTCTGGATGTCTAGCCCTCGACACTACCCTCAACAATGGCTGTTTACCTGCCAAGGAAAAAGATCAAGAAAAATAAGCTCAAGCGGTCAGGAGAAAGGAAGAAAAGAGAGGGGTAGGTGAATGTCGAGGGCAAGATGATAAAAAGTGAGAGAAAAAGGGAGAAAAGAAAGAAAGAAAGAAATAAGATATTGATGCGAAGACTTTCGTCATTTTGTTGCTTTCCCAAGTCTAATGGTGCCAATACCCAGGGGTATCATGCAAGTCCAGCCAGTGCCTAAACCAACCGAAACTTTTGGAGTCACACTCCCCAACATGACTGGTTTCAGCTTTGAATCCTTTTCAATTGCAACTGTGTCTGCACCCTTCTCCTTCTCCTTAACTTGCTGGAGTTGTTTGAACGTCTCCATGAATGACCCATCGTTAACAAAAAAATTCGGCGGTGGCGGCGGAGGCCCTCCTTTGTCCATTGCCAAATAACCCAAATATGCTCACAGACAAATAATAGCAATCCACTGTTTCACATGTAAGCTTTCAAATCCATTTAGACTCACGCTCACAATCTACTTTTCATATTAGCTTCTAGTTCTTGAGCGGCGACAGCAACGACAGGAGTGAGGAGGCTGCGACGAGAGAGATGAGAGCGGCGACAGGAGCAAGCGACAGTGGCAACTTGTGCGGTGAGAGCGATGCAGCGACGAGAGCAAGACGGCGTGGCGATGAGAGCGAGGAGGCGGCGTCGTGGTGAGGACGGAGGCGATTTTCTAGGGTTTGTGAAAGGAAATTGGATTTGAGAAGAAATTAGATTGAATGAATGAACAGTCATGTTGTAGTGTTGTTTGTTGTGAAATGGAGTCGTTTTGACTCTTTTGAATATTTTTTTTTTTCAATTTTAATATACATGTAACATGATAAAGTATATTTAGAGCTTAAAAAGAAAAAAAATATTAATTTTTTCTATTTTTTTGGTTTTAAATAGTTATTATGGAGACAATACATTTTAGATAATAAGTATTAATAATATATATTAACTATATAAATGGCTATTAATAAGTATTAATAATACATATTAACAATTAACTATATAAATACCTATTATAATTTACAATAATATATTTTTGAACAATACTAAAAATATGATGATAAGATTATACATTATGATGATAACATATATAATTATATTTAGAGCTTAAAAGTAAAAATTATTAATCTTTTCTGTTTTTTGGTTTTAAATAGTTATTATGGAGACAATACATTTTAGATAATAAGTATTAATAACAATTATTAACTATATAAATGGCTATTAATAAGTATTAATAATACATATTAACAATTAACTATATAAATAGCTATTATAATTTACAATAATATATTTTTGAACAATACTAAAAATATGATGATAAGATTATACATTATGATGATAACATATATTTAGAGCTTAAAAGTAAAAATTATTAATCTTTTCTATTTTTTGGTTTTAAATAGTTATTATGGAGACAATACATTTTAGATAATAAGTATTAATAATATATATTAACTATATAAATGGCTATTAATAAGTATTAATAATACATATTAACAATTAACTATATAAATAGCTATTATAATTTACAATAATATATTTTTGAACAATACTAAAAATATGATGATAAGATTATGATGTATATACATTATGATGATAACATATATTTAGAGCTTAAAAGGAAAAATTATTAATTTTTTCTATTTTTTGGTTCTAAATAGTTATTATGGAGACAATATCTTTTAGATAATAAATATTAATAATATATATTAACTATATAAATGGCTATTAATAAGTATTAATAATACATATTAACAATTAACTATATAAATAGCTATTATAATTTACAATAATATATTTTTGAACAATACTAAAAATATGATGATAAGATTATACATTATGATGATAACATATATAATTATATTTAGAGCTTAAAAGTAAAAATTATTAATCTTTTCTGTTTTTTGGTTTTAAATAGTTATTATGGAGACAATACATTTTAGATAATAAGTATTAATAACAATTATTAACTATATAAATGCCTATTAATAAGTATTAATAATACATATTAACAATTAACTATATAAATAGCTATTATAATTTACAATAATATATTTTTGAACAATACTAAAAATATGATGATAAGATTATGATGTATATACATTATGATGATAACATATATTTAGAGCTTAAAAGGAAAAATTATTAATTTTTTCTATTTTTTGGTTCTAAATAGTTATTATGGAGACAATATCTTTTAGATAATAAATATTAATAATATATATTAACTATATAAATAGTTATTAATAAGTATTAATAATACATATTAACAATTAACTATATAAATAGCTATTATAATTTACAATAATATATTTGTGAACAATACTAACAATAAGATGATAAGATTATTATGGATATACATTATGATGATAACATATATTTAGAGCTTAGTTAAGTTTCAAAGTTTAAAAGAGAAAATGTCTTCTACTCATAATAATTCTTATATAACTTCCTTAATAATTTTTTCTATTTAAAATAAAAAAATAAAAGGGGAAAAATGAAAACTTTTAATTAAATTTAAAAGAAAAAATGAGGTATTTTAATTAAGTTTTGGAGGAAAAAATAAAGGTAAGAAGTTAAGTTTATAAAGAAAAAAAGAAATTGCAAGCTTGGGGATTTGAACCTCTCCCATTTAAGGTAATGGGTAAAAGTTTAGCCATTAAACCAAATTTATACTGTAATATTAATGTGCATATATATATAAATAAATATATATAAATAAAAACCGGTTCTATCGGTTTTACGGTTCGGTTCGGATTTTTCAGCCTAGGAGAACCGGGCCGAACCGGTTTGGTCCGGTCCGGTCCGGTTCGGTTCAATTTTTCAAAAAAAAAAAAAACGGACCGAACCGGACCAAACCGGCGGTTCCGGTTCGAGCCAGTTTTTGTTCACCCCTAGCTATTCCACTATCTCTAGTATTTATGCCCTGGGTAAGATGAAAGAAGGAAGGTCTGAGTCATGTACTCGTCCCTTAAGGGGATCTCCCTATCGCTGCGCTGAGGAATCACCAGACTTTCCCTTTAAGGAGTTACCTCTTCTCCGGTTAGAGGTCCTGGGAATGTGATCCTTTCGCTGAGTGTAATCGTCGATGAACCGATCTTCAGAAGTAGCCGGAATAGGAGCGTTATGGACTGGAGGTATGGCCGGCGGTATGTTCCAAATCATGTCCCTATTCTCTTCCTCTTCCATCCTCGCATAGTTGTGGGCTTTCAGCCTTAACGCATCTAAGGTTGCTGGCGGGTCAACCATTAAAGCATATCTGAGCTTTCCATAACAACAGTTTCGCTTTAAGGCTTTGATGGCAAAATCAACTGTTACACCTGGCGTTAGTGACATCTCAGTGTCGAAATAATGGAGGAAGCTCCTTAAGGATTCCTGAGGTTTTCTATGTAGGTCGAACAAGGCAGCAGCAGACTTCCTGATAGGGACTGCGGTACTGAATCGACTCCTGAATTTAGATTCTAACTGCGAGAAGTTGTCAATAGACCCACCCGGAAGACCTTCAAACCATAAGCGCGCGACCCCTGACAGGATCATTACAAATATCTGACACAAAGCAGCGTCATTATGGGTCTGAAACTGCACAAAGTCCTTCACTTTGTTAAGGTGGGAAATGGGATCTCGGGTAACGTCATAGGATTCTGAGGTGAGCTTCACATGTCTACTGACTCTGTGACGCCTTATGCACAGGCTAAAGGGGTGGCTAGAAGTATCATCAAGAATTTCACGTGCATGCCGAGGTGGGGATACCTCCAAATGATGCCTACGATCTCGCGGATCTCTAATATGATGTCGCCTAGGAGTCGGACTGCGACTCCTTGGTGAGCGAGTTCGATGTCTCCTGCTGCTGGATCTTTCACTCCCCCCAGAGGACATATCCCTATCATTTTCATTTCTCCTACCGTCCCAACGACCTCTGTCCTCGTCACGCCATTGTCGTTCCTCTCGGGGAATAGGAAGTAAGGGCACTTGTGGTACATATGGCTCCACTGTCCTGTGAGCAAATTGTACAAGGCTGACTGGCGCATTCAACACAGGCAACGTCGGAGGGGCGCTCGCCTGCAACGGGGACGACAACGGCCATTCCGCGACGATAGGTGGAGTAAAAACAAACTGGGATGGGACGCCTGATCCAGAAGCATTAGGCGTGAACCTAGCAGCCAATTCCGTTAACTGGTCCAACTGGGCACGAAGGGCTGAAATCGAGCTCGCGAAAGGGTTATTCGCGCTGTCTATCATGGATCCCCTTGATTGAGGAATAAAATGACTGGACCCTACTATTTGGGATAAAGGAGTATATGGTTGGGACATAAACATTCCCATTGTTTGTTCAGGGGAACGATCTGACGTTCCTGGAGGAATTTCTTGCACCGAGGTGGGAGCATCAGAAGTGGCGAAAGCGAAAAGTCACCTGCGGATATCAAATAGAAGGCTAGAGGACTGAGTCAACGGCGGATCTGAATCAGAAGTCATAATCTTCCAATTCCCAGAAGAACAGAGCTTGGCTATTAAGGATGCTCACTTAATTAGAACCAAAGCTCTCAATGAAAGCACCAATTTGATAAGATTTGATCTACTGTGGGAGCGGGGTAGAGATTACGGTTGTCTGGAATCGTTGTTGCGGCAGTCCGTCGTACCTGCAAATCGCCGGAGGGGGGGCTCCGGCGTAGACACTCCGATGCTTAAGTTAGTATGGTTGTGCAATTTGGCAGAGATTTTGGTAGAGAATTTTATCTTACCTGTGATCTAGAAATGAGTGGTATTTATAGCCAAAGGAAGGTCGTTACCCCCAGGGGTGGGCGTTATCGCGGGGAGATAACGCCCGGGATGACGTCAGCACACGTCAGCATGATAGGATATCGCGGGTGAGATATCACCCGTTAGAGGTTGTCGGGGCGGCCTGGGATAGGATAACACCGTGTGGGTCCCCCCCCCCGTTGATGTCGACCATCCCAAGATTCCTCAGCCTAACGTGGGCGGCAGCCGAGGTGTTGACGCTAGTCAAGGTCTACAGGGACCTGGCTTTAACTTGGGGTGAGAAGACAGATATACCCTTGGTGTTTCATCAATTGTTATCAATTTTATTTTCACAGCTTCGGTCTCACCCTCGCCTCTGAAGAAGTACATTCTAGGCATGATCGATATTTCCTTAGTCGATACTCTTAGAACCTATCGATCATACTACAATGTCACGTCTTCCCGCCAAACTCTCTTATCTTTTTATCTCTCCCACGCATGCTCACTCTTTTCATGCGGGTTGTTTCCTCTTTACTCGTATCTTTATCACTCTTTCTTTTCTCCAAACTCACTACGCTCATCAAAGCCTACTTCATAGGGTCAATGTTGCGTAGTCTTAGTTCTCATTCCAGCATCCAGTACTAGGTCCGCTTGTCCAACTTCCCATGGCACAAAGGTCTCTAACACATAGACGTGTCGTTCCTTTGAACCGACACCCTCGGCGCATAGGCGTGCCGTTCCACCGAACCGACATCCTTCGCACCAAAGTGAGTCGTTCCTTCGAACCGACACTCTTTTGCAAGGTATCACTTTGTCCTTCTCGGCCTGCGCCTTTGCACATTATATTGTATTCCACAGGGTCAGGCGCCTCTGCGCGTTATATTGTATCCATCTGGGTTAAGCGCCTCTGCGCATTGTATCGTATTCCTCAGGGCCAGGCGCCTCTACGCGTTATATCGTATCCATCTGGGTCAAGAGCCTTTGCGCATTATATTGTATTCCTCTAAGCCAAGCGCCTCTGAGCATTCTCACCCTCTCACCTAGCTCAGTTCGCCTGAGTCAGTGAGTCTACCCCAACGGATCAAGCGCCTCTGCGCCCCATAATTTCTCTTCCTTGCTCAAGTCTGTCTGAGCTGGAGAGTTTCATAATGCTTCATGCGTATTATGATCCTGCCCCACCGAGCCATGCGCCTCTACGCATTATAGTTCTGCCCCATTAGGTCATGTGTCACTACACATTACAACTTCTCTTACTGGTTTAAGTCTGTCTGAGTCAGCTGTTCTCAAGCAACTAATCAAATTTTTATTATTTTCATTTATTGTTTTGTATAGATGGTTTATGGCTTGTGCATTTCCTCCCTCACTTCAATCATCGATTCATCTTCACCGGTTGGCTCGCACATCCTTACATTCGTCAAGCACACAATGTAAGGCTCAAAACAAACTCTAAAGGAACACTTCCCCTTTTGACTTCTTATCCATTATTACTCGCTCAATTCCCACTGCCTGAATAAACCTTCCATATCATATGGTTGTTCTATTCAAACTCATACCCACATTATGTCCGACTTGATTCGTGCATTCTATTACCCATTCCATGGACTAGAAACACTGGTTATCTAGCACTAAAGACGTTAGCTACCCAATGTATGGACTAGAACTCTAGCTACCCATAACTATGGACTAGGGACTTTAGCTACCCAGAGTACGGACTAGGGACTCTAGCTACCCATCATATGCATTAATAGTCTCACTCCTGAATCTACACAATCGCTGGTACTTTCGTATCCCTGACTCGCCTCATGGTTCTCATTGTAGGATCCCACCTGTTCCTCGAGATTTTTAGGATGGCCTACCGACACATTACCACATCTGTTGTCTCACGCTTTCCCCTCCTCGATATTCTAGCAATATAAGTATGATTTCTCCTCAAAAGGTTCTTCATGCTTAAAACGTAGAATTCGTTTGTGGTTGGCACGACGAACATAGATCATTCTCCTCTCTATCTCGAAAGAACTCGCGTTGGGTCTCCTTGCCTGATCCCTATGTTATGCGTGTAATACAAAAGCCAACAACTGTTTTTCTCCTCATTACTCATCCTCATCCTTGTTTCCTCCGAAACCCAGCCACCGCATTCTCATCTAGAGGAGATGAGAACTTGGCCTCTAGGTTCTCACTCGTCTCTGTCATATCCACGCCTCACCCCTATTATTAGGCTAACATTTTACTAGCATCCCTACTTTCATAATTCCCGTCAACTCACAATCTCACGTCTCAACATCACAAAATGTTATCAACTTAGGCTCTTCGAACTCTAGCTCCTCGAGCTTTAGTTTCACAAACCTTTCGCTTCTCAAATCTCCGCTCCCAGTTTCCTTGTAAAGGAGTCCGAAATAAAGCTACCGGTGGCACCTGTGTCAATGAGGGCCTCTATGGAATAACATTCCACTTACACCGTCCCATACGCTTTCTCTTCGCCATCTCCTATCTGGCCAACTGATTCCTCTAGGTCAATGAAACTCTCTCTGAAAGGGTTCGCCCTCGATGGTCTCTTGGTTCTGACTTTATAGATCCTCGAGCAACCTGCAGCGCACTCAAGGCCACTTTTGTAGAGTCCTCAGCAACTTGTGGGAAACTTCACAGATAAAGCACGCAGTTAGTCCCTGAATAAAATAAAACAATCTGTCGGCCTTCGACATCTCCTTAATATTGAACACAAATTCTCGCACGGACACCATTTGCACAAGTTCACGCAAGCCCACCCGGCCAGCATATTCCACATCCTCTAGGAAAATATGCTTTCCTCGACTCTTCCCACATGGCAATACCATTGGCGCCTATACCAGATATTTTCAGCGTGAGTCCTCCACCATGCTTTAGCATTCCTCCAATTGTCAATCTTGACTCATCTGACATAACCTGGCACCCCTTGAAACAACTTTCTACAACCAACATGAAAATATTTGTCTCTTCTGCGCTCCTCACTCCCTTATAGGGTTTTGATTGAAAACTTTTCCGTTTATTTAGTTCGGTCGTCCCCATACCCGGAGGGCCATAAAAATCCCTTTGCACAATTTCGGTAAGTTTGCCCTGTATCACAATCAGAGAGGCATTCAACAGTCCCACCTTCATGATGGTCTCGCGGAACGTGTTCGATACTTCCTTATGATTATCTTGCAAATCATCCACCCTAATTCCAGTGGTGGTAAGTGCCTCAGTCACTTCTCTAGTGTCTGCCCTCTCCAGCAGTTCGTCGAGGTTTCCCTGGAAGACACCCTCTTTCTCTAGGATTCAACCTTTGAACGGTTCATCGTATTGAGTCCGACAGGATTTTAGCATCTCAATGCGTCTGTCCTTTTTGAGTATTTGTTCCAATGCTACTCCTGTGTGTCTTGTATTAAGGCTTCTCTTATCTTTAGCCAGCACTCCCCCGCACATACTCTGTTCGATACTTACGGCTATCATTAAAGTCGATTATACACGTCTCGTAGTAAGGTTACTCCTGCCCTCGGTCATCACTCGCATGCAGGACAAGCACGACCTCCGCAATTCTCTAAGGCATGCTCACTCGGCCTCTCGCCCAAGCTTGCATGTAACGTCGCCCCAACTCTCAGTCATATTCCTCATCTCGAGGCCATGTCCTCTCGTGCCTCTCAGCCATGTTCGCTCGCGCCTCTCAGCGCACGACCATATCATAGGCCGAGTCGTCTCAACACGGCCTATGCTTGCCCTTCGCCTACGGTAAGGCCTTCATCCGAACTCGAACCTTTGGACAGAACTTCCGTAGCAATGCTCCTCAATGTACTGGCGTCATTTCTATCTCAGCGCACCTGACTTCCGAAGACTTTGCAATCGCAAAGAACCCAAGTTTAGCTCCGCTACCACCTGTCACGGCCTAACCATTCTGAGGCCCGTGCGGCGCCTAGGTCCCGCACCTAGGCCAGCCTTCTCCCGATACTTAACAGTAATCTCCAACACCCAATCCAGCCTCTGCCCTATCTTGCCAGCGCACTACTAGCTCTCATCTCGGACCCAGCTAGAAGTGGCCATCATGGCAAAGCCACTATGGCAACGCCCATTCCTTAACACGGAAGGCTCGCTCGCACACCTATGCCGGACCTGCAGAGGAGAAGCTCACTTAGACAAGCATACTCTCATATCTTATCCAGGGGTTGGTGGAGAGCTATCACACCCAATTGGACTTTCCCTTCACATACCCTATAAAGGGGCTATCCGTCAAATCCATGCGCCTTCGGCGCGTCTCAGGTTCCATGTTAATGCTAAGCTTGAATTCCAAGGCTTAGACCTTAACACCTAGCGTACCTTACTTCAGCAAGCGTTGTTCAACCTCGACTTGGAGATTGGCGGAGTTAGGTGGATTCCTAGCGTTCCTTATATCGAAGAGAAGAGTAGATTGAGTAAATTCCGCGCAACTTCAAACCTTCCAACAACGATCGTCAATTCAACGCGTCCTAGTTATCTAAGATCGTATCAAGGGTAGCAAGGATCGTATCACATACCGTCCTGGGTGAGGAGCAGAGGAGTATGATCAGACTCGTGTCTGTGTTGAGCGACCAGCCTAGCCCTGTGGACACCCGACCCCCACCCAGCTTGGATAAAGATCCTATCTAGCCTGTTTCTGCAAACCGAATTTGCCTATGTAAATCGTCTACCAACTAACACTAAGTCCTGTAACCGGCACTTCTCTACCCACTCTTGGAAATCCTCCATACCCCTAGCATTCCCTACCTCATTCAACCTATCTAAAGGCGTTAAGATTTCATTGAAGTCACCCCCCACTAGAACCGGGTGTTCGCTACTCTCAATAAGCTGGGCTAAGGTGTCCCAAAGCTAACCCCTGCGTGTTACATCATTATAAGCATACATATTCAAAACCACACATCTAAAATTCCCACGCTGCATAATACCCTCTAACCAAATAAACTTATCTCCTACTAACGAATGCTTAAGCGAAAAAATGTTATTATTCCACATCGAAAGTAAACCACCTGACCAGCCGCTTGTAGGAGCACAAACCCATCGCGCCTCCCGGTTCCCCCACAAGGATTGCATAAAGAACTCATCTACCGATTCTTTCTTAGTTTCCTGAAGTAGACAAAAATCCAACTACTCTCTGTGCCAACATCTCTTGATAAAACCCCACTTCTTGGCAGAGTATAACCCTCTTCTATTCCAAGAAATTAACCTGACCATTGGATGGGAGGGACCACGCGAACTCTAGACCTCTATCAACCGCGGCTCTCCAACTCAGCACTAAATCTCTCTTTGTCGAAATCATGTAAATCCACTTCATTGACTTGCTCTGTAATGGAGAGAAGTCTACCTATGTTCCACGTGTCCGGTTCAATCGTTGTAACAGCCATCGCTCGGTTCATGCGGGCAATATCTTTGTCGTCCACTCGCAGATCATTAACCTGAGACCCTACATCGGAATGCACTGTTTCCAAACTACCTGATTTTCTGACCAATTTCTTGACTTTGTTCCCTCTATGCCTTATCGTTACGAGGGAGTAGTCCCCCTGATTCATACATATTTCACCCGCTTCAGTCTAGACATTAGCGCCCTTAGACTCCCCGAAAAGGGTATCATCTTCCTCCATGTTTGCCTCTGATTCAGGGACCTCATCCTCGGAGCTTCCATCAGATTCATTACGCTCTGTATCTACCCCAATCATCCAATCAATATTAGAAATGGCTCCATGCATGGGTTCCTCTTGGCAACAAACATCATAAAACATCCCTTTCACCCTCACCTGAATTGTCTCTTGTATGTTTATCTATTCCGTAGATATAAGACACCTCACAACGTCCAATCTTTTCCTCACCAAGGTGTTTTCGTCCACAGCCACCAAGGACCCCAACCTACTTCCTATCTTCTCAAATGTTGCATATCCCCAAGTCTGTACAGGAACCCCAACGCCAAGGACCCCAACCTACCTCCCTTTGCGATTTCATCCTCTCAAGGCACTACCTTGGTGAACAACCTAGAGTTCACGTCCGTTAAAGCCCGCTCCCGGTCAATCTCCCTGTCAAATTCCAGCCACACTAGTCCCCGACCCATAACTCGCGTCTCGCAAATCCACCCTGCCTCCAATACCAATTCTTGGATTTCTAGTATGTTTTCAATTCTTCGAATAACCCCAACTACACTTCACGATAGCCATTCTTTATTTTCTACAAGAATATCCAACCCTAAGATTCCTGAAGTGGATTTCTCTTCTTTCCTACTAGGTTTGCTATCCTCGGTATCCAGAGTTCGTGACTGTCCCTTCACTACGTCTGCCAAGGTTTGTTTTCTAGTTCCCCTATCCAACCCATTAACCTTTGCCTTACCCTTCAAAGCAAAATCATACCTGGTTTTAATAGGTGCAGGGCGTTCATTCATCGGAACAGTATGCTGCTGGGTGTGTGGATGCCTAGGCTGCCCAGACCACCCAATCCTCCTGCCACGCCGACCCATGCTACTCCTAATAGCCGATGCTCCTATGAATTGCCGATCCAACGCAAACTCCATGTCAATCCTGTTTTCAATCCAGTCAAACCGCACAAAACCAAATCACTTTCCCTCCCTGTTTCTACGATTAGGAATGAACACGTCTATCAAACTCCCGAATTTTGGAAGCTTCCAGCGGCGTATGATCAGGTGGCATAACGCTCTGTGATCCACATGAGAAGGAAGGTTTTCTACGTAGTATGTGATTGCCTCTAATCTGCGCTCCTCCATGGTAAGGTAATATTTCACCGCGATCACAGTAGGTGTATCGGTGTTTGGTTTCTCCCCGGTAGCAGTGGGCACACCGGAGAGTCAACAACCTAGCCGGACTGCAGCTAGGGTTAACAACTGGGAGGCGCACCTTTTTTTTATCGTATGTTTTTTTTCTTTTATTTACTTCATCAAATGAACTCTAGACGAGGAAATATTGATGGTGATTGAGTTACTCTACTCTTTCTTTTTTGTTTTTTTATACATTATGTGATATTCATGTATTTTTTTGAGTTTAATTGATCCGGACTCCCACCTTAAACCCTTAGTGCGCTAAATATTAAGAATCTATTCACCATTTTAATCTTGGCTACTTTTATTTATAAAATAAGTAGACCTTTGATTTGACAAGTTTTTTTTAATTTTGTTTATAAAATTAGATTCACTAACAAGTATTTTTTTTATATAAGTTGTAGGATAGAAATACTTATTTTTGTTAAAATAAAACTAATATCTGGAGGAAAAAAACTCTAATACTCATGGGATAACTCTTAAAATTGAGGCACCAATTTGTTTTCAAAATATGAATTATCCGTGGATAATTGTAAATCTTATCTTTTAATTATAATTTTGATTTAATTTTCTTATTACCAGGTTCACTAAGCTTGGATTCTTTGCTCCGCCAAAGATTAATTTCATTAGAGTTCATCAAACAGATAAGGGATGAATTTCTCAACATTATTTTCCTTATTTTCGGATTTAAATCTAAAATTTTATGCAAATAGTAGATAACTCTCTTACCATAACCATTGATATATTATCTATGTGTAACCATTAAAATTAATTACTATTCGTGACTAATTAATTTCATATTTCAACTGATTAAATTAGCTAAGCTAAGAACAAGCCTTAATTGAACAAACTGATAAAAGTTCAACTCTATGTTATTAATAATTTATTATTACATGTTTTTTTTATTAATAAAAAAAAAAGTCCTGGGATGGATCAAAAGTTGGGTTGGGCGGCCCATTTTTGTTTTTGAGTGTGTACAAAGTTTGAAAGCCCGAGTGAAAGAAGAGATGATAAAATTGGAAAAACGAGAACCTGTTGGCCAATTTAGAAAGCCCACCATTTCCAGCTCCGCTACAGCAGCATAACACGCACCTCTCTGTCCATCTCTGTCTCTGTCTCTGAATCTCTGATCCTCTCCGTTCCTTTCTGGCTGGATTTTCCAATAAATTAAATCCCCAAATCCCAAATCCAAATCATTCCTCTTCGCTAAGAAAGAAGAATCAAAATCAAAATCAAAATCAATCTATCAAATGGGAGCCTACAGAGCGGACGACGATTACGACTACCTGTTCAAGGTGGTGTTGATCGGAGATTCCGGCGTAGGCAAATCCAACCTCTTGTCTCGTTTCACCAAGAATGAGTTCAGCCTCGAATCCAAATCCACAATTGGAGTCGAGTTCGCCACCCGCAGCATCCACGTCGACGATAAAGTCGTCAAAGCGCAGATTTGGGACACCGCTGGCCAAGAGAGGTCCTCACCCATTTCCCCTTTTTCTCCCTTCGCTCCTCTGTTTTTTGCTCTTGGTTTTAAATTGTCATAGGTATGAGATGTTGTTATGTGTTTTCTTAGATCTCGATCTAATTTAGCTTCAAACTTATAATTGTCCCCATATCTTGTCTTGCAATTTTCTTGTGTTGGTATGATTGCACTTCTCTTTTGTTAATGATGATTGGATTGTGGGATGAATTTTGGATTGGGAACATATTATAATTTGGACCGTGTCAAGAAAATTTGTTAGATGAAACTGCTGAAACAGCTCCATGTGAGCCTACCTTTTCTGTTTAGGGAGAAATAACATATGATGCCTTTGAGCCTTGTCTTTAAGGGAGATCTATTTTAGGGAATTTAATGATCTGCACTAGAATTTTGCCAGAATGGGAACTTTGTTAATTGAAATATATTGGCAGTGCTCTTTTGTACATTGGTGCTGCTGAAGTTTTAATGAACTTGGGTTTGTATATCTCCACTTTGCATATCCGGATATGATAAAACATCTGTCTTACTTCTAATTTTGTTTTGCAAAGATACCGTGCCATCACGAGTGCATACTATCGAGGTGCTGTTGGAGCTTTGCTGGTCTATGACGTAACTCGTCATGTCACGTTTGAGAATGTGGAGAGGTGGTTAAAGGAGCTTCGGGATCACACTGACGCTAACATTGTGATCATGCTTGTTGGGAACAAGGCAGACTTGCGTCACCTGCGAGCAGTTTCCACTGATGACGCTAAGGGGTTTGCTGAAAGGGAGAACACATTTTTCATGGAGACATCTGCTCTTGAGTCGATGAATGTGGAGAATGCATTCACAGAGGTGCTTACCCAGATATATCGTGTTGTAAGCAGGAAAGCTCTTGATGTTGGGGATGACCCAGCAGCTTTGCCTAGAGGACAAACAATCAATGTTGGGGGAAAAGATGATGTATCCGCTGTGAAGAAAGCTGGATGCTGCTCGTCTTAACTGCGGAAAGTGGTTAAATGATCAATAGCTGTGGCGAATGGTTTTATATGATGTCAGTTTCGACGATGTTGTGCGATTCAACTTGAAGAGCAGGTGTAAAAGTCAGTGGTTTAGAGATTCTGTACCCTGTTCATATCATAGGCTTGTCCTCTTGAAAATGCAGTCGACAGAGTTATTAACTGTTTGAGAATTGTGTCTTGAAAGACTATATATGATTGTCAGCTAATGTTAGTATGTTGAGGAAAAGGAAAAAAGAAGCAGAGAAAAAAAAACTCGCTTTTCTTTGATTCAGCCTGACATACTTGCTTTTATTTCACCTCTATGTACAACCTTGATTATTTAGGTTGCTTTGTATGAATATTGTTTACTGAAGTTAGTAATACTTAAGTGTGAGAAATGCCATGCTCAGCCACTGGATTTTGGAGCGAAGGTCATCAAATTGAAGTGCAATACTTAACAAAACCCCTCTTATATATATATATATCATCATCATCATCATCTTGCAAGTTCCAATCCAACAACAACAAGACAAACGGCCAATTCATGTTTGAGATCAAATGAAGTACAGACTTTGAAACAAAATTCATTAAAACCCAGAACCAGGAACTTGTTGTTCTCCTTCGTTACGAAACAATCTCATTTATTAATTGCTGAAGCAATTGCGACAAAACCCAAAACCCCACCCCCCCAATTAGTTTTACTTCACCTAACAAAATCACTGACGGCGAGCAGCTTGATCGGGGGCTGAGACTGAGGAGGAGGAGGATGACTCGGAGTCGTCGTCAGTTTTGTGAGAGGGAAGAGGATTACCGCCCTTGATGATCCACCGGAGCGCAAAGAATGAAAGACCCGCGAAAATTGCGGTGCCCCAAGCGTGAGAGTACCATCTGCTGTACTGCCTCGCCTCATACTTCCATTGCTCCCTCAGTGTTGTCGGGTCTGGCTTTGTTGAGTCCGGCGGGTTCGGGTAACCCAAACTCTGCCCCGAAAAGTTCGCCTTACCGTTTCTCCCATTGCCGTTTCCGATTTGGGACGGAGCTGCGGTGGAAGGAGGAGTACTTGGGTTTTGAGGAGCGCTGGAGTTTTTAGGGTCGGTCATGGTTAGGCAATAGCAGAATTTCAATAGCATAGACAAGACCCTTTGATCATTTGACGTACGTGTTTCTTTTCCCATTTAAAGAAAAAAAAATCTTGGGATTTTGACAGGTATTAGGGTTAAGGATACTTTGCCACCTGTGACTATTGCTGCTACCATACTTTGCTGTTCCTTGCTATTTCCCATTTTGTTTTGGACCATTTTCTCTCAAAACCACTTACGATAGACGAGTACCTTATTCTCAGAGCCGAGATCAGTGAGCACAAGATGCAGCAAGAGCATAGAAGAATATACAGTAGAAATCAAGTGCTAATTCTACAACTATCTAGCTAGTCCTGAGTTTCATCATTGGACACTCGTTTGAACAATCCATATTCTACCTTTATTCCTCGAACTAGAGCCCTGAGTTTGATCATCGAACACTCGCTCGAACAATCTGATGATTGAGAGCAATATGCTACCTTGGTCCTTGGGTTAACAATTCAAGCATGTAAACATACAAACAGCAAAGACTGTAGGACATGCAAGTATGCCAAACATGCGCTAGACAGTTTGGAGAAGCCAGAAAAGAGTACTATAAAATGCTCCGCTGCTAAACCTTTGAAATACAAGTAACATAGGATATCCTGTTTACAAATCAGTTACAGCTCCTGAAAAGCATTGGAAATCCATTTGCTTCAAAAAAAACATAATAACACGTCAATAGCAAATTAAAAGCAAGTATTTCGTTGGCATACCAACAAGAACAACGAAATAGTAAAACCAACTAGGGCAAGCTCTCTAGGAATTATAGAGGCACTACTTGTTTGCATGATATTTTTCTTGAAAATCATTTCCGAGCTTCAGACTTCTTCTGCTCTTTGGCTGAAATAACACAATTTATCAAATTCAGGAAAAAAGAGTTATATCAGGAAATAATTTAAAAACAAACAGTCGTTAATTACCAGCTTTTTCCTCTTCTCGCTTTTTAGCAGCCTCTGCCCTTTGCTGACGTATAAGAGTTAAACGCTCTGCACAAAAATCAAGGAATTCATGAAACAAAACGCACCCATTGATCACAATCGGCATTCCTATCTTAACATGTCTGAGATGCAAATAACTGAATTCTCTGAAAAAGAGGAATAAGAGTTATAGTACTTGAACATAGAATTCAAACACTTGCCTAAATCTTTCTTTGCTTGATCCGTCTTCCCTTGCTCCTGAAGCTTCATATAACGCTCATGAGCCCTTTGTTTCTCTAATTCCTCCCTGGAAAACATATCAATACAAACTTCTCAAATAAGATCTCTTCAAAAAGATTATGTATGCACATGTTTAAACTAAGACACCAGGTTATTATTTCCTACTGGAGAAAAGAAAAAATTTCATGATCTTCTCAGCATCTGAAGTAGTCCTAGTCATATACCAGCATAACAAGTAAGGAAAATGCCCATGCAGATAGAAACAAGGACAATTTACTAACCTCTCACGCCTTGAAAGCTCTGTTGTTTTTCCCATCTGCATAACACATAACAACATTAAATGTCAGTGTTAACTAAAAATTTAACTCCTAAATAAGAACTTGGAGGGGTCCTAATCAGATCTCCAACACAACTACATTGGCAAAACATACATCGACGTCTCGAGCCCTCAAATTCTTTGCCTTCACCAGATTAGGATTTTCAATCTCAATAAGACCTTGAGTCCCTTTCCTCTTCTGCAAACACAATCAAGCAATCAAAAATAAGTTTGCAATCCAATTTCCAAATGGACAAGTCATCCCCAAACACAGAAAGACTTGTATATTCAATTAAAGCAGAGAATCATAATCTACTAACTTCGGCTTCAGAATCTTCCTCTTCAGATTCCTCTTCAGATTCTACTTCAGGGTTTTCAGCTTCATATGCAGCTTCCTCCTATGAATACCGAGAACCAGAGATTAACAAGCCCCGACTCATAACATCAGATAAAATTTACACAACACAAAACTGAAATAGAAAGAAACCAACCCGTTTGAATGTGCGAGGACGCGTGGAGGTGCCAGCAACTGCAATGAAATACCAGTGGAAAAGCCATAAACAAACAATAATAAAATTTCCAAATTGTACTCATTAACGGGTATGCTACTCGCCCAAAAGAACAAAATCATGTCAATAATTACTCTGTAATTAAATTCTCGAAAGGATTACAAACATGAATAAAATAGGAAACACTAACAGAGAGAAAAATGAAATAAATCGAGATTGAGAACAGTAAGAGAGGCTTACGCATCTGTTCGGGGGTGGAGAAGTGGCGCTGACCGGTGGGCTTGCCTTTGAACTTTCCTCGTCCCATGGCGGCCAAACGATTACCGATTCAGAGGAAGAAGATAAGGTTTAAAAGAGATCGATCTGACAGAGATGGGATCCTTTTTTTGCTGTTATCAGGTGGACGATGATAGTGGACAAAAACCCTAGAGTACTGTGTAATGCTAGTACTAGAAGAAGTGGAGAATCGGATACGAATCGACTCGACCCACCCTTTGGCCCTGGCCTCTCTACTTTTGGGTGCGGTCACGGAATGAGAATGTGGAAATAGGATGGGATTGTACTCATACGCGTGGCGGTTGGACGATCAGACGGTGGGGAAAATATGCTCACTTCTGAGCAAAACAATACTGAAGGTTACATGAATTGATTGCACCTCTATTTGAAAAACGGTTTAAAAAATACTTGTACTTTTTACGTATGACACATTTAGCACCTCCCACGAACGGCGTCACCATTCCTCCGTTATCCGCCCACATGCACGTGGCCTGCCACATCAGCATATGCTAATTACATTTTTTTCCTTTTTTCTTCTTTTTCTTTTCTTTCTTTTTATCTTTCTTTCTTCTTTCTCTTCTTCTTCCAGCGTGGTGTTGGGCAGCGTGGGCCAAAAAATTTAGAACTTAATACTATTAAGGAAAGATACGGGCCAAGGCCAAAAAATTTATTACTGCTGGGGTTTATGATATTGAGCGAGTTTAACAAGGAGATGACTGCTGGGGTTTATGATACTGATCTGAAGATTAGGTTTAAGCTCGGGAAGATTAAGACGCCGAGATGGTTTAAGCCCAAGCCCAAGCCCAAGCCCAAGCCCAAGGCCAAGATTAAGTGCTGATTAAAGGCTCCTATCAACGGTAACGGGCGATTGGATGGCGGTGCCGTTGCCAATAAGTGCAGGCTTGATTACTGGGTTTTTGGTTGATTAATCATATTTTGTGATTTATTCTTTATTTGTTTTTTTCTTTTCTATATATATAATATACATACAGTAGAAACTCTATAAAATAATACACTTGGGACGACCAAAATTTATTAATTAAAAGAGTTATTAATTAATCGATAAATTAATAATTATTAATTTATATATTAATTAATATTTTATTAATTTATAGTAAAATACTTAGTTTACAAACACCTTTCAAGCTTCGATGTTCGTGCAAATACAATTGCGAACTGCTTTCGTCATTGTAAACTTCGATCAACAGATAACGTGACTTTTGAGAACTCAGATGAAGGTGGTGAAAGCACTCAAGAACTCTAGAATTTGATCAAAGAGTTGGGTTATCGCAATGCAATGGATGTCGAAGATGTTCTGACTCACCCAGAAGAAAATGTAGTTGCACAGTTGTTGACTGATGAAGAAATTATTGAAAGCGTTATTGGAATTAATAAAGATGATATCGATGAAGAAGATGATGAAAGTTCTACAATGGAGCCCCCTTCGCGAAACGAAGCTATTAAAGCGGCAATCACATTGAACAATTTCTTGTTGAGCTATGAGAAAACAACACCAGAAGTTCTTACCATGCTAAGGAAAATTAGAGACGACATTCAAGGGGAAATTGATTTCAATAAAAAACAAAAGACAATTGAGTCATTTTTCAAAAAACCTTCATAAATCATTCATGTAATATGCTATATATAAGGAATTATTAATTTATATTTTATATGGGGTCTAAAGAAATTATCAAAAATGTATTATCTTATAATTTTAGCGAATTATTAATTTAGCACCCTATCCCCGAGTCGGGACCGGCCAAAAATATTATCTTAGAGAGTTTATTAAATAATCGAGTATTAATTTATCGAGTTTCTACTGTATGTAGTTAATTAAGAAACGCCCCCCGCGAGTGTTTTCTATATTTTTATTTTTTTAGATTTATTTTTATATAAATAAATAACGAGAGGATGATGATGGTTTCTAATTTATTTATTTTCTGGGAATCTTGTTTTGTTTGTTAAATGAGGCCAAAGTAAAGTATTAACCAGCTCCTTCTCGTATGCTTGCTACAGGCGCTGGCAAAGTACTCGCCTCCGTCTTCGCCCCCGGACCGTGGTGGTGGAGCTGGTTAGATCTGGAAAAAGATGATAATTTTTGTTGTTTTGGCAAGGATGATGACGATGATGTAAGAGGAATAAAAAGGGAAAAAAGAGAAAATAATAATTTTTAAGTTCTAAATTTTTTGGCACAAATACCTTTTAAATCGTTTTTTAAGTAGAGGTGTCAAATGAGTCAATCAATTCATATACATGTACTTTTTTGGAATATCTATTTGGCCCCGTTGATGTTTCCATCAAATTTAATTACCCTTTTTAAAATAAATATATCTTCAAATATCTCCAGAACTACTTAAATACTTTAAATTAACCTATTAATTAATTTTTTAATCTAAATTAACGACAAAATGTGTATTTTGTATATGACATCATTTTCTTTTACTAAAAAAGTGACTTATTTCATAAAATTAATAATTTTTTCTTTTTTTCCTTAACGTAAGAGAAAATCAATTAATTAAAGACCCTACTAATACGTGTCACCACAAATCAATCTATGAATTATATGGTCATTGACTTTAATTTTTATTATTATGTAAATTTGGATGATTTTTGTAAAACGATACGAAATTTTATTTTAAAGGTCTTTTAAATTCCTTCCGACAAGACCATGTCCTAAAGGCAGTATTTTAAAAACCGGATAGATCCGGCAATCGGATCGGTGAACCGACGACCCAAAGAGGTTTTCGGTTCTGTTGAGCTATCTGACCGGACATTCATCTTGATCAAAAAATCGGTTGACTCAATCGGATTTTACACAAGTGACCCGACCGGTTCACTATCCAACCGGCTGGGTAAAAGTCACCATCAAAGCATGAAGTAGAGAAAACAATACTATCAAAATGACATCATTTTGAGGAAGAAAAAACAATACTATTGAAACGACGTCGTTCTGAGGGAAAAAAAATTATTGTCCATTTCAATCCAGATTCTTGTTGATAAATCGGAAAATGTCACATCTGTTAGTATGAAAATATACCGATTCAATTATCTAAGACTAAACGGTTCAAAACGATCTAATGGGTCAATCCAGTCAAACCCAGTTGGCTTAGTGACCCATTCATATCTGTTTTGTTGTCCAGTCCAGTTCTAAAAACACTGCCTTAGTGACCCATTCATATCCGTTTTACTGTCCGGTCCAGTTCTAAAAACACTGCCTAAAAGAAACTATGTAAATTTAAATTTAGATGATAATCATCAAATAAATAAATAAGGTTATAATCAGTAAAAATTTACTTTATTTTTAAAGTTAAGTAAATACATAAATAAAATTTGAAAAATATTTCAAGAAATTTGCTCCTTAACATTTTAATTGTTATTTCTAATTTTTTTAAATGAGTAATTATTTATAAATAGTTTGGATGAAAAATTAATTGGGTTGATTTAAAGCATCTAAATAATTTAAGTATTTGAAGAATTTTTTAATTTGAAGGGTATTTAAGTTTAATCAAAAGTTACAGGAGATAGATATTCCCCTAATATCTATACACTTTTATGCGTAAATTATATAAAAAAATTATAATTTACAAAAGTTCTATTTAACCATTTATAGTCTAAAAGCTAACAATATAAATCTTATAATTTTCTAAAAATTGCAATTTTAATTTTTAAAATAAAAAAAAATCCAAAACAAACAGTAAAAAATTAAAAGAAAATATGAAATATAGACAAAAAATATAACGGCAATTAATTTAATAACTCACTAAGGAACCTCGAGTTCGATGGTAAGTAAAGTAGAAACTTCTCCAAACTAATTCCAAAAAGGGAGGAAAAAAGAAAGAATTATTTCCCATTTTCCTTCCTGGGAGCTCTCTGTTTCTCAAACACAAGAATATTGATACTTAAGAGGCAACTACTGGTCGTTGTTTGTAAAGGTAAGGGAATTGCATTTCGGATTTGCTTATCTGAGCAAACCCACATCCATAAAGAAACTCTTACAACTTTTATTGCCTAAACCCTATGATTTGATAAATACCAGCTTTCCATAAAATCAACATTCAACATCAAGTACAAAACGTGCCTCATGCATACATCTGTTCCATCAAAACTCTGGAAAAAGTTTTGGAACAATGACGATCTCGAGACAGGATCGGTACCACGTGTGGTGGCACATAAATTCACACCAGGTTTTTCATACAAGCATCTAATCTGGCGAAACCAGCATGGCAGACAGCACAAACTATTCACATCCAACCGTGGGGCATATTCATCTTACTGGTCTTGCTAATGCAAAGCAGGTGTCCGAATTGACCGATAGCAATAGCTCTATTACTACCATCTCATCTGGAAGGGGGCACTTGAGTCCAGGTTCAATTAAACCTGCATTGCGGAAACCCAAATGGTAAAATGATCAAATCGTTGGCAGCATACAACATGGATAAATAAACACCACAAACTATTAACAGTAACAATATATTCTTACCAGGGGACAGCCTTTTCCCCCTATAGAGCTCTCTTGCTAAGGGATTCTGTGCCCAATGATTCACACCTACCTTACTTGTGGGTTGGAATCCAACTATTCTCCCGTCAGTTGACAAAACCACCTACAGTCCAATTACAAATATAAGAGATCCAAATATGTAAAACAATCGTTCAAGCATGAAATCAAGAACATAATTAGAACAGCACTTAGATATAACAAATTCCAAACTTTTAAGTGTTACATTCTTGATACGCCAAACAGAACAGCCCAAAGCATAATGCAGCTGGTTCACTTTAGAAAGCAAAACCAGATGCAACGACATGGTGGTCCAATGTACACAGAACACAAAAGAATATGTAGGTACCTGATAACTGGCTATATCCAACGCAGATGATCTGGCATCTGCATCAGTTTCTTGTAGAAGTGTTGAATCACTTGAACTTTCTTCCTTACTGGAATTACTTTCATATTTCAGTTTCAAGTAACTTGGTATTTCACCGATCCAAGAACCAATATCTACGTCTGTCATTATATCACCAGACCAGCCAAAAGCGTCCTTTAGCTTTTTGATAGTTGAGAAGCAAACTCCTTGCAACTATCCAAATAAAGTTTACTTATTAGTTCTATCTATAGATGAGAAAAAAAGTAGAACAATAAAAAAGAACTGACTTGCGTAACAAAAATGAAAATAAATTAGTGGCCTATGCCAGAGTAATATTTCCAATGTATGCTTACCTTTTCAAACTCCAAAGACTCATTTACAGCATACAGGATTTGAGATGACGGAAGAGGTGGATTTTCCCTGTTCCACTTCTGTTCTTTGAGTAGACGAGGTAAACAAAACTGACCAACAGCACTGACAGCAAAAAGAAAAATTCCAGTTGCAACAGAGACCGAAATGGCATTCATTAAGGAAAAGCTCTTCTGCAAGAATGGAATTATTTATCCTGTTATCAACTTAACAAAGGCAAAATAGAAAAATAGGACAAGTAGAAAAGATCCTCCGAAAGAAAGGAAAAGAGTATCCTTGTTTTTTTTAGAAGAGCATCATCCTTGTAATACTAAACAAAGGTTGAATACAATGTAATAGAATAGAGGTCCGGCACAAATTTAATTGTAATTTCCTCTGTTTTCCTTGATCAACTAAAAGATGGGTGAATCTAACAAGTGGAGACAAACAGCAAACATTTTGCATACCTTTTTGTCTGGCAAGTTGGTGAAATTTGGAACTGTACCACATGATAGCTCTTTATTTGGAAGTGAATAAACATCCTCGTAGTAAATATCTAATACTTCAGCCAATCTAACCTGCAAAACAAAAAATTAGTGGCAGAACAGAGAAAGACATCAAAGAATGTTCCAATAAAATGCAAAATGCAATGAAGGAAGGAAAGGAGTACCATTTGTGAGTGGGTCAAAAGAACCTCCCACCTATTCTTTTCAGACTCTCTCCAGCCTTCAAATTTTACCCCCAAAAGTTTGTCAGCATTAATTAGCAATCTATAAGCGGGCACATGCTCACTTGTCCATGCAACAAACTCTGGCCCACCAATTTTTTCCAATTTAGACTGTGCTACTAGAGTCCACCAATCATACTTCCTACTTACTTCCACTCCCTTAAAGCTTTTCTTCACAAAACTAAAATCCTTTAACAAACTTTTAGCATAATCAACTATCTCATCTTCGAACAACTTATAAATAACAACCGATGCGTCATTTGATGCAACATGTTTTGGCTTTCTAAACCATTGGAAGAAATCACCAGACATTTTCC
This sequence comes from Viola odorata, assembly GCA_963691705.1. Taxonomy (NCBI): domain Eukaryota; kingdom Viridiplantae; phylum Streptophyta; class Magnoliopsida; order Malpighiales; family Violaceae; genus Viola; species Viola odorata. Next base: position 14,357,855 of record OY829543.1, read on the forward strand.
CCAAATATTCATCAACAAAGTGACTTTCAGTGTTCTGCAGCACTGCAACACAAACAGCTTCAGCGAGAACAGATAAAACATGTCCATCTGATGCACTAACCGAGAATGACACAGGAACCTGCTGATGATACGAAATGCATTAAAGAACTGACTCCTGCATGACACACACATTAATCCAATTTTATCAAGGAATAGAACTATAGCTATCTTAATAAGGTGTGAAATATTCACTTAAAGGAAAATAAATAAGATGTTTGTCTCCAAGTAACCAACTCACTAACCTCTCTTAGATTTTCAAGATTCTGCATATCTCGCTGCATGCCAGGCTGAAACAAACTAAGCTCAAAGCTCCAAAGCTGTTGTATAACCACTTGTCGAAATGTGAAAGCAAGCATGTCCTCAGATGTATTTCCGGAGAGAAATTCCTCCCCAAATGCTCTTTTCAACTTACCTGCTTTCTCCTTAACTTTCTTAGCCGGCAAAAACTGGTAAAAAGACATATTCAGTACTTAATTGTGTATTATTACACCTCACTAACATTCACGTATGAAAGCTAGCACTGAAAATTCATGCTTTAAAGAGAATTAAGCCAATTTCAGTACAAAATTAAAAAGGCAATAAACTGACCAATCGAGTGGAGACAGTTGCGTGGTCATCCGAGGGTCCTGGAAAGGCGGTGTCAACGACCATGGTGTGGATTCCAGAACTGAGGTGCTCGGATGCAGCTCGGCCACCATCAGCTGCGGCGGCGGCGAGAGCTTGTTGGAAGGCGACGGCGCCAACCAAGGTGACGCGAGCTAAGTCGTTTTCGAAGGTGCGGACGCAAGGGAGGGGCGTGGAATCAGTTGAGTTTGCTACGAATTGGAGGAGTTCTTGTTCTTGATGTTGGTGTTGCGGCGATGTGCAAGAGAGGAGTGGGAGGGGGTTTCGAGGTTTGGCGAAGGGTAATTTGGGAAAGGAGAATGTGTGGAGACGGAGTCGACATGGGAGAAAATGAGGTGGCGGTGGCGGTGGTGGTGGTGGAGGAGGAGAGAGGAAGAGAGGGTCGACGGAGATGAAGGAGTGGGATTGGGGAGCCATTTTGGGTTTCTCTCGGTTTGGAGTTTTGGGTTTTTGCGGGGTTTTGATAGATCAGATAGATGGTAAGAAATTGGTTTAAATCATTTTTTGTCAGTTGTACTTGATTTGACGGACTCATTTAGCATTTCTTTTGGTCAAACGGTTTAAAAGGCACCTCCACTTAAAAGATGTGACTCTTTGGCACTCATGTTTGACGCCTATACCGTTAAACGCTGATATGACACACCACGTGATATGATACATCATCAACATGATGACGTTCAACATGATGACGTGTCATGACACATCAACATTAGTTTAATAGTATTTCTTTTCTTTCTTTTTCTTTCTTTTTCCTTTTCTTCTTTCTTCCTCTGCACATGGAAATCTTGAGTGGTATGGCGGCATGTGTTTCCATTAAACCAGAGGCATGTCATTGAAAAGAAACAAGAGGCTCATCCAATAAACCAGCATTAATATAGCCCACTAGCCATATAGTCCAAGACACAACATCTCTTTGCGGCATTTCATCAAACACTCTCCTTGCCTCATCCAAATCCCCCGACTTCACATACCCATCAACCAAACAATTCCAAGAAATAATATCTGGGTTCTCAATTTCTAGTTTTGATAACAGACCCGAATTCGTTCATACAGGATCCGGATTCGTTCATCCGGATTCGGATCCGATTAAATACAAAACCCCTGCCATATCAACTAAATTCAATTCCTCTCCAATTAAATCCAAATCACAACAACAAATTCAAATACCCTCCCCATCTCTTACTCCCTGCCGAAACCAAACATACCAAAAAAACAAGTTTCCACAGCTTCACCGTCTCCTCCTCGGAAATCGCCCGACAAGTCCTCCAAGTTCATGACAACATCTTCTCCAACCGAGCCGCCACCGTAGCCATCAAGTACCTCACCTACGACCGCGCCGACATGGCGTTCGCCCACTACGGCCCGTTCTGGCGCCAGATGCGGAAGCTCTGCGTCGTGAGGCTGTTCAGCCGGAAGCGGGTGGAGTCGTGGGAGTCAGTGAGGGACGAGGTGGATTTGATGGTCAAGACGGTGGCTGGTAGCACGGGCAAACCCATCAAATTTTTAAGATTTGATTTTTAAGAGGAAATGGGAGTTTTCGTGTAGAGGAAGAAGAAAGAAGAAGAAAGAAAGAAGAAAAGAAAAAGGAAGAAAAAAGAAGAAAAAGAAAGAAAATAAATACTATTAAACTAATGCTGATGTGTCATGACACGTCATCATGTTGATGATATGTCATGCCACGTGGCGTGCTACATCAGCGTTTAACGGTATACGACGGACGACGTCAAGCACGAGTGCCAAATGAGTCACATCTTTCAAGTGGAGGTGCCTTTTAAACCCTTTGACCGAAGGAGGTGCCAAATGAGTCAGTCAAATCAAGTGCAGGTGCCAAAAAATGATTTAAACCTAAGAAATTTCATGAATGGACTACTGTAATTTTTTTTTTTACCAGATTAATGGGCTGGTTAACCGTGTTTAGTCCAAAATAATAATAATAATAATTGTATCCATTCTAAATATAATATTTTAAAATTACCGTAACGAATATAAGTGGGTTAACCATGCACTATATCTAATAATTTTTCCTACCATAAATAATCTTTTTCTTTCTGTGTTTTCTTTGAGGGAGAAATTAATAATTGTTCTCTTGAAAAATTACTAATGTTGTAAAAGAAATTATTTCATCTTTAAGCATCTAGGTTTTCTAATTATGTTGTAATTTTATATTTTCTAATTTTCTAAATTATTATATAAAAACTTTAAGATATTTCCATTCAATATAAATACTCTTACCCAAATGTTGTTGATAAGTTGAGTAAATTACTTAGATGAGGAATCAATTAATGCATACATGTTGTAGAGCCATGAAATTGAGTAACTAATCTCAAATAATCACACGCATGTACAACAAATTATGGAATATTGCTGGAAATCTTGTTGTTGAAAATGTATGGGTAATTTTGATTGTAGAATTAAACAAGAAGGTATGAAATTAATTGTAATTGGGTTGATAAGGGATTCTTGAATTGTTGTTATTTTTCAGATTAGGAGAAAGAAGAAAGAAATGAAATCAAAGATATGATGAATTGTGTGAATCTTGTTGCAATTGAACTTGGAAGAGTTATCCTTGTGTATTGATTGGGTTATGAGATGAGAATGAATACGCAGTAATGCTATGGTAAAATTGTGTTGATTGATGGATGTTGTTTAGATAATATTTGTGACACTTGAGGTATTGATAACATTTGCTTAAGATCAACTTGTTTATGTGTGATTCGGAACTACATACTTTGATTTTCTTTAAGAAAATACGTAAAAAGCTTTCGGGTTCAATTGCGATATTTATTAATTCTTTCATATGATGGCTTAATTCAATTTTGAGCAGGCTAAATGATGTAGTCTAAAACTTGTTGTATTTTGGTCGTATAAGAACATCTTAGATTGTACTCATAGTTTTGCCTATATGGTATTTAGTTGTTGTCGCACCTCCTTTTTGGATGTTTCCTAATGCGACGCGGGTTTGGGACTGGATGTGAGACGAAATCGGACTCATCTCACATAATACATATGAAGTCGCCACCCTATTTTATTTCTAGGTTTAGGGAACCTATTGTCATGGCATAAAAAGTTAAGGCAAAGTGGGCCTGAACCCGAGAATAGCGGTTCGGGGTCGTATTATGGACTCGGGAAGGTGTTAGGCACCCGAGTCACATCCTAAAAAGGTTACCGGATAAAAGAGGTATTTAAAATTGTGTTTAAAAAATAAAAAAAAGTCCTAAATTATGTGATCATGCCCAATGGATTAATAAGATTCTAATCAATTTTAAATATTCATGCATTTGAGCGAATATGCGAAAAAGCGTTGAAATAAATAAAAGGGTGGGAAATGTTTACTTGTGAAGAGTATCGGTTGATTTACCCTACAAAGTTGAGATTATTAGTTCGGGAAGATGATAGTAGAAACACAGATAAAATATTTAACAACTTATCATGAGCAAAATAATTAATTTTAACAATTAAATATGAGCGAAATAATTTTTTTAAGCATTTGAAAGCATGCAAAAGTAATTAAATAGTGCGAGCGTACGAATAATCGGCATCAAGATTATTGTACGCAAGTGACATAATTAATTTTGATGATCAAACGCAAGCGGCATAATAAAACATGCAAAAGCATACGAAAATAAATAATTAAACATGTAAGCATACCAAAATAAATAAACAGTACAAGCATACAAAGAATAAATAAGTAAACAGTACAAACATACGAAAAATAAATAGTACAAGTGCAGAAATAAATAAACAGTACAAGTGCGGCGATGGCACGAAAAAAATGACGGGTTGAAAATAAATAGTAATCAGTAAATAAAGAAAAAGTTCGATTTGAGGTCCGAATTTACTCTCTCTGAATCCTTAAAAGTTCGAACGGAAAATAAATACTATATCAAAGTAAATTGGATAAAATAAAATGAGATGATGCGAACGAAAATAATAGTAGATAATTATCAATTAAAGAAAGAATGCGTTCGATACACGGTCCGAGGAAATTTATTCAGGACCGATAGAAGTTCGAACGAAAGACAGTAATAACACGAAAAAAACTAAAATGACATGAAATGGTACGAAATATTAAAATAAATAGCCAAAGATCAAAAATCGATAGAATTTCGATTTAAACGGGCAAATAATGCGATGAACGATAAAAGTGCGAAAAAAAGAGTCAAAAATCAGGTAGCAATAGTCTTATCAAAAATTCGGTGTAACCGAGATTTTTTATGAGCAGTAAAGATGGTTGCTCCCGAACCAGCAATGGAAATGCAAATGCAGACTCCCCTGATAATGGGATGAAAAGTAGATGCAGAAATGTAAATGACTTGTCCCTGACAATGGGATGAGATGCATGATGATATCCCTGATAACGGGGTGAATGTCTTCTCGGATATTGAGAAAAGTAGTCTTCTTTGATTTTGAGAAAATATTTTGATTGCAGAAATGTAAATCAGGTAGGGTGAGGGTAGTACTCGCAGTCCATACGCTGGTGCAGAAATGGAAATCAGGTAGGGCGAGGATAGTACTCGCAGTCCTTACGTTGGTGCAGAAATGGAAATCAGGTAGGACGAGGGGAGTACTCGCAGTCCTTACGCTGTTGATGCAGAAATTTAGACTTCAGCTCCGGCGAGGGTAGCACTCATAGTCCGTTGCTGTTGGTGCAGAAAAGTATGATGGGAACGTAGCTTGGCTCGGGATTTGTTGCCCCCTGAGACGTTGGTGTGGAAATTTGAAAGGGAAAACTTCACTCGGACGCTGCTGCCCGTTGGAGGTTGGTGCTAAAATCCTTCCGGACGCTGCTGCCCGTCGGATGTTGATTTCTAAGGATGATCTCTAATAGTGAGGTCGTTGATCTTCTCTGATAGTGATGACGATCTCTGATAACGAGGTCGGATGCGAATCTCTGATAGTGAGGACGATCTCTGATAGCGAGGAGGATGATCTTCTCTGATAGTGAGGTGGTCTTCTCTGATAGTGAGGAGGATGATCTTCTTTGATAGTGAGGAGGATGATCTTCTCTGATAGTGAGGAAATGATCTTCTCGGATAATGAGGAGATGATAGTCTTCTCTGATATTGAGGAAATGATCTTCTCGGATATTGAGGAAAATGTTTGTAGATTCAGGTCCGGGCGGGGACACATCAAACTTTGGATGATGGGGGAGCGTAATCCATCGCGCGAGGTTGATTGTGGAGTGGTAACGTACTCCATTCGGATGTTTGGATGGATTTCTTGGTGGAGATTCATGACAGTGTGAGATTCCATCGAAGCATATCTGTATCCTGCAAATAGGGAGGAAACAAACACGAAGCAGCAATGGGTGGAAAAAGAGAAAGCAATTGATAAATGAAAACAATGAAATCAAATCATGTATGTTGTATATGAAAGTATTCCCACACTACCCTAAGGTTTGCCCCCAGTATTTTTCAAGATAAAAACAACTTCCCTATCAAGAGAAGGTTCAACAAATTTATGCATTTTTGGAGAACACGTCATCCAGTTTTCTATCATATAAGCATGCTTGATACAAGCCTAAAAAAGCATTTGCATCTTGCCCAGGAGATAACGACCTCAAGGACAAGACTTTCCCGCATCATGTAGACGTAAGCAATCCTCACCAGATATTGGTGTTTGCGCTCACACTCGGAAATAAGGCTTTGTGTTTACTCTCATAAAAATGCAAACAAACATAGCACAAAATCAGATTTGCAATGTCAATCAGAGTGAATAAACTTAAAATGAAGATGCACATACATGGGCCTTCATATAATCGAAAGGACTTTGCTGGGGGGAGAAGTGAAATATTTTTCTCAATGAACAGAGCCTGTTGATTGGCCACGGTGAGGGCAAAGTGCACAAGCTCTTCAGTCTTCATTAGGGATGCTTCTTCGCGCGATCACTTTGAGGGTATAGCGCCTAGATTCTTGAATCCTTACTGGAGATGCTTTTTTTTTTTTATCTTTCCGAGGACAAGGCGCTCCAGTTCTTTGATCTTCCTTGGGGATGCCCCTTCTTAATTGCTTTGAGGGTACTGTGCCCAAGTTTTTGGATCTTCACGGGAGTGATTTCTTCTTGGTTGCCTTGGGGAGTATTGTGCCTTATTTTGTGATTTTCATTGGGGATGCCTCTTTTCCTTTGGAGATCATTTCGTTGTGGACTAAGTGCATCAGCCCTTGGACCTTCGCGGGGGATGCTCCTTCTTGATTGCTTTGAGGGCACTGTGCCTAAGTTTTTGGATCTTCACGGAAGTGATTTTTCGAGGGAGTTTTTAAGAGCTGACCCTAGGGCCCCTTTTGCATTTGCTTCTGCTTTTGTTTTGTTGTGTTCTTTGAACACTTTTGATTTTATTTTATTTTTTTCTTTTTCTTCTTTATTCGGACACAAAACACATCAGCAAGCAAAGCAAGTACAGTTTTCGTACTGACTTTCTTCAGTTCTGGTTTAAGGCCGAGGCCTTCGTCTCTTGTTTTTGTTCGGCCTTCCTCCAGCGTTGGCCATCAACAATCCTTAGAGCTTTTGCATCCCTTCTTGCGTAAATCGAGTTCCGCACCCTGCCTCTGGTTAGCCATCTCAGCCAAGCACTGTTCATTGTCTTATAAAAAATAAAAATGGAAGAAAGAGCAAAGTCCAATGTCATTTTACTGCTATCCCATGGCTAATGGTGCATGTACCCTGGATATTATGCAAATCTAACTAGCACTTAGTTTGGCATTTGCACACATGAAAGGAATAAGGCGTGAAGGCCCAAAATGCTCATAGGGATATGTTTGTGACTGCTTACATCTAAAGCATGTTGCAGATATAAGAGCAAGCAGGCGAAATCATGCATGTCATATAATTTCAAATGGATGCACAAGTTATCCATGATGCAATAACATGTTGAACATGCTCAATTTAAGGAAGGTTTGAAAAAATCTGAGAGGGTAGTATGGACTTTATTCAAAGAATTTTGTTTACAATTACAACAAATCTTAACAGTTTTAGCACTTTTATATACAAAACGTGAGGGTATGATCACTTACAAAAAATTTGAAAAGAATTGCCCCCAATGCGGGAATGAATGCAGAATGATTGTACAGAAATTAAAGAGGCAGAGAGGAGAGTAGACTTCTCTGGCGATGTGCAGCAGGCGACAACTAATGATCTGATAGGTTCATCAGCGGAGAATCAGCTTCGTAATTCTGACCCAGCATCATCCATACTCAAATTGGATGATAGTGTTACTGCAGACATTTCTAACGGTTCTGCCATAGTCGATCACCACATCTTGAAGGATGGTCGTTAAGTTCTTGAGTAGTGTTTATGATCGGACGATAACTTCTTGCTAGAAATGCATGATCTTTCTGTAGATTCTGTCTTGGGAACATCTGAATCATTTCTGGACTTGGTCGGGTCACCCAGGAAAGATGAGCTTAGAATGAACCTTGAGACTGGTTGTTTGCAACTGCAAGATATTTTGCAAAGAGAGCAGCTCATCGTAGCGAATGAAGAACTATTTTGCAATCTTTCTCGTTTCACTCCTTGACGACCCTGGATGAGGAGACACTCTTCTATACTGGGGATGACCAATTGCTGATGATTTGTTCAAGAGTTCTATCTTGAACAACATCTTGAGTGATGGAAGGGACCCTTTGGTCAGCTGGAGATTCAAACTGTCACTGGGAAAACTAACCAATCATTTCTTTGTGGAGAGACGTTTCAGCGCTTCAGCTTTTGCAGCGCGGGATTGCGGATAAAATAAGTGAATGCAATCCCATCAACATCCATGCTTACTAGCTCACCAATTGGAAGACTGCTCTTTACCATATGATCGTTGTGTCCATGCACGGAGAGATCTTGTCTGATCAAATTTAAAATCTGAAAATTTGATCGTGGTTTTTGAATTTGCGGCGAGGAGTCGTGTAAGATATGAATATTGTCATATCACAGAACAAGACTATATTAAGTATGCTGATTTGACTCCGGTGGAAGTAGGACTTCCCTATCTCGTCGTGGCGATGAAGCAAATATAGGACTGGCGCATAAAGCTCATGGTTGTGAATTACCGCTCTCTATGCTTTGCCCCCCCGGTAGACTGTGTTCAATCATTTCACTTGCCCCCAAGTCTCATGGTATAAAAAAGGGAATTGAATCATAAATTTCGAGGAAAAGATATTCCAAAGTCTTGATTTGACAAAAGTAGAAATATTAAAAATAACACGTGGGTGGCCTCCCACGAAGCGTCCTGATTTATAATCATAGGCTCATCTATATACAAAAATATTATAGACATTGCTACTGAACGAATTAGCAGGATGGGTCCGTTGTGAGCTGGGGGAACAACCATTCAGGAGCTGGTAGGTGTAGAGTTAGTGGTCGTGTTAGGTCCTTCAGCTAACTCTTCAAAAGTGAATCGTCCGCATTTTATCAAGTGCCTGACCTTTCCTTTAAAGGCCAACCAGTCTCCCAGAGTATGGCCCTGAGTTCCAGCGTGGTACTTGCATACAACACTAGGATCATACCACTTCGGGTAAGGAGGTTGCGCTGGTTGAGTTGGGATAGGCGTAATTTGCCCAGCTGCCAAGAGATGCTCATAAACCTCCCTTGCAGGGACCAAAAAAAATGGTTGCGATTCCCGATTCCCATGGTCATTTCATTTATTTTGATCGCTCGGGTTACTTGGTGGGTTACACTGCGGTGTAGAAGGTTGTCTGCGACCAGGTCTGTGGGAGACCAAGTTGACGTCTTTCTTCAGGATGGGTGATCTATTGGGTGTTTCCTCTGGCGCGGAAACAATGATTCTTCCAGACTTGATTCCTTGCTCAACTCTTTCTGCTACCTGGACTATATCAGAAAAGTTGTTCGATGAGTTGGAGATGAGGTAGGTGTAGTAAGGAACCTTGAAAGTGTTCACGAAAAATGGATATAAGTTCCTTGTCTCTTAGAGGAGGAGAGATTCTGGCAGCGAGTTCCCTCCACCTTTGTGCGTAAACCTTTACCGACTCATCGGCCTTTTTCTCAAGGTTCTGCAGGTCAGACCGGTCTGGAGCTACTTCCATGTTAAACTTATATTTCTTGAAGAAGGCATCCGACAAGTCTCTCCAGGTCTTGATCTTCCTCTTGTCAAGACTCATATACCAGGTCAGGGCATGCTTGGTCAAACTTTCTCTGAACAGATGGATTAATAACTCCTTCACCTGTGAATGATGGGGGCATGGAAGAACCACCAAAAATAGATGAAGAGGATGACCCAACTGTTTGAGCCGAAATGGGATAAAAGCCAGACAATACATTAGTCATCGCCTTATCTCGTTCCTTTTCGGCTTGCTCCGCCCTTTCTGTAGTGACCCGAATCTGTTCTTCTAATTCGGCTATCTTTGCTTTCAATGTCTCCTCCGTTCTATCGTGTTCTGCCATTTTTCTCGTTTGAAGTCTGATTGAGTAGATCTTTTGGGGAATAGTTCACTTTCTGTAAAATAAAGAAAATAAATGTAAGTTTGGGCACAAGCAATGATGGTATGTGTGGTTCTGGCTTATGGTCTAACTATCCTAATTTATTTCTGAATTTATTTTAATGTGTAATGAATTAATTAGCATTATTAGTGGTTACTATATGATAATTTCCGAATTGGGCAACTAAGTGCCTCGGAAGAAGGTTTTATTTAATCTAGTTCCTATAGAGGCAACTTGAATTCCACCTCTAGGAAGGAAAGAAAGAAAAAATGATATCGCCTCATTTTCTAAAATCCTAAGTTTTGATCATATACACATTGCAGAAACTTAAAATCCTAATTTTTTTGTATGAATTAAATGTGATACATGTAATGATAGTAGCAGGAATAAAAGATGAGTTTAATAAAAGCAATGATGAAGAATATATGCAAAAATGGAGAATTATGGAAATAACGAAGCAAAATCGCATGTTATCATGATGCATATGCTGGGGTGACATCTACTAATTCTAATTGGCTGGAAGGTTTCCGGACGATACCATAAAAATGGTCCCTCAGTAAATTGATGATTGTCTGTCGAACCATCAAAAGTTCTAGGCGCTCACCCATTTAGGGGTTCGAGTCCAAGTTAGGGGTTCATGAAAACTACCGGGGACACGTGCCCCAGGGCCTCACTAGTACCCACCTATTTCTATTTGGAACAAGGCCCGACGATAAGGCATTATGCATGAAATGCATATGAATGATAGTTTATCAAAGTAATTAATAAATCATTAGTCATGCATAAAAATACAACAATTTATCAAAGCGAATAAACATATGAATAATCATGTATAAAAAACATACAAGAATTCAACAGCTTAGCAAGTAGCTGAAAAATAATTAATGTGCATGAAAAAAATGACAATACATGAAAAATAATTAATCATGGCAAAAATCATATGAAACAAATTTAGAAATTTATTGAGAAAAAAAAACAAACACCTCAAAAATTCTGGCTTCGACCCTATTGGTCCCCAGTGAAGTCGCCAAACTGTCGCACCCCCTTTTTGGATGTTTCCTAATGCGACGCGGGTTTGAGACTGGATGTGAGACAAAATCGGACTCATCTCATATAATGCATATGAAGTCGCCACCCTATTTTATTTCTAGGTTTAGGGAACCTATTGTCATGGCATAAAAAGTTAAGGCAAAGTGGGTCTGAACCCGAGAACAACGGTTCGGGGTCGTATTATGGACTCGGGAAAGTGTTAGGCACCCGAGTCACATCCTAACAAGGTTACCGGATAAAAGAGGTGTTTAAAAAATAAAAAAAAGTCATAAATTATGTGATCATGCCCAATGGATTAATAAGATTCTAATCAATTTTAAATATTCATGCATTTGAGCGAATATGCGAAAAAGCATTGAAATAAATAAAAGGGTGAGAAATGTTTACCCTACAAAGTTGAGATTATTAGTTCGGGAAGATGATAGTAGAAACACAGATAAAATATTTAACAACTTATCATGAGCGAAATAATTAATTTTAACAATTAAATACAAGTGAAATAAATTTTTTAAGCATTTGAAAGCATACAAAAGTAATTAAATAGTGCGAGCGTACGAATAATCGACATCAAGATTATTGTACGCAAGTGACATAATTAATTTTGATGATCAAACGCAAGCGGCATAATAAAACATGCAAAAGCATACGAAAATAAATAATTAAATATGCAAGCATACCAAAATAAATAAACAGTACAAGCATACAAAGAATAAATAAATAAACAGTACAAACATATGAAAAATAAATAGTACAAGTGTAGAAATAAATAAACAGTACAAGTGCGACGATGTCACGAAAAAAATGATGGGTTGAAAATATTGGGCCTGACCCACTAGGTCGAGGGTGGGCCCACCAGGCTGGGCCCAAGCCCAACCAAGGGCCAAACCCTCTTCTCTTGCTTACGCTGGGCCTGGGCGGCCCAGCTTTCTCCTTTCCTTTCCTGGGCGCACCAAGCGCCCTTATTCTTTTCCTTTCCTGGGCCAAGGCAACCATCAACCAAAACTTAAAACCAACAGCCCAAGCCCGTCTTTCTTTCCCTCCTTTCTACTGTTCATCATCTCTTTCCTTTCTTCTTCCTGCAATTCCAACGAAACAGCAAAACAAAAAGGAACAATTCCAAGACAAAATCTAGCCATAACAATGGCCTTCCTCTGGAAAAAATGATCCTCCCGATAACAGAAATTCAACCATATGATCGCAACAAATTAATTCGTGCCTAACAGTGCTCAACTTGAATAAAAACGAATTAAATTGAATTAAACAAGAACTTGAAATTCGTTTGAAATAACCAGCAATTCGACGAGTTAGAGCAACTAAATTAATCTGAAAATTAAATAGGAATTATTTTAAAACAAAATAGCAATTAATTTCATCAAAACACGAACGATTTAATTCCTTGAATTTTTTTTGCAGAAAACGCTTAGAAAAAAAAGAAATTGAAGAGCTAGAGTTGGAGTTTCAACCTTTAGTTGAGCAACTGCTGGCGAGAGAGAGCAACTTTTAGAGAGAGTGTATGCTTGTTTTATTCGTGAATTGGTGAAGAGAAATGCTTGGAGGGGTTGGCTATTTAAAGGTGAGTAAGTCGGTGGAGGAGTGGGAAACGACAACAAGTTACAGGGACGAAGGGAAAGAGAAAGAAGCAAAACAAATACGGTGTGAGGTGGCATGTTGCACAAAACGAATTTGCAAAATGTGTCAGAGATAGCTCATGCATGCACTGAGGTGCTTAAATCCTTGGCCGTTGGATGAGGAGAAGAGCTAGTCAACTTTTGATCAATGGCTAGGATGAGTTGACTTTTGGGAAATGTTTAATATTTATTTAATTGGTTCGAACTACCAATACGAGGAATCTCGTTTGAAATGAATAAAATCCCGAACCAAAAATACTAAAACATGCAATAAAATGCAACAAAATAAATAGTAATCAGTAAATAAAGAAAAAGTTCGATTTGATGTCCGAATTTACTCGCTCGGAATCCTTAAAAGTTCGAACGAAAAATAAATGCTATATCAAAATAAATTGGATAAAATAAAATGAGATGATGCGAACGAAAATAATAGTAGATAATTATCAATTAAAGAAAGAATGCGTTCGATCCACGGTCCGAGGAAATTTATTCAGGACCGATAGAAAAGTTCGAACGAAAAGACAGTAATAACACGAAAAAAACTAAAATGACACGAAATGGTACGAAATATTAAAATAAATAGCCAAAAATCGAAAATCGATAGAATTTCGATTTAAACGAGCTAATAATGCGATGAACGATAAAAGTGCAAAAAAAAAAAAAAAAGGTCAAAATTCGGGTAGCAAGTTGTTGTCTGAAATTACTCTAACTTTCTATAGAAGAATAAACATGGTTGTATTTTTCTCTATTTTACTGGGTAAAAATATAGTCTCGGTTGTGTTTTTTCTTTCTTTCTATTTTCCTCTGTAAAACTATAGTCTTGATTATGCTTTTTTCTGTTTTTCCTATGTGGAAATATAGTCATAATTTTTTTTTCTCTTGTTTCTTGTATAAAAATATAATCACGGTTGTGTGTTTTATCTGATTTTGATTGCTTATTTCCTTTCTTATGGACTTTCATGTTTTGATTTGGTTGGTTTCTTTACACGATTTAGTTATAACTCGGGGTTTGGAATTAATTTGAGTCGTAAGATAACGCTAAATGAGCCTGGACAATTAACTATAATTAAATGTTTAAATATGTAGTATCATATAACATATACACTATTAGCCTTTAAGAACTTTCTAAATATGACATGCATGTGTATTTTATTTTCATTTTTATTGGATTTTCGTTTTAATTGTTTCATTATAAAACGAATTTGGTGGAGTGATCAATAATTTTCTTAGTTTATATATATTTACCTTAAACGACTAGTAATTAGAAACGAAGAGAATATTTATAAAATTCGATGCTTTGGTGGAGAGATTGTTTCTTACAAAATAATGACATCACAGCCGCTATTATGCACCGTTCTCACTGTCATCTTCCAACTTCATCACATGTACTAGTTCAGATATAGCATACCTATCCAGAAGTTTTCGCAAATCAATCATGTATGATGGAATCATCAAAGATTTGACCTTTTTTTCATAACCACATCACAAGCATAAGTTTCAGCTCTTGTTTCAAGTTGTTTATTTGGGGCGCATGTATAACACTTCCTTTCGCAAAACAACACCAATTTCATTATTTTTTTTATAAAATTTCCTTTCTCAAATTATCTTCCATTCATTCTTTTCATGCCACAAGAAAGTAATAAGCATTATGGTTTTCCAAATAGACATGTACTTCTAAATTGATAGTCTTACATGTACATAACTGGTCATCTTTAGTTCATGTTAAGATTTTAACATGATCACACATTGCTAAATTTTTAAACCACTTTGTTTACTAACTTCTATTGTGATAGAAGATCAACAATATGAAAGTTATGAGTCAGGCTGGTCTAAAGTGCGATTGAGTTTCTCGTTAAATTAATATTGACATTGAATATATTTCTCAAAAGTGATAAAAATAAAATTCTAATTTTATTTGAGCTTAATTTGAAAGTAAAAGCTTATTTAGACCAAATTGACAAAGGCACAAGCAAATCTAAAATTTCCTTAACACGAGGGCTTAATTGGATATCCTTGACAAAGGCGAGAATTTTTCCTAACTTTTTTTCTTGTTTTATTTTCATATGAAAAAATTAACATATGTATTGAATTTCAAGACGCTTTAGGCCCTTTCTCGCTCTAACGTCGTCACCAATTCCAGAAGCTAGGGTTCCAAGTACGTTTGCTTGCCAAACCAATATCGCTTACAGGTATATATCAGAATCGTTTTATCTCCTCCTCTTTTCTTAGCGTCTGCCCATTTGATTAACTAGTTAGAATTACACTGAATTGATTCGCCGATTCTCAACTAATTAACCAAACTCTCGTTCGAATCTGCTCTGACTGATCTTTATGCACAAGAGAATAGTGTTTGTTCTTCCGTCACTCTTTTTCTGATATTGTTGTAATCAGGCAACAAGATTAGTTTTGGAGTTTGTAAACTTTTTCTCTGGTGGATTAAAAACGATCAAAGATTATGTGTATTTAAATGATCACCCTGGTATGTTGAATGTGAAACTTTTTTTGCTGCTCTTGAATGATGTTTGTATGATGATTGTAGGGCTTGAGTTATGGGAAAGAGGAAGTCAAGGGCAAAGCCACCTCCTAAGAAGAGGATGGATAAGCTCGATACCGTTTTCAGTTGTCCATTCTGTAATCATGGAACCAGTGTTGAGTGCCGCATGTAAGTGTTGTTTTGATTCTACTGTTTCCTGTTCTTGTTTTCAGTAATATGCCAAAGGAGAGCATAATCAATTTGCATTGTTGGTTGGTTTGTTGGGTCTTCACTTTGGTCTGCTTTTGGGTTCAGTGATATGAAGAATTTGATCGGGGAAGCTGTGTGTAGGATATGCCAAGAGAGCTTCAGCACTACTGTCACGGGTATGTTGTAAGGGGGCTTTTGGGTGTTTCGTGTTGATCAATGCATGCTGCAAGTGGTCTCTAAGAGTTATTAGGAATATTTGGACTATAGAATTTTAGAATTAACTGAGGTTGTTAATGTGTTGAATTGACCATGGAAGGTGGATTACGTTTTGGTTCCTTAGCTCATGTATTTGCTGGTGAATTGCGTTTTGGTTTAAATTTGCCTGTCATATTTGTGGGTTTGTGAAATTACTTGCAACTTGGTAGTGTATTTACTTAGTGTCACCAATAGTAATTGGTCTTATTAATAGAACTAGATTTTTGGTAGTTGCTTACGTTCTGTCATTTATTTACCTGTTGAAAACAATAAAGATGGTATTAAAAAGGATAAAGCATATATGTAATCTAATGCATTTGTTTCCTTTTTGTTTTTGCAGCTTTAACTGAAGCTATAGACATGTAAGCGCATCTCTCTCTCTCTCTCTCTCTCTCTTATGAAAATTTTATGGTTGCAGATACAGTGAATGGATTGATGAATGTGAGCGAGTGAATACTGTTGATAATGATGATGATGATGTTGGTGCCTGAGGGTTAGGCCTGACCGTTATGGGTCACTGGTGCTTGTGACGACATGGAACAGCCGAGTAGTGTTTGAGCTTTCCCTAATCTACTAATGTTCCAAGCTTTCACAACCTTGTAATTACATCCAGTCGAGGCTGAATTAGTCGCTATAAACAATGTATGGTGTCTGTATCTGTAGTCTAAGTTTGATATAGGTAAACTGTGTGTAACTGCTCGTGAGCAACGATGATTTCGTAGCCCCTTTGTATGGACCAAAAAGGGTGCCGCCGTTGATGGCATCCATGCTACATGTGTTGAATTCCTTATCTACTGCAATGGAAAATGTGAAATGGCATGTTTGAATTATTTCTTACTGCTGGTTTTACTCTTATATCTACATGAACCCAACAAACAACTTTTGCTAAAGATGGTAGCCGTTGGAGGAGCTAGACCAAAATAGTTCTCTTTTTATAAAAAGTGATGTTTCTCTTGGTATAGTTTTTTCCATTTCAAGGCTCGAAAAGGTGATCATTCTCCCAGAATGATTTTTTTCATTTCAAAACTTAAAATCTTAATCAAAGAAGAATAATAAACCCTTTATCACTGGACCATAACTAATATTAACAAATATATAAATAGTTAAGGAGGCCAAAAAATAAAAATTAATAAAGGATACAAAAGAAAATTACAAGGATCATATTTCTAATATTTTTTGCGAAAAAAGTTAGTAAAATATAAAAATAAATCAACGTTTTGTAGCTTCGCCTTCATTAGAGTAGCTTTTGACGGTCATAACGTAGTCATATTCCATGATTAGTGGACGATCATGATTTCCCACCAAGTGATTTCAATAACGCTTGCTTACAATTCTAGTGACTTGACTTCTAATGATCAAAACGTAGCCAACTAGCCATAGTTCTTAATTAATAAACAATTATTACTATCACTTAGATCAACTAAGAAGATGTTTTTCTATTCCAAATTCGAGCTGGAGAGTTTGGCCCCAATGTGATGACCAGATGGTCTTCATTAAAAAATAGACAATCAGATTTATCACCCTACTGACAACAAGATGGAAGGAGAGCAAGGGCAAGCACACAAATTCCTAAAGAAGAAATTTGATCATCAAAACAATTTATCATACACTTGTTATAACAAAAGTTACAAGAGATGATTATATTCCATTAGTGTCACAGCAGGAGCAGAATTAATAGAGCATACGAGTCCTTAAAGCCTCCAAAAATGTCAGTAAACAGATCGACAGATATTGTTCGCATTCACCACTTACCACTTACCACTTTGGATACACCCATCGGCTCCCGATGATCATCTTTACGATATTAGTCATGAAAATGGACAGTAAAAACAGCCATTTTTCTGCATCTCCCAATAGTTAGGATGTGCTCCACCATTCAAGACAGCACTTCCAAGTTAAAATAAACTATGCACAATTTGCCTAGGCAGAGAAGATAGCTTGAATTCATGTTATTTAAGACAGGGGAAGACTAGTGCGTACTAATACTACGATGAAATATGGTCTCCAATGGAGTAACTAGATCGTTGATGCAGCTCGTTCCACCACATCAGTCATGGTTTCTCATATTAGGTCACATAAAACTCGTCCGGATTGTCGACAAGATAATCATAATCCGGACCTAGCCCATAATCAAACGCCTCATTTGCTGGTCCCACCCTGTTCGGAGTTGCATAAACATTCCCAACACCAACCTTAATATTTGCTTTGGCCCTTCCCTTAACAGAGCGTTTGTTATCTGTGGGGAATTCAGCAGTTAGCCTTCCCATCTGCTTCTGAAGATCGGCAACAGACTCGTTTATTATTTTTCCCTTGGCATTCTTCTTTCCATCAACAGCCTTCAACTCCAGTCTGTACAAGGCACAAATATCACACTTATTGATCTCATATTCGTAAAGATGCCACTCAAAGTTGTTCAGTGGCTGTGGATCCATATAATATGATCTCTTCAATCCGCTAAATTCATTCATTACTTGCTTCCTCGATTCATGCCAACCACGCCCACTGTAATCAGGCAACGACCTTTGCTTTCTATTCCCACTCTCAAATGCTCTACGAGGCTTATCAAAAAACAGCCATTCCCTAATAGTCTCACCCTCAAGAACTGCGAGGTCAAAGAGATCTGCAATCATAACACAAAATTAACTTGTAAAATTGGAATTTGAGATCACA
This sequence comes from Viola odorata, assembly GCA_963691705.1. Lineage (NCBI taxonomy): Eukaryota > Viridiplantae > Streptophyta > Magnoliopsida > Malpighiales > Violaceae > Viola > Viola odorata. Next base: position 14,376,224 of record OY829543.1, read on the forward strand.
AATGAACAAAATATGCAATTAGAGAATATCAAAGAGTTTTATTTGTAAATTATATAAGTGTTATCAATTGTCAAAGACATAAAATCAACTGACCAGGTGCATTCCATGGCGACTTGGCAGTTGCAGCTCCCTCACACTCTGGAATACCAACATCTTTTCCCTGCACCTTCGCGCCAAGAGCAGCAAAAAGCAGACCATCCTTCAGGCCAATGCCTCCTGGACGAAGAACTGGACTCATACCAGGCGGGCCTTCACTCAATGCTAGGGCATGATGGAAGCTACTGCAATAGTCCTGACACCAATCCAACCCTCCTTGTGCAGGCCTCGGACAATCCCAAAGAGAGCATTTGGGGCCCAAAAAAGCTGAAGGTGGAGGACAGATGCTTGGGAGATAGCTAGAAACATGCGGCAAGTTGTCCTGCCCGCCTAAATCTGTGCCATTGAAGCAGGAATAAAAATTTTGCTCAAAATTTTGAGGCAAATCAAAGTGAAGATAGTCCAACTGAGAAGCCCCATCAACATTGTTAACTGCCAAACTGTGAACTCCAGAAGGGGTGTCTTTGCACTGATCAACAAAAGGGAAGCTGCGCTCTTGATGCCCATGATTCACAGCATATCCCTGATAATTATCAAAAAGAGAATCACTGATGAGATCCTTTTCTCAGTGCTAAACAGAATCCAAAGACGAGAAAAAAAGGATACAAGACAGTCTCACCCATGATCTGGATGATGAAACCAAAAAAAGAATTGTTTTTTTTTTGGAAAAACCCTTGTGCTCTAAGTGAAAAATAATTCCTTAGTATTCTGAAACTTAACAAACAAGGAATAGAAAAGCTGAAACAAACCACCAACATCTCTGGAAAAAGAATCACTCGAAATCTGTATTCCATGTTAACAACAGACAAGCACGGAAAACCAGGTGCCTATCTCAGCTTCATATACATCAGGTAAAAGTTCATGAGAGGAGCTTATCGGAAGGAGAAGTGCATGCAAGGAGATAGAATTTATATTTTTGAGCATGATGTTGCAACAAATATTCAGAACATATGGATGTGTATTAGCTGAATAAATTAGTAACACGTCAGCTTTATGCTGTGAAATATGAAAATAAACTCTTTAAGGTTTCAAGCTACACCCTAGATAGAAGTTTTCCAGAAAAAGAGAGTTTATTTCAATCTCCAACAAAACAACAAGAAAATTTACTTTACAAAGTCAAAAACACAAGCCAAAGTCAACAGCAGACTCAAACTAGAAAGATGAGAGGTAGAGTTCAATAGAACTTGAGGAAAAGTATATCTTCTGACTAAACCAGCTCCATGATTCCAGCCCCTCTCCGCCACCCACCCACAACACCATTCTCCTGATCCTTAGTTGAGTGTGGAAGCATTAATTACAAAGAAACATCGTACTTTGACGCAGCCAACACTTGACACTAGATTATTCCACACAGTTATGGTTTTGAACAACCACAACTCATTTATGGGCCGCAATTCAACTAAGCCCCAACAGAATAAAGGAAATACTACCCATGCAATATCATTCCAGTAGTTGAGGCAAAACAAAGGTGCATAGAGGAGTTAAAAGTTTCCTCCTTCTTTCATCCAGCTAGTTGCCTCCGCAACCTTTACAGAAGGAACACCAAACAAGATCTCTAACTGTAATCAAAATTGTGTATGCGGCTTTCTTATATGATATGATAAGCATGAAGTCATTAACAACAATTGAATTCAAGAATATCAAGCTGACAAAATAACACAACTAGGGAGCAAACAGAAGAAAATAACAACCTCCTGAAATGCCACATTATCTCCAGCTTGCATGTTTTGATCATTGGGCTCAGGCTTTGGTGCAGCTAAAGTGCTAGTGGCATCGTCTTCCTCCTCACAGAGCTGCAAAAGCCTATAAATGTCTGATGAAAACGATCCCAGACTTCCACCCTACCATCCCACAAACACAAGACAAAGTTCAACATCACCACTCTGATCTAACATTACCAGCTAATACATGCAGAATTTCACAGTACATACATATGAGTAAAGTTTTATATGTACTCAAAATTGGATAGATATTAACTTGTTGCAGAGAAGATGCTGGAGAGGGCTCATTGAGCTCATTTTTCCATTCACGAAGCATCTGATGAACTTGTTCCTCAAGGACAGCCACATCAATGGAGCGGCTTTCTTTTCGAGCAAACTGCAGATCCATGAACATCCCTTGCAAATCATCCACACGATTCTTAGCCTTGTCCTTGAACATCTTATGAGATGCTGACTTGCAATTGACTTTTGACCCCTTCCCCATCCCTCTGGCTCCAGAAAAACCTTCAACAAATCACAGGCAAACGAAAGAATGAATAAAACCTTCATCTCATTACTAAGCCTTAACAGAGATAACCCTTTTGGCCGAACAAAATTAAAACCGAAAGAACCTAACAAACAAACACTAGAGATGAAACAATCAGCAAAAGAAACAGAAACAGGCATACAAAAGATAAAGATTTTTCAAAGAAAATACAAAATTGGATTGGAAGAACTCAAAATATTGAACAGGATCAGAAGAAGCGCTCACTTGGATTGAGTGTTTCAGCTTTCAATCCGAAGCTGGAGAGATAGAAGATGAAACAAGGAAGAAGAAGGGAGTCGTATGAGATTGCAAATAGAGAAGGGAACTAAATACTCCAGAACCCAAAAGCAAGAGATGCTTCTCACCCTTACCCCAAAACCAAAAGTTCCTCTTTTCCTCATTCTTCCCCTTTTTCCTTTGTTGTTATTGTTCTTACTTATTGTTCGTATTTACCAGATATGCCCCTGCAATGTATTTACTTATTTATATTTATACTTACTGCTAATAAAATTACAAACTTTTCTTCACATAGATAATTGAGAGGAAAAAAATTTAAAAAACTTTGATCTCATTCTTTTCTCACTCTCTCTCTCTTAGGGGAGAATAAATCATAACCATTTTTTATATTTCTTTTTATAGGCAAAAGTGGATTGTGACTTTTAAATAGGTAGCTAATATATTTTTTATAATATTTTCTTAAAATTCAATTTAATAGGATAACAAATATAATAAGGTCATGTACTACCCTATCCTCGTCGACATCTTAAAAAGAATAGACCAAGGGAGGAAAATGCCTAAAATTAGGCGATGGTAAGTTTTTGTTTTTTGCAAATAGTCCAATGGGGATAAAAAATTATATCCCCTAATAAAAATAACCTAAAAAATATTACTCATTCCGGTCGCGAAAGAGTGTCGTTTAGTCCAAAATAAATGTTGTTTACCTTTTCCAATGTAATTGTTTTGTCTACTTTCCAATTCTGCCCTCATCTCCCAATTTCCTCCATTTTTTTGTAAGCTATGGTCTTTCTACAGAGCCGTCATTGCCGAGTTCATCGCCACCCTCCTCTTCCTGTACGTCACTATCGCTACCGTCATCAGCCATACCAAGAACAAAGATCCATGTGACGGTGTTGGCGTTTTGGGTATGATTTTTACATTGTTGAAATGAACACTGATCTTTCTTCTAGCTCTACTAATGTTCTTTTAAGGAGACCGTTTCTAAGGACAACAAAAGCAAAAATAGATGTCTATGAGGGTAGCCTCACCTTGGAGTTTGATGGTAAGATCATTAAATTTAACATGTATGCAGGACTCAAGTACCCAAATGAGACACATAGCGTTAACTACCTTGACATTCTGGACCCCTCACAGAAGAAATATTTGATATTATCTCCACTGACCCTCTTGAATATGTTTTGGGCAGAGGGATATCAAATGCAAAGATGGAAGAAATGCAAGAAAGAATTGTATTTCATGAGGCTGTCACGAAATTGAACATAACTAATCCTTATACTTCCACCCCTAATTGCCAAGAATTATAAAATAATAATTTTGAACTCTTACCATCTATTGCGCAGGCACCATAACTAGAATTGAAGGCTCTTCCAAAACACCTCAAATATGCCTTTCTTGGCCAAACCAGTAGCCTACCTGTTATTATTTCCAGCAAATTGACAAAAAATGAAAAGGAAAAGCTAGTGGCAGTGTTAAAGGAACATAAGGAGGCTATAGGATGGACACTGGTAGACATCAAAGGAATATCCTCAGCCATATGTACCCACAAAATACATGTGGAAGAGGATAAGAAATCCATAAGACAACCCAGAAGAGATTAAACCCTCCGATGATGGAAGTTGTTAAAAAGGAAATAATTAAATTGCTTGATGCTGGGGTTATATACCAAAATTTTTACAGTACTTGGGTGTCTCCTGTGTAGGTGGTATTAAAGAAAATAGGTATTACAGTGGTGGAAGGAGCATACGGGGATAAGCGGACTACAAGGGTGGAAAATGGATGGTGAGTCTACATCGACTACCATAGGTTGAACACGATAATGAGGAAAGACCATTTTCCACTGCCCTTCATAGACCAAATAGTGGAGAGATTAATGGGAAAGTCACACTATTGTTTCCTAGACGGATATTCAGGTTTCCATCAGATCCTAGTGGCCTCCGACGATCAAGAGAAGATGACGTTTACTTGCCCATTTAAAACATTCATCTACAGACGCATGTCGTTCGGCTTGTGCAACGCGCCTGCCACATTCCAAAGGTGAATGGTGAGCTTGTTTTTGGAATACGTGGAGAAGAGCATCGAGGTGTTTGTGGACGACTTCACCGTATAGGGTGATAATTTCGATCAATGTCTCTTCAATCTGAAAAACATTCTTAAAAGGTGTATTGACACCCGTTTGGTTCTTAATTTTAAAAAATACCATTTCATGGTTGACCAAGGAATTGTCCTTGACCATGTAGTGTCAAAAAGGGAATAGAAGTGGACCAAGCCAAGATAGATATTGTAAAAAATCTGCCTTACCCCTCATGCTTGCGTGAGGTGCAAAGTTTTCTTAGCCACGCAGGTTTTTATCACATGCTCATTCAAGATTTCTCGAAGATTGCAGAACCAATGTGTATATTGCTCCAAAAGGATGTGCAATTCAACTTCGACGGGCCCTGTCAGAAAGCCTTTGATGAGCTAAAGGAGAGGCTGATATCAACACCAATCATCCAAGTACTAGACTGGATCCTCCCCTTTGAATTTATGTGCGGCGCAAGCAACGCAGCTGTTGGTGTTGTTCTTGGCCAAAAGAAGGGTAGAGATCCTCATGTCATCTACTACGCATCCAAAAAGTTGGATGAAACCCCAAAAAATTACACAACAATAGAGAGAATTATTCGCTATAATATTTGCCTTGGATAAATTCAGATATTACTTATGATAACAATTAAGGCAATCCTAAGGGTATTTCCGTCTTCACACCTGCCTTGAGACCGGAACCCTACAGTGCCTGCCGGGCGCCAGCCGTGGAGGTTGCCGCCCCCATTAGAAGAGAAGGGCCCTGGGATGGTCGACATCAGCGCAGGGGGGGAGTCTCACGCGTTATCTACTCATACGCACGACGTCATCCCATCCCAGGTCAGCCAAAGCATCACTCGAGGCGTTATCTTCCCCAGATAACGCCCACCCCCTAGAGGTAACGCCCTCGTTCTGCCTATAAATACCCCACCACTCAAAATGAGAGGTAAGCCTACGATCACTACTCGAACCTCTGCCATTTTGGAATAGCCTTACTGACTTAAGCATCGGAGTGTCTACGCCGGAGCCCCCCCTCCGGCGCTTTGCAGGTACACTCGACGGTGACTACAGTAACCCCGAGCGGCCATGATCCTCACCCCGATTCTCTAGAAGTCCGAATCTTATCAAACTGGTGCTTTCATTGAGAGGTTTGTTTTATTAAGTGAACGTCCTTAATAGCCAAGCTCTGTCTTTCTTGGAAGATCGGAAAGATCATGGCTTCTGATTCGGAGTCCACACAACCTCCATCCTCTGGCATTCCTTTTGCGATTCGCAGGCAACTCTTCCCTTTCACCACTACTGACGATTCTACCATGATGCAGGAGATTACTCCGGAACCTTCAGATCTCTTCTTTAGATCAATAGGAGGAACGCCCTCTTCCCAGATGAACATCCCTATATCCCAGATGGCGGGATCCAGTTTTTCCACTCCTTCTCCGAGGGGATTCATGTTGGATGGCATAAACAACCCCCTCGCGAGTGAAATATCTGCCCTTCATTCTCGGCTGGACTACTTGACTGAGCTAGCTGCAAGAATCACGCCAGATGTTTCTGGGTTGAGTGTTCCTCCGCAGGCTATTTTTACATCATCTATTGTCACCAAACGACCCTTATTGCCTCTGAAACCCAGAAATATTCCGTTGACCTTGCCCGCGACAGATACACCAAGTAGCCTTGTACAACTCACTCAGGGGCGAGTAGAGCCTTACGTGCCGCGTGCGCTACAAATTCCCGTCTCTCAAGGGGAAAGACGGCTTGACGAGTATAGAGATCGTTGGGATGGTTGGCGAGGAGAAATGGACAGAGATGTATCCCCCGAGCGTAGTGAGAGATCGAGTAGTCGAAGACATCGAACTTGTTCGCCAAGGAGTCGTAGCCGATCTCCTAGGCGTTATCATACTCCCGATCCTTAGAACCGCAGGCATCACTTGGAAACATCACCGTCTCACAACACTCGCGAAATCCTGGACGACACCTCGGGCCACCCATTCAGTCATCGCATAAGGCGCCATCGGGTCAGCCGACATGTGAAGCTCCCCACGGAGTCCTATGACGGCACTAGAGATCCCATTTCCCACCTTAACAAGGTGAAAGACTTCGTGCAATTCCAAACCCACAGTGATGCGGCTTTGTGCCAGATATTTTTTCATGACATTGGCAGGAGTTGCACGCTTCTGGTTCGAGGGTCTTCCAGCAAAATCCATTAACAGCTTCACGCAGCTGGAATCTAAGTTTCGAAGCCGGTTCAGCACCGCAGTCCCCATCAGAAAATCTGCTGCAGTGTTATTCGACATACACAGGAGACCTCAAGAGTCTTTGAAAGATTTTCTCAGCCGTTTTGACCTAAAAATGTCATTAACGTCGGGCGTTACCATCGATTTCTCTGCGGAAGCCTTGAAGCAGAACTGTCGTTATGAGAAATTGCGAGACACGCTAATGGTGGACCCCCCGGCAACCTTGGATACGTTGAGACTGAAAGCTCATAATTACGCAAGAATGGAGGAGGAAGAAAACAGAGACAAAACCCGAAGCGTGCCACAAAACATACCTCAGGCACCTAACGTTCCTAGTAACCCGATCCCTGATGACTGTTTTGTGGATGATTACGCCCAACGAAAAGATCGTATCCCAAAAACCTCCAATAGACGAAGAGGCAACTCTTCAAGGGGAAGATCTGGTAACTCCCCTACTCGGCGACAGACAGATCCTCCCAAGGGCCGGATTTATGACCCAGACCTTCCTTCCCTTATACTGCCAAGGGTATAAATTTTAGCAATTGTGGAACAACGGAATCTCCCTATCCGCTATCCAGCTCCCGTAAAGCCATGAGTAGTCATGGGAGGAAGGGAAAATGCTTTCTGCAAGTTTCATAAAGTTAAAGGGTACTTTACAGACGCGTACAGAGAATTAAAGCTGGCAATAGAGTGCTTGGTAGAAGAGGGATACCTCGAGGAATTTACCACTAAGGCAAGAGAAGAAGTCAGGAACAACCCGATAAATAGGACACGTGACGAGCGACAACCCCCTCCTCGCGTTCCGGGAAATAATAACATACCCACGGGGAGAGGTAGGGAAACACTTGCGATTGATGAAGACGACTTTCCTATCATCAAAATTATCGCTGGGGGCACGCCGTACCTTGACGAGCTTGTACCGTTGACGCCCACAGCCGGAGACAAGCGGAAGCGAGGGGGTACGTTAATAAAAAGTGAAGCAATAACTACACTGGATCAGATGGTGTTATCCTTCTCCGAGGAAGATGAGAAAGGCGTCATGTTTCCACATAACGATACTTTAGTAGTCACACCTGTTATCGACAACCATGGGGTTAGAAGAACTCTTATTAATAATGGAAGCGCGGTGAATCTATTTTTGTTAGAGGCCTATAACCTCATGAAACGCCCTGATGGCGAACTAGCACCGTGCAAGAAGCTGATAATTGGGGTGGACGGAGTCCCAATCCTGGTAACTAGAGTTACAACGCTGCCAGTGCACTTTAGAGAAGACACGTCAAAACGGTCAGAGGAGCTGTTATTCTTGGTCGTTGACCTCACCCTGCCTTACAATGCCATACTAGGGCGACCATTCCTCAACCGTTTTGGGGCAGCGATGTCTCAAAAGGATTTGAGGATGAAGTATCCCTCTTGGGATGGAGTGGTTTCAATCAAAGGTGATCAGAAATTGGCGGCTGAATGCTACTTACTCATGACTCAGAAGAGTTGTGATAGGTATGTGTGTGTCACGGTGGATCCATATAACCAGAATGATGAGAAGCGTACTCAGCCTGTGGACAAGATGGTACTCGTACCGGTTAACGGGATCACTGAGGCGAATTTCCTGGTTAGCGAAAAGCTCAGCCCCGAGGAAAACCTCCAATTAGTTCGACTATTGAACAAATGTAAAGGAGAATTTTCCTAGAAGCCTGCGGATATGCCTGGTATCTCGCGAGAAGTGGCGGAACACCGGCTTAATGTCGATCCCTGTGTCAAGCCAGTCCAATAGAAACGACGAGCGTTTTCCACAGAAAAGGCGTTAGCCGTTGATAAGGAAGTGACGAAGCTCTTGGGCACAGGCTTCATTTGCGAAGTCTAATATCCAACCTGGTTGGCTAATCCAGTTCTTGTTCCGAAGCCCAACAGAGACTAGCGTATGTGCATCGACTTCACCGACCTGAACGATACCTGTCCCAAAGATTGCTACCCGCTTCCTCGAATCGATCAGCTAGTCGATCAGACCGCCGGATACGCGTATCTGAGCTCGCTAGACGCTAACTCTGGATATCATCAAATCCCTATGGCCATCGAGGATGAAGAAAAGACCACCTTCATCACTCCAAAAGCCACTTACTGCTACACGACGATCCTGTTTGGGCTGAAGAACACTGGAGCAACTTTCCAACGTATGGCGAATAAAATATTTGAAAAGCAGATCGGAAAGAGCGTGGAAGCCTACGTTGACGACATATTAGTCAAAAGCCGAAGCTTCAAGGACCACTTGCTTGACTTGAAAGAAGTTTTTGATGTGATGAGGGAGTACCAGATGAAGCTGAATCCCCGTAAATGCATGTTTGCATTCCAAACGGGAAAATATTTGGGCTATGTGGTTAGTCAGAAAGGTATCCAGCCCAACCCCTCGAAAGTCAAAGCTATCCAAGACATGATATCTCCTCGAACTGTCAAGGAGGTGTAAAAATTAATAGGGCGTGTCATCGCCCTAGGACGGTTTATCTCCAAGCAGGGCGAGAGACGTCTCCCCTTTTTCAAAGTCATACGCAAGAAAGCCCCTTTTGGGTGGACAGCGGAATGTGAAGAGGCTTTTGTGAGCCTGAAAGCCTATTTATCGTCCGACCAAGTGTTGATAAGGCCAGAACCGGGTGACACCCTATACTTATACCTCGGCATTGCCGACGAAGTGGTTAGTGTCATCCTCGTTCGAGACGACAACCGTCTGCACCACCCTATCTACTTCATGAGTCATATTTTGAAAGATGTCGAGCTGCGATATGCTCGCATTGAGAAAATAACTTTTGCGCTAATTCAAGCCACGCGGAAATTGGACAGATACTTCCAAACCCATCCCGTCATCGTACTTACTGACCAGCCTTTGAAAAGGATATTTCAAAAACTTGAGTCTTCGGGAAGAATGCTGATTTGGGCCATTGAACTCGAGCAATATGGGTTGCGGTACAAAAAATGACCCTCCGTGAAAGCCCAAGTCCTAGCAGACTTCATAACCGAGTGCACCTTCATAGAGGACCCGTTAACGGACCTACCGGAAGAGGAAAAAGATGACTTGGACCTCCCGTTCCCTGAAACCTACACTGACTTGTGGGTCGTTCATGTGGATGGAGCCAAGAATCAAGAATTAGCCTGAGCCGGAATCTTCATAATCGGGTCGCACGACATACAGATACGATACGCCATCAGAATACTGCAGTCGTTATCCAATAATGCAGCGGAGTATGAGGCGTTGCTGGCTGGACTCAGGATAGGAAGAAGCTTTTCCACCAAGGTCATACACGATACGGGAATGATGGGAGACTTGCGACTAAAGATCTGTGGAGATTCTAAATTGATAATAGACAAAGTTTTGGGACATTTTCAGGCCAGAGAGCCCATCATGGTTCAGTACCTCGTTAAAGTGAAACGCGAGCTGTTGGAAATAAAGAAAAGTGGCATGCAGGTCAGCTTTGAGCACATTCCCCAAGAGGATAACGCTGAAGCAGACAACCTGGCCAAACTTGCCGCAAATCCGGACGCGTCCATACCTAAGGGCGTATACTACCGAGAGATATCGGTACCCTCCTTCATGGAAGAGCAAGCATCGCTTTGCGTGGAAGAAATCGAAAATGACTGGTGAATCCCAGTAATAAAATACTTGAAACATGAAGAGTTACCTACGGACAACGCCGAGAAAAACAAAGACAACGCCGAGAAAAACAAAGTGCTGAAACAAGCGGCACGGTGTACATATTATTAGGGCTGAACATTTGACCCGCCCAACCCGCCAACCCGACCCGACCCGCCAAAAGTTAAAAAACCGCCAACCTGCCCATGCACAGATACATAACCGACCCGCCAAATAACCGACCCGACCCGTGTAACTAACCCTAGGTATAAATACTACTCTTTCTCCCAATTTCATTTTTCATCTTTTTCCAATTCTCCTCTCTTCCACGCAGCCAATCATTCCCTTCTTCTCTCCACACCACCATCAGTCATCACCACGCCCGACCCGACCACCATTTCCTTCGTCTCTCCTCCTCCTCCCTCGTCGCCGCCACATCACTCCATCTTCTTCACCGGTTCGGTGGCCAGATCGATGGGCTTAGTACCGGAGGCTAGATCGAAGCTGTAGAGAAGGGGTATTAGAATTGAATCTCAAGAATGACCACATCAAATGGTTCTGTTCTTAGTTTTGTTTGATTTTTCATTTTTTTAATTAATTATTTAATTAATTTATCTATTTTTTTGTTTCCTTTGATGAGTTCTGGATTGAGGTATCAATTTATTGATCTCTGTGTTGATCTTAGTTTTGTTTGATTTTTCATTTTGGATGGAAGGCTTGTTTTGGGTTAGATCTAGAAGGCAAAGTTGTGTGTTTTTTCTATTTTTTCTATTTCATTTGGTGGCTGGTGTTGCCAGCGGAGAAGAAGATGATAGGTTAAGGTTGGGTTTGGGCCGACCCATAAGAAGAAAGGAAGAAGATTGGCTGCTAGGAAAGCCCAACCCGCAGGACCCATCAACCCGCGGTTACCGAACCGACCCGCCACACCCGCCAACCCGTGGTTATATATGTTTATAACTGACCCGAACCGAACCGCTAAATTTCGGGCGGGTCGGTGGCGGGTTGGGCCTATAACCGATCCGACCTGACCCGTGTACACCCCTACATATTATGACAGGAAACTGGTTCGGAGATGCTTTTCCCACCCAACCGCCAAGTGTATAACAGAGCAAGAGGGTCTTCATACCTTGCGAGAAATCCATGAAGGAATGTGCGGTATGCGTGCATCAGGCGGCACCTTGGCCGCGCAAGTTTCCAGGTCCGGATTCTATTGGCCTACTATTCGAAGAGATTGCCACGATTATGTACGGACATGTCAGAAATGTCAGGAGTTCTCCAAGATTCCTCGACAGCCCACCACGAAAATCTCTGAAATTGTGGCCCCTTGTCCTTTCGCGAAATGGGGGATCGATATCCTAGGTCCGTTTCCAAAGGCAAGGTCTCAACTAAAATTTATGGTCGTGGCGGTAGATTACTTCACGAAATGGGCAGAAGCAGAAGCGGTTGCCAACATCACAACGGAGAGAATTTGGCGTTTCTTTAAACACCAAGTTATTATGAGGTTCAGTGTACCCCGTGTCCTAGTCAGCAACAACGAGACACAATTCACCAGCCAATTCTTTAGAGACCAATGCGTGAAATTCTAGATCGAACAAAGGTTCTCTTATGTGGCTCACCCGTTGACCAACGGTCAAGCGGAGGTGACGAATCGAAGCATTCTCAGCGGCATAAAGAAAAACCTGGAAGGATCTAAAAAGAAATGGGCAGACGAGCTTCCATACGTGATGTGGGCGTACCGCATGACCGTTAAAACTAGCACTGGAGAAACGCCTTTCGCACTGGCCTTCGGCACTGAGGCCGTCACACTGGTGGAGATCGGTACTTTGAGCCTGCGAGTGGCGTAATTCAGGGAGGAACTTAATGAGGAGAGGTTGCGAGCAAACCTCGACGCGTTACCAGAATAGCATGAGGAAGCTCTTCTAAAAATGCTTAATTATAAATAAAAATTAGCGCGTTATCACAATAGACGCGTCAAAGAACGACTGCTGAAAGCAGGTGACTTGGTACTCAGAGACAAACAAACTGCCGGACAGCGTATGCGAAAACTCAGTCCGAACTGGGACGACCCATACCGCTTTACCCGCATTATCGGAAAGGGAGCGTATCACCTGGAAACACTTGACGATACTCCCTTACCCAACTCTTGAAATATTGCTCGCTTGAAATTATACCATGCTAGATCTTGATATATCTCTGCACCTTTTTGCTAACGCTAGCCCTAACGTGTGCTAACACTTGAATAGAGAATGTTCTTGTGTGTTTTGTGGCTGTTGACTGTGTGCAGATGATAAATGAAGAAGGGTGTCGGGAGTGAAAAGTCCTATCCTTGTGACGGCTGGTCCTGATCAAACGGCTTACTAAGTGAGGGCACACCCTGGCATACCTAAAAATAAGTGTCGGAAGTGAAAAGTCCTATCCTTGGGGGCAGCCGCGCTAACACAAGCGGGCCGCTAAGATGAGGCACGTTCCGACACCCCCGGGAGTGCAAAGTCCTATCCTTGTGGCAACCGTGCTAACACAGACGACCCACCAAAATGAGGCGCACCCCGACTTCTCTGGGAGTGAAAAGTCTTATCCTTGTAACCGGGCTAACACAGACGGTTCACAAAGACGTGGAAAGCCCTAGAGAGATAGAAACTCCATCCTGGAAGTGAAAAGTCATATCCTTGTGATGTCCGGGCTAATACAGACGGCTCACTAAGTGAGGGCACGACTCCGGGATGTGAGGTCAACGCCTGGATGTGAAAATTCCTATCCTTCTGATGGCTGGTCTTGATCAGACAGCTCACTAAGACGAGGCACTGTCCGGGCTGACCGTGGAAATTTAGGAATACGGGAAGAATCGCGAAATCCCAGCGAGTAACCAGATGAGAAATCCCTAGTGAAGATGATTGGTTGAGAAAGCGACGTGGATAATGCTAACGACCCTTGGATACGGAGGCGCGATGGCTCCTAAATGGTAATTAACATTTAATTATCGCACAATATTTTGACTAATGCTCGAAAGCATCTACTGAGAATGTGCAAGACATTGTGGAAACGAGGGGGAGATTGACGCTCGCGCAAGCGATAACATCGTGAGGCCTGCCATGGCGATAGGTGCATGGGTAATGGCCAGCGTTTCCTTCCGCCTCGGTTAAGAAAATACAGTTAGGGGAGTGATCGCGCGTCGAACACGTCAAATATAATAGTGAAATAGGTATGGAATTGGGGGTAGAAATACAACTTATCACTGTCTACAAGAGTTTGTAGATGATGGTAAGAGGATCGTCCACAGAGACCTCTAGGAAATGTAATTCTTGGGTTGACTTCCTCGTCACTGAGTTTTGGTTGGGTGGAATCTGAAACTGAAGACAAAACGGAAAGAAGTGAAAACAGTTTAAAATAGTATTGGCCAAAGTCTTGGTCAAGACTGGGTCAAGATTGTTGTAAATCCGATAAAAGGAAATTCCAGGTAAGGGCGATATGAGAGCTCTGTTCTTATGCTTCGATCATGGATTTAAATGTATTCATCTCTTCGTTTATAGTACTGCTATAGAGTGGAGGTGCTCCTGTTCACTCCTGTCTTCCCTCCTCTTCAAATTACCTGGCGGGTGCTCCCTTTCTTGATAATTCTAGCCAAGGGACACCTTGCTGGTTAAAGGGTTTATCCGTTTGATTGCTGTCTTGAATGACTGTTCGCTTCCTCAATGGTATAGGGGAAGACAACACCTAGGCCAAGGTATCTCCCTATGGAGATCTTAGACTGTCAATCTGGTCTTGACCTAGATTACTTATTTCTTCTAGTCTAGCTCGAGACTAGTTGCCTACTTTGTCTAGCCGACGGGTGCTCCATTTCCATCTAGACCGGCTACAACTCTTCTCTACTAGAGTACAAGGATGATCAAACCTTGTCTCTAGTGAGTAAGCGATGAATTAAGCTTAAGAAATGAATAAATACAAGTGAAGAGATTGTGAAGCACGGTTTCAATCTCACGAACGCATAAGAACTCTAGCTCATCAACCCTTACCAAGAATGGGTGTTTAGTTACTCATACTCATAATTAAAAAGACAATATATGTTGTTGCATAAATAAATTAATTCCGAGATTTTAAATAAAATCCGGAGCAAAGTTTTAACAATGTCGAAGAAGAAAAGAGAAGAAGAAGGTCGGAATTCGATCCCGGACAGAGGAGGAACAATGTTTGGCTAAATAGCCCTAAAAGTCCTCTGTCCTACTTCAACTAAACTTCCTAGAAAATCTCTAAAAAGATTGTAACAATAAATTGTTTTTGAAATAGAAACTAAATCGCAATTACAAGGAGAGGGAGATCCCATGCGGGATTCTTCAAGAGATTGGCTTCAGATCCCTCTAGAATTGCGTGCCAGCTGCTACGTGCCAGCTGTAAGGCCCAATGTGGGAGGTGGTCCAAAAGATCCGCACAATGTCTTCTATCGCGAAAGTGTCTTGGCCAAGACGATTCTGGGTAGCGCGCTGCTTCGGTTGCGAAAATGTCTAGGCCAAGATCCAGGCCTAGACTCTGGTAAATAGCTTCCAGCTCTTCAAACCAGAAACTTCAGGATTCTTCCAAGAGACCAGAACTGCAAAAAATATGGGAAATCAAGGATAAATCAGTAGGTTTACCGTCCAAATAAACTAGTAAATGGACGATAAAACATGATGAAATGCAATGCAATCAAATTCCCCATACTTAAAACATGCTTGCCCCCAAGCATACAGACTCACAGACTCAAGATTAAAAACATATTATAAACACAAACGATACCAGAATTTCCAGATTCCTTCTTTCGGCTGCTCACTATACAACTGAAATCACCAAGACACTTGTCTAGCCGACCTAATGCTAGACTAACAAGGACAGATCAATACCCTAAACATACCCCATCCACATGGTATCAAGACATCTCGCAAGATATTATGATAAAGTATAGGGCAACACGGCTCACCACTGATTTGAGTCCCACCATGTGACATCTATCCAAAAGTGCCTAATGACTGGTGCCATTTGAATCACTTTGACATATTTTTTTCTTAAAATTTTTCTATGCCCTCGCGATGTCTTTTTTATTTGTTTTATTTAGGCATATTACGTGTCCTTTGAATTTTTACAGACACAGCACATAGACAGAGCTTGTTCTTTTCTGCGGGAACTTCCACCTTTGCTATGTCTGCCCTATGACGTTCCGACACCTTTTTACTGTCTCACACTCACATCAGATAGAATAACACTCTCAAATCAGTTAGCAGCTAGCCTAGTCACCCTAATGAGAGCTGAAGTTTTAGCTAAATGTCCTTACGACCATGTGGATAGCAAATGTTTGGGAACCATTAGAGTATATGACCCTTAGACATTGATCTAGTTGCGTTCATTCGCTTCCCTGTTACTATAGCATTATTTTGCCTAAATAATTATCTAAATGTGGTTTCAGTTGTCTACTGAACAGCCTAGGTAAAAATCTGGATATCCTGGTGTGCACTCAACAAAACAGACTCAAACATGCATGGGAAATAAAAATAAAAATCATGCAAACAGTAGACTCTAAACTGGACAAAAAGAAAAATTAAAATGAAAAAATTTGACTCAAAATCATACATATCAACCAATATTCACAGCAAACAAACAAGGAATAAAAGCACCTCCCCACACTTAAAAGACACAATGTCCTCATTGTGTGGAGAGACAAAAAGAAAAGACACAACAGAAAAATAAAAGGAAGGACAGAAACGACCTGAGGGCAGAGGCAACTCATGTTGCTTTGGTCTGGGGATCTTGGCCTGAAGCTTGGCCAAGATCAGGGGCAGGAGGGTCCTTTGGTTTGGGATCTCTTGGAGCAGGAGGAGGCATTGACGGATGTGGTGTCTTTGCTGGCTGTGCTTGGGGCTTGGGCTCATGCTCCTCATCAGATGACTCGGAGTCACTCTCGGAACTTAGATTGTCATGGAGAGCCTTGAGGAGCTTGAAATGGGCCTGGAGATGCTGATAAACGTGGAGGACCTTTGTCCTGGTGAGCTTCATCTGCTCAAGGAGGACGTCCTGCCTATCATTAAGACATTGGGCCCACTGAGGCGCCACGTCACTGGTGGATGCGCGAGTCTGGTCTTGGCCCTTGTCTTGGCCTAGACGCTCCAGGCTGATCTTCTGCTGCTCAAGGATGAGCAGCTGGCGAGCTTGAAATTCCCTGGCCCACTCTAGAGGTTCATTGGTGCTGGTGGCAGGGGGATCTTGGCCTGCGTCTTGGCTTAGATCAGCCACAACATCAGGAATGGGTGTGGCTTGGCCAGCGTCTTGGCCTAGATCCTGGGCAGGATTGCCCTCTACTGCTTCTCCAGGGATTTGCACTGGTCGTAGCTTGTACTTCCCTTGATTTTCTTCGAGAAAATGTGGTCCTCGACTGGTGTGAAACCTGTGTTACAAGCAACAAACTCTCCTTCCAAATGGAACTATCCCATTTGGTCGAAGGCTCTCAAATCTAGAATTTTGGGGGAGCAATACTTATGTAAATCAGCAGTAGATAAATCAAGACCAGCAGATTTAATCGCAATCCAAGTGATGAGGGACCCAAAAATCAATTTTGTTTTAGACTCACGGGCATGCAATTGCTGGACCAAATATAAACCTAAGTTGACTCTTTTCTGGTGCAAAATACACCAAAGCAAAAAGAGCTCAGACTTGACTAGGTTCCCCGAAACCTTTGTCTTCCCCGAAAGGTTAATAGACAAGGTTCTATGGAGCATTCTAAGGGCTGGGTTCAGAATAGCATGTGCCTTGGAGTTTCTATCAAAAACAGCATCAGGGTCTCCAGTAATCTCCCTAAAGGCTACATTATTATCCCAATCAGTGGGCTAATCATAAATGGCCTCATCACAGTTTGCAAACTCAAGCAAAGAATTGAAAGCATCCACGGATAAATGACTCCATTTATCACACAACCTAAAGTTAATCACATCAGGAGCAGCAAAATCAGGTTTGTCTCTACCCCTAACATACAAGGTTTCCTCGTCAAACCAAAAAGATGTGTGAAACTCTAGGCACAGTTCAGTAAATGCATCACACTCAATGGACATAAAAGGGACCCATCCAATAGCATAAACAAACTCTCGGATCCTATTCCCTAACCCCATTGCATCAAGAAAATCAAATTCTAATCTAGCATATGCAGGGATGTCACAAAGATGCATTTCACGCAACTTGATCTTAAGGTCTGGTGTATCAAAGTTCAACCAGCCTTTGAGTGTGTGCAGGGGAGGAAGAGAGGATACCTTAGCAGTCTTGGCCTGAGTTTTGGCCAAGACTAGATCGTCTTCTTCGTCCTCAAATGGTTCTTCCTCTACCACCTTCTTCTTCCCTTTGCTCTTGGCAGTGGAAGGGCCAGCACTGGTCTTCTTCTGCAATGGAGGCGGTGGTGAGAAGTCTGTAACCCTCGACGATTTCTTAGTCGGGGTCTTTTTGTGGGCCACTTGCTTGGTTCACCCAGACTTTTTGGGCGGTGCAGTGGCGGGTTGTTTCTTCGCCGGAGGTGGCAGTGGTGGTGGTGTGGTAACAGTAGCGGCGGCGGCAGTAGCTTTTGAGGGCTTTCTCGCAGCGGAGGTCGGAGCTGGTTTTGAAGCTCCGGCGGTTGACAGCTTCTTCAACAGCCTGCTCTCCCGTCTGCTCTCTCTTTCTCCAGCAGACGCAGGCATGGTGGGCTTCAATCTTTTCGCGAGAGGAACCTCATCGGAGTCCTTGTTGCTCACGACCACAGCTCGGTCAGTTCCCTTGACACTTTCCTCCGATTCCTCAGGCAAATCGTCCTCCGAGGACATGGAATCGTCGTTCTCCAGCGTTTCGAGTATTCGTCGTGCGGCTGAGATGCCGTCTGACGGCATGACAGGCGGCGGAGCTCCACGGAGGTCATCGCTGGCCTCTGGCATGTCGATGGGTGAGGATGGATTAGGTGCAGTCATGGTTGCGAGAGAAGAAAGAAGAGATAATGGTGGGTTTAGGTTTTGGAGTTTGGGTTTTTTCGTGAAAGCTTTTGTGCGATTTGGGGAAGAAGAAGGAGAAGGGACTGTTGCTTTTAGCTCAGGTGAGAGAGGGGTGGATCTGTTGGTTAGTGGGGAGATCGTGTCAGAGTGGGAAGGAATATGCAGAGGTGGTGTATTTAATTTTCCCACGCTGCCAATTAATTTCTTTTAATTGCTTTATGGATTTGTCCGTTCAAAAAGCAAATAAAGGCTTTAAAAGACGACGCTAACACGTGTCCCACTAATTCTCAAAAAAGGGGTAGTCCGATCACAACAGTCTAGCCCAAGGGCTTGGCCTAGATCTCGGCCAAGACTGCTTCACTTTCCCCACACTTAGTTTCCTGCACAAAATCAAAAATGACCCAGTGAAATCAAATGTGACAAGAATATAATATACAAAATGTAGATAAATATCAAGATAAAAAATGAAAAAAATAAAAATAAAAGGGGATACATAAAAATAAAAATAAAATAAAAATAAAAGAAGATTAATAAAAATTGATAAAATATGTGAAAAAATAAAAAAGGCAAGGGTTGCCTCCCTTGTAGCGCCTTTATTTAAAGTCCTAGGCTTGACTTAGAATTTTCTTCATGTGTCAACTGGTGGCAGATCCACCTTCTCAGAACTCTTGTTTTCTTGGAATCCTTCAAAAAACGGCTTCAATCTTTGGCCGTTCACTTTCAGCTCGGCACCTATTTTCTCATTTCTAATATCTACTGCACCATGTGGGTAAATATTAGTAATAATAAAAGGGCCTTCCCATTTTGTTTTTAGTTTTCCAGGAAATAACTTAAAACGGGAA
Organism: Viola odorata; assembly: GCA_963691705.1. NCBI lineage: Eukaryota > Viridiplantae > Streptophyta > Magnoliopsida > Malpighiales > Violaceae > Viola > Viola odorata. The sequence goes on from OY829543.1 coordinate 14,395,518, forward strand.
TTATAAAGGAGAACCTTCTCCCCTGTGTGGAGTGGTTTCCCAACAATTCTCTTGTCATGGTAAGCTTTCATTCTGATTTTGACAATCAGCTGATTGTCATAAGCTTGGTCTCGCAACTCCTCCAGCTCGTGGAGTTGTAGTTTCCTTTCTTGGCCAGCCTCGTCATAGCTTAAGTTGCACTTTCGTATGGCCCAATACGCCTTGTGTTGCAACCCCACTAGCAAGTGGCACGCCTTGCCATAGACCAATTTGTAAGGCGTCATCCCGATTGGGCCTTTGTAGGCTATTCTGCAGGCCCACAATGCGTCATCTAACTGCTGGCTCCAATCGCGTCTGTCTAGGCCTACTGTCTTGGCCAAGACAGATTTCACCTCTCTATTCGAAACTTCAGCTTGGCCGTTCGATTGAGGATGATAGGCTGTTGATACCCTATGTGTGATGCTATATTTCCTGAAAAGGGAAGACAAAATCTTGTTGCAGAAGTGTGTTCCTCGATCACTAATGATCCCACGAGGAATTCCAAATCTGTTCAAGATGTTAGATTTAATGAAGGAAATAACAGTTCTAGCATCATCATTCTTGGTGGCTTTCGCCTCTATCCATTTAGATACATAATCTACAACCAATAGAATATATCTATTTCCAAAAGAAGTAGGGAAGGGTCCCATAAAATCTATGCCCCATAAATTAAAAATTTCACAAGAAAGAATAAAGTTCATAGGCATTTCATTTCGGGAACTTATATTCCCTACTTTTTGACAAGCAGGACATGTTTTACAAAATATGTAACTGTTCTGAAAAATATTAGGCCAATAAAAACTGGCCTCTAAGATCTTTAGAGTTGTTCTTCTAGCTCCAAAATGGCCCCCACATGCTTGGGAATGACAAAAATTTAGAGTAGATGAAGTCTCACTTTGAGGAACACACCTCCTGAGTAATTGGTCAGTACCTATTTTCCATAAATAGGGGTCATCCCACACATAATACTTACTGTCATGTTTGACCTTCACCCTTTCATAGGTGGTCATATCCCCATAGTGTTTACCTGTTGCAAGGTAATTCGCAATTTCGGCGTACCATGGTCTTGGGTTTGGCTGAGGTCTAGGCCTAGACTCCGGGCTAGACAGTGCGACAGAAAACAATTTTTCGTCTGGAAATTCTGCTTTCACTGGTTCTAGGTCTCCTTCTGCTAGGCAGCGGCTAAGGTGGTCTGCCACAAGGTTCTCCCTGCCGCTCTTGCCTTTAATTTCCAGATTGTGTTCCTGCAAGAGAAGAATCCATCGAATTAGTCTAAGTTTGGCCTCATGCTTGACCAGGAGGTATTTTAATGCCGCATGATCTGAAAACACAATTATTTTAGTGCCCAATAAATAGGATCTAAATTTCTCCAAGGCAAACACAATTGCAAAGAGTTCTTTTTCAGTTGTAGTATAATTTCTTTGGGCATCATCAAGCATTTTTGATGCATAATAGATCACATGCGGATCTCTTCCTTTCTTCTGCCCAAGAACAGCACCCACAACAGCATCACTTGCGTCGCACATCAGCTCGAATGGTAAGCTCCAGTCTGGCGCTTGGATGATCGGAGCTGAGGTCAGTCGTTCCTTTAGTTCATCAAATGACTTCTTGCATTCTTCGTTGAAGTCGAACTCCACCTCTTTTTGAAGTAACTTGCACATCGGTTCAGCTACCTTTGAGAAGTCCTTTATGAACCTGCGGTAGAAGCCTGCGTGTCCAAGAAAGCTCCTAACCTCACGCAAGCATGAGGGGTAAGGAAAGTTCTTGATAATGTCTATTTTCGCTTGATCGACTTCAATGCCTTTCTTTGAAATGACATGGCCAAGGACAATTCCTTGGTCTACCATAAAATGGCATTTTTCATAATTTAGGACTAGACAAGTATCAACACATCTCTTTAAAATATTTTCTAAATTATGTAGACATTGTTCAAAATTATTACCGTAAACAGTAAAATCGTCCATGAACACCTCGATGCTCTTCTCCACATAATCAGAAAAAATGCTTACTATGCACCTTTGAAAGGTGGCTGGGGCATTACACAACCCAAATGGCATACGGCGGTAGGCGAACGTTCCAAATGGGCAAGTGAACGTCGTCTTTTCTTGGTCTTCGGGCGCAACGGGGATTTGGTGAAACCCCGAGTATCCGTCCAAGAAACAATAGTGAGACTTTCCAGTAAGTTTCTCTACCATTTGGTCTATAAACGGCAAGGGGAAATGGTCCTTCCGAGTGACTTGATTCAGTCTTCGGTAGTCGATGCACACCCTCCATCCGTTTTGGATTCTCGTCGTTCTTTGGGTGCCGTCTTCTCCTTCAATCACCGTAATTCCAGTCTTCTTAGGAACTACCTACATAGGAGACACCCAATTGCTATCAGAAATAGGATAGATTACACCTGAATCTAGCAACTTAATTATTTCCTTTTTAACCACTTCCATCATCAGAGGGTTTAATCTCCTCTGGGGTTGCCGAATAGGTTTCTTATCCTCTTCCACATGTATTTTGTGGGTACATATGTTGGCTGATATCCCCTTGATATCTACCATGGTCCAGCCAATCGCTTCTTTATGCATCTTCAAGACAGCCACCAATCGCTCCTCTTCATCTTTTGTTAGCTTTGCTGAAATGATGACGGGTAGGGTGTCGTCTAGGCCTAGATAGGCGTATTTGAGATGATCGGGCAAGGCTTTTAATTCCAACTGAGGTGCCTACAACAGAAGGTAAGAATTCAGGTGTTGAAGGTTGAATGAATTGAGCACTCGCTGTTTTTTTCTTCAGTTCGGCAGTCTTGGTCGAAGTCTTGGCCAAGATCGTGGTCAAGACTGATTCGAGTTCTTGTGGATCTGTCATGCTATCCACAATTTCCTGGAGTTCCTTCTGATCTCCAGTCCTTTCCTCTAATTCTTTCAACGTTCTTGTGGAAATCCCCCTGCTCAAAACACACTCAAGGGGGTCGTTAGTACAAATGTCAGCAATTTCTTCTGTAATTGGGTCCAAAACATCCAAGAAATTAACACAATGTAAATCGTTAGGATGTTTTAAAGCATCAGTAATGCTGAATTTAATTGTTCTTCCACAAAATTCTAAAATTATGCTTCCCTCGAAGCAATCAATCTTTGCTTTAGAAGTCCTTAGGAATGGTCTTCCTAATAAAATATCAATGGTACAGGAGGGTAGTTGAACATTCATTTCAACTATATAAAAGTCCACCGGATAAATAAAATCATTTACCATTACTAAGACATCGGTTACTACTCCTTTGGGTCGGATAATCGTCCGATCAGCCAACTGGATCACTAAGTCGGTTTCCTTCATTGTCCCTATCTTCAAGGTCTCAAATTCACTTAGGGACATCACATTGATGCCGGCTCCTAGGTCACAAAGGGCTTTCTCAATGATCTTGTTTCCGATCTGGCATGGAATTGTGAAGGTTCCCTGATCCTTGCACTTCTCTGGAAGCTGCTGCACTGCTGCGACATTGTGTGCTAAATTTACTCTCTCTACACCTACAATTTTCTTTTTATTGGTGCACAGTTCCTTAAGAAATTTAGCATAAGAGGGGACTTTTGCAATCAAGTCCAACATAGGAATATTCACAGCTATTTTTCTGAAAACTGCCATAAAGTCTCTCTTTTCATCTTCCCTCTTCTCCTTCGAAGATCTAGGAGGGAATGGTGGAGGGATCTCTATAATTTCTTCCTTCTGGTCAGTCTTGGCCTGAGGTTTGGCCAAGACAGGTTCTGCTTTTTCTGGTCCCGCGATCCCTTCAGTATTGACCTGTGTCTTGGTCAAGACTACTTCTGCTTCCGCTTCTTCTTCCTTATCTTCCTCTACGTCTTCCAACTAGATCTTCCTTATCTCCTCATCTGTTTTCGCTCCCTCCCTCTCAGGTAACACAGCTCCACTCCTCAAACTAATGGCACTAACATTGTGTTTCGGATTATCTATGGTTGTGGAAGGCAATTTCCCTTGATTTGCCATCTGATTAATCTGCTTTTGCATTTCAGCCAAAGTAGATTGAGTTGATTGCATCAGGTTCTTCTGCATTTCCATCAAATTTTTGATGGTATCCTCCATAGATGACCCAGTAAGTTGCAAAGGCTGAGGTGCTGGCGGCAGTTGGGGTACAGCGGCTTGACCAGGAGGTTGGCCAGGATTAAGGTGTGATGGACGAGGGATGAAGTTTTGGAAGTTAGGTTGTTGTTGTTGCTGAGGTGCATTCTGGTTTGGGTTCTGGTTTGGAGGGATTGGATCTCTCCACCTAAAGTTTGGGTGTGCTCTCCATGAGTACTGATTACTCCCTTGTGGGAAGTTTTGCATACTTCCTTGATTTTGACCATAGACCGCATTTACTTGTGTTACATCATTAGGAGGGTGCTGCACCATGTAGCAATTATTGGTTTGATGGTCTTGTTGTTGGCAGATTCCACAAACAGAGGCTACCTGCTCTTGGCTAGGATTCCCTGCGGTTATTGCACCTGAAATATTGACAGAAATATTCTTTACCATGTCAGTTAATTCAGCCAATTTTTGTTCAACATCAATAGAACATAGACTAGAAGGAGTTGAGTTTCTTTCAGAGGAAGTATTATTTTGGCAGTTGTCTGCCATGGTCTGAAGTAAAAGCTTTGCTCTCGTTACAGTCAAGTCTTGTAGTGCCCCACCCGCTGCTGAATCAACCTTTTCTTTTGTAGGTAGGAGCATTCCATCATAGAAATATTGGATCATGGTCTGATCCGCAACCCCATGTGTAGGACAAACTTCTTGTAATTCCTTGAACCGTTGGTGATATTCGCTCAGTCCTTCATTGTTCCTTTGCTGGATGGCAGCCATGTTTTTTCTAGCCGATCCTGCTTTTGTAGCATTCCAGTATTTATTGAGGAATAGGGTGGACATCTCGGCCCATGTGTTGACCGTATTGTGAGGTAGGCTGTAGAACCAATTCTGCGCAGCTCCCTCAAGAGAACAAGGAAAGGCTTTTAGCTTCGCTCTCTCCATGCTCACACCTGCTGGCTTCATCATGTCACACTGGACGTGTAAATTCCTCAAGTGTTTGAATGGGTTTTCATTTGTATGACCGTAAAACCTAGGAAGGTTGGCCACCATGTTGGTCTTGATCGACCAATCATTTGCCACTGGCGGCAAGGCGATGCAGGAAAAGGTTTCCTACTCTGCTGATTTGTTCAGCTCCCTCATTGTGGGTTCTGGCTGATTTTCTGCCATGTCTAGACCAAAGAGTTCGTCTTGGTCTGAATCTAGGCCAAGATCGTGGTCAAGACTACGATCTGTTTCGGAGCTAGAGGCTTCTGATCCTCTTTCCTCTTGGGCTGCTCTTAGTCGAGCTTGCCTCCGAAGTTGTGCTTCGGTCCTGGTGAGATTGGGATTGATTGGTAACAAATCTTGTTCTCTACTTGAGGACCTGGTCATCAACTGTCATAAAATAAAAATAAAACAAAAACTACAAATACCATTAGAGATCCCCGGCAACGGCGCCAAAATTTGATCGCGCGTCGAACACGTCAAATATAATAGTGAAATAGGTATGGAATTGGGGGTAGAAATACAACTTATCACTGTTTACAAGAGTTTGTAGATGATGGTAAGAGGATCGTCCACAGAGACCTCTAGGAAATGTAATTCTTGGGTTGACTTCCTCGTCACTGAGTTTTGGTTGGGTGGAATCTGAAACTGAAGATAAAACGGAAAGAAGTGAAAACAGTTTAAAATAGTATTGGCCAAAGTCTTGGTCAAGACTGGGTCAAGATTGTTGTAAATCCGATAAAAGGAAATTCCAGGTAAGGGCGATATGAGAGCTCTGTTCTTATGCTTCGATCATGGATTTAAATGTATTCATCTCTTCATTTATAGTACTGCTATAGAGTGGAGGTGCTCCTGTTCACTCCTGTCTTCCCTCCTCTTCAAATTACCTGGCGGGTGCTCCCTTTCCTGACAATCCTAGCCAAGGGACACCTTGTTGGTTAAAGGGTTTATCCGTTTGACTGTTGTCTTGAATGGTTGTTCGCTTCCTCAATGGTATAGGGGAAGACAGTAACTAGGCCAAGGTATCTCCCTATGGAGATCCTAGGCTGTCAATCTGGTCTTGACCTAGATTACTTATTTCTTCTAGTCTAGCTCGAGACTAGTTGCCTACTTTGTCTAGCCGACGGGTGCTTCCTTTCCGTCTAGACCGGCTACAACTCTTCTCTACTAGAGTACAAGGATGATCAAACCTTGTCTCTAGTGAGTAAGCGATGAATTAAGCTTAAGAAATGAATAAATACAAGTGAAGAGATTGTGAAGCAAGGTTTCAATCTCACGAACGCATAAGAACTCTAGCTCATCAACCCTTACCAAGAATGGGTGTTTAGTTACTCATACTCATAATTAAAAAGACAATATATGTTGTTGCATAAATAAATTAATTCCGAGATTTTAAATAAAATCTGGAGCAAAGTTTTAACAATGTCGAAGAAGAAAAGAGAAGAAGAAGGTCAGAATTCGATCCCGGACAGAGGAGGAACAATGTTTGGCTAAATAGCCCTAAAACTCCTCTGTCCTACTTCAACTAAACTTCCTAGAAAATCTCTTAAAAGATTGTAACAATAAATTGTTTTTGAAATAGAAACTAAATCGCAATTACAAGGAGAGGGAGATCCCATGCGGGATTCTTCAAGAGATTGGCTTCAGATCCCTCTAGAATTGTGTGACAGCTGCTACGTGCCAGCTGTAAGGCCCAATGTGGGAGGTGGTCCAAAAGACCCGCACAATGTCTTCTATCGCGAAAGTGTCTTGGCCGCAGTCTTGGCCAAGACGATTCTGGGTAGCGCGCTGCTTCGGTTGCGAAAATGTCTAGGCCAAGATCCAGGCCTAGACTTTGGTAAATAGCTTCCAGCTCTTCAAACCAGAAACTTCAGGATTCTTCCAAGAGACCAGAACTGCCAAAAATATGGGAAATCAAGGATAAATCAGTAGGTTTACCGTCCAAATAAACTAGTAAATGGACGATAAAACATGATGAAATGCAATGCAATCAGGGAGCGCATGCGATTGGCCCCCTTGGATATCTATTCTTGCGGAAGGGGATAAGTCCGCGTTTATTAACATGGAATCCTTCATCTATAAGGAATTTTTCATCGCTGGTCAGGAATACCTGCGTCAGCACAATGCCGTTATAAAAATACCCATCCTAGACGAAGTCTTATCGATGGAGTTATCTCTTCAAGCGGTGTAACGCCTCCGGAAGGATACTGCCGCTTCGATGGCGCGTGCGGGTATACGCCACACGTCGTGGATAATATTGATTATGAGTCATTTATATGAGTTCTACTTCTGAAACTATTTACTGAGCAGCGTTATTCTACGCCGGCATTGAAATGCGCATGGTTAAGTCATGTCGCGATATCTAGTGTGAAATTCGGTATCAATGTTTGTGATCCTACAGAGTATATGGCGATGCCATAGTTATCTCATCTTCTAGCGGAATTATGTTATCCCACCACGGTAACTATCTTATCGTGGAAGTTTAGAGAAAAAGAGATGGTGGGAAAGGGGATCAGTTACGAAAAGAAATAATATATATATGTGCGAACTGTTCGAAAAACCCTCAAGGGGCTACAAAAGGCAAAAACCCTCAAGAGTAAAAAACAAAAAAAAGGTTGATAACAACGCCTATTGCGTGCCAGCCTCGCTGTCCCCTTGTCCCTCGTTGCCCCCCATTCTCTCTTGACGAAAGTGGTCATCCGTAAGACCCCCTGATCTCTTCTGAAAGGCGTCAATGAGGGCCTCAGGATCATACGCGTCTTCTCCATAAATTTCCACGAAGTAGTCAGACATGATACGGGTCGTATTCTCAGCGAACCACTTACCCTTCTCAGACAACTCTTTCTCTAATGTGGCTTTCTCCTCTTGCAATGCCGCCTTGGCAGCTCTCTCTATCGTTAGAGCAACCTCGAGATCAGACGCCCTAGCTGCCTCCTGCTCCCTAGTCACTTTCAAATCTTTCTTGGCCATCGCCAAAGCTACCATTAACCCTTGACGTTCCCCCGACAGTCTCTGCTTTTCTTCTCGCTCCTTAGAGAGCTCGTTGGAAAAATCACGGCAGGCGGAAGCAAGAGAGGTGACCTCCTGCGACATATACTAGGACCGGTAGTGAAACTGAGAGAAACCAGAGAATAAGGTGGAGCGCACGAAGGCCAACTGCTCGTCGGCAGGCCGAGAAAGAAACGCTCTCTTCTCCTCGGGAGACGTTAATGCATGAGTAGCCAAGAAAGAAGAAATCCCCGCAGAGCTATCTCCCCCGGCGGCCGCAAACCCAACTCTGCGTAAGTTGTTCAAGTTAACCTGATGGGTAACGGGACCAGATTCCCCCAGCGAACTTAGATCGGCCATCATATGAGGCATGTTATCGCCACCAGGGCAATACATTGAGGCGCTGGAGGGAACGAAGTGCAGGGTAAGCGGAAAGGGAGGTTGGCTGGAAGAAGTACCTCCATGAAGCCCAAAAGGACCGTGAGACTGGAAGGGCGGAAAGCCAACCCCCGTAAAGTCCTCAGTAAAGCCCAGGATATGGGAATAGGAAGGAGGAAGTGCAGAGTTAAGTGAATTGGGCGAAGCGTCAAAAGACCCGGCAATGCCCATAGTCCCCAAAGGGTCAGAAGACTGGCCACCAAGAGACGACATCGATATAACCTAGGTCCATGGCGTCTGATGATGGTAACTGGGCAGAGGCAACAACGGTATCCTACTGAGAAACCACGTTAAGAAGGATAAGAAAACAAAAGAAAGCGTCAAAGAGTGCTAAGAAGCAATGACTGAAATAGTGCGAGCATAAAAGAAACACATATAGTGACGGTGTCGCGGACCGCGTCTGAAGAAAGAGTAAGGGCAGCAACGCGTACTGTCTTCTTCTTTTTCTTCTTTGGGGGAGCTCGGGAAGAAGATGCTTGAACATGAGCAACGACAATGGATACAACCGGGATGGAAACGGGAATGGTGACGGATTCCTCACCAGCCGCAGAAGAAGGTACTTGGATGGGGTTTACAGTCACCGTAGACGATATGAATGGAGCGGCAGTAGCAGCGGCAGCGGCAGAGGCAATTTCCTCTCTCTTCTTTGAAGCCCTCCGCTCGCGTCTTCTAACGCTTTCCGGCTTTCGATTAGGATCAGGAGCTGCACAATCATGACATAACGTTAGCGTTAGTACTGCCGGAAGTAACAAAGAAAATGACACAACACTCACTCTCAATACAAGCTTGAATGTCAGTGCCGCAAGCCAACTTGCGGGCATGAACGTGGATGTCTAACTCGAGTAGTTTGTCTAACCAGCCTTGTTCAGGCTGAAGAAGAGTCGTCCGACGACCCCAGGCACTATCCTTGATATCATGGTTAAAACCAGTCCGCCACTAGGGGCTAGGTAGCTCAATAACAAAAAAATCGTTCTTCCAATCTTCAATGGAAGACTCAAGGTGTAGGAATTTCCAGGTGAAGGGTTTAAGAGAATCATCATCACAACTGGGTGTTATCGTTATCACAGCCCTATGGCTATACAGTTGGAAAAGAGATTTAAGTAATAAAAGGGAAGGAGAGGTAATCTCTTTGTATCTACAGAGTTCTAGAAATGCGTAAACGCAATAGTACGCGTTAGGAGCCAACTGAATGGGATTCACATCCAGAGCAACAAACAGCCTTTCGATGAAAGGATCAAGAGGAAACTTGAAGCCATAGCTAAACATTTTGGCATACAAGAGCCTACTATTACCAGGCATTACACTATTAAGGCAAAGTGAATCGGAAGCAACTGAAGGCCTATAATCCTCAGGGATATGGGCATTATGTTTAGATAAATGATCCTGAAGAATGGATAAGGAGGTGATGGTGGTGGTAGTATTCTCAATTTTTTCCTCATCAACAGACTTGGCACGAGTTCTAGCTGTGGCAAAAATAAAGAAAAAGATGAAGAAGATGACAGATGAGGATAGAAATACCTTTTTTGGAGAAGAAACTCAGAACGCTCAAACGTTGGAAAGAAAAAACACAAGTCGACTTGAGAGGGAGAAGCGAAAATGAAATAACAAAAGACATAGTCCTGCATGGCTCTCTTCTTCCACCAGTTTATCTTTGAAGGCACCTTTGCCAGATCCGCGTTACAATCCAATATCTCTTCACGAAGAAGAGAATTTCTCTTGTCAGCCGACACCAGCTCTGCCTCCAACAACCCAACCTTGGCCTTCCCCTTAACCAGCTCTGCCTCTAGCAACTCAACTTTGGCTTTCCCCTTAGACTTTTCTCTGGCAAGTTCAGCACGGCAATCATTCAGCTCCGCCAGGGTACGAGCTTGAAGTCTTGTTAACTCCTTCACTTTAGTCGAGGCGGCATCCAATCGCTCCTTCGAGCCAAACGAACCTCGAAGTTTGTCACTATGAGCCTCAAGAAAGTAATGCATGTGGCGAAAGCCGACCATTGCGTCATTCAAAACACGTGCGTGTTGAATATCGGGGGGAAGCCGCAACAACACTTCTTTATCCTCAGGCGAACCAAATATCTCACCTGCTAGGAAGGTCGTCGGCTGATCTCGCGACAATGGGTCTGACACCCCTGATAATAATCGGATGAGATTGTACCCGGGGTAGGAAGGATCCTGGTGATCTTCTCCTCTGAGGGGGTGGTCCTCGCTGCTGGTACACCTGAAGGCGCCGGAGGGGGTCCCTGGCGCAGATACTCCGACGATCAAGTCAGTATCAGTAGGAGTAGTAGTGAGAGAGTAGTGAGAGAGAGTGAGAGAGTCCCCCCCCCCTTTCTACCTAGGGGGGGTATTTATAGGAGATCTAGTATAGAGGTGTCATCTCTAATAGGTGCCGCTTGGGGCCATGGGGTAACGCCGAGTAGATGCCGCTTGAGAGCTTGATGCCGCTTGAGTGCTTACCGGAGGTGGGAATATGCGCCATATCGTACTGGATGGGTCCCCCCCCGCTGACATCGACCACCCCTGGTAGCAGGACTAGCAGGAGGCCAGGCAGGCCCTTCAGTAGCTGAAGGTGACAGTACCCCCTGTCAGGACTAAAATGCTCTAGGGGGCATGTCAATAGTTATCACAAGCCCAACCGAAAACAAGCCTGAGTGTTTACCAAGGGCTTCATTCTCGGTATCTGGATGAATGCTATCTCTTCTGCGTCATGGCAGGCTTGGAAAAATCTTTGAGTTCCTTTGACTCCTTTGACGTCCACGGCATAGATTCTTGCTAAAGCTCTATAGGCGCTATCTCTGACAGATAACGCTAAGGTCCTTTCGAGTGGCGTCCGACATAACCTGGGATGGGATAACTCCGATTGTAGAGGTAGATGTCACTTGAGAGCCTCCCTACTGAGGTCGACCATCCTAGGGCTTGGCGCCAGGCTAGGGGCGGCATGGACAGCGTCGAGCGTCCAAGGAATGAGTTGGAGATGCCGTTCAATACTCGGAGCCCAACTAAAAACTGTTGACGAAATCGGCAATAACTATGTGCCCCCAGCCCAACCAAAAACGGTCCTGGTATGCAATACCAGTGACAAGGAGGCAGCTGCTAACAAGGAGGCAACCGATAACCTGGAGGCAGCCCCTAACTCGGAGGCGACCGATAACAAAGAGGCGACACCTAACTCGGAGGCGGCCGATAACAAAGAGGTGTCACCTAACTCGGAGGCCGCTGATAACAAAAAGGCGGCACCTAACTCGGAGGCGACCGATAACAAAGAGGCGGCACCTAACTCAGAGGCGACCGATAACAAAGAGGCGACACCTAACTCGGAGGCGACCGATAACAAAGAGGCGGCTGATAACATGGAGGCATCACAAATCATATCGCCCACATGGACGTTTTACAGGTCACATGGAGGCATCCGCTCACATGGAGGCACTCGCTCACATGGAGGCATCACAAATCATACGGCGCCATCACTCACATGGAGGCACTCGCTCCATGGAGGCATCACAAATCATACGGCGCCATCACTAACATGGAGGCACTCGCTCACATGGAGGCATCACAAATCATACGGCGCCATCACTCACATGGAGGCACTCGCTCACATGGAGGCATCACAAATCATACGGCGCCATCACTCACATGGAGGCACTCGCTCACATGGAGGCATCACGAATCATACGGCGCCATCACTAACATGGAGGCACTCGCTCACATGGAGGCATCACGAATCATATGGCACCATCACTCATCCGGCCTTACTGTGAACCGCCTGCAATATTGCCGCGGCTTTACGCCGTAAGCTACCTACAATTTGTGCGGTTTTACGCCATAGATACCTGCAATATTGACGCGGCTTTACGCTGCTCGGAGCTACCTGCAATATTGACGCGGCTTTACACTATCGACCCCCTACAAATTGTGCGGTTTTATGCCGTAGCTACCTGCAATATTGCATGCTTTCACATTCCGCAGGATTTCAATCTGTACTCCACTTGAGTACCTGCATTGTTAGCTGTACAAATACACTAGCAAAGAGTATTAACTTTGGTTAGCTTCCTCTAAGAATGTTAAAAATAGAGGTAAGGGGAAAATGATAATCTTAAAGGTGATAGCGATACCTTAGGGGAATAAACAAGGAACTCGGCTGTTGTTTAATTCCCGTTCCCTTCCTTGCGTTTATGAAGGAGAGTGACATGTCGTTGGAGACCTTTTTGCTGGTGAGAGAATGTCGACATGACATTATGAGGGCTCTCCCAGCGGGGTAGTTATTCACCCGATAAATAATACAAAGATCCATCCGGGGTAGATATTCACCCGCTAGATAATATAAAGATCCATCCGGGGTAGATGTTCACCCGCTAGATAATATTCTGAATCATCATTTATTTCACCCACCGTCGCCATAGGGGAAAACCAAATTAGTGGCGTCACTTTGAGGCTACATACCGCCCCTTTAACCTCGACATCTTGTCCAGGGGTCTTCATAAAAATTGTAGCCCTTCAAGCTGCCTTCAAATCGAACTATCGCACGGAGAATTCTGAGCACGTACGAAGAAGATACGATTTTTTCCGTGAAACCCGATATAGCTGGAATCACGAATCTTAAACCCAGATTTCGAATCTCGATAACGCCCAGTTGACGTCAATATCTCAATGCGATGCCTTGACAAGAATTGTAGCCCATCGAATTGCCTTCGAATCGAGCTATCGTACATAGAATTCCGAGCATGTATGAAGAAGATACGATTTTTCCCGCGAAACTTGATATGACTGGCCAGCAATGCACTTTTCTGGGTGCTAACGCTGAAAGTCCTGAGACTTCTGATGACATGGCAAGGGCGACAACGGCAGGGGTGACATCCGATAACAAAGCGGACGTCTGATAATGAAAGCGGACATCCGATAAGGAAGCGGACATCTGATAAGGAAGCGACATCTGATAAGGAAGCGGACATCCGATAAGGAAGCGGACATCCGATAAGGAAGCGACATCTGATAAGGAAGCCGACATCTGATAAGGAAGCAGACATCCGATAAGGAAGCGGACATCTGATAAGGAAGCGGACATCTGATAAGGAAGCGACATCTGATAAGGAAGCCGACATCTGATAAGGAAGCGGACATCCGATAAGGAAGCAGACATCCGATAAGATAGCGACATCTGATAAGGAAGCCGACATCTGATAAGGAAGCGGACATCCGATAAGGAAGCAGACATCTGATAAGGAAGCGGACATCTGATAGGGCGACACCCCATCCATGGTCACGCATGATGTCACTCCATATGATGTCACCTCACCTGACGTCACTCTCTAGCACACAAGCGACATATTTCATCTTTTTCCCAGAAACTCAAATATCATTTTCCTCTGACACACTCAATAATAACACACGCAAAAGTCAAACTCCTCTCTCTCTTTCTCTTACTTTTCCAGATCTGATCTTACAGCTCTGATATTTCTTTCTTTTCCTCTGACACACTCAATAATAACAAAGATAATCACAGCTTCTCTCTCTCTCTCTCCCTTCTTTTCCCGATCCGATATTTCTCTTTTCTCTTGAACATATAATAATAAATTGTTGGCATGGATTGAGATCATCACACACACAGCAATCTTAAATCACCATTTTCCAGATCTGCTCCCTTTGGTGCGCAACAACAACTCTCAATAATATATTGATCACATATATTTATATCATGAATGAAATCCGAGCAGCACTTGAATCATAATATGATAAATCCCCATAAATAGAAAACCCAGCAGCAATGATGGAGATAAATATGCATACGGAAAGGAGAGCCTTTAGATCTTAAGGAACTCACTTGAAGATCTAAATGCTCTCAACGAGAGCACTATTTTGATAATAATCGGATGAGATTGTACCCGGGGTAGGAAGGATCCTGGTGATCTTCTCCTCTGAGGGGGTGGTCCTCGCTGCTGGTACACCTGCAAGGCGCCAAAGGGGGTCCCCGGCGCAGATACCCCGACGATCAAGTCAGTATCAGTAGGAGTAGTAGTGAGAGAGTAGTGAGAGAGAGTGAGAGAGTCCCCCCCCCCCCCCTTTCTACCTAGGGGGGTATTTATAAAAGATCTAGTAGAGAGGTGCCATCTCTAATAGGTGCCGCTTGAGGCCATGGGGTAACGCCGAGTAGATGCCGCTTGAGAGCTTGATGCCGCTTGAGTGCTTACCGGAGGTGGGAATATGCGCCATATCGTACTGGATGGGTCCCCCCCCGCTGACGTCGACCACCCCTGGTAGCATGACTAGCAGGAGGCCAGGCAGGCCCTTCAGTAGCTGAAGGTGACAGTACCCCCTGTCAGGACTAAAATACTCTAGGGGGTATGTCAATAGTTATCAACCCCTAAGGCACGAAGCCCGTTAGTGCCTAAGGTTGACAAATCCATCAGGTAAGAAGGAACCCCTTGAGGACCCTGAGGGGAAAGATTGGCGACAAGGGAGGGAGAAGAACCCTTGGCAGAACCGTCGTCACCCGAAATGGAAGTAAAAAATAACGGTTGGGGACCCCCTGTCGGTGTGTCAGGAAGCACGCTCGAGTCGGGAGCTGACATCACCACATCAGGAATACAAGAAGAAATAGGAGAGTCAGGGGCGTTAGTCGGTGGAAGCGAATCTACCACTAATGGAACTTTAGTAACCTTGGGAGGAGTGTCAGTTGACGCCTCAGCAACCTTTGCTGCTTCAGAAGTACTCGCCACAGTAGAGGTGTCAATCACCGCGGTACGGATTTCGCCAACCTTTTTAGAAATCTCAGCAGTCAGATTGTTTTTCTCCACTCTGAGTTTCTTCCGTTGAGCCGAGGAAGCATGATGAAACTCTGCCTCGATATCTATTTCTTCGCTATCACTGTCAATTATCCTAGCTGTAGGGCGACTTGAAGTTGCTCCTCTACCCTGAATAGGTAGCCAATTATCAAGGAAACGAGAGACTCGGGCAGAGATGTCACGCCCTCCCCTTGCGACTGTCTTAGTTCTCCTCTTTTCTGGTAGAGCAGTCTGATGGCTGGAACCCTCGGGTGGTGGAGAAGCCGGTAGCGTTTGGAGCGGTATCACGTTTAAAGGAGCGGCATTCCCTTGAGACGATTGACCCTCAGCGTTTTCTGCCAACGAAACGTGTTAGAACGGCAAGTAAATTCAAGTGATAACGTGGAAGGTGAAATGCTTACTTGTAACGCACTCTTCCAAACGCTTATACAAAGCGAATTCTTGAATACGAAAAGACGTATCTATCTCTAGTAAAGCGTTAGCATGATCTAACTCATCCCTCGTCAACACCCTTGGGTTTACCCAGTAAGCACTAGTAATCTCCTGATTCAAGCCCCTGCGCCACAAACAGGAAGGTAGTTCGAGCACGAAGAAATCGCTCTTCTAGTCAGCTACAGTTTCCTCAAAACCCTAAAATATTTGCCAGAACGATTACACGAATACGCCATTCCACCACGGGGTGATATCGACCTAGCAGTTATGACAACTCAGGCTAAAGAATTTGCAGAATAAATCGACGGATGGAGTAAAGATATTCTTCATCTAGCAAGCGCGAAGAAACGCATAAATACCGCACCATAAAGAAGGGGTTATCTGGGCGGGATTAAGATCATACCGGAGCAACAATTTCTCTACAGAAGTATGAAGTGGGAAGTGAAAGCCATAGAGGAATATTTTAAAATAAACCATTCTATACTTTCCCCATAATGGATCGCAAAGTCGCCAGTCATCTAGGGGAATGATAGGAGAACAGTTGGGGGGAAAGAAAACACCTTGGCCCTCTAATTCAGCCCTCAGAATCATTTTGCATGAGATAATACTGCGCGTCCATTCGATTTCTGGATCTATAGGCCTCTGAAAACCCCTGGTAGCTCTAGTGTGGCGCATATTGAACCAGTAAAAGAAAAACCAGAGCGAAAGAGAAGCAAAATACCTTGAAGGAGAAAACAATGGGTAGACCACCTGCGCCGACGAACGGTTGAAAGAATTTCCCTTGAGCAGAAGAAGAAACAGAAAGAAAAGAATAACAGAGAAAAATTCGAAGCGCGAGTAAAAGTGTGAGAAGAAGGCAGTTATTTCCTTTTAAAGGTCAAACTCAGCAACTGAGTGACCTATGAGAATAAGACACGCGCAAAGTAGAAAACGACATGTGGAACGGCCTCAGAGGAATATTTATGACTAAGCAGTTATATCCTTGGGGAAAGGCGGTTAGCGATTAAAAAACTGAAGAACGGTTGTATTGAGTGATAATTGATCGCGCAACGTTAACTGTCTAAGGGTCGTAGAAGTTAACGCGGAATATAACAGCGAGAAAGCAAGCACCAACAACGTTATTTCATTCATGATAAGCCATATGACATCTACAATATGCATGATATGTAAAGACTAATCCTCGTCAGGCCAGTAAGAAGGCCAGTAGGAGTTATCTCCATCCGAGGACGGAAACTCCTCGTCAACGAAAGGGAAAGGCTCGTCAGCCCTTTTCTCTCGACCAGGCTTTGGTGGACTTGAGTCCCTCTTAGTAGCGGGAGCCACTACCTCGACACCGATGTCGTTGGAGGAACCCCTTTCCATGAAACGATTGATGTAAGGAAACAGTTCATCGCCCCTCCGAACAGTACGGACATAGAGGTCAAAAGGCACGTTGGCTACCTCGAAGGCTTTTCTCTTTGGCCTCTTACGATCCTTACGTCGCACAGGCCGCATTTTCAGACGCGGCGAAGGAGGATCGTCGGAATCCGGCGAAGGAGGAGGAGTTGGTGGGGACTCGCGTTCAATGGCATCCCTGGAATATGAATCAGCCATGGAATTTTAAGCAATCTCAATGGAGAAATGTGAAGAAGAAGATGAACAAGAAAAAGAAGGAAAAATCTCATTAAATAGCCGAAGCGAAGAGGACTTCCCGCTTTCTCGCGCGACCTTTGAGAAAGGTCAATGCACTTCGAGAAGAACGATCTTAATTGCAGAATCGGATCCTGTGATTCTGCCTGTCGAAATTTCTCACTAATCGAGAGGCACCGAAAAACCGCCCAATCAGTTGATACTGAAGAGGCGGCGCGAAATTAATGAGGAACGGTTCGCGAGAGTAACCGTTACTACTTGACGACCGAGAAAAAACAAACGATGCAGAAGTCCAACCAATGGTGGACTCGTTTTCAGTTGGGCTGATGTGGCACTCAACTGAAGCGTTAACTGGCACGTTGTGAAAAGAAAGGAGAAAAAAATGCAAGATAACGAAAAGATACTTTATTTATGGCCTAACGACTCGAAGCATACGTCCGCTTCCACACTGAGAACATACAAAAGAAAATAAATGGAAGCGACGACGGCAGCGAGCGGTCAAGCATTGGACCCGACATCGTCCTCCCCCAGCACCATAGGAACTTCCCTCAGCGCATCCACAACAGAGGTCAGTTCAGAGGAACAAACCCTCATTCCCTTCAAGCAGCACCCTAGCAAGTCTTTCCTGTGCCGCAACATGGTGACCACCACCTCGATGAGGGAGGCGGTGGCGGCCAGCTTCGTCACATTCTCCAAAGGGCTGAAGTCCTCCAGGGAAGTCCCAAGCTGCCTGGACAAAAGCGGGGTCATCATCCCGTGGAGCTCCATGATATCCTCAGAGGTCTTCGTCACCATGTTTTCCAGGAAATCAACATCGGCCTCAGTTAGATTCTTCAGAGTGTGGGTTTTGGAAAGCAAGAAATTTCTGGTTAGTTCGTCCATGATGAAAATGCCAAAAGAAGTGCTAAAAAAGATGAGAAATTTGCGCGGTGAAAGTTCAAATTTATAGGCCCAAGCAAAGGGCAGTTGAGGACACGTGTCCCTCGAAAACCATGCCACCCAGTTATCTCGAGAACCGTCAAGCATGACGCAGGAACGAGAAGAAGCGTTAGCCCTTGGTAAACACTCGGGCTCATTTTCAGTTGGGCTTGTGATAACAATTAAGGTAATCCCAAGGGTATTTCCGTCTTCACACCTGCCTTGAGACCGGAACCCTACACTGCTTGTCGGGCGCTAGCCGTGGAGGTTGCCGCCCCCATTAGAAAAGAAGGGCCCTGGGATGGTTGACATCAGCGGGGCGGGGGAGAGGGAGGGGTCTCACGCGTTATCTACTCATACGCACCGTGTCATCCCATCCCAGGTCAGCCAGGGCGTTACTCGAGGCGTTATCTTCCCCAGATAATGCCCACCCCCTAGAGGTAACGCCCCCGTTCTGCCTATAAATACCCCACCACTCAAAATGAAAGGTAAGCCTATGATCGTTACTCGAACCTCTGCCATTTTGGAACAACCTTACTAACTTAAGCATCGGAGTGTCTACGCCAGAGTCCCCCCTCCGGCGCTTTGCAGGTACACTCGATGACGACTACAGTAACTCCGAGCGGCCATAATCCTCACCCTGATTCTCCAGAAGCCCGAATCTTATCAAACTGGCTACAGTAACTCCGAGCGGCCATAATCCTCACCCCGATTCTCCAGAAGTCTGAATCTTATCAACTTATTAGGCACCAAAGTTGTCGTATATTCTGACCATGTAGCATTAAAATTCCTCTTGGCCAAGAAAGAGGCTAACTCAAAACTTATAAGGTGTATTCTTCTCTTGTAGGAATTTGATTTGGAGATTAAGGACAAGAAGGGAAGAGAGAACCTCATAGCTGATCATCTAAGCAGATGCCTGACAGAGGAAAATCCAGAGCCTGTGAGGGAGGAATTTCCGAATGAGCACCTTTTCTTGGTCCAGACAGTAAGGCCCTGGTACGCGGATATTGTTAATTACTTGGCCACAGGTAAACACCATGGTGATTTGACGACTCAAGAAAAGGTAAAAATTAAAATGACAGTAAGCACTACATATGGGATGAACCCTATCTATGGAGGGTAGGATCAAATCAATTGCTTAAGAGATGTGTGCCTCATAACGAAATTCCTTCCATCTTGAAATTTTGTCATTCATATACATGCGGTGGACATTTTGGGGCTAGAAGGACAACTCTAAAAATCCTTGAGTATGGTTTCTATTGGCCAACTATCTTTCAAGATATTTTTTCTGTTTTGCAAAACTTATCCCGATTGTCAAAAAGTGGGTAATATAAGTGCTAAAAATCAAATGCATATGGCTTTCATTATTTCTTGTGAAATCTTCGATGGGGAATTGATTTTATGGGACCTTTCCCAAATTCATTTGGAAATTATTACATACTGCTGGGTGTAGATTATATTTCTAAAGAGATAGAGGCAAAAATCACTAAAAATGATGTGCTAGAACTGTTGTATCTTTCATTAAAACTAATATTTTCAACAAATTTGGTATCCCTAAAGGGATCATTAGTGATCGAGGGACTCATTTTTGTAATAGAATTATTGAATCTTTATTCAAGAAATACAAAATCACTCACAGGGTATCCATAGCCTATCACCCGCAGATAAATGGCCAGGCAGAGGTATCGAATCGAGAGGTAAAATCGATTTTGGCCAAGACAGTCAGTCTAGAAAGGCATGACTGGAGTCAACGATTAGATGATGCGCTATGGGCATACAAGGGGGCCTATAAAACACTGATCGGGATGATGCCATATAAGCTGGTATATGGGAAGGCATATCACCTACTTGTGGAGATGTAACATAAAGCATACTGGGCAGTTAAGAAGTGCAACATGAGCTACGATGAAGCTAGAGAGTCGAGGAAACTACAAATACACGAGCTGGAGGAGCTGCACAATCAAGCCTATGCAACCAACTCATTCTAAAAACCAGGAACAAGAACTACCATGATATGAAGATTAGGGGAAAATCTCTCCTTGCGGGGGAGAGAGTCTTTCTCTACAATTCCTGATTTAAACTGTTTCCCGGTAAGCTTAAGACGAAATGGTAAGGGCCTTATACTGTCATTAATGTATATCCACATGGTGTAGTTGACATAAGGAACGAGAAGACATGAGTTATTTTCAAGGTGAACGGACAACGATTAAAGCCTTTTCTCGAAGTATTTTTTGAGGAAAAGAGCAAGGAAATGGTGGAGGTGCCACCATCCTTAGAGTGATGAACACAAGATGGGTCAAGCCTAGGACGTTAACTAAAGGCGCTATATGGGAGGCAACCCATGCTTTTATTTTTATGAATTTCAATTATGTTTTGATTTTTTGTATTCTAAATAAACTTTATAATTGTTGTTCAAAAGTATCCTAATGATCCATGTAACACCTATTTTGTTTGTTCTCAGGTAACGTGAGAAAGGGAGTACAAAAGCAAGAACCAGAGATTCAGCTTGGCCTGCATCTTGGCCGAGGGCTTAGCTAAGACGCTTTTGGGATGAAAAAGGACACGTGTCAGAAAAGAAGAATTGCACTGGACTCAAAATTAGAGTTCCAATGCAATTAAATAAAAAGAGCCAATGTCCTGACCAACCATAACCGCCACGTTGAAACCCTTGCAACCATTTTCCTTCCACTTTATCACCGCACCTCTCACCTTCCTCTAACCTCCACGTCGTCAAAGAATCGGAAATCATGGTCCGTACCAAAGCAACCGTAAGAAGATGTAGAGGTAGAGGTGTTCCTCTGTCAACTATAATAGAGGACGCCCTGCCTAGCTACTCCTCCTTAGAAGATTACCACTCAGCCCTTGAATCAGAACCCAAGTTCGACCACCAAACACCCACTAAAATTACCCATCGCAAATCCAACCTAGCTTTCATGGCAACCCAACCGACCAACTCCCCAAATCCCACCTCCAATTCTACCGATGATCTTCCTTCCTAGGCTTTCTTGGGAGGCTGCGGTGACTCTAATTAAGGTAATCTCCTGGGGCTCTTTCTCACCACTTTCTTGTGGGTAACCTGCTTCACCCGAGGGGGTTTATTGGGTGCTAAAGTGGTTGCCTCCTTGAGAGTCGAAGCTTCAGTTAAATTGGCTATGTGCATGCTAATGATCTACACACACCAAATTACATGAATGCTCTGTCGGATTATCCCAAAAACTGGGATAAGACAACAATATTTCAAGAACTCACGGGTGACACCACACTCAACTTTGACAAGCACTCAAAAGCATATAGAATTAGAGATCTTACCTTAAGGATGCTCCATAGGACAGTCAATTACCCTAGCCAGTAAGATAAATGTGTCTGGAAATGTGTCAAAGCTTGAAATATTTTTACTACGGTACATGTTGCACAATAAGCATGTCAAGCTTGGGTTCTGGTTAGCCAAACAACTGCATGCATGTGATGAAGGAGCTAAAATGGTATTGGGATCACTGATCACTAAGCTAGTTGTCACCTCTAGGGGATTGAATTTAGAAACTACTGACTTGCATGAATTTTGTGATATGAAGTTGCTTAACATTCGAGCCTTTGACCAACTGGGATTTCCATTTGGAAGATGTTTTCGTGCACTTCAAAGTAGGTTTCACACTAGTATGAGAGCACATCTTCGGCAAGAAGTACAAGGGCCAATACAAGATTGCGCCAATTAATTACTTCGATGATGACTCCACACCCCACCAAGAGCAAGCAACAGACCAACCAGCAGAGAGTCTTGGCCAAGCTTGCGGCCAAGACATGTTCCCTGAGCCTGAC
This sequence comes from Viola odorata, assembly GCA_963691705.1. Taxonomy (NCBI): domain Eukaryota; kingdom Viridiplantae; phylum Streptophyta; class Magnoliopsida; order Malpighiales; family Violaceae; genus Viola; species Viola odorata. The sequence continues at coordinate 14,417,581 of OY829543.1, forward strand.
CAAGTAGCTTCTTCCTCTGGCGGTCCTCCAACTTGGGCCACAACTCTTCTCACCCAACAACTTACCATGCAACAAGCCCTTCTTATCCAGCAGCAGACCCATCACCAGGAAATAAGCACCCTCTTGAGGGAATTTACTACTACAGTCTATAACAAGTCTCCATCAGAAGATAGATGCATCTGTTCCTCCCAAGTCCCCACCTCCAAACTAAAATGCCCCCCCAGGTTGTTTCTTTTAATTTTTGTTACTTTTAGAACTTTTTTTTTATATTTTCAGTTGTCTTTATTTTTATTTTTCTGCTTTTCTTTTCCAATACACATTGAGGACAATGTGTCTTCCAAGTGTGGGGGAGAGTTTTTTGTGTGAATGTATATATATTTTTGCGATGATTTTTCTATTTTTGTGAGATATTTTTGCATGATTTTTTTTTAGTTTGTCTTGACTAAGCCATAGGCCAAGACATTCTAGGATGTTTATTTTCTAGAATCAGAAGAGTCTTTTGCATGATTTTCTGTTTTGAATTTCCCTATGTGTTTTTAGATAGGCTTCATGTTATGTGTTGTTGTGAAAATCAGAAATTATTTTGTATTTAGACATTGATCTCATCACATAGAAAGTAAGAATGTTTGATTTCATAACTCCATGCCATGCTACCAAGGCATCCTAACGGGTTTAACATTTCCAACATTCTTCAATGACATTTTGTATTTTAATAAGTAGAAAATATTAAAGGTTATAGATTAACAAATTTGTTACTTTAAAAAAAATGTATTGTTGAAATGAGAACATGATAAAATTGTTACTGTTCCCTCCCCTCCACTTTAGAAGTATTGATAATTTAGTTTTATGATATGACTTGTATAAATATATTCTAACACAGGACTTTATAAAATTCTATCAACCATTAGAGTTTAAAAAAAAATATTTTCCAGATTACTGCTAATAAAAGCCACACAACTATCATTACTAGGGATGCCAACGGGGTAGATTTTTATAGGTATTGCTCCACCCAACCCCGTGCTCGAAACTCAAAAATGAGACTCGTGTCTAGACGGGTGGGGAAATCCCCACCCCGATGGCTAGCAAGGCATGTACAAGTATTACCAGTGGGTTTCATTTTCACTCTAACTTTACATTTTCAAAAATTATCCACCTAGCCTCATATTTTACCCACCCGGATTCACATTTAAACCTATCATCCTAGATTTTGTAGTATTGTTTGACATTAACAATTAACAAATAGACATTTGTACCAAATTGGTTCAAACAACATATTTATAAATAAGCATTCTTATCAAATTAGTTCCAACTACATGACTAAATTAAGGATGATAATTTTTTTTATAAAAAAAACTAACATCCTAGGTTATTATTATTAATGGTATTAAAATCTAACATCCTAGGTTATTATTATTAATGGTATTTTCATAAATACACACAGGGCAGGTATGAGTGGGTAACGGGTCGGGTTTGGGGTTAGGCAACGAGTCAGGTATCAGGGTAAGTTTTTCCTACACTATGCCCCAATATTAGGCGCTGGCGAGTATTTTATGAGTTCGGGGATTACGCAACCCATTTTGACCTACTATTGGGGGCATACCGTAGAAAAAACTCACCCTGATACCTGACTCATTGCCTACCCCCAAACCCGACCCGTTACCCAGTCGTACCTGCCCTGTGTGTATTTATGAAAATACCATTAATAATAATAACCTAGGATGTTAGTTTTTTTTTTAAAAAAATTATCATTCTTAATTTAGTTATGTAGTGGGAACTAATTTGACAAGAATGCTTATTTATAAATATGCTGTTTGAACCAATTTGGTACAAATGTCTATTTGTTAATTGTTAATATCAAACAGTAATATAAAATGTAGGACGAGAGGTTTAAATGTGGGTCCGGGTGGGAAAATATGAGGCTAGGTGGATAATTTTTGAAAATGTAAAGTTGGAGTGAAAATGAAACCCATTGGTAATACCTGTACATAGGGATGGCAACGGGTATCCATACCCGGATACCCGCCCATACCCATGACTGTTTAACCGGGTAATACCCAAACCATACCCAGTCAACCGGGTATGGTTTGGGTATTACCCATACCCATTCGGGTATAATGGGTATGATACCCGTTCGGGTATTACCTATACCCGAACAGGTATATGTACTTTTTTTCCAATTCCTGCCTTCACTTCGCCTTCCACGCCTTCAACAGAGTCTCTACTCTCGTTTGTACGGTCTTACCGCCGACGGCCGCGTCCTTTCACGCTACATGAGATCCGAATGTATCAATTATAGTTTCACTTACGAGTCTCCACTCCCCGTCGGGCGACTCGTTGTTCAGCTAGCTGATAAGGCCCAGGTACGATTCAGTTGCGAAAAGAACCTCAATTTTATTGATTAGAACTGGGATTTCATGGGTTACTGGTTAGGGTTTAGTGTGTGGGCGTAAATGTTGTTCACAAACCCTAATTTTAGGACCCAAGAAGCTGAATTTAGTTTAATGCTCAAAAAGGAATTTTGTTCAGTCTTAATAAGAGCTAGGAGGACAGAGAGATACACTACTGGGATAGATTGGGATGAAAATTTCTTCAATGTTTATAGATTGGGAAAAAGGTAATAGATGTTGGGATAGTTCAAAGGGAGATACTACTGGGTATTTTACCGCATCGTGTCTGCGTGCTACAAACTGTAGTCTCACGCTCAGCTGATGTGTTTTGTTTCATGAGTTTTGCTTTACTTTCTAAGCTCAGGTTTAATGTATCATTATTCTGCCCTTCTCTATATCTATTCCTGGACCTCACCTATGCTTCATCTGTGTGAATTGATGTAATTGGAATTAGTTAGGCTTCAAGTTTTGGAATTATCTCCGTGAAAAGTTATGGAGGGTTGGAGATTAAGTTAGCTGAGTTATAAACTGATGGTAACTTGCACTAGTTCGCAAACTGACAATATGTGATGGAAGGTTTTGTTGTTTCTAGCTGATTTTTTACGCACATACATTACCCTCTCATTTATTACTGCAGGGTTAGTGTCATTTTCATGTGTTTATGCTACGTTTAACACAGTGTCATTAGCATTTTTTTACTTCTAAATGCATTAAGAATCTAACACGCATTTACTTTGGGTGTTCAGGGCTTACTGTGCTGAGAAGTGAGAAGTCTGGGGCAACGCTGACAAAAGCATTGGAGTTGTGAATTTTGGTAGAAGGAGACTGAGACGAGCCAAAATGATAAAAAAAAACGAGTCAAAATGATAAAAAACGAGCAAAAATGGTAAAAAATGAGCCAAAACGGTAAAAAACCAGCCAAAACGGTAAAAATCGAGTTACGAAGGTAAAAAACGAGCCAAAATGGTAAAAAATGAGCCAAAATATAAAAACCGAGCCAAAATGGTAAAAACCGAGTCAAAACAGTAAAAAATGAACTAATATAATAAAAAACAAATCTAACTGGTGAAAATGGATCTAAATAGTAATTTTTTTATTAATTATAAAAAATAAAATAATTTGGTGAATTGGATATCCATTATATACCCAATTGGGTATGGGGCATATTGGGTATGGGTAATAATGGATATTTAGTTTTGGGTATGAATTGGATATTTACCCATACCCGTTCATACCCATTTTAACATACCCATACCCGCCCACACCCGCCCAATTGTCATCCCTACATGTACACGCCTTGTTAGCCATTGGGGTGGGGATTGCCCCACCTATCTAGGCACGAGTCTCATTTTTGGGTTTCGAGCACGGGGTTGGGTGGAGCAAGACCCATAAAAACCCACCCCATTGGCATCCCTAGTGATGAGTTGTGTGGCTTTTATTAACAGTGATTTGGAAACTATTTTGTTTAAAACTCTTATGGTTGATAGAATTTTATAAAGTCTTAGAATATATTTATACAAGTCATATCATAAAATCAAATTATCAATACTTCTAAAGTGGAAGGGATGGAACAGTGACAATTTTATCGTGTTCTCATTTCAACAATACATTTTTTTTAAGTAACAAATTTGTTAATCTATAACCCTTAATATCTTGTACTTATACCAATTTGATCATATTATTACTATGAATTCATTTTTACGTAATTGAGTGACCCACTTGACACCATAAACGATGATGGACGCCATCAACACTCAAAACCAAGTAGCATTATTTTTTTATTAGAAATAATGACTATAAAATATGAAAAAATATAAGAGATGAAAAATATGAAGTAAAAAATACATTTGTTCTATAAATAAAATGGTGCAATTAAATTTATGGTATTAATTACGTCACTCGATCACGTGAAATTGAACGGAAAAATAGTCAATAATAACAATAAAACTAAATAGATACAAATAGAAAAGGTTAGAGATTGTAGAGTTAACTTTGATAGGATGAGAACTAAACCGGGAGCAACTAGATAGATACCTACAAGATAGATATGAACGTTCATCATTTTTTTAACTCTTGATTTTAATTTTTTTTTTGTTCTCCTCGAGTGTCCTCTCGATTAAGATAGATCTTGTTGGAGCATTATCAGTCCTCCAAATGATGAGAACTCTCCCAAACATAATTTTCTCCATTTTAAAACAAAACCTTAGTTGAGTGAACAAATCCCTTCTTATTTTTTACCTACTCTTTTCTTCATTTTATTTTATCCATATACACATTCCAATAAAATGTACAAACTTAGCAACATGGTTTTGGACCCGCACAGAATTGCTTGTTGGTTTATAAACCATAACATTTTTTTACTTCTATATTATTTGCCTTATTATTTTACTAATGATATTATTTAAACTTATGAAAAGTGTGAGCTTCGCATATAATGTGATATTATTTAAACTCAAGTACACATAAACTAAAAACGATACTTATATTAAATAAATTAAATATATAAATACATTAAAAAAAAATTACAGTCATTAAAATCTTCCACTTCATTCTTATACTTTCAGAAGTCGTAATATAAACTTTATACTTTTTAAAAAATTGCATTTTTGATCTTTTCAATTGTTAAAATTTTCAAAAGCTATGGTAAAGAATTATAAAAATAGAAAAAATATAACAAAACTGGTAGGGCTTACGACATTAAAAAGGAAGGAGAAAAACTAATGCTCACAAACATAGTGCTTATATATGTTCACCAGTCAGTTAAATGGTTGTTGTAAGAATCCAATGCTTATGATTAGACCTGTTAATTAGACCCGGAGATTCGAGACCCAGGAATTCGGGCCGGGTCGCGTCTAAAAAATAGTACCGAAAATTTTCGGGACGGTCGAGTCTGACCCGGGACCCGACCATGACCCATTCTTAAAAAAAGAAAAAACCCTAATTTTTCTAATCCTATTCTTCCCGCAGCCCGCACCTCATCTTTCTCTTCTTCCTCCAGCCATCCTCACCCTCACTCTCCACTGTCTCCAACACCCACATCGCCGACCACCATTCCCTCCACCCACCTCGCCGGCCACCACACCATTCCCTCCACTCTCGGCGCACCACACGTCCACACCAGTCCCTCCACTCCACCCACCGCGGAGTTTGGAGGATCGCTTTCACAGAAATCCTCAAGACGAGGTGCAGGCTGCGGGGGTGGATTTCTTGGCTTTTGCTTGATTTGATTCTTTTGGTCAACTTATCATCTGGGCTTCATCCATATGTCCATAATTTCTGCCAAAGTTTATATCTTTTTTTTTCCCAGTTTCATAAGATGGTGATGTGTTTTTCATGTAAAACATGTACTATCATACTTGAATAGTTGATTATTATTATTATTATTATTAAAATCGAATACAATAAGGTGCATATTGAATACCCGTAGTAGATGCTGAATATCCATGTTTAGTTTTATTTTTGATAAGGTGTAATTATGGATTTAGCTATAGGTAGAGTTGTTTCTTTTTGCAGCCTATCCTTGCTTAAAATCTGCAATTCATGAGCATTGCATACTGAAAACAGTACTTGACTCACTTTGTTGAAGTTTTCAGTAGCTTTTATCCATTTTGAATTGTGTTAGCTTTTGGTGTTTTAAAGGTTCCGGATATGGACGATACCAAGAAGCCTGAAGCGCATATGACATCAGCTGCAGCTTTCGAATTTAAAACAAAAAACAAAAAAAAACAGATTTTCGCCGGGCAGGGTCAGGTCCGTTCCGCAGAGCCGGATTGATTTTAGAAGTTTATGATATTAGCTCGTGGAAACAAGTTGGACCGAAAGAAAACTCTTTTTTTTTAGGTAAAATCTTATTGACTCCCATAAAAAATCATAAAATCAATAAAATTTATAAAAACGGACCAATTGTACTGATTCTACTTTTTCTCATTTTGTAATTTTTTTTGAGCTAAAAAATGGTCAAAGTTGGAGGCTTGGAAAATAATTTCTTTTTTCTCTAATCTCTACTACTGCCAGTGGCGGAGCCACGAAGAAACATGGGAAACTTTTGAATTTTTTTAAAATATATATTATTAGTAAAAAAGAAAAAAAATATATTATTAGTATTATCATAGAATTTATTTCTTTAGTGCAGCATGCAGAAATTAATAGACAAAGCACAGGTCTAGAAATTTTATTCCCAATTCTCTCTTATTAATATCGTGTTAGATCATAAATCAGGATCATTAGGTACTTAAATTAATTTTGTACTTTAATTTTGCGCGTAACTCACTGATTAACATATTGTTTATATCTCGTATCGTATCTATAATGCTGCATTTTTTATATGGTTGCAATTATGGCTCGTAGAGCATTGTCAAGAAAGAAAAAATGCAATGTGTTCGTTGATAATATATCTTAATTTTAGGACTATGGTCATGATATATTTGTTGGTTATATTAATTCTTGAGTTTATGAAAGAACCCAAGAAGGTCATCTCCTCAAGTTGGTGGTTTATATTGAAAAAGAAATTGTCGAGACTTTCAGTTTAGACTCGATATTAGATGGATTTGTTGATTTGAAAGAACGTCGGGTACAATTCAGCTAATTTAATTAATTATATATACTCCCTCCGTTTACTTTTAATTGTCACTTTCCTACGTTTTTCTACTGTTTGAAGTACTTGTCATTTTATCTTTTTCGAAGCATATATTTTGTGCAAATGATAATTTTTTTTATTGGATCAACCCAATTTGATGATGGTGTGGTAATTTGAGTGGAAATTAGAAGAAAAAATGAAACAATGAGGAATAAAATAAGTCCGTAAATCAACGGCTTACGCTTTTCTACTATTCAAGAAAGTCATTTAAAAGTAAACGGAGGGAGTAATACATATTAAATTTATTACTATAATAATTATTGACGAGAATGTTCATATTTTACAGACAGGGACAGATCTAAATTACTAAAAAAAAAATTACTCGTAGAAAATAATTGTAAAAAGTACGTATATTGTATGAATTTTAATGTATAATTATTTATTTTCTATATTGTCTTCTTATTTATCTTTTTGTTAAGTTTATCTAAATATTTTTTATTTAGTAACGGATACAAATACTCTTAAGCATTTTTCTAATTTTTCGTTCAGCTCGTTTGCTTTCCCTTTAAAATACTCCAAAAAAAAATTTCTCGGGGGCGAACCCCCGCACCCACTAAATACAAATATTAGATCCATCACTGTTTACAAATAAAAAATTTAATCTCGTCTCCCAAGCATCGAAAGCTAGCTCCGCCACTGACTACTGCGTGTCCTAGATAGCAAGTTAGCAACCATACACCAGCAGCAGGTAAAATCGGTAAATACAGATATATAAATTAATTATTTCTAGGTTTCAATTTTTTTATTTCAACTATGTATCATGGTTGTTGTGTTTGAATTATGGATTATAGGATGTTAATTATATATCTTAAGTTTGCTTAAAGTTAAATTATTTTGTGGAAATTTGTAGTAAATTGATGAAATTGATAATTAGTAAAAAGAGTGTAGGAAGATTTAAAAAAGGTTATAATTAAACTCTTACGATTTAATGTTCTAATTTTTTGATTTTTCAAGTCAAGGTTATCAATAAAGATATTATAAAGTTAAATCTGTTATGGTTTTATGTTTCAATTTTACCTTAACTATTCGTGCAGAGGTAAACTTTCAATTTTAACAACCTCGCGTTGGGAGAAATTATATCTTATAAGTTTATAACTCTTTGCATCTCGCAGTTGAGTTCTATAATCTTACCCCAACATTTTCGGACACTTAATTTTTTATTAACTAAATAGTAACACAAATGATTTTTCTTTTCCAAAAAAGTTGGAGATTTCTTTATGAGAAAAAAAAAGGGGCTTTATATATATTTTTTTTATGAAGGGAGGTTGCTCGAATTTGAGTTTTCTAAATATTTAGTTATCTTTTATAAAATTTATAATAAATGCGTGTGACTAAATAAAACTCAATGATAAATTTAAATGAGATGGCTCACTTTACTCGTTTACTCTTCTTAAAATTTAGAATTGGCTCAAACTCAACCATCGAGTTTGACTTATTTACTTAGGTCATGTTTAGCCCTGTAATTATGGTGGCAAACTATAACTTTTTGCTAAAAAAACAACATATAAAGTATTTGGTAAACTAATTGTGGTAACTTTCGCTAACCACAGTTTAACCTAAAATTTGTATTTTGAAAAATTAGGTGAAGAGTTAATTGCTTTCCCAAAATACAACTTGAAATGCATCTTCTACGTATTAAAATAACACTAAAAAAAATTCTACTTTTTTTTTCACATTGAAACTACAACTAACACGATTAAAATAGAAGCTTATTTTTATTTTTAAATAGTAAACAAATCTACGAACAAGATGTTTAAAATATATTTCTCCATAAATATTTATTTTTAAATTTTTACATAAGTATTTTATTATTTATGTTTTGACTTTTTAGTAAACAAATCTATTTTAAAAATATATTTCTCCATAAATATTTTATCACACAATATACACCTAAACTATTGGATGATTTTTTTACCCTTTTTTTCTTCTTTTTGACCAAGTCATGAATATTTATTTTATATAGAGAGTACTTGTTGATACATCGAGTGGCACAATGAGATAACGATGAAGAAAAGATGGCTTCATGAAATGTTCAACGTTGACACATGACAAACCTTTGTGGGCAATTGGCAATTTGGCGAAAGCCAGCCATCCATTCCCATTGACAAGTCTTTTTTTTAATTTTCTATTTTCATGAAAAAAAAATGAAAACCAACCAATTAAGTTTCTTTCTTTTTCACTGAGGGATGGACATAAAGAAGATGAGTAAGGGAAGGAAGGCACAAAGCGCACATTCCACTATCATATCATTCACCAGATTCCCCCTCGTCTTCTTCACCATAAATTTATGTATACAGTTGTTTTTCATCCGTCGACGCTTCATTTTTATATAGTGTCCTGTCAAATTTATTTTTAACATTTATACAATATGTATCCGACTTACCATCAATTTTTTTATCATAATTTTAATCTATTATTAGTGTCAGAGAATTTTTTAGAATAAATTATAGTTGTTAAATGTATTTTTTTAAGACTTAATTTATTTTAAAATTAACATATTAATTTCATTATATTTAGAGATATATTTGAAGTTCATTTATTATTATTATTATTATTATTAATATTCTTTTTATATAATATATATTAATATACATTATTTATGTGTAGGTGTCGTGAAATTTTTAATTTTTCTACTATCGGTGTCGGTGTCAGTTTTTGTCCTCCACATACTACAACTCTTTTTTTTAACTTTATAAATAAACTGCATTCAAAACTCTATGATACAAAAATTCTATTTCATCCCTATACTTTTAAAACTTTCAGTCTAAACCTAATAATTTTTTAAGTATTGTAATTTTAACTTTTTTAATAGTTACAAAGTTAAAAAAAAGGATAAAAAATAAAAAAAAATAATGAAAATTAGAAAGAAAGTGTAATAATTATGGTAGAGTTCTCTTCACAAATGGTTAAAATTATGTCACTATATATATATAGGGTTTTGCTAACCTGCCCACTTTAAGGGCAGGTTAGCATTGTGTCCATTTTTATTGGACATAAATTGCCCTTACTTTATATTAATTTCATTAAAACACATGGGGATAAATATGGTAGTTTTAATTATTTTTTTATCTTTCTAATTACCACCACGTTAATTAATTAATTTTATCTTTACTCTCTCTCATCCTGATCTCCTCCCTCACTTTCTTCTTTCTTTCTTTTTTTTCTAATTTTTTTTAATAATCAGAGTTTGAAAAGAAAAAAAATACTGTTCGTTTCCCACACTACTTCCATTACCATGATTTGCTGATTTTTAACCAAATAAACATTCACACGCATCAATGGTGAAAACCCAGAAAGTAGTAGTGAAATTAAAAATGGAAAAAAGAAGCAAGAAGAAAGCGAGGAGATCGGGATGAGAGAGAGTAAAAAAAAAATTAATTAATGTGGTGATAATTAGAAAGATAGAGAAATAATTAAAACTATCATATTTATCCCCCATGTATTTTAATAAAATTAATGTAAAGTAAGGGTAATTTGTGTCCAATAAAAATGGACACAATGCTAACCTGCTCTTAAAGTGGCAGGTTAACAAAACCTATATATATATATTATATTATTTTACGATTTGATTGATGTGAATAATTTAACAGTTTTATCTCTCAAATAAGAAGTTACAAGTTCTATCGTTCTATATAGAAAAACTAGAAATTTTGGTCTTGCGTTGCGAGACTGACTTAAAAGTTGAAATTAATCATTAAATAATTATTCTAGAGAGCAAAAGAAATTGAAGTGAAAAAATAGACGGTGGGCTACACCTGCCACACTGTAGTTGACCCTAGTCATCTCTTTTTTGAGATTCGGTTGGTCCAACCTACCGAGCATCAAGTTACTACTTAACTTCTTTCTGTTTCCTTTTCTCTCATATATATAAAAAAAAATAACAAACGTAAATTTAGGAAATTTTAAGTATGAAACTTGAGTTATCATTCACAATGAATTCTATAAAAAATATTAGGAGTAATCCGAATTTATAAACACATGAAAAAATATGATATTTCATAAATGTGGGGTGGGATTTGATTGAATTTTTTTACGAACATAGAGATTAAATTAGTCATTAAGTAAAAGAGTTAAGACAAATCATCTAATTGCTTAATTAATTATTCAAAGTGGATTCTATAAAAATTATTAAAATGAGTAATTATGTTGGAACAAATTTATAAACATGAGAAAAAATATAAGATTCCATAAATGCAAGTTGGAAATCTTTTACAAGACTAAATTAATTATTTAGGAATTTTATTGGAACTTTATTGAATATGGGACTAAATTAATTATTTAGGGATTTAATTGGAAATTTTTTAGAAACAAAATGACTAAATTAATCAAAAGGGCAAAACAAAGAGGAGACAATTTATTTTGGAACACATTTCTACACCGAAATTCACTATAGAAATGACCATTTTGATTTATAAATATTAGGCCCTAATTCTTTTTAATACGCGTAATATATCTTGGTTAAATTATGTTTATTATAAATAAGGTTATATAATCTGGTTTTTCAATTTTAAAGCAATAGATAAATTATGTTTATGCAATAGAGACAAGATCAGGAAAGAAAGTGTCGAAGTGTCCTTATTTACATTAAAAGAAACTTATGTGAAGGACATGATCAACAGAGAAAGTAAGAACTTTATAAAGTGTATGGTGTATTCTCATAGACAATCAGCATCTTGTGTGCCCAATAATTCAGATCAGATCATCTAAAAACAAGAATAAAAACCAGTGACTTCATAATTTTTATCACATGATGGCAGTCTCCAGATTTCATCTGAATTTTTTTTCAAGTGTAAGTTACAAGTCATATAATCTGATAAAGTGGCTTCAAATATTTCCTTTTTTTTAATTTGGATACCTTTACCTTTAGACCTATTTTTAATTTTAATGATAGAGTAGGATGAATTTTCTCCCCTTCCACTGCCCCACCAAAGTAATAGAAAAAGAACCGTTACAAGTTTCACGAGACAATGTATCTAGTGCATCATTCGCTCACAACATAATGTTTACGTAAAAGCACTGGTAGCTTATGTTGTGACTGAATGGTGCTCTAGCTGTACACTGTACCTAATAAAAATCAGTAGATGAAACAGCCATTTTCCGCTAAGTGGACAAGTGCATGGAGAAAGAGAAACATATGCTACCCTTCGCAGTGACATTGTCTATTGACATCAACTAACATTCCCTTAACATTATTTTGCACGTTTATACGATGCATCACTTCAACAATTACATCTTTCCATCATGTCCACCATGAGCAACAAACATGTCAAACAATTCCACAATTCTTTCTTTTACAGCGATTACTTATGAATAAAGCAGTTGAAGCCAAAACTCAGCAGGTGTCACCTAGGTGGAAGAATCGAATAAATCAAACCTTCCTTGACTGAAGGGGGCTCTTCGTTGATCTACATACGCTGTGTGACCAGATTGTTTATCTAAGCATGTTTTGCTGCCTTTCGGTCTTCTGCATTATTAGTTTTGAAGGCAAGAATGCCACCAAGTCCTTGACTCTTGGAAAGCTGCTCAATTTGTTGAATTTTTTGCTGTAGAAGTTCCACTTCTTTTGCTAACTCTTCATCTTTTTGACGCAGTGCCTACAAAGGGAGGATGTTACTGCATCCATAAGCTAGGCATATTTGGCAAACAGATATTACTGGTTTGATAAATGCAATGAGAAAAATCAGTTCTTTGATGGTAAATCTCTGACCATGAAGCCTTATACTTAAACATGTTGCCAGCAAAACAAGACAATGAGAGATGCAGAAGCATTAAGATGAAGCTGAATTCTCTAGACAATCAGTGTACCCTAGTCTAACACATGAACAGTAATGGCCCATGAAATTCTGAATAGACGCAAGTCATTACACACGTTCTCCTAGTCCTATCTGATACAGTCCACCTCTTCCATATGATAGGTCAAACCAACAAGTTGGTTCAAGCATCTGTGAAGGCTCGCATACTTGGTAAAGACTTAATATTTCAAGGACAATGCTTTTCATAGCAAAAAGAAACAGCATTTAGAACATCAGTAGTGCTAAAAGCAGGGAATAAAGGAATTGATTCTGCTTAGGCTACAATTCTTTTTATTTAAAAAAAATGATAACTGTTTATTCATGTGAAAGTAAATAACTATCATATTTATGAGGTATATTCAGTCGCAATTACTTGACAACCGGGAAAAAGAAAAATTATATTGAAACATCAATCCTTGACAAGCTCAATTTAACAATTCTGTAGAAATTGCTGGCGTCTGCAGCATAGAAGTGTTCCTTGCAAGGTGGCTGTCGAGCACCACCTTACAGAGTGGAAAATCAGACACTAATGCTATTTTATATATCATCAATTTCAAGAAAACGATAACAGGCAACCCTCCAACCCCATGTTTGGGACTCATTTTCAAGGGTCCTAATTCTAACAAGGATAAGGGATGTACTCTATCAGTTAAGTGTACCCCTCTAGGTTCAGCTTTACAGGAGTAAAGGCCACAAAAAAATGCCAATGTTGCTTTCAGAAAATCAGTAACCAAAGAAGGTTGTTACCTCTAAGTCTTGTTTGCGTTTCTCCTCCTTTCTTGCTTCTGATTTAGCACTTCTTTGCACCTCAAATATCACAGCACCTCCTGCCACCTAAACATAAACAGAAGATTTTGTTCCTAAGTAAATTATAAAGAAATTTGCACTAGTGAGTACTTCACATTCTTGCTTTTCATGTACATAACTACTTATATAGCCCATGTACTGTGCATCGAAATCTGTAGTCATGTATGATAACAAAAGAGGCAAATGTCATAAAAGTGCAATAACAGAAACATGCAGTAAGTCTTTCGTTGCTTAGCATTTCAATTGAGCAGCTGTTTGCAATACTATTATGATATTGAAATTTGGATATAGAAATTTCAGCAAATACAAGAACCAAAACATGTAGCGGTCATTGAATGTGGAGCATTTCAATTGTGTGGTTGATTTGCAATACTGCTACATGTTGAAATTAGACTACATATATTTCAGCAAATGAGGGTGCAACAGGTCAATGGTGATATGAGATCAATTCTTCAAACCTATCTACACTGGCTACACTGGACTAGGAGAAAAGGGGATTCCTGCTTCTAACTGAATGAGCCAGAATCAAACCATGATCTATGAGACTAGAGCACAACCAAGTTGCTAACTAGGCCAACCCAATTACTCAGACTTTCATACGTTAAAACATTGTTGGCAAATTTCGTTTCACTTAGCACGGATGCAATTTCAAAGCCAATATCCACGCACAACCAAGAAATGTCACTATCAGAAAAGTAAAGAGAGTAAAGAAGAATACCGTGAAAACGAACAGCTCCCCAATGAGATCAACTGCAGCCTGAACAGCTTTCTGCTCATTCAAAGGCCTAATCTCAACATCAGTAGCATGACCATATATTCTTCTTTGCATCCTCGTCGTGACTCGATGGTTTGCCTGTCCCCAATTTATAGTTCCCATATCAACTCAACAACAAATTTCATAAAAAGGAACATATATATAAATAGATACATGAAAGCAAACGCGTACCTGGGCGAAGCCAACGATCAACTGGCGGAATTTAGGGTGAACAGCAGCCTGTTGCTTAAGCCTACTAGCCAATGGCTTGCTAAGCGTTTTCACGGCTAAAGAACCCAACTTTAACAACGGAAGAACCATAACAGTGAAGAACAACAATTCAAATTTTATTGGAAGGTATGATTGCGATCAAAGAGATGGGAATGTGGGAGGGAGAATTATGAGGAAGGAGTTGCTTGGGTGAGACGATAGATTGGCTGCTGCTCTGAAACAGCGGAGAAGGTGAGCGATGCGGAATGTGTTTACTATTTAGAATTTAGACTCGAAAAACTCAAGGAGAAAGCTAAATAGGCAGAATAGACCGCCGGATTCAATTGGCGGTAGGGGTGTACACGGGCCGGTCCGGTTCTTGGGCTAGAACCGGACCGAATCGGACTTACCGATTCTTGTCCAGGACAGAACCGGCCCGGAATTTATTTATTTATTTATTTTTACTTAAAATTTATTCTTGCACACAAATACAAAAAAAGCGGGAGCCAAGAGGGTTTGAACCTCTCCCCTTTAATAATATAATAAGTGATGAGTTAACCATTGAACCAAATGGAAACTTTGATATTATTATGCATATATATATATTTATATATTTATAAATATATAAATATATATTTCCGGTTCTACCGGTTCTCCGGGCCGGTTCCCGGATTTGAGGGATGGAGAACCGGACCGAACCGGAACTTTCCGGTCCGGTCCGATCCGGGTCAAAAAAAAAAGAAGTCGGGCCGGTCCGATCCGGATCAAAAAAAGGACGGTTCCGGTCTGGCCCGGTTCTTGTACACCCCTAATTGGAGGAAGCGAAATTTGAGTAAATTACAAAATTGTCACTGTTCATTAAATTACAAAATTGCCACCGTTTATTTCAATCATCCTTATTCCTTAGGGGTGTATAAAAACCGGCCCGAATCGGGAACCGTTGGTTCGGTCTGGTTTTTTTTTATTTTTAAAAGTAAACTGAACCAGACCGAACCGTACTGTCTCGATTCTGTCCGGTTCTCCAACTCTGAAAAATCCAAACCGGACCGTAGAACTGGGAGAACCGATTCTTATATATATATATGCACAATAATATCAAAGTAAAAATTTGGTTTAATGGTTAAAATTTTACCTATTACCTTTATAAAATTTTACTACGGATTTTTTCTAAACTTAATTCCACATCTTTCTTTTTTTCTTTTAAATTTAATTAAAATTTATCATTTTTTCTTTTAAACTTAATTAAAAGTCCTCATTTTTTTCTTTTATTTTTTTATTTTAAATAGAAAATTTTATCAAGAAAATTATATAAGAATTATTATGAGTAAAAAACATTGTCTCTTTTAAATTTTTAAACTTAGCTAAAAGTCTAAAAGTCCTCATTTTTTTTCTTTTATTTGTTATTTTAAATATAAACATTTACTGCGGATGTTTTCTAAACTTAACTCCACATCCTTCTTTTTTTATTCTAAACTTAATTAAAATTCATCATTTTTTTTCTTTTAAACTTAATTAAAAGTCCTTATTTTTTCCCTTTTATTTTTTATTTTAAATAGAAAAAATTATTAAGGAAGTTATATAAGAATTACTATGAGTAAAAGACATTGTCTCTTTTAAACTTTTAAACTTAACTAAAAGTCTCATTTTTTTTATTTATTATTTTAAATATAAAATTTTACTACGGATGTTTTCTAAACTTAACTCCACATCTTTCTTTTTTTTCTTCTAAATTTAATTAAAATTTATCATTTTTTTATGATTTAGATTTATGGTATCTATATTTCAATAT
This sequence comes from Viola odorata, assembly GCA_963691705.1. Classification (NCBI taxonomy): domain Eukaryota; kingdom Viridiplantae; phylum Streptophyta; class Magnoliopsida; order Malpighiales; family Violaceae; genus Viola; species Viola odorata. Next base: position 14,433,956 of record OY829543.1, read on the forward strand.
CATTATTCACTTGAGTTAATTTTTTAGAGGTTTGGGATTTAAATTTAAATTGTATTAATGTGTTACGCAATACATGAGTATAACTAATTAATTATTATATTGTTAAAGGATATTTTTGAAGCTTTAAATGTAAGTGATCTAATCTTATCTTCATATGAAACATGATTATACTTGAAAATTCTTCATGTATGTTAGACTCGATATGAAGCACGATACTTCTTGACTAGATATTTGTTAAATATATTCATTACATTTAAATATATTAATACTCGTTATTTATTAATATTTAGTCACTTCAATTTTTTATATATTTTGTATCTTAAAATTTAAAAATTTATCATACTAAAATATCTTTATAATATTAGGTTATTATTTATAAATTGATAAATCAAAACATAATTTTTTTTAAAAAAAAACTGTGTTTAACACCAAAACGACGTCGTTTTGAGCAAACACCAAAACGACGTCGTTTTAAGAAAATACCAAAACGGTGTCGTTTTGAGAAAAATGAACAGAATCGGTTCTGAACCAGAGCCGATCTGGACCGAACCGAAAAAATTGGAACCAAACCGGACAGAAAATTTTCAGTTCGGTCCGGTTCTAACCCAACCAAAACCTGAAATTTCCGGTTCGGTTCGATTTTAGGCCCAAAATCTGACTGAACCGGCCCATGTACACCCCTAATCATCCATGTCCTTCAACCCACTTCTACAGATCACAAAACCTAAGCGTGCGTTTACCTGTGAGAATTTTCAATTTTCAATTTGCTGTTTTTTAGAATTTTCAATTTGAGAATTTGCTGTTTATTTTCATTCTGAAAATTGGAAAACGTGTTTACTTCGCGCTTGTTTCCTGATCAGAAAAACTGGAGAACGCGTTTACTTCGCACTGAATGTAAGAATTTCCTGATCTGAAAACTGGAAAACGTATTTACTTCGCTCGTTTTCATTTTTTGTGGAAAACCGAAAATATTTGTAATGAAAAGAAGAAATCATTTGAAAATTATTTTAATAATCCTAATTGTTTATTTTAATATATTCAATATGAAATAAATATGGAAAAAAGTTTTATTAATTTAGAAACTTAAAATAAAAATAGTCATTTTAAAAAGGGAAAATTTATTAAATATAACATCAATCTTCTAATATTGCATTTAAATATTATAATTCATATTCCTACATGAAAATAAAAGCAATCTACTAATATTACATTCAGACGCTTGTCAATCTTTCATGCCTTTGTTGACTCATCATTCATCAATTAACGCAATTTTGCCTTCAAAATTTCTTATTTATTACAAAGTCATCTAATAATTGTATGTTAATTAATCCATCCATTTTGCCTTTCTTTTTTGTTTGATTTTGCTTAGTATTTTCGTGTGGATTTAGTTGAGACTCCTCTAATATAGGTTGGGAATTGCAAAAGAAAACAGAGGAGAGAGAAACAACAAACAATATAAAAACAAAATACGAACGAATAATAAAATAAAATCAATAAACCGAAGAAAGAAAGAGAACAAAAAATTAGAGTTCAAGCTGGGCCATAAGGGGTTTGATAAAAAAACGAGTTCAGTGTTATGTACACCCCATTGCTTACCATCATAAACAAGAATTCAAGATAAATCCCTGCAATCTAGATAAAATTCTTTTGAACAATCAATATTTGGATTTAACATTCCCTTTGAAGATCATTTTTCATGATAAAATTCTCCGCGCTGAAGGAATCAGAGTTCGTTTGTCAAGCTTTTGAGCTGGAACTGGCACCTGCAGGAAAAAAAACTACTCTCATCTTCGGCTGACAAAAATACCATGCTACCGAGAACGCATAAACTGTTTGGCGCACAGATAAGAGTCTCTACAGAGTTAATGCGAGCCTTGACTGCAAGCGAGGTAATGAATACTGACCGGTTTTGCCACTCTTGCCTTCCTCCTTCTCATCGTCAATTGTTTTCCATACAATATCTTTCAGCCCAGTTGAGAGGTTCTTGTAGAACTGTAATTTAAACCATTTTATTTCAAAATTGGAGCTTACATGGTACTAAAGAAATTTAAAAATTTATGTCGTAGTTACAGGTACATTCACAAACCAAAGACATACCTTGTGAAATTCTAGAGTATCTCCACCAGACTTGTGAAGCTCGACCATATGAAGGGACGGGGCAACCTCAAAGATCTGAAGGAAAGAAAAATATATGACCAACCAGCTCAAACTACAAAACAACAATCAAATGATTCGCTAGTGTACACCCTAAACGCTTCCTGTATGTGTAGGTATTCTGAAGCCTTACTTCTGTTGCAATCGCTAAGCGACCCTTACGACCATCCTTGTTCCCTTGAAGCTTCATCTGTGATTGAAAACATGAGTAATTAGACATCTGCCTCCATGTAAGAAAGGCCTAGCATAGATATCTCATTTATATTCCTGGTGATGATAAAAGGAGCAAGCAAGAACAAAAGGACAAAATTCATATCAAATGACTCATAATTAGGATTGCACATAGCAAGCAGAAGCGTGGAACCGTGGAAGTCGCGCTGGGAACTTAGATTGAGTAAACCAGTCATTACATCAAAAATACCTAAGCTGTGTGCCCATGCAACAGAAAGAGAGATTAGTTATCGTACCTTGAAGTTATTTTTCTTAATTTCAAAACCCAAAGGCATTGCAGCTGCTTCAAAACATTCTCCAGAGTGCTAACCTACCCTGGAGTGGGTGTGTACCGTCATGTTAAACACCTTCCAGTTTCAACTTAGAAAGGAAGAGCACATCCTAAATCGTATTTTTTTTCTAACACAATTGATGTAATTGAAACTTCTTAAGGTGGAAATAGTGCAATTAGCAGTGAGATTCAATTGTGTAGCATCCAGTACTATCAGTTCCAAATGGTTTGGATTCAATTAGTTGACAATTTGAAGAGTTTTGAATTATCTGGGCCAAGAATGTAGCAGCATAAGTCACATAATTTATGGGCTCAAGATAGCCAGTCAAGCTTTCATAAATACATAGCAAAGCCACAAATAATAAAATATGTGCTATACTCGTTTAGAGAACAAACCAGAATTGAAGGCACATCTCTCTCGTCGCTGGTATCAGCATCTTCAATCTCAGCAGCTGAATCCCAATCCATTTTCAGTCTCTTGGCAGCCTCTATAGCATTTACACCAGTATCAGTTGCTTTTGCATATAGCGATTTGCCTGGCTTCTTCTTTGGTGCCTCAACCTACTAAATCAACAGATTTTCTATGAATACAATTGAGAGAAGAGATTCATATGCATGCAAGTTTGATATATGAAACAACTTGTAGAACTAAAATTTTCCTAGAACATGATACAGTAGTCAGCTAAGAGGGCCTCAAGCGCAAACATTTTGACCATAGGTTTCATTCACTATACAACAGTTTGTCAGGGATACAAAAAGAAACATATACATAGGAATGAGAGGGATACTTTTCTAGCAAGATTGACAAGAGCAACTACAACATCGTCCACATCAGTCTCATCTAGCACCTCTTTCTTTATGCAATATTTAGCTCCACATGCCTGCATAGAATCACAATATTACTCATAAGTTTCAAAAAGAGCTAAAAGCAAGCACTGGAGGCGCAATTACAAGCTTAAAATTTTCAAATAATATCATGTTTTTGTTTGAGGAACTATTCTCAACCTCATTTATTTTAGGTTTACACCTTCATTACGTGAAGAGCTCTGATTAGTTGATTGGCACTTATGTTTTATCTTTGTTTTACGAAATGAAATTGACACGTCAAAGCCGTTGATATTACCTCAAACAGCATGGTCAAGAGTTCAACCATTGCAGGCTTTGGATCCTTTTCATATCTCTCAACCCAAATCTTCACCAGTTGAGGAATTTGCTTTCCATTACCTTTGATGATATCTACAAATAGACAGAGTAGAAAATTGTCAACGTAATAGAAACAGACCCAGTGATTGTTCAAGGTCTGGTTCGAGAACAGAATCAACACTATAGTCCGCTCCCAATCAAAAACAACAACCAGAACACAAATCTAACAAAATAATAAATAGAAAATTAAAGCATAAACATACTTACCAATCAAACTTTGATTAGAGTTCTGAGGTGCAAGCGTCGTGGTCTCCGACGCACGATTTCTTTTAGCTCTGGGCCGAAACTCTTCAAAATCATCAGGCGAACCTTCTCGCTCCACTTCCACCTCCACCTGATTCTCACTAGAATCGCTAGTCCTTTCATTGCTACCTCCTCCATTTCCACTCGCTTTTCTATTCCTCTTCTGCTCACCAAAATCAGACCAAAATTAGGACACATCATAGATAAAACGGAATTAAATGTTTTGCGAGCTCCGATTCATGAATTAGATCGATATCAAAGAGAAAGAGAACAAGAAATTGGAACGATGAAGAAGAGAACGACGAGAGAGCAGCGAGCTGACGACGAGAGAGCAAAGGTGTGGAGCAGAAGAGAAGAAGAAGAAGCGTTGCGTGAAGAAGAAAGAGCAGGGGCAAAATTGGGTTATTGAAAGATTCATTAGTACTCAAAATGGAGAACCGAGTTTTCTATTTGTAACACTCTCTTTTTAAAATTTTAAAAACAGGTTTTTTGTGTTTTCAAAACTTAGGCCCCGTTTACTTCGCAGAATTCTCCCGAAAATTCTCCAGTTTTTTAAAAACTGGAAGAATTTTCAAAAAACGTGTTTATTTGGTGTTGTTTTCATTTTCTAAATGAAAACGAAAATACTCTCTTTTGAAAAATGATGAACAAATTTTGAAAACAACAAAAAAGCTGTTCTCTATTTTTCTAACTTTTTTTCCTTGGCTGCTTCAGATTGAATACACGCGGTTTTCAAACTGAAGCATTAATGAATTTTTCCAAATCACGGAAATACCCCGCAACCTTCTTCATCTTCTTCTTCTCTTCCCTAACCCTAGCCGCTCCTCTTCTTCTTCTTCTCCTACGCAGCCGCTGCTCTTCTTCTCCTTCACGCCTCCGTCCGACTCTTCGGGCTCTCGGCTGCTCCTCCTCCACCACCCACCGAAACCGCCGGTAGCAGATCGAATACCCAAAATTGATTTCCCAGACTTTGATTACCCACCGTCTCCCACCGTCACCAAAGTCTTCTGTTCTTCTCTTCACCGCCGCCGGACACTATCCTTCTCTGCTCCGTCATTGCTGACCAGGTTTGTTTCTTCTTACCATATAATTTCTAATTGATGTGCTATATAGGGTTTTAATTTGGCTGGATTTTCAACAATTTCAGGCTGAAATTTCAATTTTGGTTTGGAAATGCTGTGCTATGCGTTTAATTTTTAGGAATGAAGTTTTACTCATATCTGTCCTGGAAACCAATTTGCTGCCGATTTGCTGTCTGTGGTTTATTGGTTTATTGTGCTGATTTCAATTTTTGTCCAATGAAAGTCAGAAAAATAGGAGCTTATTATAGGTAACTATGCTCTATAACCAGAAACCTTATCAAAGTAGAAATTGAACATGATCCAGGAGAGGTCTCTACTCTCCTGTCCCTCTTGTCTGAACGTTGGAATTTGAAGTGACTTGACGTTTAATAGGCAATGGTGGTGCGGAGCCAAGATACACTCGTTAAATAAATGGAAGAACAATATGTCTAACCTTCTCATTTTTGGCATCCCATCTTGTTATTCACTTGAATTGGTAGCTATTTGTTTGCTTTACAGAATTGCTCTTATACTTTAGTAGTTCTGTTATTTGTAGGAGAACTTGGAAAACCATAGTATAAGCATATCTTGGCCTGTGTGTGTTTGTCGGTCTGCTATTTTGCCAGCAGATCATGTCTGTCTTGTTGCAGATGTAGTGGTTTGATTGTGTGTTGGTCAGTTGCTATGTTAGCAGCTCTTTTCTGCTTGTGGCGTCTGCAGCTGGTTCTATTGTTCTGGTCTGCTATTTTACACAGCAGCTCCCTTGCTGTTCATGTCAGGTTGTGGGTCTGCTAATGTGCAGTAGTGTGTTTTGATGGTTGTTTTTGGTTCATTCTTTCTTTTCCTGGCCTGTTCAACAAGGTGCGTGTCTGTTGTGTTCTGCTGGGTAGAGTGGTGGGGCGGTTGTGTGCTGCAGCGTGGTTGGTCAGTTTTGTTTTTTGGTCTTTTGGTTCTGTCTCTCTTTTCTGGGTAGACAAGCCAGGTTTGTTTAGTCATGTTCCTCAGTTGCGGTTGGAGTAGTGAAGCTTGTATCTCAGTTGGACAGAGTGAACACAAGGCTGTAAGCCACAAGGTGACTCATTTCAAATACTTCCTTTTACTCTCAGTGAATCATTGCTTTTAAGAGTAGGACTTTGCAACTTGTGCCACTGGAGGTTTCAGTAGTCTTTATTATTTGGTCCCTCTTGGGTTTTTACACATAGGTTTCTGGCTTCAGCTATTTTACTTTAATTAGTGAACTGCTGGAAAAGGAACTGCACATGGAATATCAATTCTGAGTTTATTTTAAAGAAAGATTAGCGACTATGTTAATCCTGTCTCACATCTTCCCGTTGGCAACAGAAAGATGGCTCAGCTACGGCGGTAATTTGCTGCTCCCCTCGGATAATGGAAAGCGCACAGTACTGAAGGAATTGAAACATTCTCATGTAGTCATAGAACTGTGTTTTTTTAGCTCGTAAATTGTCAGTTCTTGACTTTCTTGTCCCAACCATTGTCAGGCTTAGATAGGCAAACATGTATTTTCATTACAGCATAGAGAACTTTTGTTGTACAAAAAAGGTGTTTATTACAATAAAGGAGAAGTCTTGCAGAAAGTCGCTGTATATGTTTATTCTTAATAAGTTTTACAGTGAATATAGAAAAATACTGATTACAATTCACACAATCAAGCAGCAAGAATTACAGAAACAGAATACACAGAAGATAAAAAAATACTATCCATTTTTTTTTCATCAGCAACAATAAGGACAAATTATAAGGCCATTCTCATTACAAACCTTGCATTTACTTGACAACCCATCATCGGCAGAAATGATTCTACGGCTTCCATTGCAGTTGAATTAACAGAGTATGTTTTTAATGTCATTTTTTTTAATATTTAAGCAATGAACAATAAGACTATTTTATGTATTTTATTTTCAGGTAGAAACATGAATAATAAGCAATTATTTTTTATTTTTCAAAAATTTAGAAATTAGTGCACAGTAAGTGCGTTTTTCAGCATGTGAAGTAAACAGGTTTTCCAGTTTTTCTGATCAGGAAAATTGTGTGAAGTAAACACGTTTTTCAGTTTTCAGAATGAAAATAAAATTCTCGAAATTCAGAAAAACAGCAAATTTTCAAATTGAACATATATCCCAAGTAAACGGGGCCTTAGGCCCCGTTTACTTCGCAGAATTCTCCCGAAAATTCTCCATTTTTCTGAAAACTGATGTGAAAAATGGAAATCGTGTTTACACATGAGTTTTCATTCCGAAATGAAAACAATGCGAGGTAAACACGTTTTCGAAAAAAAAAATCTAGTTTTTAGGTAAACAGGCCCTAAGCTGCCATCCCTCTCTCTTACCGAAACCCAGCACCAGCGACCACCAAAACTACTACCGTCGCCTGCTAAGCTTATCTGACACCACCACTAACAAAGCTCGCCGCTTCACAAGTAGGTCCGTCGCTTTCTCTCTTCACCTTTTTTTTGCTTTGTTCTGCATTTCTAGGGAAACCATTTTGTATTTTGTCTCTTTCCTTTGTTTGCGCATGTAAATTGGATTTTGTTGGTTCTCTGTTTAGTTGCCCAGAAAATTCAGTAGATGACAATGTTGACAAAAATGAACAAAAATTGGAGCCTTTAATTGTGTTGCTTGGTTCCTTAGGAAAAAAAATGAATACTTGATTGTGCAAAGTCACTTTTAGGTCCGTCGCTTTCTCTCTGCAACATTATTGACATAGGATTTTGGATTTATTATTATTTTATTTATTTATTATTATTTTTGTTTAAAGGATGTGTCGCACCCGAAAAATAAAAAATTCGCGAGTATATGACGAATCTGAGACCTTACGATGCTCGGTGTAAAAGGACGCCTCGCAACATGCAATGAAATCGCCACCCTATTTTCTAAGGTTTAGAGAACCTATATCTCATGGCATAAAAAAATAAAAACTAAGGCACAATTGGTCTAAACAAAAGAACGAAGGTTCGAGGTCGTATTATGGACTCGGGAAGGTGTTAGGCACCCGAGTCTCATCCTTTAAAAGGTTACCGGTTAAAAAGGTGTTTGGAAAATATTTTTGACATGAAAACGAGTAAGTAACCGGAAAGTGTCGTCCGATCCCGCGCACGGAAACGCGCCACTTTTCAATCATTTACGGAGTAAATGATCACAAAGTGTCAACCAAAATCCTGTTACGAAGATTGGGCCACCTTCCAGTTATCCATGGGCCCTCAGAGGTATTCATCGCTTTAGTGTTTTGTTATTTCCGATCGGGGCTGATTAATCGTTGGGTCTTTTACTAAAGCGAGAGCCCTCTTTATCATCATCGGGCCATGCATGATTAATTAATTACTACGTGGTCCTATCATGGATAAAACTAACATCGTACCATTTTAATGAATGCAAATAACCGTGTGGGATTGAAGCCACCATGCTCATGCATCAACGCAAATGTACAATTAATTTCATGGCATAAAAGCAAGTGATGTAAGCACGTAAACATGTATGTTGATTTTATTTTCTAACAGTTTTAAATATCATGCAGATAATTATGATACGAGTTTTTTAACATTTTTATATAACGTGCATACGAATAATATTTGCGAAAAACTTTGAATAAATAAAAGAGGCTTAGAAGGGCGTACTTGCGTTGCGTGATCTTGATCTACCTTATAAAATGAAAGTATTAGCGATAGTTCGATTAAAAATAAATAATGAACAAGTAAAATGAACATTTAATTAACTTTAAACAAGCAAGTAATTAATCAATCATGACAAAATAATTTAAACAAATCGTTATTTATTGCATGTGAGCCTACGAGCATTGGTAAATAATTAACATGGCAAAATTACGAAAAAGAAATACGGACATTTCATATGATTTAAAATGTGGCATAAAAAGATCATACGAAATATTAATATGATTTAACATGGCATGATAATAATAATAAAAAAAGCATACGAATTATTAACATAATTTGAACATGGCATAATAATAAAATAAGCATACGGATATTAATATAATTTAAACATGGCATAATTACGAAATAGGAACATACGAACAATTAATTTAAATACGACATATGAGCGTTTAATTAAAGATGGCATACGAACATTTAAAAGAAGCATAAACATTTAAATCATGGCATATGACAATTAAACAAAGCAAAATAATAAACATGCTTTTAAATTTAGACAAGTAAATAAACAATTAATTAAACATGGCATACAAATTAAATTAAATATTGCATACGAGCATGAAATAAAATAACATCAAAAGTGACTCGAATAGTTGACGAAAAAAATATTTGGGTCGGGCCCACATGCTGAAATTAAAACGGGCCAGGAATAAATCCCAGGCCCATGATTTAATAAGAAAAAGGGAACTGATGGGCCAAGCCAAGGCCCATCAGCAATTTAAAACGCAAGAGAGGGACGGGCTTGGTCCCGTCACCTTCTCCTTCAAGAACAACAACCACTGTTCTTCTTCTTCCTTGCGCCGGTGCTACTGCCGGCGACAAGGGAGAAGCTCCGGCCACCCAAAACAACACAAAACCATTGCAAGGCACAAGGAACTGAGCCACGACCAAAACCCAATGAAAATTAGATCAAACCGACCACAAACGAAGCTCAATTTAACGATTGAAAATATACAAGCATTAAACCCAAAAAATCATAATTAATTAAACCAGGCAACATGCATTTAAATTGAAGCAATCAAAGTATTTATAACTTGAAAACAATGTATTTAAAATAGATTTAAGCCATTGATTAAATGTTTAAAGCTAAAAATGAAATTTAAAAGAGAGAAGCTAGAGAGAGAAAGCTCAAAACTTATAGTGCTTGCTTTCCTTTTGCTCGGCTTCTGTTGGTGATGAGAGGGTGCGCCAACCCGTGCCTGTTGAAGGATGAATAACAACGTATTTATAGGAGGGAAAGGTGTGGGGAGCAAGTTTGGGTGACGTCGGCTTTTTGATTTACATGGCTGAGAATGATCGAGACGCACATGGGAGTGGCTTGGGCGTGATGACGAGGCTAGCTTCTGGAAGCAGTGACGAGGCTGGCTTCTAGAAACAATGACGAGGCTTCGAATTTGGAAGAGAAGGTTTGCTGGGAAAGAAAAGAGAAGGGATGTTTGGTTTTAAATCCGTGACCATTGGGTGGTTGACTAAGGTAGAGTCAACCAATCCAATGGCCTAGATTAAAAGGAATTAAAAAAATTCATTTAGTTAACTATGGGCTGGATCTCTTTGTTGCGATGAAATTGACGAGAAATTTGAACGAAAGCAACTACATTAATGAGAAAAATATGTCAACCAAGATGATGCGAACAAAATTTTGAAATCAACTCTCTAAACGCATTTATTTTGACAAAGTGTCGAAAAGCTCGTTCGGGGCCTAAATAAGACTAAAAAGGAAAAAAAACCAAAATGATAGATAAAATTAAAAGAATACGAAAGGACTCGAGCTGGGCCGAGAAATCAATAATGGTTAGTGAAGAATAAAAAATAAATGACCATAATTGATTAAGTGCGTCAAAATTCAGGTATCAACAGTCTCTTTACTGTCTGATAAAAAATACAGTGTAACTGAAATTTTTGATAAGCAGTAAAGACGGTTGCCCCAAGCTTTTACCAGGTTTTGAATACATTGTAACCTGTTGAAAGAGAAAGAAACATAAGTCGTAGATATGTAAATGCTGTAGGGCGAGGGTGGCATTCGCAGTCCATGCACGTTGACAGAAATTTAAATACGTAGGGTGAGGGTAGCACTCGCAGTCCATACGTTGACAGAAATTTAAATACGTAGGGTGAGGGTAGCACTCGCAGTCCATACGTTGATAGGAATTTAAATACGTAGGGCGAGGGTAGCACTCGATACGTTGACAGGAATTTAAATACGTAGGGCGAGGGTAGCACTCGCAGTCCATACGTTGACATGAATTTAAATTACGTAGGGCGAGGGTAGCACTCGCAGTCCATACGTTGATAGAATTTTAAAATACGTAGGGCGAGGGTAGCACTCGCAGTCCATACGTTGATAGGAATTTAAATACGTAGGGCGAGGGTAGCACTCGCAGTCCATACGTTGACAGAATTTTTAAATACGTAGAGCGAGGGTAGCACTCGCAGTCCATACGTTGACAGTAATTTAAATACGTAGGGCGAGGGTAGCACTTGCAGTCCATACGTTGACAGAATTTTAAAATACGTAAGGCGAGGGTAGCACTCGCAGTCCATATGTTGACATGAATTTAAATTACGTAGGGCGTGGGTAGCACTCGCAGTCCATACGTTGACAGGAATTTAAATACGTAGGGTGAGGGTAGCACTCGCAGTCCATACGTTGACAGGAAGTAAATGATGTAGGGCGAGGGTAGCACTCGCAGTCTATACGTGGACAAAAATTTAAATGAGAATTGGAACGTACCTTCGGTCTTGTATTGATTGACGGTAACATACCTTCGCTCTGAAATGTCTCTGTTAGTGAGGAAGATGGTTTTCTCTGATTATGAGGAGATGTGGTCTTCTCTGATAGTGAGGATGTTTGATGATCTTCTCTGATAATGAGGAAATGATGATCTCTGATACTGAAATCAGTTGTCTCTGATAGTGATGACGTCGATGATCTTCTCTGATAATGAGGAAATGATGATCTCTGATACTAAAATCAGTTGTCTCTGATAGTGAGGACGTTGATGATCTTCTCTGACAATGAGGAGATGGTCTTATCTGATAGTGAGGAGATGGTCTTCTCTGATAGTGAGGATATGATGATCTTCTCTGATAATGAGGAAATGATGATCTCTAATACTGAAATTGGTTGTCTCTGATAGTGAGGACGTTGATGATCTTCTCTAACAATGAGGAGATGGTCTTCTCTGATAGTGAGGAGATGGTCTTCTCTGATAGTGAGGATATGATGATCTTCTCTGATAATGAGGAGATGTGGTCTTCTCTGATAGTGAGGAGATGGTCTTCTCTGATAGTGAGGATATGATGATCTCTGATACTGAAATCGGTTGTCTCTGATAGTGAGGACACTGATGATCTCTGATAATGAGGAAATGATGATGATCTTCTCTTCTCTAATAATGAGGAAGGTTGATCTGGTCTTCTCTGATAATGAGGAAATGATGATCTTCTCTGATATTGAGGAGATGTGGTCTTCTCTGATAGTGAGGATGTTTGATCTTCTCGTGTGAACTGAAATGGAGAGTGGTTGGAAGCCACCGCTTTTGACGGAGATGTAAATTCAGATCCGAACGGGGACACCACAAAATTCGGATGTTTGGACATTGAGGAAGATAGTCACCCCGGACATTTGAGGAAGATAGTCACCTCGGACATTTGAGGAAGATAGTCACCTCGGACATGTGAGGAAGATAGTCACCTCGGACGTTTGAGGAAGATAGTCACCTCGGACTTTTGAGGAAGATAGTCACCTCGGACATTTGAGGAAGATAGTCACCTCAGACGTTATGAGGAAGATAGTCACCTCGGACGTTTGAGGAAGATAGTCACCTCGGACGTTTGAGGAAGATAGTCACCTCGGACATTTGAGGAAGATAGTCACCTCAGACGTTATGAGGAAGATAGTCACCTCGGACGTTTGAGGAAGATAGTCACCTCGGACGTTTGAGGAAGATAGTCACATCGGACATTTGAGGAAGATAGTCACCTCGGATATTTGAGGAAGATAGTAACCTCGGACCTGTGAGGAAGATAGTCACCTCGGATGTTTGAGGAAGATAATCACCTCGGACATTTGAGGAAGATAGCCACCTCGGACATTTTGATTGGGGAATGGTAACGTACTCCCTTCGAGGTTGATTGGATTTCAACGAAAATCCAAGATGAGGGCATTACAATAATTTTTTTCAACGAAAACCTAACGGCAAGGGATTTATAACGATGTTGTCATTGAAAATCCAATGGCATGAGATTTCACTGGAGCATATCTGTATCCTGCAAGTTGGAAGGAAGCAAACACAAAGCAGCAACAGATAGAAAAAGGAGGGAGCAATTGATAATGTGAGAAACATCCTGTATTCCTACATTTAAACCTCGGCTTGCCCCCAAGTCTCTTTTTTGGAACCAAAATGACCTCTTCATTTTAAGAGAAAACCAAACCAAGTATATTCTTTGAAAAATGTTCGTTCAGTTTCCGTTATATAAACATGATTGATACAAGTCTAGATAACGTCTGCATCTTGTTCAGGAAATAACGACCTCAAGAACAAGACTTTTCCATGACATGTAAACATAAGCAATTCTCACTAGATATTAGTGTTTGCGCTTGCGCTCAGAAATAGGGCTATGTGTTTACGCTCCTAAAAATGCAGCAATCATAGCACAAAATCAGATTTGCAATGTCAATCCGAGTGAATAAACTTCGAATGAAGATGCACCTGCATGGGCCTGCTAATAATCGAAAGGACTTTGCGAGGGAGAAAGAAAGGAGGAATTTGTAGAAGCAAAAAGTGTTGTGTTTGTTTCTATGAAAGGTTTTAATGAGCTTGTGCTCGACGACTGATTGTGATGAGGACAAATCGTAGGGAACGATGCTTGATGATTTGATCGAGGCGAAAGTGTAGTACACAAGTTTCTTCATCTTTGCTAGGAACACTCTTCTTGTGATAGTCGTGATCGATTCCGATTGATGAGTTTTTTCGTACTTGCTTCTGCTTTCATTGACTTGGGTTCTTTGAGATACCCTCTGTATGCAAGTTTCTTCATCTTTTGCTAGAAACACTCTTCTTATGATCATCTTGATCGATTCTGATTGATGTTTTTGTACTTGCTTCTTCTTTTATTGACTTGGGTTTTTTTGGAGATACCCTCTGTATACAAGTTTCTTCATTTTTTTTCTCTTTTTTCTCTTTTTTTTTTTTTTTTTCTCCCTTTTCCCTTTTCCCCTTTTTTTCTTTTTTTTCCTTTTTTGTAAAAGGTTCGTGCTTGATGACTGATTGTGATGCAGACAAATTGTGGTGAATGATGCTCGACGATTTGATCGTGGTGAGAGCAAAGCGCACAAATCCTTGAATCTTTACTGGAGATGTTTCTTCTTGATTGTTTTGAGGGCACCGTGCCCAAGTTTTCGATGATCTTTTTGAGATTATTTTGTTGTTGATGTTTGACCATTTTTGTTTGGTACTTGTTTTTTTTTTTGAACACTCTATTTTTGATTTCGAGATCATTTTGACGAACTGCACCCACTTTTGAATTTTCGCAGGGAATGATATCTCTTTGTTTAGATCATCACTAGTTGTTTGACGAAGCGCACCTAGCTTTTGAACCTCCGTTGGAAATGATCTCACCCCCTCTTTTTTAGATCATTGTTATCCTTTAACCATTTTTGCACTTGGTTATTTTTTTTAGCAAGCAAAGCAAGTACAATTTTTATTTGGTTTGTCATCCTCTCTGTCTTTGGCAGAAATTTCCAAGCCTTGATTTATTTCGGTCTTCTTCTGACGTTGATTTGCCAGCGATCCCCTAAAGGTTTTCTTGTCATTCCTTTGTTAGATTTATATTTTCAGCTCCTAGTTTAATGGTCCTAGTCGAGCGAGCACTACTCACTTGGTTGGGTGAATATAGAGGGCTTTTGGGTAGCGGCCTTCGATTTTCTTCGCCGCTTCTCCGTGTGTTAACGCAGACTGTCAACCTTTGGGGGTTTTCTCTTCGTCTTGCTGATTCGTTGAAATGAATCCTAACATGCTTCTGGCGCTTAGTCTACCAATTCCATCGAGCACTTACCCATTTGTGAGGAGTTTAGAAGAAGGCTTTGAAGTGTTTGATAGAGTTGCACATGGTGTACAAGGTATGTGTTTTGAGGGCGAAAAAGTTAAAAAATGAAAAATGTGGAAGAAAAGCAAAGCAAAGTCCAATGTCATCTTACTGTTATCCAATGTTTGATGGTTCATGTACCCTGGATATTATGCAAATCTAACTAGCGCTTAGCTTAGCATTTACACTCATGAACAAAACGAGGCGTGAAGGCCCAAAATACTCACAGGGATATGTTTGTAACTGCTTACGCCTAAATCATGTCATGGATATAAGAGCTAACAGACAAGATCACGTATGTTTATATAATTTCTAATGAACGCACAAGTCATTCGTGACGTGATAAAATGATAAACATGCTCAATTTACGAAGGTTTTGAAAATTTGAGGGTAGTGTGGATTTTTCTCTTTTATTTTTCTTCTTTTTTAATCAAAGTAGAAATAATTTTACAACTATGAAATTTGAAAAGATTTTAACAATTTTAGGGGATAAAGTTCAAAATTGCCCCCAATTAAAAAAATGATTGTACAAAGACTGTAAAAGGCTTAGACTAAAGGAGAATGAACTTCCCTGAAAAATGAGCTTTGACATTTTTCAACGCCTTCTTTTGGTCGTCACTTCATTTGCTTGCCCCCAAGTTTACAAGTCCTGTTGCACCTGAAATGTAAAACTACGGAAATGCGTAATTTGTGGAAGGGGAAATTGTAAAAACGTAAAGGACACGTGGGTTGCCTCCCACGAAGCACCTGAAATGAGGAGAGAGTTAAATAGTAAACTCATAGGGAAAAGGTATCCCAAGATGTTAAATTTAAAATTAACGAAAGAATAGAAATATTGAAAAGAACACGTGGGTTGCCTCCCACGAAGCGCCCTTGTTTATAGTTATATAGGCTCGACATTTGGTGAAGCTTCCTTGCGATCCAAATTGGAGAAAGCGAGGGGTGAATCGCCGCATAAAAAAGTTTTGACAAAAAATGAGGGTGTAAACCGCCGCACAAAATTTTGACGAAAAGTGGGGTTTGAACCGCAACAAAATTTTTGAAGAAAAGTGGGGGTTTGAACCGCCGCACAAGATTGAAACGTGGGGTTTTTAACGGCAGCACAATTTTTTAAAAGGTGGGGTTTTGAATCGCCACACGATTTTTTTTTTTTTGAAAGGTGGGGTTTTGGACCGCCACACAATTTTTGAAAGGTGGGGTTTAAACCGCCACACGATTTTTTGAAATGTGGGGTGTGAATTGCCACACGATTTTTTGAAAGGTGGGGTTTAAACTGCCACATGATTTTTTGGAAAGGTGGGGTTTAAACCGCCACATGATTTTTGAAATGTGGGGTGTGAACCGCCACGCGATTTTTTGAAATGTAGGGTATGAACCGCCACACGATTTTTTTGAAGGGTGGGGTTTAAACTGCCATATGATTTTTGAAATGTGGGGTGTGAACCGCCACATGATTTTTGAAAGGTGGGGTTTAAACCGTCACACGATCTTTTGGAAAGGTGGGGTTTTAAACCGCCACATGATTTTTTGGAAGGTGGGGTTTTGGACCGCCACACGATTTTTGAAAGGTGGGGGTTTAAATCGCCACATGATTTTTTGAAAGGTGGGATTTAAACCGCCACATGATTTTTTGAAAGGTGGGGTGTGAACCGCCACACAATTTTTTGGAAAGGTGGGGTTTAAACCGCCACATGATGTTTTGAAAGGTGGGGTTTAAACCGCCACATGATTTTTGAAATGTGGGGTGTGAACCGCCACACAATTTTTTGGAAAGGTGGGGTTTAAACCGTCACATGATTTTTTGAAAGGTGGGGTTTAAACCGCCACATGATTTTTGAAATGTGGGGTGTGAACCGCCATGCGATTTTTGAAATGTGGGGTATGAACCGCCACCCGATTTTTTGGAAAGGTGGGGTTTAAACCGCCACACGATTTTTGAAAGGTGGGGGTTTAAACCGCCATACGAATGTGGGGTGTGAACCGCCACACGATTTTGAAAGGTGGGGTTTAAACCGCCACACGATTTTTGACAAAAGTGTGGGGATAGCTTGCATTTTAGGAGCCACCGTTCATCCTAAAAAAGAAAATAATAGTGAGTATAAGTGATAACATGCATGACATGCAATCCCGAGGCCTCCACGCTGCTTATTCACTCTTTTGGCCACACTTCCACTTAATACTTTTAGGACGAATGAGAAGATGACACTTCGGTGAAGATACGAAGGAAGCTTTTATTCCTTCCACTCGACGAGGTGTGATCTTGGATGCTATCAACAAAACCCACGGATCGGCGCTATGAGGAGACGTTGGCCACAACAAAAGAGCGCGCAACTAAAACCGAGAAGAAGTAACTGTCCTTGCGTTCTGAATTGTTTGTGAGAGATACTCTGCCCATAAAAATATGAAATTTGGTGTGGGAATACTTCAGCCCATTATCAACGTCTTTTGTGTTTTAGCCGAGGAGAAACTCCGAGCAAATCGTATTGATATTGGCCAAGACAAAAAGAGCGCGCAGCTGAAACCGAGAAGAAGCAACTATTCTTGCGCTCTGATTTTTTTGCGAGAGATGTACTGCCCAGAAAAATCTGAATTTTGGTGTGGGAATACTTCAGCCCGTTATCAACGTCTTTCGTGTTTTAGCCGAGGAGAAACTCCGAGCAAATAATATTGATATTGGCCAAGAAAAAAAGAGCGCGCAGCTGAACCAAGAAGAAGCAACTATTCTTGCGCTCTGATTTTTTTGCGAGAGATGTAGTGCCCAGAAAAATATGAATTTTGGTATGGGAAATCTTCAGCCTGTTATCAACATCTTCCATGTTTTGTCTGAGTGGAAAATCTGAGCAAATCGTATCCATATTGTCCAAGGAAAAAGAGCGCGCAGCTGAAACCGAGAAGAAACAACTATTCTTGCGCTCTGATTTTTTTGCGAGAGATGTACTGCCCAGAAAAATCTGAATTTTGGTATGGGAAATATTCAGCCTGTTATAAACATCTTCCATGTTTTGTCCGAGTAGAAAATCCGAGCTAATCATATCCATTTTGGCCAAGACAAAAGTTCGCGCTGCTGAGATCGAGAAGGAGCAGCTGTCCTTGCGTTCTGAAATTTCTTTTGAGAGATGCGCTTCTCAGAAAATTATAAAATTTGGTAAGGGAGAACTTCCATGTGTTATGAACGTCTTTTGTGTTTTATTCGAGCAGAAACCTGGAGTCAATCCCATTCATATTGGCCAAGGAAAAAGAGCGCGCAGCCGAAATCGAGAAGAAACGGTTATCTCTGCGTTACCGTTATTTGGTCTATATAATTTTGTGTTTTCATTTCAAGGGTTAACCCTTTTTTTTTTAGCTCTATGTGCGGTTTAATTTGGGGAAAGTTGTTTCGACCGTAGGCGATAGCCGTTTGATATCCTTTGGATGTGTGAAAGAAAGGACACGTTTCATAATTATCTGAATAATTACGAACATTGTCACTGATTTTTTCATCAAAAAGGGTTACAATCATTATAAGTTGGATTACCTATCTAGATCTACCCAAAAAGGCTAGTAGACAGAAGTCTAGGAACATGATTACATGGGGCGAAAAGATAAAAATCTAAGTAGTTGATGCCCGATTTTTCTTTTAATGTGATAACCTTGAAAGTCGAGATCCGTTTGCTCATACCAGAACTATTCCAACGACGCAATCTCCTCTTTCTGACTCCCCACTTCTTCCATCCCAATCTTGTTCATAATATCGGGAATAAAATCGGATCTCAATATGTCACCCTATTCCAACTGATCGTTGTGGCTTGAAATCCCAAAAGTATTAAGTGAAAGCGTTGTAGGTGTTGCCATTTTGAGTGAACAAGTAAGGCGGGGTTGTTTATGAGAAGTAAAAATTCTTGTGTTTGTGGTAAACACAATAAATTATGAGGATGATATAAACACACAACGAACATGTAAACATGTGATAAATGCACGAACATGATGCATATGCTGGGCTTTTGACGTCGACTAAAACTAGCTGGCTGAAAAGTTCCTGGATGTTACCCTAAAAGGGGTCCCCCATAAATGGATACGAGAGCGTTGACCGAATCATAACAACGATTCTGGGTGCTCAATTCATTTAGGGGTTCAACATCCGAGTTGGGGTTCATGAAAGCACATTGGGACCTGGGCCCACAATGCTTCACTAATACCTTCCTATTCTTATTTGGTAACATGGCCGGCGATAGGCATTTTATGCATGAGATGCGTATGAACAATTTATTAAAGCGAATAACAAATAAAAATCACGAAAATAATTTATTTAAAGCAAGTAAATAATAAAAAAGCAAACACCATAAAACCGATTTTGACCCTAAAATTCCCCAGTGAAGTCGCCAAACTGTCGCACCCGAAAAATAAAAAATTCGCGAGTATACGACGAATCTGAGACCTTACTATGCTCGGCGTAAAAGGATGCCTTGCAACATGAAATAAAGTCGCCACTCTATTTTCTAAGGTTTAGGGAACCTATATCTCATGGCATAAAAAAATAAAAACTAAGGCACAATTGGTCTAAACCAAAGAACGAAGGTTCGAGGTCGTATTATGGACTCGGGAAGGTGTTAGGCACCCGAGTCTCATCCTTTAAAAGGTTACCGGTTAAAAAGGTGTTTGG
This sequence comes from Viola odorata, assembly GCA_963691705.1. Lineage (NCBI taxonomy): Eukaryota > Viridiplantae > Streptophyta > Magnoliopsida > Malpighiales > Violaceae > Viola > Viola odorata. The sequence goes on from OY829543.1 coordinate 14,453,530, forward strand.
AAAACATTTTTGACATGAAAACGAGTAAGTAACCGGAAAGTGTCGTCAACCCGTGCCTGTTGAAGGATGAATAACAACGTATTTATAGGAGGGAAAGGTGTGGGGAGCAAGTTTGGGTGACGTCGGCTTTTTGATTTACATGGCTGAGAATGATCGAGACGCACATGGGAGCGGCTTGGGCGTGATGACGAGACCAGCTTCTGGAAGCAGTGATGAGGCTGGCTTCTGGAAACAGTGACGAGGCTTCGAATTTGGAAGAGAAGGTTTGCTGGGAAAGAAAAGAGAAGGGATGTTTGGTTTTAAATCCGTGACCATTGGATGGTTGACTAAGGGAGAGTCAACCAATCCAATGGCCTAGATTAAAAGGAAGTAAAAAAATTCATTTAATTAACTATGGGCTCGATCTCTTTGTTGCGATGAAATTGACGAGAAATTTGAATGAAAGCAACTACATTAATGAGAAAACTATGCCGACCAAGATGATGCGAACAAAATTTTGAAATCAACTCTCTAAACACATTTATTTTGACAAAGTGTCGAAAAGCTCGTTCGGGGCCTAAATAAGACTAAAAAGGAAAAAAAACCAAAATGATAGATAAAATTAAAAGAATACGAAAGGACTCGAGCTGGGCCGAGAAATCAATAACGGTTAGTGAAGAATAAAAAATAAATGACCATAATTAATTAAGCACGTCAAAAATCGGGTATCAACAGGATGTATTATTATTGTGTAATAGTAGTTGTCATTACTATGTAACTTGATTCTACCAAGATGGGAGCTTGTGTGGCTGCAGTGCGGCAGTGCCCATTTCATGAGAATGTAAATTTCCAGATTGGACCAATATGTGGTTTAGCTAACTTGAATGTGTTTAAGTTTTTGGGCTTTTTGGCATTCATGTTCTTTGTTCCGTAAGTTGGACATGGGATTGTAATGGCTCATGACCAGGACGTATCTATTGGACATGAGATTGTAATGTCTCGATTATGAACCTTACTTGGTTGGATTGTTCTTGTTGTTTGTGTTTGATTATATCATCAATAGTTTGTCAAGTGTGTTAATAGATGGTATGCTAATTGATGGTGGCTTCTCATTGATGGTGGCTTGAAATTGACTTTTAGACACTTTAACGCAGCAACAAGGATGTCGACAAATTCTTCACCCTCGATCTCCAGTAGTCAGCGCCGTGAATGCAGACGCAGTAGAGTATTGACGTCGCTTGGGAAGCAAAGAACAATCTTGGATTACGGGCCGTCAATCTTCTGCAAGTGTGGGTTAAAGGCACCAAGATGGATATCCTGGACTGACAAACACTCAGGTTAGCGTTTCTACAAGTGTGCTGGGGCAGATGGATATGGTGGTTGTGGCTTCTTCCAATGGGTTGATGGATCAGTAACAGGTTGGGTTCGTGAAGTGATAATAGAGTTGAGGGATCGTGAGAAAGAGATGGCAGAAAGAATTGTAGAATTAGAAGCTAAAAATACAAAGGTAACACTTGAGAATGAAGGAAGGAGGGCTGATATAAGCATTGGTAGTGAAACTGAGACGAAAGGTGTGTTACATGAGCTTAGGTGTGTGAAAGAGGTAGTCAATCAAGTAAATAAGGTACAAAAAATGATATGTATATGTCTGGTTTGTATTATTTCCTGGTTTATTTTTTGTAGCCACAACTGACTAGTTAATTCTAATGTTGGTTTGGAAATAATTGATGGTTGTATATCATTAAAACACAAAATCATCACTTTTATTTGCATGTTTGTTTATTATTAATATGAAAATTAAATATTTTAACAGTTTACATCAATACTTGTCAAATGTATGTAATATACTAATTATGCCGTCTTCTATGTTATTTTATCTAAAATAAATATATACATACACATGCTCATGCACAAGCGTGCTTGAACGGAAACAACCAGTAGCATGTATATTTGAGCAACCATTTTGTGGATGCAAGCAAAAACAGGACGTGAGAAAGATTTTGAAACAACACTACAGAAATAGAACAGAAAGGATGCAGATATCTCCCTTGAGTAAGTTGAAATCAAGGTTCTTTCCTGAATTCCGTAACCTGCACCGAGCACTCATTGATTAATTTTCAACATTCACTTTCGAAAATAATTCAGAAAAAACATGACAAAATATTACGTCATTGTTTGATAGGAGTACATAAAACCAGTACACTTCCAAAAATTGCCCTTTTTATAACCCGAAAAACTACATTACTACCACTCCTTCTATAAATACCCGCTCGAGTCTTCAAAATACATCACAAGCTACAATATTATCATACACAGTTAGCTAAAAATAAGGTCGTGCTCTCTTGTTGCTGCAAGCGGGGCATTTGTACTGCTTCATATGCTCAACCCTTGCTGGAGTGATCTTCACACACTTCCCATGGAACCACTTCTTGCATATGTCACAACAGATCCAGAATTCATTAGATGCATAATTATCCCCACAAGCACCACATAACGTCTCTCCATGCTCATCCTTGTCTTCTTCTTCCAAGCCCCCCTCATCATCATTATCATCCTTCAGCTGCATTCGTACCAGTAAATAGAAATTTAGTTGTCATTCTACAACATGTAGAACACAAAATTCCAAAAAAAACAAAAAAAACATTCATACCAGACTCTCTTGAGTTTCAAATTGATATAAAGTTGATGGTTCAGACGGTCCAAATTGACACTCTTGAGTTCCAAATTGGCTCTCTTGAGTTCCAAATTGATTTTGTAATTCATAATGATCTTTCTTTCTTTTGATTTCTTAAGCACTATATTAGAAAAAAACATTATTAATAAGTTAAACACCATATACAAATATCACAATCAATAGTGAAGAAAATATTTTAAAAAAAACCTTATCAACCTTTCTTTTGTTCATTTTTTGTTCTACCGTTGACACTTTTCTTTTGGATGGAGGACGCCATTTTGTTCACACCTTCAAAGGACTCAAAAACTTTTCATTAACTTGATAGTCTTTTGTCATGATCGTTGAGGTGGCTTCTGCGGACTGCTTGTTCCAATTAATTGACATATCCATGAGTTTAGAAGTCGCCTCATCTAAGGATCTCATTAGAAGCTGATACTTCTCTTCAGGCTCAACTCCAATCTCTATTGCTTTAGAGCATTGTGAATATAAATTGTTGTATCTGACACTACATTCATCATTCCTATCGTCATTATAACAATTCTTGACATATGAATGTTTGCGTCTAACATCCTTTCTCCAGCGATGCAAGATGTATTGAAATGGAACCGACTTTATATTTTTTCTGAATGAACACCTTCACTATATGTCTGAAAATAATTCCTTTAAACTCAACAGACGACATGAACACTTAATTTTAAGTTTTTCCTCATCATAACAAACAACATAAGTAACTTTATTTCTTAATGCACCATCTGTGCTTCTCAATATGTTAGTTATTTGAAATGTCAAAATTGATTTGTACCTTTCAAGGAAAGCAAGATTGCAGTACACAAAACCCCGCAACTCATCCTGAAATAACCCAAACAGTTCATTTGTGTAGGCATCTTGAAGTTGTTTCTCAAAGTTAAAATCAGTTATCACAGGAATGCGGGAATTGAAAGAAGCAAAATCTGCTTTGTTTTCTTTCTCGATCTTAGTCTTCAATGCATTATCATACTGCTCTACAAACTGCTTTAAAGAAGTCTTCGGACCAACATATCCATCAAAGAATGCATTTATACCTTCACTTCTTTGGGTTGTAGACATTCCAACCCAAAAAGTTTCTTTTATAAACACTAGAACCCAACGATGACGATCTTCATATAAGTCACTTAACCATGTATTTTTGTTGAGATCAAAATCATTAATCATGTTAGCCCAAATCTCCTCAAATTTTTGAACCTCAATGGACTCATAGACAGCTTTCTTCAAAACTTTTTTAATTTGCTTGTAATCATGACATGATCCAAGCTTCTCAGACAACTTCTTCATAATGTGCCACAGCTCAGACAACTTCTTCATAATGTGCCACAGATAAAGACGATGGTTAGAATTAGGGAAGACTGATTTGATATCTTTTTGAATAGATTTGCATTGGTCACTAATAATTACATTTGGAGCTTTTGACATGCACATCAACCAAGCTTTAAACAACCAAATGTATGTATCTGCCTCTTCATTTGAGAGTAACACAACCAAATAGTACAGTATGCCCATGGTGATTAACACCAACAAATGGTGCAAAAGGCATGTCATATTTATTAGTTAAGTACGTTGTATCAAACGATATGTCATATTTATTAGTTAAGTACGTTGTATCAAACGATATAACATCACCAAAAGATTCATAGGCTGCTATAGATCGTGCATCTGCACAAAATATATTTTTTAATCGACTATCATCATCTATATCAAGCAGATAAAAAAAATTAGGATTCCTCTTTTGCATGCATGTAAAATAGATGTTAAGTGATGATGCATCTCCAACTCCAAGCCTAATTTGTCTTACTTTAAGAATATGGTTTTTCCAATCTTTCTCAATAAAGGTCAAGTTCTCATACCCCCCTACTTCCACAACCAAAGAATGAAAATTTTTACTCAAACGTATGCCTTCTTGGTCATTTGGTTCAAGCCTCATCTTCACATACACATCCATATTTTTATTACACTTAAAAAAATATGCTTTTCTAGGACTCAACGCATGATTATGCTCAAGATTAACATGAGAAATAATTAACTCTCTTTCATCATTAACAATAACATTGATGTTAGCCTTAAAATTAGTTTTTCTTGATGGCATTGGATTAAAAACATTCTTTGCAATGGATTTCCACGTACCTCCTTTAGCACACTCAACAGAATAATACTTCAGCTTCCCATTATCATCTTTCTGCATATTTTTTTTCCTAATACCGAATCCCACTTCACGAGCACACTCAAAATAAAAATTATAAACTTCTTCTGATTTGAAGACCATACCTAACTTGGGAATCAATTTATCATCAGGTTCTAGCAATAGAGGCTCTTCACTTTGAGGCTTATCACCTCTAGGAAAAAACTCCCGTTGAGGCTCATCACTTTCAGGCCAAAACTCCCGTTGAGACTCATCACTTTGAGGCAAAAACTCCATTACCTCCGTCGCAAATGATACTGCTACTGTAGGACAATATAATTAAGCGTTACTATCGTCGAGATGTAATGTATACGCAAAAATCAAAATACAATATGATGCAAATGATTGTTTTCCACTGTCACAATAATTAGCTGACAATTTGTACCAGAAGAATCTACACTAGCATTATCACAGTAATTATCTACACCAAACTAGCACTTAAAAATAATTTTAATATCACAGTTATTTTACTACACAATCAAGTATCCATTTTTTTCCTAAGGAACCAAGCAACACAATTAAAGGCTCCAACTTTTGTTTATTTTTGCCAACATTGTCATCTACTGAATTTTTTGGGCAACCAAACAGAGAACCATCAAAATCCAATTTACATGCGCAAACAAAGGAAAGAGACAATACAAAATGGTTTCCCTAGAAACGCAGAACAAAGCAAAAAAAAGGTGAAGAGAGAAAGCGACGGACTTGCTTGTGAGGCGGCGGGCTTTGTTGGTGGTGGTGCCGGATAAGCTTGGTAGTAGTTTCGGTGGCCGCTGGGTGCTGGGTTTCGGTAAGGGAGAGGGATGACAGGTTAGGTTTTGTGATCCGTAGAAGTGGGTTGAAGGACAAGGATGATTGAAATAGACAGTGACAATTTTGTAATTTTTTGGCGGTGGCAATTTTCTATTTTAATTGGCGGTGGTAATTTTATAATTTACTCGAACTTTGCTTACCACGTCGTTCCGCCAGTTCAATCCGGCAGTCTATTCTGCCTATTTAGCATTCTCCAAAACTCAAACGTTGAAGAGAATTTTCTTATAAAAGATTTGAGAAAGAAAAAAGGAAACATGTCTGGCTGGTGGGAGAGACTCTCCCCGTGAATAAACAAAGTGGAAGGAAGCATGTTCTTTTGTGGGAGAAGCCCTACTCCTTACGGCCTGTGATATCATATTGGTACTTAAACATAACCTCTTTCAAAAGAATTATAATACAGTTAAAATAAAATAAATATATAGTTTAGATAAAATCAAATATTATGAGATCCGATAAAAATTCTTGCTTGGACGTCTAATCTTGATAGAAACTCTTTCAATTCTCGTTTGTCACCACAACTGTCATTCTTTATCTTCTCGCTCACTTTCCGAGTCTTCTACCGAAGTCTGCCTCTCTTAAGACTGTCTTAGTGATTTCGAAGCTAACTTACTCCTTTGCTGCTGATGCCCTACTTTTATCGTGTCTCCAATCAATTATGTAAAAATGGGAAGAATTTGAGTTTAACCATAATTTTACTGCCCAATTTATAAATTATTTGATAGTAAAAACATAAAAATTTAACGCTCAATCAGCCTGGACCTGAAACCACAAAAACATTCCAAATTTCTTTCTTCCATTCCTTGTTAGGCTTGTTTGCATTAGAAGAAAAATGAGGGAATAGTACCGCACGAGAGAATGAGAATTCTATGGTATAAGGCTTACTAATGACAATTTTTTTAATGGTTTATTATTGCAGCAAACATATTAATACTTTTTTTGTTGTTGGTAAAATGCTATATAATTTTATACATCTTGATTCGAGTATGAATAACTTTTCCAATATGATTTTTTTTTTCAGTTTTCCAACTCGAACAAAGCCGTAAATGGCAATATATAGCCTATAGGAGTCCATGACAACATTTTGTTTAAAAGGATTCCACTGCGCCTGATCTGAGAAGGTAGATCATTTAAAAATTAAGGTCACAGTATATACACAAGACGCCAACTTCATAGTAGAACAATACTAACACAACTCCTCAACCATAAAGAAAAAGGAAAGCTCTGCTCTCACTGACTTGTTTGGGTGCATAGTTCGCTTTCGACAGCACCGCGATGCAATTTTGCAGCATATATAGCCAAATCAACAATCCACAAAAATCCTAATGTTCCAACAACAATTACATGGAAAGACAATCAAAAACAGGTCAGCTTGATCCGAACCAGCAGTCTTACAATGGTGCTTGTAACTCAAATCGCTCAAAATCAAATCCCTTTAATGACATCAAATTCTTACACCATTTACTTGTTCATCACCAATCAATACTTCTGTATGCTTCAGTACACAGATGCTCATTCCCAAAGAAAAAAATCTTATATACTAGCTATCAGTGGCTGCTTTTTCTATGGATTATGTAAGGAATACCAAAACAAACAGGATGATGAACAAAACTACCAGAAACAATATCATCATAATTTGCCCCTTCGCACCAGCCTTCTTCATGACCATACCCACTTTTTTCTGTTATGCAAAAAGATCGAAACTAACTGTCAGCACAGGAGGAAAAGTAGAACAGTTATATCATACAAAAGTACAGTAATAAGGAAACAACCTGAACAAAATCGAGTCGGTTTGATGTACTTTCCATTTCCATACCCAGGTCATCTATAATCTTTTCCTGAAGCACCAAATTTAAGCTTTAGCAATTAATTCAATGTAAATCCTCAACAGAATCGAACAGGAGCAGCTAATGTGTCGGTCAAAATTACAATAAAACTTATATCAAATGTTTGCAAGGACCTACACAAACTAAAAGCGATTATGATAGCTTCTACCAGAGGAGATTGGGTAGAGGCATCACAAATAACATGAATCCAGAGAATCCTAACCTGGGAAAGTAGTTCTTCATGTATGGTTAACCCAACACCACCGATTCTCTCCACACTAGCACTAAGCTCATCCAACTCCTCATCTTGTTGCCTACAACCACAGAAAATCAAACAACAAATAAGTACGGTATAGATAGCAACTTCATATGGGTTGTAGTGATTCAGCAACAAATATCATCAATAACTCTACTAATTTTTATCCATGTAAAAGTCAAATTTATTATTATACAGTGACCCTTAAAATGTCAATGGAGGAAGTTAAACTTTGGTAAAAGCCACCAAGAAGCTTAGACTGCTTCAGAAAACAAACTTCAATTGATTGAATCTTAAAATCATAAAGTAAAACCAAATAATCCATTTCTTTTAGACACCATCAGAGACTAATGGGAGATTAAACAAGCATGTACATGTGATTGATAACAACTTTTCACCAGCAAACAAAGCACTTGCCCTAAAATAGACAGATGGAAGATTGAGGAATGAGGTATGAGGAATGAGGAAGGGGAGACTGGTACTCTACCTTATAAGAAGCAACTGTCTGTCTGATTCTGATTGTATCAAGTCGTCATTGTCTTGAGCATACTGATTGGGTATGTCTATCTGATGAGTGTTTGGCATTCTCATTAACTCTCTCCGCATACCATTTAAGCTCATGTCATTTCCAGCTACCACTGCTTTCTTGACATTACCCACCTAGTAAAGTAACTTAATCCTTCAGAAGATGTGTAACTAAATATTAAAGTGCAGGGTTGGTCATGAATTTCACTACTCCAACATTATACAACTAAAACTGAAGATTTGGCTAAAATTCAAGCAATCAGTGTAGCACAAAATTATGCCATTCTTGCAAATAAAAGTTATGGGACAGTTCACATCCAATATAAACAACTTCCACTACTTATGTACCTGAGTACGCGCAGTGCTGGTCCATCTCCTTCGTTTTTCAAGTTCCACTTCATTAATACCATACCAAGAAGGATCGCGGGCTGCTACAGCAATTGCTTTGTCCAATTCATCCACCTTCCTATCAAGAAGAAATCTTTCAGAATTTGCAGACAGGAATTACATTACACCATTCTACTAAATCCTAAGTCATTGTCATGGCGATTCTTTTGATTGTCAAAGAAACTTGCCATAAAAAAAAGAAAACGATCACTAATGTGTTCCATTAATATTAACTAAGGTTGTATTGAGGACCTGCCACTCAATGCTCTCGCAGGTAGCAAGCAGCTCCTTTGTAAGATGAGATTGTGCCCCCGTATCCAAAGAATTCCGTTCCCATTGATGAAAACTGGATTGCAACTTATCAATCTAACAGAAAAAAACACCAAAAGCCGCACAAAACGTCACAACAAATCATATGAACATGAAATCAACCTTGAACAGATAACATCAGAAACTTAGAACCCATAAAGGGATTTATTCCAACAAACAAAAATGAGAAATGAAAACACTCACAGATTCCTGAATCTCCTCTTTGACGATATAAAATGGATCTTGAGCTGAAGACATGCTCTGTATATGACCAGTCACAGCAACACCTTTATCCTAAAACACACATCAAAAACACTGATCAGTCAAAATTTGCGCAAAATTAAAGCACATCGTGATCAAAGACAATCTTCACGTGTATCTACAGAAGTTGCGTCCTCGAATTGAAGGTAAAAAGAGCCATGCAAACATTTTGATTATTATAGAGCTAGATTAAAAATGGAAGCTACCCAGATTCTGTAGTAAAAAGAACATGAGAATTAAACCCGGATCTAAGGAGTTCGGATTCGGAAAAACGAAAGCACTTGCCTGGCAGTGGCAGATCCCGAGCGAGAGAGACAGAGAGCAACTGTTTCCACGACGCGGTGATCAGGTGAATTTGTGGTGACAGTTTTGGGCTTTTAGTTGACGCAACTTTGCAGTTCATAGAAGAGGAAGGCTGTGAAATATGTGTCGTCTCTCACATGCCTAAGCCCGCAAGAAAAGCCCAACCCACTATTTATTTCTATTAAAAAAAGAGTTTTTTAAAGATTTTAAATAGATACTATCACTAATTCTACCTAAAGATTTCTCGTGGAAACTGGAAAAATTATACACCACTGATAGGATATCTGCGTAATTTTATTAGTTAAGTTAAGGTGTAAAGTTTCGTTTGCATGTTAGCCCAGTTTTTTTAAATAACATCCGATCGTGAACTAAAATTCAAATAAAAAATGTTTATTTGTTAGATTATTTTAACTCATACCATTTTTAAAAATTATGAACTTACAACTTAAATCTGGGCTGCATTGAATCTGCAAAAAGCACAACAAAAGTCAACCTCTTTGCACAATCAAGATTTTCCTGAGGGGAAAAAGGTAATCTAAAGAAAAAAAATGACGGAAAAAAGTTCAAGGGATGGGAACGAAACATCCACCAAACCTACGAGAAAAAGGGTAAAAGCTATGAATCAACCCTGAATTTTAAAGTTTTAATTAATCGGAATCCTGATCTTTTATTTTATTTAATTACAACCCTGGTCGTCGCCAGTATTGTTTAATCACCCCCCTACCGTGACAGAAATCTGACGTGCCATCGTTGACCAACGTTATGTGCCACGTCAGCCCTTGGAACGTTGCCACGTCAGCTCGCCACGTCTGCAACTTGCCATGTCAGACTCTATGTGGCAGGGTTGCGATTAATCAAAACATTAAAGTTCAAGGTTGTAATTAAATTAAATAAAAGATCAGGGTTGCGATTAATTAAAATTTTAAAATTTAGGGATGTTTTATGTCTTTTGGCCATTTAAAAATCCTTGTTGCATGATCTTTTTTTTCTGGTTAATTAATTTATTATACTTAAATGTTATATTACTCCCAAATATAACTAAAAAGTATAATTTTTTTAACCATAATGAAACATTATGTTTTTTATTCGGAAAAAAGTTATAAAATTTAAATCTAGAATTGTAAATTAAACAAGAAAATTACACATCTATCTAACATCTAAAAAAACATAAAAACTGAATTATGGACATAAATTATACAAAATACTAATTTAAAAAAAGAGGATAATCCAAAAAATAATTATGAGAAAACCTAATTAATTAAAGCTTAGTTATATTTGGGAATAATATAGCATATAAGTATAATAAATTAATTAACGAGATAAAAAAGATCATGCAACAAGGATTTCTAAATGACAAAAAGATATAAAACAACCCTGAACTTTAAAGTTTTAATTAATCGCAACCATGATCTTTCATTTTGTTTAATTACAACCCTGAACTTTAATGTTTTGATTAATCACAACCCTGCCACGTGGAGTCTGACATGGCAGGTTGCAGACGTGGCGAGCTGACGTGGCACATACCATCGGTCAACGGTGCCACGTCTGCTTTCTGTCACGGTAGGGAGGCGATTAAACAATACTGGCGACGACCAGGGTTTTAATTAAACAAAATAAAAGATCGAGGTTGCGATTAATTAAAATTTTAAAGTTCGGGGTTGATTTATAGCTTTTCCCCACAAGAAAAAACACGCACAACTCATTTTCAATGTAAGAAGAGCTTTTCCATATTGATTGGAAAAAACCAGTTTTGATAGAATAAGAGAGAGCGAGAAAGAGAAGCAGAGTAGAAGAATCGAGTATGATCATGCACTGAAACAAACAGAGCACGCACCTTTGAACTTTTGTGATTATAAAACTCAGGCAACGTGATGGGTGTTGAATTCATCAAATATAATTATGAAATTTTATCTTACCATAATCTACAATAAAACTATAAATAATGGTAAAAAATTCGTTCTCAAGGAAAATGGTATTATCTAATAATTCCTTTGTGACCAAAATTACATTTAAGTAAAAAAGAGTTTTGTTTAAAACTACAATTAAAAAATATCGAAACTAAGAGTTTAAAAGTGAGAAGACAATTACGAAGAAAAACTCCCAGTAAAGACTCTATGAAGGGTATGAATTACATCATTCGATCATTGGTGTAAGAATGTTCATTTTCCAATTACATAATTGTCAAGACAACTCTTGATTAAGGCATCTTCGTTGTCATGCGAGATATATTAACCAATTTACTTACTCTTCTTTGAAACAAACTTTGACCAAGATTTCTCTGATTAAAAATCCTCAGTTGTCTGGCGAGACTTTAATTAAGTCATTAACATTTCCTAGTATCATTATTTGACCTAGATGTCTACTTTATTCTTCAAGTCTTCTTTGTTATTTACCAAAGACTTGCAAGAAATGACTAAGATGATTTATTTCAATATCTAAATTGCGCATATTTTAAATATGAAATGGATGATACCGACAATTAATTGGAGAATTCATAAATGCAATGTAGAAAATATGAAGTACAATTAGAGTTCACAAATGAATACAATCATACACCTTTAGTCTTTACTAAGAATTAAAATAATTTAGCTAGACATAATAATAATTAAAAAGCATAAATTAAATTGTATAAGAAAGAATCATTGAAACAAGGAAAAAGACAAAGTTGAAAGTGAAAGAAAACTGGAATTAAATTCGAAGAATCAAAATTCGATTGTTGTTAATCCAAGGAAAATTTTAAAATTGATTATCTCCGATCAATGTTCAAAATCCTAAATTTAAAACCTAAATAAATTGTATCTTATCAAAAAAGGGTTACAACTGCACCAAAATCAAATCCTATTTAAATTTAAATTTAAACATGTCTGAAGGCGCCAGGTGCTTCCTTCCCCAAACTCGCTTTTTGGGTCTAAAATTCAGCCCCGCTACTTTCTAGGCGCTCAACTGCACAGATCTAAAAACGTCTTGGTCTGTTTCTAGAAATTTTATCTCAGGAGTCATTTTCTGCTTGTAATACTGTATTCTTGGTATAAAAATACCTCTTGTCCTTAACTCGAGGAATCTTAGTCAAAATATGATAGTTTTAGCTCATTTTTCCCAAAACCATTCCCAAAGCTTATATCAACAAGAATGAAGGAATTGAAGCTTAAAACAATAATATTACTATAAAAACATACACAATTAGATGGCCAATATAATCAAAATAAATGCTCAATCACAAAGTCAATCTACTCAACACCAAAGCTTTCAAGTAAGCATTGATCCATCAGCATGAAACCCAAAAAAATCCAAGATCTCTAGATTTCATGATCTATTGATATGTTTTCGAAAAAAAAAATACACACACAGACCTAAAGGTCTGGAGGAAGGTCTAGAGGGTTATAGAAAATTGGGCCAGTAGAAGAACAACTTCTAACAAACAAACCTTGATTTATAAACTCTAGCAAGCAATAATAAAAGAAAAGGATCAGGAATTGATGAAAAGAATAAAAAGCAAAATTAAATGATACACCTTTTCATTCCCTCGTCAATTTGTGCCATTCTATCTCCATCGCTCTTCCTAAATGGCTTGTCATTGCACATGCAGAACACCGATGTTTAAAGAGTACCAGGAGTCGTACTCTTACAGGTATTAGAAATGTTAACCTAATTAATTGCCTTAGTAATATAGTATGGAGCAGTAAAATAAAGCATTCTTGCTACTCATATGAATGGACAAAATATTCAACAACAAGATGGATTCTGATTCCTGAAAACAACACAGAACATGCAATCTATCTAGAAACACACACAAAATCAAAAGAAAATTATGCAAAAAAAATTAAAATAGACCTAAAAATCATGCAAAATAATTAAAATACTAAAAAATAAGCAAAGTGCCTCCCCCCCCACACTTATTGGACACATTGTCCTCAATGTGTGAGAGGTGGGATAAAAATCATGCACTGACACAAAAGAAGGCATTAGTGGGACTAGGGCATGTGACTCATTAAACTTGTGGTGTCGGTGGAGTAGAGAGTCAAAATAGTCTAGTTTAGGAGGAAGGATTTTTCGTTGGTGTCCTGAATTGATTAAAGCAAGGCATTGGTTTATTGTTGTTCTTGCAAAAGAGTGGTAAGTTCCTAGGAAGGTGCTGGAGCAGATGAGGGAGCAGCTTGCTGCTCTTGGCCTTGGGATTGGTCAATCTAATGGTCAGCTTGGGCCGCTCTCTGCCTGGCTAATGTTTTTTCTACCAGCCTCCTTTGTTCTGCAGGTCCTAGGGAGATCCTCAATGGTGCCAGCTAATATACTCCAAAAGAGTTTCCTCAAAAAATCCTTTCCTCGCTAGGGGTGGTTCCTGCATTATAACATACAATGCCTTTCTCCAAATGGAAAAACCCCATTCGATCAAGGGCTTTTAAGTCAAGTAATTTGCGTGTAGGAAATTCTTTTAATTTGATGGCTGGATCTAAATTCCCTGAGAGGCTAGCAATCCTAGTGATCAGGGACCCTAGGATCATCCTGCTCCTACAGGAAGTGAGTTTTCTGGCCACCTAGTAATCTGGGCTCACCTTGCGCCCATTCGTGAGGCACCAAAGGATGAAGAGTTCATCCTCAGCCAGGACCCCTGACTTCTTGGTGTTTCTATAGAGACAGGTGGAAAGGATTTTGTGGAGAATCTTGAGAACTGGATCACAAAGACTTGAGGCTTTGGACGAAGTCAAAAAATACATCAGGATCTTTAGTTATAGTTCTAAAAACTCTTGTTGCATCCCAGTTCTCGGGGATCTCATAGAAAGTGTTGGGGTACCAGCTTGGCTGATCCTTATAATCATGCACAAACCCTAACAGGACATCAAACTTATACAGACTCAAATTATGCCAATTATCGCACAATCTGAATTTAATAACATTCCCTGCACGTATATTGGGGCGGTCCTTATATTTCAAGATCATGGAATGGTAATTAAACCAAAAGGTGGAATGAAACTCTAGACACAGCTCATGGTAAACTAATTCCGTGTGGAATAAGATAGACCCCCACCCTATATCATTGACCATTTGTCTAAGCCTAGCTTGCAACCCTAAGCTATACATTAGGTCATTATCAAGAATGATACAGGGTGTGATCTCCCCGTAATTCAGATAAAAAGAAAATATATCTTGGGCATGCACTGAATTAAATCTTAACCACCCCCCGTATTGAGAACGTGAGAGGGTTACTTTGTTACTTGAGATGGAATGGGTTGGAGGCACTAGCTAACCTTGCAATGGTTCCATCAAGGGCATTTTACCCTTTCTCTACTATTGAGCGGAGGAGGAGAAAGGTCTGATGGTGGCGATTGTTGTTGCTTTTGTCGTGGTGGTGGTATAACTATAGAAGTAATTGAGGGGCATTTTCGTCCTGACACCAGGCGTTAAGGTCGTAACACTGTAGCTCCTACCGGGCGTGCACCACCGGGGTCATCGCCCCACACTCCACGCGAAACTCTGGGATGGTCGACATCAGCGCGGGGGGTGGGGGGGCTCACACATTATCTAGCCACACAAACGGCGTTATCCCATCTTAGAGAAGACAAAGCATCACTTGAGGGACTCGGGTGTTATCTTCCCAAGATAACACCCACCCCCTAGAGATAACACCCACATCTCGTCTATAAATACCCCACCACTCAAGACGTAAGGTAAGCCTAGGATCGCTAGTCGAACCCCTACCATCTTGAACAACCATACTGACTTAAGCATCGGAGTGTCTACGCCGGAGGGTCTCCGGTGCTTTGCAGGTACATCGGACGATAAGAACAGTGATTTCGAGCGGCCATTTTCCTCATCTACCTCTCTCAAGAACTTCGAATCTTATCAAAATGGTGCTTTCATTGAGAGCTTTGGTTTAATTAAGTGAGCGTCCTTAATAGCAAAGCTCTGTCTTTTCTGTAGATCGAAGGATCATGGCTTCCGACTCAGAATCTACACCTCATCAGCCCTATGGTATTTCTTTTGCCCCTCGCAGAGAACGTTTTCCTTCTACTTCTATAGATATTTCTACCACAGTACAGGGAACTCCTTCTGGGCAAGGGGATTTCCTCTTTGGGCCAACAACGAGAATATCATTCCCCTTGATGAATACTCCATCCTCCCAAATAGCAGGATCCAGTTTTGCCACTCCCCCTCCGATGAGATCTGTAATGGGTAGCACAAACAAAATTTTGACGAGCTCTTTGTTGGCTCTACGTGCCCAATTGGACCAGTTAACCGCCTTAGCCACCGGATCGACTCCGGATGCCTCAGGATCCATTATTCCTTCGCATGTGATATTCACCCCGTCTATTATCACAGATCGACCGTTATCACCTCTACGACACGGGAGTGTCTTGATGACCTTGCCTACAACGATGACCTCTGTCAACTTCATGCAACTCGCTCATGGACGGGTAGAATCTTCCGCGCCGTATACGCAGGAGATCCCTATATCCCTAGGGGAACAGTGGCACGACGAATATAGAGACCATTGGGATGGCAGGTGAGACGAAGTAGTTAGGGATATGTTCCCTAGACGCAGTGAAAGATCTAGTAGTAGGAGGTATCAAACTCGCTCACCAAGGAGTCGCAGTCGGTCCCCTAGACGACATCATGCATCTGATCCTCGAGGGCAAGTACGTCAGTTGGAGATCTCGCCTCCCCATCAACCCCGAGGAATTCTTGAGGATATTACCGGCCATCCGTTCAGGTATCACATAAGGCATCACAGAGTCAGTCGACACGTGAAACTCCCCACGGATGTCATGGCATAAAAAATAAAATGCTAAGGCAAGATGGGTCTGAACCCGAGAACAACGGTTCAGGGTCGTATTATGGACTCGGGAAGGTGTTAGGCACCCGAGTCACATCCTAAAAAGGTTACCGGATAAACGAGGTGTTTAAATCATGCTTGGAAAAATAAAAAGTCCTAAATTAGGTGATCATGCCCAACCGAGGAATTTAATCCTAACATTTTTAAATAATCATGCATACGGTTATGTAAAAAATGTTAAAATAAATAAAAGGAAGAGGACTTGTACTTGTTGGAAAGTCACGTGGGGGTTTACCCTGCAAAATGAGATTATTAGTGCGAGGAATAATAAAAAAAAAAAAGATAACTATTTAACAAGTTATGGCATACTAGATAATTTTAACGATTTAAAATCAAGCAAAAATAATTATTTAAGCATTCAGAATCATGCAAAAAAAATTAATTACACGGTAAAAGCATACGAAAAAAGGGCACGAAAAAGTATTTTGACGGGCCGAAATTGGGCTCGGCCCACTGGGCCGAAAATGGGCCTCACTAGCTGGGCCCAAGACAGCACAACCCATTGGGCTGGTTGTCTGCTTGGGCTGAAATAGCCCACGCATCCTCTCTTTCTTGCTGGGCCAAACGACCCAGCTTCTCCACAATTGGGCGCAAGGCGCCCAAGCCTTTTTTTCCTTCGCTGGCCCAGCTTTCTTCCTCACGGGGGCACAACGCCCGCGTTTCTTTCTTTTCCTGGGCCCAGCCCCAAAACCAAATTAAATTAAATAGGATCCCTACACTATTCCCCTTTCTTCTCCCTTGCGTCGCCGCCGCCATTGCCGGCGACCAAGGAAGAAACGGTCATACCTATGGCCGAAACCTTACCAGGAAAATTCCCTGCACCCACAGTATACTTCGCATGCAATCACAGCACAGAAATTAAACCAAAATAGCACTCAATTAATTCAAAAATGAATTTAAACTAGTTAAATAAAAAGTTTGAAATTGACTCGACTGACCAATGATTGAGCAAATTAAAACATTGTAATTATTTCAGATATCAAATAGAATTTATTTGAAATCAAAATGGCTAATTATCATTGAAAATACAAACACAAAAAAATTCTTTAAAAAACAAGCAGAGAAGCGCTTAACCAAGCAAAAAAATTCAACTGGGAGTAACTTCAACCTTTGGTTGAAGTAGGAAGCTGTTCGTGATAGAGAACCAGCGCTAGAGAGGGAGAGAGTGTTCGTCAATTAGCAAGGAAAAATGAGGGAGGGAGCATGCTATTTATAGGCAAGCTTCACGAGTGGATTTTGGCGGTGGGATGCGCGTGGCCGAGGACGACTTGCGGAGCAAGGGAGAAGCAGGGTGTTTGTGTGGCTGTGGTTGTTCGTAGGTAGCCTAGGGACGGTAGGCCAGGCTCCCGAGGAGATGAAGACGGGCTCGCTTTTCCTCGTGCATGAACTGGGCATGAAATGGACTATGTCCATGCGTTAATTATCTCAACCATTTGATCTTGGTTGACTTCTTTGGTCAACCAGATCAATGGTTGAGATCAAGGTTGACTTCTCCTTTTGATTTTTGGCTTGAGCCGATGGTACGAGCAATCTCACCCTAAAATTAACAAAAATTCGAACCGAAAATGCCAATACGTAGAGTAAAATAAAATGAAATTATTAGTATACAGTAAGTGGCGAAAAGTTTGCCCTATAATTCGATAAAAAAATTCGCTCGTAAGCGATAAAAGTTCGAATGTAAAAAATGCTAAAAATAAGAATTGAGCGAAACGTAAAGAGATAGTGTGAGTTAGAAAATAATAAAAAATAAGTAGCTAATGAGAGAAATTGTTCGACCATTGGTTCTAAGAATTTTACTCGGAACCGATACGAGTTCGAACCGAAAAAGTGATAAAAATGTGAAAAAGTTATGAGATAAAATTTAAATGACATTAAGCGTAAAAATAAACATTAGTTGGAAGAAAATAAACTGACATATGATTTTTAGCAAGTTGATGCTTGAAATGAGAAAATATTTGATGATGAAAAATTAAAAGTCAAAAATCGGGTAGCAACAGAAACTGCGACGGATTTCTTGATGGGGACAACAGTACTAAACTGGTTCTGAAACTTAGACTCCAGTTGTGAAAAATTGTCAATGGATCTGGCTAGGAGACCTTCAAACCAAAGGCGTGCGACTCGTGACAATGTCATAACAAATATTTGGCACAAAGCCGCGTCACTGTGAGTTTGGAATTGCACAAAGTCTTTCACCTTGTTAAGGTAGGAAATGGGATCCTTGGTGCCATCATGGGACTCCGTGGGGAGTTTCACATGTCGGCTGACTTTGTGACATCTTATGCGATGGCTAAATGGGTGACCTGAGGTGTCGTCGAGGATTTCACGAGTATGGCGAGATGGGCACACTTCCAGATGACGTCTTCGGTTTCGCGGATCGGGGGTGTCATGTTGCCTTGGAGTCCTGCTACGACTCCTTGGTGAGCGGGTTTGATAATTTCTGCTACTCGATCTCTCACTACACTCGGGGGATACATCTCTATCCATTTCCTCTTGTCGACCATCCCAACGATCTCTATACTCGTCTTGCCGTCGCTCTTCTTGGGAGACGGGAATTTGTCGTGTGCGCGGTACGTAAGGCTCTACTCGCCCATGAGCGAGTTGCACAAAGCTAGCTGGTGTAGTCGTCGCGGATAAGGTCAATGGAATGTTTTTGTGTTACGGAGGCGATAACGGTTGTTCAATGACAATAGATGAAGTGAAAAGAGTCTGAGAAGGAACACTCGGTCCGGAAACACTAGGCATGAATCTTGCGGCTAACTCGGTTAAATGATCTAACTGAGCACGAAGAGCCGATATTGAATTCACAAAAGGGTTATTAGCGCTATCCATCATAGATCCCCTTGGAGGAGGAGTGGCATAGCTAGACCCTGCCATTTGAGAAAGAGGAATCTGCATCTGGGAAAAAGGTGTTCCCGTTGTTTGTTCGAAGGAGAAATCTGAAGACCCTAGAGGGATTTCTTGCATTGTGGCAGAAACATCAGTAGTAGCGAAAGGGAAAAGTTCTCTGCGGATCGCAAAAGGAATGCTAGAAGGCTGAGGTGGTGTAGACTCCGAATCAGAAGCCATGATCCCTCAATCTCTGAGAAAAACAGAGCTTGGCTATTAAGGACGCTCACTTAATAGAACCAAAGCTCTCAATGAAAGCACCAGTTTGATAAGATTCGGACTTCTAGGGAACTAGGGGTTAGGACTATGGCCTCTCAAATTTGCTATACTCGTCGTTCGGTATACCTGCAAAGCGCTAGAGGGGGGGCTCCGGCGTAGACACTCCGATGCTTAAGTCAGTATGGCGTTACCTCTAGGGGGTGGGCGTTATCTAGGAAAGATAACGCCTCGAGTGATGTCAGCACCTGGGATGGGATAACGCCGTGCACATGGGCAAATAACGCGTGGGACCTCTCCCCCCCTCCCCCGCAGACGTCGACCATCCCAGGGTTCCTCACTTGGTAAAGGGCGACATCTTTGGTGAGGCGCACCCGATAGGAGCTACAGTAATCCGGCCTTATCGCTGAGTGTAAAGACGACAATGCCTCTGGAATTGCCTCTATTATTATCACCAAGAAACCAAAATAACCATGGGAACCAAGGGCCACTGCCGCCGCTTCCCGCTCCTTTGGGGGACATTTACAAGCATCTCTTAACAACTGGGTAAATTACACCAACCTCCACAACCACCTTACCCGAAGTGGTACGATCCTAATGCTAGATGCGAGTACCATGCTGGAGTTCAGGGACACACGCTAGAAGACTGCTTTGCCTTTAAAGGATATGTTAATCACTTGATTAAGAGCGGATGAATCTCTTTAGAAGGGTTAGCCGAAGTACCCTACACGACCACCAACTCTTGAATGATCGCTCTCCCGACCCACGGTGGGCCCATTCTATTTAAATCGTGCGGTGGCGATACTCACGACATCTTTGTACAATAGTCGAGCCTACGACTATAAACAAGGGCACTTCGTGGGAGGCAACCCACATGTTCTTTTCAATATTTCTATTTTTTGTTAATCAACATCTCGAGATACCTTTTCCTTGTGAATTTACTACTTAATTCCCTCTTCATTTCAAGTACAACAAGACTTGTACACTTGGGGGTAAGCGAGTGAAGTGACGACCAAAAGAAGGTGTTGAGAAATGTTAAAACTCATTTTTTAGGGAAGTTGTCCTTTACGTTTTTGCAATTTCCCTTTTCAAGTTCCCTTTCCGCAATTTACATTTTTTGCAATCTTAAATTCCCACAATTTACGTTGTTACCCAATGGGTGTGCGTGATGTTTCCTAAAATCCTTAGCTTTTGCCCAAAAATACATGTATTACTTAAAATCCTACGTTCTTAAAATTCCTACGATCAAACATGTTCATCATTTTATCACATCACGGATAACTTGTACGTTCATTAGACATTATATAAACATACATGATCTTGTCTGTTAACTCTTGTATCCATGGCATGTTTAGATGTAAGCAATCACAAACATATCCCTGTAAGCATTTTGGGCCTTCACGCCTTGTTTTCTTTCATGAGTGTAAATGCTAAGCTAAGTGCTAGTTAGATTTGCATAATATCAAGGGTATATGAACCATCAGACATGGGATAACAGTAAAATGACATTGGACTTTGCTTTTGCTCTTCTTCCACATTTTCATTTTTAACTTTTGCCCTCAAACACATATTTTGTACACCATGTACGATTTTATCAAACACTCAAAAGCCTCTCATTCTCCTAACCAAGTGAGTAGTGCTCGATTGGGATCGCTAAAAATGGAGTTGAAAATACACGTCAAGCAAGGGAATGACAAGGGAGCCCTTAGATGGTGGTCGCTAACAAATCAAGCATAAAAAAGAGGCCAAATAAATCAAGGCTGGGAGGCTTCTGCCAAAGACAGAGAGGATGACTGGCCAAATAAAAATTGTACTTGTTTTGCTTGCTAAAAAACAAACAAACAAAAAAAAACTGATAACCATTGACACCACTACAGCGGCACCTCCGCCATCACACCTGGCGACCAGACCAGATCACTATACCTACCAAGGGAGACATGACACTGTTCATACCGCCCCCAGCCTGGCGGCCGGCCCTGGGATGGTCGACATCAGCAGGGGGGCTCTCACGTGACATCCGTACGGCGACATCCCATCCCAGTCACGCATGACGTCATCCCTCATGACATCACTTCCTATCACTCCAATGACATCCACCAGGGATGGCTCCTACCCCCTGTCGGTACATTCCTTCCTTACCTATAAATACCCTCACCCTTCCAGAAAAGAGGGTAAGCTTAAGATAGCGTGTTGAACCCCTACCATTTTGACCAATCATACTGACTTAAGCATCGGAGTGTTTACGTCGGAGACCCCCTCCGGCGCTTTACAGGTAACGAAGACCTCGGAATAGTGTTCCCGATCAGACCTACATTGGCCGATCCTGCTCAGTATATCTCAGACTCTTATCAAGTGGTGCTTTCATTGAGAGTCTTGGTTGATTAAGTGAGCTTCCTTAGTAACCAAGCTCTGTTCTTTCTGAGAGCCGAAGGATCATGGATTCAAATTCAGAATCCACACCCCCTCATTCTCGCAGTGCCTACGTGCACAGGGAACTTTTTCCTACGTCTTCGCCTAGCATCTTCGTTACATCGCCTGGAACTATCTTTGCACAGACGGATTTCCTTTTTGGGCTGATAAGAGTCACGCCGTTTTCTCGAGCGGGCGCCCCGGTTTCTCAAGCGGGCGTCCCATTTTCTCAAGTGGGTGCTCCGTTTTCCCAAACGGGTGACCCATTTTCTCAAATGGTCGGACCTAGTCACTCTGCTCCCCCACTTATGGGTTCTGAAATGGGCGGCGCCAGCAATCCTTTGGCAAGTTCAATCTTAGCCCTCCGTGCCCAGCTAGATTACTTGACCGAGTTAGCTGCAGGTTTTACTTCTAGTGCCACGACATCGAGTATACCTTCCCAGATTATTTTCACCCCGTCTATCGTCACCGAGCGACCGGTATCGCCTCGGCAGCAGGCGAGCGTTCCTCTAACTTCACCTATGATAAGCAGGCCGTTCAGCTTTGCATAACTTGTAGAGGGACAGGTAGAGCCCTACATACCGCGAGCGCCACGGGTCCCCATTCCCCAAGAAGAACGACAACAAGGTGATTACAGAGAACGCTAGGACGGTAGGAGAGAAGGTGTTGATAGAGAGATCTCTTTGGGGTGGAGTGAAAGATCGAGCAATAGAAGACATCGAACCCGTTCACCCAGGAGTCGTAGCCGATCTCCTAGGCAGCAGCATATCCCGGAGCCTCGAGGGCACCGACGACACTTGGAACTTTCTCCACCTCGTCATGATCGTGAGATTCTAGATGACACTTCAGGTCATCCTTTCAGCCACCATATACGACGCCATAGGGTCAGCCGACACGTTAAGCTCTCCACGGAGTCGTACGACGGCACTAAAGATCCTATCTCCCACCTTAACAAGGTGAAAGATTTTGTGCAATTTCAGACGCATAATGACGCAGCCTTGCGTCAAATATTCATCATGACATTGTCAGGGGTAGCTCGCCTCTGGTTTGAAGGACTCCCCGCTCGATCGATCGATAATTTCTTGCAACTAGAGGCCAAGTTTAAGAGTCACTTCAGCACAACTATCCCCATTCGCAAGTCTGCCGCAGCCTTGTTTGATATACGCAGGAAACCAGAAGAATTCTTAAAAGGCTATCTCAATCATTTCGACATGGAAATGTCGCTAACGCCAGGTATCACTATTGATTTGGCGATAGAAGCCTTGAAGCGAAATTGTGGCTACGGAAAGTTGAGGGACACGTTAATGGTGGACCCCCCGACAACCTTAGATGCGTTAAGGCTGAAGGCTCATAACTACGCAAGAATGGAAGAGGAGGAATATAGAGATAGAATGCGAAACATGCCCCAGAGCGCACCCCCAGTCCCCGCGACCCAGGCTAGTATAACCCACGACACCCGCCTAGGCGACGAATACACCCAGCGGAAAGATTACATCCCCAAGGTGTCAAATCGCCAGAAAGGCAACTTTTCCAGAGGAAGAACTGGTGGCTTGAACGCTCAGCGACAAGCGGACCCGCCTAAGGGTCAAATCTACGACCCCGACCTTCCTTCCCTCATACTCCCACAAGCGGAGATCTTAGCAATTATTCAGCAGCGGAACCTGCCAATCCGCTATCTAGCCCCTGTAAAGCCAGGGGTGATCATGGGAGGAAGAGAGAATGCTTTCTGCAAATTCCATAAGGCTAGGAGGCACTCCACAGAGGCATGCAGAGAATTAAAGTTGGCAATAGAGCGTTTATTGGAAGAGGGATACCTTGGAGAATTCACCGCCAGAGTAAGAGAAAAAGCCAGAGGTAGCCTTCCACGCGGGACGTCGGGCGACCAGCAACTGCCTCCTCCCCTTGGAAGCAGTGGGACTTCCGGTGGAAGGGGGAAAGAGGCGTTAACAATTCATGACGAGGACATCCCTATCATTAACATTATTACTGGCGGCGCATCATATCTCGACGAACTCCCTCAAGCGACACCCGTCGCAGGAGAGAAGCGAAAACGAGAAGGCCAGCCCGCAAAAAAGGAAGCGATCGACATGCTGGACAAGATGGTGATATCCTTCTCAGAGGAAGACGAAAAGGGTGTCATTTTCCCTCACAACGACGCATTGGTAGTCACACCACTCATTGGGAACCATGGGGTCCGGAGAACCCTCATTGATAACGGCAGTGCAGTAAACCTATTTTCATTGGAGGCATATAACCTCATGAAGCGCCCCGCCGGCGAATTGGCACCTTGCAAGAAACCAATCATCGGAGTAGACGGTGTCCCTATACCTGTAACTAGAATCACGGTACTGCCTGTATACTTTAGAGAAGACACGTCCAAGCGATCAGAAGAGCTGCTGTTCTTGATCGTGGATCTCACTTTACCGTATAACGCCATCCTAGGGCGGCCATTCCTCAATCGCTTCAGGGCAGCATATCCCAAAAACACCTCAGGATAAAGTACCCCTCTTGGGAAGGAGTGGTATCGATCAAGGGCGATCAAAAGCTAGCCGACGAGTGTTACTTGCTCATGACTCAGAAAAGCTGTGACCAGTACGTATGTGTGGCGACGGATCCCTATGAGCAAAGGGATGAAAGGCGCACCCAACCAGTAGATATAATAGTGCCCGTCCCCGTCAATGGCAATAGTGAGGCGAGTTTCTTGGTCAGTGAAAAGTTAACCCCGGAGGAGAGCCCGCAACTGGCTCAACTGTTGAACAAGTGCAAAGGAGAGTTTGCCTGGAAACCAGCGGACATGCCCGGTGTATCCAGGGAGGTAGCAGAACATCAGCTTAACGTCGATCCGTGTTCCACACCAGTCCAACAGAAGCGGTGAGCGTTCTCCGCAGAGAAGACAACGACTATTGACAAGGAGGTAACAAAACTCCTAGACGCGAGATTTATTCGAGAGGTTCAATATCCCACCTGGCTGGCCAATCCTGTTCTAGTTCCAAAGCCCAACGGAGACTGGCGCATGTGCATTGATTTCACTGACTTAAATGACGCCTGCCCTAAGGATTGCTATCCGCTTCCCAGGATTGATCAGTTAGTCGATCAAACGGCGGGATACGCGTATTTGAGTTCTTTGGATGCCAACTCCAGATACATCATATTCCCATAGCCAAGGAAGACGAAGAGAAGACGACATTCATAACCCCAAAGGCCACCTATTGTTACACAGCGATGCCGTTTGGCTTGAAGAACGTTGGGGCAATCTTCCAGCGCATGGCGAACAAAGTGTTCGAGAGGCAAATCGGAAAAAACATAGAAGCCTACGTAGATGACTTATTGGTCAAGAGTCGAAGCTTCAGTGACCATTTGGTAGACCTACAAGAGGTGTTTGACACATTAAGGAAATATAAGATGAAATTGAATCCTCGCAAATGCGCGTTCGCTTTTCAAACGGGAAAATTCTTGGGGTACGCGGTGAGCCAGAAAGGCATCCAGCCGAACCCGTCAAAGATTAAGGCCATCCATGACATGGCATCGCCGCGGACCGTCCAAGAGGTCCAAAGGTTGACAGGACGTGTTATTGCTTTGGGATAATTTATCTCTAAGCAGGGTGAGAGATGCCTGCCGTTCTTTAAAGTCATACGCAAAAAAGCTCCTTTTGGATGGACGCAAGAATGCGAGGAAGCGTTCGTAGGCTTGAAAACCTATTTGTAGTTCGACTTGGTGCTGACGCGACCAGAGCCCGACGACACCTTATTCTTATACCTCGGCGTCGTGGATGAAGTAGTCAGTGTTGTCCTAGTACGGGAGGACAATCACGCCCACCGCCCTATTTTCTTTGTCAGTCACGTATTAAAGGATGATGAGGTACGGTACACCCACATCGAGAAGGTGGCATTCGCCCTGATATAGTCCACGCGAAAGATGGACAGGTACTTCCAGGCCCATCCAGTCATCGTGCTCACGGACCAGCCCTTGAAGAGAATTTTCAGGAAACCAGAGTCCTCTGGGAGAATGTTGATTTGGGCAATCGAGTTTGAGCAGTACAGATTACAGTACAAGGCTCGACCATCTATAAAAGCCCAGGTCCTAGCGGATTTCATTGCCGAGTGTACCTTTACCAGGGATAGGGCGGTGGAGCCGCCTGAGGAGGAAGAGAATAGCCCAAAACTCCCACCCTCGGAGGCCTATGCGGACTCATGGGTCATCCACGTGGATGGCGCTAAAAATCAAGAGCTGGCAGGAGCCGGTATTCACACGATCGGGCCACAGGGTGTACAAGCGCGATATGCCATCAGAATTCTACAACCATTATCTAATAACGCAGCGGAATATGAAGTGTTATTGGCTGGGCTCAGAATAGGAAGAAATCTCTTCACCAAAGCCCCACGATTGAAAATACGAGGTGACTCCAAGCTAGTAATAGATCAAGTCTTGGGACACTCTCAAGCCAGAGAGCCCATCATGGTGCAATATCTCTCAAAAGTAAAGCGAGAATTGATGAAAATAGAACAAAGTGGCGTACGCGTCATCTTTGAGCATATCCCTCAAGAGGACAATGCCGAGGCAGACAATCTTGCCAAAATGGCGGCTAATCAAGAGGCAATCATACCAGCGGACGTACACAATGAGGAAAAGTCAGTGTCGTCCTTCATGGAGGAACAATTGTCGCTGTGTGTAGAAGAAATCGAAAAGGATTGGAGGATCCCCGTGATAAAATTCTTAAAGCACGACGAGTTGCCGAGCGATAAGGCAAAAAGGAGAAAAGTGTTGAAACAAGCGGCAAGATGCACTTACTATGATGGGGAACTAATTCGGAGATATTTTTCCCACCCAGCGGAAAAATGCATAACTGAGCAGGAAGGTCTCCACACCCTGCGAGAGATTCATGAAGGGATCTATGGCATGCACGTATCCGGCGGCACCATGGCTGCACAAGTGTTTCGGTCAGGATTCTACTGGCCCACCATCCGCAGGGATTGCAACAACTTCGTACAAACATGTCACAAATGTCAAGAATTTGCTAAAATCTCTCGACGACCGGCCACGGAAATTTCTCAGATCGTGGCGCCCTGCCCTTTCGCTAAATGGGGAATTGACATTCTAGGCCCTTTTCCTAAGGCGAGGTCCCAACTGAAATTCATAATTGTGGCTGTGGACTACTTCACAAAATGGGTGGAAGCGGAGGCGGTAGCCAACATTACAACAGAAAAAGTATGGCACTTTTTTAAGCACTAAATTATCATGCGCTTCGGGGTACCTCGCGTGTTGGTCAGTGACAATGGGACGTAATTTACCAGCCAATTCTTCAAGGAACAGTGTGAGGAATTCTAGATCAAACAAAGGTTTTCCTCTGTGGCGCATCCCCAGACTAACGGCCAGGCGGAGGTTACCAACCGAAGCATCCTGAGCGGCATCAAGAAACATCTAGAGGGCTCGAAAAATAAGTGGCCAGATGAGCTACCCTACGTAATGTGGGCCTACCACATGACTGTTAAAACTAGCACAGGGGAAACACCCTTTACGATGGCCTTTGGCACTGAAGCTGTCACGCCTGTGGAAATCGGCACCCTAAGCCTAAGGGTAGAATATTTCAAGGAGGAACTAAACGAAGAAAGGTTACGAGCTAACCTTGATGCCTTACCTGAGCTACATGAGGAGGCTCTCCTGAAAACAATGTACTATAAAAGAAAAATGGCGCGGTACCACAATAGACGTGTCAAGGAGCGGTTGCTCAAAGCAGAAGACTTGGTGCTCAGGGACAAGCGAGCGGCGGGTCAGCGGATGTGGAAACTTTGCTCGAATTGGGAGGGACCATACCGTGTCACCCGCGTTATCAGAAAGGGGGCATATCACCTGGAAACACTTAACGGTACCCCCTTACCTAACTCTTGGAATATTGCTCGCTTGAAATTATATCATACTAGAATTTGATATGCCGTGGCGCATGGGCTAACAACTATTTTGGAGATATCTCTTATTCTTTGTTGGTTGTCTGTGGTGTGTAGATAACAGAGAAAAGGGTGTTGGGAGTGAAAAGTCCTAACCTTGTGGCAGGTCGGGCTAACACAGACGGGCCATCAAGACGAGGCACACCCCGGTGACCCTGGAAATATATGGTGCTGGAAGTGAAAAGTTCTATCCTTGTGAGGCCAGCCTTGATCAGGCGGCTCACTAAGAGGAGACACGCTCCAGCACTGCGGGAGTGAAAAGTCCAATCCTGGGGGTACCTAGAGGAGGCACGCCCCGACTCCCCTGGGAGTGCAAAGTCCTATCCTTGTGGCAACCCGCGCTCACAAAGACGGTTGTTCACTAAGACGAGGCACGACCCCAGGGAAGATAAAAACTCCACCCCTGAAAGTGAAAATCCTATCCTGATGATGGTGGCGCTAACACATGCACATCGTTAAGAAGAGGCATGTTTCGAGGTGCGAGGTGACAACGCTGAGGAAGTGAAAAGTCCTACCCTCGTGATGACCGACCTTGATCAGGCGGCTCACCGAGACATGGCACTTCCCGGCCGATTGAGGAAATATGAGAAGTCACGATACACCAACGAGTAACCGGAAGGAACAAACTCGGTGAAGTTAGCTGGATGAGTATGTGACACGAGCGACATCAGGGGGGAGATCGCGCCAAGTGAGCTTGGAGGATACGCGGCAACGCCCCAAGGTAATTAAGATCCTTTGTCATATGTCGCTACTAACATCAATGATAAGTGAAAATGTGCAGGAAAGTTGGCAAAACATCGAGGTGGCAAAACACCCTGAGAGAGTAATGATGCCTAGAAAGGCAGAGTATCCTGACTGAATGACGGCCATGCTGTTATCCTAAACGCAATGCGAGATGATTAAGAGCGTCAGCTCTATGCGGCCGCACAGGTCCTCACGAAGAGGCGAAAAGCGTGATACCGCTTTGAACACTACATGTTATGGCCCCACGAAGGAGGCTCGAATGCGCGTGCGACATCACTTTATCAATGTCGACTACAAGTTTGTGAATAAACGGCAGTAAATGAAGAAAGGTCATCGACAAAGTAAAATTGCGACAAAAATATATACGCCGTCCATACAAAAGCGGAGGCGGGTATAAACGAAAAGCCTAGAAATACAAAAGGGGCAAAAAGGGAGAACACCCTGCATAGGAAAAGAAAAGCAAGAAAACCTATGGCCCTGACAGGTTGCCGTCCTCCTCGCTCCCGCGTGGCCTCTTCGCACGATAGTAACCCTCCTCCGTAAGATCCCTTGACTTTTGCTTGAAGAGCTGGATGATATCATCGGCATCAAACTTATCGCGGTCGTAGCGTTCAATAAAGCAGTCGGCCATGATGCCCGCAGTCTATTCTGAGAACCACCTGCACTTGTCCGCTGTTTCCTCCACAAGCGCGGCATTTCGACCCCGTTCCGCTTGCAGGTCAGCATCCTTTGTGGCCTCCCGCCCCCTAGCCTCCTCTAATTCCCCTCTCACAGTCACCAAGCTAGCTTCCACACTCTGTCGCTCTTCAGCATATTTCCTCAACTCTTCTCGATTTCTCCCAAGCTCCTTGATAAGCTCCGACTTCCAAATGGAAGAAACCGAGCTCGGAACTTATTGGAGGATCTAGCTATGAGCTGCAAACACAAGAAAAAGACAAGAAACGAACAAGATAGATTGAAATAAGGAAGGAGTTAGGCAGCGGAAAAGAACATGAAAAGAAAGGTGGCTCGGCCAACCATATAAACTTGAAAGCGAAGGTGGCTCAGCCAACCATGTACTTGGAATTAAAGTGCGGAATTGAAGAACAAGAATTTAAAGGTGGCTCAGCCAACCAAGAACTTGAAATTAAATGGCAGAATTGAAGAACAGAAATTAAAGGTGGCTCAGCCAACCATGAACTTGAATTTAAATGACAGGAATTTAGATTACGGAATTGAAATTGACTTGAATTGAAAAGCTTGAATTGAAGAACATGAAAGTAAATTGCATTACAGAGAAAGTAAAGGCTTAAAAGCTCAGTTTTTCAGTTTATCAAAGTCTGTCCTTGAAATGAAATGAGCTAGCTATTTATAGAAAAATTACACAAGTGAGCGGTTGCTACAGTAACTTCGTTGCTACAGTACCTCCATCCGCTACAGTGACTCCGCATGCTACAGTGCCTTCAGTCTGCTACAGTGCCTTCGCTCTGCTACAGTACCTCCGCCTGCTACAGTGCTCTATGAATAGTAAATTTACACAATTTGACATTTCGATGGTTTCGCACTGGATTTTCGTCCTTCGACATGGTGTGCGATCATCATCAAGGTCTTGTCGTTGCATCAGGTGTCTCTTTGCTTATTTCTTCCTCAATCCACATTGTGAGCTTTTTGGTCATGCTTCGTGTAATGGGTCTCTTTGGTGTGTCGTCGTTGATGTCTAATGCATATACGTCATCCATGATCGTATCATCTCCTCCTCCTTTGAAAGGATTCGTCCTCGAATCCAGATCTTGAAGTTCGTCCATTCCTTTAGGGCAAAGAGTTAAGTCATTAATATGAAAGGAATTGCTAATTGATCCATACTTACTTGGGAGGTCAAGGACGTAGGCGTTGTCGTTAATCCGGTGGAGGATTTGGAAAGGACCATCGCCTCTTGGGCTAAGTTTTCGTTGCCGTAGATGAGGAAAATGATCCTTGCGCCAATGGAGCCAAACCCATTGTCCAGGTTCGAAAGAAATAGGAGGTTTGCCTTTATTACGCTTAGTGACTAGGCGATCATTCACACTCTCAATATTTTTACGCACTTGCTCGTGTAGCTTCTTTACTTCCGCTGCTTTGGTTTCTCCATCTACACACTTTATGACACTCAAAGGAAATGGTAATAGATCGAAAGGGGTTAAGGGTTGAAATCCATACACCACCTCAAAAGGGGAAAAACCAATAGATGAGTGATGAGCGTGATTGTACGCAAATTCAATGTATGCAATGCTTTCTTCCCATTTTGTGCCATGTTTATCCATCATAATTCGAAGTAGAGATCCTAATGTTCTATTTACCACTTCAGTTTGGCCATCTGTTTGTGGATGACAAGTTGTAGAAAATAGAAGTTTGGTTCCCAACTTAGCCCATAAAGTGTGCCAAAAATGACTCAAAAATTTAGTGTCCCGATCACTCACAATTGTCCTTGGCATGCCATGTATACGCACGATATGTGTAAAAAATAAATTGGCAATTGAGATGGCATCATGAGTTTTAGCACAAGGTATAAAATGAGCCATCTTTGAGAATTGATCAACAACCACAAATATTGAATCATGCCCATTTTTGGATCTAGGTAGACCTAAGACAAAATCCATAGATAAATCAACCCAAGGATGTTTAGCAATTGGAAGAGGCATGTAATTAGCATGATTCATTGATTTAGATTTGGCTTTCTTACACACAATGCATCCGTTTATTACTTGGTTACATCAATTTTCATTTTTGGCCAAAAGAAATGTGTCTTCAAAGCATGTAAGGTCTTGGTAATACCAAAATGTCCATTTAAAGTTCCACCATGTGCTTCTAGAATAAGCAATTCTCTCACACTAGACTTAGGAATACAAAGTCTATCACGTTTGAATAAAAACTTATCTTGCCGAAAGAAATGTAAGTGAGGTTTTTGGGAGCATGCAAGATAAATATCACGAAAATCATCATCCTTCTCATATAATTCACTTAAATGAGAAAAACCAAAATTTTGAACATCAAGTGAGTTTAAGAGGACATACCTTCGGGAAAGGGCATCGGCTACTACATTCTCCTTTCCATGCTTGTACTTAATAGTGTAGGGAAATGCCTCGATGAGTTCCATCCATTTTGCATGCCGCTTGTTGAGCTTGGCTTGTCCTTGTAGGTACTTCAAGCTCAAATGATCGGTATGTATGACAAACTGATTTGGTAAGAGGTAATGTTCCCACACTATAAGCGAGCACACAAGAGCATAAAGTTCTCTATCATATGTTGAGTAGTTTAGTTGCGCTCCATTTAATTTCTCACTGAAGTAAGCAATGGGTCGTCCCTCTTGAGTAAGTACTGCCCCAATTCCAATACCACTAGCATCACATTCAAGCTCAAATGCTTTGTTAAAATTGGGTAGTGCTAGAATTGGTGCTCGCATAAGTCGGTCTTTAAGATCCCGGAAGGCTCCCTCTTGCTTTTCTCCCCATTCAAAAATCACGTTCTTCTTTGTCAACTCATTGAGTGGTGCGGCAATGGTTGAAAAATTTGGCACGAAACGCCGATAGAAACTAGCTAAGCCATGGAAAGATCTAACGTCGCTTGCGTTCTTTGGGCTTGGCCATTCCCGAATAGCTTTAACTTTCTCCTCGTCAACCTGTATACCATCTATACTCACAACAAAACCAAGAAAATGTACGCTGTCCAAACAAAATTCACACTTGGCAAGTTTAGCGTATAATTGATTAGTTCGTAAAGTAGCAAGTATGGTGCGTAAATGAAAAACATGTTCATTAAGTGAAGAGCTGTAAATAAGTATATCATCGAAGTAAACGACCACATACTTTCCAATGAATTCACGTAAGACATGATTCATTAATCTCATGAAGGTGCTAGGAGCGTTAGAGAGTCCGAATGGCATTACCATCCATTCATACAAACCGTGTTTTGTTTTGAAAGCGGTTTTCCACTCGTCCCCTTCGTGCATCCGAATTTGATGATATCCGCTCATCAAATCAATCTTGGAGTAGACCTTACTCCCACTTAACTCATCAAGCATATCATCAAGTCGTGGAATTGGGTGTCGATATCGTATGGTAATTTTGTTAATGGCGCGACAATCCACACACATGTGCCAAGTTCCATCCTTTTTGGGCACAAGTAAGACGGGGACAGCACATGGTGACATGCTTCCACGGATGAATCCCTTGCTCAAGAGCTCATCTACTTGCCTTTGTAATTCCTTAGTTTCTTCGGGGTTACATCTATAAGCTGGTCGGTTTGGTAGTGATGAACCCGGCATCAAATCAATTTTGTGTTCAATGCCTCGAATAGGAGGAAGACCACTCGGCATTTCTTTTGGAAATACATCATCAAATTCCTGTAAAAGAGAAACAATGGGAGGTGGTAGAGGAGAAGGGTTAGTGTCAACATGCAAACAATATTCTTTGTACCTAAGTACAAGACATATTTTGCTTGTTTCAATGCCATGTTTTAAAGCTCTCCCTTTTGTAAACACACTCAATTGTTTTATTTTGCTCTCATTTCTTTCCAACTCACCCTCATTGCCATGCTTACTTTTTTCATGGCGTGTGTTTATTTCTCTACTTACTTTCTTCTCTCCACTCTTTCTTTCTTTTTCTCTCAATTTTTGTAACAAGTGAAATTCAGCACTTGCTTTCTCCATCTATTTTTGGTCATCACAAACTTGGGAGGGTGAGAGAGGTAGTATGCTGAATTTTCTCCCTTGGTGTGTAAGGTGAATTTTGTTGGTACGGCCATCATGAATAACACTTCTGTCAAACTGCCATGGACGCCCTAGAAGTAGGTGGCTTGCATCCATTGGAATGACATCACATAGTCGCTCATCCTCAAATCCACCGATCCTGAAGGACACCAATACTTGTTCCTTTACCTTCACTTCACCATTATCATTAAACCAATGGAGCGAGTATGGCTTAGGGTGTTGGGTGGTCAGTAGATTCAACTTGTGCACTAGAAGATGACTTGCTGCATCCACCACACTTCCATTATCAACGATCAATGATGCAACTTTTCCTTGTATTTCAAAATGAGAATGGAAAAGATTTTCCCTTTGCTCCATACATGCTCCTTCCTTCTTTGTTTGAGTATTCAAACTTCTCCTTATCACTAGTGTCATGGTTGAGGTGGGAATGATCACCTCTTCTTCACCACTTTCGGCTTCTCCTTCTTCTACACATTCCAACTCATTGGAATCCTCATCACTTTCTGTTTCGTACCCTCCTTCACGAATAATGATTACTCTTCGATTAGGGCACTCGGAAGCAATGTGTCCTCTACCACGACACTTGTAACATTCAATATTGCTGAAATTTCTTCTAGGTGGCGGATTGGAAGGTGGGTTATTTTGGAGTTTTTGGAAAGAATTAGATGGGGCCGTTTTGGGGTAAGTGTGAGGTGTTTTTTGGGTGGTGGTCTCAATTTTTGTCAAGGGAGGGTTTTTTGTATAGTCTTTTTGGTGATTATCTTTGGAATAGGGCTTCCATGGTGTCTTGGAGGGATAAGTGTTTGATTGGGGTAATGACCGGCTTGGGTAAATCTTCTTTTTGGTGGACTCATGAGCTTCCACCTTTAGGGCATAGTGTAACATGGACTGTAAACCTTCAAACTCCTTGAGCTCAAGCTTGTATTTGAGCTTATCATTAAGACCATTCAGAAATCGAGACATGGTGATCTCTTCTTCTTCTCTAGTTTCTGTTTTGGTAAGAAGGGATTCCAACTCATTGTAATACTCACCAACTGATTTGGAACCTTGGGTGAGCCCTTGCAACTTGTTTTGTAAGTCACGTTTGTAGTAAGAAGGAACAAATCTCTCCCTCATTACTCGCTTCATTTCTGGCCAAGTGTTGATGGCGCTTGTACCGGTTCTCTCCTTGGTCATCTTCTCCCACCAACTTACGGCATAGCCATCAAACTCCATGGCCGCAAGCTTAACTTTCTTAGGATCGGAATATTGGTGGCAATTGAATATCCGTTGAATCTTGCCTTCCCATTTGATGTACTCTTCCGGATTAGTTGTTCCTTCAAAAGTGGGAATTTGAACCTTAATGCTTTTAAGGTTATCATCAATCCGATCTCTTGGTTCTCCAGCTCGGTTGACATGTTCTTCATATCCATTTTGAGGATCCTCATACATGTCTTCTTCTATGGTCCTTTGGAAATATTGGGGTGGTGCTCTCCGGTGATAGTTGTTGACATGTGTAGAGGTGGTTGCCACGGCCCCGTGGTGGCCTAGTGGCATGGCGTTCCCATAATTCGGAAGGTTGCTATTTTGAGTTGGTTGTACATAGGACATTGGTGATCCGTTGAAGCCGGGAGGCGGATAGTAGGGTGGAACCACGGCCCCGTGGTGGCCTAGTGGTGTTGTGCCGCCGGTTTGGGGAATGTTATTATTTTGAAATGGAGCTTTGGCCTTGTTTGGGCCGAGCAAATGCCATTGACCCTTGAACCCTTGGTCACGGAGGTCCCTTAGCGTATTCATAGTTTCATTAGAAATGGGAATGTTTGGTGTGGCTCCAGGTATTCGGGTACTCGTGCTAGCAATGTTGCGTAAGCCTCCGTCGGCCACGCTCTTTGACTTGAGTTTCTCATCTTCAGAATCAGTTTCACAATGGCCGTCCTTTTGGTCTGTTTTGTTTATCACTGGAGCTTGCAAAGTAGTAGGAGGGTTTGGGGAAACTCCAACTGAGTTGTTCCGGTCCAGTTGTGCTAGGCGAGCCTCAGTTTGTTCAAGGCGTTGGTCCATGGCTAGTCGCATCTTTTGCATTTCTTCCGTCATGGTTTGTTGTATTTTCTCCATCATGGTTTGTTGTATTTTCTCCATCATGGTTAGCAATGGAGTAACTTGTTCATTCTCCAACTGGTCATTGTTCTGACCCACCACACTATTTTGTGACATTGTGGCAAAAACTCCTGCACACGTAGCAAATGTTAGTAGATAAACTCTCCCTCACGTGTTTAACACTCGTGTTTAAATCTCTCGAAAAAATTGTTCTCACCAAAAAAAAAAAAAAAAAAAAAAGGAAAAAAGAAAACTCACTCTAGTATGTTTTTTTTTTTTTAATATGCAGGTATATATATATATATATATATATTAGAGTAAAGGCATTACAAATGACCAAAAAAACACGAACCAATACAGAGAGAAATAGGGCAGGTAGTCACGCTACCTGCAGAAAAACACTCACTAAACCACACACTAGCTACTCAACAACCGAAGCTGCAACGAAACAATAAAACAGAAACACTAAATCACTCTAGTATGTTGCAATTTAAATTCGGTTTGTGTACCTCAAGCACTCAATTTTCAGAACAATGACAATTCGCACACAAGATGCTAGGACAAGGGTGAAATGAAAGAAGCAAAGAAAATTTCTGGACACAAGCAAAGAAGGGAAAAGGAAGATTTTGACGGATGAAAAAAAAATTAAAATGTTTACTCTTTTCTTTTCTTTTCTTTTCTTTTTTTTTATTCTCTAAGATTAATCTTCTGAATTCTTCAAAGAATGGATCTGAATATCTTGAATAAAATCTAGGTCTTGGAAGACAAACAAGTTGGACCCTAGATTTTAGGAGAAAAGGAAGATTTGTAGAAGACTTTTGTATTTCTACTTTGACTTTGGGTATTCTACTAAGGACTTTTGTTCTCAACACTTGATAATTCAAGAAAACTGATCTTGGAGATACTCAAGAGGCTCTTGGTTCGTCCTCAATAGGGGTTGAGCAAGAAGACTCAAGATGAACATCAAGACATGACTTTCTCGGATAAACCTGCGCGCTTTAATGTTTTGAATTATTAGACCACGATGTACTCCGAATATCAAAAAGGTTAAAGAACAAAAAATGTTACCCACGGATTGAAGTTTGTTGACACAAAATTTTAGAGCTTTCTGAGTAAGGGAACATATGTAGATTGGACAGACACGAAGATGAACTTAGACTGGACTGGAATGAAGAGCAACTCAAGAGCGGCTAGAGCTCCGCTACCACTTGATAAGCTCCGGCTTCCAAATGGAAGAAACCGAGCTCGGAACTTGTTGGAGGATCTAGCTATGAGCTGCAAACACAAGAAAAAGACAAGAAACGAACAAGATAGATTGAAATAAGGAAGGAGTTAGGCAGCGGAAAAGAACATGAAAAGAAAGGTGGCTCAGCCAACCATATAAACTTGAAAGCGAAGGTGGCTCAGCCAACCATGTACTTGGAATTAAAGTGCGGAATTGAAGAACAAGAATTTAAAGGTGGCTCAGCCAACCAAGAACTTGAAATTAAATGGCAGAATTGAAGAACAGAAATTAAAGGTGGCTCAGCCAACCATGAACTTGAATTTAAATGACAGGAATTTAGATTGCGGAATTGAAATTGACTTGAATTGAAAAGCTTGAATTGAAGAACATGAAAGTAAATTGCATTACAGAGAAAGTAAAGGCTTAAAAGCTCAGTTTTTCAGTTTATCAAAGTCTGTCCTTGAAATGAAATGAGCTAGCTATTTATAGAAAAATTACACAAGTGAGCGGTTGCTACAGTAACTTCGTTGCTACAATACCTCCATCCGCTAGAGTGACTCCGCATGCTACAGTGCCTTCGCTCTGCTACAGTGCTCTATGAATAGTAAAATTACACAATTTGACATTTCGATGGTTTCGCACTGGATTTTCGTCCTTCGACATGGTGTGCGATCATCATCAAGGTCTTGTCGTTGCATCTAGGTGTCTCTTTGCTTATTTCTTCCTCAATCCACATTGTGAGCTTTTTGGTCATGCTTCGTGTAATGGGTCTCTTTGGTGTGTCGTCGTTGATGTCTAATGCATATACGTCATCCATGATCGTATCACTCCTCTTGGTTCTTGTTGATTTCCTCCAAAAGCTGACGATTAGTGTCGCGCCATTCGTGGGAGGAAGAGCTGAGAGAGCTCATTTGCTTCGTTACCGCCTTGGACCAGTAGTGGAAGTCCTGAAGGCCAGAGAACAGTTGAGTCCATATCCGTTGCAGTTGCTCACCTTGGGCATAAGAGAGGAAAGCCCACTCCTCCTCCTCAAGCGAAAACATATGTGCCGCCAAGAAAGCAGATGTCGCCAGAGAGCTATCGCCTCCTAATGTAGGGGAACCCGTGTTGACGAATGTTGCCTAAGTCAACTTGGTGGGTGGCGGTCCCACTAGAAAGTATGGTGCTCAAGTCGGCCACCAGATGCGGAGTCTCGACAGGTGGAAGGGAATGAGAGATTGTTTGAGTGGCGGCAGGGACAAAGAAGATGTCAGGAGGAGATGGAGGAGAGCGATTGGATGTTCCAGCACCAAGATTAAAACCATCGGCCTGTAAGGAAGGAAAGTCACCCTCGGAGAGGTCCCCTATGAAGCCCAGCGGATGGTTAGGAGGAGGAGATGACATAGCAAAAGAAGAAGGAAAGGGCGCGGAAGTGACCCTGTTCCCTGGCAGCTCAAAGGCTTGATCGCCTGCTAAGGGGCCGGTACCGGCGACACTTTCCTGCCCTTCCTGATCAGTGGCAAGGCTATCCAAAGAAGGGGCGTCCTCGTTGAGGCGCGGCCTTTTAGGACTAAGAATGCGCGTTAGGTCCATACCGTCGCGGGAAGGAGCAGTAGAAGAAGAAACAGCAGCGGTATCCTACATGCAAAAATAAAGAAAATTAGGGGGCAAATGAGACAGATAGATGGAGAGAACTTTGTGAGAATAACCTGAACAGGAGGACGAGCAGGAGCGATAACACGAAGGCAGATAGTCCTCCTCTTCCTCTTGGTAACTGGAGGTCGAGAAGATGATGCTTGAGTAGGGTCTACACTCGGGGAAGAAGTTGGTTCAGTAGTTGAGGTGGCGGTAACCTCCGCATGAGGGCGAGAAGAAGACTCAGGTGTAGAAATGGATGGGTGTGCAACGTTAGCAGCGACACCAGCCGAAGCAGTGGAAAGGGCCTCTTTTCCCCTTCTCCGCAGGGCTCTTTTTTCTCATTTTCTGATACACTCGAGTTTCCACCCGGTTGGAGGATCTGCAGGAATAAGAGAAAAATGTCAGAGTTAGTACTGACAGGGAACAACGAATGAAATGGAGGGTGCTCACTTTAGATACAACCTCGGACGTCGCCCCGGCACGCAAACTAGTGAGTGTGAACACCAGGAATCCCTGTCAGGTTGAGCAATTTATCTAACCAACCTTGCTCAACTGGTTCTAGGTGTGGCCTCCCACCCCAGGCACCATCTCTAATACTCAAATTAAACCCATTTCGCCACAAAGGCTCAGGCAAAGTGACAATAAAGAACCCCTTCTTCCAGGCGTCAACAGAAGATTCAAGATGCAATAATTTCCAGGTGAAGGGCTTTAAGGAGTCAACGTCATAGCGAGGCGATATCGCTATGACACCATTACTATGGTTATACAGTTGTAAAAGGGAGCGAAGCAACAACAGAGAGGGGGATTCAATCCCCACATGTTTACAAAGGGCTATAAAGGCATAAATACCACAGTAAGCATTCGGGCTTAACTGGGTAGCGTTTAAATCAAATTCAGAAAACAACTCAGCAATCAAAGGATCCAGAGGGAGTCGAAAGCCATAATTAAACATTTTTGCATAAAGAATCTTACGATTGCCGGGCAGCTCGTTGTTGAGCCAGAGCGACCTAGGGGCAATTTCAGTGGAATACCTATCCAAATGATCGAGATTGGCATTATAATTTCGCAATCGCCGCCAAAGAACGGTGGCAGAAGCAATGGTGGAGGCGGTATTCTCAATATCTCCTTCCCCAGCAGATTGGGGCGAGGAATAACGGCGATTGCGAGCCATGAATAAGGCTAAGCTAAGGGCAGAATAGAATGTACCTTTTTGGGAAGAAGGTTGAGGCACCCAGGCGGCAGTGGAGTGCAACAAGAGGAAGAGAAGTTGTGTTTTCTTTTCTTCTGTTTCTCCTGAGGAAAGAAGCAGAGCAGCAAAAGATGAGAAAAGGGTATGAGAAGGGTTTTATAATATAACCCCAAGGCTCAAACGAAACGATGAGTCAAGTGGTTATTGCGTGTGACGTGTCAAAAACAAGGGACGCGGGAAACGGGTACAGTCCCAGACGAGTGAAAAGACATCTTCAGCCTCACCATTCCCCTAGCACTCCCCTCTGCGGACACGTGTGCTCAGAAATCATAACTGTCTCTTTTATATCTAACAAAAGAAGTCAGAGCATTAAATGCTCTGAAAAGTGGAGTTAGGCCCAACGAAAGAAAAGGCAAGTCACAATGCCGCGACATGCAAAAAGCACAAGTATAAAGTAAAAGCAGACAAGCGACAAGTACACTCAACAGGAAGGCGGTACCGCTAAGGTACATGTATTATTTGGTTAAGAACGCAAGATTTATTAGTTATTACAAACCAAGTAAGCGACATCAAAGTTCAAATAGAAAAAATAGTACAACAGTGGGGCAGATAATAAAGCGGCACCCTCAATCAACCGACATCAAATGGGCTTGCATGGGTGTCACCTCATCACTCAGCACGTGTAACAATAGGCTAGGTGAATAGACACATGTCTATTAATTATTGGGTGGGTATGCCAACTTTCACTTTTAAGTTGGCATTCCCAGAACACCCAAAAATTTCTCCATTTATAATGGGTTGCGCGTAGATTAAGACTAAAAATACTCCTATGGTATTTATTTGGATTATCAATATGGATCGGAGTTAATGGTAGGAAATAAAGATTTTAATTTAAAAAAAAAAGGAAAGTTAGAAATTAAAAAAGATGTGTATGTGTAGTTGTATTTTTTAATGTGTTTCTGATTTTTATTTGGATTTTTTTCCTTAATTTTTTAAGTTTAAAACTAATTTTTAAATGAAATTTATTAAATACTAATATTTTTTGTACGTAACCTATGTCGACACGTTTAGTGACACATCACTAAATTCAACGAATTTGTCGTTACATAAGCGGAGATAACGGAGGAGTGATGAAAAATGTCACATTGGAAAAATTGGAGGAATATTTTATGTATATTAATGCAGTAGAAAGATTTAAATTAAATAATTTTCGGGCGAAACTTGTCGTTAACTGTATATAAGTCATCATACTCATTGACCATTGGTCAACATTGAAGATTCAACATTGAAGATTCAAACCGCGTGAAGCCCTATTTAATACTGAGTTTTTGCTAGTTACTTGGGACAAAAACAATAAAGTCGGTGCCAAGGAACTCCCCTTGAGTGCTCCTTTTTTTGGTCCAAAAGGTATGGATCTTATTGATGAGAAGCAGAGTGCAACAGAAATGTTTGATGCACAAGTTCAGCTCTACAACCATATATTAAAGTACATGAACTCCATGTCACTAAAATGTGCAGTTCAGCTTGGCATACCTGACATAGTCCATAACCATGGCAAACCCATCACTCTTCCTGAATTAGTCTCATCACTCAACATCCATCCTGACAAAAGCACTTTCGTTTACCGTCTCATGCGCGTGATGGTCTTTTCAGGCTTCTTTGCCACCACAAAATTACCAACTGATCATCAAGAACAAGAACAAGAACAAGAACAAGAACAAGAAGCCTATGTTCTTACCCCATCTTCCAACCTACTCCTCAAAAACAACTCCAATTCCTTGAAACCATTTGTTCTGTCATTGCTGACACCGGATTTTTTCACTCCTTGGCATGTATTTGGGGATTGGTTTCAAGGGAATGTGTCTACCCCATTTGAGCAAGCACATGGGATCCCATTTTGGGAGTATAATGCTCAAAATCATGATTTTAGTCGTCTCTTCAACGAAGCTATGGCGAGTGATTCTCGAATGATGAACTTGGTGATTAGAGATTGTAAGCCAATTTTTGAAGGGGTGGATTCTTTGGTTGATGTTGGTGGTGGTACCGGATCACTTGGCAGGATTGTATCCGAAGCATTTCCTAACTTGAAATACACAGTTCTTGAGCTCCCCCAAGTTATTGCCAATTTGGAAGGGACCAAGAACTTGAATTTTGTTGGAGGTGACATGTTTCAGCATATCCCTTCTGCAGATGCCATAATCCTTAAGGTATATGTCCTTGTTCTTGGTACTTGTTTGGATATTCCAGTTTTTCGTACTTGTTTTTTTTGCCCGGATGTCCTCTCTGCCCTTCCGAACAAGAAACTAATTATGTTCCAAGATCGTTTGACCCTTAAGGGATATGACTCTCCCAGCGTAGTTTTAAACGTTCCTCGTACTTGTAGTGATTTATAATTAATTGTAATAACTTAGACATTAAAGTGGAGTTTTAAGGTTGTGTTGAAATCAAATGTGCTTTTGGTTTTGGCAGCTAATTCTACACGGCTGGAGTGATGAGGAATGCTTGAAGATACTGAAGAAATGCAAAGAAGCGGTTTCAGGAAAAGGGAAAGGAGGGAAGGTGATGATCATAGATGTGGTCATAAATGAAAAGAAAGATGATCGTGAGCTAACAGAAACCAAGCTACTTTTCGACCTGCTGATGATGGTTGTGGTTACTGGGAAAGAGAGAAGTGAGAAAGAACTGGAAAAGCTATTCCTGGAGGCTGGCTTTAGTCACTACAAGATAACGCCGTTACTCGGTTTAAGGTCCCTAATTGAAGTTTATCCTTAATTAGATGGAAACCATTATATTCTGTATTGTTGAATAAAGCTAATGTGTTTTAGGCATTTCTGGTTGGGATCAGCCTAGGACAAATATTTCTGTAACTCTTGAATACTTATTTCTGTACTATTACAAATGATACCCTATTGTTGAATAAAGTTAAGGATGTTTAGAGCAATATTTATCTGATTCTTGAATACGTGTGGATCTTTTCGATTGCTCTTTCAGGAACTATCATCTTTGTTCCTGAATAATTATGCAATGAAACAGAGTTCTTGATTTCTCAGATTTTGTTTCTGCAACAGTTTTAAAATCTTGGATTGCACACGGTGGCGAACCAATAGGTTTTGTTACAATTTTCAATTCATATCAGATGTTGAATTGATCTCACAATATTCTTCGTTAGCCATTTTGTTACCGGAATTTGCTAAAATGGACCTCACATTCTGCATTGCGGAGTTCGTTCGACAGACAAACCCCCAAAACTGTAGTAGCCATTTTCTGTCGGCAGAATCCAGGAAAGTGTACTCATAGTACAAGACTCACGGCAGTTGACCTGCAGATGGTGAATTAATTTCTTTTCCTCCTTCTCACTTGGTTGGTTGGTGTATAGTCTCTTGTTTTCCATAGAACGTTCCTTCCTTCACTTGGCGGTCAAGCACCGCTGCTGAAAAGAAATATAAATACATGGTTCAATCTTGTACCTCTGAATTGACAAGGAGCATTCTGAATGACTTGTTGATGATTATGTGTTTGATTAAGTATCTAACAAGTTTCAATCTTGCTGGTTTCGAGTTCGACTCACCTCGTCTATATTTCTATCGATATACATGTAAAAGAAACATTTCAATCTTGTTGATCTGGTCATTGAAGAGCATTTATTAAGACCCATGTAATGAAACAATTCTTTTTCAATTTTTTATTTCCATTGTCAACAGTCAAGTTAATGATCACATAAGATATCCTGACATTCAACAAACTCTTGTTTTCTTGTCATCCACACGTGATCGAGAGTTCAAGACCTGCATTTTATAAGCAATTTGCCCGAGAAAACCCTGCATTAATTGTTCTTCTTTTATGTTTATTCCCAGCATTTTCTTCCAGCTTAGAAGTTGGAATTGGTCTGCGTAAGTCCTCAGTCTACGACAGTGATTCTTAAACTACATTAGTCCAAGTCAAGATCTTTCTAAAACACTATAAAATTGTTATTTTCTCATGTGAGAAAACAACTGCCCACCCTT
This sequence comes from Viola odorata, assembly GCA_963691705.1. Lineage (NCBI taxonomy): Eukaryota > Viridiplantae > Streptophyta > Magnoliopsida > Malpighiales > Violaceae > Viola > Viola odorata. Next base: position 14,496,929 of record OY829543.1, read on the forward strand.
TCCTATTATACAATGGAAAATAAACATCTGATTCTCATCAAAATTATCATTTGAAAATGAAAAATGTATATCATTCATCATTGGAATAGGAATTGCATGCAAGTTAGGGAACTCGAACTACCAGTGAGCTGCTAACTAATTGGTTATATCATTCGTTATTTAAGTATACCATTTCTTAACCAACGGGTGGTCGGTGTGAGTTGTTTGAATAAGAGGTCGCTAGTTTGATCATTTTGTATTACTTGCTTGGAACAATTGGAGCAAGACCCATTCATTTTCACAAGTCAAGTTAAACGGTCATACAACAAGTTCTAACACAGAAACTCCCCTATTAACTTGTCATCCACGTTGTCCACTGTTCAATATACATATTCTAAACAATTACCCTCCTGCATTATAAGAACTGAAACCCCAAGTTTCTATTCATTAAGGTAGCTAGGAACTTGAAAAAGAGGGAAAAAAAGATGGAATTAGTTCAAGGGAATGGAGCTAGTGAGTTGTTCCAAGCTCAATGTCACATATATAAACACATGTACCACTACATTGAGTCCATGTCGCTAAAATGCTCAGCTCAACGAGGCATACCAGAGACAATCCACAAACATAAGAAACCCATTTCTCTTATAGAGTTGGTTTCAGGACTTAAGGTCCCTGAAACAAAAGCCAATTGCCTGCGCCTTATGCGCATTCTGGTGCATTCTGGCTTCTTTGCCACAGCTAAGATTGATGGCATGAGTCAAGAAGAAGGATATGTCCTGACACCCATTTCTAGGCTTCTGCTTAAGGATAGTCCCAATCCGACCAGCTTTTCCTCTGCTGTTCTAGGAATGCTGGACCCGGCATTGATAACATCATGGTTCTCGCTCGGAGATTGGTTTGAAGGAACTGAGCTCACAGCATTTGAGACTTCCCACAGATTAAGCTTTGGTGATTACGCGATGCAAAACCAGGAATTTTCCAATATCTTAAACGAGGCAATGGCTGGTGATTCTCAATTAGTCAGCTGTAATGTTGTCAGAGATCATAAGATGATTTTTGAGGGAGTGGATTGTTTAGTTGATGTAGGAGGTGGCACAGGAACTCTTGCTGGGGAAATTGCTGATGCATACCCTACAATAATGTGCACAGTCTTGGACCTTCCTCAAGTTGTTGCCAACCTGAAGCCGGATAGGAAAAACCTGAAATTCATTGGAGGTGACATGTTCCAATCTATCCCTTCTGCAGATGCAATTTTAATCAAGGTATGCACTATTTTTCCAATGTTTGTTTTCTTAACGCTCCTAATGCCTCACTTCTAGAGAAAATTGCTTCCTTTTTGTTTCTACGGGGAAACTCGAACCTATTATTGTGACTAAACACTACATCATAATCAAAACACAGATATAATCAAGGATGGAAAAAGATGGCAGGTTAAGTATATATCTGATGTGGGCTCTGACTCAACCTGTCAACTGTTAATAAGATATTTGGAGATCCATTATATTCCATCAGGTTTTAGTTGTTTGACGGTCATTTCTCTTCGCAGTCTGTTCTGCTTAAATGGAGCGATGAGCAATGCGTAAAGATTCTGAAGAGATGCAGGGAAGCAATTCCAGGCAAAGATGAGGGAGGAAAGGTTATCCTGATAGAAATGGTGGTTAATGACTTGAAAGATGAGGATGAATTAACTACTGAAACAAAGCTCGGTGTTGACATGCTAATGATGCTCACATACGCTAGACGAGGTAGAAACGAGAAAGAATGGCAGAAACTCTTCCGGGAAGCTGGATTTAGCCATTACAAAACAACACCAACATCTGGCCTAAATTCCATTATTGAGCTCTATCCCTAGTTATTGATTCTAACATTATGTTATGCTCTATCCTTAGTGCTATTTCAACTACTATTAACTTCATGAAGAACTTAGAAACTTATAATAAGGTTCATTTCCAACACAGAACATGTAATATGATATATAATTCAGTCGTTATCTTATCATTTTCCTCTCTCTCATGATCTTCACTTGAGGCTAAGTGAAAGAAATTAATTCTATTATTTGAGATTCGCATTAGTGGTTCTGTATGGCTCTAAAATGTCTTTTGTGCTGGAAAAATAAAACTCCACTGTCGGCTTTGAGCTCAAGCCGGTTTTCCTAAAAGTCTCCATTACTCTTGTATTTGACCTTTGATTCTCTGAAATTTTGATCCTGGTTTTCAAATGGAATATTCTTTGGGCAGCTCAGAACGAAAGCTATAATATAATTTCATTTAGCCAATTCTGTTTAGGCCATGTGATCATGAAATGAAATATTGCACGTCTCTAAAATTCATTGTTAAATGAATTTTTCCTCTTCTAACTGGAGAATTCACATCTTAAATCTTCAGGAAATTAACCGAAACCCCTGATCTGCAAACATCAGAAAGAAAGCAAAACATGGATTTCCAATTCCAATTCCGCAAGGAATACCTTGATCTGCTCTTGGTCCCTTTTGGGTTGCTAATCATTTTTGTTTACCATCTTTACCTTATGTACAAGCGCCATAATTATCCTGAAACTACTTTCCTTGGTCTGCAGAGAAAGGAAAAGTGTGAATGGGTCCAAAGCATTGTGCAGCAGGTCACCTCTCCTCTGCCTCCTGCTCTGTTTCCTGCATCAAAATTTGCATCTTGGATTATTGTTTGTTTTGTTGACAAAAAAGAAATGTTGTTATGCAGGAAGATGAAAAGGGTCTTGACAGAGCTGTCAGTGTGATATCAAGCAAAATATCAACAGCAACATACTTAGCTACAATCTCTTTAACTCTAGCATCTCTTATAGGAACATGGATTGGAAGCAATTCCAACAATAACATGTTTCAAAGCAACAGAGTTTACGGCGACACAAGCCCTTTCACCATCTTCATCAAGAACATAAGCCTCCTCACCAGTTTTCTGCTCGCCTTTTCTGGATTTGTTCATGCATCAATGCATTTGATTAATGCTAATTATCTACTGAGCTCACCAGACAACAAAAGGCTAGTGAGAAAAGTGAAGTTCGCAGTTACAAAAGGCGGTGAACTCTGTGTGTTTGGACTTCGATCTCTTTATTTTGCTCTCAACATGGTCGTCTGGTATTTTGGAACAATACCCATGTTTGTTTGTTCCATTTTGATGGTGATTAACCTTTATTACCATGACATGTATGCTGTCAAACTGCATAATGTCTATGTCGGATCGCGTGATCAAAAGGGTACAGGAGCAAGCTTTAGCTACTGAAGTTGATCACCACCACCTTTAAGGTTATTAATAGCTTCAAGTGCAATCTTTTGGTGTCCATGTATTAATTCATGTTTTATACAAATTGAAGGAAACTAAATTTTGTAACCAATTCATGTGCAAGTGCAGCTCATGGTGGCTGCGACATGTTACTTTTCTATTATAAGCTGTCAAAGTAGTTGCTCATATTGTGAAGCAACTGATCTGGCCTTAGAGGTGGCCTCTGATGGTTGACTTGCATTGTGGAAGCTCCCTTGCATAAGTACTTTGTTTCCGACACTCCACGTATAAAATCAAATCCATGGCCAAACTCTAGTAGTTTTCTTTAAAAAGCCTCATTCTATTAACGAATTTTGAAACTCTTTTACATAGCTCTTATTACTCTTCGTATATAGTATTTTGGTTCGCATATCTATCAAAAAATACATCTAATAGGGGCCAGGTCCATATAAGATTCTTCTCTACATGCTTGCATATCGAATTTCACTAATGCACCTGCCAATTCCTCTACACTTCACAATTAACAACCAAATGAAACAACTGAATCTGAATTTTCCACCGTCAATTATCAGAGAAAAAAATTATGTGATTTTTTCATTTAAGAATGTCCTCTGGATTTATTCTGCATTAAAAGATTGCAACTTGCCTCTTCCAATCCGAATTAAACAATGCCAAACCCAAGTTTATTCAATTCCATAACAGATCCAGCATCATCTAATAGCAAAATATAAAATATAAAATAAAAAAACATGACATTCCAAAAAGAGAACCTCGATTTGATGTTGGTCCCTGGTGCCCTTCTGATCATGTTGGCCTACCACCTCTTCTTCCTATACAGATATCTCTATCATCCACACACCATAGTCTGTGGCTTTGACAACAATGACAAAAGACCTTGGGTTGAGAGAATCATGCAGGCCAGTTTCTCACCCTCTCCCTCTTTCTTTAATTTTCTCTGCTTTTTTTCTTTTTTTTTAAGCGGGGTGGAACTTGAATCTGACTCCGTGCTAAGCAACCATCGGGGTATATGACCCGGTGGAAATTTCTCTGCTTGTTTTGATTTCTTAACCAAAGTTCAATTTAATTAATGCTGTTTTTGGTGTAATTGATCAGGCTGACAAAAGAGATTTTCCTACTGCTCTTACTGTTATATCATCAAATGCATCAGCAGCAACTTTCCTGGCTTCAGTCTGCTTAACTCTTATCTCTTTAATAGGAGCTTGGCTAGGAAATTCTTCAGACAATTTCGTCCAAAGTGTACTAATCTATGGTGACACAAGACCTTTCACTCTTTCCATCAAATACATCTGCCTCCTATCCTGGGTCTTCCTAGCTTTCTCCTCCTTTGTTCAATCCACAAGGCATTTTATTCATGCAAATTATCTGATAAGCACACCAGACACTGGCGTACCTCTGCAAATTGTAGAGAAGGCAGTGATCATGGGAGGTGATTTCTGGTCACTAGGTCTGAGAGCATTATATTTTCCCCTTAATTTGCTACTTTGGTAAGGGCTGCTCAAGGAAGCTGAGCTTGAGCGCCCCATATATGTAAGAAGGCAAAAATTATCTAGGCTAGACACCATAAGCATGGGACTTCACCAACTCCAACAACAAACAACAGTCAATGTCCGAGAGCTGGTCAGAGCTTTCTCACAACAAGGTAATCCCTGCTTTGCCAGAATATCAGCAAAGTGATTTGCTTTGTTGGGTTTAATCATGACAGTTGTGTGTTTGTTCATATCTAAATGATAGTTATAGGTTGTCTTCCTCTAAAAATAGCAGTTCTAACTGCTTGGTAGTTACTTCCTTCTTATCTAGAATAGTAGTTAAATATATGTAACTATCTGTATTTGGTTTTCTATAAATAGGTTAATTAAGTATGGCAATAAAAAGTTAACAGTTGAGAAGAAATAGATTTGTGGTTCTCAATACCAAAACGTTTCTTTGGAATTCCTGTTAAGATGATAGAGTTTTCCCTTCATCTGTGTTGATATTCCTATTAGTTTTAATACAATAAGAAATTGTATTCCAACAAATGGTAGCGGAGCAAGTGTTACGTTTAGGGCTGTTCAAATTTCCCGTTTCCCGAATTTCCGAAATTTCCGACCCGAAATTTTGCAATTCGGGTTCGGGTAATTCGGGTACGGTAAGTTCGGATTTCGGGTATCAATACCCGAAATAAAGTTCGGGTCGGGAACGGGATGGATTTTCCTAAGTTCGGGTATCCGAATACCCGAACTTAGGAAAATAAAAAGTAGGGGTAGGGCTGTTTTATTCATTTCAACGCTCTCTCTCTTCTCTCTCTACTCTCACTCCCATCTTCTTCCTCAGCAGTTTTTTTCATTTCAATGCTTTCTCTCCTCTCTCACTCCCATCTTCTTCTTCCTCACCTCCATGAATCCTAAACTTCAAGATCCGACTCCTTGTCAGAAAGCTAGATCTTTCACCAGATCTTTCACGGGAGACCGAGATGAGCCAGATCTGACCGATCTCTCCCCGGTAAATTTCAAGATCCGGCTCCCCGTCATAAAGCTAGACGTTGTGGTGGTGGCATCCTCCATCGTCGTGACGGTCGTCGTCGTGGATGATGATGATGTTTTTGTAGCTTAAACTCCGTTTCTTCCTTCTCTGTTTTTTGTGCCATTTCTTTTATTGTTTTTGATGTTTAGAGAAATTGAAGAACAGAATAAATAAATTGACTTGAGATGGTTGCTGTGTTCTTTGCTTAATTTCTTGGATAATTTTGTTGAAAATTTTGCTGGACGATTTGATGGAAGATTTGTTGGAAAATTTCTGAAAATTGTGAATCGTTGGAAAATGGATCAAAATTTGCTTAAATTGTTTGCTGTAAAATTGTAAATTGATTACAATTTCGGAAATTTTCGGTAATTTCGGAAAACCGAAAATTTCCGAAATTGTAATTCGGAATTTCGGGTTCGGGACAGGGATTTAGAACTTCAGGTTCGGGACCCAAAAAAAATAATTCGGAATATCCGAAATTACAAAAGTCGGATCTCGGAAATTCCGAAGATCCGACTGCACACCCCTAGTTACGTTTGATCTTGCCGAGATGTCGAAGCAGGGATCAAGATCTCCTACGAGGACCCCATCGCCACCAAAGGTCCGCAACGACAATAGCGAAAGCAGTAGCGGCCTTCAAGCTTTGGTGCAGCGATTGGTGAGGGAGACGGGGGTTGTCTACCCCATGCTAACTCGCACGAACTACGGTGATTGGGCTCTCCTGATGAGAGTCAACTTGCAAGCACAAGGAATATGGGAGGCAATTGATCCCGGGAATGCAGAGTACCGGGACGATAGGATGACATTGGCTGCCATTCTCCAATTCGTGCCACCTGAGATGTTGGGGACTCTTGCTATGAAGGACACAGCCAAGCAAGCATGGGATGCTGTGATGACCATGCGTATGGGTGTCGAGCGTGTGCGTGAGGCAAAGGCGCAGACACTGCATATGGACTTTGAATCCATCAAATTCAGGGATGTTGAGACAATAGATGATTTTGCTATGCGTTTGACCAGCCTGGTGAACAGTTTGAACCTTTTGGGTGACTAGATTGATGATGAGAAGGTGGTTAAAAAGTTTCTTCGGGTAGTTCCCCCAAGATATACTCAAGTTGCCATTTCCATCGAGACGTTAGTTGATCTCAAGACGCTTACTCTAGAGGAGCTAACAGGACGATTCAAAGTCGTTGAAGAGCGCTATGACCTTGGATGTGATACTGCCGAGGTGGGTAGTCGCCTTCTCTTCACCAAGGAGGAATGGCTCGCGCGAAAGGAAAGGAGAGAAAATGGCGAGAACTCTTCTGATGACGAGAAAAACTCTAATAGTGGCAGTGACAATCGGCGTCATGACAAACAACAAGGTAGTTGGCGCAGCAATGGCGGCCGTTATAGGAAGGACTCTGTAGTTTCAAGGGGCAGCCGCGACATGACTAAGGTTAAGTGCTTCAACTGCTACAAATACGGACATTACGCCAAGGAATGCCGAAAACCACGTCGCGAGGAAACGGTGAATCTGACACAGGTGCAAGACGTAGACTACACGCCAGCACTTCTGTTGGCTGAGCATTGTGAGCACATTCAGGAGGCTGTAGACACACCACAGATGGTGTTCCTCAATGAGGAAAGTGTGTTACCAGTAGACAGTGGGAACAATGTCTGGTACGTCAACACAGGAACCAACTATAACCTGACTGAAGGCAAGCTGTTGTTTGCGTCACTTGAGGAGACAGTGACGGGTACTGAAAACTTAGGAGATTGCTCGGTAACAGAAGACCATGGAAAAGGTACAATAAATGGAGTGGAGGACGGACTTGGCGCTTCTGTTGGTAGTAATAGGACTGTCACAGGGACTGGGCTTGGTACTGAGACAGCTGAAGGAACAATAGAAATAAAGAGTTGGGTGTCGATCTCTTCGGTGTTCTAGTTGTATGTAGTAGGCAACTGACTAGGCCCAAGCTTGCTGGTAAGAGAAATTTTGACCTATTTGAAGAAGTTCGAGAGGTGGATCGAATCATCTCTTTATGCAAGAAGTAAGACAATGCGTCATGATTAAGGGGGTGATTATTGGGTTTAATCATGACAGTTGTGTGTTTGTTCTTATCTAAATGATAGTTATAGGTTGTCTTCCTCTAAGAATAGCAGTTCTAACTGCTTGGTAGTTACTTCCTTCTTATCTAGAATAGTAGTTAAATATATGTAACTGTCTGTATTTGGTTTTCTATAAATAGGTTAATTAAGTATGGCAATAAAAAGTTAACAGTTGAGAAGAAATAGATTTGTGGTTCTCAATACCAAAACGTTTCTTTGGAATTCCTGTTAAGATGATAGAGTTTTCCCTTCATCTGTGTTGATATTCCTATTAGTTTTAATACAATAAGAAATTGTATTCCAACAAGTGGTAGCGGAGCAAGTGTTACGTTTGATCTTGCCGAGATGTCGAAGCAGGGATCAAGATCTCCTACGAGGACCCCATCGCCACCAAAGGTCCGCAACGACAATAGCGAAAGCAGTAGCGGCCTTCAAGCGTTGGTGCAGCGATTGGTGAGGGAGACGGGGGTTGTCTACCCCATGCTAACTCGCACGAACTACGGTGATTGGGCTCTCCTGATGAGAGTCAACTTGCAAGCACAAGGAATATGGGAGGCAATTGATCCCGGGAATGCAGAGTACCGGGACGATAGGATGACATTGGCTGCCATTCTCCAATCCGTGCCACCTATGATGTTGGGGACTCTTGCTATGAAGGACACAGCCAAGCAAGCATGGGATGCTGTGATGACCATGCGTATGGGTGTCGAGCGTGTGCGTGAGGCAAAGGCGCAGACACTGCATATGGACTTTGAATCCATCAAATTCAGGGATGTTGAGACAATAGATGATTTTGCTATGCGTTTGACCAGCCTGGTGAACAGTTTGAACCTTTTGGGTGGCTAGATTGATGATGAGAAGGTGGTTAAAAAGTTTCTTCGGGTAGTTCCCCCAAGATATACTCAAGTTGCCATTTCCATCGAGACGTTAGTTGATCTCAAGACGCTTACTCTAGAGGAGCTAACAGGACGATTCAAAGTCGTTGAAGAGCGCTATGACCTTGGATGTGATACTGCCGAGGTGGGTAGTCGCCTTCTCTTCACCAAGGAGGAATGGCTCGCGCGAAAGGAAAGGAGAGAAAATGGCGAGAACTCTTCTGATGACGAGAAAAACTCTAATAGTGGCAGTGACAATCGGCGTCATGACAAACAACAAGGTAGTTGGCGCAGCAATGGCGGCCGCTATAGGAAGGACTCTGTAGTTTCAAGGGGCAGCCGCGACATGACTAAGGTTAAGTGCTTCAACTGCTACAAATACGGACATTACGCCAAGGAATGCCGAAAACCACGTCGCGAGGAAACGGTGAATCTGACACAGGTGCAAGACGTAGACTACACGCCAGCACTTCTGTTGGCTGAGCATTGTGAGCACATTCAGGAGGCTGTAGACACACCACAGATGGTGTTCCTCAATGAGGAAAGTGTGTTACCAGTAGACAGTGGGAACAATGTCTGGTACGTCAACACAGGAACCAACTATAACCTGACTGAAGGCAAGCTGTTGTTTGCGTCACTTGAGGAGACAGTGACGGGTACTGAAAACTTAGGAGATTGCTCGGTAACAGAAGACCATGGAAAAGGTACAATAAATGGAGTGGAGGACGGACTTGGCGCTTCTGTTGGTAGTAATAGGACTGTCACAGGGACTGGGCTTGGTACTGAGACAGCTGAAGGAACAATAGAAATAAAGAGTTGGGTGTCGATCTCTTCGGTGTTCTAGTTGTATGTAGTAGGCAACTGACTAGGCCCAAGCTTGCTGGTAAGAGAAATTTTGACCTATTTGAAGAAGTTCGAGAGGTGGATCGAATCATCTCTTTATGCAAGAAGTAAGACAATGCTTCATGATTAAGGGGGTGATTATTGGGTTTAATCATGACAGTTGTGTGTTTGTTCTTATCTAAATGATAGTTATAGGTTGTCTTCCTCTAAGAATAGCAGTTCTAACTGCTTGGTAGTTACTTCCTTCTTATCTAGAATAGTAGTTAAATATATGTAACTGTCTGTATTTGGTTTTCTATAAATAGGTTAATTAAGTATGGCAATAAAAAGTTAACAGTTGAGAAGAAATAGATTTGTGGTTCTCAATACCAAAACGTTTCTTTGGAATTCCTGTTAAGATGATAGAGTTTTCCCTTCATCTGTGTTGATATTCCTATTAGTTTTAATACAATAAGAAATTGTATTCCAACAAGTGGTAGCGGAGCAAGTGTTACGTTTGATCTTGCCGAGATGTCGAAGCAGGGATCAAGATCTCCTACGAGGACCCCATCGCCACCAAAGGTCCGCAACGACAATAGCGAAAGCAGTAGCGGCCTTCAAGCGTTGGTGCAGCGATTGGTGAAGGAGACGGGGGTTGTCTACCCCATGCTAACTCGCACGAACTACGGTGATTGGGCTCTCCTGATGAGAGTCAACTTGCAAGCACAAGTAATATGGGAGGCAATTGATCCCGGGAATGGAGAGTACCGGGACGATAGGATGACATTGGCTGCCATTCTCCAATCCGTGCCACCTGAGATGTTGGGGACTCTTGCTATGAAGGACACAGCCAAGCAAGCATGGGATGCTGTGATGACCATGCGTATGGGTGTCGAGCGTGTGCGTGAGGCAAAGGCGCAGACACTGCATATGGACTTTGAATCCATCAAATTCAGGGATGTTGAGACAATAGATGATTTTGCTATGCGTTTGACCAGCCTGGTGAACAGTTTGAACCTTTTGGGTGACCAGATTGATGATGAGAAGGTGGTTAAAAAGTTTCTTCGGGTAGTTCCCCCAAGATATACTCAAGTTGCCATTTCCATCGAGACGTTAGTTGATCTCAAGACGCTTACTCTAGAGGAGCTAACAGGACGATTCAAAGTCGTTGAAGAGCGCTATGACCTTGGATGTGATACTGCCGAGGTGGGTAGTCGCCTTCTCTTCACCAAGGAGGAATGGCTCGCGCGAAAGGAAAGGAGAGAAAATGGCGAGAACTCTTCTGATGACGAGAAAAACTCTAATAGTGGCAGTGACAATCGGCGTCATGACAAACAACAAGGTAGTTGGCGCAGCAATGGCGGCCGCTATAGGAAGGACTCTGTAGTTTCAAGGGGCAGCCGCGACATGACTAAGGTTAAGTGCTTCAACTGCTACAAATACGGACATTACGCCAAGGAATGCCGAAAACCACGTCGCGAGGAAACGGTGAATCTGACACAGGTGCAAGACGTAGACTACACGCCAGCACTTCTGTTGGCTGAGCATTGTGAGCACATTCAGGAGGCTGTAGACACACCACAGATGGTGTTCCTCAATGAGGAAAGTGTGTTACCAGTAGACAGTGGGAACAATGTCTGGTACGTCAACACAGGAACCAACTATAACCTGACTGAAGGCAAGCTGTTGTTTGCGTCACTTGAGGAGACAGTGACGGGTACTGAAAACTTAGGAGATTGCTCGGTAACAGAAGACCATGGAAAAGGTACAATAAATGGAGTGGAGGGCGGACTTGGCGCTTCTGTTGGTAGTAATAGGACTGTCACAGGGACTGGGCTTGGTACTGAGACAGCTGAAGGAACAATAGAAATAAAGAGTTGGGTGTCGATCTCTTCGGTGTTCTAGTTGTATGTAGTAGGCAACTGACTAGGCCCAAGCTTGCTGGTAAGAGAAATTTTGACCTATTTGAAGAAGCTCGAGAGGTGGATCGAATCATCTCTTTATGCAAGAAGTAAGACAATGCGTCATGATTAAGGGGGTGATTATTGGGTTTAATCATGACAGTTGTGTGTTTGTTCTTATCTAAATGATAGTTATAGGTTGTCTTCCTCTAAGAATAGCAGTTCTAACTGCTTGGTAGTTACTTCCTTCTTATCTAGAATAGTAGTTAAATATATGTAACTGTCTGTATTTGGTTTTCTATAAATAGGTTAATTAAGTATGGCAATAAAAAGTTAACAGTTGAGAAGAAATAGATTTGTGGTTCTCAATACCAAAACGTTTCTTTGGAATTCCTGTTAAGATGATAGAGTTTTCCCTTCATCTGTGTTGATATTCCTATTAGTTTTAATACAATAAGAAATTGTGTTCCAACATGCTTCAGGCCTAGCGTGAACCAAGGCGACTTGGTGTAGACGAGAGGCACGGAGCCTATGAATGGCTCTAAATTATGAGGCGAGCTTCCATGATCTTGAATCAGGAGATTTGATCCACCACTGAGCATTTGCAGAATCTGATTCAATGGTGAGATGTGTTTCCTTCAGAAAGTCCCGCAAGCTAGACAATTCCAAAGCCTTTCTGATCACTACAACCTCAGCGGAGGTTGAGTGTGCGCTACAACCTCAGCGGAGTTTGAGTGTGATTTCAAGCAACACATCAACAGCAACATACTTAGCTACAATCTCTTTAACTCTAACTTCTCTTATAAGAACATGGATAGGAAGCAACTCCAGCAATGACAAGTTTCAATGCAACAGAGCTTAGGGCGACACGAGTTTTAGCTACTGAAGTTGATCACCACCTTTAAGGTTATTAATTGCTTCAAGTGAAATCCTTTGCTGTCCAGTTAATTATGTATTAATCCGTGTGTTATACAAATTCTTTAAGGTGGAGAAGGGAATACCAATTGAAGGAAACAAAACTTTGTAATGTGCAAGTGCAGCTCATGGTGGCTACAACATGTTAGTTTTCTATTACAAGTTGTCAAAGTGGTTGCTCATGCTGTGAAAACTGCCAACTGGAAATGGCATTACATAAACTGAAGTCAACAATATTGGCTATGTGGTAGCGTACGTAATTCTACCAGCTTATTTGCAATTGGCTTGCATGGTTGACTTGCTACACAACAACAACTCAAATATTGTTGAAGCTCTCTTGCTTCCACTACAAAAAGAGACGGTTAGAAATGATTAGCTCCTGTTAGTACTTTGTTTCCGACATTACGTATAAAAATCAAATCCATGGAATGATATTTTTGGCTTTCGATCAAACCTTCACCGTTTTCCCATAAAAAAAACCTCATTCCATTAAGGACTATTGCAGCTCGTTTTTTTGGCACTTTAGGTTGCACACCCCAAAACAAGAATGCATCTCCTGGTTTTATAATTAAAAACCAAATGAAGCAACCGAATCTGAATTTTTCAAGCATTAATTATCACAAACAGACAATGCGAATTTGTCACTTAAGTAACGCCTGCAAATATGGTTCAGTTTCTGCAGTTTGCAGCTGAAGCAATATCTGCTAAGCCAGTCAATTTGTCATCCAAAGTGATGAGAACGTAAGAAAAGCAGAACCATTTTCTTAGTAATTCTCTCCATAATTTATCACGTACGTCCAAATTAAAAGATTGAAACTTGCCTCTGCTGCCAACCCAAATTAAAGAATTCAAAACAGATTTACACAATTCCATTACTCCACAACCATCCTCTAATAGCAGCACCAAAGAACCAAGAAAGGGAAGAAAAAAAACATGACATTCCAAAAAGAGCAGCTTGATTTGGTGTTGGTCCCTGTTGGCCTTCTGATCATGATGGCCTACCACCTCTTCCTTCTCCACAGATATCTCAATTATCCACACACCACAGTCTTTGGCTTTGACAACAATGACAAAAGAGCTTGGGTTGACAGAATCATGCAGGCCAGTTTCTAATCCTCTCCTAATTTCTCTTCTTTTTTTAATAGCGGGACTCAAATCTGAGTTCGTGCTGGTACTTTGACACTCGCAGACAATCTTGTAGCAATTTCTCTACTTGTTTAATGTCCTAACAAAAGTTCAATTTGATTAATATGGTTTTTGGTGTAATTGATCAGGCTGAGAAAAGAGATGTTCCTACTGCTCTTACTGTTATCTCATCAAACACATCAGCAGCAACTTTCCTGGCTTCAGTCTCCTTAACTCTTAGCTCTCTAATAGGAGCTTGGATAGGAAATTCTTCAGATAATTTCTTCGAAAGTGTACTAATCTATGGCGACACAAGACCTTCCACTCTTTCCATCAAATACATCAGTCTCCTCACCTGCTTCCTCCTCGCTTTCTCCTGCTTTGTTCAATCCACAAGGCATTTTATTCATGCAAATTACCTGATAAGCACACCAGAAAGTGACATACCTCTGCAAATTGTAGAGAAGGCAGCGATCAAGGGAGGTGATTTCTGGTCGCTAGGACTCAGAGCATTATATTTTGCTCTTCACTTGCTGCTTTGGTTTTTTGGGCCAATCCCTATGTTTGTTTCATCTGTTGTTTTGGTCATAATCCTCCATTATCTTGATTGCAATACCACACCATTGCATCGCTATGGGACTAAGAAGAAGGGTCAGATAGTCAAAAGGGTTCCTCATCAGGAAGGAAGCCATTGATGTTGAGCATCATGTTAATTAGGTAACTTCAAAAGGATGTTAACTAATTCAGAAGGTTTAAAAGATGATGATGCATAATTTGCAGAATTACAGTTTGGATTTAAAAGAAAAAGAAATTCATAAGCTTTTAAATTGTTCTGCCTTGCATTATATATAAGTCTCGAATTTAAAGTATCAAGATATACTAGTCTCATCTCACTATTTTCATTATACATATTAAATTTTTAAAGTGTAAGAGAACGTGTAATTAAAGCATATCATTAATATTACAATTAAAAATTTTAATTTATTAAATTTTTTATTATATATATTTATATTTTTTGTTTGATGTATGTAATATAATCTCATTGTCAAAATAGTTAATTATACGTTTGGTTACACGTTTTAGTTCGAAAAGCACCATAGCACTTATTGTTTCATTCTGTGTGAGAATCAATTCGAATGGAACAAATTGCAAAAGATGAAAAAGATTTAAGTTTTTTTTATTGGAAAGAAAGAAATTGAAGTTTTCTTTATTAGGGTGGAGAAGAAAGTTAATTTATTGGGAGAATTAATAACAAATTTGATTGGATCGGATCCGATATTGGTTTTTATCTACTCCAACACCGTCCGCTAAGCCTTCCATTAGAATTTAGGACGTAGACGGACCCTCACTTTTGACAAAAATGGCAGTGGCCCGTTTAACTTAGTTTCCTTCCGACAAAGAATTAATGGGTGGGCCTAATCAGTGGACAAACATTTAGAGCCCATTCCGTTTTGTAGTTGAATCGACGTACTGTTACTACTTTTCTTTGTTCTTTTTTTCTCTTTTTTTCTTTCTACTAGAGACTTCAAACCGAGAACTTTTATTCCATCACATCAATCATAAATAATTTTTTTTTTGCTTTTATTGTTTCAAATTTTATTGGGATTGAAAAAGATGATTTTTTCAATATATATAATCTTTTTATTCCCAGTTTTAGAACTTCAAACCAAAATGAATAAGTTTCTTACTGCGTCATTTGAGTTAATTTTGGTTCTTTTGACAACTAAATGGAAGTAATGGTAATAAGTATTCCCTTCGTTACATTTTACTTGTCCTGATTAATTTTACACATATATTAAAAAAGTGTCATAATTGGACTCGTAAATTGTACTTCTTACTTTAACTTTTCATTGTTATCTTTATAGAAGAAATAAGATTAACTATTTATAAGAAACTTGTGTAGTTGATTGTCTGTCAAGAGCGTAAAAAATAGTTGTAAAATAGATAAGAATTAAAAGAGAGTTACAACTTATCACAACACACGAAGGGCTTGTAGATGGTAGTAAGAGGATCGTCCATAGAGACTCCTCGGGTGTGTAGTTTTCGGTTGACTTCCTCGTCACTGAAATTGTTAGTTTGATTGTAAAACTAAAACTAAAAAAATAACAATTAAATAGTAAAATGGGCTTGGTCAGGGGCTTGGCCAAGATAAAATAGTTATGTTGGAAATTCAGAGGATCAAAATTCCTATAAGGGTGTTTTGAAAGCTGCGCTTCTTATGCTTTGATCACTAATTTAATGATGTTCATCTTCGTCTCTATAGCGTTGCTATGGAATGCAAGGACTCTTGTACACTCATACTTCCCTCCTTTATCAAATTTCCTAGCGGGTACTCCCTACTAGACAATCCTAACCAAATAGCACCTTGCTGGTTAAAGGATTTACTACCTTGGTTTATGGCTTGATTAGATTGAAAGGTAGCACAATCGTCATCAATGGTGTAGGGGAAGATAACGCCTAACTCAAGTTTACCTCGCAATTAAAGCCCTCGGTTGTCAATCGGGTCTAAGTTATATTATTCATTTTCTCTAGCCTATCTCGAGGTCTAGTTGTCCACTTGGCCTATCCAGTTTCGCTCGTCTTCTTCTAGGTTGACTGCAACTTCCCAGCTAAAATCTAAGAGTGATCAATTCTAAACTTTAACAAGAAAGCGATTTGTTAAACCAGAAAATAAATAATTACAAAGATAAAGATTATTAAGAATACTTAGATCTCACGAAGCATAAGAAACTTGGCTCAACAACCCTTACCAAGAATGAGTATTTAGCCGAACATATTCATGGAAGAAAATGATTTTGTTATTTGCATGAAAGGAATTAAATCCGTAAATTCCAGAACTAGAATTTCCATAGCAGAAACGTTTACCATCAGGGTCTAGAAAAAGAGAAAAAAGAGAGTCCCCTTCTCAAAGGGTTTCTAGCAGCTTCACAGCTTCCTAGTCCTACTCTATCTCAAACTCTAAAAATAAAACGATAAGGATAAAAGAAAAATAAAGATAAAGATAATTGTTTGAGAAAGATCAAATATTGTTTAAGAGGGAGATCCAGTTAAAGATTCTTGCTGGTAATCTTCAATGCAGCAGATCCCTCAAATCCTGTTTTCTGTTGCAATCGCCACCTCACATCCTTGTGCTTTGCCTAAAGTCTCCCGCTGCAGTCCGTTTCTATCGCAGCTGTTTTGGCCAAGCCTGCGGCCAAGACAGTTTCGAATGTCTGATTTTGTGCTCCTTAGATGTGTTCTCCTTTTTATTAACCTCCAAGTAATTTCTACAAAAGTAGGGAGAATCCATAAAAATCAATAGCTTTACTACCCAATTTACAAGTAATTAGAAAGTAAAAGTGTGAAAAATTAATGCTCAATCAGTAGTGTAGCTAGGTAAGTAATTGAATTAATATATTAGAGGTTAAGGGTTCAAGTTAGCAAACATAATTTTTTTTTCAAACAATTTCAACAAAAATAATTTCCTTTTTGATAAAAGAATTAATTTCCTGCTTTTCATAATTTAAACTACTTTCACAAAATGAAATTGAATGCAATAAATTTATTTTTTTATTTTCTAACACATATTTATATTATTTAAAATATAATTACAAAATTAGATTTTTATTGTAAATTTATTCTAGTAATAAAAAAACACAATAATTGGTATGAGGGGTAATACTGAAAATAAAAAAAGATGAAAATGAATTTGGATAAGTATTTTAAAACAGATAAAAAGAAAAATAGGACAAGTAAAATGAGACAGAGGGAGGATTAAGAACAACTGATTACATGATTAATAGTTGTAATTGTAAACTTGGATGTCTAATAACTCCAACATGGCTTATAGAAGGATGTGTAAATGGTGTGTGGATTCTAACACTTAAATCCTTTAATATAGGCAGTAAATATAGAGCATTGTAGCAATGTACCTTGTGGTTCAAAAGACTGTGTCATTGATGACCAAAAACAAACTAAAGCTAAGCTAGAAGAATACACCCTTATTTCTTACTTATTCCTCCGCCTACGTGTACTCGATTTCTAAATCATACTCCCTCCGTCTTTTGAAGCAAGACGCGTCTAGTGTTAATTCCAAAATTCGGAAACTCTTTTACCCTCATACGTCTAGTTTTAGAGGCAAACGACGTGTCGTTCGAGGGTGAAAATTGTCAAAGTGCACCCAAGGAAACAGTGCATCATACGTGGTTGTCTTGAAAACAATATTTCTGACATCCTCTCTCTCCATCTTCTCCTTCTCTCTTCTTCATCTCCCTTTCATCTTTTTCTTCAACAAATTAGCAGAGAAAAATTAAAGCGACCATAGATTCGTGCCGGAAATGACGAGACGAGTCGAACCCAGGTAACGGCGGCGGAAACAGTGGCCGACGCGTGGCGTGGAAAGAAGCCGCGGACGCTTCGCCGATGAGTGGCGGTGCGTGGCTGGTCGGAGTGGTGTCGTTCCACCTGCTCCCGACTCGTCTCGGCCTTCCGCTCCTTTCTGTGTGGGCGGTGAGAACAGGAAACGGCGGAGGACGAAACGCTGTGGTTGGTTGGACGAAAAGCCCACGTTTTGCCTACCTCCTCCTGTCAAAATCTCTGTCAAAACTAGTCACCTTAATTTCTGTAAAATGTGGGCTCGCGTCTTGCTTCAAAAGACGGAGGGAGTACTACATTTTACACCATACTAGTATGAGTAAAATTCACAGTAATTTTATATTTTTAATTTCATTTACTACTGAGTAAGGTATAAATATATCAAATTGTGATTTTGTGAGTACAGTACAGTATAATTTTGACAAGCGCAAACAGATGACTACAAACAAGAAACAAGTAGATGCAAATTGAGGCCCATGGGCCATGGCACATCTTCACTTAACGACATGGCGTCGGTCGACGTAAGCTCTCTGTTGGGATAGGATAGATAGCCGACAGCTTCTGATGAGACAAAGACCGGTCTCGTTCCTTTTGGCAACTCCACATGTGGACCCTATCTCACCACTACCCCTCTGCCACGTGTCCCCGATCATATCACTTTACCATCCATCACTGATCACCCACCCTTGATGAGACCGAGAGAGCAAAGATGTAAAGGACATCACCATCTGTTAAAAAAGTTAGTGGTAAAAAGTAAAAGACACATTCACACTTAATTTTACGTCAATTCTCACCCAAATCAATACTTATTACTTACGTTGTTGTTCTGATTTGATTGAAAATTAAATTCATCTTTGAGTCTAAGTTTTTAAGTCCAAAACTAATAGTAATCTAATTTATCTTTTAAAAACCATATTTTTTCTGTATTTTATTAAATATTATTTTAGGTGTTATTACATTTTTTAAAATAATAAACGGTTAGAAAAATTAAATTTTTTTTTCTATTGCCCATTATTTATAATAAGTTACAACATTCATATAATTTATATTAAGAATAAAATCGTAATTTTTTTTTTCAAATATGGATTGGAAGATGAAATCAAACATACAATTTAAACCAATTTTTAATACATAAAACAAATATTTAATAAAATACAAGGGAGTAATATTTTTTAATTCACTATTTCTTAACTTCTGTGTCAAATTCTGATTTATCCTTGTAATAAAAAAATACTAAAATTGTTTGAATATATAAATAAATGAGATTAGAAATATGAAATATTGCGATGGCCATTGATTGACTGAGACAGAATTATTGTATAAAGAAGAGAGGATGTACACGCGTACGGCCAGCAGAGTGGTTGGTATGTGATGGTGGTACAGATGAGATGGTGTTGGGGAGCGTGTAAGAGTGAGGATTGACACGACTAAAGGTACGATGAAAGGCTGCGACAAACAAATAGCTTAGGGGCAGAGTAACAGCAACAGCAACAGAACAGTAGAAAGAGGTCCAGGGGCGCAGCAAGCGGACGACGCAGAAGCACCCGCGTAAAAGTCGAGGGTTTGCTGCTAATTTGCTTTCTTTCCCTGCAAAAAGTGAGAGACGACGACTTTAGTCATTGTGTGTGTCTGTGTCTGTCATTGAGATGGAGCAGCAGCAGCAGCGAGCGGGTTGCGCGAGAGGGGGGTCCGGGTCCGGGTATGGGTCTGGGTGTGGGTCCGTGGTCTGCTATTTCTTTTAGTAATTAAAATATCTCCTTTCCCCATGCCATTGCCACCAGAAAGCTGCACACTATTTCACTATAAAAAAATTGCTAAGTATACTCTTATATATACACGTGCATTGTGTTTAAATTAATTATCTTAAACAACCTTTTCCCAATGAACTGACGTGGCCAAGATTATCAGCTGGGGACACCACTTGACAAATTAGGACAAAATCGCTTTGTTCTTCCAAACCCATGGGTAACACATTTGCTTGTGAGAAACTTAGGCCCCGTTTACTTCGCAGAATTTTCCCGAAAATTCTCCATTTTTCTGAAAACTGATGTGAAAAATGGAAATCG
Source organism: Viola odorata (assembly GCA_963691705.1). NCBI lineage: Eukaryota > Viridiplantae > Streptophyta > Magnoliopsida > Malpighiales > Violaceae > Viola > Viola odorata. The sequence goes on from OY829543.1 coordinate 14,516,827, forward strand.
TGTTTACTTGGCCGTTTTTTCAGTTTGAAAACGAAAACGAAAATACTCTATTTGAAAAATGATGGAACAAATTTTGAAAACGCCTGAAAGTTGTTCTCTATTTTTCTAAATTTTTTTGCCTTCACTTTCTCAAACTGAAAACACGCGTTTTCAGTTTGAGTGATTAATGAATCTTTTTAAAACCCAATTTTGCCCTCATCCCCTCACGCTGCGTTCCTTCTTCTTCTCCATCGCAACACGGTCTCGTGCTAGCAGTTGCCACCTCCGCCCTCCACCCTCCACCCAGTCCTCCGCCCTTCGCGTCCCTCTCTCCGCCTAATCCCGCCTCCCCCTCTGCCGCAACTCTGAGCTCCGACGACGTGGCGAAATCGCTTGTAGGCACCGCTGTTTACACAGTCAGCAACTCTAACAACGAGTTCATCCTCATCTCCGACCCTGATGGAACCAAGTCCATTGCAAGAAGAACAAAATCAGCCATAGGAGCTTCTGCAACCAAAAGTCGAACAAGTCGAACAAGTTGAACAAGAGGAGGAGGAGGAGGAGGAGGAGGAGGAGGAGGAGGAGGAGGAGAGGAGAGGAGGAAGAAGATGAACGGAGGCATAGGAGGAAGAAGATGAACAGTAACTTATACCAAATTAATTATAATGGCACAATGGTAAATTTAGAACAAATAATTTTTTATGTCCATTTTCTACTTAATTCAATTGCTTGCATTTTAGAACAAATTGATGATCAATCTGTTGTGAAATATTTAGTCTTTAATCTCTAGATTAATTACATGCTTTCAATTTCGTAAATTGATTAATGGTTTGCTCCAATTTCATGTTTTGAATTAATTTGTCAAATTACTGTATTTTTGAAATTAAATCTTGTGTGTTGAGTAATCAGATTTTTGGTTCGAACGGGTGGATCGACATTAATTTTACGAATATTTTGGTTGTCTCGGAATTTTGATAAACCGAAATTGACCGGACCTTGGTCGCCGGTGGCTCCGGCGACCCAAGGTCAGGGATGAGCAAAGCTGGTGGGCCTTTCGGGCCGAGGAAAGAAAGAAGGATGAGCAAAGGTGGTGGGCCTTTCGGGCCGAGGAAAGAAAGAAGGAAAAGGAAAAGATTTATTTAAAGCTAGATTTCCAATCTAGTTAATCATAATGATATATTAGAATATATTTACATAATAATAATAATAATTATGTAATGAACAATAATAAATTAGAATAATCATAATAATAAATTACAATAATAATAACAATAATATTTCCAATCTTAATAATCATAATAATAAATTATAGGCTCATCATAATAATCATTAGAATATCATCTGTTTTTATATTTACATATTGAACAATAAGACTATTTTATACGTTTTTTATTTTCATGTAGAAACATGAATTACTATATTTATATGTAATGGAATATTAGTAGATTAATGATCAATTTTAGATTTTTCAATTATAATAAGTGTCAATTTTTTCCTACAAATATATTTATTAGTTTGTTAATCTTTGCAAATAGAAGGAAATAATAATATGATTTTTTTAATGAGAAAATTCAAGTTGTTGGAACAAAATTGTTTTTGGTTTTGCAATAATTTGGAAAAGTGACAAAGTAAACAGGTTTTCCAGTTTTCAGATCAGGAAAAGTGACGAAGTAAACAGGTTTTCCAGTTTTTCAAATCAGGAAAAGTGACGAAGTAAACGCGATTTCCAGTTTGAAAATTCTATTTACAAATTTTAGAAAAACAGCAAATTTTAGAAAAACAGCAAATTTTTAAACTGAAAATTCTGCGAAGTAAACGGGGCCTTATTTATGCAAGGGGAAAAATGGCATATGGTTGTCTATGTGGAACAAAAGTACGGTGCTTTGGTTCAATTTTTTAATTGTTAATTTAAGACTCTTGATCAATTTGAGGGTTTACAAATCAAATGTGTGTGAACACTCTATTTTGCCCCATCATGAAATAACAATTCTTATTTCTATATCAAATAGTAATCACAACGTATCACATACCAACTATTAAATTTACATTTTTCTAATATTTAACTAAGGTGAATCATTATATGTTAGAGCCTTGGGTATTATTTTCTCCCATAAAATGTTATCTAGTCACTAATTATTTGAGATTTGCAAAAAGTCACTAGAAAAGACAATTTAGGATAAACCAGCTCATGGGTAACCGACCGGTCATCTTTAGCAGCCAACAAATCACCATCGGAGACTAGGGAAGCTGATCGATGAGCTATATTGTCGATCGGTGTGTAGTTGCTCCCAAGTTAGCCGATCGGTTATGCTTAGTGTGCACGCACGGGTACGACAGCATCCCACATGCATAAAATCCTAAAATCTCTTATTTTGATGATTTCCTATTGCAAACAAACCAAATGACCCCGAACATTATAAATAGAGTCATTTTACCCATTTTTAGGAAGTTTCGATGTCTCCCTTCTTCCCCTTTCTTCTATATGTTGTTCAACAGCGTGCTTAAACAGTCATGTAGTGATGATCATATGTGTCAATGTGGTGGCATTTGCAAGACATGTGGATGAAAAAAAAGGCACGGTCCCTTGTTTGTGTGCTTAATTTCATACTTATTCCCGGCTATTTATGTGTATTTAAGATGATCCTACTGAAAATAGTACTCCCTCCAGTCTTTATTAAATGTCGTTCACGCATATCGAGAAGGTCGGATGACGCACTATTTGACCCAAAAAATTCTGTATTTTTTTTCGAACGTATGTAAAGGATTAATGTACATCTAGAAAAAAATTCGAAATTTTATAGGTCAAATAGTGCGTCATCCGACCTCTTCGATATGCGCGAGCGACGTTTAATAAAGACCGGAGGGAGTACATTTGATTCCTTTTACGCAGATAAGTAGATGCATGAGAGATTGGGAGAAAATAAGCAAAAAGTGTTGCTTGCCCAAGACTTAGCCTGGCAGAAGAGTAGCAGATACGTGCAACCTTAAAAACCAAAAAGTTGATAAGGTGGACAAGTGCGGAGCTAGAGAATGAGAAGGAAAGTTGGCACCGATATCTTCTAGATTTATTAGAGACCGTTTTCAAAATAATTTTAGAGGAGAAATTTCATGAAGTTGGATTTTGATGAGAAAGTTGTTGTGTTGCCCTCGACGTTCACCTTCGTCAACGTTGGAAGTTCAATCCGGTTATGGAAGTCCAATCCGACTATAGAAAGTCCGGAAAGGAAAATTCTGATGGAGTTGCGATTTTTTCTCCCATGTGTCCAGCTCATTAAGGAGCATTAATTACATACCTAGTTCAATTAGAAGTAGGAGTTCTAAATTTTACTATATATATATATATATATATATATATATATATTTAGACTTTTAGGATTTTTGAGGGGAGTTTTGTTAGCCCAAGGGCAACTTACTCTTGTTTTGATGATTTTAGACACACAAACTAATTAATAATACTAATGCAATTTGAAGTTAAAATGTGTGTAGTTTGCGATGGAATAAATAAGAGGCAACAAATCAAGATATCGCAAGCTAGAAGATCAAGTGTACATTAGGACTTTAAACGTGTAAGTATGATTCTAATTAGCACTTGATTTATGTTCGATAATACCTCAAGGAGAGTGTCAAAAGATTTTTTACACGAAAAATAAATTTTGGAAAAAGAGTTTTTGATTTCACTGTAGCAACGGAGAGTTTCACTGTAGCAACGGATGAACTCACTGTAGCAACGGGAAGTCTACTGTAGCAACGGGAACGAATAGTTTCACCGTAGCAACGGATAGACTTACTGTAGCAACGGATAGGTTCACTGTAGCAACGGATAGTTTTTGGCTCCAACGGCTATAAACGGTCACAAATATTTTGACACTATAAATACTCATCTAAGATGAGTTATATGAAAACAAGAAAGCATTTTACAAGTTTCATATACACAAATCACATTTACAAACTCCTTTAATCAAAGTTTTATAACGCAAGCTTCATTTATCGGTTTTCAACCATTCTTGCGTCTTTCAATTCGAGTTTGGATCGCTTTCTTCTTGAGGTAATATTGTTCATTTATTGGTGTTGATTATTAAATCATACATAGTTTATTTGTACACCAATTTGTGTTGCCATTTCACAATTCTCTTGTCAAGTTTATTGATTGTGATAGGTTGTGATTGAGCCCGGAAAAATCACTTGTAAGGTTTATTGGTTGAGCCCGCAAAAACCAAGGTGTAAGGTTTATTGGTTGAGCCCGCAAAAACCAAGGTGTAAGGTTTGAGTTGAACCCGTAAAAACTCAAGTTAAATAACGAAGTGTTCGTTATTCAAAATCCTAAGGGTGAAGCTCTTAGGTAGTGGAGTACAATTCATTGAGGAATTGGAACCACTATAACTTCTTGTGTTTTTACTTTCTATTTCCGCACTCTTAATTCCTTACTCTTTGTGTTAAGATTTTATTTGCCTATTCACCCCCCCTCTAGGCCGTTTATCAATTGGTAGCGGAGCAAGGTACTTGTTTTGTAGGTTTAATCACCTCAAGTGAAAGATCAAATGGCTCAAGAGGGATTATATTGTGCACTCAACCGCGCACCATTTCTTGATGGAAACAACTACTTACAATGGAAGACAAAAATGATAGCCTTCCTAGGTGGACAAGATCAAATCATGCTAGATTGTGTATTACATGGATTTGCCACTCCCATGGAACCTCCGGCTGAAGATGGATCAACAAAACCTCTTCCCTTCGATAAGTGGCCAGCTGGTTCAGTCGCAAGAAAACAAAGTGAAGACAAGGCAAGGTATGCTTTATTTTGTTCTATTTCCCAAAACGAATTTAACCGTGTTAGTGCTTGCAAATTGTCCAAAGATGTTTGGGAAACCTTGGAGACAGCACATGAAGGTACTCCTCAAGTGAGAACCATTAGACTCAATACACTCAAACGTGAGTATGAACTACTAGGTATGAAGAGTGGTGAGACGATCTATGATTTGAGTACTAGAATTCAAAATATTTGCAATACTATGGGAACTCTTGGTTGGACTCCTAGTGATGAGGAGATGGTAAGAAAACTTCTTAGTATTTTACCTAACTCGTGGAATGCCAAGACTTCTATTTTTGATGAACTAGAAAAGAAACCCACATTCTCTCAACTTGTTGGCTCTCTTACGACATTTGAGTACAAACTCAAAATGGGTGAACCGGAAGTGCAAAAAGTCAAGAGCAACAATGTAGCTTTTGTTAGCAAGGCTCAAGGAGATGGAGAAGACATTGAGTCCTTAGCTCTCTTTGCTAGAAAATTCAAGAAATTTTGGCAAAACGATGACAAGAAGCAAAGGTATCAAGGTGAGCACCCTAACACTTCTAAATCCAAGTTTAAAAATGATAGTGTTGTTTGTTTTGGATGTGAAAAGCCAGGGCATGTCAAGAGTGAATGTCCTAACCTTGAGAAGAAGAAAAAGTTTGAGAAAAGAGGTTCTAAGGATGGGAAGAATTCACGTAGATATCCTAAGAAGGCTCTAAAAGCCACAACTTGGGATGATGATGAGAGTGAAGAAGAAAGCAATCAATCCCAATCGGAAGAAGAAGAAGAGATATCCAACATATGCTTCTTTGCAAATGAATGTGACTCTTCCGATGAAGAAACCGAATTCTCCCTCATGGCTAAGGAAGATAGCGACAATGATTCGGTTAGTGAAAGTACCTACTCTTTTGATGAATTGCAAAATGCTTTTAATGATTTAGGTACACAATTTCAAGACATGTGTAGGAAAAATGCAAAACTTGTTAAAGAACTAGATAGCCTCAAAAATGATATTAGTGAGCTAGAAGAGCTAAACAAAGGGTTAACTAGTGAAAACAAATTACTTGAAGATGCATGCAATAAACTCAAAAATGAAAATGCTATTTGTAAAATGTGTGCAAATTCTAGTAAAGAAGTAGCTTTTTTAAATGAAAAGATTAAAGTTCTTGAAGCTACTTTAGCTAAAATCATTCAAAGTGCTAAAAGTCAAAAAGATTGCTTAAATGATCAAAAGACTAGTGGTGATAGAAGAGGTATTGGATTTAATAATTCTACTAGCATGAGTAATTCTAAAACTACGTTTGTTAAAGCTAAGAATTATAACAATGCTAGTTCCTCTAATCACTCACATGATAGACCTTTATACAAATGTAGCTATTGCAAGAGAAATGGTCATTTGGCATATTTTTGTTATATTCGTAAAGATGATGTTTATGCAAAACAAATGTGGGCACAAAGAAGTGCATTTGCTAAGAAAGGACCCAAACAAGTTTGGGTTCCTAGAACTAACTAATTTGTTTTGTAGATGTGCCGAAAACCCCATGCAAATAAATGGTACTTGGATAGCGGGTGTTCGAGGCACATGACGGGTGACAAGTCAAAATTCACCCATTTGAAGGAAGAAGATAGAGGAAATGTTCGATTTGGAGATAACCTTAAACGTAAAGTTTCGGGCATCGGTAAAGTTGGTCATTCTCCTTCTATTGAACATGTTTTATTTGTGCATGGTTTAAAATTTAATTTATTGAGCATTAGTCAATTGTGTGATAAAGATTTAATTGTCATTTTTACTTCTACTCATTGTGAAGTAAGAAATGTTTTCACACGTGAGTTAATTTTCATGGGTAATCGAGTTGGAAACATTTATATGATTGATTTAAATGATATTCCTAACGATGATCATACATGCTTAAGTGCTTTAGTTGATAATTCATCTATTTGGCATAGAAGACTTGTGCATGTAGGTATGGAAAACATTGCAAAGCTTTCTAGGAAAGAGCTTGTGAGAGGCTTACCTAAGTTGAAGTTTGAGAAGGAAGGTTTGTGTAATGCATGTCAATATGGGAAGCAAATTAAGAGCTCCTTCAAACCTATCAAATCCGTTTCAACTTCAAGGCCACTACAACTCCTACACCTTGACTTATTTGGTCCTATGAGAACGGTAAGTGTGGGAGGTAAGAGTTATGTTTTTGTTATTGTGGATGATTTTTCTAGATTTACTTGGGTTATCTTCTTGGCTCATAAGAATGATGCATGTGAAACATTCAAACAACTTTGCAAACGTATTCAAAATGAACAAGGTTCCAAAATTTTGAGAATTAGAAGTGATCATGGTGGTGAATTTGAAAATGGCATGTTTCAAGATTTTTGCAATGAAAATGGTATTTTTCATAATTTTTCATGTCCTCGCACTCCTCAACAAAATGGGGTAGTTGAGAGGAAAAATAGAACATTGCAAGAAACGGCTAGAACTCTTTTAAATGAGCATAATACACCAAAATGTTTTTGGGCCGAAGCCGTTGCAACCGCATGTCATGTTTTAAATCGTGTTCTAATTCGACCTTTACTTAATAAAACTCCTTTCGAATTATGGCATGATAAGAAACCCACCATTGCATACTTTAGAGTCTTTGGATGTAAATGTTTTATTCTTAACATCAAAGATAATTTGGGCAAATTTGATGCAAAGTCGGATGAAGGTATTTTTCTTGGTTATTCTACTACTAGCAAAGCATATAGAGTTTATAATAAAAGAACTCTAGTTGTAGAAGAATCCATGCATATTGCTTTTGATGAATCTAGTCCTTTTGAAAGTGTGAAAGAGATAGATAGTGATGTAGAAGAAGATTTTGGAAGCCCTCAAGTCAATCCTCCTTCACTAGATACTCTAGAAATTCAAGAGGAGAAAGAGCTGGAGGAAGAGGTGCTTGAGAATACAAATGATGTAGAAAATCAAAATGATCAAGGCCCCTCAAGTTCCAAACCTTGGAAAATCATGGAAGCACATCCACAAGAGCAAATCATAGGTAATATCCATAGCAAAGGTATTGCTACTCGCTCTTCTCTTAGAAATTTGAATGATCATCATGCATTTGTTTCTCAATTTGAACCAAAGAAATTTGATGATGCCTCACATGATGAATATTGGATGATTGCCATGCAAGAGGAACTAAATCAATTTGAGCGTAATTGTGTTTGGAAATTAGTTCCTAGGCCTAGCAACCATACTATCATTGGCACCAAGTGGGTTTTTCGAAACAAACTTGATGAATCGGGAAATGTTATTAGGAATAAAGCTAGATTGGTAGCCCAAGGGTATAACCAACAAGAAGGTATTGATTTTGATGAAACATTTGCCCCCGTTGCTAGACTTGAATCCATTCGCATGTTATTAGCATTTGCATGTTTTAAAAACATTAGCTTATTTCAAATGGATGTTAAAAGTGCATTTTTGAATGGTTATATCATGGAAGAAGTGTATGTCAAACAACCTCCCAGTTTTGAAGATCCTAAATTTCCTAACCATGTTTTTAAATTGGAAAAGGCCTTATATGGTCTTAAACAAGCTCCTAGAGCTTGGTATGATCGTTTGAGTCAATTTTTATTGAAAAATGGTTTTACAATGGGAAAAATTGATTCTACACTCTTTACTAAACATGATGGTAATCATATGTTAATTGTGCAAATTTACGTTGATGATATCATTTTTGGTGCTACTAACGATTCTTTGTGCAAGGAATTTGAGAAATGTATGCATAGTGAGTTCGAAATGAGTATGATGGGAGAATTGACATTCTTCCTTGGACTCCAAATTCGACAATCTAAAGAAGGTATCTTTCTAAATCAAGCTAAATACATCAAGGATCTCCTAAACAAGTATGGATACAAAGATGTCAAGGAGAGTCCTATTCCCCTTAGTCCAACCGTCAACCTCGACAAAGATGAAGATGGTAAAGATGTAGATATTACTCTATATCGAGGTATGATCGGAAGTCTCCTATATTTAACGGCAAGTAGACCGGATATAATGTTTAGTGTTTGTCTATTTGCTCGTTTTCAATCTTGTCCTAAAGAATCTCACTTGCTTGCTTTGAAAAGAATTTTCAAATATTTGAAAGGTACTTCTAAATTAGGTCTTTGGTACCCTAAAGGGTCTAGCATTGATTTAATTGGTTATACCGATTCAGATTTTGCTGGTTCTAAAACCGATAGGAAAAGCACTAGTGGTTCATGTCAATTTTTAGGACAATGCATGGTCTCTTGGTCAAGTAAGAAACAAAATTCAGTAGCTATTTCTACCACGGAAGCTGAATATATTGCTGCCGGATCTTGTGTTTCTCAAATTTTATGGATGAAACAAACCTTAGAAGATTTTGATCTTAAGTTTTGTAAAATTCCTATCTTTTGTGATAATCTAAGTGCTATTCAATTGACCAAGAATCCTATTTGCCACTCACGAACCAAGCATATTGATATAAAACATCATTTTATTCGTGATCATTTGGCTAAAGGGGACATTATGCTTGAATTTGTTGGTACTAACAAACAGCTTGCAGACATTTTCACCAAAGCTCTTGCCAAAGAACGTTTTGTGGAACTAAGACATGAAATTGGTATTTGCAATCCATTTGAGTAAGAATTCGAAATTTCTTGAACTCTTATTTATATGCCTATATTAAATTGATGAATATCTATGTTTTTACATGATTATTATTAGTAAATAATATTTATAATCATATGTGCTATAAATTGCCGTAAATTGTTTTGTTTGTTTGTGCATATACGTGTTTAATGAGAATCATTTTTTCTATGCATGTATGATTTTGTTCATATGATTGATCATTGAGGAAATCAAATTGATGTAATATATTTGATTCTTCGTACGCATGCATTGGGCACAAAAGTCAGCGACATTTCATATCCTCGAGTTGTAATTCTTAGACCTTAAGCTGTCATTTTTGTGTTTAAATAGCCTAAGATTACACCTCTCTAGATATCCAAAACGGAAAGCTTTACCTTCAATTCCTTCGAATCTTCAAAATGCTTTCGTTTGAGATGAGGACGATATTGGCCATTTTGACATTGATGATTTCTTTCATTGCTTTTCCCCTTCTCATGCTCAAAAATTGTCCAAGAAATGTCGACTTGTTCATGTGTCCCAAGTGTCATTGCCCTCCATGTGATTGTCCTTCACCTCAATGCCATCTTTGATCACATCTTTGTATCGTGTATTTTATATTTTAAATGTATTTGTTCTTATACTTTGTAATGGTCTTTTAGGTTGAATAAGAGTTGTAATATTCCATTATGAAGGAATTTTAATTAGGTTTGGTTCTTGAGTATTTTCAATGTTCTAAATGTTCTCTACGTTTCGTGTAACGTGACATGTTTGTTGAATAAAAATTCTGTTTTAATTATGCATTTTTAGATTATCCATCTTTATAATCTTACTATTCATATTTGTATTTTGACTTTTGGATTGGATAATTGTTTGATCTTAATACTTGTTAAAGTATTTTTGGATTTGATCTTTGCTTGCTCCTTTATTACTCCTCATATGATCTTAATTGACTTTTCTTATTTTATTAACCCTTTTTGCTAATGACAAAGGGGGAGAATAAGTTAAGGGGGAGATTGATTGGTAACGAAGCTTATAGAATGGGGAGAAAGGTAAGATTAAGGGGGAGCAAATCTTTAAAATCTTTGCTATGCTCTATGTGCACTAATGGTTTATGTAGGGGGAGCATTTATTTGGCAAAGATAGGAGATGTAAGTTTTCTCCATTTAACTTCAATTTCAATTGCTAGTTTAAAAATGTTTTGGTATTAGTTTGTGGTTGTCATCATCAAAAATGGGGAGATTGTTAGCCCAAGGGCAACTTACTCTTGTTTTGATGATGACAACCACAAACTAATACCAAAACATTTTTAAACTAGCAATTGAAATTGAAGTTAAATGGAGAAAACTTACATCTCCTATCTTTGCCAAATAAATGCTCCCCCTACATAAACCATTAGTGCACATAGAGCATAGCAAAGATTTCAAAGATTTGCTCCCCCTTAATCTTACCTTTCTCCCCATTCTATAAGCTTCGTTACCAATCAATCTCCCCCTTAACTTATTCTCCCCCTTTGTCATTAGCAAAAAGGGTTAATAAAATAAGAAAAGTCAATTAAGATCATATGAGGAGTAATAAAGGAGCAAGCAAAGATCAAATCCAAATGGTTTATGTAGGGGGAGCATTTATTTGGCAAAGATAGGAGATGTAAGTTTTCTCCATTTAACTTCAATTTCAATTGCTAGTTTAAAAATGTTTTGGTATTAGTTTGTGGTTGTCATCATCAAAAAGGGGGAGATTGTTAGCCCAAGGGCAACTTACTCTTGTTTTGATGATTTTAGACACACAAACTAATTAATAATACTAATGCAATTTGAAGTTAAAATGTGTGTAGTTTGCGATGGAATAAATAAGAGGCAACAAATCAAGATATCGCAAGCTAGAAGATCAAGTGTACATTAGGACTTTAAACGTGTAAGTATGATTCTAATTAGCACTTGATTTATGTTCGATAATACCTCAAGGAGAGTGTCAAAAGATTTTTTACACGAAAAATAAATTTTGGAAAAAGAGTTTTTGATTTCACTGTAGCAACGGAGAGTTTCACTGTAGCAACGGATGAACTCACTGTAGCAACGGGAAGTCTACTGTAGCAACGGGAACGAATAGTTTCACCGTAGCAACGGATAGACTTACTGTAGCAACGGATAGGTTCACTGTAGCAACGGATAGTTTTGCACTGTAGCAATGAATAGTTTTTCACTGTAGCAAACAGATAGTTTTTGGCTCCAACGGCTATAAACGGTCACAAATATTTTGACACTATAAATACTCATCTAAGATGAGTTATATGAAAACAAGAAAGCATTTTACAAGTTTCATATACACAAATCACATTTACAAACTCCTTTAATCAAAGTTTTATAACGCAAGCTTCATTTATCGGTTTTCAACCATTCTTGCGTCTTTCAATTCGAGTTTGGATCGCTTTCTTCTTGAGGTAATATTGTTCATTTATTGGTGTTGATTATTAAATCATACATAGTTTATTTGTACACCAATTTGTGTTGCCATTTCACAATTCTCTTGTCAAGTTTATTGATTGTGATAGGTTGTGATTGAGCCCGGAAAAATCACTTGTAAGGTTTATTGGTTGAGCCCGCAAAAACCAAGGTGTAAGGTTTATTGGTTGAGCCCGCAAAAACCAAGGTGTAAGGTTTGAGTTGAACCCGTAAAAACTCAAGTTAAATAACGAAGTGTTCGTTATTCAAAATCCTAAGGGTGAAGCTCTTAGGTAGTGGAGTACAATTCATTGAGGAATTGGAACCACTATAACTTCTTGTGTTTTTACTTTCTATTTCCGCACTCTTAATTCCTTACTCTTTGTGTTAAGATTTTATTTGCCTATTCACCCCCCCTCTAGGCCGTTTATCAAGTTTCACTTAGCATTGTTTTACTTCTTCTTCTCCAACTTTGGACGAGCCATGTAGCTACTTTGGAGAGCTGCTGCATTTAGCTCTCCTCTACTTCTCTTCTTCTTTTTCATCTTCTTTTATATTTTTGTTTATGTTTTCTTTGTGGAACTAATTCCGATTTCCTAGTTAAGACAATTAAAAGTTTTTGATTCATTCGACCATGAGATCAGATTGTGCTTAATATATTCCTATACTTCTATTTACTTATTTATTATTTAAACGTCAATATTTCTTGTGTTTGATTTATGGTCTGATCAATCTATGTCTTGCCTAAGTTATTACCGTCATTCTTGCAGCTTAGCCACTATACGAAGCTGTTTGATAGAGTAGACACCTAATTTAGAGTCACTAGGTCGTCATTCCAATCTGATTAGAGTAAATAAATAATTAGGGTTAAAGGCTTCGAGCGTACTATTTGTCTTGCCCTAGATGCGTATTTCCTCCACTTCATGGGCAGTTTGGCTAAATCCCTATAAGCGTACCTTAACGAACTGTCAAGGCCTCTGCATAAGCGTACCTTAGAGTTGCTTCTCTTAAGACGGAAAGTATGAGACCTAAGCGTACCTGGTCTCTATAGCGCATCTACAGGTTAGGAATTGAATATTATTGAATCTATGATCGGTTGAATTGAAATCATAACTGGATATTCGTCTTTGCTAGGAAAGATTTCTCTTATTTGTTTTCTTCTTTATTCTGCAATTAGTTTAATTAGTTTTAACTCTCAAATCCAAAACCCCCTTTTATTTTTGTTTTGTTTTGTTTTATATCTGGCCTTTGTTTAGTTTACGTCTTGCCCATTCTCTATAGATCGAACTTCTTACTATTGTCTTCAATCTTTTATGTAGCTAGTGATAAGTTGTAATTATTTTTGACGGTTTCGACAACCGATAAATTTTTTCTTTATTATTATCTAGGCTTTATTGTACTTATTTAGATTTTTTTTATTACCAAGCCCGAAGGAGAAGAACTAGATCTCTAGGAATCAAAAGAAAACTCTCTCGTGATTTCTTTCTCTAATTATCTTGCCTAAGATGCGAATGACCAAGTGACTGACCACCCGAAGGAAATAGCATAAGCTGACGACCATAGGAGCATTAAAGATTTAACTGTTGCCTTTGAATAGAAAACACCGTTGTGCATTGAGTACCTACAAGTTGCACATGATTGGGTGATCAAGTCAAGTACCATAAATCACTTGCCCAAGTTCCATGGTCTCACCAGTGAAAACCTATATGACTTGGACAAAAAGTTGTTATTGGTGGCCTATTAACTCTGTCATTTCTACCTTGCTCAACATCATTTTCCTGAGGTGTTGCTCTACAATCCTCCACATCCACTCCCTCTGTCTCCTCATCAAACAGATCCTCTTCTTCCTCATCTTCAGAATCAATAAAGTCACTAAGCTGTTCAAAACCACTACTACAACCATCCTGTATATCCCCACTATAAGTTTTGTCATCAGAACTATGATAACTATGTTCATCATCTCCATCACCTTCATCACCATCCACTGGTGCTTTCCCTTTTTTTGCCCTCCTTGAGTCTGTCTCAATTAATGCCCTTATACTTTGGCTCTCCTCTCCAAACCCATTAAAACTATAGTTACTGTACTCAGGCCCATCTTGCTCTGAATTAGGTCTAGCTCTAGGCCAATGGCTTGTATGGTTAGGCCCATTCTTAGGGTCTATCGCTTGCAATCCCTCTACTTCAATCCTCTCATCACAGTCTACAGCAGTTGCACCAACCCTGTCATTATCTGAACTATCATCATCACAACTTTCCACCACAACTTTATCTCTATTAACAGATTCATTAATTATTCTCTCCATCTCCAAAGGTTAGCAATAAAGGAATACCCCCTACTTCATCTTCAACATTAACCCCTGAAGTACCAGAACCTATATCCATAACATTAACTCCTGCAGTATCAGAACATGCATCATCTGCATTATCACCCCTTACTACATTTGCCATTTCTTCATCTCTACTATCTAGATTCTCAACAAATATAGGAGTGTTGATGTCATGCTCCGCATACACTTCAAGTGTGTCCTTACCATTTCTTAACATCTTAGCAATGATCCTTTACATATGCTTCTCCTTCCTCAAATCCTTAATGCCCTCCACCATTTCTTCCTATGGATATTTACAATCATAATGTAGAGCATTAAGGTTTCCTTTCCTTACCATTGTATCAGTTATGTTTGCTAAAGTCAGTTCATCATGTTCTATCCAAAAGCTATTAACCACTACATCTATACACATCAACTTTGGAACTAGGATCCATCTTCCACCCATGAAGATTTTAACATTAAAAAGTATCTTGTTATGGGATTGCAATACAATTTTAGTGATTGTGAAAGAATATTTATGCATTTATTCCAATTTATTGCAAACTATAAAATATATTAAGCAGGACCACAACTGAAAATGGTGAAAATAATAGTAGCATGAACAAAAACTTTTCAGTTTGTTAAACACAGCACAACCACCAAAATACCTAAACCGCATAACAAGACAGAGAGTGACTGGTGTTGAATCCGTCAAAAATAAATATAAGTTACAACTTGTCACTAAGAATAATTGAATTGTAAATAGTGGTAAGAGGTTCGATCCACAGGGAGCTATGGTATGATTTTTGTGAGAACTTGTAATGATTGAAATAACACTTAGGTGAAATTGGGTGTTTTGTATTAAAACTAAAACAGAAGAGTAAATAAAGCAATTAACTGTCTTGGCTAAGAATGATGTTCTTGGTCAAGACGACTGATTTAGAAATAGAAAATCAAAAGGGAGAGAGATTCCCAGTAGAGGCTGGCAACTATGAGACATGAGATACAATCATCGACACAAGGGTATTCATCTTCAATATACAGAGTTGCTATAGAATCAAGGTACGCTTATGACCCCTGTTTCCCTCCTGTATCAACACTACCTTAGGTACGTTTAGAGATGATACCTAACCAACCAGCACCTTACTGGTTAAAGGGTTTACTGAATTGGCTGATGAACGATTAAGGGAAGATAATTCCATACTAGTATCCTCGCGCGTCAATCGGGACTGGATCTGATTAACCTTTCTCCCTACCGTTTCGTGGATGTCCACTAGCGCGTAGGTGTCTACTTCGATCCTCTTAGTCAATAATCCATGGCTAAGAGAAATGACTGCTGTATTATCTATTCAACACTAAATTGGCCAGATCTAATATCAAACAGAAACACATTAGGAATAATTGTGAAATTGATTAAATGCAGATTCAAAGATTAGTAAGATTAGTTAGGTCTCATGCATACTCATACTCATACTTAAGTGACTCTACTAAGAAGGATGTATTTAGCTACTCATGCTCATAATTGAAAAGTAAAATTAAACAATGTATTGAAAAATAATAATAATCCTTCATTGAGCAAAGTGTAGGTGAAAAAAAGGTGGTAGAAAATTAAAGAGAGGATTCCCAACTAGTGACGGCGAACCACTTTCTCAAAACTCTAAGGAGAGTATAAAAATACTTCCTACAAAATAGCTAAGGGCGGAATTAAAGGAAATAGGGTACTATTCAAAATTGCAAGAAAATAAGTAGTAAAAACCATCACAGTTAGAGCTCAATCAAACCCCCCCGCACTTAATCTAATGCTTGCCCCCAATCATTCTCACTCTATAACAGAACGAAACTAAACAAAACACAAAGAAAGATAAAAATCAGAAAACACCTACAGTTAACCATCCATCTCATCACATAGAATGCTCAAACACTTTAATCCACAAGTCCAAAACCGTATTACTAAGGCCTAACCAATACCCCAAACATCCTGCATGTACATAGTCATAACTCAGGTGCTCCATGACAAAATCATGCATACTGAAACATAATAAACTATTTTGTCTTCCTTTCTCTTTCTATTCCACATAAACTGCTCCCATTTTTACAAGTACTTTTGAGCCTTGGTTTTTACAGCATTTCACATGAATCTTTGATTCATTGAGTAGTTTCCTGGATGCTTCTACTTGGTGAGGCAAGAACACAGGACAATCTATTTTTCTATTATATGTTTGTTGCAAAATTTTATTCTTTTACTAAGATAGTTCTCTGGATACTTCTGCTTGGTGAGGCAAGAATACCAGAGTATTTTATTCTTTCCAAGGACTCATCTAAAAATTGCATGGCAGTTCTATGTGTCAAGGATTTACAAGATGAGACAAAACAGTTATGAACATTTCATTTGCAGATTCTGGTGTTAAGTACCAGAATCATGAATCTATGCACATAAGGGATGCTTAAAGAGTGCCAGGAGTCGTACTCTTACAGGTATTGGAAATGTTAACCCAATTTATTTCCCTAACAATATGGTATGGAGTCATGAAATAAAGCATTCTTACTTCCTATGTGAATGGGTGAGATGTTAAGGACAAGATGGATTCTGATTCTTAAAGAACAATACAAAAAAAAAACAATCTATCTAAAAACACAAAGATTGAAACAGAAAAATCATGTAGAAAAAATTAAAATAGACCTAAAAATTAACAAAAATTAAGCCTAACTCATGCAAAAGTAATTAAAACACTCAAAATAATAAATTCACGCATGGCAAAATAAAACCTCTCCCCCACACTTATTGGAAACATTGTCCTCAATATGAGAAAAAGGTAAAAACACGTATAGAAAATTAAAAACAAAATCACACAATTATATATACACAAAGGAAAAGGAAAGAATTGACCTGGGGGCAGTCATTCAGACTCTGAGTCTGAATCAGTGGGGATTTAGGGGGTACGTCCAGAGGGCATGAGAAGGAATGATGCGTGAGATTCATCAATCTTCTTATGCAGGAGGAGCAAGGAGTCTAGAATGTTCTGGTTCAGGGTGTAGGATTTCTCTTGGAAGTCCCGCAGGGATAAGAGGAGGGAATTGGTTCTCTTTTGTTCAGCTTGAAGAGCAGACAACTCCTATGAAGGTGCTGGGGCAAAAGATGAACCGCGTGGCTGCACTTGGCCTTGCAGCTGGGCAAGAGAAACATCCTGATCATCTTGATATTCAGGGGGGGCTGCTCTCTGACTAGCAGTTGCTTTTGCTGCCAGTCTCTTTTCTTCTCCCAGTCTTGAGTTGATCCTTAGGGGTGCTAGCTGGAATGGTCCTGCAAAGTTCCCAAAGACCCTCTACTCCCTTAGAGTAGTACCTGCATTGTAACAAACAATACCTTACTCCCAATGGAAAATTCCCATTCGGTCAAGTGCTCTAAGATCAAGAAATTTACGAGCAGAGCATTCATTGAGGGAAACAGCAGGATCCAAACTCTTTGATTTGTGTGCAAGTGTAGTCAACAGGGACCTTAGGGCCATATAGGTCGTTGAGTGATGAGCCTCTTTGGCTATCTAGAAACCCAAACTCACCCTACACCCATTCTGCAGGCACCAAAGGATGAAAAACTCATCCCTAGACAGGACACCAGGTTTCTTTGTTTTACCAAAGAAAGAAATAAAGAGGATTATATGGAGGATTCTAAGGGTAGGGTCACATAGCTTGGAGGCTTTGGACTCCTCAGTGAACACAGCCTTAGGGTCTTTGGTTAGAATCCTATAGACTCTGGTGGCATCCCATTCCAGGGGAATCTCATAGAAGGTAGAAGGGTACCAGCTGGGCTGATCTTTATAGTTATGCACAAAATCTAGCATGACATCAAATTGATGCAGACTCAAGTGGTGCCACTTACCACACAACCTAAAATTAACTACGCCCCCCAATAGACATTGGGGCATTCACTTGGAATTGCTCCTAGTTTATAACCAGGAAACCAGAAGGTGGAGTAGAACTCTAAGACAAGCTCATAAAATACAGGCTTAGTGGGGAAGAAAATAAGTCCCTAGCTTATGGCATTGACCATCTGCTTAAGCCTAGCATGCAATCCTAAGCTATACATCAGGTCATCATCCAACATAAAACAAGGAATGATTGTACTTTTCTCCAGGTGATTGAGAAGGGGAATCTTTTATGCCTCTGAGCTAAAGTTCAACCATCCCCCATATTGAGAGGGAGAAAGGAGAAGTGGTAAGTTACCTGAGCTAGAATTGATTGGGGGCTCCAGCTGGCCTTGGGACTCAAGTTCTGGTTTGGGGTCCACCATAGGTGCTTTCCCCTTCCTCTGTCTTTCGACAGAAGAGGAAGAAGGTCCGACGATGGCGGTTATTGTTGTTGTTGTGATGGTGGGAGCAATTAGAGTGACAGGTGTTTGACCCATAGGATGGGCCAAGATAGGAGTCGTCTTGGCCAAGAAGGGTTGAGGCATATCCTTTCTACTCTTTCTTCGGCTGCCCCCGACGTCGAGGTCTCGAAATGGCATTTACAGAGTCTTTGAAATAGAGAAAGAGCGGTCTCTGCAGCACCCGTGTCCATTGGTATCCATGATTCTATGGGCCTAGCGCGATACACTGGTCCTGATCCTACCGCTGCTGGAACGTAGCGACTGGGTCGGTCTGCGTCCCAGCTATCTTTCGGCATCTTTGTTTTGATGACCGGCGGTGGAGCTTGCGGCTCTTGGTCAAAAGGAGTGCCAAAGGTGTTGAAAGCCACGATGTTGAGCTCTTTGTAGGCCTCCACTTGGTTGCGGAGAGATCGTCCCGACTGGCGTCTGACGAGAGCTACAGGGTAGGCGTTCAAAAGCAGGACTGGAAGACCAGGGGGGCTGCTCGGACTATTAGTCGGATGGGTGGAAGAGGATAGATTGGGTCGTGCCATAGTGTATCAGAGGAGTGCTGGAAATAGTGGGAGATGAAAGGTTACTGAAAAGTTTTGAGGGTTTGAGAGTTGTGGGAGTAGTGCTGATAGAGCATTTTATGTCCATAATTCTTCCCTCTTTTATGTGCCTTTTGAGATCATGATGCTACTTATGTTGCTGTGTTTATTCACTTTTTGCAGATTTGGGCAAATCAAGAGGAAAATACAAAAAGGAATATTTTTTATCACTTTCTGGATGCATTGGAGCAGCTAGACCGAGCAGCTGGACGTTCGCGGAAAGCAGCAGTGTCCTAGCGAGAAAAGGAAACTAGCGCAATAAAGAAAAAATATCGGATCTGCTCAATTAATGCGCCAGAAGTCCCAATCGCAGTAGAAGTCCTTTGGGGAGTTGAATTCAAATTAGATTAGGAGTTTAATTTGTAAGAAGCATATAAATACTTTAGTAATTATGTTTTGAGGGTTTCTTCTATTATTCTCTCCCGCTGACTCTTAGCGCCACCACTGCCTTCGGCAATCTTTTCTTTTTAATAAACCGGAGCAGTTGCTCCGGCCGGTAATCCATAAGAATTCTTCTTCATCTTTTCTTCTAATTTACTTATGCAATTTATTTACCTGATTGTTTTTATTTTTAATATGTGTGGCTAAAACCTCTTGTTCTTGGTGAGAGTTGGTTGAAGGTTGCAAGGGAAGCCGTGAGGTCAGATTGTACTTCATAAATCCTGTGTTGGTATCCTCTTGTTCAATAATTAATTGTCAAATTACCTAGGGTAATTAGTAGCTTGATCACCTATTAATTGAATTAGATTAATTATAATCGTCCCTGTTGTTATACCTAACGCGAAGGTGCAGGGTAGAGCAGATAACCATACTGGTCCTGACTGGAAACCTGGTATCCCCTAGTTGGATTGGACAAGTCGTTAGGGCAGAGCCTCAAGCATACCGAGTGTCTCGCCCTAGACGCATCTTACCTCCATGGGCATCTGAGTGTTGCCTCCATAAGCGTACCTTGGAGGACGGCGGACTGTCAAGGTTAACCCATAAGCGTACCTTGGGATAACTTCTATTACGAAGGTAAGCAGGGGACCTAAGCGTACCTGGTCCCTATAGTGCGTCTATCAGCTCGGGGCAGACGATGTTTGCGCCAATGACCGGCTGACCACAATTGCAACCGGATTCGTACTCTTACTGAGAACTCTTGTCTCGTCTGATTTCTTAGTACTTCTATCACTCTTTGTTATTAGTTGTTATTTATTTTCGTAGTCAATAATTAGATTAATCAAACAACCATTCAAAACCCCCCTTCGGTTACTTGTTGCTTGGATTACTTAGTTTGCCAAATTGATTTGAGTATTGGTCCCTTAATCCCTGTGTTCGATCCTGTTACCATTATACACAATTTATTGTGCACATTGATTGCAGGTTTTATTATTATTTTTGTATGTGCTTCGACAACACATCAAATTTTAGCGCCGTTGCCGGGGATTAACGCAACTGACGCTCTTTTCTTTTTGTATGACCAGGTCTTCCAACGCAAATTTACTACCTTTCGATCCAGAGATCCGGAGAACAGAACGATTAGCCCGCAAACTTGCTAAGCAAAATCAATCTGCAGCTCCTACATCTCATCCATCTGACCCTCCCCCTGAAACTTTGAAACCTCCTGCTCACTTCGATCTGCTCGACCGAGACGTTGAAAATAACCCAAACCCCGAACATCCTGCTATGGCTGACAACGGTGATGCCGGGGATGGCGAAGCTGTCGTCAATCCCTGTATCTCGGAACTGAATGCTACTGCCGAAACCACTGCTGGGTGCATCGCATGGCCTACTGTTGCCCATGATTGGATTATCAAATCCTCTGTCCTCCACTACTTGCCCAAGTTCCATGGCATCCCCAGAGAGAGTGCCCTCCGACATCTTCAGCAGCTCCATACTATTTGTGAAGCTCTAAAACCCCCAGCGGTAGACATCAATCAAGCTAAGCTTAGAGCCTTCATGTGGTCGCTTGAAGATGACACCCGCAACTGGTTCTACGATCTGCCCGCCCTGTCAATTATTTGCTGGGCCGATATGTTCAAGGCATTCACTGAAAAATATTATCCTACTTCCATGGCCAATATAACCAAGAAACAACTAGTCTCTATCACCCAAAAAGAGAATGAGAACATCGGACAGTACTACGAGCGGTTCAAAAAAATGCAAACACTCTGTCCCTCACACAACATTCCTGACCACGCTCTCCTTGGGTACTTCCATGAAGGATTGCGGGGGCGAAGCAAAGAATTGATTGATGCTGGCAGTAATGGTGATATGCTCGCCCTAACCACAGAAAACGCAAAAATTCTTCTAGAGCGCATGGCTAAGAATGCTGTGCCATTGGACCAATTAAACCCATCCCCTCCCATGCATGACGCTCGATCCGCTGCTATAGAGAACCAACTCTCCACCCTGACTGGAATGATTCAAAACTTCACCAGCGGCCAGCCCGTGCAGATCAAAGCCTGTGGCATCTGCAACTTTACTGACCACCCTACGGACGCCTGTCCGCATATTCCAGATGAAGTAGATGTGAACGCCATAGGGAACTATAATGGAGCCCCTAGGAAGCAGGATTCATATACTCAGAACTACCTCAATGGTTGGCGCCATCCGAACCTAAGCTACGGTAACAATAACCAGCAACAACCTATGCAAAACCAGATGCAGCCACAAAATCCATTCCAGAACCAACAACATCCACCCTTCAACCTCCAGAATTTCAAACCACGACCCACCTATCACAACAATCAACAACATCAATATCAAGCTCCGCAGTACCAAGCTCCGTAAGGACCCCCTCCGCCAAACAATGAGGAACCTAGTTTGTGACAGCTAGTTGTCGAATTGAACAAAAAATACGAAACCATGACAAAAAAATTTAAAACCCTATCCGCAGAGATGAGGGAGCTGAAAAATGGTGGAAGACTGCCACCACAGCCTGAAGCAAACCCTAAGCACGGAGCCTGTGCCATTAATCTCCTAAGTGGCACACAGTTACCTGACCGCCAGCCGCTTGCCCAAGAAGTTGAGCACCCTGATCCCACGCCCGTGGTTGAAGAAGTTGAGGTTAGAGCAGAGAAGGAAAAGAAGGTCTACACTTCCAGAAAACCAGGAACACCCATTAATAATGAGGGTTCTGAATTCTCTGATGAATTCATCATCAAAGTCCTTGAGCCTCCCTTCCCACACAGGTTAGTCAAAAAGAAAAAGAAGAAAAAGAATTTTTTGACTTATTCAGTAAGGTTAAAATTAACATTCCACTTATGCAGGCTATTAAGAGCGTTCCACGTTATGCTAAGTTTCTGAAATCCTTATGCACTAACAGAAGTAAATTGGCTAACGTGAACAAAATTAGTGTGGGTGTTAATGTTTCTGCTGTTATTCAAAGAAAAATCCCTCCAAAGTGTGCAGATCCAGGAATTTTTATGATTCCCTGCAAGCTTGGAGGTACTGACATTGGCAAAGCTATGTGTGACTTAGGTGCACGTATCAACGTCTTGCCCTTGACGATATACGCTCAGCTAGAACTCGGACCACTGAAGCCAACCAGAGTTGTCATCCAGCTGGCAGATCGATCAATTATCTATCCAGAAGGAATCATTGAGGACGTCCTAGTCCAAGTCGGCAGCCTCCTCTTTTCAGCCGACTTTTATGTGATCAGCATGGAGAACGAGCAAGGAACTAAATCCTCTGACGTTCTAATGGGCCGACCTTTCCTCAGGACTGCACGTGCAAAGATAGACGTCTATGATGCATCGATTACCCTCGAGTTCGATGGACGGATTATCCGATTTAGCATGACTGATGCCATGCGTTTCCCTTCCGAATTTTCTAGTCTCAATTTTATTGATATTGTTGACCCAGATGTTGAGGAAATTGCTGACTTATTTTTTATGGATCCTCTGCAGCTTGCCCTAGCCAATAGTGTCAACTTCGCGGAAATGCAAGATCTGGAATCCAAATTTGTCACCCCTCCAGCTCTACGAGGGATCGTTTCTGTTTTGGAAACCACCCCTCATTCTCCATTTAATATGGTGGTAAAGCCTCTGCCCTCTGAATACACTAAACTCCCTCCTTCCATTGTGCAGGCCCCAAACCTGGAACTCAAAGTCATGCCCGAGCACCTAAGTATGCTTACCTCGGTGCCCATGAATCTTTGCCCGTCATCATCTCGAGCAAACTAGATACCGAAGAAGAAACATCTCTAGTTGCCCTACTGAAGGAATTCAAGAGAGCTATTGGATGGATGATTTCGGATATCAAGGGACTATCTCCTGCCCTGTGCGCTCATCAGATACACCTAGACAATGATAGCAAATCAGTTCGCCAGCCACAACGCTGTCTTAACCCACCTATGATGGAGGTCGTTAAGAAAGAAATATTGAAACTCCTCGACGCTGGTGTGATCTACCCTATCTCGGACAGTACTTGGGTCAGCCCAGTTCAAGTTGTCCCGAAGAAGACTGGTATCACAATCACCACGGGACAGAACGACGAATAGATTCCCATACGCATACAGAACGGGTGGCGCGTTTGCATCGATTACCGTCGATTAAACACTGCCACGAGGAAGGATCACTTCCCCTTGCCATTTATTGACCAGATGCTAGAACGCCTGGCTGGGAAAACACATTACTACTGCCTCGATGGATATTCAGGATTTCATCAGATACCGGTTGCCCTAGACGATCAAGACAAAACCACCTTCACCTGTCCCTTCGGTACATTCGCTTACAGAAGGATGCCCTTTGGTCTTTGCAACTCACCTGCTACATTCCAGCGTTGTATGGTCAGTATCTTCTCCGAGCTCGTTGAAAAAGGAATCGAGGTATTTATGGATGATTTCACAGTTTACGGTAATTTTTTTCCCGAATGTTTACTCACCTTGCGAAAAGTTTTACAAAGATGTGTTGAAACTAACCTCATTCTCAATTATGAGAAGTGTCACTTTATGGTAGACCAGGGACTGATTTTGGGACACATCGTTTCTCGCAAGGGAATCGAAGTGGATAAAGCGAAAATCGAGGTGATAGAGTCTTTACCACACCCCACTTGTGTATATGAGGTACGTTCGTTTCTGGGCCATGCAGGTTTCTACAGGAGATTTATCAAAGAATTTTCCAAGATCACCCAGCCGATGTGCCAACTGCTTGGCCGAGACGTTGAATTCATCTTCGACGATAGCTGTAAAGCCGCGTTTGACCTCCTCAAGCAGAAACTGATCTCAGCCCCCATTATCCGCGCACCAGACTGGACGCTCCCGTTCGAAATCATGTGCGACGCAAGTAATAATGCCTTGGGAGCTGTGTTGGGACAGAAGAAAGACCGAGAGGTTTATGTCATCTACTATGCCTCGAAACTCATGGATATTGCGCAACGAAACTATACCACTACAGAAAAGGAACTCCTCGTCGTGGTCTTTGCATTAGATAAATTCCGTCAGTACCTTTTAGGAACACAAGTGACTGTCTTTTCAGACCATGCCGCGCTCCGCTGCCTATTGACCAAGCTGGATGCAAAACCTCGCCTTATCCGGTGGATACTTCTACTTCAGGAGTTTAACTTAGAAATCAAGGACAAGAGAGGCACTGAGAACTCTGTAGCTGATCATCTGAGTCGCCTGCCTACCCAGGCGGATGATTCACTTATTCCTATTCGTGACACTTTCCCTGATGAACAGCTTTGTCTTGCCCAAGCCATTGACTACCCTTGGTTTATTGATATCGCTAATTTCTGTGCCATAGGTCACCTTCTAGCGGATTCATCCCCTTCGGAGCAGAAGCGTATCAGGAGACAAGCCAGGTCTTACATATGGGACAACCCGTACCTTTGGAAGTTTTGTTCGGATCAAGTTATCCGACGGTGTGTCACCACCGATGAGATCCCTTCCATCCTCAGGTTCTGTCACTCTTCGACAGAAGGAGGCCACTTTGCAGCTAAGAAGACAACCATGAAGGTTCTGGAAGCAGGACTCTACTGGCCTTCACTCTTCAAAGACAGCTACATGTTCTGCGCAGCTTGCCCGCGCTGTCAGAGTACAGGTAACATTGGTGCCCGAAACCAAATGCCACTCACAGGTATTCTCGCTTGTGAAATTTTTGATATTTGGGGAATTGATTTTATGGGTCCCTTCCCCAATTCATATGGAAACGTGTATATCCTCTTAGCGGTTGATTACGTTTCTAAATGGGTTGAGGCCAAGGCGATCAAGACTGATGATTCCAAAGTGGTTGTAGCTTTTCTTCGTTCTCGTATTTTTAGCAGGTTTGGAGCTCCAAGAGCCCTCATTAGTGACCGCAGAACCCATTTCTGCAATCGAGTTATCAGCAGCTTGCTCCAGCAGTATGGAGTCACGCATCGTGTCTCTACAGCCTACCACCCGCAGACAAACGGTCAAGTCGAGGTATCTAATCGAGAGATTAAGGCAATTTTAGAGAAGACGGTCAGCCAATCCCGCAAGGACTGGAGTCTGAAGCTTGACGACGCTCTTTGGGCTTATTGAACAGTGTTCAAGACTCCAATCGAAATGACCCCCTACCGGCTTGTCTTTGGCAAACCTTGCCACTTACCCGTGGAAATCGAGCATAAAGCCTTTTGGGATATTCGAAGAGCCAACTTCAACCTCGACGAGGCTGGACAACATCGCAAACTACAAATTCAAGAGTTAGAAGAGATTCGTGATGATGCCTACGAGAATGCTCTCATCTACAAGGGCAAGACGAAGGCTTACCATGACAAAGTCCTATCTCATAAGTCTTTCGAGGTCGGACAGAAGGTCCTGCTCTATAACTCCCGTCTGAGATTGTTTTCAGGAAAGTTGAAGTCCAAATGGACGGGCCCTTATATTGTCACGGCCATTCATGATCACGGCGCCGTTGAAATTCAAAGTTTGGACACTGGAGTCAAGTTCAAGGTCAATGGACATCGTCTCAAGACATTCTATGAGGGGTTCAAGCCATTCGTCGCTGAGGAGATGAATGTTGCTGAACCACCTGACCAACTCTGATTCGGGTTATCAGCGTCTAGGCCGAGACGATAACCACGGCGCTCTGTGAGAGGCAGCCCACATTTCTTACTTCCTTCCTATTTTATTTTCTTTCATTCTCATTTTCTTTCTTTTAATTTTATTTTCTTTCCCTTTTTATTTCCACCCCGTGATTTTCTCCATCCCGAATCCCCTCCCATTTTATTCTGATTTATATTTTTTATTTCCTCTTTTTATTTCCTTATTTTCCCCTTTTACCTTTAGGTAATTTCCTTTTTGAATTTTAAACTCCTGATTTGATGGTGACAGGAGCGTGACAGTTGGAGACTTTCAGTTGAGATTTGATGGACCCCAATCACCAGCCGCCACATCCGCACGTGAGCAACGGCTAGCAGCTGGCACCCATAAAGGGAGACTCCTTTCTTTCCTTTTCCTCTTCACTTTCCACTTTTCTTTCATCTTCTCCCGTGCTCCCAACCTCTCCTACTCTCACACAAACTCTCCATCTTCTCCCATGGATAGATCTAAGAAATCCGCAGCCCGCACTAGTGCTACCGCAACCCAACAGCCGCAGGACCTATCAGCCCTACTTCGGACGGTCATCTCTCTTCTCCAGAATCTTCCTGATGAGCTAGCCTCGAGGCTGCATCCTCCTGCTAGTCCATGATTCTCTTCCCCAAACTATTCTATCTCTTTGCCTTTGGGTTGATTTTGTACTTTATTTTTGCGGTGAACAATTTCCCTTTCCCCTATTTCTCTTTGAACTGCGTTTGCGTGATTCCTTTCTCCACACCGAGGACGGTGTTTTGTTTTAGTGTGGGGATGGGTTTCATACTTTTATTGTGCATTTTTAGCATATTTTTGCGTGACTGCTTGATTATTATCATATTGCATGACTGTTTGCCCTGCATATGCATGTTTTTGCCCGATTTGAATTCCCCTCAAAAGATTTTCAACTGTTTACACTACCCTTGTTTTTAAACTCACCTTTGATGAAATGCACATAGTAGGCCCACTTCACACAGAATCTTCACCCACTGCACCAACACCACTTGCACACCATACTGCCTGTTAGCTCTTATGACTACGTCTTGCCCTAGCTGCTTGCAATCAATGTATTTTTCTCCCGTGAGTGTTTTGAGCTTTCATGCCATATCTTTATTTATGAGTGGATGCATGATTTGTGTGCTGGCCGAATTTGCATGAGACCCCTTGGGTATAGACATGATTAGACATGGGAATGTGATGGTATGATTAGGGACTTTGAACTTTCTTTGTTATCTTTTTTTCTTACTTTTTATCTCCTTACCCATACTGCTCACCCCTTTCTTTCACTACCCTTCTAACTGCTTGAGCCATTCCTTTCTTTTCTTAGCAGGTGAGAGATGCCTTCGGCAGTGGTAAGGTGGGACAGAGAAAATCAACATCTTCTACGTGGGCGTATTGAGTTGCTTGCCCGAGACACTGAGAGCAGATTAAGAAACCAGAAATAGAAAAGTTGCAGAGAGCTGAGCTGTAAACCTTCAACTGCTACGGCGAGATGCTGAAAGCAGTTATATGGCAACTACCACAGAGCGCATCAGAGAGATAAAAGCTCTAGTGTGGGGATTTCTGACGACTCGACCTAGATGATCAAAGACTAATAGAGCATTCCAGTAAGCAATATGGAAAACAGCTGCTAGGCCAAGCCGTTCACAGCATGCACGTACTAAAGATCAGACGCCCAAGGAAAATTTTGCTGCTCCCACTCAACAACTTAGAATGTCATGTACGCTCCCTTTTGCTCAAAAAAAAAAAAGAAAAAAAAAGAAAAAAAATCAAAAAAAGAAAAAAAAGAAAAATAAAAAAATTGAATAAAATGTTTGAGCAAAAGAGGAGTACAAATCAGAACTGGAGCGGAGCACTTCAAAGACCAGAAGACCGACGACATTTTCCACGGAAGATTATACCCCCACTCCCCATCGGCGTTCTCTGTCTTGCCCTTGCCGCTGCCACCAGAAGGTCTTTCTCACCAACTTGCCTTTTTCCGGCTAAGAAACTTCTATCCTTCCTTCTCTCTGCTTTGAACCTCCTTCTTCTCCAACATCTTATTTTGCTTTACCCTTGCAAGGTCTCTATGATCATATGATTGCCCATGCGTGTGTTCTTTGTACTCGGGTCGCTATCGCAAGTTTAGTTTTGTGCATGATCATTAGCATTGATGAGTGATAAACACCTAACTCTGTTTTTGAGCATGAGTGACAAACACCGTATCTTGTGAGGATTGCTTGCAGCAGGCTGGTGTAGGAAAGCTACTCTTCTGGTTTCGTTATTCCTTAAGAGTAGTGCATAGTTCATCTAGGAAGGAGGGTGGCGTACTGCTTGGTCGAGGCGTAAGTGGTGGCGTAAGTAACTGTGTGTTGTGGGTTGAGGCTATGTGTTCCTGATGAGGTGATGCTTTCTGATCTTAATGCTCGAGGGCGAGCATCAGGGTAGTGTGGGGATATTTGATAGAGCATTTTATGTCCATAATTCTTCCCTCTTTTATGTGCCTTTTTAGATCATGATGCTACTTATGTTGCTGTGTTTATTCACTTTTTGCAGATTTGGGCAAATCAAGAGGAAAATACGAAAAGGAACATTTTCTATCACTTTCTGGATGCATTGGAGCAGCTAGACCGAGCAGCTGGACGTTCGCGGAAAGCAACAGTGTCCTAGCGAGAAAAGGAAACTAGCGCAATAAAGGAAAAATATCGGATCTGCTCAATTAATGCGCTAGAAGTCCCAATCGCAGTAGAAGTCCTTTGGGGAGTTGAATTCAAATTAGATTAGGAGTTTAATCTGTAAGAAGCATATAAATACTTTAGTAATTAGGTTTTGAGGGTTTCTTCTATTATTCTCTCCCGCTGACTCTTAGCGCCACCACTGCCTTCGGCAATCTTTTCTTTTTAATAAACCGGAGCAGTTGCTCCGGCCGGTAATCCATAAGAATTCTTCTTCATCTTTTCTTCTAATTTACTTATGCAATTTATTTACTTGATTGTTTTTATTTTTAATATGTGTGGCTAAAACCTCTTGTTCTTGGTGAGAGTCGGTTGAAGGTTGCAAGGGAAGCCGTGAGGTCAGATTGTACTTCATAAATCCTGTGTTGGTATCCTCTTGTTCAATAATTAATTGTCAAATTACCTAGGGTAATTAGTAGCTTGATCACCTATTAATTGAACTAGATTAATTATAATCGTCCCTGTTGTTATACCTAACGCGAAGCTGCAGGGTAGAGCAGATAACCATACTGGTCCTGACTGGAAACCTGGTATCCCCCAGTTGGATTGGACAAGTCGTTAGGGCAGAGCCTCAAGCGTACCGAGTGTCTCGCCCTAGACGCATCTTCCCTCCTCTTCATGGGCATCTGAGTGTTGCCTCCATAAGCGTACCTTGGAGGACGGCGGACTGTCAAGGTTAACCCATAAGCGTACCTTGGGATAACTTCTATTATGAAGGTAAGCAGGGGACCTAAGCGTACCTGGTCCCTATAGTGCGTCTATCAGCTCGGGGCAGACGATGTTTGCGCCAATGACCGGTTGAACACAATTGCAACCGGATTCGTACTCTTACTAAGAACTCTTGTCTCTTCTGATTTCTTAGTACTTCTATCACTCTTTGTTATTAGTTGTTATTTATTTTCGTAGTCAATAATTAGATTAATCAAACAACCATTCAAAACCCCCCTTCGGTTACTTGTTGCTTGGATTACTTAGTTTGCCAAATTGATTTGAGTATTGGTCCCTTAATCCCTGTGTTCGATCCTGTTACCATTATACACAATTTATTGTGCACATTGACTGCAGGTTTTATTATTATTTTTGTATGTGCTTCGACAACACATCAAGTGCTCTGTTTCCCTTTTCCTTTTATACTTTCTGCAGGCCAAGCGATAGAAACCGACTCTCTTGGCCAAGAGCGTTTCTTCTTCTTAACCAAGATGGATGTCTTTGGCCTCTCCTTGCTTCATGACAAGAAAACACAAGAGAAATTCAAACTAAATTAGAGTTGTAATTTAAACAAAACTAGAAGAAAATAAAAAACATGGGTTGCCTCCTAAAAAACGCCCTTAGTTATTGTCCTAAGCTAGACACAGAAGTTCCTTGACTTTGTTACTCCTTATTTGGTGGAGTTTCTTCCACCATTTCTTCTTCCACAATGTGGGATTGCAATTCTTCCAAGTAGGGCTTCAATCTCTGCCAGTTAGCTTTAAACTCAACCCCTGTCTTCGGGTTCTTAATGTTCACTACACCATGAGGAAAAATACCAGTTATTACAAAAGGTCCATTCCATTTAGTTTTTAACTTTCTAGAAAAATATTCTAAATCTAGAATCATAAAGTAAAACTCTGTCCAATAAAGAATTTATTCTTGGTAATCTTTTTGTCGTGGTAGGCCTTTATTTTTGCCTTGAAGATCTCCGAGTTCTCATAGGCCTGAATTCTCAATTCTTCTAGCTCTTGGATATCCAACTTCCTCTTCTCTCTAACAGCTTCCATGTTTGTGTTGATGCGATTGATGACCCAATACGCCTTATGTTCAAGCTCAATAGGCAGATGGCACACCTTGCCATACACCATTCTGAACGAAGTCATCCCAATGGGTGTTTGTAAGTGGTTATGTACGTCTAAAGTGCCTCATCCAACCTCTATCTCCAGTCTTTCCTCGAGGGGTTGGCTGTCTTGGCCAAGATGGATTTGATTTGTTTGATTGAGACTTTTGCTAGGTCGTTTATTTGTGGGTGGTAAGTAGTGGATACTCGATGCGTGATTACATACCTCTTGAATAGAGCCCCAACTATCCTGTAACAAAAGTGGGTTCCTCGATCGCTAATGATCCCACGAGGAACTCCAAACCTGCTCAAGATGTTAGATTTAAGGAAGGATATAACAATTTTAGCATCATCTGTTCGAGTGGACTTAGCCTCTACCTATTTAGAGACGTAGGCAACAACTAATAGAATGTAAGAATTACCTCCATAATTGAGAAAAAGGACCCATAAAATCAATGCCTAGAGATCAAATATTTCACATGACATTATAGGGTTCATAGGCATTTGATTTCTATGATTTCTAGCACTAATATTACCTATTTTCTGGCATTCTTCACATTCTTGGCAGAATCTTTTGCTATCTTTAAATAAAGTGGGCCAATAGAAACCTGCTTCCAAAACCTTATTGGCAGTTTTCTTCCCACTAAAATGTTCGCCACTAGGAGAAGTGTGACAGTGATATAAGATAGAGGGTACTTCGTTTAACTGCACACATCTTCTTAGCAATTTATCCGGTCCTATTCTCCACATGTAAAGCTCATCCCATATATAATTCCTTGAGTCTCTTTTGATTTTGGCTTTAATAAGATCTAAACTTATCTAGGCAAATATGATAGCAAATAGCTCCTTCTCTGTCGTTGTGTAGTTTTTCTGAGCTTCATCCAACATCTTGGACGCATAATAGATGACATGCGATTCCTTTCCTTTCCTTTGACCAAGTACTGCTCAAACTACTAAGTTGCTAGCATCGCACGTGATTTCAAAGCGTAAACTCCAGTTTGGTGGCTGAATCACAGGCTATAGTGAGCTTCTCTTTCAGCTTGTCACAGGCTTCTTTACAAGTGTCATTAAAATCAAACACTAGGTCCTTCTGAAGTAGTTTGCACATGGGTTCTGCCACCTTGGAGAAATCCTTGATATAGCGCCTGTAAAACCCTGCGTGGCGAAGGAAAGAACGAATCTCTCTAATAGAAAAGAGGTAAGGCAGATCTTTGATAACATCTATCTTTGCTTGGTCTACCTTAATTCCATCCTTGGAAATCACATGGCCTAGAACAATGTCATGGTCAACCATGAAGTGACTCTTTTCAAAGTTTAAAACTAAAATAGTTTCAATGAATCGCTTTAAAATCACTTCCAGGTTTTTTAGACAGTGATTAAAAGAATCTCTATGTACAGTGAAATCATCCATAAAAACTTCTATACTTTTTTCTACAAAATCAGAAAAAATGCTAACCATGCATCTCTGAAAAGTAGCAGGAGCATTACATAAACCAAAGGGCATTCTTTTGTATGCAAATGTTCCGAAAGGACAAGTAAAAGTTATTTTCTCTTGGTCCTCAAGTGCCACATGAATTTGGTGAAATCCTGAGTAACCATCGAGAAATTAATAATGAGATTTACCTATTATCCTTTCAAGCATTTGATCAATGAAGGGCAATGGAAAATGATCTTTCCTAGCCACATTATTGAGGCGTCTGTAATCAATGCAGACCCTCTATCCATTTTGAACTCGCGTTGGCACTTGCTTGCTGTCCTCATTTTCTATCATAGTAATCTCGGTCTTCTTTAGAACTACCTGCACAGGGGAAACCCAATCGCTATCAGATATTGGATAGATTACTTCTGTATCCAGCAACTTGAGGACTTCTTTCTTGACTACTTCCATCATAGGAGGATTGAGCCTTCTTTGTGGTTGTCTAATTATTTTCTTATCCTCCTCTATGTGGTTTTTATGGGTGCAGAAGGTTGGTGATATCCCTTTGATATCTGCTATAGTCCATCCAATTGCTTCCTTGTACTGTTTGAGCAAATCTACTAACCATTTTTCTTCTTCCTTAGTCAACTTACTGGAAATTATAACTGGCAGTGTGGATTTTTGACCAAGAAAGACGTGCTTGAGATGATCTGGCAGCTTCTTGAGCTCGATATCTAGTCCTTGTACAATAGAAGGTAAGAGTTTATTATAGACTTGTGGAAGCTCATAGTTGATTTCTTCCTTAAACAAAGGTCCT
Organism: Viola odorata; assembly: GCA_963691705.1. Classification (NCBI taxonomy): domain Eukaryota; kingdom Viridiplantae; phylum Streptophyta; class Magnoliopsida; order Malpighiales; family Violaceae; genus Viola; species Viola odorata. The sequence goes on from OY829543.1 coordinate 14,549,689, forward strand.
AAAACGTTAAGCTTTTCCACAGTTTCTAATAAGTCATTGCCAATGGTTAGCTCTTTCTTCATCTGCTCCAGTTTTTCTCCTTCCATTCCCCTGGTAAGAACATAGCTAAGAGGGTCAGTCTCATTAAGTTCATATACCACATCAGTTGGGGGTTCATATACATCCACAAAATTCAAGTTGTGCATCTCGCTTGGGTGCTTCATAGAGTCATACATGTTAAACTTAATAGTTTATCCACAATACATCAAAGCTCTTGCAGTTCTCAAGAAAGGTCTGCTCAAAAGGACATTAGTGGATGATCGCGCGTCGAACGCGTCAAATATAATAGTGAAATAGGTATGGAATAGGGGATAGAAATACAACTTATCACTGTCTACAATAGTTTGTAGATGATGGTAAGAGGATCGTCCACAGAGACCTCTAGGATGTGTAATTCTTGGTTTGACTTCCTCGTCACTGGATTTGGTTTTGATTGTTTCTGAAAATAAAGATAAAACAGAAAATAGTAAAAATAGTTCAATGTAGTATTGGCCAAAGTCTTGGCCAAGACAGGGGTCAAGATTGAAATAAGTCCAGAAAAAGGGAATTCCAGGTAAGGGTGATGTGAGAGCTTGCGTTCTTATGCTTCGATCATGGACTCAAGGATATTCATCTCTTCAGTTCATAGCCCTGCTATAGAGTGGAGGTACTCCTGTTCACTCCTGTCTTCCCTCCTCTTCAAATTACCTGGCGGGTAGTCCCTCTCCTAATAATCCTGGCCAAGGGACACCTTGCTGGTTAAAGGGTTTATCCGTTTGACTGCTGTCTTGAATGGCTGTTCGCTTCCTCAATGGTATAGGGGAAGACAGTGCCTAGGTCAAGGTGTTTCCCTGTGGAAACCTTAGGTTGTCAATCTGGTCTTGACCTAGATTACTTATTTCTTCTAGTCTCGCGCGAGACTAGTCACCTACTTTGTCTAGCCGACGGGTGCTCCCTTTCCTTCTAGACCGGCTGCAACTCTTCTCTCCTAGAGTACAAGGATGATCAAACCTTGTCTCTAGTGAGTAAGCGATGGATTAAGCTCAAGAAATAAATAAATACAAGCGAAGAGAATATTAAGTATGATTTGATCTCACGAACGCATAAGAACTCGGCTCATCAACCCTTACCAAGAATGGGTGGTTAGTTACTCATACTCATAGATAAAAGGACAAGAATATATATTGCATGAACTAAATCCGAGAAATAAATCTCGGAGCAGATTATTATTTGATATTAAAGAAGGAGAAACGAGAAGAAAGGTTCCGAACGATAGTGTGCGTTGGGATCCTGGACAGAGGAGAACAATGTTCGGCTTTATAGCCCTAAAACACCTCTGTCCTATTCCAACTCTAAATCCTAGAAAATCTCTAAAAGATAGCTATAATAAATTGTTTGAGTTACAATAGGAATTAAATCGCTATTACAAAAGAGGGAGATCCCATGCGGGATTCTTCAAGAGATATGCGCTTCAGATCCCTCTAAGATTGCGAGACAGCTGCTACTTGCCAGCTGCAAAGCCCAATGTGGGAAGCGGCCCAAACGATCCGCATTACTTTCTTTATCGTGAAGGTGTCTTGGCCGCAGTCTTGGCCAAGACAGGCTGGTGCGCGCTGCTTCAGATGCTCAATATGTCTAGGCCTAGATCTAGGCCAAGACTCGGGAAATCAGTTCCAGCTCTTCACTAATCGAATATCCTCATAATTTGCCTCCAAACCAGATCTGTTAAGATGTGGAAAATACCGGGATAAATCAGTAGATTTACTGTCCCATACAATAAGTAAATGGACAATAAAACATGATGAAATGCAATGTAATCAAATTCCCCACACTTAAACTATGCTTACCCCCAAGCATACAGACTCAAAGACTCCAAAAAAAGAAAGGAATAAAAATAAAAACACAACAAAACAGAACAGACATCACGAACCCCCTGGACTTCCTCAATTTCGGGCTGTTTACCCCTTCACTGAATTTGCCAAGACACTTTACTAGGATATCCAATGCTAGACTAACAAGGAATGATCAATACCCTAAACATCCCCCTTCCACATGGTATCAAGACACCTCACTAGAGAAGATTGATAAGGTATAGGGCAAAGAGTTCACCACGGATTTGAGTCCCACCGATGTATTGTCTATCCAAAAGTGCCTAAAGACTGGTGCCATTTAAATCACTTTGACAGATTTTTTTTCTTCTTTTATTTTCTTTTTATGTCCTAGCATGTTTTTAGACATATCAAGTGTCCTTTGTATTTTGACAGACACTGCACATAGTCAGAGCTTGTCCTTTTCTACGGGAACTTCCACCTTTGCTATGTCTGTCCTATGACACTCCAACACCTTTTACTGTCTCACACTCTTAGGCAGATAGACAACACACCCAAATCATAGCAGTAAACCCTATCACCCTAGAAAAGTTTAAGGTCCTAGCTAAGTGTCCTTACGACCATGTGGATGTTTAATGTTTGGGAATCATTAGAGAATATGCCCCTTAGGCATTGATCATTTACGCTCATTCGCTTCCTTGTTACTAAAGCATTGTGTCTCCTAAGAAAGTGTCTAAGTGCAGTCCACCGAAAGACTAAACAGCTCAAACAAGAAAACAGGGGTACGGATGTGCACTCACAAAACTGACTCAAAACATACAGAAAAAATAAAAATAAAAATCATGCAAAAGACAATGGACTGACGCATGCAAAGAGAGAATTTTAAATCATGCAAAAACTGACTCACACTTTATCACCACATAACAATTATCCAAAAACACAACAAAAAGTATAAAACAAATAAAACACAAACCATTGTACAAATCCTCCCCACACTTAAAAGACACAATGTCCTCATTGTGTGGAGAGACAAACAAAAGACAGAAAAATAAAAGAAAAGAAAGAAACGACCTGGGGGCAAACAGCAGATCATGCTGCTGGAGTTTGGCCATCTAGGCCTGAAGCTTGGCCTAGATCAGGGGCAGGAGGATCTTTCGGCTTTGGGTCCCGTGGAGCAGGAGGAGGCATAGATGGATGCGGTGTCCTAGCTAGCGGTGTCGATGGTTGGGGAGCTTCTTCCTCATCAGAGGACTCACTGTCGGAGCTCATATTGTCGTGAAGAGCTTTGAGGTACTTGAGGTGGACTTGAAGATGCTGGTACACATGAAGGACGTTGGTCCTGGTGAGCTTCATTTGCTCAAGGAGGACATCCTGACGGTCGTTAAGTACTTTGGCCCAACGAGGCACCTCTGCACTGGTGGATGCGGATGAAGGGTCTTGCGATGTGTCTTGGGGCTTGTCTTGGCCTAGACGGTCCAAAATGATCTTCTGCTGCTCAAGAATGAGCAGGTGGCGAGCTTGAAATTCCCTGGCCCACTCTGGAGTTTCATTGGTGCTTCTGGCAGGGGGATCTTGGCCTGCGTCTTAGCCTAGATCAGCTGCAGCATCAGGAATGGGGGTGTCTTGGCCAGCGTCTTGGCCTAGATCCTGGGCAATATTGTTCTCTGCTTCTTCTCCAAGGATTTGCACTGGACGCAACTTGTACTTCCCTGCATTTTTCTTTGAGAAAATGTGCTCCGAAACTGGTGTAAATCTTGTATTACAAGCAACAAACTCTCCGTCCAAATGGAAGTGTCCCATTTGGTCGAAGGATCTAAAATCCATAATTTTGGGGGAACAACATTTATGAATATCAGCAACAGACAAATCAAGACCAGTAGTTTTAATAGCAAGCCAAGTAATCAAGGACCCAAAAAGCAGTTTGGTGGCAGACTCACGAGCATGCAAAAGTTGAACCAAATATAAACCTAAGTTGACCTTTTTCTGGTGCAAAATGCACCACAGCAGAAACAGTTCAGACTTGGCTAAATTTCCAGAAACCTTTGTCTTACCAGAAAGGTTGATAGACAAGGTTTTGTGGAGCATGTGAAGGGCAGGGTTCAAAATAGCATGTGCCTTAGAGTTCCTATCGAACTTAGCATCCGGATCACCAGCGATCTCTCTAAAGGCAGCATTAATATCCCAATCAGTAGGATAGTCAAAAATGGCCTCATCACTATATGCAAATCCTAACAAAGAATTGAAAGCATTAATAGACAAGTGACTCCATTTATCACACAACCGGAAATTAATAACATCTTCCGCATCAAAATCAGGTTTGTCTCTACCCCTAACATACAAGGTTTCCTCGTCAAACCAGAAAGATGTGTGAAACTCTAAGCACAATTCAGTGTAGGCATCACAGTCGACAAACATAAAAGGGACCCAACCAATGGCAAACACAAACTCCCTAATTTTATTTCCTAATCCTATAGCATCAAGAAAGTCAAACTCCAATCTAGCATATGCAGGAATATCACAGGAATGGAAATCACGCAGTTTAGCTTTGAGGTCTGGTGTGTCAAATTTCAACCAGCCTCGGAGTATGTGCAGGGGAGGAAGGGAAGGTACCTTAGCAGTCTTGGCCGGAGTCTTGGCCAAGACTGAATCGTCTTCATCATCCTCAATGGGGTCCTCCTCGATCACCTTTTTCTTCCCTTTGCTCTTGGCGGTGGAAGGACCAGCAGTGGTCTTGCTCTTTTTAGGGTTTGGGGGCGGTGGTGAGGATTCTGGAACCCTCGTCGGCTTCTTTGGCGGGGTTTTCTTGTGGGCCACTTGCTTGATGCGCCCTATTTTCTTTGGCGGAGCAGTGGTGGCGGGTTTCTTTGCCGGAGGTGGCGGTGGTGGTGTGGGTACAGTAGCGGCGGCGGCAGGCTTAGGTTTAGGTGCAGCGGTGGTCGGAGCTAGTTTTGATGCTCCGGCTGCTGCCATTTTCTTCAGAAGCCTGCTCTCTCGTCGGCTCTCTCTCTCTCTCCAGTTGACTCGGGGGCAGAGGGCTTCATCTTCTTTGCGAGAGGGATGTGGTCGGAGTCCTCGTTGCTCATGACCACAGCACGGTCGACTCCCTCGACGCTATCCTCTGATTCCCCAGGAAAATCGTCCTCAGAGGACATGGAATCAGTGTTCTCCAGTGCTTCGAGCAGTCGTCTCGCGGCTGAGATGCCGTCGGTCGGAAAGACGAGCGGCGGAGCTCCATGGAGGTCATCGCTAGCCTCGGGAATATCAGAGGAGGGGGACTGATTTGGTGGGTTCATGTTTGTGAGAGGTAATGGTGGGTGTAGAGTTTAGGTTTTTTGAGATTGTTGTGCGATTTGGGGAAGAAGAAGGAGAAGGAACTGTTGCGTTTTTGAGCTCAGGTGAGAGGGCAATTTTGTTGGTTATGTGGAGTGATCGTGTCAGAGTGGGATGAGGAATATGCAGAGGTGGTGGTTTATTTTCCTACGCTTTCAATTAATTCCCTTTTAATTGCTTTTGAATATTGTCCGTTCAAAAAGCAATTAAAGGCCTTTAAAAGACGGCTCTGACATGTGTCCCACTAACTAAGAAAAAGCGACTCTGCTACAAAACAGTCTAGCCCCAAGGCTTGGCCTAGATCTTGGCCAGCCTGCTTCAATTTCCCCACACTTAATTTCCTGCACAAAATCAAAAATAACCTAGCGAAATCAAATGTGACAAAAATAAAAATAAAAATAAAAATGTCCTAAAAATAAAAGAAACAAGGGTTGCCTCCCTTGTAGCGCCCTTATTTTAAGTCCTAGGCTTGACTCTGAATATTCTTCACTCATTTTCTGGTGGCAAGTCCACCTTTTCAGAAATTTGCTCTTCCTGGAAATTTTCAAAGAACGGTTTCAATCTCTGTCCGTTCACTTTGAGCTCGGCACCTATTTTCTCATTTCTAATGTCTACTGCACCATGTGGGTAAATATTAGTAATAACAAAAGGGCCTTCCCATCTAGTTTTCAATTTTCCGGGAAACAATTTAAAACGTGAATTATAAAGAAGGACCTTCTCCCCTGTGTGGAGAGGTTTTCCCATAATTCTCTTGTCGTGGTAGTCTTTCATTCTGATTTTGACAATCAGCTGATTGTCATAAGCTTGATCTCTCAACTCCTCTAGATCTTGGAGTTGTAATTTCCTTTCTTGCCCAGCTTCGTCATAGCTCAAGTTGCACTTCCGTATAGCCCAATAAGCTTTGTGTTGCAACCCTACTGGCAAGTGGCACGCCTTTCCATAGACCAGCTTATAAGGCGTCATCCCGATTGGTCCTTTGTAAGCCGTTCTACAGGCCCACAATGCGTCATCTAACCGCTGGCTCCAATCGCGTCTGTCTAGGCCTACTGTCTTGGCCAAGACAGATTTTACCTCTCTATTCGATACTTCGGCTTGGCCGTTCGATTGAGGGTGGTAGGCTGTGGATACCCTATGTGTGATGCCATATTTCCTGAAAAGGGAAGATAGAATCTTGTTGCAAAAGTGTGTTCCTCGATCACTAATGATCCCTCGAGGAATTCCAAATCTGTTCAAGATGTTAGATTTAATGAAGGAAATAACAGTTCTAGCATCATCATTCTTAGTGGCTTTCGCCTCTATCCATTTTGATACATAATCCACAGCTAAGAGAATATATCTGTTGCCAAAAGAAGTGGGGAAAGGTCCCATAAAATCTATGCCCCATATATCAAATATTTCACATGAAAGAATAAAATTCATAGGCATTTCATTTCGGGAACTTATATTCCCTACCTTTTGGCACGCGGGACAAGTTTTACAAAATATAAAACTGTCCTGAAAAATTCTAGGCCAATAAAAACCAGCCTCTAAGATTTTTAGGGCTGTCCTTTTTGCCCCAAAATGGCCTCCACATGCTTGAGAATGACAGAATTTAAGGATAGATGAAGTTTCATCTTGAGGTATACACCTCCTTAGTAATTGGTCAGTCCCTAGTTTCCATAAATATGGGTCATCCCAAACATAGTACTTACTGTCATGTTTGACCTTTACTCTTTCATAGGTAGTCATATCACCATAGTGTTTACTCGTTGCAAGGTAATTCACAATTTCAGCATACCATGGTCGCGGGTTTGGCTGAGGTCTAGGCCTAGACTCCGGGCTAGACAGTGAGACTGAAAACAGGTTTTCGTCAGAAAATTCTGCTCTCACTGGTTCCAGGTCTCCTTCTGCTAGGCAGCGGCTAAGGTGGTCCGCCACAAGGTTTTCCTTGCCGCTCTTATCCTTAATTTCCAGATTGTGCTCCTGCAAAAGAAGGATCCATCGGATTAGTCTAGGTTTGGCCTCATGCTTGACCAAGAGATATTTTAGTGCCGCATGATCTGAAAATACAATAATTTTCGTGCCCAATAAATAAGATCTAAATTTTTCCAAGGCAAAAACTATTGCAAAGAGTTCTTTTTCGATTGTGGTGTAATTTCTTTGGGCATCATCTAGCATTTTCGATGCATAATAGATCACGTGCGGATATTTCCCTTTCTTTTGCCCAAGAACAACCCCAACAGCAGCATCACTTGCGTCGCACATAAGCTCAAATGGCAAGCTCCAGTCTGGTGCTTGGATGATCGGTGCTGTGGTCAATCGTTCCTTCAGTTCCTCGAATGACTTCTGACATGCTTTGTTGAAGTCGAACTCTACCTCCTTTTGTAGTAGCTTGCACATTGGTTCAGCTACTTTTGAGAAGTCTTTTATGAACCTACAATAGAAACCTGCATGTCCAAGAAAGCTCCTAACCTCACGCAAGCATGAGGGGTAAGGCAAGTTCTTGATAGTGTCAATTTTTGCTTGATCAACTTCAATGCCTTTCTTTGAAATCACATGGCTAAGGACAATTCCTTGGTCCACCATAAAATGGCATTTTTCAAAGTTTAAGACTAAACTTGTATCAACACATCTCTTTAAAATATTTTCTAAATTATGTAAGCATTGTTCAAAATCATTACCGTATACGGTAAAGTCATCCATGAATACCTCGATGCTCTTCTCCACATATTCAGAAAATATACTTACCATGCACCTTTGAAAGGTTGCGGGCGCATTGCATAGCCCAAATGGCATGCGTTTGTAGGCGAACGTTCCAAATGGACAAGTGAACGTCGTCTTTTCTTGATCTTCGGGTGCAACGGGGATTTGATGGAACCCCGAGTAGCCGTCCAAGAAGCAGTAGTGAGACTTTCCAGTAAGTCTCTCAACCATTTGGTCTATAAATGGCAACGGGAAATGGTCCTTCCGAGTGACTTGATTCAGCCTTCGGTAGTCAATGCATACCCTCCATCCGTTTTGAATTCGTGTCGTTCTTTGGTTGCCGTCTCCTTCAATTACTGTAATCCCTATTTTCTTAGGAACAACCTACACAGGGGACACCCAATTACTATCTGAGATAGGATAAATAACGCCCGAATCTAAAAATTTGATTATTTCGGTTTTAACCACTTCCATCATCGGAGGGTTTAATCTCCTCTAGGGTTGCCGAATGGGTTTCTTATCCTCTTCCACGTAAATATTGTGGGTACAAATGTTGGCTGATATTCCTTTGATATCCGCCATGGTCCAGCCAATTGCTTCTTTGTGCATTTTCAAGACTGCCACCAATCTCTCTTCTTCATTCTCCGTTAGCTTTGATGAAATAATAATGGGTAGGGTGTCGTCTAGGCCTAGATAGGCATACTTGAGATGGTCTGGCAGAGATTTTAATTCCAACCGTGGTGCCTGCGCAACAGAAGGTAGAAATTTAGGAATTGCGGGCTGCATATATTGACAACTCACAGTTTTCTGCCCGATTTTGGTAGTCTTGGCCTGAGTCTTGGCCAAGCTTGATGCCAAGACCAGGTCTATGTTCTCCGTATCGGCTAAATTGTCTAGGATTTCTTGGAGTTCCTTCTGATCTCCAGTCCTGCCCTCTAATTCTCTTAGAGTTCTTGTGGAAATTCCCCTGCTCAAAACATACTCAAGGGGGTCGTTAATACATATTTCAGCAATTTCTTCAGTAATTGGTTCTAAAACATCAAGAAAATTAACGCAATGAAAATCATTAGGATGTTTTAGGGCTTCAATTATGTTGAATTTAATTGTTCTTCCACAAAATTCTAGAATTATGCTTCCTTCAAAGCAATCGATCTTTGCCTTGGATGTCCTTAGGAAAGGTCTTCCTAATAAAATGTCAGTGGTACAAGAAGGTAGTTGAACATTTATCTCAACTATATAGAAGTCCACCGGATAAATAAAATCGTTTACCATTACTAAGACATCAGTCACCACACCCTTAGGTCGGATGATTGTTCGATCAGCCAGCTGGATCACCAAGTTAGTCTCCTTCATTGTCCCGATCTTTAAGGTCTCGAATTCACTCAGGGACATCACATTTATGCCAGCTCCTAGGTCGCAAAGGGCCTTCTCAATCTTTTTATTCCCGATTTGACATGGAATGGTGAAGGTCCCTTGGTCCTTGCACTTCTCTGGGAGCTGCTGCACTGCAGAGACATTGTGAGATAAATTCACTCTCTCTATACCTGCAATTTTCTTTTTATTAGTGCACAATTCTTTAAGAAATTTAGCATAAGAGGGAACTTTTGCAATTAAATCCAAAATAGGTATATTAACGGCTATTTTCCCAAAAACAGCCATGAAGTCTCTTGCTTCATCTTGCCTCTTCTCTTTCGAGGATCTAGGTGGAAATGGTGGGGGAATTTCTATGATTTCCTCCCTCCGATCTGTCTTGGCCTGGACAGGTTCTGCCTTTTCTGGTTCAGCGATAAATGCAGGCTTGGCCTGAGGTTTGGCCAAGACTGCCTCTGATTCAGCCTCTTCTTCCTCCTCCTCATCCATCTCTTGCGACTGGATTTTCCTAATTTCCTCATCTGTTTTAGCTCCTTCTCTTTCTGGTAGCACGACTCCACTCCTAAGACTCATGGCACTAACATTATGTTTCGGATTTTCTACGGTTGTAGAAGGTAATTTCCCTTGATTGGCCATTTGATTGATTTGTTTTTGCATCTCCGCTAAGCTGGACTGCGTAAATTACATCAGATTCTTCTGCATCTCAACCAAACTCTTAAGTGTATCCTCCATAGAGGGACTGGTTATTTGCAAGGGTTGGGGTGCTGGAGGCAGCTGAGGTACCGAGGCTTGGCCAGGAGGTTGGCCTGGATTAAGGTTTGAAGGGCGAGGTATGAAATGTTGAAAGTTAATGGGAGGCTGGCCAGGATGCTGCTGGGGCATATTCTGGTTTTGACTCTGGTTTGGAGGGACTGGGTCTCTCCATCTAAAATTCGGATGGCCTCTCCATGAATACTGTTGCTTCCTTGAGGGAAATTCTACATACTCCTTTGGTTTTGTCCATAGACCGCATTCACTTGTGCTATATCTTCAGGGTGCTGTACCATGTAACAGTTATTGGTCTGATGATCTTGTTGCTGGCAGATTCCACAAATTGATGCTACTTGCTCCTGATTTGAGTTTCCTGTGGTCATGGTACCTGAAATATTGACAGAAATAGTTTTTACCATATCAGTTAATTCAGCTAATTTTTGCTCAACATCAATAGAACAAAGACTAGAAGGGATAGGAGTTCTGTCAGAAATTGTATTATTTTGGCTATTGTCTGCCATGGTCTGACATAGAAGCTTGGCTTTGGTGACAGTCAAGTCCTGCAATGCTCCACCTGCAGCTGCATCGACTTTTTCTTTGCTAGGTAAGAGCATTCCATCATAAAAGTATTGGATCATGGTCTGATCCGCAACTCCATAAGTAGGGCAAACTTCTTGCAATTCTCTGAACCGTTGGTGATATTCGCTTAGCCCTTCATTGTTCCTCTGTTGGATGGGAGCCATATTCTTCCTGGCTGCTCCTGCTTTCGTTGCATTCCAGTATTTGTTGAGGAACAACGTGGACATCTCGGCCCATGTGTTGACCGTGTTGTGAGGTAGGCTGTAGAACCAATTTTGGGCAGCCCCCTCAAGAGAGCATGGAAAAGCTTTCAACTTTGCTCTCTCCATATTTATGGTGACTGGCTTCATCATATCACATTGAACATGTAGGCTCCTTAGGTTCTTGAATGGGTTCTCATTCGAATGGCCATAAAACCTAGAAAGGTTGGCCACCATATTGGTTTTGATGGACCAATCATTTGCCACTGTTGGCAAAGCTATGCAGGAGAAGGTTTCCTGCTCTGCTGTTCTGTTTAGTTCCCTCATCGTGGGTTCTGGTGGGTTGTCCGCCATGTCTGGACCAAAGAGTTCGTCTTGGTCTGAATCTAGGCCAAGACCGTGGTCAAGACTGCGATCTGTTTCGGAGCTAGAGGCTTCTGATTCACTTTCCTCAGGGTTTTGCTTTTTCTGAGCTAACTTCCGGAGTTGTGCTTCGGCCTTAGTGAGATTCGGATTGTATGGTAGCAAATCTTCTTCTTTACAAGAGGACCTGGTCATCAACTATCAAAAATAAAAATAAAATAAAGACTACAAATACCGTTAGAGATCCCCGGCAACGGCGCCAAAATTTGATCACGCGTCGAACGCGTCAAATATAATAGTGAAATAGGTATGGAATAGGGGATAGAAATACAACTTATCACTGTCTACAATAGTTTGTAGATGATGGTAAAAGGATCGTCCACAGAGACCTCTAGGATGTGTAATTCTTGGTTTGACTTCCTCGTCACTGGATTTGGTTTTGATTGTTTTTGAAAATAAAGATAAAACAGAAAATAGTAAAAATAGTTCAATGTAGTATTGGCCAAAGTCTTGGCCAAGACAGGGGTCAAGATTGAAATAAGTCCGGAAAAAGGGAATTCCAGGTAAGGGTGATGTGAGAGCTTGCGTTCTTATGCTTCGATCATGGACTCAAGGATATTCATCTCTTCAGTTCATAGCCCTGCTATAGAGTGGAGGTACTCTTGTTCACTCCTGCCTTCCCTCCTCTTCAAATTACCTGGCGGGTACTCCCTCTCCTGATAATCCTAGCCAAGGGATACCTTGCTGGTTAAAGGGTTTATCCGTTTGACTGCTGTTTTGAATGGTTGTTCACTTCCTCAATGGTATAGGGGAAGACAGTGCCTAGGTCAAGGTGTTTCCCTGTGGAAACCCTAGGTTGTCAATCTGGTCTTGACCTAGATTAGTTATTTCTTCTAGTCTGGCGCGAGCCTAGTCACCTACTTTGTCTAGCCGACGGGTGCTCCCTTTCCTTCTAGACCGGCTGCAACTCTTCTCTCCTAGAGTACAAGGATGATCAAACCTTGTCTCTAGTGAGTAAGCGATGGATTAAGCTCAAGAAATAAATAAATACAAGCGAAGAGAATATTAAGTACGATTTGATCTCATGAACGCATAAGAACTCGACTCATCAACCCTTACCAAGAATGGGTGGTTAGTTACTTATACTCATAGATAAAAGGACAAGAATATATATTGCATGAACTAAATCTGAGAAATAAATCTCAGAGCAGATTGTTATTTGATATTAAAGAAGGAGAAATGAGAAGAAAGGTTCCGAACGATAGTGTGTGTTGGGATCCTGGACAGAGAAGAACAATGTTCGGCTTTATAGCCCTAAAACACCTCTGTCTTATTCCAACTCTAAATCCTAGAAAATCTCTAAAAGATAGCTATAATAAATTGTTTGAGTTACAATAGGAATTAAATCGCTATTATAAAAAAGGGAGATCCCACGCGGGATTCTTCAAGAGATATGCGTTTCAGATCCCTCTAAGATTGTGAGACAGCTGCTACTTGCCAGCTGCAAAGCCCAATGTGGGAAGCGGCCCAAACGATCCGCATTACTTTCTTTATCGTGAAGGTGTCTTGGCCGCAGTCTTGGCCAAGACAGGCTGGTGCGCGCTGCTTCGGATGCTCAATATGTCTAGGCCTAGATCTAGGCCAAGACTCAGGAAATCAGTTCCAGCTCTTCACTAATCGAATATCCTCATAATTTGCCTCCAGACCAGATCTGTTAAGATGTGGGAAATACCGGGATAAATCAGTAGATTTACTGTCCCATACAATAAGTAAATGGACAATAAAACATGATGAAATGCAATGTAATCAGTGGAGTTTATAGAAAAGTCCATATTCATGTCGACAATGTAGAAGTCAACAGGGTATATGAAATCATCGACTTGGACAAAGACGTCCTCAACAATTCCCTTAGGGTGTCTAATTGATCGATCCGCAAGTTGGATGACTACTTTAGTATCCTTCATGGTCCCGATGTTCAACCTCTCATATTCTGCGAGTGACTGAACATTGATCCCAGCCCCTAGATCGCATAAGGCTTTCTCGATCGTCTTGTTTCCTATCTTGTAAGGAATGTCAAATGTTCCTTGATCTATGCACTTCTCTAGAAGCTTTGGCTGGGACATTGAGGAGACATTCCGGGTCAAGCTAATCTGTTCAATCCCTGCAAGTTTCTTTTTATTAGAGTATAAACTTTTAAGGAATCTTGCATAACTAGGAATTTTAGCAATCAATTCAAGCATAGGCATGTTAATTGCCATTTTTTAAAATATGCCCATAAATTCCTTTTCTTCCTTCTCCTTTTTTGACTTTGCATGTGCAGATGGAAAAGGTGGATGGGCATCGTCTATTTGTTCATTCTGCTTAGCATTTTCCTCTGCTTTGGTTACTTTCCTCTCAACTTTCTTGACCATTTCTTCTCGTTTGATATCTTGCTTGGTCAAGAAGGGTTCATCCTATATCGCTATGATTTTTTCTGCTTCTTCCACCTCCTTAGCTTCTTCTTCCTCAATTTGTTCTGGTGATTTGTACTTGTACTTCCTTTCAAACTCCATCACTTCCTGCCAGTTCTTATGTCTTGGCTTCTCCTTCTCTTTCGGGAAGATCCACACCACTTCTCAAGCTAATCGCACTAACGTTATGCTTATGCATGTCCTCCATTAGTAACTTCAGCTGCTTCTATATGTCTGCCAACATAGCACCTTGTTGAGTAAATTTTTTATCTATTACATCATCGCGTGTGGGTCCAGCAATTTGCAATTGCTGAGGAGGTGCGGGTAGGTGGGGAGGTTGGGTATGAAGTGGAGAATTAGTTTGAGGTTGATTTTAAGTCCAACTAAAATTGGGGCGATTCCCTCATCTAGGGTTATAAGTGTTTGAGTAAGAATTGTTGTTTGGAGGGTATTTGTTTTGTTGGTTCTGATTGAAATAGTAGGCAACATTCAAATGAGCAGCGGTCTCTTCTGCTGTTGCTAGTTGCAACATGGAAGAATGATTGGTGTGGTGGTCAGTTTGGCAGCACACTCCACGTACACTCACAGTTGCGCCTTGGTTGCTATTTGGGCCAAAAACACTAGTAGAATTTTTTTGAATGAAGTTAGCAATACTGGCAATTTGTTGTTCCATAGCAATTGAATTAACAGAAGAAGTAATAGGAGTAGAACGCTCTGAAGAGCCATAATTTTTGCAGTTCTCAGCCATCATTTAAAGCAATTATTTGGCTCGAGTTAGTGTGAGGTCTTGAAAAGCTCCTCCAACTGCTGCATCTACTCTTTCTTTATTGCTTTGACTCATTTCATCATAGAAGTACTAAATTAGAGCTTGGTCAGCTACTCCATGTGTACGACTGATGTTCTATAAGTCATTGATTCTCTGATAGTATTCTCTGAAGCTCTCGGTTCCTTTATGTTGGATGGAAACAAGATTCTTTCTTACTGCTCCGGCCTTGGTTGCATTCCAGTATTTGTTCAAGAAGGCCCTTAACATCTGAGCCCAAGTACTGATGATGTTGTGAGGTAGACTGTAGAACTAGTTCCTTGCCAAATCTTCCAAAGACCACTGGAAAGCCTTTAGTTTTTCCCTCTCAATGGGAACATCTCGAGGTCTAAGTGCGTCACATTCCAAGTGAAAATTCCTTATATAGATGTAGGAATTCTTGTTGGAGTGATCGTGAAACTTTTTCAAGTTGCGGATGACATTGGTTTTGATTGCCCAATCGTGATCCCCTAGTGGTATATTAAGAGAAGAGTAAGTCTCTTGCTCTAATCCCTGATTCAGACCCCTAAGAGTTTGTTTTACTGGCTGTTCCATGTTGATTATTGGATCGGTTGTTGTTCTTCTTGGTATATGTCTTGGTTAAGAAAGTGATCTTGATCAAGATGTTCTTCTTTTGGTGGACTAGGTAGCACTAGTCTTCTTTTGGCTCTCCTTCTGTTTTCTTTTTCTGCTCTGGTCAACTCCGGGTTGAAAGGTATCAGTCCCGCGTGAGATGACCTAGTCATAAAATAAGAAAACACAAAGATCAGTATCCGTTAACTCTCCTACAACGGCGTCAAAATTTGACTGGTGTCGAATCCATCAAAAATAAATATAAGTTACAACTTGCCACTAAGATTAATTGAATTGTAAATAGCGGTAAGAGGTTCGATCCATAGGGAGCTATGATATGATTTTTGTGAGAACTTGTAATGATTGAAATAACACTTAGGTGAAATTTGGGGTTTTGTATTAAAACTAAAACAGAAGAGTAAATAAAGCAAGTAACTGTGTTGGCCAAGAATGATGTTCTTGGTCAAGACGACTGATTCAGAAATAGAAAATCAAAGGGGAGAGATTCCCAGTAGAGGCTAGCAGCTATGAGACATGAGATACAATCATCGACACAGGGGTATTCATCTTCAATTTACAGAGTTGCTATAGGATCAAGGTACGCTTATGACCCTTGCTTCTCTCCTGTATCAACACCACCTCAACCAGCACCTTGTTGGTTAAAGGGTTTACTGAATTGGCTGATGAACGACTAGGGGAAGACAACTCCAAACTAGTATCCTCAGGCGTCAATCGGGACTGGATCTGATTAACCTTTCTCCCTACCGTTTCGTGGATGTCCACTAGCGCGTAGGTGTCTACTTCGATCCTCTTAGTCAATAATCCATGGCTAAGAGAAATGACTGTTGTATTATCTATTCAACACTAAATTGGCCAGATCTAATATCAAACAGAAACACATTAGGATTAATTGCAAAATTGATTAAATGCAGATTCAAAGATTAGTAAGATCAATTAGGTCTCATGCATACCCATGCTCATGCTTAAGTGCCTCTGCTAAGAAAGATGTATTTAGCTACTCATGCTCATAATTGAAAAACAAAATTAAACAATGTATTAAAAAATAATAATAATCCTTCATTGCCGAAAGAGCAAAGTGTAGGTGAAAAAAAAGTGGTAGAAAATCAGAGAGAGTATTCCCAACCAGTGACGGCGAACCCCTTTCTCAAAACCCTAAGGAGAGTATAAAAATACTTCCTAGAAAATAGCTAAGGGCAGAATTAAAGGAAATAAAATCGTAATCAAATTTAAATTGTATTTAAATTGCTTTCACCCTTCACAAAAAGACTTATCAGATCAAAACAACAGGGCACATCTTCAATTCGTCTGTGATTAACGCTCTCAATCGTCAGGGCAAGAAAAGCATCTGCCAGCGCCTTTAACTCGCTGTCTGCGCCGAAGATTTCTCTAAGTGAGGCTTGGCCAAGCAAGTCTATTTTGGTCAAGAGAGATGCCCGTGTCCAGTTTTGGTCAAGAATGCAGCCGAGAATCTGCTTGCTCCAAATCAGCCTAGAATCATGCCTAATTCTCCTCATTTTTGCTCCCTGCCTCTCCAAGGCTATTTTCTGCAAGAATCGAATGATTCATAGCAAAATCAATAGCGTACTTTTTGAATTTGCAAGAGAATAAGTGGTAAAAGCCATCACAATTATAGCTCAATCAGAGAGACAAAAGCAAAAGGTGAGAAGATGAAGAAAAAACAGTACATATTTGTTTATTCAAAACCCTAATCGTACTAAATATGAAACAAACACACATTTCAATGGAAAATTTATTTCGTTGTCATTAAGGCAGGAAAAGACAAGTCACTGACCTTGCTTCTGACAGGGAGTCAGCCCGCCACAACCGGTGGCCCTTACTTCCTTCGTCTCCTCACAGCCACAAGAGAGAACAATTGGTTCCCTTCGCTCACCTCGCAGTCGCAAAAAAGAGTAACATTTACTTCATTCGCTCATGTTCCCTCCCTTTTCCTTCCACTACTCGTCTCCTGGACTTCGTCTTCAATCTTTTGTGCCAATCGTTGTCTTAATCGCCGAGCAATCTTCTGCAATCTCTCTTCCCTGCCACTTTCCCACTCTTGATTTGATGAGCACCAGAGTTTTTTGAGTTTCCAGTTTAATTATTTTTCATGTCCACCAACTAATTTTTAACTAAACAAAATTCAAATCTAAATTTAGCACTATGCGAATTTGCAGGTTGCATTTTAATTATTTACCGGGACTCCAAGTTGTGTAACCAACAATAATAGGTCAGAAATAATAGACCCGTTAGTAAAATGGATGGAAAAAACTACTTGCGTGCAAAATGTAGTCCAGGGGAGGTCTTTATTTTTCGCGGATAGTACAGGGGGCTAAAAAGCTATTTTTCCTTTTGTTTTTTGACAGATTCAGCACCTAATCACCCCTCCATTGTCATGTCATGCCACTTCTTAATCTCAAAAAATGCCCTTTTAGACTATCTAATTGATCCGTGAAAAAATCTTGGAGAAGATCTTGAGATTCAAACTCCAACAAGATCATGCCACCACATGTATATCTTCATATAACTCACCCGAAGATCCATAACGTAATCTTGAATCCCATAATATCTTCACGGTTCATAAGAACTCCTATTGCACAACGACGCAACTACCTTTCATTCTTTGAAGCT
This sequence comes from Viola odorata, assembly GCA_963691705.1. Lineage (NCBI taxonomy): Eukaryota > Viridiplantae > Streptophyta > Magnoliopsida > Malpighiales > Violaceae > Viola > Viola odorata. The sequence continues at coordinate 14,567,285 of OY829543.1, forward strand.
ACAAGAAGAAGAACTCGTGCTACTTCCACCTTCTTGTTTCCACCTTCACGGTTCAAAAATTGTCGCGGTAGGATTCTTTGTAGGATATTGGGTAGGATGACGAGGAACGTTGTCAGAGTTAGTGGCTGGGGTTTTGGGAGAGAATTGGAGACTTTTTACTCTTAGTTTTCCGATTTAACTTAGGTTTTAGTAACACTCATCTTTCCAATTTGGCATGATTAATATGCGTGCAAGCTATTAGCCAAACATTAGAAAAAATACCTTCTTTTTTAGTGTCCCATTCGCATTCTTCTTTCAGCTAATTTCAACAAAGCATGAGTACATTGGTAGGAACAATCTTTTCTTTTCTTCTTTTTTTTTCAATTTTGGTGTTTTATTTTTTCAATTTTCTTTTATATATATAAATCTAATATTCAAATCTCTTTTGAAGCTCGATTAATCTAAATCCAAACAGTGAGCAACACCTATCAGGTCTCTATTCAAATCCAGTTTTTTTTTTAAATATGCAAAGATTATATTAATAAAAAAGACAAGAATGTCATGAAGGACATGACCTATCCAGCAAAAACAACAACGAGAGAGACCCGCAGAGGAGTCTCTAAAACAAGCTACAGACTCAACCTAACAAGCACACAACCAAAAAACAGACCAACCAAGAGGAGAAACAGAACAGCAAAATAGCAAAATCCACAGCCTGAACCGTCAATGGCTGTCGGAGCTCCAGTTAAGAAGCCAAGCCGGCAACTGAATCATGTCTACCACGGTAAAAGCGAACCTGCCATCCTTGCTTTTCAACCACCAGTGCCACAAGGCAAAAATCATGTTCAGAGTTCGAGGAGCTTGAGGCTCTAACTCTCTAAAAATCGTAGCATTACGATTCTTCCACAAAGTCCATACAATCTCATAGAATAGGGTCTGCCACATTCCACCCCACTGGTGATCACCACTCGGAAGATAACTCCTCCACACCCTCCACATTGCAGCCAGCGTACTAGGCGAACACCACACTATTCACAACTAACGCATAACGTAATCCCAAATACCCCTAGCTGTCTCACAGTGCAGAAACAAATGGTTCACATCTTCCTTCTCGTTGCTGTTGTTGCTACCCGATTTTGGATTTTAAAATTTTCATTTGTCACGTTCTTATCATCAATTTTTCAAAAATCGTGCTTCTATTTATTTTCCTCCAACTGATGTTTATTTTTACACTTAATGTCGTTTAAGTTTTATTTCATACTTTTTTCGCATCTTTATCACTTTTTCCGTTCAAACCTGTATCGGTTCCCGAGTCAAATTCTTGAAGCCGATGGTCGAACAACTTTGGTCATTAGCTACTTACTTTTTATTATTTTTCTAACTCGCACTATCTCTTTGCATTTTGTACAATTTTTATTTTAGCATTTTCTTACGCTCGAACTTTTATCGCACGCAAGCAATTTTTTTATCGAACTACGGCGAACCTTTCGCCGCTCACTGTATGTTAATTATTTTAGCTTATTTTATTCTACATTTTAACAGTTTTTGGTTCGAGTTTTTATCCATTTTCAGGCGAAATTGCCTTTACCATTGGCTCGAACCAATAAATAAATACTTTCCATCTCCATCTCATCACAACCGTTGGATTGGTCAACCAGTGGATGGTCAACCAGTGGATGGTCAACCATCCAACGGTCGTCCTTTTTTCCTTTAAACCACCCTCCACTCCTCCTTGTCCCCTACAACTGAAAAATCCTCACCCTCATACTAACTTCCATCAACATTTAATGCATTTCACCTTTCCCCCTGCTCTCCGCCGCTCTCTCGATTTCTCCCCGGCCAAGATCAGCATAATGTCTTATCAGTTCACTGTGCATGTGCATGACCTCACTTATCTCCACCGCCTCATCCATGCTATAAATAGCATGGATCACATGTTCTTAAGGAAAAAAGAAAAAAAGAGAGAGAGAAGCTCATGCATACACACCTCTCATCCACACAACATCTAACTCTTCCACTCTCTCATAAAACACTAAGAATTTTAAACAAGCAAGAAGGAAGTATTAGCAAGTAAGCCCGAAGTTTCGGCCTACCATCCGTTCATCAACCGCTGTTCGCCACTGCAATCTTCCCAAAAAGCATCCATCACAAGCAAAACACAAGGAAGGGAGCTATCATAATCAAAGTTTCTGCCCAAAGACATTCGCTTTCACTAGCAATCTTCTCAGTACAGGGTAAAAAGCTTACCTTTAAAATTTCCAAAATTTCAGTTTTAGCGTTTTCATGTAGTTTTCTTCAAAATATATTTCTTACGTGTTTTGGTGAAAACGATGGTTGTTTGGCTTCCAAATGTTCTCTGTTAAAGCCATAATTTAATTAGGTGTCCTTGTCTCGCCGGATTGCTAATCAATTTGATCGAATCTTGAGTTTTTTGTTTAAATTAATTTAATTATATTTATCTTAAATTGGCACTGTGTTTAATTCATTGCTTTGCTGTGTTTACATGATGGGATTGTTGCTGCTATGAGCGTCACTTTGATGGCAAAATTCTCGGGTTTGAGTGTCGTTGGGCGGACCTTGGTCGCCGACGGTGGCGCCGGTGAACCAAGGTTGAAGAAAGTGAACAGGAGTGGATGCTGGTTTTTTAAAAAGAAGGGGGCATTTGGTTTTTGGGCCAGCGCTGAGTGCTGGGCCCGGATGAAGAGAAGGGAGCTTGGCACTAGGAGCCAAGCGGGAGAGACGCTGGGCCTGGCAGCCAAGCGGGAGAGACGCTGGGCCTGGCAGCCTAGCGTGGAGAGGGGAATGATGGGCCGGCGCTGTGTGCCCGACCCAGGCGAGAGAGATGCTGGGTTGTCTGCCCAGCCCAGACGGAAGAGACAAGAAAAGGCCAGCCTAGCTGGGCTGGTGGGCCCAACTGTGGGCTTGCCAGGGCCCATTCCCGGCCCAGTGGGCCGGGCCTAACTTTTCGGCTCGTCGTTTTTTATTTTGTATTTTTTTTTAGTAATTTTATTCATATGTTTATACTATTTATTTATTTCCGCACTTGTACCGTTTATTTATTTTCTGCATGCTTGTTTGTTTTCGTACATTATGCATGATAACTATTCAGCACGTGTAAAAATAATCATTGGCGCTCGCATACAAAAGAAAGTGTCAAACATTTATCCTCTCGTGCGAATAACTCCGATAGAAAGGGTATATTCGCCCGATACCCTTCCCAAGTAAACGTTCAGCACGTGCGAATATATATATAAATATATATTTATAAATATATAAATATATATTTCCAGTTCTACCGGTTCTCCAGGCCAGTTCCCGGATTTGAGGGATGGAGAACCGGACCGAACTGGAACTTTCCGGTCAGGTCCGATCCGGATCAAAAAAAAAAAAAAAACCGGGTCGGTCCGGTCCGGGCCAAAAAAAGGACGGTTCCGGTCCTGCTCGGTTCTTGTACACCCCTAATCTTGCCTTAGCATTTTATTTTTTATGCCTGACAAATAGGTTCCCTAAACCTAGAAACAAAATAGGGTGGCGACTTCATTAGCATTATATGAGATGAGTCTGATTTCGTCTCACATCTAGTCCCAAACCCGCGTCGCATTAGGAAAATCCAAAATGGGGGTGCGACAGTTTGATAGTTTGGCAACTTCACTAGGGACTAATAGGGTCAAAGCCGGATTTTTTTTGAGGTGTTTGCTTTTTTTTCAATAACTTGTTAAATTTGGTTCATATGATTTTTTGTACATGATTATTTATTTATTTTATATAAATTGTTGTATTATCACATGATTCTTTATGCGTGATTATTTTTTTTTATGTATAATTTGTTCACATGATTCGTTGTTAATCGCTTTGATAAACTGTAATTCATACGCATTTCACGCATAATTCCCTACCACCGGGCCTTTATCAAATAAGATTATGAGGTTAGTAGTGAGGCCCTAGGACACGTGTCTTGGGTAGTTTTCACGAAGCCCAAACTCGGACTCGAACCCCTAAATGGGTGAGCGCCTAGAGCTTTTGATGGTTCGACAGGCAATCACATGTCCATTTACTGAGGGACCACTCTTATGGTATCGTCCGGGAACCTTTCAGCCAGCATAGAGATAGTGGATGTGGTGTCACCCTAGCATATGCATCATTACCAAAATGTGATATTGCAATCTTTGTGTTTCTATCACTATTTTCATATTTGTATAAACTCTGTCCTTATTCGTTGTTTTGTTTTTGCCTCCTTATGTTCCCTTATACAACTGTAGGTTTGCACATGTTATTTTATTTTAACTTACTAAAAATCTATACTTATTCTATCCATAGGGGGGCCTGTCCTGCTTATCTAAATGGCCAAGCCCACGTTACTTGCGCTTGCTACTTTTGGGAGGAACGCTTATGAAGACTAGTCAATACGAGGGGACATGTTGAAGCCCGGTTTTGTTCATGATATCACCACCAAGATCAAAGTAGAGGTGGCAGAGTTTGATACGATCGGAATCTAGAAACTGAGGGTCGAGCTAACCGCTGACGAGCAAGTGAGATTCGAGGCTCGTAATGGAAAACTGTTGACACTTGTGGATATGAGAGTTGACTGGGGTTGCTTCCAGGCGGCCCTAAAATTTTGGGACCCATACTACCGATGTTTTTCCTTTGATGGAGGTATAGATCTGATGCCTACGCTAGAGGAGTACTCTGCTTTATTGTGCTTCACCTCTCCTATATCTGCTATATATCAGAACGTTTGTTTCGAGTCTGCCAGCGTCAAGTCAAGAATTGATAAGTGGTTGGGGATTCCTACACGAATGAGAGAAGGAGAACACGTGTGGTGCTGGTCAGATGTTGAAAAGCAATTCCAGTTGTCTCAGGGGGAAAGACGTCTCAGGATCCTGGCTTTTTCTATAGTAGGGTTGGTCTTGTTCCCTAAAATGAAAAATGTTATTAATTTTGAAGCGGCCAATGTATTTTGGGAAATGGAGAAAAATTCCATCAACCCCACAACAACCATTCTGGTAGAAACCTTTCACTCCCTGGATTTTTGCAGAAGGAAGGGAAGGGGAAGGCTCACATGTTGCACCCAATTGCTGACAGCGTGGCTGATCAGCCACTTCAAGCAATCGCCCGATCAGTCTTTGTTCTTTCCCAATTACCTGGGCTCAGTTCCTTTGATAAAAGTCATCCAGGCAATAGGCCAAGGGGTAGCTGGGGATAAATGGAAGCTAGAAGACAAGGAAACCTAGACTGACAGGTTTTTGAACCTATCTGAAGAAGACATCAATCGGCGTGCTAAGTGGATGCGAGCGGTTGATCGCATTGTGAGTTGCAGACTTCTATCATGGGTTCCCCTAATTGGAGCATGAGGGTGCGTTCCTTATTGTCCTGCATTGGTGCTGAGTCAGTTCTATATCATGCAAATTATTTCTGCAATGTTCGGTATGACGGACTCAAGTCTACCGCATGCCAAGGAAGACTCGACCCCTCAGCACTATGCCCATGATTGGATGAACCCGTTCTACCTTGAGGGACATGTAGTCCCTGCCCCGCCAACGGCAGCCTACCTATAGTGGAGGAGGAATAGGGCCAACGGGATTATCCTACCTCGCCCAGAAAATCGAAGGCCCATGGAGGAGGGAGGTGAATCTCGGGTAGAGGAAGGGGTCAATTTGGTGACCCGTGCCCAACTAATGTGGCAGTTGTAGACAGTAACAAGGCAACGGGATCAGATCAAATCAGAAAAGGAAGAGTTGAAGATGGAAAAGTTGGAGTTAGAATTCAGGGCCTATGAAGCAGAACGACATAATCAGGATTATGTCAGGCTGAGTTTTAGGAATCAGGAGTTGGCAGATAGGGAATTTTTAAGAGGATGGCAGAAGAGATCGCTAAGAAAGATGCACTGAGCGTCGCAATTAGGGAAAGAGATGCGACAATCAGGATGCTGACTGTTCGTGCCAGCAAAGCAGCCAAGAGAGACCAGACAAGGCAAGCTCAAATAGAATCCTTAGAAGCTGAGTTAGAGAAGCAAAAAGCGGAGATAACCTCATTAAAACAAGCCGAGCTGAAACTTTTCCAACAATCTGAGCATGAGAGGATAAGATTCGGACAGAAAATTCCGATATTGCAGGAGCAGTTGGAAACTGAACGAACTATCTCCGATTCCTGGGTCGAATCCTTCAGGGAGTTGAAATCGCGCATCCCTGAAGACCAACTGCCTGACAACTTGCCTTTCTGCTGAGTCATTCACTATTTTACCCTTTTTGTAATCCTTATAAGCCACTAACAACTTGAAACACTGAAGGGATGACTGTAATCGAATCAGGATAATATGTATGATATCATATTTATGCTTCCATGTATGATAGATGAGTGTTTATCTTTTTACGGTCCAAAGACACCTTTAAACACTAGTTCCTGATCACTTCTGTTCCTACTCTAATGCTCCGGAAAAGAAATATGAGTCCCTCTTTTGGTACCTCGAGAACAAATGAAATCCCTTCCACATCGTCGTCAAGATTATTAGTCCGATCGCTCGAGAACGCCGTGATCGTACAAAGGCATCGTCATCTCTTCACCCCAAAAGTATCAAGCAAAAGAGTGGCCGAAGCAATGGATAAACAGCGTGGGGACCTTGGGATAGTATAATTAATCACTGTTTAAACTTACGAATATCTCATTTGTTTATTTTACAGGGGGGATAGAAAGTAATAATAGCTCCTAGAAAGCAGACTATTCCCCGCAAGATTCACGCGACTAGACTACAAACGCGAAAGATGGTAGAATATGATAAGGTAGAAGATGCATTGAAAGCAAAGATAGCAGAATTGGAAGAACAAGTTCGGGTTGTTACAGGGCGGGTTGAAAAAGCTGAAAAAGAACGGGATGAGGCAACAAGGGATCTACCGCCCGGTTACTACCCACCTTTCGGGCCATCGTCCTCGTCTGTCTTTGTTGGTTCTCCTATGCCGCCATCATTTATCGGTGAAGGAGTCCAGTGGAAATGGCAAGATCATTTCCTCGTTACATCGGCTACACCAAACCCTGCCATTGTCACCGCCGGACAATGTGATACATCCCTTAATCCTCCTCTGACTGGGCCTACTATAGATCGCAGGAAAAGTGAGGTCCACCCAGAATCACAGAATCTTTCTCTATCTTAGAGTCAACCCACCCCAGTCATAATACCCGTACCTTCGGGAATCCAGCCTCCTGGTAGCACTCAGACACAGCCAGTAGTCTCAGTTGGATATCCGTCGGCTGCTAGTTCTGGTACTTCTAAAATAGAAGTACCCAATGTCGATAGGTTAAGCCTACTGGAAGAGAGGCTAAGGGCCATTGAAGGAACGGACCCCTTTGATCCTGCCGGACCGGCGGATATGTGCATGGTTCCAGGGATCACCATGCCCCCGAAGTTCAAAATTCCAGAATTTGAGAAGTATACCGGGGTTGAGTGTCCCAAGACGCACCTCAAGGTCTATTGCAATAAAATGGCTGAGGTAATCTAAAATGAACCTTTGTTGATCCACCTGTTCAGAGAAAGTTTGACAAAGCACGCCCTGACCTGGTATATGAATCTGGATAAATCAAGAATCAGGACTTGGAGAGACTTGTCGGATGCCTTTTTTAAGCAATACAAGTTTAACATGGAGGTCGCTCTAGATCGTTCTGACCTGCAGAGCATGGAAAAGAAGGTCAATGAGTCGGTGAAGATTTATGCTCAAAGGTGGAGAGAACTCGCTGCTAGAATCTCCCCCCTCTAAGCGACAAGGAGCTTATATCTATCTTCGTGAATACTTTCAAGGCTCCTTACTACACCCACCTCATATCCAATTCATCAAATAACTTTTCTGACATAGTCCAGGTCATAGAAAGAGTTGAGCAAGGAATCAAGTCTGGAAGGATTGTTGTTGCCCCGGAAATAGCAGCGAAAAAAATGCCTCCTGTAAAGAAAGAAGTTGGCTTCGTGTCTCACCAGTCAAGCTACAGGCCGCCATATTTTCCTCCACCTCCACATCCACATCCTTCATTGTTACCATATCAACCTACCTTTTTTCCTACACCACCAATGTCCGTTGCTAATGTGGCGCCTCCATTTCCACTACCTCCACCACAAATGCTGCGACCTACACTGCCAAGACCAAATAATCCACCAAGGAACCCAGCTCCACAAAATAACCATTGGAACAAGGAACCAGTGTCGCCCCTCCCTCTTCCTGCAAGGGAAATTTACAAGCATCTACTCACGGCTGGACAGATTGTGCCTATTCCGGCCCAACCTCTACAACCTCCGTACCCGAGATGGTACGACCCTAACGCGAGGTGCGAGTACCATGCGGGGGCCGAAGGCCACACCCTGGAGAATTGTGTTGGCTTCAAAATAAAGGTAAATCACTTAATCAAAAGCGGGTGGGTCTCCTTTGAGGGGTTGGCCAAAGGTCCCAACACCACTACCAAACCTCTGCCAAATCATGCTCAGGGTAATGATGGGGTAAATGTCATTTCGACTGAAAGGGTTAGGGATGCTTTCCCTTTAGTAGTGGGGATGTCCAGAGAAAAGATTTTCTTCGCGCTTGTAGGAGCAGGGTATCTGCGACACTCAAAGGATAGTTTGAGTAGTTGTTTGTTTTGCCCCAAGGGAATTGAGCATGGGATCTAGGATTGTGAGTCATTCTTGCAGCAGTTGAGATAGTTGACAGACTTTGGAGTCATACAGGTCAAGAAAAGAACTCGAGGAATAGAGAAAGTCAATGTCATTGAGGATAATTCTCACACCCCTTATTCATTCGAGTATGTAGCCCAAGCAGGGGTCCCGATCATGACACCGTCTAAGTTGATCTTCAAGTTTTCCCAGAACACTCCCAGTAAGGATCTGCACGCAATCCCTTTCAACTATGGGTATGAGGTTATCACTACCCCTTTTGTCGTCACACCAACAAGCCCACTGACGGGCAAAACATCCAATATTGAGGGCATGACCCGTAGCGGTAGGTCCTATATCTCTGATGAAGTCGAGAAACAAAGACAGGCTAAAGGAAAAGGTCTGTTGGTCCAGAAGAGTTGGTCGAGAAGATGCCAGAGGTAAACAAACCTTTAGTAGAGGATGATGCGACAGAGTTCTTGAAGATTATGAAGCAAAGTGAGTTCAGCATCGTTGAGCAGTTGAAGAAGACCCCAGCCCGCATCTCTATTATGGAATTGATTCTCACTTCTGATCCTCATCGCCGAGCTCTTTTGAAGGTATTGAATCAAGCCTTCGTGACCAAGGACATTACAGTAGAAGAGGTAGAGAATCTTATCGGCAGGGTTCAAGCTTTGAGCAGCATCACCTTTTTGGAAGAAGAAGTTGATCTAGCCGGGAGGAGCCACAACAAGGCTTTATATATCACGGTAGAATGTAGTGGTCATGTCATAGCAAAGGCCCTGATTGATAATGGGTCAGCGCTAAATGTCATGCCCAAACATGTCCTCGAGCAGCTGCCAGTTGATATGGCTAATTTGAAACCAAGCGGGATGATGGCCAGAGCCTTCGACGGCACCATCAGGGAGATTATCGGGAACTTTGATTTAGATATGGTCATCAGGCCCCATACTTTCACTTTGACGTTTCAGGTAATGGAAATCCACCCTGCCTATAGCATGCTTCTTGGGAGATCGTGGATTCACTCGGCAGGAGTTGTTCCTTCTTCTCTCCACCAATGTGTCAAGTATATAAAGGATGGTGTCCTCATCACAATAAAGGGGAGGCAGCCTTGATATTGGCCAAACATTCGTCTGTGCCCTACATCATGACTATTGAAACCTTCGAGAGTTCATTCCAAGCATTCGAGATGGTAAGCGCATATTGGATGAAGGGAGGACCCCCTATTCTAGAGCCCGAGATTTCTAAAGTTGCTATAATATCCACCCGGACGACACCGAAGGGCGATTTTCATTTGGGGAAAGAGCTTGGAGCCAAGCTACGAGGAATGAAAGATTCGGCATCCATCGGAAGCTTCGGGGACCGTTTTGGCTTGGGATACCAGCCAAGCAAGGCTGGTTTCGAAAGAATTACTAAGGAGAAGAAAGAGAAGCAATTAGCCAAGTTGTTTGGACGCCCGATGTCAAATGATCGAATGCATATCCCTCACATCAGAACCACATTTCCTTTCGTGGCTGAAACCGTCAACCAAGGTCCTACCCTCGTAGAAGCAGTTGCGGACCTTCATATATGCGCCTTTGAAGAAAGAGGGTCGTCTAGGGGCACTTTCAGCTTCGTAAAAAAGTCTGAGGGACCTGTAAACAACTGGACAACTGTCATGCTTGCTGATGTCTCTCTGTAATATATGAATGTTCTACTGTTTTCCAAAAAATGATGTTCGCAAAACCTTTTGTAGGAACTTACGTTCCTTTTTGTTAAAATATAAATATATGCGGTTCTCTTCATCATTTCAAACTCCTTTTATATTTTTACATTTCGCTATTTTCAAGGTAACTACCAAGTCGGATCGTCTTGATAAACCCTATGTCCTCCCTGATAAGGGGATCACCGCCGCAACCGAGGATGATGTTGAAATTCCACATGGGTTGGCTCGTTTGGTGGAAAATTCAGAGGAAAAGATAGTCCCCCATCAGGAAGAATTGGAAGAGATAAACTTGGGGGCAAGTTGTAAAGATCGAAAAATAGTCAAAATTGGGACAACCTTGTCTGCTACTCAGAGAGAGAGGTTGATCTCCCTCCTCAAAGAGTACGTAGATGTGTTCGCATGGTCATATGAGGACATGCCAGTCCTCGACCCTAGCATAGTTGAGCACCGGATCCCGTTGAAACCCGAATTCAAGCCGGTAAAGCAAAAGCTTCGAAGGATGCATCCCGACACCTTTCTGAAGATCAAAGAGGAGGTCGCCAAGCAGCTAGATGCGGGTTTCCTGAGAGTTGCGGAATATCCGGAATGGGTTGCTAATATCATTCCTGTGCCCAAGAAAGATGGGAGGGTTCGTATGTGTGTGGATTTTCGCGATCTCAATCGGGCTAGTCCCAAGGATGATTTCCCGCTCCCCCATATTGACACCCTGGTAGATAATGCCGCCTATAATGACATGTTCTCTTTCATGGATGGTTTTTCAGGATACAATCAGATCAAGATGGCTCCTGAGGACAGTGAGAAAATGACCTTCATCACGCCATGGGAAACGTTTTGTTACAAGGTTATGCCCTTTGGACTAAAGAACGCAGGAGCTACTTACCAGCGTGTTGCTGTCACCCTATTCCATGATATGATGCATAAAGAGGTTGAGATATATGTCGATGACATGATAGCTAAATCTCGGGGAGCTCAAGATCATGTAGAAGTCTTGAGACAGGTACTCGAAAGACTAAGGAGGTACCAATTGCGGTTGAATCCGGCCAAGTGTACTTTTGGAGTGACATCCGGAAAGTTGTTGGGGTTCATTGTCAACAGTAAGGGCATAGAGGTAGACCCCGACAAAGTAAGGGCAATTCAGGAGCTACCTTCTCCCAAAACAAAAAAAGAGGTACGGAGTTTCTTAGGGCGCATAAACTATATCGCCCGCTTCATTAGCCAGCTGACACTCACTTGTGAGCCAATGTTTAAAATGCTGAGAAAGAATTGAAATGCTGAATGGGATGAGGATTGCCAAAAGGCTTTTGAGAGAATCAAAACATACCTGCAGACTCCTCCAGTTTTAGTCCCTCCTACGCTAGGACGTCCTTTACTGGTGTATTTGACGGTCACAGCGGGTTCCATGGGATGTGTATTAGGGCAGCATGACAAATCTGTGAGGCGCGAGCAAGCCATTTACTATCTGAGTAAGAAGTTCAATGAGTGCGAGATGCGATACTCCATGTTAGAACGAATGTGCTGCGCCCTAGCATGGAGTGCTCGAAGACTCAGACAATATATGTTGTATTACACGACATGGCTGATTTCTCGCATGGATCCTCTGAAGTACATCTTCAAGAAGCCTTATTTGTCAAGCCGAATCTGCAGATGGCAGGTCCTGCTGTCTGAATATGAGATTATATATATGACACGAAAAGCGGTCAAAGCAAGCGCTCTCGCCGATCACTTGGCCGACCATGCTATGGATGAGTATGAACCTCTAGAGTTTGACTTCCCTGATGAAGATATAGTGATTATTGACGCTGAGTACATGGACGATGCTGATGATTGGTGGACTATGTTCTTTGACGGCGCAGTAAATCTTTCGGGAAGCGGAGTGGGTAAGGACTGTGACTGTTATAGCCCTAGATGGTCGTCAATTCCCCATAGCATGCAGATTAAATTTCCCATGCACAAATAACATCACCGAGTACGAGGCATGCATCAGGGGGCTAAGGACTGTGATTGAGTTGAAGGTAAAAAAACTAAAAGTCTTCGGGGAATCGGCCTTGGTCATTTACCAAGCTCAAGATTTGTGGCAAACTAGAGATTCGAAACTAATACCTTATCAGAGGTTGCTCACCAAACTCATAGAAGAGTTTGAAAAAACTGAGTTCGATCGGATCGATCGAGAAAAGAATTGTTTCGCGGATGCGTTAGCCACTCTGGCCTCAATGTTCAAATTGGAATGCGGGATAATGCTCCAGCCACTAAGGATAGAAGTGAGGGAGATGTCAGCATGTTGCGCCACTTTGGAAGATAAACTTGATGGGAAGCCATGGTACCATGATCTGGTACGCTTCATCAAACATCGGGAATACCCACTGAGGGCAAGCCAGAGTAGCAAGAAGACCCTTCAGTGTCTGGCTTTAGACTTCTACCTTGACGGTGAAGTTCTATACAAGAGAAGAGCGGATGGAGTCTTACTTCATTGTGTCACCACTTCTGAAGCTAGGCAGATCATAGCAGAAATCCACGACGGAGTTTGCTCCACACATGCTAGTGGTCACATGATGGCAAGGCAAATCATGACACGAGGCTATTTTTGGCTCACCATCGAACGAGATTGCATCGACTACTTCAGAAGATGCCACAAGGGCTAAATTTATGCCGATCATCTCAACGCCCCTCCAGCTCCTCTTTTTAACATGACGTCGCCTTGGCCCTTTGCAATATAGGGAATTGACATCATCGGCCAAATCCATCCAAAAGCTTCTAATGGTCATCACTTCATCCTTGTTGCAATTGATTATTTCACCAAATGAGTGGAAGTTGCCTCATACTTGAATATCACTGCCAAGACAACTGTTCGATTCATTGAGAAGAATACCATCTGTCGCTACGGGGTCCCTAAGATGATCATCACAAATAATGACACTAATCTGAATGGGAAGTTGATCAATGATCTCTGTCAGCGGTGGAAGATAAAACATCAAAATTCTTCACCATATCGTCCAAAGATGAATGGTGCAGTCGAGGCTCCCAATAAAAACTTGAAAAAGATCATCCAGAAGATGGTCGTCACTCACAATGATTGGCACGACATGCTTCCTTTTGCTTTGCACCCCTATCGGATTGCAATCCGCACCTCCACGGGAGCAACTCCTTATTCCCTGGTTTACGGTATGGAAGCGGTAATTCCTCTCGAGGTGGAAATTCCTTCCCTCTGAGTTTTGGCAGAATATAGAGTTGAAGAGTCTGATTGGGCAAGGGTCAGGTATGAACAGTTGAATCTGATCTCGGAAAAATGATTGGCTGTCATATGTCATGCCCAATTGTATCAGAAGAGAATGGTTAACGCCTACAACAAGAAGGTACGACCCCGTGAGTTCAAAGCTGGAGATTTGGTGCTAAAGAAAATCCTCCCCCATCAGGAGGAAGGTCAAGGGAAATGGGCCCCTCGGTACGAAGGCCCATATGTAGTCAATAGTGCATTTTCGGGAGGCGCTCTAATGCTCACCACTATGGATGGGGACGATTTGTCGAGACCAGTAAACTATGATGCTGTTAAGATGTACTTTGCTTAGAAATGAGAGGTTTCAATTGAAAGGCATAGGTTTTTCTTCAAGACAAGACAATTTAATGCCTATCCTGAATTAGTAAAATAAGAACTTTCTCAAAATCGCACTTCTCAAATTTTTCCGTTAACTTATTTTTCGAAACGGCAAGAGAAAATACACTACCCACCAGTTCTGGAGGATCGCTTGACCAACTGAGTTTAAACTAACATCATTAATCAATGCTAGCTTTGCAGGAATTGAATGATCTTGAGCTCCTGCCATCCACATTATCACTACAGGAATGTCGATTAAACATACTTAATGCGGTCTAGTTCGGTGATATACTGACGGGCATATCCGTCATGGCTTCTGAATACAAAAGACGAAAGGATCAGATTTACAAAACTCATTCTAGGTCAGTGATTTGGTCCGACCTCAGCACTTTTACTGCACATATCAGAGAAGCCCATTTTCTTCTCTGCCTCTTTAATTTTTGTACAATCATTCATTCCCACATTGGGGGCAACATTTTAAATTGTTTATAAAGTTTCCTGAGTGACCATGCCCTCACATTTTGTCTGTAAAATCGATAAGAGTTTTGAGTTTAAAAACTGTGCATAAAATTCTTTGAATAAAATCCATACTACCCTCAAAATTTTCAAACCTTCCATAAATTGAGCATGTTTAACATGTTACTGCATCATGGATAACTTGTGCATCCATTCAAAATTGTATGACATGCATGATCTCGCCTGCTAGCTCTTATATCTGCAGCATGCCTTAGGTGTAAGTAATCATCAACATCTCCTCGTGAGCATTTTGGGCCTTCACGCCTTATTTTCTTTCATGAGTGCAAATGCCTGACTAAGTGCTAGTTAGATTTGCATAATATCCAAGGTACATGCACCATCAGACATGGGATAGCTGTAAGATGACATTGGACTTTGCTCTTTGCTTCTACCTTTCTTTGGTCTTCTCATTCTTTTATCTGCAAACACTTATTTTTGCTCTCTATTTAATTCATTTATTTTCTAAGCGGCTTGTAAAATCTTCCATTTCCACTTGAAATCCCCTTTAATAAATGAGCAGTGCCCAACTGAGGTTGTCAGCCAAAGGTAATGATACGATCCTTGCTAGGCTTGGATCGATGCTCCTGTTGCGATCGTTGTTCAAGGATGGACTTCATGCGGAAATACTTTAATCTGAACCCAAACGTGCCCTGACCCTACTACGTCGTGATGACTAGCCAACCCAGCTATGCGAATGAGGATCTTGATCGAACTCCTAACCCTCTAACCAGCAATTGGTTAGCAACCTAGGCAATCGAACAATGGGGTTGAACTTTCGATTTACTTGAGTGGTTCTTCGAGCGTTCGGACTCAAAGGATTCAAGGTTCTGTGAGACTTAAATTTAACTCAGGAAATTGGCAAAAAAAGTCTGATTTTATTAAGCCAAGCGGCTGCCTTAAATAGGCACAAGAAATACAAATCCTATGAGAACTAGAACTTCTATCTATACAAGAATTCGACTTGAACAAAAGCTGAAATAATTAATTAAATTAATTATAATACTAGTACTAAGAGTATTAGTAGGCCCAAGAAATCCTACGCACGGTAGAATTGCGCAATGCGCGTCCTTCCTCAAGTCGAAGTCCTTGGTGCCCTAGGACTTGCGCATGCGTTGACCCGCTCGGCCATTCTCCCAAACGCGTCGGGCATTTGACTTAAAACTCCAGTAGCCTCTTCTAGACCCTTGAAGTTATCTTGTAACTCGGCTGGAACTCGACAAATATTCCCCAAGTCTGAGTTGGCTCGGTCGTCCATTTCGTGGGCGTTAGCGTGCGCGCTGGGTGTGACCAGCAGCGTCACTAAGCGCGGCATGTGCTCGCGTAGTACGGACTCCTCCAGCGTAGCCTCGCGCTGAATCTCATTATGTAGGAACAAAGAAAGCTGGCTGGCTAGGCGCTTGCTGTGTTGGCGTGTCATCGGGCCAAGGGGCGGCAAGGGCACGCGTGAAGGTGCGGCATGCGTGCGATGTGTACTAGGGTTCGCATCAGTCCCTCCCTCTTCAAGAGGATTCGTCCTCGAATCCGAGTCTTCCTCATCATCTTCCGCCCAATCACACAAACTTAAATTGGAGATGTTGAAGGTAGTACTTGCGGATCCATAGTCGCTAGGAAGGTCAAGGACATAGGCATTATTATTGATTTTCTCCACGATCAAAAATGGGCCATCTCCTCTTGCGGAAATTTTGTGATGCCTCAAGGCTGGAAATCTTTCCTTCCTTAAATGTAGCCAAACCCAGTCGCCTACTTTGAAGGATGCGGTCGCTCTTCCTTGATTTTTCTTGCGGGCCAGTCGTTCATTCATCTTCTCTATAAAGGGTAGCTGATCATCCCACTTGGTCACATGTTTGCCTACCAATGCTCTTAATAAGGACCCGACTGTGCGGTTTACTACTTCTGTTTGTCCGTCAGTTTGAGGATGTCAAGAAGTCGAAAAGAGTAGCTTAGTCCCCAAACGTCGCCATAATACTCGCCAAAAATGGCCAAGAAATTTCCTGTCTCAGTCACTCACAATGCTTGCGGGCATTCCATGTAAGCGAATGATTTCCTTGAAAAATAAGTTGGCGATGTAGCTTGCGTCGTTGCTGTGGTACACGGAATGAAGTGTGCCATCTTCGAAAATCTATCCACAACAACGAAGATGCAATCTTTCCCTTTCCACGATTTTGGCAACCCAACCATAAAGTCCATGGAGATATCTGTCCAAGGGTGCGAAAGAATGGGTAGAGGCATGTACTCACCGTGGCTTGCAACCTTTGATTTGGCCTTGCGACATGTAATACACCGAGACACAATGCGTATCACGTCCCTTTTCATATGTGGCCAATAAAAATGCCCCTTTAATATCTGAAGGGTCTTCGTAACTCCGAAGTGTCCCATAAGTCCACCACTGTGCGACTCTAATACCAGTAATTCTCGCATAGAACAATGCGGAATGCACAACCTCTTGTGCTTAAACAGATAACCTTCATGCTGAAAATACTTAGACCCATGTGTCGTCATGCATGTAGAGTAGATCTCTCCAAAATCAGAATCAAGAGGGTAGAGAGAAATTATGTGCGCAAACTCTAAAAGTTTCGCACTAAGAGAAGAGATGAGGGCATACCGTCTAGACAATGCATCGGCTACGATATTCTCCTTTCCTTGCTTATATTGGATGTGGTACGGGAATGCTTCTATGAATTCCATCCAAGTTGCGTGCCTCTTGTTCAATTTCCCTTGTCCCTTCAGATATTTCAAGCTAAGGTGATCGGTGTGCACTAGGAACTCTCGCGGCATAAGATAGTGCTGCCAAACCTCTAAGGCGCGCACGAGCGCATACAGTTCCTTGTCATAAGTGGGATACTGAAGCTGTGCATCTTTTAATTTCTCACTAAAGAACGCAATCGGCCTCTTCTCTTGCATCAGAACCGTTCCAATGTCGATGCCACTTGCATTGCATTCCACTTCGAAGGCTTTTTCAAAATTAGGCAATGCTAAGACAGGCGCGGTGCATAGTCTCTCTTTAAGCGTTTGAAACGCTTGTTCCTGCTGCTTCTCCCATGCGGAGGGTACTCCCTTCTTAGTCAATTCGTTCAAAGGTGCTGCTACAGTGCTGAAATCCTTGACAAAGCGTCTATAAAAGCTCGCTAAGCCATGGAACGAACGTATATCACTCACGTTCCTTGGCGTAGGCCACTCCTTGATGGCTTTGATCTTTTCTTCATCGACCTTGACGCCTTCCGCACTCACAATGAACCCTAGAAAATTGACTTGCTTAAGCGCGAATGAGCACTTACTCGCTTTAGCATATAACTGTTGCTCACGTAGGGCTAAGAACACTTGGCGTAGGTGCGCGCTATGTTCTTCAAGTGATCTGCTATAAACGAGGATGTCATCAAAGTACACCACTACGAATTTGCCAATGAATCGTCGTAGCACATGGTTCATAAGTCTCATGAATGTGCTTGGTGCGTTTGTCAAGCCGAAAGGCATGACCATCCACTCGTAAAGACCGTGCTTGGTCTTAAATGTTGTCTTCCATTCGTCCCCTTCCTTCATTCGGATTTGATGGTAGCCACTCATAAGATCTATCTTCGAGAAGATTTGGCTGCCACTCAATTCGTCTAATATGTCATCTAGCCTCGGAATGGGGTGTCGATACTTGATTGTGATCTTGTTCACAGCCCTACAGTCCACGCACATTTGCCATGTACCATCCTTTTTAGGCACAAGGATAACAGGTACGGCGCAAGGGGAAAGACTTTCCCGCACATACCCACGGCTCAATAAGTCATCCATTTGCCGCTGTAACTCCTTTGTCTCTTCGGGATTACTTCTATAAGCTGGCCGATTCGGAATTATGGAGCCTGGAATAAAATCTATTTGGTGCTCGATCCCTCGGATTGGAGGCAAACCTGTGGGCATCTCGTCGGGCAATACATCCGCAAATTCTTCCAATAACTCGGAAATAATATGTGGGGCAGAATTTGTAGATGAAGAAGAAGAGAGACAGTAGGGCTTGAAGCGAAGTAGAATCAAAGGCTTACTTGGTTCGCAATTAGAATTGCGCATGGTAAGTGCTCGCCGAAGATCCTTCCCTTTGGCATAGAGACTTGTCTTCTTTTCGCTAATCTTCACTTTGCTTGGGCTACTCTTGTCTTCTTCTTCACTTTCCTTGAGCTTCTTAGCAACTTCCCACTCTGCATGGGCTTTTTCGAGCCATTGTTCGTCTTCGAATACTTGTGCTGGAGTCAAAGGCGCAAGTGAGTGTTTCTTGCCGTCTTTGACTAGCTTGTACTTGTTGGTTCGGCCATCATGTACGGCTGATCTATCAAATTTCCACGGTCGTCCCAACAGAATATGACTCACGTGCATAGGCACTACGTCGCAAAGGATCTCATCCTTGTACCTCCCAATTGCGAATGAGACAAGTGCTTGCTGGCTCACTTTAATGGCGCTGCCATTATTCATCCACTGTAGCGAATATGGCTTTGGGTGGCGTATGGTAGTCAGTCCCAACTTCTGAACTAACATTGTGCTCACACAATTAGTGCAGCTTCCGTTGTCAATGATCATGGAGCACCCAGTTTTGTTGACAACGCAATGGGTGTGAAATAAATTTTCCCGCTGCTCGTCTCCATGCGCCTCCTCTTTGACTTGCGCACTAAGACTGCGCCTCGTTACTAAGGACAACGAGTTGATCACAACTTCGTCCGAGTCACTGTCCTCGTTAGTGCCTTCATCATCCCTTTCAATCTCTTGCTCATCGTCGAATGTTAGCTCACCATTCTCGCGTATTAAGAGAAAATGCTTGTTAGGGCAATCGGATTGCCTGTGTCCCCGTCCCGAGCACTTGAAGCAGACTATATCTTTAGTAGAGGGCCTGTTCGGAGTTGTGTTGGCACTGTTGTTGTGTGGCTTAAAAGTATTGGTCCCGCTACTGGGACTCTTGTAATCATACGGCAAGACTTTAGGTGGTGCACGGACCCCTTTGTCTTCCTTGCTCCATTGTGACTTCTTCCAATTTTGTGCCTAAGTCGCAGCTGAACCCGAATTAGAGTAGGTGACTCTAGCCTTGGTCTGCCTCTCTATCTTGATGGCCATGTGCAGCATCTCTTCTAAGGACCCATAGTACACCAGCTCTAATTTGTTGGCAATATCACAGTTTAGGCCATTAAAGAAGCGCGTCATTGTAGCCTCTTCCTCCTCTTCGATTCGTGCTCTTGCTAGTGCAATCTCTAGCTCATTGAAGTACTCGCTTACTGACCGAGTCCCTTGGGACATAGCTTGCAATCGCTGATAAAGATCCCGCTGAAAATATGTTGGGATGAAGCGCCTCCTCATCTCTCGCTTCATCTCTTCCCATGTCCGAACGGGTGGAGCATTCGCTCGACACTTGAGCTTGTGCAGCTGTTCCTACCAATGTATGGCATAGCCATTGAATTCAACGGCTGCTAAGCGGATCTTCTTCTCTTCAGAATAATTGTGGAGGAAAAAGATCGATTCAATCTTCTGCTCCCAAATAAAGTATGCATCGGGGTCATCCTTACCATCAAACGGTGGAATTTTGAGCTTGATGCTATTCAGATTGGCATCAACTCGATCTTCTCCTCTAGGTCGCCGCTCATTAGCTCGGTCGCGCCTAAAGAACTCAAGTTCGTCTTCCTCATACACATCATTCTAGTCCATACGGGGCGCTGGGTACCACTGCTCGTCGTAGTCGGGCTCGCACTCCATGCGCCTATGTGCTCGACGCGCTAGGCGCTCCGCATTGATGCGTTGGGCTTGCGTGGGTGTGCGCCACTGCACCTCATTATTCCCAAGCAACACAAAACGACGGTCTTCATTCCCCTTGCCAGCAAAACCTTCGGGTAAATCAGTAAACGGACCCAGCTTGTCTTCCTTTGGTCCCATGTCATAGAGGTGAGTTGCGCGTTGTGGGTTTAGGACTTGGGTCATGTGGGGCGTGGTTGTTGCCTTTTTCTTCTCATCCGATGGCTCCTCCGACTTAGGGTTGTTGCATACTTCTATCTTTTCTATTCGGGCTAAGAGTTGGAGAAGGAGATCTCGGGTAGACAAGTCGTTTTCTTCGGCCTTGCCATCAGTTTCCTTGATACTTTTGTTTCCTGAACCTTGAGACATTCTTTCTTTCTTTTTTTCTTTTTGAAATTTTTTATTTTTTGACTCTATATAAACGAAAATACAACTAGATGGATGAAGGGTGATTTAGCTCCGGACTAGAGTAAATCGACTCAAGGATGTATCGAAATAAAAGAAAGCAATTAAAATTACCAAGCTTGAACAGCCTTCGCTCCGCTACCAACTGATACGATCCTTGCTAGGCTTGGATCGATGCTCCTGTTGCGATCGTTGTTCAAGGATGGACTTCGTGCGGAAATACTTTAATCTGAACCCAAACGTGCACTGACCCTGCTACGTCGTGATGACTAGCCAACCCAGCTACGCGAATGAGGATCTTGATCGAACTCCTAACCCTCTAACCAGCAATTGGTTAGCAACCTAGGCAATCGAACAATGGGGTTGAACTTTCGATTTACTTGAGTGGTTCTTCGAGCGTTCGGACTCAAAGGATTCAAGGTTCTGTGAGACTTAAATTTAACTCAGGAAATTGGCAAAAAAAGTCTGATTTTATTAAGCCAAGTGGCTGCCTTAAATAGGCGCAAGAAATACAAATCCTACAAGAACTAGAACTTCTATCTATAAAAGAATTTAACTTGAACAAAAGCTAAAATAATTAATTAAATTAATTATAATACTAGTACTAAGAGTATTAGTAGGCCGAAGCAATCCTACGCACGGTAGAATTGCGCAATGCGCGTCCTTCCTTAACTCGAAGTCCTTGGTGCGCTAGGACTTGCGCATGCGTTGACCCGCTCGGCCATTCTCCCAAACGCGTCGGGCATTTAACTTGAAACTCTAGTAGCCTCTTCTAGACCCTTGAAGTTATCTTGTAACTCGGCTGGAGTTCGGTAAATATTCCCCAAGTCTGACTTGGCTCGGTCGTCCGTTTCGTGGGCGCTAGCGTGCGCTCTGGGTGCGACCAGCAGCGTCACTAAGCGCGGTGTGTGCTCGCGTAGTACGGACTCCTCCAGCGTAGCCTCATGCTGAATCTCATTATGTAGGAACAAAGAAAGCTGGCTGGCCAGGCGATTGCTGTGTTGGCGTGTCATCGGGCCAAGGGGCGGCAAGGGCATGCGTGAAGGTGCGGCATACGTGCGATGTGTACTAGGATTCGCATCAGGTAAGGTGCATATCAAACGCAGTCCGAATACAGAAGAGAAGGGAAAGAGAAACTCCCGAGGATTTCTGATGATTAATGCCAGAAAAAGGGCCGAATAAATCAAGACTTGAAGGCCCCAGCCAAAGACAAGACGAAATGGTACTTGCTTTGCTTGCAAAAAAAAGGAAGAAAGAAAAAGGAAAGAAAAAAAGAAAAAAGAAAAAAAAAAGGCAAAAGAAAAAAAAGAAAAAAAAAGAAAAAGAGAAGTGTTGAAAGAACACATCAAAACAAAAGCAGAAGCAAGTACAAAAAGGAGCCCCAGGATCAGCTCTAAAAACTCCATCGAAAAAATCGCCCCCGTGAAGGTCCAAGAACTTGTGCGCAATGCCTTCAAAGCAATCAAGAAGGAGCATCCCCTGTGAAGGTTCAAGGATTGATGCGCATCATCAACAACAAAGTGATGTCCAAAGAAAAAGGGATCATCCCCGACGAAGATCAAAGAATTTGAGCACTTCGCCCTCAAAATGACCAAGAAGGAGCATCTCCAGCAAAACTCAGGCGCTTCGCCAACAGAAGATGATCTTAGGATAAATCATGCCCAGAGAAGTTGTGCACTTTGCCCTCAACGCGGCCAATCAACAAGCATTGCTCATTAAACCCTTTTTTCTGCTAAAAAACACCTTGCTAAACAGACTTTTTTCTTCCTTCTTTCAAAAAACTACACACCACATTTCTTTTCTCTTGCAAAGTCCTTTCGATTATATGAAGGCTCATGCATGTGCATCTTCGTTTGAAGTTTATTCACTCGGATTGACATCGCAAATCTGACTTCGTGCTATGTTTGTTGTATTTTGATGAGTGTAAACACGTAACCTTGTTTCTGAATGTGAGTGCAAACACCAGTGTCCGGTGAGGATTGCCTACGTCTACATGTTGTGGGAAAGTCTTGTCCTTGAGGTCGTTATCTCCTGGGCAAGATGCAGATGTTTTTCTAGGCTTGTATTAATCATGCTCATATGACAGAAAATTGGATGACATGTTCTCCAGAAATGCATAAACTTGTTGAACCTTCTTTTGATAGGGAAGTGGTTTTTATAAAATACTGGGGGCAAACCTTAGGGTAGTGTGGGAATACTTTTATATACAACATACATGATTTGATTTCATTATTCCCATTTATCAATTGCTTTCTCTTTTTCCACCCATTGCTGCTTCGTGTTTGTTTCCTTCCTATTTGCAGGATACAGATATGCGTTAGTGGAATCTCACACTGTGATCAATCTCTGCCAACAGATCAATCCAACACCCAAATGGAGTACGTTACCACTCCTCAATCAACTTTGTGTGGCGGTTCAAAACCCCACCTTTCAAACTTTTGTGTGGCAGTTCAAAACCCCACCTTTTAAAATTTCGTGTGCCGGTTCAAAACCCCACCTTTCAAATTTCGTGTGGCGGTCTAAAACCCCACCTTCCAAGTTTCGTGTGGCGGTTCAAAACCCCACCTTTCAACATTTCGTGTGGTGGTTCAAAACCCCACCTTCCAAGTTTTGTGTGGCGGTCTTGTCGTGCGGTGACTTGGTTGCCCACGTTAGTGTGACGACTTGGTCGTCCACTTATCAGTCTTGTCGCGGTAATTTGGTCACCCGAATTAGTGTGATGACGTGGTCACCCGTTTCGCACATGTCCTTTTAAATGTTGTAAGCGGTCACGTCCCCACAACATAATATCCCCACATACATCATTTCTTCATTTTGTGGGTCCACACCAATGTCCGGAGAGTGACAGCATCGCACGGACGTGCATTTACATCTTCAGCACCAACCTCCAACGGGCAGCAGCATCCGAGAGGAATTCAGCACTGACATCCAATAGGAAGCAGCGTCCGGAAGGATTTCGCATCAACATCCAACAGGCAACAACGTCTGAGTGGACTTTTCCAAGCAGGGGGCAGCAATGCCCAAGCAAAGCTACATCACCATTAATTTCCCGCATCAATCAACAACGACCTATGAGTACGACCCTCGACGTCTGACAATTGCGGTGTCCCGTTCAGATGTCAATTTCATTTCCTGCATCGAGGTCTCAGATCTCAAGTTTACATCTCAGTGATTTACTTTCCTGCACAAAGGTATGGACTGCGAGTGCTACTCTCGCCCTACCTGATTTACATTTCATCATTTACATTTTTTTTCATCCACTTATCATCCCATTATTAGGGAAGTCTGCATTTACATTTTGCATTTTTCAAACCATTGCTGGTTTGGGAGCAACCATCTTTACTGCTTATCAAAAATCTCGATTACATTGGATTTTTGATAAGACAGTAAAGAGGGGGCAACTGTTGCTACCCGATTTTGGATTTTAAATTTTTCATTTGTCGCGTTCTTATCATCAATTTTTCAAAAATCGTGCTTCCATTTATTTTCCTCCAACTGATGTTTATTTTTACACTTAATGTCGTTTAAGTTTTATTTCATACTTTTTTCGCATCTTTATCACTTTTTCCGTTTGAACCCGTATCGATTCCCGATTCAAATTCTTGAAGTCGATGGTCGAACAACATTGGTCATTAGCTACTTACTTTTTATTATTTTTCTAACTCGCACTATCTCTTTGCATTTTGTACAATTTTTATTTTAGCATTTTCTTACGCTCGAACTTTTATCGCTCGCAAGCAATTTTTTATTGAACTGCGGCGAACCTTTTGCCGCTCACTGTATGTTAATTATTTTAGCTTATTTTATTCTACATTTTAGCATTTTTTGGTTCAAGTTTTTATCCATTTTCAGGCGAAATTGCCCGTACCATTGGCTCGAACCAATAAATAAATACTTTCCATCTCCATCTCATCACAACTGTTGGATTGGTCAACCATCCAACGGTGGTCCTTTTTTCCTTTAAACCACCCTCCATTCCTCCTTGTCCCCTACAACCGAAATATCCTCACCCTCATACTAACTTCCATCAACATTTAATGCATTTCACCTTTCCCCCTGCTCTCCGCCACTCTCTCGATTTCTCCCCGGCCAAGATCAGCACAATGTCTTATCAGTTCACTATACATGTGCATCACATGTTCTTAAGGAAAAAAGAAAAAAAAAAGAGAAGCTCATGCATACACACCTCTCATCCACATAACATCTCACTCTTCCACTCTCTCATAAAACATTAAGAATTTTAAACAAACAAGAAGGAAGTATTAGCAAGTAAGCCTGAAGTTTCGGCCTACCATCTGTTCATCAACCGTTGTTCGCCACTACAATCTTCCCAAAAAGCATCCATCACAAGCAAAACACAAGGAAGGGAGCCATCATACTCAAAGTTTCTGCCCAAAGACATTCGCTTTCACTAGCAATCTTCTCAGTACATGGTAAAAAGCTTACCTTTAAAATTTCCAAAATTTCAGTTTTAGCGTTTTCATGCAATTTTCTTCAAAAAATATTTCTTACGTGTTTTGGTGAAAACGATGGTTGTTTGGCTTCCAAATGTTCTCTATTAAAGCCATAATTTAATTAGGTGTCCTTGTCTCGCCGGATTGCTAATCAATTTGATCGAATCTTGAGTTTTTCGTTTAAATTAATTTAATTATGTTTAGCTTAAATTGGCACTGTGTTTAATTCTTTGCTTTGTTGTGTTTACATGATGGGATTGCTGCTGCTGTGAGCGTCACTTTGATGGCAAAATTCTCGGGTTTGAGTGCCGTTGGGCGGACCTTGGTCGCCGGCGCCACAACCAAGGTTGAAGAAAGTGAACAGGAATGGATGCTGGTTTTTTTAAAAAGAGGGGGCATTTGGTTTTTGGGCCCAGTGCTCAGATGAAGAGAAGGGAGCTTGGCGCGGGAGAGACGCTAGGCCTGGCAGCCCAGCGTGGAGAGGGAAATGATGGGCCGGCACTGTGCGCCCGGCCCAAGCAAGAGAGATGCTGGGTTGTCTGCCTAGCCCAGGTAGAAGAGACAAGAAAAGGCCAGCCCACCCAGCCGTGGGCCTGCTAGGGCCCATTCCCGGCCCAGTGGGTCGGGCCTAACTTTTCGGCTTGTCGTTTTTTATTTTTTATTTTTTATATTTATTTTATTTTATTTTAGTAATTTTATTTGTATGTTTGTACTATTTATTTATTTCCGCACTTGTACCGTTTATTTATTTTTTGCATGCTTGTTTATTTTCGTACATTATGCATGATAACTATTCAGCACGTGTAAAAACAATCATTGGCGCTCGCACACAAAAGAAAGTGCAAACGTTTATCCTCTCATGCCAATAACTCCGATAAAAAGGGTATATTCGCCCGATACCCTTCCAAAGTAAACGTTTCTTTCCTTTTATTTATTCATGTTTTTTTACGCATATATGCCCGTATGCATGAATATATAGAATTTTCATAATTTAATCCACATGTTGGGCATGATCACTAAATTAGGACCTTTTTATTTTTTAAACATGATTAAAACACCTCTTTCTCCGGTAACCTTTTTAGGATGAGACTCGGGTGCCTAACACCTTCTCGAGCCATAATACGACCCTAAACCAATGTTCTCAGGTTCAGACCCATCTTGCCTTAGCATTTTTTTTTTGCATGACAAATAGGTTCCCTAAACCTAGAAACAAAATAGGGTGGCGACTTTATTAGCATTATGTGAGATGAGTCCGATTTCGTCTCACATCTAGTCCCAAACCCACGTCGTATTAGGAAAATCCAAAATGGGGGTGCGACAGTTTGACAGTTGTACATAGGGCAAATGTTAGCAGCCTCAGTAAGCATGTTACGTCTCTCCAAGAAGGACCGCGTCACTATCCTAACACGCAGCGATAACCACAGGAAGAACTCTACGCGGTAAGGAGCTAAGCCTGTCTAACACGACGACAACAGCTTGTCTTTCATGAAACTTGTTTCCTCCCACTTCTTATATCCCGATTGCACTGAGTAGCTCCCATTTTTTTCCAACTCCCAACGTAATACAGCTTGCTGGTTCCTCGTACACGGCACCGGTAACCGATCCCTCAGAAGGGCCCACTCATCGCTCTCCCACTCAAACAACCCTCTCCTCCATGTGCTTTGCCATTCCCATATATCACCATTCCACTGCCCAAAATCCCTAACACTACCATCTTGGCTTATAGATAGATTATATAAGCAAGGATATAACACTGCTAAAGGTTTCTTCCCTGTCCATATGTCCCACCAGAAAAGCGTACCACTACCCTCTCCCACTTTCAACGTGACATGGTCAGTCCAAAGATCAAAGAAAGTACTCCCACGACCACAGACACTCATGATATCT
The DNA here is from genome assembly GCA_963691705.1 of Viola odorata. Taxonomy (NCBI): domain Eukaryota; kingdom Viridiplantae; phylum Streptophyta; class Magnoliopsida; order Malpighiales; family Violaceae; genus Viola; species Viola odorata. Next base: position 14,594,194 of record OY829543.1, read on the forward strand.
TGCCATATCGGGGAGAAGCGCTCCACCCCCACCCTCCACATATCTCCCACCGAATTAAGCTTATGTTGTCTATGAACTACATCCGCCCAAATCTTCTTGCTCCCCTTTAACAACTCCCACAACCATTTGAAGAGCAACGCTACATTTCGGACTTGCAATTTTCCAATTCCTAATCCCCCAAATGATGTAGATCGCGTCACATCCTCCCAATTAACTTTCGCCAAACCCTTCTTGATATCACTACCACTCCAGAGAAATCTTCTCATCACTCTTTCACACTGCTTAACCACTGACTTAGGCATCCTGAAAATAGACATATTGTAGATCGGCATACTCGTTAGGGCTGCCCTAATCAAAGTCACACGCCCACCCACTGATAGGAGTTGACCCTTCCACGAAGTTAATTTCTTCCGCATTTTTTGAACCACAAATTGCCAACCTGATTTTTTCCACGGGTTAAAACCCACCATCGACCCCAAGTACTTAAACGGTAGCTCCTCATACCTGCATCCAGCCCGCCTAGCTAACAGATCCCCAATCTGTTTGCTCATGTTGATCCCTACCAAGGTACTTTTGTGATAATTGACCCAAAGACTTGAGTAGGCATCGAACCAACGAAGAGTTTCCTTCACTCCTTGAATCTCCACTTCATCATTGTTCACAAAAATTAGGGTATCATCTGCAAACTGCAAATGGCTTAACTATCACTCCGCAGCAGGGTTACTAATCCCCTTCAGGACCCCCACTTCTGTAGCGCGAACGAATAGGCGGTGTAGACCTTCCGCCGCTATATTGAAAAGAAATGGGGACATAGAGGATCCCTATCGCAGACCTCTCCCCACAGCGAACTGACCGGAAGGTGACCCGTTAATTAAAACAGAAGCCCTATTCGTACTGATGCATTGTCTGATCCACCCCCTCCACTTCGCGTCGAAGCCTATATAACTCATCGCATCCTCTAGATATTCCCATTCAACGAAATCATACACCTTTTCAAAATCCAGCTTAAACAGGAACCCCTTCTGCTTTGTCGCCTGCAAATAGTGAACCACCTCATTTGCCGTCATGACACAGTCAAGAGTTTGTCGCCCCTTGAGAAAGCCATGATGAACCTAACTGACAACGTCCTGTATCACCTCACTAAGCCTCCGTGCCAAAATCTTAGAAACGATTTTATAGTAGCTACTAACCAAGCTAATAGGGCGATAGTCGCTAAATCGCTTTGCATCAGGACTCTTGGGGATGAGCGTCAAGAAGGATGCATTCGCCCCCAAAGGATATTTTCCGGTTCTAAAGAACTCCTGAATCAGTCTGCAATAATCACCCCTTACAATTTCCCACGCCTTTTGCAAAAATCGTAATGAAAAGCCATCCGGACCCTGAGTTTTCTACCCATCACACCCTTTAACTGCCTCCCAAATTTCAGTTTGGATGACCTCTCATTCCAACCCAGCTACTGCCTCCTCAGACAATTTTGCAAAACCCAAATTCGGCATTCTAGGCCTTTTCCATCTGGCTGATTTGAAAAACTCCTCGTAATGATGAACAGCAACCCGCTTTATATCCTCTAGAAAGGTGAGAATAGAGCTCGGAGTCACAATTTCCCTCATATTATTCTTCCTAGCTGCACTCTTGGCCATCTTGTGGAAATACCCTGTGTTTCTATCTCCCTGCACATTCCATTTCAGTCTGCTTTTCTGCTGCCAAAATCTATCCACATGGTCTTGATCAGCCCAAATCTTAACCTTAGTCTCTTGTTGTTCATCTTGTTCATCTTGAGACAGGACACGGTCATCAGCTATCCGTTCAAGCTCTTCGTATCTCCTCTGTAACTCCCTCAAACTACTCTATACATTGCCATACACTTCCTTATTCCACGTTTGGATTTTCTTCTTTAAAAACCACATCTTATGAACCACCCTGTAGTTACCTGGAAATTCAATTCCCGTCTCCACCCACCAATTCCAAATCAGAGCCTTAAATCTGTTGTCCTCCCACCATATTGCCAAGTCTCTAAAAGTCTTCGCCCCCTAGTCAAGTCTATCCTGTCTAAGGAATAGGGGTGCATGGTTAGATCCATTTCTATCTACCGCAGTAAGGACACAATCATTAATGGAATCCATCCATCCCGCTTGCACAAAAATTCTATCGATCCTACTTCTGCTAATGGCATTAGACCATGTAAATCTCCTTCCTACCAACTGGATGTCATGAAATCCACCCCTGTCAACCCAACGCTGAAATGCCAACATTCCCCGCGAATAGTTCCCCCCTACAAACGATCAGAAGGATCTAAAACTTCATTAAAATCACCGGCAGCTAGCACTGGAATCGCTGCATTTTCAACCTTATTCCCCAGAACCTCCTACAGCTGATCACGAAGCGATACATCATTGGGCGCATATACATTGAGAACCGCACACCTCCTATTTCCTTTTGTTAGCACACCCTCCACCCAAATGAAATTAATCCCCACCTCCATCCGTTCCATTCAGAATTCTCTAGCATCCCACATCGTAACTAGACCCCCCGATCTCCCCCTTGAAGGAGCAAACGTCCACCTAGTTTCTATATCCCCCCTAACTGGTGAATGAGGAATTCGTCAACTTCCTCCCGTTTACTCTCTTGAAGCAGACAAAACACAATCCTGTCACCTTGGATCACCCGCTTAATAAAATGCCTTTTTCTAATCGACGAAAGGCCCCTACAGTTCCACGAAAAAATCTGTATCATTGAGAGCTTATAAACTCGCAAGATATGCCTCCTCTAACGAACGTTACCAACCTCTACAGCAAATCTCTCTCGGTCGAAGGCCCTGAGTGCTTCTTCATTAACCTAGTATGTGATTGAGAGAGTCCGGCCAATCTCCCAAATATCTATTTCCACCATAATGACGTCTGCCAACCTATTCATGTTCACGATGTCACCATCCTCCGCCCTAAAGACTTCCTTTCTCAGTTCTGCGTTGGAACTTATCGTCTGCAAGCTACCTGAGGTGGCCATAATCCGTTTAATCTTGTTTCCCCTACGCCGCATCGTCACAAGTGGGAGTTCATTCCTGCCTTGCGCTTACAGCTCTTGTGTTTCTGCTTCCATTTCTTCTGTTTCAGGAGCCATAGCAGTACTATGTCGATCATATAGCTCTCGCTCTGCTGCTGTTTCAAATTCATCTCCCTCAAAGTCCCACTCGGAGTCCCCTTCCTCTATCCTGACTCCAATCATCCAATCTAAATTGAAAATCACCCCCTGCATAGGTTCCTCATGGTAACTCACGGTGTAAGTTGTGCCCTCTACCTTCACCCGAATGTCTTTTTTTACATGCATTTTGTCTGTCATAATTAGCATTCTTGTCACATCAAACCGTTTTCTGGACAAGGTATTTTCGTCTACTACCACTAGGTTCCCCACCGATCTTCCTATCTTCTCGAAGGTCTCATATCCCCAACATTGTATCGAAATCCTCGTGCACTGAATCCAACACAATCTTCCCGCTTTAGATAAGGCCTCAGTCCAAGGCACTACCTTGGAAAACAAACGATTGGCGCCGTCGAAATCATTACTGAGTGTCGCCTCTCTATCCTCCTGTTTGTCAAATTCTAACCAAATTAAGCCCCTATTAAGGTTTCGTGCTTCACAGATCCAGCCCATCTCAAGAACAAGTTCTTGGATTTCCGGTATGTCCTCTATCTTACGAAGAACCCCTACTACACTCCTAGAAAGCCAGGTTATATTTCCTACCGGTATATTCAATTCAAGTTCCTCAGTTTCTCCAATATCCTTCGGTTCATTATCCTGATTACACCTGATATTAGAGCCTTCATCACTGTTGTTTGTATTCCGCTTCCAAGGATTACCATCCTTTGTCCCTCTAACCTCCTTATTATACTGCGTTCCAGTCTTCTGCTGCGTTGTGGTAATTTTCTGTTCTCGCATTCCAGGGTTCCTCCTAGGGTCAGATTGCGGTTGTTCTAAGCGCTGAGGTATGTTTCCACGACTCCCAAATCGACCTATATTTGCCCTAATGGCTGAAGCTCCTACATATTGTCGATCTAACTAAGGCCAATTCCATGTCAATCCTGTTTTCGACCCAGTCAAAACGTATGAAGCCGAAACATTTACCTGTTTTGTTTCTCCTGCTTGGGATAAAGATATCCACAATCCTACCGAAAGGCGGCAGCCTCCATCTCTAATTGATCAGGTAACGCAAGGCTTTTTGATCCACGTGTTGTGGAAGGTTCTCCACGTAATATGTGATTGTCTGTCTCGGATCCTGCCTGGATTCGATCCCATCTTTTGTTGACACCATCGGAAAACGAGCAAGGGAAGAAAGAAATTTCACCCTAGCCACAGTGGATGTGCCAGTGTATGGGAGATACCGCAGTGGGCAGCATGGAGGAGGAGTGGGAGAGCTAGGGAGAGCTAGGTTTTACTATTTATTCAAATCCAGTTGAGCCAAAGTTTATGTGAGTCATAGATGAAAGATATATTTAAAGCAACTATTATAATTAGCCAATTACGCATGCATTTAGAGAAACAATTTGACTTAAGTGTGCAATTATTACTAGCAACCATTAACTTGCAAATGCAACAAGCAAACTGTCCTCGATAAGTTAATCTTGGTCAAAAGACATAATCATAGGTTTGGTTGAGAAGAGATTTATATTAATTATGATTATCCAAACAATATGATATCACAAACATTATCAATTTCACCTACATATGTTTTTACTCAAATCAACGGTGCACGTTAGATTTGAGCATCATTCCATTTGCCATTCATGAAGACTGTAAAAAGTCTTAACCTTTTCATCTTTTTTATAGCTTTATTATTATATATCTTTTTCTTATCTTCACTTTAAAAATAATTATAATCTAATAATTATTTTGATTATTGGAAAAACTGAAAATATGAAATTTAATAAAATTCATAAGGGTACAAACTAATATATTTGTACGACAAAGTAATTCTTGTATATGTTGAATTAGCTTGGTAAGAAAGAATAGGGATCCACGGGTGCGGGTAAAAGTGGGCAACCGATCTGGACGATATTCATTGCTTCCTCGTCTTTAGTATTCATCTATAAATAGATAGATTGTGGTTTTGTATATTTAAATTCCTCTTATAAGAGTAGGGTGTGGCTTTTTTCACATTAAGATATTCACGGTTATTCACGTCCGTCTAATATTTTAAATATATATAAATAAATATAATATCACTATTTTAAATATATGACTTTCATACATTTAAATTGTTTGATATACCAATAAGCAAACTATTAATTTTACAAATTTAATTATTTTATAGTCGTATCTAGAGACGGCCTTTCCCAAAATTGTGATATTTCTCATTTTTAATCATTTAAATTCTTATATTTTATTAAAAAGTATCATATTTGGACCTCCGATATCTTTTTGTTATTTCGTAATTTTTAAAGATATAACCTTTTATATCAGTATATGATATTTTACTTTATGAATAATTTATTATCCTATTTGGTCCTCTAATTTTTTACATCATTTTATAGGACCTAAAATTTTGATTTTTCCGATCAATTTTTCACATTTGATCATATTCAAAATTGTAACATTACTAATGTATAAAGGTTTTTTTTTTTGTTGTTGTTCTTGCTAATTTTGTCTCCATCTATAACATTATTTTTCCTATATAGGAGATGAATTTTAATGGCCCATCTTCCTAGAAAACCTATTATGAGGAGAAAAAAGAACCCTAGAGGATCAAAAGCAAACTGACTCCATTTAAAGAGAGAGATGGGTATGTCCTAAATAAAGGTGGATTGAGGACCCAAAGAGTAGCAATGCTTGGCGAAGCCCTATTCTGCATACAGTGTGAAAAAAAGTAATGTATTATGTTAACGTTTACCTAGCAAAGGTAACTAGCCACCCTACGATTTGACCTTCTAAAATATAATTTCGTTTTTTTTCAAAAAAAAATAATTCAGAAATATATAGGAAATGGATACACATGAAAGTTTTATATTTATCAATAATCATAGTATTTTTGTGTGTGTGAACTTGGATCGATCAATAGTTGTTTAGTATTTTTCAGATACCGTTTTACTATTACTAGAATATAATTTATTGGTTATTTATTGTTTTTAAAATATTAACAACTATGCTCACTTATTATAAACGAAAATATACCCTTTTTTTTCTTAAAAAGAAATGACTATAAAGGGTAAAAATGGTTGTAGCAGTAATATTTGGGGTTTCAAATGCAAGTGAGAGGCAGAGCAAGAGAGAGTGCCCAAAAATAAGTAGGCCGTCTAATAATGAAACAATCTCAGTGCGGTGGGTGGGACTGACACAAAACCCGAAAGTGAGTTCTTAAGGGAAAGTTGGCACCCACGCAATCCACGCAATCCACGCTCCATTCCAGGCTCGTTCTCCACGCGCTTTCTCTTTCACTTTCATTAGAAGAAACTCTTACTGTAGAAGTAAGATCAATGTTTTGAAACCCAGACCGAACCGGGGTTGAACCACTCGGGTCGACGTCAAAATGAGGATTTCGGGTTGGTTCAGTCTTTGGACCGGACCTGCAAGTGATCCGGGTTCGACCGGTCAACTCGGCCGGTTTTTACAAAACTGGCGACCCGGTCGACCCGCTATCGACCCGACTGGGTCGATTTCACACCAAAACGACGCCGTTTTCTGTTTTTTTTTAAAAAAAATTTTTTTTAATTTTTTTTAATTTTTAATTTTTAATTTTTTTCAATATGGAAAATTTGATGGGTCGGCCCGTTATAGACACCGGTTCAATCCGGTTCAATCATCTAAGCTCGAATGGTTCGCTGAATGAACGGTTCACACTGTACCAATAGGTCAATCCGGTCGAACCTCGGTTGAACTCCGATTAAACCCGGTTGAATCCGGTTCAACGGGTCAGCCGGGTCGGTTTTTAAAACACTGAGTAAGATTATTTTAAAATGTTTTTTTTTCTTATTAATTTCTTCATTTTTTTTTCAAATGCTTGATTATTTGAAATCATATGTAAAGTTGAAATTATACTAAACAGTTTTAATAAATTAAGACTTATAATGTATTATAATAATAATAATAAATTTTAATTACATAATAATATAAGTATATTTTAAAATGTTATAATACTAATTTAAAACCAATTCTTAAAAATGTAAATGTAAATGTACTCTCTCTGTCCATAAATAACTGTCTTTCTGGCACAGTAACTTTCAGTAAAGCAAACACTAAAAAGTCAAGTAAAATGTACAGTAACTTTTCGTAGAAAATCGCCACTTAATTGTGGACGGAGGGAGTAAATGCCACGCTCTCCAAGTTGAGGGTGGGCGTGGGACTGTAAGCCTTAAAGAGAAACATAGCCAATAAGCAAAATGGGTATTGAGGTGTAACCCGTTCGGTCCGGGTTATATGGGTCCGCGCGGGACACCCAAAAACTAATGCTTAGTGGAAAAATCTTAGATACATTAAAATTATTGTACTGCTCGTTATTTTTTCATAGAAAAATTTAATACTGTGATATTTTTAATAAATTTATTCAATTTTAAAAATATTGATTATTAACACATACTATATTGATTAACAAGACTAGTATTCGCTACGGAATGATTTACTTTATCCTATATACTTTTAAAAAAATAACATAGAAATGTAATCAATAAAAATATATATATTTTTGGTTAACTAATGCAAAGATATATTAATAAATTTTATGTATTTCTCTCTTTTAAATGACAATTGTCTGCAACCTCAATAATAATTTTAGATATATAAATAACAAGTATGATTTATGTTAAAAGTAAATATAATCCGACCGGTAATGAACAATTATATTTGTAATTTATCATTATGGTTATAAAAAAAAATCAGTGGAAGATGTAGTGTATAAATATATAGAAGTCATTCTTTATATCTAGAAAATTTCTTCTTCAATATGTACAAATACACTTGCCTCACCTTCCAAAAGTTACAAAAGGCAGAATAGTACTCCACAATTTGTTTATATTTTTTCTTACATTTCAAACATGCATAATTTTTTATCTGATTATTGGATCGATCTCAAATATTATTGGCGAATTCATGACTAAATGGAGCAAAAGTCAACTGATAAATTAGTTGGAATTTCGATCGTTCACTTGAAACGGAAAAAGTCCATTCATAATGGCCTTAAAATAGGATATAAATGGTATATACACATATATAAATTATTTTAAGTAGTTAAAAAATTAAAATAAATTGAAAAATTGGTTATAATTAGGAAATATAGACAAAAATGTGGTTTGTGAATCAGTTATGAATAGTATTATGTTAATGTGTTGATAGATTCTGAATAGTGTTTTGTGATTACGTGAATAGTATTGAGTCTATTATGTGTTTTAGATATATACCAGTTATACAAATATCAAATTATTGTATAAGAGGCAGCGAGTGATAAATATCCAGATGTGCGTAACTGTTTGCCTCTATACTCAACAGTACCCATGGGCATGGCTCGCAGCTCGGTCCTCTCTGTATAGGTCTGGCGCAGAGTTGGGTTTTATTTGCAATTGATGCCTCTGATGAAGACCTGCCCTGCCCCTTTTTCATTACTAACCATGACACTTTTGTCCACACCCTATACTATTCCCCCATATTTACATTTCTACCCTTTCATTCATTTCCCCAAAAAATAAAATAAAATAAAATAAAGATTATTCATTCTAAAATAAAATAAGGATTAAGGTCCTGATAAATTCATATTCATAATAATCTCTGATTGTGATTACCCATTTTGTGTGCTATCATCATTTTCATCCTCTGAGGTCTGCACCTTACAATACCCTTTTGGGTTTCCTACAATTTATGGCCTTAACCCAACCCGACCCAACCAGTCCCAGTCCCAGTATTTAATTTTAGACTGTATTCTTTCAACTATAATTACTGTCTTTCCCCCCGGCATGTGCTGTGTTTCATTTCTTCTATCCATTTTTTATGGACTTGTCTCTCCAACACAACATTTCTTTGATTTTGATCAGCTAACAAGTGGCTCCTTATATGCAGACTTTTAAAAAAGAAAAAAAGTAAAAGTTCTAGTGAATTATTATATCAAAAAATATGTTAAACGTGGTCCTAATTACATGTCGTTTTGCTACTGAAAACGCGGTCCAAATTAATTATCGTTTGGAGTGTTAATTACAAAACAACCCTGCATTTAGTGATAATTATGACTCCTACCATTGCTCATCTTCCCTCATTTGAGTTTAGGTTCACGATGACATTGTCATAATTATAATATAAATGAGGGGACCGAAAACAACACAATAAAAAATTACATAAAATCAATTCCTTAATTTTAGCGACTATTTCAAAAAGACATGTATTAAAAACCGGAGAGAGTATATCCTAGTAGCAAAACACAACTGAAATATCTTTTTTTTTTAACTTAATTAAATTGATATATTTTAGAGGTAATAGCCATAAGGCCCCCTGCATTATTTTTTAAAACAGAAACTACCCCTAATTTTTAAAAATTTAATTAATAAGTATTTTTCTATTAGTCAACCTAATAGACCGTTTATTCTTACCCAGACTAGCCGATTGCTGCAACTTGGAGTGAAATTAAAGGGAAACAAAATTAAATAAATTATTTTTGGGGTTGTGGAAATCATTTGGTGGGAGGGTTTTTTCTCTTTATTTTTTCAACCACCTGTATAAATTGAAAGAAATTCTTTACTTTATTTAATTAAAATTATTTCTATAAATTAAGAACCCTATAATTAAATTAGTTCTGTGGGAGAAGAGAGGTTATAATGTAAATTAAGAACCCTAGAAATTGTTCTTTTCATAATTGAGGGTTAATTACTCCAGTTTTAGGGTTCGTCTGAAAAGGAGGTTGCGACAGTGATTGTGGTCAAATTGTATCTCAACCGCCATGGCTTCTTCAAGTAATCGGTCAATCACGTTGTCCGCAGGAACTATCGTTGGTAATGATGCAGCATCGTACCTACGATACAAGAACAAAGTGTGCAAGTGTAGGGTAAGAGTTGTTGTGAAGATTTCAGAATCGACTCCTAACCTAGGTAGGTTGTATTATAAATATGGGAATGAAGAGTGTGAGTTCTGGGCATGGTGCAATCCCCAAGGCGAATCTGTGTCGGAGTTGCATCGGGATGAAAGTAATGAATGGGTTGCGCTTAAGGATGATATTATCGATGCTATGAAGGAAGAAAGCGATGTGATTCATAGGGAATTGAGGAAGTATGTTGCTACCATATCTCGCAAACCAGAAGCATAGGTGAAGGGGTACCATTGCTCGTTTGTTGTCCTATATCTTGCCATACTTCTCCTGTTTTTCTCAATTGTTATTGTAATTTTTAGGGTTTTTTATTTCTGTCATTTCGGTTTGCTTTTGTTGTTTGTCTTTTATTAAATGAATTATTATTAGCAATTATCACCTCGAGCAGACTCAATTCATGGAAAACCAAACGGTGGGAATCCAAACATTGACAAACCAACAGACAGCAACTCTAGGCATCTATTGAATGCCAAAATACACCTATCTCGCCTATAAATTGAGTGTATTACACCACATTCTAGACTACTCTCCTCTCTTCTTTCATTTGCATATACTTTTCCTCTGTCGAAAACGATTAACATTTTGCTCAAGGAGAAGTTCATTGAGGATTCACTGATAGCCATCAACAACTCCAGTGAGGCAGGGACCAACTGCCATTTCAAGAAGCGACGCGTGGAAGAAGGCCTCAAGCGCTTGAGGGCCTATGAATATTTTCTCCAATAGGAACAAGCACGGATGAATTCGTGGTTCACTACAAGGCCAGTCCGGGAGTACCTAGAGCATCTTGTCAAAGCCCAGAGGAACATTAAGGTCGCCATAATGTTGTTGGAATAATGGCAGGGCATAGTGGAGATGGAGTTGACCGTGGCATAGAAGGCTCTAGATGCTTGTGATGTCTACCATGGAGATATCAAGGATATGCCAGAAAGGAAGAGGAAGAGGGACAAGTCTCCCGACGAGGAAGATGATAGGTTTTCGGTAAGTGAGTAAGTTCAGGAGTGTTGCATCATGGGGGGATTTGGTTGTAAGTCCTTGATTGATCAAAGGACATGGTTTTTATGGTTTTTTTTATGTTGTTTTGTGATGCCCAGGATGGGCTTTAAATGATGTAATTTTGCAGAACTTGTTTAGTTTCCTTGTTTTGTTTTGATGTTTTGGTTCATGGGAGAAGTTCTTTATATATTAATAAAGTTATTTTGGTTTTCTATTTTCATTTTTCTTCATTCTTTATTTATTTCATTTATTTGTTACTTTAATTCTTACTATTTCTGTACTTAATGACAACCATTCTTCATTGAAAAGCAAAAAATGATATCCTCCAAATAAGTGTCTAATATTTTCTCTTTAAAGATTACAAAACAAGATGGCAACAAAATTGTCACAATGTCCATCTTTATTCATGAGCATATTATGAAACCACCAAAATAGTTTGTTTCATAAGCTTCATCTGAACAAATAACCTTTACATCATAAGTGCCTACATTATGCACCAAAATATGTTTCAATCAACTACACAAAACGTACCCCTATTTTGTATCCTAAATATCCACATAATTTGTTATAATTTACCATAATTACAGAAAAGACTGTATCTTCAAAAGTATCTAAAAATTGCCATTCCAAGCAACCAAATTAAAAGTTTTCAGTTAAATAGAGTGCATCAAGGAATCCATTTTCTTGTTGGAATGTAATTCTTTGACAAAGATTTTTTCCTAGCTTCATGAGTTCTTCTAGAACGAGAGGATGGGACTGGCTGGACTGGTTCAGGTGCAATGGATCTAGGTGTTGGCCTTGGAGGGAGGAAGTTGCGATTAACTCCAGTTAGTCTCCATATCCTTTTCCTCTTAGGCTTTTGGGTTGTTGTCTCATCAACATTCCTAGCTGGGGGCACTGTTGAAGGGATGGCCAGTGGAGTCCTTGTTAGACAAGGCATTGTGGGAGTTGGAGAAGGCATTGTTGTAGTTAGAGAAGACATTGATGGAGTTAAAGAAAGCATAGTTGGAGTTGGGGAAGGCATTGTGCTTGAAGGCATAGTTGGAGTTGGAGAAGGCATTGTGGGAGAGGCATTTCTGGGAGAAGTCCTCCTTGTTGTAGGTGAAGTCATTGTGCTTGAAGGCATAGGTGGAGTTAGAGAAGGAATTTCTGGGAGAAGTCCTCCTTGTTGTATGTGAAGGTATTGCTGGAGCTGGAGGAGAAGGCATTCTGACAGAGGCATTTCTGGGAGAAGTCCTCCTTGTTGTATGTGAAAGCAATGATGGAGAGGGTGATGTGGAGGTGGAGTTCCTTGAAAATATTGCATTGGACCTTGTTGTCCTTGCATCCTCACCAATTTCCTATAACACACAACAACAAGAACACAACCAGAACACAACAACCATAACATTATATTCAGGGTATACATATATATTAAAGATGAACGAATAGATATATTTACCTGCACCTCAGACCCAACTTCATGAGTACTTGGAGTTACTGCAGTTGTATTATCACTCTCATTGGCACGAGTACTTTGAGTTGTAGCAGGTTCATGTCCACCATCGTTGGCTGGAGTTGGTGGAGTTGCTGCACTTGTCTGACCATCTCATTAGCAGGTGTACTTGGAGTTGGTGCAGGTGTTTGTTTCCTTCTCCTCCTCAATGGTGGTATGTCAGGCCTCATTGGCTGAGGACAAGTCTTTGTATTATGACCCCTAGCTCTACAATTTCTGCATGTCACCGCCAACCCATCCCTTCTCAATCTGGTTGGGTTGGGTGGACTTGCTTCTCCAGCTTCTCACCTTCTCTTATGCATAGGTCTACCACTCTGTAGCATACATGCAGAAGGACTCACCTCATAACGCCCTTCAACCACTGGTCATTCACTTTGATCAGGAACTGGCAAAATGTCATCCTTGTATGCTTCTAGGAATGTGCTCTTCTTATATGCCACATGTACATAGTCATGATGATTCTTTCTCAAGAACAAGTATGCAGTTGAGGCATGCCTACAAAGAACTCCAGTCAAGTCTCACCTCTTGCAAGAGCAAGTCTTATCTTGCAAGTCACAAATGCTCTTTTCTCCATTGATGTGCTCTACCTCAAACTTTTACTGCTGAGAATAAGGGTACACAATATAGGACTGACAGTCTTGGATCCATTTCCCCAACCTGTTGAACCATTTTTGACAGATTTTTCCTTGATACAACAGCATCCACTGGTACTTTATGTAGAACCTCTTCATGAGCAATCTTCTAATAACCTCCAAACAAGTAAGTATTGGTTTTTTCCTTGCCAGTCTATCACACAAAATCAGTTACTGTCTAAGTAAGAAAAAAAAACTATCCAAAATAGTGGAATATCACACATTACCTGATGTAGGAATTAAAACTCTCTGAAAGGTTATTCAGTAGTAGATCACACATCACCCAGCTGTTGAAAAGCATGCCTTGACCACCTTTGAGGAGGTATCCTCTTCAACCAAGCATATGCAAGTGGATTTTCACACTTAATTTTCTCCATTTGAATGTTGAACTTTGTGACTGTGTATGCTCTAGCCGCATCCCACAGTTGATCTTTCATATACTGGCTCCCTCCAAACTCACCTTTGAAATTATTCCAGATATGTCTCACACAATATCTATGATCCACCCTTTTCAACACAGTGCCAAAAATATTTTGCAAACCCTGCATAAGAGAGGAAATGTTAGTGAAAATTTTAGATTTTGGTACTAATCATGAAAGCAAGGTTGTAATTTACCTTTTTCCTATCAAACATAAAACACCACTCATCCAGTGGCCCAATGTCATCCTTTAACCTCTCCAAAAACCACATCCAGTTGTCCTTGCATTCAGAATCCACTACTGCCCAAGCCATAGGGAAGATGTTTCCATTTGTATCATTTCCTATTGCTGACATTAAGTGTCCCTTGTATCTCCCTTTCAGGTGACAACCATCAATGCCAATAAATGGCTTACATCCCTTCAAGAACCCACGCTTACAAGAAGCAAGGCACATGTACAACGTTTGGAACATTCTACGTGGAGCAGTAATCTTCACTAAGCTACCAGGATTTGAATTTCTGATAGCCTCAACATATTTCCACAACAGCTTATACTGCTCACCATGCTCACCCTCAATTAATTGTTGTGTTATCTTCTTTGCTTTCACCAGCTTAAAATATGAAACCTTAATAAATTTCTCCCTTCTCACCCTATTTGCAAGTACCTCCAAATCCATATCTGGATTGTCCCTGAAGTCTACCAAATATGCATTAGCAAGCCATCTGGCTGTTGCTCTACGATTATCTATGTCCTTTCCACAGTAGTGAACTCTGTTGAAGGTCTTAATCTGGAAGGAGCTCCTGTCTGCTGATGGAGAAACATGTATTCTCCATCCACAATTATTCTTACAATGGGTAGCGATCCTACTTTTCTCATTCTTGTCAAACATATAGTCATGTCCTATCTGAATAGAGTAAGCCTTCAAAGCCTTCCTAAAGGCATCAGGACTTGTAAACTTCATTCCAACCTCCAGCTTAACTTCTCTACCCAAATGTCTAGTCTTATTGAACTCTGGGTACTTATACCTCCTCCTTGCACATTCCTCCTCACTGTTAGAGCAAGGTGGGGTGTCCAGATTGTCACTGTCTTCATAATCTGTTTCCACATTAGGCACACCAGGACCAGACCTTGCTACCGGTGGCCTATTCACCCTGTTACTTCTGGGTGAATAGGCCACCTCCTCGGTCTCTACATCAAACATATCCTTTTCTTCCTCATCTTCAGAATCCACAAAGTCACTAAGTTGTTCATCACTACTTTTACCACCCTCCACTTCCCATCTGTAAGTTCTGTTAGCGTGGATGTCACAACTGTGAACATCATCTCCATCACTTTCTGGTTCAGGTGCTTTATTTTCAAACACATTGTAATTAAAGTTACTGCGGCTAGGCCCATTTTGCTCTAAATTGGGCCTATCTGCAGGCCCAACACTTGTATGGTTTGGCCCATTCTGAGGGTCTAGCTCCTCCACTATTTCTACTTCAATCCCCTCCTCGCATTCAATACCAGTTGCACCTACCCTGCCACATTCCTCACTATCATCATGACAACTTTCAACCATTACTTCATCACCACCAATACCTTCAGTCTGAATGTCATCACCACCAACACCTTTATTCCATATGTCATCACCACCAACAACACTTTCATTGTGGGCTACATCTGCAAGGGTGAGCAGTAAGGGAGGACACCCTACTTCATCTTTAGAATCAGAAAAAACATCCCCAAAATGATACCCATCTGTATTATCACCCCCTACTACATCTTCCATTTCTTCATCACTACTGTCAAGATTGAAAATAAATATGGGGTTGTGGATGCCATGTTTCACATACACTTCTAGTGTATCCTCACCATTCCTTAACATCTTTGCGATTATTCTCTTCACATGTTTATCCTTCCTCAAACCCTTAATGCCTTCCTCCATCTCTACCCCTGGATATTTTGCATCATAATGTACAACATTGAGATATCCTTTCTTCATTACTCTTTCATGTATGTCCTTTATTGTCAACTTATCATGCTCAATTTGGAAACATTCTTCCATTGAATCTATATAATGCAGATTTGGAAGTAGGATCCATGTTCCATCCATAAGTATCTTCACAGTAATAAGCATCCTATCATGGAAAATCAGCTACAGTATTATTAAATGACCAAGCAAAATTTAGATAATAAATCTAAACAATATCAGAACCACAACAGCAAATGATCCCAAACTCCAAAAGAATCACCACCAACACAACATATTTCTTTACTCAAAATTCTAATAGATTTAAAAACAATGCATATTTGTTTATTCAAAACCCTAATCGAATAACACACAATGCATCATTGTTTATTTAAATCCATAATCGAATAAAATAAAGCACAACTTTCCACATGTTTGTTGTTTCGTTGTCATTGAGGCGGAAAAAAGAGAATAGATAACTCACTGACCTTGCTTCTGAGAGGGAGACAACAAGACATAGCTAGTGGTCCTTTCTTCCTTCGATGCCTCGCAGCTACAAGATAGAAAAATTTGTTCTCGTTCGTTGTCGTTCCTCCACTTTTCCTTCAACCTGACGTCTTCTATACTTCGTCTTCAACCTTCGCGGTGTTAATGGCACCAATCTTCTACAATCTCTCTTCCAATCGCTTACCAAGTTTTGATTTGATGTGTCTTAGACATGGAATACTTTCAATTCCGCTTAACTTTTGTTTTGAAGTCCACCAATTCAAAATTTTACTTGATTATTTACTTTTTGCCTTTTATATTTTTGCAAGTAATTATTTAGCATGTTAATCGGGAAGGAAAAAATAAGCAACCGACTATCAAAGGTAAGAATAAACGGTCTGTTAGATTGACTAACAGAAAAATGCTTATTGTTGTTGACCCTTAGTACAAAGGAGGCAGAATTAAATTTTAAAAATCCAGGGAAGGTTTCTGTTTTAAAAAATAGTACAAGGGGCCTTTTGGCTATCACCCCTATATTTTACATTGATAATTAATGTAAATATTAAAATAGTAAAAAAATTAAATCAAATAATAAAAAATTTGTGAAAAATTATGAATTTTGGAAAAAATATGGTAGGACCTTAGAGAATTGAAAGAAAATTGTTAAGATTTGCTTACAGTTTGTTTTTGAATTTTTTTCCTATTTAATATTAATTAAAAAAATAATTAATATTTTTATTTGTTACGTGCTTCTCAAATCTGCATAATTTTGGTACCATTTGTGTTTGAATTTCTTAACTTTCATAAAGATTAAAATTGTAATTTTTAGAAAATTATAGAGTTTATATTGAAAGTCAGATTAAAATTACATTTAGAAAATTATAGGGTTTATATTGGAAGTCCGGTACGAATAGGATTAATATTAGTCCAATAGATTTACATTTTGTTCATACCTTAATTTTTTATAAGATATTCTTCAAAGTATTCGCATTATAAATACAGTAAGTTATTAATTTTAGTGGGTCCAAATTAGTAAAACTTATGGGTAAAATCCAGAAACTATATTTTTTTTAAATGTGAGTTTTTTTTTTGGACAGCAAATATTTAATATCATGCATGTGATGGTGTGAGTGACGGACAAAACCTAGCAAGCTAAATTGAAATTACTATTGTTTTTTTCTGGCAACCACCTCTCCAGCCGTAGGTTTTGGCACACTTAAGATGCGATTAAATGACTTGTTATAATTTTTGTCATCATGACCTCCTTATCAGCAAAGTATATTAATTACTAATAGCAAACCCGGAAAGTTTTAATATCACTATTTTTTTCCCTTTTTTATAGGGAATTAATTGGAATTAATTTGTCGGATCAGTCATGAACAAATAAGAGAGAAAACACTGGACTAAATAAATGTTAGTTTTTCAATTTTCACAATAATTAAAATAATCATTAGATTATAATTATTATATAATTATTGATAAAACTGTCTTATTGATTACCAAACAACCTCTCTTTCATTAAAAAAAATTAAAATTATTTAGGGATAATTCCAATATTTTTTATAAAATATCTATAAAATGTGATTTTAAAAATTGAAATACGACTATTAAATAATCAAAACTATTTCTTAAAAAACCAACATTTATTTAAATTTGGAGAAAGTATATTTTTTATAAGGGAATAGAAAAAAAATTTGTTAATGATAAAATAACATCTTAATTATAAGCATTGTTTAGAACCATGTAAAATTAAAGTCCATATAAAATTAAAGTGCTTGAGATAACGTTTAAATTAAGGAATCCATAATAAAAAATCAAAATCAAAATCAATGTCTTTGTTTGGGAGATTCACAAATATGCTTTATGGGCTTTTATGACCATCTTTCTCTTCTTGGTTAGGCATGATGGGAACCGGTTGCAGTTACTTTTAGCCTAAGGAAGCAAGCAAGTACGTAATCGCCTAAAAGACTGTAAGGTAAAATCCAAAATAAATAAATAAATAAATAAATAAAATATAAGTAAATAAAATATAAAAATAAATAAAAAAGAGAAAAAAAACTACTCTCTCGCTGTCTGTATTTTAAAAAATGACTTATAACCCTTATGCAAAAATGATGAGATTCACTTCACTATTATTAATTTACAGTAGCATATATAGGAATTCAATTGTTAAAAACAAAATTCCTTAACTAGGAACAAATGCTATAATTTAAGGGCATATTAATAATCAACTTTAGCAATTACTCATATTTGATTAGCTTTAATTATGTCTTTATTTATAATTAAACTCTAGATTTCCTAAAAGCAATTGAAAATTATGATTCATTTATTCATGAGATCTAAATGTTATTAATATTTTATGTACTTGTATTTGTGCATCTTCTATTTTAATGTTAATATTATTTATATGTGATTTATGATCTAATCAATCTTGCTTGTGCAATAGTTAAAGTTATTCCAACCAATCGAGTCTTTGAATTGTAGAGCTAGATGAATCCAATAAACAACTAATCAAAGTGATTGAGCATTAATTTCTCATACTTTTACTGTCTAATAACTTATAAATTGGGCAGTGAAACTATTGATTTCTATGGATTCTCCCTACTTTTGCAGAAATCACTTGGAGGTAGATAAGAAGAAGAGCATCTACTGCGAAGCACAAATTGGACATTCGAAACTATCTTGGCCGCAGGCTTGGCCAAGACAGAAGCGATAGAAACAGACTGCGGTAGGAGACTATGGGCGAAGCAAGGACGCGAGGTGGCAATGGAAACAGAGAACGGGATTTGAGAGATTAGCTGCATTGAAGATTATCAGCAAGAATCCTTAACTGGATCTCCCTCTTGAACAACATTTTGATCTTTAAAAAATAATTATCTTTATCTTTTATTTTCAATTATCCTTATCTTTTATTTTTGAAACAGATAGAGTAGGATTAGGAAGCAGTGAAGCTTATAAGCTGCTAAAAAACCTTTTTGAAGGGGAATCTCTTTTCTCTTTCACAGACTCCCATTGTAAACAATTCCATTCCGCACATTCCAGTTTTGGGGTTGACGGATTCAATTTCTTTTTTGCAATCAACAATTTTATTTTCCTTAATAACCTTTGTCTTTTATAACTGTTTGTTTACTGAATTTATAAAACTGTTTTCTTGTTTAAACCTAGAACTGATCACTCTTGTTTTATAACTTGAAAGTTGTAGCCAACCTTGAAGGGGACGAGTGAAACCAGATAGGCCAAGTAGACAACTAGTCTGGCGTAAGCTAGAGAAAATAAACAGTATAACTCAAACCAGATTGACAACCTATGGCCCCGACTGTGAGGTAGCTTGAGTTAGGTACCGTCTTCCCCTATACACTTGATGCTGATTGTGCTACCTTTCAATCAATTCATACCATCAACCAAAGTAGTAAACCCTTTAACCAGTAAGGTGCTACTTGGTTAGGATTGCCTAGTAGGGAGTACCCGCTAGGGAATTAGAAGATGAGGGAAATAGGAGTGTATAAGAGTCCTTGCATTCTATAGCGGTACTATGAAAATGAAGGTAAATATCACTGAATCAATGATCAAATCCTAAGGAACGTAGCTCACCAAGTGCCCTTACCGAGAATCTCCATCCTTTGAATTTCCAACACTGTTATTTCACCTTGGCCAAGCCCTTGACCAAGCTCATTTTACTGTTTAATTATTACTCTTTTGTTTCTAGCTTTGGAATCAAACCAACAAATCCAGTGATGAGGAAGTCGACCAAAAACTACACACCCGAGGAGTCTCTACGGACGATCCTCTTACCACCATCTACAAGCCCTTGTAGGTTGTGATAAGTTGTAACTCTCCCTTGATTCTTATCTATTCTTAAAACTATTTTGACGCTCTCGACAGGCGATCACAAAGTCAGTATAACGTTTATTCTCTTAAATTAGGAAAGATGCACAATTTGAGTTAAAATACCCAAGTGAACTGTGGTCTTGCTCAAGAATAGTCTCTCTTAGTCATCATCAACTGTTTAGTTAATAAATCTTATAAGTGAACCTTGAGATTATCAAACATTTAGGATCTTTAATAGAGTGTCTCTTTAAGTGAATTGTTACAGGTGGAAAGAAGGACAACTAAGCGAACTTGATTTCAATAGCTTCTTCATAAGTCAGAAATGAATATCCTGAATCCATAATTGAATGTAATTGAATCATAACTAGAAATTGACTTTTGCTAGGACCTTTTTCATCTTTGATTCATCTCATTCCTTAAATATATTTTCTTTTAATTTTGAAAATTGTTTTTCTTAGTTACGAATCTCAAAATCAAACCCCCCCTCGTTTGTTTTATTATTTTGTTTGCATCTAGTCATTGACTAATCTTAGTCTTTCTCATTCCCAGTGGATCGATCATGTTACCACTAACTACAATCTTTTTGATATTTAATCATAGGTTAACTTGTATTTGTTATTGACGGATTTGACACTGATCACAATAACTGAATGAGTGTTGGCAAGTTATTGAGTGGTAGATCCCAAACAAGGTAACGTAATCCTTAAACCTTTTTGCACCAGATAATCAAGAGTTATACACATCGAGGCACTAAAGCTTCGACCGTGCCAATGCATAAGATTGTGGAAAAGAGTGAATGCTAAAAAGAATACCCTTGTAAAAGTAGGAGTAACCCTAGTCAGATAGAACAACTTTTGCCTTATCGGATATAGTTGCCTCTAAAAGCAATAAAGAGATTAAGAGAGACATAAACTAATGTGGTATTTAAATGTAGTTTGTTTAGTGTAGAGCTGCTTCACAGAGTGTGGTAGAAATGTGGGAAAACAGTTGCTTGGTTAATGGGCAATTTTCACCCAAAGTTATTGAGATTAAATTGAGTTGAAATATATGTTGCATTTCACCTATTACATAATGTTCATATAATAAGACTCAACATAAATTACTATTAAGATGTATCAATAGAGTAGAGTTGTCATTATAACGCTCGCACTCAACTGCTTGCTTAACATACACTAAAATTACGTTGCAACCTAAACTGAACTTTGAGAGTCAAAATCAACTCCAGTCGCACCTCGACTACATACCAAGCAGCCATAAGAGTTCGACCACAACCAAAGAGAAAACCTAACAACAATCTATCCATTCAAACCAGGACATCAAAGTTGAGTTCATTTACCCTTATTCAAGAAATAAAGTCGTAAAAACAGAGGGACATACTTTGGAAAGAAACCAATGTATATTTAACTTGTAACTTGAAAACCTGCCATACATATGGCTTTGGCTTGAATGCCATAGTTATACAAAAGCTAAACATTTCCAAAATAAAAGTTGTTGGCTAATCACGCATAAACAGGCTAACAACAGACACAATGATCGACATCCTATGATAGAATTACGGGGATTATATTTTCAACAAGTTTCTGGATTGAGTGCTAAAATCCTATATTTTTACTACTTATTTCCTTGTAATTTAGATAGTAAATCTATTGATTAAATCTGATTTTCCTCAGTTTTGCAGTGAAGAGCAATAGGGTCAGCTTATGATGGAATGCAACACAAGAACGCAGAAAAGCAACAAAGGATCATTCAGACTAAGGGTGTCAAAATGTGTTTGACCCGTTGGGTCTACTTGTACTCGACCCGTTTTTTTTAAGGGTATGGATGAAAAATCTGAGTTCGATACCCTACTGATATATATTTTTTTAATCCGTGTATGAAGTAGGTCATGGGTTTTGCTCGTAATAATAATTAATAATATAACCTAGTGTTATCAGAACTGGATCGAACTAGATCGAATTGCTGATTCAACTTGTAATCCATAGGTTTATAAGATTCAGTCCCTATAATATTCAATTAAAATTCATAAAAAACTATAGAAAATTTAGAGAATTTATAATAAAACAATTAAAATACAAGAAAAATATAAAAAAATGTAAGAAAATTTAGAAAATTAAACGAAATTCTAGAAGATTTAATTAATTTAAATAAATTATAAAAATCAAAAAAGATATAATAAAATAAATAAATAAAAAATATTTTAAAAATATTAACAATAAAAAATTATAAAATCAAAAAACATACAACAAACTAAAAAAAATTAAAAATAAGCAAAATATAATAAAAACATTGAAAATCCATATTTATATATTTTTTTTTAATTTTAAGAATATTTTTTAGAATTTTGTTTTTGTTAAATTTTATGGTTTTTTTATTTTTTTGTGTTTTTATTCTATTTTTCTTGACTTTTTATAATTTTATGATTTTTTAAATTTTTTTCCGTATTTTTATTATTTTATTATATATATATATTTTAAACAAGGTCAAAATGACATCGTTTTGATTAAACAGGTCGGTCCGGGTCAACCCTTTCAATTGGTGTGTCTGGTCGAGTCGACCTATTTTAAACGGGTCACTTTTAAACGGGTCGAGTCGACCTATTTTGACACCCCTATTTCAGACCAGTTTCCTCGCCAAGAGACAATCTACTCCATAACCAACAATTCTTGGCTAAGAAGGATTCCACACCACCATCTTGATCAAGAAAGCAGTTGTGCGAACCAAATTTCTAGAAAAAAGAGAAAACACGTTTTTACACCATAGAAGCCTCAAATTTCGGAATTTCGTTTATCTTTTTTCCAGAATAAAAGATTTGAATTATCCAAGAGATAAAATCGATCAGTTGAGAGATTTTAGGGATTTTTAAAAGAGAGAAAAGATAGAAGCATGATTGGATTGATTCAAACAACTCATAGATAGAGTTCTCAACCTTCTCAAACTCTATTTTGGGGTAGATTTCGATCAAGAGAAGATCAAATACCAATTGAAGTAAAACACTAAGGATATATTATTTTTTATCTTTATTTTTATTTTCTAGAGATAATTAAGGAGGCAAACTGTATTTAAGCTTACTAGATCTTTTGGGAGAGGAAGTCTCTCCTTCTCTAGTTTTTTCTTCTCCAGTTCTGAGTATATTCTGCTCATGTCATTGAAGACGCAGGATTTTAATTCTGTCTAATTAATTTTATTATTTTCTTTAATCTCCTTGTATATTTCTAACGAAGCTCTCTCGTTCCTAGTAGAGGCAAGTAGAGTTATGATCATGGGTGTTTGATGAAGTCTAATTATTTTTATAAATCCTACGCTTGCATTCATAAGTTTTCTGCATAAACTTAGTTGCAGTCGTAATAGGTTTAGATTTGATCAATCTAAGTCCTAATCTGATTAGTTGCAGTCATTCTTGACGATAATGGTATACCTCGAATCCGGATAGATATAAGCAGACAACTAATCTCACGAAGGTTAGAGAAAATAAGTGATTTAATTTCAGACCCGATTGACAACTGAGGAGCCTGGATTAAGAGTTAGGATTCGGGCAACATAGTAAACCCTTTAACCAGCAAGGTGCTATTTGGTTAGGATTGCTTAATAGAGTGCCTCTTTAGGTAGTTTGATGTAGGAGAGAAGTAGGAGTCTTAAGAAGTATACTTGGTCTCTATAGCAATTCTGTAAACTAGGAACAAATATTATTGCATCAATGATCGAATACTTATGAATCATAACTTGCTTTAGCCTTTACCGGGAACCTTTTACACATTTCTTAAACATCAATCTGATTTTTTTTCTTGGTCCAGAATCTAGCCTTGAACTTATACTTGCTTTAATTGTCTTTTCAATTCGTAGTTTTTAAACAACCCCCCTCCCACATTGATTACTTTTATTTATTGTTCATATATGGTCCTTATCTTATTCTAAGTCTACCCATTCTCTGTGGTTCGAACCTCTTACCATTATTTGTAATCTTTTGTAGTTAATGTTAATTTATATTTAATTTTGACGGTCTCGGCACTTGACTAAGAAAAAGCCCAAAAAATTTCTTTCATTTTTTCATCTTCATTTTTCTCTTTGATGACGAGTTTCAATTCATTTTCTCGATTAACGTCTATTCCTCAATGTTTTAATAATGGAGTGCAACTTGTGCCTGATTATCAATCTTTCCAGTCTCCACAACTTAGACAAGAACCTATTATTTCTGAAGATTTCATGAAATTTTTTATCTAATTTATGCAGGAAATAGGAGATGAGCCGGAGAATCAGAGATGCATACCACTAAATTTTAAAGATTGAAGAGGACAAGAAAGGAATCGTAACTAATAAAAGAAATCCTTAGCTTTAGTGTAGTGACCCAATGAAAACGAGGATAGGAAGGCCAAGGGTGAGTTTGATTAGTGAGCAGTAGTTTCGGATTAGGAATGGCATGCTTTTCTAGTAAAGGCCTCTAAGAGGGCGAGGAGCATGGACTAGGTTTCCTACTGTGAACATCCTTGGCTTAACCAGTTTATCATAGTGTCACTTTGTTCATTCTTGATATGCTTGAAATGCATCCTTGGCCTTTTCTCTAATTTCATCTAGAGAGTCCAAAGCCTTGTATATGCTTCTCGGGTCTGAATTTACCTTCATCCACTCTCCAACTTGTATTTCTTTCGCTCAATTCCCGAACTACTTTTCGAACTCAACACTGAGTATGATGCTAGCATTATCACCTGCCGAGTAACAAAAATCTGCCAGACCATTGTGACTCAATTCTTGGCCAAGAAGAAAGTCCGGACCAAAAATCTACCAGCCCAATCAGACCCAAAATCATCCCAGCACTTCAATGGACCAGGAAATAAAATGGTATGGGATAGAAAGATGAAGGTACCACATTTTCCAGAATGTTTTATGACTACCGAAAAAGGTAGGGAGTATCTTTTGGATATTTTCTCTAAGCTTGAAGTAAACTCACTCTTACATCTTAAACCTCGGTTTGGTAATTTCATAAGAGCTTTTTTAGATAGCAATAGTGATGAGTACTTGAGTGTAGATTTGACAAGCGCCGACTCAAATACGATTAAAGATCTTTTTATGACTAAAGAAATGCAAGGAGTTGTTCATGCAACTTAACCAAATAACGTTGTTACTTTGCTAAGTGACACAAATCTGTTAGATTGTCTTGGCAAAACTCTTGGCCAAGAAGCATGTCAAAACTTAGAGACATAAATTATTGTCCAGCCAGATAGGGGTATACAAGAAACGGGTCGGCCCGGGAACCGGACCAGAACCGCCAGGTTTGGTCAGGTCTAGTCTTTTTTTTTTTTTTTTTTTTATCCGGACCTGACCAGATAGTTCCGGTTCTCCAACCTTTAAAATCCAGGAACCAGCCCGAAGAACTGGTAGAACCGAATATAGATATGTACAATGATATCAAAGTTTCCATTTGGTTTAATGGTTAATTCCTCACCTATTATATTAAAGAGGAGAGGTTCAAATCCTCTTGGCTCCCACTTTCTTTTTTCCTTCTAAACTTAACTCCTCTTTCTTTTTTCCTTCTAAACTATATTAAAATTCCTCATGCATTTTTCCTTTTTTTTTAATTTTAAACTCAATTAAAAGTCCTCATTTTTTTATTTTTATTTGTTATTTTAAATACAAAATTTTATTAAGGACGTTATATGAGAATTATTATGAGGGAAAAATATTTTAATAGGCATTTATATAGTTAACATGGCACATACTAGTAATATATTGTTGTAAATTGTAATAGCCATTTATATAGTTAATATGTATAAAGTAAGACCATTAATTATTAATAATATAGCTATTAATTATTATCAATTGTCATAAAATTAAAAATTACTAATTGTTTAGAGTTTTATGCTTTTAATTTAAATTGTATTAATGTTTAAATTACTAATGTATTATGTATTTTTTATTTTTTTTCTTTTAAACTCAATTAAAAGTCCTCATTTTTTTCCTTTTATTTTTATTTTAAATACAAAATTCTAAAAAAAATAAAAAAATTCTGGGTCAGAACCGGAACCGGCCTGGTCTGACCAGGAAAAATTAGAACCAACCCGGACCGGACCGAAAGTGTCCGGTCCGGTCCGGTTCTGTCCTGGACAAGAATCGGTAATTTCGGTCCGGTCTGGTTCTAGCCCAAGAACCGGCCCGGACTGGCCCTTGTACACCCCTACAGCCAGATCGAGCCGGAGGAGAATGCGACGAAGATCGGGAAAGAGATCGATGTGGTTGAGAATCCACAAATAGTTGTGTGTGAAAGAGAAGTTCTGAAATCATTTAATTATACTGATCATTTTATTTAATCAACCTTTACTCAAAACCAATCTTTTCTATTTATTTTGCAGGAACCCAAATTAGTATTTGAATCATGTTATGGTTACCTGCAAAATGCTTTGCTAGAGGACCAAGCACTATATAAGATCATTCTCATCAGACTACGTGCATGGAAAGTATTTAGTAGAATTGGTTGACAAATTGATGCTGAGAAAGTAGAGCCAAAGACTATAAAGAAGGGTATTGTATGGTAAGCAACCCATGTTTTTCGTTTTAAGTTGTTTTGTTTTGAGTAAAGACTGATTTTTCTATGATAATTGCTTATGAATTTTCCATTGTTTTTGTGCAAGGTTGAACAGGAATTTGGAAGTTGAGTCAAATCAGCAGATTCTTAGCGAAGATTTTTTTTTTGAAACTAGAAGCAAGTTTGGACCAAGAGGCAGACATGATGCTTGGCCAAGAAGACGATCTAGACCTAGCACAACTACAACAAAGACACATAATCTCTCTATAAAATACTCCGCTCTAGTTCATCGCCTCTCTGCGCATAAAGATTGATGCTGCCTTACCTCCATCACAAGCTCCACCACCACCCCCTTCTTCTAAATTGCCCCAGGTTGTACTTTTCCTTTTCTTTTTTACCTTTTAGCCTACTTTTTTCCTTTTCTTTCTTTTCTTTTCCTATCTTTCCTTGTTTATTTTTTTATTCCATTTTTGTTGCAAAGGTTAAGAAACCAAAAGGAAGATGGTTTTGGGAGGGTTATCTTGAAATGATGTCATAACACTCTACCATTCTCTAGGCAAATGATATGAATATCATTGTTTAGGTGAGCTTCTCACGTGTACAAACACATATCGAAGAATGAGAATTCCATGTTATGAGACTAAGCGAGTTGTCTTGGTGATTTTGTGCCTCATGTACACTTCTAGTTAAGCGAATGGAAAAAGGTTAGTAGTACGCTAGAGAATAATTTTTTTCTGAAACTGGAAGCAAGTTTGGAGCAAGAGGCAAACACGATGCTTGGCCAAGAAGACGATGTAGGCCAAGCACAACTAGAGCAGAGACAAATGATCTCTTTACAAAATACTTTGCTCCAGTCCATCGCCTCTCTGCACCCAAAGATTGATGCTGCCTTACCTCAACCACAAGCTCCACCACCACCCCCCTCTACTTAATTGCCCAGGTTGTACTTTTTTTTTCTTTTTACCTTATAACTTTTTTTCTTTTCTTTTCTTTTCCTGTTTTTCCTTGTCTGTTTTTGTTATTCCATTTTTGTTGCAAAGGTTAAGAAACCAAAAGGAGGATGGTTTTGGGAGGGTTATCTTGGAATGATGTCATAACTCTCTACCATTCTCTAGGCAAGTGATATGAATATCATTGTTTAGGTGAGCTTCTCACGTGTAACAACACATATGAGCGAACGAGAATTCCGTGTTATGGGACTAAGCGAATTGTCTTCTTGATTTTATGCCTTGTATCCACTTCTAGTTAAGTGAATGAAAAATGTTAGTAGTATGCTAGAGAAAACAGAGACGTGATTGAAAATAAACTAGGTGTGACTATAAAGTTCAATCTTACCTATTGGAGTTCTGTTGATAAAAGAAAAAAATCTCACAATTTTTGTGTGTGCATAAAATTAAAATTACATCTTTGGAAGTGTGATAAGGTGTAGGTGTGTTTATAAGTGTATGCTGACTAATCCTTACATTGATTATTTTCATTTTTTATAAGTTGCATAACTTAAAAGATAATACTCTCTCCGGTCTTCAATAACTGTTATTTTCCTACTGAAAACGTGTTCCAAATTAACTGTCATTTTGAGTCATAATTACGACTTCTGCCCTCTGTCTTAGTTTTTTTACCCAACCAATTAATTTGGTACAATGATATTATTGTAATTATACTATAAAAAATGAGTAAATTGCAAACTACAGTGAAGAAAACATTGTTCAAAAATCATTATTTTAAGTCTGTCTATTATTTTAGAAAGTCAATTAATAAAAATCAGAGGAAGTATCATTTTAAAAAATAGCATATAAAACTAATAGATAATTAGTGCGAATAGTTTAACACTTTATCCTGTAAATAATTATTTGAAAGGAAAAAAAAAAACCAAAAATTTGGCCATATTTCAATGACAAGCAAAGCAACGGGTCCTCGTAGTATTTTCGAAATCGAAAAAGATTTTGGCCTGTTTTTGCAAATGTAGAACACGAAGCAAAGGAGTAGTTGTTGGTTCTAGTTGAGCTGTAGTAGTAGCGGCAGCAACATATAGAATTACTCATAATATTCTTGTTAATTATACGGTAACGGTACTAGGTAAGTGAGTTTTAAAAAGGGTCACGAGCGACATTTGGGAAGTGCAAGCGGGACACAATAGACACCCCCCCGGAAATACAGGGATATCCGTACACCCATCCAATTTATCCAATGTCATCTTCCTGATTGAGTTTTGTCCAATTCTGTCCAATTTTTAAAAAATAATAACTCTTATAGTATGATTTTTATTAATATTAATTCAAAATTTTATTTAAACGTGCACAAGTTTCATCCGATTTATCTAATTTTTACATATTTTTCTTATTATTTTTAATTATTTCTATATTTTATGTTTCCTGTTCTCTTCTTCTCATGGCAAGTAGTACTACTCTTCTTGTAAGTTGTAACTTTTATTTTATTTAATCATCTAATGACAAGCTACTAGTACAGGCTACAAGCAAAAGCAGGTCATTTAAAAAGAAAAAGATATCATCTTTTTGTTGAATTCTTTTTTGTTTCTCTCTCTATCCATCTCTCTCTCTCTCTCCTTTGTTACTCTGCCACACACATCGCATCCCCTGCTGCAGTCACAGCATTGCAGCAGTGCCTGCTGCTGCTTCTGCTGCAACTGCTTCTCAGTTTTTGCAGAGATGAGAAAGAAAAAGAAAGACTGAGAATTGAAAAAAGAAAAATCCAAGAAAAACCCAAGAAATATGAAAAAGAAAACAACCCTCCTTTTCTTTCTTTTCCTTCCCTTCCCTTTAATTAATTAATTAATACTTGCTACTAGTATCATTTATATCCTCCCCCTCTCTTGAAAAAGAGCTTTGATTTGATATCTTAAACAAAAAGTGGTAAACACTAAACAACCAACATTAGAGAGAGAGAGAGAGAGAGGAAACGATGGAGAGAGAGAGAGAGAGAGAGAGCAAAAGGGTCTCTTCCCCACACCCCACATCTCCTTTTAGGCAATGCCAAAGTTGCACTAATGCCTCCATGTAATCTCCTTGTTCAATAAAGCACTCGCTCACCTTCAAGCTCTGTTCTTTTTGGTTGTTGTTGTTGGTGGAATCGTTCAAAAAAAGGGTTAAGTCCTAATTAAAAATGGTGGGTATGATAGATCTTAATACCATGGAGGAGGTGGAGGAGGATGAAACAACCCAACCATCTTCAGGGTCTTTATCATCTCCATCTCCATCTTCTTCCTCTGCTTCTGCTTTAAGTGCTTCTAACCACAACAACAGCAATTCAACTCCTTTTGGCTCTGCTTCTGTGTGTTTGGAGCTGTGGCATGCTTGCGCTGGCCCACTTATTTCTCTGCCGAAGAGAGGGAGTGTTGTTGTCTACTTTCCTCAAGGCCACTTGGAGCAGCAGCAGCAGCTTCCTGATTCACCATTACCTGCTTCTGCCTATCATCTTCCTACCCATATCTTCTGTCGGGTTCTTGATGTCAAGCTCCATGTAAGTCCATTCGTGCCATTTTCTTTTTGTGGGTGTTTTTTGTTGTTTGATTCTTTGCAAGTTTGTACACAATTCGACTTGTTTTTGGGTTTGTTATTTGGGAATTTCTATATTTGGATATGTTTTGGGGTCTATTTTTGAGTTTTCTTTGGTAGGTTTATGGTAAAGTTTGCGCCTTTCCTTTTTTTATTTTTTTAAATTGGTTGCAGGCTGAGGCAACAAACGATGAGGTTTATGCACAGGTGTCCCTGGTTCCTGAGAGTGAGGTGGGCTTCCTTCTAGTCTCATGATGTCTTCTTTAATTATTCATGAAATGTGGAAGGAGCATAAACAATTTGGACTTCTGAAATGATAAATTTTCTTTTATTCCACCCAAGGGATAATTTTTACTTAGCCTAGTGATTGGAAAACTTTAATTGATGGTTCTTTGAAGTTAAAGCTTGTTTTTCTAATTTTGTGGTGACATTTGCTAATAATTGTTCTTGAGATGAGCTTGATTTTTCCCCTCAATTCTTTTTGTGTAGCAAATTGAGCAGAAATTGAGGGAAGGAAAAATTGAGGGGGATGGTGAAGAGGATTACGTTGAAGCTGCAATGAAGTCTATAACACCCCACATGTTCTGTAAGACCCTCACTGCCTCTGACACTAGCACTCATGGAGGCTTCTCTGTCCCTCGCCGAGCTGCTGAGGACTGCTTCCCACCCTTGGTAAGAACATTATGTTTCTCAGTGCTTTTCATTCACTTTGGATGGTAAAGTTAAGTTATTTCGGTTGTTGTTGTAGGATTATACTCAACAGAGGCCTTCTCAAGAGCTTGTAGCGAAGGATCTGCATGGTTTTCAGTGGAGGTTTCGGCATATCTACAGGGGTAGGCAGGATGCATTGCAGTTATAGATCTTTAAGCATCAATTCTTCACTCTTTCACCAGATGGTATTTGTTTTCTTGTGTTTACTTTCTTCTTTTGGTATGAGTAGGGCAGCCACGCAGGCATTTGCTTACAACTGGATGGAGCGCTTTTGTTAATAAGAAGAAACTTGTCTCTGGAGATGCTGTGCTCTTTCTCAGGTACGTTGAATGTTGTTTAACCATTTCTTATAAGCACTTTCTCTATGATTCTTATGTGGTATCTAATTTCAGGGGTGAGGATGGGGAATTGAGATTGGGTATTCGGAGAGCTACACAAGTCAAAACCAGTGCTACTTTGCCTGTTCTGTGTAGTCAGCTGTTGAATCAAGGCACTTTTGCAGATGTTGCAGATGCTATTTCTACGAGAAGCGTTTTCAATATTTACTACAATCCAAGGTAGTGTTACTTGCTTCTTCACGCGTAGGAAGGAAATGGATATATAGTGTATACACATTCATATACGTTTGCACACAAGGGAGACTTTATTACTTGAAAGTTTGTGCTTGCATTGTATCACAACCATTCTGGTTCTGGAGGCTTAGAATAAAGTGTGCGTAATGAGCTTCGACTAAGCAGTGATTCTGTTTTGCATTTTCCCGTCTATTTCCCCTGCCTCCACCAAAATCTTATAGTGGTTATATTTGTCCTTGTTACTTAAGAATGCACTACACTCAGTTGACATTTGAACTTCTTGCTGAATGGATATGTTAATGAAATATAGTTATCATAGCATGGATTTTCAGCCTAGAACTAGATAATAGACATTACCGATAAAAACTTGCTCGTGCTAGATACCTGAAAGTTCCTTTCCCTATAACACTCCTATGCTTTCATCAATAAACAAAATGTGTATCAGTATACTTAAAAGCAATTATTTCCTTACCAGAAATCTATTTCACTTTCTTAGGGGGGGAAAGGAAACTGTATTCTGCTTCATAAAATATTTGGTTTTTCTTAAATATTTTGCCATGCTATTTTGCATTCAATGCATGTCAATCTCTCTCTCTATTTTCCTTCTTGTTTGTAGTTTCTTGGCGGTGTTTGCTGGTCATTTTCATTCTTAATTCCTAAAATATTCAAGTGCACTTGTAGGGCAAGCTCGTCAGAGTTCATAACTCCATTCCGTAAATTCCTGAAAAGTACTGATCATTCCTTTGCTGTTGGGACGAGGTTCCGAATGCGTTTTGAATCAGAAGAGGCAGCAGAGAGAAGGTTTGGCACAGTTGGCCCTGTATGATATCAATGAAACAAGTGTATCCAAATATTCACCTTCCCTTCTTATGCAGATGTACAGGAATAATAACAGGACTAAGCGACCTTGATCCTCTTCGATGGCCTGGTTCCAAGTGGAGATGCCTGGTGGTATGTTTTCCATTCAAACATTGTAGAAAGTAAACAAATAATGAATAATTTGAAGATTTCTAATAGTTCATTCAGCATATAAGATGTTTGCGCTGAGACCACACTGGGAGTTTTCTTCAACTTTATAGAATTGAATTGCTTGTTTTCGTTCTTGTATTTTTTTTGCTTCTGTCCATGTTTTGTCTTCACCACTGATTGTTTTCATCTCATTTCTCAGGTAAGATGGGATGATATGGAGGCTAACAGGCACGGTAGGGTTTCTCCTTGGGAAATTGAGCCATTTGGTTCTGTTACCAATTCCAACAACTTTATTGTTCATGGTTTTAAGAGGAGCAGGTCTGGATTGCCTTCCTCAAAACCAGAATTTCCAATTCCTGGTAGGTTCAGCATTCTAAATAAACTTCGTAATATCCAAATCTTTTTTTATGTTCCATATTCCATTCTATATTATCTGTATGTTTTCTGAAAAAAGGGTTACTGTCTTTATATCAGATGGGATTGGAGCAGCAGACTTCGGGGAATCTTTAAGGTTCCGGAAGGTCTTGCAAGGTCAAGAAATTATGGGTTTTAACGCTCTTTATGATGGTGTCGATGGTCAAAACGCGCATCCATCTGAAATAAGGAGTCGTTTCCCAGGTTCACATGGTTCCGGAGTTACAGCAATAGGAAATGGTATCAGAGATTTGAATGCTGATGTTTCCTACAAAGGCATAGGCTTTAGTGAATCTTTTAGATTCCACAAGGTCTTGCAAGGTCAAGAAATTTTGCCAAGCTCACCATATAGAAGAGCCCCTAGCACCAATGAGGCTTGTGAAAATGGTTACCTTGGAATCTCTGATGGTGTTCAAATACCAAGTATGAGAAACGGATGGTCTGCAATGACACAAACCTATAGTACTCACATTCGTCCTCCTGCACAAGTATCTTCACCATCTTCTGTGTTAATGTTCCAGCAAGCAAACAATCCAGCTTTAAACCCAAACCCCATTTATAATCTCGGCGATCATGAGGAACATCCAGTTAACTCTCAAAGTTGGTTTCGCAGTCATGGGACATGTGGGGAAAAGTTTTTGTCGAATGAGCATAGTCAGCATGGCGTGCCGCAACCTTTCATGACGCAGTCAAACTTTAAAGGTAGCAATTTGGTGTCCTCGTGCAAAAACAGCTGTAGGCTCTTTGGTTTCTCGTTGGTGGAGGATATGCATCCCGCTAATAAGGAGGACAACGCAACTCCACTAATATCTCCACTTAATCCGGGATCTTCTTTTCCACCACACGTCGGGGAGCAGTTCCATCCAAAACCTCCAGCTATTGTCAATCCGGTCGGCAGTAATTTTACCAATGTTAGAGCCCATTATGCTTCAAGAAATATCTTTCTTGGAATGGAATGAGTTGTGAATTCATTTTCATCCTATGCTCTGTTTCACAGGGAATTCTGCAACACCATCCGGAAAATTATCGCATATACTGATGAGGGTGCGAAAGATCGATCCTGAGGCAGCAGAAATGAATACCTACTGTTGCTTATATGCATTGGTGTATGAGAGAAACAAGATTGTAATTATTCAGCTAAGGTAAACTTAGCTTTATCCTAATTTCCTGGTACTGCAAAGGTGCAGTCTGTAGTAATCTATTTGAGGTTTCTCATGACAATTGGTTTTTAAGGGCTCAACCCAGTTTGGAATTGTTGTTGTAATTTCTATCCTAAGATGCTGTACTAAGTTGTATGTTGTAAGATCTTTGAACATCCTTTGCTCCTTTTGAGCCGATGATGTGCACCATTGTTTTGTTTCTTCTGTGAATTTTTATTTTTATTTTTTTTACTGCTGCCATTTTAGATATTGCTTTTATCATTGTCATTGGGACCAGATTAATAATTAGGTACCCCTCAATGAGAGGACCATCCTATTCCTATGGGGTAAGGTACTGTGATTTCTATGTTTAGGCATGGGAACCATTAATCATAGCTTGGGTTTAACTACTTGTCTCACCTTTTTGTTATGCATCTTTTGCAAAAAAAATTGTGGTTGAAAAGGTTAGACTTATCTAGGTTGTTGTGAGTTGTTTGACACTCTCATGTTTTAAATAAAAAAGAGGATTAGATAGTTATGTATACCGGAAAAACTTTATTCTTTAATGAGCTGTGAATAAAATTAATTATGGGTTAATAAATTATGACCCATTAAATTTAAAAATACATATGGTTCATACTTCAAATCTGGAAAGAAAAGAAAGAGTTAAGAGTTAAATTATCTCGTCTCCTTCCATACCGGTAGTTTGGATGTACAAAATTTTATGATTACATGGTTAAATCATTGAAATGAGAGAGTGCATAAGAATGTCACCAAGGAGACAATGAATAAATATGGAGCATGTGTTGTTCTGGATCTTTTTTAAAGGAGAGAAATATTTCTGTTTTAAGTGAGATTTTGATTTTTATATTTAAAGTAAACTCTTGCTATCTTTTTTAATTGATTGCTCCTTTCCTCCTTTTTGATGATGAAGGAATACAAAAAATGTAGCAAACATCAAGAACATGATGAAGATGAGTAGTAGCTGTCCACTATAAAATCCACCGCACTGAATTTTTGTAGTTGTAGTTGTAAATGGTCCTTTTCTCCTTATTGTGTATACTGTGTAGGCAAATGTGGTACACTTTAAAAGACCTACTATGATTTTGTGTTATCACATGGATGATAGGAACTAGCAAATTATTCTCTTATTTTTGTTTTCTTTTTTCTTTTAAAAAAAGAGAAAATTAATCTTATACGCAATTTTTTTTTTTACGATTTGAACCACATTTATTTCTAGATATAATTATTAGTTTAAAGGGTAAGAATGAATGTAGTGATTTATCATTCGTTTATTTATAAGATAGGTAATGAGTTCAATCATAGTATTCTAATGACAATTGATAATAATAATTCACGCTGAATTCACCAGCACAATATGAGACGTGCAAATTGAAAGTAAAAGAGAGATGAAGAGATAGAGAAGAACTACAAGGTTTTTACGTAGTTGGGCGCCATGAATGCCTACTACATTCACAAACAAGATAAAGAACTAACATTCCACTACGACAATAATCGAATGCATGAAAAACTCACTGTACGGAAACTCTTGCGGCCCGGAGGAGCCATTAATCGTAATGAGAAATGTGGGAGGGAGGAGACAAGAAGAGTTGAGAATGTAAGAATTTGGTAGAAATGGTGCCACATGCGACCTAGTCACATCCCTCGATCGTGTCTGGAAGTTGGATGTCCATTTCTGATAATTGCTTGCTTCTGGTGCAAGTGTAGTACGATAGAATGCAATGGTCCCTCTCTGAGCCCAAAAATCTAACAGTACCAACATCCACCAATTTATGTCAAACAGTTTCCGGCTTTCTATCGGAAAACTTCCAACGTACGTTCTCTTTTGGGGACCAAATAAATAAGAATAGTTTACTCCTTAGTGGTCCCGGATTCTCATTCTTGCTAGCATACATACTAAAAACAACGGACTAGCCACTTTTTCTTCTACTACTATCAATCAACAACACTATCGAGTTTTCTTTTCAGGTTACAAAATAAAATTGACTTACCATTTTGGCCCGGTAAATGATATCATCAAAATGATTATAAAAGCTATCCCACAGAATTTCGTCATGAAAAGATACTCAAGATAAAAATATACGTATTAATTAATTAATTCACCGATAAGTTAATTATATTACGAATGGTTTAGCTAATCTTGCGCATGTGCATCATATGATCACTTCATGTAGCATGATTGACATACCTAATAACATTTCCTCTCGTATTTTTGTGATAGAGTTGACTCAACCTTCTCTCACTTTGTAAAGCCATAAGTCTCTCTCTATATTCTTTGTACTTGTAAACCAAAACACTCCATTTCTACAGTGAAAAATCACGGTTTGAGGACAAAATAATTTTGTCCTTTTATGTATTTTCTTTTTATTTTGATACTTTTATACATTAATTAATTTAATCCATATATTCTTAGAAGTTTTTTGTCAATCCCTATGTGATTAATTTAATCCCTTTATTTATATAAGATTTCCATTTAAACTCCAACTTAATTTAGTCCCCATGTTCATAAAAATATTTCAATCAAATTCCTGAATTTATGGAATGCCATATTTTTTCCCGTGTTTGTGAATTTCGTCCAACTAAAACCTACATAGTTACTCATTCTAAAATGATCGCCCGTTGAAGGTGTAAAAAATAGTTGTAAAATAGATAGAATTATGAGAGAGTTACAACTTATCACAATCCACAAAGGGCTTGTAGATGGTGGTAAGAGGATCGTCCGCAGAGACTCCTCGGGTGTGTAGTTTTTGGTTGACTTCCTCGTCACTAGAGTTGTTGGTTTGATTCTGAAACTAAAAACAAAAGAGTAACAATTAAACAGTAAAATGGACTTGGTCAAGGGCTTGGCCAAGGTGAAATAACAGTGTTGAAAATTCAAAGGGTGGAGATTCCCATTAAGGGCACATGGTGAGCTATGTTCCTTAGGATTTGATCATTGATTTAGTGGTATTTACCTTCATTTTCATAGTACCGCTATAGAATGCAAGGACTCCTATACACTTCTACTTCCCTCCTCTTCTAATTCCCTAGCGGGTACTCCCTATTAGGCAATCCTAATCAAATAGCACCTTGCTGGTTAAAGGGTTTACTACTTTGGTTGATGGTATGAATTGATTGAAAGGTAGCACAATTAGCATCAAGTGTACAGGGGAAGACGGTACCTAACTCAAGCTACCTCACAATCGGGGCCCTAGGTTGTCAATCTGGTCTGAGTTATACTATTTATTTTCTCTAGCCTACGCGAGGCTAGTTGTCTACTTGGCCTATCCGGTTTCGCTAGTCCCCTTCAAGGTTGACTGCAACTTTCAAGTTATAATTCAAGAGTGACCAAATCTAGATTTTAACAAGAAAGCGGTTTTATAAAATCAGTAAACAAACAGTTATGAAAAATGAAAGTTATTAAGAATGATTAGATCTCACAACCATAGGAATGCAACTTGGTTAGCCCTTACCAAAAATGGATGTTTAGCCGGATCTTGTCATGAAGAAAGATGAGTTTATTATTTGCATAAAAGAGAATAAAAATTTGTCAATTCCAGACTTGGAAAATTACAGAGCAGAATGTGAAATGTGTTCAGAGAAAAGAGAAAAAGAGAGTCCCCTTCAACAAGGGCTTCCAACAACTTTTAACATAAGTTGTCTTCTAGTCCTACTCTAACTCTATCTCTTTTAAAATAAAAAGATAAGGATAAAAGATAAAGATAATTGTTTGAGAAAAATCAAATATTGTTCAAGAGGGATTCTTCTATTTGTGATCGCAAATTTCTCAAATTTCGCAGCCACTACAACTACCATCTCACGTCCTCAAGTCTCCTACTGCAGTCTGCCTCTGTCGACTGTCTTGGCCAAGCTAGCGGCCAAGACAGATTTGAATGCTAGATTTCATCTCCTGCTACTGCTATCCTTCAATTATTGCTCTTCCAAGTAATTCTACAAAAGTGGGGAGAATCCATAGAAATCAATAACTTTAGTACCCAATTTACGAGTAATTCTATAGTAAAAGTATGAGAAATTAATGCTCAATCAAATTCCCCCATGCTTAAACTATGCTTGCCCCAAGCATACTGACTCGATAACAAAACAAGATACACAGAAGAAATAAAAACCAGAAAGCATTCGATTCAAAGCATCTGGCTTATCGCACAGAATTCTCGGGCACTTTAATCCATAACTCCATCCCGTATTATTATGGCCTAACCAATACCTGAAACATCCTACATCTATATAGTGCCATGATCAGGTGCTCTATGGTAGAATTATGCAACGGGAACAAAACAATTTGCTTACAAAATTAATTGTCCTCCCATTATTCCCTAGCTGCATAGACTGCTGGCTTTCAACAAGCTTCTCAAACAATCATGCAATCGCAGGAATTTAAAATGCAGCATATAATCACAACAAGTTTTCTTTTCTTTGCTTGCTGCATAGCTTCTTTTCACTTATTTTCTTTTTCTTTTTCTTGGGCATACTGCCTTTTCTTTTCAGCATTCATTTTTCTTTCTAAGTAATTCACAATATATATATATATATATATATATATATATATATATATATATTTTCTCAACACTTGAAAGAAAAATATGCATGCTCAAGCACACCACCAATGATGCTAGCTTCTACCCTTAAGGGGTTAGCACACAACCGGCAACCAGAATTTTGTCTCAAGACAAGTGGGAGATGGTGCCGAACCACCAACTCCATCTGGGATGAGGGCAAGGTGGTGGACAAAACAAAGGCAGCTAGCGGCATTGGTTGATTATTGTCATGATAAATCAGTTTTGGGTATTCCTCTTGCAAAATTCAAATGTGAAGCACTAGTATCATGAAACTATACACATGAGGGACATTTAAAAAGTACCAGGTAACGTACTCTTACAAGTATTGGAAATGTTAAACCCATTAGGATGCCTTGACAGTAAAGCATGGAGTTAAGAAGTCAAGTACCTTTGTTTCCTATGTGAGGAGGCTTATGCTTAAATACAAGATGGTTTATGGTTTTTGAAAAACAACACAGATCATGCAATCTATCTAAAAACACACAAAGATTAAAACAGAAAGTCATGCATAAGACTCGTCCTAATTTTATAAAAAGATAAAAAATCTAGAGTGTCTTGGCTTGTGGCTTGGCCAAGACATTCTAAAAAAATTCATGTATAAAAACAGTGTAAAAATGAAAGAAAGACACTTAGAAAGACACACAAAGACAACACATATACATAGAAAACTCTCCCGCACACTTGGAAGACACATTGTCCTCAATGTGTGTTGGATATTGAAAAGGAGAAAAGATAGAAAATAAAGAAATGAAAAATAAAATAAAATAAAAAGGAAAAAGACGACTTAGGGGCAGTTTAACTTGGAGGAGGGGATCTTGGAGGGGCAGCTGCGACATAAAATTTCTGGTGGAGACTATTTGTGAAAAAATGTCTTGGCCAAGACAATTGCCAAAGCTGATTTTTCCTCTAATTTTGAATGCCTTCCTTGCGCTGCAGCAACCCTGGAAACAAGTGTAAAGGATATTATGTGGATCGACAAAATACCTCTGAACTTATTTACGAAAAATCAAAAGAATAGAAATGGAAGTAAATGAAATAAAAATATCGGTTGCCTCCCATGTAGCGCCCTTATTTATTATCTTGGGCTCGACATTGCCATGATTTTGCATCAAGAAACTTCTCCAAATTTTCTCAATGCACTAAGCTTATCAGGACCTTTGGGTGGCACTCCTTTGACAGCCCCTAAAGGTATAAATTGAAATGGATCGGGTGGTTGTTCAAGTTCAAACTTTGGTTGTTCCTGCATCACAAATGGTGAGTTTTGGCTACTGTGAATAGTAGGAACCTTGAGAAAAGGGTCAGTCCAATGCATCAACTTAGGAGGTGCAGTTTTAACCACAACTTCTTGCTTTTCCATCAGCTTATCTTTTATAACCACCCTGCTAGGAATATACTCAAAAGAGTCTATCTCTAGTGCCATAAATTCTTCATTCCTTTTTGCCAACTTTCCTCCTTCCTCTACTGTTAACTTGTTAGATATGATTACTGGCAGAGTTGATTCTTAGCCAGGAAGGTGGCCTGGAAGACTTTTAAACTCAATTTCTGGTGCCTACACACTTGAAGGTAGAAGGTTAGGATAAATTTTTTGTAATTCATGGCTGTTAAAAATATCAATATATGACTCAAAAAATTTAAGATAAAAAACAATGTCTTGCAATTCATCATTAGCTACAAATTCTTCTTCCTTCAACTTTCCACATGAGATTCCCCTATTAAGAGCATAGTCAAGAGTGTTAGTTGCATTCAATTCATAACCCTCATCAGCATCATGTCCAAGGAAGTCCACAAAATTAACACTATGCATTTTATTAGGATTTTCAATGGCATCATACATGTCAAACTTTATTGTTGTACCACCAAATTCTAAGGTAAGAATTCCAGGATACACATCAATTTTGGCCCTTGTTGTTCTTAGGAATGGCCTTCCCAAAAGTACATCTGTAGAGCTTGTAGAGAGGTCCGTGTTCATTT
The DNA here is from genome assembly GCA_963691705.1 of Viola odorata. NCBI lineage: Eukaryota > Viridiplantae > Streptophyta > Magnoliopsida > Malpighiales > Violaceae > Viola > Viola odorata. Next base: position 14,634,425 of record OY829543.1, read on the forward strand.
CAACAATATAAAAGTCTATAGGATAAATGAAATCATTAACTTGTACAAGTACATCCTCTACCATACCTTTCAGATGTATTACTGACCTGTCGGCAAGTTGGATCACTACTCTAGTGTCCTTCATTGTTCCCATCTTTAGTGTCTCATACTCGGTTAGAGACATGACATTGATGCCCGCTCCCAAATCACAAAGAGCTCTCTCCACGATCTTATTGCCTATCTTACATGAGATTGCAAAAGTGCCCTGGTGCTTGCACTTCTATGGAAGCTTAACTTGTAAAATTGCAGAAACATTTTATTAAAATTAATCCTTTCAATACCTGCAAGTTTTTTCTTGTTAGTGCATAATTCCTTAAGTAATTTAGCATAACTAGGCACTTTAGAAATTAAATCCAACATGAGAATATTTACGACAAATCTCTTAAAAATGTTCATAAATTCCTTTTCCGTTTCCTCCATTTTTGTCTTTGCAGACCTAGGAGGGAAAGGAGGTGGAATGTCTGGTCCTTCCTGCATGATTATGGCATTTCTATTTATCTTGGCCTCAAGCTTGGCCAAGACAGTTTCTTTTGTCAGCATCTCCTCAATATTCTTCTTGGCCTCTAGCTTGGCCAAGACAGTTTCTGCTTGGATCTCTTGGTCTGTCTTTGCACCCTGCCTCTCTGGTAGGATACTGCCACTCCTCAGGTTAATAGCACTCACATTGTACTTCTGGTTGTCTACTGTGGTGGAGGGCAGTTTCCCTTGGTTGTTTGGCTATTTCTGTGCCAGCTGGGTGATCTGTTTCTGCATCTCTGCCAGGCTGGACTGGGTTGCCTACATGAACTTTTGAAGGGTCTCTTCCATCGACATGCTAGTGGACTTTAGAGGCTGTGGTACAGAAGGCAACTGTGGCACAGGAGGCTGCTTCTATGGAGGCTCAGGCTGAAAATGTTGGAAATTAATTGGAGATTGTTGAGGCGGTTATGGTTACTGAAATTGCTTGAGATACACCCTGATTCTATGATTTTGTTGTAGTGGGTCCTACCACCATCTTAGATTCGGGTGGCTCCTCTAGAAGTACTTGTTGCTTTCATGAGGCAATTGACTCTGATTGTACCCATACGCCACATTAACCTGAGCTGGAACACCAGGATGTTACACCACATAGCAACTGTGAGTTGGGTGATCTTGATGTTGGCACACTCCACATACCATAGCCACATATTCTAGAGTTGCTGCCTGCACTAGTACACCTGCAAAAGGATTATGAAGCATGTTAGATATTTCAGATAATTTCTGTTCAACATTAATTGCATTTAAATTAGAGGGAACAATTTTTTTTTTTTTTGCGGATGCATTATTCTAGCAGTTGTCTGCCATTGTCTAGAGCAGTAACTTGGCCCTGGTGGGACTGAGATCCTGTAGGGCTCCTGCAGCTGTGGCATCCACTCGCTCTTTATCCTTTTGACACAATCCATCATAAAAATACTAGACCAAGGCTTGATCTATCACTCCATGTGTAGGGCAAATATCTTGCAAATTCCGAAACCGTTAGTGGTACTCACAAAGGCTCTCATTGCCTCATTGTTGGACAAAAACTAAGTTCTTCCTGGCCGCCCCTGCTTTGGTTGCATTCCAGTATTTATTAAGAAAAATGGAGGACATTTCGCCCCATGTTGTGATAGTATTATGAGGTAAGCTATAGAACTAGTTTTTAGCCGAATCCTCAAGGGACCATGGAAACACCTTTTGCTTGGCTCTTTTGATGGAAACAATGGTTGACTGCAAAGTATCACACTAAAAATGTAGGTTCCTTAGGTGAGTGTATGGGTTTTCGTTAGAATGTCCATGGAACTTTGTGAGGTTGGCTATTATATTGGTTTTTACAGACCAGTCATTTGGTACGGGGGCAAGTTGAATACAGGAATAGGTCTCATGTTCGACTCCTCTATTCAACTCCCTCATAGTCCGCTCTTGTTGATTTTCTACCATGTTTGGAACCTGTTGTTCTTCTTGGCCTGCGGCTTGGTTAAGCTCGTTATCGGAGTTAGGATTTTCCTGTGAACTAGAAACTCCTGATAAAATCAAAAATAAAAATTACTAAACACCGTTAGAAGTCCCCAGCAACGACGCCAAAATTTGATCGCCTACCGAAGGCATAAAAAATAGTTGTAAAATAGATAAGAATTAAGAGAGAGTTACAACTTATCACAACCCACAAAGGGTTTATAGATGGTGGTAAGAGGATTGTCCGTAGAGACTCCTCGGGTGTGTAGTTTTTGGTTGACTTCCTCGTCACTAGAGTTGTTGGTTTGATTCTGAAACTAAAAATAAAAGAGTAACAATTAAACAGTAAAATGGACTTGGTCAAGGGCTTGGCCAAGGTGAAATAACAGTGTTGGAAATTCAAAGGGTGGAGATTCCCGGTAAGGGCACCTACCAAGAACAACCATAGGAACGCAGCTCGGTTGGCCCTTACCAAGAACGGATGTTTAGTCGGATCTTGTCATGAAGAAAGATGAGTTTATTATTTGCATAAAAGAGAATAAAAATCTATAAATTCTAGACTTGGAAAATTACAGAGCAGAACGTGAAATGTGTTCAGAGAAAAGAGAAAAAAATAGTGCCCTTCAACAAGGGCTTCCAACAGCTTTTAACATAACTTGTCTTCTAGTCCTACTTTAACTCTATCTCTTTTAAAATAAAAAGATAAGGATAAAAGATAAACATAATTGTTAGAAAAAAATCAAATATTTTTCGACGGATTCTTCCAGTCGTGATCGCAAATCCCTCGAATTTCGCAGCCACTGCAACTGCCATCTCACGTCTTCAAGTCTCCTACTGCAGTCTGCCTCTATCGACTATCAAGACAAATTTGAATGCCAGATTTCATCTCCTGCTGCTGCTGTCCTTCAATTATTGCGCTTCTAAGTAATTCTGCAAAAGTGGGGAGAATCCATAGAAATCAATAGCTTTACTGCCCAATTTACGAGTAATTAGATAGTAAAAGTATGAGAAATTAATGCTCAATCATAATACTTTTTATACAATCCATTATAAATGATTAGTAAAACTTCGTGCTTAAAATTGACTAATTGAACTTAGCTCTATTAGTATTTTTGAATTCATTTTCTTTTGATATCTAAAACAATTTCTTAATGATTAATTTCAATTCATAAACTTAGACCCACAAAGCATGCCCAATTCTCAATTCTAATATGAAGAATTAACATTTTTGGTCCCTATAGTATAATACTTTACTTAATTTGGTTCCTAAAGTATAAATTTATTTAATCTAGTCCTAAAAGTATAACACTTGGTTTAATTTGGTGCCTATATTACTTGCAACCAGCTGAGGTTGATGATGTGCCAGTTTTGGGCCACGTGGCGTGAAACTAACATGATTTACTAAGTAAAAATTTGTTTAATTGGTCACTAAAATACAACACTTTGTTTAATTTGGTCCTTTGATACGTGGCATATAACTTACACGTTAGCACTCTAAGCTAGTAAAAAACCTTAAAGGGACCAAATTAAATAAAATGTTATATTTTAGGGACTAAAAATGATTCCAAATTTTATTTTTCATTTAATTATATTTTTGTAATAAACTGGTGATATATTAAAGCATGAGCCAGTCATATGTAGAAGCATGACTAACTCGAGAGCGAATAGCTACAAAAGTCTAGTTACATGAGAACCCCAACTCTGCAGCCAAGTAGGGGGCAAATCAAATGGGAAAAGAAGCATGGGAAACTAAGACATTTAGCCTTAATCCAAAGATGCGAAAGTGAAAAAATCTGCACCCGAGCTCTATCCAACGAAACAGGGATCTGCTTGAACACCAGATTGTTCCTCTCACGCCAAATTGTCCAGCAAATCGTAAAGAACAGGGTTTCCCAGATGGACTTGACCTCCTTGCATCTTGTCAAAGCAGCCTTCCCAAGAGTCCCAAAACTCTACCAAAATTCCTGGATTGGCACCTAAAATACCAACCCAACTCATAACCTCAGCCCAGCACCTCCGTGCAAATAAGCCAAATATGATCTACTCACTCTTCCTGCAACTCGCAAAATGAACAACACATCTTAATATTCTTTGATTTGTAAATGGGTTGACTGAGTTTATTAATCAAATTAAATTTTATTTTTATAACTATAATTACTAAATTTGTATTTTTTATAATTAATTGATGCGCCGTCGAAACGCGTCAAATATAGTATTTATAATCATGATAGGCTAGATGCACAAATTAATGTATATAGCTGCAAGTCAGGGTCGAACCACAGGGAAATGAAACACTAGATTTAATCTTGCCCTAGATGTATGACGAGGATGAAAATGCACTAGACAGAAAAGTAAATCTGAGGGGGGGGGGGGGGTTTGGTTGGTTAGACGAGCCTAACCAACGATGGCAGTTGATATTGGTGCAGAAAACGTAAATAAAACGGAAATGATAAAAAAGAAGAAGAATAATAATAAAAGCGGTGCAGACAAATAAAAAAACGGCGCAGACAGACAGATATAGCAAAGAAGAAATTAAAACAAGAAGAGATAGAATATCAAATAAGAAGGAAATAACGAAACATGTAGAGACAATAAATCAGGTAAAGGGGAAATCTTAGTAGGGGTAGACGGTGGATTGCGTCGAGGTCTAGTCGGTCATGGGTGCAAGGATAGACTGTTTTCACGCCATAGACGTGCTATAGGAATCCTGTTTTCACGTGGATCCCCTACTTCTCTTCTTAAGAGAAGTCACTCCCAAGGTACGCTTATGGGAGTGGCCGTGACATTGCGCCCAAGGTACGCTTATGGGTCAGACACGCAGGCCCGTGAAGTGGAGAGAAGACACGTCTAGGGCTAGACACTGAGAAGTCTGCCCTAACCGGTTTCTTGCCCTAGCCAGATTGGACCAAACGACATGGTGACTCTGGGCTAAGTGCCTACTCTATTCCATGGCCTCACGTTAGTTATTACCATGGAAATGACAATATTCATGAGAAACATGCAAATAGATGATCAAACTACCAATAAATCTCACACAAAATGACAATAAAATGGCAAGAAAGCGGATACAATAATGAAAACGTTTTAAGAGCACTTTGACCTCCCAACTATCCTCTTGCAATCCTTAAAACACCGCTGCTAAGACTAGAAACTTAGCCAATCATGCTAAGAATCAAACACAAAATAGATGGAGAAATCAACATAAACAGAGAAGAGGTGCAGGTGAAAATGAAAATCTAGAGCACTTAATTAAAACCGGCCGGAGCTTCAAAGCTCCGGCCAAAATCTGGAAAAACAAGAAGGGAACAGATCCCAAAGTTAGAGAGAGAGAGAGAAAAATGGCTACAATGATTCAAAACCCTAAAAAAAAGAAAAAGATCCCCTAAAGCCCTAAAAACTAAGGTTTATATACAAGACAATCCCACAAGGGGACAAAATAGGACAGCTGGCTGTGAAGGAAGGAAGGAAGGGGCGTCCTTGACAGCCGGCAGAGGAAATATTGTATAGAATCCCGCCAGAATCTTTCTGGCATCTTTTGTCAAGCGTCAGCCTAGACAAGGAGCGTAATCTAGGGCAAGACGACTTAGCTAGGGAATATTCTGGAATATCTTTGGCATCTTTGGTCAAGCGTCATCGAAGAAGAAACATGCACGTGCGTGCGTCTAGGCCTGGACGTAAGATATCTTCAGTAGCTCATCCACGTCTAGACGGTATAAAGGCGTCTAGGTCTGGATGACAAAAACGCCGTCTAGGGCTCGACGATGAAAGGTCTGGAGAAATGCATCCAAATGGTGCGCTTTTCAGCAAGTTTCTCCCTTTTGTCCAGATCTCAAAATAGTTGGAAAATAAGGCAAATTAGCAGTATCAACAGTGAAATTGGACTTGAAAGGGAGGAAAAATATGCATAAAAAGACACCATATCAAATTCCCCCCCACTGCCCATTGCTCGCCCTCGAGCAATCAAAACAGAAAACACACCCCAAGGCATAGACAAGCACAACCAACCATAGCACAAGAATCAACAAACCAAACAATCAGCCCTGACCATGGCAAGACATACTCTGCCTAGATAACCCTGCATTAAATCATTAGGATAACGACCCTAACGAAGAAACTTTACCACATCAGACCTGGCATCAGCAATCTTCACCGGGGAAAGTGTTTACACTCACACTCAACTAGGCTCGGTGATAACCATTAAGGCAATCCTAAGGGCATTTCTGTCATTATGACCCCTGCCGAAGATGGAGTCCCACAAGCCTTGTCGGACATCTAAGCTATCGTTACCAGACCTTGAAGCGTTTACTGGGATGGTCGACTTCAGCGGGGGAGGGAGGTCTCACGCGTCTCTTAACGCACGACATCATCCCATTAGGGCTGTTAATCGGTTTTTGGAAAACCGAATTCCGAAATTCCGAAACCGTAATTTGGACTATTCGGTTTCGGAATTTCGATTTCGGTAATTTCGGTTTCGGTTTTCCAAAAACCGAAATAAATTTCGGTTCGGTTTCGGATATGGATTTTGAGAATTTCGGTTAACCGAAATAACCGAAATTCTCATTTACTAAAACGACGCCGTTTTACCCAACCCTAAGAAATTGCTTCAGCCTTCGAACGCTTCCTCATTTCGACATTTCCTCATTTCCTTCTCTCTTTCAACCCTAACAAGCAGCTCCTCTTCCTCAACTCTCCCTCCGCCGCAGCATGCCATCACTATAGCAATCACCGCCGCCCACTATTCGCCGTTCCTCGCTCGCTTTCCTCCTCGGTCCTCTGTATTTCCCATAAACTCTCCCTCCCCCGCAGCAAGCAACTGTATTGAAGAGTTCAACAAGGGTCCTCTGAATCACCGACGCCATTTCCTCCCTTCCTCCCATCTTGAAGAGTTCAACACAGCCTGCAGCCTAAACACAGGTATTTCTCCCTCTTTCTTAATTTTATCTGTTTAGATGTATTAGCTATTTCCATGTTGGAAATTCTTTTTCCCTTGTTTTGTGATAAAGTGAAATTTGAATTGTAGATGCGTATAATGTAGGCTTTAATAACCATTATCTATTAGGAATTATTTTTCCCTTGTTTTCTGAGTTGAATTTATATCAATTAGGAAATGCATGCTCTCATAATTTTAAATCATGCATTTGGTCTTCTGGTGCCGAAATGAGCATTTGAAAATTGTGCTTTTTGTGGTTGTATTTCCATTTTTATGTATTTCCATTTGATTTCATATGGTTTTTTGAAGAAGAAAAATACAGTGTTGTATTATATCCTAGAACGATAATTATTTGGAAGTGAGTGACATTCATTGAATCATCTGCTGCAGGAATTTAAACTCTGGGATTAGGTTAACATTAAAAAGTATACTCCCACACCAAATTACAGTTTTGGTGGTTTCTTGATTAATGTTGGGCTACGGGTTCTTGTTCTTTTGTTAGTTGAAACGAATATTTGTAAAATAATTCTTTATGATTGAAGTTTAGAGATGATGATAGAGTTGTTAAGAGTCAAAAGCATGTTCACTCCCTCGGTCTGATCCTTAACTTGGATATCTCAATGTTTTTTAATTTGGAATTATTTTATAAATGCTAGCTTATACATGCGTAACATGCCTGCTTTGTAAAAAAAGTTAAAAAATGCTCATGTTTGTCCTAATTTGTGCATGCCAGATGGATCCTCTCTCAGCTGCTGCTCCCTCCTCAACTGCTGCTGCAGCTACTGCCTCAACTGCTGCTGCAGCTACTGCCTCAACTGCTACTGCAGCTACTACCTCAACTACTATATCAGTAGTAAAGAAACCACTAAAAGCTAGAAAGGCCATGAAACCAAGATCTGCAGCGTGGAATCAATTTGAAAAATTTGACACTGAAGATGGTGAACGGAAAGGTAAGTGTAAATTATGTGCGGCTGAAATTAGTTGTGATTCCAAGTTGCATGGTACTGCTGCTTTGAAAAACCATATGAAAAACTGTAAACAAGTACCACACTCATCTGACCCCACACAAACAGAAATTGATAGGTCCGATAGGAGTATAAATGATAGTGGGTTTAGGGGTGTTGGATCTTGGAAATTTGATCAAGTTGCTTGTACAAAGGCCTTAGGTCGGATGATAATCAAGGATGAACTTTCTTTTAGTTTTGTTGAGAAGGATGGGTTTAGAGATTTCATGGCAGCAACACAGATTAGGTTTAAGGTGCCTTGTAGGCAAACTATTTCTAGGGTCTGTTATCAACTTTATCTTGATGAGAAAAAAACATTGGCTAAATTTCTTGCTACAAACTGTCAAAGGGTGTGTATTACCACTGATACTTGGACCTCAATACAAAGAATTAATTATATGTGTGTAACTGCACATTTTATTGACAATGAATGGAAATTGAACAAAAAGATATTGAATTTTTGTCCAATAAAGAGTCATAAGGGTGATGCTATAGGGAGAGCACTTGAGGTATGTTTGCTAGAGTGGGGGATTGATAAGGTTTTCACAATTACAGTTGATAATGCTAGCTCTAATAACGGGGTTGTTTCACACATTAAGAAAAAAATGGTGCAGCGGGGTACTAGCATTTTAGGTGGGGAATTCCTGCATGTTAGGTGTGTTGCTCATATCTTGAATTTAATGGTGCAAGATGGTTTGAAAACATTAGGACCATCCATTTCTAAAATTAGAGAAGCTGTTAGATATGTGAGGCAGTCCCCATCTAGGTTACAGAAGTTCAAAGAGTGTGCTGAAAAAGAGAACATTGACACAAACTCCTTAGTGTGCTTAGATGTGTGTACTAGGTGGAATTCTACCTATTTGATGTTGGAAACAGCTTGTAGATTTGAAAAGGCATTTGACGCATTTGTTCATGTGGATCCATTTTTTCAAATTGAGCTAAGGAAACGGGTGAAAGATAAGGATGAATTGGTTGAGGAGGTTGAAAGTTCAAATGAAGATGAATATGAAGATTATGATAACAATCTTGGGGTACCTACTGAAGAGGATTGGGTTATTGCTAGAAGATTGTGCAAGTTCCTTAAATATTTTTATGACTTAACCTGTTTTGTATCTGGGTCAAAGTATGTAACCTCTAATGCTTACTTTGAAGAAGTAACAAATGTTGCATGCTTGCTGAAAAAATGGAGAAGTAGTTATGATTTGGATCTAAGTATTTTAGCTGATGCAATGTTTAAAAAGTTCAATAAGTATTGGGGTGACATTAGCAAGTTCAATTCTTTGTTCTATGTTGCTGAAGTACTTGATCCAAGGCACAAAATTGAATTTGTGGAACTTGTATTGATTGACTTGCATAATGAGATTGATGGTCAGAGTTTAGGACAGAAGGTGAGGGATGATATGAAGAGGTTGTATGTGGCTTATTGTGAGATTTATAATCCCCAAGAGAAAGCTAATGAGTGCGTAGCGACGTCGTCAAAAAGTTGCAGCAGTGATGTTTCAATGCATAATGAAGAGGGAGATGAATTGAAAAATGAGAGAAAATTGCGATTCAAGAGGTTAAGATCAGAAGCTGGGGCTTGTAGAAATAGATCTGAATTAGAGTTGTATTTGCAAGAAGATGTTGTACAAGATGACGATGGCTTTTGCATTCTAGATTGGTGGAGGAGGCATTCTCCGAGGTATCCAATTTTATCAAGAATGGCAAAGGATGTGTTGGCTGTCCCTGTTTCCACTGTTGCTTCAGAGTCCGCATTCAGCACCGGAGGAAGAGTCTTGGATTGCTTTAGGAGCTCACTAACTTCTAGAGTTGTGCAATCTTTGATTTGTTCACAAGATTGGTTTAGAAAATCAAGAGAAGACATAAAAATTGAAGAAAATATAGCCGATCTTGACAAGTGGGAAATTGGTAATATTTTTTTGCATATTGCCTTGTTGTTTATAACTTATAAGTCTTTTAGTATCTAATTAATTCTAATTTAATTGGTTGTTTGCAGAGTATGAAGGAGTGGAGAAAGCAATCACCGAATTGTAATTTCGAAAAGTGGAGAAATCAACCGAGTTACCGAGATGTGCTGTCAAAGGTTAGTTAATTTCCCTCGTTTGCGCATTGACTTCTTGGATGGATATGGAGGAATTTATATTAACCTTGAGAATGATGTCGTTTGCGCATTGACTTCTTGGATGGATATGGAGGAATTTATATTAACCTTGAGAATGATGTTGTGACATTGCTGTCTTATGCAGGCAAAGAAAGCATCGTGTGCTTTAAGGAGTTTGGTCAAGAATCAAGATACAAGCAAGTTAATTAATCGGCACATTGTTTTTCTTAATCGGTTATGTCGGATTGTTTATTTATGGATTGTATAATTAATCGGCAGGTTGGATTGTATAATTAGTAATTTATTCTCAGTTTTTTAACTTTTTTCTTATTTTTCATGTTTTTTAAATTAATTTTTGTTTTTTTTTAATTTTTTTTTAAATTCGGTTTTAACGGAAAACCGAACCGAAAACCGAAATAATTTCGGTTTCGGAAACCGAAACTGAAATTATTTCGGTTTCGGTTCGGTTTCCCATTTAGGGGTGTTCGGAAAACCGAATAGTGAAATTCGGTTTTCCGGTTTCGGTTTCGGAAAACCGAATAACACCCCTACATCCCATCCCAGGGACCTATGGAGCTATCGCCCCCGACATGATCGTAGGTATCGCCCCCGGTACCCTCATCGGAGACATCAACCTTGACGTTACCTCAGGTATCGCTGATGACGTCGGGTTAAGGTATCGCCCGTGACGTCATCAGGAGCGAAGTCTCACCTGGATATCGCCCTCATGCCCAGCTATCGCCTCTAGTGGCCCATAAATACCCCATAATGAAAATCATCAAGTAAGCCAGAATTCACTTACTAGAACCGTTGCTATTTTTAAAACACTTACTGACTTAAGCATCGGAGTGTCTACGCCGGAGCCCCCCCTCCAGCGCCTTGTAGGTGAGTTCGACGGCAACTGCAGCAACTCCGACCAAGGGAAGTCAACCCCCCGATCGCATAAGAGCTAAAATCTTAACAAATTGGTGCTTTCATTGAGAGCCTTGGTGTATTAAGTGAGCATCCTTAATAGCCAAGCTCTGTTCTACCCAGAGATCGGAACAATCATGACTTCTGAGTCAGAGCGGACGCGACCTCCATCTTCTAATGTTCCCTTCTCGATTCGCAGACAGTTATTCCCTTTTGCTACGGCTGAACTTTCTGGGACAGCGCAACAAATCGTTTCAGAATCCCTAAATCCTTTGATCAGGTCTGCAGGGGAAGTCCTTTCCTCGCAGGCGACCGTGTCATTGTCCCAAATGGCGGGATCCAACTTCTCTACTCCTGCTTCAAGGGGATTTGTGTTAAATAGTACAGAACACCCTTTTGCGAGTGAAATAGCGGCCCTTCGTTCTCGGTTGGACTATTTGACTGAAATGGCTGCCAGAATGACACCTGGAATCTCTGGATCGAGCGTACCTCCCCATGTCATGTTCACGCCGTCTATTGTCACCGAGCGGCCCTTGTCACCATCATTATAGGGAAATCTCCGGCCAACTTTATCCGTAGCTGATCCCTCGATTAATTTTGCGCAGCTCACTCAAGGACGAGTGGAACCTTATGTGCCGCAAGTGCCCCTAGGTCCCATCCCTCTGGAGGATCGGCACCTGGAAGAGGCCAGAAACTGTTGGGATAGTCGAAGGGAAGGAGCAAATAGGGATTTGTCCCCTGAGCGCAGTGAAAGATCCAGCAGTAGGAGATATCGAACTCGCTCGCCCAGAAGCCACAGTCGGTCTCCTAGGCGACATCCCACGCCAAATCTACGGAATCGGAGGCGTCCTGTGGAAATGTCTCCCCCACGCCAGGAGCGTGAAATTCTTGATGACACATCAAGTCATCCATTTAGCCGTCGTATAAGACGCCATAAGGTCAGTCGACATGTGAAGCTTCCCACTGAGACTTATGACGGCACCAGAGATCCCATTTCACACATCAATAAGGTGAAGGATTTCGTGCAGTTTCAGTAGCACAGTGATGCGGCGTTATGCCAAATATTTGTTATGACATTATCAGGAGTCGCGCACCTCTGGTTCGAGGGCCTTCCCGGCGGATCTATTAGTAATTTTGCACAGTTGGAATCCAAGTTTCGGAGCCGTTTCAGCACAGCAATTCCAATCAGGAAATCTGCCGCCGCGTTATTCGACCTACGTCGAAGGCCTCAGGAAACTCTGAAGGAATTTCTTAGTCGATTTGATCTGGAAATGTCACTAACGCCTGGCGTTACCATTGATTTTGCTATAGAAACCTTGAAGAGGAACTGCCATTATAGTAAATTGAGAGATGCACTAATGGTGGACCCTCTAGCGACTCTGGACGCTTTAAGACTTAAAACCCATAATTACGCGAAAATGGAAGAAGAGGAAAATAGAGATAGAACCTATGGCATGCCACCTGAGACACCTCTGATTCCAAACGCTCCTGCAAATACCATTCTTGATGACCGCCTCACCGACGAGTATGCTCGGCGGAAAGATCATATTCCCAAAACCTCCAGTGGGCGGAAAGGTAACACTTCAAAGGGAAAGCCTGGCAGTTCCCCATCTCAGCGCCAAGGAGATTCCTCTAAAGGTCGGGCATACGATCCTGATTTCCCTTCCCTTAATCTGCCAAGGCAGAGATTTTGGCGATAGTGGAACAACGAAACCTTCCCATTCGGTACCCTGCGCCCGTCAAGCCCGGAGTACTCCTAGGGAGAAGAGAAAACGCTTATTGTAAGTTCCACAAAGCCAAGGGGCATTCTACAGAAGTATGCAGGGACTTAAAATCAGGAATAGAACGTTTGGTGGAGGAAGGTTACTTGGGAGAATTCGCAACCAAAGTAAGAGAAGACACCAGAAATAATTCCACGAAAAGGGTCGCAGATGACCAACAAGTATCCCCTCGCGTCCCACAAAAGGATAATGCTCTCAGAGGAAGAGGAGGAAACGTTCGCAGTAGATGACGAGGGCTTCCCTATGATTAACATCATAGCGGGAGGGACTCCTTACATGGATGAACCAGAACTACCGACGACGGCGTTAGGAGAAAAACGCAAGCGAGATGGCGTGACAAAGAAAGGTGAAACGATAAGCGTTCTAGATCGCATGGTGTTAGCCTTCTCCGAAGAGGACGAGAAAGGCGTTGTCTATCCACATAATGATGCGTTGGTGGTTACGCCCATCATTTCCAGTCACGGAGTCAGAAGAACTCTCATAGATAACGGAAGTGCAGTAAACCTCTTTTCGTTGGAAGCTTACAATCTCATGAAACGGCCCGACAATGAATTTAATACCTTGCAAGAAACCCATAATTGGGGTGGACGGGGTCCCAATCCCAGTCATAGGGATAACTACTTTGCCCGTATACTTCAGAGAAGACACCTCCAAGCGGTCAGAGGATCTGTTATTCCTTGTCGTGGATTTAAACTTGCCCTACAATGTTATACTCGGACGACCTTTTCTCAACCGGTTTGGAGCGGTAATATCTCAGAAGCATTTGAAGATGAAATACCCCTCCTGGGATGGAGTGGTAGCGATAAAGGGCAATCAAAAATTGGCGGCCGAATGTTACCTGCTCATGACTCAAAAGAGTTGTGATAGGTATGTATGTATAACAGCGGACCCATATGAACAAGGCGATGAGAAGCGCGCTCAACCCCTTGACAAAATGGTGCCTATACCGGTAATCGACATAGAAAAAGCAGACTTCCTTGTTAGCGAAAGGCTCAGTTCAGAAGAAAACCTTCAGTTGGCCCGGTTATTGAACAAGTGTCGAGGAGAATTTGCATGAAAACCCGCATACATGCTGGGTATATCGCGAGAAATAGCCGAGCATCGACTCAACGTTGACCCTGGCGCTAAGCCAATCCAGCAAAAGCGGCGCGCGTTCTCTAAGGAAAAATCCTTAGCTGTTGATAAAGAAGTAGCAAAGCTCCTTGACGCTGGTTTCATCCGTGAAGTTCAGTACCCCACCTGGTTAGCCAACCCAGTCCTCGTCCCTAAGTCCAATGGAGACTGGCGGATGTGTATCGACTTCACCAATTTGAACGATGCCTGCCCCAAGGACTGCTACCCGCTTCCCCGCATTGACCAATTAGTCGATCAGACTGCCGGGTACGCATATTTGAGTTCACTTGACGCCAACTCCGGGTATCACCAAATTCCCATGGCTATTGAAGATGAAGAGAAGACTGCCTTCATCACTCCTACGGCCACTTACTGTTATACGGCGATGCCATTTGGGCTAAAAAATACGGGGGCGACGTTCCAACGTATGGCAAACAAGATATTTGAAGAACAAATAGGGAGAAATGTGGAAGCCTACGTTGACAATATACTGGTAAAAAGCGCTAGCTTTCAGAATCACTTGCGGGATCTAAAGGAAGTCTTTGACGTGATGAAACGGCACAGCATGAAGCTGAACCCCCGGAAATGCATGTTCGCGTTTCAGACCGGAAAATTCCTAGGCTACGTGGTCAGCCAAAAAGGAATCCAGCCTAATCCGTCAAAAATTAAAGCCATACAAGACATGATATCTCCAAGAACCATTAAGGAAGTACAAAGGCTAACAGGGCGCGTTATCGCCCTAGGGCGCTTTATTTCCAAACAAGGCGAAAAGTGTCTTCCTTTTTTCAAAGTCATACGCAAGAAAGCATCCTTTGGGTGGACCCCAGAATGTGAAGAGGCGTTTGTTAGCCTAAAAGATTACCTATCGTCCGATCTGCTGCTGACCAGGCTAGAACTAGGTGATACTTTGTACCTATATCTCGGCGCTGCTGACGAAGTGGCCAGCGCCGTCCTCGTTCGCGACGATAGCCACACACACCACCCCGTGTATTTCGTGAGTCACGTTCTGAAGGATGCAGAGTTGCGATATGCCCGAATTGAGAAAATAGCGTACGCGCTAATACAGGCCACTCGAAAAATGGACAGATACTTCTAGTCTTTTTCCGTTATCGTACTTACAGATCAACCGCTGAAAAGGATATTTTGAAAGCCTGAATCCTCGGGAAGAATGCTAATCTGGGCTCTTGAACTCGAACAATACGGGCTAAGGTATCAGTCTCGGCCATCTGTAAAGGCTCAAATCTTGGCAGATTTTATAGCGGAATGCACCTTTACGGAAGATCAGTTAACAGACGTACCCGAAGAGGAATAGCGTGATTTGGATCTCCCGTTCCCAGAGACTTATACAGACCTCTGGATCATTCATGTAGACGGGGCTAAAAATCAAGAATCGGCTGGAGCAGGAATCTTTATAAATGGGCCGAGCGATATGCGAATACAATACGCTATCCGAATCCTGTAGCCATTATCCAATAATGCGGCAGAATATGAGGCGTTACTGGCCGGACTCCGGATAGGGAGAAGCCTTTCATCTAAAGGTAGGCACGATACCGGAAGAACATGAGACCTGCGTCTGAAAATTTGTGGTGACTCCAAACTAGTGATCGATCAGGTCTTGGGGCGCTCTCAAGCTTGGGAGCCCATCATGGTCCAGTATCTCGCTAAAGTGATGCGGGAGTTATTAGAAATAAAGAAAGAAGGCATGCAAGTCAGTTTTGAGCACATTCCCCGAGAGGACAACGCCGAAGCTGACAACCTTGCCAAGCTGGCTGCAAACCCAGAAGCATCCATACCCAAAGGCGTGTATTACCGAGAATTACCTATACCCTCCTTCATGGAAGAGCAAGCATCTCTGTGTGTGGAAGAACTCGAGAACGACTGGCGAGTCCCCATAATCAAATACTTAAAACACGAAGAGCTGCTTGAGAATATCGCTGAAAAGAAAAAAGTGCTGAGATAGGCAGCTCGCTGTACTTATTATGACGGGGACCTGGTCCGAAGATGCTTTTCGCACCCTGCGACCAAATGCATAACGGAACAAGAGGGTCTTCACACGTTACGCGAAATTCATGAAGGGATATGCGGTATGCATGTATCGGGCGGCACCCTGGCTGCACAAGTCTTCAGATCTGGATTCTATTGGCCCACTATACGGAAAGATTGCTACGACTATGTGCAAACTTGCCCGAAATGTCAGGAGTTCTCTAAAATTCCTCGACGTCCCGCCATTGAAATATCCGAGATCATCGCCCCTTGTCCTTTTGCTAAATGGGGGATCGATATCCTGGGTCTGTTTCCAAAGGCAAGGTCCCAACTAAAATTTGTAATAGTGGCAGTGGACTACTTTACGAAGTGGGCGGAGGCTGAAGCGGTCGCCAACATCACGGCGGAAAAAACTTGGCGTTTCTTCAAGAACCAAGTTATCATGAGGTTTGGCGTTCCTCGTATCCTAATCAGCGATAACGGGACACAGTTCACCAGCCAATTCTTCAAAGACCAATGCTCGGAATTCGGGATAGAGCAACGATTCTCTTCCGTGGCTCACCCCCAAACCAATGGACAGGCAGAAGTGACAAATCAGAGCATCCTCAGTGGCATTAAGAAAAATCTGGAGGGGTCTAAAAAGAAATGGGCTGACGAGCTGCCATACGTGATGTGGGCGTACCGCATGACCGTTAAAACCAGTATGGGAGAAACACCTTTCGCATTAGCCTTCGGTACCGAGGCTGTTACGCCGGTAGAAATCGGGACCATGAGCCTGAGAGTGGCCCACTTCTGAGAGGAGCTAAATGAGGAAAGGTTACGAGCTAACCTTGACGCGTTACCGGAGGTCCGAGTAGAAACCCTCTTGAAAATGCAACACTACAAGCGAAAGATGGCCCGTTACCATAACAGACACGTCAAAGAACGGTTCCTAAAGCAGGCGACCTGGTGCTCAGAGACAAACGAGCGGCAGGTCAACGTATGGGGAAGCTTAGCCCAAACTGGGATGGACCATATCACGTTACCCGAGTTATCGGAAAATGAGCCTATCATCTGGAGACGCTCGATGGTACTCCCCTATCTAACTCTTGGAATATTGCTCGTTTGAAATTATATTATCCTAGACCTTGAACTGTCTGCACCTTTGACTGATGCCAACCCTAACCTTAGCTAACGCTCCCTGAGAGAGCTTCCTTGGGTGTTTGTGGTTGCTTTTTTGTGCAGATAGAAAAGGGGGCACCTAGGAGTGAAAAGTCCTATCCTTGTGAATGCCGGTCTTGATCAGATGGCTCACTAAGTGAGGGCACGACCCAGGATGCCTTGAACTAGCGTTGGGATTGAAAGATTCCGAGCACCCCCGGGGAGTGAAAAGTCCTATCCTTGTGAATGCCGGTCCTGATCAGATGGCTCACTAAGTGAGGGCACAACCCGGGAATCCCTGGGAGTGAAAAGTCCTTTTCTTGTACTGACCGTTCTCGTGGAGACGACTCATCAAGACAAGGCACGCCCCAAGGATATAGTAACTCCGTTCTAGAAGTGAAAAGTCCTATCTTAGTAACCGGACTAGCGTAGTCGGTTCATCAAGTAAGGGCATAATTCTAGACGCGAGGACAACGCCTGAAAGTGAAAAGTCCTATCCTTGTGATAGCCAGTCCCGATCCGACGGCTCACTAAGTGAGGGCACTTTCCAGGCCGACCGTGGAAAAATGGAAGCTCAAAGAATCGCGAAACTCCAGCTAGTAACTAGATGCGTAATCCCTAGTGAAGTAGAGCTGACGGAAAAAGCGATTCACGCGACTTCCATGACTAAACGCCCTATGATGGCAGCGGAAAAGCTCCTACGGGTAATCACTATCTCTCGTAACCCGTTATGCTACTAATGGTTTACAATTGAGAATGTGCAGGATAACCTTCCGAGTAATGGAAAGATTGACTACTACACAAGCGGCGATACTATGAGGCCCGCCGGGAAAGCTAACCCCATACTAAGCTCAGCGATATATGTTGCTGAAACGTTACAAGTCTGCTCGAAAAAATAAACATATTATGTCACCAGGATGGTAGCGACACCCTGGGAATTTCAGAAAGTGAAAACTAAAGAAAGGGAAAAGGCAACGGCAAAGATATAAACTGCTTAAATCCATAAAAGTGCCTCAGAAAGGTCACAAGTTCCAAAGACCAAAACAATAATGTCGCGGAGGCAAAAAACAAAATGCCCGAGGGCTGCAAAAGAGGCGGCAAAGCTCGGGAATGTGTCAACCCTCAGGGTTTCTCTGTCTCCAACCCTCCGCCTTAGCTCGGCGAAAGCCTGCCTCATTAAGATCGACGGACTTCTGTTTGAAGGCCTTTGTGACCTTGTCACCTTCGTACGCATCTGCTCCATGGACCTCTTCAAAGCATTTGACTAAGATAGTGGCCGTCCGCTCAACGTGCCACAGGCTCTTGTCGGCTGATTCCTCTATCAGAGCGGCTCTCTCTTCCTCCCAGGCCGTTTTCTCCCTTGCCAAGGATGATTTCTCTCCTTCCAGCACGACATTCTTTGCATCAAGGGTAGATACTTGTCTCGACAGCTCCTGCTGAGCTAGTAACAATCGATTGCGTTCCTCCAGCAGCTTACTCTTCTCATTTCGCTCTTGCGAAAGTTCAGAAAGGGACACAGCAAGAGAAGAAGCATGACACTGAACATGCTCTGTCCAGTACTGAAATTTCACAAAATTGGAAAAGATTCCAGTGCGCAGGGAGTTCACCTTATCATCATTTGTCTGCGAGAGGAAAGCTTCCCGCTCAGCAGGGGTCGACAGTATTTGGGCTGCCAAGAAAGCCGAAACCTCAACTGAACCATCGCCCCCGAGAGCCGCTAAGCCCGTATTGCGAAAATCATATAAACCCACTTGGTGAGTCACAGTACCAGGCTCACTAGAGGAACTTAGGTCCGCAGCATAGTTAAAGGTGAAGGACCCCTCGCCGCAACGTTGCGATAAAGGAACGCTTGAGGGGACAAAGGCCAGAGGGACAGGATGAAGGACTTGAGAAGAAGGACCCCCTTGAACGGCATAGGAACCATGAGGGTGATAGCCCGTAAAGTCCTGAAAACCTTCTTGATAGCCCGAGTTAGGACCATATGTATGGACGGGCCCACCGAAGGAATTGGGTGAAGCCCCGAAAGTCTCAGCCGTACTCATGTTCCCCAAAAATCCAGAAGGGTGAGTCTGGGGAGCATCTATAGAAACAAAGGTCCTGTCCGACCCGACTTCCGCCGCAGATAAGCTCCCACCCTCACCCTCCGGCCGAGATCTCTTCCTGGAACCGCCCAGCACATGACTCATGTCCATTTCGCCTGTGGGAGAGGCGGAGGTAGAACCAGTAACGGTCTCCTGCTAAGAACCCAGTACGAAACACAAATAAGAGAAATGGCAATAAACACCGATAAACAGCATATCGTAACAAGGAAGCACACTCACAGTGGCAGTCTTGAAAGGAGGTGCTTCCGAAGAACCTACCACGTCCGGAGAAGGAGTAAGAGCGGCAACGCTTCTCATTCTTTTCTTCTTTTTTCCTTTGGCAAGGACCTTAGGAACCTTAGAAGAAGACGGTTGGGCAGGAGCGGCAGCGACGGTCACGATAGGGATACTTGAAGGAATGTCGGTATTCCCCTCACCGGCTGAGGAAGAAGATACTTGAGCAAGGCTCACGGAAATGGCAGGAAGCACAGTGGAGTTATCGGCAGCTTCCGTAGAGATGGCCTTCTCTTTTTCTTCTCTGTCCTGGGCCTTTTTCAGTCGCCTTCTAACGTTTTCAGGCTTGTAGTCAGGATCTGTCGCTGCATGATGACAAAACAACGTTAGCATTAGTATCAGTGATAGTAAAGAAGGAAGCGACTCGACACTCACTTCTAACGCAGGCTTTCATATCGACTCTGCACGCCACATAGCGGATATGAACGCTGATTTCCAGTTGAAGAAGTTTGTCTAACCAGCCTTGTTCGAGCTGAGGAAGAGTCTCCGGTCAACCCCAGACGTTGTCCTTGACGTCTTGGTTAAACCCAGACCGCCACCAGGAACCGGGGTCTTCAGGAAGATCTATCACAAAGAACTCTTTCTTCCAAGCATCGACAGAGGACTCAATGTGGAGAAGTTTCCAAGTGAAGGACTTAAGTGAGTCATCGTCATAACGGGGCGATATCGTTATCACTCCCCGACACTTCATCAGCTTAAAAACTGATTTAAGCAGTAAAAGAGAAGGGGAAGTGATCCCCTTATATTTACAAAGTTCTAAGAAGGCATAAACACAACAATACGCGTTCGGGGCTAATTGAACAGGATTCAAATCGCAGGCAATGAGCAACTATTTTATGAAAGAATTGATGGGAAGCTGGAAACCATAGCGGAACATTTGTGTATGCAGAACCCTACGCTTGCCCGTCAAAACGCTATTCAAGCGTACTGTCTCAGGGGCAACGATGGCCTTATACCCCTCAGGGATAACAGCATTATGAGCGGCTAAATGCTCATTAAGAGCAACCTCAGAGGTGATACTACTAACTGTAATATCCATCTTTTTCTCATCGGCAGATCTCGACTTAGAGCGGCGAGTCTTAACCATGGCAGAAATAAAAAGTAAAGATGGAGAAGACGACGGAAGAAAAGAGGACGTACCTTTAGAGAGAAAGCTCTTCGAGAACCTTGAACGGTGAAAAGAAAATAAGACGGCTAGAGAAAATATGAAGAAAGCAGAACGGCAAAAATAAGCAAAAGAAACAAGTATTGGGTTTTATAACCCTAGTAGTCAATGAAACGACGGACGTCGCAGTCGTTGCGTGAGAGGATCACTGATAAGATCCGAGATCTCTTCGGGTCGGAAAACGGCTGCTGCAGCTAGTCGGAGGGGAAGCGATTGGCGTCAGAGATACCTGCAAAGCGCCGGAGGGGGACTCCGGCGTAGACACTCCGATGCTTAAGTCAGTTCGAGTTTATAGAATGGTAGAGGTTCTCCAAGATGATCTCGATCTTACCTTCTGTTTGGAAAGATGGGGGTATTTATAGGCCGAAGTTGGCGATACCTGACAGCGATAAGGGCGCAGCGATAAGCATCGTCCGAAGATATCGCCTCCAGCGATAATGGGTGAGCCATCGCGGGCGATAATCACATAAGGCCTATCAGGAGCAACATCCTCTTAGTTCCTCTAGGATGGGATGACGCCGTGCGCGTAAAGATGCATGAGATCCCCCCCCGCTGAAGTCGACCATCCTAGGAAACTTCCGCCGGCCCGGGCGATAGGTTGGCTTTTCAGGGAAGCGTATAGAGACTCGTCAAGGATAGATGTCGTGGCTACAATATTGCCGTCAGGAGCATTCCAATTGTTATCATAAGCCCAACTGAAAACTAGCCCGAGTGTTTACCAAGGGCTATCCATGTCTGACATCTTTAGATAGGGTTTTGCTCTGTCATGAGGCGATATTTCCACAGAGGGCTTGGGCTTTCTTTATCGTTCAAAGGCTGATCAATCCTAATGCGGAACGAGGGCTTAGATCCACGACTTTCCACTAATCCGGTCAAGTTCGTCCTTGTTTCTTGTCAAAAAGACCCGTCTCCTTAGGACGTTAAGAATTCTACCAGGAGGCCGCTGGGGCGCTCGTGATTCTGAAGGCATCACTTTTATTCAGCGATACAGGCCCATTTGGCCTTTCAATAGGACTTATGAAGTCTCAGCTTCGTTCGAGTCATAGAAGGACCGTCGATAGGTCGCTTGCGATATCATCGCGTATATTCAGCCAGGCCGCACCATGGGCTGGCATATATTTTGGGTCTATCGTTCTTCCACGTGTTCTGCAAAGGCACAGAGGAGATAGAAACATATATAGAAGTTAGCAAACTTTATACTTACAAAGGTTCGAGGTCACACGTGCCCACTTTTTCTTTTACGCTCGAGAAACAGCAAGTATCAGCGTGGCTTTATACCATCAGCTACCTTATGGTTATCGCGGCTTCATACCACCAGACGCCTGTGATGTCATCGCGGTTTTACGCATCCAGGGCCACCGGCGACATCAACGCGGCCTTACACTGTGGATACCGGTAACCTTATGGTTTTAGCGTTAGGGCTACCAGTGATATCGTGCCTCTCAACGTTTTTCAGATTCTGCCTTGTACTCCTTCCGGTATCTGTATCATGAACGTCACCCGTCCCTTTCGTTTACGCTTATCAATCCTCGAGGTTATCGGGGCGGCTCGTCTTTTGAGGACCTCAATCTCTTTTCCCAAGGCCTCTCTTCATTGGAGCCTATAAATCGGAGAGCTTTCTCCTCCCACGTTCTCCTCGTCTTTATCAGCTAGCATCATGGATAATTTGACTAAGAATTTTCTTCTCTCCAAGGGTCACTCACTCAGGAACCTCAATGACGGCGACGTCGGTTTCCTGGAGAACATGCTGGTCAAGACTTCTGAGGATATTCTGGAGCTGCAAGGGATGCTGACTCCGCTTTATTCCCGGCTAGGGGCTATTTCCCTGGAGGACTTCAGTCCTTTGGAGGGCGTATCAAAGCTGTCCGCCTCCATCGCTCGGATTCAGGTGGTGATTGCCATGCTGCAGCAGCGTAAGGACATGTTGGGGTGCTGCCTGAAAGGGATGAGAGCTACTTCCCATGATCTTATCCTGGTCATGGATTCCTTGAGGGACCTTCCTGAGGTGCCCGAGGATGCTGGCTCTGACGCCTGATAGTGATGGCTCCCTTTGGGCCTTTTCTCTTTTCCCCTTATCTTGTCAATGTATCTTCCGGTCACTAGGCCGTAATAAATAAAGTATTTTCCTCATTTCCTTTTGCAACTGTTCTTCTTCTTTACTGCGCTCTTTGTCGTTTTCCAAGAGGATATTCTTAGCCCAACTGAAAACGGTCTTACTATTGGGCGGTTTTTCTGCCGATCGTTCTGTCTTAACTCCGCACCGTCCTCATTATAAAAACTGATTGACAGAGACTATAATTATTCTTGAATTGCGCGAGATCTCAACAGGCGTGACTGCAAATCCATATTTGCATTTCAGACTGTATATGTGCCAATCTTCAAGAGTCGGGTTGGAGGATCGAAGAGTCTCTTTTCTTCTTTTCCCGGCTATTTAATGAGGCTTTTCCTCCTTCACTCTTATCCATTTCTTTCTCCTTCATTTTTCTTCGTTATAAGTCCTCTGCAAGTCTCATGGCTGATTCTTATTTGCTAGGTACGGCTTCGGGGAATTCACCGCCAACTCCTCCGACCACCCCTGACACAGATAATCCTCCCCCATCGCCTCCTTGGAGGCCGGTTGTCCGCCGGCGATGTCGCAAGAGGCGGAGGAAGGAAGTTGAACGAAGAAGGAAGGAGGCTGCCCAGGCCTCTAAGTCATTTTTCGACTCTCTGGCTTTTCTGGCTAGGGGGGAGAAAAAACCGTCTCCCCCTCCGCAGGAATCACCTCCGTGGGCTCCCTCTGCTTGCTCGGCCGCCGGGGCAGTATCGCTAAGCGTTAAGGAGGAGTTACCCAAGTTGACTTCTGCCGCTGGAAAGGGGGTCGGTGAGTCTTCTCCCCCTGCTATTGTGGATTCACCATTCTGGGGTGGCGATAACGAAGAGGACGTAGTCTATTGCTACGGCGTTACTTGGTCCGACAGTGATGAGTAGGGCCTTACTCCTTCTTTTTGTAGATGCCGTATGGCCTTTCTCATAATAATGAATGATGGTTTTTCTTCCTTTTCGCTTTTCATCGCTTACTTATTGTTTCTTTCTGAGCGTTCCGGGTTGACGCGGATGCGTCCCTTTCGCTACGGGTAACTGCCTTCAACTTTTAATCGATAACTGTCTTATTCCAGAAGACACAAACGACTATCCACGTGTCTTTTTCTGTTCTGTACGTGTTTCATTTTTATAGACTGTCTCTTCTTCAGGCTTTCCTTTAAAAGGAAATCATCTCTCTCTTTTACTGCTTCTGCGAATATTTGAGTTTTTGCACATTTTCTCTCTCTTCTGTACTTCTTTTCTTCGAGAGGTTTTTCCGCGACCGCTCACTGGTGCCGGCGACCGGCTTATTGGCTTTTTGCTCCAGGTATTTACTCCTTCTACCGCCGTAGATTTACTTTTACTGTCCCTTATGTCTTCAACTGCTGAAAACCCCATAGATCCCGAAGCTAGGCGAACTCGCCGCATATTCAATTGTAATGAGGTTTTGAGGGTTGAATTAGAGGAGAGTGGTATTACTTTTCCCACGGGCTATCGCCCTTTTGTCTCTTTGAAGGACACTCGGCTGCCTGACGCCATGTGGGGAACATTCCGGTTAGTTTATTTCAAGATGTTTACTTACGGATTCCGTTTCCCACTCCATACTTCTCTGTTGAAACTGCTAGATCATTACGACCTTAATCCCGTCCAGATTACTCCACCCTCTTGGTGTGGTATTTACGCTTTCCTTCGTTCGTGCGAGATGAAGCGTATATTTCCTCCGTCGCTTGATCTATTCCGCACATTCTTTGTCTTGAGTTGTCGCGACTGCCTGGTAGATATTACCCCCAGATGGGATGATGTCGTTGTGCAACTGTTCTGGCGGAACTTTCAAGGTTTTGAGGAACACGTAGATGACTGGAAGTCTGGCTTTTTCACCCTCCGTTTGCCGTCACGGCTCTGGCGCGGGGGTTTCAATCGAAAAATCAATAGTGGCGTTTGGAAAAGACCGGAAGCGCTGTCAAGCCAGGATGTTTCCAACGTTAGCGCCTTGTTAGAAATAGAAGGGTCTTTCCTTATCCGGGAGTTCGCTCGGTTCAGGCCCTTGTCAGAGTGCGTTGTGGGTGAGTTTCCTTTTTCTTCTTTATCGCTTCACTCTTCTTAATTTGCTAATATGTTTTGTTGGCAGGTAACGCTGAGAGTAGTTCTTCTGGGGAAGGTGACGCCCCTTTGAACGTAACACCTCTCCAGTCGCTGCCTCCTTCTCCTCCGCCTAAAAACTCCCGCCGCCCACCTATTCCGCCTAAAAGGGGAAGGACTAAAACCGTCACAACTCGCAGAGCCTCCACTCGACCTTCTTGTTTCCTTGAAAATTGGCTTCCTTCCCGTGGCAAGAGGGTAGCTCAAGGCGATCCTGTGTTTGAGAAAATCGACAGCGATAGCGAGAGCATGGACACTGGTCCTGAATTACGTCACGCTACTATTGCCCACAGGATGAAACTTAGGTCGAGGAGCACGGCGGAATCGGCTGAGGACGATAGCGAAGAAATTGCAGAAGAGACGGAGCGTCTCGTAAAGAAGGTTCGCACAGAGAAAACTGAACCCCTAGTTCCCCCTTCGAAGGGAGTTAACGCGGCCCCTTCCGAGAATATTAACGCTTCTCATGCCGCGAGGACTTCGCAAGTGGCGAAAAATATCAAAGCTATCAGGGTGCCTTCCGCCGTTTCTATCGAAAACAATGAGACCTCGGTAGCCGCGACCTCTCCTTTGTCGTCGGGCCATCCTGCTTCCCCGATAGGTTCTTTTATCCCAGAGACAACCCCACCAGTTTCGAGTTTAGGCGTTCCTCCTGAATTTTTCCCACGGAAGCCTCCTCTTTTGTTTCTGTCTTCAATTTCGGGCGTTGGTGATTGCGCAAAAAATTGTTCCCCTCCTTACATCGCCAACCTTTCTCCTCAGAGGTCCCAGGGCCCTACTGGATATCAGCTGGATTTGTCCTCTTTCGGCACTGATGGGCTTCGTGCCTTAGGGATATCGGATCCATTATCGCGAGAAGAGCCCGTGGGTCCCATAGTGGGACAGATGTTTACTTCTTCCAAGGACAGGGAAGAGTTTTTACAGCATGCTCCAGAGACACGACAGTCACACCTTATGAACGACATGCTGGCCAGCTTTCGGAAATTTCATTACTTTCTTGAAGGCCAGCGTAACAAAACTCGACCCTGTTCGGATTTGCAGGAACAATTAGACGCGGCTTTGGCGAAGACGAAGGAGCTGTTGCAGTTGCAAGAACGAACTCGGGCAGAGTTGGAGGATTGTCGCGGTGAACTTTCTCGGGAGAAGTCGAAGGGGAAGGCGAGAGCAGAGCTAATGGAGGCGAAACTGGTGGTGGCTGATAAAAAGAATGTCTTCCTTCGCGAAGAGTTGTCGTCTCGCGATGCCGATTTGGCCAAAGTTCCTTCGAAGATAGCCTGGTGGAAGAATAAGACCATCGAGGTTTGTATCGCGGGGTTTAAGGATCTCCATGTCCGAGGCGCTGTCGATCTATCCATGCTGGCCAATTACGCCTCTCAAAAAATTAAAGATCTTAGTGAAGGCGAAAGGAGTTTTCCTCCTTCCGGGGAAAAGCAAGGGAACGATGACGGCGAGGCATGCGATGGCTCTTAATTGATCCATTGAAGAACATTGCTATTTGTTTTCCATGTCTTGTAATAACGTCCTATCGCGAGGCGATATCGGTACTTTGCTCTTTGGGCGATATCTTGTTTTATTTCGCTCTCTTGCTGTCTTTGAGAACTGTTCTTTTATTCAACGCCGATTTGCATTATTTCCTTTCTTGTGATATCGCTTTTGCTTTTTATCAAAAGTCGCATCTACTTTTCAGAGCATTTAATGCTCACGACCCTTCCGTCGATGCGCGGGAAGAATCATGATGGTGCCGACACACGTGTTCGTTTCTTCTGCCGCTTCACCTTAGCGTGTTTAGAAATTTTAACCAGATCGAAGCGTTTGCCGCGCTTCTTCTAGAGTCGTACTCATTGCTTGAGTCTTATCCCTCATGCCGCTTCGACACAACGACTGCAGCATCCGTCGTTTCCTTTTAATTACTAGGGTTATAAACCCTCTTTATTTCTTCCCTTTTCTTTTTCACTCCACTTTTTCATATTATCTCTCAGCCGTCTTGTCCTTCTCACCTCCATTCAAGGCTTTCGAAGTTCTTTCCTTCCAAAGGTACTTCCCTTCCTTTCCCTCGTCTTCTTCATTTCTATTTCTTTAGTCCTGCCATGGCAAAGACTCGCCGTTCTGAGTCGAAATCCCTCGATGAGAAGAAAATGGATACCACGGTCAGTGTTATTACCACGGAGGCCATTCTCCGGGAGCATTTGGCTACTCATGGCGCCGTTATTCCTGACGGGTACCAAGCTATTGTTGCCCCTGGGTCGGTTCGTTTAAACAGCGTTCTGACCGGCAATCAAAGGGTGTTATATGCCCAGATGTTTCGCTACGGTTTCCAGTTCCCTATCGATTCTTTCGTCAAGGGTTTGCTTATTGCTGGCAATTTCAATCCTGCCCAGTTAGCCCCAAATGCATATTGCTGTGTTTATGCTTTCTTGGAACTCTGTAGATATAAGGGGATCACTTCCCCTTCTCTTTTGTTGCTTAGATCCCTTTTTAAATTGATGAAGTGCCGGGGTGTGATAACCATATCGCCTCGCTTTGACGATGATTCTCTCAAGTCTTTTACTTGGAAGTTGCTCCATATTGAGTCTTCTGTTGAGGCTTGGAAAAAGGAGTTCTTTCTGATAAATTTCCCTGACGCTCCTGGTCCCGAGTGGCGTTCTGGGTTCAACCAGGACGTCCAAGATGGCGTTTGGAGTCGACCAGGGACACTTCCCGCTCGTGAACAAGGATGGTTAAATACCTTACTCCAACTGGAGATCAGCGTTCATATTCGACTCACGGCCTGCAGAATGGCCATTCAGGAGTGCGTTAGACGTGAGTATCGCGCTACCTTTCCCTTTCATCGCTGATACTAACGCTGACATTATTTTGTGATTTTGCAGCGACGGATCCTGACTATAAACCCGAAAGCGTAAGGAGAGCTCGTAATAGAGAGGAAAAGGAAAAGCTCGATTCAGAGGCCACTGATAATCCTTCTGAGCTTCCGGCTACTTCCGCGAATCTCGCTCAAGTATCCTCCTCCTCAGTTGGCGAAGGGAGTACTGACATCCCTGAAGGTGTTCCCATCGTGACCGTTGTTGCTCCCTTGTCTTCTCAGGCTCCTAAGGCCATTGCCAGAGGAAAAAAGAAGAAAAGAACACGGAGTATCGCCACTCTTACTCCTTCTCCCGACGCTGCGGGTTCTTCTGAAGCACTGTCTTCTCTCAACACCGCTACCGTAAGCGTGTTTTCTCTTTCTCAATATCTGTCGTCATTTGATCTATTTTTCTTTTCTCAATTTGTACTCCTTGCAGGAGGCCGTTATAGTTACTGCGTCCGCTCCTTCAGGCGATATGAATCTTACTTATGTGCTGAGGGGTTCTGCGAAGAGGGCCCGGATAGAAGGCGAGGATGAGAACATACCCTCCTCTAACATCGCGGGGGAAGGTGGTTCCGTTAACGTTCCTGATTCCGCAGTGGTTCCTCCAGGTAGACGTTCCGTGGAAGATTTGGGGAACTTAGGCGGTGCGGACCCCTTTGGTGCTTCGCCCAGTTCCTTTGGCGGGCCTGTGCATCATTTTTCCTCTTCTTATCAAGACGTCTTTCACGACCTTTCGGGCTATCAGCCTCATGGTGCCTTCCTGCCCCCGGGCAGTTCTTCTTCACAGGTTCGCGCCCCTGGTCCTCTGGCTTTCGTTCCCTCTAGCGTTCCTTGTCGGCAACGCTATAATGAAGCCGGAACCTCTTTCAATTTTGCGGCGGATCTTTGTCCATTAAACGGGCTCGGCGAAGTGACCCATCAGGTTGAGTTGTTCGACTTCCGTACCCGTGGTTTGGCAGCCATCGGGGGCGATGGTTCAGATGAGGTTTCTGCCCTGCTGGCTTCTCAAATTCTGGCCTCATCTGCAGAACGGGAAGCTTTCCTTTCCCAGGCGGAAGGTGACCAAGTGAACTCCGTCCGTGCTGGCCTTTTCTCCAATATGATGAAATTTCACTATTGGGCGGAGGAGATGAAGCATCGGGCTGTTTCCCTTCGTTCTGTTTCGGCGGAGCTGTCCAAGGAGCAAGAGGAAAAGAAAAAGGTGTTGGCAGATCGCTCCAAGATACTGCTAGCTCACCATGATTTACAGAAACAACACTCCGCCCTGGAAACAACTTTGTTAGAGGAACAAGCCAAAGTGACTGCTTTGGAGAATGAGAAGTCCTTTTTAGAAAAGGAAAAGGCAGCTTTGGCGGAAGAGTCAGCCGATATGGGCTGGTGGCATACTGAAGAGACCGCCCGTGTTCTGGTTAAGTGCTTCGAAGAAATTCACGGGGTGGATGCGTACAAGGGCGAAGATGTCGCGAAAGCCTTTCTACAGAGTTCTGCCCATATTAACGAGGCAGGCTATCGCCAATCCAAGGCAGCGGGCTGGAAACGACAAGTCCCCGAGAGCTGATTTGCCGCGATATTTTGCCGTTCCCTCCAGCAATCACATATCGCTTGGCTTTGTCTTTTGTCTTTGCAGCATCAATATTTTGAACAGTGAATCTTTGTAAATCCTTGAGATGCCTTTAATATTTCTAGACAATCCCTTTATCGATATTTCTCTTTTATTTTCCTCATCGCGAGACTTCTCTCGTCACTGAGGTGGCCTTATCCGCACGGTGCGTTTACTTTCTTGAGCAGATCCTTGGTATTTATACCAAGAAGACCAAGATCTATGTCGGGTTGGCCTTTCGATGAGCCTATCGGTATCATGACCACCTCTCCTTCCGCTGCTCAGAAGCATTCTGCACATCTCTAATTGTAGATTATCAGTAACAAAACGAGATTTGAGAGATAGTGATTACCCGTAGGAGCCCGTTCGCTGCTATCATTAGGTTTTATCACGGAACCCGTTTCGAATCGCGTTTTCCCTCAGCTCTACCTTTCGCCAAGGGTTACTCATCCGGTTACCAGCTGGAATTACGCGATCCTTCACGTTTCCCTTATCTCTCAATCGGCCTTTCTAAGTGCCTCATCTCGTGAGCTGTCGGATCGGGACGGCTATCACAAGGCTAGGGAATTTTCACTTTTATAGGCGTTGTCCTCTCGTTTAGAACCGTGTCCTTACTTAATGGTTTAGCTGCACCAGCCCGACCGTTAAGATAGGATTCTTGTTTCTAAACAGAGTTTCTAACTCTTTGGGGTGTGTCTTGTCTTGATGTACAGTCTCCACGAGATCGGTTATCATTAAAGAACTTTTCACTCCCAAAGATACCGGGCAGTGCCCTCACTTAGTGAGCCATCTGATCAAGATCGGTCATCACAAGGATAGGACTTTTCACCCCCGGGGGCGTCAAGGATCTTTCAATCCGACGCTAATCAAGGATACACTGGGGTCGTGCCCTCACTTAGTGGGCCATCTGATCAAGACCGACCATCACAAGGATAGGACTTTTCACTCCCAGGGTACCCCCCTGTTTATCTGCACAAAAGCAACCACAAACCCACGAAAACTCTCCTATTGAGCGTTAGCCACGGTTAGGGTCGTTATAATCCAAATAGTGCAGATAAAATTAATCTCTAGGATAATATAACTTCAAACGAGCGATATTCCAGGAGTTGGATAAAGGCGTACCGTCAAGTGTCTCCAGGCGATAGGCCCCTCTTCCGACAACATGGGTTACGCGATACGGTCCTTCCCATTTAGGACTAAGCTTTCCCATACGTTGTCCGGTTGCTCGCCTGTCTCGGAGCACAAGGTCACCATTTTTCAACAATCGCTCTTTGACCTGCCTATTATGATAACGGGCCATTTTTCTTTTGTAGTGTTGCATTTTCAGTAGGACTTCTTCTCGAACCTCTGGTAACGCGTCCAGATTAGCACGTAACCGTTCCTCGTTCCGTTCCTCACGAAAGTGAGCCACCCGCAGGCTCATGGCCCCAATTTCCACTGGCGTAACGGCTTCAGTTCCGAAAGCCAACGCAAAAGGTGTTTCTCCAGTGCTGACTTTTACGGTCACGCGGTATGCCCACATCACGTATGGCAATTCATCAGCCCACTTCTTCTTAGACCCCTCTAGGTTTTTCTTAATACCGCTGAGGATGCTCCTATTAGTTACCTCTGCTTGTCCGTTGGTTTGTGGGTGAGCCACGGAAGAGAATCTCTGCTCAATCCCGAATTCTGAGCATTGGTCTTTGAAGAATTGGCTGGTGAACTGGGTCCTGTTATCGCTGACAAGGATACGAGGCACCCCGAATCTCATGATAACTTGATGTTTGAAAAAACGCCATGTTTTTTCTGCCGTGATTGTGGCAACCGCTTCAGCTTCCGCCCACTTCGCAAAATAGTCCACAGACACTTTTCTCCTTGCTTGGAGACGAATCGTCCCAGAGCGATAACGCGCCCTGTTAGCCTTTGCACTTCTTTAACGGTTCTTGGCGATATCATATCATGTATAGCTTTAACCTTGGATGGATTAGGCTGGATACCTTTCTGGCTAACTACGTAGCCCAAGAACTTACCCGTCTGGAATGCAAACATGCACTTCCGGGGGTTTAGCTTCATGCGATACCTTGTCATCACATCAAAAACTTCCTTTAGATCCTGCAGGTGATCATGAAAATTCGCACTCTTTACCAGTATGTCATCAACATATGCTTCCACATTTCTCCCTATCTGTTCCTCAAAAATCTTATTTGCCATTCGCTGAAACGTGGCCCCCGCGTTCTTTAGTCCAAATGGCATCGCTGTGTAACAATACGTGGCTTTAGGAGTAAGGAAGGCGGTCTTCTCCTCATCCTCTAGGGCCATAGGGATTTGATGATATCCGGAATTGGCGTCCAACGAGCTTAGATATGCGTACCCAGCAGTTTGATCAACCAACTGATCGATGCGAGGAAGCGGGTAGCAATCCTTAGGACAAGCATCGTTCAAATCAGTGAAGTCAATGCACATACGCCAGTCTCCATTGGGTTTAGGAACAAGAACCGGGTTGGCTAACCAAGTGGGATATTGTACTTCGCGAATGAAACCCGCGTCAAGGAGCTTCACAACCTCCTTTTCCACAGCCGACGCTTTTTCGGTGGAGAACGCCCGACGTTTTTGCTGAACTGACTTGGCGTTAGGGTCAACGTTAAGCCTGTGCTCGGCTATTTCTCGGGATATACCTGGCATATCGGCGGGTTCCCATGCGAAATTTCCTTGGCATTTGTTCAGCAGCCGTGCCAGTTGAAGATTTTCCGCTGGGCTGAGCTTATCGCTGACCAGGAAACTGGCTCCCTCTTTGCCTATCACTGATACGGGCACCATCTTGTCAAGGGGTTGAGCGCGTTTTTCATCACCCTGTTCGTAGGGGTCTGCCGCTATACACACGTATCTATCGCAGCTCGTCCGAGTCATGAGCGAATAGCATTCTGCCGCCAGTTTCTGATCACCTTTTATCGATACCACCCCGTCCCAGGAGGGGTATTTCATCTTTAGATGTTTTTGTGATATCGCCGCTCCAAAGCGATTGAGGAAAGGCCGTCCAAGTATGACGTTATAGGGCAGATTCAGATCCACAACAAGGAACAACAAATTCTCTGACCGTTTGTAAGTGTCTTCTCGGAAGTATACGGGTAGGGTGATTACTCCCGTAACAGGGATAGGGGTCCCATCCACTCCGACTATGGGTCTCTTACTAGGCGTTAACTCGTCGTGGGGGCGTTTCATGAGATTGTAAGCTTCCAGCGAAAAAAGGTTCACGGCACTCCCGTTGTCCACAAGAGTCCTTCTTATACCATGACTGGCGATGACAGGTGTGACTACCAAGGCGTCATTATGGGGATAGATAACGCCTTTCTCATCCTCTTCTGAAAAGGATAAGATCATGCGATCAAGTATGTCTATTGCTCCACCTTTCTTTGTCATGCCGTCTCGCGTACGCTTTTCGCCTTTTGCCACCATCGACTGTTCTAATTCATCTGTGTGGGAGATCCCTCCTGCTATGATATTGATTATGGGGATGTCGTCGCCATCTATCGCGAAGGTTTCCACACCCTTTCCTTTGGGAGCGTTATCCGGCTGTGGGGCTGGAGGGGGCCTTGGTCGCTCGTCTATCGCTCTTCTTATCGGATTGTTTCGGGCATCTTCCCTTACTTGAGTCGCAAATTCTCCCAGATATCCTTCCTCCACCAAGCATTCTATCGCCCACCTTAATTCTCTGCAAGCCTCTGTGGAATGTCCTCTGGCTTTGTGGAATTTACAGTAAGCGTTTTCTCTCCTGCCTAAAAGCACTCCAGGTTTCGTGGGCGCCGGATAACGGATAGGAAGATCTCGCTGTTCCGCTATCGCCAATATCTCCGCTCTTGGTACATTCAAGGAGGGAAAATCCGGATCATACGCCCGATTTTTGTTAGCGTTCCCTTGACGCTGACGAGGGGAACTACCTTGTCTTCCTTTCGAGGAATTTCATTTTTGCTTATCGTAGGTCTTTGGGATGTAATCTTTCCGTCGAGCGTAATCATCAGTGTAATGATCGTCAACCAGAGGATTTGCGGGAGCGGCAGGGATGCGAGGTGCCCCAGGCGGCATATCAAATGCTCTATTTCTATTTTCTTCTTCTTCCATTTTCGCATAATTATAGGCTTTAAGTCTTAGTGCGTCCAAGGATATTGGAGGATCCACCATCAATGCATCTTTCAGTTTTCCATAATGGCAGTTTCTTTTCAGAGCTTCTATGGCGAAATCAACGGTAACGCCCGGCGTTAATGACATTTCCAGATCGAATCGGCTAAGAAATTCTTTCAATGTCTCTTGGGGCTTCCGCTGTATGTCAAATAACGCTGCGGCAGATTTCCGAATTGGAATTGCTGTACTGAATCTGCTCCGAAATTTGGATTCCAGCCGTGCGAAATTACTAATGGATCCGCCAGGAAGACCTTCAAACCAAAGACGAGCAACTCCCGATAAGGTCATAACAAATATCTGACATAAAGCCGCATCACTGTGAGTTTGAAACTGGACGAAATCCTTCACTTTGTTGATGTGCGAAATAGGATCTTTAGTACCATCATAAGTATCAGCGGGAAGCTTCACTCGCCTGCTGACCCTGTGACGTCTTACACGACGACTGAAAGGGTGACCTGAGGTATCATCAAGAATCTCACGCGCATGACGTGGGGGAGATATGTCTCCTTGTCGCCCTCCTTCCCTTAGTTCAGGTATATGATGTCGCCTGGGAGACCGACTGCGACTCCTGGGAGAACGACTTCGATTTCTTCTGCTACTAGATCTTTCACTGTACACGGGAGATAAACTCCTGTTTGTTCCTTCCCTCCGTCCGGCCCAACGGTTCCTTAACGCCTCAAGCTGCCTGTCTTCCTGCGAAAGAAGTCTTTGCGGCATTTACGGTACATAAGCCTCTACTCCTCCTTGAGTGAGCTGTATGCGACCAACCGGGGGATTTCCTGCGGATAAAGGCACTTAGGGGTTCTCTGGAAACAACGGGGGCAGAGGTCGATCAGCAACAATAGATGATGTGAACAAGACGCGAGGAGGAACGCTAGATCCAGAAGCACCGGGCGTGACTCTAGTGGCCATTTCAGTCAAATATTCCAGGCGGGAACGAAGGGCCGCTATTTCCATAGCAAAGGGATTTTCACTGCTAAGCGCAGATCCTTCCAAAAGAGGAGTATAAAGATCAGATCCCGTTGTCTGTGATGAAGAAATGACCGTCTGTGAGGAGATAGATCCTCCGGCGATCCCGACCGAGAGGTCCAGAGGTCCCGAGATAGTCGATTGCGTCGTCATAGAGAGGTCAGCAGTAGCAAAAGGAAATAACCGCCTGCGAGTTGAGAAAGGAATATTGGAAAATGTAGACCGGTCTGGCTCCGATCTGGCTGTCATAACCGTTCCGATCTCCCAACTAAACAGAGCTTGGCTATTAAGGACGCTCACTTAATACACCAAAGCTCTCAATGAAAGCACCATTTGATAAGATCCGAGATCTCTTCGGGTCGGAAAACGGCTGCTGCAGCTAGTCGGAGGGGAAGCGATTGGCGTCAGAGATACCTGCAAAGCGCCGGAGGGGGACTCCGGCGTAGACACTCCGATGCTTAAGTCAGTTCGAGTTTATAGAATGGTAGAGGTTCTCCAAGATGATCTCGATCTTACCTTCTGTTTGGAAAGATGGGGGTATTTATAGGCCGAAGTTGGCGATACCTGACAGCGATAAGGGCGCAGCGATAAGCATCGTCCGAAGATATCACCTCCAGCGATAATGGGTGAGCCATCGCGGGCGATAATCACATAAGGCCTATCAGGAGCGACATCCTCTTAGTTCCTCTAGGATGGGATGACGCCGTGCGCGTAAAGATGCATGAGATCCCCCCCCGCTGAAGTCGACCATCCTAGGAAACTTCCGCCGGCCCGGGCGATAGGTTGGCTTTTCAGGGAAGCGTATAGAGACTCGTCAAGGATAGATGCCGTGGCTACAATATTGCCGTCAGGAGCATTCCAATTGTTATCAATCACAAGGAAAAGACTCAAGCAATGAGTACAATTCTAGAGAAACGCGGCAACGCTTCGATTTTGCTAAAATTCTAAAGCACGCTAGCCCTAGGTGTCCTAAAAAATGGACACGTGTGCCTGAGTTATCAAGACTTTTCTCCCGCATCAATCAAAAGATCATAAGCATTAAATGCTCTAAAAAGCAGAAAGGATCTCTTGAATAAGACAAGAGCGATACTACACTAGAGAAGATAATACGGAAGGGCGTTAACCAAGCCAGTAGCCTCCGGGATAACGGGGAAAAACAAAGCAGAGATTATTTAAAAATGAAGTGCAAATATCGTTTTGCGCGAAAAGGCGTTATTACAACACAAGAAAAAGTGAATAAATGGGAAAATCTTCCCAGAGAATCAGCCTTGACCAGTCTATGACCGGCACAGATATCGCTGCCACCATTCACCTACTCCTCCCCGAGAGAAAGAAAATCTCCCCCGCCTTCGCTTAAATCCTTTATCTTCTTGGAAGTATAATCAGACAGCTTGGTCAAGTCAATAGTTCCCTGGCGATAGAGATCTTTAAAGCCAGCGATACAGACCTCCGTAGTCTTATTTTTCCACCAAGCTATCCTCGAAGGTATTTTCGCCAAATCCGCATCGCGGGACAATATCTCTTAACGAAGGAGAGAGTTCCTTTTGTCGGCCGCCACTAGTTCCGCCTCCAGTAGCTCCACTTTAGCCTTCCCTTTGGATCTTTCTCGTGCGAGATCGGCGCGGCACTCATTCAACTCTACCCGGGTACGATCATGAAGCTTGGACAACTCTGTTACCTTAGCCAAAGCGGCATCTAATTGCTTCGTCGAATCGGGAGAGCGTCGAACCTTGCCGCTCTGATCCTCGAGAAAATAGTTCAGCTCGTGAAAGCTAGCCAGCATAACTCTCAGGAGGCGTGCATGTTGAACATCAGGAGGGCGCTGTAGGAACTCTTCCTTATCCTTCGAAGAACTGAACATCTGGCCTACTATGGTCCCTACCGGCTCATCTCGCGATAGCGGATCTGATATCCCTAAAGCACGAAGCCCGTCAGTACCAAAGGACGACAGATCCAGCTGAAACGCAGCATCTCCTTGAAGGCCTTGAGGAGAAAGGTTGGCGATAAAGAGAGGAGAGCAACTCTTTACGGAATTACCAACGCCCGAGATCGACGAAAGGAATAAAGGCTGAGGTTTCTTCGGGACAGGATTAGGAGAAATGTTTGGGTTTGAAACCGGCATGGACACGTCCGGGATACAGGAGGAAATCGGAGAATCAGGGCCACCGGATGGCAAAGGTGGGTCCACCGCCGCGGAAGCCTCATCAGTTTTGGAAAGAACAACGGAAGGTGCCTTGATAACCTCCGCCACTTGCGAGGTATTGGCGATAGGACAAGTGTCGACCTTAGTAGGAGGAACTGCGTTAACTCCCTTTAGAGGAGGAATGGGGGGACCAGTTTTTTCTTTCCGGATTTTCTTTTTGAGACGCTCCATTTCGGCAGCCATATCCTCACTATTGTCCTTGGATGACTCCTCCACTGGATTGTTTTTCCTCGTCCTGAGCTTCATCCGTTGGGCAAGGGTGGCGTGACGCAGTTCGGAACCAGTATCCATACTCTCGCTATCGCTGTCAATCGATTCAGTCACAGGACGACTCGAAGACACTCCCCTACCCCGAAGCGGCAACCAATTCTCAAGAAAACGAGAAGGTTGGGCGGAAACGTTGCGCGCTGCGACAATCTTAATCCTCCTTTTCCTTGGTGGGATAATTGGATTGCCGGAACTTTCGGGCGGCGGAGAAGGAGGTAGCGTTTGAAGCGGTACCACGTTTAGAGGAGTGTTATTTCCACCAGAAGAACAACCCTCCGCGCTGTCTGTCAATGAAATATATTAATATAGCAAGTCAAGTGAAGCGATAACGCGGCAAAAGAAAACTCACCAATGACACATTCTTTTAAGGGTCTGAACTGAGCAAATTCCCGAATGCGGAAAGGCCCTTCTATCTCTAACAGAGCGGAAACATGGGACACATCGGTGCTAGACAACACTTCTGGGTTTTTCCAATCGGCACTAACAATCTTTTGATTAAAGCCTCCGCGCCACCAGCGGGACGACAGTCGAAGGGTAAAGAAGCCATTCTTCCAATTATCCACGTTTTCTTCAAAACCTTGGAAGTTCCGCCAGAAAAATCGCACGACGGCGTCATTCTATCTAGGAGTGATATCCACCAAGCAGGCACGACAACTCAACTTGAAAAATGTACGGAACAGATCAAGGGATGGAGTGAAAATACGCTTCATCTCGCAGGACTGAAGGAATGCTTAAATCCCACACCAGGAAGGCGGAGTTATTTGAACTGGATTGAGATCGTAGTGGTCTAGCAGCTTCATCAGAGAAGTATGAAGTGGGAGAT
Source organism: Viola odorata (assembly GCA_963691705.1). NCBI lineage: Eukaryota > Viridiplantae > Streptophyta > Magnoliopsida > Malpighiales > Violaceae > Viola > Viola odorata. Next base: position 14,671,980 of record OY829543.1, read on the forward strand.
GAAATCCATAGAGGAACATCTTGAAGTAAACCAGCCGAAACGTTCCCCACATGGCGGCATGGAGCCGAATGTCTTTCGTAGGGATATACGGGCGACAACCCAAGGGGAAGGTGATACCGTTCTCCTCCAACTCAGCCCTCAAAACTTCATCACAATCAAAAATACTACGAGCTCTCCTAGCCTCGAGATCTATGGGATTTTCGACTCTCGCAGAAGCTCCAATATGAGACATAAGGAATCGGGAAAATAAACTACGGCAAAAGAGGGACAAAATATCTGGAAAAAGTAGCCGAAGAACAGACCGTCGTCGCCGGCGAGCAGTTGCGAAGACTCTCTTCTCGAGCAAGAAGAAACACAGGAGAAAGAGAAAGTGTGAAAAATTGCAGAATATTATCAAAACTGATAAAAGAGAATAGGGTTTCCCTTATAAAGGTTAACTTGAAGAAGAAGACAGCCTGTAAAAGTGAAACACGTGCGGAGTTGAAAGAGACACGTGGACAGTCATTTATGTCTTTCACAGGAAGACGGTTAGAAACCCAAAGACAGTTGCACTCAGCCACTGATCCCCTTCTGCGATAACCCTTGACGTTCGAAGAAGTGAGTTAGAAAGGCGATAGGGGAACAAAAGAAAAGGGAAGATTATCTTATTCATTTTCAGGAAGCCATACGATATCTACAAAGGGACGAGACATTTTAAACTAATCGTCCTCAGACCAAGAGATAAAAATAGCAATAAACTACATCATCATCCGAGAGCGATGGCTCCTTGCTAAAGGGAGGGAAATGCTCTTCCTTCCTCTTTCCTACGTATATCGATGATCGGTCGGGCTCCTCTTCTGTGGTTGACATCGACGTTTTAGCACTCACGGAGGGGAAAGTTATTTCTGGCAAGACACGGGGAGGAAGAGAGGGTTCATTCCCCTTTTCAGCAGAAGGGGCATGATACTTGAAAAGTGGTGCAGACACTTTTGAGGCATTTTTCCTCTGACTCTTGCGTCCCCGCCGGCGAACGAACGGCCTCCACGGAGGCGACGGAGGAGGATTGTCTGAGTCCGGCGAAGTCGGAGGAGTTGGCGGAGAATCCCGCACCGCTGTATCCAAAAAATAAGAGTCAGCCATGAGATCACAGGCGATCTGCCAAGAGGAAAAGTAAATAAGAAGATGAATAGAAAAGAGGGAAAGGATCCTTTTAAATAGCCAAAAGAGGGAGAAAAGCTTTTGATCTTCCAACAGGACTTTTGAGAACTGACACGCGTACAACCTGGAGTACAAAGCTAGATTTACAGTCACGCCTGTTGAAATCTCCCCCAGATCGAGGAAAACCAAAAATTAGCCCAATCGATGGATAAGGAGGAGGCGGCGCAAAATTAATATGGAACGGTTTGTGGGGAAACCGTCCAGTGATTGACTCGTTTTTAGTTGGGCTAAGAATACCTCCAATCGAAAAAGAAAAAGGACGCATTAAAGAAGAAGAACAGTGATTAAGGGCACAACGAAAACAGTTTATTTATTATGGCCTAATGGCCGAAAGGTACAGCCGCATAACTAGAAGAAAAGGAAAAAGGCTCAAAGGGAGCCACCGCCGTCAGGCATCAGAGCCAGCGTCCTCGGGAACTTCGGGAATGTCTCTCAGAGAGTCCATGACCAGAGTCAGGTCAGCAGAAGTGACCCTCATCCCCTTCAAGCAGCACCCCAGCATGTCCTTGCGCTGCTGCAGCATGGCGATTACCACCTGAATCCGAGCGATGGAGGTGGCCAGCCTCGACACGCTCTCCAAAGGACTAAAATCCTCCAGAGACGTAGCTCCCAGCCTGGAATGGAGTGGGGTCAGCATCCCTTGTAGCTCCAGGATGTCCTCGGAAGTCTTGACCAGCATGTTCTCCAGGAACCCGATGTCACCATCATTGAGGTTCTTGAGAGTGTGGCCCTTGGAAAGGAGAAATTTTTTAGTCAAATGATCCATGATGCGAATTGCCAAAGATGAGGAGAGTGTGGGTGGAGAAAGCCCCCTAATTTATAGGCTCCGAGAAAAGGGCCTTGGGAAAAAAGGAGGTCCTCAAAAGACGAGCCGTCCCGTTACCTTCGAAGGCCGATGGACCTGAAATGGAAATGAAGGTCGACGTTCGTATACTACCAACGATGCAGATATTCGAAGGGAGTATGAGATTGAATCTTGAAAATTGCCAAAAAGCACGATATTACGGGTGACCATGACGTAAAAGCCATATGGTTGCCGGTATCCACAGTATAAGGCCGCGTCGATGTCGCAGGTAGCCCTAGCAGCGTAAAGCCTCATCGATATCACAAGTATCTAGTGGTATAAAGCCACGCAAATCGTAGGCAGCTGATGGCATAAAACCGCGTCAATATCGCTGTTTCCTTAAGCGGAAAGGAAAGATAGAGCCCGCGTTATCTCAAAATCCCTGTAAGTATAAAGTTTATTAATTCCTCCATGAATACCTATCTCCTCTATGTGTTTGCAGTTCACTCAGAAGGATGATGGACCCGGAACGTATGCGAGCCTACGGTATGACCTGGCCGCAATCCTCGGCAGTATCGAAAGTAGCCCGTCAGTAGCTCTCCTACGACGCGAACGAAGTTGCGACTTTCTAAGCCCTGCCGATGGACCAAGCAGAATAATATCGCTGGGCGAAAGCAACGCTCTAATGGTTATGAATGGGATAGCGACATCTCTCGCGGATCTCTTAATACCTCAGGAGGACGGGTCTTTAAACAAGAATAAGGGCCGGAATCTGCTTACTCGGAGGAAAGCTCCAGATCTAAGCTCTACCTGTCATTTAAACCAATCTCTGTTGTGCTAAAGGAGACAAAGAAGCTCGGAGATCCTATGAGCATATCGCCTTATGAAAGAAAGGACCCTCACCTAAGATTCCAGACATGGATAGAGAATGACAGCCCTTGGTAAACACTCGGGCTCGTTTTCAGTTGGGCTTATGATAACCATTAAGGCAATCCTAAGGGCATTTCTGTAATTATGACCCCTGCCGAAGATGGAGTCCCACAAGCCTTGTCGGACATCTAAGCTATCGCTACCAGACCTTGAAGCGTTTACTGGGATGGTCGACTTCAGCGGGGGGGGGGGGGGGGGGGGGGTATCGCTGATGATGTCGGGTTAAGGTATCGCCCGTGACATCATCAGGAGCGACGTCTCACCTGGATATCGCCCTCATGCCCAGCTATCGCCTCCAGTGGCCCATAAATACCCCATAATGAAAATCATCAAGTAAGCCAGAATTCACTTACTAGAACCGTTGCTATTTTTAAAACACTTACTGACTTAAGCATCGGAGTGTCTACGCCGGAGCCCCCCTCCGGCGCCTTGCAGGTGAGTTCGACGGCAACTGCAGCAACTCTGACCAAGGGAAGTCAACCCCCCGATCGCATAAGAGCTAAAATCTTAACACTCGGTGTTTAATCACTCAAGTATGCAAATTAGCAAGACACACAACACAGTTTGCACATCAACCCGAGTTAAAATCCACATGCTCAGGCAATCAACAATCGGAAACGAACTTTGCACCATAAAAAAGGATTGAAAGGAAAGATGTGTATAGAGAATATGAAGAATATGGAGAGAAAAGGGAAAGAAAGAAAGAAAATAGGAAAAGCGAGAGTATAAATTATATACAAAGAGTAAAAAGAGGAAGGAAAAGAGAAGGAGAATAGAACGAAAAACCCGGATGGAGATGAAGTGGTGAGGCAGTATCCGTCAAGGGCAGACAGTTGAGGGCTAGATGAATTTCTTCTTCTAGGGGGGGGGGGGGGGGGGGAGAGTTCTTCTCTTGGAAACTATGCTGACAATACTTCATTCTTTTGGCTCGTGCTTTTGCCCTCTCTTATTTTATTTTAAAACCAGATGAAACTTTTTTTCTGTTCTTTTTCTGGTTTTGAAATTTTTTTTTTTAAAAAAAAAAAAAGCGAAGAGAGGATCAAATTTGATAACTACCTCAACTGATGAAGATTGAACTAGCTTGAGGGTTTTGCCAACTTACTTTAGCTAAGACTTGATGAAGGCATTTTGGCTAGGGCTTGATTTATTTTTAGATTAGCTTGATGATTATGCCCTAGCCCTTTTTCGGCATCTACACCCTCTTGTCGGTCTCCCCCACACTTGGGCTTTGCTGAACATCTAGCCCACCACCTCTGAAAAATATTGCTCACCTGGAAGGAAAAGAGATCAAGGAAAGTTAGAACAAGTGTTTAAAGAAGAGAGAGATGAGAAGGAAATGAGAAGATGTCGGGGGCTAAACGAAAAAGGGCGTCGAGGGCTAGATGAAGAAAAAGAGAAGAAAAAGAAAGAAAAGAAGAAGGAAAGAAAACAAAGATGCAAAGTTCATTTCGTCTTTTTGCTGCTTTCCTAAGACTGATGGTGCCCATACCTAGGGGTCTCATGCAAACCTAGTTGAGTGCCTAGCCAAGCATTGAATCACACATGATAAATATAAATGTTTAGGCTTAAATGCTCACAAGGTGCTATAAATGATTGCTGATATCCAGGGCAAGATGCAGGTTATAAGAGCTAGCAGACAAAGCATGCAAGATCTAGGGCAAGACAAACATGAAAGGCAGTTTATTTCATGTGCACAAGTCAGAAGTGTTTGTCCATACTCGAGGGTTTTAAAACTAGGCAGTGTGTTAATTGTGGCCAAAACTCTAATCCGAAAAAAATTGCCCAAAATAAACACACACAACAAACACATATGTGTCCCTCCCCCACACTTAAGCAACGCATTGTCCTCAATGCGAAGAAAGGACTCAAACAAGGGCATACGAAAATAAAACAGAAGAAATAAAAGTAAAAGGAGAGAGGAGAGAGGAAAGAAGCGTGGGTTGCCACCCACGAAGCGCCTTAGTTATCGTCCAGGGCAAGATGTTGGTTGTTTGAACTTCAACCAATCCTACTAAATGCTTTCCATCCTCTTAGTTTGATGTGAATTAGGGCATGAAATGGATAGTCCAGTAGTAGCAAAACATCCTGCAGGCAACCATAATATGATTCAAATGTTAATTTGGGTTCCCGCAAAGCAAAGAGGAAAAAATTGTAATGTGTAAAAGGTGATTCAAGAAAAGGATCAACATAATGAGAAAGTTTAGAAATCTCCCTGTCACACATAACATCTTTAGAGCTCAAGTCCTTGATTAACTCTTCCTGAATCTCTCTCAAATCCTCATTCTCAATCTCCCCAGCTGGAATTCTGTGTCTAGGGAAAGACGCTCTTCACAAAAGTTGATGTGGTGAAAATCCTCAAAAACCTCAATCCCGTGGCCTACCAAAGTGTCAGAACAGATCTGGAGTTGATTTGGCGAATCTGGCTGAACAACAGCTTCTGCCTCTAATTGTGCGTCTAGGGCAAGACACTCCCATCTGTCTAGGGCTAGACGCTTGTTGGCTTCTGACTCTGAGGAAAAGCATCCTGGATCCTCCAATTTTAGCTCATCAGTTGACATGAAAAGTTCATCTATCCCATATGGATCATCATCTTGGTCTAGACACTCAAATGGCAACTCCCATAGGACGACGGTGGGTAAATTCTCCTCTTCACTTAGATAGTCGTCACTATCTAAGTGCTGCAAATATTGTGCTATAGGAGTGATTGGGTGACTCATGTTCTGATTGGACAAAGGTGTTGGAGCTAAAACTTTCGGTGTTTGGGGCAACGTCTAGGGCAAGCTGCTTAGGTAGGCATGCAAAGTTTGCTTCAATGGCCTTTTCACGCTGTTGCTCCTTAAGTTCCTGCATGGTTACTTTTATCTCCTCAAGTTGATTCACCATGTCAGCTAATTCCTCCAGACGCTTCTGCTTCTTAAGCTCCTCCAAGGCTAATTTCATCTCCTAAAGTTGGTTCGCTAAGTCAGCTACTATAGCAAAATCTTCTTGGGTAAAACATGCGTCTTGTGGAGGTTGTGGAGGCTGAAGATATTGATAGCTAGGTTCGGGCTGCACTCCATAGTTGAAATTTCCTTGATTCCACCACGGGGGGTTAGGACTAAAATACTGAGGAAAAGAGGGTGAGTGAGAATAAGAATTAAAATAAGACATTGAAGAAAGAAAATAAAATCTGGAATCGTCCAGGGCAAGATAGTGTAGGGGTGATGACATTTTCAGCGTCGAGGTCTGGACGAAAATGGTGGGCGAGGTGCAGATCTTCTGGTCATACAAAAAAGAAACAAGAAAAATTAGAACTATTCATTTCCCCGGTAACGGCGCCAAAATTTAATGCGCCGTCGAAACGCGTCAAATATAGTATTTATAATCCTGATAGGCTAGATGCACAAATTAATGTATATAGCGGCAAGTCAGGGTCGAACCACAGGGAAATGAAACACTAGATTTAATCTTGCCCTAGATGTATGAAGAGGATGAAAATGCACTAGACAGAAAAGTAAATCTGAGGGGGGGGGGGGAGTTTGGTTGGTTAGACGAGCCTAACCAACGATGGCAGTTGATATCGGTGCAGAAAACGTAAATAAAACGGAAATGATAAAAAAGAAGAAGAATAATAATAAAAGCGGTGCAGACAAATAAAAAAACGGTGCAGACAGACAGCTATAGCAAAGAAGAAATTAAAACAAGAAGAGATAGAATATCAAATAAGAAGGAAATAACGAAACAGGCAGAGACAATAAATCAAGTAAAGGGGAAATCTTAGCAGGGGTAGACGGTGGATTGCGTCGATGTCTAGTCGGTCATGGGTGCAAGGATAGACTGTTTTCACGCTATAGACGTGCTATAGGAATCCTGTTTTCACGTGGATCTCCTACTTCTCTTCTTAAGAGAAGTCACTCCCAAGGTACGCTTATGGGTCAGACACGTAGGCCCGTGAAGTGGAGAGAAGACACGTCTAGGGCTAGACACTGAGAAGTCTGCCCTAGCCAGATTGGACCAAACGACATGGTGACTCTGGGCTAAGTGCCTACTCTATTCCATGGCCTCACGTTAGTTATTACCATGGAAATGACAATATTCATGAGAAACATGCAAATAGATGATCAAACTACCAACAAATCTCACACGAAATGACAATAAAATGGCAAGAAAGCGGATACAATAATGAAAACGTTTTAAGAGCACTTTGACCTCCCAACTATCCTCTTGCAATCCTTAAAACACCCCTGCTAAGACTAGAAACTTAGCCAATCATGCTAAGAATCAAACACAAAATAGATGGAGAAATCAACATAAACAGAGAAGAGGTGCAGATGAAAACGAAAATCTAGAGCACTTAATTAAAACCGGCCGAAGCTTCAAAGCTCCGGCCAAAATCTGGAAAAACAAGAAGGGAACAAATCCCAAAGTTAGAGAGAGAGAGAAAAACGGCTACAATGATTCAAAACCCTAAAAAAAAGAAAAAGATCCCCTAAAGCCCTAAAAACTAAGGTTTATATACAAGACAATCCCACAAGGGGACAAAATAGGACAACTGGCTGGGAAGGAAGGAAGGGGCGTCCTTGACAACTGGTAGAGGGAATATTGCATAGAATCCCACTAGAATCTTTCTGGCATCTTTTTTCAAGCGTCAGCCTAGACAAGGAGCGTCATCTAGGGCAAGACGACTTAGCTAGGGAATATTCTGGAATATCTTTGGCATCTTTGGTCAAGCGTCATCCGAGAAGAAACATGCACGTGCGTGCGTCTAGGCCTGGACGTAAGATATCTTCAGTAGCTCATCCAGGTCTATACGGTATAAAGGCGTCTAGGTCTCGATGACAAAAATGGCGTCTAGGGCTCGGCGATGAGAGGTCTGTAGAAATGCATCCAAATGGCGCGCTTTTCAGCAAGATTCTCCCTTTTGTCCAGATCTGCAAAATAGTTGGAAAACAAGGCAACTTAGCATTATCAAGAGTGAAATTGGACTTGAAAGGGAGGAAAAATATGCATAAAAAGACACCATATCATTAATTATAATGAATTATTTCTTGAATCAATTAAAAATCTCTCATATCTTTCTTTTCTTTTCCTAATTCTTTAATTATTGACCCTCTCTCTTTTACCTATTATTTATACACTATATTAAAAAAATTCAATAACCTCAATTAGAAAAATTAAATATTTAACCTTTTAGATATTAATAATCATTTGTATCTCAATGATACTTCCTACAAAAGTATGGTGTGAAAAGTTTTGAGTTCGAGTCTCCTTGTCATCATTAAGGGTGAGCAAATTTATCCACATTTGACTAATCCGATCAGAATTCTAATTAGTTTATCTGATCCTGACCGAATCTAGTCGGTTATTGTTCGGTTAGAGTCAATGAGATCTGATACCGAACTGAAAAAACAAACAAATTTGAATTTTGTTTGAATTTATTTGAATTTGAATCTTACCGAATTATTACGGTTGTAGTTCAGTTAGAGGTGAGGAAGATCCGATTCGATCCGAAACCGATCTAGATTGAACCGAATCTAATCCAATTCGATCCAAGCTCACTCTTTATGTAACACTCTTTATTTCTTTTTAAAAAATGTACAAATTATTCGTGCAACATAACTTTACAATTGCTATATATTTTTCACCCCTATAAATTATTCTAACTCTTTAAACAACACTATCTATTTAGATAACTATTTTTAATTTAACATATTTTTTTACCATGATTTTAGCAGTAAAATGTACTTTTGCTGGTTAAAATAAATTGATTCCACCAATATAGCGTGAACCAGTTCCCACCATTTATTCTCTCATCCTTGTTGTTCATTTACTATCCATTTTTCTATCATTTTTCTCATCTTTTTTTAATCTATTTGTTCCATTTTTTACTTTCTCTTTTATCTATTATTTGTACACATAGTTATACTATATTCAAAAGTATTTCACTACCTCAATTATAAAAAATAGTTATCTAAACCTTTAAATATCTTTAACCATTTGTATGACTCTTTATTTTTAAAAAAATTAGAAATTGTTCTTGAATATATTTTTTCTTCCATATATTTTTTTATTTTTATTTTTATTTTTATTTGATTGTTATTTTCTTATGCATTTTAATTTTTAAGTTAGTTTTTTTATTTATTTTAACTCATTAAATTTCATGCTGAATGTTATAACTTGTTACTCGTTATTATTTTAACGTGGAGAAGACTATATGGGCTTGGGCTAGGTGAGGTTGGTTGAAGTTTGGTATGCTTGCTGAATTTGGATCCAAGGTCTGACTCCCATAAAGTTGGGATGGTATTCCAGTTCAACCCAAGTTCTTAGATTATGTTCAACCTAGTTCGACCTAAATTGAATTCCTGTTAAATTTCTATTTTTTGAATTTTTTACCTTTCCGATTTCACGTTTTTGTTTGGTTTTAAAAACCTTGGTATTTAGAGATGCCTTCGGTGTTTTGAGCTGGCTTGTCCCTTTAGAAACTATGTTTCGATCACCCACTTATGTGTTTTTCTAATAAATTATTTTCTTATAAAAAAAAGGTTTTAAATTATAGTTATTTATAGGAGTGTCAATTTGTCCCATTTTATAGGTCGGGTTAGGTCTGTCCCGACCCGATCTGGCTCGAGTCTCGATCGAGTGAGACTCGGACCTGCATGGATCTGACCCGGTAAAATGGAGATCCGATAACTTAGGGTTACATACTTACTATTAGTATCTGCTTATGCAACTTATCTCATCACTGTCATTAGGGGTTTTCATCGATCGGTACCGTAATTTTTTGGTATAAATATTTCTGTATTCGGTATACCGAACTAAAAAAATTCGATATCGTACCATAGTTTCTATTGATCAGTACCTTTATCATATTACCGAAATAATTTCGGTACGACATTACGGTAATACCGAATCACATAAAACTACTTGTGAACAAAAAAATGCATTGATCACAACAAATTGAGATACAGTGAGGAATCAAAATATAGATGTATTCATGCTGCAATAATTTTAACAACTATGTTACCAAAATAGATTTTTAACTAGAATTACGTCACATGATTACACTACTAAATGACCTGAATAATAATTCATTCATTTCTTCTCACCACATAGCCAAAGAGTATCAAGCATAGTGTAACACAAGAAGTTAAACATATTGAAGTTACTCGAAAGTTATTAAGAAGGTAGTAGGTGTTCTAAATTCCATGGTTCCTCTCACCCTGTGAAACTATAGGTAGAGAGGATATTCTAAATTTGAATTAGAAACCATATTTAAGTAATCATAATCGAGAAGGAAAAGACCATATTCATATTCGTTCACATCTCTGAAATAGTTGGCTCCAATATTAGTTTTGCAAAATCTGAAACATAAAAGATAAAGTATTAGAAAAGTGAAGAGAGTAAGAACCCATATTATCTAAGATAACATTGAAAACATTAAAAAGAAAAAAGATAAGCTCTTACCAGAATCTAAATTATCAAGGTCATTTATGTTCTCCTCTACAATGATGGCTTCATTGGATGTCCTAATCCAATCTTGGGTGCATATAAGTGCTTGCACAACTCTAGGTGTTAGAGAGCTCCTAAAAGGATCAAGGACTCTCCCACCAGTGCTAAATGCAGACTCTGAAGCCATAGTGGAAACAAGAACTGCCAAGACATCTCTAGCCATTTTGGACAAAATTGGGAATCGTGGAGAATGTTTTTTGCACCAATCCAGTATAACAAACCCATTGTCATCGTTCATTGCATGCTTTTGTAGGTATAACTTTAACTCTGAACCACCCTCTACAACAACTCGGCAATCAGGTTTATACTTTTTAAATCTATTCTTTCTAGCATCCATTAACTGTGCAACCTTGATGTTTGAACTTCCTTTTCTTTCACTTGATCCCCTACCTTTTGTTGAAGCTCCTTCATTCCTTGGCTTGTACATTTCAAAATAGGATTGGTATAATTTACTAATGTCATCCCTCACTTTCTTCCACCAATTTCATGTCAGTGCAATTCATCTAAACAAAACTGAACATACACAAACTTATTTGTTCGATCTAAAATGGCAGCAATGTAGAATAAAGAATTAATTTTTGTCATATCTCCACAATATTTGTCAAGTTTCATCTTCATGCTATCAACCAAGATGCTTAAATCATAATCACTCCCATCCTGCCATTCTTTTAACAGGGAAGCTACATTAGTTATCTCATCAAAATATGCATTTGCAGTTACATAATGACAACCAGAAATGAAGTTTGTTAGATCATAAAAAAACTTAAGACAATTTCCAAGCCTTCTAGCACAGTTCCAATCTTCTTCTGTAGGAACTCCCAAAAAATTCTCTGCATTTGTAACTCCAACATCCATTTCATTTTCATCATCTTCCAAATTATCAATGGTAACATCATGCACCTCTTTCTTATTTGATTTCTTCTTTCTTGTTTTTTTCACACCCCTACTGTCAAGCTTAATCTTGAAATAAGGGTCAACCTCAGCATAAGCTTCAAAAGCTTTCTCAAAAGTGCACGCACTCTCCAACATTAGATAGGTGGAATTCCACCTTGTACATACATCCAGACACAAACCAGAATTGGACTCTTATGTTTTCTTTCTCAACACATGCCTTAAACTTGAGAAGCCTAGAGGGAGACTGCCTAACATACCTTACTGCTTCCCTTTATCCTAAAAATTGACTTGATATCATTTTTCAAACCATTAGTCACCACTAAATTGATTATGTGTGCAATACATCTAACATGTAGAAATTCTCCTCCCAAAATACTTAAACCCAACAGTGTCATCCTTTTCCTAAGCCAATTAACAACCTTATCATTGGATGTAGCATTGTCTACTATGATTGTGAAGACTTTACTCATCAAACCCCACTCACTTAGACATTTTTCCATTGCCTTTCCTATTGCATCCCCCTCGTGACTAGAAATTGGACAAATTAATTATATTTTTGTGCAATTTCTAGTCATTATCAATGAAGTGAGCAGTGACACACATGTAATTGATTCTTTGAATTGATGTCTATGTGTCAGTGGTTATAGAAACCCTCTAACAATTGGATATAAGAAGTTGTTTCATACTTAATTTATCATCCACATATTTTTCAAAACAGACTCTAGCAATAATGGTCCTATAGTGTACTTTAAATCTTGGTTGCACAAGTCGCATGAATTTCCTAAACCCCTTCCCTTCTAAAAACCTAAAAGGAAGCTCATCCTCTATTATCATATTAGCTAAAGCCATCTTAGAATCTTCTTGATCAAATACCCGAATAGTTAAAGATGCAGATTTATCCTCAACTTGGTAATCAAGTTCAGTCTGGTTTGGGACATTTGAGTGTGGTTTTTTTTATAAGTAACCATGTGATTATGTAAACCAGAGGTACCATTTCTCTGTGGATGAGCAAGTACCTCCTTAGAATAAAAAATGCATTTACCTACTTAGTCTCCATCTGCATTATCCATTTTCTTGAACTGTTTCTAGTAAGGACACCTTGATGTTATCAACTTCCGTCTTTTTGGAACTTTAGGTTTAGTATCAACATTTGTAGGTTGCATAACAACTCCAACTTCAGTAGTCTGTGCTTGTGTAGCATTTGTAGAAGGTAGTGCTGAAATTCCACTCCCAATCTGGCCATCAGTGTTACTTGGTATGGCCTCCATTATATGGAATCTGTATGAAAAAAACAATAGAAAACATCAATAGCAAATAAAATCAACAACAACCCAGTCCCAAATTGATTTCAAATTTCACTAAAACCCTAAACATCAATATTGTCATGCTTGAAGTTACTAACAAGCAGTTAACACCTCACCACCAACATCAAATTACAATCCAAAAGCAAAGAAAACATAGATTTCTCCATAATTTTAAATTTAGAATTAAAAGAAAAGCATAATCTTATTCGAATTTAGAAACTTGCAACAAACCAATTCCAACCCAACACATTACAACTATGTAAAATAACGGTCAACGATCAACAAACTCAACAAAAGAGAAACTTAACAAAGACAATAAACGCAAGGAACTATCCTTTTGGTAGCTAATACTTAATAATTGTAATAGGTTTTCTTTTCTATAGATTCAATTAATTAGCTAGAATTTTGGCAGTTTTTATAATTGCGATTTGCTCTAGATTAACAAAAATATGAGGCACGATGATTACCTATTGCAAAACCAGTCGGCCGATAATTAGGTTGTAATTGAATTTCCGATAAGAGAAGCTAGTGAGAGAAAAGGAGCAGACGCAATGAGAGATGGACTTTTTTTTGGAGTTTTGGGGGTCTTGTGACTTAGGGATTTCAAAATCGATAGGGGAATTAAAAATGATAGAATTGGGGTTCGCGGGTTTTGGAATTAAAGGATGAAGAGATCTTTGGTTTGGTGAAAAATAGGAAGGGAGAGTGGGTGTGGCCGTGGGTGTGGGTGGGAGACTGGGAGTAAATAGAGGTTCTGGGTTTCTAATTAATTAGGATTTAGGACTGGGTGTGGGCGGGGACTTGGGAGTAAATAGAAGTTATTACCGTACCAGCAAAATCTAATACTGTACCATACCGAACAAAGTTCGGTCGGTAATTCGGTATACTGTATAGTAAAAAATCCAAAAAACATACCGATTGAACATAGTAAACTTCGGTACGGTATTAAGGTAATTTCGGTTCGGTCGGTATTTGCTCAGCCCTAACTATCATCATCCAAAACCCAAAAGCAAACCCGCACACCGCAGCAACCCGCTCATCACCTTCTCTATTCTCCTTCTGCGCAATCGGCTCTGTTCTCCTCCGTTCTCACTTCTCATTTGCTGCTCTTTCTCCATTCTCCTTCAACGTTCTTATTACTACCCGATTTTTGATTTTTCATCAAGACTTTTTCTCATTTTAATATCAATTTTCTAAAGATCGTATTTCTATTTATTTTTCGTCTAACTAATGTTTATTTTCACGTTTCATGTCATTTAGGTTTTATTTTATACCTTTTTCGTGTTTTTATCACTTTTCCCGTTCGAGTTCATATCGGTTCCGAGTAAAATTCTCGAAACCAATGGTCGAACAATTTCGCTCATTAGCTACTTATTTTTTATTATTTTTCTAACTCACGCTATCTCATTACGCTTCGTTCAATTTTTATTTTAGCATTTTTTCTGCTCAAGCTTTTGTCGCTTATTAGCAAATTTTTATCGAGCGATACGGCGAACTTTTCATCGCTCACTGTATGCTAATTATTTTAGCTTATTTTATTTTACATTTTAACAATTTTAGTTCGAATTTTAGTTCATTTTTATGCAAGATTGCTCATACCGTTGGCTTGAACTGAATAATTAAATAATAAATCAAGCCCTTCATCTCCACCATTGATCTAGTTGACTTTGAAAGTCAACCAAGATCAAATGGTTGAGATAATTACCACGTAGGCATGCCAACTTCAAGCTGGGTTCATGCACAAACGCAGAGAAATAAGTTGTCCTCACCCATCCTCGATCGCGTCAAGCCTCGATCGTCGTCCTTGCGCAACCTCAGCCACAGAACCACTCCAACACTGTTCCTCCCTTGCTCCTCAAGTTTGCCACGACCACGCTCAACCACCTTGCGAAAAATACACTCGCGAGCATGCCTATAAATAGCTAGCTCCCTCCCTTATTTTTGCTCACCAATTCATGAACAGCTTCTCCCTCTATAGCACTGTTCTCTATCACGAACAACTGCTTACTTCAACCCAGTTCAAAATTTGTTGCTTGTTTTAAGCATTTTTATGCATTTATTTTCAAAAATCTTTTGTTCATGTTTTGATGAAGAAAAACGGCCGTTTTGTTTTCAAATAATCTCTATTTTATATTTAGATTAATTACGTTGTTTTTATTCATCAAATTACTAGACAATTCAGGCGAATTTTAAATTTTTTGATTAATTAAGTTTAAACTGTTTTTATTCAATTAGTTGTTGTTTTCACTGATTTTAACTATTGTAACTATGTGCGCAAGTTCCTGTGTTAGCAAGGAATTTTTCTGGCTGATTTTGGCATGTTACCGTGGTGGTTCTGCCCTTGGCCGCCGGCAACGGCGCCGGCGACTCAAGGACAGGGACGATGAACAGGGAGCAACGACTCCCTGTTTTCAAATGTTTGGGCCACGCTGGCCCAAACCAAGCAGAGGCGCGCTACGCGCGCCAGCGGAGGAGAAGAGATGCTAGGCCAAAGGCCTAGCGCATGAAAGGCTAGGCTGCCCCAGCCAGCCCATCAGCCCATCAGCTGGGCTGGGCTTGGACAGTTGTGGGCCTAGCCTGGTGGGCCCACTCTCAGCAGTGGGCCGAGCCCAATTTTTCATCTCGTTGTTTTTTTTCGTGCCATCGCGCACTTGTATTATTTATTTTTCGCACTTGTACTATTTATTTATTTTTCACACTTGTACTGTTTATTTATTTCTGCATTTGTACTGTTCATTATATTTCTCAAATGCTTGTATGCTTGTTTGCATATTTAAATTAATTTTTTTTGTTCATCCTAATTATTCATTTTCGCTCGCATTTAATAATTGTCAAATATGTAATCATTGAACGTCTTTTCTCACATCGCGCCAATCAACTCAATCAAAAAGGGTAAATCCAACCATACCCATCAAGTAAACATTTCTTACCCTTTTATTTATTTCACACTTTTTTTTCGCAAATACTCTCGTATACATGAATATTTAGAATTGATAGAATTTTATCATTTATTGGGCATGATTATTAAATTAGGACATTTTTTATCAAACATAATTAAACACCTCTTTTCTCCGGTAACCTTTTAGGATGTGATTCGGGTGCCTAACACCTTCCCGAGTCCATAATACGACCTCGAACTAATATTTTTGGTTTCAGATCCACTTTTGCCTTAGCTTTCTATTTTGTTTTCTGCCATATCCTCAAAAGATAGGTTCCCTAAACCTAGAAATAAATTAGGGTAACGACTTCATTGCATTAAGTGAGATGAGTCTGATTTCGTCTCACGTCTGGTCCCAAACCCGCGTCGCGCAATTAAATCCAAAAAGGGAGTGCGACAGTTTGGCGACTTCACTAGGGACTAATAGGGTCGAAGCCGGATATTTTTTTTGAGGTGTTTATTTTTATTTTATTTATTTGCTTCGATAAAATTGTTTAATTTTTCTCGTATGATTTCTTTTATACTTAATTATGATAAATTGTTGTATTAATTGCTTTTCGTATATTTATCCGCTTTGATAAATTATTTATACATGATTCGTTGCTGTTTGTTATTCGCTTTGATAAATTGTCATTGCATACGCATTTTCCATGCATAATCCCTATCGCCGGGTATTTCCAAATAGGATTGGTCGGTAGTAGTGAAGTCCTGGGGCCCATGCCCTGGTAAGCTTTCATGAACCCTCACTCGAACTCGAACCCCTAAATGGATTTAGCACCCCGGATCCTTTTATGATTCGGTAAACGCTCTCGTATCCATTTACTGAGGGACCACTTCTATGGTATCGTCCGGGAGCCTTCCAGCCAGAATAGACGTAGTTGGTGTCACCCTAGCATATGCATCATATTGAAATGCGTATACTGCGACTTTGTTTCACCTTTTCCACTGATTTCTCAATCTTTTTTCATTTTACACCTAATTTTTTAAATTTTCCACAAATAATTTATCTTTTTTTTTTACGTCTTACAAATGAATTTTTTCCCGCAAAATTTCATCTTTATAAATTTTTCCGTAATTCTTCCACATTTACAAAAAATTCCTTAAATTATCCACATTTATAAATGTTTTCCGCAAACTTTTCACGTCGGCAACTTTTTCCAAAATAAAATTCCATATTGGCAAATTTTTCCGTAAATTTGTCACATTTGCAACTTTTTCGCAATTTCTCCATATTTGTAAGTTTTTTTGCAATGTCTCCATGTTTGCAAATTATTCCATAATTTCTCAATTTCTATAAGTTTTCCGCAATTTTTTCACGCTTCCAAAATTTTTCCGCAATTTTCCACGTGTCGAATTCTTCCGCAATTTTTCCACGTGTCCCAAATAAATTTTCCACAATTTTTCACGTGTATCAAAATTTTCACAATTTTTCCGCAATTTTTCCACTTATGCCAAATTCTTCCGCAATTTTTCTATGTGTGCCAAATCAAATTTCCTACAATTTTTCCACTTGTGCAATGATTTTCGCAATTTTTCCCACGTGTGTAATTTCTCCGTAAATTGCTCCACGGGTACAACCTTTCCCGTAATTTTTTTCATTGACAAACTTTTCCAAAAAATTGCATGTGTGTATATTCTTCCATATTTTTTTCCCTGTATGCAAAAAAAATTCCGCAGTTTTTCACATGCAAATTCTTTTGCGATTTTTCCATGTTTATAATTTTGTCTCAATTATTTTCGTAATTCTCTATGTTTGTGATTTTTACCCTTGTCTTTCTCTCGCAGCGTGGAGACCTCGGGATGACATTTTGCAATCACTGCTTAAAACTTATAATTATTTCACCTGTTTATTTTTCAGATAAAACATTGCTCCCAAAAAGCCAACTATTCCTCGCAAGATCCACGAGACTAGACGACAAACACGAAAGATGACCGCGAGTGATTGAAAGATATTGAATACGGAAGAGATATTGAAAGCAAAGATAGCCAAACTAGAAGAACAAATTCGGGCCACTATGGAAAGGGCTGAACAAGCTGAAAAGGAAAGGGATGTGGCAACGACTGATTTTTCGCCCGATTTTGATCCTTTTCCTGCTTAAACAATGGGGCCAACCGCTTAATCTGTCGTAACTGGTATTTCCGTAGCTCCATGAGAGCCCTTTTTCCTTAATCCCAGTCCCCTTCAGTTCGTTACGTCGGCTGTCTCGAATGCTGCAAACGACCCTATTATTGGCATTGATCCTTCTATGGCCCAATCATTCTCTAGTCAAAGGGCCCAGGAGAAGTGGCAGGATCCTTTCGTCAACTTCAGTCGACCTCAGCACATCGCATTGGCTATTCTGAACACTGTTATTATCACCGTCGGACAAGGTGATACACTTCTTGGTCCTCCTATAACTGGGCCCACGCTCAATCTCTGCAAGAAGGAGATCCACCCTGAATCTCAGTTTTTCCTCCTGCCTCAGAGTCGTTCCAGGACCCACCTAGAGTCCCAGCACTTCCAATAGGGTCAATTCACTCAATTCACCCTTTCGGGGCCTTCGGGAACTCAGCCTCCTAGGGGCAATCAGGTACAACCACAGGTCTCCTTTGGGTATCCGTCAGCTGCTGGTTTTGGCACCAATAATGCAGCGGGGCCAAGTATTGACAGGTTAAGGCTGTTAGAAGAAACAGTGAGGGATGTTGAAGGAACTGACCCCTTCGACCCTACAGCTCCTGCGGATATGTGCATGGTACTAGGAATTACCATACTTTGGAAATTCAAGATTCTGAAATTCGAGAAGTCCACCGGGGCAGAATGCCCCAAAACTCATCTCAAGATCTACTGCAACAAGATGGCCGAGGTGATCAATAATGAACCACTGTTGATCCACTTGTTCAGAGAGAGTTTGGCCAAACATGCATTGACCTGGTACATGAGCTTGGATGGGAATAGAATCAGGACTGGGAGAGATTTATCTGGCGCCTTTTTCAAACAGTACAAGTTTAACTTTGAAAATGGAAATATTATTCCGACGAATTGGTGAAGGCTTATGCTCAGAGGTGGAGAGAACTAGCTGCCAGAATTTCTCCCCCTTTAAGCGACAAGGAGCTCATATCCATTTTCATTAACACATTTAAGGGGATAAAGTCTGGAAGGATCATTGTTTCCGTTCCAGAGGAAACACCCAAGAGAGAGCCTATTATGAAGGAAGAGGTCAGCTCATCTACAAATGACCTTCTTCGCCGCAAATGCCACATGGCCCACCAAGTCAACCAAGAAATCAAAATAATCACGGGAACCAGGAACTAGTGCCACCTCTGAGAGGAAATCTACGAGCATCTCTTGGCGGCAGAGAAAATCGTGCCCACTCCAACCTATATGACCTCCTTATCCAAAATGGTACGATCTTAATGCAAGATGCGAGTACCATGCTGAAGCTCAAGGCAACATAAAATAAAACTATTTCGCCCTTAAAGGGAAAGTCAATCACTTGCTCAAGAGCGGATGAATCTCTCTAGAAGGGCAGCTGAAGGACTCTACCCGACCACCAACTCTTGAATGAATGCTCTCCAGGCCAACGATGGACCCATTCAGCTTATTCTTTTAGCAGGAATATCTCTAATATTTTTGTGTATCAGTCGAGCCTACGACTATAAACAAGGGCGCTCCGTGGGAGGCAACCCACATATTCTTTTCAAATATTTCTATTTTTGTCAGTTTTAATTTTAATTCAGAATTTTGGGATATCCTTCCCTCCAAACTTACTATTTAATTCCCCATTTATTTCAGGTGCAATGAGACTTATAAACTGGGGGGCAAGCAGTTAAAATTATGACCGGAAGAAGGCGCCAGAGAGCATCAAAGATCGAACATATTTTTACCGGGGGGCAAGGCATAGAGAGGTAATTCACCACGAAGAGCTCATTTCGTCCCTCCTCCCCTCGCCTTTAGATCATCGTTGTAGCAGGTGCAGAGGAACGCTCCTCCTATCAACTCTTGAACTATTCTCCTCGGGAAATTTTACCATCAAGACATTACCGTCACCAAGTGCCCTTTGCAAACGGTTCCTCATCTTGGTGAAGAAACATAACAATGACGGATGCGTGTCCTTCAGGGACTCCAATCAATATACCGTGTTCTTGTTCCATGCAATAATGGTGTTCACGCCCTACCCGGCTCCTGACTATGAATTTGAAATTCAACCACGAATAAAATCTTTCGTGTTTTGAATTTGGTCATCACAATCATCCTCAACAAGACGTCCTCGCACACAGGGAACATACGGAGAAGAGAGATCCTTTACTTTGTGGACCAACGGGCGCCAAAATCGATAGGATGGCATTCACTTGTTTCGGCCGCAATCCCTTTCTTTAAAATCTGGGATGTTGGAACTTCTCAGCAAAGAATCAACTAGCTAGATTCCCCAAGGGCACCTGAATCTCCAGCTGACCAAGGATTCTCTTTTATCACTCTAAAGGATGTTCAAACCATACCCCTTGAACAAATCATCGGCAATTGGCCATCCTTCACATGGAATATTTCTCCTCGCCTAGACAGTCAAGGAGAAAATCAGAAAATTTCAAGATGATCCTTCAGTCACCATAATGAGCTAGTTTCCTTGTAGAACATCTTGCATTTACAAACAACCAGTCTCAAGGATTATCATGAGCTCATCTTTCCTTGGCAATTTGACTAAGTCCAGAAGCGATTTAGCTATTTCAAAGGCTAAATCCACATGAGAAGACTACCCATATCAGCTGATTATCCAGAAAACTATCTAAGCTCAGGACACCATTCAAGAACTTATTGGTCGTTCTTCGGAATGCTGCGATTGGCTATGTTTATAGCAATACTATTATCCAGTTTTAATACAAAAGATGTGGGATTAAAGTCACAAAACCTATTCCGCGCTAACAAGCCTGTTTGGGGGTATAAGTTGCCGAAGCTTTTCTCTCTATCCGCCCTCTCAGAAAATTCTAGCATCAATACACTACTGTTGCCAGGTGCCTTTTGCAAGCAGGACCCTTGACCTTACAGAAACATGACGAATAGGTGTTCCCCAAAGTGTTCCCCAAGGGTCTCGATCAACATGCTTAAAACGGTTCTGTTCTGTGGCGTAAGGACATTCATGCCCCGTCATGCTCCAAACTACGGACTCAAATTCAATCATGGTCAAATCTTTCATGTGTCAAATTTGATCTTATTCCGAAGCAATCACTGACGTCTCTCTTCCCAAGCAGTTGATCATGATCGAACGGGTATTAATCCTTTCAGGAGTGGGTAGCTTCTCAGGGATGACTATCCCCCATGATCGAATGACCTACTCTTCATCATCACTGTGGGGAATGAATAAAAGCTTGCATTTGTATCTCAGTCAAGCTTACCAGCCTGGTGGTTCAAAAGGGTTGTCATCTCCTCAGCCATCACGATTCTAAGAAGAAATGTCCAGCAAAAGTCCAACAACAACCAAACGAGCAGAAGCCTCAAGATAACATGTTGATCTCGTCATGATCATCACCTAAGAAAGTGCTACCAAGTTGAAGCTTTAGAGCCAAACAAGATCGTGGGTATCAAAACTCATCATGAGTAGAATCAGAAGTCCTTGAGTCATTGACACTGTATCACATTTTCAATCCTCTATACCTAAGGGCAAGCAAATCGGATGAGGGAGCCTTCAGAGAAGCCATCTCGTTTGTCCACGTCGCACCTTGATTATGACACGTACTAAATGGGCATCATCCAAAGTCTGTCATTGTGACGTTGATCCACGCATAGGCCGAACTCAAGTGCCAAATCTTCAAAAGAGTATTCTCCGAAATGTGGTGCATGGACTTCATTTTCTGGATCCACTACAACAGTCGCGAACCCTCCTTAAAGGAGCTTCCCATCCCTTCGAAAGGTGAAGCAATGTCTTTCGCTAAGGATGACGTCGAAAGTTAGGCCTGAACCGATGCATTCCCAAAAGCAACGCACGCGATTAAATTAGCTAAGAAAGGATCGGTCACACTAAGTCCGGAACACCAATATGCATTTTCGCAAGGTTTCCGACTAAAGCTATCGACGTCCTTCTGCTTGTCTTATCCAGGACCGCAAGTGCTACTCTTGTCCGGATATGAAATTCAGCACCAACATCCCAGTGGGTAGCGCCCGAGTGGATTCTTCATCCTAGGGGGCAGCGGTGCCCG
This sequence comes from Viola odorata, assembly GCA_963691705.1. Classification (NCBI taxonomy): domain Eukaryota; kingdom Viridiplantae; phylum Streptophyta; class Magnoliopsida; order Malpighiales; family Violaceae; genus Viola; species Viola odorata. The sequence goes on from OY829543.1 coordinate 14,693,683, forward strand.
AATGGATTTTTCTTTCCGCATCAACCTTCCTGTGGGCAACAACGCCCAAATAGAACTTTCATTTTTGTTCCCCATCAAAATCTCAATGGTCGGTAACATCCAAACATAATGCCGCAAAGCATGAATGGGTCTCGACATCCGATCAGAATCATGACGTGCTTGCCAATAAGCCTCACTAGAAAAGGGAGAGTTTAAAACCTATTGATTACATTGTCCATTTTCCTAAATCGCCCTTCAGTCCTACCCATTGTTTCTCCCTTATTTTTGCAAGAACTCGAATCCTACTATGATTACTTGCATAATGCTCAGCAAGACTGAGGAATCCTCCTCCTATCAACTCTTGAATGACCATCTTGTGTACCTTCCCTGCCCTGCCGCGCATATCAGGGAGTCCATTATGCATTCTATGCTGGGGGAAACCTTATGGAAATGCCTCACCCTCATCCATTGCGGCGGCTCAGTTCCCCCTATTTTCATCCTTTGCGGCGTCCACACCCTGTTATCCTCTTTACATCAGCGTTCGAACTTTACGATGTCCTCACCCTGGTTTCAATCTATATTCCTACATGAACATCGCAGTGGGCATCAACGTCAGAGTGAGGTTTACATTCATATTTCCACAGCAGCGCCTTGCGCCGACCTCAACACTTTTATTGCACATATCAGAGAAGTCCCATTTACCTCTCTACCTCTTTAATTTTTTGTACAATCATTCTGCATTCATTCCCGTATTGGGGGTAATTGTTTTTTTTCTTAAAATTCATGTGAAATTGCTAAGAGTTTTTGATTTTATAAACTGTGAATAACGATTCCTTGAATAAAATCCACACCACCCCTAAATTGTCATACTCCCCTTAGCCAATGAGCAGCGCTCGACTGAGGAAGTCAATGGGAGGTAAGGTGCACAGCGAGTATGGAAGAAAAAGAAATTTCTGAAGATTATTGATGGCCAGTGTTGGAAGAAGACCAAAAAATGGGGACACTACTGGTTTTCGCGTCTTGGCCAAGATAGTCTAGAGAGTCTTTTGCATGATTTTCTGATCCGTTATTTTTAAAAAGGAAAGATCAGAGGACTCATTGCTTGAAACCTTGCCATCTCACTCACATGAAATGCAAAAATGCTTCAATTTCATCTCCATACCCTACTACGGGGCCAAACCAATTGGGTAAACATGATCAATATTTGCAAGAGTATGATCCTGGTACTCTTTAAATATCCAATCTTTTATAAACCTAAAGTTCCGCTGCTTAATGCCAGAATTTGCAAGTGGAGCATTCACCTCTGTGTTCTTGAAACATTCTTTGATTCATGGAAAAAAGAAGAAAGAAAAAAAGAAGGAAAAAGATGAATGGTGCTTGCAATGCTTTGGTATTTTTGCCTCAGCAAGTGAAAATATCCAAAGAACTATCTCTGAATAAAACTAGCCAAACAGACAAAATGTCTTGATATTTTTGCCTCAGCAAGCGAAAATATTCAAGAAACTACATGTCAACGGACAAAATGTCTTGATATTTTTGCCTCAGCAAGTGAAAATATTCAAGAAACTACATGTCAACGGACAAAATGTCTTGATCTTTTTGCCTCAGCAAGAGAAAATATTCAAGAAACTACATGTCAACAGACAAAACATGTCTTGATATTTTTGCCTCAGCAAGCGAAAATATTCAAGAAACTACATATCAACAGACAACACACGTCTTGATATTTTTGCCTCAGCAAGCAAAAATATTCAATAAACTACATGTCCAAATGCTGGTATAATAAATGGGCGGAAATAAACAAATAAGGGGCAATCGATGAATCAAAAAGAATGAAAGGTAAACAGTTGTTGTTCTGTTTCTGTTTGCATGATTCTATCATGGTGTACTGGAATTTTTAGTTTATGTAAGCTTGGATGTTTGGGGTATTGGTTAGGCCTCAATAGTAAGGATTTGGAGTTATAAGTTGAATCATTGAAAGCACTCTGTGTGAGTGAGATCATTGGTTTCCTTGCAAAGTATTCTCTGATTTTGCCTTTTCTGTATGAATATTTTTATTTGGCCAACGATCAAAAAGAAGTATCCCCAATGAAGATTCAAGAATCTAGGCGTTCCAAGTGATCAAGAAGAAGAAGCATCACCAGCAAAACCGAAGAACCTGTGCACTTTGTCCTCGTCGCAGCCAATCAACGAGCACTGTTCATTGGGAAGGAAAGACTATCAACTTCCTTGCTTAAATTTGTTGAACCTTCTCTTGATAGGGAAGTCATTTTTATAAAATGTTGGGGGCAAACCTTAGGGTAGTGTGGGAATACTTTCATATATAACATACATGATTTGTTCTCATTATTTTTCCATTTGCTCTCCTTTTTTCCATCCACTAATGCTTCGTGTTTGTTTCCTCCCTATTAGCAGGATACAGATATGCTTTAGTGACATCTCACACTGTGATCAATTTCCGCTTACAAATTCATCAGCATCCGAATGGAGCACGTTACCACTCCACAATCATTTTCGTGTGGCGGTCCATTTCCCCCACTCAATACCCGAATGGAGCACGTTACTACTCAACCATCAATTTTGTACGACGGATCACGCTCCCCCACCATCACCACGATATCTGAATGGAGCACGTTACTACTCCACAATCAATGTTGTGCGGCGGATCACGCTCCCACACCATCCAATCAGACACCTGAATGGAGCACATTACCACTCCATAATCAGTTTTGTGCGGCGGATCACGCTCCCCCACCATCCAATCAGACACCCGAATGGAGCACGTTACCACTCCACCATCAATTTTGTGCGGCGGATCACGCTCCCCCACCATCACCACGATATCCGAATGGAGCACGTTACTACTCCACAATCAATGTCGTATGACGGATCACGCTCCCCCACCATCCAATCAGACACCCGAATGGAGCACGTTACCACTCCATAATCAGTTTTGTGCGGTGGATCACGCTCCCCCACCATCCAATCAGACACCCGAATGGAGCACGTTACCACTCCATAATCAGTTTTGTGCGGCGAATCACGCTCCCCCACCATCCAATCAGACACCCGAATGGAGCACGTTACCACTCCATAATCAATTTTGTGCGGCGTATCACGCTTCCCAACCGTCCCATCGACACTCGAATGGAGCACGTTAACGCTCCACCATCAATTTCGTGCGGTGGATCACATTTCCCCCACCATCCAATCCATATCCGAATGAAGGTATGATACCACTTCCCTTCCAACCTTTTTTTGTGTCGTGGTAACTTGGTCACCCATGTTGGTGTGATGGCTTGGTCGTCCACTTTTCAGTTATGTCGTACGGTGACTTGGTCACCCATTTTCCATCCTGTTTTTAAATGGTGTGAAGGGTCATGTCCCTCACATCCTATTTTTAAAATGTTGTAAGCGGTCACGTCCCCACAACATGTCTTTTTAAATGTTGTAAGTGGTCACGTCCCCATAACATATATTTTTAAATGGTGTGAAAGGTCATGTCCCTCACATCCTTCTTTTAAATGGTGTGAAAGGTCATGTCCCTCACATCTTGTCTTTTAAAAATATTGTGATCGGTCATGTCCACACAATATATCTTTAAGTATCCCCCACATTCAAACAAAGGTACGATATAATCAACCAAACATCAGCAACAACCTCCAACGTGCAGCCGCGTCCGAGTGCAGGGGGAAACCCGAGCAAAGCTACATCACCATCATACTCCTCTAAATCAAATAGTTTATAGACTGCGAGTACTACCCTCGCCCTACCAGATTTCCATTTCTGCATCAGCGTCCGTGACTGCGATAGCCTCGCCCGGATGCCTTTACTTTTCTACATCAACGTCCGTGACTGCGATAGCCTCGCCCGGATACCTTTCCATTTCTCATCAAACAGCGTATGGACTGCGAGTACTACCCTCGCCCTACCTGATTTCCATTTCTGCATCAGCGTCCGTGACTGCGATAGCCTCGCCCGGATACCTTTACTTTTCTGCATCAATGTCTGTGACTGCGATAGCCTCGCCCGGATACCTTTCCATTTCTGTATCAAACAACGTATGGACTGCGAGTACTACCCTCGCCCTACCTGAATTTACATCTCTACAACAGCGTCCGTGACTGCGATAGCCTCGCCCGCATATCTTTACATTTCTGCATCGTCCGTGATTGCGATGGCCTCACTCGGATATCTTTACCTTTTTGCATCGTCCGTGACTGCGATAGCCTCGCTTAGATATCTTTACATTTTTGCATCATCGTCTATGACTGCGATAGCCTCGCCCGGATATCTTTACATTTCTGCATCGTCCGTGGCTGCGATGGCCTCGCTCGGATATCTTTACCTTTCTACATCGTCCGTGACTGCGATAGCCTCGCCTGGATATCTTTACATTTCTGCATCATCATCCATGACTGCGATAGCCTCGCCCGGATATCTTTACCTTTCTGCATCGTCCGTGACTGCGATAGCCTCACCTGGATATCTTTGCATTTCTGCATCATCCGTGACTGCGATAGCCTCGCCCGGATATCTTTACCTTCCTGCATCGTCCGTCACTGCGATAGCCTCGCCCGGATATCTTTACATTTCTGCATCGTCCGTGACTACGATAGCCTCGCCCGGATATCTTTACATTTCTGCATCATTGTCCGTGACTGCGATAGCCTCGCCCGGATATCTTTACATTTCTGCATCAGCATCCGTGACTGTGATAGCCTCGCCCGGATATCTTTACTTTTCTACAACAACGTATGGACCGCGAGTACTACTCTCGCCCTACCTGATTTACATTTCTACAATCATATTATTTTCTCAAAATCAGAGAAGACCATTTTCCTCATTATCCGAGAGAAGACCATTCGATCTCACTATCCGATATCATCATCCGTCCTCACTATCAGAGTGACATCTTCCTCATTATCCGAGAGAAGACCATCCGATCTCACTATCCAAGATCATCATTCGTCCTCACTATCAGAGAGACATCCGATCCTCTCCGATCCATCCTTACTATCAGAGAAACATATGATCTTATCCGAGATCATTACCATCCTCATTATCCGAGAGAGGATCACGTCTATTCTCAGAGAGAGGATCACGTCTATTCTCACTATCAGAGAAGGCCCCCTTCCTCATTACCAGAGAAGACATCCCTCCTCATTATCAGAGAAGGTTAGTTCTTCATTATCCGAAAAGATATTTTTCCTCATTATTTGAGAAGGCCAAGATTTGCCTTAACATCTAGGCAAAGCAACCATCAAAACTTTTCTGCACGAAGGTATGGACTGTGAGTACTACCCTCACCCTACCTGATTTACAAGTCATCATCTACATTTTCCCCATTATCAGGGAAGTCGTCATTTACATTTCTGCCAATTTACTTTTCATCCCAGTATCCGGGACAAGTCATTTACATTTCTGCATCTACTTTTCATCCCAGGGAAGTCTGCACTTACATCCTGCCCTTTCAAAACCATCGTTAACACGGGAGCAACCATCTTTACTGCTCATCAAAAATCTCGGTAGCACCTCATTTTTTGATAAGACAGTAAAGAGGGGGCAACTATTGCTACCCGATTTTTGATTTTTCATCAAGACTTTTTCGCATTTTAATATCAATTTTCTAAAGATCATATTTCTATTTATTTTTTGTCTAACTGATGTTTATTTTCACGTTTCATGTCATTTAGGTTTTATTTTATACCTTTTTCGTGTTTTTATCACTTTTCCCGTTTGAGTTCATATCGGTTCCGAGTAAAATTCTCGAAACCAATGGTCGAACAATTTCGCTCATTAGCTACTTATTTTTTATTATTTTTCTAACTTGCGCTATCTCATTGCGCTTTGTTCAATTTTTATTTTAGCATTTTTTTTGCTCGAACTTTTGTCGCTTATACGGCGAACTTTTCGTAGCTCACTGTATGCTAATTATTTTAGCTTATTTTATTTTATGTTTAAACAATTTTGGTTTGAATTTTTGTTCATTTTTATGCAAGATTGCTAGTACCGTTGGCTTGAACTGAATAATTAAAAAATAAATCGAGCCCTTCATCTCCACCATTGATCTAGTTGACTTTGAAAGTCAACCAAGATCAAATGGTTGAGATAATTACCACGTAGGCATGCCAACTTCAAGCTGGGTTCATGCACAAACGCAGAGAAGCAAGCTGTCCTCACTAATCCTCGATCGCGTCAAGCCTCGATCATCGTCCTTGCGCAACCTCAGCCACACAACCACTCCAGAACTATTCCTCCCTTGCTCCTCAAGTTTGCCACGACCACGCGCAGCCACCTTGCCAAAAATCCACTCGCGAACATGCCTATAAATAGCTAGCTCCTTCCCTCATTTTTGCTCTCCAATTCACGAACAACTTCTCCCTCTATAGCACTGTTCTCTATCACAAACAGCTGCTTACTTCAACCCTTCGGTTGAAGTTACACCCAGTTCAAAATTTGTTGCTTGTTTTAAGCGTTTTTATCCATTTATTTTTAAAAATCTTTTGTTCGTGTTTTGATGAAGAAAAACGGCCGTTTTGTTTTCAAATAATCTCTATTTTATATTTAGATTAATTACGTTGTTTTTATTTATTGAATTACTAGACAATTCGGGCGAATTTAAAAAATTTTGATTAATTAAGTTTAAACTATTTTTATTCAATTAGTTGTTGTTTTCACTAATTTTAACTGCTGTAACTGTGTGCGCAAATTCCTGTGTTAGCAATGAATTTTTCTGGCTGATTTTGGCATGTTACCGTGGTGGTTCTGTCCTTGGCCGCCGGCAACGGCGCTGACGACTCAAGGACAGGGACGATGAATAGGGAGCAACGGCTCCCTATTTTCAAATGTTTGGGCCATGCTTGCCCAAACCAAGCAGAGGCGTGCTACACACGCCTGCGGAGGAGAAGAGATGCTGGGCTAAAGGCCCAGCACATGAAAGGTTGGGCTGCCCCAGCCAGCCCATCAACCCATCAGCTGGGCTGGGCTTGGACAACTATGGGCCTAGCCTGGTGGGCCCACTCTTAGTAGTGGGCCGAGCCTAATTTTTTGTCTCGTTGTTTTCTTTCGTGCCATCGCGCACTTGTATTATTTATTTTTCGCACTTGTACTATTTATTTATTTTTCGCACTTGTACTGTTTATTTATTTCGGCACTCGTACTGTTCATTTATTTCTCAAATGCTTGTATGCTTGTTTGCATGTTTAAATTAATTTTTTCTGTTCATCCTAATTAATCATTTTCGCTCGCATATAATAATTGTCAAATATGTAATCATTCAACGTCTTTTCTCACATCGCGCCAATAAATTCAATCAAAAAGGGTAAATCCAACCATACCCATCAAGTAAACATTTCTTACCCTTTTATTTAATTCACACTTTTTTTCCGCAAATACTCTCATATACTTGAATATTTAGAATTGATAGAATTTTATCATCTATTGGGCATGATTATTAAATTAGGACATTTTTTATCAAACATAATTAAACACCTCTTTTCTCCGGTAACCTTTTAGGATGTGACTCGGGTGCCTAACACCTTCCCGAGTCCATAGTACGACCCCGAACTAATATTTTCGGGTTCAGACCCACTTTTGCCTTAGCTTTCTATTTTGTTTTCTGCCATATCCTCAAAAGATAGGTTCCGTAAACCTAGAAATAAATTAGGGTGGCGACTTCATTGCATTAAGTGAGATGAGTCTGATTTTGTCTCACATCTGGTCCCAAACCCGCGTCGTGTAATTAAATCCAAAAAAGGGGTGCGACAGTTCTCATACCACACAATAACAACAAACAATCCCTTCTAATCTTTATCTAATTGTTCTCCTTCTCTCACACAACAACAACAAACAATCATGTCGACCGCCACACCTTCACCACCAAGCCAATTGCGATGAGTTTCTTTTAGCTATATTCAATGTCTGCAAATTCGTTTGGTGTTTGAATATGTAAAATTATAAATCATAAGCCAGTTTTTGGAGTTTTGATGGACTGTAATATGTAAATCAGATTGGTTCCGTGTTTGAATTGTTCTCCATTACCATTACTTGGTTTTTTTGCAGAATCATATGCATTCTTCTACTGGAAACTATTTGCATTAGTTGTTGTTTTCCATTAATAGGCTTATAACATTAATTTAATAGACTGGTTTTTTTTGCAGAATCATTTGTTCTCCATGAATAGACATAGTTTTGTTTTTAAACAAATGGACAAGTACATATTTGGGGGCCGGGTCCGGACCTGGATCAGTAAAAATTTGCCGGGTCGGGACTGGGACTACTTTCCCAAACCCGTATAATACCCGGGTCCTTCTGCTCCCGACCCGTTTAGGCCCGGGTCTATAGGTTAGGGGCCAAGGCCTGGACCCATAAACCCTAATTGACACCTCTGGTTATTTATACTCTAGCTACATTCATACTCGAATTAATCTTGCCACATAACTTTAGTAGATTTTTTAGTTTATGTTTATCTTTTAATTATTTTTATATATATAGTTGAGTTATATTTACAAAAGTTCAATCATCTTATTTTAATTAAATTAGTCATCATTATTTTTAAATATCATTTGAGAATTTATTTAACAATTCCTTTTTTACAAATTATTCTTACAACAAAACTTTAGTTGTTATATATATTTATTGTTTCTATTACATGGTCGAGCCCCTTTTGTCTAGGAGTGCTCACAGTCGGATAACCTTCTTCGTCGATTATTTTACCTCAAATATCCAACTTGAATGAATCTGGTTCGGATGGTTAAGTTTTTAACTCGGTTAAGTTAGATATTATTTAATTAGTTATCCATTTGAATCGGTTTGGTTGGATATTTTGGTTATTTTAAAACTGGATTTTGGTTCAACTATCCATTGTTTTAAAAAATAAAAAATAATAGATGTGCAATCTTTGAAAGATCACTACTTCTATCAGTCAATTTGTCAATATACATAAGATAAGATTTCTTTTTACTAAACGTCAACAAGAATCCAATTAAACGTTCTTTTTATTAAATGCAACTATATGAGTAGTCCACTCCTGCTAAAAAAATGAAAGGGATAAAGCTAAAAAATAACGCTGAACTTTAATGCTTTATTTAATCGCAACCCTAAACTATTTGTTTGTTTAATGACCCCCCTGAACTTAGAAATAATGATCAACTAACCCCCTATCGTTAAAAAAACATGACGTGTCACTAACTCCGTCATGCCACGTCGTCTTATTGCCACATCGTCATGCCACATCGTCTTGCCATGTCGTCTTGCCATGTCATTGGATGATGACAGGTGGGCCCGCCACTCAGTTTCACTTTATCTCTTCCCCACCCTTTGATGGGTGTCGAATCTGTCAAAAATAAATATAAATAACAACTCGCTAAGAATAAATAAATTGTAGATAGTAGTAAGAGGTTCAATCCGCAAGGAGTTATGGTACGACTTTTGTGTGAACTTATAATAATTAAAATAACACTTAGGTGAAATTGGGGGCATTGTATTAAACTAAAACAGAAGAGTAAATAAAGCAAGTAACTGTCTGGGCCAAGAATGATGTTCATGGTCAAGACGGCAGATTAAAGAATGGAAATGAAATGAGACAGATTCCTAGTAGAGGCTGGCAGCTGTGAGACATGAGATACAATCATCGACGCAAGGGTATTAATCTTCAATCCACAGAGTTGCTATAGGATCAAGGTACGCTTATGACCCCTACTTCCCTCTTGCATCAACACCACCTCAAGTACGCTTAGAGATAATGCCTAACCAACCAGCACCTTACTGGTTAAAGGATTTATTGAGTTGGCTGATGAACGACTAGGGGAGGACAACTCCAGACTAGTATCCTCGGGCGTCAATCGGGACTAGGTCTGATTAACCTTTCCCCCTACCATTTCGCAGACTCCTGCTAGTGTGTAAGTGTCTACTTCGATCCACTTGGTCAATAATCCATGACCAAGAAAAATGTCTATTGCATGATCTACTCAATCCTAGATTGATCAGGTCTAAATCAAATAGAGAACACGTTAGTAATACTCACGAGATCGATTAAATGCAGAATTGAAGATTAAAAGGTTCGATTAGGTCTCATGCATATTCATGCTCATACTTTAGATGCCTCTACTAAGAAAGATGAACTTAGCTACTCATACACATAATTGAAAGCAAAATAAACAATGTATTGGAAATATGATAGTAATCCTTCGTTACCGAAGAAGCTGAATGTATCAAAGATGATGGAAAACCAGAGAAGAGATTCAAACCTAAAGACGACCAATCTCCTTCTCAAAACCCTAAGGAGAGTATAAATACTCCTAAAAAGTAGCTAATAGCGGAATTAAAGGAAATAAAATCCTAATCAAATTTAAATTGTATTTTGAATTACTCTCTCCTCACCAAAGAATCCTAACAAAGCAAAAATAGCGGGACGCATCTTCAATCAGTCTGATATTAACTCTTCCATCGTCAGGGCAGGAAAATCATCTACCAGCGTCTTTAATCCGTTGTCTACTCCGTAGGTTTCGCCAGGATGGTAGATTGGCCAAGTGAATCTGTCTTGGCCAAGAGAGATGACTTCAACATCTTGGTCCAAAATGATAACCAAGAATCCAACTGCTCCAAATATGCCCAGAACCATGCCTAATTCTCCTCTTTATGCTCTTTTCATCTCCAAATTTCTCTCCTACAATAATCGAATGATTCACACCAAAATCAATAGCATACCATTCAAAATTGCAAGAGAACTAGCGATAAAAACTACTGCAATTCAAGCTCAATCAAATCCCCCAACACTTATGCCAATGCTTGCCCCCAAGCATTTTGACTCAATAAAAAAACAAAACAAAACAAAACAAAACACATAGAAAGATAAAAATCAAAAAACACTTGTAGTTAACCATCCATCCCATCACATAGAATGCTCAACCACTTTAATTCACAACTCCAAAACCGTATTACTAAGGCATAACCAATACCCCAAACATCCTGCATATACATAGTCATAATTCAGGTGCTCCATGACAAACTGTTCTGTCTTCCTCTGTTTCCTCCTATTCCACATAAACTGCTCCCATTTTTACAAGTACTTTTAAACCTTACTTTTTACAGCATTTCACATGGATCTTTGATTCATTGAGTAGTTTCTTGGATGCTCCTACTTGGTGAGGCAAGAACACCAGGATAGACTGTTTCTTCTTTTATATGTTGTTGCAAAATTTTGTTCTTTTACTAGGATAGTTCTCTGGATACTCCTGCTTGGTGAGGCAAGAATACCAGAGCATTTTATTCTCTTCAAGAGCTCATCTAAAAATTGCATGTAAGTTCTATGTGTCAAAGGTTCACAAGGTGAGACAAAATAGTTGTGGTTGTTTCATTTGCAGATTCTAGTGTTAAGCACCAGAATCATGATTCAATGTACATGAGGGATGTTTAAAAAGTACCAGGAGTCGTACTCTTACAGGTATTGGAAATGTTAACCCAATTAATTCCCCTGGCAGTATGGTATGGAGTCATGAAAGAAAGTGATAACTATAGACGTAACTTTAGGGGCATTTTCGTCCGTGGACCCAGCGTTAAGGCCGGAGCACTATAGCCCCTATCGGGTGTGCACCGTCGCGGTTATCACCCCCCATACAATGAGGAACTCTGGGATGGTCGACATCAGTGGAGGGGGTCTCGCTCGTTATCTAGCCACACAAATGGCGTAATCCCATCCCAAGCAAGACATGACGTCACTTGAGGTACTTGAGCGTTATCTTCCCTAAATAACGCCCACCCCCTAGAGATAACACCCATATTTTGCATATAAATACCCCATCTTTCAAGATAAAAGGTAAGCCTAGGATCGCTAGTCGAACCCCTGCCATTTGGAACAACCTTACTGACTTAAGCATCGGAGTGTCTACGCCGGAGACCCCCTCCGGCGCTTTGCAGGTAAACCGGACGACAGACACAGTGATTCTGAGAGGCCATCTTCCTCACCTACCCTTCTCCAGAACCCCGAATCTTATCAAATTGGTGCTTTCATTGAGAGCTTTGGTTTGATTAAGTGAGCATCCTTAATAGCCAAGCTCTGTCCTTTCTAGAAACTAGAGGATCATGGCTTCTGATTCAGAATCTACACCCCCTCAATCTCGTGGTATTCTTTTTGCTCCTCGTAGAGAACTTTTTCCTTCTACTTCTGTCGATATTTTGCCACAGTACAGGGAACCCCCTCTAGGCAAACGGATTTTCTTTTTGGGCCAACAACGGGAACATCCTTCCCCCAGATGAGCATTCCACCTTCCTAAATGACAGGATCTAGCTATTCTACTCCCCCTCCAATGGCATCTATAATGGATAGCACGAACAACCCTTTGGCAAACTCTTTGTTAGCTTTGCGTGCCCAAGCGGACCAGTTGGCCGCATTAGCTGTCGGATCGGTTTCCAACATCTCAGGATCCGCTATTTCCCCTCATATGATATTCTCTTTCACCCTATCCATATTTACTGATCGGCTGTTGTCACCTCGACAACATGGGAGCACCCCACCGACCTTGCCCTCTACAACGGCCCCTGTCAAGCACGGGCGAGTAGAACCCTCCATGCAGCACATGCGAGAAATCCCCATTTCCCAAGAGGAAAGATGGCATGATGAGTACAGAGATCTTTGGGATGGCAGGCGAGAGGAAATAGTGAGGGATGTATCCCCCAGACACAGCGAAAGATCGAATAGCAGAAGATATCGAACCCGTTCACCAAAGAGTCGTAGCCGATCCCCTAGCCAACATCATGCACCTGATCCCATGGACTAGAGGCATCGTAGGGAAATTTCTCCTCCCCGTCATCCTCGTGAAATCCTTGATGATACCGCTGGTCATCCGTTCAGTTATCGCATAAGGCACCACAGAGTCAGTCGGCACGTGAAACTCCCCTCGGATACGTATGACGGCACCAAGGATCCTATCTCTCACCTTAACAAGGTGAAAGACTTCGTGCAATTCCAAACTCACAGTGACGCGACCTTGTGCTAGATATTTGTCATGACACTATCAAGAGTCGCACGTCTTTGGTTTGAAGGACTCCCGGCCGGTTCCATAGATAATTTTTCGCAGTTAGAAGCCAAGTTTCGAAGTTAGTTTAGTATGGCCGTTCCCATTAGGAAGTCCGCGACAACCTTGTTTGATATACACCGAGGGCCTCAGGAATCTTTGAAAGAGTTCCTTGGGTGTTTCGATATGGAGATGTCGTTAACGCTAGGCGTTACCATCAATTTCACCGTGGAGGCTTTGAAATGAAATTGTTGTTATGGAAAATTACGAGACACGCTAATGGTGGACCCCCCGACGACTTTGGACGCACTGAGGCTGAAAGCCCATAATTACGCAAGGATGGAAGAGGAAGAGAATAGAGACAGAACATGAAACGTGCCACAAAGTGTACCCCATGCTTCTAACGCTCCTACCAGTGCGACCCCTGATGATCGTTTTATTGAAGATTACGCCCAACGAAAAGACCACATCCCTAAAGCCTCCAACTGGCAAAGAAGTAACTTTTCAAGGGGAAGACCTAGTAACTTCCCTACTCAGCGATAGGCAAACCCGCCCAAGGGCCGAGTTTATAACCCTGATCTCCCTTCCCTCATACTTCTGAGAGTGAAAATTTTAGCAATCGTTCAACAACGAAATCTGCCTATCCGTTATCCAGCCCCTGTGAAACCCGGAGTAATAATGGGGGGGGGGGGGGGGGGGGGAGGGAGAACGCTTTTTGTAAGTTCCATAAAGTGAAAGGACACTCCATAGACATGTGTAGGGAGTTAAAGTTGGCGATAGAGCGTCTAGTGGAAGAAGGATATCTCGGAGAATTCACCACTAAGGCGAGGGAAGAAGCCAGGAATAACCTGACAAATAGGGCCCAGACAGCAGACAAGCGCCCCCTCACGCCCCAGGAGACGACGCCACCCCTAGTGGGAGAGTCAAGGAAGAGTTAGCAATTCATGATGAGGACATTACCATCATTAACATCATAGCTAGGGGCGCACCGTATTTGGATGAGTCTGTGCTGTTAACGTCCACTACAGGGGACAAGCAGAAAAGAGAAGGCGCATTAGTGAAAAATGAAGCGATAAGTGCTCTAGATCGAATGGTGTTATCCTTCTCTGAGGAAGACAAAAAGGGCGTCATTTTTCCACATAACGATGCGTTATTGGTCACACCCGTTATCAGCAACCATGGAGTTAGAAGAACTCTTATCGATAACGGCAGCGCGGTGAATTTATTTTCATTGGAGGCTTACAACCTTATGAAACGTCCTGCCAGCGAGCTGACGCCTTGCAAAAAGCCGATAATTGGGGTAGACGGAGTTCCTATCCCAGTGACTAGACTCACTTTACTGCCTCTATACTTCAGAGAGGATGCATCTAAAAGATCAGAAGACTTGTTATTCTTGGTCGTAGACCTTACCTTGCCCTATAACGCCATACTTGGACGACTGTTTCTCAATCATTTTGGTGCAGCAATATCCCAAAAGTACTTGAGGTTAAAGTATCCCTCGTGAGATGGAGTGGTCACAGTTAAAGGCGATCAGAAACTGGCGGCCGAGTGTTACATGCTTATGACGCAGAAGAGTTGTGATAGGTATGTGTGCGTGATGGCGGATTCCTTCGAGTAGAAAGACAAAAAATGTACCCAGCCAGTGGATAAGATGGTGCCCATCCCTGTTAATGGGGTTAGGGAGGCAAATTTCTTGGTTAGCGAGAAGCTAAGCCCCGAAGAAAATGCACAGTTAGCTCGAGTACTAAACAAATGCAAAGAAGAATTCACCTAGAAGTCCGCCGATATGCCCGGTATCTCACGTGGGGTAGCGGAGCATCGACTTAACGTTGATCCCAGCGTCAAACCGATCCAGCAAAAGCGGCGAGCATTTTCTATAGAAAAAGCAACATCCATCGACAAGGAGGTGTCAAAACTCCTAGATGCAGATTTTATCCGAGAAGTTCAATATCCGACTTGGCTGGCTAATCCTGTTCTTGTTTCAAAGCCTAACGGAGAGTGGCATATGTGTATCGATTTCACTGATTTAAACGAGGCTTGTCCCAAGGATTGCTACCCGCTCCCTCTAATCGACCAGTTAGTTGACCAGGCTGTCAGGTATGATTATTTGAGCTCTTTAGACGCCAACTCCGGTTACCATCAAATTCCCATGGCCATTGAAGACAAAGAAAAGACCACCTTCATCACCCCGAAGGCCACTTACTGGTATACGGCGATGTCGTTCGGGCTGAAAAATGCTGGAAGAAAGTAGAAGCCTATGTGGACAATTTACTAGTCAAGAGTTGAAGCTTTGAAGATCACCTAGCAGACTTGAAAGAGGTTTTCGACATGATGAGAGAGCACCAAATGAAATTGAACCCCTGTAAATGCATGTTCGTGTTTCAAACGGGCAAGTTTTTAGGTTACGTGGTTAGCCAGAAAGGCATCCAGGCTAATCCCTCGAAAGTCAATGCCATTCACGATATGATATCCCCCCAAACTGTCAAAGAAGTGCAAAAGCTCACAGGGTGCGTTATCGCCCTAAGGCAGTTTATTTCTAAGCAAGGTGAGAGATGCTTGCCCTTCTTCAAGGTTATACGCAAAAAGGCTCCTTTTGGCTGGACAGAAGAATGCGAAGAAGCGTTTACAAGCCTGAAAGCTTATCTCTCATCCGACCTGGTGTTGACACGACCCGAGTCGGGGGATACTCTGTACCTATACCTGGGTGTGGCTGATGAAGTGGTCAGTGTCGTCCTTGTACAAGACGACAACCACGTCCACCACCCAGTGTATTTTGTCAGCCATGTTTTGAAAGATACCAAGTTGTGGTATGCTCACATAGAAAAAATAACATTTGCGTTGATACAGGCCACGCGCAAAATGTATCGATATTTCCAAGCCCACCTCGTCATCGTGCTCATGGACCAACCCCTAAAAAGGATCTTCAGAAAACCTGAGTCCTCAGGAAGAATGCTGATTTGGGCCATTGAACTCGAGTAGTTTGGATTATAGTATAAAGCTCGACCATCCATTAAAGCCCAAGTCTTAGCAGATTTTATAGCCGAGTGCACATTCATGCAGGACCCATTGACGGACTTACCCGAGGAAGAAAGAGATGACATGGATCTCCCATTCCCTGAAACCTACACCAACTTGTGGGTTATCCACGTGGACAGAGCCAAAAATCAAGAACTAGCTGGGGTCAGAATCCTAGTAACCGGACCACTAGCCATACAGATACGATACGCCATTAGGATCCTGCAACCGTTATCCAATAACGCAGCAGAATATGAGGCGTTGTTGGCCGGGCTCAGAATAGGAAAAAATCTGTCCACGAAAGCCATACATGATGCCGGAGTAATGGGAGACTTGCGACTAAAGATATACGGCGACTCCAAGCTAGTGATAGACCAAGTCTTGGGCAATTCTCAAGCCAGAGAACCCATCATGATTCAATATCTCTCTAAAGTGAAACACGAGTTGATGGAAATAAGAAAAAGGGGCATACAAGTCAGCATTGAGCACGTCTCTCGAGAGGATAACGCTGAAGCAGACAATCTCGCCAAAATTGCAGCCAGCCCGGAAGCATCCATACCCGCGGACGTGTATTTTGAAGAAATATCTGTGCCTTCCTTCATGGAGGAACAAGTGTCGCTCTGTATCGAAGAAATTGAATATGACTGGCGAATCCCTATAATAAAATACTTAAAGAACAAGGAATTACCCGAAGATAACGCTGAAAAGAAAAAAAGTGTTGAAGTAGGCGGCACAATGCACATATTACGATGGGGAACTGGTTCGGAGATGTTTCTCTCATCCAGCGGCCAAGTGCATAACGGAACAAGAGGGCCTCCACACTCTACGAGAAATCCACGAAGGAATATGCGGTATGCATGTGTCTGGCGGTACCTTGACCGCGCAAGTCTTTAGGTCAGGATTTTACTAGCCCACCATTCGTAGGGATTCCAATAACTTTGTACGAACCTGTCAGAAATGTCAGGAGTTCTCCAAGATTCCCCAACGACCTGCTACGGAAATCTCCAAAATTGTTCCCCCCTGTCCTTTTGGCAAATAGGAAATTAACATCCTGGCCCGTTTCCAAAAGCAAGATCTCAGCTGAAGTTTGTAGTCGTGGTAGTGGACTACTTCACGAAATGGGCGGAAGCAGAAGCAGTGGCCAACATTACAACAGAAAAAATATGGCGTTTTTTTCAAACACCAAGTTATTATACGATTTGGTGTACCCTGTGTGCTAGTCAGCGATAACGGGACACAATTCACAAGTCAATTCTTTAGAGATCAATGCGCGGAATTCAAATTTGAGCAAAGATTTTCTTCCGTAGCTCACCCGCAGACTAACGGTCAGGCGGAGGTAACCAATCGAAGTATTCTCAGTGGCATCAAGAAAAACTTAGAAGGATCCAAAAAGAAATGAGCAGACGAGCTGCCGTATGTGATGTGGGCATACCGTATGACCGTTAAAATCAGTACAGGAGAAACGCCCTTCGCCCTGGCTTTCGGCACTGAGGCCATCACATCGGTAGAAATCGGTACTCTAAGCCTGCGAGTGGCATGCTTCAAGGAAGAAATAAATGAAGAGTGGTTACGAGAAAACCTCGACGCATTGCCAGAACTACATGAAGAAACCCTTCTGAAAATGTTGTATTATAAGAGGAAAATGGCGCGTTATCACAACAGGCGCGTTAAAGAACGATTGTTAAAAGCAGGGGACATGGTACTCACAGAAAAACGAGTAGCCGGACAACGTATGTGGAAACTCAGTCCAAACTGGGACGGCCCATATCATGTTACCCGCTTCATCGGGAAATGAGCATACCATTTGGAAACACTTGACGGTACTCCCTTACCAAACTCTTGGAAGATAACTCGTTTGAAATTATACCATGCTAGAATTTGACATATCTCTGCACGTTTGGATAGCGTTAGCAATAACATGCGTTAACACTCAAATTGGAAATATTCTTGTGCTTTGTTGTGATTGATTACGTGCAGATAATGAAGGGTGCCAGGAGTGAAAATCCTATCCTTGTGATGGCCGTTCCTCATCAGACGGCTCACTAAGATGAGGCACGCCCTGACATACTTAAAGATTCAGTGCTGGGAGTGAAAATCCTATCCTTGTGACAACCGCGCTAACATAGGCGGCTCACTAAGACGAGGCACGCCCCGGCTCCCTTGGGAGTGAAAATCCTATCCTTGTGGTAACCGCGCTAACATAGGCGGCCCACTAAGACAAGGCACGCCCCAGGGAAGCAACAACTCCACCCTAGAAGTGAAAATCCTATCCTTGTGACGACCGCGCTAACACAGGCGTCTCACTAAGACGAGTCACGCTCCAGGGATGCGAGGTTTCAATGTCTGGAAGTGAAAATCCTATCCTTATGATGGCCGCTCCTGATCAGACGGCTCACTAAGACGAGGCACGCTCCAGGGCGAACGTGGAAAGTCGAAATAAATCGTGATATCCCAGCGAGTAACCGGACGACAAATACCTGGTGAAGTTGACTAGTTGAGAAAGCGATATGAGCAACACCAACAACACCCTAGTACATGCGGATGAAGGCCCCTAGAGGCAACTAGTGTTTATCATTGCATGCTATTTTGCTAACATAGTAACGCAACAATTGAGAATGTGCAGGAAAATCGCGGAACCATTGAAATAATGAAGAGACCAACGCTCGTGCAGGTGGTAATATCACACGGTCTGTCAGCATGATCCACATGGCATGTGTACCATTAACGGCATATGTTCTGCCACCCTGATTCAAGAAACACTGCCAAAAAGGGATACATCAACATCTATTTGTATGACATTTTCGGCCACTGGTGCGAGATATCTACATCCATACAGTGTTGTTATGAACGTTACTGCTCTGAAAGTCATCTGGCTAATTAAATTATCTCTTCAAGGGAATGATAGCAATATCCGAGGTAGTAACGCCTCCGGAATGATCTTCTTGATTTGAAGGCATATACGACAATAACACCATGATATCTTCTCTTGCAAACGCGGATTATATGCTTCATATCGTGGCCCTGTAGGCAATGTTCAGGCCTTTTATCAATGTTATCATCTTAATATCGACATCACTATCTTATCGTGGGAGTTCGGAGAAAAAGAAACAATGTAAAGAAGATCAACCACAAAGGCAGATAGCAAGCAAAATACATATGATTGTTCAAAAACCCGTGTAAGGGTTACAAAAGAAAAATTCCTCAGAAATAAGAACAAAAAAGGGGGGGTGATGCCCGAAATTCAGAAAAGGTGGCAAAAGAGACCTATGCCGTTGTCGTCTCGTTGTCCCCTTGCCCTTCACGATGCTGCGCCTTTGTCCTGTAAAAATTGTCATCTGTAAGGACCGTGCACTTCTCTAGAAAGACTTGGGTAAGGTCCTATCGCGAAATGTCTCCTCCCCATAAAGCTTCACGAAGCAGTCGGACATGACGCATGCGGTCGTCTCGCAATACCACTTGCACTTTTCCGCCGACTCTTT
Organism: Viola odorata; assembly: GCA_963691705.1. Lineage (NCBI taxonomy): Eukaryota > Viridiplantae > Streptophyta > Magnoliopsida > Malpighiales > Violaceae > Viola > Viola odorata. The sequence goes on from OY829543.1 coordinate 14,713,172, forward strand.
CTCCAGTGCGGCCTTCTCCTCTCTCAGTGCCGCATTTTCCTCTTGCATCGCGGCATTTTTACTCTTTTCTGCCGCTAATTCGGCGTTAAGTGCATCCATCTTAGCAGCTTCCCACTCGTTAGCATCTTTCAGCTCTTCCTTAACAATCGTCAGGGCTGCCGCCAAATCCTGGCGCTCCCCGATAACTTCTCCACTTCTTCTCATTTCCTAGCGAGTTCTTCTGAAACCTGTTGATGGGCGTTATACAACTTGTTGGAGGAAGAAGTGAGGGAATCAACTTTCCTTGTCATGTGCCCCGCCTAGTAATGGAAGTTGTGGAAAGCAGAAAATATATCAGAGCGCACTGAATGCACTTGCTCCTCAGGAGTCCGAGAAAGAAATACTTCCTCCTCCTCCCGGAGCGATAACACATGGGAGGCCAGCAGAGAAGAAGCCGTGGAAGAGCTATCGCCCCCTACAGCCACAAACCCAGTCCTACGCAAGTTACCCAAGTCAATCTGATGGGTAACGGGCCCGGATTCGGAGAGTGAACTCAAATCAGCCATAAAACGGGAAGCGGCAATGTCCCCCTCAGAAGGTGGACACACTGGAGCATTTGAGGGAACAAAAAATAAAGTAGTTGGGGATGGAGGTTGACGAGAAGAAATTCCCATGCCAAGCCCAAAGGAATCATGAGAATGGTAGACTGGAAAATCGGACTCCGTTAAGTCCCCGGTGAAGCTCATGACTTGGGAAACGGAAGGAGGAGGTGACGTGCCGAAGGAGTTGGACGAAACATGAAAGGGCCCAGAAATGCCCGCAGTCCTCAAAGGATCAGAAGACTGACCCCCAAAAGGCGCATCAGAAATAAGGGCGACAACATCCCCAGTTTCCCTCTCCTGATCGATAATGGGGGCCCCCGGCGAGCTCACAGCCTCCTCGTTATGTCACGGTTTCTTGCGACGCTGTTGGAACACGTGGGACAAGTTCATGTTATCTTCTGGTGATGGGTGAGCAGAGGCAACACCAGTATCCTACAAAGAGAAATATTGAGAAAGATAAGAAAAGAAAAGAGAAAGTTAGAAAATGTTAAAAAACGCAATACGCGAGATAACGAGGGCAAAAAAGAAAGGCGTACAGTAGCGATATCATTAACGAGCACCTCTGAAGAGATTACCACGCTTCAAGCTAAGGGCGGCAACGCGTCTTCTCTTCTTCTTTTTCCTTCCAACCGAAACCCTGGATGAAGACGCCTGAATAGGAGTAACGATGATAGATATAATCGAAATAAAAATAGGAACAGTGACAAATTCCTTGCCAATCTGAGAAGAAGACCCCGGAACGGGACTAATAGTCGCAACAGATGATAGAACAGGGTTAACGGCTGCAACAGCAGCAGTAGAAGCAGCAGCAACTTCTTCTCTCTCTCCTCTTTTGAGCCCTTCTCTCTCGTCTTCTAACGCACTCAGGCTTCCAGCCGGGGCGGAGGCTCTACACAATCGTGAGACAATATTAACGTTAATACCCCTCGAAATAACAAGGAAAATGGCAAAATACTCACTCTCAACACAGGCTCGAATGTCGATCCTGCACGCCAGTTTGCGAGTATGAATGCTAAAGTTCAGCTCCAGCAGTTTGTCTAACCAGCCTTGCTCAGGTGAAGGGAGAGGCCTCCGCTGACCCCAGGCCCCATCCCTGATATCGTGATTAAAACCGGTCCTCCACTAGGGGCCAAGCAGATCAATAATAAAGAACTCATTTTTCCAATTATCAATGGAAGATTCAAGGTGCAGAAGCTTCTAGGTAAAAGGTTTTAGCGATTCATCATTATAACGTGGCGATATCGCTATCACACCCCTACTACTATACAATTGAAAAAGTGATTGAAGTAGTAAAAGAGAAGGGGAGGTGATCTCTTTATATTTACAGAGTTCTATGAATGCGTAAATGCAACAGTACGCATTAGGGGTCAACTGGACAAGATTTAAATCAAGAGTGGCAAATAACTATTCCACTAAAGGATGAAGAGGAAACTGGAAACCATAGCCGAACATCTTGGCGTACAAAAGGCTACGGTTGCCGGGCAATTCACAAGGCGTAGCGAATCGGGGGCAACTTCAGCTGAACAACCCTCAAGAATGTGGGCATTATGTTTAGTTAACTTCCGCTGAAGCATGGTCGGAGAAGTGATAGTGGTAACAATGTCTTCAATCTTTTCCTCCCCAATAGATTTGTGTTGAGGACGACAGCGAGTTCTAGCTATGGAAAAAGTAAAAAGATGAAGAAAATGACAGAGGAGAACAAAAGTACCTTTCTAAGAGAGAAACTTGGAGTGCCCAGACGGTGGAAAGAAGAAATGCAAGTCGGCTTGAGATGTTATAGAGAAAATAAAATAACAAAAGGAGGAAAGAAGCATGTGGCAGGCTTTATAACCCTAGCGGTTAATCAAAATGATTGTTGTAACGGTCGTTGCATGAGACGCATCAGGAGGAAAAGAAACGAGCAATGAGTACAATTTTAGAGAAGCGAGAAGACGCTTCGATTTTACCATTCCCTAGGGAGCACCAACCCCTAGCGCTGCTGCGAAGGGACACGTGTGTTCTGGCTATCATTACTTTTTCTCCCACATTAATGAGGGATTCTCAAGCATTAAATGCTCTGAAAAAGTGGAATCAATTTTCAAACCAAGACAGGCGCAATAACGTGATGATCAAGATAACGCGATGCAGTGTTAATTCAGTCGGCAGCCGCCAAGATAACACAAAAGAAGAAGATAACGCAACAGAGATTAATTATTATTATTTAAAAGAAGTTTGGGTGTTATTATTACAAAGCGAATGGCATCAATGTTTAGAAACAATAATTAACAGGGACAGGTGGAACCCCCTGCGTCCTCCGCGACATCCGGATCATCTGATAACGGGAGCCCCTCGGTATCGCCGCCGTCGCCCACTTCTTCCTCCTCTGAAGAAACAAAACCTTCCTTGCTCCCGTCGATCTCACTCATTTTCGCAGAGGCATAATCGGCTATCTTAGCAGGATCGAAAGTCCTACTGTGATAATAATCCGCGAACCCGGCGGTAAAGGCCCACATAGCTTTTTTCTTCCACCAGCTTATCTTCGATGGAACCTTGGCTAAATCCGCATGACAGGCCAATAGCTCTTCACGAAGAAGAGAGTTTTTCTTGTCAGTAGCCACCAACTCCGCCTCTAAGGTTTCAACTTTGGCTTTCCCCTTGGATCTTTCCCTGGGAAGTTCAGCGCTGCAATCATCTAGCTCCGCCCGAGTACGATTCTCAAGTCGCGTTAAGTTCTTCACTTTGGCCAAGGCATGGTCGAGCTGGTCCGTCGAGCCAAATGAACCTTGAAGTTTGCTGCCATAAGCCTTGAGAAAGTAATGCATTTTGTGGAAGCTGGCCAAAGAATGATTAAGAACGCACGAGCGCTGAATATCGGGGGAAAGTTGTAGCAACTTCTCTTCATCTTTAGGCGAACCGAACAGCTCACCCACTAAAATCGCCATTGGTTGATCTCACGATAACAGGTCTGATACCCCTAGGGCACGAAGCCCGTCAATTCTAAAGTTTGACAAATCCAACCGATAAGAAGTGATAAGATTCAGACTGTTTGCTGAAGGATAGTAGAGGAATATGGTTCTTGAGGTCGGCCGTCCTTAGCGCCCGATGCACCTGCAAAGCGCCGGAGGGGGTCTCCTGCGTAAAAACTCCGATGCTTAAGTCAGTAAGTGATAAGATTCAACGTCGATCTTGTAAGATTCGGAGTCGTGCATGATCAGAATGGTGGCGGTCGGTGCCGGATGTACCTGCAAAGCGCCGGAGGGGGGCTCCGGCGTAGACACTCTGATGCTTAAGTCAGTTCAGGTTTCAAAAATAACAGAGGTTCGTCTGGGTGATCTCGATCTTACCTTCTGATTGGAAAAGTAGGGGTATTTATAGGCCTATTCGGCGATACCTGGCGATAACAATCCAGGCGATGTCTGATGGTGATGTCACAAGCGATACCGATGGATGACGTCATGAGCGATATCTAACGGGGCTGCCGGGAACGATAAGCTCATGGGTCCCTAGGATTGGGATGGTGCCGTGCGTGTAGAGTCACGTGAGTCCCCCCCCCCCCCGCTGATGTCGACCATCCTAGGAATCCTTCGCCGATTCTGGGGCGATATGAAGATATCCTACGGGTCTTAGGGGAAATCGTCCCGGCGGGAGCCGCAAGTGTAGTAGCACCGGTAGGGCTGTCTTGATTGTTATCATAAGCCCAACTGAAAACGAGCCCGAGTGTTTACCAAGGGCTGTCCATGTCTGAAATCTTAGATGAAAACTTGTTCTTTCGTGGAGCGGTATGTCTGCAGGATCTCCGAGTTTCTCTGACTGCTCGACGTTAACCGTGTTAAGTGATGAGCTGGAACTTAGTTCTGAAGCTTCCCAGCGAACAAGCGGATTCCGTCCTTCATTCTTATCTAGAGACCTGTTTTTCTGAGGCGTTAAGAGGTCCACGAGAGACGCTGCTATTACGCTCGTGATCATGAGGGCATTGCTTTCGCCCAGTGATGTTAGTCTATTTGCCCTCTTGGCAGGGCTTACGGAGTCTCAACTTTATTCATGTCATAGAAGGGCTGCTGATGGGTCACTTGTGATACCGCCAAGGACTGCAACCAGGTCATGTCGTGGATTTGCATTCGTTCCGGGTCCATCATCCTTTCAAGTGTACTGCAAGCACACGGAGGAGATAGGCATTTATAGAGAAGTTAGTAAACTTTGTACTTACAGGGGTTTGAGGTCACGCGGGCCCCGTTCTCCTCTTTCGCTTAAGGAAGCAACGATATCATCGCGGCTTTACGCCATCAGCTGCCTACGATTAGCGCGGCTTTATACCACCAGATGCCTGCGATGTCGATGAGGTTTTACGCATCTAGGGCCACCTGCGACATCAACGCGGCCTTACACTGTGGATACTGGTAACCATATGGCTTTTACGTAATAACTACCCGTGATATCGTGCCTTTTGGCATTTTTCCATACTTTATCTCGCATCCTTTCAAACATCCATGTCGCGGATAGTATACGAGCATCAACCTTTGATTCTTCTTTAGGCTTATCAGTCCTTAAGGGTGACGAGACGGCTCGCCTTTTGAGGACCTCTTTGTTCTTTCCAAGGCCTCTCTCTTGGGGCTTATAAATTGGGGGAACTTTCTCCAACCACATTCTCCTCATCTCTGGCAATTCACATCATGGATCATTTGACTAAGAATTTCCTCTTTTCCAAGGGCCATTCTCTCAAGAACCTCAATGATGGCGATGTCAGGTTCCTAGAGAACATGCTGGTCAAGACCTCTGAGGACATCCTGGAGCTGCAAGGAATGCTGACCCCTCTTCATTCCAGGCTGGGAGCCACGTCTCTGGAGGATTTCAGCCCTTTGGAGAGCGTGTCAAAGCTGGCTGCCTCCATCACTCGGATTCAAGTGGTGATTGCCATGCTGCAGCAGCGCAAGGATATGTTGGGGTGCTGCTTGAAGGGAATGAGAGCCACCTCCCATGATCTGATTCTGGTCATGGATTCTCTAAGAGACCTTCCCGAAGTGCCTGAGGACGCTGGCTCTGACGCCTGATAGCGATGGCTCCCTTTGGGCCTTTTCTCTTTTCCTCCTGGCATGTAAATGTACTTTCCGGCCTCTAGGTCATAATAAATAAACTGGTTTTATTACGCCGTTTGCAACTGTTCTTCTTCTTTAATGCACTCTTTGTCTTTTTTCCTTAGAGATATTCTTAGCCCAACTGAAAATGGTTCGGCCACTGGGTGGTTTTCTGATTGGTTGTTCAATATTAAATCTATGCCGCTGTTGTCCTGGCAACTGATTGGGCGATTTTGCGATTTTCCTCGATTCAGGGGAAAATCTCAACAGGCGTGACTGTAAATCCATATCTGCACTTCAGGCTGTACACGTGTCTTCTCTCAAGAGTCGGGTTGGAAGATCGAAGATCCTTTTTCCTAATTTTTTGGCTATTTAAGGGATCTTCTTCCCCTCGTTATTCTTCGTCTCCTTGCTATTTTTTCCTCTGATTAGTATTCTGTGATCTCATGGCTGATTCTCATTTTTTAGATACGTTCGCCCGAGATTCTCCACCAACTCCTCCAACTTCTCCTGATTCAGATAATCCTCCTCCGTCGCCTCCCTGTAGGCCGCCTGTTCACCGACGGTGCCGCAAGAGGCGGAGGAAAGATGCTGCGAAGGCATCTAAATCGTTTTTTGATTCTCTTGCTTCTTTCTCTTCGAAGGGGAAAGAAACGTCTTTCCTTCCTAATGAGTCACCGCCAAGGGCTCCTTCCGCCTGTTCAACTGTTAAAGCGGTGTCGTCGTCTGTCAAGGAGGAGTTGGATCGATCATCCACACGCGTAGGGGAGAAGGTTAAGGAACCTTTCCCTTTCGCTAGCGAGGATCCATCGCTTTTAGGTGAAGATGATGATGACGTGGCCTACTGCTACGGCATCTCATGGTCTGACGGCGAATAGTTGGGCATACCATGCCTCTTTGTAGATGCCGTATGGTTTTCCCAAATAATAAAATGACATTTTTATTTCTTTTCGCTCTTCTGCCGCTTTTCTTCCTTTATGTTTCCAGGATTATCGCGGGAGTAGGCCTTTCGCTTGACGCAACCGCCTTTCGGTTTTCAGTCAGTAACTGTCTTCTCCCAAAAGACATTGATGACTGCCCATGCGTCTTTTTCCACTCTACACTTGTTTTATTTTCACAGGCTGTTCCTTTTTTAGGTTTAACCTTTGTAAGGAATTGGCTCTTCTCTTTTAGTATTTTTTGCTAATATTTCGAAATTCTTCGTATTTCCTTTCTTCTGTACTTCTTTCTTCCCGAGGGATTTTACTGCAATTGCTCGCCGGTGCCGACGGCCGATTCACTGGTTCTCTGCTCCAGGTATTTTGCTTCTCTATTGCCATAGCTTTACTTTCCATTTCATTATGTCTCGCGCTTGGCCTTCTGCAATTATCGAAAATCCTCTAGATCCCGAAGTCAGGAGAGCTCGTAGTGTTTTTGATTGTAATGAGGTTTTGAGGGCTGAGTTAGAGGAGAACGGTATCACTTTTCCCACGGGATATCGCCCCTTTGTCCCATTCAAAGATACTCGGCCCACTGATGCCATGTGGGGGACGTTCCGGTTGGTTTATTTCAAGATGTTTACCTACGGGTTTCGTCTCCCGCTTCATACTTCTCTGATGAAGCTGCTAAACCATTACGATCTCAATCCCGTTCAAATAACTCCGCCTTCCTGGTGTGGGCTTTATGCCTTTCTTCGCTCGTGTGAGATGAAGCATATTTTTGCTCCATCGCTCGATCTGTTCCGCACGTTTTTCACTTTGAGGTGTCACAACTGCGTAGTGGATATTACCCCAAGATGGAATGGTGCTCTGGTCTGGTTTTTCTGGCAGAATTTTCAAGGTTTCGAAGAGAATGTGGACAACTGGAAAAATGGCTTCTTCACCCTTCGCTTGCCCTCTCAGTATTGGCGCGGTGGTTTCAACCGACAGATTGCCAGTGCCGCTTGGCGAGAACCAGATGTGCTGTCTAGTATGGATGTATCCAATGTTAATGCCTTGTTAGAAATAGAAGGGCCTTTCCGCATTCAGGAATTTGCTTGGTTCAGGCCTTTGTCAGAGTGTGTCGTTGTTGAGTCTTTTCTTTTATCGCCTTATCGCTTCGACTTTCTTGTCATATTAAAATATTTTATCGGCAGGTAACACTGAGGGTCGATCTTCCGAGGAAAGTGACACTCCTCTAAATGTGGTGCCGCTTCAGACATTACCTCCTTCTCCTCCACCCGAAGGCTCTAGTCGTCCGCCTATTCCGCCGCAAGGAAGGAGAAACAAAACCGTCGCGACACGTAACACATCTGCCCGACCTTCCCGTTTCCTTGAAAATTGGCTGCCGCCTCGCGGAAAGGGAGTGGCCCCAAGTAATCCCGTGATTGAAGAGGTTGACAGTGATAGCGGAAGCATGGATACTGGTTCCGAGCTGCGTCATGCCACCCTTGCCCAACGAATGAAACTTAGGTCCAGAAAAAGTGATCTTGCCACGGAGTCAACCGAGGACGATAGCGAAGAGATCGCTGCCGAAACGGAGCGTCTCGTAAAGAGAGTTCGCAAAGAGAAGTCTGACCCACCAGTTCCTTCCGTGGAGGAAATCAATGGGGTTCCTTCCGAGGAAGTTGACGCCTCGCACGTTACGGGTCCCTTGCCAGTGACGGAAGTTACCAAGGTGCCCTCTGCCATTCCTCCCAAGGTTAACGAGGCTTCGGCAGCGGTGGGCTCTCCCTCGGTGTCTGGCGGTCCTAGCTCCCCTATTCGCTCCTTTATTCCAGATGTGAACTTACCAACTCCGAATCCAATCGCTCCTCCTCCACGGAAGCCTCAGCCTTTGTTTCTTTCTTCGATTTCAGGCATTGGTGATTCTGCCAAAAATTGCTCTCCTCCTTATATCGCCAATCTTTCCCCTCAAGGTCCTCAGGGCCCCATCGCTTATCAGCTGGACTTGTCTTCCCTTAGTACCGACGGTCTCCGTGCTTTAGGGGTATCGGACCCGTCATCGCGAGAGGAGCCAGTGGGCCCGATAGTGGGGCAAATGTTTACTTCTTCGAAGGATAAAGAAGAGTTCTTGCGGTGTCCTCCCGACGTACGACATTCACGTCTTCTGACTGACATGCTGGCCTGCTTTCGCGAGTTAAACTACTTTTTCGAGGATCAGCGTGACAAGGTTCAGCCTTCTCTTGATTTAAAGGGAGAACTAGATGCTGCTTTAGGGAAGGTAACGGAGCTGTCGCAGCTTCAGGAGCGGACTCGGGCGGAGTTGGACGACTGTCGCGCTGAGCTTGCTCAAGAAAGATCAAAAGGGAAGGCTAAGACAGACCTTCTGGAGGCGGAATTGGTGGTGGCTGATAGAAAGAATATCTTCCTTCGCGAAGAGATAGCATCTCGTGATGCGGATTTGGCCAAAGTGCCTTCAAAGATAGCCTGGTGGAAGAACAAGACCATGGATATTTGTATCGTTGGATTTATGAGTCTCTATCACCAGGGAACTGTTGACTCGTCAGTGCTAACCGATTACGCTTCCAAGAGACTGAAGGATTTGGGCGAAGGTGAGAGAGATCTTCCTTCTTCTGGAGAAAAGCGGAGGAATGGTGATCACGATGCTCGCGAGGGCCCATGATTAATCAAGGTTGCTCTATTTAGAAGATTTTCCGCTTATTTGTTTCTTTGTCTTGTAATAACGCCTTGTTGTGCGACAATACTTGTATTTGATTGCTATTTGATTTTCATTCCGCCTTTTCGCGTTAACCCAACGCTATTCTTTTAATCAACGCCATCTTGCGTTATCTCCTTTCTTGCGATATCGCTCTTGTTTTTCCCAAGAGATGGTACCTGCTTTTCAGAGCATTTAATGCTTGCTATCCTTTCCTAAGAAAAGTTGTGATTGTGCAGGCACACGTGTCCATTTCTTCCAGCGCTACGGGCTAGCGTGCTTGAGAACTTTGCCTAAATCGAGGCGTTGTAGCGCTTTTCTAGGATTGCACTCATTACCTGAGTCTGTTCCTTATGCCGCTTCCACGCAACGACTGTGGCATTCGTCGTTTCGTTCGATCTTTAGGGTTATAAAACGCAATATTTATTCTTTTCCCTTTTCTTTTATCATCCCACTTTATCATATTTTCTTTTAACCGTCTTATTTTCTCCCCACTATTCAAGGCTCTTTGAAGTGCTTTTCTCTGAAGGTATTTCCTTTCTCCTCCATCGTCTTCTTCATCTTTTAATTCTTTAATTTTGCCATGGCTAAGACTCGCCGTACTGAGTCAAAATCTGCCGATGAGAAAAGGATGGATATTACGGCTAGTGTTATTACATCTGAGGCTGCTCTCCGTGAGCATTTGGCCGCCCATAATGCTGATATTCCTGATGATTATAAAACCACTGTTGCCCCTGAGTCACTACGTTTGAACAGCATTTTGACGGGCAATTGTAGGGTCATGTATGCGCAAATGTTCCGTTATGGCTTTCGGCTTCCCATTGACTCTTTTGTCAAAGAATTGCTTGTTGCCGGCGATCTGACTCCGGCCCAACTATCCCCAAATGCATATTGTTGTGTTTATGCTTTTCTGGAACTTTGCAAATACAAAGGGATTACTTCCCCTTCCCTTCTACTGCTTAAATCTCTTTTTAAGCTGATGAAATACCGGGGGGTGATAACGATATCGCCCCGTTTTGATGATGACTCTCTGAAGTCTTTTACTTGGAAACTCCTCCATATCGAGTCTTCCGTTGATGCCTGGAGATCTTGGTTCCTGGTGGCGATCTGGGTTTAACCAAAACGTGGATGACAACGTCTGGAGCCGACCAGGGACCCTTCCGAAACGTGAGCAAGACTGGTTAAACACATTGCTCAAACTGGAAATCAGCGTTCATATTCGTCAAGTGGCTTGTAGAATGGACATTCAATCTTGTGTTAAACGTGAGTGTCGCGTTACTCCTTTCTTTGTTATCGCTGATACTAATGCTGACGTTATTTTGTGCTTTCACAGCGACGGATCCCAACTATAAACCTGAGAGCGTAAGGAGACGCTTGAAAAGGGCTCAAGAGAGAGAAGAAAAAGAGAGAGCTACTTCCACGGAAGCAACTGATAACCCCACCGATCTTCCGGCTACTTCCGCTACTCTTGTTCAAGTTTCCTCTTCTTCAGCCGGTGTGAGGGATCCTGACATTCCTTCAGGCGTTCCCCTTGTGGCCATCGCTGCTCCTCCTGCCCAGCCTTCTTCTTCTTCCAAGGCTCCTAAGGCCATTGCCAAAGGAAAAAAGAAGTGTCGCCGCTCTTACGCCTTCTCCGGACGCGGCAGGTTCTTCAGAAGTACCTCCTCCCAACGCTGTTACGGTAAGGGTGCCTTTTAGCCATGATATGCTATATTTCAATGTCTGTCGCCATCTGATTTCTTTTTTCTATTTCATATCGCGTTTTTGACAGGACACTATTGTTGTCGCTACCTCCGCTCTTCCCTCAGGCGATATGGATTTGGGCTATGCGCTGACTGGCTCAAAGAAGAGACAGCGGCCGGAAGAGGTGGGTAGAAATCCTTCTTCCTCTGCCGCCGAGGTGGGGAATAGACCTGCGGATGGGTTTGACTCTACGGCTGTTCCCCAGGGAGGGAATCCGTCAGAATTTTTGGAGAACTTGGGCACAGGCGAGACTTTCGAGGTTTCGCCCAATTCTTTTGGTGGTCCCGTTCACGCATATTCCTCCAACATGAGATATCAGGAGGTTATGTCAGATTTTTCAGGCTATCAGCCTCATGGCATTTATTTTACTCCAGGAGGTTCGTCCACACAAGCTCGCCCTCCTTTTCCTCTAGCCTTCGTTCATTCAAGCATCCCCCTATCGTCCCATTATGGCGAAGGAGGTACCACCTTTAACTTTGTGGCAGATCTTAGTCCGATAAGTGGGGCCATTACTGTGACCCATCAAGTTGCACTGTACAATCTGTGTAACACTGGTCTGGCGGCACTGGGGGGTGATGGCTCGGATGAGGTTACGGCTTTGCTGGCTTCTCAAGTATTGGCGTCTGCGATAGAACGAGAAGCCTTCCTTTCCAGGCCTGAGGTTGACAGGGTTAACTCATTACGCTCCAACCTTTTTACAAATATGATGCAATTCCATTACTGGGCGGAGGAAGCGCAGCGTCAGGCTACTTTTCTCTCCTCCTCCTTAGAAGAATTAGCACAAGAGCGGAATGAGAAGAAAAAGTTACTGGAGGAGCGTACGAACTTATTGTTGGCTCATCAGAAGCAGAAAGAAGAACAGTCTGTCGCCTTGGCAGCGGAGAGGGCAAAAGTTACTGCCTTGGAGAATGAGAAGTCATCCCTGGCCAAGGAGAAAGCTGCCCTGGAGGAAGAGTCGGCCGATAGGAGCCTGTGGCACGTCGAGCAGACTGCCGCTATTTTGGTCGCTTGCTTTGAGGAAGTCCACGGGGTCGACGCGTACAAACCCGATGAGGTCACTGCCACTTTCAAACGAAGATCTGGCCACCTTAATGAGGAGGGCTTTCGCCAAGCTCAAGCGGCAGGCTGGAAACAGAGGCACCCCGAAGGTTGACGTGCTTCGAGGCTTTACCGCTCTTTCCTTATTGATCAAGCGTCACTAAATTTTTGTTTATTATTTTGACCACCAAAGTTTGTAGCCCCCTTTAAACATTTCAATGTGTTCAAGCCACTTTTATTGCTGACTTTCCTTTATTTAGTTGCCTCTTTGCAAACTCTTTCGGCGTTATCTTCGCCATGTTTTCCCAATGCGCTTACTTTTCCGAACAGATCCTTAGTGTTCCCACCAAAATTATAGAATTTGGTATTGGGTTACTTTCTCGGTAAGCCTAGCGATATCTCTGCTTATGAGATCCTCACTCCTTCCGCTGCCCGAAAAGTATTCTGCGCATTCTTAATTGTAAATCATCAGTAACAAAAACATGTTACGAGGGATAGTAATTACCCGTAGGAGCCTTTTCGCTGCCATCATAGGACGTTACCCTGGAACCCGCGGGAATCGCTTTCGCTATCAGCTCTATACTTCACCAGGGATTACACATCTGGTTACTAGCCTGGATTTCACGATTCTCCGCGTTTCCCTGTTTCACGATCGGCCCTTAAAGTGCCTCGTCTTAGTGAGTTGTCGAATCGGGACGGCTATCACAAGGCTAGGGAGTTTTCACTTTTGGGCGTTGCCCTCGCGTCTAGAATCGTGTCCTTACTTAATGACCTAGTTGCAGCAGCCTAGTCGTTAAGATAAGATTCTTGTTTCTAGAACGGAGTTTCTATTTCTTTGGGGCGTGCCTCGTCTTGCTGGGCCGTCTCCACGAGAACGGTCAGTACAAGAAAAGGACTTTTCACTCCCAAAGATACCGGGTGGTGCCCTCACATAATGAGCCATCTGATCAAGATCGGTCATCACAAGGATAGGATTTTTCACCCCCGGGGGCGTCCAGGATCTTTCAATCCGACGCTAATTCAAGGTATGGTGGGTAGTGCCCTCACTTAATGGGCCATCTGATCAAGACCGGCCATCACAAGGATAGGACTTTTCACTTCCCCAAAATACCCCCTTTTTTATCTGCACAAAGGCAAACACAAACTTCCATGAAAGCTCTCTCATATAGCGTTAGTCATGGTTAGGGTTGACATAAATCAAAGGTGCAGATAAAATCAAATTCTAGAGTAATATAACTTCAAGCGAGCGATATTCCAAGAGTTGGATAAGGGTGCACCATCGAGAGTCTCCAAATGATAGGCTCCTTTCCCGACAACGTGGGTGACGCGATATGGTCCATCCCAGTTTGGACTGAGTTTTCCCATGCGTTGCCCTGCCGCTCGCTTGTCTCTGAGCACCAGGTCACCGGCTTTCAGCAACCGTTCTTTGACGCGCCTGTTATGATAACGGGCCATCTTTCGTTTGTAATGCTGCGTTTTCAGAAGGATTTCCTCTCGGACTTCTGGTAACGCGTCTAGGTTAGCTCGTAACCTTTCCTCATTCAGTTCCTCCCGAAAGTGAGCCACCCGTAGGCTCATGGTTCCAATTTCCACCGGTGTAACAGCTTCGGTCCCGAAGGCCAACGCGAAAGGTGTTTCTCCAGTGGTAGTCTTAACGGTCATGCGGTATGCCCACATCACGTATGGTAGCTCATCGGCCCATTTCTTTTTAGACCCTTCTAGGTTTTTCTTGATGCCGCTAAGGATGCTCCGATTGGTTACTTTCGCTTGTCCATTAGTTTGCGGATGAGCCACGGAGGAAAAACATTGCTCGATTCCAAATTCTGAGCACTGGTCTTTGAAGAACTGGCTGGTGAACTGCGTCCCATTATCGCTGACAAGGATACGAGGTACGCCAAACTTCATGATAACTTGATATTTGAGGAAACGCCAAGTTTTTTCTGCCGTGATTGTGGCGACCACTTCAGCTTCTGCCCACTTAGTGAAATAGTCTACCGCCACTATCACAAATTTCAGTTGAGACCTTGCCTTTGGGAATGGGCCTAGGATATCGATCCCCCATCTAGCAAAAGGACAAGGGGCGATAATTTCAAATATTTCAGTGGCAGGCCGCCGAGGAATCTTGGCAAACTCCTGGCACTTAGGGCAGGTTTGCACATAGTTGTGGCAATCTCTTCGGATGGTGGACCAGTAGAATCCGGATCGGAAAACTTGTGCCGCTAAGGTACCGCCTGACACGTGCATACCACATACCCCTTCATGGATTTCGCGCAAGGTGTGAAGACCCTCTTGTTCAGTTATACATTTGGCGGCAGGGTGAGAAAAACACCTTCGAATCAGATCCCCGTCATAGTACGTACAACGAGTTTCCTGTCTCAGTACCTTCTTCTTTTCAGCGGTATCCTCAGGCAGTTCCTCGTGTTTCAAGTATTTGATTACGGGAATTCACCAGTCGCTCTCACGCTCCTCCACACATAAAGACGCTTGCTCTTCCATGAGGGATGGTACCGATAGCTCACGATAATATACGCCCTTGGGTATGGATGCTTCCGGATTCGCAGCCATTTTGGCTAGGTTGTCAGCTTCAGCGTTTTCCTCCCTGGGGATATGCTCGAAGCTGATCTGCATGCCCTCTTTCTTTATTTCTAACAATTCTCGCTTTAGTTTGCCGAGATATTGAATCATGATGGGTTCTCGGGCCTGAGAGTGCCCCAAGACCTGGTCAATTATCAATTTGGAATCACCACAGATTTTTAGACGCAGGTCTCCTGTTCTTCCGGTATCGTGCCTCCCTTTAGAGGAAAGTCCTTTCCCTATTCTGAGCCCGACTAGCAACGCCTCATACTCTGCCGCGTTGTTATTAGATAATGGTTGTAGGATTCGAATGGCGTATCGTATTTGCATATCGTGCGGCCCATTTAAAAAGATTCCAGCTCCAGCCAGCTCTTGGTTTTTGGCTCCATCCACATGGACGATCCAGAGGTCCGTGTAGGTTTCCGGGAACGGGAGATCCATATCGCCCCATTCCGCTTCAGGTACGCCATCCAAAGGATCTTCTGTAAAGGTACATTCCGCTATGAAATCAGCCAGGATTTGAGCCTTTACGGACGGTCGAGACTGATACCTCAATCCGTACTGTTCTAATTCGAGTGCCCAAATCAACATTCTTCCAGAAGATTCAGGCTTTTGGAATATTCTTTTCAGAGGCTAGTCTGTGAGCACGATAACGGAATAAGACTGAAAATATCGATCCATTTTGCGGGTGGCTTGTATAAGAGCGAACACTATCTTTTCAATTCGGGCGTATCGCAACTCCGCATCCTTTAGGACGTGGCTCACAAAATAGACCGGGCGATGAGAGTGGTTATCGTCGCGAACAAGGACGACACTGACTACTTCATCCGCGAACGAGGACGGCACTAACCACTTCGTCCGCAGCGCCAAGATGTAGATACAAGGTATCGCCTACTTCAGGTCTCGTCAATAATAAGTCAGACGATAGGTAATCCTTTAGCCCGATAAATGCCTCCTCACATTCCGGGGTCCACCCGAACGAGGCTTTCTGGCGTATGACTTTAAAAAAAGGGAGACACTTCTCTCCTTGCTTGGAAATGAATCGCCCAAGGGCAATGACTCGCCCTGTTAGCCTTTGCACCTCTTTAACGGTTCTTGGCGATATCATGTCTTGTATGGCCTTAACCTTTGAGGGGTTAGGCAGGATGCCTTTTTGGCTGACCACGTAGCCCAAGAATTTTCCTATTTGAAATGCAAACTTGCATTTTCGGGGATTTAACTTCATGCGATATCTTTTCATTACGTCAAAGACTTCCTTTAAGTCTCGTAGGTGATCTTGAAAGCTTGAGCTCTTCACCAATATATCGTCAACGTATGCTTCCACATTCCTCCCTATTTGCTCTTCGAATATCTTGTTGGCCATACGTTGGAACGTAGCCCCGGCGTTCTTCAGCCCAAACGGCATCGCCGTATAACAGTAGGTGGCCTTTGGAGTAAGAAACGTAGTCTTTTCTTCATCTTCACGGGCCATGGGGATCTGATGGTATCCAGAGTTGGCGTCCAGTGAGCTTAGATAAGCGTATCTAGCGGTCTGATCAACTAACTGATCTATGCGAGGAAGCGGGTAGCAATCCTTAGGGCAGGCATCATTTAAATCTGTGAAGTCGATGCACATGCGCCAATCCCCATTGGGCTTAGGAACAAGGACAGGGTTCGCTAGCCAGGTGGGATATTGAACTTCGCGGATAAACCCTGTGTCAAGGAGCTTTGCTACCTCCTTATCTACAGCTAACGCCTTTTCATTAGAGAACGCGCGTCGCTTTTGCTGTACCGGCCTGGCATCTGGGTCCACATTGAGCCGATGTTCGGCTATTTCCCGCGATATACCTGGCATGTCGGAGGGTTTCCACGCGAAATCTCCTTGGCATTTATTCAGCAGCCGGGCCAGTTGAAGGTTTTCCGCTGGGCTGAGTTTTTCACTGATCAGGAAACGGGCTTCCTCTATACCGATTGCTGGAATGGGTACCATTTTGTCCAGAGGTTGAGCGCACTTCTCGTCACTCGGCTCATAGGGGTCCGCTGCTATACATACATACCTATCGAAGCTTCTTTGAGTCATGAGCGAGTAGCATTCCGCCGCCAGCTTTTGATCGCCCTTCACGGATACTACCCCATCCCAGGAGGGGTATTTCATCTTTAAATGCTTCTGAGATATCACCGCTCCAAAGCGGTTGAGGAAAGGTCGTCCGAGTACAACATTATAAGGCAAATTCAGATCCACGACAAGGAACAACAGGTTCTCTGATCATTTGTAGGTATCTTCTCGGAAGTATATGGGCAAAGTAATCACCCCCGTGACAGGGATTGGAACCCCATCAACGCCGATTATAGGCCGTTTGCTAGGCGTTAGCTCATTATCAGGTCGTTTCATGAGATTGTATGCTTCCAGCGAAAAGAGGTTCACCGCGCTCCCGTTATCGATAAGAGTTCTTCTGATTCCATGACTGGCGATGACGGGCATAACCACCAATGCATGATTGTGCGGATAGACGATGCCTTTCTCATCCTCTTCGGAAAAGGATAATATCATTCGATCCAATATGCCTATCGTATCTCCTTTTTTTTGTCATGCTATCACGTGTGCGCTTGTCTCCTTTCGCGGCTGTCAGATGCTCTGATTCGTCTATATAAGGGGTTCCTCCCGCAATAATGTTAATCATAGGGATATATTCATCATCAACCGTAAGAGTTTCCCTATCTTTTCCTCTGGGAGCATCATCCTTCTGCGGAACACGAGGAGGTACTAGTGGTTCGTCTGCTATCCTTTTCATGATATTATTTCTGGCATCTTCTCTTATCTGGGTGGCAAATTCTCCTAAATATCCTTCTTCCACTAAACGTTCTATCGCCGATCTTAACTCCCTGCACGCTTCTGTGGAATGGCCCCTGGCTTTGTGGAATTTACAATAAGCATTCTCCCTTCTCCCTAGAAGCACTCCTGGTTTCGTAGGTGCGGGGTAGCGGATGGGAAGATTTCGCTGTTCCGCTATCGCTAAAATCTCTGCCCTTGGTACGTTAAGAGAAGGAAAATCTGGGTCGTACGTCCGATTCTTATAAGAATCCCCGTGACGTCGACTGGGGGAACCACCAGTTTTTTCCTTCGAAAAATGACCCTTTTGTCTGTTGGAGGCCTTGGGGATATGATCCTTCCGCCTGGCGTAATCGTTGATAAAATGGTCGTCAGGAAGGGGCTTCGTGGGAGCAGCGGCAATTTGAGATGTCCCCTGCGGCACATTATACGTCATATCTCTGTTTTCTTCTTCTTCCATTTTCGCATAATTATGGGCTTTAAGTCTCAACGCATCTAAAGTCACTGGAGGGTCCACCATGAGCGCGTCTTTCAGCTTTCCATAGCGGCAGTTCCTTTTCAGAGCTTCTATAGCAAAATCAATAGTAACACCCGGCGTTAAGGACATTTACAAATCGAAACGACTAAGAAATTCCTTTAAGGTTTCTTGAGGCCTCCGTTGTATGTCAAATAACGCGGCGGCAGATTTCCTGATTGGAATTGCCTTGCTAAATCTGCTCCGGAATTTAGATTCTAACTGTGAGAAATTATTAATGGATCCACTAGAGAGACCCTCAAACTAGAGATGCGCAACGCCCGATAATGTCATAACAAATATTTGGCATAACGCAGCATCACTGTGGGTCTTGAACTGAACAATATCCTTCACTTTATTAATGTGGGAGATGGGATCCTTGGTGCCATCATAAGTATCAGTGGGAAGCTTCACGCGCCAACTGACCCTGTGACGCCTTATACGTCGGCTAAATGGGTGGCCCGATGTATCATCAAGAATTTCACGCGCCTGACGCGGAGGAGACATTTCGGCCTGACACCCCCTATTTCGTGGTTCTGGCGTAAGATGTCGTCTAGGAGATCGACTACGGCTCCTGAGCGAACGACTTCGATACCTTCGACTACTGGATCTTTCACTGTACTCGGGAGACAAACTTCTGTTGGCTCCTTCCCTCCGTCCGTCCCACCGGTTCCTAACCCCCTCAAGCTGCTTGTCTCCTTGTAGGAGGAGACCTTGCGGCATTTGTGGTACGTAAGCCTCTACTCTTCCCTGAGTAAACTGCTCAACACTAATTGGAGGATTTCCCGCGGATAAAGGCATCTGGAGGTTTTCTGGAAATAACGGTGATAAAGGTTGATCAGCGACAATAGATGGTGTGAACATGACGCGGGGAGGGAGACTAGATCCAGAAGCACCAGGCGTGACTCTTGCAGCCATTTCAGTAAAATATTCCAGCCGAGAACGAAGGGCCGCTATTTCCATTGCAAAGGGATGTTCACGGTTGAGCACAGATCCCCCCGAAAGAGGAGTGGAGAAATCAGATCCCGCTATCTGAGATGACAAGATGTCCGTCTGCGAGGAGGCCAGTCCCCCAGCAATTCTAGCCGAGAGGTCTAGAGATCCCGAAATAATTGGTTGTGTCGTCATAGAGAGATCAGCAGTAGCAAAAGGGAATAACTGTCTGCGGATTGAGAAAGGGATATTAGAGGATGATGATCGGATCGGCTCCGATCCCGTGATCATGACCGTTCCAATCTTCCGACTAGACGGAGCTTGGCTATTAAGGACGCTCACTTAATATACCAAAGCTCTCAATGACAGCACCATTTGATAAGATTCAACGTCGATCTTGTAAGATTCGGAGTCGTGCCTGATCGGAATGGTGGCGGTCGGTGCCGGATGTACCTGCAAAGCGCCGGAGGGGGGCTCCGGCGTAGACACTCCGATTCTTAAGTCAGTTCGGGTTTAAAAAATAACAGAGGTTCGTCAGGTGATCTCGATCTTACCTTCTGATTGGAAAAGTAGGGGTATTTATAGGCCTATTCGGCGATACCTGGCGATAACAATCCAGGCGATGTCTGATGGTGACGTCACAAGCGATACCGATGGATGACGTCATGAGCGATATCTGACGGGGCTGCCAGGAACGATAACCTCGTGGGTCCCTAGGATGGGATGGTGTCGTGCCTGTAGAGTCGCGTGAGTCCCCCCCTCCCCCCCCGCTGATGTCGACCATCCTAGGAATCCTTCGCCGATTCTGGGGCGATATGAAGATATCCTACGGGTCTTAGGGGAAATCGTCCCGGCGGGAGCCGCAAGTGTAGTAGCACCGGTAGGGCTGTCTTGATTGTTATCAGTAAGAGCTATGGAAGTAGCAGAGCTTTTGCCAGCAATCTTAGGCTTACCTTCCTCCTTTGTGGCGGAGGTATTTATAGGCAAAGGGGAGCATTTCTGGGTGATCTTGGTCACAAGGTGCTAATGCGCCCGTCAGAGGGGGTTAGAGTTCCTCGTTGATGGAATGTGTTATCGCTGCATTAGATATAAGTATGGGGGTAGACGTTACCTAGGTAAGGCAACGCCTACGCTTCTCACGAGATGCCTGGTTTGGCTTGGGACGGGATAACGTCTTATGTCATGACAAAGTGACGTGTGGGACCCCCTCACTGATATCGACCATCCCAGCGCCAGCCGCATAGAGAGAGGTGATAGCCTCGATGCTGTCGGAGCGGTAGGAGTATAAGACAAAAATGCCCTTGTCGTTAGGAGTATTGTTATCACAAGCCCAACCGAAAATGAGCCCGAGTGTTTACCAAGGGCTACCGCTTGGTTTTGTACGTGTAGAAATGACACGTTTGTCGAGAAATACCTTTCTTCCAACCGCCGTTCTTCTCTGGTCTATAAATTATCTTTTTATCGCGCTGGCCTTTTTCACAACCATTTCTGCATTTCCTCTGATTTTTTGATTATGGATGATCTTACAAGGAACTTTCTGATCTCGAAGGTGTACAGCCTAAAGAATCTCACCGAGTCTGACATTGGTTTCCTAGAGACTATGCTGACCAAGACCTCTGAGGATGTTCTGGAGCTTCAAGGAATAATGACCCCTTTGGTGTCTAGGCAAGGGGTTGCTTCTATGGAGGATTTAAGTCCTATAGAAAACGTATCAAAGCTGGTTGTTACGATCTCCCGCATCGAAGTGACCATCACTATGCTGCAGCATAGGAAAGACCTGCTGGTGTACTGCTTTAAGGGCATGAGGGTTTCCTCCGCCGAACTGTCCTTAGTGGCGGATGCTCTAAGGGAGATCCCTACTGCTCTTGAGGATGACGATGTTGGGTCCCATGCTTGACCATTGGTCGTTGTCCCTTTGTTTTTACATTTTCTGTGTACGCGCTTGGGCGTTTAGGCCATTCAGGCCATAATTAAATAAAATGTTGTTTCCATTATTGCTCCATCTTCTACCTTTGATCTCTTGCTGTTTGTTGCTCTAGTCAGGTATGGTTGCTATAAGCCCAACCGAAAATGAGTCTTCTCTGGAATGAAGTGCTTTAATGGCTGAATTAGCAGTAGATGTTTACTCGATCGTTCCTTGCGCCGCGTTCCCCATGGTGGGTGATTGGGCGGTTTTTTTGTGCCTTTTGATTGGCGCAGCTCTCGAGCAGTTGATTGCGCTGTATCAGATTCTGTAATTATGATTGTTCTTCTCCAAGCGTACTTATTGCTTTCAAGGGACACGCGAAGAGATCGAGGTACCTTTTTGCCTCAACTATTTAATGGGGTTTTCTTTCCCTTTTCTTGTTCACCTTCTTCTTCTTATTTCTTTTCTGGGTCATTTCAATTCCGCATCAAATGAAGATTGTTGAGCGCAAGCCTCCACTTACTCCCCCAACTTCCCCAGATTCTGACGATCTCCCTTCTCTTCCCCACCTGAAGAGGCAATTCCCTTGCCATGACGATCGCAAAAGGTCGAGAAGGAAAGTCTCCGAAATGGTTAACATTCCTTCCGTCTTGGAAAAAGATTCTCCTCATGACGCAGATTCTGAGGCGACGGTTGCTAACGTTGTGGAATGGCCGAGCTCGGCGCTGCTGCGTCAGGAAAAAAGTGTTGACGAGCCTTTTCCTCCTTACAACGGAGGTCTGCCGCTATCGGATGATGATGACATTTTTTACTATGATATATACTGGCCCGATGAGGATTAGTGCCTTAGCGTTAGGTGCGCTGTAGATGCCGTATGGCTTTTAATAAATGAACTGATGTTTTTCTTTCTCTTGCCACCGTGTTATTTTATTGTTGACTGATGCGAAGAAGTTAGTCTCACTGAGTCGAGCGCTCTATGATTGTTTTGACTCGGTCAATCATTAACCGCCGTTTGGTAGATCGTGGCAAATAACTACTTGTTTCTAACCTCTAAGCATGACTCCACGTGGCCCACTCCTGTTACACGGGTCCTCGCGCGATTGGTGGTTCAATTAATGCGGTGACATTCGGTCCTTTAAAAGGGATTATCTTCTCTTTCTGATACTTTTTGGCCTAATTTCAAATTTTCTCTCTTCTCTTTGTTTTCTCTGGAAAAGCTTCTCATCCGTCCTCCGCCCTTCGCCGATTTACCTACAGTTCTTTCCTTTCAAGGTACCACTTCATCCCTTCAGATTTTCTGTTCATTAGCTTACTATGGTTGTGACTAGAACCAGGCGATTCCTCTAGAGACCCGTGGATCCAGAAATCGTACAATCATCCAGTATTTTCTCCTGCGATGTGGTTTTAAACGCTAAACTGGAGGAAAATGGTATCACTTTCCCTCCTGGGTGTGTCCCTACCGTTCCCGAGAGCGACATGCGTCTTCACGATCCACTATGGGGGGACTATAGATTAGTTTATTTTAAAATGCTCCTCTATGATTTTCGTCTCCCAGTCCATGCTTCAATAACAGCACTGCTGCGGGAATACAAGCTTCATCCCACCCAGATAACTCCTTCTTCCTGGTGTGGGGTTTATGCCTTTCTTCGCGCTTGCGAGTTGGAGAGAATTCTCACCCCATCTCTCAATTTATTTCGCAAATTCTTTAGCATGACCTGTCACGATTGTTTAATCAGTATAACTCCAAGATGGGATGACGTGTTTGTGCAGTCATTCTAGCAGCAGTTTTGTGGCTTTGAGCGGGTTGTGGCTGATTGGAAAAACAGCTTCTTTATTCTTGAGCTACCGTCCCGTTGGTGGCGCCATGGTTTTAATCAAGAGCTTATAGGTCCCCTTTGGGCAAACCCAGTGATGCTGTCTAGAAGCGAGCTGGATCAAGCTAACGCTTTGCTGGATAAGAGTACACGCTATCGCATCCGAGAATTCGCCTCATACAAGCTTCTGAATGAGTGCGTTATGGGTGAGTTTGTCTTTCTTCACGTTTCCCTTTTCACTTATTTGTTGTTCTCATACATTCCCTTATCAGGAGACGCTGATGATCAGTCATCAGGAGGGGCTAACGCTCCTCTAAATGTGATGCCGCTCAGAACTATACCGGCCTCTCCTCCTGTCGCGCATTCCAGTCATCAGGGCGTTCCACTCAAGAGGGGGAAAACTAAGACAGTCGCTGGGAGAGGACGGGGGCGCGTCATCTCTGCACGAGCTTCTCGCTTTATTGACAATTGGCTACCGCCTCGACGCGGAGGGATAAATATAAGTCGGCCCTCGATTCGAACAATTGACAGTGATAGCAGTAGCCACAACAAGGATATGGATGCCAAACCAAACCTTTGTCATGCCTCCTCGCTTCAATGAAAGAAACTCAGAGTAGGCATGAATGAGCAGGCTACCGGGGCCTCTTCTGATCATGCTAACGCAACGACTGTCATTTCTTCTGTGGCAAGCACTTCTCAACCAATGAAAGTTGCTGACGTGCTAACTGCCTGCCCTCCTACCGCTGCTACAATCTCGTTAGTGGCAGATTCCCCTTCGCCAGCTAATGCTCCTGACTCTCCCATTTCTCATTGTATTCCAGATGTGGTGGCAACAACTTCTCCAGTTTTTGAGCCACCGCCCAGGGTTCCTCCTCAATTGTTTTTCACTTCTATCTCAGAGGTGAGTAATAAAGGCTCTCCTCCGACTCTGATGGTCAATCTCTCTCTGGAAGGCCCCAAAGG
The DNA here is from genome assembly GCA_963691705.1 of Viola odorata. Lineage (NCBI taxonomy): Eukaryota > Viridiplantae > Streptophyta > Magnoliopsida > Malpighiales > Violaceae > Viola > Viola odorata. Next base: position 14,736,713 of record OY829543.1, read on the forward strand.
GACTCAGTGCTATCGCATGGATTTAGCGGGATTTGGCGTCAACGGTCTTCGCGCTGCAGGGGTACAAAATCCCTTCTCAAGGGACGAATTCACAGTGCCCCTGATAGGAGAAATGATGAGCTCTTCCACAGAGAAAGAGAAATTCCTTCAGCTTTCGCCAAGGGCTCGCTGCAGGCACGTTGTGAATGACTCTCTAGATGTCTTCCGTTATTTTCATTATGCGGTAGAGGCTTTTGACAACGAACTGCGAGATTCTGCTCGCGCAATGTGTGCTCAGAAGGTGCAGCTCAACTGGTCGTTAGACCAAACGAGGTTGCTGACGCGTCTTTATGACGATTCATAGAAGGAGCTAAGTAGAGAAAAATCTAAAGGGAAAGCGAAAACTGATGTTCTGGAGGTAGAGTTAGCTTTGGAAAAGAAGAAAAATCTTCTTCTTCGCGAAGAGATGCTGGCTCGAGATGAGGAATTTTCCAAGATTCCACTGAGGATGGAGCGGTAGAAAAAGAAGGTTCTGGAGGCCTTCACTTCTGGGTTCACTGCCCATTTGGAGAGTAATTCCTTTGATCCGGCCAAAATTGTCGATTATGCCTCTGCCATAATGGACAAGGTTAATAAAAATGGAGACGACGCGTTTACCTTAGGGGGAGAGAAGTCTGGTGACGGTGATGGCGGTAGCGCGCAACGGTCTTCCTCTTGATTATTGTCTCCTTCTAATCTGTATTTGTTTATTCTTCAATCAATCGCTTCCCAAAGACATTTGACATTGTTATTCTTGTAATAAGGCTAACGCCATGAGATCGTTGTTGTTTTTTCCTCAAACGTTGGGTTTTGATGTATTATCGATATTACTTATGCTTTGTTGACGTTTTTCTGCTATCGCGCCATTTCTTAAGACCGCGTGTCAGAGCTGGTGCTGCTTTTTAGAGCATTAAATGCTATGAATCCCCTCATTAATGCGATCGAAAGGTAATGATGAGGGGGGACATGTGTCTTTCTCCCTTTTAAAGTTGTGCCCTTCGCGCGTGTCGCGTCCTTTCGTTATGCTACCTTGCCATGTGTCAGTTATTGACTGGTCACACCTTTTCAACCCCTTTAGGGTTATATAATATTTTCCCCCGCCTTCTTTTTTCTTTTTTATCTCCTTCTTCGCTTACTGCTTCCTTCTGAAAATAACTCACGCCACTCCTTCTTCTTTGTTCTGGGATCCTTGGTGTTTCTTCCACGAAGGTACACACATTACTTCCTTCTTTTACTCTTTTTTTCTTTTTACTGGTTATGGCGAAGACTCATTCTTCAAAGTCTACTGAGGAGGAAAGTTCCCAAAAATCTGTTGGGGAGGAGAAGATCAATAATACCCCCACTTCTCTTTACACTTTGCCCCTAGTTCATCGTAGTCTGTCCGATTTCAATATTGAACTCCCTAAGGGTTACTCTGTTAGTGTTGCTTCTGACCCTCTCCGCCTTAATAGTGTATTGCCCGATAATAGTAGGATATTGTATGCCAAGTTGTTTGATCATGGCTTTTGGCTTCCCCTTGATCCGCTTGTAAAACTGTTACTGGCCGATTCTGACTTGAATCCGGCTCAACTGAGTCCTAACGTAATTTGCGTTATTAGTACTTTTGTGGCGTTATGTCGGTTCAAAGGGATTGAGTCCCCTTCGCTAGCGTTGCTTCACGATATTTTCCAATTGTATTCTCGTAAAGGGGTAATATCAATATCACCCTGCTATGATGATAACTCACTGAAGCCATTCACTTGGAAACTTATGGGTATCGAGTCTTCTGTTCCTCGCTGGAAAGAAGATTTTTTTGTTATTGGCCTGCTCGAGCCCTTGTGGAGAACTGGTTTTAACGAAGAAATCAAAGATGGGGCTTGGGGTAGTAGGAAACCACTTTCCGACCTAGAGGATAGTTGGTTAAAGACGCTGCTCCAAATGGACTTTAGCGTTGACACTCGTAAAGTGGCAAACGGAGTGTAAAATGGGTGAGTGTTTACCCTTCTTTCTTCGCGTTGCTAGGAAATGTTAACACTAACATTTTTTCATAACTATGCAGTGGTTCCGCCCGGTTGGGAGCCCGAATATATTAGGAGGAAAAAGAGAAAGGAGCAAGCGAAAAGAGAGCAGGCTGCCACCGCTGCTGCTGCTGCAGCTGCTACCGCTGAAGGTGGGGCTACCGGTGTTACTTTATCCGCGCCGCTTTCTCAAGGAGTTGCCATCACTGTCGGCACTATTCAAGCGTCGTCTTCTCGAGCGCATGTCACAAGAAGGAAGAGAAGCAAAAAAGCAACCGCCATCCCTCCCGCTCTTTCTCAGGCTACCATTTCTTCAAAAGTGTCTGCCGGTTTGATTCCTTCTGGAATTCCCTTGGTTTCCCCTTCTGCTCAGGTACCTCTATCTGTTGCCCCTACTGCTTTCTCCGCTCTTCTGTAGTTTTCTTATTTCATTTCGTTTCCTTAGGAAATTGGCACCACTTCCACTCATTCTCTTCCTTGCGAAGATATGTCGTTTGCAAGTGAGCTCTCCGAGCGCCAGAAGAAGGCTCGTCACGACCTTCAAAATATCCCGTCGTCATCCGGCATTAACCCTCCCTTGACAGCTTCCGCGGAAGGTGGTGCACCTTTCGGGCAACCTCAAGGTGCTAGCCTTGTTAGCGATCACCACGCTTTTGCTGATTCTCCGCTCCATTCTACTTCTGCCGCTGCAGGTTTTAGCTCAGACATGCTGGGTTTTGAGACACTCGGCTGTGGTGAGTCTTTTGTTTCTGCCGTAGGGGGTTCTGCTGACCGCCCTCCTTCTCCTCCTACTCTGTCTTTTGTTCCTCTGTCTCCGCTTGCTACCGCGAGGGGCAATTCTGCTTCTGACTTGATGGTTGGTGTTACTTCATACCCTCCTCCCAGCTTTCCCACTCATCAGGTTAACCTGGGTAGCTTTAGAGAGAAAGCTTTTCAAGCCTTGGAGACTGATAGCGCTGAGGCTATTCTTGCATCTACATCTCTATTGGCGGCTCGAATAATGTCGCATCAAGGGGAAAGGGATGTATTTTTGGCCAAGAGTCGCCAGGGGCGCATAGATTTCCTTCGTTCTCAGATGTTTTCTTCCTTCTGCCATGCTCATTACATGGATGAGGCTAACGTTAGCAGCGGACAAGCAAAGGGAAATAGACAGATTGACGACTGAGCGTCAAGGTCTTTTGGATGCTGCGACGGCTGCCAAGCAAGAGGCGAAAACGGCTAGGCAAGAGGTAAATACTGCTAAGTAAGAGGCGGAGGTTGCCAGGCTTGCGTTAGAGGAAGAAAGACAGAAGGGTACCGTTCTAAGCACACGCCTTTCTGAGGAAGAGGCCGGGCTAGCGTTAGAAAGGCATAGAAATGCTGAATTGTCTGCCGAGCTTAGCCTTTCCGCTGAGAAATGTCGTTGGTATCTGAAGGAGGGGGCGATGATTATGTCGGATGACTTTATGCGAAATTATGGGGTGGAACGCCTTCGGATTGACGTTCTTTCTGCATATTTTGAGGAGAGGTCTTCGCATGTGTCCGACGAGGATTTCTACAACGCAAAGGCCGCCAAGCAAAGAGAAAACAACGCGTCAGCCGCTTCTTAGGCCTCGCACTTTGCTTTTTTGATTTTTGTTGTTGGAATGTCTTTATCTATCCTTTGGGGATATTTTGTAACCTTGACGATATCAGCCTTTCTTTAGATCATTGCCTTTTGTCTATAATTTCTTTGTTGGTCTTGCCTTATGATATTACTGCCACAACATGGTTAGTAAACATCATTATTAAAATCACAATAATGTGGTCATCGTACCTTATGCAGTTAGTCAACCGTTGTGTTTGCATGTACACACCATTCATGGGCGCCAAGGTATTTCTGTCTTTAGAGACATAGTGTTTCTGCAATAGTCACAATGACTTGTTCTCTGAGGAAGACTTTTCTGCAGTGTCTCTACGCGCTCTTTTCTCTGTTGAGAATCAAGAAATTATTTCTTCGTGTCGTGTGTCTAACGCTGCATTATCACTATTTCTTTGATGATGTTTCAAAGAACAAATCACTATTATTTCCACTTATGTTGTGTATAGCTTGGCACCGCCCTTTGTTGTTAGGGGGATCATTTAGCCTTGCTAAGTTTGTTCCCGATATTTTTTTTGCGATAGAGACATCTCTCCAGCCCAACTTCACCGGGTATCAACCGCTCGGTTACTGGCTGGGATATCTCTCCTTATTTCAAATGCCAACGATCGGCTTGGGGCATGCCTCATCTTAGTGAGCGTCTGATCAGGACCGACTATCACAAGGATAGGATTTTCACTCCCAAGCGTTGAAACCTCGCGTCCCTGGAGCGTGCCTCGTCTTAGTGGTCCGTCAATGTGAGCACGGTTGTCACAAGGATAGGATTTTCACTTCCAGGACGGACTTACTATCTCCTTGGGGCGTGCCTCATCTTAATGGCCCGTCTGTGTGAGCACGGCTACCACAAGTGATAAGATTTGAGTTTTGAGACGATCGGGATGACGAATACTATCGGTTAGAGTCGCTGTAGCTGGTATCGGACACACCTGCAAAGCGCCGAAGGGGGGGCTCCGGCATAGACACTCCGATGCTTAAGTCAGTAAGCAGTTTAAAAATAGCAGAGGTTCTAGAAGGCAGTCTTAGGCTTACTTGATGTTTTAAAACGAGGGGGTATTTATAGGCCGCTAGGGGCGATAACTAGGCGAAAGGGCGATATCCCGGAAAGACAATGCTCTCTGTGACGTCATGGGCGATACCTAGTCCTGATGTCACGGGCGATACCTCCGAGGAGGGTGCCGAGGGTGATACCCATGGTGATGTCGGGGGCGATAACTCTGTGGAGGGTGTCGAGGGCGATACCTCTGGTGATGCCGGGGGCGATAACTCTGAGGAGGGTGTCGTGGTTGCCTTGGGATGGGATGATGTCGTGCGTGTAGAGACGCGTGAGACCTCCCCCCTGCTGATGTCGACCATCCCAGGAAACACCTCATAGTCTAGCGGCGATAGATTAGATGTCCGATAGGGCTGTAGGATTTCGTCCTCGGTAGGGGTCATAATTACGGAAATGCCCTTAGGATTGTCTTAATTGTTATCATAAGCCCAACTAAAAATGAGCCCAAGTGTTTACCAAGGGCTGTCATTTTCTGTCCATGTCTGGAATCTTAGGTGAGGGTCCTTTCCTCCTTATGGCGATATACTTGCGGGATCTCCGAGCTTTTTTGTCTCTTTCGACACATCCAAGATTGATTGAACGATAAGCAGCGCCTAGGTCGGGAGCTTTCCTCCGAGCAAGCGGATTCCGGTCTTCGTGCTTGTCCAAAGACCCGTCCTCATGGGGTGTCAAGGAATCAGCGAGAGACGCCGCTAACTAGTCCAGAACCGTTAGGGTGTCACTTTCGCCTAGCAGTATTAACCTGCCTGGGCCATCGGCAGCGCTTAGAAGGTTGCAAACTCGTCCGTGCTGTAGGAGAATTGTCAACGCTAACGGACCACTATTGTCGTCGCCGCGGACTGCGACTAGGTTCCTGCCATTGAGTTAGGTTCGCATACGTTCCGGGTCCATCGGTATTTCGGGCCAACTGCAAACACGTAGAGGAGATAGGCATTCTACGAAGATATTAGTAAACTTAGTACTTACAGGGGTTTTGAGAACTCGCGGGTTCTTTCTTTCCTTTCCACTCATGGAGTCAGCGATATTGACGCGGTTTTACGTCATCGGTTGCCTATGATTTGTGCGGCTTTATACCACCAGATACCTGCAATAGCGGCGAGGTTTTACGCTGCTAAGAGTTATCTGCGACATCGACGCGGCCTTACACTATGGATACCTATAATCGTACGACTTTTACGTCATGGCTACCTATAATATCGCGCTCCTTCACATTTTCTAGGATTCTAGCTCGTACTCCTCTCGAGTACCTGCATCTTTAGCAGCATACTGACGGCAATCCTTATTTCCGCATCAGGTCCATCGGTCTTTGGTGGTAACGGGGCGGCTCGTCTTTTGAGGACCTCCTCTTTCAAAAGGCCCATTTCTCGGAGCCTATAAATCTGAGAGCTTTCTCCACTCAAGTTCATCTCATCTTTTTCTTTTATAATCTGCCTCATGGATCATTTGACCAAAAATTTCCTCCTTTCCAAGGGCCATACTCTCAAGAACCTCAATGATGGTGACGTCAGGTTCTTGGAGAACATGTTGATCAAGACCTCCGAGGATATCTTGGAGTTGCAAGGGATGCTGACCCCACTCCATTCCAGGCTGGGAGCTACATCTCTGGAGGATTGCAGTCCTTTAGAGAGCGTGTCGAAGTTGGCCACCTTCATCGCTCGGATTCAAGTGGTGATCGCCATGCTGCAGCAGCGCAAGGACATGCTGGGGTGCTGCCTGAAGGGGATGAGGGTCACCTCTACTGACCTTACTCTGGTCATGGACTCCCTGAGAGACATCCCCATTATACCTGAGGATGCTGGTTCCGATGCCTGACGGCGGTGGCTCCCTTTGAGCCCTTTTTTTTTCTTTTTCCTTTTCACGCTACTGTACCTCTCGGCTGTTAGGCCATAATAAATAAACTGTTTTTATTATGTCACTTGCCACTATTCTTCTTCTTCAATGCGCCATTTGTCTTTTTACAGTTGGAGGCCTCCTCAGCCCAACTGAAAACGAGTCGATCATTGGACGGTTTTTTCACGACGGTTTCCTCGCTAACCGTTCTGCATTAATTCTACGTCACCGCTTCAGTGTCAACTGATTGGGCAAAGTTTTGGTTTTCCTCGATCTGTGGGCGGTTCCAACAGGCGTGACTGCAAATTTAGATTTGCACTCCAGGTTGTACGCGTGTCAGTTTTCAAGAGTCGCGTCGGATGATCGAAAAGCTTCTCCCATTTTTTGGCTATTTAATGGGATCCTTTCCCCTTTTTTCCATTCATCTTCTTGTTTATTTTTCCTCTCGGCAGGTTGCCTGTGATCTCATGGCCGATTCTTATTTTTTGGATACTGCTGCGCGGGATTCTCCGCCAACTCCTCCGACTTCGCCAGATTCAGACAATCCTCCTCCGTCGCCTCCGTGGAGGCCGCTCGTCTACCGGCGGGTTCGCAAGAGGCTGAGGAAAAAAGCCTTAAAGGTGTCTGATCCACTTTTTAATCCTCCCGCCCTTTCTGTTAAAAAGGGAAATGAACTATCTCTTCTTCCTCGTGATTCGCCAAAAATGGCTCTCCCTGCCAGCGCGGGCGTTGAGACGGTGACGCCAGTTGCTGAGGAGGAGTCAGGTCGATCAATGATACGCATAGGAAAAGGGAGCTATCGCTCTCAGATGATGATGTAGTTTATTGTTATGATATCTCTTGGTCTGATGGCGATTAGTTTAGCACGTCTTGCCTCTTTGTAGATGTCGTATGGCTTTTCGAAAATGAATAAGATAACGCTTCACTTTTCCTTTTGTTCTCCTATCGCCTTCTCACACCATTTCCTCAAGCGTCAAGGGTTGCCGCGGAGGGATGCCTGTTGCTGGGTGCAACCGTCTTTCGATTTTCAGTCAGTAACTGTCTTCTCCCAAAGACATAAATGACTGTCCACGCGTCACTTTCAGGTCCGTACGTGTCTTACTTTTACAGGCTGTCTCTTCTTCAAGTTCGATCTTTATAAGGGAACCGCTATTCTCTTTCATTACTTTTGCCAATACTTCAAAAAAATTCACACTTTCTCTCTCTCCTGTGCTTCTTCCTGCTCAAGAGGAGTTTCTGCAACTGTTCACCGGCGCCGATGGCCTATTTACTGGCTTCTTGCTCCAGGTATTTTGTTCCTCTCTCGTCGTAGTTTATTTTTCCAGTCCCTTATGTCTCGTGTTAGAGCCACTGCGGGTGCCGAAAATCTCATAGATCTCGAGGCTAGGAGAGCTCGTAGTATTTTTGATTGTAATGAAGTTTTGAGGGCAGAGTTAGAGGAGAACGGTATCACTTTCCCCTTGGGTTGCCGCCCTTATATCCCTACGAAGGATATTCTGCTCCATGATGCCATGTGGGGAACGTTCCGGCTGGTTTATTTCAAGATGTTCCTCTACGGGTTTCATCTTCCGGTCCATACTTCTCTGATGAAGCTGCTAAATCATTACAATCTCAATCCCGTTCAAATAACTCCGCCTTCCTAGTGTGGGATTTATGCCTTCCTTCGGGCATGCGAGATGAAGCGTATTTTCACTCCATCCCTCGATCTGTTCCGCACCTTTTTCAACTTGAGCTATCGTGACTGCTTGGTGGATATCACCCCAAGATGGAATGACCCTATCGTGCAATTTTTCTGGCGGAACTTTCAAGGTTTTGAGGAGAGCGTGGATAACTGGAAAAATGGCTTCTTCACCCTTCGCCTGCAGTCCTGCTGGTGGCGCGGGGGTTTTAACCGAGAGATTACTAGTGCCGCTTGGAGAAAACCAGAAATGTTGTCTAGTACTGATGTGTCCCATGTTACCGCCCTGTTAGAAATAGAAGGGCCTTTCCGAATTCGGGAATTTGCTCGGTTCAAACCCTTGAAAGAGTGTGCCGTTGGTGAGTTTTTCTTTTGCCACGTTATAGCTCTGATTTGCTTGCTATATTAACATGTTTCGCTGGCAGGTAGCGTTGAGGGTCGTTCCTCTGGGGGAAATAACACTCCTCTGAACGTGGTGCCACTTCAGATGTTACCCCCTTCTCCACCACCTGAAAACTCCAACAGTTCAACTATCCCGCCGAGGGGAAGGAGAATTAAGACCGTCGCAATACGCAGTGCTTCCGCTCGACCTTCTCGCTTTCTTGAGAATTAGTTGCCGCCTCGGGGCAGGAGAGTGACTCTGAGTTGTCCTGTGACTGGAATAGTTGACAGCGATAGCGAGAGCATGGATGCCAGTTCCGAGCTACGTCACGCCACCCTTGCCCAACGAATGAAGCTTAGGGCGAGAAAAAATGATCCCGCAGCGGAGTCAACCGAGGACGATAGCGAAGAGATGGTTGTCGAGACAGAGCGTCTCCGAAAGAAAATCCAAAAAGAGAAAACTGGCCCACCGGTTCCTCCCTTGAGGGAAGTTAACGCAGTTCCTACCGCGGTGGTTGACACTTCTCATGCCGCGATTACCTCGCAGGCGGCGGAGGTTGGCAAGGTGTCTTCTATCATCCCTTCCAAAGTTAATGAGGTTTCGGCGGTTGTGGACTCATTCTTGCCGTCTGGTGGCCCTGATTCTCTGATCTCTTCCTGTATTCCGGATGTAACTATGCCGGTTTCGAACCCAAGTATTCCTCTTAATCCTCTCCCGAGGAAGCCTCAGCCCTTATTTCTTTCTTTGATTTCGGGCATTGGTAGTTCTGCAAAAAGTTGCTCTCCTCCCTATATCGCTAATCTTTCCCCTCAAAGTCCTCAAGGAGTTCCCGCTTACCAGCTGGATCTGTCATCTTTCGGTACTAGCGGGCTCCGTGCTTTAGGGATATCGGATCCGTTATCATGAGATGAACCGGTAGGCTCCCTAGTGGGCCAAATGTTCAGTTCTTCGAAGGACAAGGAAGAGTTCCTGTGGCATCCCCCTGAAATCCAGCATGCACGCCTTCTAAACGACATGCTGGCTAGCTTTCGCGAACTGCATTATTTTCTTGAGGATCAGAGCGACAAAGCTCGGCGCTCTCCCGATTCGAAGGAACAACTAGACGCCACTTTGGCGAAGGTAATGGAGTTGACGAAGCTTCAGAGTCGAACCCAGGCAGAGTTGAATGATTGTCGCGCCGAGCTCGCGTGAGAAAAATCAAAGGGGAAGGCTAAGGTAGAGCTGCTGGAGGCGGAATTGGTGACGGCCGATAAAAGAAACTCTCTCCTTCGTGAAGAGGTATCGTCCCGCGACGCGGATCTGGCCAAAGTACCTTCGAAGATAGCTTGGTGGAAGAACAAGACCATAGAGGTCTGTATCACCGGATTTACCGATCTCTATCGTCAAGGGACTATTGATTCATCTAAGTTGGCTGATTACGCCTCCAAGAAGATGAAGGGTTTAGGCGAAATCGAGGGAGATTTTCTTCCTTTCTGGGAGGAGTAGGGGAATGGCAGCTGCGATATCCGTGCTGGACCATAATTAGTCAAGGCTTGACCCTTTGGAGGATTTTCCTCTTCATTTGCTTCCTTTGTCTTGTAATAACGCCTTATCGCGCCACGATATCTGTATTTCATTCTCAGATAATAACTGATCTTTGTTTTGCTTTTCCGCGTTATCTCGAAAGCTGCCGGCTTGGCTAACGTCATCCTGCGTTATCTCCGTTATTGCAATATCGCTCTTGTCTTGTTCCAGAAAATCATTTCTGCTTTTCAGAGCATTTAATGCTCATGATCCTCTCATTAATGTGAGAGAAAAGTTGTGATGACACAGACACACGTGTCCGTTCTTTAGGGCACCGAGGGCTAGCGTGCTCCAGAATTTTAGCAAAATCGAAGCGTTGTCGCGCTTCTCTAGAATTGTACTCATTGCTTGAGTCTGTTCCTTGTGACGCTCCTCACGCAACGACTGCAGTGTCCGTCGTTTCGCTTAGCCACTAGGGTTATAAAACCCAACACTTATTTCTTTTTCTTACTTTTGTCATTCTGCTTTCTTCATATTCTCTCTAGCCGTCTTGTTTTCTCTCCACCATTTAGGGTTCTCGAAGTGCTTTTTCTCTAAAGGTATTTCCTCTTTTCTTCCATCGTCCTCTTCGTATTTAATTTCTTATTTCTACCATGGCTAAGACTCGCCGCCCTGAGTCGAAGTCTGCCTATGAGAAAAAGATGGATATTACGGTTAGCAGTATCACCTCTGAAGTCGCTCTTGGTGAGCATTTAGCCGCACATAATGTTGTTATCCCTGCCGGTTATAAGGCCACCGTTGCCCCTGAGTCGATACGCTTGAACAACATTTTGACGGGCAAACATAGGGTTCTGTACGCACAAATGTTCCGTTATGGTTTCCGGCTTCCCGTCGACCCTTTCATAAAACAATTGCTTGCTGCTTGCGATTTGAGTCCTGTCCAATTAGCCCCAAATGCATATTGCTATGTTTATGCCTTTCTGGAACTTTGTAAATATAAGGGGATCACTTCTCCTACCCTTTTGTTGCTTAAGTCGATTTTTAAGTTGATGAAGTGTCGGGGTGTGATAACGATATCGCCCCGTTATGACGACGATTCACTCAAATCCTTTACTTGGAAACTCCTCCATATTGAGTCTTCCGTCGAGGCCTGGAAAAAGGAGTTCTTTGTGATAGATCTTCCTGAAGTTCCTAGTTCCTGGTGGCGATCTGGGTTTAACCAAGACGTCAAGGATAGCGCCTGGGGCCGGCCGGAGAGCCTTCCTCAGCCTGAACAAGGCTGGTTGGACAAATTGATTCAACTGGAAATCAGCGTTCATACCCGTCATCTGGCATGCGGGGCGGACATTCACTCCTGTGTTAGACGTGAGTGTCGTGTTGCTTCCTTCCTTATTACTGCTGATACTAACACTAACGTTATTTTGTGATCATGCAGCGACGGATCCCAATTATACGCCTGAGAGCGTTAGGAGACGACTAAAAAGGTCTCGGGAAAGAGAAGAAAAGGAGAGGGTTGTCTCCACGGAAACTACTGATAACCCAACCGTACCAATCGCTGCTTCCGTGAGCCTTGCTCAAGTATCCTCTTCCTCGGCTGGTGAGGGAAATACCGACATCCCTTCGGGTATCCCCATCGTGACCGTCGCTGCTCATCCTACTCAGCCATCTTCTTCTAAAGTCCCTAAGGGCCTTACCAAAGGAAAAAAGAAGAAAAGAACGAGAAGCGTTGCAGCTCTCACTCCTTCTCCGGACGCGGCAGCTTCTTCAGAAGCGCCTCCTCTTGACACTGCTGTTGTGAGTGTGCTTTTTGGCTGCGATATGTTGTATATCGCTGTCTGCCGATACTTCATCCATTTCTGCTATGCGTGTTTTATATTATTTTCTTTTTGTGTAGGGTACCGTTGCTGATTCCACCCCCGCACTTCCCGTGGGCGATATGGAGCTGGGCTATGCACTGGGTGGTTCTAAGCAAAGACGCCTGCAGGAAGGCGAGGGTGGCAGCCTATCTTCTACTGATGCCACGGCAGAGGTCAGATCTGTCGGTGCTTTCGTTTCCGCGGCTGCTTCCCAGGATCATCCTTCTGAGTTTTTGGCGAACATGGGTACAGCTGAGCCTTTCGGGGCTTCGCCCAACTTTTTTGGCGGGCCTGTTCATTCATATCCTCCTAACCTGGACTACCAAGAGGGTTTGCAGGATTTTTCGGGTTACCCTTCCCATGGTTCTTACATTATCCAAGGGGGTACTTCTACACAGGTTCACCCTCCTGTTCCCCTGGTGTTCGTCCCTTCGAGCGTTCCATTGTCGCAACGTTCGGGCGAGGGGGCTACCACTTTCAACTTTGCTGCTGACTTAAGTTCAGTGAGTGAGTCCGGTACCGTGACTCATCAAGTTGGCTTATATGATTTTTGCAACACTGGTTTGGCGGCTATCAGGGGCAATGGTTCGGATGAGGTTTCTGCTTTGTTGGCCGCCCAGATATTATCGTCTGCTGCAGAGTGGGAGGCTTTCCTTTCTAAGGTGGATGATGACAAGGCGATTTCGTTACGTTCCAGCCTCTTCACTAACTTCGTGAAGTTCCATTACTGGACAGAGCACGCGCAGCGTCAGGTTGCCTCTCTTGTCGCCTCCTTAGCTGAACTTTCCAAAGAGCAAAATGAGAAGAAAAAGCTGCTGGAGGAACGTACTCACTTATTGCTGACCCAGCAGGAACTGAAAGGGCAGGCGTCCGCCCTTGATGCTGCCTTGACAGCGGAAAAGGCCAAGAATATCACCCTGGAAGAAGAGAAGTCATCTTTGGCAAAGGAGAAAACTACCCTGGAGGAGGGGAAGGCCGCTTTGGAAGAGGAGTCAGTCGATAAGTGTCTGTGGCATGTCGAGCGGACTGCCATTATTTTGGTTGATTGCTTCGAGGAGGTCCATGGGGTAGATGCGTATAAAGGTGAGGAGGTCACGAGGGCTTTCAAACAGAAGTCTGTCGACCTTAATGAAGCGGGTTTTCGCCAAGCTAAGGCAGAGGGCTGGAAACGGAGGAACCCCGAGGGCTGACGCACCCTGAAGCTTCGCCGCTTCTTCTGTAGCTATCAGGAATTTTCAGGCTTTTTGTTTTTTGCCTCTACGGCGTTATTGTTTTGAGCCTTAGAACTTGTGACCCCTCAAAGGCGTTTTCATATATTCAAACAGTTTATATCTTTATCGTTGTCTTTTCCTTTCTTTAATTTTCACCTTTTGGAACTCCCCTGGCGTCATCGCCGCCTCGATAACATAATGCGTTTACTTTCTCGAGCAGGCTCCTAGCGTTTCGGCAACAGAAATCGCTGAGGTCGGTATCGAGTTAGCTTTCCTGACGAGTCTCATGATATCGCCATTCGTGGGATCATCAATCTTTCCACCGCTCGAAAAGTATTCTGCACATTCTTAATTGTAAATCATTAGTAGCATAACATGCTATAAGAGACAGTAATTACCCGTAGGAGCCTTTCTGCTGCCGTCATAGGGCATTAATACGGAAACCGCGTAATCGCTTTTTCTATCAGCTTTATACTTCACCAGGGATTACGCATCTGGTTACTAGCTGGGATTTCGCGATTCTTCGCGTTTCCATATTTCCACAGTCGGCCTGGAAAGTGCCTCATCTTAGTGATTCGTCGGATCAGGACAGGCCGTCACAAGACTAGGGTTTTTCACTTTCAGGCGTTGTCCTCGCGTCTAGAATCGTGCCCTCACTTAATGAGCCGTCTATATTAGCCCGATCATTAAGATAGGACTTTTCCTTTCTAGAATGGAGTTACTATTTCCCGAGGGCGTGCCTTGTCTTGATGGGCCGTCTCCACAAGAACGGTCGGTACAAGAAAAGGGCTTTTCACTCCCAAGGATACCAGGAAGTGCCCTCACTTAATGAGCCATCTGATCAAGATCGGTCATCACAAGGATAGGACTTTTCACTCCCGGGGGCATCAGGGACCTTTCAATCCCGACGCTAATTCAAGGCATGCTGGGTCGTGCCCTCACTTAGTGAGCCGTCTGATCAGGACCGGTCGTCACAAGGATAGGACTTTTCACTCCCAGGATCCCCCTTTTTTATCTGCACAAGAGCAACCACAAACACCCAAGAAAGCTCTTTCACCGAGGGTTAGCTAAGGTTAGGGTTGACATCAGCCAAAAGTGCAGATAAAATCAAGTTCTAGGATAATATAATTTCAAACGAGCAATGTTCCAAGAGTTAGGTAAGGGAGTACCGTCGAGTGTCTCTAGATGATAGGCTCCTTTCCCGATAACACAGGTAACGTGATACGGCCCATCCCAGTTTGGACTGAGCTTCCCCACGCGTTGACCAGCCGCTCGCTTGTCTCTGAGCACCAGATCGCCTGCCTTCAGCAACCATTCTTTGACGCGCCTATTATGATAACGGGCCATCTTTTGCTTGTAATGTAGCATTTTCAGGAGGGTTTCCTCTCGGACCTCTGGTAACGCGTCAAGGTTAGCTCGTAACCTTTCCTCATTCAGCTCCTCCCGAAAGTGAGCCACTCGCAGGCTCATGACACCGATTTCTACTAGCGTAACAGCCTCGGTTCTGAAGGCCAATGTGAAAGGTGTTTCTTCGGTACTGTACGCCCACATCAAATACGGCAACTGGTCGGCCCACTTCTTTTTAAACCCCTCCAGGTTTTTCTTAATGCCGCTGAGGATGCCCCGGCTGGTCACTTCCGCCTGCCCATTGGTTTGCGGGTGAGCCACGGAAGAGAATCGCTGCTCAATCCTGAATTCTGAGCACTGGTCTTTGAAGAATTGGCTGGTGAACTGTGTTCCGTTATCGCTGACTAGGATGCGGGGTACGCCAAATCTCATGATAACTTGGTGTTTGAAGAAACGCTAAGTTTTTTCCGCCGTAATGTTGGCGACCACTTCAGCTTCTGCCCACTTCGTAAAGTAGTCCACCGCCACTATTAAAAATTTAAGTTGGGACCTTACCTTTGGAAATGGGCCCAGGATGTCGATCCCCCATTTAGCAAAAAGGGCAAGAAGCGATAATCTCAGATATTTCAGTGGCGGGACGTCGAGGAATTTTAGAGAACTCCTGACATTTCGTGCAAGTTTGCACGTAGTTGTGGCAATCTCTTCGGATGGGGGGTCAATAGAATCCAAATCTGAAAACTTGGGCAGCCAGGGTGCCACCTGACACGTGCATACCACACACCCCCTCGTGAATTTCGCGCAAGGTGTGAAGACCCTCTTGCTCCGTTATACATTTGGCGGCTGGGTGAGAAAAACATCTCCGAACCAGGTCCCCGTCATAGTACGTACAGGGGGCTGCCTGTCTCAGCACCCTTTTCTTTTCGGCGATATCCACAGGTAGTTCTTCGTGTTTCAAGTATTTGATTACGGGGACCCGCCAGTCATTCTTCAAGTATTTGATTACGGGGACCCGCCAGTCATTCTCGAGTTCTTCCACACACAGAGACGCTTGCTCTTCCATGAAGGAAGGTACGGATAACTCACGGTAATACACACCTTTGGGTATGGACGCTTCCGGGTTTGCGGCAAGCTTGGCAAGATTGTCAGCTTCGGCGTTGTCCTCTCGGGGAATGTGTTCAAAGCTGACTTGCATGCCTTCTTTCTTTGTTTCCAACAGCTCTCGCATCACCTTGGCCAGGTATTGGACCATGATGGGTTCCCGGGCCTGAGAGCGCCCCAAGACCTGATCGATTACCAGTATGGAGTCACCATAAACTTTTAGACGTAGGTCTCCTATTTTTCCGGTATCGTGCCTACCTTTGGAGGAAAGGCTTCTCCCTATCCTGAGTCCGGCTAGTAACACCTCGTATTCTGCCGCGTTATTGGATAACGGTTGCAGGATTCGGATAGTGTACTGTATTCGCATATCGTGCGGCCCATTTATGAAGATTCCTGCTCCAGCCAATTCTTAGTTTTTAGCTCCATCTACATGAATGATCCAGAGGTCCGTATAAGTTTCCGGAAACGGGAGATCCACGTCGTCCCATTCCTCTTCGGGTACAGCTGTTAACGGATCTTCTGTAAAGGTGCATTCCGCTATAAAATCCGCCAGGATTTGAGCCTTCACGGATGGCCGGGACTGATACCTCAGCCCGTATTGCTCGAGTTGGAGAGCCCAGATTAACATTCTTCCTGAGGACTCAAGCTTTCGAAATATTCTCTTCAGAGGTTGGTCTGTAAGCACGATAACGGGGTAGGACTGGAAGTATCTCCCCATTTTTCGAGTGGCTTGTATTAGTGCAAACGCTATTTTCTCGATTCGAGCATATCGCAGCTCCGCATCTTTCAGAACGTAACTTACAAAATATACAGGGTGGTGCGCGTGGCTATCGTCGCGAACGAGGACGGCACTAACCACTTCGTCGCCAGCGCCGAGGTATAAATATAAAGTATCACCCGGCTCCGGCCTTGTCAGCAGTAGGTCAGACGATAGGTGATCTTTTAGGCTAACAAATGCCTCTTCACATTCTGGGGTCCACCCGAACGGTGCTTTCTTGCGTATGACTTTGAAAAAAGGGAGACACTTCTCGCTTTGTTTGGAAATAAATCGTCCTAGGGCGATAACGCGCCCTGTTAGCCTTTGTACCTCCTTAACGGTTCTTGGAGATATCATGTCTCGTATGGCTTTAATCTTCGATGGGTTAGGTTGGATTCCTATTTGACTGACTACGTAGCCCAGGAATTTCCCCGTCTGAAACGCAAAATGCATTTTCGGGGGTTCAGTTTCATACTGTGCCTTTTCATTACGTTAAAGACTTCTTTTAGATCCTGTAAGTGATCCTGAAAGTTCGCACTCTTCACCAATATATCGTCGACATATGCTTCCACATTTCTGCCTATCTGTTCTTCGAATATTTTGTTAGCCATACGTTGGAACGTCGTCCCAGCGTTCTTTAGCCCAAACGGCATCGCCGTATAACAATAAGTGGCCTTAGGAGTGATGAAGGCAGTCTTTTCTTCATCTTCAACGGCCATGGAAATTTGGTGGTATCCAGAGTTAGCGTCAAGTGAACTCAAATATGCGTACCCGGCAGTCTGATCGACTAGTTGGTCAATACGGGGAAGCGGGTAGCAATCCTTAGGGCAAGCATCGTTCAAATCGGTAAAGTCGATACACATGCGCCAGTCTCCATTGGGCTTAGCAATAAGAACTGGGTTGGCTAACCAAGTAGGGTATTGAACTTCGCGGATGAACCCCGCATCAAGGAGCTTCGTCACTTCTTTATCAACGGCAAAAGCTTTTTCTGTAGAAAACGCGCGTCGCTTTTACTGGACCGGCCTGACGCTAGGGTCAACATTGAGCCAGTGTTCTGCTATTTCGCGCTATATACCCGGCATGTCTGCGGGTCTCCTCGATATTTGTTCAATAACCGGGCTAGTTGAAGGTTTTCCGCTGGACTGAGCTTTTCGCTGACTAGGAAGCTTGCTTCTTCTATGCCTATTACTGGTACGAGCACCATTTTGTCCAGAGGTTGAGTGCGCTTCTCATCACCCTGTTCGTACGGGTCCACCGTTATACATACATACCTATCGCAACTCTTTTGAGTCATGAGTAGGTAGCATTCAGCCACCAATTTTTTGTTGCCCTTTATCGATACCACTCCGTCCCAGGAGGGGTATTTCATCCTCAGATGCTTCTGAGGTATCGCCGCTCCAAAGCGGTTGAGGAAGGGTCGTCCGAGTATGACATTGTAGGGTAAGTTTAAGTCCACGACAAGGAATAACAGATCCTCCGATCGCTTGGAGGTGTCTTCTCTGAAGTACACGGGCAAAGTAGTTATCCCTGTGACAGGGATCGGGACCCCGTCCACTCCAATTATGGGTTTCTTGCAAGGTGTTAACTCGTTGTCGGGTCGCTTCATGAGGTTGTAGGCCTCTAACGAGAAGAGGTTCACCGCACTCCCGTTATCAACAAGAGTTCTTCTGATTCCGTGACTGGCGATGATGGGCGTAACCACCAATGCGTCATTATGCGGATAGACAACGCCTTTTTCGTCCTCTTCTGAGAAGGTTAATATCATGCGATCTAGGATGCTTATCGCTTCACCTTTCTTTAGTGCGCTGTCCCATTTGCATTTATCTCCTGACGCGGTCGTCAATTGCGCTGATCCGTCCACGTAAGGAGTCCCTCCCGCTATGATGTTAATCATAGGGAAGTCCTCATCGTCTACTATGAAAGATTCTTTACCTCTCCCTCTAGGAATATTATCCTTCCCTGGGACGCGAGGGGGTACTTGTCGGTCGTCTACCATCCCTTTGATGGGATTGTTTCTAGCGTCTTCTCTTACTTTGGCGGTGAATTCTCCCAAGTAGCCTTCTTCCACCAAACGTTCTATTGCCAATTTTAATTCTCTGCATACTTCTATGGAGTGCCCCCTGGCTTTGTGGAACTTTCAATAAGCATTTTCTCTTCTCCCCAGAAGCACTCCGGGCTTCACAGGCGCAGGGTAACGGATGGGAAGGTTTCGCTGCTCCACTATCGCTAAAATCTCTGCCCTTAGTAGATTAAGGGAAGGGAAATCAGGGTCGTACATCCGACCTTTAGAAGAATCTCCTTGACGCTGAGTAAGGAAATTACCAGGCTTTCCCTTCGAAGAGTTACCTTTCCGCCTACTGGAAGTTTTGGGAATATGATCTTTCCGCTGAGCATAATCGTCGATGAGGCGGTCGTCAAGAATGGTAATTTCAGGAGCGTTAGGAATTAGAGGCACCTCAGGCGGCATGTTATAGGCTCTATCTCTGTTTTCCTCTTCTTCCATTTTCGCGTAATTATGGGTTTTAAGTCTTAACGCGTCTAAAGTCCCTAGAGGGTCCACCATCAGCACATCTTTCAATTTACCATAATGGCAGTTCCATTTCAGGGCTTCTATAGCGAAATCAATAGTAACGCCCGGCGTCAGTGACATTTTCAGATCGAATCGACTGAGAAATTCTTTCAAAGTTTCCTAAGGCCTTCGACGTATATCAAATAATGCGGCTGCGAATTTCCTGATTGGAATCGCTGTACTGAATCTGCTCCAGAACTTAGATTCCAATTGTGAGAAGTTACTAATAGATCCGCCAGGAAAGCCCTCGAACCAGAGACGCGCGACTCCTAATAATGTCATAACAAATATTTGGCATAACGCCGCATCACTGTGAGTCTGAAATTGAACAAAATCTTTCACCTTATTGACGTGGGAAGGATCTCTGGTGCCGTCATAAGTCTCAGTGGGAAGCTTCACGTGTCGGCTGACCTTATGGCGCCTTATACGACGGCTAAACGGGTAACCCGATGTGTCGTCAAGGATTTCACGCGCATGGCGCGAGGGAGATATTTCCGGGTGACACCTCCGATTCTGCGGATCTGGCGTAGGATGTCTCCTAGGAGACCGGCTGCGGCTCCTGGGCGAACGAGTTCGATATCTTCTGCTACTAGATCTTTCACTGCGCTCATGAGATAAATCCCTATTCGCTCCTTCCCTTCGACCGTCCCAACGGTTTCTGACCTCATCGAGGTACCAATCCTCCTGAGGGATAGGAACTTGTGGCACCTGTGGCACATAAGGCTCCACTCGTCCTTGAGTGAGTTGCACAAAACTAATCGGGATATCTGTTGTAGGCAAAGTCGGCTGGAGGATCCATTGTAACGACGGTGACAAGGGCCGCTCGGTGACAATAGATGGCGTGAACATGACACGGGGAGGGACACTTGACCCAAAAATATCAGGTGTAATTCTTGTAGCCATTTCAGTCAAATATTCCAACCGAGAACGAAGGGCCGCTATTTCACTCGTAAAAGGGTGATCTATACTGTTCAACACAAATCCTCGAGGAGGAGGAGAAGAAAAGCTGGATCCCGCCATCTGGGATAACGAAGTGATCGTCTGAGAGGAGGAGGCTTCCCCTACTGACCTGGCCGAAAGATCCGGGGATTCCAGAGTGATTTGTTGCGCTGTCACAGAAAGATCAGCAGTAGCAAAAGGGAATAATTGTCTACGAATCGAAAAAGGAATATTAGAGGATGAGGGTCGCGCCTGCTCCGACTCAGAAGTCATGATCGTTTCGATCTCTAGGTAAAACAGAGCTTGGCTATTAAGGACGCTCACTTAATGGACCAAAGCTCTCAATGAAAGCACCAATTTGATAAGATTCGAGTTTTGAGACGATTGGGACGATGAATACTGTCGGTCAGAGTCCCTGTAGCTGGTATCGGACACACCTGCAAAGCGCCGGAGGGGGGGCTCCGGCATAGACACTCCGATGCTTAAGTCAGTAAGCGGTTTAAAAATAGCAGAGGTTCTAGAAGGCAGTCTTAGGCTTACTTGATGTTTTAAAATGAGGGGGTATTTATAGGCCGCTGGGGGCGATATCCCAGAAAGATAATGCTCTCCATGACGTCACGGGCGATACCTCCGAGGAGGGTATCGAGGGCGATACCCATGGTGATGCCGGGGGCGATAACTCTATGGAGGGTGCCGAGGGCGATACCTCTGGTGATGCGGGGGGCGATAACTCCGAGGAGGGTGCCGTGGCTACCCTGGGATGGGATGATGTCGTGCGTGTAGAGACGCGTGAGACCTCCCCCCCTCTGATGTCGACCATCCCAGGAAACACCTCATAGTCTAGCGGCGATAGATTAGATGTCCGATAGGGCTGTAGGATTCCGTCCTCGGCAGGGGTCATAATTACAGGAATGCCCTTAGGATTGTCTTAATTGTTATCAACAAGGATAGGATTTTCACTCCCAAGGATGCCGGGACATGCCTCGTCTTAATGGGTCGTCTATGTGAGCACGGTTGCCACAAGGATAGGATTTTCACTCCCGGGGGCGTTGGGGCGTGCCTCGTCTTAATGGCTTAGGATTTTCACTCCCAACGTTGTTTATGCCAAGGCATGCCTCATCTTAGTGAGCTGTCTGATCAGGACCAGCCATCACAAGGATAGGATTTTCACTCCTGGCATTCTTCGTTATCTGTATATTATTGGCCACAACGTGCACAAAAGATGCCTTTGATTCATGCGTTAGAGCAATGTCAACAATGTCAAATAGGAAAGATCAGCTTCTAGCATGATATAATTTCAAACGAGCTATATTCCAAGAGTTTGGTAGGGGGGTACCATCAAGTGTTTCCAAATGATACGCTCCCTTTTCCAATGACGCGGTTGACGCGATATGGCCCGTCCCAATTTGGGCTGAGTTTTCCTATGCGTTGCCCTGCTGCTCGCTTGTCTCTGAGCACTAAATCTCCCGCTTTGAGCAGCCGCTCTTTGACTTGCCTGTTATGATATTGCGTCATTTTTCTTTTGTAATGCAAGGCTTTCAAGAGAGCGTCCTCTTGTACGTCTGGTAGTGCATCGAGGTTAGCATGTAACCTTTCCTCATTTATTTCTTCGTTGAAATATGCCACTCGAAGGCTTAGGGTGCCAATTTCTACCGGCGTGACGGCCTCTGTGCCAAAGGCTAACGCAAAGGGGGTTTCTCCTGTGGTAGTTTTGACGGTCATGTGATAGGCCCACATTACATATGGCAGTTCGTCTACCCATTTCTTTTTAGAACCTTCTAGGTTCCTTTTGATGCCACTTAGGATACTGTGATTGGTCACTTCCGCCTGACCATTGGTTTGTGGGTGTGCTACAGAAGAGAATCTCTATTCGATTTGGAATTCCACGCACTGATTTCTAAAAAATTGGCTCTTGAATTACATTCCATTGTCGCTGACCAATATGTGAGGTACCCCGAATCTCATTATGACTTGATATTTAAAGAAACGCCAAATTTTTTCTGTGGTAATGTTGGCTACCGCCTCTACTTCTGCCTATTTCGTGAAGTAGTCTACCGCCACGACCACAAATTTTAGTTGAGACCTGGCTTTTAGAAACGGGCCCAAAATATCGATTCCCCATTTGGTAAACGGGCAAGGAGCGATAATTTCTGAGATTTGTACGGCTGGTCTTCGGGGAATCTTGGCGTATTCCTGGCATTTTTGACAAGATTTCACAAAGTTGTGACAGTCTCTATGAATGGTGGGCCAGTAGAATCCTGACCGAAAGACCTGTGCCGCTAGGGTGTCACCAGTCACGTGCATGCCACATATTCCTTCGTGGATTCTCGCAAGGTGTGGAGGCCTTCCCACACCGTTATGCACTTTGTGGCTGGATGAGAGAAACATTTTCAAAACAACTCCCCGTTGTAGTATGTGCACCGTGCCGCTTGTTCCAAAATTTTCCTCTTTTCGGTGTTATCTACTGGCAACTCATCATGTTTCAAATATTTCACAACGGGGATTCTCCAATCACTCTCCGCTTCTTCCACACAAAGAGACACTTGTTCTTCCATGAAAGAAGGCACTGGTATCTCACCGTAGTGCACATCTTTGGGTATGGAGGCTATCGGGTTGGCTGCCATTTTGGCGAGATTATCAGCCTCAATATTATCTTCTCGAGGAATATGCTCGAAGCAGACTTGAATGCCTTTTTTCTGTATTTCCGTTAGCTCACATTTTACTTTTGCAAGATATTGAATCATGATAGGCTCTCGGGCTTGGGAGTTTCCCAAGACTTGATCTATTATCAGTTTAGAGTCCCCACGTATCTTTAGCTGTGGATCGCGCACCGTTCCTGCATCGTGTGTAGCTTCAACAGAAAAACTATTGCCTATCCTGAGTCCTGCCAGTAACGCTTCGTACTCAGCCGCATTGTTGGACAGTGGTTGTAAAATTCTAAAGGCATAGCGTATCTGCATGTCGTTGGGTCCGATCATGAAAATTCCAGCACCGGCTAACTCTTGATTTTTGGCTCCATCTACGTGGATGATCCATGCATCATTATATGTGTCTGGGGACGGGAGATCTGAGTCTTCAACTTCCCCTTCCGATAGGTCCACCAGTGGCTCTTGTGTGAATGTGCATTCTGCTATAAAGTCTGCTAACACTTGGGCTTTGATGGACGGTCTGGCCTTATATTGCAACCCGTATTGCTCAAGTTCGATCGCCCAAATCAGCATCCTTCTTGAAGACTCAGGTTTCCTGAAACTTTTCCTCAATGGTTGATCAGTGAGTACTACGATGGGATAAGCTTGGAAGTACCGATCCATCTTCCGCGTTGCCTGTACTAGGGAAAATGCTATTTTCTTGATGTGAGCATACCGTAATTCGGCATCTTTCAGTATGTGATTGACAAAGAATACGGGGCGATGAATATGACTATCCCTTTGTATAAGGACAACACTGACCACCTCGTCGATGACACCCAGATACAAATATAAAGCGTCGACTGGTTCGAGTCTCGTCTGCACTAGGTCGGACGAGAGGTAGGCTTTTACGCCGGCAAACGCTTCTTCACATTCTTCTGTCCACCCAAAGGGGGCTTTCTTGCGAATGACTTTAAAGAAGGGTAGGCATCTCTCGCCTTGTTTAGAAATAAACCGCCCTAACGCAATGATGCGTCCTGTGAGCTTTTGCACTTCCTTGACGGTTCGAGGAGATATCATATCCTGAATCGCCTTTACTTTCAAAGGGTTAGGCTGGATGCCTTTCTGGCTGACCACGTAGCCTAAGAATTTGCCTGTTTGGAATGCAAACATGCATTTGCGGGGGTTCAACTTCATCTTGTATTCTCTCATTACGTTGAAAACTTCTTCCAAATCAGCCTTGTGGTCCTCGAAGCTTCGGCTCTTGACAAGTCTATCGTCCACGTAGGCCTCTACCTTTTTCCTAATCTGCTTCTCAAAAACTTTATTTGCCATGTGCTGGAATATTGCCCCAGCATTTTTCAATCCAAACGGCATCACTGTGTAGCAATAGGTGGCCTTTGGAGTGATGAAGGCCATCTTTTCTTCGTCCTCCATGGCCATGGGGATTTGGTGATATCCCGAGTTAGCGTCTAACGAGCTTAGATAGGCGTACCCAGCGCTTTGGTCAACCAACTGATCGATTCGAGGAAGAGGATAGCAGTCTTTGGGACAGACGTTGTTCAAATCAGTGAAGTCAATGCACATACGCCAATCTCCGTTAGGTTTTGGGACTAAAACAGGATTAGCCAACCACGTCGGGTATTGGACTTCTCAGATGAAGCCGGCCTCCATGAGTTTTGATATCTCTTTCTCGATGGCTATCATCTTTTCTGGTGAGAAAGCTCGCCGCTTCTGCTGAACAGGCTTGGCGTTAGGGTTAACATTGAGTCGATGCTCTGCTGTTTCTCGTGAAATTCCAGACATATCTGCTGGCCTCCACGCGAATTCTCCTTTGTATTTATTCAGTAATCGAGCTAACTGTGTACTTTCTTCTGAGTTCAATTTTTTGCTAACCAGAAAATTTACTTCTTTGACTCCGTTAACGGGAATTGGCCTCATATTGTCTACTGGCTGAGTGCGTTTTTCCTCTCTATCCTCAAAGGGATCATCCGCTACGCACACGTAACAATCGCAACTCTTTTGGGTCATGAGTAAATAGCACTCGGCAGCTAACTTTTGGTCTCCTTTGATCGAGACCACCCCATCCCACTAAGGGTATTTCATCTTTAGATGTTTTTGCGATATTGCAGCTCCAAAACGGTTGAGGTATGGCCGCCCGAGTATAGTGTTGTAAGGCAATGACAGGTCTATAACCAGGAATAACAGTTCCTCTAACCGTTTGGACGTATCCTCTCTAAAGTATACTGGTAGTGATGTAACTCCTGCCACCGGGATTAGGACCCCGTCCACTCCAATTATTGGCTTTTTACAAGGCGTTAGCTCACTATCAGGATGCTTCATTAGGTTGTATACCTCAAGCGAGAACAGATTGACTGCACTCCCATTGTCAACAAGGGTTCTCCTAACTCCATGGTTGCCGATAACGGGTGTGACTACCAACGCATCGTTGTGTGGATAGATCACGCCTTTCTCGTCCTCTTCGGAGAACGATAACACCATTCGATCTAACGCAATTATCGCTTCACTTTTTACTAACGTGCTTTCTCTCTTTTGTTTGTCGCCAGTCGCGGGGGCTGACGCTATGGGTTCATCGAAATATGGAGTGCCTCCCGCTATAATATTGATCATAGGAACATCATCCTCGCTAACCACAAATGTTTCTTTATTTCTTCCGATAGGGATGGCGTTGGCTCCCGTGGCGTAAGAGGGTGCTTGCCTATGACCAGTCGCCTTATCTGTTGGATTGTTCCTGACTTCCTCCCTTACTTTAGTGGCAAATTCCCCGAGGTAGCCCTCTTCAACTAAGCGCTCTATCGCTAATTTCAATTCTCTGCACACATCCGTAGAGTGCCCTATGACTTTATGTAACTTGCAGAATACATTTTCCCTTCCTCCCATAATTACCCCTCGTTTCACAGGAGCTGGGTAACGTATAGGCAGGTTTCACTGCTGAACTATCGCTAAAATTTCTGCTCTTGGAAGTATGAGGGAAGGAAGGTCAGGGTCGTATATTCGCCCCTTGGGTGGATTCGTTTGCCTTCTGGTAGGGGAATTCCCGAATCTTCCTCTCGAGAAGTTACCCCTCTACCGGTTTGAGGTTCTGGGAATGTGATCTTTTCGTTGCCCATAATCATCGGTTGACTACGTATCAGGGCGTTGGGGGCTGGATGCGTATCTTGAGGTATACTCTGAATTCGTTCCCTATTTTTCTTCTTCCTCCATCCTCGCATAATTGTGGGCTTTCAGCCTTAACGCATCTAAAGTCAACGGTGGGTCCACCATTAAAGTATCTCGTAATTTCCCATAACGGCAATTACGCTTCAAAGCTTCCACGGTGAAGTCGATGGTAACCCCTGGCGTTAGCGACATCTCGAGATCAAAATGACTCAGAAAATCCTTCAAGGATTCTTGTGGCTTTCGATGAATATCGAATAATGCTGCCGCAGATTTTCTAATAGGAACAACCGTGCTGAACCGGCTCCGAAATTTATCTTCCAGTTGGGGAAAATTATCAATGGAACCTGCCGGAAGTCCCTCAAACTAGAGACACGCTACACCAGATAGTGTCATAACAAAAATTTGACATAACGCAGCGTCACTATGGGTTTGAAACTGTACGAAATCTTTCACCTTATTGAGGTGAGAAATAGGATCCTTTGTGCCATCATATGATTCTGCAGGAAGTTTTACATGCCGATTGACCCTGTGATGCCTCACGCGATGGCTGAATGGGTGACCAACGTTATCATCAGGAATCCCCTGCGGTTGACAAGGAGGAGAAGGCTCGTTAGGTTTCCTTTGAGCTCGAAAATCATACTCACGATGTCGCCTGGGAGATCGGCTACGACTTCTTGGCGTTCGAGTTTGATGTCTCCTATTACTCGACCTCTCACTGTGCCTAGGAGATGGGTCCCTAAACATCTCATCTCGCCTGTTATCCCAATGATCTCTATATTCACCGTCCTATTGTTCCCCTTTAGGAACAAGAGCTTCCCTCCTGTGCTGCTCAGACGGTTCAGCGCGTCTATACACAAGTTGCATGACACCGACAGGGGCTGATGTCAAAGGTAGAGATAACGGAAAACCTCTAGATTGTCGAGGTGACAATGGTCGGTCAGTGATGATGGATGGAGTGTAGACTACATGAGAAGGCACGCTAGGTCCCGAAACATAAGGCGTAAATCCTGCGGCTAATTCTGTCAGCTGGTCTAGTTGGGCTCGAAGGGCCGATATTGAATTCGCGAGAGGATTGCCTGTGCCATCTACCGCAAGTGCCCTCGAATGGGGGATAGAGTAACTGGGTCCCACTATCTGGGATAAAGGAGTATATGCCTGAGAAGCAAATGTTCCCGTTGCTTGCTCAAAAGAGGGATCCGACATGCCTGGTGGAACTTCTTGCACCGTAATGGAAGCGTCAGTGGTGGCAAAAGGGAAGAGTCGCCTACGAGTAGAAAACGGGAGGCTAGAAGACTGGGACAGTGCGGGATCTGAGTCGGAATCCATAATCCTCTAAATTTTAAGAAAAACAGAGCTTGGTTATTAAGGATGCTCACTTAATAAAACCAAAGCTCTCAATGAAAGCACCAATTTGATAAGATTCAGACTATTTATTGAAGGATAGTAGAGGAATATGGTTCTTGAGGTCAGTCATCCTTGGCGCCCGATGTACCTGCAAAGCGCCGGAGGGGGTCTCCGGTGTAAACACTCTGATGCTTAAGTCAGTAAGAGCTATGGAAGTAGCAGAGCTTTTGCCAGCAATCTTAGGCTTACCTTCCTCCTTTGTGGCGGAGGTATTTATAGGCAAAGGGGGGCATTTCTGGGTGATCTTGGTCACAAGATGCTAACGTGCCCGTCAGGGGGGGTTAGAGTTCCTCGTTGATGGAAGGTGCTATCGCTGCATTAGATATAAGTATGGGGGTCAGCGTTACCTAGGTAAGGCAACGCCTACGCTTCTCACGAGATGCCTGGTTTGGCCTGAGACGGGATAACGCCTTAAGTCATGACAAAGTGATGTGTGGGACCCCCTCATTGATGTCAACCATCCCAGCGTCAGCCGCATAGAGAGAGGCGATAGCCTCGATGCTGTCGGAGCAGTAAGAGTATAAGACGAAAATGCCCTTGTCGTTAGGAGTATTGTTATCAAGAAGGAGCCCCTTGAGGCCCTTGAGAAGAAAGGTTGGCGACGACAGAAGGAGTGGAGCCGCCGGCAGAATTGCCAACACAGGAAACGAAAGTAAAGAACAACGGTTGAGGAACCCTCACCGGTGGATCAGGAAGTACGCTCGAGCTCGGAGCTGACACCACCACATCAGGAATACAAGAAGAGATAGGAGAATGTGGGGACTCAGCGGTAAGGGAAGAGCTTGTCGTCAATGGCGTTTCCTTTGATACCACAAAAACCTCGATAACGAGGGAGGGTCTCGCTATCTGGGGAACCTCAGTAGACGGCGAAAGAACGTTGGTTGCAGAGGAAGAAGGCATTAGTGGTGGAACATCAACACTTATTGAAGGAAAATCTTTGGTGGTACCAGAAGAAGTGGTAATATCAGAGAAAGCACGGCCCGTCAGTGGTGACAAAGGAGGACGCATGGCAGTCTCAGTCACCTAATTTTCCTTCTCTTCCCTGAGTCTCTTTCGCTGGGCCTTAGAAACCTGATAAAGGCAAGACTCCGTGTCCATATCTTCACCCTCATCTGCACCTGTGTATGAAAAAACCTCTGTCTTGACTGTTGGCGGACCTGAGCTAGACCTTATCTCCTGAACGGGCAACCAATTCTCCACAAAGCGAGAAGCGCGAGTAGAAACACGCCCTCTTTGAAGGGCCACCCCTGAAGTTCTTCTTTTCTTTAATGGGACACTACAGTCAGGTGGAGCTCTGGAAAGCGTAGAAGGAGACGTTGTTGGAGGAGGCACGACTCTCAAACGAGCATCATCCCCTTCGGACGATTGATCGATAGCGCCTCCTGTAAAAAGTCACGTCAGTAAATGAAAAGGAAGAACGATAATGCTAGAATTTAAAGACTCACCTACGGCACACTCAGATAAAGGCATGTACAAGGCAAAGTTTCGAATCTGAAAATGTGTCTTCATCTCTAACAAGGCGTCAGCTTGGGCCAACCCCTTTCTAGACAAGACGACCGGTTTCACCCAGTCAGTATCAGTGATGCCCCGATTAAAGCCCCTACGCCACAAGTGGGAAGGCAACTCAACAACAAAGAAACCACCCTTCCAGTCATCAATGGTTTCTTCAAACTCTCAAAAAATTTGCCAGAAAGACTGGGCATATGCATCATTCCACCTCGGAGTAACGCTCACTAGACCATTGCGACAAGTGAGGCTGAAGAATTTACGAAACAAATTGATGGAAGGGGCAAGAATATTCTTCATTTCGCAGGCGCGGATGAATGCAAAGATACCACACCATGATGATGGTGTTATCTGCGCCGGGTTAATCTTATATTGACACAGTATATCCTCTATCGAGGCATAAACAGGAAGGCGGAAACCATAAAGAATCATCTTTAAATACAACATTCTACGCGTTCCGCACAGGACGTCGTGAAGACTCATATGCTTCTCTGGAAGCATAACGGTATAACCACTGGGGAAAGAAATACCGTGACTCTCTAACTCGATCCGCAGAAAGGTCTCACAAGTAAAAACACTTGCAGTATTTTCGATCTCAGGATCTATAGGCTCCCGAGGGTGAGTCTGAGATCCCGTGCGATGCATAATGAAGAGGTAGTAAAAAGGAAAACCAGAGGAAGGTGAAACAGGGTACCTTAGAAAGAAGAATAGCAGAACAAATGGATCGCCTGAGTCGAAGAGCAGTTGGGAAACTTTTCTTCAAGAAAAGAAGAACAGAGAATAGCAGGAAAAATTCGAAATACGAATAAAAGTTTGAGAAGAAAGAAGTTGTTTCCTTTTAAAGGCCAAACCTCGAAGGCGACGGATTAACCAATTAGAACGAAACACGCGTAAAATTGAAAATGACACATGGAAAGGTATCAGAAGAACATTTAAAGTCAAGCATTTATATCTTTAGAAGAAGAAGGCAGTTAATAACAAGAAGTTAAAAAGATGGTTGTGCGGAGCAGTAACCAACCCTTTGGCGTTAACTACCTAATGATTACAGAGTTAATGCAAGAACACAATAACAAAGGGAAGAAAACGGGGAACGCTACTTTATTCATGAAAAAGCCATACGATATCTATAATACGCATAACGGGCAAAGTCAGTCCTCGTGGAGCCAGTAAGAAGGCCAGTAGAAATCATCTTCATCCGAAGACAGCAGTTCTGTGTCAAGTAAAGGGAAAGGATCATCAGCCTTTTTCTCTTTGCCAAGCCCTGACCGAGAGTCCTCTGAAGGCTTTTTCATTTTTGAAGGAGTCGTGCACGATTCTCCCTTGACGGAGAAAGTCGTATTTTCAGAACCGACGTTGTCAACTGGGATTCTTTCCATGAAATGACTGATGTGAGGAAACAGTTCATCACCCCTCCTTACTGGAAGAGTATAAGAATTCGAGCAAACGTCAAGGGACCCAGAAGTCCCCTTTTACGATCTCTTGCGACCCTTACGTCGAGAGAGTCTCCTTTTCCGGCACGGCGGAGAAGGATAGTCAGAATCGGGAGAAGTTGGAGGAGTTGGTGGAGAGTCACGCTCGTCCGCATCCATGGAATATGAGTCCGCCATGAAATTACAGGCAATCTCAATAGAGAAATGAAATGAAGATGAATAGGAAAAAGAAAGAAAAATCCCTTTAAATAGCCGGGCGAAAGGGCATTCCCACCTTTTTGCATACCCTCTGAGGATAATTAATACGCCTTGAAAAGAATGATCATAATTACAAAATTGGATCCTATGATCATGCCTGGTGGATATTCGCACTAATCAAGAGACGCTGAAAAAACCGCCCAATCAGTTGGCATTGAAAAGGTGGCGCAAAATTAATACAAGAAACGATTATCAGCAACCTTTAATCACCACTTGGCGGATAAAGAAAAGCAAGTCTTGTGGGAATTCGATCGACGACAGGCTCATTTTTGGTTAGGCTAAGGTTAGTCTCAACTAACACAATGTTTACACACCACAGAGAGCAGAATGTCATAAGCAATATAACGGGAAGATATTTTATTTATGGCCCAAACGGCCTGAACATACATACATATAAAATATAAAAGAAAAGACAAAGGAACACAGGGACGACCACAAGCGGTCAGGCATTGGACCCGGCGTCGTCATCTGGCACGGAAGGAATCTCCCTCAGAGCATCCGTCACTGAAGTCAATGCGGAGGAGGAAACCCTCATGCCCTTCAAGCAGCACCCCAGCAGATTCTTCCTTTGTTGCAGCATGGTGATGACCACCTGGGTGTGGGAGACAGCAGCAGCTAACTTTGATACACTCTCCAGAGGACTGAAATCCTCTAGGGAAGCCGTACCTTGCCTGGACAGAAGAGGGGTCATCATCCCCTGAAGTTCCAGAATGTCCTTAGAGGTCTTGATCAGCATGGTCTCCAGAAAGCCAACGTCAGCTTCAGTGAGATTCTTCAGAGTATGGGCCTTGGAGATCAAGAAATTTCTGGTTAGTTCATCCATGGTGAAAATGTCAGAAGAAATATGGAAAAGATAAGAAAAATTAGTGCAATGAAAATCCCAATTTATAGGCCCAAGGGAATGGACGGTTTGAAAAGACATACCTCTCGGTAATCGCACCACCCCGTTACCTCGCAGAGCATGGAACAGACAAAGCTGAAAATGGAGCGATAGCCCTTGGTAAACACTCGAGCTCATTTTCGGTTGGGCTTATGATAACTATAGATGTAACTTCAGGGGCATTTTCGTCTGTGGACCCAACGTTAAGGTCGGAGCACTGTAGCCCCTATCGGGTGTGCACCGTCGAGGTTATCGCCCCCCATACAACGAGGAACTCTGGGATGGTCGACATCAGCGGAGGGGGTCTCGCTCATTATCTAGCCACACAAACGGCGTAATCCCATCCTAGGCAAGACATGACGTCACTTGAGGTACTTGGGCATTATCTTCCCTAGATAACACTCACCCCCTAGAGATAACACCTATATTTTACCTATAAATACCCCATCATTCAAGACAAAAGGTAAGCCTAGGATCGCTAGTTGAACCCCTGCCATTTGGAACAACCTTACTGACTTAAGCATCGGAGTGTCTACGTCAGAGACCCCCTCCGGCGCTTTGCAGGTACACCGGACGGCAGACACAGTGATTTTGAGCGGCCATCTTCCTCACCTACCCTGCTCCAGAACCCCGAATCTTATCGGAAAGCATTCTTACTTCCTATGTGAATGGACAAGATGTTTAAAGGCAAAATGGCTTCTGATTCTTGAAAACAATACAAAACATGCAAATCTATCTAAAAACACACAAAAATCAAAAGAAAACCATGCAGAAAAATTTAAAACAGACCGTTTAATGTATTATAGCAAACAACTCCTTTCTCCAAATGGAAAAATCTCATTTGGTCAAAGGCTTTAATGTCAAGCAGTTTATAGGCATTAACCTCAAGCAATTTGGCAGTAGCATAATCGAGGTGTCCTGATTTACACGCAAGCATGGTAATCAGGCTACCTAAAGTCATTTTGTTTTTGGAAGCAGCAAACTACTTAGCCAGCCAATAGCCTAAACTAACTTTTTGCTCAGTGTGTATGCACCACAAAATAAACAGTTCATCTTTATACAGGGCCCCAGACATGTTTGTCTTGGCATAGAGATTGATGGCTAGGACCCTATGGAGGATCCTTAGGACTGGATCACAAAGCTTATAAGCTTTGGAGTTTTTAGTGAATTGAGCTTTTAGGTCCCCTAAGAGGAACCCAAAGGCCTCAGTGGCATCCCAGTCCTTAGGGATATCATAGTGGGTATAAGGGTGCCAATCAAGGATGTCTTTGTCACTAGGTTCAAAACCTAACAGCACATCAAAATCATGCAGGCTCAAATGCTTCCAATGACCACACAACCTAAAATTGATGACATCTTTCTTAAACACATCAGGGCTCTCTCTGCCCTTGTAGAATCAACCCAAAAAGTGGAGAAGAACTCCAAACACAATTCAGTGTGCACAACATTAGTCACAAAAAATACAATACCTGAACCCATGTCATTCACTGTCTTCTATTAAGTCTAGCAGACACACCTAGCTTATGGAGCAAATCATAATCAAAAGCAACAGAAGGGATAATTTCACCATTCTTGACCCAAGCCTTCAGCTTCTCCTTGACATCAAGGGAATCAAAATTCAACCAACCACCAAAATTATGAGATTGAAGAGTGAGTTTGGTACCTTTGACTAGTTTACCAGTGTTAGAAATACCTTTGAGGTATTCACTCTCTGGCTCTTCGTCTGATTCCTGTGAGAGGATCATGGGTTCCTTTCCCTTTCGATACTCGGTGACAGGGGAGGAAGGTCCAGCTGCATTCCTAGGCCGAGGATTCTTGTGCGCCACCTACTTGACTCTTCAGTCGGGAATAATAGTAGGGGCAGTTGTAGGTGTAGGGGTGTTTGGATTCTTGGCCGTGGCAGAGGATTCTTGGCCCAATGTGGGAATTGGAGTATCCATCCTTGCCTTGGCTCGCCTTTCTCCCGCCAATTCGGGCACTGGTGTCTCCATTCTTCTCTTTCGCAGTAAGCTGAAGGGAATCTCGTCAAAATTGGTGTCCGATGCCAGTCCCTTTTAACCAGCCCCCCACCTCTAGTTGCTGGGCTACTGAGGTTTTAGGAGGGTTCGGGATGGTGGTAGGAGCAGAGAGTCCTTCCGGTGATATTTCCTTGGCGCCTGAATCGACGTCAGTATCTAAGGAAGTGAGGACTGTGGCTGCAAAATCTTCTGCCGATAGTGCTTCGCGGAGTTGCGAGCTGGTTGTTTGCGGTGAGCTAGGAGGTGTTGTGCTAGGATTCGTTGAAGGCTTAGGTGATGGGCTTCTCGGTGGGCGGGAAGCAGTGGGAGGTATATGAGTCTCTGACATTGTGGGTGAATTCTTTTCGCTCCTATGATTTAGGTCAGCTAGGATTGAGGCTTTGGATCTAGGCATTATGATCGCAGCGGTTACTGGAGGTATAAGGAGGGGCGGTTGTCTGAGAAGAAAGGGAGTAGTTGTGTTCGTAAAGGGTAGTGAGTTGGGAAAATGGGGTTGTTGTCTCCTTCTTCCTCGTGCTTTTATACTTTCTGAGGGACAGGTGTCAAAAAGGAGCGCTCTTGGCAAAAAGTATTTTGCGATGTGAACTCCCTTTTCTTGACCAAGAGGGACCTTCTTGGCTTCCTTCGGTACCCTGCGCAAAAACTATAATATTTTATCATATTTAAATTTTTTTCTTGTTGAAGAACTTAGAGTATTGAATTTTTTCTCTAATAAAATGAATGGCCCTTCTTCTGCTAGCTCCTGCTTCTTTTCTTCTAAGTCCCTGGTAAGATAAAAATCTATTGGGTCAGCCTCAGTTAATCCTAAACCTTCCCTTGCAGGAGGTTCATAAATATCCATGAAGTTTAAACTGTACATCTCGCTTGATTTCTTCACTGCAACATACATGTTAAATTTAATGGTCTGTCCACAATATTCAAGGGTCAAACATCCATGAAAAATATCAGTCAAAGCTCTTGCAGTCCTTAGAAAAGGTCTGCCTAAGATGACATCAGAATTGTTTGTAGAAAAATCCATATTCATATCAACAACATAAAAATCGACAGGATAAATAAAGTCACTGACTTGGACTAAAACGTCTTCGACAACTCCCTTGGGATAAATGATGGATTTGTCGGCAAGCTGGATTACTACTCTGGTATCCTTCATGGTTCCAATGTTGAGTCTCTCATACTCTACAAGTGACAGTACATTGTTTATGGCTCCCAAGTCACACAAGGCTTTCTCAATCTTCTTGTCTCCTATTTTGCACGGAATGTCAAATGTGCCTTGATCTGTGCACTTCTCTGGGAGTGTGGATTGCACCACTGAAGACACATTCTTTTTTAAACCTTCTCGTTCAAGACCTGCAAGTTTCTTTTTATTAGAACAAAAACTTTTAAGGAATTTAGCATAGCTGCGAATTTTAGCAATCAAATCAAGCATTGGAATGTTAATTGCAACTTTCTTAAATATTTCCATAAATTTCTTTTCTTCCTTCTCCTTTTTCATCTTTACAGGTGCAGGTAGGAAAGGTGGAGGTGCATCGTTCTCTTTCTGTTTGGTAGTTTCTTCCTCCTTCTTGCCCTTCGTCTTAGCTTTCTTGGTCAATCATTCTTCTCCGATACCATCCTTGATCAAGAAAGGTTCGTCCTCCATTGCTATGATCTTTTCTACTTCTTCTATTTCTTCAGCCTCTTCTTCCTCAATTTTTTCTAGGGATTTGTACTTATACTGCCTCTCAAATTCTATTATCTCTTCCCAGTTCTTGTGCCTCGGCTTCTTCTTCTCTTGTTCATATGACATTGTCTCTGCTCTTTCAGGTAATTGTACACCACTTCTCAAACTGATTGCACTCACATTATGCTTAGGATTGTCTATTGTGCTAGATGGTAGCTTCCCTTGCTTCTGCTTGTCCTCCATCAATAGCTTCAGCTGTTTCTAAATATCAGCAAGCACAATACTGTGTTGAGCTAAGATCTTATTTATTTCATCATCACGTGTAGGTCCAGCAATTTGTAATTGTTGTGGAGGTGAAGGTAGATGGAGAGGTGGGTTGTTTTGGTTCTGGGGTAGTCTAGGAACAAAGTTTTGGAGATTGAATGGTGGTTGTTGGGACTGGTTGGGGAGGGTGGAACTAGTTTGAGGCTGATTTTGAGTCCAACTGAGATTGGGGTGGTGCCTCCATCCAGGGTTATAGGTGTTTGAGTATGGATTGTTATTTGGAGGGTATTTGTTTTGTTGGTTCTGATTGTAACCATAGGCAGCATTCAACTGAGTAGTGAAATCCTATACCGTTGGTGGTTGAAGAATGGAACAATGATTGGTGTGCTGGTCAGTTTGGCAACATAACCCGCATACACTCACAGTAGTGCCTTGGTTGCTTTCTTGGCCAGGGGCACCTGTAGAAAGATTCTGAATGAAATTAGCAATGCTGGTAATTTGTTGTTCTATAGCAATTGAATTAACAGAAGTAGTGGTAGGGTTAAAGCGCTCTGAGGAGCCATAATTGTTGCAATTCTTAGCCATAGTTTGAAGCAGTAATTTGGCTCGAGTTGGAGTGACATCTTGCAAAGCTCCATTAGTTGTTGTATCAAGTCTTTTCTTGTGGCTCTGACTCATTCCATCATAGAAGTACTGAACAAGATCTTGATCAGCACTCCATATGTAGGACAGATGTCCTGCAAATCTTTGAATCTCTGATGGTATTCTCTGAAGCTCTCGGTCCTTTTCTGTTGGATGGAAATAAGATTTTTTCTTGCTGCTCTAGCCTTGGTTGCATTCCAGTATTTATTCAACAAGGCTCTTGTCATTTGAGCCCAAGTACGAATGGTGTTGTGAGGAAGGCTATAGAACCAGTTCGTCACCGAATCCTCCAATGACCACTGGAAAGCTTTTAGCTTTGCCCTTTCAAGAGGAATATCACGAGGTTTTAGGGCATCACACTCCAAGTGGAAAGTCTTCAGATGAATGTAGGGGTCTTATTGGAGTGTCCATGGAACTTTTTCAAGTTATGGATGACATTGGTCTTAATAGCCCAGTCGTGATCTAGTGGTGGTAGATTAAGACAAGAGTACGTCTCCTGCTCTGCTTCTTGGTTCGGTTGCCTGAGAGTCTATTCTGCTGGCAGTTCCATATCTATTACGGGAATTGTTGGTTTATGTCTTGGTCAAGAAAGTGATCTTGGTCAGGATGTTCTTCTCTTGGTGGACTAGGTAGCACTAGTCTTCTTTTGGCTCTCCTTCTATTTTCTTTCTCTGCTTTAGTCAACTCTGGATTGAAAGGTATCAATTCCTCACGAGATGACCTAGTCATAAAATAAGAAAACACAAAAATCAGTATTCGTTAACTCCCTGGCAATGGCGCCAAAATTTAATGGGTGTCGAATCCGTCAAAAATATACATAAATTACAACTTGCTACTAAGAACAAATAAATTGTAGATAATAGTAAGAGGTTCGATCCACATGGAGTTATGGTATGACTTTTGTGTGAACTTGTAATAATTAAAATAACACTTAGGTGAAATTGGGGGTTTTGTATTAAAACTAAAACAGAAGAGTAAATAAAGCAAGTAACTGTATAGGCCAAGAATGATGTTCTTGGTCAAGACGACAGATTCAGAAATGGAAATCAAATGAGAGAGATTCCTAGTAAAGGCTGGCAGCTATGAGACATGATATACAATCATCGATGCAAGGGTATTCATCTTCAATCCACAAAGTTGCTATAGGATCAAGGTACGCTTATGACCCCTGCTTCCCTCCTAACACCACCTCAAGTACGCTTAGAGTTGATGCCTAACCAACTAGCACTTTGCTGGTTAAAGGGTTTACTGAGTTGGCTGATGAACGACCAGGGGAGGACAACTCCAGACTAGTATCCTCGGGCGTCAATCGGGACTAGGTCTGATTAACCTTTCCCCCTACCATTTCGCGAACTCCCGCTAGTGCGTAGGTGTCTACTTCGATCCACTTGGTCAATAATCCATGGCCAAAGAGAATGACTATTGCGTGATCTACTCAATCCTAAATTGATCAGGTCTAAAACCAAATAGAGAACACGTTAGTAATACTCACGAGATCGATTAAATGCAGAATTGAAGATTAAAAGGTTCGATTAGGTCTCATGCTTTAGATGCCTCTACTAAGAAAGATGAACTTAGCTACTCATACACACAATTGAAAACAAAATAAACAATGTGTTGAAAATATGATAGTAATCCTTCGTTGCTGAAGGAGATGAATGTATCAAAGATGATGGAAAACCAGAGAAGAGATTCAAACCCAAAGACGACCGATCTCCTTCTCAAAACCTTAACGAGAGTATAAATACTCCTAAAAAGTAGCTAAAAGCAGAAATAAAGGAAATAAAATCCTAATCAAATTTAAATTGTATTTTGAATTACTCTCTCCTCACCAAAGAATCCTAACAAAGCAAAAATAGCTGGACGCATCTTCAATCAGTCCGAGATTAACGCTTCCATCGTTAGGGCAGGAAAATCATATGCCAACGTCTTTAATCCGTTGTCTGCTCCATAGGTTTCGCCATGATGGTGGATTAGCCAGGTGAATCTGTCTTCGCCAAGAGAGATGACTTCAACGTCTTGGTCCAAAATGATAACCAAGAATCCAACTGCTCCAAATATGCCCAAAACCATGCCTAACTCTCCTTTTTTCTGCTCTTTTCATCTCCAAAGTTGTCTCCTATAATAATCGAATGATTCACACCAAAATCAATAACATATCATTCGAAATTGCAAGAGAACTAGTGGTAAAAACCACTGCAATTCAAGCTCAATCACCCCCTCCCTCAACACATGCACGCGTGCAACCACTCCTCCTCTACTTCTGATTTTGGTTTATCATCTTCTTGCCCAATTTCATTTTCTTGATTCATCTCCTCTCCATTTTCTTGCTCAATTTCTTGCTCCGTTAAATCAACCCCTTCTTGTTCTTCACCACAACTAAGAGTATTGTTTCTTTCTCCATCTTGCATAGACACTAGCCACCGCTCAAACACCGCTCCACAACTATTGTTTCCACCCGATCCACCATCACTTGCCGCCTTCTCTTCCTTCTCTTTCAGATTTTAAATTCGTCCAAGAGCCCGTAAAGCTTTGCAAAACATCATCGGCAAATGCATTTGTATTCGTATCAATTTCATTAACTAATTTAATTTATTATTTAACTCATAAAATAAATTAGCAGGTGGTGGTGGTGGTGATGATGAATCTAACCATTGGGATAGTGATGAACTCAGTGGTGGCAGATCTAGAGTTGGGCAGGTGGTTAGGTGGTGGTGGTAGTAGATCTGGTCGATGACGATGCGGTGGTGATAGATCTGGTCGATAACGGACTGGTGGATTTAATAGTATTGACATGATCAGAGATGGTGGAGGTGGTGCTAAGTTGGCAAATGATTCGGTTACTAGTATTGAGGTGGTAGATGATGGTGATGGCAATGTGTTTAATGTTTGTTAATAGTGGTGAAGAAGGGAAGAAGATGGTGATGGTAGTGGAGATGAGGAGATGAGAATGAAGGTAGAAAAAATAATGAAGTAATGCAGACATGGATGACAGTTTTGGTTCCGAAGGAAAAAAAATGGGTGGTTGCACGCGTGCGTGCGTTGAGGGAGGGGAAGGGGAAGAGATAAGGTGAAACTGATTGGCGGGCCCACGTGCCACTGTTCAATGACGTGGCAGCAAGCCAACATGGCATGACGACGTGGCAACAGGGAACTGACGTGGCAAAAAAAATTGACGGTAAAAAATTGACGGAGTTAGTGACAAGTCACGTTTTTTAACGTTAAGGGGGTTATTTGATCGTTATTTCTAAATTCAGGAGGATTATTAAACAAACAAATAGTTTGGGGTTGCGATTAAATAAAACATTAAAATTCAGAGTTATTTTTTAGCTTTATCCTCTAAAAAAAATATAAGCTTATAAAATTAGTTCAGTTAGTTATATATATAATGAATAATTTTTTTCACGCAAAGTGTTAATTATTGTATATAAGTATACGCTGGTAAAAAAACTACTAGTAAATATAGCACTACTCATGCTTATGTATCATTTTTATTATTTACATGAAATAAATAAATAAAAACTATTTCAAATAAATCAATTATTTGAAAATAAATAAATAGTTTAGATCAATAAAAAGTATAACTCAATAGGAATACAATGCGCTTATCATAAACAATTTTTTTGTAAAAAAGTAAATACTTGATAAATAATTTTAAATATTAAGTGTTACCTTAATAAATTTCTCATTTTTTCAATAAAATAATTTAGGTCATTTTGACTTCACTTCTTGCGTTATTTTGTTCTTTTTTTTTAGTTTATTTTAATCAAATAGAAATATATTATCTTCCGATCAGTCTGGTTCGGATGAATCGGTTATTCTGCTCTTCGGTTCGGATATCCAAAGAAAACTTTAGTTCGGTTATGGATTTGATAAAGTTTTATTTTATTGATTAAGATAACCGATTTTTTAGTTCGGTTTATGATTGACTCCGTTTGGTTTCACAAATTTCGTCTTTTTTCACAACCCTACTTTCCTCTATCTATTTCCCATGTTCATTTATTTTTTTATTTTTAATTTATTTTATCATCTACTCATTTTTTTTCTTATTTTATGGCTTTACTTATTCACTTTTTATTTTTCCTTTTACCTATTATTTATACATATAGATAAGTTAAACTAAAATTATTCATTTAAAAAAATTGTTTAACTCTTTCAACATCTCTATCCATTTATGTAACAATTTTTTTCACTAATTTTTTCTTATAGCATGACTTTAGTAGTAAATATATTTGTTTTCCATTTAAATAATTTTTTCCGACCTTATAGTGCCAGTCACTTCTTTTTATTTATTTTCCCATCTTCATTGTTTATTTATTATTATATTTTCTAACATTTTCTCATTTTTTTCAAGTTCTTTAATTTTTCACTTCCATTTTATCTTATACCTATTATTATGACATAGTTAAGCAATATTAAAAATTACTTCAATTATAAAAAAAAATATTATCTAACTCTTTAAACCAAGGTTGTAAATCCGTTACGGTTATAAACCTGGTAAGGGAAAAAGGTCGAGGGATAGAGGTTCAATCAAGGTCAAACCGGATTAACTAATGATTTTAATATATTAGTAAATAAAATTTAATATTCGTGTAAAGTGTAGGACATTTTAAAGGTAAATGAAAGATTTATTTTATATTTATATTATATGTTCTAATTTAATATTATAAATATATTTTTTTTGTAGTGGTTAAGGTTTTATTGACTAACACATTGAACATGGTTTTGAAACACATGTTTAGCATTTTTTTTCAAAAATTATTTTATGTGCAACCAACACTGGTCGATCCTAGTTAACCCTGTCGGATCAATCAGTTTATCAGTTTAACTGGCCGAGTCGACAAATTTCAGTAAAAAATAAAAAAATGAGATCGGTTGCTAGGTTTTCAGATCGAACTGACCGGTCCAAATCGGGTTTGAAAACTTTGCTTTAAACATCACTAAACATTAGGAATGACAACAGGGTAGGTACCGCTGAATTTTGCTCTGCCCAGCCCCGTCTCCAAAACTCAAAATTCATTCCCGTCCCCGTCCCCGTCCCCGCCCCATGCCCCGGTAGAGCAAAATCCAGTTTGTAAATAAGACCAAGTGATTCAAAACAAAAATATATATTCACTGCAAATAATAAAATTATAGTGAGAGTTTGCAAATATTTTTTAAGTTCTATTTAAGATCATCGACATTTTTTTATAGTAAGTCGTGACAAGTAGTTAATCACCTTGTGGTGATTGTGCTAATTAATTGTTTTCTTTTTCGAATATAGATTAGAAAACTCAAATGTTTAAAAAGTATGATTGATGTTCATCTTCTAGATTAGTGAAGGTAGGGCTGCCCAGTCGGGAATTCGGGATTTCCGAATCCCGACTGGGAAAATTTCGGGTATTCCAAATTTAGTGTTTTTGGTCCCGAACCCGAAATTGAAAAATCGAGTCCCGATACCGAATTTCCGATTCACAATTTCGGGAATTCTCAGATTTCCGAAATTCCCAAAATTGTGATTCATTTACAACAATTTAAACCATTTTTTCAGAAAATTTCCATCAAATTGTCCAGCAATTTTTGGCATACAAAATATAATGGAGGGTTGGTAAATAAATAGCTCCAACCGCCCAGCAATTTTTGGCATACGAATTGTCCAGCAATTTGCCATACATAAACAACAATTCTGTTTTGCTATGCAGTATTGGAGAGGGCAAAAACAACAATAACAACAATAACATATCATCGGATTCATCACCAACAGATTAACCATACAAACTCCCATCTCCATTGCAAATTTTAGTCCAAGCAAGCAAGTGATCTCCTCCATTACGTAAATGATATTGCACCTGAAATTATAAAACAGAACATTAGAGGTAGCATAAAATAAGAACATAATCAAGTTGACAAGAAATCCAATTAGCAAGTGCTGTAATCCAATTTCATGTACCGTAGTGACAAAAATGAAATGCACATTTCATTTCCAATACCAAAAACAAGTACAATGCATAATTATCCATTGTTGCAAAGTTCAACATCCTCCTTTCAGCAATAGGGAATCAAAGCATTCCTAAATGTAAATGCTAGCCAGGTCCATGAATATGTGAAGTTAGAAAACAGTTAAGGATGCAACCAAAAGGTTTGGCATTTCCCACAAATAATAGGACACTATATTTTATTTTATCTAACAAACTTCAAATGGCACCCAAAAAACATTAAAAAAATAACAGAAAAAACCAAGATGGGGCTGGCAACAAATAGATATAGATGAATGAGTTTGCACACACCTCCACTGTCATCTTATAGTCTAAGGAAGTGACTCCAAGCATCTAAATTTTTGTAACGGTGGTCTCCACTGACATTTGAGAGTATTCTAAAAACCAAAAAACATGAAAAAAATAACAGAAAATATGAGTAATTAAACGTAGACAATAAATGGACAAAAGTCAATTGAAAACAACTTACCATTTTCCAATTGTTCAAGGTCAGCAAGGTCCTCTTCAAGTTGCATGGATTGTATTGATGTTCTGAACCAATCTTGTGCACATATTAAGGCTTGCACAACCATTGGAGTCAAGGAGCTCCTAAAAGGGTCAAGGAACACCTTATTAATTCCCCAATCAATCAAACATTTCTCAATAGCCTTTCCTATAGCATCACCTTTATGACTAGTGATTGGACAAAAATTCAACACTTTTTTCTGTAAATTCCAGTCATTATCAATAAAGTGAGGAGTCACAACCATGTAGTTAATCCTTTGAATGGAGGTCCATGTGTTAGTGGTAATAGAAAGCCTTTCACAATTAGTCATCAAAAATCCTTTCAATTTCAGCTTCTCATCAACATACAACTTATAACAAAGCCTACTAATTGTGTTCCTAGAAGTCACTACAAACCTAGTTTGCACAGTTTCCATGAACTTTCTAAACCCAGCACCCTCTACAAGCCTAAAAGGAAGTTCATCCTCAATTATCATTAGTGCTAAAGCCCTCTTAGAAGCTTCTTGATCAAACTTCCAAGGAACTACAGTCTTACTACCATCAGGATTCACATAAGTTGTCAACTCAGTTTGATTACAATGGGGTACCTCTTTACACCTTTTCATATGATTTTTCATGCCATTTGTACCATCTAACTTAGAATCAGCAGCAAAAACAGCTTGACAGTATATACATGTACCTTTCCATTCTCCATCCTCATTTTGGTGCTTATCAAACTGCTTCCACAC
The DNA here is from genome assembly GCA_963691705.1 of Viola odorata. NCBI lineage: Eukaryota > Viridiplantae > Streptophyta > Magnoliopsida > Malpighiales > Violaceae > Viola > Viola odorata. Next base: position 14,779,643 of record OY829543.1, read on the forward strand.
CACTGATCTTCCAGCAATCTTCTTCCTTTTCTTCTCTATCTTTACTGTAGCAGTTGCTGGCGCCACAGGTTGCGTTTGTGTATTTGCCGCAGCTTCTGCTTGTTGCTTGTCTTGCATTACTACATCCACATCTCCTATGTTATGAGACATCTTCTTCCTAATTAATAAAACAGAAAATCAAGTTAGAATAGCACATTTGAATAAAACAGAACCTGACTAGAGAATTACAAATTTACAATCATTCATGCCACAAGCAAATATGATAACAAATGTCTCTTTCACATCTAAACCCTGCCACTGTCGAATAAGACTTGGGTTAAAAATGTTGCACAAAACTGTGAACATAATAATAATGGAAGCGGCAGAAAAAGCAATATGCGTTCTTTTTCTTTCAATACCAGAATTTAAACTGAAACGCTAATATACAAATCCAACAAGCTCATTTAAGAATGCACATCACTTTCCATCATGTTCAGACTTTGGAGTTTGGACTATGCATATGCATTCATACACATGTATTCAATTGAGCATATGCATCCTGTATTCAATTGAGCATATGCATCTTTCAGTGGACATCTAACAAACAAAAGGTGATCCCATTACCATTCCCATTCCCACCACCTATTTCTCCAATCCAAACACACCCTAACATAGTAGGGAAGCATATTCACACCAGTTACTATAAAGTCTAACATACAGTCTGTGAGAAAGAAAGTGAACTATGCTGAAATCCAGACATGGAATTATTATATTTTTTTATGATAATGAAAAGATAACAACAATTAGCTTGGTTGATAGTGGTGAATCCGAATGGACTTTTATTTAACATACATAGAAATTGCAAATTAAAGGATTCGACTACGCATAAACCATCTCCGTCTTGCAGAAAGTACAAAGTAGATCCTTTGAGAAAGCTATATACTAAAACTCTGTAAATTTTCAATGTACAATTCGTAACTCATGCTGTCCAATTTACAGAAGCTATCCAACCTAAACAAAAATATCCCTAAAACCCAACTGAAAGAGATATATTATCCAAAACTGTGAAAATAATAATAATGGAAGCGGCAGAAAAAGCAATAAACACAACATAAACACAATAATAAAGTCTAACATATAGTCTGCGAGAAAGAGAGAGACTAGCTACTTACAGTAAGTCAGTAGGATGATGGTAACTTCTGGGTAGCCAAACCGTGTTAGGATTTCCCTTTATTTTCCTTTTTGTGGGGAAGACGATGGAAGACGATGGCGTTTTATGGTTAGGTCGATGGAGGTGAGGAAGACGATGGAAGACGATGGTGTTTTATGGGCTTGGTCGATGGAGGTGAGAGGTGAGGAAGAAGATGATGCCGCGGTGGGTGGTGGTGTTTGACAGTGTAGTGTGGTCTCTGGTCTGTGGTGTAGCTGGTTGGGGAATGAAGAATGAGAGATGAGATCGAGAAAGGAATGAGAGATCTAGGGTTGGGGAACTTACTTAGTTACCCTTGTAAGTTCGGGATTTCGGGTACCCGAACTAGGGCTGCCTAGTGGGGAATTCGGGATTTCCGAATCCCGACTGGGAAAATTTTGGGTATTCCAAATTTAGTGTTTTTGGTCCCGATCACGAACTTGAAAAATCAAGTCCCGATCCCGAATATCCGATTCACAATTTCGGGAATTCTCGGATTTCTGAAATTTCCGAAATTCCCGAAATTGTGATTCATTTACAGCAATTTAAACCATTTTTTTAGAAAATTTCCATCAAATTGTCCAGCAATTTTTGGCATACAAAATATAATGGAGGGTTGGTAAATAAATAACTCCAACCGCCCAGCAAATTTTGGCATACAAATTGTCCAGCAATTTGCAATACATAAGCAACAATTCTGTTTTGCTATGCAGTATTGGAGAGGGCAAAAACAACAATAACAACAACAACATATCATCAGATTTATCACCAACAGATTAACCATACAAACTCCCATCTCCACTGCAAATTTTAGTCCAAGCAAGCAAGTGATCTCCTCCATTACGTAAATGATATTGCACCTGAAATTATAAAACAGAACATTAGAGGTAGCATAAAATAAGAACATAATCAAGTTGACAAGAAATCCAATTAGCAAGTGTTGTAATCCAATTTGATGTACCGTAGTGACAAAAATGAAATGCACATTTCATTTCCAATACCAACAACAAATACAATGCATAATTATCCATTGTTGCAAAGTTCAACATCCTCCTTTCAGCAATAGGGAATCAAAGCATTCCTAAATGTAAATGCCAGCCAGGTCCATGAATATGTGAAGTTAGAAAACAGTTAAGGATGCAACCAAAAGGTTTGGCATTTCCCACAAATAATAGGACACTATATTTTATTTTATCTAACAAACTTCAAATGGCACCCAAAAAACATTAAAAAAATAACAGAAAAAATCAAGATGGGGCTGCCAACAAATAGATATAGATGAATGAGTTTGCACACACCTCCACTGCCATCTTATAGTCTAAGCAAGTGACTCCAAGCATCTAAATTTCTATAACGGTGGTCTCCACTGACATTTGAGAGTATTCTAAAAACTAAAAAACATGAAAAAAATAACAGAAAATATGAGTAATTAAACGTAGACAATAAATGGCCAAAAGTCAATTGAAAACAACTTACCATTTTCCAATTGTTCAAGGTTAGCAAGGTCCTCTTCAAGTTTCATGGATTGTCTAGATGTCCTGAACCAATCTTGTGCACATATTAAGGCTTTCACAACCATTGGAGTCAAGGAGCTCCTAAAAGGGTCAAGGAACACCTTATTAATTCCCCAATCAATCAAACATTTCTCAATAGCCTTTCCTATAGCACCACCTTTATGACTAGTGATTGGACAAAAATTCAACACTTTTTTCTGTAAATTCCAGTCATTATCAATAAAGTGAGCAGTCACAACCATGTAGTTAATCCTTTGAATGGAGGTCCATGTGTTAGTGGTAATAGAAAGCCTTTCACAATTAGTCATCAAAAATCCTTTCAATTTCAGCTTCTCATCAACATACAACTTATAACAAAGCCTACTAATTGTATTCCTAGATGGCACTACAAACCTAGTTTGCACAGTTTCCATGAACTTTCTAAACACAGCACCCTCTACAAGCCTAAAAGGAAGTTCATCCTCAATTATCATTAGTGCTAAAGCCCTCTTAGAAGCTTCTTGATCAAACTTCCAAGGAACTACAGTCTTACTACCATCAGGATTCACATAAGTTGTCAACTCAGTTTGATTACAATGGGGTACCTCTTTACACCTTTTCATATGATTTTTCATGCCATTTGTACCATCTAACTTAGAATAAGCAGCAAAAATAGCTTGACAGTATATACATGTACCTTTCCATTCTCCATCCTCATTTTGGTGCTTATCAAACTGTTTCCACACCACTGATCTTCCAGCAATCTTCTTCCTTTTCTTCTCTATCTTTACTGTAGCAATTGCTGGCGCCACAGGTTGCGTTTGTGTATTTGCCGCAGCTTCTGCTTGTTGTTTGTCTTGCATTACTACATCCACATCTCCTATGTTATGAGACATCTTCTTCCTAATTAATAAAACAGAAAATCAAGTTAGAATAGCACATTTAAATAAAACAGAACCTGACTGGAGAATTACAAATTTACAATCATTCATACCACAAGCAAATATGATAACAAATGTCTCTTTCACATCTAAACCCTGCCACTGTCGAATAAGACTTGGGTTAAAAATGTTGCACAAAACTGTGAAGATAATAATAATGGAAGCGGCAGAAAAAGCAATATGCGTTCTTTTTCTTTCAATACCAGAATTTAAACTGAAACGCTAATATACAAATCCAACAAGCTCATTTAAGAATGCACATCACTTTCCATCATGTTCAGACTTTGGAGTTTGGACTATGCATATGCGTTCATACACCTGTATTCAATTGAGCATATGCATCTTTCAGTGGACATCTAACAAACAAAAGGTGATCCCATTACCATTCCCATTCCCACCACCTATTTCTCCAATCCAAACACACCCTAACATAGTAGGGAAGCATATTCACACCAGTTACTATAAAGTCTAACATACAGTCTGCGAGAAAGAAAGTGAACTATGCTGAAATCCAGACATGGAATTATTATATTTTTTTATGATAATGAAAAGATAACAACAATTAGCTTGGTTGATAGTGGTGAATCCGAATGGACTTTTATTTAACATACATAGAAATTGCAAATTAAAGGATTCGACTACGCATAAACCATCTCCGTCTTGCAGAAAGTACAAAGTAGATCCTTTGAGAAAGCTATATACTAAAACTCTGTAAATTTTCAATGTACAATTCGTAACTCATGCTTTGCCATTGGTCCAATTTACAGAAGCTATCCAACCTAAACAAAAATATCCCTAAAACCCAACTGAAAGAGATATATTATCCAAAACTGTGAAAATAATAATAATGGAAGCGGCAGAAAAAGCAATAAACACAACATAAACACAATAATAAAGTCTAACATATAGTCTGCGAGAAAGAGAGAGACTAGCTACTTACAGTAAGTCAGTAGGATAGTGGTAACTTCTGGGTAGCCAAATTGATTGCATTACATTTAATCATGTTTTTACTATCCATTTACATATGGTTTGGGCAGTAAATCTATTGATTTCCCTTTATTTCCCATACTTTGACAGTTCTGGTTCTGGAGCGAAGCAATTCAGTGGAGCGCTGGAGTTGATTTCCTGATCGTCTTGGCCTAGATCTTGGCCAAGACCCATTCGCGCAGCAAGGAACGATTACCAGTCCGTCTTGGCCGCAAGCTTGGCCAAGACTCATGTCGCGAGAAGCCATCTCAAGCGACAGCATCAGCAAGCCTTTTGGGCCGCGTTTCATCTGGGCCTTGTGAGCTGACAAGTCGTTGTTATCTAGCAACTCAAGAGGGATCTGACGCCAATCTATTTCGAAGAATCCTATTTAGGACCTCCCTCTTTTGTTGCGATTTATTTCCCATAGAAAACATTATTATCTTTTTAGATATGTTTTGTAGAGTTAGAGTTGGAAAAGGACAAGAGGCTTTTGCTAGTATTTAGCTGGATTTTGTCTTGCCTTTCCAACTCTCTTCGATCTCTCTTCTTTTCCTGTTTTGCGACATTGAATTATTTTCCTGCTCTGGAATTTTCCTATTGTAGAATTCTCAGATTTAGTCTTATTTATGCAAGTAAATATATTTCCTTTCTTCCATCTATGAGTAGGTCTAGCTAAACATCTATTCTTGGTAAGGGTTAAGGAGTTGTGTTCTTATTTATATTCGTGAGATCAAACCGCACTTAAGAGTCTCTATCATTTGTATTCGTTTATTCCTTGAGTTTATTAAACCGCTAACTCACTAGAGACAAGACCTGATCATTCTTGTACCCTAGGAGAGAAGAGTTGTAACCAGCCTAGAAGGAAAGGGAGCACCCGTCGGCTAGGCCAAGTAGGTAACTAGTCTCGCGCCAGACTAGAAGGAACAAACGATCTAGACCAAGACCAGATTGACAACCTAGGGTTTCCATAGGGAAACAACTTGACTAGGTATTGTCTTCCCCTATGCTATTGATGAAGCGAATAACCACTCAAGACAGCAGTCAAACGGATAAACCCTTTAACCAACAAGGTGTCCCTTGGCTAGGATCATCAGGAAAGGGAGCACTCGCCAGATGATTTGAAGAGGAGGGAAGCAGGAGTGAACAGGAGCACCTCCACTCTATAGCAGTACTATGAATTTAGAGACAAACACCCTTGAATCGATGATCGAATCATAAGGACAGAAGCTCTCACATCGCCCTTACCAAGGATTCCCTTTTACTTGATATCTTATAATCATAACCCCTGTCTTGGCCAAGCCTTTGACCAAGACTACTTCGAACTATTTTATTTCCTTTCTTTTCGTCTTTAATTTCAGATTCACCCAACCAAAATCAGTGACGAGGAAGTCAACTAGGAACTACGTTTCCCTAGAGATCTCTGTGGACCGATCCTTTTACCGCAATCTACAAGTCTTTGTAGACAGTGATAAGTTGTATTTCTACCCCCATTTCCATAACTATTATACACTTATATTTGACGTGTTCGACACGCGATCACAAACCGTGTTAGGATTTCCCTTTATTTTCCTTTTTGTGGGGAAGACGATGGAAGATGATGGCGTTTTAGGGTTAGGTCGATGGAGGTGAGGAAGACGATGGAAGACGATGGTGTTTTATGGGCTCGGTCGATGGAGGTGAGAGGTGAGGAAGAAGATGATGCCGCGGTGGGTGGTGGTGTTTGACAGTGTAGTGTGGTCTCTGGTCTGTGGTGTAGCTGGTTGGGAAATGAAGAATGAGAGATGAGATCGAGAAAGGAATGAGAGATCTAGGGTTGGGGAACTTACTTAGTTACCCTTGTAAGTTCAGGATTTCGGGTACCCGAACTTACAAAGTCCTGTCCCGTTCTCGAACGGAAATAAACTTTGGGTATCGATACCCGATACCCGAACTTCTCGAATCGAAATTGCAAAATTTCGGGTCGGAATATTCGGGACTTCGGGACACGGGATATTTGGGCAGCCCTTACCCGAACTTACAAAGTCGCGTCCCGTTCCTAAACCGAAATAAACTTCGGGTATCGATACCCGATACCCGAACTTCCCGAACCGAAATTGCAAAATTTCGGGTCGGAATATTCAGGACTTCGGGACACGGGATATTTGGACAGCCCTAAGTGAAGGAGTTGAGCTTATTTATTTTTCTTTGTATGATTGATATTCATCTTCTAGTTGTACATGGAATTTCCCTTAGCATTGAGTTTAGTTGCAGATCGATCTATGGAAGTTAGTTCTAGCATCAATTCATCTCGAATTTACCTGAAATATAAAAATAATAATAATCTATTACATGCCATTATTAATCTGTTAATAATTTAAAGGGTTTTGCTAACCTGCCTACTTCATGGGTAAGTTAGCATTGTGCCTACTTTTAAGTTGACACAAATTATCCCTACTTTAAATGAAAAACCTTAATAGACTTAAAAGTTATAAATGTAATATAACTACAATCTAATAAAATAATAATTTCTCTCTCCTGATGCATTTAATTTAATTTAATTTCTTTCCTTTTCTTCCCTCTTTTCTTTTTCACTCTCTCGTCATCTCCTTCTTCTATTTTTCTAATTCCTCTCCTCCTTTCTTTTCTAATCTACTGTTCTGTTCTCCTCCTCACAATTTTTAGTATTATTTGATTAAAAATTTCTCAAGCATTCTGGAATAAAGAATTGAAAATTAAAAAGTATTTTTGATTAAATATTGTTTAAAATAAAAATCAATAATCCATAGATGGTGAAAAGTGGAAACCATAGTTTTACAACATAGCCATATTAAACTTCCCGATTTCATAAAAAAAACATTACCTTCTCACCTCTCATTTTTCCTTTCTTTTCATTTTTGATTTGTAAATTTGAGAATTTTTTTCTTTTAATTTGATTTGATTTTGATTTGTAAATTAGAGAAGGAAGGAGATGAAGTTAGAAAAATAGAAGGAGATGACGGGAGAAGGGAAGAAAAGTGAGAAGGAGAAGAAAGAAATTAAATTAAATTAAATGCAGAGAGAGAAATTATTATTTTATTAGATTGTAGTTATATTACATTTATATCATTTAAGTCTATTAAAGTTTAGCATTTAAAGCGGGGATAATTTGTGTTTACTTAAAAATGGGCACAATGCTAACTTAGTTATGAAGTGGGCAGGTTACCAAAACCCTAATTTAAATTATGTTAATCCTTTTGTAAAAAAACAGCACTTCAAGAAAATAGCAAAAAAGAGAGGTATTACTACTATAGCTAAACCGGTCGCATCACGTCCGGTCAGACGACGACCTATCACACCTCTTCATCGATGTTACATTTATGCATCTTTGACTTAGTAATTGAAAAGCAATTTGTCAAATTTTCGGACTCCGTAATTTTGGATATAAAAAATTGAGTTAAAATATATGATATTTCTCCTTTTTCAAAATAAATTTATTAGCTCTTTACATTTTTACCCTTATTGTTAAAAAAACAGCTGACATTATCATAAATAAAAGGACCAATAAAAAATAGAAACGTCAAAAACTACCTTAATTTCTCCAAATCAATTATTTCTTTAAAAAATATACTCGAATCGACATATAATTACTTAACAACAGCTATTCTTTGTGTTGTCTTTTTCATACTTTTCTCACCAACGGTCTTGGAAAAATGTCACTGATAACAATTGGAATGCTCCTGACGGCAATATTGTAGCCACGGCATCTATCCTTGACGAGTTTCTATACGCTTCCCTGAAAAACCAACCTATCGCCCGGGCCGGCGGAAGTTTCCTAGGATGGTCGACTTCAGCGGGGGGGGATCTCATGCATCTTTACGCGCACGGCGTCATCCCATCCTAGGGGAACGAAGAGGATGTCGCTCCTGATAGGCCTTATGTGATTATCGCCCGCGATGGCTCACCCATTATCGCTGGAGGCGATATCTTCGGACGATGCTTATCGCTGCACCCTTATCGCTGTCAGGTATCGCCAACTTCGGCCTATAAATTCCCCCATCTTTCCAAACAGAAGGTAAGATCGAGATCATCTTGGAGAACCTCTACCATTCTAAAAACTCGAACTGACTTAAGCATCGGAGTGTCTACGCCGGAGTCCCCCTCCGACGCTTTGCAGGTATCTCCGACGCCGATCGCTTCCCCTCCGACTAGCTGCAGCAGCCGTTTCCGACCAGAAGAGATCTCGGATCTTATCAAATGGTGCTTTCGTTGAGAGCTTTGGTGTATTAAGTGAGTGTCCTTAATAGCCAAGCTCCGTTTAGTTGGGAGATCGGAACGGTTATGACAGCCAGATCGGAGCAAGACCGGACTACATTTTCTAGTATTCCTTTCTCAACTCGCAGGCGGTTATTTCCTTTTGCTACTGCTGACCTCTCTATGACGACGCAATCGACTATCTCGGGACCTCTGGACCTCTCGGTCGGGATCGCCGGAGGATCTATCTCCTCACAGACGGTCATTTCTTCATCACAGACGGTGGGATCTGATCTTTATACTCCTCTTTTGGAAGGATCTGTGCTTAATAATGAAAATCCCTTTGCTATGGAAATAGCGGCCCTTCGTTCCCGCCTGGAATATTTGACTGAAATGGCCACTAGAGTCACGCCTGGTGCTTCTGGATCTAGCGTTCCTCCTCGCGTCTTGTTCACATCATCTATTGTTGCTGATCGACCTCTGCCCCCGTTGTTTCCAGAGAACCCCCAAGTGCCTTTATCCACAGGAAATCCCCCGGTTGGTCACGTACAGCTCACTCAAGGAGGAGTAGAGGCTTATGTACCGCAAATGCCGCAAAGACTTCTTCTGCAGGAAGACAGGCAGCTTGAGGCGTTAAGGAACCGTTGGGCCGGACGGAGGGAAGGAACAAACAGGAGTTTATCTCCCGTGTACAGTGAAAGATCTAGTAGCAGAAGAAATCGAAGTCGTTCTCCCAGGAGTCGCAGTCGGTCTCCCAGGCGACATCATATACCTGAACCAAGGGAAGGAGGGCGACAAGGAGACATATCTCCCCCACGTCATGCGCGTGAGATTCTTGATGATACCTCAGGTCACCCTTTCAGTCGTCGTGTAAGACGTCACAGGGTCAGCAGGCGAGTGAAGCTTCCCGCTGATACTTATGATGGTACTAAAGATCCTATTTCGCACATCAACAAAGTGAAGGATTTCGTCCAGTTTCAAACCCACAGTGATGCGGCTTTATGTCAGATATTTGTTATGACCTTATCGGGAGTTGCTCGTCTTTGGTTTGAAGGTCTTCCTGGCGGATCCATTAGTAATTTCGCACAGTTGGAATCCAAATTTCGGAGCAGATTTAGTACAGCAATTCCAATTCGGAAATCTGCCGCAGCATTATTTGACATACAGCGGAAGCCCCAAGAGACATTGAAAGAATTTCTCAGCCGATTCGATCTGGAAATGTCATTAACGCCGGGCGTTACCGTTGATTTCGCCATAGAAGCTCTGAAAAGAAACTGCCATTATGGAAAACTGAAAGATGCATTGATGGTGGATCCTCCAATATCCTTGGACGCACTAAGACTTAAAGCCCATAATTATGCGAAAATGAAAGAAGAAGAAAATAGAAATAGAACATTTGATATGCCGCCTGGGGCACCTCGCATCCCTGCCGCTCCCGCAAATCCTCTGGTTGACGATCATTACACTGATGATTACGCTCGACGGAAAGATTACATCCCAAAGACCTACGATAAGCAAAAAGGAAATTCCTCGAAAGGAAGACAAGGTAGTTCCCCTCGTCAGCGTCAAGGGAACGCTAACAAAAATCGGGCGTATGATCCGGATTTTCCCTCCTTGAATGTACCAAGAGCGGAGATATTGGCGATAGCGGAACAGCGAGATCTTCCTATCCGTTATCCGGCACACACGAAACCTGGAGTGCTTTTAGGCAGGAGAGAAAACGCTTACTGTAAATTCCACAAAGCCAGAGGACATTCCACAGAGGCTTGCAGAGAATTAAGGTGGGCGATAGAACGCTTGGTGGAGGAAGGTTATCTGGGAGAATTTGCGACTCAAGTAAGGGAAGATGCCCGAAACAATCCGATAAGAAGAGCGGTAGACGAGCGACCAAGACCCCCTCCAGTCCCACAGCCGGATAACGCTCCCAAAGAAAAGGGTGGGGAAACTTTCGCGATAGATGGCGACGACATCCCCATAATCAATATCATAGCAGGAGGGATCCCCTACACAGATGAATCAGAACAGTCGATGGTGGCGAAAGGGGAAAAGCGTACGCGAGATGGCATGACAAAGAAAGGTGGAGCGATAGACATACTTGATCGCATGATCTTATCCTTTTCAGAAGAGGATGAGAAAGGCGTTATCTATCCCCATAATGACGCCTTGGTAGTCACACCTGTCATCGCCAGTCATGGTATAAGAAGGACTCTTGTGGACAACGGGAGTGCCGTGAACCTTTTTTCGCTGGAAGCTTACAATCTCATGAAACGCCCCCACGATGAGTTAACGCCTAGTAAGAGACCCATAGTCGGAGTGGATGGGACCCCTATCCCTGTTACGGGAGTAATCACCCTACCCGTATACTTCCGAGAAGACACTTACAAACGGTCAGAGAATTTGTTGTTCCTTGTTGTGGATCTGAATCTGCCCTATAACGTCATACTCGGACGGCCTTTCCTCAATCGCTTTGGAGCGGCGATATCACAAAAACATCTAAAGATGAAATACCCCTCCTGGGACGGGGTGGTATCGATAAAAGGTGATCAGAAACTGGCGGCAGAATGCTATTCGCTCATGAATCGGACGAGCTGCGATAGATACGTGTGTATAGCGGCAGACCCCTACGAGCAGGGTGATGAAAAACGCGCTCAACCCCTTGACAAGATGGTGCCCGTATCAGTGATAGGCAAAGAGGGAGCCAGCTTCCTGGTCAGCGATAAGCTCAGCCCAGCGGAAAATCTTCAACTGGCAAGGCTGCTGAACAAATGCCAAGGAAATTTCGCATGGGAGCCCACCGATATGCCAGGTATATCCCGAGAAATAGCCGAGCACAGGCTTAACGTTGACCCTAACGCCAAGTCAGTTCAGCAAAAACGATGGGCGTTCTCCACCGAAAAAGCGTCGGCTGTGGAAAAGGAGGTTGTGAAGCTCCTTGACGCGGGTTTCATTCGCGAAGTACAATATCCCACTTGGTTAGCCAACCCGGTTCTTGTTCCTAAACCCAATGGAGACTGGCGTATGTGCATTGACTTCACTGATTTGAACGATGCTTGTCCTAAGGATTGCTACCCGCTTCCTCGCATAGATCAGTTGGTTGATCAAACTGCTGGGTACGCATATCTAAGCTCATTGGACGCCAATTCCGGATATCATCAAATCCCTATGGCCCTAGAGGATGAGGAGAAGACTGCCTTCCTTACTCCTAAAGCCACGTATTGTTACACAGCGATGCCATTTGGATTATAGAACGCGGGGGCCACGTTTCAGCGAATGGCAAATAAGATTTTTGAGGAACAGATAGGGAGAAATGTGGAAGCATATGTTGACGACATACTGGTAAAGAGTGCAAATTTTCATGATCACCTGCAGGATCTAAAGGAAGTTTTTGATGTGATGACAAGGTATCGCATGAAGCTAAACCCCCGGAAGTGCATGTTTGCATTCCAGACGGGTAAGTTCTTGGGCTACGTAGTTAGCCAGAAAGGTATCCAGCCTAATCCATCCAAGGTTAAAGCTATACATGATATGATATCACCGAGAACCGTTAAGGAAGTGCAAAGGCTAACAGGGCGCGTTATCGCTCTGGGACGATTCGTCTCCAAGCAAGGAGAAAAGTGTCTCCCTTTTTTCAAAGTCATACGACGGAAAGCCACGTTCGGGTGGACCCCAGAATGTGAGCAAGCATTTGTGGACTTAAAGGACTATTTTTCATCTGATTTGTTATTGACAAGGCCCGAGTCCGGCGATACTCTGTACTTGTACTTGGGCGCGGCGGACGAAGTGGTCAGCGCCGTTCTTGTTCGTGACGATAACCGCACTCATCGCCCAGTTTACTTCGTGAGTCATGTCTTAAAGGACGCGGAACGGCGATATGCTCGTATTGAGAAAATAGCGTTCGCCCTTATACAAGCCGCCCGCAAGATGGACCGATACTTCCAGTCTTATCCTATCGTTGTACTTACAGACCAACCCTTGAAGAGGATATTTCGAAAGCCTGAATCTTCAGGAAGAATGCTGATCTGGGCCCTAGAACTCGAACAATATGGTTTGAGATACCAGTCCCGGCCATCCGTAAAGGCTCAGGTCCTTGCTGATTTTATAGCGGAGTGTACTTTCACAGAGGACCCTTTGAGTGGTGTACCGGAAGCGGAATGGAACGATATGGATCTCCCGTTCCCAGAAACTTATACAGATCTTTGGATCGTTCATGTGGACGGAGCCAAAAACCAAGAACTGGCGGGGGTTGGAGTCTTCATAAACGGGCCGCACGATATGCATATACGGTATGCTATTTGAATCTTGCATCCTTTGTCCAATAACGCAGCCGAATATGAGGCGTTGCTAGCTGGACTCAGAATAGGAAGAGAGTTTTCTTCAAAGGGAAGGCGCGATACCGGCCAAACAGGAGATCTGCGTCTAAAAATTTGTGGAGACTCCAAACTGATAATTGACCAGGTCTCAGGACACTCTCAGGCTCGAGAACCTATTATGGTGCAATACCTCTCTAAGGTAACGCGAGAACTAGTGGAAATAAAGAAAGAGGGCATGCAAGTCAGCTTCGAGCACGTCCCCCGAGAGGAAAATGCTGAAGCCGATTACCTTGCCAAGCTGGCCGCGAATCCTGAAGCATCTATACCTAAAGACGTGTATTATCGTGAGCTATCGGTGCCGTCCTTCATGGAGGAACAAGCCTCTTTGTGTGTGAATGAGCTCGAGAATGATTGGCGGATTCCGGTAATAAAATACCTGATGCACGAAGAGCTGCCCGACGGTAACGCTGAAAAGATGAAAGTGCTAAGACAGGCTGCTCGTTGCACGTACTATAACAGGGATCTAATTCGAAGATGTTTTTCTCACCCCGGCGCCAAATGTATAACCGAACAAGAGGGCCTTCACACCTTACGCGAAATCCACGAAGGGATATGCGGAATGCACGCGTCAGGCGGCACCTTGGCAGCACAAGTTTTCAGATCAGGATTCTACTGGCCCACTATACGAAGGGATTGCCACGATTATGTACAAGCTTGCCCCAAATGTCAGGAATTCGCTAAAATTCCTCGACGTCCAGCCACGGAAATATCGGAAATCATCGCCCCTTGCCCTTTTGCCAAATGGGGGATTGACATCCTGGGTCCATTTCCAAAGGCAAGGTCCCAACTGAAATTTTTGATAGTGGCTGTGGACTATTTTACGAAGTGGGCGGAAGCTGAAGCGGTTGCCACAATCACGGCAGAAAAAACATGGCGTTTTTTCAAACATCAAGTTGTCATGAGATTCGGGGTGCCTCGTATCCTTGTCAGCGATAACGGGACCCAGTTCACCAGCCAATTCTTCAAAGACCAATGCTCAGAATTCGGGATTGAGCAGAGATTCTCTTCCGTGGCTCACCCACAAACCAACGGACAGGCAGAGGTAACTAATAGGAGCATCCTCAGCGGTATTAAGAAAAACCTAGAGGGGTCTAAGAAGAAGTGGGCTGATGAATTGCCATACGTGATGTGGGCATACCGCGTGACCGTAAAAGTTAGCACTGGAGAAACACCTTTTGCGTTGGCTTTTGGAACTGAAGCCGTTACGCCAGTGGAAATTGGGGCCATGAGCCTACGGGTGGCTCACTTTCGTGAGGAACGGAACGAGGAACGGTTACGTGCTAATCTGGACGCGTTACCAGAGGTTCGAGAAGAAGTCCTACTGAAAACGCAACACTACAAAAGAAAAATGGCCCGTTATCATAACAGGCAGGTCAAAGAGCGATTGTTGAAAAACGGTGACCTTGTGCTCCGAGACAGGCGAGCAACCGGACAACGTATGGGAAAGCTTAGTCCTAACTGGGAAGGACCGTATCGCGTAACCCACGTTGTCGGAAGAGGGGCCTATCGCCTGGAGACACTTGACGGTACGCCTTTATCCAACTCCTGGAATATCGCTCGTTTGAAGTTATATTATCCTAGAGTTTAATTTTATCTGCACTATTTGGATTATAACGACCCTAACCGTGGCTAACGCTCAATAGGAGAGTTTTCGTGGGTTTGTGGTTGCTTTTGTGCAGATAAAAAGGGGGGTACCCTGGGAGTGAAAAGTCCTATCCTTGTGATGGTCGGTCTTGATCAGATGGCCCACTAAGTGAGGGCACGACCCCAGTGTATCCTTGATTAGCGTCGGATTGAAAGATCCTTGACGCCCCCGGGGGTGAAAAGTCCTATCCTTGTGATGACCGATCTTGATCAGATGGCTCACTAAGTGAGGGCACTGCCCGGTATCTTTGGGAGTGAAAAGTTCTTTAATGATAACCGATCTCGTGGAGACGGTACATCAAGACAAGACACACCCTAAAGAGTTAGAAACTCTGTTTAGAAACAAGAATCCTATCTTAACGGTCGAGCTGGTGCAGCTAAACCATTAAGTAAGGACACGGTTCTAAACGAGAGGACAACGCCTATAAAAGTGAAAATTCCCTAGCCTTGTGATAGCCGTCCAGATCCGACAGCTCACGAGATGAGGCACTTAGAAAGGCCGATCGAGAGATAAGGGAAACGTGAAGGATCGCGTAATTCCAGCTGGTAACCGGATAAGTAACCCTTGGCGAAATGTAGAGCTGAGGGAAAACGCGATTCGAAACGGGTTCCGTGATAAAACCTAATGATAGCAGCGAATGGGCTCCTACGGGTAATCACTATCTCTCAAATCTCGTTTTGTTACTGATAATCTACAATTAGAGATGTGCAGAATGCTTCTGAGCAGCGGAAGGAGAGGTGGTCATGATACCGATAGGCTCATCGAAAGGCCAACCCGACATAGATCTTGGTCTTCTTGGTATAAATACCAAGGATCTGCTCAAGAAAGTAAACGCACCGTGCGGATAAGGCAACCTCAGTGACGAGAGAAGTCTCGCGATGAGAAAAATAAAAGAGAAATATCGATAAAGAGATTGCCTAGAAATATTAAAGGCATCTCAAGGATTTACAAAGAATCACTGTTCAAAATATTGATGCTGCAAAGACAAAAGACAAAAGCCAAGCGATATGTGATTGCTGGAGGGAACGGCAAATCAGCTCTCGGGGACTTGTCGTTTCCAGCCCGCTGCCTTGGCTTGGCGATAGCCTGCCTCGTTGATATGGGCAGAACTCTATAGAAAGG
Organism: Viola odorata; assembly: GCA_963691705.1. Lineage (NCBI taxonomy): Eukaryota > Viridiplantae > Streptophyta > Magnoliopsida > Malpighiales > Violaceae > Viola > Viola odorata. Next base: position 14,795,560 of record OY829543.1, read on the forward strand.
CTTTCGCGACATCTTCGCCCTTGTACGCATCCACCCCATGAATTTCTTCGAAACACTTAACTAGAACACGGGCGGTCTGTTCAGCATGCCACCAGCCCATATCGACTGACTCTTCCGCCAAAGCTGCCTTCTCCTTTTCTAAAGAGGACTTCTCATTCTCCAAAGCAGTCACTTTGGCCTGTTCCTCTGACAAAGCTGTTTCCAGGGCGGAATGCTGTTTCTGTAAATCGTGGTGAGCCAACAGTATCTTGGAACGATCTGCCAACACCTTTTTCCTTTCCTCTTGCTCCTTGGACAGCTCCGCCGAAACAGAACGAAGGGAAACAGCCCGATGCTTCATCTCCTCCGCCCAGTAGTGAAATTTCATCATATTGGAGAAAAGGCTAGCACGGAAGGAGTTCACTTGGTCATCTTCCGCCAGGGAAAGGAAAGCTTCCCGTTCTGCAGATGAGGCCAGAATTTGAGAAGCCAGCAGGGCAGAAACCTCATCTGAACCATCGCCCCCGATGGCTGCCAAACCACGGGTACGGAAGTCGAACAACTCAACCTGATGGGTCACTTCGCCGAGCCCGTTTAATGGACAAAGATCCGCCGCAAAATTGAAAGAGGTTCCGGCTTCATTATAGCGTTGCCGCCAAGGAACGCTAGAGGGAACGAAAGCCAGAGGACCAGGGGCGCGAACCTGTGAAGAAGAACTGCCCGGGGGCAGGAAGGTACCATGAGACTGATAGCCCGAAAGGTCATGAAAGACGTCTTGATAGCCTAAAGAAGAGGAATAATGATGCACAGGCCCGCCAAAGGAACTGGGCGAAGCACCAAAGGGGTCTGCACCGCGTAGGTTCCCCAAATCTTCCACGGAATGTCTACCTGGAGGAACCACTGCGGAATCAGGAACGTTAACGGAACCACCTTCCCCCGCGATGTTAGAGGAGGGTATGTTCTCATCCTCGCTTTCTATCCGGGCCCTCTTCGCAGAACCCCTCAGCACATAAGTGAGATTCATATCGCCTGAAGGAGCGGACGCAGTAACTACAACGGCCTCCTGCAAGGAGTACAAATTGAGAAAAGAAAAATAGATCAAATGACGACAGATATTGAGAAAGAAAAAACACGCTTACGGTAGCGGTGTTGAGGGAAGATAGTGCCTCAGAAGAACCCGCAGCGTCGGGAGAAGGAGTAAGAGTGGCGATACTCCGTGTTCTTTTCTTCTTTTTTCCTCTGGCAATGGCCTTAGGAGCCTGAGAAGACGAGGGAGCAGCAACGGTCACGATGGGAACACCTTCAGGGATGTCAGTATTCCCTTCGCCAACTGAGGAGGAGGATACTTGAGCGAGATTCGCGGAAGTAGCCGAAAGCTCAGAAGGATTATCAGTGGCCTCTGAATCGAGCTTTTCCTTTTCCTCTCTATTACGAGCTCTCCTTAAGCGTCTTCTTACGCTTTCGGGTTTATAGTCAGGATCCGTCGCTGCAAAATCACAAAATAACGTCAGCGTTAGTATCAGCGATGAAAGGGAAAGGTAGCGCGATACTCACGTCTAACGCACTCCTGAATGGCCATTCTGTAGACCGTGAGTCGAATATGAACGCTGATCTCCAGTTGGAGTAAGGTGTTTAACCATCCTTGTTCACGAGCGGGAAGTGTCCCTGGTCGACTCCAAACGCCATCTTGGACGTCCTGGTTGAACCCAGAACGCCACTCGGGACCAGGAGCGTCAGGAAAATTTATCAGAAAGAACTCCTTTTTCCAAGCCTCAACAGAAGACTCAATATGGAGCAACTTCCAAGTAAAAGACTTGAGAGAATCATCGTCAAAGCGAGGCGATATGGTTATCACACCCCGGCACTTCATCAATTTAAAAAGGGATCTAAGCAACAAAAGAGAAGGGGAAGTGATCCCCTTATATCTACAGAGTTCCAAGAAAGCATAAACACAGCAATATGCATTTGGGGCTAACTGGGCAGGATTGAAATTGCCAGCAATAAGCAAACCCTTGACGAAAGAATCGATAGGGAACAGGAAACCGTAGCGAAACATCTGGGCATATAACACCCTTTGATTGCCGGTCAGAACGCTGTTTAAACGAACCGACCCAGGGGCAACAACAGCTTGGTAACCGTCAGGAATAACGGCACCGTGAGCAGCCAAATGCTCCCGGAGAATGGCCTCCGTGGTAATAACACTGACCGTGGTATCCATTTTCTTCTCATCGATGGATTTCGACTCAGAACGGCGAGTCTTTGCCATGACAGGACTAAGGAAATAGAAATGAAGAAGACGAGGGAAAGGAAGGGAAGTACCTTTGGAAGGAAAGAACTTCGAAAGCCTTGAATGGAGGTGAGAAGGACAAGACGGCTGAGAGATAATATGAAAAAGTGGAGTGAAAAAGAAAAGGGAAGAAATAAAGAGGGTTTATAACCCTAGTAATTAAAAGGAAACGACGGATGCTGCAGTCGTTGTGTCGAAGCGGCATGAGGGATAAGACTCAAGCAATGAGTACGACTCTAGAAGAAGCGCGGCAAACGCTTCGATCTGGTTAAAATTTCTAAACACGCTAAGGTGAAGCGGCAGAAGAAACGAACACGTGTGTCGGCACCATCATGACTTTTCCCGCGCATCGACGGAAGGGTCGCGAGCATTAAATGCTCTGAAAAGTAGATGTGACTTTTGATAAAAAGCAAAAGCGATATCGCAAGAAAGGAAATAATGCAAATCGGCGTTGAATAAAAGAACAGTTCTCAAGACAGCAAGAGAGCGAAATAAAATAAGATATCGCCCAAAGAGCAAAGTACCGATATCGCCTCGCGATAGGACGTTATTACAAGACATGGAAAACAAATAGCAATGTTCTTCAATGGATCAATTAAGAGTCATCGCATGCCTCGCCGTCATCATTCCCTTGCTTTTCCCCAGAAGGAGGAAAACTCCTTTCGCCTTCACTAAGATCTTTAATTTTTGGAGAGGCGTAATCAGCCAGCATGGATGAATCGACAGCGCCTCGGACATGGAGATCCTTAAACCCTGCGATACAAACCTCGATGGTCTTATTCTTCCACCAGGCTATCCTCAAAGGAACTTTGGCCAAATCGGCATCGCGAGATGACAACTCTTCGCGGAGGAAGACATTCTTTTTATCAGCCACCACCAGTTCCGCCTCCATTAGCTCTGCTCTCGCCTTCCCCTTCGACTTCTCCCGAGAAAGTTCACCGTGACAATCCTCCAACTCCGCCCGAGTTCGTTCTTGCAACTGCGATAGCTCCTTCGCCTTCGCCAAAGCCGCGTCTAATTGTTCCTGCAAATCCGAACAGGGTCGAGTTTTGTTACGCTGGCCTTCAAGAAAGTAATGAAATTTCCGAAAGCTGGCCAGCATGTCGTTCATAAGGTGTGACTGTCGTGTCTCGGGAGCATGCTGTAAAAACTCTTCCCTGTCCTTGGAAGAAGTAAACATCTGTCCCACTATGGGACCCACGGGCTCTTCTCGCGATAACGGATCCGATATTCCTAAGGCACGAAGCCCGTCAGTGCCGAAAGAGGACAAATCCAGCTGATATCCAGTAGGGCCCTGGGACCTCTGAGGAGAAAGGTTGGCGATGTAAGGAGGGGAACAATTTTTTGCGCAATCACCAACGCCCGAAATTGAAGACAGAAACAAAAGAGGAGGCTTCCGTGGGAGAAATTCAGGAGGAACGCTTAAACTCGAAACTGGTGGGGTTGTCTCTGGGATAAAAGAACCTATCGGGGAAGCAGGATGGCCCGACGACAAAGGAGAGGTCGCGGCTACCGAGGTCTCATTGTTTTCGATAGAAACGGCGGAAGGCACCCTGATAGCTTTGATATTTTTCACCACTTGCGAAGTACTCGCGGCATGAGAAGCGTTAATATTCTCGGAGGGGGCCGCGTTAACTCCCTTCAAAGGGGGAACTGGGGGTTTAGTTTTCTCTATGCGAACCTTCTTTACGAGACGCTCCGTCTCTTCTGCAATTTCTTCGCTATCGTCCTCAGCCGATTCCGCCGTGTCATCATTCCTCCTCGACCTAAGTTTCATCCTTTGGGCAATAGTAGCGTGACGTAATTCAGGACCAGTGTCCATGCTCTCGCTATCGCTGTCGATTTTCTCAAACACAGGATCGCCTTGAGCTACCCTCTTGCCACGGGAAGGAAGCCAATTTTCAAGGAAACAAGAAGGTCGAATGGAGGCTCTACGAGTTGTGACGGTTTTAGTCCTTCCCCTTCTAGGCGTAATGGGTGGGCAGCGGGAGTTTTTAGGCGGAGGAGAAGGAGGCAGCGACTGGAGAGGTGTTACGTTCAAAGGGGCGTCACCTTCCCCAGAAGAACTACTCTCAGCATTACCTGCCAACAAAACATATTAGCAAATTAAGAAGAGTGAAGCGATAAAGAAGAAAAAGGAAACTCACCCACAACGCACTCTGACAAGGGCCTGAACCGAGCAAACTCCCGGATACGGAAAGACCCTTCTATTTCTAACAAGGCGCTAACGTTGGAAACATCCTGGCTTGACAGCGCTTCCGGTCTTTTCCAAACGCCACTATTGATTTTTCGATTGAAACCCCCGCGCCAGAGCCGTGACGGCAAACGGAGGGTGAAATAGCCAGACTTCCAGTCATCTACGTGTTCCTCAAAACCTTGAAAGTTCCGCCAGAACAGTTGCACAACGACATCATCCCATCTGGGGGTAATATCTACCAGGCAGTCGCGACAACTCAAGACAAAGAATGTGCGGAATAGATCAAGCGATGGAGCAAATATACGCTTCATCTCGCACGAACGAAGGAAAGCGTAAATACCACACCAAGAGGGTGGAGTAATCTGGACGGGATTAAGGTCGTAATGATCTAGCAGTTTCAACAGAGAAGTATGGAGTGGGAAACGGAATCCGTAAGTAAACATCTTGAAATAAACTAACCGGAATGTTCCCCACATGGCGTCAGGCAGCCGAGTGTCCTTCAAAGAGACAAAAGGGCGATAGCCCGTGGGAAAAGTAATACCACTCTCCTCTAATTCAACCCTCAAAACCTCATTACAATTGAATATGCTGCGAGTTCGCCTAGCTTCGGGATCTATGGGGTTTTCAGCAGTTGAAGACATAAGGGACAGTAAAAGTAAATCTACGGCGGTAGAAGGAGTAAATACCTGGAGCAAAAAGCCAGTAAGCCGGTCGCCGGCACCAGTGAGCGGTCGCGGAAAAACCTCTCGAAGAAAAGAAGTGCAGAAGAGAGAGAAAATGTGCAAAAACTCAAAATATTCGCAGAAGCAGTAAAAGAGAGAGATGATTTCCTTGTAAAGGAAAGCCTGAAGAAGAGACAGCCTGTAAAAATGAAACACGTACAGAACAGAAAAAGACACGTGGATAGTCGTTTGTGTCTTCTGAAAGAAGACAGTTACCGATTAGAAGTTGAAGGCAGTTACCCGTAGCGAAAGGGACGCATCCGCGTTAACCCGGAACGCTCAGAAAGAAACAATAAGTAAGCGATGAAAAGCGAAAAGGAAGTAAAACCATCATTCATTATTATGAGAAAGGCCATACGGTATCTACAAAAAGAAGGATTAAGGCCCTACTCATCACTGTCGGACCAAGTAACGCCGTAGCAATAGACTACGTCCTCTTCGTCATCGCCACCCCATAATGGTGAATCCATAATAGCAGGGGGAGAAGACTCACCGACCTCCTTTCCAGCGGCAGAAGTCAACTTGGGTAACTCCTCCTTAACGCCTGGCGATACTGCCCCGGCGGCCGAGCAAGCAGAGGGAGCCCACAGAGGTGATTCCTGCGGAGGGGGAGACGGTTTTTTCTCCTCCCTAGCCAGAGAAGCCAGAGAGTCGAAAAATGACTTAGAGGCCTGGGCAGCCTCCTTCCTTCGTCGTTCAACTTCCTTCCTCCGCCTCTTGCGACATCGCCGGCGGACAACCGGCCTCCAAGGAGGCGATGGGGGAGGATTATCTGTGTCAGGGGTGGTCGGAGGAGTTGGCGGTGAATTCCCCGAAGCCGTACCTAGCAAATAAGAATCAGCCATGAGACTTGCAGAGGACCTATAACAAAGAAAAATGAAGGAGAAAGAAATGGATAAGAATGAAGGAGGAAAAGCCTCATTAAAGAGCCGGGAAAAGAAGAAAAGAGACTCTTCGATCCTCCAACCCGACTCTTGAAGATTGGCACGTGTACAGTCTGGAGTGCAAATATGGATTTGCAGTCACGCCTGTTGAAATCTCGCGCAAATCAAGAATAATTATAATCTCGGTCAATCAGTTGTTATAATGAGGACGGCGCGGAGTTAAGGCAGAACGATCGGCAGAAAAACCGCCCAATAGCAAGATTGTTTTCAGTTGGGCTAAGAATATCCTCTTGGAAAAACGACAAAGAGCGCAGTAAAGAAGAAGAACAGTTGCGAGAAGGAATGAGGAAAATACTTTATTTATTACGGCCTAGTGACCGGAAGATACATTGACAAGATAAGGGGAAAAGAGAAAAGGCCCAAAGGGAGCCATCACTATCAGGCGTCAGAACCAGCATCCTCGGGCACCTTAGGAAGGTCCCTCAAGGAATCCATGACCAGGATAAGATCATGGGAAGTAGCTCTCATCCCCTTCAGGCAGCACCCCAACATGTCCTTACGCTGCTGCAGCATGGCAATCACCACCTGAATCCGAGCGATGGAGGCGGACAGCTTTGATACGCTCTCCAAAGGACTGAAGTCCTCCAGGGAAATGGCCCCTAGCCGGGAATAAAGCGGAGTCAGCATCCCTTGCAGCTCCAGAATATCCTCAGAAGTCTTGACCAGCATGTTCTCCAGGAAACCGACGTCGCCGTCATTGAGGTTCCTGAGTGAGTGACCCTTGGAGAGAAGAAAATTCTTAGTCAAATTATCCATGATGCTAGCTGATAAAGATGAGGAGAACGTGGGTGGAGAAAGCTCTCCGATTTATAGGCTCCAGTGAAGGGAGGCCTTGGGAAAAAAGATTAAGGTCCTCAAAAAACGAGCCACCCCGATAACCTCGAGGATTGATAATCGTAAACGAAAGGGACGGGTGACGTTCACGATACAGATACCGGAAGGAGTACGAGGCAGAATCTGAAAAACGTTGAGAGGCACGATATCACTGGTAGCCCTAACGCTAAAACCATAAGGTTACCGGTATCCACAGTGTAAGGCCGCGTTGATGTCGCCGGTGGCCCTGGATGCGTAAAACCGCGATGACATCACAGGCGTCTGGTGGTATGAAGCCGCGATAACCATAAGGTAGCTGATGGTATAAAGCCACGCTGATACTGCTGTTTTCTCGAGCGTAAAAGAAAAATTGGGCACGTGTGACCTTGAACCTCTGTAAGTATAAAGTTTGCTAACTTCTATATAAGTTTCTATCTCCTCTGTGCCTTTGCAGAACACTTGGAAGGACGATAGACCCAAAATATATGCCAGCCCATGGTGCGGCCTGGTTGAATATACGCGACGATATCGCAAGCGACCTATCGACGGTCCTTCTATGACTCGAACGAAGCTGAGACTTCATAAGTCCTATTGAAAGGCCAAATGGGCCAGTATCGCTGAATAAAAGTGATGCCTTCAGAATCACGAGCGCCCCAGCGGCCTCCTAGTAGAATTCTTAACGTCCCGAGGAGACGGGTCTTTTTGACAAGAAACAAGGACGAACTTGACCGAGTTAGTGGAAAGTTGTGGATCTAAGCCCTCGTTCCGCATTAGGATTGATCAGCCTTTGAACGATAAAGAAAGCCCAAGCCCTCTGTGGAAATATCGCCTCATGACAGAGCAAAACCCTATCTAAAGATATCAGACATGGATAGCCCTTGGTGAACACTCGGGCTAGTTTTCAGTTGGGCTTATGATAACAATTGGAATGCTCCTGACGGCAATATTGTAGCCACGGCATCTATCCTTGACGAGTTTCTATACGCTTCCCTGAAAAACCAACCTATCGCCCGGGCCGGCGGAAGTTTCCTAGGATGGTCGACTTCAGCGGGGGGGGATCTCATGCATCTTTACGCGCACGGCGTCATCCCATCCTAGGGGAACGAAGAGGATGTCGCTCCTGATAGGCCTTATGTGATTATCGCCCACGATGGCTCACCCATTATCGCTGGAGGCGATATCTTCGGACGATGCTTATCGCTGCACCCTTATCGCTGTCAGGTATCGCCAACTTCGGCCTATAAATTCCCCCATCTTTCCAAACAGAAGGTAAGATCGAGATCATCTTGGAGAACCTCTACCATTCTAAAAACTCGAACTGACTTAAGCATCGGAGTGTCTACGCCGGAGTCCCCCTCCGGCGCTTTGCAGGTATCTCCGACGCCGATCGCTTCCCCTCCGACTAGCTGCAGCAGCCGTTTCCGACCAGAAGAGATCTCGGATCTTATCAGTCACAAACATAAAAGGGAATCAATATATAATTTTGTCTTATATGTACGCGTGACCTAAATTAAATTTATATATCTAGGCTTTCTCCTACATTTGTCTCTAGTTTTCCCAACGTATATAAACCCACCTAGCTTTACACTTTCAAGTTTGGAATTAAGAGAGATTATAATGGCTGCAGAAGAAACGTCAAGCCTTGAAGCAACACCAACATGGGCCGTCGCAGCTGTTTGCTTCGTTTTGATCTTTGTATCAATCTTCATTGAGCATCTGTTCCATCTCTTAGCTAAGGTATATATATACATATATGTATTCATTATTCGTCCAATGAATGTTCGCTGGTGACAAATTAAGTACGGGTACATATGCTCGACCTTGTCTTCATACTTTTCCCTCCATTTTTGCTTCTCTCGTAGTACTTCAACAAGAAAAGGAGGAAATCGCTCATTCAGGCTCTAGACAAGATCAAAACTGGTACTCTTCTTTTTATTTTATTTTTAACATCGTACCATATGTTGAATATTATTAGGGGTTAATAGCTACACAAGTTGCGTGCTACCTGTTAATTTATGTATGCATGATAGCTATATGGTTGCGGTTGCAGAATTGATGCTATTGGGTTTCATCTCATTGTTGCTTACTGTATGTGAGAAGTCAATTTCCAACATTTGTATTCCAAGGAGCGTTGGTCAAACTTTTCTACCTTGGGGTCATAATTCAAGTTATGTTGAAAATGAAGAAGAAGAATCTAAATGCGCGGACCAGGTCTGATATATATTTCTTGTATATATGTATATATAGATCCAAAATACTTATTAAGTTATGGATTTAATGAATAAGTTTAAGCGATCAAAACCTCAAGTTCGAATTTTGAGGAATAGAAAAAGTCATGTTAAAATAGTCGCCTCTTTTTAAAACTCTACAAAACTCGAACGGGATCAGTCTCAATTTGGGAGGGAACTGGTAGAAAAAATTAAAAATAAATGAGTTTATGTATGATTATGGATTAATTAATTATTTAATCAAATAATTAACAATAGATTCTTGAACAAATTAACTGCAGGGGAAGGATTCTCTGCTGTCCAGGTCAGGTGTAAGGCAACTAAATTACTTGATATTTGTGTTGGCTTCGTTTCACACCTTATCATGCATCCTCACATTTGCCTTAGGCGTGGCCAAGGTAATTAATTAATGTAAATATTTCTCCTAATTATTTGAGCTAATTTGAAATCTTATACTCGCCCGTCTTTGAAAAATGATGTTTTACTTTTTATTTTTAATGTATTTTTCTTAGATAGTTAAATGTTAATTGAAAATGATAGTATTTGTTGACCACATTAGAATTTTATTAATCAAAAACTACCCAAAAATTACGTTTTAGGGAAAAAGCTTAGTTTTGAAAACAAAAATGATTTTTTACACCTATATATGCATAACTTTTCTATTTTTAATGATTTTTTTGATAATTAAATTTCAATCGAAAAGGATAGTATCTATTGACCGCATTCGTATCTATTTATCAAAAATTACCAAAAAAATAGACGGGAGAATATTAATGCTATTAAATTTGCGTTTGGTTTTCAAATGAGAAACTAGACTTGTGTTTTGACATTCTAGATGCGAACGTGGGAATCTTGGGAGGCAGAGACGAGAACATTAGAATATCAATATTCAAAAGGTAAATTTAAATATTATTTATGGACTGCTATATTTTCTAGCTATTTGGTTCGTTTAAATATAGAATCTGTGTTGGAATTTCCACGGTCTATTCATGATGTGAGGGTATTAAACAGGAAAAGTTAGGAGAATGGTCAATTTATGCACCTCCTAATTAATTATTTAAGCTTATTGTTGAATTTAATTGAAAGTAACAGGATGATTCTAGATTTGGAACCAAAAGTAAAAATAAAAATAAAAAATCAAGACTCTCAGATTAAAATTTTGAGTTTGAATCACCTTATTTGTATTTGTATTCGTAGTCGTATTTATGTTTTTAAAAAATGTCCAATTACATATTTAGCCAATAAAAAAATAAAAGAATAATGTTGAGTCTATAGGAATAGGAAGGCTTGTGTTTGATTTTAATTTCTTGGTTGCCAAACATGTCTTGATATACAACATATAGACCCAAGAAGATTTCAGCTCACCCATCAAACATCATTTGGGAAGCGCCATCTGAAATGGAGTCAGCGTAGAGTTCTCCGTTGGCTGGTAATTAATTAGTGACATAAATAAATAAAATATTAAATTTAATTTGATTTGATTTGAATTTTTTTTCAATAATAGTTGATAAATAATTGCTTCTAATTTGTTTGCAGGTATTTTTTCTTAGGCAATTCTGCGGGTCTGTCTACAAAGTGGATTATCTCACCCTTAGACATGGATTCATTACGGTATATGGATTAATAAATCACTTGTCTACATATATTGGGCTTAATTAGGATGAAATTTACTGAATTGGGCCTTAATTAATCCAGGCCCATTTTGAAGAGGGGCGCAACTTTGATTTTCAAGAATACATAAAAAGAGCCTTAGAAAAAGATTTCAAGGTGGTGGTAGGAATAAGGTAATTATATTTTATTTTATGTTGAATTCCTAATTAAATTTTATTTATTTATTTATTTATTTTTGTTTTGGGCACAGCTTCTGGATTTGGGTCCTCTCTGTATTTTTCATTTTCTTCAATGCACACTGTAACATGAACCAAACCTCATTTACAAAATTATATTTCCATTAATGAATTAAAGAAATTTGTAGTTCTAACTTCTCTTCAATCTGCAGTGTTCTACAGCTACCTTTGGCTTCCATTTATTCCGTTAGTGGTAGGTGATTCATAAGATTTACCTTCTATTTCAAAAAAAAAAAATTTGTTATATTAATTAATATTACAATAATAGCGGTCAAAATTATAATTTAGGGTTATAAAAATGGCATGCATTCACCGATTTTGAAATTTTTATTGTGTGTGGCAGATGCTGTTATTGGTTGGGACAAAACTGCAAGCCATTATAACCTCAATGGGCTTAGAAAGCCATGATAAGTCTCAGGTTGTTAGGGGAACACTGCTTGTTAGGCCCAGTGACGAACTTTTCTGGTTCGGCTGGCCCAAGTTGCTTCTCCATATTATGCACTTCATTTTGTTTCAGGTAATTATCATAATTAAGACAATTAGTCCTCTTGTTAAATAAATGGCTGTCTAATTAATTAAACATGCGATTTTGGTTTGGCAGAACTCCTTTCAACTAGCATACTTCACATGGACTTGGGTAAGCAACACTTTACAAATTCAGTTTTTAAAAACGAACCCGTGATTTTTTGACACAAAATGGTGGCAAGAAAATTTCACGTAGGATTTATGATCCGGTGCTGATGATTTGATTATCTTCCAAAATTCAGTACACATTCGGTTTCAGGTCTTGCTTCCACCGGAAAACAGAGGATATTGTCATTCGAATTGTGATGGGAGTGCTGGTCCATTTCCTTTGTGGCTATGTCACACTACCTCTCTATGCTTTGGTGACACAGGTAATCAATTAACAGTGCAACATTTATCTTCAGATCGATCATGGACGTTTTATAATCATGATATTATCGAAACTCTATCTAATAGCTAATGATATTGTTGGTTCTCGTATAATCGCGTTTGCTTTCTATAACAGATGGGTACGTCGATGAGGGGAGCAATTTTCTCAGACGACGTGATGTTGGGCCTAAGAAGATGGAGAGGTAAAGTCAAGAAAAATACAGACAAGAACTACAAGTCGCCCAATGCTACTACACCTTCGTCGCTTGACATGTCACCTTCTCTCAGCGTCCATGCTTTGGGCAGAGAAATTGTTGCCATTCAAGTGGAGGATGAAAGCCATAGAGCTACTACTAATGAACACGATACAAGAATATTGGGTTCTTTTGAAGGCTTTAAATTAGAAAAGGAGAGTGTATAGTTGTTTATTTTTATTCATTTTTTTTGTATTTTTTGTAAATAAGTCTAAAGGAGCTTCAATTTATTCGGTGCATTTCGATCCCTTTTTAGAAATCCATTTTTGGATCCATTGACACGTAAGAGGTGTTAGTCACTTACACTTAGGATATGGTTCAATCTTCAAGCTTCAATAACCATGGTCTCGCACACTATTTTTTATACATGGTTATTAACTCAAATTTATATAGACTTTAATCATCTAACAGTTTGTCAAATTCAATTATTAAGAATTTATGATGTAAGTTGAATAAATGGGATTTTTAGTCTGAGTTAGATGTGGATTGTGTAGGTCCACGTAAAAAGGAATGTTACGTTATTATGGCATAATTCTTTAGATGTTTCTTATCGCTTGATTTCATTATAATGATATCGTAATAAAGGTGATGGTGATGTTTCTGATTATTAGTGTTTTACTAGTAATTATATTTGGCCTAAGACTAATGAGAAAAAAAAGGAGGTTATGATGAGAAGTTTAAACAATAAATGCTCTCTCAAGGGTTTATATGGAGATTTTAGTGAGATCTTCTGGTCTAATGAGTACCAAGAATCCATATTGCATTGGATTCTTGGTATACAAAGGGTCACCATTGCCTTCAGGGACGGATCCATGAATTATTTCCAGGAGGGGCGGTGAAATTTTTTTTGGAGTATTTTAAAGGGAAAACAAATGAGTTGAACGAAAAATTGAACAAATGCTTAAGAGTATTTGTATCCGTTACTAAATAACAAATATTTAGATAAACTTAACAAAAAGATAAATAAGAAGACAATATAGAAAAAAGTTAATTATACATTAGAATTCATACAATATACGTACTTCTTACAATTGTTCTCTACGAGTTTTCATTTTTTGAAATTCTTGTATGATTCTCTCATTCTCTACACTATCAAAAATATATTTTTCAACAAAAGTAATCAAACAATCATTTAACATATCATCTCCCATACGGTTCCGCAGTCGATTCTTCACAATGCTCATATAAGAAAAAGTCATTTCCACTGTCGCAGTTGCAACCGGTAAAATCAAAGCTAACTTCAAGAGTAAATACACCAATGGATAGACAATATGCTTTCTTCTTTCAACTAAATTTTCGGAAAGATCACTAATCCCTTTCAAATTTGAAAATTCAACATCCGACCGCATATCCAAAATATAATTCTCAAGTTGATTATCAAGAGCAAGAACATCAATTGTAGAAAACTCATTAGGATAAAATTGAGTCAATTGAAGCAATTTCTCCTTATTGAAAGCAACAAAGGAGTCTCTTGGATTTAAGCATGCCACACAAAGGAGTAATTCACTATTCCTCTCATCAAATCGATTATTGAGCTCATGAAGTTGCATATCAATGACTTGATAATGATGTAGATTGGAAATTTGCTCACCTTTCCGCCTTGGTCTACCTTGGGCAACAAACATATCACTCATAGTTGGAAGATTTATATTATGTTTGCCACAAAATAAAGATACTTCATTCAGTAATAACATCCAACCTTTATCCCTCATTGACTGCAGTCTCAACTTGGATACTTTGAGTAAATCTAAAGCATTTACTATGTCTTGATCTTTTCTTTGAAGTGCTTGAGAGAATTCATTAGTAATTCCTAATATATTCTTCATCAAATGCAAACAAAATATAAATTCAAAACATTGTACCGTATTCAATAATGCACATGCTTCTCCTCTTTGATCTACGTTCAAGGCATCTTCCTCTATCATTTCAAGCACATCAATTGCTGAAGAGAATAAACCGATTAAGCTGAGCAATATACCATAATGTGAACCCCATCGAGTATCTCCTGCTCTTTTAATGGTCTTCTCTTGATTCAAACCTTTTCCACTACATATTTCACCATTTTGTAATCCTTCGACCACATGATCTTTTTGCTTCTCTCGAAGGGCATCTTGCCTTTTGTATGAAGCTCCAACCACATTGCACACATTAGCAACCATATTAAAAAAAGATGAAATTGCAGCTTGTTTTTTTGCAACAATAACAAGTGCAAGTTGAAGTTGGTGTGCAAAACAATGAACATAAAATGCACATGAATTCTCCATCAAGATCAAACTTTTAAGACCATTGAATTTTCCTTGCATGTTGCTCCCTCCATCATAACCTTGCCCACGTACCTTTGACAAGGTCAAGTTATGTTTGGCAAATAAAAACTCCAAGGCTTTCTTGAGAGAGCAAGCACGTGTGTCAGTAACATGAACAAGACTAAGAAAATGTTCAATAATTTGCCCCTTCTTATTCACATACGCAAAACAACACCCATTTGCTCTTTAATTGATATGTCACGACATTCATCAATTAAAATAGCAAAAAAATCATCTCCAATATCCTCAAGAATAATATTAGTAGTCTCACTAGATGCAACACTAATAATTTCTTTTTGGATACTCGGTGCTACCAACTTAAGATTTCCATATGCATGACTCAAAACATTTCTAATGGTCTCATTGTGGTCAGCAAGGAACTGTAAAAGCTGAAGAAAAATTCCTTTATTAATTGAATCTTCAAACTCATCATTACTGCGAAAAGCTAGTCCTTGATGAAGTAGAAACCGAATACAATCAACTACTGCAAACAACTGAATCCGATAATCTTGTTTTATTTGACTAGATTGTTGAGAAAGAGCCACTTCAATATGTTGGTTTTGATTCATCAATGCTTCACATTTTCTCCAAGCATTATTATGACTACTATTAACACCACCAATATATTTCCGTAAT
The DNA here is from genome assembly GCA_963691705.1 of Viola odorata. Classification (NCBI taxonomy): domain Eukaryota; kingdom Viridiplantae; phylum Streptophyta; class Magnoliopsida; order Malpighiales; family Violaceae; genus Viola; species Viola odorata. The sequence goes on from OY829543.1 coordinate 14,810,664, forward strand.
CGTAGTTTTATGTCTTTCCAATTGTCAAAGCCAGTAGAAATAAAAACACCACCCCCTCCTTGGTCTCCATTCTCTAAACCCATCAAATAACAACATAAACAAAAAACTGCATTTTTGGACGAACTATACTCCAACCAATTACCAAATTCATCATACCATTTAGGATTAAAACGTCGTTGAATACCTCCAATTAATATTTTAGGAAACTCTATGTCTTGTGGTTGACAAGGACCTTTTAACATATAAGCTCTACGAATTTGATCCCTATCATTAGGATGGTATGCTACAATTTGTGGTCGCATACCTGGATCAGCAGGAAGGTTTTTCAAATCAACTTCTAAAAATCTCTTCGACTTCTTCGCAAGTCGTTCTTCACTTTCATTTAGACCAACATTTGATGATATCGATGGTGCTTGAGTAGATGGTTTAATCAAATATTTATCCATATCTACAAAAAAAATATTAATATAATTAGCATATTAATATCAAATATTTGTACTGTACAATATATATATATATATATATATATATATATATATAATAAAAAAAGAAAACAAAAAGTATGAAGAATATGAATAATTAATTACCTGATTAAGATTAGATGAGAGGATGAAATGTAGTATAAGAGAGAACACAGAGACGGTGATGGCTGCAGTGACAGTGATGGCAGCAGCGATGGCAATTGATTTTAAAGGGTTTGGTTGGGATTGCGAGGGCGTAGAGATGGAGCAGAGATTTGGTTTCTTTAAAAGCTAACAAAATTTACGGCCCATGTATGTAATAAAGAAAAGATATGTCTATGACTAATTTAACAAAATATGGCCCATGGACAACAATTTACCCAATACAAAAAAAAAATCATCCAGCCTAGGGTGGGCAGTTGCCCACCCTCACCTGGGCTGGATCCGTGAGGGTGTGACGTTTCTAGAGTGAATTGATGAAGGCGTCACGATTGAGGGGTGGTCTGCTTTGTTTCCAAATGCGTTGCTCCATCCTTTTCACAATTAAGCTATGATGACTGACCTTTAAGATCTCTTTTACAATAGGACCTCTAAGGATTCAAAGAAAAAATTGTTCAGATTTGAAGCAACATGGTTACCTGATGATTCTTGCAGGGAGACAGTGCAAAACTTTTAAGCTTCAGATACTTTTAACCACGATGTATTCTTAAATTATATAGTTTGAAATGGTGTGGCGGAGTTCTATTCCTTTAGAGTAAGTGATATGGTATTTTTTTATGCATGTTTTTCCTTCCTTTCAAGTCCAAATTTATGCTTGATACTACTAATTTGGCTTGTTTTCCAACCACTTTGCAGATTTGGACTAAAGGGAGAAACTTGAGGAAAAGCGCGCCATTTGGATGCATTTCTGCTGATCTTACATCGTCGAGCCCTAGATGCAGTTTTGTCGTCGAGGCCTACCGTCGGGACCTAGATGAGATCTTATGTCTAGGCCTAAACAACGCACGTGCATGTTTCTTTCTGCATGATGCTTGACCAAAGATGCTAAAAAGATTCTAGCGGGATTCCATGCTTTAGAGTAAGGCATTGCTTGATAGAATTCCTATATATATGGTTTGGAGTACCCCTTATGGTCGATCTGTCACCCAACCTCCTTACAAACCCAAAAAGCTTGGCCCTGTCCCTTTGGAGTTGGAGAATGGGCATTATGGCACGACTTAGCCAGTTATTCTCGCAGTTCAGATAAGATTTGAACTGTCACTTCTCTTCAAGCATGGTTTTTGCCTCCCTCCTTGAAGCTCGTCCATTCGAGAGATTCATGTAACTCTCGAATATATGACATGTACCTAACCAAAGCCTCAAGACCTGATGATATGCCCCCACTTTTTTTGTCAAAAGGTTTAGTCAATTCTTCAGTCTCATTTTTGTTCTATTGTCCTAATTAATATCCTTAATAATAGATTTGACCCTACTAATCTTAATCATACTTTCATTGTTTTGATTTCTAAGGTTTCTAGCCCAATAGACTGCTCCAAATTTTGACCTATAAGTCTTTGTAATGTTGTTTTAAAACTAGTAACTAAAGTCTTCGCTAACAGATTGAAAAAATCATAATCACATATTTTGTCGAATAATCAAAATCTGTTTGTACCTAATCGATTGATTCCTAACAATGTTATTATTACATAATTGATGTTTCATTCTTTGTTGACTAAATGAAGCAACATATGTTGGGCACGTGTTAAATTGGATATGAGCAAGACTTGGTTGAATGACAGTTTTTAAAATATGTGATGCTCATAGACATTTATTTGGTTCTAATTATTGAAACGCATAGCCTAAGGTTTGTCCTAGAAGGGTCTATATGAAGAGGATCCTTTATCGCCTTACCTATTCATCTTATATGCTAAGGGTTTATCATCTTTGTTGACTGGGATAATTTAGCAACAATTGCTACATGAATTTCGAGCAAGTAGGCGGCCTTCGCCTATTACGCTATGCTATCTCCCATATATTGGCAGAACGTGAGGAGGAAGCAAGAAGGTTAATCCCGATAAGTTAAAACTGATGTTTAGTCGCAATGTGAGTTTAACAGATATAGCAGTTGGTTTGGAACACAATGAGAATTTCGATGATAGAACATTATTCTAAGTATTTGTAGTTACTACTATTTTTCTAAAGATCTTAAAAGGCGAGATAGACTCTATTTAAATTTGAGGGGATGGAATGAAAGAAAAACATCTAGACTGAAAAAGTAGTGTTATTGAAGATGGTAGCACAAACAATACTAACATAGCTTTCTGTTAGTGTATGTAATGAGATGGAGACGACAATGTGACTTTATTAGTGGGGGTGTTTAAGAAATGGGTTTCCTGGAATGTCTCTAATTCTAAAATTAACTTCCTCTAACGTTATAAAATAATAAACTGGACTTGTAGTAAAAATAAATAATGGCCCAAAATAATAGCCCAACAAGTGTTAGAATCCGGAGGACAGCATTTGGTATTTTGCTCTCCCTGACTTGAAGGACAAGATAAAATAAAAATAAAATGTTGTTAAACCCAAAACCCTGCCCTGTAACAACCTCCTCTCTACATTCTCGCTTTGCAAGAATTGAAGCATTTTTGTTGAAAAGAAAAAAAATAAGAAGCAGAAAGATGCGCCCATCTTCTTGACATTTCTATATTTTCTATAAATTTAATATTCGATTCAATTCTAAAGATGCCATTTTATTTGTTTCCATTTCCAAGCGTAATTAATTAGCACAATACATACATGCCTCATTGTAACCCAAGTGTGTTCAATTTATTTTTTTCTCTTAACAAGATTCAAGCTACAAATTGTTGGATTTTTTGCTTATTATCGCACCGTCGCAAGTGAAATTTGGGATGAATGAAATGATATCACACATAACAATGAAGTCGCCACCCTATTTTTCTAAGGTTTAGGGAAACCTAAAAGTCCGTAAAAATGGTCTAAACCCGAGAACTTCGATTCGGGGTCGTATTATGGACTCGGGAAGGTGTTAGGCACCCGAGTCTCATCCTTAAAAAGGTTACCGGTTCTAAAAAATGAGGTGTTTGAAAACCATGTTGAAAACAAGTAATTTGGCCCTCAGAGGGGGTATCGTTGCTTTAGCTCTCAAGCCAGTTTGATTGATTTTATCCTAATTAATTACCGAGTTGTTTAACAGAAAATAACATCTTTTATTCTCTAAAAGATAAAAAAAATTGGTTGCATACCTATTCTGGTTAAATTTAGCCAAATTCAAAATTAGTCCGATTACATGCAAAATTAGGTGAGATTATTACCATTTTATTAATCTTTACCAAAGCGACGCCAATATCGTCATCAGGTCATGCATATGATTAATCCTATTTACTAGGTGATTCTAAGCATGCATAGACTAGCAAAGTACCGTTTATATGAATGCGAGAAAACACATTGAAAAGAGAAAACCCGGGAAGTGGGGTCTAAGCCGCGCACATAACACATTCGTCAAGATAGCATAAATTAATAAATTCGTGGGGATAAAGTCGCACACGAAACAAGCATAAAATAATTAGTAAGTAATTACTAAATTTAAATGATCATACAACATTAAAGATTTAAATCACATTTTAAAAGGGGAGCTCTAATGATAAGGGGGATTAAATATAGAGGTATTTTCTACGAGTTGGGCTTAAGGCCCATTTGATATCTTTTTACTTTCAAGTGATTATTTTCTTTGGTGATTTACTATCCAATAAGTTTAGAGGGACCTAAGTTATTGGAAAAGATTAAATCCTATATTTATTTACTACATTGTTTAGTTTTCTTTGATTGATTTTATTCGTTTTGATTTGTGGGGATTTATTGAAGATTTGAGGATTTTAGTAATTAATAATCATGCAATTAAATTAAAGTGTGATGTTTAATTACTAATCCTATTTTATTTTCATGCATTTAATAAAATAAACGTTGAGTAATTACTAACCCTAATTCGTTCAAGTAAGGGTTGATTAAAATTAATATTAGAGGAATTTATTAAAGAGAGTTATTAATCAAATTATTCTCATGCAATCAAGTTGATTTTAACAATTCTAAATAGTCATGCGTATGAATATATATACAAAAAAAAAATGCCGAATAAATAAAAGGGTGAGGGAAGTATACTTGAGGGCGAATACCGACTAATTCTAACCTACAAAACCGAGGTTAGTAGCACAAGCAATAATAATTAATTAATTTAGCAATTCAAATAAATGGGGAGTGAGATCTAAAGCTCGAGTTTAGAAAATTGTCACCAATATCGAAGTCGGCGAAGAGTTCGCTACAATCCGCAAATAAATAAAATGATCAAATTCCTTACTCTAGCTTTGCGTACGGTTGATCTGTAGACCCTTCTCATTCCTTCTGTGGTTATCTGAAAAGGACGCCAGGAAACCTGGCGTCTACCCTCCGACAATCAAGTCATTCGGCAGTCATTACGAGTATATAATAAAATATACTGTTGATGCACATAAATATATCTATATTTGATGTACATAATGCATATAAATACATTCATTAAGTGGGGTCGAAGCCGCGCATAATACAAACATAAATTAGAGCACCTTCGTCGGTATAAGCATCGCAAACAGGTTAATTTAAATTCTAGCAATTTTAAATAATCATGCATACGAATAGATAATAAATTAAATTAAAAACTCTAAAAAAAAGAGTGAACTCTAAAGCTCGAGTTTAGAAAATTGTCACCGATATCGAAGTCGGCAAAGCGTCCAATACCTACAAAAAAAATGACAACGAGTTAGTTTGTGATTTAATTTAAAAGCCCGTTAGCGCATATTTTAGGCCCAAGATTCAAGCCCATCCCCTTCTCATGTTTCTCTTGGGCTGCACCCCATTTCTCTTCTTCTTTTTTCGGGTTGGGCCAAAGCCCATTCTCTGCTCTTCTTTCTCCCTTGGGCCAGGCTAACTCTTCCTTTCTCTCATTGGGCCAGAGCCCAACTCTCTTTTCTTCTCTTCAAAAAGCCTCACTCTCCTTTCTTTCCACTCTCTGTTTCGTTTTCTTCTCCTCTTCTTTATTCTTAAGGCAACACAACACAAACACAAACACACACTACACAGTGGAGAGAGGCGGCAGTGATTGATGGTTTGGGTAGTGGAGATGGACGCCGGTGATGGTTTGGGTTTGGGTGTGGTGGCTGGATTGAGCTGATTTCAGGTGGTGACCGTGTGGGTTGGATCGTGGAGGAAGGGGTGATGTGGAGGAAGGAGGCCGAAGGTTCGGCGTGTTAGAACCAACGGATGTTCACTGCTGTTCTTAACCTTATGAACAACAGTGTAGGAACAAATCAATTCGATTAATACATGAATCAAATAACGGAATGCGGAAGCGTACCTGATGATGATGTCATGATCTTGAAAAATCCGGGAACAAAGGTCTTCTGGTAGATCGTTGCCTTGGGCGTATGGGTACCCTGTGTTCTCTGTCTTTTCTGAAATGCTCTGTTTAGTTTTTCTTTTACAAAGAAAACCTACTTTTTCCTTATGCGTTAAAACAGAAGAACTTTTCCTTATATATGGCAACTTCCACCAGGGACCAAATCCTAATTATATTTAACTTATGTTAATTACAAATTGACCCATCAACAATTGTAATTAACCTGGGACTCTGCACAAATACTGAATGTGCCCCCACACTGTATTAATTAGACACTTGGACCCCTTAACTTTATTAGATCATCAATTTGGTCTAATTAACTTTATGTTAACAATATATTATATAACGGTACACATATAACATATGCGTCCATATGTTCCAGAGTGTACGAACGGTACTAACGCATTAGTCCCGTTGTCCAAATTCTAACACGGCGGTGCTGGATTTTCAATGGTAGATAATTAGCCGGTTAATTTGGTGATGAGTTGTTGATTTTGATGATTTGTTGGCTGTTTTGTGTAATTGGGCGGTTTAATTTGGGTTGGGCAGTGGCGGTTTGGGTGATGTTGGCGGAGGGTTGATTTGGCTGGATTAGAGTAGATTGGGTCGGGTTTGAGTTGGTGGAGAGGCTGAGGTTTGGTTGGACGATTTCGGCTGAGTTTGGTTGGCTGGCGAGTTGGTGATTTGGGTGGTGGTCGATTTGGTGGTCATGGCTGTTTCGGCAGCGATGATGGCGGTGATGAGGTGGCCGACGGTGGTGTGGCTGACGGCAGTGAAGAGAGTGAGATGGGTTTGGGCAGTGATGATTTTGATTTAATTTCGCCGAGGAGCGATTGAATTAATTTGGGTGAGGATTGGCTTTTTAAAATTTGGCAGAAGGATATGGCTTGGATTTAATTTGGCAATTTGGCTAGGTCTGGCCGGAGGTTTGGTGTGGCTAGTTTTGGTGAAGTTGGAAATGAAACGGAGGTTGCTAATTTAAATAGAGAGGCAGAGATTTACAGAGATGGAAATGGGTTTCCTCACGGGTTCAGTTGGTGTCCTCTTGCAAAGGATTTGCTCTTAATTTATAGAGGGTGAGGTATATTGAGGAGGGCAAGGGATTGAGATTAATTCAAATCTTTTTCAGAGATCTTTGAAGAAAAATTAAAGGATCGAGCGGCGCTTATCAGATTTGTTTTTGACAAATGGAGAGGGGAGCCGGCTCTCTCAGATTTCCTTTGAAAATTTGACGAAAGGAGCCGTTGTGTCTGATTTTGTTTGAAAATGGTAGGGGAAGAGAAGTGGTTCGGTGATTATGGGTATTTGTTATTACTTCTTCGATTTACGGTCGAACAATCTCATTTGGTACCGATAAAAATTCAAAATAAAATGATATGAAATAAATAATAATAATAAGTAATAATTATGTAAAAATTATAAAGTAACGAATGATGGAAATGAAAATGCTGATGTGTTATGATAATGATAATTTAAATTCGTGTCAAAATTCAGGTATCAACACTTATGCGTTTCTTTTGTTGTTAAGGAATTTAATTTTAGTTTTGTAGTGTGATTATAGCACAGTTTTATGCTCCAACGACATAAAAAATGGCTTACGACTCTGGAAAAAAAGATGTAAAATCTTAAATCACATGTAAGAGAAGGCTTAGAAAGAAGTAGTGTTTAGTGCATTTTGCTAGCTTCTTTTCCTAGGTTACACAAATTAGGTGATTTTTTTACAGAACATGGAAATGGAATAATTTAGGAAAATGACCCACCTGGTGTTTTTTGAATGATGGATCTATGGATGAAATTATGGGTAACAATCTTTTTGTTGCATTCTTCAATTTCGCTCTACTTGTCTATTAGTTAACTCTTCTATATTCTTGTCAGCAACAATTAATTGATCTAATTTGTGGTAATTCTTTTGGATTTATTATGCAACCTTTGTTTCTCTTTGTTGTATATACTTGGTGGTATGGCTTAGTGTTATGATATGTTGGTGCTGCTACCTTTGATCCTCAATTTGTTTTCAAAATTTGATCATTGTTTGATTTGTCAATTCCATCGAGTGTTAGGGAAACAACAAAATGATGAATATTGGCAAAATCCAAAACTTGCCAAAGTTGCCTAAGGGTGCTAAGATTTTGTTGAGTCTGGGAATAGTTGGAGGACTTGGTACCTATACTGCTTCCAATGGCATTTACAATATGGAGGGTGGGCATAGAGCTATTGTGTTCAACCGCCTTACTGGGATCAAAGAAAAGGTATGTCTCCATGGTCCAACGGAATCAACACTTGTATAAAACAAGCCCCAATTCTTGCCTAAAGGAACTAACTAAAAACTATTTTTGGCTAATAATTTGTCTATTTCCGTTAAGTATGACCATGTATATGAAGTACTAGCTCAAAATCTGCAAATTCAGTTGCTTGAAGTCAGTAAATATTATTTGCTGCTTTTTTTATCACCTTAAGGACTTAATGATCAAAGGGTCCATATGTGTTCTTTCTTTGTTGTGTACTGGGAGTAAGATATTAAAGACAACATTTAGCTAAACAATGAAGCACCTTATTTTTCTTTCTTGAGATGATTTGGAATTCCATTCTGCACCCAAATTTCTTACCCCAAACATAACCTCCTTGATAAGAAATTGATTACATATGCACATTTTATGCTATGAGGTCTAACTGCCATACATTTGGGTTTCTTTATCCTTATCAATTATATGCAGGTCTATCCTGAAGGAATACACTTTATTATTCCATGGATTGAAAAGCCAACAATCTTTGAAATTCGTGCTCGTCCTCATCTTTTAGAGAGCACTTCTGGCAGTCGTGACCTCCAAATGGTATATTTATTTTCTTAAATGTCCCTTTTGCTTTGTGATTAAGAAAGAACCAAGGAGAATGTTGTAGCAATTGATCATTACTTTTGAATATAAAGTAGTTTCCTTTCGCACTCTAAATCTTAACTATTGTGCAAATAATTTACCTTATAGATCAAGATAGGGCTTCGAGTTCTCACTCGTCCTGTTGCTGATCAGTTGCCCACAATTTATCAAACTCTTGGTAAGGACTATAGTAAAAGGGTCCTACCATTAGTTATTCATGAAACACTGAAAGTTGTGGTTGCGCAGTACAATGCCAATGATTGACGTCTATTTCTATGCATTTTTACCATCTTAAACTGCCTTGTTTATGGTGAAAACTGTTCCTTTCACGTCAATCTATCATCTTTTGAAGGAAATCTCGGGTGATGAAAGAAATGGAGAAAAACTATCTCTGGAGCAAAAATCAAACAAACGACCAATCTTAGCTAAGATTAACAAGATTGCCAAGAAACGTGACGAGATAGGAGTTAAGGGATTTTGAGCTAAAAGAGTGGATTTGACAGCTGGAGACAGATAGAGAAGATCAGTCGTGATCCAAGATTGCATCCTTTTAGGGATTATCCTCTATTTGAATAAAACAATCTATCTGTTTTAGTATTTATTTTATTTTATTTCGAATTTGAATAATTGAGATTTGGTTTTATCTCATATCTTTTTGAAGTTTGGAATTTGGAATGAAACGTAAGGGGCGGGGACTCTAGCCTTGTTAAAGGCTAGGGAAGGCTGTCAATTACGGCATCTTCCATCTTCCATCTTCCATCTTCCATCCTTCCATCCTTCCTTCTTCCAACTTCTGTTTTGTAAACACTTTTGCTGCGAATTCTTTAGAATATCGCATCTTAATTCTATTTTCATGTTCTTCAATTATTTCTTTATTTCCTTAATTATTATGTCTAGTAGCTAAACACCTAATTCTTGGTAAGGGTTGAGTGAGTGCACTTCTGATTCGTGAGACCGATCTGTTCTTAACATCCTCTCGTTCGTAATTGATTCAAGTTTTATTTTAACAAACCGGTTCCTGTCTAGGCTAAGACTTGATCAATCTTAGGCAAGACGACGAATTTGTAACCAGTCACGAAGGGGACGAGCGAAACCGGAGTGATGCAAGTAGACAGCTAGCCTCGTAGAGGTTAGTGGACTTGGATTGATATAGGCCTAACCAGACTGACAATCTAGGGCTCCGAGTTGGGAGTAGCTTGGTCTAGATTTTGTCTTTCCCTACGCCATTGAGAAAACGCATGTGCCTCAAGCCAGCAGCCAATTGGATAAACCCTTTAACCAGCAAGGTGTCCACTAGCTAGGATCACTAGGAAAGGGAGTTCCCGCCAAGTGGTTTCAAGAGGAGGAAAGTAGGATTGGAAAGGAGTTCCTCCCAATCTATAGCAGAGTTATGAGAGAGAAGGAGAAAATCTGAAGGTCGATGATCAATTAAACAAGGAATGCGCTCACGAATTCGCCTTTACTAGGAGTTTACCTCACATCAGTTCACAACCAATCTCAATCACCAATCTTAGCTAAGATTCACTTCTTCCTAAGATTGTTTCTTTATTTAATGTTTGCTTTGTTTATTTTAATTGCGAAATAAAACCCCCCACCTCTAGTGACGAGGAAGTCGAGTCGAAACTACAATTTTTCGAAAGATCTCTGTGGACGATCCTCTTACCACGATCTACAAGTTCCTTGTGGACGAGTGATAAGTTGTATTCCTACCCCTAAATTCGTATATTTTATAGAACTAAATTTGATGCCCTCGACACGCAATTAAATTTTGGCGTCGTTGTTGGGGATCTTTTGATGGTGTTTTTATAGTTTTGTTTTTATTTTTGTTTTTGCAGCGATCTTGGCCAAGACAGTAGGCCAAACAGAAAAATCATGCTCTATAATTCTATCCCTCATAATTTGAATACATTTAATATTGAGCATAAATTATTTGAAATATCTAACATGCTTCAAAATCTCTCTGCAAGGTACAACCAGGGACAATAGAAATTCCACCCCATTTACCACCCAAGCCACAATTGCTACATGGTTCAACATTCAGGTGATCCAGCCCAAGTCAGTGCAGCATATGGACACAATCAGAACCAATCTTGGCCAAACCCGACATTCCAACAGTACCAACAGCCTCAACAATCCCCCATGAACTTCCACCATTTTGTACCAGGACCTCCCCAAAATCAGGCCCATATGCCTCAGTTTCCACATGCCCTTCAACCTCCAAAAGTTACTGGTATGTCCATAGAAGAGATCTTGCAAAATTTTATGCAGGCAACCCAGTCTAGTCTTGTTGAGATGCAAAAGCAAATCAGCCAACTCGCCCAACAAAACCAGCAGCCTGAGTCAAGCGATAAGGAGGTACAGAACCATATGTTTGAAGATGAAGATGAGGATGACAAAGAAATCCAGGCAGAATCTCAGCCAGAACCAATCTTGGGTAAGACCGAGACTAAGACTGATACTCTAGTCGAGACAGAAGAGGAACAGATCTTAGCCGAGCGAGAGGCCAAGACTGATATTCCAGAAAAAACAGTTAAAGAGGAACCGATCTTGGCCAAGCCCGTGGCCAAGACAGATGAGAAGGTTGCAGTGCAGGAGGAAACAATAGAGTTTAACATGCATGATGCCATTGAAAATCCTAATAAAATGCATGATGTTAACTTTGTGGACGTCCTTGGACATGATACTGATGAATTACCAAAGGATTATCCTAACAATTCACTCTCAAGTGTGCAGACACCAGAAATTGAGCTTAAAAGTTATCTTGGCCGCAATCTTGGCCAAGATTCAGTTATGCCAGCTAGCCCACCTAAAGCCATGGACTGGTGGACTGACCGTCTTCGCAAGTTGTTTCATATTATTCACAGTAGCCATAACTCACCATTTGTGATGCAGGAACAACTAAACTTTGACCTTGAACAACCCCCCGATCCATTCAAATTTACACATTTAGGGGCTGTCAAAAGGATACCACCCAAAGGTCCTGACAACTGGCATGGTGTGAGTTTGGAAAAGTTTCTTGATGAGAAATCCATGGCAATGTCGAGCCCAAGACGATAAATAAGGGCATTACATGGGAGGCAACCCATGTTTTTATTCATTTACTTCCGTTTTTCTTTTGAATTTTTGTGAATAAGTTCAGAGGTATTTCGTTGATCCACATCTTTTACACTTGTTTCCAGAGTTGCTGCAGCACGAGGAGTGCGTTCAAAATTAGAGAAAAAATTATAACTTCGGCAGTTGCCTTAGCCAGTGTCTTAGCTAAGATATTTTTCTAGAACTAGACCAAGCAGGCCCTTCAGTAACCACCTCTACTCCAGCATGGACCTCTGTCCTCCAACATCTCCTTCAGCTAAGTGAATGCAGCCCCCAGGTCGTGTCTTTTCTTTTCTGCAATTTATTTTTATTGTCTTTTTATTTCTATTTTTAGCTCTCATTTACACATTGAGGACAATGTGTCCTATAAGTGTGGTGAGGGTAGTTTTATGTGTTTTGTCTGTATATACATGCCTTTTTGTGTTTTTGTGTGACCTTCTTTTGTTGCATGAATTTTTTTGAATCTAGGCTAAGTTAGGTGGCCTAGATTGTCTAGTTAGAGTCTGATGAATGATTTTTGTTATCTTTTTATGTGTGTTTTTAGGCATGTGTGTTTTGTGTTTTGTTTGAATGTCGGCAAGGTCTGGACTATGCTTGAAGCCTATCCCTTAATGTCTTAACCTTTACCTTTAGCATCCTTCACCTTGTGACCCCATAACTTATGAGCAAGGCATTGAAATGGGTTAACATATTCAACACCAGTAAGGGTACGTATCCGAGTACCTTTTAAACATCCATCTTGCACATTTCTACATGATCATGAGGTCTAGCATTGTGTAACATATTTGACAAATAGACAAACTTCCACCAAAAATATTAAGTATCCCCTTAAGGAAAAACTGCTAAATGGTGAATGGAATTTTTACCTTGTGGTATGTTAAATTTGCTCTGATATTCTTTCCCCATCAAGGAAGAATATTCAGAGAACTACTTTTATGCCTAGTAAGTTGCGTGCTCTTGAAAAAAAAAATTAATATGTCTTGATATTTTTGCCTCACCAAGGGGAAATATTCAAGAAACTTTCAAAAGAGCAAAGAAAAGGAAAAAATTGTATTTGTCTTGATATTTCTGCCTCAATAAGCATTAATACTCAAGAAACTTGTACCATTACTGGCATAGAAACTTTTCAGTAAGGCAAAATTAATAATGAGATGAGCAGTATGAATTAAGGGGAGAATATGAGAAGTCGGTGGTTGCCTTGTCTTGTTGAGTCTGTTATGGAATGCAAAGATGTTATGATCATGTGGAATTGTGATGTTTGGGGTGTTGAGTAGGCCATGTTCATAAGGGTTGGGATCCATTGAGAAGTATGCTGACTGTCATAGGTACGAAGGTGTAAAGCGACTAGTTAAGGGTATTCTGTCCAGAAGATTTACCATTGTGTGTTTCTTTTGTTTTCCTAGTTTTGAGTCTTCTTTTTGTTTTCTTAGTTAAGAGTCTAGTATGATTGGGGGCAAGCATTGTTTAAGTGTGGTGAGGTTTGATTGACGTCTATTTCCATGCATTTTTACCATCTTAAACTGCCTTGTTTATGGTGAAAACTATTCCTTTCACGTCAATCTATCATCTTTTGAAGGAAATCTCGGGTGATGAAAGAAATGGAGAAAAACTATCTCTGGAGCAAAAATCAGACAAACGACCATTCTTAGCTAAGACAAACCAATCTTAGCTAAGATTAACAAGATTTCCAAGAAACGTGATGAGATAGGAGTCACGAGATTTTGAGCTAAAAGAGTGGATTTGACAGCTAGAGACAGATAGAGAAGAACAATCGTGATCCAAGATTGCATCCTTTTAGAGATTATCCTCTATTGGAACAAAACAATCTATCTATTTTAGTATTTATTTTATTTTATTTTGAATTTGAATAATTGAGATTTGGTTTTATCTCATATCTTTTTGAAGTTTGGAATTTGGAAAGAAACGTAAGGGGCGGGGACTCTAGCCTTGTTAAAGGCTAGGGAAGGCTGTCAATTACGGCATCTTCCATCTTCCATCTTCCATCTTCCATCCTTCCATCCTTCCTTCTTCCAACTTCTGTTTCGTAAACACTTTTGCTGCGAATTCTTTAGAATATCGCATCTTAATTCTATTTTCATGTTCTTCAATTATTTCTTTATTTCCTTAATTATTATGTCTAGTAGCTAAACACCTAATTCTTGGTAAGGGTTGAGTGAGTGCACTTGTGATTCGTGAGGCCGATCTGTTCTTAACATCCTCTCGTTCATAATTGATTCAAGTTATGTTTTAACAAACCGGTTCCCGTCTAGGCTAAGACTTGATCAATCTTAGGCAAGACGACGAATTTGTAGCCAGTCACGAAGGGGACGAGCGAAACCGGAGTGATGCAAGTAGGCAGCTAGCCTCGCAGAGGTTAGTGGACTTGGATTGATATAGGCCTAACCAGACTGACAATCTAGGGCTCCGAGTTGGGAGTAGCTTGGTCTAGATTTTGTCTTTCCCTACGCCATTGAGAAAACGCATGTGCCTCAAGCCAGTAGCCAATTGGATAAACCCTTTAACCAGCAAGGTGTCCACTGGCTAGGATCACTAGGAAAGGGAGTTCCCGCCAAGTGGTTTCAAGAGGAGGAAAGTAGGATTGGAAAGGAGTTCCTCCCAATTTATAGCAGAGTTATGAGAGAGAACTGAAGGTCGGTGATCGATTAAACAAGGAATGCGCTCATGAATTCGCCCTTACCAGGAGTTTACCTCACATCAGTTCACAACCAATCTCAATCACCAATCTTAGCTAAGATTCACTTCTGCCTAAGATTGTTTCTTTATTTAATTTTTGCTTTGTTTATTTTAATTGCAGAAATAAAACCCCTCAACTCCAGTGACGAGGAAGTCGAGTCGAAACTACAATTTTTCCGAAAGATCTCTGTGGACGATCCTCTTACCACGATCTACAAGTTCCTACTCCTAAATTCGTATATTTTATACCACTAAATTTGATGCTCTCGACACGCAATCAGCCAGCGAGCTCATAACTCAGAGAGAGGTTAGCTACCATATGCTTTATATTATTTCCTTGCTAATATTCAGGTGGAAACTATAATTCTATGTATTACAAGTGACTAACTGTGACAAATTATTCCACCTTTGATATTGTTAAAAAATGTTCTTTTGGATGGAATTATGTTCTTAATTTCCAACATATCTCGGTGATTGACTTATATCGTTTGCAGGAGGTCAGTAGGAAAATTGGGGATCTCTTGAGACAGAGGGCAGCTAACTTCAACATTGCATTGGATGATGTGTTAATTACAGCTCTGACTTTTGGTAAGGAGTTTACAGCTGCAATTGAAGTTAAGCAGATTGCTGCACAAGAAGCTGAGAGGGTCAAATATGTCGTAGAGAAAGCTGAGCAAGATAAGAGAAGTGCTATTGCCAAGGTAGAGGTGGGGAAGATGTTCTTCGTATACTTTCTTATACTTGCTTAAAGTTCAGTTTCTTCATATACTTTCTTGCACTTGCATGCCAGTGACCTTCTGCTGAACCTTCAAAAGATGGATTTGAAAAGTGCAACCGGGGCGATGAATTAAAAATAAATACCAGAGCTTAGGCATCTCAAACTTTACGTTTCCTTGTTTTAATCCTTAACTTGACTTGATGAATAACTAGAACATTTAGCGGCAATCTTTACTGATTTGCCTCTTTGTAGGTTTTTGCTTTGAAGTATTTGTATCCTGTGATTGGCAAATATATGGCTAGCCCTAACAGATATGTCCTCATATCATGGCATGGAAATGTTCGCCAATGTCTAGCAACATCCATCTTGCTTTATTTTTCATAACGATTTGAGAAAAAAAGATTTTGCCTTTTTTAGGAAAGAGTTTTGAAAATGCCTTCTATGAATAAGGGTTTCTTGTGATAAAAGCATATAAGGGGACATTTTTTACATAGGAAAAAAAAGGATTTTGGTCAAAACTACGGTGAAATTGGATTATGGTAATAGACCTAGGTAATGACCTCCTCATGTAATTACTATATTCTAATGACAAGCATGCAACTAGTAGCAAAATAAAACACACCACAAAAAATAAAGCAAGGCAAATACGGACAAGCTAAACCCATCAAAATACTGCAAAACCCATCAGAATCGAAAATAGGACGAATCGTGTTAACGCAACCTACATTGATAAGCGTGAAGTTTCGATGGGATTGACCGTCAAGTTCATTTTTGACTGTCGATTGTTTAAGACGAATATGCGATATTTCGATAATCATGCGAGCCCATCGATACTTTTAATTTTTCGCCATGCAAAGATATTTTGGGCGAACATCCCTATCGTTACTTTCTGGCGCGAAATGTTTTCTGCAAGACCTCTTGTTGAAACTGACAGCGCCATCAAGCACGCGCTACAAGATAAGCTTTCAGTTGGGTGCATTCACAATTTTCGTTTATGGGTTACTCAAATTAAAGTACAAATGAAAAAAATCTTGGAATTGATAAGTGGATGACTCTTTTTGGATGCGGCAATCTCGTTGTATAGATCCTCTAATTAATAAGTCGGATGAAGACAAAGGTTGTTTGGACTTAATCTTGATCTTGATCTTGATCTTCGTTTACTTGGATTCAGTAGACTTGGGATTTGGATTTCCAACAATGAGACTCCAATGTGGATTTTTAGTATTGAGACTTGGACTTTGGGATTTGAACTTTGGATGCTTGTTGAAGTGTTTTACTTGATTTTGCTTTAACCTCTTCTCAAATGAACTCTTTGACTATTTACAGGCAAAGTAAACATGAGAAGTTACCGGAAGTTACCTTAAGAATACTTTCAATAACTTCCCACTAATTAATTAATTCAATATTTAGACTAGGCTTGAATTTAGGGTTGAGGATTTTATGTTTATGCCCTTTAGGGATTTAGACTTGATTTGATTTAATCTTGGACTTTATGAATTAATTTCATCTTGGATTTTAATTTGGGGACCTTTCACATTTATTTAACCATTTTAAATAACAAAAATTTAATGCCTACATTTGGCTCGCACTAGTTTTCCCCTACTGAAAATATTTTTTGATGATCTTTCCCGTCTAAATATACATAAAACCTGTCTCATTTTTTTTTTATTCAAAAAAATAGTTGGTCAAGAAATCTTTTTAAGAGAAATCATATTTTTTGAATTTTCTTTAATTCATTCAAAAATGACATCAGTTTTTATATTTTTTTCCCCTATTCTTTGGGTTATTTCTTTGAAATTCCATAATTTTTCATCAAAATTTTAAAAAATTTGGTTTATTTTAGAACTTATTTCATATTTTTGAATTATTTGGGTTATTTTTTGATATTTTATAACTTTTAAACAAAATTATAGACTTTTTGGTTTATTTTCGAATTTATTTCTTCTTTTTGAATTTTTGGGGGTATTTTATAATTTTATAATTTTTAAAAAAGAATTAATTTTGTTTTGTTTTATTTTCTTAACTTTTTTTTAAATTTTGACATGGTATCTTTGAAAAAATAAAATGGAAGGACTACAATAGCTATTTTTTTAAAATTGGGATTAAAAATTGTGTTAACTAACTATATTAGTAAAAAATAATTAAAAAATTAGGACTCAGATTTTAAGAAAAAAGCTGAATGGGAAAATAAATAGGAAAATACTAATATTTTAATATAACGTTGAATGGTCTTGTCGGAAAATTTGGTGGTAGGTGGCAAGAATGCCCTTTTCCCCATTATTTAAAATTATTTTTGTCATTTTTTCATTGAATTTTACACATGGGCACCAACAATGCTGACTGGTCACTTAGCATCATCAAGGTGATGTTGAAGCATTTATTTTTTTGTTATAATTTCCTAAAATCAGACTGATTTAACAAGGCAACTGAGGAGTGAGAAGTTTCCCGTGAAGCTAGTTTCCGACAAAATGTCTATGAAGTAAAGTGTATATATATCCTTTTCTTGGAAGTTTGCATTCCTCAAAAATAAATAAATAACTTGGTTGCACTTAAGCAATTTGTCCTTTTCTTTTCCAAACTCTTTCTTTTTATACCTCTAGTGGTCGTGTATTCCATCCGTTCTAGTCAAATTTATTAACAAAAAAAAATCTTAATTAGTTATCGTATTTATCTTTTTTAGATAATTAATTAGTGATTTTTACTCTCCTCCCCTTATTTATCTTAATTATGAAACTAACCAATGATGATAAACTCTCAATTATGGTCAATTTATGTATGAATATTTTAATTATAAATGGTACAATTACTTAATGAATATAAGGGTATTTTTTTTCAAAAATTAAAAAATACAATATAAATTAATCACTTCATTGGTATACATAATTACAGTTAAAAAGACTACTAAAAGATAACGAAGAAAGTATATATTTTATATAAAGTACAGTAAAAGTTTCTTTTAAATTTAAACGACAAGTGTTCTTAAATCGACCGATGTGTGATTCCTATGACTAATCATTTTCATACCATAATTGTCCCACGCTCAGAAATAAATACGCACACCAACAACTAGGAAGTCGTTGGTAAAAATAGCCAAAGATTTTTTTCCTCTCTTTCATAAGTGATAATCCTCGAACCCGGGGTGAGGATAATTGTGAGATCTTCACCACCACCATAGCAGCTGCTGTACCTAGGGCTGTGCAAATACTGACCGTACCAAAATTACCGTAATACCGTACCGAAGTTTACTCTATTCGGTCGGTATTTTTTTTCGATTTTTTACTGTTCGGTATGCCGAATTACTGACCGAACTTTTTTCGGTACGGTATGGTATTTGTTTTGACAGTTTCGATAATACCAAAATTACCGTACCGTATTTAATATTAATATATTTTTATTGAATATTTATTACCACATACTACAAAATTCTGTTGGAGAAAGCCATTCTTTCCATTTTTCTTCCCTAAGTAAAATCGTCCATCTCTAATTCTCCTCTCCTCAGACAAATTTTTGATTTCTAATTTGGTTTTGGTTGGTTGATGGGCTTGAATGCTTGGGAGTTGGGCATGTTGGAAACAAGTTAGATAGTACCATTTTATTTTGTTTGTATTTATTTATTTGTTAGTTATATGTTTATTTGTTTATTATTTATTTATTGCTTATGCTACTGACTAATCGATGTAGGTTTAAATTAATTAGTGCCCGCATTGGGTACTGATTGCATTGCATTTAATCATATTTTTACTGTCCATTTACATGTTGTTTGGGCAGCAAATCTATTGATTTCCCTTTTATTCCTCATGCTTTGACAGTTCTGGTTCTGGAGCGGAGCATTTTGGTGGAACGCTGAAGTTGATTACCAGATCGTCTTGGCCTAGAGCTTGGCCAAGACCCTTTCGCGTAGCAAGAAATGATTACCAGTTCGTCTTGGCCGCAAGCTTGGCCAAGACTCATATCGCGAAAGGCCATCTCGAGCGACAGCGTCAGCAAGCCTTTTGGGCCCCGTTTCATCTGGGCCTTGTGAGCTGACAAGACGTAGCTATCCAGCAACTTTAGAGGGATCTGACGCCAATCTATTGAAGAATCCTATTTAGGATCTCCCTCTTTTTGCGATTTATTTCCCAATAGAAAACATTACTATCTTTTTAGATTTGTTTGAAGAGTTAGAGTTAAAGAAGGACAAGGGGGCTTTAGCTTGTATTTAGCCGAATTTTGTCTTGCCTCTCAGTCTCTCTCTTCTTTTTCCCTTTTTCGACATTGAATTACTTTCCCGCTCCGGAATTTTCCAAGTGTGGAATTCTCGAATTCAATCTTATTATGCAATTAAATATTTTCATTCTTCCATCTATGAGTACGTCTAGCTAAACATCTATTCTTGGTAAGGGTTGAAGAGCTGCGTCCTTATATATTCGTGAGATCAAACTGCCCTTAAGAGTCTCTATAATTCGTATTCATTTATTCCTTGAGTTTATTAAACCACTAACTCACTAGAGACAAGACCAGATCATTCTTGTGCCCTAGTAGAGAAGAGTTGTAACCAGCCTAGAAGGAAAGGGAGCACCCGTCGGCTAGGCAAAGTAGGTGACTAGTCTCGAGCCAGACTAGAAGGAATAAACGATCTAGACCAAGACCAGATTGACAACCTAGGGTTTCCATAGGGAAACAACTTGACTAGGTACTGTCTTCCCCTGTGCTATTGATGAAGCGAACAGCCACTCAAGACAACAGTCAAACGGATAATCCCTTTAACCAGCAAGGTGTCCCCTGGCTAGGATTATTAGGAAAGGGAGCACCCGCCAGATAACTTGAAGAGGAGGGAAGTAGGAGTGGATAGAAGCACCTCCACTCTATAGCAGTACTACAAATTCAGAGACAAATACCCTTGAATCAGTGATCGAATCATAAGGACAGAAGCTCTCACATCGCCCTTACCAGGAATTCCATTTTATTTGATGCTCCCTCCGTCATTCTTTATCTGTCGTCCTAGCCCAAAAACCCTTGCCTTCAATTAATTGACGCTATTGCCATTTCGGTCCACTTTGTTCGTGTTTTGTCAAAAATGCCCTCAAACGACCCGTCGTTTTCATGCTGAGCTACGCGTCATACAAGGCAAAAAAGGGAAACGAAAAACTTAAAGGGCCACATTTGAAATTTTTGGGGGACATGGACAGCTTGGTGTCAGAGCAAAAGTTGCAACCTCTTTTCTTCTCATCTTTCCTCCTCCGATTTCAAATGCAAAATAAAACATGTTTTGACGACATGATCACGAAGGTGACCACATATTCTTGCCGAAAATGACGAGGCGAATAGAACGCAGGTGGTGGCGGCCAGAACGGTGGCCGGACTCGCCGGCGCGTGGAAGGAGTGGCGGCTGCTTAGGCGGCGCGTGGAGGCTCGTGGCTGGTCGAAATTGCGCCGTTCCACCTGCTCCCGACTCGAGACGTCCTTCCGCTCCTTTCTGTGGCGGAGGTGAGAACAGGAAACGATGACAGAGGGAGTATTTTTCGGACAGAGGGAGAAAGAAAGAAAAGAGAGAAAAAAAGAAAGAAAAGAGAGAAAAAAGGAAGAAGAAGGTATGTGTTGTGGACACGTGGCGTTCAACCTCTGACTCACACAGTGAATTTCTTAAACACCGTGATTCACTCCCTCGCATCCATTAAAAAGGGACGGAGGGAGTATCTTATAATCTTGACCCCTGTCTTGGCCAAGCCTTTGACCAAGACTACTTTGAAGTGTTTTATTTCCTTTGTTTTCGTCTTTAATTTTAGATTCACCCAACCAAAATCAGTGACGAGGAAGTCAACCAGGAATTACATTTCCCTAGAGGTCTCTGTGGATCGATCCTCTTACCGCAATCTACAAGTCTTTGTAGACAGTGATAAGTTGTATTTCTACCCCCATTTCCATATCTACTATACACTTATATTTGACGTGTTCGACACGCGATCAGGTACACCTCCCTTAACCCTTTTATTTATTCGACGATTTTCATATATATTCACGTGTATGCTTATTTAGAATTATTAAAATTAAAATTAATTCAGTTCCATGAGAAGTAGTTGGTTTAATAGCTCACTTTAATTAATTCAGTATTTATTAAACTAATGCTTATATGTAATTCGGTAATACCGAAATACCGTACCGAAATTATTTCGGTAATATGGTAACGGTATCAATTAATAGAAACTATGGTACGGTATTTAATTTTTTTAGTTCGGTATACCGAATACCGAAATTTTTATACCGAAAAATTACGGTACCGACCGATGAACACCCCTAGCTATACCTGCACAACGCCGGAGGGGGTCCCCGGTGCAAGAACTCCGATGCCTAAGTCAGTATATGGTAAATAGGAGGTAAGCAGTAGTTGAGAGTGAGGGAGTAGAGAGAGAGTCTAGAGAGAGGGTGTGGCTCTGCAGAACCTGGTTTGTGTTGGCTTATCTGAGCTTGTCCTCTTGTCTTTGCCTTTTGGGGGTATTTATAGGCATCTCAAGGGTGGTACCCCGGATGGGTAGATACCAGATTGTAGGATGTATCGGGTGTGGGATAAGCGTCATTCCGGATTAGGTACCGGGTAGGGCCCCCCTCGCTGATGTCGACCACACTTCGGACCCTGTGTAGAGACCAAAATGCCTAGGGGGTCTATTTTGGATTATCACAAGCCTAAACGAAAACGAGCCAGAGTGTTTACCAAGGGCTCAATTCCCGGTGTCTGATAAAGCTCTGTACTTCTGAATTACAGGAGACTGTAGATTTTCTGGGAGTTTCAATCCTTTTATTCTTTCTTGCATTTTACAATTCCGGGTACTGTTCACACGGAAGCTTTCATTGTTCACAAGGAAACTTTTACTATTCCGGGCACTGTTCACTTGATGACTTTCCCTGATTGACTTTTACTGTTCACCCGGATTGACTTCCCGATTACTGTTCATCACTTATCTTCCCAAACAATCCCTGTTTATCAGGCATCGATATCTCTGAAAAAGCCTCACACTTTCTTTCATTCAATAATTTATTCCTTTAAAATGCTAGATCCACTGCTTGATGAATCCTTATTACTCTTTCATATCAATACCGAATTGATTCTAGCTACTTTGTGTAATCTGCAAAGAAACAGAAAAAAACAAAGATACTAGGAAGATTGTCAGTAGGCTTTTTATTTATAGAAAATTTCCGGGCAACCTCTATATTTCATATGTCAAGCCTCTATTTATATAACCTGCAAAGAAATAGAAACAAGTAAGTTTCTTTCTTCCTGTTTATGCAACCTGCAAATGGTTGTCAGTAATGTATTTTTGTATGAATATATCATTCTGTCTAACAAGAGGCTAATACAATTTTAAACTATAAGGCACCGATACATGGTATAGTTTTACACTTTAAGTCACCTGCAATATTGGCGCGGTTTTACGTTGTAAGCCACCTACAATTTGTGTGATTTTACGCTGTAGCTACCTGCAATATTGCACTCTTTCACATTCCCCAGAATTTCAATTACTTTCACATTTTCCACAATTTCAATAGCTTCTGCAATATTGACGCGGTTTTACGCTGTTGTGAGCTACCTGCAATATTGCACTCTTTCACATTCCCCAGAATTTCAATTACTTTCACATTTTTGAGAATTTCAATAGCTTCTACAATATTGACGCGGTTTTACACTTTAAGCCACCTACAAATTGTGCAGTTTTATGCTGAGCTACCTGCAATATTGCATGGTGGCTACCGATACGTTGTGCTCACTGCTTTGAATTTCCAAAGACAATCTCACAAATTACAAGCAAAACCAGCTATACAATTATGCCGTCACAAATAACAAGACATGTGTGTTTATAACCATCATGATAGGATAGCAGTATCATCAATGGAGAAAAGTAGGTGTAATTAAATACCTGTCATCCGATATACAAATAAGATTTGCCACCTGACTGTGTATGTCATGTTCTGCAATAAATAAAACATTTGCATATAATGGGGTTAAAATGTATATACCAAAATGACTTACCTATTCGAAGGGCATAATTTTTCCATATTGATAGCGGGGTAGCTGCTGCTCATCCCAGATATATATTTACCCGGTATAATTATGAGATTTTTAACCTTTCTCAAACCCATAACGACACTTTAAAGCTTAATAACACCCAGTTAACTTCAATATCTCACTTAGATGTATTCATAAGAATTGTATCTCTTTAAATTATCTTCAAATTGAACTATTATACATAAAATTTAGAGCACATATGAGAAAGATATGATTTTTTTACCGAAATTCGATACAGCTGCCCAGCAATGCACCTGGAATCACAACCCGGATCACAAACCTGGAAACTCAAACTCGTAACCCGGAAACAAACCCAGAATCTCAAACCCGGAAACTCAAACCCGACGCAAACAACTCACAACCCGGAATCACAACACAAACCCGGAATTAAAATCACAACCCGGAATCACAAATCCGGAACTTTAAAGCTCAATATCACCCAGTGAATGTCAATATCTCCCTTAGATGTCTCATAAGAATTGTAGCCCTTCTAATTATCTTCAAATCGAGCTATCATACAGAAAATTCTGAGTGCGTATGAAAAAAATATAATTTTTCCGTGAAATCTGATATAACTATCAGCAATCCGGGTTACTGTTCATCTGTACTGTTCATTCCGGATCACTGTTACTATTCTAGATCACTGTTCATCCGCCACTATTCTGGATTTTTTGTACTTTTTTTCCTTTTTTTTTCTTTTTTCTTTTCCGGATTTTTTTCCTTTTTTTTTATACCGGATTTTTTTTTCTTTTTCCTTTTTTCTTCCGGATTTTCTTTCTTTTTTCATTTTCGGATTTCTTTTCTTTTTTCATCTGGATTTTCTTTTTTTTTCTTTTTTTTGATTTTGGATCTGAATATCAATTCCGAATCTGAATAGCAATCCCTATACTTTTCCTTCCTTTCCTTTCCCGTTATCTTTCCTTGCCTTCTTGCTTTTCTGGATGTTTAGAAATTGCCATCATAATTAATTGGCATAAAGTCCCCTTCTTTTTCCAGTAACACGTTTTGTGGCTTTTCTTCTTCATCTTTGTTTCAAATCTCAAGCCTACTTGTTCATAATCAAATATCAAGCATCCTTCTTCTATCAGAGATGGACTGAATGAAAAATCAAGGTAAAATCATGGCTGATTTATAACTCATTTTCTTCTATTTTCTTTTCTTTTTTCTCGATATGCAGTAGTGGTGACCATGACTTCTCTCCCTCTTTTTCTTCCTTTCCAGATCTGATCCTTTTGAATCATGTGGTAAAACCATAACCAGAAAACTAGCAACAACCATGACGATTGATGAATATTGATATATGGAGAGGAGAGCCTTTAGAAATCAAGGAACTCACTTGATGATCTAAATACTCTCAATGAAAGCACCAAAATGATAATCCTCGAACCCGGGGTGAGGATAATTGTGAGATCTTTGTTGCTACTCGATTTTGGCTAAAACTTTTTCGTATTTTAATAGTATTTTTTTTCTAAAGTTGCACTTCTCGCACAGTTGCTAGTTATTTATGTCTCGCGTTATTTAAATTTTATTTTGGACTCTTTCATATTCTTGTTATTCTTCCCGTCTATTTCTTTACTATTATTTTATTTCGCGCTGTTAATTTATTTCGTTTAGTTTATATTTTATCGCTTGCAAATAAATTTTATCTAACTTTGGAATGAACTTTTCGTAGCTTACTGGTTATTATTTATGTCACCTAAGTTTTTAATAATTTTGTATGAAAGTTTTTTACGTTTGGCAATTTTTTGTCGTACCAAAAGTTCGAACCAAAAAATATTACGCTCGTATGAAATTAACTTGCATTAATGCAATTAATTCATTCTGCAAATTTGGCCACCTTTCCCTCGTGAAAGACAACATCCTTATCAGGTTTGGCCTTGCTCTCTACGGTTCTCTCGATCCTTCCTCGGTTAAGATCAGCACAATGTCATGTCAGTCCACTGTTCTCTTGGCCACCTCTTCCTCTCCTCCACCGCCTCAACCAGCTATAAATAGTTGTCCCTTGCTCTCGTTTAGGGGCGACTCACATACATACATACCTCTCGTTCGCACATCATCTCTCACTCTTCCATCCTCATATAAAACGCTTAGCATTTTAGACAAGCAAGAAAGAAGCATTAACAAGTAAGCCCGAAACTCTGGCCCACCATCCAGTCATCAACCACCGTTCGCCACTGTAATTTTCCAAAAGCATCCATCACAAGCAAAATACAAGGACGGAGGCTATCATACTCAAATTTTCCACCCGAAAACATTCGCTTTCACCAGCAATCTCCTCAGTACAAGGTTGATCGCGCGTCGAACACGTCAAATATAATAGTGAAATAGGTATGGAATTGGGGGTAGAAATACAACTTATCACTTGTCCACAAGAGTTTGTAGATTGTGGTAAGAGGATCGTCCACAGAGACCTCTAGGAGATGTAATTCTTAGGTTGACTTCCTCGTCACTGGATTTGGTTTGGTAGTATCTGAAAATAAAGACAAAACAGAAAGAAGTAAAAATAGTTCGAAAATAGTATTGGCCAAAGGGTTGAACAAGACTGGGGTCAAGATTGAAATTAATATGATAAAAGGGAATTCCAGGTAAGGGCGATGTGAGAGCTTCTGTTCTTATGCTTCGATCATAGATTCTTAGGTGTTCCTCTCTTCGTTCATAGTACTGCTATAAAGTGGAGGTACTCCTGTTCACTCCTGTCTTCCCTCCTCTTCAAATTACCTGGCGGGTACTCCCTTTCCTGGTAATCCTAGCCAAGGGACACTTTGCTGGTTAAAGGGTTTATCCGTTTGACTACTGTCTTGAATGGTTGTTCGCTTCCTCAATGGTCTAGGGGAAGACAGTACCTAGGCCAAGGCGTTTCCCTGTGGAAACCCTAGGTTGTCAATCTGGTCTTGACCTAGATTACTTATTTCTTCTAGTCTGGCGCGATACTAGTCACCTACTTTGTCTAGCCGACGGGTACTCCCTTTCCTTCTAGACCTGCTGCAACTCTTCTCTACTAGAGTGCAAGGTTGATCAAACCTTGTCTCTAGTGAGTAAGCGATAGATTAAGTTCAAGAAATAAATAAATACGAAAGAAGAGATTGTTAAGTACAAATTGATCTCACGAATGCATAAGAACTTCAGCTCGTCAACCCTTACCAAGAATGGGTGTTTAGTTACTAATACTCATAATTAAAAAGATAAAATATTTAATTGCATAAATAAACTAAATCCGAGATTTAAATAAATCCGGAGCAAAGGTAACAATGTCAAAGAAAAGGAGAAGAGAAGAAAGGTTCCGATCTCGACAGAGGAGGAATAATGTTTAGCTAAATAGCCCTCAACTCCTCTGTCCTATTCCAACTCTAATCCCTAGAAAATCTCTAAAAAGATTGCTACAATAAATTGTTCTTAAATGGGAATTAAATTGCAAATACAAAAGAGGGAGATCTCATGCGGGATTCTTCAAGAGATATGCTTCAGATCCCTCTAAATTTTCAGGACAGTTGCGACTTGCCAGCTGCAAAGCCCAATGCGGGAAGCGGCCCAAGTGGATGCTGAAACTTCTGCTCAATCGCTAGTGAGTCTTGGCCGAAGTCTAGGCTAAGACAATCTGACTTTGTATGCGAAGGTGTCTTGGCCAAAGTCTAGGCTAAGACTGGGAAAATCAGCTTCAGCTTTCCACATCAGAATCTTCAATATTTTGCCATCAAACCAGAACTGCTAAGAATATGGAAAATCAGGGATAAATCAGTAGGTTTACTGTCCAAATAAACAAGTAAATGGACAATAAAACATGATGAAATACAATGCAATCAAATTCCCCACACTTAAACTATGCTTGCCCCCAAGCATACAGACTCAAAGACTCAAAACAAAAATAAAAACATAACAAAAACAGAACAAACACCATGAACCCCTGACTTTCTCATTTTCAAGCTGTTTACCCTATCACTGGATCTGCCAAGACACTTTCCTAACATACCCAATGCTAGACTAAGAAGGAATAATCAATACCCTAAACATACCCCATCCACATGGTATCAAGACACTCCACTAGAGTTCAAAGATAAGGTATAGGGCAACAAGATTTACCGTAGATTTGAGTCCCACCAAAGTGTTGTCTATCCAATAATGCCTAAAGACTGGTGTCATTTAAATCACTTTGACAGATTTGTTCTATTTTCTTTTTCTTTTCTTTTCTATGTCCTAGCATTTTTTTAGACATATCAAGTGTCCTTTGAATTTTTACAGACACAGCACAGACAGAGCTTGTTCTTTTTGGCTAGAACTTCCACCTTTGCTATGTCTGCCCTATGACGTTCCAACACCTTCTATTGTCTCACACTCTAGACAGATAGAACAACACACTCAAATCATGGCAGCAAACCCTATTACCCTAAAAGAAGTTAAGGTTCTAGCTAAATGTCCTTACGACCATGTGGATAGTTAATGTTTGGGAATCATTAGAGTATATGCCCCTAAGGCATTGATCAATTACTCTCATTCTCTTCCCTGTTACTAAAGCACTGTATCCTCTAGGAAGGTGTCTAAAAACAGTCTCACCGAAAGACTAAACAGCCTAAGCAAGAAAACAGGGGTTCGGGTGTGTACAAAACTGACTCAAAACATGCAGAAAAATACAAATAAAAATCATGCAAATGACAGACGCAAAACTGGACAAACTGATGTGAAAAGAGAAATTAAAATACAAAAAACTGACTCTAAATCACACAAATCCACCAATATTCACAATAAACAAACAAACAAAAAATAAACCAAGAAATTAAAACACCCTCCCCACACTTTAAAGACACAATGTCCTCATTGTGTGGAGAGAAAAAATAAAAGACAGAAATTTAAAAAGGAAAAGACACGACCTGGGGGCAAAAGCAGCTTTATGCTACTGGAGGCTGAGCGTCTTGGCCTGAAGCTTGGCCTAGACTCTGGTCTGGAAGTGGCTCTAAACCTGGTGGATTTTGTGGAGCATGAGGGGGCTTCTGTGGATGTGGTGTCTTAGCACGTGGTGCTGGTGGTGTGGGATCATCCTCCTCATCAGTTGACTCGGAGTCACTACTGGTGACCAAGTGGTCGTCCAACTTGGTACGAATTTTCCCAATGGCCACCTCCACGACACCTTGGCATGCGTGATGAGCTTCTAGATATGCTTGGTGGCGGCCTAGGAAGTCCATGATCTCCTTCTAGTTGTCGATAAGCAGCTGGCCCCAGCGTGGGACTGTCTCAGTGTTGGCTACCGTAGGGGCTTCTTGTGGCCTGTCTTGGTGTTTGTCCTGGCCTAGACGATCCAGGATAATCTTCTGCTGTTCTAGGATGAGCAGCTGCCTAGCTTGAAATTCCCTGGCCCATGTCGGAGGTTCATTGGTGCTACTGGCTGGGGGATCTTGGCCTGAAGCTTGGCCAAGATCAGCTGCCGAAGGGTTTTGAATGGGAGGATCCTGGCCTATGTCTTGGCCTAGATCCTGGGCAATATTGTTCTCCGCTGCTTCTCCTGGGATTTGTACTAGGCGCAGCTTGTATTTCCCTTCATTTTTCTTCGAGAAAATGTGCTCCCCTACTGGTGTGAATCCTGTATTACAAGCAACAAACTCTCCGTCCAAATGGAAGTATCCCATTTGGTCGAAGGCTCTCAAATCTAGAATTTTTGGGGAACAACACTTATGTAAATCAGTAGTGGCAAGATCAAGATTAGTAGTTTTAATTGCAATCCAAGTAATTAGGGACCCAAAAATCAGCTTGGTAACAGACTCACGAGCATGCAATTGCTGAACCAAATAAAGACCTAAATTGACTCTTTTCTGGTGCAAAATACACCAAAGCAAAAAAAGTTCTGATTTAGCTAAATTCCCAGAGACTTTTGTCTTCCCCGAAAGGTTGATAGACAAAGTCCTGTGGAGCATCCTAAGCGCAGGGTTCAGAATTGAGTGTGCCATAGAATTTCTATCAAATTTCGCCTCAGGGTCACCAGTGACCTCTCTAAAGGCAGAATTGTTATCCCAATCAGTAGGATAATCAAAAATAACCTCATCACTATATGCAAATCCTAACAAAGAATTGAAAGCATTAACAGATAAGTGATTCCATTTATCACACAAGCGAAAGTTAATCACATCATCAGCAGCAAAGTCTGGTTTATCCCTACCTCTAACATACAAGGTAGTCTCATCAAACCAGAAGGATGTGTGAAATTCTAAGCATAGTTCAGTGTAAGCATCACAATCAACAGACATGAAAGGGATCCAACCAATGGCATACACAAACTCCCTAATTTTATTCCCTAACCCCATTTCATCTAAAAAAATCAAAATCAAGCCTAGCAAAGGCGGGGATGTCACAGGAATGAAAATCGCGCAATTTGGACTTGAGGTCTGGTGTATCAAACTTCAACCAGCCTCTCAGTATGTGCAGGGGAGGAAGAGAAGGTACCTTTGGGGTCTTGGCCGGAGTTTTGGCCAAGACTGGAGTCTCTTCTTCGTCGTCCTCAAATTCCTCAACCGCCTTTCTTTGAAATCACATGGCCAAGGACAATTCCTTGATTTACCATAAAATGGCATTTTCAAAGTTTAAGACTAAGCATGTATCAACACATCTTTTTAAAATATTTTCTAAATTATGTAAGCATTGTTCGAAATCATTACCGTAAACGGTAAAATCATCCATGAACACCTCGATGCTCTTCTCTACATATTCAGAAAATATACTTACCATGCACCTTTGAAAGGTAGCAGGCGCATTGCATAGCCCAAATGGCATGCGTTTGTAGGCGAATGTTCCGAATGGGCAAGTGAACGTCGTCTTTTCTTGGTCTTCGGGTGCAACGGGAATTTGATGAAACCCCGAGTATCCGTCCAAGAAGCAGTAGTGAGACTTTCCAGTAAGTCTTTCTACCATTTGGTCGATAAACGGCAATGGGAAATGGTCCTTCCGAGTGACTTGATTCAGCCTTCGGTAGTCAATACATACCCTCCATCCGTTTTGGATCCTTGTTGTTCTTTGGGTCCCATCTTCTCCTTCGATCACTGTAATTCCAGTCTTCTTAGGAACTACCTGCACAGGGGATACCCAATTACTATCAGAGATACGATAAATCACACCCGAATCTAACAATTTGATTATTTCTTTTTTAACGACTTCCATCATTGGAGGGTGATAGCATGTTCCATACTCTCTGTTTTGACCTCCTTTCTAGCCCTTTCGGGGGCTCGATGTTGCTATTTGACCTTCATTTCAGCTTTACTTGCAGAATAGCATCAAAGGAGGGAAAAGGCTGAAAAGAAGCGATTTGGGAGCATTTCTGAGGATTTCCAGTTTCGAGGCCTAGAAGGTCGAGCGATGTCAAGACCTCGACGCGAACCAGACCAGTGCGCAGTCGCAAGGCCTCGGCAGCCCTGAGCCTTCTTCAAGGAAAATCATCTTCAAAGATCCGCCAGATTCCCAAGCGGTTCCAGAAGACAGCAAGCGTGTCAGGAATCCCAGAATATTCCTTTTGCAAGGACGCGTGCTGTCTTCTCCTCATTGCCCTTAGCTGTTTTGTCTCCTAGCTAGCATTAGGCTATATAAGCATAGTTTTAGGGTTTTTGTAAGGACGGTTGTCCAAAGGATATTTTCACACATTAGTTTCAGCATTTTAATTTCTGGGAATCTGCTCCTTCTTCCCATCAAGAACAGCCTTTGTCTTTCCTCTTCGATTATTATTAATCTACCGGTTTATTCTAATCCTCTTCTTACTTTTCTTGTTTATTTGTTGTATGATTTCATATATCTACTGTTTATATTGTAATATGAGTAGCTAAATATCCCTATCTTGGTGAAGGGTGTTTCTAAGGGTTGTAAGGTGCGGCTAAGAGGTCTAATGCATGCTTAATATATTCTTTTGTAGTACATGACTGTTTACCGATTTAATGCCATGCTTGTCCAGAAATGTTAAGAGCTTGATCATCTATTAGTATTTCTGCATGAGTAACGTCATATTCCAGTGTTATAACTAACGCGAAGCCCTGGAGTTTGAGCAGACACCTAGGGGAGGCACCGCGAGAGGCCTCACCTAGGGGTAAACAGGAATCTAGGGAGTGATACGGGTCTGACAAGCCGAGCTGTCACGCCCTAGATCTGTCTTACCTCCCCTTCATGGGCGTTCAGAGTTTAGCCTCCCTACTTCGAGCCCGGATAGGCCGGACGGTCAAGGCTACCTTTTGATGACAAGGGAGGTAGCTGGGAGGATGGCTGAGCGTCAAGGTCACCTCATATGTGGAAACGGGGGGTGACTTTTATCTAAGAAGGTAAGCAGGGGATGCGGTGTGGAAACGCGGTCCCTATAGCAGGTCTGCACATGAGTCTAGAAAACTTCTGCACCAATGACTGGCCGCCCTAGAAAACAACCCGAAAGAACACCTTTCGCTAAGATTCTCTCTCTCTCTGATTTATATCTCTTTTACTTTCCTACGCTTGATTTTCCGTTCGCTTGGTCTTTTACATTTCGTGCCCTGGATAGCATTTTACTTTCGTGCCCTAGATAGATACTTTACAATTCTTTTTTGTTAGCTCCCATACTCTGCGTTGATTAATTTATTAATCAACATAACCCCCCCCAGTGTTCTTACTTTGGCTAGATCAGTGCTTATTACCTTGTCATACATTCTCATTAGCAAATTAATCCTTCAATCTCTGTAGTTCGACCCTGTCTTGCTCTGTACACATTAATTTGTGCATCTAGGCACCAGGAAAATATTAGTATATTTGAGTGACGATCAGAGGGTTTAATCTCCTCTGGGGTTGTCAAATGAGTTTCTTATCCTCTTCTACGTGAATTTTGTGGGTACATATGTTGGCTGATATCCCTTTGATATATGCCATGGTCCAGCCAATCGCTTCCTTGTGCATCTTCAAGACTGCCACCAATCTCTCTTCTTCATCCTCCGTCAATTTTGATGAAATAATGACGGGTAGGGTGTCATCTAGGCCTAGGTAGGCATACTTGAGATGGTCTGGCAGAGATCTTAATTCCAATTGTGGTGCCTGCACAATAGAAGGTAGGAATTTAGGGATCGAAGACTGCACAAATTGGCAACCTACTGTCTTTTTCTTTGTTTTTACAGTCTTGGCCTGCGTCTTGGCCAAGCTCGAGCCCAAGACTGGTTCTATCTCTTCTGGATCTGTCAAACTATCCAGAATTTCTTGGAGTTCCTTCTGATCTCCAGTTCTGTCTTCTAATTCTTTTAGAGTTCTTGTAGAAATTTCCCTGCTCAAAACATACTCAAGGGGGTCGTTAATATAAATGTCAGCAATTTCCTCAGTAATTGGATCTAGAACATCAAGAAAATTAACGCAATGAAAATCATTAGGATGTTTTAAGGCTTCATTAATGCTGAATTTAATTGTTCTTCCACAAAATTCAAGAATTATACTTCCTTCAAAGCAATCAATCTTTGCTTTCGATGTCCTTAGGAAAGGTCTTCCTAATAAAATATCAGTGGTGCAAGAGGGTAATTGAACATTCATTTCAACTATATAAAAGTCCACTTGATAAATAAAATCATTTACCATCACCAAGACATCAGTCACTGCTCCCTTAGGTCGGATGATCGTTCGGTCAGCCAGCTAGATTACCAAGTCGGTCTCCTTCATTGTTCCTATCTTCAAGGTCTCGAATTCACTTAGGGACATCACATTGATGCCATCCCCTAAGTCGCAAAGGGCCATTTCAATTTTTTTGTTCCCGATTTGACAGGGAATGGTGAAAGTTCCTTGGTCCTTGCACTTCTCTGGAAGCTGCTGTACTGCCGATACATTGTGAGTTAAGTTCACCCTCTCTACACCTGCAATTTTCTTTTTATTAGTGCACAGTTCTTTAAGAAATTTAGCATAAGAGGGGACTTTTGCAATTAAATCTAACATGGGAATATTAACAGCTATTTTCCCAAAAACAGCCATGAAGTCTCTTGCTTCATCTTGCCTCTTCTCCTTTGAAGATCTAGGAGGAAATGGTAGAGGAATTTCTATGATTTCCTCTGGCTTGTCAGGCTTGGCCTGTGTCTTGGTCTGCGTCTTGGCCAAGACAGGTTCTGTCTTTTCTGATTCCGCGATAGCTTCAATGTTGGCCTGAGATTTGGCCAACACTACTTCTGTTTCAGTTTCTTCTTCCTCATCTTTATCCATTTCTTGCGACTGGATTTTTCTTATTTCCTCATCTGTTTTCGCTCCTTCCCTTTCTGGTAGCACAACTCCACTCCTCAGGCTTGTGGCACTAACATTGTATTTTGGATTGTCTACTATTGTAGAAGGCAATTTCCCTTGATTGGCCATTTGATTGATTTGTTTTTGCATCTCCGCTAAGCTAGACTGCGTAGATTGCATCAAGTTCTTTTGCATCTCAACCAAACTCTTAAGCGTATCCTCCATAGAGAGACCGGTTATCTGCAAGGGTTGAGGTGCTGGAGGCAGCTGGGGTACCGAGTCTTGGCCAGGAGGTTGGGCAGGATTTAGGTGTGAAGGACGAGGTACGAAGTTTTGAAAGTTAACGGGAGGTAGTTGCTGAGGCATATTCTGATTTTGATTCTGATTTGGAGGGACTGGGTCTCTCCATCTAAAATTTGGATGGCCTCTCCATGAGTACTGGTTACTTCCTTGAGGGAAATTTTGCATACTTCCTTGGTTCTGACCATAGGTTGCATTTACTTGTGTTACGTCATCAGGATGCTGCACCATGCAACAATTATTGGTCTGATGATCTTGTTGCTGGCAGATCCCACAAACTGAGGCTATCTGCTCCTGACTTGAACCCCCTGTAGTCATTGCTCCTGAAATATTGACAGAAATATTTTTCACCATATCAGTTAATTCAGTTAATTTTTGCTCAACATCAATAGAACAAAGACTAGAAGGAATAGAAGTCCTGTCAGAAGTTGTATTATTTTGGCTATTGTCTGCCATGGTTTGGAGTAGAAGTTTGGCTTTGGTGACAGTCAAGTCTTGCAATGCTCGTCCTGCGGCTGCATCAACTTTTTCTTTACTTGGCAGGAGCATTCCATCATAAAAATATTGGAATTGGTCTGATCCGCAACTCCATGTGTAGGGAAAACTTCTTGCAATTCCCTGAACCGCTGGTGATATTCACTTAGACCCTCATTGTTCCTCTGCTGGATGGCAGCCATGTTTTTTCTAGCCGCTCATGCTTTTGTTGCATTCCAGAACTTGTTGAGGAATAATGTGGACATCTCGGCCCAGGTATTGACCGTGTTGTAAGGTAGGCTGTAGAACCAATTTTGGGCAGCCCCCTCTAGAGAGCATGGAAAATCTTTCAACTTTGCTCTCTCCATGTTCACAGCAGCTGGTTTCATCATATCACACTGAACGTGTAGATTTCTCAGGTGCTTGAAAGGGTTCTCGTTTGAATGGCCATAGAATCTAGGAAGGTTGGCCACCATATTGGTCTTGATAGACCAGTCATTCGGTACAGCTGGTAAACTGATACAGGAAAAGGTTTCCTATTCTACTGTTCTGTTCAGTTCCCTCATCGTCGGTTCTGGTTGATTTTCTGCCATGTCTTGGTCGGAGTCTAGGCCAAGATCGTGGTCTAGACTGTAATCTGTTTCGGAACTTGAGGTTTCCGATTCACTTTCTTCTGAGGTTTTCCTTTTCTAAACTATCTTCCTGAGTTGTGCTTCGATCTTAGAGAGATTCGGATTGTACGGTAGCAAATCTTTTTCTCTACAAGAGGACTTGGTCATCAACTATCAAAAATAAAATAAAATAAAAACTACAAATACAGCTAATGATCCCCGGCAACGGCGCCAAAATTTGATCGCTCGTCGAACACGTCAAATATAATAGTGAAATAGGTATGGAATTGGGGGTAGAAATACAACTTATCACTTGTCCACAAGAGTTTGTAGATTGTGGTAAGAGGATCGTCCACAGAGACCTCTAGGAGATGTAATTCTTAGGTTGACTTCCTCGTCATTGGATTTGGTTTGGTAGTATCTGAAAATAAAGACAAAACAGAAAGAAGTAAAAATAGTTCGAAAATAGTATTGGCCAAAGGGTTGGCCAAGACTGGGGTCAAGATTGAAATTAATATGATAAAAGGGAATTCCAAGTAAGGGCCATGTGAGAGCTTCTGTTCTTATGCTTCGATCATAGATTCTTAGGTGTTCCTCTCTTCATTCATAGTACTGCTATAGAGTGGAGGTACTCATGTTCACTCTTGTCTTCCCTCCTCTTCAAATTACCTGGCGGGTACTCCCTTTCCTGGTAATCCTAGCCAAGGGACACCTTGCTGGTTAAAGGGTTTATCCGTTTGACTGTTGTCTTGAATGGTTGTTCGCTTCCTCAATGGTATAGGGGAAGACAGTACCTAGGCCAAGGCGTTTCCCTGTGGAAACCCTAGGTTGTCAATCTGGTCTTGACCTAGATTACTTATTTCTTCTAGTCTGGCGCGAGACTAGTCACCTACTTTGTCTAGCCGACGGGTACTCCCTTTCCTTCTAGACCGGCTGCAACTCTTCTTTACTAGAGTGCAAGGTTGATCAAACCTTGTCTCTAGTGAGTAAACGATAGATTAAGTTCAAGAAATAAATAAATACGAAAGAAGAGATTGTTAAGTACGAATTGATCTCAGGAATGCATAAGAACTTCAGCTCGTCAACCCTTACCAAGAATGGGTGTTTAGTTACTAATACTCATAATTAAAAAGACAAAATATTTAATTGCATAAATAAACTAAATCCGAGATTTAAATAAATCCGGAGCAAAGGTAACAATGTCAAAGAAAAAGAGAAGAGAAGAAAGGTTCCAATCTCGACAGAGGAGGAATAATGTTTAGCTAAATAGCCCTCAACTCCTCTGTCCTATTCCAACTCTAATCCCTAGAAAATCTCTAAAAAGATTGCTACAATAAATTGTTCTTAAATGGGAATTAAATCGCAAATACAAAAGAGGGAGATCTCATGCGGGATTCTTCAAGAGATATGCTTCAGATCCCTCTAAATTTGCGGGACAGCTGCGACTTGCCAGCTACAAAGTCCAATGCGGGAAGCGGCCCAAGCGGATTCTGAAACTTCTGCTCAATCGCGAATGAGTCTTGGCCGAAGTCTAGGCCAACACAATCTGACTTTGTATGCGAAGGTGTCTTGGCCAAAGTCTAGGCCAAGACTGGGAAAATCAGTTTCAGCTTTCCACATCAGAATCTTCAATATTTTGCCATCAGACCAGAACTGCTAAGAATATGGGAAATCAGGGATAAATCAGTAGGTTTACTGTCCAAATAAACAAGTAAATGGACAATAAAATATGATGAAATGCAATGCAATCAAAGGTAAAAAGCTTACCTCTAAAAGCCAAACTATCAGTTTTAACGTTTTTCTGCAACCTTCTTTAAAAAAAATTATTTCTTACATGTTTGGTGAAAACGATGGTTGTTTGGCTTTCAAATATTTTCTATTAACTCCATATATTAATTAAATGTCCTTGTTTCGCCGGATTGCTAACCAACTTGGTCGAATTTTGAGTTTTTGTTTAAATTAATTTAATTATGTTTTGCTTAAATTGGCATTGTGTTCAATTTATTGCTTTGTTGTGTTTACATGATGGAATTGCTGCTGCTGTGAGCGTCGCTTGGATGGTGAAATTATTGGGTTTGGGTGTCATTGGCCGGACCTTGGTCGCCGGCGAGCCAAGGTCGAAGAAGGTGAACAGGAGTGGGAGCGGGCTGTTTTTTTTAGAAAAAACCTGGCCATTAGAATTTTTGGGCCCAGCGTGAGGAGGAGGGGAGCTTGGCACTGGGCGCCAAGCGTGAGAGACGCTGGGCTGAACAGGCCCATCGTGGAGAGGAGAGTGACATCACCGGCCCAGGCGAGGGAAATGCTGGGCTGCCTGCCCAGCCCAGGCGGAAGAGACAAGAAAAGGCCAACCCATGCTGGTGGTCCCAGCCCTGGGCCTGCTAGGGCCCATTCCCGGCCCAATGGGTTGGGCCCAACTTTTCGGCCCGTCATTTTTATTAATTTTATTTTATTCGTATGTTTGAACTATTTATTTATTTCCGCACTTGTATTGTTTATTTATTTTTCGCATGCTTGTTTTATTTTTCGTGTGCTTGTTTATTTTATTTTTAATGTTTAGATAATTATTATTCTATTCATGTTTGCGTAAACTAATCATTTTCACGCGCATACAAGAACCGTCAAGCATTTAAACATTATCCTCTCCTCATACCCACAACTTCGTTCAAAAGGGGTATATCCGCCCGATACCCTTCACAAGTAAACGTTTCTCACCCTTTTATTTATTCCACGTTTTTTTCGCATTTATATTCGTATACATGACTATTTAGAATTGCTAAAATTTAATTCATTGGGCATGATTACTAAATTAGGACTTTCTTCAAAGCATGATTAAACACCTCTTTTTATCCGGTAACCTTTCTAGGATGTGACTCGGGTGCCTAACACCTTCCCGAGTCCATAAATCGACCCCGAACCGCTGTTCTCGGGTTCAGACCCATCTTGCCTTAGCATTTTATTTTTTATGCCATGACAATAGGTTCCCTAAACCTAAAAATAAATTAGGGTGGCGACTT
Source organism: Viola odorata (assembly GCA_963691705.1). Classification (NCBI taxonomy): domain Eukaryota; kingdom Viridiplantae; phylum Streptophyta; class Magnoliopsida; order Malpighiales; family Violaceae; genus Viola; species Viola odorata. The sequence goes on from OY829543.1 coordinate 14,848,538, forward strand.
CATTGCATTATGTGAGATGAGTCCAATTTCGTTTCACATCTAGTCCCAAACCTGTGTCGCACATTAGGATAAAATCCAAAAAGGGGGTGCGATAATCTTCACCACCACCATAGCAGCTGTTGTACCTGCACAACGCCGGAGGGGGTCCCCGGCGCAAGAACTCCGATGCCTAAGTCAGTATATGGTAAATAGGAGGTAAGTAGGAGTTGAGAGTGAGGGAGTAGAGAGAGAGTCTGTTTCTGCAGAACCTGGTTTGTGTTGGCTTATCTGAGCTTGTCCTCTTGTCTTTGCCTTTAGAGGGTATTTATAGGCATCTCAATGGTGGTACCCCAGATGGGTAGATACCGAATGGTAGGATGTACCGGGTGTGGGATAAGCGTCATTCCAAATTAGGTACTGGATAGGGGCTTCCTCACTAATGTCGACCACACTCTAAACCCTGTGTAGAGACCAAAATACTTAGGGGAGTCTATTTTGGATTATCAATAAAGATTTGAACCAGTGACATTAGAAATCTACCCTCATCACCGGACCAACATTAATATCGTCTACTTGAACTATAAATGATTCTAACTAATTTCAATTTGTCATGGTATGCTTTTTCTTTGAGATAATTATTTTTTTTTAATAAGCAGAGGATTTATTAAATAAAGGTCATGAAGAACATGACACTGAACAGAAAACCAGAATTAGAGCCTACCTAAAGAGAGGCTCAAAAACCAAACCAAAAACATGAAACCACACATCTATTTAACTTTAAATAGTTATTATATTTCTTAATTCTCATATTCAACTTTAAAACGTCCATCTATTACGGTCGAGGAATCCGTCTACTAAGCGATGACGTAGGGCCACCACAGCTACAGGCCCAATGACGTCAATGAATGGGTCATTGCCGTTGACGTTAGAGTCTTCCCATTTCCCTCAATAAATTCTCCCCCTTCCAATATCTTTCCTTGCAACTTCCAAGAAATTAAGACACAAATATACCCTATATGCATACAAAATCCAAGAACTAACGCACCCAATTTCTTCTCAACATTCTTTTTTGTTTCTTTTACAACATTTACTCCATTACATTACTAATTAAATTCCTCAAATGCAAGAAGCAATTCCATTTAGGTCATACATCCCTGGTACCACCGCCGGCAACCGGAGGTTACCAGCTCGTGACTCGCTCGAGGATAAAGCAGCTAATGGTGGACATGTGCAAGTTGCGGTAAGTAACGGAACAAGTGATTATAATTATTTACGAAAGTTGGTGTCGGAGAATTCGATTATAGTGTTTGGGAAACAAGGGTGTTGCATGAGTCATGTTGTGAAGAGGTTGTTGTTAGGGCTAGGGGTCAATCCGGCAATGATTGATGTGGATGAGAAAGAAGAGGATTATGTGATCAAAGAGTTATCCATGATTAGTTTGGACTGTGGGAAAGATAATGATGATGAGGTTGGGAGATTAAATATTCAATCTCCGGTGGTTTTTGTAGGAGGGAAGTTGTTTGGTGGATTGGAGAGAGTCATGGCTACTCATATTTCCGGTGAGTTGGTGCCTATCTTAAAAAATGCCGGAGCTTTGTGGCTATGACTGCTTTTCTTCTCATCTTTTTTTTTCCCTCCTAATCTTCCTATTATCTTTTATCATTTTTTGAGTAAGAGATTAATCTCATTCAAATGCTATTAAATTTTAAAAACGAAGAATTCTCATTCAATCTCTCTGTGTTACTTTTTTTTTTTTAAAATTCTTTCACTTATGTTTTGCAGTCTTTACAATTAAAAAAGGAAAAAAAAACTTTCATGGATGATTGAGTATAGGGTTGATGATGTAATCATCCGTATCTATTAGAAAATTTGGAAATTTGTAAATATATATTTTGTAAGTCGAGCTAAAATTTCATCCTTATCGATATCAGAAAACAAGGATGATTCCAAATTTCCAAATTTCCAAATTTCCTGATAAGGATGATTACATCATCAAGCCGGCAAAAGTGTAGGAGATGTAGCCCCCAATTAAAGTAGGAGATGATAAATAATGCGGCCTGAAACACGAGACCTATTTGATTAACTGGAATTGACGAGTGCATATTAATTGCGAATTCATGGTAGGGTAGTAGATCGCCCACGGCTGCAATTGTAAAGATAACCCCGGTCCGAATTTTTATTAATATATTTTATTACTATAAAAATAACTAATAAATTATATAGCGATAAAATTTTAATTTCATTGTATCACTGTCACATATGTTTAAACTTTAAACTAATTCACTATGATGTATGATTTATTTTGTTCATAGTGCCTTCCCTCACGAGAAATATAATAGGCGATTTAATTATCTATGCACAAATAAATTAAACGAAAGAGATTTAACGAGAATGATGTATTATATAAATTAGACTAAGGTATGTAAATAAATCTATAGTTTTCAAAATTTTCCATTTTAACCTTCCTATTTTTTTTAATTTATAATTAGAACTTATAGATAAGCCTGCAAATTTCAATTTTGACGTTTTGAGTGGCTAAAAAATACAAAAAAATTTAAAAAGTATAAATATATATGGAAAATGGAAAGAAAATGTAACGAAATATGATATGCCTCATATCAATGAAAAAATTGAAGAAAATAATGGGGACAATGAGGGGAAAATCTATAATAAATGTGTGAAACTTTTAAATTCACTATTATATTTTTAATGAGAAGGATATTTTCGTACATAAAAATTAATTATACCTAAAGTTTAAAAAATTACTACTAATAAAGAGATGGTAAAAACACGGCATAAACTTTATAATTTGAAATTGCATTCAACAAGGATTTTAATAAGGTAAATTGGCTCACGGTTTGTTTGTCCGGCTCTTTCAGTTACAAAATATATACAAATAAATATTACATATAATATTTGAGCTGCGCGACTTGATAGGGCGGTAAAGTTTTCCCCCACTAGGTAATTATAAGTTTAATTTTTTTCTTTAACTTTGATAACAGAATTCTTTTTGCATCCCAAAATAATTAATTAGCTCTTTTCATTTTTTTTGGTCAAAACCATTCGGTTTCGGTAAAGCTGGCAAAACGGATCAAACGGTTGACTCAACTCGTTTAAAACGTGACACGTCTAATAACAGGTCAACCCAGACCTGACCTGCTCAAATTAGGGTTGACCCGGTCAGACCCGATTGACCCATTTGACTTTTTTTTGTTAAAAAAGTGTTGACCCATTTATAATGTCAATTTTTATGAAAATTCTCAAAATAAATACTTCATAGAAACAACTTGTTATTGATGAGATTCTTTCGCTAATAAGTTTCATGATATATATTCTACTAAACATTTAAATCTCTAAATAAATATTACATTGAAATAAGTTGATTTAAAAATGAAATTCTTACATTAATAAGTTCCATGACATATATTACTAAACATTTATCTAACGGAACTCGAACTTTTAGTGTCATTGATGTTAAGAGAAATAATATCTTCGGTGAGCTCCTCCAAAGCTGACTTTCCAGCATTTACAATAAAAACAAATTAAGTAACAAATATTAAACAAATTACATATGTATCCAATTTAAAGTTTAAGAATTAAAATGATATACCTTGTGTCCCATACAATCAATCTCTTATACAAATCAAAGCCTCTACTGTTTTCGGCTTGAGTGAGCTCCTAAATTGATCAGGCACTCTACCTCTGACACTAAAAGCATTTTCGGAAGCAACTATAGAAATCGGTATACTTAAAACATCACGAGATATTACGGTAACTTCAGAAAATCGATATTCATTTACTTTCTAATATGCCATGATGTCTAAAACTTGTTGTCTATCTAACCTTACCTTCTCCAAATATTATTCAAGCTATCTCTTTTGGAGAGAAGCTTCTTACATTTCAAAAGAATCAAATTCCTATAAATAAATAAACAATAATATTTTCTATAAATGAGCTTAGGACTAAATGTATACAAGGCCTAATGCATACGACAAAATATAAATAATTGATACGAACATAGAAGATGGAAGAATAATTGAATAATGCATAAATGAATAAGAGAATTAAAATGCACATACCTCCAACACTTTATGAGCCTCCCTCGAAAGTGGGACAGAGTCAGAAGAAAGAGGAAGAGGTAGCTGCAGCGGAGAAAAGGGGTTATGGAGTGCGACGCTGTCGGTATCGCCTGGTGGAGAACGATAAAGCAGTAGCGGGGCTGGTGCCGCAGTGGTGAAAAGCTTGGAGAGACTGTGTGTGTTGTGGGTGGTAGTGAGTAGAAAGCAACTTAGGGCTGAAAGCAGATCAAAGAGAGGAGGATGAGTTTTGGGTTTTAAAAAATAGAGTTTAGGTTTAAACGGGTAAAACAGGTTGATCTTGTTACTACCAGGTCGGGTCTGTCTAACCTATGTTTTAAACGGGTTGAAAATCATTAACCTTTATCTGCTTTTGGCAGGTCGGGTACGGATCGAACCTATTTTAATACCCCTAAATATCAAATTATTATATTAGATGCCGACTTTTTCGAATTCAAGTCAGAATTTAAGAGGTAAATTGCAATTGGAATTTTTTTTTAAACTATGAAGGTTTTTTTTTTTTTACAACTTACCCATAGTATACTATACATGGGTAATGGGTTCCACACGCCTTAGCTAAAGTCCATAGTCTAAGTCAATTATTTCAATAGGATATAAATTCTTGCGTTTCCTTTTAAAAAAATAATTATAAATTAATTATATTATTAATTATCATTATAATACCATAGATCGAATCCATATCTATATCTGACGGCAACCTCGTATATAAATTCTTGTAGTTCTTTTGCTTTAAAAGATTAATTGTTATAATTTAGTACCAACCAATCATTTCGATAAACATTAAGATCCGGCCAATTCTTTTGGGGTGTCAATACTAAATACAAAATGTAAAGTCATGTTCAACTATTTCAACTTTATGTTCTTTTATTTCCAGTACATTTGCTCTCCTAGCTTGCAAGCTGCTGATTTAGTAACGGTAGATAATACGTTCCATTAGACAATTACGTTGAGATTAGGTTGTTGATGGAATCCTAATTCTCGGGAAGAAATTATCCACCTAGAAACTTATTTGATATATATTTCATTTTATTTATTTTATATTTCATATTTTTAATAAAAAATAATTAAATAAGTCTATTTTTCAATTTTCTTATATTTAATAGACTAAATGCTTTAATTTTTTTTTTATTTTTAGAAAACAACTAACCTGGTTTAAATTTAAATTGAAGGGAAAATGGTTTAAAATAAAATAGCCATTAAACCATAGTAATAAAAACAAAACCCACTAGAAGAGGAGGTTTGGCCTTATTGTGTAGGAATGATATTTCCGTTAATGTCTTGCGTAGTGATGCTCACTGTATTGATATTGAAATCTTGAATGGTCTGTCAAACGGCCCCCCTTGGAGATTTACTGGCATCTATGGTTGGCCAAATAGGGCGGATAAACACAAGACATGGGATATGATTAGGGATATAAGAGATATGAGCCCACTCCCATGGCTTTGTGTTGGAGACTTTAATGAAGTCATGTGGGGTCATGAGAAACTTGGTGGCTCGGCAAGACAGTTCAATGATATGGATGAATTTCGGTGCGCCCTAGACCACTGTGATCTTATAGACCTTGATTTTTCAGGGCCAAAATTTACCTGGTGTAACAACCAAAGGGGCAACTACACTATCATGGAGAGACTAGATAGAGGGACGGAAAATGAGAAGTGGATGAGGTGCTTCCCCGATGCCACTGTTAAACACCTCCCCCGCTTCGGATCTGACCACTGCCCTATCCTGATTCAGCTGACCCCTAGGGTTGATAGATCGCCGAGAGGGAAAGTGTTTCGTTTCGAGGCTGCATGGCTCAGGGATGAGTCATGTTTCGACTTTGTTAAAAGGTTGTGGGATGGGGGAGTGATTCAGGCTAATGGGGATTCACTAGATAACCGGCTAGTACGCTGCGGAGTGGAGTTGTCTCGCTGGAGTAAGGAGGTCTTTGGTAACGTGCATAGGTCCATTGTGCAGAAAAGAGAGCATCTGGGTTGGCTCCAGATGCAACCAAGCTCAGACTCCACCCTCGATGAGATTGAGAAAGTTGGAAAAGCAGTTGAGGAGCTCATCCATCGAGATGAGGTGATGTGGAAACAACGGTCAAGAGTCCTATGGCTCGAAGAGGGAGATAGGAACACAAAATTCTTCCATGCCCGAGCTTCGCAACGTAGGAAGAAGAATATAATTGAGAAAATCCAAGACGAGTCGGGTCGGTGGAGGGAGTCTCGTGAGGAAGTAGAGGAGATAGTTCTAGATTATTATAAGACCCTATTCTCTTCTGGTGGAAGCGACCTATCCTCAAATGTCCTCCATTCCATAAACCCTCGTGTATCCCACTCCATGAATTTTAATCTTGATCGGATTTTCACTAAAGATGAAGTTTTTAAAGCTCTTAAACAGATGCATCCTACGAAGGCCCCCGGGCCGGACGAAATGCCTCCTTTGTTTTTTCAAAAATTTTGGTTTTTTTTAGAAAATCCTGTTTGCGAAGCTGTCCTTGGAATCCTGAATGATGGGGAAGACCCTGCCTACCTCAACCATACCTTTATCACCCTCATTCCTAAAATAGCCAACCCCTCAAATTGCTCCCAGTTTTGCCCGATTAGCTTGTGCAATGTAGTTTTCAAGCTGATAACCAAAGTTCTTGCAAATCGCCTGAAACAAATCCTGCCTAGCATAGTATCAGAGAATCAAAACGCCTTTGTTCCAGGCAGACTCATAACTGACAACGCTCTGATAGCCCAAGAGATCTTCCATGGGATGAATTCAAAACGTTCGGGTCCAGGATGGATGAGCGTCAAGCTAGATATGAGTAAGGCCTATGACAGAGTGGACTGGAACTTCTTGGAGGCAATTATGACCCGCATGGGCTTCTCTCCTAGATGGACATCTTTGGTGATGCGATGTGTCTCAACGGTCTCCTACGCCATCCTCCTTAACGGGGCCCCGGGACCTACATTCTATCCAGGGAGGGGCCTCCGGCAGGGGGATCCGTTGTCCCCTTATCTCTTTGTGTTGTGTGCTGAGGGCCTTTCAGCGATGCTTCAGAATGCAGCCGCAACCAACAGGATACATGGATACAAGGTATGCCCGAGCAGCCCACAGGTCAGTCATCTGTTCTATGCGGATGACAGTCTCATTTTTGCGAAAGCAGAGGAAGAAGAAGCCACAGTCATAAGCTCCATTCTGAAGGACTACGAGAAAGCTTCTAGCCAGAAAGTAAATTTAGTAAAAGCAGAAGTGTGCTTCAGCAAGAACGTAGGACACGACGCTAAAATACTGGTAAAAGAAAGACTAGCAATGGTGGAGATGGAATCTCATGCCAGGTACTTGGGACTTCCAGTGTCTTTTGGCCGATCGAAGAAAGAGATGTTCGCTCCGATCCGTGACCGGATTTGCAAGAGGCTAGGAGGGTGGAAAGAGAAAAAGCTATCCCAGGCAGGGAGAGATGTTCTAATTAAATCAGTCATCCAGTCCATCCCGACGTATATGATGAGTTGTTTTGAGATCCCTGTATCCACCTGCGAGGATATAGAAAAGGCAACAAGAAGATTCTGGTGGGGGGGGGGGAACTCTGAGGAGCCTAAGATGCACTGGGTGTCCTGGGAAAAACTTTGCCGGTCGAAGGATGTGGGAGGATTGGGATTCCGGAAGGTTAGAGAATTTAATCTTGCACTTTTAGCCAAACAAGGGTGATGCCTGCACAAAAATCCAAACTCTTTGCTCGCCCAGATCTGGAAAGCGCGATACTTTCCCCACTCGGACTTTCTAGAGGCAGGGATGGGCTCCCGCCCTAGTTACGTGTGGCGTAGCACTCTGGCAGGAAGATCAGCTCTCCATAAAGGATGCATCTGGAGGGTAGGGAATGGTGAACGGATACGGATTTGGAAAGTCCCGTGGCTTCCGACAACAACGACTGGGATGATCACAGCACCGAGCACGGGCCTCGATGAGGAGGCTACAGTGGTTGAGCTTATTGATAGGGACCGGAGGTGTTGGAAGACAGACCTTGTGGAACAGCTTTTTCTACCACAGGAAATATCAGCAATATTAAGCCTACCGCTTAGTCGGAGTGAGGCGAATGATACTCTTGTGTGGAAATGTACTACAAATGGGAAGTATTCAGTTCGTAGTGGATACCACTGTCTTACATCGGTTACTGCGCAGGAGTGCCCAGGTTCCAGTAGAGGTTGGTGGAAATTCTTGTGGGGACTGTCTATCCCTCCAAAGTTCAAAAACTTCATGTGGAGGATGGGAAGTAACTCTCTCCCAACCAGGGTGAATCTTGCTAGGAGGGGTGTATCGGTGGACCCCGTGTGCCCCTGCTGCAACGAAGAGGTTGAATCGACTCCGCATCTGCTGCTGTCTTGCCCGTTTGCTAGGGAAGTGTGGGGAAAGTTTACTTTTTGGGATAGGGTTTCGGGGCTGCGAGGAGATGACTGGGTGGATTGGCTAGCAGGGCTACGAACATCGCTGGATGACTCGGATATAGAGAAGCTCATCTCCATCCTTTGGTCCCTATGGACATCGAGGAATAACAGGATCTTCCGCTAGTGTGATGAATCAATCCAAGAGGTGGTTATTAGGGGTGGAAAATTACTGTCTGATTTCAAGGAGGCATGGTGTCAGCATCAAAGACCCGCCGCCCCGCCTCCCCAACTTGTCATCCCGAGATGGATGCCTCCTCCTATAGGGGTGGTGAAGGTGAACACGGATGCAGCGGTAGGGACTACGGGCGTTGGTTTGGGATTTATAGCCCGCGATGCAGAGGGTGGAACAGTATTCTCAAGAGCAATCTACCTTCCGCATGGAGCTGAGGCGCGAACAACAGAAGCTCTAGCGCTGAGAGACGCAGTAACACAAGCTCGCCAATGGGGATATGACAAGATCATACTTGAGTCTGACTGCTTGCAGAACGTCCTCGCCCTGACCAATGGAGACTTCCCATTAAGCTACTCGGGCTTGGTGTTGGAAGAGGTGGCACACCTAGCTTCTACTTTTCATAGCTGTTGCTTTTCGCATACAGGACGGTCCACGAATATCCCAGCACATGAGTTAGGCCAATTGGCTTTGATTTTCGGTTTAGGAAATGCATGGATAGGGGAATGCCCCGAGGTGATCGCACCTTTTGTACTTGCAGATTTGAATTAATTCAATTATTTCTCCCATTCAAAAAAAAAAAAAAAAAACCCAATTCCAGCTATGTCAGCTTTATTTCCACGCTGTCGTTTTGTTTCACTCCCTCATAAAAAAAAGAAGCTCTCCTCACTTTTTCTTTCCTCTTCTCCACTTTCCCTCTTCGTTTTTAAACCCCAACTTCAACAACAACAACAACCATCGAGGTTTACACATTTGCAAAAGGCAAGCACCACAGATCAGCAGTATGTTCAACTACTTTAAAGGCAGAGATTCCATCTCCGCCTCCTCTCCGCCGCTCTCCTCCCCATCCACTCCCTCCATGTCTCCCTCTCCGTCCGCTCCTCCAGTGACCGGCCCGGCTCGACCCATCCGCCTCGTCTACTGCGACGAGAAAGGGAAGTTCCGGATGGATCCAGAGGCCGTCTCAACGCTTCAGCTCGTCAAAGGACCAGTAGGCGTCGTTTCCGTCTGCGGACGGGCTCGTCAAGGGAAATCCTACATTTTAAACCAGGTAGAATATCGATTATTCTTTTAGGGTTTCCTTAATTGAACGAGTTCATGCGTTTTCTAGGTTCACGCCATTCTAATGCTGAATTTAATTGAAATGTTCATTTTTAATATATAATTATCCCTGTTGTTGCTGTGGTAGCTGCTCGGCAGGAGCAGTGGGTTTCAAGTTGCATCGACGCACCGGCCTTGTACCAAAGGGCTCTGGTTATGGAGTGCCCCGTTGAAAAGAACTGCACTTGATGGGACTGAGTATAATCTCTTACTGTTAGACAGTGAAGGAATTGATGCTTATGATCAAACTGTGAGTTTATGACCTAATTTACATACCTTTTTCTGCGTTCCCTCTGTGTCTAACGTTATTCTTTTGTTTCTATGACAGGGGACATACAGCACGCAGATATTCTCCTTGGCTGTCCTTTTATCTAGCATGTTCATTTACAATCAGGTTGCAGTTGTTTGTACACACTCACATTGTTTCTCCATCCTTTTCTATGGTGTTTCCAACTCACTCAATTACTTTTTCCTTCTATTTAGATGGGTGGCATAGACGAGGCTGCACTTGATAGGCTCTCTCTTGTTACTCAAATGACAAAGCATATTCGTGTGAGAGCTTCTGCGGGAAAGGTTTCGGCTTCTGAAATTGGGCAGTTTTCCCCGATATTTGTTTGGCTTCTAAGGGTACTTTAATCTAACATCTTAATGATTTTTTTCCCATCATGGCACACTTTGATGCATTTTCTAAAGCACTTCAAATTTTTTGCCATGTCACTTGCAGGACTTTTATCTGGATCTAGTGGAAGATAATAGAAGAATAACACCCCGTGACTACTTAGAGCTAGCTTTAAGGCCTGTTCAAGGTAGTGGGAGAGATATAGCTTCCAAAAATGAGGTAATTTTGTGTCTGTTTCTTATATTTACTGTTGACATATGTTTCTGGCAATGCTGTAGTTCTTTCATGTCTACATGTGTGTGGTTTGTTAGTCATGCACTTGTTAAAAGTTGCAGTAGACTTCATTTGAAGGACCTGTGGTTAACAGGATTTTTGTTGCAATCCAGTCCTTTGGTTTTCGTTTTGCCACTATTGTAGTTTGTATTCTGAATTTTGTTTCCCATCTAAGTGCTGCTAATTGTGTTTTATGTAATCAATGACAGATAAGGGACTCTATTCGCTCACTCTTTCCGGACAGAGAATGTTTCCCCCTTGTAAGGCCCTTGAATAACGAAAATGAACTCCAGCGTCTCGATCAAATACGAGTTAGTATCTTACCTCTCTCTTTTTCTCTTGCTTTCTTACGCACACTGATGCTTAGAACATTTTCTATTTCTCACTGATATGTTGTGTAAACTGAAGTCTTTGATTTTGATGTAGTTGGACAAACTAAGGCCTGAATTTAGGTCTGGATTGGATGAGCTGACAAAGTTTGTTTTCGAGAGAACAAGGCCCAAGCAAGTAGGAGCGACTACAATGACTGGTCCTATCCTTGTTGGTATCACACAGTCTTATCTGGAGGCTCTTAATAATGGTGCAGTGCCCACAATTTCTTCCTCATGGCAGGTTAGTATTCTTGCTTACGACAGGCCAGGTTAATTTGATTGATGGTAGTTTCTTTTCCTATTTAAAAGATAAACACAGCATGGAAGATGCATGTTAACAAAATGTAGATAATGGGCAAGGGGCTATATAACGTGTTTAGGTCTGAAGAAGCTTTTGAATTTGTTGTAAGACCAGTGCTGCAGCCTTTGTTCTCATTCTGATAATATTTGTATATCAGAGCGTTGAAGAAGCTGAGTGTCGGAAGGCATATGATACTGCTGCAGAAATTTATATGTCCAATTTTGATCGCTCAAAGCCACCTGAAGAAGTAAGTGCTACCAATATGTTAGTTACTATTATTTGATGGTTTCAACTAGTTTATAATTTCATTACTTGTAGGGTGCTTTAAGGGAAGCACAAGAAGAAGCAGTTCGCAAGTCATTGGCTGCATTTAGTGCTAATGCTGTTGGGATTGGCCCTGTAAGGAAGAAATATGAAGAGCAACTCCAGAAATTCTTCAGAAAAGCATTTGAGGTGATGAATGTTTACAAAACATCTTCATACATTTAATAAAAAAAAATTGTTTAAAACCTAAAATAGCAAGGATTCAACCTAGAAAGCCATGCGATCCTTGTCATATGTAATTAAAAAATGCTGTGCAATCTTTTATGGTTGGGAAACAAACTTTCCAATGCCCTGTAAGCTTGGATTTTTGTGTCTAATTTTGATTCTTAGTTGTTGTGATACCAATGCATTTTTTACACCCATTTTGTTACAACTAAATGGGTATACTTTATTCTGAGCTACTCCTCTGATGCTAGGCATCATACATAATTGGTAAAATTAGCTTCTGAGGCTCTGGTGCAGGATTACAAGAAGAATGCTTTCATGGAGGCTGATTTACATTGTTCAAGTGCTATTCAAAGCATGGAGAAGAGGCTAAGAGCAGCATGCCACACTTCTAATGTGAATGTAGATACTGTTGTGAAGGTAACCGTTGACATCTTGTGTGGTTTCCATGATGTTAAGGGCATAAAAAAAAAATTCCCCAGATTTTTATTATAAATGCACTGGTCAAGACAAGTCTACGCCACTTGTTGGCAGCCAAAACTTTGAGCAAGGCTTGTAGTTGATATCTGTAAAAGAAGCCTGGCAAACGTATGTATGTTGTTTGTTTAGAAGTTATTCTTCGTTTAAGCTATGTTTATGGCTTTTACCATGTGTCAAATTATGGGACAGCTGCTGTCTTAAAAATACTATTTCATGAGGGATGTGTCCACCCCCCCACCCCCCCCCCCCCCCCCCCCCCCCCACACACATTCTCACTGGCTTGTAATGACATAGCTTTATACATGCCGTATGCAATATATCCTAGATTCTTTATGCCTTCTTTATTTAGTTTGTTATGGCCTAACCTGCATGTGAATGTGTGCAGGCTCTTGATGCCCTTTTGTCCGAGTATGAAACATCATGTCATGGCCCTGGGAAATGGCAGAAATTAGCTACCTTCCTACAGCAAAGGTGCATCTACGTGCTCCTCTTCTTTGAGTGTTATTAAATTTCGCATAACAACTGTTTTTGTTCACAAAACTGTGCTATTGTTTCTGTAGTTTGGAAGGTCCAATACTCGACCTTGTCAAGAGGCTTACTGATCAACTTGGATCAGAGAAGAGCTCACTTGCATTGAAATGTCGTTCGATTGAGGATAAGATGGCGTTGCTGAAGAGACAATTGGAAGCTAATGAGAACCATAAGTCTGAATACAAGAAGCGATATGAGGATGCTATCAGTGAGAAGAATAAGCTTGCTGATGACTATATGAGGCGCATATCTGATTTGCAGAGTAGTCGCATTTCATTGGATGAGAGGTGTTCCAGCTTGGTGAAAGCATTGGAATCTGCCAAGCAAGAAATGACAGACTGGCAGAGAAAACATGACCTGGTGTTATCAAAGCAGAAAGCTGATGAAGCTCAATCCAGTTCAGAGATTGGAATTCTCAAGCAGCGAACCAGTGCTGCTGAAGCAAGGCTTGCTGCTGCTCATGAACAAATAAGGTCCGCTCAAGAAGAGGCAGGAGAGTGGAAGCGGAAGTATGATATAACTGTAAGAGAAACAAAAGGTGCCCTTGAGAAGGCAGCAAATGTGCAGGACCGTATAAAGAAAGAAACACAACTGAGGGAGGATGCTCTACGGGAAGAATTTTCCAGCCGTTTGTCTGAAAAGGTATATCTGTGAATGCACATACACATTGAAATCTTGTTGTCCCTTATATTTTTTAGGCATAAATATGAGCTGTACATCTGATCTGTGTCAATGAATATGCAGGAAGAGGAAATCAGGGAGAAGAGTGGTAAGATAGAGTACGCTGAGCAGTGTCTGACAACATTGAACTTGGAATTAAAGGTCTGTCCCTCAGATCACAATACCACATAAATCTCTCCTTATCTCACATGCACACACGTGCAGTCAATCTTACTTTGACCCCCACCACACCAGTTCCTGTTCCATTGTGTGCATTCTGTGTGCCATAATATTTTGTTCAAGTATGAACCACTGAATGAAAAACTATTGGGCTAGTTTCAATTGCTTATATGCAAGTATACATATTGATGTGACCTTGACAACTGCTTTACAGGCTGCTGAGTCAAAGATTAAGAGTTATGATGTTGAAATATCATCCCTCAAACATGAAATCAAAGACTTGGGTGGTAGACTGGAGGCCGCAAATGCTAAAGCCCAATCTTATGAAAGGGAAGCTAGAATATTGGAGCAAGAGAAGATCCATCTGGAACAGAGATACAAATCTGAGTTTGAAAGGTTCGCTGGAGTCCAGGAAAGGTGTAATATGGCTGAAAAAGAATCTAAGAGGGCTACTGAAATGGCTGATAGAGCTCGGGCTGACGCTGTATCTGCTCAAAGGGAGAAGAATGAGTTTCAGAAATTGGCAATGGAAAGATTAGCTCAAATTGAGAGGGCTCAGAGGCATATTGAAAATTTGGAGAGACAGAAAAATGACTTGGCAGATGATTTTGATAGACTACGTGAATCAGAGATGAATGCCGTCTCAAAAATCTCATTACTAGAGGAGAGAGTTGATGAAAGGGAGAAAGAGATAGAATCACTTTTGAAATCAAACAATGAGCAGAGGTCTAGTACAGTTAAGGCCCTTCAAGATCTTCTGGATGCTGAACGGAAAGCCCATAGTGTTGCGAACAAAAGAGCAGAAGATTTCTCTCTTCAGTTGGAGGAGGCGCGGGCAAAACTTGATACACTGCAGCAGGAGATAACTTCGATCCGTTTGAATGAGTCAGCATTGTATAATAGGCGTAAGGTAAACGATCATGGTAAACGTTCAAGAACTGATGATATTGGGATGGGCGTAGAATCTGTTCAAGATGACAAAAGCTGTAGACTAAACAAAAGGTCCAGGACCTCAACAAGCCCACTAAGGTTTCCGCAGCCTGAGGATGGTGGTTCAGTCTACAGGGGTGATGAGGACAATCAGAGTCAGCAAACTGATCAGGAGGATTATACGAAGTTCACCATCCCGAAACTTAAGCAGGAGCTTACGAAACATAATTTCGGTGCTGAGCTCCTTCAGTTGAAAAATCCAAACAAGAAAGATATCCTTGCACTGTACGAGAGGTGCATTCTCGAGAAGTCTTAAGGTTTGTGACATAGACTTGTATAGGTTATATGTAATCTACTGAGAGTTTAGCTTATTAGATCAGTGTGGGTAAAAGGTTAGGCTATGGTGGTTCTCTCTTTGTACTAGGACTAAAAAGCAAATCATTTCGTCGTAAGAAAATGGGTTTGTCGATGGCGGGATGAAACTTCTCAGGCTTTTTTATTTGTTGTTGTTTTGATTTGCCTGCGGAGGGCTGCTTGTTTGCTTGATCTGCGGCTGGGGTACGTAACCCTTATCGCGCTATTAACTATTTAGAAGACTGTTGATCAAACTTATTCGATCTTTGGTATTCTTCATTGTAGGAAAATTTGGCCGATTGTGTCATTTCTTGCTTTCTTAGATGAAACAACAAAAGATGTAAGCAATCCTAACCTAATGATACATTTCAGTCAATAGATCATAGTTTTAAAAACCGACCCAGAGTGACCAGTTAGATCGATTTGAATCGGGTTCAATCGGGGTTCGACCAGATTGATTCGTTAGATCATTTCGGGTCGTTCACACAATGAACCGTTCAAGTTTAGATAATTGAATTGGATTGAACTGGTGTCTATAATGGGCCGGCCTATGCATGTAATGGGCTAGCCCATCAAATTTTCCATATTGAAAAAAATAAATAAAAATAAATAAAAACCAAAACCACGTTGTTTTGGTTTTGCAAAACGGCGTCGTTTTAGTTTGACATCGACCCAACCGGGTCGATCGAGTAGACCGGGTCGCCTGTTTTGTGAAAATCGGTCTGATCGACCGGTTTTTTCCGGTTCGATTGTAAGTTCGGTCAGGTAACTGAACCGAACCGAACCGAAAATATTTTCGAGTCACAGTTTTATCAGTCTGACCATCGAGTCGGTCCAGTTTTTAAAACTATGCAATAGATTATATGTTGGTATAAAATGTTATACGCATCAATACTTTGTTAAGTGCTCACACCAGTTTTGGCTAATATTGAGCATAATGTTGATTAATAACTAAAGCAAGTAAGATTGCTTTTGAAAGAATCCATGTGCCATGCCACGTAGCATACATGTGGCGTTCCACTGCATTACTAAGACGCAGTGTTTTTGGAATCGAACCGGATAGCGAACCGGAAATAAAAATTTCATGGTTCGACCGGGTTCAACCGGAAAAAACCGGATTGAATCATTGGATCGTTTTGAACCGAACACATATCGAACCGTTCAATCTTAGATAATTTAACCGGATTGAACCGGCTGGTTTTTAAATTCTGATGGGCCAACCCATCAAATTTTCAAAAGAAAAAAAAAAACGAAAACGAAAACGGCGTCATTTTGGCCAAACCAAAACGGCGCCGTTTTAGTTAGGCACATAATTTTTTCCATTTTTAAAAAAAAAAATAAAAAAATAAAATTAAAAAATATTTAAAAAATTAATTAAAAAATCAAAACGACGCCATTTTGGATTTTGGGTTCAAAACGGCGTCGTTTTGCATTGAACCAGCCGGGTTGCTATCGAACCGGCCGGTTCGCCGGTTGTCAAAAAACTGGCCGGTTCGGCCGGTCCAACCCGGGTCACATGCATTTGGGTCTGATAGGCCGAATCAGACCGGAAACCCAAAAAATCCGGTTGAACCGGACCGAACCGGCCGGTCCGGTCCGGTTCCAAAAACACTCCTAAGACGGTTTAAATCAAAAGCATTAATTCACACTAGAATAATAGTGGATACAATAATTAGATAAATATTGAAATAAATAGTAAATAAATACTTAAAGAGAACTATTAAATAATACTTCTATAAAAATATACTTTGAAAATATTTTATCATTGAGTTTATTAAATAAATTAAAAACAAAAATGTTAGAAAAGTCTTGTATTTCAATGATTTTGGTGATATAGATTCAGCGTGTTAAAGAAATTGATATTTTGCACGTATGTCAACTAAGATTTTAAAATTGCTGGTGGCGGGTTGTTTCCTAATTTAGCTCCTTTAATTTTTCCTGTAACATGACCAGTAATGTTAAAAGAATTCGAGTCATTCAATAAAATTGGACAAATAAGATTAAAACTCTAAATAATTAATGAGATTTTACTGATGTGGCTAACGGTGGACTTACAAACTACCGTTAACTTCTGTTTTTGTTAATTAAATCTTTCTTTTTTCTTCTTTTCTTCTTTCCTCATGGCCTCACTCTTCCTCTTCTTCCTCTCATCATCTCACAAATCTCCATTAATCCTTCATCAAAATAAAAAATCTTCCACCGAATTTTACTATCTCTTCATTCTTACCTTTTCCCCCAACAAGTTTACTCTTATCCTTAACAAAGTCATTCAATTCCATAGTTTTAAAAACCGGACCGATCCGACGGTCGGACCGGTAAAATCGTGACCCGAAGAGATTTTCGGTTTGGTTCAGCTATCTGACCGGACTTGCAATCGAATCGGAAAAAATCGGTCTACCCGACAGGTATTCACAAAACTAGCGACCCGGTCGACTCGCTATCGACCCGGCTGGGTCGATGTCAAACCAAAACGACACCGTTTTGGTTTTTTTATATTTTTTTTAATATGGAAAATTTGATGGGTTGGCCCATTACAGGCATGGGCCGGCCCATTACAGACACCGGTTCAATCCGGTTCAATTATCTAAGCTTGAACGGTTCGATGTGTGAACGACCCGGAACGATCCAACGGGTCAATCCGGTTGAACCCCGATTGAACTCGGTTCAAATCGGTCCGACTGGTCACCCCGAGTCGATTTTTAAAACTATGTTCAATTCGCATCAATATGGTAATAACCCTACCCTGCAAATTTTAACATTTCGTCTTCTTCCTCTCATCATCTCACAAATCTCCATTAATCCATCATCAAAATCAAAAATCTTCCACCGAATCTTTCTATCTCTTCATTCTTACATTTTCTCCTCAACAATTTCACTCTTATCCTTAACAAAGTTATTCAATTCACATCAATATGGTAATAACCCTATCCTGCAAATTTTAACATTTCGTCTTCTTCCTCTCAACATCTCACAAATCTCCATTAATCCTTCATCAAAATCAATAATCTTCATTTGAATCTTCCTATCTCTTCATTCTTACCTTTTCCCCTCAACAATTTTACTCTTATCCTTAATAAAGTCATTCAATTCGTATCAATACGGTAATAACCCTAACCTGTAAATTTTAACATTTCTTCTTCTCCATAACAACTATGAGAGGAAGATTGAATGAAGAGATAGGAAGATTCGGTGATTTTTTTTTTATTTTGATGAAGGATTAATGGAGATTTGTGAGATGATGAGAGGAAGAAGACGAAGAGTGAAGCCATGAAGAAAGAAGAAAAGAAGAAAAAAAAAGATTTAATTAACAAAAACAGAAGTTAACGGTGGTTTGTAAGTTTACCGTTAGCCACATCAGCAAAATCTCATTAATTATTCATTAATTATTTAGACTATTAATCCCATCCGTCCAATTTTATTGGATGGTTCAGATTTTTTTAACATGACTAATCATATTACAGGAAAAATTAGAGGAGTCAAATCCGTTGTTTCCAGATGCCAATAGCCAATGGTTGGGAGGCTACTCTACCTTTCTTGGTCAATCCAGCGGCTACAGAGCATGAGCTTTAGGGCTTTCATTTTCGGGGAGGATAAGTTATGTTTTCAAGCTAACAACGCTAATGTGCCTCATGTATTAACATGCCACTTTTACTTGTTCTTGGAGACAAGTTAGATTCCTCATGTCCTGCGTGATGTAAAACTATAAACCTATTCCTTTCTTCCTTCGTACTCCCTCCATTTTCGAATAATCGTCACTTTTGTACTTTTTGTTACTGTTCACTTTACTTGACTTTTTGGTGTTTGTTGTACTTTTTGTTACTGTTTCAAAGAATCAATTATTCAAAAACAGAGAGAGTATAAAAATAAATAAATAAACTAAAAGTTATTAATTAGCTCCAACCATAGGAAACTGAGTCAATATTTTTTATTTTATTTTTTTATTTTAGAGATGGAGGTCTAAACCCGTACATTACGAGATAAAAAAGACCTCACTCTATCACCATACACGTGAAGATATACAACTAGGAATCTCATTATACCATTTGATCCCCCCTTGTGTGCTGCAAAAGTAAGGTTTGAAAGACCATTCGCAACGGAGTTAGCCTCACGATAAATATGCTTACACGATATGTCCCATTGCCCCTTGGACTTCAACTGAACGATGTTCCGAATAAGATCTGCATTAGCTACCCCTGGGTAAAGTCCACTCACGATTAAGCGCATGGGCTACGTACATTTAAATTATCTATGTGCACCTGCAGCTTAGTCCATCCTTTGCCCCTAGCTTCAAACAAGACCATAATATATATTGCACCTAGTGGTGGGTTTGATGGTATTTCATTCGAGTAATTTTTATTTCTCCAACAATATACTCCCTATAGTTCCACCCAATGTAAAAGACCTTGATGCTCAAGTACTTGAAAATATAATATTATGAAAAGAAAAAAAAATCAACTAATTCCTACCTAACTAGGTTTTATAAAATGTTGATCGTTTGTGGACATTTCCATAAGAAATCCTCTCCTAAATAAGCACAAGAATATATAGTACCATATATATATCACCCATTCCATGCTTTCCTTCCTTACACGCTACTAAAAAAAAATAGTTATGGACAAATTAAGCCTTGGTTCCCTTTCTCTTCAGAACAAAAGACACCCATCTCCTGCTCCTTCTCCTTCTTTTCCCTTCACCATCATAGTCTCAATTTCTAACAAGTTATATGAATGTTACACCACAACAGCAACACAGTCACAAGTCATAAGAACTACCAAATACTAGTAGTCCTTGTCATTTCTGCTCTACCAAAACCAAAAATCTCCTGATCGATCTTCTACCTTCGGGTAATTGGCAGGCTACAGTTAATGGATAGTTTCAATAGTCTTTTCCTTCTTCTCGTGTTTTAGGGGGGTTGGGCTCCCTTCTCTGGTGGCTGCTTTTTGGCAGTGCCTTCTTGTTTGCAGGGTCATGTCCTCATGACCTCTTGATTTAATAAAACTTCTGCTTATTCAAAAAAAAACCTTCGGGTAATCTTTGCTTTGTTGCTTGCATCCGCAGCTAACCGAATAACCGATGACGACCCATCACCTTGAACAACCGAATTTGGGATCAACTGAGGTGGGCTTTCTCTGTTATGATCATAACTACCAACAAAAGATGGATTATAGTAATCAACATAGCCTGTGTTCTTCGCTATAGGATTAATGTGCAGATGATCATGCACCTCAGTTCGGCTTTTTGAGGTTTGATGATGATGAACAAGATCATGATCCTTAATAACAATGCTTGAAGTACTACCACATTGTCTAGGCTGAGTTTGGTAGAAAACCTTGGAAGCAACTAACTCTCCATCTTTCTCTTCCTCATTGTCGCCTAGATGGTATTGGTGCATTACCCAGTTAGTCTTTCCGGGTTTTCTTTGCCTTCCATAGTTAGTGTAGAGCACCAAGATTTTCTTGAATCCTTTAACTGTCCCACCTGCAAGAACTGGCCTAGTCTTGCCTGTTTTGTGCCATCTTGTTTCATTCCCATCGTCATGATCAGTGTGAACCTTTCTCCGCTTTCTCGTTCCGGTTGTGTATGCTTTTGAAGGTCGATGGAAGAAATGGCGGACTTGACCGTCGTTGCTTACTCCTGCAGAAGGAATGTCAACCAGTTCCCATTAATGCCAATTATGGATTAATAAATGGTACAGGGAAAACTAATTAAGAATAATTGGGTGACTAACACGTCTTAGCAATAACATAACTATTGGAATTGACCATGACAATGATCAAACACACAATGACCTGTAAAAGAGAACCCTCAATCTCAAATGGAAATATTGAGGTTTTGTTTAATTTATCACTTAAATACATCCATATATGTACCAGCAATTCATTTAAGCTTTATTATTCACTTACGCCGCGGTAGCTAATTAGGTTTTAATTTTCAGTTATGATTAGAACACGAAGCAACGAGACTTGAACCCGAGAGCTATCCCTTGGTATATATCTTACAGAAAGTACCACGAAGTTACTAGTTAATCGGTTTAGCTAACCAGGGAAATTGGTTACATTTTCTTTCGTGTTTTCCATGTTTCCTTATGTGAAATGCACCACATTACATCAACATTAAGAGCAAGAAAATGTTCTATAATAATAAAAAAAAAAAAAAAAAGGAAGTACATATTTAGTGATGAAATTTACTTAACAAGATTAGAATTTAGAAGAGGAAAGAGATGAAATATATATGTGTGTGTGTACCTGGTAGCTTCTCTGGATGGGTGTAGCAGATTCCGTTTTCGCCTTCGAGTGTAGGTATGAATTCATCAATCAAAGGATGAAGTTTCTTACTCGAATCGGATACCGCCTTTGCCTCCAGATGTTCAAGAATTTCTTGATCACTCGGATCAAACTTCACCCCTGCTGGTAGGCCCGGCAGATCATGCATTACTATTCCACTCTGCGCAATTTTTATTCTAACAACTAAATTAACCATTCAATACTGAATTTTTTTTGATACAAAATGAATAATTAAATAAATAAACAAAATTAACGGCATAATTAATTACAGTACCAATTGCAATAGATAGCTTACCTGATCTTGGAATTCCATGTTGTGGCCGCATGAAGGACACTTAGTGCTCCGAATCGAATCGCTGTTTTTCGCATCAGCAAGATTAACGTCTTCTTTGGATTTTTTGGTGATTAATTCAATTCCTCCTCCTTCACCAACTGAGATACTATTGCACCATGTCATCTCTCTAGCTATACTTTTTAATTTTTTTTAATTTTTTATTATTATCTCAAGCTCATCAATTTTGTGATTTGCAAAACTATACCAAACAAAGAAAAATAAGAGAGAATGAAGGAAGAAAAAAAATGAAAAAGGAGATAATATATTACAGTAATTAAAGCAAAACTAATTGTCTCTTTTAGAACACGTTTTGTGTGTTAACCCCACCGGATTTAATTCGAATTAATTCCTCCAAACAGTGCTCTTCTTGATTCTGCTTCTGCTGTGTGTGATAGATTTCTGCACTATTCTTGCAAAGCAGGAAAGAGAGAGAGGGAGAGAGAGAGAGAAGGGAATTTGATAAAGGTAAGCTATAAAAGGAAAGAAGAAGGGACGAGGAGAGGGAGAGAGACGGGTATCGCCAGATATTTTTTTGTCTAAAAATAAACATGGTTTGCTTGGACGTCAAGTTTAGTTTTATAGTGTGTATACGGTTGCATCGCCGCGTAAATACAATCTTCGTGCTGCCTTTTTCCAATGTGAACTGTAAATGACCTATACGACTCATGTCTGTCCATGTTCTTGCTTCGTCGACCTCGTTTATTACTAGACGATGTCGTAAGACAAAATATTGAATACGATGTTGTCTGGATGGGCTAATTTATTATCGGACAAATCTTTGGTTTGTTGTCTTTTAATTGCTCTATAATGAAATATTTAAATATTTTTTTTAATAAAAGAAGAAATATTTAAAAATATTTTGATTTCACATATCATTACTATAATAAATATTTTAGGATCCGACTGCTCTAATTTTTCATGAAATATGATCAGTCATGTTAGAGGAATCTGAACCATTCAATAAAATTGGACGAATGAAATTAAAAATTCAAATTATTAATGAGTTGACCAATCAATAAAATTTAACAAGTGATTAACTCATTAATTACTTAAATTTTTAATCTCATCCGTTCAATTTTATTGAATGATTCAGATTTTCTACCGTCGGACATTTTACATTTGTGAGATGGAGAGTCACGCGGAGAGGACTTAGCTCTTGTGTCACCCTAGAGAGTGTGGTTAAAGCCATGTTTTATGGAATTTTTTAAAATAAATTGGAAAAATTGAAGTACATCAGAGCTATTGTACCACATCTCTTTCCCCTTTTATAATATGAAGTGCATGTTATGCATAAATAGGGAGGGGGTAAGATATGCCTAATATATTGAAAAAATTCCCATGTGTATACACACCCGTAATAAAAGTTTAACTTGAATCACATTGATTTGTGTTTAAGTAGTTAGAGATTTGTTCATCCTTAATTAACTGATCAGGTCGTCTAAAATTTGAGTCTGAAGAATGGAGAAAACTACGGTGGAGAATCGTTCATTTTTAAAACTCGATTATGCTTAAACAAAATCAATCTCCTAACGAAAGGATAAAGAGGATACCAGAGAAACACAAAAACGTTTATTTTGGTATGGTCATATTATATATATATATATAATGAAAATAACATTTGGGTGTAATAATATATGTATGGTAGTACACCAACATGTATCTTTCTTCCCACATAAATCCATTCCTTCACGTAGACTTCTAATCTTGTGTGACGCAACTCATGACTCTCTTTCCTTTTCATTTTGGAATGTTTTGTGTTTCTTTTTCACTCTTTTAATTATTACCAACAAGCGAACAGCAACAAATTAGCTAGCTAGATGCCCATGCTAGCCCCCCATCTATATAACTATTAAAGTTGTAAAATCCGATGAAAAGAGAAAATTAGAAGTTAGATGTTCAACTGGGTGGACTTGATATAACCTATAACTTTAATAAATTAATAATAAAAATTATATTTATATAGAATCTAACATTTTTTTAAAATAAATAAATTTTTTATCTTTATTTATATTATTTATTGTCATTTAATATAACTAAGATATTAATGGTGCACTTGTTGGCAATATCTCTTTATTTATTTATTTTTTTTAAAAAAACAAGGTTCGGTGTTAATCATTTTCAATACAATAACATGATATTAATTAATATATTATTTTCCTGTAAAAACACATTTAACCCTTACTAGCTCAACCAAAAATTTAATTACTATGCATGAATAATTAATAAATACGTAAAATAAAATAAAGACTTTCTAGTAGTTTGTTGCTTTGGCCGCACGTATATCTATAATATGAACTAAATCTTATTATAAACCGAGGAAGCCAAGATCGAACAGCTACTAAGAGAAAAGAGAAGAAAAGGAATTAATTAGGCCAGCTAGGATGGACGTGATTGGTGACAAAGTGGCAGCTGTAAGAAAGAGAAAAGCAGAGGATTGATGCTCACGTGAGCTAATATTATCTATTATTAATGCTAATTTGGAAATATTTGGATGAGTAGCCGACATGTTGAAGAAGGTCTTTCAACCTTCTCAAAGAAGCAACTTAGAATGAGAAACTTAAGGGATAAGCTAACGGCTGCGGTGTAATTTTTTTCTTTTAATTAATTTATAGTATATATTTTTATTTATTAATTTAAACTTAATTTAACATAAATTAATTTAAAAAGAGTTTTATTACCACTTGCTCAAGTTGTTTCCTGCAATGGATAACAAGAAGATAATGATATGCTGTACTATAATCACTTTCTTAATTAGGACTATTTTATTTTGAAAAAAATATTATTCCGGAAAATAACTTATCCTCTTTTCTCGTATTTATCTGAGGAAAAGAAAAAAAACTCAAATTAAGGAACAATCACGAGTGCAACTATAGTTGTGTAAGGTTCTTAAAACGGGTCTTATCCGTACCCGATCCATCTAAGATGGGTCCGTGTTAAAATTTTTGACCCAATATAGCGGGTCAATCTGTTTTTTTTTCCAGGGTAAGGATGAGAAATATGAGTTCGATATTCTAGTGGTACTTTTGATCCGTTTATAAAGTAAGTCATGAGTTCTGTCTGTAATAATAATTAATAATATGATTTAGTATTATCAGAACCGGATAGAACTATACCGAATTTCCGATTCAACTAGTGATCCATAAATGTATAAAATTTGATCTATATAATATTCAAAATAATTTTTAAAAAAAAAACTCAAACAAATATACAAAATTCAGAAAAAATATAATAAAACAACTAAAATACATAAAAATATAAAAAATGTAATAAAATATTTTTTCTTGATTTTTTTATAATTTTATAATTTTTTATTCTTTACTGTATTTTTATTATTTTATTATATTTTTTAAAAAATTATACCATCAAAACGACGTTGTTTTGATTAAACGGGTCGGTCTGAGTTAACCCTTCTAATTGACGGGTTGGAGGGTCGATTCCTTTATTAAAGGGGCAACTGCTAAACGGGTTGACCCGTTTATTAAAAGAGTCACTACTGAACGGGCGACCCATTTATTAAAAAGTTCACTGCTAAATGGGTCGGATCAACTCGTTTGACACCCTTAAATTGCGGTGTAATGCTTTCGTTCAAGTTTAATATAAAAAAATATAGTTGAACAAGAGAACTAAAATTGAAAACAAAAATTTATAAATAGGAAAGTGTAACTAGTATAACATACTCCCTCCGTCCCTTAAAGGATGTCGTTTACGTACGTTAAAAAAAAAGTACGAATTTTTTCGGGGTCATATAGCTACTATTCCGGCTGCCTTGAAATACGCGCCGGAATAGTAAACAACATCCTTTAAGGGACGGAGGGAGTAATTTATAATATGATGTCACAATATATAATTGGAGTTTATTCATTATTTTCTATTACCGTATATTTTTTTTATTTAAATAAATCTTTATGAAGTGAATATAAAGTTAACCAGCAACACAAAAGTTTTGTTGGCCTGATGGCTAGGTTATGAGAATAACTCTCAATGATCATGGGTCGTAAAAACCAAAATCAGGATCGATCAATTGCTGGTTTTTGCGGTTGTAGCCAGTCCGACCCAGTTCTTATAACATATGGTTCAGAAGAATGACATTTTTTTCTTGTAGATGTAAAATTGTCATATTCCCTGAAATTAGTAGGAAATGATTTTATTGACCGACCAAGACTTAAATAAATTAGAAGGAACAAGTATGACTTGACTTGACTTGACTCAGACTCTTCCAGCTCCAATCTTTGCTTTTCTCCATCTTTACAGTACGCTTCTCATTTCACAATTATTACCCATTTTCTTTCCCCACAGGCCACAACCACTGATCAGGGCTCAGAACATAATGCAGAGTGATCAAAAGAATACTCGGAACGAAACTTCTGATTTGTAAGTATAGATATCAAAATATTTGGGAGATGATTGAATGTTTAAATTTTAAACACTCAAGCTCAGGTATCAAAATCGCGATTTTAGAATGTAAAAAGATTTTTATGATTCCACCCCCAAAACGAGCCAACTCGTACATAAAATTAAAATCAGGTGGAAATAAAATAAAATCTCACGTCAACTCGATAAGATTGTCCAAATTTACCGAGTTTACAAAATAGGAAAGGTTTTAAAAAATATAAATAAATAAAAAACGGCAACAATCCATTCAAACCAAAACTGCACTGTTTTGCTTCAAATCCAAAACTCCATTGTTTGATCAAAATATCGTCATTTTGGTTAAAAAATATTGTAAATTTTTTATGATTACTAATCAAATTATTTAAAAAATGACTATATAATAATAATAATAACAATAATTTAAATTATCATAATTAATATACAAACTTTTACAATTTAATGTTACGATTTTACGTTTTTTATTTCACTTACACATTTCGAGTTTATTTAAACTCACGATTTTAACAATTTTGTACTGAAAGTGAAGTAATCAGTGTTGATGCAGAGCGGTAGGGAGATCTTTAAGAGATTTTCAGTTCAAAATCAAATCTTTAGAAGAAAAAAGAGATGAAACTTCATTTTTTACTTCAAATTAAACCCGTGATAAAACCGTTTGGTGCAAAATACATATTAACACCTCAACAGAACACTTCTTTGGTAATTGAGTTCTTATCTCTATCTTCAGCGTTGGGGCAGAGGTCTTCCTCATCAATTTGTGGCTTCCTGTAAGTCTTTCAATTTTTACTTTTACTGTTTTTCAATTAAGCTATCTAGTTGTCTATTGCTTTTATCCAATCTAGTTTTGTTCTGAACTTTTCCAAATATACGGGTGGGTAGTTGCGTTCAATGTTAACTGCTCTTTTAAATTCTATTTCAACTCAAATAATTAAATCTGGCCAGCGTTGATCCTTTGACTTTTTTAAAATTTCAAAATTAAATTTTAATTTTAAATTTCTAAGCAATATCCTACACCAACATATCTACTTTTTTATTTATATTGTGATCGGATGTCTCCTATAAATCATCATCGCTTAACACAGGACGGTAAATTATTCTCCCTGCGTTTTCAGCCCCGAACCTTCTTTTTTTTCCTACCACTTTGCCTAATTTTTACCCGCTTTCTCCTTAAGAGAATAGAGAATTGTCCCATGAAAAAAAGTAGTTAGGTCGGGTAGGTCCTTTAGCGACGCTGAATCGGTAAATAGCTCGAAGCCGAGGATGGTTGCAAATGGAATGGAGTCCTTACTGGACCAGTTAATGGGCAACATAAAGAAAGTGGTGGTGGAGAGTGGCTTAGTGGAGTTTTTATAGGAAGGTGGGCAAGAGTTGGTTGAATTTGAAAAATAGTTTAATTTATTTGGATTATGTTAGACGTGGAAAGGATTTTGTGGCAGAGGAAAAAAAGGAAGTGGATATGGATTATGGTGGACGTGGAAAGGAGGTCTTGGACGTGGTAGAGAAAAAGAAGGAGGTGGTAAGTGTAGGCTGCGACGTTGCAGCGAGGAAAGGGCATGAGACCGTGGGCCAAGCGAGCCCACTTAGCCGTGGAGGATGGATTGGTGGGCGTTGCGGGAAGACGTTGGGTAGGGACGCTGGGTCGTGGGCCCATATGGAAGGAAGGATGTGACCCGCTAGAAGAATGGCTGGGTGGACTAGGAGTGGGCCACGCGATCATAGGCATGGATTGGGATGGCTGATTGGAGGTGGGCTAGTGAGGGGCTCTCGGCCCAGATTGCAGTCTTGGATGCAGGTGGGCTGGACTGGGCAACATTGGGCCAGAAGATGGGACAGGCTGAAGAAATGGGTCAGGCATCAAATGGACCGGGACTGGATATTTTAAATTGGGAGGGGCAGAGGACGAGGAGGAGAAGGAGGATCCAAAAGATAATCCAGAATTTTCTAGCCCTCTGTCATCTGACTCTACAGACATAGAGCGAGATCTCAATGCTGCAGAACTAATTCAGGGGGCACAGAGGCATGTGGACACTGTGTCGGGACAGGATTGGAGATTGGGGGCTCATAGTGCTAGAATAATTCGCACAGCTCGAAAGAGTGTGCGGAGACCTATGGTCCCATTAACGTAGAATAAGGGGGATAGTAGAGATATGCCTCGGTGTCGCTTTTCGCTGAAGAGGGGATTGAGAGACCGGGAGGATGAAGCTCATGGGGATCCAATATTCGCTTTGCACAAGAAGGAGAGAATAGCGCATTGGCATGAGGATGAAGTTACTAGTCTAGCGGCGGTTGCAAAGCAACCTCGCCCAGAGCCATGAGTCTCCTATTCTGGAATTTTCGGGGACTTCGGAACCCTCAGGCGAGTGCAAACTTTTTAAAGTTGTTAGGATTAGAGCTCCCAACTATAATTTTTCTGTCTAAAATAAAATTGTACGCGAATGAGTTTCAAAAATTCAATAAAAAATGGTCGTTTCCTTATGCTCTTATTGTTGACTGTGAGGGTGACACCAGGAGAGGTAGATTGGCTTTGTTGTGTAGAGATGATATTTCTGTCAATATATTATAGTGTGATGCCCACACTATTATTATCGAGCTATTAAATGGTCTGATAACTGCCCCCCCTTGGAGATTTATTAGCATCTATGGTTGGCCAAGTATGGCGGATAAACACAGGACATGGGGTATGCTTAGAAATATAAAGGACAAGAGTTCTCTCCCTTAGCTCTGTGTAGGGAACTTTAATGAAGTCATGTGGGGGCATGAGAAATTGGGTGGTCTAGCAAAATAGTTTAATGATATGGATGCATTTCGGTGCGGTCTAGACTATTGTGACCTTATAGACCTAGGTTTCTCGGGGCCCAAATTTACCTGATGTAATAATCAAAGGGGCAATGACACAATCATAGAGAGACTTGATAGAGGGACGGTGAATGAGCAGTGGATGAGTTATTTTTCCGACGCCACTATTAAACACCTCCCCCGATTCGAATTCGATCATTGCTCTATTCTGATTCAGCTGTCCCCTAGAGTTGATAGACCATCGAGAGGGAAAGTATTTCGGTTTGAGGCGGCCTGGCTGAGGGAAGAGTCGTGTTTTGATTTCTTTAAAGGGATGTGGAGTGGGAGGGGGGGAGTTCTAGGAGAATGGGAACTCCCTAGATAAACGATTAGAACAATATGAGGTAGAGTTATCGCAGTGGAGCAAGGAGGATTTTAGAAATGTGCACAAATTCATTGTTCTAAAAAGAGAGCAGCTGGGATGGCTCCAGAATCAACCAGTCTCAAATTCTACCCTTGATGAGATTGAGAAGGTTGGCAAGGAGGTTGAGGAACTCATTCATTGAGAGGAGGTGATGTGGAAACAATGATCACGAGTCCTTTGGCTCGAAGAAGGGGATAGGAACACAAAATTCTTCCATGCCAGAGCTTCACAACGAAAGAAGAAGAATACAATTGAGGGAATCAAAGATGAGTTGGGTCGATGGAGGGATTCTCATGAGGAAGTAGAGGGGATCTTTCTAGAGTACTATAAGTCTTTATTCTCTTCTGGAGGAAGTGATCTGTCCTCAAATGTTTTACAAACTATAACCCCCCATGTTTCCTATTTAATTAATCTGAGTCTTGATTGGCTTTTCACAAAAGATGAAGTTTTTAAAGCTCTTAAGCAGATGCATCCCACGAAGGCCCCCGGGCCGGACGGAATGCCTCTGCTCTTTTTTCAAAAGTTTTGGTCTTTTTTAGAAAATCCTGTTTGTAAAGCTGTTATTGGAATCTTAAATGATGAGGAAGACCCTAGCTACCTTAATCACACCTTTATCACCCTAATCCCTAAAGTAGCCAATTCCTCCAAATGCTCCCAGTTTTGCCCAATTAACCTATGTAATGTCGTCTTCAAACTGATCACCAAAGTTCTTGCGAATCGCCTAAAGCAAATTCTGCCAAGTATCATGGGGGAGAATTAGAGCGCTTTTATCCCGGGCAGACTCATTACAGATAATGCCCTGATCACCTAGGAGGTTTTCCATGGGATGAACATGAATAGATCTGAACCAGGATGGATGAACGTCAAGTTAGATATGAGTAAGGCCTATGATAAAGTCGAGTGGGAATTCCTAGAGGCGATCATGTCCCGTATGGTGTTTTCGTCAAGGTGGACAACTTTGGTAATGCAGTGCGTCACAACAGTCTCATACGCCATTCTTCTAAATGGAGCTCCTGGGCCTACTTTCCATCCGTAGAGGGGACTCAGACAAGGTGATCCGCTGTCCCCGTACCTATTTCTGCTATGCGTCTAAGGTCTTTCGGCGATGATCCAAGCTGCGGCCTCAGCTAACAGGATTCACGACTACAAGATCTATCGGGGCAGTCCATCGGTTAGCCACCTTTTCTACGCGGATGATAGTCTCGTTTTTTCAAGGGCTAGTGATGAAGAAGCTGGGGTTATTAGCTCAATTCTGAAGGAATATGAGGAGGCCTCTAGGCAGAGAGTCAACTTGGATAAATTGGAGGTATGCTTCAGCAAGATGGTAGGCCAGGACTCAAGAATAAAAGCACGGCTAGGGATGGTCGAGACGGAATCTCATGCGAAATATCTGGGCCTGCCAGTATCTTTTGGTCGTTCCAAGAAAAAAATATTCATACCGATTTGGGACAGGATTTGTAAACGTTTAGTTGGGTGGAAGGAGAAGAAATTATCCCAGGCAGAATGGGAGGTACTAATTAAGTCGGTCATCCAGTCTATACCAACGTATATAATGAGCTGCTTTAAAATTTCCATCTCTATCTGCAACGAGCTGGAGAAAGCGACTAGGAGATTTGGGGGGGGGAGGGGTGGAATACGGATGAGCGAAAGGTGCATTGGGTGTCTTGGGATAAATTATGTAGGTCGAAAGAGGTGGGTGGTCTGGGATTCCAGAAAGTTAGAGAATTTAATTTAGCCCTGCTCGCTAAATAAGGATGGCGCTTGCACAAGTACTCGAACTCCTTGCTCTCCCAAATCTTGAAAACCAGGTATTTTCCCCGCTCAGACTTTATGGATGCAGAGGTAGGACATCGTCCCAACTATGTCTGGCGAAGCATTTTAGCAGGGAGAGAGGTTCTTCAGAGAGGATATTTTTGGAGGGTAGGGGATGGAACGCGGATACGGATTTGGAAATTCCTGTGCCTTCCCTCGGTTGAGGACGGAATGATCTCAACGCCGGTGTCGGGTTTGAATGAGGATGCAACAGTGGCTGAGCTCATCGACAGAGAACGGAGGTGCTGGAAGACAAACCTAGTGGAGCAAATCTTTCTTCCCCAGGAGATATCAAAAATTTTAAGCCTGCCGCTTAGGCTTAGTCGGATTGAGGCGTGATCCGATTACTGGGAGGTATTCGGTTCGAAGTGGATACCACTGTCTAACCTCGACATATACGCCCGAGTGTCCAGAGCCTAGGCTACGTTGATGGAAATACCTTTGAGGCTTAAATATCCCACCGATGTTTAAAAAATTCATGTGGAGGTTGGAGAATGGCTCTCTCCCGACCCGAGTGAACCTAGGGAGGAGAGGAATGACGGTTGACCTAGAGTGCCCCTGCTGTAACATGGAGGTAGAGTCGACATCACATTTGTTGTTGTCTTGTCCTTTTGCGAGTGAGGTGTGGGCTAAGTTTGACTTCTGGGCCAGAGTTCCGGGGCTTCAAGGAGACAATTGGGTGGATTGGCTAGCCGCGACTAGGGAGTCTCTGGATGAAATAAACTTTGAGCAGCTAATCTCTATCCTTTGGTCTCTATGGACATCGTGAAATAGCAGGATCTTTCGCCAAGTCGAGGACTCGATCCAGGAGGTGATTATTAGGGATGAGAAGCTACTGAGAGAATTTAAAGAGTCCGGGATGTCAAAACAGCCTCTTTCTACTCCTATGAGAGACCCCAATGCTCCGAAATGACAGCCTCTACCTACAGGGATGGTAAAGGTCAACACAGCCGCAACAGTAGGGTCTTCGGGGATTGGACTAGGTTTTATCGCGCGGGACGCTAATGGTTTGCTGGTTTTCTCGGGGGCCATGTTCATTCCTCATAGGACGGAGACGCAAACAGCAGAGGCCCTAACGCTCAGAGATGCCCTTATACAGGCCTGACAATAGGGGTGAGATAAGATTATTGTTGAGTCGGACTGCCTCTTGAACATCTTAGCCCTAACTACTGGAGACCTCCCCCTTAGCTACACATGGCTGGTTTTGGAAGAGGTGGCTAGGTTAGCGTCTTCTTTCACTAGTTGTTCGTTTCAGCACACAAAACGGATTCTGAATATCCCGGCTCATGATTTGGGACAACATGCTTTGATTTCCGGTTTAGGAAATATTTGGATAGGGGAATGCCCCGAGACGATCGCGCATTTTGTATTTGCTGATATTAATTAATCTATTTCCATTTGTATTTGCTGATATTAATTAATCTATTTCCATTTTTAAAAAAAATAAAAAACACCTCAACTATTATTCTTCCTCCAAATCAGTCCAACAACCCCAAATATTCTCTATAGCTACATGTCATTAATATTTTTCATCTATATGTAATAATTTTAGGCCTAAAAAAAACTATGCGCTCCCAAGTTCCCCGCTCGGAACCCTAGCCGCTCATTGGCATCCCATCCTTTCGGTCATCCTACTGCTGATGGACATCATTGTAACAATCAATAAAACACATCAATACACTAATGTTCTTTAGGACATTTTAATCGGATAACGCCTATTGATAAACTACCAATCGTTACTTATTAACTAAATACACGCTGACTCGAGAGACACATCAATACACTAATCTTTCTTTAGGCTGGCATTTCAACAACAGCAATACCCAAAACCATGAGCCCACTAAAAAACTCGGCCAGAGAATGACGTTTATGCAAAATCAAATAAACAGACTCGGTTCACCAGTGCCCCACCTCAGGTAGAGCTTAACATCCTCGATCGGTAACATTTGTTCTTTTCTCTTTTAGGCATAGAAAAAAAGAAAGATATAAATTAACAAATAATTACCCGAAAGGATCTTCAACAAAAAATAACGAAACGCTGTAGAAAATTATTTAAAAGAAAAAGAAAAATAAGAAACAATGTACAAAATCAAATAGTAATTAAGCGAGAAGGACCGCAGTTTCTTGAAGTGAAAAACGTGGCAACAAGAGCTTTCAATCACATTTGATGTAAACAACATAACATAAATAAGGGTCCCTTC
Organism: Viola odorata; assembly: GCA_963691705.1. NCBI lineage: Eukaryota > Viridiplantae > Streptophyta > Magnoliopsida > Malpighiales > Violaceae > Viola > Viola odorata. Next base: position 14,881,703 of record OY829543.1, read on the forward strand.
AAAAAGGTTCCAAACAATAATTATGATTAGAAATAATTTTTTCCAAAATTATGCATACATTGTGGTTAATCAGACTCGATCGTTCAACCAGATTCAATCGAATTTGAGTATTAGATTAATATAATAGTATAATAATATGAATTTATTATTTTATTATTAAATAATCTCACGTCAAACTAGTTCAATTTAATTTAATCAAATCAATTGAATTTTTCCCGGTTCAGTTATATCTTGTCCGAGAGATAACTTACGGAAAATGAGGAATTAATTGAAGAAAGAAACAAAGGAAAGAAAATCAGGTTTGGAATTTTTTTTTTAAACTCCTTATTTTATTAATTTTTCTAAAAAAATTCTAAGTTTGAGGGGAAAGGGAACGGGAACTAACGCACTGTTTACTTCATAAAAATATACAACAATGTAGGAATGTGATGGTAAAATAATTTGTTTACTAACTGAAAGGACATTACACTAAGATCACTTTTAATTTAATTTTTTCTAATTTTTTCATTATTGTTTATGTTTATGAATTATTTAATATTTTTTGAAATTTTTAAATATTTTTTTCAAAAAATTCCGTTTATTTTTAAATTTTATATCATAGTTAATTTTTTTATTTCTATTTTCATAATTTTTTGCTATTTTTACAACTTTTTATAATTTTTCTTAAAAGTTCCTAATTTGTAATTAATTTTTCGTAATTTTTTATAATATTTAAACATTTTTTCTTAATTTGTATTATTTTTTTAATTTTTATAAGGCCAATTGACGAGGGCCTCCGTCTATTTAAAATATAATTAAAAATAAATAAATACTAATCAATGTTTTTTAACAGATACTAACATTTAATTTTTGCAGTATAATTTGACCATAGAATTGAGTTTATCCTACTTTCCTGTGGCAGGTTGGCATAGAGTTGATGGATCTGTACAGTGCCCTGATTCCGGTTATTGAACCTCTTGAAAAAATTACAGATGCATATCTTGATCAATGCCTGTAGCATGAAGGTGACAAGGGTCATCTCTTTCGAAACTGGATCAAGCCTGCAGATCCAGAGCCACCACCTTTGCCTGAAGATTATATTATTTTCAATAGATTTCCATGTCTTCTAATGAAACATTCTTTCTGCTGTTTCTTTTTTCAGGCTTCTTCGTTTGGTTCTTTTTTTTTTTGAATAAACTGAAGATTTATTAAGAGTCATGAAAATCATGACTGAAGAAAGGAGGAGAATGTACAGGTAAGAAAGCAAAGAAAATAGAGCGACGAAGCCCTCGCTCAAGCCTAAGAAACTTCTATGGCTCTAAATAGCAACACCATGGACTGCACTCTTACTGCATCTCCACATTACTACCCAAGGCTCCCCAAGACATGATCCAAGCTGACGAAGCGTGGATAGTACTGAAATTGTAAGGGAAATGTCTGTCCATGCTGCGCAACCATCTGTGCCAGACTGCATATATATACTCTCCACCACTCGCTTCTGACACCACTCTCCTTGACAGAAGACCACTTGATTCCGGTGTTTCCATATACTCCATACTACCGCATAAATCAACGGTCTCCACATCCTCTCAATTGTGGCTCCTTTTCTAGGGCAAATGTCCCCCCAAACATGCCACAGGTCCCCTAGAGTTCGAGTTTGACACCAAGACACTCCCATCCATCTCATAATAAATTCCCAGCATCCCCTCGTGGCCTCGCAATGAAGCAGCAGATGGGGCACCGTCTCCGTGGCTGTACCACATAGGGGACAGTTGGTCCTTCCCTCTTCAATCATTCCTCTCCTCCATAGGAAATCTCTAGTCACTATCCGTTCTTGTAGCGCCAGCCACATAAATAGCTCAATCCGGTATGGAACCAATCTATTATGTCAACCGATTATGTCATGCAAAGAACAATGTTGTGCTCGATCTCCTACAAAGATATGAGCCACGCAAATTCATATGGTTTGATACGTGTTCCTCAGTTTGCTTCCTTTGTTGTACAGTATTATGGCCTTGTTTTTGGATCTCCTGCTTCTGGGATTGACTCGAGCCAGTTTTCTTGTGCACAAACACGGGGCAACATTCAGAATTTGGCAACCCTAGATGAACAAATCAACAAAATTATGGCCAAAAGAAAAGTCTTTTTGTGTTGGTGATGGGAGCAGAGTCTTGTTTTGGCATGATGCATGTGAGACGCAATTCAGTCGAATTAAAAGAGAAATTCCCAAGACTTTTCCCAATTTCCCTCGATAAGGACCGCTATGTGAAACAATATGGACTTTTGGGATGGAATGCAGTGGAAGTGGTCGGTGAGATGGCGCAAGAAGTTGTTAAGTTGAGAGTTTGTAGTGCTTGATGCTCTAATGGCAGATTTAGAGCAAAAATTACGAAACAAGTCAGTAGAAAGTAAGGCAGAACAAGTGCAGGCAGTGCAAGTTCAGGCAATTCAATTGCAGGCAGAACAAGAACAGGAAGAACAGGTAGTGCAAATTCAGGCAATTCAAGTGCAGGTGGTGCAAGCAAAGGTTATGAATAAATCAGAGGTATATGTGGTCAAGAATGAACAGACAAAAGACAAGAAATCACAAGAAGAGGTTTAGTCTTATCAGGGTGTTGTTGTTTTAAACTCGAAGACGCGTTTTTCTCAAGTGGGGGAGGGAGACTGATATGGGACAACAAGAACGGAGAATTTTACATGGTTTCCCTGCATCAATGTCCTCACAACTTTGACAATAACTGAGGTGTGTGTGCTTACGTGTTTATAGTGTTCCCCACTTAGGCACAACTAGCTGGATCACTTACTAAATAGAAACGTTACACATGGTCATATATTTATAGATTGATCCCACTATTACCTAAGTGGGTGCATTTTTAAAATTTTTAAATTTGTTTCATTTTCCTATCCGCATCTACTAATTTTTTATTAGTTTAGTGATCCATCTAAATATATAGGATGGAATACTTGGATAGGTATATAATTATTTACAAGAGGTTGTTCACATGACTTCATGGTTTTAGGAAAGTTTAATTCATTATGCGGTTGCTCCCACTTTAGTTCTTAATTCTTATTTTGTTAAAATTATGTCTACAATTCTTCACGTTCTCTATTTGTACTCAGTTAATTCTATCGTGATTTAATTTTTTATTAAATTTTACGTTGACACGATAAATAATCACCATAATTTATAGTGTTACTTTATAATTAAAAATAATGATTATAAAATATAAAATATAGAAAACAATAAGTAGAAAAAGAAAAAGAAATACTCAATCTAGAAAAAAATTGGCACCATACATTAAATAGTCTTCTAACCGTGCTAAATAGTTTAATATAATAAGGGAAAAACTCCTTTTTATATATATTGACTGTGTATACACTTTCAATTCAAAATTGTATTGGATATGAATGAAAGAATCTTGAATCAAGAACATACCTCAACCTCCAAACTATTCAAAATTGTAGCAACTTGACCAATACTAGGCCTACTCTTCCTTGAATTCCCAACACAAGCGGAAGCAACCTTAGCAAATCTAGCAATTGACTTCATATTAGAAGGCAAGACAAGTCTATGATCCAAAAGTTCACCGAACCTCATCTCTTTAATCAAAGGCAATGCCCACTTGACAATCCCCTCTTCTGCTCTCCTCCCACTCAAAATCTCCAACAAAACCACACCAAACCCATAAACATCACTTTCCTTACAAGCCCCTCTTGCCCAATACTCATCATCAACATAATCCACCACACCTATTCTCCTCTCTTTCCCTCCCAAAAATGGCATCCCATAATCACAAACCCTAGCACAAAACCTCACATCCAGCAACACATTTGATGGCTTTACACACCCATGTACAACACCTGGTGCCATCCCTTCATGTAAGTACTCAATCCCCCTCGCCGCGCCAGCCGCAATCCTCAACCGCCTGCTCCAATCCAGCAACGAAGCCTGCTCATGCAAATAGAAATCCAAACTTGCCATCCCAATAAACTCCATGACTATAATTCTCTCCCCAGGGGCTTGAGAGTATCCAAGAATTGGAACTATGTTAGGATGTTGGGCTGAAGAAAGAGTTTTCAGAACTGAAGAAAACCCAAATCCCGCATTGCTTAGAACTAACGACGGGTGTATTCTTTTCACAGCAACCCGCTTCTCTTCTTGATTTGATCCAGGGAAAACAGCTGCGTATACCGTGCCGAACCGGCCTTTTCCAACGAGTTTTCGATGGCTGAAGCTGTCTGTGGCCGAGTAAATCTCCGCTAAAGAATATGTTTGAGCAGAAACCTTAACAGAAGGAAGATGATCAGCTTCGTCGTCGTCGTTGGATCTTTCAGGTTTTTTTCTGCAGAGAAAGATGAGGGCTATACAGAGGATGGACAGAGAGATTGAAATGAAAGAAATGGTGAAGTAATAAGCAATTTGTTGAGCAGAATTCATGTTTAATTAGTTTGTGGTGTGTGATCAGTGGTAATTACTTACAAATATATACGAGATTGAAATTATTAGGAGAGGGCAAAAAAAGGAAAGGAGAAGTGAATCCATGAGAGGATGGAAAACTGATGTGTATTGCTTTGAATGGATCTTTGTTTGGTAGGAAAGTTTGGAAAAATATCTCAATTGGCGGCCTTTGGATTAGTTGCGTTGGTTCACGGTTGGCCGCCCTCTACTGATTTTCTTATACTTTTCTGTGGGAAAATGGGAAATTTTCTATGATTTAGTAAAACAAGAGCGTTGATTTTGGTTGTTTTTTTCCCATTTATTTATTTATTTATTTCTATACAAGTCAATATAATATTTTGGAATTATGTCCTATGATATGGACACTATATATTTCCTTTTTTCTTTAGGTTGAATATTGATCATTTTTCAAAACATCCCATAAGAAAATTATACTCAAGATAATTAAAACATCAAATTAATTCTTTCTGTCATACTCAGTGAAATTAAGAACATATATGTAATAATTTTTTTTTTTAATAAGCTGAAGAGATTTTATTTATATCTCCGAGGGAAGAGATGAGAAGAGGGAAAGAATATACAGATAATCGCTCCCAATTAGAAGGAGCGATAAAACAATTGCAGAATGAGAAACATCCTGCAACAAAGCAACACGGACTAGACTACTGTAACGATCTACCCCAAGAAGATAGCTAAGAAGGGGATAAGATCATCATTCCCAAGCTGTACGGAAATGCATGATCACGACTCTTTAACCACCTATACCATAAGGAGAAGGATGAGTTGAAAGTATGTCTCGCACAAGTTGATCGTTGATGGAAAATCACTTTGTTTCTCTGTAACCACAACCTCCAAACCACAGCATAAAACAACACCCTCCATTTTTCTTTAACTTCCACCCCTTCCCAAGGCACAAGGCTAACCCACGATCCCCATAAGTCACCGATTGTCCTCGGGGCACACCAAGAGACACCCAGCCAACGCATCACCGCGTTCTATATGTAATAAATTGACTCTTGAAAGAATAGAATAATAATAGAGATATTATTAACCTTTTAATTCTATCATTTCACTAATTTATGCGGGAAGAGATGATTGTGGTTGGCCCTTTTTTTATTAATTTATATTTTATTTTCATTTAAATAAATAACCATTAAGTAAAAAAATAATAATGTAAATGCACAAATTTGCTTACGTCTTGTCCATATCCAACTCATCCAAAGTGACGAAGCTCTGATTATCATAACAGCATGAGGGGCATGTTTGTTGCTTGTAAAGTATTATAATCGAGTTAAATACTAATTACTATAATTAAAATCCCATGGTTTCGCCGTAACTAACGAGGTATATTCTTATCAAAGCACACCTAATTGAAGTTTACCTACATAGATTAATTAAATTTTAGTGTATCCAATGTAAATTTATACTACTAATTAGTATCAAACAATGATTTTCAAATCCAATAAAAAAAAAATATCTTAGTTAAATAGTAAAAAAATTGTTCATTCTTAATCAAATTTTCGAGTTCAAGTATTAAGAATGAAACAAACTATACTAAGAAATCATCTCTTTCCGTACTCAAAATTAATCTCGTTTAAAAAAACGTTACAGACGACTAAAAGAACAGAAAAGAGTATTATGTAAATCAACTTTAGTCTCTATATTTAAAAAAATATATCCAAGAAATAAGATATCATGTTAATATTTTAAAAAATAACTTTTCTATCATGCCTTGAGTATCTAACCAATAAATACATGTGATGTGTATTATTTACCTACTGTAGCAAGTTATCAAATTATACCATAAATAGAATAACTTATGGTTTATTTTATTTCTATTTTTAAATGTGAATCAAATCACTAAAACTATTTCTTACCATAAAAAAAATAAAAATAGCTTAATACACTATGAGATCTCCAACGTTTGCCATTATTTATATTAGTCCCAACACATTTTTTACTAATGTGATTCCTATGTTATTGAATTGTTCGCTCTTACTCCATTTTCATGTCATAGAAAGAAAAAAGTCTTGCATGGTATCACATTTATATGTATTGTTATTTAAAAAACAAAATCTCCACACCTTTAAAATATGTATAAAACTTCAAAAAAAAAATTAATTTTTTTGTGGAAAAAATAGTAGATGTGGGGCGACACTATTTGGAAAAACAAAATTGAAGATACACTAAAATAGAAAAATATAGAAAAAATACTGTAATTGAATTTTTCACCACCCTAATCTTTTATTCTACGCAATTGATGATTAATTAATTCTAATCTTACAAATAATAAGTGAAATTTGGGGTTTTGTTGTTACAATGGTTTAATTGAAAATTTTGGACAAACGTGTAATTTTATGTTTGTGAATGAAAAAATCTTAAATACTGTATATCGCGGGTACTTATAACTCAATATCTCTCATTTACACACAATATCGATTGAAATGACAAGTATATGATCTGGTTGATGATCTTACACAGTGGTTTAGGTTGTGTGGATCGAGCGGAACAGCGTGGTCTTCCAAAATAGGGTCTTTAACGTCGATCGTGTGTTGCATAAAATTTTCTATAGTGTGGCCTTGGGTTCGCGGTTGGAATCGATCTTTTCCATATGGTGGTGCTGATTTGGTACACGCAAATGAGGGGGTAAAACATCGGTCGAATTGATTGTCTTTATCGTTTTTTGGGTTCGGCGGGAATTGCCTTATGCCTTGTATGTACTGTTCATGTTTGGGACTCGTTGTATTTATAGCCTTGTAAGTTGTATGTATACAGCCTTTTCTGCTGGTTTAGTTCTAATGAATCCAGTGATTCAATTTAGTGAATGACTTTGTAATTCCAAAGTCTACAGATTAGATAGCTAACTGAATCATAAAACAAATTCCATGGAAATGGTAAATCGCCAACCATTTTGCTTAAATTAAAATTTAACTTCCACGAGAAAATATCAACAGGAAAGGAAAAAACATGACAGTTTCCAATTTGGGTTCACAATAAACAAATAAAATAAAATAAAGTACTAAACGCATTTGACATAAATATTTGAAGTCTCTAAGTTTATAATTTATTTTAGGATTAAAGATTAAATTAGTCCTATGCTTGTCCAAAATTCCTGAATAGATCCTTAAGTTTGCTATTAATAAAAATGAATTCCCTCGTTTATATATTTATATGTATGATGTACTGTCGAATTATAAACTCATAGGTTTATCTCATTATATCTTCCACCAGTAGTACTTCTTTAACAAAAATAATAGGTAAAGATTAACTTTTGCTTACATTTTTTTAATAGTGGAGGCCATCGTTATTATTTATTATAAATATAAATGTTACTTAGTATTCTAGTCAAAAGATCGTGGAAGGAGATAGGCTTGGTGTGAGTACTACTCGTATATAGTTAGGGGTTTAGTTGTATTTTTCTTGTCGCCCAAAAAATGAGGGATTAAATAACATAAACTACAAAAAAATTGCTTATTCCGTCGGAAAAATTGAAAATTTCGTCGGAAATGAAAATTTTCAACGGAATTCCATCAGAAACGCTCCATCGCAATTCTCTCTGTAGAAAGCTTGGAATTTTTGACCAAAAAATTGGCCGGAAATACCTTGCGACGGAATTGCTATGGATAGATACCGTCGAAAAAAACATCTATCAGGAAAAAAATGGATTTTTGGAACACGTTTTGACGGAGACATTCAGTCAAAAATTTGAGACATTTCAACTGAAATTTCCATCGCAAACTTTTCCGACCGAAAGTCCGTTGAAAATATCAAGCTATTTTGAAGCTATCGAGACAATAATTTCAAGCTATCCCAACAATATGTTAAATCTATTGCGGCCATAATTCTTCATTGCTATATATTTCCGACTGAGATTCCATCGAAAATATCAAGGTAATTTAAAGCTATCGCGGCTAAAAGGTGCATCTATCGCCACACAAAAATTGCGTCGTGAAATTTTTTCGACCGAAATTCAGTCAAAAATTGTCCCAATTGGAAATATTTCGGGTAGGAAATGTTTCCAACAAAGTTTCGATTGAAAATATTTTAATTTGCGACGAAAATATATTCCGTCGCAAATTATTTTCGACCGATTTTTGGTCAAAAATATTCCCAGTTGAAAAATTATTCCAACTGAAATTATTCCAGTTGGAAACGCTTCTGACCAAGTTTTGGTCAAAAATATTTTAATTTGTGACGGACAAATATTCCGTCGCAAAATATTTTTGATCGAAAATGTTTCCGGTTGAAAATTGTTCCAATTGAATTTTTTTCCGGTGAGAAGCATTTTCGACCGAGTTTCAGTCGAAAATGTTTTAATTTCCGACGCACTAATTGTCCGTCGAAATGTTCAAATTTTTATTTTTTTTATGCTATCCAACATTTAGTATAAAAAATTATTTAATTTGATTAATTAATATCTACTAGTAATAAATTATTTGAGGAGTAATTAAAATAAATGACTTTACAAGCGTTCAATGCAATTCTCTTAAATAAAATAAAAGAAATTATTTTACAAGCAATTCCTAATAGTCATATATATGAAGACTTAATAACAACCATTGAAAAAAAAATTAATGACCGAACAAAAAATAAGTACATTACAATAAATTGGTACAAGGAATAAAATAAGATTAAAACCATTAAATCAACTTTCTAATTAAAAGAAGAAAATCACTCAGCCATTCTTCATCAAGTCGGCTTGCACTTCCTGCAGCTTCCTACCGCATTCCTCGTATGTTTGTTCTGCTTCTGTATGAAAACACCAAAAATCAGCTTTCAAATAAAAAGGAACTTCGGTCGAAAGTAAATAAAGTAAATTACTATTATTCCCAAAACTGATCCTATCGTAGGGTTTAATCTGCAAATGTTAAATATTTTAGCACTAAACTTCACCAACTCCATAACTTTAGGGACTAAATTGTAATTAACTTCCTGCAATTTTTTCCAGAATTTCCAGTATCATTTCATACATCATCGAGCTACAACAAAACCTAAATTTACCATGTAATTAGTTTAACAAACATATTTTGCATGAATTCCTACTATATATATACCCAAAATCCAAGATTGTTTAATTACTATTTCTATTGCAATCTTAACTATGCTAACATGTATATAATTAATTAATAACATCTAGTACTCTTGAATTCTTCGCATTCAACCTTACCACAGCTGGCCGAAACTTTCAGCTCAATTCCATAAGCCTTATTCTTCAATTTCACACCAAGAACACAACCTAATTGCTTGTCGAGAGCGTAAAAAATAGTTGTAAGATAGATAAGAATCAAGAGAGAGTTACAACTTATCATAACCCACAAAGGGCTTATAGATGGTGGTAAGATGATCATTCGCAAAGACTCCTCGAGTGTGTAATTTTCGGTTGACTTCCTCGTCACTGGATGTGTTGGTTTGATTCTGAAACTAAAATCAAAAGAGTAACAATTAAACAGTAAAATGAACTCGGTCAAGGGCTTGGGCAAGGCCAAATAACAGTGTTGAAGATTCAAGGGTTGGAGATTCCCGATAAGGGCACCTGGTGAGCTACGTTCCTTACGATTTGATTATTGATTCAGTGATGTTTACCTTCATTTTCATAGCATCGCTATAGAATGCAAGGACTCTTATACACTCCTACTTCCCTCCTCTTCTAATTCCCTAGTGGGTACTCCCTACTAGACAATCCTAACCAAATAGCACCTTGCTAGGTAAAAGGGTTTATTACTTTGGTTGATGGTATGAACTGATTGAAAGGTAGCACAATCAGCATCAAATGCACAAGGGAAGACGGTGCCTAACTCAAGCTACCTCACAGTCGAGGCCCTAGGCTGTCAATCTGGTCTGAGTTATACTGTTTATTTTCTCTAGCCTATGCGAGACTAGCTGTCTACTTGGCCTATCTGATTTCGCTCGTCCTTTTCTATGTTGACTGCAACTTTTAGGTTATTATACAAGAGTGATCAGTTCTATATTTTAACAAGAAAGCAGTTTTATAAAATCAGCAAACAAACAGTTACGAAGAATGAAGATTATTAAGAATGATTAGATCTCATAAATCATAGGAACGCAACTCGATTGGCCCTTACCAAGAATGGATGCTTAGCCGGACATACGCATGGATAAAAATGAAATTGTTGATTGCATAAAGAAATTAAATCCGTCAATTCCAGAACTGGAATGCAGAGCAAAAAATGTTTACAATCGGGGTCTGTGAAAGAGAAAAAGAGAGTCCTCTTTCAAAAAGGGTTTCTACCAGCTTATAAGCTTCACTGCTTCCTAGTCCTACTCTATCTCTTTCAAAAATAAAAGATAAGGATAAAAGAAGATTAAATATAAAGATAATTAATTTTCAAAGATCAAATATTGTTCAAGAGGGAGATCTAATTAAGGATTCTTGCTGATAATCTTCAATGTAGCTGATCCCTCAAATCTCGTTCTTTATCGCAATCGCCACCTCGCATCCTTGTGCTTCGTCCAAAGTCTCCTGCTACAGTCTATCTCTATCGCTGCTGTCTTGGTCAAGCCTGCGGCCAAGACAATTTCGAATGTCTGATTTGTGCTCTACAGTAGATGTTCTTCTTCTTATCAGCCTCCAAGTGATTTCTGCAAAAGTAGGGAGAATTCATATAAATCAAAAGCTCTACTGCCCAATTTACAAGTAATTAGACAGTAAAAGTATGAAAAATTAATGCTAATCAAATTCCCCCACACTTAAACTATGCTTGCCCCCAAGCATATTGACTCAATAAACAAAACAAAAACAAGATCACACAAAAGTTAAAAATCAGAAAATATTTATTTCTAATCATCCATCTCATCATACAAAATGCTCAGATGCTTCAATCCACAACTCCATCCCGTATTACCATGGCCTAACCAATACCCCAAACATCCTACATCTGTATAGTGCCATAATTAGGTTCTTGCAATTTAGTTGTCCTCACATTGTTCCCTAGATACATGAACTGTTGACTCTCAAGCACAAGCTCAAGCAAACATGCATTTACAGGAAAAAAAAAGTTAACGTTTTCTCTCAACTTTACACTGTAGCATTTTAGTCCAACTACTATTCATCTTTTCTCTTTCATCCAAGCTCTTCTATCACCGGAGGACCGTTTTCCAGCCACCCTCTACTCTCACCGCCATACCAGACAGACGCAGACGGACGGGACGAAGCGGACGCAAGTTGAAGCGCCTCACTCCGGTCAGGGACGCGCCTCCACGCGCAGCCGGGGCGCCGTGGTACCTCTCCCACGCGCCGGCGCGTGTGGCCCACCCCGACCTCCGTTGACACCGACGCTTCCGGCGTTCTTCTCGTCTCCTCGGTCCGGTCACGTTCCTGGGGTCCTTTTTCATTTTCACTATCACCGGCGTTCCTCACCTCCGTTTCACTCGATCAAGTCGATCTTCGGTCAATTTTCTCCTATTCAGGCTTGTTTCCTACATCCTTTTAATTTTATCTCTTCTGCTATGCTTGGTTTGGATTGAAGGGACTTCGTGGGCCCTTGTTTTTGTGGTAATATAGTAGATTGTGGATTTTAGTATGACTACAAGCTTAGATTGTCGTGGTTTTCGGAGAAAGGGGTGATCATGGAGGTTGTTTTGGGTAGGAATCAGCAAGTTTTATCACTTACTGAGGCTGAGGTGGTAGTTGAGGTAAAATAGGTGAAAGTCAGTAGGTTTTGAGGTGAAGTTTCCTTTTATACGGATTTATTCGATGGCGGGTACTAAGAAAATGTTCGGTTTTAACCGGAATTTGGCAAATGTAATCACTTATTACGTGGAAAATCTACCCTTTCATGTTGATCATCGAGCGCTCAGACACCTAATCTCTCAGAGGTGGAATCTGCCTCATTTCGGCAGACTAGTTGATGTGTTTATTCCTAACAGAAGGAATAAATCGGGGAAACGATTTGGTTTCGTTCGATTTGATTGGGTAGAAAATAGGATTGATATGGAACTAGCTCTTGATCGTCAACACATAGGAGCTTCGGACATAAGGGCCAACTTAGGTCGAATGGGGAGAAGGGGGTCAGGTTTCTTGAATCAAGACCGCGTAGAAAATTCGAGCTCAAACCCGAATCGGAAATATTGGGTGCGGAGCCAGAAAGGAACATTGAGAGATCGCTCAGAGGAAAAAGTGGCAGCCAATCAGACGTATAAGGAAGCAGTTTCCAATACGGGAAGTGATCAACGACAGGGGCCGGTAGCCAAGGAAGATTTGGGTTCACAGCTAGACGGCCGGATAGGTCAATCTGAGGAGGAAAATGTGAATGAAGTGGAGGATGCTGAGGTCTTAGATTTGGAGATTCCGGAAGAAAACAAGGATTGGCTATCTCGGAGTGTAGTGGGCATTCTTAGGAAAATTGAGAACATCCCAGAAATACAAGAATTGGTGCTTGATTTGGGGTGGACTAGTGTAACAAGAGTCCTTGGCAGGGGTCTGGTTTGGATTGAATTTGACAGACAGGAAGACAGAGAGCAAGCACTTTTGAATACTAATGAGGGCATTCAGCGCCTGTTTTCCAAGGTGGTCCCCTGGACAGAGGTTCTTTCAAAGGCTGATAGGTTGTGTTGGGTTCAATGCTCGGGTGTTCCGGTCCAGAGCTGGGGATTTGAGACCTTCGAGAAGCTAGGGTCGAAGCTAGGAAATCTAGTGGCAGTGGATGATAAAACACTAGCTCGTAGAAGGTTTGACGTGGCAAGGATTCTAATTACAACCGATCAGCTGTATGTCAAGAAGGATATTCGGGTAAAGGTTGGGGACTTTAGCTATACTGTGAGTTGCCATGAGGAACCTATGCAGGGGGAGATTTCCAATCTTGATTGGAGGATAGGTGTTAAATCAGATGAAGAGGCTTCTGATGAGGAGTCGGAGGTAGGAGATTATGAGGCAGCAGAGGAGAAAGGTGGCAATGATCATCATATTCCTTCTTTGTTAAAGGAATCAGGATTGGCGGAAAAAGAGAAGCTATCTTCTCTTCAACAGGGTCTGGTGGAGTATCCCCTAGTAACGACGAGACGAAAGGGAGATAAGATAAAGAAGATTACGGCAAAAACGGGCAGTTTACACACGGCCAACTCATCTGGGAATTCGAAAGTGTCAGTGTTTCGGGCGGAGGATAACGAAATTGTAAACATGAACAAGCTAGCTGATGACAATATTGTGGAGACAGACACTTGGGAAATAGGACGTGTTTTGTCGATAACTGCCAATGCCAGTGAAGAAGCAATCAAGGCCTTTGATCGAGAGAGATTTGGTGTGGAAAGGGACAATGTTCGAAGCAAGGCGGTCCCGGTGGCGAGTACAGTAGTGTCATAATGGTTCAATTATTTTCGTGGAATTGTAGGGGAATTTTGTCAATTAGGAAGAGACGGTTTATAAAGAAAATGTTTCAAGGAGAGCAGGCGTCGTTTTGCTTGTTACAAGAAAGCAAGAGAGAAGAAATTGATGAGTTTCTTATACACGAGTTAGGAGGGAATAATGAGACGCGATGGGTTTATGCTCCTTCAATTGGGAGATCGGGGGGCCTAGTTTCGATGTGGGATTCTAATGTTTTTCAGTTGGACCATTCAGAGGTTGGGAACAGATTTATCTGGATAGAGGGTAATCTTACAGAAAACAATAGGAGGTGTGCAGTTTTGAATGTTTATGCTCCCAACGAGGTGGTGTTACGAGATCAGCTGTGGGAGATTTTGGGTAGAAAGATAGAGAGCGCTACGATCCCGGTATTAGTAGCGGGTGATTTCAATGAAACACTAATCCCTTCAGATCGCTTGCAAGGGGGGGGCTATTCTCGGGGTATGGCCCAGTTTCAGGATTGGGTGGACAGGTGTGGATTGCAAGACGTTAGACTAGTAGGGAGGCGTTTTACCTGGTCTAATGCCATTAGCAGGAGTAAAATAGATAGGGTATTTGTTCAAGAAGGGTGGATGAATAGCATTAGTGATTGCCAACTAACAGCTCTTGAAAAGAGTGGATCAGACCACACGCCTTTATTCCTAAGATATGATAGGGTGGATTGGGGACCCAAACCATTCAGAGATTTAGCTGTGTGGTGGGAGGACAGAGGGTTCAAAGATTTGGTGGTAGGTTGGTGGTCAGAAGCAGGTATCGAGTTTCCTGGTAATTACCGGGTAATTCATAAGATGCGATACTTGAAGAAGAAAATTCAAACTTGGAATAAGGACGTTTTTGGAAATGTGGAGTCCAATCTAAGAGATCTACAGGATCGGCATGAGGCATTTGATCGACTCGGGGACGACCGCCCGTTGACCCAGGAGGAACAGAGAGAACACAATGACATCAGGCTTAAGGTGTGGGCTCAACAGGAGCGGGTTGATAGATTTTGGCAGCAAAAGAATAGATTAAAGTGGAATACTAAGGGGGACCGAAACACTGGGTATTTCCACAGGATGGCAAAGATTGCAGTGAAAAGGAACAACATTAGAGAGATAATCACGCCTACTGAAAGACTTACAGACCCGGTGGGCATTAAGCGGGCAGCTGTTCAGTACTATGAGACCTTTTTCAGCTCCGTCCGCTGGAACAGGCCGCGGATGCAGGATTTGGGATTTTCGAAACTGACTGAGGAGGAAGCGTCAAGGTTGGAAATGGAGGTAACTCGTGCAGAAATTTGGGAAGCGGTTAAAGATTGTGACGGTCAAAAAACTCCAGGGCCGGATGGATTTTCTATGCGATTTTTGCAAAAGGCATGGCACATTATCGGGGATGACTACTGCAGATTGGTCCAGGAATTCTTTAGGGCAGGGATATTCCCATCAGGGGCAAATTCTTCATTTTTGACTCTCATCCCGAAGATTAAAGATGCGAAGAGGTTCAGTGAATATCGGCCCATAAGCTTGGTGAGTAGTTATTATAAGATTGTGTCCAAGGTCATGGCGAGGCGGTTGAGCGAGGTAATTACAAAAGTCGTTAGTGAAGTGCAGCATGGATTCATTAAAGGAAGACAAACCCTAGACTGTGTCATGACAGCAAATGAGGTGGTGCATTACTTGCAGGAGACGAAACAACAAGGGCTGCTTTTCAAGCTGGATTTCGAGAAAGCCTATGACTCCATCGAATGGGAGTACTTAGATGACGTAATGAGGCATATGGGGTTCAGAAGGAAGTGGAGGAATTGGATTAATCAATGCATTAGCACGAATAAGGTTTCTATTCTAGTTAATGGGTCACCTTCTGGACAATTCTGTGTGGGTAGAGGCCTTCGTCAGGGATGCTCAATGTCGCCGTTTTTATTCAACATTGCAGCGGAGGGGTTGCATCGTCTATTTGTTAGAGCAGAGGAGGTGGGGATCCAGAGAGGTACAGGCAACCCGTCAGCAGGGTGGAATCTGAGCCATCTTCAGTTTGCGGATGACACATTGGTTTTTGTTAATAACAATGAGGAGGAGATCCGGGGAGTGAAGGGTATTTTGAGATGGTACGACGCCTATTCAGGCCTTCGAGTTAACTTCCACAAAAGCACCTTGGTAGGGGTGAATCTGAGTGAGCAGATCGGGGGTATCTTAGCTACTCGTTATGGTTGTAAGTATGAGGTGCTCCCTTGTAAGTATCTAGGATCTCTGGTGGGCTTTAATCCGAGACGAAAATCGGGGTGGGATTTTCTAATCCAGAAAATGAGGAAAAAACTTTCATCATGGAAGGGACATCTTCTCTCGATGGGGGGGCGTGTAACGTTGATCAAGTCGGTGCTAACGAGTCTACCTATTTATAACATGTCTATTTACAGGATGCCTAAGTCCGTCGCTAGCCAGTGTGAAGGAGTTATGCGGCGCTTTCTTTGGAGTGGCAGCGATATTAACAAGGGATTGGCTAAGGTGAATTGGAAAGAAGTGACGCGGGCGACAACACATGGGGGATTGGGAATTGGGACGATACAAGACCGGAATATTACGCTGCTTTTTAAATGGGTGTGGGAGATGATGAGGGGTAGCAGGAAGTTGTGGGCAGATATCGTTCGCAGGCAATACAAACTCCTTTCCATTGGAGACTTGTGGAAGGATAGGGAGGGGAGGATGTCCCCAATTTGGCGTGATATTATGGGAGTTTGTGGCCGAGGTAGTGCTTTCTTCGATCTGTGGACCGACAACACTTCGATAAAAATTGGGGATGGGAATAACACAGTCTTTTGGTGGGATACTTGGGTAGGTAAGAAGCCGTTGGCCTTGCAACACCCTCGGCTATATCATATATCGAGCAATCGGTACGGGACCGTCAAGGAATTTGGTACATGGATTGGTTCGGTGTGGGAATGGGAAACCGTGTGGAGGCGAGGTTTGTTTGAGTGGGAGAGAGACGAGTGGGTTTGTTTGAAAGCTCAGTTACCACTTCCCTATAGGGGAGATCAACAACCGGCTCTTCGTTGGGAATTAGACCAATCAGGGACATATACAGTGAATTCAGGGTACAAGAAATGGGAGGAGTCAAGGTTTGAGCCAGCTCCACTTCTTCGGTCTTGTTGGACTGGCCTGGCTCCATACCGAGTGGAATTTTTCCTTTGGTTAGCACTGCGGGAAAGAATTGTAACAAGGACTTTCCTCATGAGGCGAAACATGATTGCTGAGTACTTGAATGTCTGCCCAATGTGCAACAGGGAACCGGAGACTGTTACTCACCTATTCTTGCGTTGTGAGGTAGCTTCGGGTATTTGGGAGTTTATCATGCGTTGGCTTCAGGTGGTTTGGTGCCAGCCTCAAAATCTTTCGGACCTGTGGCGCACGTGGGGAAATTATTTACCATGTACAGACAAGCAGGCTGGTAGGGCTTGGAAAATCCTTTTTTATGCGGTTATTTGGACCATGTGGAAGACTCGCAACGGAGTGGTGTTCAGACAAACGGAATACAATGATGTGAGATGTATTAATATGATTTATTCGTTGTGGCATTGGTGGTTGAAAAGTAAGGACAATGGGTTCGCCTATAGTATGTCCGACGTTCTTCAATCACCGGCATGGTTACTCAATCGGTAAATCCAAGCTCGGTGTTTCTCAGATGTAGGTTTTTAAGGAGTCAGGTCCAATAGTGGCCTAGGGAGTCGGTCCTTTGCCCTTCCTTTAGGGCTTCGTTTGTTTTTGAGAGCGTTGGTTGCACTGCTTCTGAAGCGGTGTCTTGTAAACTTCAGTCATGTTCTTCATGACATTTTAATTCAATATATCTTTCTGCTGATTAAAAAAAAAAAAAACATGCATTTACAGAAAGTAGAATGCAGCACATAGTCATAACATATTTTCTTTTTCTTTTCATTGCTTTGCTTTCTTTCTTTCTGCATACTTCTTTTCACTTGCTTCTGCTTTTCTCTTCTTCTTCTTCTTTCATACTGCCTTTCTTTTTCTTCTTCTCTTTTTCTTCCAAGCAATATATCTTTTTCTTTCTAAATAGTTGCAGGAAAATAAAGATGCATGCTCACGCACACCACTAAAGGTACTAAGCTTCGGCCCTTAAGGGGTTAGCACAACACTGACAACCAGAAATTTATCTCAAGACAAGTGGGAGATGGTGCCGAACCACCAACTCCATCTGGGATGAGGGCAAGGTGGTGGAAAAAGAACACAGGCAATCATACAATAGTAAGTGAAAAGAATCAGCACACATTGCAAAAATTTAGCAACAGATAGTCCATGTAGCTAGGGCATTGATTGATTAAGGTCATGATAAAGCAATTTTTTTATTATGTGTTCCTCTTGCAAACCCTGGTGTTAAGCACAGTATCATGAACCTGTACAAATAAGGAATGTTTAAAGAGTACCAGGAAACATACTCTTATAGGTATTGGAAATGTTAACCTGTTAGAATGCCATGGTAGCATGGTATGGAGTTATGAAATCAAGCATCCTCACTTTCTATATGATGAAATCCATGTTTAAAATACAGGATGATTTCTGATTTTTGAAAAACAACACACAATCTATCTAAGAACACACAAAAAATCACAAACAGAAAGACATGCAGCTAGGGAATAGTTTGGGAATATCTTGGGAATATTCTGGAGACCAGCAAGGAGGACACGTGGAAGCACAACAACGAAGCTTTGACTAGGAAATATTGCCCAGGGCTAGATGAAAACATCTAGGGCTCGACAACGAAATTGATGTCTTGGCCTCGTTGTTTTGAGATCCGCGAAATTCCACCCAAAAAATATATATTTTTGCATATTCCTCTCTTTTAGCCTAGATCTGCAATAAAGATGGAAATAAGGACAAATCAGCAGTATCATGCTAAGATAAAGAGTTAAAATGAAGAGGAAAACATATACAAAATACTCGCTAACACACACTTAGAAGACACATTATCCTCTTCAGGATAGAACGACCTGGGGGAAATCAACTTGGAGGTGGGGACTTAGGAGGTACTGTTGCATCTATTTTTGATGGAGGCTTGTCATGGACTGCATAAGGCCGTCGAGACTAGTAATGAACTCCCTCAAGAGGGAGTAATTTTCCTAGTGTTGATACCCGAATTTTGACGCTAGCACGTTCAATCACCTGCAAAATAGCGTACCCGTATTTTAACGCGCTTAATCAACTATAGTCGCTTTAATTTCACTTATTTTCACTAACCGTTAATGATCTCTTGGCCCAGCTCGAGTCCTTTCGTATTCTTTCATTTTTATCTATCATTTTGGTTTTTTCACTTTTTTAGTCTTATTAGGTCCCTGACAAGCTTTTTCAACACTTTGTCAAAATAAATGCGTTTAGAGAGTTGAGTTCGAACTTTTGTTCGCATCATCTCGTTCCTTATATTTTTCTGCACATTTTGGTCATCTTCGTTCGGATTTATATTCGGTTTGGTAAAAACTCTTTTAAGTCCCGAACGAACATTTTCGACACTTTGTCAAAATAATTACTTTTAGAGAGTTGAGCTCGCATTTTCGTTCGCATCATCTTGATCGACATATGTTTCTCATCAACGCAGTTACCTTCGTTCGAATTTTTCACTAGTTTCATCGCGCTGATAGATCGAGCCCATATTAATTACTAAAGATTTTTCTTTCTTTCCTTTTGATCAACCGTTGGATTGGTTGACTGCTCACTTAGTCAACCATCCAACGGTCACCTAATTAAAAGCCTACATCCCTTCTCTTTCCTTTTCCCGCAAGCACCATCTCCAATTCAAAGCCTCGTCATTTGCTTCGAGAACAAGCCCTGTCATTGCTTCTAGAAGCGCCAGTCATTCCTTCCCGTTGCTTCCATCCATTTCCAGCCACACAAATCAAACGAGCCGCGTCACCTTGCCCAAACCGACTTACTTCCCTCCTTCGTGATCCCCACTCTCGCTCAGGCGCACCGTACTCGCCAAGTCCACTCGCGGATAATGGCCTATAAATAGCAAGCGTTTTCAACGAAGTAAGGGGGGCCAATTCCATGCTTTAGCCCCCCTTTTATCCATGCTCTTATTTAATTACTTGCTGATAAGATCCGAGATCTCTTCTGGTCGGAAACGGCTGCTGCAGCTAGTCGGAGGGGAAGCGATCGGCGTCAGAGATACCTGCAAAGCGCCGGAGGGGGACTCCGGCGTAGACACTCCGATTCTTAAGTCAGTTCGAGTTTTTAGAATGGTAGAGGTTCTCCAAGATGATCTCGATCTTACCTTCTGTTTGGAAAGATGGGGGAATTTATAGGCCGAAGTTGGCGATACCTGACAGCGATAAGGGTGCAGCGATAAGCATCGTCCGAAGATATCGCCTCCAGCGATAATGGGTGAGCCATCGCGGGCGATAATCACATAAGGCCTATCAGGAGCGACATCCTCTTCGTTCCCCTAGGATGGGATGACGCCGTGCGCGTAAAGATGCATGAGATCCCCCCCCGCTGAAGTCGACCATCCTAGGAAACTTCCGCCGGCCCGGGCGATAGGTTGGTTTTTCAGGGAAGCGTATAGAAACTCGTCAAGGATAGATGCCGTGGCTACAATATTGCCGTCAGGAGCATTCCAATTGTTATCATAAGCCCAACTGAAAACTAGCCCGAGTGTTCACCAAGGGCTATCCATGTCTGATATCTTTAGATAGGGTTTTGCTCTGTCATGAGGCGATATTTCCACAGAGGGCTTGGGCTTTCTTTATCGTTCAAAGGCTGATCAATCCTAATGCGGAACGAGGGCTTAGATCCACAACTTTCCACTAACTCGGTCAAGTTCGTCCTTGTTTCTTGTCAAAAAGACCCGTCTCCTCGGGACGTTAAGAATTCTACTAGGAGGCCGCTGGGGCGCTCGTGATTCTGAAGGCATCACTTTTATTCAGCGATACTGGCCCATTTGGCCTTTCAATAGGACTTATGAAGTCTCAGCTTCGTTCGAGTCATAGAAGGACCGTCGATAGGTCGCTTGCGATATCGTCGCGTATATTCAACCAGGCCGCACCATGGGCTGGCATATATTTTGGGTCTATCGTCCTTCCAAGTGTTCTGCAAAGGCACAGAGGAGATAGAAACTTATATAGAAGTTAGCAAACTTTATACTTACAGAGGTTCAAGGTCACACGTGCCCAATTTTTCTTTTACGCTCGAGAAAACAGCAGTATCAGCGTGGCTTTATACCATCAGCTACCTTATGGTTATCGCGGCTTCATACCACCAGACGCCTGTGATGTCATCGCGGTTTTACGCATCCAGGGCCACCGGCGACATCAACGCGGCCTTACACTGTGGATACCGGTAACCTTATGGTTTTAGCGTTAGGGCTACCAGTGATATCGTGCCTCTCAATGTTTTTCAGATTCTGCCTCGTACTCCTTCCGGTATCTGTATCGTGAACGTCACCCGTCCCTTTCGTTTACGATTATCAATCCTCGAGGTTATCGGGGCGGCTCGTCTTTTGAGGACCTCAATCTTTTTTCCCAAGGCCTCCCTTCACTGGAGCCTATAAATCGGAGAGCTTTCTCCACCCACGTTCTCCTCATCTTTATCAGCTAGCATCATGGATAATTTGACTAAGAATTTTCTTCTCTCCAAGGGTCACTCACTCAGGAACCTCAATGACGGCGACGTCGGTTTCCTGGAGAACATGCTGGTCAAGACTTCTGAGGATATTCTGGAGCTGCAAGGGATGCTGACTCCGCTTTATTCTCGGCTAGGGGTCATTTCCCTGGAGGACTTCAGTCCTTTGGAGAGCGTATCAAATTTGTCCGCCTCCATCGCTCGGATTCAGGTGGTGATTGCCATGCTGCAGCAGCGTAAGGACATGTTGGGGTGCTGCCTGAAGGGGATGAGAGCTACTTCCCATGATCTTATCCTGGTCATGGATTCCTTGAGGGACTTTCCTGAGGTGCCCGAGGATGCTGGTTCTCTTTTCCCCTTATCTTGTCAATGTATCTTCCGGTCACTAGGCCGTAATAAATAAAGTATTTTCCTCATTCCTTCTCGCAACTGTTCTTCTTCTTTACTGCGCTCTTTGTCGTTTTTCCAAGAGGATATTCTTAGCCCAACTGAAAACAGTCTTGCTATTGGGCGGTTTTTCTGCCGATCGTTCTGCCTTAACTCCGCGCCGTCCTCATTATAACAACTGATTGACCGAGATTATAATTATTCTTGATTTGCGCGAGATTTCAACAGGCGTGACTGCAAATCCATATTTGCACTCCAGACTGTACACGTGCCAATCTTCAAGAGTCGGGTTGGAGGATCGAAGAGTCTCTTTTCTTCTTTTCCCGGCTCTTTAATGAGGCTTTTCCTCCTTCATTCTTATCCATTTCTTTCTCCTTCATTTTTCTTTGTTATAGGTCCTCTGCAAGTCTCATGACTGATTCTTATTTGCTAGGTACGGCTTCGGGGAATTCACCGCCAACTCCTCCGACCACCCCTGACACAGATAATCCTCCCCCATCGCCTCCTTGGAGGCCGGTTGTCCGCCGGCGATGTCGCAAGAGGCGGAGGAAGGAAGTTGAACGACGAAGGAAGGAGGCTGCCCAGGCCTCTAAGTCATTTTTCGACTCTCTGGCTTCTCTGGCTAGGGAGGAGAAAAAACCGTCTCCCCCTCCGCAGGAATCACCTCTGTGGGCTCCCTCTGCTTGCTCGGCCGCCGGGGCAGTATCGCCAGGCGTTAAGGAGGAGTTACCCAAGTTGACTTCTGCCGCTGGAAAGGAGGTCGGTGAGTCTTCTCCCCCTGCTATTATGGATTCACCATTCTGGGGTGGCGATGACGAAGA
This sequence comes from Viola odorata, assembly GCA_963691705.1. Classification (NCBI taxonomy): domain Eukaryota; kingdom Viridiplantae; phylum Streptophyta; class Magnoliopsida; order Malpighiales; family Violaceae; genus Viola; species Viola odorata. The sequence goes on from OY829543.1 coordinate 14,904,302, forward strand.
GGACGTAGTCTATTGCTACGGCGTTACTTGGTCCGACAGTGATGAGTAGGGCCTTAATCCTTCTTTTTGTAGATGCCGTATGGCCTTTCTCATAATAATGAATGATGGTTTTACTTCCTTTTCGCTTTTCATCGCTTACTTATTGTTTCTTTCTGAGCGTTCCGGGTTAACGCGGATGCGTCCCTTTCGCTACGGGTAACTGCCTTCAACTTCTAATCGGTAACTGTCTTCTTTCAGAAGACACAAACGACTATCCACGTGTCTTTTTCTGTTCTGTACGTGTTTCATTTTTACAGGCTGTCTCTTCTTCAGGCTTTCCTTTATAAGGAAATCATCTCTCTCTTTTACTGCTTCTGCGAATATTTTGAGTTTTTGCACATTTTCTCTCTCTTCTGCACTTCTTTTCTTCGAGAGGTTTTTCCGCGACCGCTCATTGGTGCCGGCGACCGGCTTACTGGCTTTTTGCTCCAGGTATTTACTCCTTCTACCGCCGTAGATTTACTTTTACTGTCCCTTATGTCTTCAACTGCTGAAAACCCCATAGATCCCGAAGCTAGGCGAACTCGCAGCATATTCAATTGTAATGAGGTTTTGAGGGTTGAATTAGAGGAGAGTGGTATTACTTTTCCCACGGGCTATCGCCCTTTTGTCTCTTTGAAGGACACTCGGCTGCCTGACGCCATGTGGGGAACATTCCGGTTAGTTTATTTCAAGATGTTTACTTACGGATTCCGTTTCCCACTCCATACTTCTCTGTTGAAACTGCTAGATCATTACGACCTTAATCCCGTCCAGATTACTCCACCCTCTTGGTGTGGTATTTACGCTTTCCTTCGTTCGTGCGAGATGAAGCGTATATTTGCTCCATCGCTTGATCTATTCCGCACATTCTTTGTCTTGAGTTGTCGCGACTGCCTGGTAGATATTACCCCCAGATGGGATGATGTCGTTGTGCAACTGTTCTGGCGGAACTTTCAAGGTTTTGAGGAACACGTAGATGACTGGAAGTCTGGCTATTTCACCCTCCGTTTGCCGTCACGGCTCTGGCCCGGGGGTTTCAATCGAAAAATCAATAGTGGCGTTTGGAAAAGACCGGAAGCGCTGTCAAGCCAGGATGTTTCCAACGTTAGCGCCTTGTTAGAAATAGAAGGGTCTTTCCGTATCCGGGAGTTTGCTCGGTTCAGGCCCTTGTCAGAGTGCGTTGTGGGTGAGTTTCCTTTTTCTTCTTTATCGCTTCACTCTTCTTAATTTGCTAATATGTTTTGTTGGCAGGTAACGCTGAGAGTAGTTCTTCTGGGGAAGGTGACGCCCCTTTGAACGTAACACCTCTCCAGTCGCTGCCTCCTTCTCCTCCGCCTAAAAACTCCCGCTGCCCACCCATTCCGCCTAGAAGGGGAAGGACTAAAACCGTCACAACTCGCAGAGCCTCCATTCGACCTTCTTGTTTCCTTGAAAATTGGCTTCCTTCCCGTGGCAAGAGGGTAGCTCAAGGCGATCCTGTGTTTGAGAAAATCGACAGCGATAGCGAGAGCATGGACACTGGTCCTGAATTACGTCACGCTACTATTGCCCAAAGGATGAAACTTAGGTCGAGGAGGAATGATGACACGGCGGAATCGGCTGAGGACGATAGCGAAGAAATTGCAGAAGAGACGGAGCGTCTCGTAAAGAAAGTTCGCACAGAGAAAACTAAACCCCCAGTTCCCCCTTTGAAGGGAGTTAACGCGGCCCCCTCCGAGAATATTAACGCTTCTCATGCCGCGAGTACTTCGCAAGTGGTGAAAAATATCAAAGCTATCAGGGTGCCTTCCGCCGTTTCTATCGAAAACAATGAGACCTCGGTAGCCGCGACCTCTCCTTTGTCGTCGGGCCATCCTGCTTCCCCGATAGGTTCTTTTATCCCAGAGACAACCCCACCAGTTTCTAGTTTAAGCGTTCCTCCTGAATTTCTCCCACGGAAGCCTCCTCTTTTGTTTCTGTCTTCAATTTCGGGCGTTGGTGATTGCGCAAAAAATTGTTCCCCTCCTTACATCGCCAACCTTTCTCCTCAGAGGTCCCAGGGCCCTACTGGATATCAGCTGGATTTGTCCTCTTTCGGCACTGACGGGCTTCGTGCCTTAGGAATATCGGATCCGTTATCGCGAGAAGAGCCCGTGGGTCCCATAGTGGGACAGATGTTTACTTCTTCCAAGGACAGGGAAGAGTTTTTACAGCATGCTCCCGAGACACGACAGTCACACCTTATGAACGACATGCTGGCCAGCTTTCGGAAATTTCATTACTTTCTTGAAGGCCAGCGTAACAAAACTCGACCCTGTTCGGATTTGCAGGAACAATTAGACGCGGCTTTGGCGAAGGCGAAGGAGCTATCGCAGTTGCAAGAACGAACTCGGGCGGAGTTGGAGGATTGTCGCGGTGAACTTTCTCGGGAGAAGTCGAAGGGGAAGGCGAGAGCAGAGCTAATGGAGGCGGAACTGGTGGTGGCTGATAAAAAGAATGTCTTCCTCCGCGAAGAGTTGTCATCTCGCGATGCCGATTTGGCCAAAGTTCCTTTGAGGATAGCCTGGTGGAAGAATAAGACCATCGAGGTTTGTATCGCAGGGTTTAAGGATCTCCATGTCCGAGGCGCTGTCGATTCATCCATGCTGGCCGATTACGCCTCTTAAAAAATTAAAGATCTTAGTGAAGGCGAAAGGAGTTTTCCTCCTTCTGGGGAAAAGCAAGGGAATGATGACGGCGAGGCATGCGATGACTCTTAATTGATCCATTGAAGAACATTGCTATTTGTTTTCCATGTCTTGTAATAATGTCCTATCGCGAGGCGATATCGGTACTTTGCTCTTTGGGCGATATCTTATTTTATTTCGCTCTCTTGCTGTCTTGAGAACTGTTCTTTTATTCAACGCCGATTTGCATTATTTCCTTTCTTGCGATATCGCTTTTGCTTTTTATCAAAAGTCACATCTACTTTTCAGAGCATTTAATGCTCGCGACCCTTCCGTCGATGCGCGGGAAAAGTCATGATGGTGCCGACACACGTGTTCGTTTCTTCTGCCGCTTCACCTTAGCGTGTTTAGAAATTTTAACCAGATCGAAGCGTTTGCCGCGCTTCTTCTAGAGTCGTACTCATTGCTTGAGTCTTATCCCTCATGCCGCTTCGACACAACGACTGCAGCATCCGTCGTTTCCTTTTAATTACTAGGGTTATAAACCCTCTTTATTTCTTCCCTTTTCTTTTTCACTCCACTTTTTCATATTATCTCTCAGCCGTCTTGTCCTTCTCACCTCCATTCAAGGCTTTCGAAGTTCTTTCCTTCCAAAGGTACTTCCCTTCCTTTCCCTCGTCTTCTTCATTTCTATTTCCTTAGTCCTGTCATGGCAAAGACTCGCCGTTCTGAGTCGAAATCCATCGATGAGAAGAAAATGGATACCACGGTCAGTGTTATTACCACGGAGGCCATTCTCCGGGTGCATTTGGCTGCTCACGGTGCCGTTATTCCTGACGGTTACCAAGCTGTTGTTGCCCCTGGGTCGGTTCGTTTAAACAGCGTTCTGACCGGCAATCAAAGGGTGTTATATGCCCAGATGTTTCGCTACGGTTTCCGGTTCCCTATCGATTCTTTCGTCAAGGGTTTGCTTATTGCTGGCAATTTCAATCCTGCCCAGTTAGCCCCAAATGCATATTGCTGTGTTTATGCTTTCTTGGAACTCTGTAGATATAAGGGGATCACTTCCCCTTCTCTTTTGTTGCTTAGATCCCTTTTTAAATTGATGAAGTGCCGGGGTGTGATAACCATATCGCCTCGCTTTGACGATGATTCTCTCAAGTCTTTTACTTGGAAGTTGCTCCATATTGAGTCTTCTGTTGAGGCTTGGAAAAAGGAGTTCTTTCTGATAAATTTTCCTGACGCTCCTGGTCCCGAGTGGCGTTCTGGGTTCAACCAGGACGTCCAAGATGGCGTTTGGAGTCGACCAGGGACACTTCCCGCTCGTGAACAAGGATGGTTAAACACCTTACTCCAACTGGAGATCAACGTTCATATTCGACTCACGGCCTGCAGAATGGCCATTCAGGAGTGCGTTAGACGTGAGTATCGCGCTACCTTTCCCTTTCATCGCTGATACTAACGCTGACGTTATTTTGTGATTTTGCAGCGACGGATCCTGACTATAAACCCGAAAGCGTAAGAAGACGCTTAAGGAGAGCTCGTAATAGAGAGGAAAAGGAAAAGCTCGATTCAGAGGCCACTGATAATCCTTCTGAGCTTCCGGCTACTTCCGCGAATCTCGCTCAAGTATCCTCCTCCTCAGTTGGCGAAGGGAATACTGACATCCCTGAAGGTGTTCCCATCGTGACCGTTGCTGCTCCCTCATCTTCTCAGGCTCCTAAGGCCATTGCCAGAGGAAAAAAGAAGAAAAGAACACGGAGTATCGCCACTCTTACTCCTTCTCCCGACGCTGCGGGTTCTTCTGAGGCACTATCTTCCCTCAACACCGCTACCGTAAGCGTGTTTTTTCTTTCTCAATATCTGTCGTCATTTGATCTATTTTTCTTTTCTCAATTTGTACTCCTTGCAGGAGGCCGTTGTAGTTACTGCGTCCGCTCCTTCAGGCGATATGAATCTCACTTATGTGCTGAGGGGTTCTGCGAAGAGGGCCCGGATAGAAAGCGAGGATGAGAACATACCCTCCTCTAACATCGCGGGGGAAGGTGGTTCCGTTAACGTTCCTGATTCCGCAGTGGTTCCTCCAGGTAGACATTCCGTGGAAGATTTGGGGAACCTAGGCGGTGCGAACCCCTTTGGTGCTTCGCCCAGTTCCTTTGGCGGGCTTGTGCATCATTATTCCTCTTCTTTAGGCTATCAAGACGTCTTTCATGACCTTTCGGGCTATCAGCCTCATGGTACCTTCCTGCCCCCGGGCAGTTCTTCTTCACAGGTTCGCGCCCCTGGTCCTCTGGCTTTCGTTCCCTCTAGCGTTCCTTGGCGGCAACGCTATAATGAAGCCGGAACCTCTTTCAATTTTGCGGCGGATCTTTGTCCATTAAACGGGCTCGGCGAAGTGACCCATCAGGTTGAGTTGTTCGACTTCCGTACCCGTGGTTTGGCAGCCATCGGGGGCGATGGTTCAAATGAGGTTTCTGCCCTGCTGGCTTCTCAAATTCTGGCCTCATCTGCAGAACGGGAAGCTTTCCTTTCCCTGGCGGAAGATGACCAAGTGAACTCCTTCCGTGCTAGCCTTTTCTCCAATATGATGAAATTTCACTACTGGGCGGAGGAGATGAAGCATCGGGCTGTTTCCCTTCGTTCTGTTTCGGTGGAGCTGTCCAAGGAGCAAGAGGAAAGGAAAAAGGTGTTGGCAGATCGTTCCAAGATACTGCTGGCTCACCACGATTTACAGAAACAGCATTCCGCCCTGGAAACAGCTTTGTCAGAGGAACAGGCCAAAGTGACTGCTTTGGAGAATGAGAAGTCCTCTTTAGAAAAGGAGAAGGCAACTTTGGCGGAAGAGTCAGTCGATATGGGCTGGTGGCATGCTGAACAGACCGCCCGTGTTCTAGTTAAGTGTTTCGAAGAAATTCATGGGGTGGATGCGTACAAGGGCGAAGATGTCGCGAAAGCCTTTCTACAGAGTTCTGCCCATATCAACGAGGCAGGCTATCGCCAAGCCAAGGCAGCGGGCTGGAAACGACAAGTCCCCGAGAGCTGATTTGCCGCGATATTTTGCCGTTCCCTCCAGCAATCACATATCGCTTGGCTTTTGTCTTTTGTCTTTGCAGCATCAATATTTTGAACAGTGATTCTTTGTAAATCCTTGAGATGCCTTTAATATTTCTAGGCAATCCCTTTATCGATATTTCTCTTTTATTTTTCTCATCGCGAGACTTCTCTCGTCACTGAGGTTGCCTTATCCACACGGTGCGTTTACTTTCTTGAGCAGATCCTTGGTATTTATACCAAGAAGACCAAGATCTATGTCGGGTTGGCCTTTCGATGAGCCTATCGGTATCATGACCACCTCTCCTTCCGCTGCTCAGAAGCATTCTGCACATCTCTAATTGTAGATTATCAGTAACAAAACGAGATTTGAGAGATAGTGATTACCCGTAGGAGCCCATTCGCTGCTATCATTAGGTTTTATCACGGAACCCGTTTCGAATCGCGTTTTCCCTCAGCTCTACATTTCGCCAAGGGTTACTTATCCGGTTACCAGCTGGAATTACGCGATCCTTCACGTTTCCCTTATCTCTCGATCGGCCTTTCTAAGTGCCTCATCTCGTGAGCTGTCGGATCTGGACGGCTATCACAAGGCTAGGGAATTTTCACTTTTATAGGCGTTGTCCTCTCGTTTAGAACCGTGTCCTTACTTAATGGTTTAGCTGCACCAGCTCGACCGTTAAGATAGGATTCTTGTTTCTAAACAGAGTTTCTAACTCTTTGGGGTGTGTCTTGTCTTGATGTACCGTCTCCACGAGATCGGTTATCAACTTTTCACTCCCAAAGATACCGGGCAGTGCCCTCACTTAGTGAGCCATCTGATCAAGATCGGTCATCACAAGGATAGGACTTTTCACCCCCGGGGGCGTCAAGGATCTTTCAATCCGACGCTAATCAAGGATACACTGGGGTCGTGCCCTCACTTAGTGGGCCATCTGATCAAGACCGACTATCACAAGGATAGGACTTTTCACTCCCAGGGTACCCCCCTTTTTATCTGCACAAAAGCAACCACAAACCCACGAAAACTCTCCTATTGAGCGTTAGCCACGGTTAGGGTCGTTATAATCCAAATAGTGCAGATAAAATTAAACTCTAGGATAATATAACTTCAAACGAGCGATATTCCAGGAGTTGGATAAAGGCGTACCGTCAAGTGTCTCCAGGCGATAGGCCCCTCTTCCGACAACGTGGGTTACGCGATACGGTCCTTCCCAGTTAGGACTAAGCTTTCCCATACGTTGTCCGGTTGCTCGCCTGTCTCGGAGCACAAGGTCACCGTTTTTCAACAATCGCTCTTTGACCTGCCTGTTATGATAACGGGCCATTTTTCTTTTGTAGTGTTGCGTTTTCAGTAGGACTTCTTCTCGAACCTCTGGTAACGCGTCCAGATTAGCACGTAACCGTTCCTCGTTCCGTTCCTCACGAAAGTGAGCCACCCGTAGGCTCATGGCCCCAATTTCCACTGGCGTAACGGCTTCAGTTCCAAAAGCCAACGCAAAAGGTGTTTCTCCAGTGCTAACTTTTACGGTCACGCGGTATGCCCACATCACGTATGGCAATTCATCAGCCCACTTCTTCTTAGACCCCTCTAGGTTTTTCTTAATACCGCTGAGGATGCTCCTATTAGTTACCTCTGCCTGTCCGTTGGTTTGTGGGTGAGCCACGAAAGAGAATCTCTGCTCAATCCCGAATTCTGAGCATTGGTCTTTGAAGAATTGGCTGGTGAACTGGGTCCCGTTATCGCTGACAAGGATACGAGGCACCCCGAATCTCATGACAACTTGATGTTTGAAAAAACGCCATGTTTTTTCTGCCGTGATTGTGGCAACCGCTTCAGCTTCCGCCCACTTCGTAAAATAGTCCACAGCCACTATCACAAATTTCAGTTGGGACCTTGCCTTTGGAAATGGACCCAGGATGTCAATCCCCCATTTGGCAAAAGGGCAAGGGGCGATGATTTCCGATATTTCCGTGGCTGGACGTCGAGGAATTTTAGCGAATTCCTGACATTTGGGGCAAGCTTGTACATAATCGTGGCAATCCCTTCGTATAGTGGGCCAATAGAATCCTGATCTGAAAACTTGTGCCGCCAAGGTGCCGCCTGACGCGTGCATTCCGCATATCCCTTCGTGGATTTCGCGTAAGGTGTGAAGGCCCTCTTGTTCGGTTATACATTTGGCGCCGGGGTGAGAAAAACATCTTCGAATTAGATCCCCGTTATAGTACGTGCAACGAGCAGCCTGTCTTAGCACTTTCATCTTTTCAGCGTTACCGTCGGGCAGCTCTTCGTGCATCAGGTATTTTATTACCGGAATCCGCCAATCATTCTCGAGCTCATTCACACACAAAGAGGCTTGTTCCTCCATGAAGGACGGCACCGATAGCTCACGATAATACACGTCTTTAGGTATAGATGCTTCAGGATTCGCGGCCAGCTTGGCAAGGTAATCGGCTTCAGCATTTTCCTCTCGGGGGACGTGCTCGAAGCTGACTTGCATGCCCTCTTTCTTTATTTCCACTAGTTCTCGCGTTACCTTAGAGAGGTATTGCACCATAATAGGTTCTCGAGCCTGAGAGTGTCCTGAGACCTGGTCAATTATCAGTTTGGAGTCTCCACAAATTTTTAGACGCAGATCTCCTGTTTGGCCGGTATCGCGCCTTCCCTTTGAAGAAAACTCTCTTCCTATTCTGAGTCCAGCTAGCAACGCCTCATATTCGGCTGCGTTATTGGACAAAGGATGCAAGATTCGAATAGCATACCGTATATGCATATCGTGCGGCCCGTTTATGAAGACTCCAACCCCCGCCAGTTCTTGGTTTTTGGCTCCGTCCACATGAACGATCCAAAGATCTGTATAAGTTTCTGGGAACGGGAGATCCATATCGTTCCATTCCGCTTCCGGTACACCACTCAAAGGGTCCTCTGTGAAAGTACACTCCGCTATAAAATCAGCAAGGACCTGAGCCTTTACGGATGGCCGGGACTGGTATCTCAAACCATATTGTTCGAGTTCTAGGGCCCAGATCAGCATTCTTCCTGAAGATTCAGGCTTTCGAAATATCCTCTTCAAGGGTTGGTCTGTAAGTACAACGATAGGATAAGACTGGAAGTATCGGTCCATCTTGCGGGCGGCTTGTATAAGGGCGAACGCTATTTTCTCAATACGAGCATATCGCCGTTCCGCGTCCTTTAAGACATGACTCACGAAGTAAACTGGGCGATGAGTGCGGTTATCGTCACGAACAAGAACGGCGCTGACCACTTCGTCCGCCGCGCCCAAGTACAAGTACAGAGTATCGCCGGACTCGGGCCTTGTCAATAACAAATCAGATGAAAAATAGTCCTTTAAGTCCACAAATGCTTGCTCACATTCTGGGTTCCACCCGAACGTGGCTTTCCGTCGTATGACTTTGAAAAAAGGGAGACACTTTTCTCCTTGCTTGGAGACGAATCGTCCCAGAGCGATAACGCGCCCTGTTAGCCTTTGCACTTCCTTAACGGTTCTCAGCGATATCATATCATGTATAGCTTTAACCTTGGATGGATTAGGCTGGATACCTTTCTGGCTAACTACGTAGCCCAAGAACTTACCCGTCTGGAATGCAAACATGCACTTCCGGGGGTTTAGCTTCATGCGATACCTTGTCATCACATCAAAAACTTCCTTTAGATCCTGCAGGTGATCATGAAAATTCGCACTCTTTACCAGTATGTCGTCAACATATGCTTCCACATTTCTCCCTATCTGTTCCTCAAAAATCTTATTTGCCATTCGCTGAAACGTGGCCCCCGCGTTCTTTAGTCCAAATGGCATCGCTGTGTAACAATACGTGGCTTTAGGAGTAAGGAAGGCGGTCTTCTCCTCATCCTCTAGGGCCATAGGGATTTGATGATATCCGGAATTGGCGTCCAATGAGCTTAGATATGCGTACCCAGCAGTTTGATCAACCAACTGATCTATGCGAGGAAGCGGATAGCAATCCTTAGGACAAGCATTGTTCAAATCAGTGAAGTCAATGCACATACGCCAGTCTCCATTGGGTTTAGGAACAAGAACCGGGTTGGCTAACCAAGTGGGATATTGTACTTCGCGAATGAAACCCGCGTCAAGGAGCTTCACAACCTCCTTTTCCACAGCCGACGCTTTTTCGGTGGAGAACGCCCGTCGTTTTTGCTGAACTGACTTGGCGTTAGGGTCAACGTTAAGCCTGTGCTCGGCTATTTCTCGGGATATACCTGGCATATCGGCGGGCTCCCATGCGAAATTTCCTTGGCATTTGTTCAGCAGCCGTGCCAGTTGAAGATTTTCTGCTGGGCTGAGCTTATCGCTGACCAGGAAGCTGGCTCCCTCTTTGCCTATCACTGATACGGGCACCATCTTGTCAAGGGGTTGAGCGCGTTTTTCATCACCCTGCTCGTAGGGGTCTGCCGTTATACACACGTATCTATCGCAGCTCGTCCGAGTCATGAGCGAATAGCATTCTGCCGCCAGTTTCTGATCACCTTTTATCGATACCACCCCGTCCCAGGAGGGGTATTTCATCTTTAGATGTTTTTGTGATATCGCCGCTCCAAAGCGATTGAGGAAAGGCCGTCCGAGTATGACGTTATAGGGCAGATTCAGATCCACAACAAGGAACAACAAATTCTCTGACCGTTTGTAAGTGTCTTCTCGGAAGTATACGGGTAGGGTGATTACTCCCGTAACAGGGATAGGGGTCCCATCCACTCCGACTATGGGTCTCTTACTAGGCGTTAACTCATCGTGGGGGCGTTTCATGAGATTGTAAGCTTCCAGCGAAAAAAGGTTCACGGCACTCCCGTTGTCCACAAGAGTCCTTCTTATACCATGACTGGCGATGACAGGTGTGACTACCAAGGCGTCATTATGGGGATAGATAACGCCTTTCTCATCCTCTTCTGAAAAGGATAAGATCATGCGATCAAGTATGTCTATCGCTCCACCTTTCTTTGTCATGCCGTCTCGCGTACGCTTTTCCCCTTTCGCCACCATCGACTGTTCTGATTCATCTGTGTAGGGGATCCCTCCTGCTATGATATTGATTATGGGGATGTCGTCGCCATCTATCGCGAAAGTTTCCCCACCCTTTTCTTTGGGAGCGTTATCCGGCTGTGGGACTGGAGGGGGTCTTGGTCGCTCGTCTACCGCTCTTCTTATCGGATTGTTTCGGGCATCTTCCCTTACTTGAGTCGCAAATTCTCCCAGATATCCTTCCTCCACCAAGCGTTCTATCGCCCACCTTAATTCTCTGCAAGCCTCTGTGGAATGTCCTCTGGCTTTGTGGAATTTACAGTAAGCGTTTTCTCTCCTGCCTAAAAGCACTCCAGGTTTCGTGGGTGCCGGATAACGGATAGGAAGATCTCGCTGTTCCGCTATCGCCAATATCTCCGCTCTTGGTACATTCAAGGAGGGAAAATCCGGATCATACGCCCGATTTTTGTTAGCGTTCCCTTGACGCTGACGAGGGGAACTACCTTGTCTTCCTTTCGAGGAATTTCCTTTTTGCTTATCGTAGGTCTTTGGGATGTAATCTTTCCGTCGAGCGTAATCATCAGTGTAATGATCGTCAACCAGAGGATTTGCGGGAGCGGCAGGGATGCGAGGTGCCCCAGGCGGCATATCAAATGTTCTATTTCTATTTTCTTCTTCTTCCATTTTCGCATAATTATGGGCTTTAAGTCTTAGTGCGTCCAAGGATATTGGAGGATCCACCATCAATGCATCTTTCAGTTTTCCATAATGGCAGTTTCTTTTCAGAGCTTCTATGGCGAAATCAACGGTAACGCCCGGCGTTAATGACATTTCCAGATCGAATCGGCTGAGAAATTCTTTCAATGTCTCTTGGGGCTTCCGCTGTATGTCAAATAATGCTGCGGCAGATTTCCGAATTGGAATTGCTGTACTAAATCTGCTCCGAAATTTGGATTCCAACTGTGCGAAATTACTAATGGATCCGCCAGGAAGACCTTCAAACCAAAGACGAGCAACTCCCGATAAGGTCATAACAAATATCTGACATAAAGCCGCATCACTGTGGGTTTGAAACTGGACGAAATCCTTCACTTTGTTGATGTACGAAATAAGATCTTTAGTACCATCATAAGTATCAGCGGGAAGCTTCACTCGCCTGCTGACCCTGTGACGTCTTACACGACGACTGAAAGGGTGACCTGAGGTATCATCAAGAATCTCACGCGCATGACGTGGGGGAGATATGTCTCCTTGTCGCCCTCCTTCCCTTGGTTCAGGTATATGATGTCGCCTGGGAGACCGACTGCGACTCCTGGGAGAACGACTTCGATTTCTTCTGTTACTAGATCTTTCACTGTACACGGGAGATAAACTCCTGTTTGTTCCTTCCCTCCGTCCGGCCCAACGGTTCCTTAACGCCTCAAGCTGCCTGTCTTCCTGCAGAAGAAGTCTTTGCGGCATTTGCGGTACATAAGCCTCTACTCCTCCTTGAGTGAGCTGTACGTGACCAACCGGGGGATTTCCTGTGGATAAAGGCACTTTGGGGTTCTCTGGAAACAACGGGGGCAGAGGTCGATCAGCAACAATAGATGATGTGAACAAGATGCGAGGAGGAACGCTAGATCCAGAAGCACCAGGCGTGACTCTAGTGGCCATTTCAGTCAAATATTCCAGGCGGGAACGAAGGGCCGCTATTTCCATAGCAAAGGGATTTTCATTATTAAGCACAGATCCTTCCAAAAGAGGAGTATAAAGATCAGATCCCACCGTCTGTGATGAAGAAATGACCGTCTGTGAGGAGATAGATCCTCCGGCGATCCCGACCGAGAGGTCCAGAGGTCCCGAGATAGTCGATTGCGTCGTCATAGAGAGGTCAGCAGTAGCAAAAGGAAATAACCGCCTGCGAGTTGAGAAAGGAATACTAGAAAATGTAGTCCGGTCTTGCTCCGATCTGGCTGTCATAACCGTTCCGACCTCCCAACTAAACGGAGCTTGGCTATTAAGGACACTCACTTAATACACCAAAGCTCTCAACGAAAGCACCATTTGATAAGATCCGAGATCTCTTCTGGTCGGAAACGGCTGCTGCAGCTAGTCGGAGGGGAAGCGATCGGCGTCGGAGATACCTGCAAAGCGCCGGAGGGGGACTCCGGCGTAGACACTCCGATGCTTAAGTCAGTTCGAGTTTTTAGAATGGTAGAGGTTCTCCAAGATGATCTCGATCTTACCTTCTGTTTGGAAAGATGGGGGAATTTATAGGCCGAAGTTGGCGATACCTGACAGCGATAAGGGTGCAGCGATAAGCATCGTCCGAAGATATCGCCTCCAGCGATAATGGGTGAGCCATCGCGGGCGATAATCACATAAGGCCTATCAGGAGCGACATCCTCTTCGTTCCCCTAGGATGGGATGACGCCGTGCGCGTAAAGATGCATGAGATCCCCCCCCGCTGAAGTCGACCATCCTAGGAAACTTCCGCCGGCCCGGGCGATAGGTTGGTTTTTCAGGGAAGCGTATAGAAACTCGTCAAGGATAGATGCCGTGGCTACAATATTGCCGTCAGGAGCATTCCAATTGTTATCACTTGCATTTTGATTAATTAATGGCTACTGTTTTCAAGTTAAATCAATTGTTCTTGTTTTATTTTCAATTAATTGTTGTTACCTCTGCTAATCAATTTCTGCCTCTATGTTAAGATAATCTTGCTGTTTGTTTTGTCCAATTACCTCCTGTTTTGATTCAATTTAAAAAGCTCTATTTTATTAATTTGTTTCTATTTCGTTTAATTGCTTGACTTAGAGAAATTAATTATCGTTGTTTCAATTCAATTAATTGCTTGCTTGATGATTTAATTGTTGTTGTTTTAAATTTAATTGATTTGCTTGATTTAGATTTATTATGTTTGGTTTTGAAATTGCTTGTTGCAGGTTCGGTTTGAGGAAGAAGAAGGTGAACAGTGGAGAAGGAAAGGAAATAAATAAGCTTGGTTTGGCTTGAAATTTTGGTTGATGGGCTGAGCATTTTGCTCAAGCCCACACGGGAAGGAGAAAGGAAAGAAAGGTGATGGGCTTGGCTTGGCCAAGCCCATTTGTTTTAAAAAATTTGGCTGATGGGCCTTGGCTAGGCCAAGCCCATCTGTTTTAATTTTTACTCATGCACCAGGAATAGTCCTTGGCCCAATTTGTTTAATTTCCAGCATGCGGGTCCAGCCCAATAAATTTTCGTCAATTGTTTGAGTCACATTATTTTCACGTCATTTTTATCGCATGCTCGTATGCCATATTTAATTCGTATGCCATGTTTAATTAATTACTTGTTTACTTGTTTAAAGTCAAAAAGGCATGTTTATTTGCTTATCTTTTATTTATCGTTTTGATTATCTTCGAATGATTACTAGCATCGATTTTGCAGGTACCAAAAATCATTAAATCTTCGCTCGCAAGTTTTGCTAGAGGAAGAAGAAGAACAATAGAAGGAGGAGGGAAAAGTGAAGAGCTTGGCCCACCAGATCAGATGCTGGGCTGTTTTGAGCCCAACTGCTGGGCCCATTTTTTGGCCCACCGTAAGTATTTGGTATCCCTTTCTCGTTTGTAATATTTAATTAATTTACTTATTTTTAATTGTTAATTAATCATTTGCATGTAATTATCAATTAATTAATTTACTTGCTTTTAATTAACTAATTAATTGTTTTAATTGTTTTACTTGTTCTTAATTGTTAAATCATTTTATTTAATTGCTTGATATTTATTTTACTCGTACTAATGATCTCAATTTGTAGGTAATCTTTAAGTCTTCGCTCGCAAGTACGCCCTTCTAAGTCTCTTTTATTTATTCAAGGTTTTTCGCAAATATTACCTATATGCATGTTGTTTAGAAATGTTAAAAAACCCATATCATAATTGTATGCATGATATTTAGAATTGTTAGAAAATAAAATCAACACACATGCTTACGTGTTTACATCACTTACTTTTATGCCATGAAATTAATTGTACATTTGCATTGATACATGAGCATGGTGGCTTCGATCCCACATGGTTATTTGCATTCATTAAAATGGTACGATGTTAGTTTTATCCATGATAGGATCACGTAGTAATTAATTAATCATGCATGGCCCGATGATGATAAAGAGGGCTCTCGCTTTAGTAAAAAAACCAATGATTAATCAGTCCCGACCAGAAATGATTAATCAGTCCCTACAGTCCCGATCGGAAATAACAAAACACTAAAGCGATGAATACCTCTGAGGGCCCATGGACAACTGGAAGGTGGCCCAATCTTCGTAACAGGATTTCGGTTGACACTTTGCGATCATTTATTCCGTAAATGATTGAAAAGTGGCGCGTTTTCGTGCGTAGGATCGGACGACACTTTCCGGTTACTTACTCATTTTCAAGTCAAAAATGTTTTCCAAACACCTTTTTAACCGGTAACCTTTTTAAGGATGTGACTCGGGTGCCTAACACCTTCCCGACTCCATAATACGACCTCGAACCTTCGTTCTTTGGTTTAGACCACATGTGCCTTAGTTTTTACTTTTTATGCCATGACGATTAGGTTCCCTAAACCTTAGAAAATAGGGTGGCGACTTCATTGCATTATGCGAAGCATCCATTTATGCTTAGCATCCGTCCTAAACCTAAACTCATCTTTCGACGAAAAAGGGGGTGCGACACCTAGTGGTGGGCTTGTTGATGGGCAAGGAGGGCTTGTTGCAAGGTGATTTATTGGGCAAGAAGTGTGGTGGCCCAAGGTGGTGGAGTGCTGGAGGAAGAGGTTGCTTGATCTTGCTCGGGGATTGTATCTTGGTCACAAGCTTGGCCAAGATTCTCTGCTGGTGCTTCTACTGTATGCTCTTGGGGCATAGAGTCATCATCAGAGTACTTGATTGGCATAATCTTGAATTTTCCTTTGCCTTTATGCTTCTTATCGAAAATGTGTTCTGCCACTGGTGTGAAACCTATATTGAAATGTACAAAACCATCTACCAAATGGAAATATCCCATTTGGTCAAAGACTTTCATGTCAAGTAATTTCATGCCACAAAATTCATGCAAGTCAGCAGTTTCTAAGTTTAATCCCCTGGAAGTGACAACTAACTTAGTGATCAATGATCCCTAAATCATTTTTGCCCCTTCATCATATGCATGCAGTTGCTTAGCTAACTGAAACCCAAGGTTGACACTCTTATTGTGCAACATGCACCACAACAAAAATAATTCCATCTTTGACACATTTCCAGGCATAGTTGTCTTACCAGATAGGGTGATAGACAATGTCCTATGAAGAATCCTTAAGGCAGGATCCTTAATCCTATGTGCTTTTGAGTTCTTATCAAAGGTAAGTGTGGTGTCACCTGTGAGTTCCTGAAATATTGATGTCTTGGTGTCGCGCCCCACGAAAATTAACAAAGAAGTAATTCGCGAGTGTACAACGAAATTTGAGACCTTCAGATGCTCGGTGTAAAAGGGACGCCTAGCAGCATGCAATGAAGTCGCCACCCTAATTTGGTTGCTAGGTTTAGGGAACCCTAATCATCATGGCATAGGAAATATAATAAGTAAAAAAAACTAAAGGCACAAAAAAGGGGTCTGGACCCCAGACAAAGGTTCGGGGTCGTATTATGGTCTCGGGAAGGTTTCCGGTTACTAGGTCCCGAGGAGACAAAGATGACATCTTCCTTCATGATAGGTGCTCCTTTAAGCGTTTCTTCTGGTGTGGAAGCGGTGATCCTCCCGGACTTAATTCCTTGTTCAACTCTCTCAGCCACCATGACTATGTCGGAAAAGTTATTTGATGGATTGGATATAAGATAGGTGTAGTAGGGAGCCTTGAAAGTGTTTATGAAAATTGACGAGAGTTCTTTGTCATTTAGCGGAGGAGAAATTCTAGATGCTAGCCCTCTCCACCTCTGAGCGTAAGTCTTCACCGATTCGTCGGTCCTCTTCTCTAGATCCTGTAGATCAGAACGGTCTGGTGCAACTTCCAAGTTGAATTTGTATTGCTTGTAAAAGGCATCGGACAGGTCTCTCCATGTCCTGATCCTGGCTCTGTCTAGACCCATATACCAAGTTAGGGCGTGCTTGGTCAAGGTTTCTCGGAATAGATGTATCAACAACGGCTCGTTGTGGATCATCTCGGCCATCTTATTGCAGTATGCTCTGAGGTGGGTCTTTGGGCACTCTTCCCCAGTATACTTTTCGAAGTCAGGGATCTTGTACTTCGGAGGTATAACGATCCCGGGGACCATACACATATCGGCAGGACTAGTGGGATCAAATGGATCGGCCCCTTCGATTGCTCTGAGTCTTTCCTCGAGAAGATTCAGTCTGTCACTTTTTGGTTCCTCGGCCCTGATGGGGTTAGAACCGAAGGGTAGCGTAGGTTCTGACGAGAACTGAGGTTGTGCTAGGTTGAAAGTGAGGAGCTGAGTTCCCACAGGTCCGGGAATTGTGCTCGGAGGAATAGGAGGGAGATACAAAGCCTCTAGGCGGGCCTGGCTCTTGCTGGGGTCCACAGCAGGGTTGATTGAAAGGTGCTGAAGTGACGGGGAGATCTCTTCACCCGCCTTAACTGTAGGATTTGCAGTGGTGGGTATAGTGAAGGGATTATCCCATCTCCAATGGTCCGGGGGGGCAGAAAGTGGTGGGAGTACGGAAGGTCCTGCGACGGTGAGCGAAGAGGGAGGTCCTTTTGTTTGAGGGAGATCAAAACCCGGTGGCACTTCGGTGACAACTTCATCTCTTTCCTTTTCGGCCCTGGTGGCTCTTTCTGTACTGATCCTAACTTGTTCCTCTAACTCTGCGATTCTAGCCATTAGTGCTTCATCGGTCTTGGCCGGTTTAGTCATTTTTCGTTTTTGAAGTCTAGTTAGGGGGAGCATGTGCGGAGTAGCTTGCTTTCGAGGAGCTATCGTGAACCTGAAAAAGGGAAAAACACAGAAAAGAGTAAATACAAGTGAGGATATACAAGTGATGTGCAATCCCGAGGCCTCCACGTTGCTCATTCACTTTCCGGCCACACTTTCACTTGATATTTTCAGGGCGGTTGGAGAGGCGAGGAATCCCAGTGGTTGACAAGATACGAAGGAAGCCTCTATACATTCCAACGATATGAAGCAAATCTGAGATGCTAACAGCGAAACCCAAATCAGCAGGGGCAACCAATGCCGCCATGCTAGGAAGACCTCTTTTACGCTCTACTTTTGACGATGCAAGGCCTGATGCCTGGTGAACTCAACCTAGGAGAGAGACGACAATCTTTTTATGAACTTGGAGTTTTTTTTTTTTGTGATAAACTAGGAAGACATGGCCATGAGTGAGCGATACTCGAATGTTTTGACTGTTTGGTATGATTTTCTTGGTTTTTTTTTTGGTGAAACGACTGTGTTTTTTCTTTTGCGATGGTCTTTTGAGTTGCTTTGGATGGATAATTGATATGGAAAATTCGAGGTGATTTAATAAATATCTGAAAGAATACGACTTCATTAAAAAGTGTTTACAAAATATGATAAACTTGCCAACTACCTAAATTCATCAAAAATGGCTAAGATAGATGAAATCAGGGGTCCTAGCTAAAAAGAAAAGATTTGCCGATATCCGAGCCTTTCCCTAAAGGTGTCATTCCTGGGCGTCCGAGTCTTCTTGTTCCTGCCAAAGGTACTCCATTGAAGCCAACTCCCCTTTCTGCATCTCTATCTCAGCCTCTAAAGCGGCAATTCGGCTTTGTAGTGTCTGATCGTTGAAACTTCGTTCCCTGAAAATATCAAGTGAAAGTAGTGTATATGCCGAGATATTGAATGAGCAAAACGGGTCCTGTGGGACAAAAATAAAATTTTAAACGCCGAGTAACCTGCACGTGTCAGAAAATTTACAGTTCATATAACCGAAAAATCACGTCAATATGCCACGACAAACAGGTATAATCATGATGCACGTGCTGGGGCTCTAATTCTGACATTTCTAACTGGCTTGAATGGTTCCCGGATGATACCATGAAAAGGTCCCTAAAGTGTCGTCCAGTCTCCCGATTTCTTGCGAAATCGTATAACCTTTCGACTGGCTTTAGGGGTTCATCCGAGTTGGGATTGGTGAACACTACCCAGGACATGTGTCCTAGGGCGTCACTACTACCCTCCTAATTTGGTAATTGTCCCCTGGGTGTAGGGCGCTATGAAATGCATATGACAATTGATAAAGCAAATAAATGAACAGACCAGCAATTGATCAAAGCAAATAAATAAACAAACAAAACACCTCTCTAAAAAGATAAAACCGGCTCCGACCCTAAGGTCCCCAGTGAAGTCGCCAAACTGTCGCGCCCCACGAAAATTAACAAAGTAATTCGCGAGTGTACAATGAAATTTGAGACCTTCAGATGCTCGGCGTAAAAGGGACGCCTAGCAGCATGCAATGAAGTCGCCACCCTAATTTGGTTGCTAGGTTTAGGGAACCCTAATCGTCATGGCATAGGAAATATAATAAGTAAAAAAAACTAAAGGCACAAAAAAAAGGGTCTGGACCCAAGACAAAGGTTCGGGGTCGTATTATGGTCTCGGGAAGGTGTTAGGCACCCGAGTCACATCCGAAAACGGTTACCGGTTGATGAGAGAGGTGTTTAAAAAGTTGTTTGCAAAATGCGTATTGAAAAAGGGGGCCCTCAGAGGAATCGTCACTTTAGTCTTTTCCACAATCGGGACCGTTCAGGAATAATAAAAAGATCTTTCGGACGGGGTTACCGTTTATCAAGATCGATCGATTATTCTTGACCGTAACGTGATGGGACTGAATTTTCCGTAAGACTGAATGAGCGCCCTCTTATTTCATCATCGGGCCATGCATGATTAAATTAATTGCTACGTGATCCTAACATGGATTGCTAACAGAGTACAAATTTAAATGATGGATTTTTGAAGTGGAAAACTAGTGTGGGATCGAAAATCCCCATGTACATGCAGTCAATATAAGCAAGAATTTAAAATCATATGAACATGGCATTTTAAGCAACTCTTTAAACACGTTGTTCATGTGGGTTGATTTTAATTCTAGCAGTTCTATATATCATGCGTACAATTGATATTTGCGAAAAGCGTTGAATAAATAAAAAGGAACGAAAGGCGTACTTTCGAGCGAAGCTTGAAATTAAAACCTACAAAACGAGAGTGTTAGTGATAGCTCGAAAAATAAATAACAATTTTATGAGTGCAAAAATTTAAATGACAGTTGATTGCATACGAAAAATGATGGATTTGACGCATACGAAAATTAAATGCTGAGTTTGATAAGTGCAGGAAAATAAATGATGACAGTTGATTCCATGCGAGAAATGATGAATTTTTCGCATACGAGAATTTAGATGCTGAGTTGATTGCATGCGAAAAATGATTGATTTTACGCATACGATAATTAATGCGGAGTTGATTGCATGCGAAAAATGATTGATTTTAAGCATACGATAATTAAATGCTGGGTTGATTGCATGCGAAAAATGGTTGATTTTAAGCATACGAAAATTAAATGCTAGGTTGATTGCATGCGAAAAATAGTTGATTTTAAGCATACGAAAATGCTGTGTTGATTGCATGCGAAAACTGATTGATTTTAAGCATACGAGAATTTAAATGCTGTGTTGATTACATGCGAAAAATGATTTTAATGATCGATACTGCAGAAAATTAAAGCAATTGATATGGCAGAAAATTAAAGCAGTTGGTATTGCAGAAAATAAAACAGTTGATAAATTGCGGAAGGATTTCCAGCAGTTTGCGAGAATTAAAGCAGTTGATATTTACGAGAATTAAAATGCGACCGACCATGTAGGCGGTATATTGAATTTAAATTGCCGAAAGTAAATTGCGAAAAATTAAAGTGCGAATAAGTAAAGTGCGGAAAAGTAAAATGCAGAAGATTAAAGTGCGGAAAATTAAACAGTTGATAATTTGCGGAAGGATTTCCAGCAGTTTGCAAAAAATTAAAGCAGTTGAATATTTACGAGAATTAAAACGCGACCGACCATATAGGCGGTATATTGAATTTAAATTGGCGAAAGTAAATTGCGAAAAATTAAAGTGCGAATAATTTAAACAGTTGATAAGTGCAGAAAATTAAACAGTTGATAGTGCAAAAAATAATCATACGAAGCATACGAATTATTTTACAGAAAAACGTGACCTGAAGTTTTGAAAACAATTGAAAATGGGTTGGGCCTAATTGAAGAGTGAAAAGACATTGAAAATGGGCCAGGAATAGTGCCTGGCCCATAAAAATTTAAATGGGAATGAGCTTGGCCCATTCCCGCGTGAACAGTGCCGTTTGGCCTGGCACTGTTCATCGTCACCTTTCTTGATCGCCGGCGTACTGCCGGCGGCAAAGCTCCGGCCACAGGTGGCCGATTTGAAAATCGTTCATACCGAAATGTTCGTCTCTTCGACGACTTCCCGACCGTAGAAACCCCGATTTTTAGTTTAACTCGTACAAAATTTAATTTCGAAAAAATGACAAAACCATTAATTATCGAAAACTAGTTAATTCGCACAATCTAGCTAACGATTTTCAAAATTGAAAGCGTGTATTTAATCTACAGCATGTATGTGAATTAATAGCACAAAAACAATCAATTTATTTGCTTGAAATCAAGCCAAACGAAATTAAAAAGAAAACATGCATAAATGAACGAAAACGCTTAGAGAGAGAAAGCTTACTCTCAAGCTTTTAAACTGGGCGATTGTCGCTCAATATGAGCAAACTGATCAAGAGGGGAGAGAGAGCAAGTTTTCTTGCTGAATTGGTACCCATTTTTCATTCGATGGCAGTGGCTATTTATAGTCGAAGGATCGCGTGGAGGAGGAGAGCGTGGCTGCGAGTGGTGGCCGTTCTTCGTGCTGGCGGGGCTACGGCCGTGAGGTGGAGGGTCTAGGGTCGAGGGTGATGATGAACGAGGGACATGAAGCGATGGGAGCAGGTTGGCTTGGGCGAGGACTCTGCTGCTGTTCACGTCCATGGTGCATGTGCACCATGGCTTGGAAAATAGTCAACCGTTGATCTAGTTGACTATTTCTAGTTGACCAGATCAACGGTTGTGATCGACTTGATTTTTAATTTATTTAAATGGCCTCGAGCCGAGTCCTGCGGGTAAACATTCTGACTTTTTGAGCCGAAGGTACTAGCGCGTAGAGAAAAATATGACGGGTTTAAGCGTCTACAGCGAATGACAAGAACTTTTCGTTTAACGCGTTTATTTTCTCATTCCAAAACGTGAAACGTTTGAACGGAAAAATAATGACGTTACGCCGAAAATTACATGAAACGCTGTAGACCGTTATGAACGAAAAAAAGCTAGCAACTAGTTGATGGAAAACATTTTAAAGTCGAGCTATTGTCCGAGCGGACTTACTCAGGTCCAATAAAAGCTCGAATGAAAATAATAATAAAAAATAAAAATACTAAAAAAATGTGCTAAAATATTAAAAATCCTAAAATTCATGTGATGGCCTAAAACGAAGAAAAAACTAGCAAACGACTGCCGGATAGTCAAAAATGTGGTTTTTAAGGCTAAAAATAATAATGATAATAATAATGAAAATATGTGCCGAAAAATTAAAATGTGATCTCGAAAGCTAACGATGCTAACGATGATGCTAAAATGCAACGAAACACTTAAAAATGCTAGCGACAGTAAATCAACTGAAAATGACTGTAGATTAACTAAATAACAGAAATGCTAAAATTAATTAAAAATGGCGTCAAAATTCGGGTATCAACACTTGGGATAATCTGACAGAGCACTCATGTAGTTTGGTGAATGAAAATCATCAGCATGCACATAACCAAGCAAAGCATTAAATTCATTTAAGAACAGATAGGATCATTGATCACATAGCCTAAAATTAACCATATTAGCAATATTCATGTTAAGGTTGTTCCTACCCCTAATAGAGAGAGTTGTCTGATCAAACCAAAAAGAGGTGTGGAATTCCAGACACAGTTCAAAATATGCAGCAAAATCCAGAAACAGAAAACACTCCCAATCAATATTATGCACATAGTTCCTCTGTTGTGTTTTCCTAATTTATCCAAAAAGGTAAAATCAAGTTTGGCAAATTATGAAATGTAAGAATCATGCTTTCTGTGCAATTTGGCTTTGAGGTCTAATGTGTCAAATATTAACTAGCCTTTTAGTGTGTGCATTAGGGGTACCTAACAGTCTTGGTCGTTGACTTAGCCAAGACTGATCCTGCTGCTGTTGCACTCTCTTCATCCTCCTCTGTTGTGTTTTCAGCACCCGCTTCTACCACTTCCTTCGGCTCATCCTCTGTTTCATCCCCAAGAATCATATTTTTCTTCCCTTTCCCTTTGGCCTTTGTTGAGGAGCTAGGGACTTGGTTCTTCTTGGAATAAGGTACTACTATCTCCTCATCTGCCTCAACTGGATTCTTATATGTTGCCCTTGTTCTCTTGCTTAGCCCCTTGGCAAAGCTTCCTCCTTGGACTGGTTTGGGAGGCGGTGGTGACTCTAGCACAGGCATTGTTCTAGGGCTCTTTCTCACCACTCTCTTATGGGCAACCTGCTTCACCCGAGATGGTCTCTTGGGTACTGAAGCGGTTTCCTTATTCTGGGTCAGAGTGTCAACTAGCTTGGCCGCAGACTTAGCCCAGATAGGATGTTGTGGCCTCATTGCAGCCTCTCAAAAAACTACCTCTTCTCCTCTTCTTCCTCCTCTCTTCTCTTGAGTCTACCTCTGGTGGGGCTGGTCACTTTATCTTTGACAACGGGACATTGTCTGAGTCTGTATCACTCACCATAATCGCCTTGTTCTTCCCCTGGACACTGGGCTCCAAATCTGATCTGCCATTACCTGGGGCATTATCATCTTTACCCATTTTCCTTTGATCTACAACCTCATTTTCCTACTCAGCTTCTTCTTCTTCTTCCTCAATGGGTACTTAGAGGAAGATTCATCTCTTGGCTGGGGGTTTAGCTATCACTGGCGGCTTGTCCTCCATCGGAAGCTCGGCGGTTGGTGTCTCCTTCACTACCTCTGGGTAGTCATCGGGAGTCAACCCCTCAATTATAGGGACTTGGCCGAGCACCATGGTGGTTTCCTGCCGTGCGACGGTGTTGCTCTCAGTACGTGGTGTTTCCAGCATCTTCTTTGGGGTATCGTTAGTGAGGATGGTGCTGGTGTTCGACGATGGAGCTGGTTCTGGGTTATTGGAGGTGTGGGTAACTTTGGATTAGGGTATTGTAGAATCTTGCCCCCCTGGAATGTCATCGCCGAGGTCGACAGTGCGGCCGAAGGAGTTGGTTGAGTGGGTTGCCATGGGAGCTAGGTTAGATTTACAGTGGGGGATTTTTGGGGGTATTAGCTGGTCGGATTCGGTTTCGAATTCTTGAGCAGAGTGGTAGTCGTTTGACCAGTTGTCGAAGCCGTAAAAAAATAATAAAGAAAACCTATTGCCTAATGCACAAAATAAAATGTGAATAGTGGTTACAGGGTCGAACTCAGGGACCAAGGGCAAGACGCTTAAATATGTGTATGACTGGAAGTACCAAGCTGAACAGTAACCAATGGGGGGTTTTGAGAGGTTGTTTGATTAATAACTAAGAAAACATAAATAAAGAGAGTACAAATAAAGTAGGAGAGAGAGGAGGAAAGGAGAATAATGAAAAAGGAAGGAGAGGGCTCCCTTTTATGGTACGGAGATAGTATTCATTGGCATCTAGCGCGCGTGGGGCGAGTGGTGTGGGCCAGCTCGAATCCCAACTGCAATCAAAGGAGTTGGTTGAGTGGGTTGCCATGGGAGCTAGGTTAGATTTGCGGTGGGGGGTTTTTGTGGGTATTAGCTGGTCGGATTCGGTTTCGGATTCTTGAGCAGAGTGGTAGTCGTTTGACCAGTTATCGAAGCCATAAAAAAATAATAAAGAAAACCTATTGCCCAATGTATAAAATAAATTGTGTATAGTGGTAACAAGGTCGAACTCAGGGACCAAGGACAAGACGCTTAAATTTGTGTATGACTGGAAGTACCAAACTGAACAGTAACCAATTGGGGGTTTTGAGAGGTTCTTTGATTAATAACTAAGAAAACAGAAATAAAGAGAATACAAATAAAGTAGGGGAGAGAGGAGGAAAGGAGAATAATGAAAAAGGAAGGGGATGGCTCCCTTTTATGGTATGGAGATAGTATTCATTGGCATCTAGCGCGCGTGGGGCGGGTGGTGTGGGCCAGCCCGAATCCCAACTGCAATCAAATCCCAACCACTAGCAATCCCTGTCAAATAAAGGGAATTAGAGTTCGAATTCAAAAAGGATTAGAAAAAGGGGCGACAGAAGGAGAAATAAATTAATGGCTAGAGGAAGAGGAAAGAATTAAAAAGGAAAAACAAACGGAGAAAATCCAAGAAAGGAGAAAATTAGGAATTAAATAAAAATGGAAAAAATATAGAAAGAAGAAAGTTTAAAAAAAGGAAATGAAAAATAAAGAAAGGAAAATCAAACGGTAAAATCAAACTGGAAAAGTCAAACGGGAAAATAAAAGCAAATGGGAAGTAAAGGAAAGAAAATAAAAAGGAAAAGAGACGCGGGTTGCCTCCCACGAAGCGCCTTAGTTATCGTCAAGGCCTTGACGGTAGCGATATGGATCATTCCGGGGCAGGTGGATCGACCACTTTGATTTTCTCGGTCGTAAAAGGCTGGAATCCCTTATATAAAGGTTTCAAATGGTGCCCATTAACCTTACAGATAACTCTGGTATCCAGACTCCGAATCTCAATGGCGCCATGATCGTAGATGGCTATAACTTGGTACGGACCAGTCCATTTGGACTTAAGTTTGCCTGCAAAAAATCTAAGACAAGAATTGTATAGCAAAATTTTCTGTCCAACAGTAAAATATTTATGAGAGAGCAACTTATCGTGATGGGCTTTCGTCTTGCCCTTGTAGATCAATTCATTCTCAAACGCATCGTCACGTAGTTCCTCTAACTCCTGAATTTGCAATTGGCGATGTCGACCAACTTTACCAATGTCCATGTTGACTTTCCAAATAGCCCAGAACGCCTTATGCTCGATTTCAATTGGTAGATGGCACGATTTCCCGTAGATGAGTCGGTAGGGAGTCATTCCGATAAGGGTCTTGAAGGCGGTCCGGTAGGCCCAAAGAGCGTCGTCCAACTTTAAGCTCCAGTCCTTCCGGGATTGATTGATGGTCTTCTCCAGAATTGACTTAATTTCACGGTTGGACACCTCTGTCTGATCGTTAGTCTGGGATGGTAAGCAGTAGACACCCAATGAGTAACACCATACTTGGTGAGGAGGTTGGCTAAGATGTGGTTGCAAAAATGTGTACCGCGGTCACTGATGAGGGCTCGTAGAGTTCCAAACCTATTGAAGATATGAGTATGAAGGAACTCTACAACAACCTTAGAGTCATCAGTCTTGGTCACCTTGGCCTCGACCTATTTGGAAACATAATCGACCGCAAGTAAAATATAAGTGTTACCAAATGAGTTAGGGGAAAGGGCCCATGAAATCGATACCCCGGATGTCAAAGATTTTGCAAGCAATGATACTGGTGAGGGGCATTTGATTTCGAGCACCAATGTTACCTGTCATCTGACAATGAGGGCATGCTGCACAAAATATGTAGTTGTCCTTGAAGAATGAGGGCTAAAAGAATCTAGCCTCTAGAACTTTCAAGGTTGTCTTCTTCGCTCCAAAGTGGCCTCCTTCAGTCGTGGAATGGCATAACTTAAGGATGGAGGGTACCTCATCAAGAGTCACACAACGCTTTATGAGCTGGTCCGAGCAATGTTTCCATAGGTATGGGTTATCCCAAACATAATATTTAGCCTACTTCCAGATTCGATGTCGCTCAGAGGCCATGGAGTTTGCAGGAAAAGAACCAGTAGCGCAAAAGTTAGAAATGTCAGAAAACCAAGGAAACTGAGCAGCATGGGCTAGACCTAAATATTCACCTGGAAAGGTATCCCAGATGGGCGTTGGTTCCTCATCTTCGTTTAGCGGCAGTCAACTGAGGTGATCAACAACTAAATTTTTGGTCCCTTTCTTGCCCTTGATGTTGATATCAAACTCTTGGAGCAGGAGGATCCATCGTATGAGTCGAGGCTTGGCATCGAAATTCGTCAAAAGGCACCTAAGAGTTGTGTGATCAGAATAAACAATAACTTTAGTAGCTAGAAGAAATTGACGAAACTTATCAAAAGCAAAAACAACAGCCAAAAGCTCTTTTTCGACTGTAGTATAGTTGCATTGAGCAACACCCAGAAGCTTCAAGGTATAGTAGATCACATAGGTCTCTCGGTCCTTCTTCTTCCCTAAGACAACTTCGAGGTTAGTGTTACTGGCGTCACACATGATCTCAAAGGGGAGCGTCCAATCGGGGGCTCGAATGATAGGGGTAGAGATGAGAATCGCCTTGAGGGTGTCGAACAAGGCGTTACAGCTCGCATCAAATACAAAGCCAACATCTTTCTACAGGAGCTGACACATATGCTGGGTAGTTTTAGAGAATTCCTTGATAAACAGCCTGTAAAAACCTGCATGACTAAGAAAGAAGCGCACCTCGCGCACACAAGTCGGGTAAGGTAAATACTATAACCTCAATTTTAGCCTTGTCGACCTCGATGCCTTTATTAGAGATGATGTGTCCTAGGATGAGGCCTCTGTCGACCATAAAGTGGCACTTCTCAAAGTTCAATACAAGGTTAGTCTCGACACAGCGTTGTAAAACTTTCTTTAGATTGGCCAAACATTCATGAAAAGAATTACCGTAAATAGTAAAATAATCCATAAATACCTTAATGTTGTTTTTCACCAATTTTGAGAAGATACTAACCATGCAACGCTGAAAAGTGGTTGGGGCATTGTAAAGACCGAACGACATTCGTCTGTAGGCAAAGGTGCCGAAGGGGCACGTGAAAGTGGTCTTATCCTGGTCCTTGAGGGCCACGGGAATCTAGTGGAAGTTGGAGTACCCATCTAAGCAGCAATAGTGTGTCTTACCCGCGAAACGCACAAGCAACTGGTCGATGAATGGGAGAGGGAAGTGATATTTCCTCGTGGTGGCCTTCAACCTGCGGTAATCAATGCAAACACACCAGTCATTCTGAACCCGTATAGGGATTAGTTCACCATTCTAGCAGGTGGTGATGGTGATATCGGTCTTCTTCAGCACGACTTGGACGGGACTCACCCAAATGATGTCGGATATGGGGTAGATGACACCAGGGTCTAACAACTTGAGTATCTCTTTCTTCACAACCTCCATCATGGGCGGATTCCATCGGCGTTGAGGCTGATGGACAGACTTACTTGTATCCTCTAGATGGATGTGATGAGTTCATGGGGACGGTGAAAGTCCCTTGATGTCGGCAATGGTCCATATAATAACTTGCTTGAACTCCTTTAGTAAGGTTACTAGCTCCTGTTCTTCGGTAGAGTCGAGCTTGCTAGACACAATCACTGGGAGAGAGTCACTGTCGCCAAGGTAGGCATACTTGAGGTGCGAGGGCAAGGTCTTCAGCTCCAGATTAGGGGTCTGCACAATAGAAGGGGAAAGTTTAGCGTGCTCAGTGGGTAGAGGAGAAATTACAGGCGGGGATGAGATGATAGAGTGTTCTTCCAAAAAGGCAATGACTTCATGCAACTCGGGTGAGGTTACAAGCGTCGAGCCCAAGTTATCCAGTGTGGTAGGTGTAACACTCCTGTCAAGGGTTAACTGCAAAGGGTCAATAGAACATAGGTCAGAAACTTCATCGATAGCAGGATCAAAAATATCAACAAAATTAACACTAGAAAACTCAGTGGGGTAATACATGGCATTAAGCATGTTAAATTTGATGATCTCGCCATCGAACGCCAGAGAAATTATTGCATCATGGACATTGATTTTGGCTCTTACGGTCCTGAGAAAGGGTTATCCGAGAAGCATGTTTGAGGCCTTGATAGATTTGCTATCCTCTATGTCGATCACATAGAAGTCGGCTAGGTATACGAAGTTGCCAACCTACACCAAAAAATCCTCAATAACACCCTCGGGGTGGATAACAGAACGGTCAGTCAGTTGAATGACAACCCGGGTGTTCTTTAGAGGCTCAGGACCGAGACTGTTGTATATCGTCAAGGGCATGACATTGATACATGCGCTTGAATCACACATAGCTCTACCAATGTCAGTAGTGCCGATTTTACATAGGATGGAGAACATCCCTTGGTCCTTGCACTTGGGCGGCAACTTTCGTTGGATCACAGCTGAGACGTTAATACCCACGCTAATCTTTTCTGTACCTGACATCTTACATTTGTTAATGCATAAAGATTTCAAGAATTTAGTGTATAGGAACATTCTTGATAGCCTGCAACAGAGGGATGTTAACCTGAACTTTACTAAACATGTCAAAAATCTCTCAATCCTCCTTATCCTTTTTGGATTTCACTAACCTTTGAGGGAAAGATGGTTCTAGAATTTTAAGAATATACTCCTCTGTAAATTCAGGCTTCTTGGCATCTCTCTTTGGGGGGGCTTGGGAGAACGAACTCATGCCTCTTCCTTGGAGTCAGCTTTGAGATCTACCGAAGTTGGTTCAGGTGTAGGTAGTTCAGCGGCAGGGCCTTGCTGTGGATGGGCGTGCGAGGGCAGTTGAGTGCTGCTACGGAGTGACATAGCATAGGCACCATGCTTCGGTTTAACTTCTGGTTGGGGTGGCAATTGTCCACGATTCTTCAGCTCCTTCATTTATGCATCCATAACACCCAATTATTTTTGCATATCCAAAATAACACTACTGAGCCTACTTATCTCGTCAACCTGTGGTGCTAGAGGAATCTGACCCTGGGGGCTTGGTATGAATACTGCTGGTTGTTGGGGTAGTTCGGTCGTGGCTTGAAGTTCTGTAAGTTGAATAATGGTTATGTCTGGTTGGCAAACTAATTTTGTTGTTGCGGCTGACTTAGCCCTGACTGTTGCGGGTTGTTTGACCAACTGAAACTCGGATGTCTCCATCATTGATTATAATTTTGAGTGTAGGGTTCAACTTTCGAGGAGCTCCGTTGTAGTTAATGACGACATTAACTTGGATCTCATTCGAGATGTGAGGGCAAGCGTCTGTAGGGTGATCAATAAAGTTACAGAAACCACACACCTTGATCTGGACATGCTGTCCGGATGCTATGTTCTAGAGCATACCGATAATGGTGGTGAGGTGGTTTTCTATGGCAGCAACACGCACGTCCTGGTTGGTGGTGGTAGCCCTCTCGGAAGGTGTGATATTCTTTGCCATCAGTTCAATGGTAGCTTTGGCAGCAACTGGTGTGAGAGCACAAAGGGAACCTCTGCTAGCAGCGTCCAGCAAGGCCTTGTCGGTCGGTTTCAATCCTTCATAAAAGTACTAGATTAAGGCATGGTCAGCAAGATTGTGTGATGGGTAGAGGGTCTACATTTTCTTAAAACGCTCGTATTACTGAGCAAGGTTCTTGTCATCTTTCTTAACGATAGACACCAACTCTTTGCGAGTGACACTGGCCATGGAAATGGGATAGTGCTTGTCAGTGAAGGCCTTTGACATTTCTGCCCATGAGTTAATGGATCTTGGAGGCAGATCATAGAACTAATCTTTGGCTTTACCCGCAAGGGACCACATGAAGTCTCGTAATTTGGCATAATTAATTCCCACATTGGCCGATTTCATGGCCTCGCAAATGGAGTGTAGATGTTGGAGGTGCCGGTGGGGATTTTCCTTAGGAACGCCATGGAATGTAGGGAGATGGTGTAGTACGACGGACTTAATGACCTAATCGTGTTGGACGACAGGCCAAGCGATACAGCTGCTGGTCAGTTCGGGGGCAGGATTAAGGTCCTCAATTGTCTGATTGTGCAAGTCATTATCCACTTCGGCCATGTTGGGAAGTTCGGGGAGAATGAAGCCTTCAGAGTCAAGATCTTGATGGAAAGAGGGGTCGAGATTATCTAGGTCACATAGGGTTCTTTCGATGACTGGGGCAGAAATTTCTCCGGTGTCAATGGATGATTTCTTAAACTGTCTTCTAAGTCCTCTTTCTGTCCTAGTGAGCTCAAGATTGAGTGGTATAAGATTCGGTGCAGATCTTCTGGTCATGCAAACAAAAGAAAGGAATCAGTACCGTTAGTCCCCACAACGGCGCCAAAATTTGACCGGTTGTCGAAGCCGTAAAAAATAATAAAGAAAACCTATTGCCTAATAAACAAAATAAATTGTGTATGGTGGTAACAGGGTCGAACTCAGGAACCAAGGGCTAGATGCTTAAATCTGTGTATGACTGGAAGTACCAAACCGAACAATAACCAATGGGGGGTTTTGAGAGGTTGTTTGATTAATAACTAAGAAAATAGATTTAACAAAATACAAATAAATATGAAATCAGAGGAGAAGAGGTTCCTAGTAGAGATCTATCTCCGGTTGCATTGTGGTTTATTGGCCATTAGTGCAAGGATGTTCTATTCCTAGTTTATAGGTGTGCTATGGGGTCCAGGTATGCTTAGGTCCTCGCTTTCCTTCGTAAGAAAAGTTACCCCAAGGTACATTTATGGGATAACCCTTATACTCTGTCGTCCTCCAAGGTACTTTTATGGAGACAATACTCGGAGGCCCATTAAGAAGAGGAAAGACACACCTAGGGCGAGACACTCAGTATATTCGAGGTACTACCCTAATTGATTGATTACCCTAGTCAGATGAGACCAGCACCCCAAATTACTTCTGATCTAGTTGCCTACTTTATTTTGTAGCCTCACATTAGTTATTACTACAAAGATGACTGTAATTACCTAGGTTCAATTATTAATTGGTCGGACCTCTAATTGCCCCTAAATAAATTGATAAAAAAGTGATAAACGAATAAATACAAACTTGGGAATTTATTAAACTCAATTCGACCTCACAGTCGTCCTAGCAACCTTCGATGATCCCTAATAAGAACAAGGGATTTAGCTACTCATACTAGAGATTAAATAGACAAAGTAATTAAATTACATAAAAGAGAAGAGATGAAAATACTGAAAAGTACTAATTAATACCGGCTAGAGCTAAAGCTCTAGTTTATGTGAAATAATATTCGAGAGGGAAGAACTCCCAAAATCCTAATTAACTAAAGTACTTATAGAAAAGGGAAATCCTAAGTCTAAGGGAACTAGAATGGAAATAAATCTTCCGCTGAGCTGGGGGAATCGTGGGAGTAAATGACTGAATCCACCGGATTTCTTCTTTTAAGAGTTTCCTTTTTTGTGTCGGTCTCCTCAACTCCTGCAAACATCCAGCTGCAAGGCCTCGATGCTTGGCATTCGTCAGATACTAATCGAAAGTGTGTATTTCTGTGATTTTCCCTCTCAAAGTCCAAATCTATAAAAAGGAAGGAAACAGACCCATATCCATAGCATCAAGATCAAAAGTGGACTAGAAAAAGAGAAAACAATATGTATAAAATACACACTATCATCGTCGGAAGAGGAGTAGGTGGGTTGAGCGTCTTCTATTATAGTGGGTAGAGAAGCACCTATTCCTCTTCTTTTGGTTTCTTGATGCTTTACCCTAACCACGATTATCGATTCTTGGGGAGAGTGACAGCGTGGGGGTTTAGAGGAAGGTGAGTGGTGGAGTGGTAAAGGAGAAGAGGAGTAATTACAGGGAATTTGGCGTGGTAGTTATGGTTGGTCAGGACATTGATTCTCTTCATTTAATTGCATTGGAATTCTTATTTTGAGTCTAGTGCAAATCTTCTTTTTCTGACACGTGCCCCTTTCCTTTATAAAAGTGTCTTAGCCAAGCTCTAGGTCAAGACTCAGGCCTAGCTGAATCTTCATCCTTGATTTTACGCTCTTCTTGGCATTTTAACCTAAGAATAAGCAGATTCAGCTCCCTTTAGATCCACAGGATGTGTCTGAACAATATTTACACAGTTTGTCTAAGAATTGAAAATTGAACTCAAAATTGAAAAGCATGAAAATAAAAGCATGGGTTGCTTCCCATGTAGCGCCCTTAGTTAACGTCCAAGGCTTGACCCATCTTGTGACTGTCACTCGATGTCTAGTGGCATCTCCTCCACCTCCTTTCTTTTCTCTTCTGGAAATCCTTCAAAAAATGGCTTCAATTGTTGTCCATTCACCTTGAACACAACTCCTATCTTCTCGTTCTTTATGTAAATTGCACCATGTGGATAAACATTAATAACTGTATAAGGCCCTTCCCATTTCATTTTAAGCTTACTAGGAAATAATTTAAATTGAGAATTAGAGAGAAGGACCCTCTCCCCCGCAAGGAGAGGTTTTTCCATAATTTTCTTATCATGGTAGTTCTTGATCCTAGTTTTCTGAATGAGTTGGCTGTCATAAGCTTGATTGCGCAGCTCCTCCAGCACATGAATCTGTAGTTTTCTTGTCTCTCCAGCTTCATCATAGCTCATGTTACAAATCTTGACTGCCCAGTATGCCTTATGTTGCATCTCCACTAGTAGGTGACAGGTCTTCCCATACACTAGTTTGTACGGCGTCATCCCTATTGGTGTTTTATAGGATGTCCTGTATGCCCACAGTGCGCCATCCAATAGCTGGCTCCAGTCACGCCTTTTCGTTCTGACTATCTTGGCCAAGATTGATTTTACTTCTCGGTTCAACACCTCTGCCTGGCCATTAGTTTGTGGGTGATAGGTTGTTGACACTCTGTGAGTGATGCTGTATTTCCTGAACAAATGTTCAACAATCCTATAACAAAAATGAGTCCCTCAATCACTAATGATCCCTCTAGGAACACCAAACTTGTTGAGAATGTTAGACTTAATGAAAGAGACAACAGTTCTTGCATCATCCTTTTTAGTGGCTTTCGCCTCTATCCATTTAGAAACATAGTCTACAGTCAGCAGTATATAACAATTGCCAAATTAACTTAGGAAAGGTCCCATAAAATCTATGCCCCACACATCAAATATTTCACATGAAACAATAAAAGTCATTGGCATTTGATTTTTAGCACTTATGTTACCCAATTTTTGACACTCGGGACACATTTTGCAAAAGAGAACTATCTTGAAAGATAGTTGGCCAATAGAAACCAGACTCAAGAATTTTTAGGGTTGTCCTTCTATCCCCAAAATGTCCACCGCATGGATGTGAATGACAGAAGTTCAAGATGGAAGGGATTTCATTATGAGACACACACCTCCTAAGCAATTGATCTGATACTACCCTCCATAGATAGGGTTCATCCTAGATGTAATACTTACTGTCATGTTTAATTTTACCTTTTCTTGAGTCGTCAAGTCACCATGATGTTTACATGTGACTAGGTAATTAACAATTTTAGCGTACCAGGGTCTCATTGTCTGGACCAAGAAAAGGTGCTCATCCAGAAATTCCTCCCTGACTGGTTCTGAACTTCCCTCTGTCAGGCATCTGCTGAGATGATCAACTACAAGGTTCTCTCTTCCATTTTTGTCTTTAATCTCTAGATCAAATTCCTACAAGAGAAGAATCCATCGTATCAGTCTGGGCTTGGCCTCTTTCTTGGCCAAGAGGAATTTTAGTTATGAATGGTTAGAATACACAACAACTTTAGTGCCTAATAAATAAGATCTAAATTTATCCAGGGCAAAAATTATTGCAAAAACTTCTTTTTCAGTCGTCGTGTAATTCTTCTAGGCTTCATCTAGAACAGCAGCATTGTTTGCATCGCACATCAATTCAAAGGGCAGGCTCCAGTCTGATGCATGTATGATTGGTGCTAATATCAGCCTCTCCTTTAGGTCATCAAAGGCTTTTTGACAAGGCTTTTTGACAAGGCTTTTTGACAAGGCTCATCGAAGTTGAACTCCACCTCCTTCTGCAATAATCTACACATTGGTTTCGCAATCTTCGAGAAATCCTTAATGAACCTGCGATAAAAACCAGCATGGCTAAGAAAATTTCTGACCTCACGCAAGCATGAGGGGTAAGACAAGTTCTTAATAACATCTATCTTGGTATGGTCTACTTCTATCCCTTTCTTTAAAACCACATGGCCAAGGACAATGCCTTGGTCTACCATGAAATGACATTTCTCGAAATTTAAAACCAAATTGGTGTCAATACACCACTTAAGAATGTTTTTTAAATTAAAGAGGCATGGATCAAAATTATCACTATATACGGTGAAGTTATCCATGAACACTTCGATGCTCTTCTCCACGTACTCCGAAAACAAGCTCACCATGCACCTTTGGAATGTGGCTGGTGCGTTGCACAAGCCAAATGGCATGTGTCTATAGGCAAATGTCTCAAACAGGCAGGTAAATGTCATCTTGTCTTGATCCTCACGGGCTACCGGGATCTGATAGAAGCCTGAATATCCATTTAGGAAATAGTAGTGTGACTTCCTTGTTAACCTCTCTACCATTTGGTCTATGAAGGGTAATGGGAAATGGTCCTTCCTTGTTACCGTGTTCAGCCTATAGTAATCGATGCAGACTCGTCATCCATTTTTCCCCTTGGTGGTCCGTTTGGCTCCATCCGTTCCTTCCACTACTGTAATACCTATTTTCTTTAGTACCACCTGCACAAGAGACACCCAAGCACTGTCAAAAATTGGGTATATAACCCTAGCATCAAGTAATTTAATGATTTCCTTTTTAATAACTTCCATCGTCGGAGGGTTTAATCTCCTCTGAGGTTGTCTTATGGACTTCTTACCCTCTTCCACGTGTATTTTGTGGGTACAAATAGTTGAAGATATTCTCTTGATGTCCACTAGTGTCCATCCTATGGCCTCTCTATGCTTCTTTAATACTACCACCAGTTTATCTTCTTCATCTTTCACCAGCTTGCTGGAAATGATTACGGGTAAGGTATTGGCTTGGCCAAGAAAGGCGTATTTCAAGTGTTTTAGCAGAGCTTTCAGTTCTATCTCGAGCGCCTACACAACAGAAGGTAAGAGTTTTGAATTAGTGTTCTTCAACTCTTGATAATTGGAAACATCAGTTTTGTGCTCAAATAAATTCAAATCCGTGAAAGCTTCTTGTAATTCTTCATGTACTATGATCCTTTCTTGCATTTCCTCCATTTTTGCATTTGATATTCCTCTGCTTAAAACATATTCAAAAGGGTCAGTAGAGGTAATATCAAATATTTCTTCCGTGAGGGGATCCATAATATCAAGAAAATTGACGTTATACATCTCATTCGGGTACTTCAGTCCTGCATACATATTGAATTTAATGACCTTACCATCAAATTCCAAGGTGAGGCTACCCTCATAGACATCTATTTTTTCTTTAGATATCCTTAAAAATAGTCTCCCTAAAAGAACACCAGTAGAGCTAGAAGGAAGATCAGTGTTCATTTCAACAATATAGAAATTAACATGTATATGAAATTGTTGACCTGAACAATGACATCTTCTACTACTCCCTTCGGGTGAATTACTGACCTGTTCGCCAGCTGAATTACCATCTTGGTATCCCTCATTGTTCCCATCTGTAATGCCTCATACTCACTTAGAGACATCAAGTTAATTTCGGCTCCTAAATCACAAAGGGCTCTTTCTGCCTTCTTGTTTCCTATCTTGCACGGGATTGCAAATGTGCCTTGATCTTTGCATTTCTCGGGAATCTTAGCCTGTAAAACTACAGACACATTCTAGTTGAGGCTAACTCTTTCAACACCTGCAAGTTTTCTTTTGTTAGTACACAACTTCTTAAGGAATTTGGCATTAAAAGGTACTTTAGCAATCAAGTCAAGCATAGGAATATTCACAGCAATTTTTCCAAAAATGTTCATAAATTCATTTGCTTCCTCCACCTTTTTTGTCTTAGAGGATCTTGGAGGAAAAGCGGGTGGAATTTCTATCCATTTTTCCTGGATCGTGACCTTCCCATTTGTCTTGGCCACAGGCTTGGTCAAGACTGGTTCTTCCGTCGGTATTTCCTTAACATTCTTCTTGGCCTCTAGCTTGGCGAAGATGATTTCTGCGTGGATCTCGTCTTCTTCCTCCTACAGCGTCTGTGCCTCAATCTCCTGGTCTGTCTTTACACCTTGCCTTTTTGGTAATACACTCTCACTCCTCAGTTTGATAGCACTGACATTATGCTTTGGATTGTCCACCGTGGTTGAAGGTAGTATGCCCTGGT
Organism: Viola odorata; assembly: GCA_963691705.1. NCBI lineage: Eukaryota > Viridiplantae > Streptophyta > Magnoliopsida > Malpighiales > Violaceae > Viola > Viola odorata. The sequence continues at coordinate 14,941,167 of OY829543.1, forward strand.
TCTCCGGTTGCTTCTGTATCAACTAGGTGATTTACTTCTGCATTTTTGTCAGGCTGGATTGTGTTGCTTGCATGAATTTTTGGAGGGTTTCCTCTATTGGCACACCAGTGAGCTTCAGAGGCTGCGGTGCAGGAGGCACCTGTGGCACAGGAGGCTGGTTCTATGGAGGCCGAGGCACAAAATGCTGGAAACTGATTGGTAATTGTTGAGGTTATTGTGGTTGCTGAAATTGTTGAGGTTGTTGAGGTTGCGGAGGTGTACCCTGGCTCTATTATGGTGGATTTTACCACCATCTCAGATTTAGGTGGCTCCTCCAGAAGTACTGGTTACTCTCATGGGGGAATTTTTGCCCCTGGTTGTATCCGTACGCTCCACTGACTTAAGCTGGATCAGCTAGATGTTGCACCACATAGCAACTGTGAGTTGGGTGATCTTGTTGCTGGTACACTTGTAGAAAGATTATGAAGCATGTTAGATATTTCAAACAATTTATGTTCAACTTTAATTGCATTTAAATTATAAGGAATAGAATTTCTCTCGGCGGATGCACTATTTTGGAAGTTGTCTGCCATTGTCTAGAGCAATAGATTGGCCCAGGTGGGAGTGAGATCCTGTAGTGCTCCTCCAGCTGCAGCGTCCACTCGATCTTTATCCTTTTTTACACTATCCATAGTAAAAATACTAGACCAAGGCTTGATCTACCACTCTATGTGTAGGGCAGAGATATCTTGCAAATCCCTAAACCGTTGGTGGTATTCGCCAAGGCTCTCATTGCCTCGTTGCTGGACAGAAACCAAGTTTTTCCTAGCCGCCCCTGGTTTATTTAGAAAAACTGAAGACATCTCGGCTCATGTTGTGATGGTATTGTGGGGTAAGCTATAGAACTAGTTTTTGGCCGAATCCTCAAGGGACCATGGAAACACCTTTAGTTTGGCTCTTTCGACAGAAACGCTAGCTGTCTTTATCTCAAAAAATATATATTCCTAAGTGTCTTACTTCAACTGGTATTTGATCTTCTCTTGATAGAAATCTGCAGTAAAATAGAGGTTGAGAAGGTTGAGAAGGTTGAGAACTCTATTCATAAGTTGTTTGAACCAATCCAATCACGCTTCTATCTTTTCTCTTTTAAAAATCCCTAAAATCTCTCAACTGATTGACTTTATCTCTTGGATAAATCATATCTTTTATTCTGGAGAAAAGATAAATTAAATCGCGAAATTGGAGGCTTTCATTGTGCAAAAATGGGTTTTCTCTTTTTTCCAGAAATCTAGTTCGTACGGTTGCTTTTTTTGTCACAGTTTTGGCTAAGAATGTGGCCAAGAATTATTGGTTCTGGAGTAGATAGTCTCTTGTCCAGAAAACTGGTCTGAATATCAACTTAGTTGCTTTTCTGCCTTTTATTGGTTCTGGAGTAGATAGTCTCTTGGCCAACTATATGGACTCCTCTACTGCTTTTCTGCCTTTTTCTACTGCATTCCATCATAAGCTGCCCTTATTGCTCTTTACTGCAAGAGTGAGGAAAACCGGATCTAATCCATAGATTTACTATCTAAATTACAAGAAAATAAACAGTAAAAATATAGAATTTTAGCACTTAATCAATTTTAATTTTTTTATTAAAAAAAACCTTGGATATTTTTTTAAGTATAGAGACCGAAGTTGAAAATTTTAGTAAAATTTTGTACAATTTTTAGTCCAAATTAATGTTAAAATTGAACATTGTGGTCAATGCATCTAATTTTGAAAAACATTATAGCTAAATCGTCAAAAAAAATAATTGGGTGATAAAATTGTCCCAGTGAGATCTTTTTTCCTTTTTTTTCCATATAATTCACTCCAAGTTTGTCCATAACTACAATATCAACTTAGTTGTATTGTCCCATTTTTCGTTGACTATGTGGGTGTTTGGGGTTCAAGGTTGGGTTGGGAAACCAACTTTTATCAACCCAAAAGCAGTGAAAGGTGTTTGGTAAACACCTGTCCCAACAGGGCTTTTCAGAAGCTCTAGTCTAAAACCAAGAATTTCCTCTTGGGTCAGAAAGGAGCCTCAGGGAGCAGTGGCTCGAAGTGCGTCCTGGGCCTAACACGGGAAGCTACCCTTCGTTATTTTTGGACAAAAATATCCCTTGGTTTCCTTCTTAATTACAAATAAACCAGGTATAAATAAACAAAAAAAATGCCATTTCTTTCCTCTCCTCTCTCATTTGTTTTCGTCTTCCTCTTTCTTTCTCCTCAGACAATCGACATTCTCCTCATTCTCCTACACATCTGCAAAATTAGGGTTTTGGTGAAGGCGACATTGAAGGCAAAACACTCGCATTGAGGGCAAAATAAATTGGTGAGGTAGAGATGTTCATCAATGTTTTGCAGCTTGACGCAGTGTTTTGAGCAGTTAAAGGCATTTGGGTCATCTTCCGTCGCCGAATTCACCGATGCCAATGACCTCCTCGAAGGTGTTGTTTCTTGCTCCCTCTACTGTCGTTTTGATTTACTTGAAGCACATGATTTTCTAATTTAAGTTATGTAATATTTAGATTATCAGAGAAGGATAAATGAGTGCAAGCAGACAATGGAGAAGGCAAGAAGCGAAATTGTTGCTGATGGCGAATTGGAGTTTCTTCAGAAGGAGTTAGATATGGTGATTGAGTTGCGGCGCTCACTGATGGAAGAGCTAAGATGGGTATTTTTGTATTTAAGTAGCTGGTTTTAACCATATTATTATACGCATTTATTGATTTTGTGGCTGTGTGGGTGACTTGGGATTGATTTTTTGTTTGCTTAAACAACACAGTGATTAACAATGAGATCAACGATTTGGAATGGCAAAGGGTTTCTGTTGAAGAGCACCGGCGAACTGTGAAGAAACTTGAGCAAGATGAACTGAGGGCACAGTAAGTGGAAATATAGTATATTGATGTCGTGTCTTGATGTCTTTCTTGCATTAGTGAATCTGCACTTAATTACCTTGGGTTTGCTATTCTAAATCCTATGTAACTCCCAAGCCAATTCCATGGATTGAAGTGAGTGTGGTGTTATCTTGACTATTGTTTGAACTTGTAGGAGGAAGCTTTCAATGTATCCCGGTGTTATTTTGACTATTGTTTGAACTTGCCTGTTATCTTGACTATTGTTTGAACCTGGATGATCACTCTAAAATATCAGGCAGTATCCATTTTCTTTGCCTTCATCTGTTTATTTGTGTTCAAGGCTTTAAAATTGTGGCCTATAATAGGCAAAACTCTTGCATTGAGGGCGAAACAACTTGTGAGGTAGAGATGTTCATCAATGTTTTGCAGGTAGGCAAGTACTGGAATAATAGTTGATCACATAATATGACCATTATTGATAAATTATGGAGGGTAGCCAATTCCATTCTTGCAATGATTGTGTTTATTTATCTGTTTTTCTTATTAGGATATCTTGAAAGATCAAACAGAATTTGCAAGTAGGCAAGTCTTGTTTTTTTGCTTTGAATGGTAATGGGCTTAGATCAAATGGTAATTGGGTTGTGGGTTGATAGCCTGTTTTTATATATGATTTTCTCTCCATTTTCTCACCCATATAAGGCATGATTCTGCTAAATTATCCTTGTTTTCATTACTATTGTAGATCTAGGCCTAAAAAGGGAGTTTATCCAAAAACATGCATTTTTGGTACATTTTGGGCGAATTCGAGCTTTAAGACCAAAGTTGAGGTCCCGAGTCCAAAGCAGCGTTCAAGGTCCCGAATCGGATTCTCCGTTCGGGCCCTCGAAGGGCAAAGATTGGCATTTCCACATGTCCTCTTGCCAAAGCGCCCATGTGATCCCTCTGACTATGTTCTGAGAATTCTGCACTGATCACAAAATACCTACTGCCTGACCATTTCAGCCCTTGAGTCCAATCCAAACCTGCCAAAGCTGGGAAAACCAGACAACTTTATGCTTTTTCAGCTTTGTGCTTTAGGGAGCATGGATCCATTGTAATAGGCTTTCAATTAATGCATTTTGTCCCTAGTTTAGGCTGAAGATATTTTGTGCCTGGAGCTCTAGCTTATAAGGAGCATCCAAGGAGTAGTTTAGGACACCTCTCAACACATAGCATAATTTTCAGACTTAGTAGAATTAGTTTTTCTTAGACTTCTCTCTAGTTTATCTCTCTAGTTCTTGTTAGCATCTTCAACCTTGCCGCCGGGCTTCAAACGGTTTTTAGTAACAAAGTCTTCTTCCCTTAATCTATTTATTTACTTATTATGCTTTCTTCAATTATTATTTGTTCATCTTCAAGTATGAGTAGCTAAATCTTTAATTCTTAGCAAGGGTAATTCAAGGGTTGCAAGGGCAGATTCGAGGCCTTAATGTGCTTAATATATTCTTGCTGCCATATTCAATTACTTGTCGTTTTAATTACATCTTCGCATGAAATAATTTGAGGCTTAATCAACTGATTATTATTTTGTGTGAATGCTGCCATCTTTGTGATGAATACGGAAGGAAAATTGCATGGAACAAGTAGGCATCTGTTTAGTCTTGACTGCGCTGAAGTGGTCTCGAATAGATAGGGCGAGTAGTTGATTAGAGCGAGGTCACGAGCCTAACAAACTGAGGGATTTTTAGCTCTAGATCTGTCTTTTCTTATCTTTATGGGCAGTTTGAGTATGGCCCTCCCACATTCGTGCCTTGAGGGATGGCAAACTATCAAGACTACCTCATATGTGGAAATAGGGGGTAGTTTCTCTTAAGAGAAAAAGAGGGGATATCCGAGGAATCTGGTCCCTATGTCATTTCTATGATGTCTTGAATAGAATATCCTTGTGCTGATGACGATTGGACCCCCGAATGCAACCCAAGAATGCCTTTGCTAAGATCCTTCTCTATCTGATTATTTGTGTTTGATTATCGCTCTGTTTTACTATTTCTGGATTTATTCACTGATTTGCTTTGCTTTATCCTTCGGGACCCCAAACTGACAACTCAAGGTCCCGAATACTGCTTTCTTAGTTAAAAATTGTTAGCTCGCAATCTCTCTTGGCTGACTCGTTTAGCCAAGTAAACCCCTCCCCCCGAGTGTTACTTTACGTGTTTTTTCCAGTGATTTCATTCAAGACCTTGAATCAGTCTCTCCCAATCCCTGTGTTCGACCCTGACTGCCACTATATACATTATCCTTTGTGCACACGCTTTCAGGCATTATAAATCTTCATTGGACTGACGATCAAATTGGCACCATTGTCGGGGATTGTTTCAAGACTGATTTATTTTTCTTGTTTGTATGACTAGGAGATTTGCACCTGATTTACTGCCCCTTGATCACGAGTTAGGAAGGATAGAAAGAGGCCTTCGAAGACTTGCCCAAGGATCAAACTCCAATCCTTGTGTTCGGGACCTCGAACGTCTCTTTGCTCTCCATGACAATCCAGACCCCGAAAACCTACCTCCAGTCCATCCAGAAGAACCCAACATGGATAATCGCGACCCCGAAGGGGACAATATTCCACCAGTTCCCCCAGTGATCCAGACCATTGATGAGTTCAATGCTGCCCCCGAGGCCCCAACCAGTTGTATCCTTTGGCCGGTAGTCTCGAATGACTGGGAACTCAAATCGGCAACCATGCACCACCTACCCCTCTACCGAGGGCTGGCTAAAGAAAATCCCCACCGTCACCTCCAGCAACTACACTCCATCTGCGATGCTATGAAGCCCACAATGTTACTGTTGAGCATGCTAAACTACGTGCCTTTATGTGGTCTCTCAAGGACGATGCTCTTAACTGGTTTTATGACTTGCAGCCACAATCCATCAACTCATGGGCTGAAATGTCCAAGGCCTTTACAGACAAATACTACCCGGTGTCCATCGCTATGGTGACCCGAAAGCAGCTCGTGTCCGTCCTTCAAAAAGACACAGAGGATCTTGAGCAATATTATGAGCGGTTTAAGAAAATGCAAGCCCTGTGCCCCTCGCATAATCTGTCCGAACATGCTCTCATACAATATTTTTGTGAAGGACTCAAGGGCCGAGACAAGGCCTTGTTAAACGCTGCTGCCGGCGGATCTATTACTAGACTTACTCATGCTACCGCCAAGGACACCATTGAGCTCATGGCCAAGAATAACCTCCAACTCAACAATTCCACTAGTGTTCAAGACGCCCGTTCAGCCGCCATGGAGAATCAATTAGCAGCCATTACGGGTATGCTGCAGAACATGGCCTCGGGACATCCAGTCCAGGTCAAGGCCTGCCAAATCTGCCAGCTTTCAGACCATCCCACCGATGCTTGCCCATTTATTCCTGAAGAAATGCCCGTCAATGCTGCTGGAGGATTCAATGTCTCGTATGGTCAGAATCACAATCAAGGCTGGAAGCAGCCTAACTATGGATGGAACAGTAACCAGTAGGCCGGACCTAGCCATCAGTATGGACAAAATCCATACGGAAATCACCCCCCTCCTTTCAACATGCAAAACTTCAAGCCCAGACCCAATTTTCAGAATTATCAATACCAGAGACAGCCACCCCCAGATCAGAACATCACCATGCCAGTGCCCCCGAATGAGGAACCCTCCGCTGATAAGAAAAAATTGCAGAACTGGAAAAACAAATTCGAACTCTCATGGCGGAGATGAAAGAAGTGAAAAATGGAGGAAGATTTCCAGGGCAAACGGAACCCAACCCGAAGCATGAGGCATGTGCCATGAATCTCCGCAGTGGTCTCGAGATCCCTTCTCGTGTCCATCCCGATCCTGAATCTGCAGAAGGCATTCAAGATCTCGAAGCAGATGTTGTCATTCCAGGTCCCGAATGCGACAACAGTGCACAACCACCTCCAGAACGGCCTACTGAACAGCCCAAGAAGTCTAGATTCAACGACGCAGCTCTTGACCACTTCTTCTCCAGCAAGAAGTCTCGATGTAAAAAGAAACAGCCCGTTGAAGAAGAATTCTCCCAAGAATTCATTAACAAAGTACTCGAGCCCCCGTTCCCTCAACGGTTGATCAAAAAGAAGAAAGAAGAAGAAGATCGGGATATCTTTGATATGTTCAGCAAGGTCATCATTAATATTCCCCTCCTCAAGGTCATCAAAAACATGCCTCGATATGCAAAGTTCTTGAAACAGCTTTGCACCAACAAGAACAAATTCACCGAGGTGAATCGGATTAGTGTGGGAGCTAATTTGTCCGCCCATATCCAGCGCAAAATTCCACCCAAGTGCAAGTATCAAGTCATGTTCACGGTCCATTGCAGAATTGGTACCATCGATATTGGGAAGGCGATGTGCGATTTGGGAGCTGGAATAAATGTTATGCCCTTGACCATTTACAACGGTCTTGGACTCGGGCCCTTGAAGGAGACCACACTTGTCATCCAACTTGCAGACCGCTCGGTCATATATCCCAAAGACATAATAACATATGTCCTTGTCCAAGTGGGTGAATTCCTATTTCCAGCGGATTTCTATGTTCTTTCTATGGAAAACCCAACAAACACCAAGTCTTCGGATTTACTTTTGGGACGTCCTTTCTTGGCCATTGCCCGTGCGAAGATTGACTGCTATGAGGCCTCTATATCACTCGAATTCGATGGGGAAATCATCTGTTTCAATATGCTGGATTCCATGAAATACCCCTCTGAATTTTCGAGTGTCAATTTTATTGACGTGATAGACCCTTTTGTGGAAAACATCGCTGAGCTGAACTCTATCGAGCCCTTGAAGCTGATTCTTGACCAAAGTCTCACTCCCGAATCCTTGAAGGAGATGACATCGTCCATTGCGGTTCCCACTGAACTAATCACGGTCGCAGCAGCTCTCGAAGCAAATGCTATCTTAGCAGTCGAGCCCCCGAGTGAGTCCCCCGAATGCGTAGGTCATGAGCGACTCACCCCTTCTCTGGTACAAGCTCTAGACCTTGAACTTAAGGCGCTACCCTCCCATTTGAAGTATGCCTACCTCGGGGAGAAAGAATCCCTGCCGGTCATAATTTCCAACAAATTGGAAACGGCTCAAGAGCTTGAATTAGTGGACCTCCTCAAGAGTTTTAAAAAGGTCATCGGTTGGACGATTGCTGACATTAAAGGCCTATCACCGTCCTTGTGCACTCACCGCATACATCTCGAAGAAGACAGCAAGACAATCAGACAGCCTCAAAGGCGTTTGAACCCCCCCATGATGGAGGTAGTCAAGAAAGAGGTCCTGAAGCTGCTCGATGTCGGGGTTATCTATCCCATCTCTGATTCTCCATGGGTCAGCCATGTTCAGGTGGTCCCAAAGAAAACAGGCATCACCATCATTCCAGGTCCCGAGGGTTTGCCAATCCCCTCCCGAATCCAGAATGGTTGGCGTGTATGCATCGACTATCGACGCTTGAATGAGGCCACCCGAAAAGATCACTTCCCACTGCCCTTCATAGATCAAATGCTAGAGCGCCTTACGGGCAAGATGCATTATTGCTGCCTGGATGGGTATTCGGGATTCCACCAAATTCCAGTAGCCCTTGAAGACCAGGAGAAGACAACTTTCACGTGCCCATTCGGGACCTTTGCCTACAGACGCATGCCCTTTGGGTTATGCAATGCCCCGGCCACATTTTAGAGGTGTATGGTCAGCATCTTTTCAGAATTTGTAGAAGAATGTATCGAGGTATTCATGGACGAATTCACGGTCTATGGTAACTCCTTTCCTGAATGCCTCTCGAACTTAAGAAAATTTTTGCAAAGATATGTAAACACCAACCTTGTCCTTAATTTCGAAAAATGTCACTTCATGGTAGACCAAGGGCTTATCTTAGGCCATATCGTGTCCCGAAAGGGTATCGAAGTAGACAAGGCTAAAATCCAAGCTATCGAGACCTTGCCTTACCCCTCGAATATTCGAGATGTGCGCTCTTTTCTTGGTCATGCAGGATTTTATAGGAGGTTCATCAAGGACTTCTCCAAGATAGCCCAGCCAATGTGCCAACTGTTACACAAGGATATGGACTTCATATTCGATGAAAAGTGCAAGACAGCATTCGAGACCTTGAAAGCCAAGCTCATTTTTGCTCCTAAAATTCGGGCCCCCGACTGGACACTCCCCTTTGAGATCATGTGCGATGATAGCAACCAGGCTTTGGGAGCTGTTCTGGGCCAGAAGAAAGACAAGGAGACGTACGTCATCTACTATGCATCCAAGCTGTTGGATCCCGCGCAACAAAACTATACCACGACGGAAAAAGAGCTTTTGGCAATTGTCTACGCCCTTGACAAGTTCCGGCAGTACCTCTTGGGCACAGAAGTGATTGTGTATTCCGACCATTCCGCCCTTCGATACCTGCTTAAGAAGACTGATGCGAAGCCTAGGCTTATCCGCTGGATCCTCCTACTCCAAGAGTTCAACCTTGCTATCAAGGACAAGAAAGGGACCGAAAATTGTGTAGCTGACCACTTGAGTAGGCTCCCGAACCAAGAGGATGACTCCCAAGTAGCCATTCGGGAGACTTTTCCAGATGAGCATTTATGCTTAGTTGACCCCGCGAAGTTCCCATGGTTCACGGACATAGCGATTTTTTGTGCCACTGGCGTGTTTCTAGTCGAGGCCTCGAGCGCAGAGCACAACCGGATCCGAAGGCAAGCCAAGTCCTATGTTTGGGACAGCCCCTACCTATGGAAACATTGTTCAAATCAGATTATTAGGCGTTGTGTCACCAAGGTCCCATCAATCCTCAAGTTCTGCCACTCGACAACGGAAGGAGGGCATTTTGCTGCAAAGAAGACCGCACTCAAGGTCTTGGAAGCCGGTCTTTATTGGCCGACAATTTTCAAGGACAGTTATTTATTTTACGCTACATGCCCTCGATGCCAAGCTATGGGAAACATCGGGGCGAGGAACCAAATGCCCTTGACCAGCATCCTTGCGTGTGAAATTTTTGATATTTGGGGCATTGACTTCATAGGCCCTTTCCCAAATTCATTCGGGAACACGTACATCCTGCTTGCAGTGGATTATATTTCCAAATGGATGAAGCCAAAGCCACCAAGACAGACGATTCGAGGGTAGTTGCTGATTTCCTTAGAACCCACATCTTCAACCGATTCGGGACCCCGCGAGCTCTCATCAGCGATCGGGGGACCCATTTCTGCAATCGAACGATCTCCTCATTACTTAACAAGTATAGAGTGACCCATCGAGTATCTACAGCCTATCACCCCCAAACCAATGGGCAAACTGAGGTCTCGAATTGAGAGATTAAGGCTATTCTCGAAAAGACCGTCAATCAGTCAAGGAAAGATTGGAGTCTCAAACTAGGAGATGCGCTATGGGCCTACCGCACTGCATTCAAGACCCCGATCGGTATGACACCGTATCGGTTGGTCTATGGCAAGCCATGTCACCTCCCGGTCGAGATAGAGCACAAGGCATTTTGGGCAATCAAGAAAGTCAACATGGATTTAAACTTGGCGGGCAAGGACCGATGTCTCCAGATTCAAGAGCTCGAAGAGCTTCGAGGGGATGCCTATGAGAATTCGATGATCTACAAGGGCAAGACCAAGGCCCAGCACGACAAGAACCTCGTAGTCAAGACCTTCACGGCTGGGCAAAAGGTTTTGCTATACAACTCAAGATTACGAATTTTTTCGGGGAAGCTCAAATCCAAGTGGACGGGACCGTACCAAGTCACTGCTGTGTTTCATCATGGAGCCATCGAAATTCAGAATCTGGACAATGGGGAGCCATTTAAGGTGAACGGTCATAGGCTGAAACCCTTCTATGAAGGATTCAAGCCCTCGACTGCCGAAGAAGTAAGGGTCGAGGACCCAGCAATCAGTACCCCCGAATGAAGAAAAAAAACGTCTAGGCCTAGACGATAATCAAGGCCAAGTGTGGGGACAGCCCCCGGATTCCTAACCCTATCTCTTTAATTTTCATGTCTTTCAAATCTGAGTCTAGCATACTTTTTCTCTTTCCCGCGCACATTTCTTATCTTCCCTAGGTGGTCTTAGTTAATTTTGTCCCTTCTTATTCCCCTTTTAAATCCTTTGTCCCTTTCTTCTTCTTTTTTATTTGAGTCAACCTTAGCTTTTCAAATTCTTTATGCACACTTTTTATGTTACCTAGGTAAATTTTAAATAAGTTTGTTTTCTTTCCTTTTCATTTAATTCCCTTGTCTCCCCTCCTTTTCATTAAATACCCTTGTTCCCTTCTTTATTAATCCCCATTTAATTCCTTTTGTTTTATTCCCCTCTCCTATTTTCAAAATCCAAAAAGCTGATCACCTTTTTCCATTTCCCGTGCAGGTGCAGGCGCACGCTGTCCTTGGCTCTGCGCGTCCTCTCCCAGCATGCCACGTGGCGGACGAAAACCGAAGCAATCAACCCCCCTCTCTCTCCACCTTTCCGTATCCTAAATCCCACTAACCCACGCCACCTAACCGTCCGATTATCATCCGTTATCCAACCAAAACCCCCTCATCTCTCTTTCCATCAAATCAACGCACAGATTCTTTTCTTTTCTTTTCAAACAAAACAAATTAATTCAAACCCTTTCTCCCCCACCATGGCCAAAACCAACCTCAACCTAAACAAACCCACTACCTCTCAAACCTCCACTCCTCACTCCACAAACTCTCAGCCGCAGAACACCAACGCCGACCAGTCACCACCTTGCCGCCGCCCCATCTCTCTTCCATCTCCTCCTCCGTCACCTACCACCTCTGACCTTTTCGGGTCAACCTCATCAGAAGCCACCATCGACCTGGACGAAATCATCTTCACCACCTCCCTTCCCAAAATGACCAGATCTGGCAAAGTAAGCCGCGTCCCTCCAACCACAACCGCCGGCAGCAAAAAGAAAAAGCGGTTGGCGACGTCAACAAAGAAAACACCTCCTGGTAGTCCGGTAAACTCGGTCCCCTTAGACGTGAAGCCTATCAGTTATGATATCCCTTCGGATACAGAGGGAGAGGAGTAGGTAGAGACCAGCTCCAGCCTCCGCGAGGCTAGGAGGGTCGAGAGAGAGAATGAAGAGCAGTTCCTCTGGGATTCCGATGAGCAACAAGCAGCCGAAGGAGAAGATGAGGATGAGCCGAGGGATGAGCCTATTGAACAAGATGCTCAAGACCCCGAGCAGAACGCTCAAGGTCCTGAGCGAGTGCAGGCAAGCAAGGAAGCAGAGGACATAGCTGAAGAAGTGGGTGAGATTGACCCACCAAAGCCACCCAGCCCTAGCCCGCAGAAGAAGAAGGGCAAAGCCCCGACCAAGTCAGCCTCTAAAATGCCGGCCAGAGCGGTGAAGGGCGCCTCCAAAGCCCCTGCTTCCAAGGCCGCGGCCTCTAAGACCCCAGCCACCAAGAAAAGGAAGCTTCCGGCTACACCCAAGGGAAAGGAAACAGTCGAAGAGACCCCCAGCAAGGCCCAGCGCACTGAGGAGGAAGACGCTTTCGAGACCCCATCCCCTGCTTCGGGACCCCGACCCAACTACCTGGTAACAGCTGACCTCGACACTTTTAATGGGTTATTCATTTTTAATGATAAACCATCAATAGATAAAGTCAATCTCCTGAACAACAAGGGGATAGCCCCGTGTGCTAGGTTAGATATGGATCTTTATGATAAACTGGGTGTTGGGTCCCGAATCCGGGAGTTGGTTAAGGGGATAGGTTGGGAGAGTTTATTTTTCATGGATCAGCCTACTTATTTAGAACTCAGCCTCGAGTTCTTTGCTAGTTTCTGGTATAAAGCTGGTATGTTCAAGCCCAAGGATGGGGTAGGTCCCGATCTTTCTGCTAAAGGGTGCATAAACTTTAGGCTGGCTAGCAAATGGCACCCCATGTCCCTCGATGATTTCAACGTCTACCTCGGCTTTGTCCGTCGCGAGGAAGTGCAAGGGGCTAAGTACCAGGATGCCTTGACCACTGTTCCGGCTGAATTCAACAACAACAAGGCCCTTCGGGAGCTTACAGGGAACCCCAATGCCAAGTTCGACTCCCGCAACACCAAAGCCCATGACATTCAAGACCCTGCACTCCGGATCCTGCAACGTTTCCTGTCCCTTGCCCTCACGGGAAAATTCGGGACCTCCGGCCAGCTTGCTCAATCCGATCTATTCTTCCTTTGGGCCATGCATCACAAGAAGCGGGTCAACCTTGGCTATTGGATCGCTACCTCTGTCCACAACATCACGAATGCCCCCCAGGGTCAATCTCCTGTCCTCGGATCTATCATCACCAGCTTGGCCTCGCACCTATACTCATGGAAGCCCCAAGATCTGAACCTGTACCAGCACCCGAATTCCTTCAAACTCCTCGGTCTCAAGACCTTGGACATGATGGGGTTCCTTTGTGTTTCTAATGGTATTTTGAGCTTTCATGCAGATAATAAAAGAAAGATCGAGGGCAAATTTGAGTATCCAGACTTATCGAAACCCCAAGACCAGACTCGCACCCCTACTCCTTCTGCCAAAACAACCACCCCGGCTGCCTCCGAAGAGCAAGCCCCTTCTACTCAAGGCCCCGAGCAGATACCTATTGATAACACTGTCCAAGGCCTACTCAATGACATCCTGAACACCAACCGCGCCATCTTAAAGGAGATTCAAGCTCTCGCCCTTGCAGTCGCGCAGCACAATCCTCCTCCTTCTTGATCCCGAACTTTATCATTCTCATTGCCCCTGCGCGGGCTGAAAAACTATCTCTTTTCAATTCCGATAAAATAATTGCTTTTGAACTGCTCCCTTCTCACATTGAGGACAATGCGAAGCCTAAGTGTGGGGAGGATCTTTAATTGCTTTACTTTATTAATTAGTTTTATTACTATTATCTATTCGCTTTATTTCTTTTCGGTCTTTAATTACCCCAATGATGGACACACACCTGACTTGTGCACATAGAATAAAAATGTTGTCTACATATTCAAGGTCCCGAATATTTCATTCTTTGCTTGTTGCACCTTATATCTGCTTCAAGACCTAGACACCAGTAGTCAAGAAATAGCACCTTGTGAGCATTTGAGCCTTCATGCCTATATTTATTGTTTGAGTAAATGCATGACTAGGTACTGGCTGGGTTTGCATGATATCCATGGGTGTAGACACGATTAGACATAGGAAAGCAGCAAAAAGATTAAGTCTTCGCATCAAATTGTTCTCTCACTTTTTTCTATTCTGTTTCTTCCTTCTTGACCCCGATACCCTTTTTTTTCCTCCATTCTAACCATTTGAATTTTCTTTGATCTTTCTCTTGGCGGGTGAGCGATGTTGTTGGGAGCACTATCGAGGGCTAGATTAGACAAATGAAGCAGCAAAGGCGAAGTGTGGGGATCCCCCAAATTTAAGACCCCGAACACTGGCACAAATTCAAGACCTCGAAGCTAAAATCAAGGGCAGAACAGAACAAAAAATCACTTTCCATCCACAGCAAAACACAAGTGTGGGGAAGTGAAATCAGAATATCCAGCCCCCGAAGGACAAGGTCTCAATCCTCAAACAATCCAAGCCTCTCTCGAAAAAGAAAAAAGTAAAAAAAAAGTAAAAAAAATTAGAAAAATAGAAATAATAAAAGAGAGAGAGAAGAGAGCAAGTCCGAATCAGGAAAAAGAAAAAGAGGAAAATCAGCAGCCAGCACCCATTCAAGGTCCCGAATGAAGTAAACAAAGATCCCCCTCGAAGAAGAAGAATCTAGTCTAGCTTTCGCCCTCAGCAACATTGTCGCACCATCTCGATTCTTTCCTGCCAAGGGAGCGTTCCAGGTTTGAGTTGGTTTAACCACCTCCTCATTTCATTTCCTTACTCTCCCTCTTCTCCACTTTTTCTTCTCATTATGTTTCATTCCTCCACTTCCTCCTATTTTCTCTTATCATTTCTTTTCTTTGCTCCCCCTTCTTGCCCCCGATGCGGAGTCTTTTGATTGCTAGATTTCCTATGCATGTGTCTAATGTACTCGGATTGATATGCAAACTTGGTTTTGTGTTGCGTTTTCTGCATTTTGAGTGTTTAAACACCTAGCCTTACGAGTGTGAGTGTAAACACCGATACATGTGAGGACTGCTGGTGAATAGGCTAATGTGGAAAAGTCTCTTCTTAAGGGTCGTTATCCTTCTGATTTGATGCAGGTGTATCTAGGTAGAGTCTGTTTTCATTCGGGGTCCCGAATGTTGAAAAGCATGCTTATTCTCTGTGCTATGGTTTGGTGTGTCTGTTCTATTTTGGGACTGTTTTAAATTTTGTGAATGCTCGAGGGCGAGCATTCGGCAGTGTGGGGATTATTTGATAACATATTTGTATGCATGATTTTCTCTCCATTTTCTCACCCATATAAGGCATGATTCTGCTAAATTATCCTTGTTTTCATTACTATTGCAGATCTAGGCCTAAAAAGGGAGTTTATGCAAAAACATGCGTTTTTTGTACATTTTGGGCGAATTCGAGCTTCAAGACCAAAGTTAAGGTCCCGAGTCCAAAGCAGCGTTCAAGGTCCCGAATCGGATTCTCCGTTCGGTCCCCCGAAGGGCAAAGATTGGCATTTCCACGTGTCCTCTTGCCAAAGCGCCCATGTGATCCCTCTGACACTATTCTGTGAATTCTGCACTGATCACAAAATACCTACCGCCTGGCCATTTCAGCCCTTGAGCCCAATCCAGACCTGCCAAAGCTGGGAAAACCAGACAACTTTATGCTTTTTCAGCTTTGTGCTTTAGGGAGCATGGATCCATTGTAATAGGCTTTCAATTAATGCATTTTGTCCCTAGTTTAGGCTGAAGATATTTTGTGCCTGGAGCTCTAGCTTATAAGGAGCATCCAAGGAGTAGTTTAGGGCATCTCTCAACACATAGCATAATTTTTAGAATTAGTAGAATTAGTTTTTCTTAGACTTCTCTCTAGTTTATCTCTCTAGTTCTTGTTAGCATCTTCAACCTTGCCGTCGGGCTTCAAACGGTTTTTAGTAACAAAGTCTTCTTCCCTTAATCTATTTATTTACTTATTATGCTTTCTTCAATTATTATTTGTTCATCTTCAAGTATGAGTAGCTAAATCTTTAATTCTTAGCAAGGGTAATTCAAGGGTTGCAAGGGCAGATTCGAGGCCTTAATGTGCTTAATATATTCTTTCTGCCATATTCAATTACTTGTCGTTTTAATTACATCTTCGCATGAAATAATTTGAGGCTTAATCAACTGATTATTATTTTGTGTGAATGCTGTCATCTTTGTGATGAATACGGAAGGAAAATTCATGGAACAAGTAGGCATCTGTTTAGTCTTGACTGCGCTGAAGTGGTCTCGAATAGATAGGGCGAGTAGTTGATTAGAGCGAGGTCACGAGCCTGACAAACTGAGGGACTTTTAGCTCTAGATCTGTCTTTTCTTATCTTCATAGGCAGTTTGAGTATGGCCCTCCCGCATTCGTGCCTGGAAGGATGGCAAACTGTCAAGACTACCTCCTATATGGAAACGGGGGGTAGTTTCTCTTAAGAGAAAAGTAGGGGATATCCGAGGAATCTGGTCCCTATGTCATTTCTATGATGTCTTGAATAGAATATCCTTGTGCTGATGACGATCGGGCCCCCGAATGCAACCCAAGAATGCCTTTGCTAAGATCCTTCTCTATCTGATTATTTGTGTTTGATTATCGCTCTGTTTTACTATTTCTGGATTTATTCACTGATTTGCTTTGTTTTATCCTTCGGGACCCCGAACTAACAACTCAAGGTCCCGAATACTGCTTTCTTAGTTAAAAATTGTTAACTCTCAATCTCTCTTGGCTGACTCGTTTAGCCAAGTAAACCCCCCCCCCCCCCCCCCCCCCCCCCCCCGAGTGTTACTTTACATGTTTTTATCCTGTGATTTCATTCAAGACCTTGAATCAGTCTCTCTCAATCCCTGTGTTCGACCCTGACTGCCACTGTATACATTATCCTTTGTGCACACGCTTTCAGGCATTATAAATCTTCATTTGACTGACGATCATGGGTTTTGTTGTTGTAGGGTTAAGCTTCCATCTGGTGCTAAGAAGATCATTCCCAGTGGTTGTCGTGCTATGATTGGACAAGTTGTTGTTGGAGGCAAGACTGAGAAGCCTATGCTTAAGGCTGGAAACGCTTAGCACAAGTTCAGAATGAAGAGGAACTGTTGGCCTAAGGTGCATGGTGTGGCTATGAATCTTGTTGAGCATTTATCCATTTTCTAGGAGGTGTTTGACGATTTGCAATGAGATCATTGATCATTCATTTTCACGTACAACTACGTGTTTGTGTGGTTCGATTACACTTTTTTAGTATTATATTTTTAGTTTTTATCCTCATATTTCTTGCAGGTGAATGGTGCAGCAGAAGTTATATATGACCTTGTGGATCTAACTGCTAACCTGATGTTTGGAGCAGTGGTTGATTAGGACTTCACGACCTCAAGGATTCTAGAACTTTGCGCATTTTCCATTCTGTCGTAGTATGCAATGCATTCAAATGTCTGGTCCCTCTCCTAGGTGTTATAGTTGCAAGAGCCTGGAATACGAAAATTCTACAACTTGGTGTTTGATTATTGAACTGTATATATATCATAGTTGCTCAAAGAAATGGTGTCTTATAATTCATTTCATCGCTTTCTCTTTTGTAGGTCAGCATAACTCTGATTGCCAACGTCTAGTCTTTTTCTTGATGTTAGATTTTGTTGTTTGTATCGTTTTGATGTTAGGACAATGCAGGGTGCTACTACTCATGGTATTGTCTCTCATGGAACTAATAGACCTTTTGCTAAAATACCTAACTTCTTCTTAAGGAAGAAAGAGCGTTTTTACTTCTTCGATCATAGTTTTTACTTAAATAATGAACTTGTACACTCTTACTTAAGATCTCGAATTCAAATCATGTAAGTTGAAAAAATTATGTTGAAAAAATCATCATTCTTCGAAACCCAATAATGCTATAATAATATTAATTTTAGTCTATAATGATAGAGAGAACACTTTAAAAAATCAAAATATAATATAAAAGTGAATAAAATTAGGTTTAATTTATGAGTTTATTGGAAATAAATTCTAATTTATGAATTAAGCTCTTGCTTTCATTATCTTTGCATTTTAACTTTTTAAACTCTAAATAATTTTTAAATCAAATAACTCGATACTATTTCAATAACAAAAATGTTTAAATTATTTATGATTTCGTCCTCATCATTATTATTATTATTGAAGTTTTAATTTTTGTAATAAATAAAATGTTAACTATTTGTTTAAATAAATAGATTGATTTAAATAATCTATATATATACCAAAAAATATTAATTATAATGTCAAACAGACCCTCAATTCAACCCCAAATGTAAGATTGGATATCAATTTGTTAGTGACAATACCAAAATAAAAAATAAGATCCTAATATTTTAAATATTTAGTAGAGTATTTTAATAATTGAACCATATGGTAAATATTGTAATGTTACTTACCAACTTTTATGTTTATTTGAATAATATAATGGATTCAAAGTAGAAATTCATGTTACATTAATTTCTTAAAAAATTAAAAAAATATTATTGATGTATTCGCATAAAAAAAGTAACTCAATAGGTAATAGATTAATGATGAATAGATAATTGTGATTTTATATATGTAAAATTTTAAAATAGTGCTCAATATTTAACTTTATTTAATAAAATGTTAATTATTTGTTTAAAGAAATAGATTGATTTAAATAGTCTATATATATACTAAAAAATATTAATTTTAATGCTTGAAATAAATAGTGTCTTTTATAGTTAAAAGGTTTAAATTGCAGCTCTTAGAAAATTATAGTTAAATTATTTGTTTAGAAAAAAAGATTGAATTAAATAATGTAAATAAATAACACTAAAAATGACTGATGTCTTTTATAGTCATTTTACACTCAAACCATAGTTCTAAAAGCAGTATTTATCAAATACCAAAAACAACTTCTCATTTTCCACAACACTTTTAAAAAATGTTTACCAAAGAGCACATTGTTTTGCGCAAAAGTGCTTTTTGCACAACACTTTTGCCTACAACACTTTTCGGACCAGAACCGGAACACCAAACAGGTCATATATCTTTTCTCTTTATTTTTAGAGAAAACAAACGTAAAGAGAAAATTTAAATTAAAAATAGAAAACCAAAAAAGAAAATCCAGAAACAAAAACATTGAAAAGAATAGTATTTTTATAACGATTATAGGAATAATTTTAAAAAAATTATTAAAATTTACGGAAAAAAGTAAGAAATTATAACTTCATGACCATCCACTTATTTTTAAAGGTTAAGATTTACTCAACATAATAAGCTAATGTTAAGAACTTGAGACGAACTAATCCAAATAACATCATCCAATACAAAAAAAGAAATAGTATAATGATGTACTCAAATTTTTTCCACCAATTTTGGCAATGAATCCAAAGTATAAGCCTCTGCTATTAGCTAGTCGCTATTGAAGGAAGGGACCAATTGCGCGCCTCATCTCATTTACTAGAGAGAATGTGACGTCTCATCCATAATGCCAGAAACTAAAAACCAATCCACTCCACAGTCCACTTCACTGCACATTCTCCACAACTCAAAAACCAAAAGAAATTAAGAAATAGGCCCTGCAGTGTGCAACCGTGCAAGTGCTGCAACTTAAAGGAGCAAAGCAAACCGGGGCAGTACTAACGGCCACCGGCGGTGGTGGCAGTCCGGTCACATTAATAAGCATGGAGGAGGAGGAGGAGGAGGAGGAGGACCAGTCTCTGTCATTCTCACCTAACTGCTAGTAATTTTATATCACGACATTTCCTCCCCTTGCAATGCAATGACCACCACCAATCATAGCAGAGGAATAGTCCATCACCAATCAATTTTTTTGGATAAATGTCAAATTACAATAACTAACTAATAATACTTGTATAACATTAATCATAACTGGGACCAAACCACCACTGGTAGAGAGCTTAGAGAGAGAATAAGAAATCATATAAAGGTGAAAAAACAAATTTTTAAAAAGCCAATTCCTTTACATTTCACCAAAACTCTTCAAAACACCCATCTTTTCTTGCAACCCTAAACGCCCCTACTAAAATGGCCACAAAAAGGGTTGAGAAGTTAGCAAAAGAAACCTGGAGCTGCATCCACGCTCGCAGCAAAACGGTTGCCGTGTACTCAAGAAACACTTCCATTACCCGAGGCATCTTCGTAGTAATAAGGCGTCAATTTCCCATCTTTTTTAGCAGCAGCAGACTTCAGCTGGTTCTCAGCCCCTATTTCTTGAAGCATTTTTACTACCCTTCTCATCGATGGGCGGTTGATCGGGAGGGGGCTGGTGCAGTGCAGCCCAATGTTGAGTACCTTGGATATCTCTTCACTGAAGCAAGAGTCTAGCTTGGAGTCGATAACATGCTCCACTCCTTTCTGACTAAAAGTGGTGCATACCCACTTCACCAAGTCCTTCTCACCAAACTCTGGATCGACTGCTCGTCTCCCAGTAACCAACTCAAGCATGACCACACCAAAGCTGTAAATATCGCTCTTCTCATTCACTCGGAGAGTGTATCCATACTCTGCAATAATCGCATACCAGAATAAATTATTGCAAATTCAGCTAAAACTAGTCAAGTACAAGCACAGCAGACAACATTTGGAAATCAACATACACTACACAGCATTTGGATCCAAAATATAAGACTAAACACAATTTAAGAGTGAATGTGGTCAGTAGCTAACCTGGAGCAATGTAGCCACAAGACCCTGCAATGACGGACATGGATTTAGGCTTTCCGGATGAATCAACCACCTTGGCAACACCAAAATCAGCTATTCGAGCTCCAAAATCCTCATCCAACAGAATATTGTTGGACTTGACATCTCTATGCACAATTGCTGGCACACAGTCATGATGCAAATAAGAAAGCCCCTCAGCTGCATCCAAAATGATCTTAAACCTTGTTGGCCAAGCTAACGACCCTCCCTTACTACTGTGCAGCAAATCTCCCAAGCTACCATTAGACATGTACTCATATACCAGAAGCTTACAATCTCTAGTGGTACAACAACACCATAGTTTAACAATGTTCTTGTGCCTAATCTTTCCCAAAGTACCAACCTCTGCTTCAAACCCATCATCTCGAACAGGACCTTTCTCAATATCACTATCATCCGTGGTCTCCTTCTTCACTCCTCCCCATAACTTCTTCACAGCGACAACATCACCATTAGCAAGCACGACCTTGTACACTTTACCTGACGATCCACTCCCTATCACATTATCCTCATCGAGACAATCCATAATCTCATCTTCACTAAAACCCAGTTTATGAAACGACATCAATGTCCACTTAGACTTATCAACTGCTCTCGCCATCTTGAAGTTCCTATACTTGACATAAAACATAACCACACCAACAACAAGCACCAACCCAGCAAGCACAAAAATAGACCTGAGCAACCAAACATAGCCTCTCCCTCTGCCTTCCCCATCTCTCCCATCACACAACCCTGCAATATCACCACACAAACCTGGATTCCCAACAAAACTACTCTTATACATTTCCTTAGCGTACATGGGTGGAATAGCACCAGACAACCTATTATTTGACAAATTCAACTGATTCAACTTCAAATTCTGCAAACTAGCAGGAATCCTCCCAGAAAACCGGTTACTCGACAAATCCAGATAATTAAGCAGCGGCAACTTCCCGATTCCGTCAGGTATCCTCCCTTCCAATGCATTACTCCCCAAATTAAGCTCATTCAACCTATTACACCCATCAATCCCACTCGGCAGCTCACCAGACAACAAATTCCCGTGAAGATCTAACCGACCCAGAGTCCTCAAATGCACTATACTTCCAGGCAGCGGACCCATAAACCTGTTACCTCTGGCAGAAATTTCTTGAAGATTTTCCAGCCACCCTATCTCCTCCGGTATATTACCACTAAAACCATTATTACTAAGCAACAGCACTGACAAATTTGCTGCACTAGCTATAGTCTTGCTAATTTGACCAGATAACGAATTGTTAACAAGATCCACAAGATAGACGTGAGGAAGACCCCAGAACCCGACGGGAACCTCACCTGATAGGTTGTTGTGACCGAGCCGAACTCGTGTCAAACTCTGGCATTGACCCAAACTCTCCGGTATTCCACCCGCAAGCGAGTTATATATCAACAGAACTTCTTCCAACCGGCCCATATCGCATAAACCCGCCGGTATTTGCCCCTTGAAATGGTTATTGGACACGTCCAGCCATTTAAGCGGCGAGTTTTTGCCGAGGTTCTTCGGCAGCTCGCCGGTGAGCTGGTTGTGGAACAGCCTCAGCTCGTACAACCCACGCGAGTTTGCAATACTCGCCGGCAAGGTTCCGGTGAAGCGATTCTCATAAAGATTGAGACTTTCTAACTGCAACGAACACAGCTCGTCCGGGACCGGTCCGCTCAGCTGGTTCATGGACGCGTCAAGGAGTCTCAACTGAGTCAACCTGCCAAGTCCGGAGGGTAACTCGCCGGTTAACGAGTTGTTGTAGAGCTCAATTTGGATAACACTGAGCAGACCGGTGAGTGAACTCGGGATTTTCCCGACGAGGTTGTTGATGGCGAGGTCCAAATCAGTGAGTTTAGTGAGTCGACCGAGCGAGTCAGGGATTTCACCCACTAAATTGCACTCAGTGAGCCACAAGATCTCCAAGTTGGACAAATTCCCAAGCTCCGCCGGGATCCGACCCGGATGGAACGGGTTGTAGGACAAATTGAGCATTTTGAGGGTTGTGATGTTGCCGAGAAAAGGCGGGATGACTCCGTCGAGGAGATTGTAAACGAGGGACAGGACTTCGAGGTTTCGGAAAGAGCCGAAAGTGTCGGGGATTTGTCCGGAGAAATTGTTGGCGGTGAGGTCGAGGTATTTTAAATTGGAGAGGAGGGGGAGGGTGTGGGGGAGCGTACCGGTGAGGAGGTTTTGGGAGAGGTCGAGGTGGATAAGATTGCGACACGTGGAGAGATCAGAGGGGAGGGTGGAGTTGATGAAGTTGTTGGAGAGGGAGAGGGAGGTGAGGTTTTGGAGGCGGCATAGGAGGGAGGAAGGGAGGGGGCCGGAGATGTTGGTGTTGGAGAGGTCGATGGCGGTGACGGAGAGGGAGGTTGGGTCGCATTGTACGCCGTACCAGGAGCAAGGGGTGGCGGAGCCGCGGGGAGACCAGGAGGAGAGGGCGGAGTTAGGGTCGGAGAAGGAGAGCTTGGCTTGGAGGAGGTAGAGGCCTTCTTGGTTGAGGGCGGAGGAAGGGTGGAGGAGGAGGGAGAGGAGGGGGAGGATGAGGAGGAGCATGGTGGTGGAGGAGGGGAAGAAGGTTGCAAATGGGAGTGTAGTGGAAGAGAAGTGAGAGAGACTGTTGTGTCCTTTTCTTTCTAACTCCCACAAAAAAAGCTCATTTTTTTACTATGAGAGTGAAGGGTCTTTTATAATAAGAAAGAAATGCTCTGTCTTTTTCTCACTTATTCAGTATTATTATGTTTTTATAACACTTTTTTCTTCTTCTCTTTTTTTGTTTGTCCCTGTATAATCTTTTTTTGACAAAGATAGATTTCCTCTCTTTTTTTCTTATTCTCTCGAACAGAAAACTATTCTCGTTTGAATATTCTTGCATTCAACCTTATCTTATTAGATTTTAAACTGACAAGTCATTTTTCATACATTTTTAGTTTACGTTTTCTATTAGTAATACATTCTTTATTTTATTCGTACTTTTTACCCTCATTAATTATCCTCTTCAATAATTAAAGATAAATTAATAAAATAAAATAAAATATTATTTTATACTAGAAGGATTAATTTAGTTTTTTTTTTTGGGTTTAAATTTAAGATTTTATTTTGTTTAGGTTTTTTAATGAGTTATTATGGGGGAAAGGACAAGAATTGCTGTCGGTAAAAAGTAGTAATGTATTTTGATGTAATTATGTATCGTAATTTTTACTTTTATGTCCGGAATTTCTTTGGTAGCAATTATGGATTACTATTATGATATATATCTCTACATATGGTAACTTTAGCCATATCATGCTTGGAAACAGCATGATGAGAAATGGTAACTAGAAACACTTCATTTAGTGCAAGTCTTTTCCGATTTTGTTTTCTTTTCTTTTGGATAGAGATTGAAAATATAAAGGGAAAATTCTATTTCATTCCATAAGTTTTCATGTTTTATTCGTTATATCTTTTAAGTAGGAAATCATCTGATGTAGTCCCAAATATTTTATATTTTTTCAATTTAGTTTTGGCATTAATTTTTCCAATAAATATCAGAAAAATATTAATGAAATTATGTTTTTTAACTTTAATTATTTATTTATGATAATGAGGGCCAAGTAAGGAAATGTTTTATTTTTTATTTTGGCAAGAAATACCCTTTTTTCTTGATTTAATTTTTAACAGAACAAACTTACCAATAATTAACAGAAAATCACTCAAAATTTAATATAAAAACTAAAGTGAAATGATAGAAAATGTTCAGAACTAAATCAAATGGTTTCAAATATAGAAAAATTAACGATGAAAATATAAATAATATACACGAGATGAAATTAAAGTTTCTCAAATATAAAGTTACATTTTTTGTGTTGAGAATTATTGTACCCGGCAGTTGCCACGATTATATGAGTCCATTATTTATGGGAAAAATATAAAAATAAATAATATTTTGTTTGGACTTAGAATTAATTTGAATGTGTGGATGTGAAACCAAACCATCTTTCAATTTCTAACTTTGTGTAGTACTTGGATTTTCGTGTCATGGGGTAAGGAGTGACTAAAAATAAGATAATCTCGGCACATAACTCATTAATTATTTAATTAATAGTAAAAATATCAATAAAAATGTGAATTTAGGTTTGAATTTTACACCTATAAAAAAACAAAAAATCGTCCGAAATAAAATGATGTACAGCATGAACTGGAAGTAATTAAGCAGAAAAGAATCTGTTTTATTGTACTTTCAATTCAGCTACGCTACGCCTACGCTGAAAAATCTTAGCTAGCTAGCTAGTCGCTGTTGAAGGATTCGTCCTCAAAGATCAGCGACTCGTAGTTCAAGAAAGAATTCATCATGCATGATTTTTAGACGCAAGAATAATAATGGAATCGAAGCAAGTACTCCCTCCTGCATCTATTAGTTGTCGTTGTGGGCTGGATCACGCGGATTAAGGCCGCTACAGTGCCGCCTGACGACCCAGCCTTTCTGTCCCCTCGCTTGTGGGCCGCACAGCCCCAACGGGCAGGAAAATTACAACGTTCTTCTTCTTCACTCATTCTCTCTTCGCTTGAAAACTCATTCTTTCCCAAATCAACCAAATTGCCTCTCAAAATTTCACAAATCTAAACCTAGCCCGCCCAAATTTCTCCCAAAATTTCGCGTGGAAAATCATTTTGATTTCGTTTCCCTCCTTACCCAATAATTTCAGTTTGAATTAAATGGGTAATGGGTTTGAAATGGCAGTCTCCTCCTCGTTTGCCACCGAAACCCCTCTTCTCTTCAAACTATTTCCCCTGAAAAAATGGGTTCTTCATCCCAGGACCCCTATCCATTGCATGACAGTCCAGAGTCCCCGATGTGCACTTGGCCCGGCCTTGAAGAATTTTCCTCGGATTTTTCTGGTTTGTTAGAATCCCAAAACGACCCACTTGACAGCGAAGAAGAGGTTGAGCAAGAGGTCAACATTCCAGACCTGAATTTGCCAGCACCAGAGTTGCAATTGGGTTTACGAGGTTCATCCTTCCATCTGAAGTTCATAATTTCATAATGTTATGCCTTTTGTGTTTACTATCTCCATGCTTTCCTGGTTTAGGTCCAGGAAAAGAACTTGATAGTGTGGCTCGGCGCGATGCATACACTTGTCTGTTGGGCAAACAAGTAGCTGTGGGGCGATTGAAGAAATCAGCAACCAGGGAGGTAGCTCTACTGTTCGGAGTTTCAATGAGATCGATGCAGAGGTTGTGGAAACGCGGACAGGAATCGGGTAACCACAATCATAGCAGCAATAGACCGAAAAACTGTGGAAGGAAGAGAATTGAATTCGATTTGGAAAGGATACGTGACATTCCTCTGAACAAGAGGACAACCATCAGTTCTCTGGCTTTCCACCTCGGTGTGAGTAGGTATTTCTTGTCATGTAAATTGAAGGAGGGAGCCATTAAGCGTCACTCAAATGTTATCAAGCCTATCTTGACCCCAGCCAACCTCACGAGCCGAATCAACCATTGTCTAGCCCATTTTGAACCAACAACAATACCAAACCAGCCAACATTCAAGCAGATGGAGAACATTGTACACATCGACGAGAAGTGGTTTCATTTGAGCAAGAGATCACAGAATTACTATCTCCTGGCAGGCGAATCCGATCCAGTAAGAACCTCTAAAAACTCAAATTTCATTCCTAAGGTCATGTTCTTAGCTGCTGTTGCGAGGCCAAGGTTTGACTCCAACGGTATATGTACGTTTGATGGTAAAATTGGGGTTTTCCCACTAGTTGAACATGTTGCAGCTGTAAGATCAAGTCAAAACAGGCCTAGGGGAACAATGGAGATCAAACCCATTGCAGCCATCACACGAAACGTAATTAGGGCTTTTATGATTACAAAAGTATTGCCATCTATAGCCAATAAGTGGCCTAGGGAGAGTCTTATGGATGAGATTTTCATTCAACAAGATAATGCACCATCACATATCCATGCTGATGATATTGAATTCTTATGTGCAGTGGAAGCAAGTGGTTTGAAGATCAGTTTATGTAGTCAGCCACCTAACTCCCCTGACTTGAATGTCTTGGACCTTGGATTCTTTAGAGCAATTCAGTCCCTGCAGAGCGAGGAGTGTGCAAAAACAGTTGTTGATTTGGTGGCTCATGTTGAGGATGCATACCTGAAGTTTGAAGCAGAGAAAAGCAATCGAATCTTCTTGACATTGCAGTCATGCATGATTGAAGTGTTGAAGTGCCTTGGCTCAAACGTTTATAAGATTCCTCATATAAAGAAGGTGGCACTTGCAAGACTAAATTGTCTACCATCAACATTGCAGTGCACTCCAGAAATTTATGGGACTGCGGTTGATGAAGTCTCCCCATGATGTTTATTAGGTGATTCTCCCTACTCTTAATTTTTTTTCTCCATTCCTATGTTTTACTAATGGCTGATTAGAATTGAGGTTGGTGGTGTTTGCTCAGACAGGGGTAGGGAAAGACATGTGCAGAAGGGTGAATGTATCCATGGAACTTTTTGGGTGTGCATAATGGTGAATGTAGACACTTTGTGGATGGATTGTGCAGGGATGTATTGGGCATGTATGCTTAGCTCAAGTTTGAAGACCTTTTGCACTGTCTATATGGCTGAATGATGGAATGTACAGAGCTGGAATGTGGATGTAGCCATTTTTTGTGTGGAAATTTGCATATAATAGTGCATATATTTTGTGGAGATAGGATATGCTCAATGGAGTTGTAACCAACAAATGTATATTCCTAATTGTGAATGAAATGGTTCCTTTCTACTTACATATTTTGTGCAAAATTTCCTCTCTTTGGCCAATTCTGTTACCTCTGTTTATGGGAAAATATTGTTCCCCTGTTTTGGATTGAAATGATTATGGAAAAATTGGATTGAAATGATTATGGGAAAATATGATTGAAATTGGTTTGGGAAAATATTGTTCTCCTGTTTTGTATTGAAATGATTATGGAAAAATTGGATTGAAATGATGATTCCTCATATGATTGAAATTGGTTTGGGAAAATATTGTTCCCCTGTTTTGTATTGAAATGATTATGGAAAAATTGGATTGAAATGATTATGGGAAAATATGATTGAAATTGGTTTGGGAAAATATTGTTCCCCTGTTTTGTATTGAAATGATTATGGAAAAATTGGATTGAAATGCATTAGGGAGAATATTGTTCCCTGTTTTCGAGCACAAAGATTTCTGGCAATTATTGATTCCTGGTTTGCATTGAAAGAAATTTGGAAACTTTGTGTTTCCTCTGCATACAAATTTCTGCCGAAATGAAACAAAAATTGCACTTAATCCATGATCCAATGCACTCAATCCATGAACCAAAGCTGATGGGAATTGAAATTGAATAAACACAATATTGTAATTTCAATGCACTCAATCCAGAACAGATGAAACTTGAATTGAAACTCCTTTTATTGATATGAAAACCAAGCATTACAAAGAAAGGGTAAAACACTGAAATACAGAACAGATGCTGAGGCTACATATCCTTAGGGATGGCAGGGAGGTGGTTTCCATATTTGTCAAGAGCAGCTTGACACTGTCTTGCAATGTTGACATTGGCCTCCGTCACTTCGTTCTTAGCCTCCATGAGAGCAATCAAAGTTTCAAGGTGAAGAAGGCTAGCCCCAACAGCCTCAACAATGATAAGTGCATCTGGTGCTTGGTATCGTGCAGCCGCTTCCCGCTTGATGGTCCTAAGTCTTGCTGCCTGGTTCATGAGCCTGTGGATATCATGGTTGGTCTGTTCAACCTTCAAATCTCCACGCTCAACCTCCTCATCCAGATGACCACCAACAACCCCTGACCCTGCAAGAAAACTTTGTGCTTCCCTGGCATCCATGAAATGAAAGAAGTTATTGCTAAAACAGAGGATCAAAACAGAAGGAGGAAACGAAATTAGAGAGAACAAAGGCGTAGAGAAGGAATGGAATGGATGGAAAAACAGAGGGTGCAAGTCTGGTTAAATAGAAAAAGGTGTGTAAGAGTCATTGGTAGACTCAACCACTGCTTTGGAACTTTAACTTCGACTGGGATTCAAGCAGTCCAATTTACCTAGAAACGTTGCAACTTTGAACTGTTGCAAATGGAAAGTCAGAGGACTTGTAATATGTGGCAGATTCTATGCATAATCTACCGTTGATTATGCAGAGAATCCATGTGAAGAAGGCATTAGAAGCAGCAACCTAGAAGAAGTAGGCAAGGAATCCGGCAGCCTTAACAGTTCTATTCATAGATAAACACGTTGCTTGGCCAATTTCCACAAAATTGAAACAGACAAACCCACTGTAATGCCAAAAAAATGGCCAATATAAATCCTACACCAACCATCGAACCTGGATTGATCATTAAAAAGAAGAGATTTACACAACTTAAAACAAACCTCAAAATCCGGCAACATAAATCCGGATTGCAACCCAGAAAATCTGAACCAAAAAATCCAGCAACAAAAATCAAACGGATTACAACCCAGAAAACCTCCTTACCCACAAAATCCGGCAACATAAATCCGGATTACAACCCACAAAATCCAAATCAAAATTTCCGGCAACATAAATCCGGAATCGACCCGCAATAACACAAAATCATCTCACTAAATCGATCATCCAAAGTAAGCAAAACAACAACAGGCAATTAACAAAAATCAAACGGTTATCAACAATCTCATTGCCCAATTCTCGTGCGTCCGATTCCCTACGAAGATTGGGGGAAATGACTTCATCATCCTCCAATTTGGGGCAAATCACTTTGGGGTCGTCGTTCTCCTCCATGGAATCATCGGAAACAACGACAACAGTTGCGGCATCAGACATGGAATCATCAGAACCAATGACAACCGTTGCGCTATCCCTCTGGGAATCGTCCCAAGAATCGGCACCCTCCATACCAGAAAAAAAACTGATGAGAGGAGACGAAGGTACAAAATCGATGAACCAAAGATGAAGGAAGAAAAGAGATTTGGTTGAGAGAAAGAGATGGATCCAGAAATGTTTTGGGTGTTTTGGGTGAGAGAAGGAGAAAGATGGGAGTTTTGGGCGTGTCAGATGCTCTGACTTTATGTTATCCAAGGCGAGACTGAAATTTTCAACTCCCGCCCGAATCAACCCCCCTTTAACTTTCGTTTCCCTCTAAGCCCATGTATGACACGCAGTTCTGGGCCGAACGACTCGTCGTTCCAGGGACAAAAATGTAAAAGCTCAAAGTAAGTGGACACGTTTATCTATGACGACAACTAATATCAGCTACTCAAATTTGGGCCAAAACGACAACTAATAGATGCAGGAGGGAGTATATCACATGACAAACGAAAATGGCCAAAAGAATCACTTCCAATAAATTATGGTGATGTATTAAAGGTACATTTGGGATCGTTTTCTGCTTTTCGTCGTATAAATCTAATGGCAGTATATTTTGATGTTTCTACCGTAAGTAATTTTGGTCATTCGATGATGTATGATGGAAAGAAATATAAAGTAATTTCAAACAAATCTTAAGTATTTATAATATTTTTAACATTACGAATGATCATGTTTTTTTCATTTTATAATAATAATATAATATTTGTGAAATAATATTTCAAATATATGGAATACCTATAGTACTTCTTTATGGTACAAATTTTTTTTTTTGGATGAATACATTTATCTGCAATCTCCTCTTAATATTAGTTTTCTTTTTTTTTTCTTTTTTTTCTTTTTTTTTTCATAACTGAAGAATTTTATTAGTTACATCAAGAAGATGTAAGCAAGAAAAGAGAAGATAGAATGTACAAGTGGGGCACCCCCTCTCAGAGAGAGCACCAAAAGAACTAAGACTTCACCCTACAGACATTCACAAGACACGGCTATCAACCAACTCTACCCCAAGACCGGAGCCAAGTAGAGGACAGAAGCATCGTAATTTTCTTTTAATACATTAAGTTTAAAAATCTAATATTTTAAAGTTATTTATTATTTGGATGTGTGATTTAACCGGTGATAATTTTATCTATGATGAATATACATAGGTTTTTGTATTCTCTTTTTTCCTCTCTACTTTATTTTTTCGGATTTATGCAATTTATTAAGGAAAATTTTACAGTAACGTGATTATAATTTCGTTATTTGAGTTGTGATATCATTGAATAGATCTAATGTCCAATTAATGATCTTATAATTATAAGGTTTAATATTATTGAATAGATCTATTAGTTAATTAGTGATACGATATTTAATTTAAAATGACGTTAAATAAACATATTAATTATATTAAATAGATTTATCAATTGTTATCGAATTTACATTAAGAACTTTAATTCATGAATGATGAGGACCAAAATTGAGTGTAAAAACTCATTGGATGAAAAAGATTATTTTTCCCAATAACTAATTATTAGTAACTAATTTGACTGTCACGCAACGTAAGCTGCAGTGCACACAAGAATTACATTGGTGCGGGCGGGGTTGGGTTGGGTGGTCATCTGGGTCACATGAGATATAGAGACAGTAACGTAATACCCGCAAAGTTCGGCTTTGCGCACCCACAGGTCCCCAACGTAGGGGGTTTCGTTCGATCCGGTCCCCATTTTCAAAAAGCCGCCTGGCAGGTCCCCAACGTTTGCTCCGTTAGGCATGGGAAGTCCCTCTAACCGAAACCCTAACGGACGTCCATTAAATACCATTAAAATAATATATTTTTCTGAAACATGGACCCCATGTATCAGATTTAATATTAAACAATTCCTTTTTAATTTTTTGAAAATCAGAATTTTTTTACTATTTTCTAAACTAATTAAATATATACTAAATATAAATAACTAATTAATTAATTAATTAACTAACAAAAACCTAATTAATTAACTAACAAACTAAAAAATTTATTTAATTAACTAACTAAACAAACTAATCCAAATTAATTCCAATCCTCTGCCAAATTAATCCAAAAACACAACCCCTGCTAAATCAAATTAACCAAATACATTCAATCCCGAATACAAAATTATTAATTCCAATCCTCTGCCTCAATTAATTCCAATTCCAATCCTTCTGCCCAATTAATTCCAATTCCAAATCCTTTCCCAGATTAAAGCCAAATTCATCTTTGCCAAAATCCAAATTCACCTCTCCTCCAGTGCCGGCGCTGCTGCTCACTGCCGTACCTCCAGCACCGCCGCGCCTCACCACCGCAGGCCTTCCTTCATCCAATCAAAAATCCCAAAAAACAAAGTTAAGCTAGGCATTTTAACAAACACCTTGCCCACACCATATTTTATACAACACCTTCATCACCACCGCACCTCCTCAGTCAACCCAAACTCCAGTCGCATCACCACCAGCACAAAAATCAATCAGCCAATCGCCGCACCTAGTCCGGCCAACCCAATCCAACCACCACATCGCCGCCGCACCCGAGACCAAAACACCACATAAAATCCGACCCAAAACAAACTCAATCCTACACACAAAAATCACTTTCTATACACAAAATACCCGTTTTCTACTCACAAGAAATCAAAATCAAAACCAGTCTCGACCACAAAACAACCACCTCGCCCCCTTTCACCCAATCCAAACCAGTAAAGAAAAAGAAAAAAATGAAGGGAGGAAACAGAGAGGAGAGGGCTGCGTGCATTGGCTAAAAATTGGAAAAAAGAATGAAATAATTGAAAAGAAAGGAGAAGAGCGTGATGTCGTTTGGGTGAGAGAAGAAAGAAAAAAAGGAAGAAGAAGAAGGATTTGGTCTTGGATTTGATGCCGATGAAGGATATGGGATGGGTGTTTGGGTTTAGACAGCAGTATACTTAGTTTGGGTGTTTGGGTCTTGGATTTGATGCCGAAGAAGGATTTGAGTTTTAGTTAGTTAATTAATTATACTTAGTATTTAATTAGTTTTTTTGTTAGTTAATTAATTAGTTAATTAAATTAATTATTAATTTATTTATATTTAGTATTTAATTAATTAGTTTAGAAAATAGGTAAAAAAAATCTGATTTTCAGAAAATAAAAAGGAATTATTTAATATTAAATATGACACATGGGGCCCACGTTTCAGGAAAAAATATTATTTTAATGAAACTTAACGGACGTCAGTTAGGGTTTCGGTTAGAGGGACCTCCCGTGCCTAACGGAGCAAACGTTGGGGACCTGCCAGGCGGGTTTTTGAAAATGGGGACCTAATCGAACGAAACCCCCTACGTTGAGGACCTGTGGGTGCGCAAAGCCCAAAGTTCATTATTGATGTCTCGCATTTTTTGGTCTACTCTCGTATGTTCTTTTTCATCCACCAGGCAGTCGCAGAATTAGAAAATTTCCTTTTTAATATTTTTCTACTAGTTAAATTTTTTAAATTAAATAATAAAAATATATAAAAAATTATGAAAATTTACGAGAAAATGTTACAAATTTGGTATCTCCTAAGACAATAAGAAAAAAAAAGTAATTTTATATTTTTTCTCCTTAGAAATTGACTCTGATATATTTTTTCTCCAATTTTTATAATTTTTTTAACTACAAAAGAGGTTTAAATTGCAATTTTAAAAAAATTTATAGGGTTTATTTTATAAACTTTAGAACTATTGAGACTGACTTGTTTTTTTGTTTTGTAATACTCAAGCTTTATGCTTAGTATGGGAACTAAAGTGTACAAGGGAAAAGAGAGAAAATTTAACGAGGGAAAGGAAAGGAGAGGGAGGAAGGGAAATAATTTTTTATTTCCTTTGTATGGGTGCCATTTTAGGGAGAGAGAAAATAAGAGAAGAAATGATGAGTGAATTTACTTTTATATCTAATTGATTACCATTAAAAAGATAAATCTAAAAGGTTAAAATAGGAATACATGAGTTAAAATTTTAATTTCCCTCCATTTCCTCCCACTTATGGGAGTAACTATTTTTTAAGTTAGGAGGGAAGTTAAGCTCTAAAATTTACCTTCATTTCCCCTCCTTTACTCTCATTTCCCTTTTTTTCTATCACTCATTTTTATTCCCATACAGAGAAACTTTAATAAAATTCCATCCTTTTCCCTTCCTTTCCCTCATCCTATACTGAGCATTAAAGGCGAACAATTCCCATTAGAAATTTTTAGGATTGAATTTCCTCAAATTCATTTTTTCTCCATTTCTCTCTAGTCACTTTACCTGTTTTTAAATTTTATGGTTATTAAATTACCACCCTCATCATCAACATTTTTTTAAAAGTAAAATACTAACTTTAAAATTTAGAAAAAAAAGTGAAATTTTACTCATCTTGTAAAAGTTGACTCCCAAATCTTATGCACAAGAATTGAGAAAATGATCGAGTACTATTTTTAATATATTTTTAGCTAATTATTTCCAATAGTCCTATTAAATATACTCAATCAGTATTTATCTTAATTTTTCAATACATTGAAAAAATAAGCAATGATATTTTTTTAAAGATAAAAAAGAAATAGTAAAGGAGTTATGTTTTGAAAGATAGAAGGAGTATAGTACTCCAGGAAATTGAAATTGAGGGGAGCTAGACCTTAGAATTTTTTTTTCATTTCTCAAATCTATAGCACTTAAGATAAGAATTAAAAACAAATAACTCTCTTAATACCCAAATAACCAGTTCAGACGACCTTTTTGTGGATATATTATGACATTTCATTGGTCGTGAACGACGTTTTGCATAAATTTAATTATTAATTGCGACAATGGTCTCCTTTGTTTTCTTTACTCTTCAGACAGTATCATAGTGTGGAGGTGAATTGTAGACATGTCTATGATAAACTCATAGTGGTCGGTAATTTGTTTTTAAGGTTAGCCCGTAAGAATATGTATATAAGAATGAGTATTTTATTCATTGGTTGTTTTATTTACTTTAAAAGTTTTTCTTTTTAGATCTACGATATTATCTAAACTCTCAATAGTTAAAATATTTATTTTTATATACACACGTTCTTTTTTTAAATTAACTGTTATTTTTACGGTAAATTCACTTCTGCAAGTCGTTAGTTTGTTTAAAGTCCAATCAAACTAAACAAAAACGTTTTGGCTACTTTTATTTACAATGTAAATAAACATAACTACTCCACATAATTACTACGTAAAAAAAGAGAGGAAAAACTACATTAAATATCATAAAATTTTTTAAAAATATTCACTCCTACTCATGTAGTTTTAAAACTTACAACAAATATTTTATAGTTTCTGAAAGTTCCATCTTTAACATTTTTATCGTATTTATAGTATATTTTATTAATATGAGATGTAGTTAAGTAGTAAAAAAATTATTTATTTTTAATAAATATTTTCAGTTTGAATTTTGAGAATAAAAAAAATCATATAGAGAAAATCAGGTTGACAACCCAACATGACTCAAACACAAAGTACGGGCGGCCGCGCCCTTGTTTTTTTCATTGCCCAGCTTCCTAGTTAAGTGCATTCTACCGCCTACCATGTGGGATGTGTGGCACTCCATCTTCCACCACCCAATCCTTCTTTTTTAATGCAATGGAAAATATAAATAAAAATTATCAATTTTCAAATCTAATGCAATTAATATACATAAGGAAATACACCTGAAGTTTTCTAATTAATGTACGATAAATGATTGCTGTAGCAACACACCGTATGCAGCTATAAATTAAGAAAGAAAAACAAAAGTTCAATTTCTATTTCTAATTAATAATTGTGCATCAGCAAGTTTAACACTTTACTGTTTACACCTAACATGAAAGGTTATCAAACTAAAAAATTTACCTATGCTTGAAAAGCCGAGGTAAAATTGAAACATAAAATTATAATTTTTTTAAAATTTTTAACATTTTTTTAACAATCTTGACACGAAAAGTCGAAGTAATATCGAAATATAAAATTGTAAAAAACTATAAATTTATAATTTTTTTATTAATTATAATTTTAAAAAAAATCTTCCTACACTCTTTTTACTAATTACTATTAGTAATTTCATCAATTTGCTACTAACTTTCACAAAAATAATTTAATTTATAAGCAAACTTAAAATCAATAGTGTTGTGTTGTCTTGCTGTTGAGGAGGTGTTGTGGTGGTGCGGTGGTGTGGTGCTCCTGTGGTATGCAGTGTGCCGGTGAGAAGGTGGCGGGTTGGTGTGCGGTGGTAGTGTGTTGGTGAGGAGGTTGTGGGCTGGTGCGATGGTGGGTGTGCAAAATTTCAAACTTGTTATCGAGGGCACGCAGAGATGGATTGGAGACTATAGAAGAAATAAATTAATTGCATTTATTTTCTTTTTTGCATAATAAAGCCACTTGATCAAAACTAAAGCACACATTTAATGTATAAAGAAATGAGTTGTTATACCCTCAACTTACCACATTTTTAACTCCCAAAAAACTAAAAAAAAAGAAGCGAAAAGAGAATCCGTAAAATCTTTTGAAATTTTATATGATTCAATCAAAGTTTACTAAAAAAGAATTTTATTTTAATCCAGCTCGTTTTGATAAAATAATATAGTAAATTTGTTTTCTACACCCGGCTTGGAGAGTATATGATGTGATTAATTAATTGAAAAAAACGAGATTTTTATATTTTCAGACGAAATGATGAAAAAACCATAAATCGTTTCCAGCTCATTGACAATATTTATTTATTTTAATAAATATAATCCAAGTACCAGCTATCTTTTGTTAAAGGTATAATGTCTTATTAAAAAGCTTTAAGTGTATTAACCCTTTCAAAAAGCTTTATTAAAAAATAATAGTATTTTTAATTAATTATATATTAAATTACGAGAGTCTTGGAATTTATTTTGAAATCTCTTTTTTTAATAATAATAATAACGACCTATTTCATGGTGGATAAATATGCCTAGTTGGTTTATTCTATCTTTTCTCGAATCTCCTTTAAAGGAAGTAATAGAAGCTCGAGAAAGAATACCAAAGTCGCATATCTGGACCAATGTGAATAATTTGTATTAATAGTAAGTAATAAAATAGCTTGGATAAAGATAGTTGATATCAAAACCCAAACATTAATAAATAAATAAAAAGAGTTAAGGATAGATTATCAATAAGAAAACATAAAGATAATAACTCTAATTGCATCTTTGATAAATAGAAAAAACTTTAGTGGCAAAGCTGCAAAGAAAAAACATTGCACTCACCAAACAAAATACTACCAGAATCAAACATGCCTTAAATTTTATTTTTGTGTTTTATAGTTTTATAAAGCAATATTGTTTATTTTTCTTATTTTCTAAAAATAATTATATTATTAATTATTATTGTAATACCTAATATCGAATTTATAACATATTTCATAAATAGGCAATATGAATTGCTTTAAAGAAAAATAATGGCTCCGCATATGAATGTTATTTTTATGATAAATTATGAGTTTAATTATTACTATTGTAACGATAGAATTAATAATATAATAATTTTTTATTTCTTCTTTTTTTGAGAGAAAAAAGAATGGATCCAAATAGTTACTTTTTTAGTGGAATAGCCCAAAGTTCGTCCGCACGATTGGATTTGGAACTAAGTTGAGGACAGGGACATACCAAACAATATTAGATACATCGGTTACCTAATCATTCGCTACTTCTATACATAAAAAATTAACACGTGATAATAATTAAATTAAATTATATTTAATAATTAAATATAATAAAATATGAGAAATATGAATGTGAAGAAATAGGTACCTCCGTAAAGATTTTTTGGGCACCCGTGAGCGCATCTCTCACCAATTTACTTCATATGGCACAGTGATCAGTGTAGGGTCCCTCTCAATTGAAAGCTCTGTTGCCCTCTTCCCTACGCATCAACTCTTCAAATTGGTGCATCTTATTCCTCTACCATAAAAGAAAATACAAAATTAGTCTCTATTACTCATCATCTAGAAATGTTAGTATAGTCCCTGATGTCAGTTGTACTGTCAAACTTATTGGTAGAGGAATGACATGTACTTAATTTGAAAGTTGAGGGACTTAGTTGAAAATTTACCAAATTTGGTCTCTTTGAGCTCTTCAAATTTAGTACAAGTCGCCCATCTACCAACAGATTTAATAGAGCTACTAACGTTGAGGACTAGATTAACATATATGGTGAACAATTGAGGTTAATTTTATGTTTTTTTCTTTTTTTGAGGACGAAAAAGATATTATTATCCTATTAAAATTACAATTTATTTTATTCAAAAATTGTGGAGGAAACTCCAAATTTTAAAGTAATTAAGGGGTTGTTCAGGAACTGGAATTTTTTCTCAATTCTCTAGAAAAATAGAAAAAGGAAAAAGGAAAATGGAGATGGTGTTCATTTCACCTTATTTCCTAATTTGGAAATGGAAAATTATTTTTCTGTTTTTTAAATTTATACTTGGTATACAAAAACAACAAAAAGTTATTTTCCAAATTGGAAAACACACGCTTCCAATTTAAGTAATTTTTTTGATAAAAATAACCTTAGCTTTAGTTTTATTACAATTTTACCACTATGTATATGTCAAAATTAAGTTTAGAAACAGTCATTTCTCTTTTCTCTTTGTCGCCGCACGTCTCCTCCTCTGCTACTCTCTCCTCCTCAACCGTAGTTGCCTCCGCTACTCTCCTCGCCTGCGCCTTCTCTTATCATCACTTTCCTTATTGCAGTCCTTCTCTCTTCCACTGTAAGTGCTTGCTGTTTCTACTCCTCAATTAGGGTTTTCTGGTTTGTCCCCCTTAAGTTATTTCTGGTTGCTGTTGTACCACTACCACCACCCGCTAGGAGGAGGCAATCGAGGCAGTTTATATTTTTTATTTTGTTTTTGAATATATAAAGGACGACTTTGGGTTATGAATTTACTTTTTTTTTTCATGGCAAGCAGTTTATTTCTATTCTAAAAATTAGGCATTTGATTTATTTTCAAGCCGGAGTTTCGGATCACCCCTCCAGTATGATTCTTGATTTTCTCTATGGATTTATTTTGTTCAAAAATTATATAAGGAATAATTCGATGTTTAGCTGAATTTTGATCATATATTCCTTGTTGTTGCCCTGCAAATTATGATTGTGGTTATGTGGTCAATTTATATGCAGTGTAGTTGATTGCTCTAATTATGATCAATAGAAACATTGACAGTCCATTAGGTTATTTTTGTTGTCTGAAAACTCATTTTTTGATGTTTTGGGTTGTTTATAGGTTTCATGTTACATTTGTGTCTATATTGAATCAGTTACTTGATTTGGTCAAATGATATGGTAGTTTTTGGATTGTTTCAGTGAATTGCACCAGCTAGTATTTCTGCATGTCGGTTAGTTTAGAATTTTAGTAACATCGCAGTTGTGTATATATTGAACTATTTACTTGCTCCTTTTGGGCAATGGTTTGCTATTTTTTGTATTTGTTCTACCGAATTGCACGAGTAAGTATATTACGGTGTCCCTGCATCTATCCTAATTTTTTGTTGCCTGAGTAGTCTCGAAATTTGGTGTTACTGTAGCCTCAACTGTCACCGCTTGTTGGATATATTCCACGAAGAAATTTTCAGTTTGATTTTGACTTTGAAAGAAAAGTTTTGGGTGAAGTAGAGAAGGAAAGCCAGAACTAGGGCTCGCTTGGCTTGGAAAATCTTCCATCTACACCTATTGAATCAACTTCTTCAATGGTATGATATTTATTTACTGATATTTTAGCATTGTAGATGTGGTCGTCTGTTTTTAATGTGCCGTTTGGATAGGTTTAGTTATTTTGTTTGGGTTGGTTCTTAAACTCTGAACTGTAATACATTGGGTGTATCATACTTTGGCCACCTACAGTGGTGTGCTACTGGAATGTGGGAGTTTGAATCTTGGTTGTCAATTTTATCCTTTGTTTGAAGTATCTTTATCTTTATGTAGCTTCTGGCACATACCAACTTTATATATCTTTACCTTTTTACTATTACATTATTGGGTAGAAGTGTTCTCTTTTATTGGTCTTAATAGGAATGCCTTTTACGTATTTGGTGTTCTACTCCAATCCATTCAAATGTGAACTCACTTCAAACTCAAAAACTCATCTCGCTAGATTTGTGATTTTGATATTCCTATGGTCTATATATTCTAAACATGTTACTATTGATACAACTCAATTATAAGTTTTGCTTAGCAAAACTTAACACACCTGGAATTATGTGTTAAGTTGTTCGTACGGTATTCACGAATCTAGAAGGAAACTGATTAGCTGAAGTTATAGCTGGTTCTTACTTTTGAATTGTGAGATGCATGTAGTAGCCGCCATTAACCTTTTTGTTAGTTCTTTCATTTGTTAATTAATTTACATTGTTGTTCTCAGGGTAGAGTGCAGGGTTTTTCCTTTTAGTTGTACATTTGTTGTTTGCTTGGAAGTGTCTGAGACATTCCAATCTTACTTGCAGGCTGAGCTGAACAAAGATTTGATCAACAATTATAATGTCAATGCAAGTGATAGTTCGTCAGATGACGATGATGGTGATGACATTGAAGATATTCTAACCCTTATATTTTTAATGGAGTATAGAAAGTATTTTATTGAAAAGATTCCTTATGGAACATCAATGCTTAGCGGGAAGAACTACATTCTTGAGGTTTTAGTTGAAAATCCAACTAGGTGTTATGAAAGTTTCCGCATGCGTCCATATGTCTTCCGAAACCTATGTGATAAGCTGAAAATTGAGGGTTTTACACATGATTCTAGAGAAATTAGTGTGGAAGAAGGTGTGGCAATGGGGTTGGCAGTATTATGTCATAAGGTAACACAAAGGTGGGTTGCCAAACGATTTCAATATTCACTTGATACGGTCCATTATTGGGTTAAAACAACAATACGGGCTCTAGTATCTTTAGGGACTCTTTTGATCAAACCAATTTATAGAGAAACTATACAAATAGAAATTCGAGCAAGTTCAAAATGATATCCATATTTTGAGGCACGATCTTATTTTCAACTAGAGAATAGTGATTAGTTTTTATGACTTATTTTAAGTAAAACTATTTGAACTTCTATTTTATAGAAATGTATAGGTGCTATTGATGGAACTCATGTAGCTGCTTGGGCTCCTGCGTATAAACAAAAAACTTTTCATGGAAGAAAAGCTTGCTTTGTTACCCAAAATATCATGGATGTTTATTCTCACGATATGATGTTCACTTTTGTTTATGTTGGTTGGGAAGGAACCGCTAATGACTCGCATATTTTTCTTGATGCATTAACAAGACCAGGAAATAATTTCCCTATGCCTTCTGATGGTAAAATACCATTTTTATTATTTTTCTTGAGCATCTTAATTACATTACTACGTTACATAGGAGATTTATTGACATGTGTTACTACATTATTGATTTGCAGATTACTATTATGTTGTCGATGTTGGTTATCCAAATATTCCTGGATTTTTAGCGCCTTACTGTGGTGAAAAGTATCACTTGAATGATTTTTGTGGACGAGGGAGAATCAGAAACAACCATGCATTGTTCAATTATCGACATTCATCATTGAGAAATATTATTGAAAGGACTTTCGGCGTGTTGAAAGCTAAATTCCCTATTTTGAAAGTTATTCCAAACTATCCTCTACGACGACAAAAGTTGATACCACTAGTTTGTTGTGCTCTCCATAATTTTATCCGAATAGAAGGTAGAGTTGATCGGTTGTTTACACAGTATGGAGAATAAGGTTTGATGAATTTAGAACTGTGAGGAGGTGTGACACGGGAAAGGCTACAAGTAGATATGTCAAAACAACAACAAATAAATGTTGTTAGAGAAGCTATTGCGGATCAATTATGGGCTAATTATAATAATAATTCGAGGAATTAAAAATTAAATTTTTTCTTTTTCTTTTTAGTACAGTTAAACCTCGATAAATGAATGCTCTTGGGACCAGCAAAAAATATTCGTTTAGTGAGTTTATTTACTTATCGATAAATGAATATATTATTCATTTATCGATAAATGAATTTTTATTCATTTAGATAGTATTTTTACATTTTTATTTTTTCGTATGATTATTTATTTTACATTTAATGTACAAATACGTATATAGACTATGTACATGCATCATGTACTTATAAGATTCTATGTATGGAATACTTAGAGTCTAAATACATGCAACATGTATTAATAATAATATTCTATGTATGGAATACTTAGAGACTAAGACAATGTACCTAACCTACCTACAAACTACTATATATATTTTTCTAGAGTCTTGGTTTGGTAAATAATTCATTCTACTATATCTTTCTTAATATTCAGTCTGATGGCTTCCGATCACCAGTCAAAACCAACAACAAAATCAACTTTGACCGACCAGATAAGGAGGGCCATATGTGAGCATAAGAAGGAACAACCAAGTCTTACGCAAAAGGATATGCAAGCATGGGTGAAGGAAAAGTTTGATTTGGATACCAGCCAAACTACAATATCAAATACTATATATATATCTTATGAATTTTAATGATTATTCATTTATATTTACATGGGGTCTTTAAGGATTCAAAAAAAATTATTCGTTAATGCATTTAGCGAGGTTATTCATTTAGCCCATTTGCCCAAGTCGGGACCGGAGAAAATTATTCATTTGGCGAGGTTATTCGTTTATCGGACATTCATTTATCGAAGTTTAACTGTAGTGATAAAATATTTATTAGTTAGAATTTATGTGATAAATATTATTTTAAAAATCATTAGACTATTTATATTAATAGTATATTTAATTTTGAGAAGAATTTAATAATATGAATGATGTGAAATCATGACATAAATAAAATATATTTATTCAGATAAAAAAATGTATTTATTAATTTATTAAGTGAAATGATAACTCCATTTTTTCATTTTTTCATTTTTTCAAT
Organism: Viola odorata; assembly: GCA_963691705.1. NCBI lineage: Eukaryota > Viridiplantae > Streptophyta > Magnoliopsida > Malpighiales > Violaceae > Viola > Viola odorata. Next base: position 14,983,631 of record OY829543.1, read on the forward strand.
CTGAAAATAGAACAGTTTTGGAATCACTTGAACACACTTTTCTGTTTTCCAATAGAAAAAGAAAACAAAAAATTTTAGAAAAAGAAGAAGAAAAAGAAAAAGAAAATTTCCAACGTGAACATATTTTTTTCTTTTCTTGTTTCTAGAAAAACTGTATTACAAATCGTTGGCAGGGCATTTAAATGTATCTGAGGCTGATAGCAGAGATTGTTATGAGTCCCACCCAACTCAAATTTTGAGTCAGAAACACCATTGGTTGCTAGTGCAACATAAGAATTTCAATTGCAGAGGTTGGTGAACAAAGTTAAAGGTGCTATTTATTTATTTGTTCTGACCAAAAACAAATATAAATATTTATTGCTATTACACATAATATAGTAACAGTCACAAAAAAAAAATTATTATTAATAAATAATTATATTAATAATTATATTTTATTAAAAAAATAGATAATTATATTTTAATATAAAAATAAGGTATTTTTACCAAAACTTTATGGATAAAAATGGGGCTAACTTAAGATAAGTGGACCCTTACAAAGCTAGGTTGGGTTGGGGACTTTGAGTTGACTTCACGGGGAAAATTCCTTGAAGCCAATTTTGACCTGCTCAATATTTTCCAACTTGGCGGCGGTGCGACCGCATCAGGATTTGAACAGATAGGCAAATCCAATATTTAAAATGCTTAAATTGGACAACATTAGTGCTAACTAGTAATGATTATCCCCATGAAACCACCAACTTTTTACCAAAAAAAAAAAACCACCTGTCCCCTAAACTTAGATAAATTAGGTATCAATCTCTTTCGTTAAACTATTAGATACATCTAGTGCATATAATTTTAAATTTACTCACTTACATCCTATCACTAATCTCATGCTCAAGTTAAAAGGTACGTGTAATAGGTCGTTCCATTCTTGGACTCATGCTCAAGTTCATGAAGGCCCCTAATTTTTTAACCCCTAAACTAACTACTATACTTAAACCGTCAAACAACATCATCCCTTAACTTTCCTTTCCTTCCCTTCAGCTATGCTCTTGCATTAAAAAGCCCCTAAACTTTCTAATCGTGCATTTATGCCCTTCTTTACGTAAAAGATCCTCTAATAGATCACTTAAGTTTATAGGCATCATGAACCCCCATAAAACCATGAGTTTAACATATAACCATGAGTTTGTAAGACCACGATTTTGAGACCCTTACCAAACACCAAGGATCTGTTCATAAACGAGAAATTATTTTCTTTTTCTATTTCTAAGTTTTTAAAAAAAATCTAATTTCCTTTTCCAGTGGGTTGGAGACCCTATCAAAATTTCAGTAATTTTGATGTAGAGAAGTCATTTATAAAGAAGTAATAAATCCTTTATCCCTTGTACTATTGGTCAAAGGTAAAAAACTCCCTAATTCTTTTAAAATTGTGATTTAACCCCCTAATATTGTTGGTCAATGCAATTAACCCCTTTTGTACTAAAATAATAATATATCTTGAATATTTCAAAATAAAAAAAAATAATATAAAAAAATAAATTGTAAAGAGTTTCAACATTTGACATTTTTTTTATCTTTTCATGCCTTTTTTTTCAGAAAAATGATCTCTGTTTTCCCTTTTCCTTAACTAAATCAGTATGCCCCACCCCCCCCCCCCCCCCAAAAAAAATTGAAATTTCGCATTTTCTCTCATGAATGAATAAAAAAAATCATTTTGGCTTTTTTTTTTTGGAAGAGAAGGGTAGTGTCGACAGTTTATTCAAGGGGATAATCGATATTAAAAATTAATTTTGTTATTATTTTAATATACTTTTTTTTTCATTTTTTATAAATATATATCTATTTATTTTCATTGATATTCATTTTAGATATATATCTATATATATTTGTTATTTTCATTGATATTAAAAATTATTTATTTTAATAAAAAATATATAATTGTAAGGTCAAGGAGTTTAATCAAATTTTAAAAGATGAGAAGGTTTTTTTTGCCATTAACCGATAAAATAACTATTACTTTTTGTAAAATCATGATTTGGAGTCTTCCGTTTTCTACCCTGCATTGTAAAAAAAAAGTCAAACCGAGTGAGTTGGAGAGACAGCTTTGTTCCAGTGCGGGGGACTCCACATTAAGTTACATGCGCCAGTTCTAGTTTCCATTCAAATCATGTCGGTGGGTTTGCATTTAAGAATCACGCATCTTTGTTCCCTAATTGTATGGCGATACTAAACGTTGTTCGGTGGTCGTTGATTTAAGATCCGGTACTACCAACCGATTATTCAAATCATATTCACTAATTCCTGCCTTTGAAAATACGGTAAATTATAATAGAAAAAAACTTTATATAAAAGAGCCTGACATTGTTGATTAATCGATGCAAGATTCACTTTTTTCCCCCTCTTTTTCTGTTGAATTAAAAAAACATCAATTTGAATTTAAAAGTTTAACTGAGCCATTGTGAATAAACATAGACAAAATAAAATATTTCTAAAATACGAGGTAACTTTATCGTTTGGAGAAAGAAAGAAAAAAGAGAGGTTCTTTCTACAGTTAAATTGCTACAAATGTGAGGGCACGGCGAAGCGTTAGTGCAAGCCTGCAAGAAGAGTGCACAGGGTAAATTTGGTAGGGCAATTTTGTTACTGGCGGTGGCGCGGTGCCAACTGTCAGTGAGTGCCATGCGATATCACCCCGCGTGAGATAAGGGTCTGTCTCCATTGAAGTTAGCAACAAGGATATTTATGGCTATGATGGTAGTATAGTACTACTTGTTCTTTTTTCTTCCTTTTTTTTTGCATGGTTTTTACGTTACCTCCACGTTAATTACTAATAATTACATCACCAATCAAAACTAATCCATTTTATATGTCTGCCAACGACGATGAGTCTTCTAATGCTATCTAGCTTTTTGTCAAGTGAGTGAACGGTTGATGGTTGCCGAAACCAACAAAAATAAATAGTACGACGATTCACCATGCATAAAAATAAATTAAATTGTAGCAAGTGGTAAAAAGAGATCGTTCCATAGAGATTTCACAATTAAATCAATTCATGTTCAATGACCAAAATTCGTAACAGTGGTAAATACCAATAAAGAGGTTGTCTGTATTGCAATTAATTAACAAATAAAAGAAACAAGAAAAGTAACAGATGAAGGTTGATTAAACTCAAGCGATAAGCAATTCCCGGTAAAGACTCTAATTAAACCATGATTCATTCAATTGATCATCGACGCAAATATTTTCAAAACCAATTTTCATAGAAAGGCTATAGAAATCAGAGACTCTCTAGATTTCCTGCTCTCCACCTATTCAAAATTAACAAAGAGACTCTCTATTGGAAATTCCTAATCGCCCTAACAATTCTAAGAGACTCTCTATAGAATTTAATTAAGTGATTGACGAACACATAGGGAGAGACCTTTCACAAACCTAGGAGAGAGACACTCTACTCCTATAAGTAAGACTCTACTCTTTTTCTAATCAACTCGCAAACCAATTAGTTGCCTTAAGATTCATGATAATATGGACTCCAAAATTACCAAGAAAGACTGTAACTAAACATGCTTAATTCTAAATTGATCAAGTTTAAAACAAACACGAATAGTTTTGACCGTAAAGTAAAAAGAGTAGAGATACGAAAATTGGAATTTAATAAGCACAAATTTGATCTCACAAGAGAAGAATCATGGCTCTTTTAGTCTTACCAGGAATTAAATAAATTAGATACGATAAGACATAATTAAACCAACAAATAATTAGGCATCAATTAAATCAAGAAGGAATGAAGAAAAGAAAAGTATTGAATAAAATTCAATCTGAAAATAGTAGCAGAATGTGCGTACCGAAAGAATAGAGAGTCTACCTCTTCTGTCCAGCTAGGTTTTAACAAAATCATATTCCAACTACAATCCTACAAAATAGGATTAAACTAATTTAAATTGTTTGATTATCCTAATTAAGGACTTCTAATGAGACTTAATATCTTTCAAAATGGTAGAAGCTGCAGGAAGCAGCAGCACAAAGCATGTCCCTCTCTAATGGGCCCAAACCCATTTCTTCATAAAGCAGCAACCCATACGACATATTTTTGGCTCAGGAAAATGAATTGTGATATGGCCCAAGCGCCTTGGAGAGCTTGGCCTTCGTCGTTGAGCACGGATCTAGTCTTTGGCGTGGTTGGCTTTGATGCAGAACAAGGTTTAGAGCTTGGATCGGTGGGTTTTTGAGTAAGTGGACGAGCAAGGAAGTGCATGTGGAAAGGAAACGTTGATGAAAGGAAATATGCGAGTTTATTTATGTAGGAGCTCAAGGCTTGATGGAGTACAAACGTTGAGATGGTCTTGATGATCAAGACGGACGAGCTTTCTAAGAAAGCGGCGGTCCGGCCACCATGGAAGGCGGTGAACGGAATGGATCTAGGATCCTCCTAGTGCTAGACTAAGGTCGGCTTAAGGCTCAAGAAGAAAATCTCAAAATCAAAAGCAAGGCTAAAATGAAGACAAGTCCTTCATTTTATAGCCTAGATATTTACAAGGGGAAATTACCCTACGCACCCTTGGACAAAGGGGTCATTCCTCACAAGTGACTCGGGCTCGCTTGGATGAGTGACTCGGAGCGTCCTTGGAGTCATGACGTGGCTCACTCGTGACCTTGTCTTTGGGCGTGGGCGAGAAGAAATGACGTGGCTCCTTTGTGGCCTTGGCCTTGAGCTCGACCATGGCTTTGTTGGTGGGCTCGGTCGTGGCCTTGATGATGGGCTTGGCCGGGGTTTGGCTGAAAGGCTTAGTCTCAAATCGTGACTTGGGCGAAGCCCGGATGCTTGCCTCGATCGAGGCCTCGGCTGCGGCCTTGGACCCAGGCGCGCGCGCGGCTTTGGCGTAGGGCTCGGGCGTGACTTTGCCGATGTGTGCGGGTGAAGACTCAGACTCGGGCCTGTGGTTGCGAGTTGAGTTGTTGGCGTGGAGGCAGATGCTCCATTGGGCTACGACCTTCTCGTTGCTCTCTTCGGTCCGAAGGGTCTTGATGAGCAAGGCGGTTGATAGCATGTTTTTATGTACGATTTTCTCCCCATTTTCTCACCCATTTAAGGCATGATTCTGCTAATTTACCCTTGTTTTCATTACTTTTGCAGATTTAGGCCTAAAATGGGAGTTTATGCGAAAAGATGCATTTTTGGGGCATTTTGTGCAGTTTTGAGCTTCAAGACCCAGAGTCGAGGTCCCGAGTCCGAACCAGCGTTCAAGGTCCCGAATCGGATTCCCCATTCGGGACCCCGAAGGGCGAAGAATGACATTTCCACGTGTCATCTCGCCAGAGCTTCCATGGGCCTCCTCTGACACTGTTCCTGCAGTCTGCACTGACCACCAAATACCTACCGCTCTGACCAAGTCAGCCCTTGAGCCCAGTCCAGACCTGCCAAAGCTGGAAAAATCAGACAGCTTTATGCTTTTTCAGCTTTGTGCTTTAAGGAACATGGATCCACTTTTTTAGGTTTTCAATTAATGCATTTTGTCCCTAGTTTTAGGCTGAAGATATTTTGTGCTTAGAGCTCTACTATATAAAGGGCATCTAAGAGTAGTTTAGGGCATCTTGGCTTATCCATGATCATGTAGTTTTAGTTTTCTTAGACTTCTCTCTAGTTTATCTCTCTAGTTCTTGTTAGCTCATCTTCAACCTTGCCGCCGGGCTTCAAACGGATTTTTAGTAACAAAGTCTTCTTCCCTTCATATATTTATTTACTTGTTATGCTTTCTTTAATTGTTATTTGTTTATCTTTAAGCATGAGTAGCTAAATCTTTAATTCTTAGCAAGGCTGATTCAAGGGTTGCAAGGGCAGATTCGAGGCCTTAATGTGCTTAATACATTCTTGATGCTATATTCGACTATTCATCGGTTTAATTACATCTTTTACATGATTTAATTTAAGGTCTGATCCGCTGATAATTATCTTGTGTAAATGCTGCCATTTATGTGATGAATACGGAAGGAAAATTGCATGAACCAAGTAGGCATCTGTTTAGTCTTGACTGTGTCACAGTGGTCTCGAATAGGTAGGGTGGGTAGTTGATTAGGGCTAGGTCACGAGCCTGACAAACTGAGGGATTTTTAGCTCTAGATCTGTCTTTTCTTAGCTTCATGGGCAGTTTGAATATGGCCCTCCCGCATTCGTGCCTGGAGGGATGGCGAACTGTCAAGACTACCTCATGAGTGGAAACGGGGGGTAGTTTCTCTTAAGAGAAAAGTAGGGGATATCCGAGGAATCTGGTCCCCATGTCATTTCTATGACGTCTTGAATGAAATACCCTTGAGTCGATGACGATCTAGTCCCGAACGCAACCCAAGAACGCCTTCGCTGAGAACCTTTCTCCATCTGATTATTTGCGCTTATTTCACCCTTGTTCTGTTTCACGCCTGTGTCAATATTTCTGCATCTGTTACTGACTTGCTTTATTTTACCATTCGGGACCTCGAACGTGACATTCGGGACCCCGGATATTGCTTTCTTAGATAAACTTGTTAGCTCCAAATCTCTCTTGACCAACTCATTCAGCCAAGTAAAACCCCCCCTGATTGATACTCTACGTGCTCTTGTCCCCCGAATACATTCAAGACCTGGTCTTGAATCAGTTTCTCTCCATCCAGCCCTTGAATTCGGTTTTGTTTTGTTTCTTTTATTGTTTTATTTTATAATCTGGCCTTGTCTAGTGTAAGTCTTCACCAATCTCTGTGGATCGATCCTCTTGCCACTGTCTTCAATCTATTTTGTTGCATGTGATAAGTTGTAATAATTTGTTTGATCGTGCCCTCGACAAGCGCGTTATCAAAATGGCGCCGTTGCCGGGGATTGGTGTCAAGTCTTGCCCTAGACAAGTCCAGATTTTTGTTTTATTTTATTTCTTTCTTTAAATGTCTTGTTTTAATTCTCATTCTCATTCACCCTCTTTTCCTCAGCATTTTACTCCCAACCCCCCGTGCTGGAATCAAGGAAATTTCAGCTATGGAGTGCATTCTAGACCTGGATATCAATATTTTCATCCTCCACAACCTCCTCAAGGCACAGGGTTATCCCAAGGAAATCTGGCTGCATTAATTGGCATGGTTAATCAATTTAAAGAGACCCTTCGGGAGCAGAGGCGCCAAGAGTATCTTGAAGAAAACTTCACATCCTTGCCCGCCCATCTTGACCTCGACGCTGCCCCAGCTCCCGAATCCGATAAGGAAAGGTTGATTAACTTGGAAAATCAATTAAAAGAGCTAACTTTAGAAATGCAGGAGCTTAAGGAGCAGTGGCGTCAAAAGGATATTGAAGTCGAGGTCCCGAATCGGATTCAAGACCCCGACGCTGCCACTTCTGCAGCTCCCGAACAGATCCCAGATCCTCGGGACCCCAAAGAAGTTCCAGCCCCCGAACCAAATTTTTTAGCTCTCTTGTCCAATCAGATGATGGATCACCCTATCACTCCTATAGAACAACATTCCCAGCACTTAGATAGTGACGACTATTCAAGTGAAGAGGAGAGTTTCTCCACCACCACCCTATGGGAGTTACCATATGACCGTCATGACCAAGATGATGAGTCTTATGGGATAGAGGACCTTTTCATGCCTATGGATGAGCTAAAATTGGAGGATTCAGGATGCTCTCCTTTGGAGTCAAGAGCCAATATGGACTACACAGACATCGAGGTCCCGAAGTTGAGCAACAGTGACGAGCTTCAAGGCCTCGAAGCAGAATCAAGGGCAGAAACCATTTTCCAGCCGGGAGAGATTGTGAATGAGGATTCAAGGGCGACTGAGGATGAGGATTTAAGAGAGATTGAGGAGGAGAAAATTGAGGACTTGAGCCTTTCATCGTGCCCTCGATCTAAAGTCGTTATGGGTGAAAGGGAGATTTTAAAACTTTTTGATTATATTGATCCTTTTCTTGAGTCACCTTCCACTCATAACAATTTTTTTCTATTAATTTTGCAGCAGCCCAAATTAATATTTGACTCATACCATGGCCGCATGCAAGATTCTTTGCTACAAGACCATCCACTCCATGCGATAATTCACATCAAACTAAGAGGATGGAAAGCATTTAGTAGAATTGGATGAAGGAAACTTGAAGAGTCGAGGCCCCGACTATAATCAAGGCCAAGTGTGGGGAAATCCCACGGATTCCTAACCCTCTTTCCTCCTTTCCTTTTAATTTTTCAATTCCAAGTGAAACTTAGTTTTTTTTTCTTTATGCACACTTCTTATGTTCCCTATGTAGTTTTAATTAGCTTTGTCTCCTTCCCTCCTCATTTAATTCTCTTGTCCCCTCCTTTTTCAAACCCCATTAATTCCCCATTTAATTTAGCTTTTTATGTTCCCTATGGTAGCTTTAATTAGCTTTGTCTCCTTCCCTCCTCATTTAATTCTCTTGTCCCCTCCTTTTTCAAACCCCATTAATTCCCCATTTAATTTAGCTTTTTATGTTCCCTATGGTAGCTTTAATTAGCTTTGTCTCCTTCCCTCCTCATTTAATTCTCTTGTCCCCTTCTTTTTCAAACCCCATTAATTCCTTTAGTTTTGCCTTCTTTCCCCCCTTTTTTTCAAATTCAAATTCAAAAAAATCAAAAAAATCAAAAAAATCAAAAAAAAAAAAAAGGAAAAAAAAATCTCACTTTTTTTTCTCTGATTTGTACAGGTGTCGGGTATCAGCTTTTTCAGGAACTCCCGCCCTCTCCTAGCGCGCCACGTGGAATCCGTCATTCGAGACCCCGACACCTGTTTCTGATTCGAGACCCCGAATCCATTCGGGACCCCGAAGTCAAGGCCTTGATGTTAACTAAGGCGATTCGTGGGAGGCAACCCACGTTTCTTTCCCTTCTTTTTCGGCTTTCATTTATTCTATTTTTATTTTCATATGCCCTTGTTGGAGTCCCTTCTTCACATTGAGGACAATGTGTTGCCTAAGTGTGGGGAGGGTTTTATCTGCCTTATTTGTTTACTTTGCGTGACTGCATGTTTCAAGGTCCCGAATTTTTATTTCAAGGTCCCGAATGTTTTTTCGGATTTTTATCTTTATTTGCTGCCTAGTTTTTGAAAACACCCCAATGATGGACACACACCTGACTTATGCACATAGAATGAAAATGCTGTCTATAGTCAAGGTCCCGAATATTCCATAATTTGTCTGTTGCACCTTATATCTGCTTCAAGACCTAGACACCAGTGGTCACGAATCAGCACCTTGTGAGCATTTGAGCCTTCATGCCTATATTTATTGTTTGAGTGATAGATGCATGACTAGGTACTGGCTGGGTTTGCATGATATCCATGGGTATAGACACATTTAGATATAGGAAAGCAGCAAAAAGATTAAGTCCTCGCATCGAATTGTTCTCTCTCATTTTTCTTCTATTCTGTTTTTTTTCTTGACCCCGAATCCCTTCTTGACCTCTCCAATTCTAACCACTTGAATTTTCTTTGATCTTTCTCTTGGCAGGTGAGCGATATTGTTGGGAGCACCATCGAGGGCTAGACTAGACAAACGAAGCAGCAAAGGCAAAGTGTGGGGATCCCGCAAAAATTCAAGACCCTGAATGCTAGCGCCGATTCGAGACCTCGAAGCTAAAACAAAGAAATCAAGGGCAGACCAGAACGAAAAATCACTTCCCACCCACAGCAAAACACAAGTGTGGGGAAGTGAAATCAGAATATCTAGCCCCCGAAGAACAAGGTCTCAATCCTCAATTCAGATCTCTCTCTCTCTCTCTCTCGAAAAAAAAAAAATTAAGAAAAAGAAAAAATGAAAAAAAATAGAAAAACACAAATATAAATAAAAGAGAGAGAGAAGAGACCAAATTTCATAGAGAAGAGGAAAATCACCAGCCAGCATCCATTCAAGGTCCCAAGCCTAGGTCCCGAATGAAGAAAGTAAGGATCCCCCTCGAAGAAGAAAAGCCTAGTCTAGCTTTCGCTCCAGCAACATTGTCTCACCATTTCGATTCTTTCTTGCCAAGGGAGCGTTCCAGGTTCGAGTTGGTTTAACCACCTTCTCATTTCACTTCCTTACTCTCCCTCTTCTCCACTTTTTCTTCTCATTATGCTTCTTCCATTCCCTCTTATCATTTATTCTCTTTGTTCCCCCTTCTTGCCCCCGATGCGAAGTCTTTTGATTGCTAGATTGCCTATGCATGTGTCTGATGTACTCGGATTAACTTGCAAGCTTGGTTTTGTGCTACGTTATTGCGTACTTGAGTGTTTAAACACCTAGCCTTGTTCATGAGCGTGAGTGCAAACACCAATCCATGTGAGGGCTGCTGGTTGATAGACTGAGGTGGAAAAGTCCATTCTCAAGGATCGTTATCCTTCTGATTGGATGCAGGTGTACCTAGGCAGGGTTTGTTTTCATTCGGGATCCCGAATCCTGACAAGCATGATTATTCTCTGTGCTATGGTTTGGTGTGTCTGTTCTGTTTTGGGACTGTTTTAAATTTTGTGAATGCTCGAGGGCGAGCATTGGGCAGTGTGGGGATTATTTGATAGCATGTTTTTATGTACGATTTTCTCCCCATTTTCTCACCCATTTAAGGCATGATTCTGCTAATTTACCCTTATTTTCATTACTTTTGCAGATTTAGGCCTAAAATGGGAGTTTATGCGAAAAGATGCATTTTTGGGGCATTTTGTGCAGTTTTGAGCTTCAAGACCCAGAGTCGAGGTCCCGAGTCCGAACCAGCGTTCAAGGTCCCGAATCGGATTCCCCATTCGGGACCCCGAAGGGCGAAGAATGACATTTCCACGTGTCATCTCGCCAGAGCTTCCATGGGCCTCCTCTGACACTGTTCCTGCAGTCTGCACTGACCACCAAATACCTACCGCTCTGACCAAGTCAGCCCTTGAGCCCAGTCCAGACCTGCCAAAGCTGGAAAAATCAGACAGCTTTATGCTTTTTCAGCTTTGTGCTTTAAGGAACATGGATCCACTTTTTTAGGTTTTCAATTAATGCATTTTGTCCCTAGTTTTAGGCTGAAGATATTTTGTGCTTAGAGCTCTACTATATAAAGGGCATCTAAGAGTAGTTTAGGGCGTCTTGGCTTATCCATGATCATGTAGTTTTAGTTTTCTTAGACTTCTCTCTAGTTTATCTCTCTAGTTCTTGTTAGCTCATCTTCAACCTTGCCGCCGGGCTTCAAACGGATTTTTAGTAACAAAGTCTTCTTCCCTTCATATATTTATTTACTTGTTATGCTTTCTTTAATTGTTATTTGTTTATCTTTAAGCATGAGTAGCTAAATCTTTAATTCTTAGCAAGGCTGATTCAAGGGTTGCAAGGGCAGATTCGAGGCCTTAATGTGCTTAATACATTCTTGATGCTATATTCGACTATTCATCGGTTTAATTACATCTTTTGCATGATTTAATTTAAGGTCTGATCCGCTGATAATTATCTTGTGTAAATGCTGCCATTTATGTGATGAATACGGAAGGAAAATTGCATGAACCAAGTAGGCATCTGTTTAGTCTTGACTGTGTCACAGTGGTCTCGAATAGGTAGGGTGGGTAGTTGATTAGGGCTAGGTCACGAGCCTGACAAACTGAGGGATTTTTAGCTCTAGATCTGTCTTTTCTTAGCTTCATGGGCAGTTTGAATATGGCCCTCCCGCATTCGTGCCTGGAGGGATGGCGAATTGTCAAGACTACCTCATGAGTGGAAACGGGGGGTAGTTTCTCTTAAGAGAAAAGTAGGGGATATCCGAGGAATCTGGTCCCCATGTCATTTTTATGACGTCTTGAATGAAATACCCTTGAGTCGATGACGATCTGGTCCCGAACGCAACCCAAGAACGCCTTCGCTGAGAACCTTTCTCCATCTGATTATTTGCGCTTATTTCACCCTTGTTCTGTTTCACGCCTGTGTCAATATTTCTGCATCTGTTACTGACTTGCTTTATTTTACCATTTGGGACCTCGAACGTGACATTCGGGACCCCGGATATTGCTTTCTTAGATAAACTTGTTAGCTCCAAATCTCTCTTGACCAACTCGTTCAGCCAAGTAAAACCCCCCCTGATTGATACTCTACGTGCTCTTGTCCCCCGAATACATTCAAGACCTGGTCTTGAATCAGTTTCTCTCCATCCAGCCCTTGAATTCGGTTTTGTTTTGTTTCTTTTATTGTTTTATTTTATAATCTGGCCTTGTCTAGTGTAAGTCTTCACCAATCTCTGTGGATCGATCCTCTTGCCACTGTCTTCAATCTATTTTGTTGCATGTGATAAGTTGTAATAATTTGTTTGATCGTGCCCTCGACAAGCGCGTTATCAAAATTGTTATGCTTTCTTTAATTGTTATTTGTTTTTCTTTAAGCATGAGTAGCTAAATCTTTAATTCTTAGCAAGGCTGATTCAAGGGTTGCAAGGGCAGATTCGAGGCCTTAATGTGCTTAATACATTCTTGATGCTATATTCGACTATTCATCGGTTTAATTACATCTTTTGCATGATTTAATTTAAGGTCTGATCCGCTGATAATTATCTTGTGTAAATGCTGCCATTTATGTGATGAATACGGAAGGAAAATTGCATGAACCAAGTAGGCATCTGTTTAGTCTTGACTGTGTCACAGTGGTCTCGAATAGGTAGGGTGGGTAGTTGATTAGGGCTAGGTCACGAGCCTGACAAACTGAGGGATTTTTAGCTCTAGATCTGTCTTTTCTTAGCTTCATGGGCAGTTTGAATATGGCCCTCCCGCATTCGTGCCTGGAGGGATGGCGAACTGTCAGCGGTTAAGTCCCGAGCTTTGGTGGTGGCCCTCATGGCGTAACCTTGTGGGCTTGGGGCTTGGTCTGTTGGGCTCGTATCATCCCCTCCCCCTTCGCAAGGATTCGCCCTCGAATCCACATCGTTGCCTTCTGCGAACCCGTCTTCGTCATCTGCAAAGAAAGGAGAGATCAGTGACGTTGAAGGAGTGGTTAGTATTGCCATAAGAAGGCGGAATATCCAGAACATAAGCATTATCACTAATTTTCTCAAGGATGAGAAAATGGCCTTCTCCCCGCGGGCTAAGCTTATGAGCCCGCCGCTCCTTGGCCATATGGACCCAAACAAGATCGCCTACGTCGAAGGTGCGGGTGCGTCGTCCAGCATCTCGCTTCTTGATTAGTCGAGCGTTGATGGCTTCAATACGCTCCTTGGTCGTGGCATGCATCTTGCTCACCATTTGCGCCTTGGCTTCACCATCTAAACTAGCACAAGCAGTCAAAGGAAGAGGTAGCAAGTCTATGGGGGGTAAGTGGATTGAACCCATAGACAAGGTCGAAAGGTGAAAAATGAGTAGTGGAGTGCATTGTGCGATTGTAAGCGAATTCAATAAAAGGGATGCATTCTTCCCACGACTTGGGGTTCTGATTAATCATGATGCGCAAAAGTGTGCCGAGCGTCCTATTGACTACCTCGGTTTGACCATCCGTTTGAGGATGATATGGGGTCGAGAAAAGGAGTTTGGTGCCCAATTTGGCCCACAAAACACGCCAAAAGTGCGCAAGAAACTTAGTGTCCCGATCGCTCACTATGGTCCTAGGCATGCCATGAAGCCTTACAATATCACGAAAAAACATAGTAGCAACATGCGAAGCATCATTGGTGGATTGACAAGGAATAAAATGCGCCATTTTTGAGAATCTATCGACCACAACAAATAAGGCATCTTTGTCGTGCTTAGTGCGTGGATGTCCTAGCACAAAATCCATAGAAATATCATGCCAAGGGTGTGAAGCTACGGGGAGTGGCATGTAACGCCCATGGTATATGCTTCGGGTTTTAGCACGTTTGCATGCAAGACATGAACCTACAATGAGTGACACTAGCTTCTTCATTTTAGGCCAATAGAAATGTTCTTTAAGTGTGCCTAGAGTTTTCTCTACCCCAAAGTGCCCTTTTAATCCCCCCATGAGCTTCTCGAACCAACAATTCTCGAGAGCTACACATAGGTATGCATAATCGACCTTTGCGAAAAAGGAAGGTATCATGTATGACATAATGATCAAAAGCCCCATGGGCGCAAGCAATAAATGCATCCTTGAAGTCTACATCGTTTGCATATAAGGAGGTAAGATGTGTGAACCCTAGCATGCGAGATTGTAGAGAAGTGAGAAGCGCATACCTTCGGGACAAAGCATCGACCACCACATTGTCCTTTCCTTTGAGGTATTTGATATGGTATGGGAAGCGCTCAATGAATTCGAGCCATGCGGCGTGCCTCTTGTTGAGCTTGCCTTGCCCTTTGAGGTACTTGAGGCTCAAGTGGTCCGTGTGGACTACAAACTCCCTCGGGGTCAAGTAATGCTCCCACACTTCTAACGCCCTTACTAGCGTATAAAGCTCTCTATCATAGGTACAATAGTTGAGCTGTGCCGCTTTCAATTTCTCGCTGAAGAAGGCCACTGGTCGTTTGTCTTGAATTAGCACCGCGCCTATCCCTATGCCACTTGCGTCGCATTCTACATCGAAGGTCCTCTCGAAATTGGGCAAAATGAGCATCGGGCTCGAGGTGAGCCTGTCCTTGAGCTCAGCAAATGCACCCTCTTGTTCCTTGCCCCAAACAAAAGGAACGTCCTTCTTGGTCAGCTCATTCAATGGCGCGACAATAGTGGAGAATTCTTTCACAAACCGGCGATAGAATCCAGCCAGCCCGTGGAAAGACCTCACTTCTCCCACGGTGGTGGGTGTTGGCCACTCGGCTATCGCCTTCACCTTGTCCTGGTCTACTTTAAGTCCTTCGGCACCTACAATGAAACCCAAAAAGTGGACCTCCTCCAAACAAAACTCGCATTTGGCAAGTTTAGCATACAGTTTATGAGTGCGAAGGGTTAGGAATACTTGGTGCAAGTGGCCCAAATGGGCTTGTGTAGAGGTGCTATATACCAAAATATCATCAAAGTAAACTACCACAAAGTGCCCAATAAACGGCCTCAAGACATGGTTCATAAGGCGCATGAAGGTGCTAGGTGCATTGGTTAAGCCAAAAGGCATGACAAGCCATTCGTACAAACCAAATTTTGTCTTAAAAGAGGTTTTCCATTGGTCTCCTTCATTCATTTTAATTTGGTGGTATCCGCTCATCAAATCAATTTTGGAAAATATTTTGGCATTGCACAATTCATCTAGCATGTCATCAAGCCTAGGTATGGGGTGCGAGTACTTGATGGTTACCTTGTTAATGGCGCGGCAGTCCATGCACATTCTCCACAAGCCATCCTTTTTGGGAACCAAGATGACTGGAACGACGCATGGAGATAGGCTCTCTCGGATGAAGCCCTTGGCTAGCAATCCTTCGACTTGGGTTTGAAGCTCCCGCGTCTCTTCGGGGTTGCACCGATAGGCGGGTCGATTCAGCAACGTAGACCCAGGGGCAAAGTCGATCTTGTGTTCAATGCCTCTTGTTGGTGGCAAGCCTTCGGGGATCTCATCCGGTAAAATGTCCCCAAATTCCTACATAAGAGGGGAAATCAAGCTAGGCAAAGTAGGGTTAGCGTTAGTAGCGCTTAAGGCCAAAAACTTGAACCTAATCAAGATGCAAGGTTTGCGCATGATGAGCGCATACCTAATGTCCCTCCCCTTAGCCAGCAAGCTTACTTTTCTCTCCTCTCTTGCCTCCCTAGAAGCCTCACTAGCTTGCTCATTTCTTTCAAGCTTTGTTTTTCCTTTCTCGGCTACCTTTTTCTCTCGATTTTCCTTTCCCTCTCCTCTTAGCACATGCTCTCTATTTTCATGGCTGCTATTTTCCCCATATTTCCCGCTCACCTTTTTCTCTCCACTCCATTGACTCTCTCTTTTTCCTAGCGAGACTGAAATTTCAAAGGTGGCACAAGCCTTTTCCAACTTGATTTGGTCTTCGTACACTTGGCTCGGGGACAAAGGTGGGATTAGGAATTTTCGACCCTCATGTTGAAGTTTGTAGTTATTTTTGAACCCATCATGGATGGCCTTGCGGTCGTATTGCCAAGGCCTTCCGAGAAGTAGATGGCTCTGATAGCATGCTTCATGACCTAGATTTTACCCTCTTTTGTAGCCTTTTCGGGGGCTTCATGTTGCCATTTGACCCTTATTACGATCTTATTTGTAGAATGACATCAAAAGAGGGAAAAGAGCAAAAAGAAGCAATTTCGGAGCAATTCTGAGGAATTCCAGCTTCAAGGCCTAGAAGGGAGGATGCTTTCAAGGCCTCGACGCGAACCAGACCAGTGCGCTGTCTCTAGGTCTCGACAGCTCCGCATCTTCCTCCAAAGACAGCATCTTTAAAGATCCGCACGGAATCCCATGCGCTTCTAGAAGGCAGCAACATGGCAGGAATCCCAGAATATTCCTTTTGCAAGGACATGTGCTGTCACCTCCTCATTGCCCTTATCTATTTTGTCTCCTAGCTAGTATTAGGCTATAAAAGCATAGTGCTAGGGTTTTTGTAAGGACGGCTGGTCCTAAGGATATTTTCTTACATTAATTTCAGCACACATTCTCTTAGGATAATCTCCTCTCCTTGAAGAACAGCCTTTATGATTCAGCTCTCCTTTGATTATTAATTAATCCATCGGTTCCTTCTAATCCTTTGCTATTTCCTTTTGTTATTTTATGACTACTTATATCTATTGTTTATATTATAGTATGAGTAGCTAAACACCACCCTTCTTAGTGAAGGGTGTTTAATGGGTTGAAAAGGTTTGGCTAAGAGGTCTAATGCATGCTTAATATATTCTCTTGTTCACATGACTATTTACCGATTTAATTCCATGCTTGCTTAGGAATATTAATGGCTTGATCATCTGTTAGTATGCCTACGTGAATAACGTCATATTCCAGGGTTATACCTGACGCGAAGCCCTAGAATTGGAGCAGACACCTAGGGGAGGCAGCGCGAGAGGCCTCACCTAGGGGTAAACTGTCATCTAGGGTATGCAATACGGGTCTGACAAGCTGAGCTATTGCGCCCTAGATCTGTCTTACCTCTCCTTCATGGGCGTTCAGAGTTTAGCCTCCCTACTTCGAGCCCTAGACAGGCCGGACGGTCAAGGCTGCTTCCTGATGACAAGGGAAGTAGCTGGGAGGATGGCTGAACGTCAAGGTCACCTCATATGTGGAAACGGGGGGTGACTTCTAGCTACGAAGGTAAGTAGGGGATGCGATGTGGAAACGCGGTCCCTATAGCAGGTCTGTACATGAGTCTGGAACATTTTTGCACCAATGACTAGCCAACCTAGAAAACAACCCAAAGGAACACCTTTCGCTAAGATCTATTCTCATCTGATTAATATCTCTTTTACTACGTTTCTAGCCCTCGAAGTGTTTACATTTCTTGCCCTGGATTACATTTTGCTTTCATGCCCTAGATAAATACTTTACAATTCTGTTTTGTTAGCTCCCACACTCTGCGTTGGTTAATTTATTAGCCAACATTAAACCCCCCCCAGTGTTACTACAATTCGGTCTGTTGCATATCACCTTGTCATACATCTTCATTAGCAAACCTGTCCTTCTATCTCTGTGGTTCGACCCTGTCTTGCCCCTATACACATTTACTTGTGCATCTAGGCACCAGGAAAATATATTATATTTGAGTGACGATCAAATTTTGGCGCCGTTGCCGGGGATATGAACGGTACTAATTTTGTTTCTGTTTTTCTTGTATGACCAGGAGGTCTGCCCCAGATCTGCTCCCTTTAGACCTCGAGTTGACCAGGACGGAAAGAGGACTTCGGAGGCAAGCTCAAGGAACATCTGCTCATCGTAGAGTAATTCCACATCCTGCCCTCGACGGATCCCCTACCAACTTGGCTGATCAGGAACACCATCATTACATAGACCTGACCTTCCTTCACGACAACCAACACCAAATCCCACCAGACCATCTCGATTTACTTGAAATGGCTGATCTAGCCGACCACAACAATCATGACGACCAAGATCGTCATGAGAACCCACCACCACCACCAATACCAGACCAACAAACTATTGACAACTTCCATGCAACTCCCGATATGGCAAGCAGCTGCATTGACTGGCCTAACGTCCCCCATGACTGGACTCTTAAGTCAGCCGTACTTCATCATCTGCCTATCTTTCGCGGGGTAGCCAAGGAGAATGCCCTTCGTCACCTCCAACAGCTCCATTCAATTTGCGAGGCCATGAAACCTGCTAACGTCAGTATTGAGCAAGCCAAGCTTCGCGCATTCCAGTGGTCTCTCAAAGATGATGCCCTTGATTGGTATTATGACCTTCCAGCAAGATCTATTCGCTCTTGGGTGGATATGTCAAAAATCTTCACTGAAAAGTACTACCCTACTTCTATCTCTAACACTACACGCAAGCAACTAGTTTCCATAGTTCAGAAGAAGGAGGAAACCCTGGCCCAGTACTACGAAAGATTTCAGAAGATGCAGTCTAATTGCCCAGCCCACAACCTTACCGAACACGCTCTTGTTCAGTACTTTTGTGAAGGCCTCCAACCTCATGACAAGGCATTGCTAAATGCAGCTGCCAATGGTTCCCTGACTGCCTTGACCCCGAAAGCAGCTCGAGCTACGATAGAGCTCATGGCCAAGAATGCCTCTGATGACCTTACCAACAATCCAGGCCAGGATGTCCAAGTAGCAGCCCTTCAGAAACAAATATCGTCCCTTACGGGGATGTTTCAGAATTTCATAACATCACAACCCGCACCTGTCAAAGCTTGCCAAATATGCAATTTCGTGGATCATGCCACTGATGCATGCCCCCACATTCCAGAAGAAATTCAAGTAAATGCTACTGGCCAATTCATTCCAGTCCAATATGCTCACAATTACAACCAAGGGTGGAAACAGCCAAATCCAGGGTGGGTACCAAACAATCAATTTTCGGGACCTAGCCACCAACCACACCAGAATCCATATGGAAACCCCCCGCCTAACATGCCAAACTTCAGACCTCGACCCACGTATCATCAACAGCAGTACCAACGCCAACCTCCTCAAGATCAAACCTTTGTCCAACCTCCAGATCAGACTTTTATCCAGCCCCCGAAAGCTGAAATACCCAGGAACCCCGAACAGCAAAAAGAAATCGATGATCTCAAAAAGCAGATGCGCAATCTGACTGCCCAACTCCAGGAAGTAACAAACCATGGCAGATTGCCACCTCAAACAGAAGTAAATCCAAAGCACAATGTCTGCGCATTGACTCTGCGTAGTGGAATGACCCTGAACTCACCTGAGCTTCCAGCCCCCGATGCTGAAAATACACCCGAGGCCGAGATTCGGCCCAAACCCAGAACTAAACTTCCCAAAGTCCCTAGATTCGTGGAAGTCAAAGAGGATAGAATCCGCTCTCCGAGAGGTTCACCACGAAATGACCCAAACCCACCAGAATTTACTCAAGAATACATCCATAAGATTCTTGAGCCCCCGTTCCCTCATAGATTGGTCAAGGCCAAGAAAGATAAGGAAGACCGAGATATCTTTGAGATGTTCAGTAAAGTGGTTGTCAATATTCCTCTCCTCCAGGCCGTGAAAAATGTCCCTCGCTATGCCAAATTCTTGAAGCAACTGTGCACTAATAAAAACAAGTTCGCTGAAGTCAAAAAGATCAGCATAGGAGCCAGTGCTTCCGTGCACATCCAAAGCAGAATTCCTCCAAAATGCAAAGACCAGGGCATGTTCATTATCCCTTGTCGAATAGGCACAGTTGATATTGGAAAAGCCATGTGTGATCTCGGCGCAGGAATTAATGTGATGCCCTTGATAATCTACAACAGTCTAGGTCTCGAACCTCTAGTTCCCACAGACCTGGCTATCCAGCTCGCGGATCGTTCCATCATTTACCCCGAAGGGATTATCAAAGATGTTCTAGTCCAAGTGGGAGAATTCTTGTTCCCTGCTGATTTCTACGTAATTGCAATGGAAAATGAGGACTCCACCAAGTCCACTGATGTCCTTCTAGGCCGTCCATTTCTGGCCACGACCCGAGCCAAGATTGATGTTCATGATGCCATCATTTCTCTCGAATTTGATGGAGAGATCATCAAATTCAATATGCTAGAGGCCATGCGATACCCTTCTGAATTTTCTAGTGTGAATTATATTGATATTGTTGATCCCCTTGTAGGGGAAATTGATGAAATGTATTCTACTGACCCCTTGCATTTTGCCCTTGACAGGAGTCTGACACCCGCTCTTCTAGATGTCGTGGCCTCGACAATTTCCATTCCATCTGAGTTACACTCTGTCGTCGCTGACCTAGAAGAATGCCCTGCCACTCAGTATGAGCCACCAGCGCAGTCCCCTGACTACGAAGGCCATGTTAAATTAATTCCATCAGTTGATCAGGCTCCAGCCCTAGATCTTAAACCTTTACCTTCTCATCTAAAGTATGCTTATCTGGGTCCCGATAACTCTCTACCTGTTATTATCTCCAACAAGCTTCGAGACCTCGAAGAGTCCCAACTGCTTTCTTTGTTGAAAAACTTCAGACAAGCCATAGGATGGACCATTGCAGACATCAAAGGTCTATCCCCAGCATTGTGCACTCATCACATCCACCTAGAAGATGCAAGCAAGACCATTCGCCATCCCTAGAGACGCCTTAACCCGCCTATGATGGAAGTGGTGAAGAAAGAAATTCTTAAGTTGCTAGACGCAGGAGTTATCTACCCCATCTCAGATAGCCCTTGGGTCAGCCCTATCCAGGTCGTGCCCAAGAAAACAGGCCTCACAATCATCACCAGCCAAGATGGCGAATCCATTCCTACCCGGATCCAGAATGGGTGGAGAGTGTGCATCGATTACCGCCGACTGAATGCTGCCACCAGAAAAGACCATTTCCCCTTGCCCTTCATCGATCAGATGCTGGAACGTCTCGCAGGAAAGACCCACTATTGCTGCCTAGACGGTTACTCTGGTTTCCACCAGATCCCGGTCGCTCCTGAAGACCAGGAAAAGACTACCTTTACCTGCCCTTTCGGGACCTTCGCATATAGACGCATGCCCTTCGGCCTGTGCAACGCTCCTGCCACTTTCCAGCGCTGTATGGTTAGCATTTTCTCTGAGTTAGTCGAAGACGGAATCGAGGTCTTCATGGATGACTTCACCGTCTATGGAAATTCCTTTGACGAATGCATGAGCAATCTGAAGAAATGTTTAGAGCGCTGCATAGAGACAGACCTTGTCCTGAATTTTGAGAAATGCCACTTTATGGTGGATCGAGCACTGGTGCTAGGCCATGTTATATCAGCCAAAGGGATTGAGGTCGACAAAGCAAAAATCGAAGTGATAGAGTCCCTGCCCTATCCTTCTTGTGTCAGAGATGTGAGATCTTTTCTAGGCCACGCCGGATTCTACAGAAGATTTATCAAGGATTTTTCCAAAATCGCTCAACCAATGTGTCGCTTGCTCCAGAAAGACACGATCTTTGATTTTAATGAGGCGTGCAAAGACGCTTTTGAACTTCTCAAGAAAAAACTTATCTCGGCCCCGATCATTCGTGCCCCCGACTGGACATTACCTTTCGAGGTCATGTGTGACGCCAGCAATCAAGCCCTGGGCGCCGTCTTGGGTCAGAGGAAGGAGAAGGAGACCCATGTGATTTATTATGCTTCCAAACTACTAGACCCAACCCAGCAGAATTACACAACCACAGAAAAGGAACTCCTGGCTGTTGTCTATGCCCTAGACAAGTTCAGGCAATATCTCCTAGGCACTCATGTCCTCATCTATTCGGATCATTCGGCCCTTCGGTGCTTGCTGACCAAAGCAGATGTCAAGCCATGACTTATTCGATGGATCTTGCTTTTGCAAGAGTTTGACATAACTATCAAAGATAAAGCGGGAAAAGAAAATCTTGTGGCAGACCACTTGAGCAGACTTCCAGCCCAAGCAGATAATTCACTTGAACCCATCCGAGATACTTTTCCAGACGAGCGACTATGTCTAGCCCAAGTTGTCTATTCCCCTTGGTTCTCAGATATTGCAAACTTTTGTGCCACTGAAACTTTTCCAGCCGATGCCTCCCCTTCCGAATGCAACAAAATCAGAAGGCGAGCCAAATACTACATTTGGGACAGCCCCTATTTATGGAAACATTGCTCGGACCAAATAATTCGAAGATGTGTGACAATGGATGAGGTGCCCTCGATCCTTAAATTCTGTCATTCTGAAGGAGGACATTTCGCGGCCAAGAAAACTGCCCTGAAAGTCCTAGAAGCTGGCCTTTACTGGCCAACCATTTTCAAGGACAGTTACATGTATTGCGCTTCGTGCCCCCGATGTCAGGCCACTGGAAATATAGGGGCCAGAAATTAGATGCCCTTGACTAACATCATCACTTGCGAGATCTTCGATATATGGGGTATCGACTTCATGGGCCCCTTTCCCAACTCTTTTGGCAATATATATATCCTTCTAGCAGTCGATTATGTTTCCAAATGGGTAGAAGCCAAAGCCACTCGGACGGATGATTCTAAGGTGGTTGTGAACTTTCTTCGTACCCATATCTTCAATCGGTTTGGCACCCCTAGAGCCCTCATCAGTGATAGAGGCACCCACTTCTGCAACCGTGTCGTGACCTCGCTCTTAGCAAAATATGGAGTCCACCATAGAACTTCCACTGCCTATCACCCTCAGACTAACGGACAAGCCGAGGTCTCGAACCGTGAGATCAAATCCATCCTTGAGAAGACTGTCAGCCAGTCCCGAAAAGACTGGAGCTTGAAATTAGATGATGCCCTCTGGGCCTACCGAACAGCTTTCAAGACCCCGATAGGAATGACCCCATACAGACTTGTTTATGGCAAACCATGCCATCTTCCAGTAGAGATAGAGCATAAAGCATTCTGGGCCATCCGAAAGGTGAATACAGATCTGGGCCTCGCAAACCAGCACCGCCGTTTGCAGATCCAAGAGCTAGAAGAATTGCGCGACGATGCTTATGAAAATGCCCTACTCTACAAGGGCAAAACAAAAGCTTTCCATGACCGTCACCTTCGTCCCAAAAACTTTGTAGTTGGACAGCAAGTGTTGCTATATAACTCGCGCCTACGCCTCTTTGCTGGGAAATTAAAATCTAAATAGTCAGGACCTTTCGTGGTCACGACAGTTTACGACCATGGGGCGGTAGAGATCCAAAATCCAACAACAGGAATTATCTTTAAGGTCAATGGTCAACGCGTTAAACCCTTCTACGAAGGATTTCAGCCCTCGACAGTTGAAGAGGCCATGGTGGACGTGCCACCTTCCCAGACCTAGATTCGTGTTGAACGTCGAGGTCCCGACGCATAAACAGACCACATTGGAGGCATTCTACATGCCATCCGCACCCTTTCTCTCTCCCTTATCTTTTCTGATATCTTTTCGGATTCTCTGATTTTATTTGATTTTGTTTTATTTATTGTAATTATCCTTTACCTTTCCCTTTCCCTAGGATTTTATTCTTTTTAATTAACGTTAACTCACCTTTATTCTCTCTTTTTGTCCATATCTCTATTTGTACCAACTGCCTTTTTGAAATTTAAAATTGGCTATCCTTTTTTGGCAGTTGAGGTACGCACGGATCAACGTGCTCCACCCCCAAGATGACGCGTGGCCTGCCAAACCGTAGAAGGCGCAGGCCTCATCAAGAGTAAAGTTGTACCATTTATTGCAAGCTGCGATTTTACTCTCTCTCCCACGCTCCCACCTTATTTTTCACTCATCACTTCCAAACCCATCACTTTCACCCTATCTCCCTCACCAAACACGCAACCCTACCAATCTCTCCACTACCATCTTCTTCACTTCACTGTCTTTCTTCCACCTTCAATGGCACCTAAAACTAAAAAGCCAGCCCGCAAAAGCGCAAAGCCAGTGGACACCTCCAGTCCTGTTCCTTCCAGATCTAGGTCACAGTCCGCTACCCCTAACTCAGCTTCATACAAAACCGCAACACCACCATCAACCAACCCACGTCCTCTTCCCTCCCCTCAGCCGGTCTCACCTGCAGCCGTTGAGCAGCCACGAGAGTTTACCCCGGTGGATTACGAGCTGGAAATCACAGGGTCCATTCCTCCTACCACCACAACCACTAGAGGTGGCCGTGTGGTGAAGCTCCCTCCCGGATCGTCCACTGCCAGATCTAAGCCCAAGAAGCAGTCCGCCTCTGCCAAGCAGTCACCTCTTGACGCGGCAGTTGACCGATTTTTATCTCCCCAGCCTGTTTTGACAGCGGAGCAAGTCCTCAAGGACATCCTCATCTCCGATGAAGATGCCGAGGCCATGGATGAGCAAGTTGAGACTGATCTAGGCCAGGAGAACGAAGACCCCGAAGCTATGGAGGAAGGAACTGGAGAAAGTGGAGAAGCTGAGAGCAGCGGAGGGAACGAAGAAGAGGAAGATCTCCAGGCCCAGGAAGCTCTGGAAGAGGAAGAGAGGAAGAAACAAGCAGCCGCAGCAGCATCAGCAGCCAAAAAGGGCAAATCCAAAGTTCCGGCCGAAGCGGAATGGCCAGCTGCAGCCGAGACACCAGTGGGGCAGAAGAGGAAACTTTCATCTTCCACTACCGTCAAGCCCTCGACCTCCAAGAAGTTTCGAGCCCTCAAAACGGATGACGATGTCGAGGCCGAGACCCCTGCACCTTCATCAGTCCTCAAATCTAACGCCCAACAGGTGACTTCTGACCTTTCTTCACCCCATGAATGGATTGTGTTTAATGATAAGCCATCCCTAGATAAGTTGAGCATGCTGAATTCCAAAGGCGTTAGCTCTTGTGCGCGCCTGGATTTTGATTTTCTTGCTAAAATGGGTGTTGAGTCTAGGATCAGGGAATATGTGGCCAACATCGGTTGGGAGTCTCTGTTCTATTTGGAACATCCGACCTTTGTTGAGCTTTCCCTTGAGTTTTTCACTACTTTTTGGGTAGAGGGCACATTTAGGCCCAAGGGCAAGGTCGGTCCAAATTCTTCCACCCCTGGTCTTATCAACTTTAAGCTAGCTAACAAATAGGAACACCTAACTCTAGGAGAATTTAATTGTTGGTTAGGTTTTGCTAATGATGATGAGTTGAATACCCCTCGTTATAAAAATGCCTTGACTGTTATACCTGCTGTTTTTGATGCTACTGCTGCTTTTCGTGAGCTCACTGGTAAAAATGATATTAAGTATGACACTAAAGGTAGTAAAGCCCATGAAATCCTTGATCCTGCTTTGCGTATCCTACACAGATATCTAGCCCTCACCTTTTCAGCACGATTTGGTTCGTCCGGGCAGCTATCTGTGCAGGAACTTTTCTTTCTATGGTGCATGAAGCACAAACGTAGGGTCAATCTTGATTTTTGGGTAGCTTCGGGTATTTTGCATGTATTGAATGGTAGCCGTGGGCCTATTTTTGGATCCCTTATCTCCTTGCTTGCTGTCAAAAAGAGAAAACTTAACCTGTATGATTGTAATCTTTCTGAGCCCCTAGCATTCAAGGATCTGGATATCCGGACCTTGGATGTCATGGGTCATTTATGCATCATAAGGGGTGTTTTGAGTTTTTATCCAGGTTGTGCCCCAGCCTCGGAGAAGGTTTTCGGGACCAAGAATGGTGGCATTTTTGACTACCCAGATCTTTCAGACCTCGACGCCAATGCCGCGCATCGAGCCCCCGAAAAGCAAGTGCGCGATGCGGAAGCAACTAGGCCAGGACAAAATGCAGCAAGTCAATCCTCGACTCCCCTCGTTGTCTATGACCCAACCCAGACGCGGCTGCTCCAACTAATTCTGCGAGAAGTTCAGGCTTTGACGGCTGAAGTTGCTCGCAGGAATTTGCCACCCCAGTAGTCCGCCCCCGAACACTTCCATTTTTCCAGCCCCCGAAAAGGGGCACTGAACAATTTACTGCTTTTTGTTTAATTATTTTTGTACTGAACTACCTTTTTTTTCGATCCCCCCGCATTGAGGACAATGCGCTGCCTAAGTGTGGGGAGGGATTTATATTTGCTATGTTGCATGATTGCATGTTTAAATTCTCGTTTGTTGCATGACTGCATGATTCTCGGATTTTATTTTTCGGATTTTTCATTTTAGCCATGCTAGGAAAATTTTTCCCACTGCCAGTTTTCAAACCCTTGTTCATAACATGCATCTTTTGCTTTCGATACACAGAAAAAGCATGACACCCATCGCATCTGCACCTAAGCATGCATTTTTATGGCCTGCTAGCCCTTATATCCATATCTAGACCACGACACCAGTAGTCATGATTTGAACCCGCAAGCATACTTGAGCTTCATGCCTGTTATTCTTTGAGCGAAAATGCTTAGCTAGGCACAGTCTAGGTTTGCACTATATCCCTGGGTATAGTCACTATTAGGACATGGGAAAGCTTAGATAGGACGAAAAGCTTCGCATCAATGTTTCTTTGTTTCTCTTCTCCCCCCCTCTCTCTCTTTTATTTTTGAGCCCCCGACATTCCCCTTCCTTTCATATTCTTTCCTGACCATTCATATTTTCTTGATCTTTTTCCTTGGCAGGTGAGGTAGCAATTATTGAGGGTAACGTCGAGGGCTAGACACCCGAAGAGCGCGCAGACAAGTTCAAGTGTGGGGAAGCAGGCAAAAGCAAAAAGGCTTCAGAGCAGAAAGCAGAGATCTAGGGCAAGAAAAAGCAGAAAGCCGAAAAAGAAATTCAACGCATTTCGAGCCTTAGATCATTCCAAAGCTTCGAGCCCCAGAAAAGTTCAAGTGTGGGGAAGCGAAAAAGAAGTCACCATCGATGCAGGAAGCAGACCAAGGGCAAGCACCGAACGAAAAACTAAAAGTCCTATGCCCCAGAGGAAGCAGAGTTTTGTAACTGCTTCGTACCCCCCCTTTTCTAATCCTTCTAAAAAAAAAAAAAAAAAAAAAAGAAAGAAGAGAGAATAAAAAGGAGAGGGGTATTAATCAAGCAAAAAGTGCATCCGCATCCGAAGCCTCCACAGCAAGCAAGTTTTCCTGCCCTCGAAAGAAGACCTCTGTCTAGCCCTCGAAACATCTCGTGCCCTCAATGAAAGCTGCCTTGCCACTTCACCTTTTTCCTATGCCAGGGAATCCATCCACGTTATATCTGGTCCTTTCTTTTCTTTCCTTCTTTTCTCCCCTCATTTCTCTTCTATTCATCTCCTACTTCTCTCCTCCACATTTCTAGCTCTTCGCACCCTTTTCTTTCTCTTTGCTGATGCGTAGTCTCTTCCGATCGTTGATTGCCCATGCATGTGTTCTACAGTACTCAGATTGACTTGCAAAACATATGCCTGTGTTGTGTTATTTGCATTCTTGAGTGATAGCCTAAACACGTATTATATTCTGAGTATGAGTGCAAATACACATCGTTGTGAGGACTGCTGGTGATTAGGTTACGTATGGGAAAGTCTGGTTGGTAGGGTCGTTATTCTGCCAACCGGATGCAGGTGCTTTTCTAGGTCTGGATTTGTTTTGTTTGGGTGTTGCTTGTAGGATGGCATGCCGATTCTGTGTATTAGGATTTGACTATGTATGCTAATGGATAAGGTGGTTTTCTAATTTTGTTTATGCTCGAGGGCGAGCATAGGGGCAGTGTGGGGATGTATGATAGCATGCTTCATGACCTAGATTTTACCCTCTTTTGTAGCCTTTTCGGGGGCTTCATGTTGCCATTTGACCCTTATTACGATCTTATTTGCAGAATGACATCAAAAGAGGGAAAAGAGCAAAAAGAAGCAATTTCGGAGCAATTCTGAGGAATTCCAACTTCAAGGCCTAGAAGGGAGGATGCTTTCAAGGCCTAGACGCGAACCAGACCAGTGCGCTGTCTCTAGGTCTCGACAGCTCCGCATCTTCCTCCAAAGACAGCATCTTTAAAGATCCGCACGGAATCCCATGTGCTTCTAGAAGGCAGCAACGTGGCAGGAATCCCAGAATATTCCTTTTGCAAGGACATGTGCTGTCACCTCCTCATTGCCCTTATCTATTTTGTCTCCTAGCTAGTATTAGGCTATAAAAGCATAGTGCTAGGGTTTTTGTAAGGACGGCTGGTCCTAAGGATATTTTCTTACATTAATTTCAGCACACATTCTCTTAGGATAATCTCCTCTCCTTGAAGAACAGCCTTTATGATTAAGCTCTCCTTTGATTATTAATTAATCCATCGGTTCCTTCTAATCCTTTGCTATTTCCTTTTGTTATTTTATGACTACTTATATCTATTGTTTATATTATAGTATGAGTAGCTAAACACCACCCTTCTTAGTGAAGGGTGTTTAATGGGTTGAAAAGGTTTGGCTAAGAGGTCTAATGCATGCTTAATATATTCTCTTGTTCACATGACTATTTACCGATTTAATTCCATGCTTGCTTAGGAATATTAATGGCTTGATCATCTGTTAGTATGCCTACGTGAATAACGTCATATTCCAGGGTTATACCTGACGCGAAGCCCTAGAATTGGAGCAGACACCTAGGGGAGGCAGCGCGAGAGGCCTCACCTAGGGGTAAACTGTCATCTAGGGTATGCAATACGGGTCTGACAAGCTGAGCTATTGCGCCCTAGATCTGTCTTACCTCTCCTTCATGGGCGTTCAGAGTTTAGCCTCCCTACTTCGAGCCCTAGACAGGCCGGACGGTCAAGGCTGCTTCCTGATGACAAGGGAAGTAGCTGGGAGGATGGCTGAACGTCAAGGTCACCTCATATGTGGAAACGGGGGGTGACTTCTAGCTACGAAGGTAAGTAGGGGATGCGATGTGGAAACGCGGTCCCTATAGCAGGTCTGTACATGAGTCTGGAACATTTTTGCACCAATGACTAGCCAACCTAGAAAACAACCCAAAGGAACACCTTTCGCTAAGATCTATTCTCATCTGATTAATATCTCTTTTACTACGTTTCTAGCCCTCGAAGTGTTTACATTTCTTGCCCTGGATTACATTTTGCTTTCATGCCCTAGATAAATACTTTACAATTCTGTTTTGTTAGCTCCCACACTCTGCGTTGGTTAATTTATTAGCCAACATTAAACCCCCCCCAGTGTTACTACAATTCGGTCTGTTGCATATCACCTTGTCATACATCTTCATTAGCAAACCTGTCCTTCTATCTCTGTGGTTCGACCCTGTCTTGCCCCTATACACATTTACTTGTGCATCTAGGCACCAGGAAAATGTATTATATTTGAGTGACGATCAGGCTCGCTTGCACCGGAGCCATATCACATAGGCGCTTGTCCTTGTAGCCGGCGATGTTGAAAGGCACTAGCACTTACTTTTATACCTTGATCGTGCTACCGTCATTAAACCAATTCAGCACGCAGGGATGGAGATGCTTCACGGTGCTAAGGCCCAACGTATGGACTAGAAGGGCGCTTGCCACATCTGCGCAGCTTCCGTTATCAATGATGATGAATATGACCATACCGTTAGACACACCTCTCGTATGGAACAAATTTTCCCTTTGCGCAATAGAGGCGTCGTCCTCTCGGCCTTTCATACTCAAATTCCGCCTTATGACGAGGCATTGGGGTACTTCTACACGGTCATACTCATCGCTCCCCTCGCTTGAGTACTCCCCTTCTCCCCACTCTTCCCTGGGGTTGTTTTCTTCTTCTTCCTCCCCTTCACTCACAAGCTCGCCTCCTTCCCTTAGCACCATGACCGTGCGGTTGGCGCACTCGGCCCTCATGTGCCTCTTACCCCCGCACTTGAAACAAGTGATATCCCTAGTGCGAGTCCTCTCGGGTGGATTGTTACTTGGTGTGGGTCTTGGCATGAAGGCATTGGGTAGGGGTTTAGGCACGGAGGTGTTTGGAGTAGGGTTTGGGCTAGGAGTTATGGCGCGGTAAGTATTTGGGGTTGTGGCTACTGGTGGCTTGGGGTTATTTGGCCACGACTTTTTGTAAGTGGAAGAAAGGGTGGAGGTAGAGGTAGGTAGATGGGAGGATGCTATAGGCTTTTGGCTTACTTGCCTCTCAATTTTGATGGCTAGGAGGTACATTTCATCCAGGGTCTCGTAGGTGTAAAAATCTATCATATCGGCTATCTCCCTGTGTAGTCCCCCTACGAAAGGTGCCATGGTGGCCTCGGTGTCTTCTTGGACTCCCGCCCGACCAAGGAGAGTGAACATCTCATGGTAGTACTCACTCACACTCTTCGGCCCTTGGCGAAGTGCTTGGAGCCGTTGGTGCGTGCAAGTCTCTCATGTAATGTGGGGGCACAAACCGGCACCTCATCTCCCTTACCAACTCTCCCCATTCGGTCACGACGATCCCTTGTTGCCTCCTTAAGAGCAACATTCGATCCCACCATTGGACGGCCATACCCGAGAACTCTACCACGGCCAACCTAACCTTCTTCTCCTCCGAATAGTTGTAGTTGGCAAAAATGCGCTCCATCTTGTTCTCCCAATCAAAGTAGGTTTCGGGCTCATCCGTCCCCTCAAAACTAGGTAGAGGTATCTTAGGATTGTGATGGTCATCACCCCGGTCTCCTTGATACCGATTCCCTCTATCTCCAAAGTCGTCTTCCCTTTCATAGTCATCGTGACCCGGTGGTTCAAAGGGTGGCTCGCGGTGATGCGTAGGGTTCACGCGTGGTCCTCTAGGCGACTGCCGTGGAGGAATGTAGTCGTTGGCTCTTGGTTGGCGGAGGCTAGGGCCGGTGTTTCGGGTCGCTTGGGTGATAGTGCTTAGGAAATTTTTGGGTTTAGGCGGGGGTTACGACAAGTGGTGGCGCGTCCGTAGCAACCCTAAAGTCAGCCCTCGCGGCGGTACGACGTCCTCACTAGCCACACTCTCAGCTGCTTCTCCACCCTCATGGCCCGGGTAGTCGAAGGCATAATAGTTGATGTCATTAGGGTTTTTGGGCCCGGTCCTCTGATGGAAATGGGCTGCGGGTTGTTTGAGGCGCTCTTGCTGTGGGGGTTGTGTTTGGGGATTAATTTGTTGTTGGGTTGGTGGTTGCGACGGGGGTTGTGTTTGGGGATTAATTTGTGGTTGGGTTGGTGGTTGTGGCGGGGGTTGTGTTTGGGGCGGCTGTGGTGGAGGGATTGGTGGCTATGGCTGAGATTGCGTAGTGGTGGTGGTAAGTAGGGTGGGGGTGGGAGTGGTGCTTGGGTTTGTGTTTGGAGTGGGGGTTGGGGTGGTGTCCCCTTCCCAGCTAGGGCGTTTAGGGTTTCCATCATCCGAGCCATCATGGCTTGCTGGTCGGCCATCATGGACTCTTGGCGGACCATCCTTTCCTCCATCCGCGCCGAAAGTTCGGTTAAAGCTCCATGGGGTGCGGCCTCTTCCCTATTCTCCTCTCCATATGCGCCCCCATACACCGACTCATTCGACTCCCCTCCCGACTGATGTTGAGACATAATTTAAGTACCTACAAAAAGAACAAACACAGTTCATATATAAACAAGGGTTAGTGCCCTCCCTCACGTGTCTCTTTCGTGTTTCCCTCTACTCTCTATTAGACTCTCCTCCTCACGCCTCTCTATTTTCTCTCGAGCCCTCACCTTACTTAGACCAACACGACTCTAAGGCACGCTTTAGGACACGCAAAGACAACAAGGGGTGGAAAGGAAGGCACAAAAGGTCTATAGTGGCACACGGCGATGCAATGGTACACACTTTAAACCTAGAGTAAAGTGTAAGAAACAAGAAGGAAAAACCAAAACACAAAAAGGAAGCAAGCACAAACTACTCGAGAAAACAAACCGAAAGGAAAGAAAAGAAGAACAACAACTAAGCAAGTAGCTAGGCTCAAGCGCCTCAATCATTCACGCTCAAATGCAAACCTCTATAAACTTTAGGTCTCACTTAACATCTCAAGTCTCTTGTGTTGATTCAACTTTGATTTTGTTTTTTTTTTTTTGAATTCCTTTCTCTTTTATTTTGAATTCGATTTGTTTTTTTTTTTTGATTGCAAGAGAGCTCCAAGATGTATGACAAGTAGCGCACAATTGATAAGTGCACGTGATAAGTGATAGTGATAAGAGGTGCGATGCAAGTGATAAGGGTTTGTACGTTTCAATGATTGATAAGGCCTTGGGTGATAAGAGCAAGTGTGGGTATCAATGATGTCATGATAGGAGAGTGTGGTTATAAATGATTACCTAGTGTGTATTATAATATTTCTAGGGTAGGAGCCGCCGGTTGCACATGCAAGATGACTCACCAAAATGACTCACACAAAAGGACAAACGCACACTTGGGACACTTGGCTCATTTTTGTGGAATGTAGGAATAAGCTATGAACACCAACACGTTCATGCATGAAAGAGATGAAGAAGGGAAGATTTAATCCAGTAAAAACATCAAACAACAAGATCAACGCGTTTTAGATGGATCAATCAAGGAAAAATGACCAAAAATTTCAAAATGACCCAAATGGCCGAAAATGTCAAGGACAACAAGAGATCAGCTTTTAGCTGTGGAAGTACCTTGGGTGTGAAGAAAATGCAACCTTAAAGACAGCTGGAGCTCCGCTACCACATGATATGTCCCAAGCGCCTTGGAGAGCTTGGCCTTCATCGTTGAGCACGGATCTAGTCTTTGGCGTGGTTGGCTTTGATGCGGAACAAGGTTTAGAGCTTGGATCGGTGGGTTTTTGAGTAAGTGGACGAGCAAGGAAGTGTATGCGGAAAGGAAACGTTGATGAAATGAAAGATGCGAGTTTATTTATGTAGGAGCTCAAGGCTTGATGAAGTACAAACGTTGAGATGGTCTTGATGATCAAGACGGACGAGCTTTCTAAAAAGCGGCGGTCCGGCCACAATGGAAAGCGGTGGACGGAATGGATCTAGGATCCTCCTAGTGCTAGACTAAGTTCGGCTTAAGGCTCAAGATGAAAATCTTAAAATCAAAAGCAAGGCTAAAATGAAGACAAGTCCTTCATTTTATAACCTAGATATTTACAAGGGGAAATTACCCTAAGCACCCTTGGACAAAAGGGTCATTCCTCACAAGTGACTCGGGCTCGCTTGGATGAGTGACTCGGAGCGTCCTTGGAGTCATGGCGTGGGCGAGAAGAAATGACGTGGCTCCTTTGTGGCCTTGGCCTTGAGCTCGGTTGTGGCTTTGTTGGTGGGCTCGGTCGTGGCCTTGATGATGGGCCTGGCCGGGATTTGGCTAAAAGGCTTAGTCTTAGATAGTGACTTGGGCGAAGCCCGGATTCTGGCCTCGATCGAGGCCTCAACTGCGGCCTTAGACCCAGGCGCGCGCGACTTTGGCGTAGGGCTCGGGCGTGACTTTGCCGATGTGCGCGGGTGAAGACTCAGACTCGGGCCTGTGGTTGCGAGTTGAGTTATTGGCATGGAGGTAGATGCTCCATTGGGCTGCGACCTTCTCGTTGCTCTCTTCGGTCCGAAGGGTCTTGATGAGCAAGGCGGTTAAGTCCCGAGCTTTGGTGGTGGCCCTCGTGGCGTAACCTCGCGGGCTTGGGGCTTGGTCTACTGGGCTCGTATCAATTGGCTGCTCTATTCACTCTCCACCAAATCAAGCATCAAACGATGGCTTTTCATTCCCTTCCTCTATTTGGTTCCTGGATCCATGATCTACAAAAAAGGAGAGAAGAACATCACTAGCCTGGATCCATGATCTACAAAAAAGGAGAGAAGAACATCATTAGCCTGGATCCATGATCTACAAAAAAGGAGAGAAGAACATCACTAGCAGCAACAATAATCATCGAAATAAGCTGGATTGAACGCATAAAAATCAACATGAATGCATTCAATCAAAATCCCCCACACTAGCCTAATGCTTGCCCCCAAGCATTTCCATCCAAAACAAGACAAAATAAAGTAAAACACAAACAAACAAAGGCCAATTAGTACCGACTTTAGAACACCCAATTCATCATATAGGATCTACAGATACTTCAGATCATAGCTCCATGCTAGATTACCAAGGCTTAACCAAGACCCCAAACTCACCTCATTTGAAAAAATATCATAATCGAGCGCTTAGCGATCAAACCCTACAATTGAAAACACAACACAACAATTCCCATTTCCTTCTACTACCCCCTCCACATTGATTGAATTGAAGATTTTCGGCCTATTAATTTCCACATTGCCCTTTAATCATTTCTTTTTCCTTCTTCACTTAATTTCAATCAGCTTTTCTAAGTTTCTTGGGTACTCTTGCTTAAATGAGGCATGAGCACCAAGACAAGTAATTTTTTTCTTTTCAAGGCTGATTGTAGTTCCATGGATATTCTCGCTTGCTGAGGCAAGAATACCAAGCAACAAACATAACATTTTCATTTTTATAGCTGCTGAATTTCTTTTCAATAGTTCTCTGCTTATTTTTGCTTAAATGAGGCAATAATATCAAAGCATTAGCATTTTAAGTTCTTCTTTATTAAACCACAAATGATTTAGGGGAAGGCCTATATTGATAGTCAATGTGTCAAAGGTAGCAGGGTAAAGAATGCTAGTTCTGCATGTTTTCTCTCGCAAAATTCAATCATAAAGCTCAAGCATCATGACACTATATAAATAAAATGAGTTTAAAGAATGCCAGGAGGATGCACCTCACAGGTATTGGAAAAATTATGCAATTTTCTAGCCTTGGTAATAAAACATGGACCTATGAAATCAAGCATCTTTTGTTTCCTATGTGATGAAGTGCATGTTCTGAAACTGATTTTCATGATCTTTGTTGAACAAAACAACCACTTAATCTATCTAAAAACATGCAATAAAATCAAAATAAGGCACGCTCAAGAAAAACAGACTCGACATGCAGGCAAGAATTGAAAAATAGACCACCAAACAGACTCAAAACTGAAAAATTAACCTAAAATAAAGCTGACGCACTCAAGCAAACACGAAAAACACAAACAATCAACACAATCCTAAAAATTCCTCCCCCACACTAGAAGACACTTTGTCCTCAAAGTGTGGGAAAAGAAAAAATAGACAAATGGAAAATGAGAAAAAAAAAACAGACTCAAGAAAGAAAACAAATAGAAAGAGTTGAAAGATGGAACCTGGGGGGTCATTCTGTCAGCGACGGTGGTGACCTGCGGAGCCAAAGTGGAGGCCATGGTCGGAGGTGCGTCCGGGTCTCGGGTTTTTGTCTTGATTTTGTGGTGGGTTTGATGCCGCATTTTGTGCTGCTGCCGGCTCCTCCTCTTGTAAGCACCATGGCTGATTTGGTATTTTGGATTTGAGGGAGTTGGTTAGGGTTTTGAAGAGAGGAAGAAGATGGTGCCCTTTGATTTTGACGAAGCAGGAATTAAGAGATGGATGAGGTTTTGGCGATTTAATTTGTTTAGTGGGCTTAAGTCATAGAATCGGGCTTGGGCTGCACCATGGATGAATTAGATTTAATTCCATTAAATCTCCCTTGGGCTAGGACATTACTTCACTTAGAATAAAATCAGCTGGGGTTTTTCCTTGTTCCCATCCGCCATAATTTTTCCCAAGCCTTGGAATAAACTCAGCTCTGTTCTCGTTCTCCTGCCAAAAATAAAATCAAAACACCATCACTTTTCAGAAAATTTCATTAACTGGGAAGCAAAATAAAAATAAAAATAAAAATAAAAATAAAAATAAAAATGAAAATAAAAATAAAAATAAAAATAAAAATAAAAATGAAAATAAAATAAAAATGAAAATAATTAAAAAAAATGAAAATGTTAAAAACATGGGTTACCTCCCATGAAACATCTCTTTTTATAGTCTCGGACTAGACATTTTTCCTGTTCAGTCTCCAGTGGGTAGGTTGTGGATTGCATCACTGGTGTTAGCTATCCTCCATTCCATGGCCTCCTTGTACTTCTTTGGTACCCTCGTAAGCCTTCCTTCCTCCGATTCTCCTTGTAAGGTTTTCAGCTCAATTTTCGGTGCCTGCAAAACTGAAGGGAGAAGCGTGTTATTAGTGGTTGATAAATTTAGAATCTTAGGAATATTGATATCAGAAAGAAAATTAGAATGATCAAGCTCAAAAATAGTTTCTTTAATTTCTTCTCTGATTTCTAATTTTTCCTCCAATTCAAGTATTTTTGGCTTGTTAATGTCTCTGCTAAGAACACAATTCAAGGGGTCAGTAGTAATTAATTCATGAATATTATCAGCATCAGGATCAATAATATCTATGCAATTAACACTATGCATGTCATCAGGAAATCGTATGGCATCATACATATTAAAAGTACTAATCTCGCCGTTGAATTCCAAAGTTAAGCACCCTCCAAAAATATCAATTTTCGCTCTGGTTGTCCTTAAGAAAGGTCTGCCTAGCAAAATTTCTGTGGACTTAGTAGAGTGTTCATTGTCCATATCAACCACATAAAAATCAACAGGGAATATAAAATCATTCACTTGAACTAAGACATCCTCTATAACTCCAACGGGATAAATAATCGGCCTATCGGCTAATGTAATAACAACTTTAGTGTCTTTCAATTCCCCTATGTTGAGAGATTTAAAAATAGTTAGTGACATACCGTTTATCCCCGCGCCTAGATCGCACAATGCCTTCTCAACGGTCTGGTCCCCAATCTTGCAAGGTATGACGAAGGTGCCTCCATCCCTGCACTTGTTAGGTAATTTCTTTTGGAAAATCGCAGACACATTCTCATTCAAGTTTATCCTCTCCACACTTGCAAGTTTCTTTTTATTAGTACACAACTCTTTGAGAAAATTAGCATATTTTGGTACTTGAGCAATCATATCAAGCAAAGGAATATTAATTGCAACTTTTCGAAAAATGTCCAAAATAGCTTTTTCTTCTCTTTCCTTCTTGGCCTTTTCAGACCTGACTGGAAAGGGAGGAAGTATTACCTGTTGTTCCTTCTTTACCCGCGTTTCTGGAATGGGACCAGTCTTCATTGGATTTTCAATCACAACTTCAGCTTCTGGTTCAAACTCAGCTGATGGTGGAACCGCTTCTGGCCCCTTTCCCAGGCCTGGGAAAGAGTCTGTTATGTCTAAAATTTCAGTCCCGTTCCTTAATGTCATAGAACTGACATTATATATTGGGTTATCAACTGTAGCTGCTGGTAGCCTTCCTCCCTCCTCTTGTTTGTTGATTTTTAACTCTCCCATCTCTTTCTGTATGGTAGCAATGCTAGCTTGAGTGGATTGCGTGGGATTTAGAATGCTTGCATGAGTAGCTTGAATGCACTGTTTGAGTGTCTCTTCAATCGGAACACCAGTGAGCTGCAGGGGCTGTTGTGATTGTGATGGCTGTTGTGGCTGTTGTGGAGTCCAATTGAAATTCGGGGGATACTCCCATCCTTGATTGTAGTTGTGGGCATCCGCCCAAGGATGTGATTGGAAGCCAGACACCCCATATGAGAGTTGTTGCATCTGATCTACAACAGAAGAGACACGAATATGTAGGTTATTTATTTTATTGTCTATGGATTTTAACCATACCTCTATTGCTCCAGCCATTTGAGTGCAGATGTGCTCTCTCCCAGGTCCGGAAAAGAGTCAAGTTGTGGTGTCTGGGAAGAACTGTCTTCCGATTCTGGTTCTATAGAAACAACTCTCTGTCTTTCTGCCTGCTGTTAACTCTGGGTTGTATGGAAGTAATTATGAGCGAGAAGATCTAGTCATAAAATAAAGAAATTAAATTAGTACCGATTGAAATCCCCGGCAACGGCGCCAAAATTTGATGGTTGCCGAAACCAACAAAAATAAATAGTACGATTCACCATGCACAAAAATAAATTAAACTGTAGTAAGTGGTAAAAAGAGATCGTTCCACAGAGATTTCATGACCAAATCAATTCATGTTCAATGACCAAAATTCATAACAGTCAATAAAGAGGTTGTCTGTATTGCAATTAATTAACAAATAAAAGAAACAAGAAAAGTAACAGATGAAGGTTGATTAAACTCAAGCGACAAGCAATTCCTGGTAAAGACTCTAATCAAACCATGATTCATTCAATTGATCATCGACGTAAATATTTTCAAAACCAATTTTCATAGAGAGGCTATAGAAATCAGAGACTCTCTATAGAATTTAATTAAATGATTGACGAACACACAGGGAGAGACCTTTCACAAACCTAGGAGAGAGACACTATACTCCTATAAGTAAGACTCTACTCTTTTTCTAATCAACTCGCAAACCAATTAGTTGCCTTCAGATTCATGATAATATGGACTCCAAAATTACCAAGAAAGACTGTAACTAAACATGCTTAATTCTAAATTGATCAAGTTTAAAACAAACACGAATAGTTTTGACCGTAAAGCAAAAAGAGTAGAGATACGAAAATTGGAATTTAATAAGCACAGATTTGATCTCATAAGAGAAGAATCATGGCCCTTTTAGTCTTACCAGGAATTAAATAAATTAGCTACGATAAGACATAATTAAACCAAAAAATAATTATGCATCAATTAAATCAAGAAGGAATGAAGAAAAGAAAAGTATTGAATAAAATTCAATCTGAAAACAGTAGCAGAATGTGCGTACCGAAAGAAGAGAGAGTCTACCTCTTCTGTCCAGCTAGGTTTTAACAAAATCCTATTCCAACTACAATCCTACAAAATAGGATTAAACTAATTTAAATTGTTTGATTATCCTAATTAAGGACTTCTAATGGGACTTAATATCTTTCAAAATGGTAGAAGCTGCAGGAAGCAGCGGCACAAAGCATGTCCTTCTCTAATGGGCCCAAGCCCATTTCTTCATAAAGCAGCAGCCCATACGACATGTTTTTGGCTCAGGAAAATGAATTGGCTGCTCCATTCACTCTCCACCAAATCAAGCATCAAACGATGGCTTTTCATTCTATTCCTCTATTTGGTTCCTGGATCCATGATCTATAAAAAAGGAGAGAAGAACATCACTAGCAGCAGCAATAATCATCGAAATAAGCTGGATTGAACGCATAAAAATCAGCATGAATGCATTCAATCAACGGTGATCCTTTTTCTTTTTCTAAAATAAAAGAGAAGTTTATGGCCTCCAAAGAATTTAAAATTAAAGAACTCAATTAGACTTCTACAATCATACATTAATCTACCCAATAACAATATAAATCTTAAGTTTTGTGCAATTCTTAAATATTCAATACAATTTCAACAACAACGCACAAAGCGCACAACCAAGCACAAAGACCACAAAAAACCCAAAAATAAAGAACACCAGAAAAAATTATGAAGAAATAACACCTCAATTATTAATAAACTAATAAAAATTCTGAAAATGTGTGTTATCACCGATCTGACTGCTAACGCCATCAGATTTGTGATTCCATCATCATCTCCACCATCACATCCATCTTCTCTAACTTTAGAGGTAAGAAGATGATTTAATACACAATAGTCTTGATGACAATGTTAGTTTTATAGATCCGACAAGATAATACATTCCAAAGTAAGAGAAAAAATTAAGCAAAATAAAAAAGAGAAGGGGGCTCACAACCAGACAACGACCCTTTAGGAAAGAAAAAGTTTAAGAGTTTTTTTTTCCAGCTAAATTTTTGCTCTAGTGAACGGTGAATCTGCAAAATACAAATATATATAATTAATATTTTTTTTTGCATGTAAAAAAAGAACACGAAATCTACCAATATTGGACGGTTAGTATAAAATAGTTCAATATTTATATTTTTTAAAATAATAAAATATTATAAATTTAATTAATGCATCTTAACTATTATATGCATTAATTTATTTATAATACCGGGGATCTAATACAAAAGTAATTAGTTATAACACAATAGGTTCAATCATAGCTATGTTGTGGTTAGAAAAAAGAAGGAAAAAAAACATGTTATGCTTTGAAACACCAAGAATAAAAAATTTGTAAATCATGATTGATCAAGGATTTAATTGTCTATATGTTTTTGTTTTGGTTCCTTATGACTTATGAGG
This sequence comes from Viola odorata, assembly GCA_963691705.1. Classification (NCBI taxonomy): domain Eukaryota; kingdom Viridiplantae; phylum Streptophyta; class Magnoliopsida; order Malpighiales; family Violaceae; genus Viola; species Viola odorata. The sequence goes on from OY829543.1 coordinate 15,023,421, forward strand.
GAAAAGCTAGCGAGCATTTGACTCACACGAAAAGGAAAAGAAAAAAGTGATAAGGTCCGCGTTCATAGAAATTAAAACACTTTTAGGGGGTGTTTGGTATCAAATCTTGTATGAGTTCAATTCATTTCATTAATAGAGTTCAATTAGAATTCTATTAATAAATGAATTATAGTGATTGGTATAACAATATAAAATTGAAATGAACATATTGTTTGGTATGGTTAAGAAATAATTTCATTTTACTTATTTGACCATTATACCCCTAAATTAAAATTTACCCATAAAATAAAAGAAAAAAATTTATAAAATTATGGGGTGAGTCATGAGGTGATGAATGAAATCATGTACTCCACCATGAACATTTTCTGCCATTAAAAAAAATATATCAACGAAAGATTCATTTCTAGCGATCATTTTCTCTTTACGCATCATCAACTAATGATGTGAAAATACCAAAAAGAGAAAATCAAACTCAAAATCAAAACTATAATTCATCATTTAAAAAGTGATTAAATAACTCTTGAAACTTATAGGCCCAACATGAATAAGAAAGTTTTTTCATAAATAAACTTGGGATGATTTTGTTTTCAATCATTTATCGCACGTAATCCCAGCCAATATACTACTACTGTTCATAAAAAGAAGAAACTACAAACAAGCATCAACCAAAGAAAGAATATGATAGATAAATGCTCCCCCCACGAGTCTCTTCTTATACATACATGACAATGGCATTGATCTCTTCAGGCCTCTTCCTCCGTGTTGACAACATAGTGCCCAACATTCCTACCCTGTAGCATATCAAAAATTCTTGCCATTAAGCACATAGATTTAATCAAAGATTAAGAAGTAAAAATAATCCTATATCAATTCTGACTTCCCACACAACAAATTTGATCAAGGAGAAGAAATCACCTCAGATTGCATCCGTTGTTTCTTCATATACTGGGTCCTAGCTTTGTTTAGAACCAAATTTGGCGACCGGTACATCTTCTGCGCCAAGGAAAACACAGTTATTTAACATCAAAACAAGACCAAACAACTTCTTCCTTTCTTGCAGCATACACAAGAAGATTAAAAATTGTAACGAAAGGCATTGACAACATATATCTTCTGAGCCTCTAACGAGATGCATAAAAGAAGAGAATATCAACCAACCTTTACACTACCAAACATTTCATTAATGGATTTCCTATCGAACAGAAGATGGAGCTACTATATAGGCATATGATCGATTATCAACAGCTTACTTACCCCTACCAGTCTTTGGAACTTAAGCTCTATCTGTCCAAGGTTGTTAAAAGAAATGCCCAAGCAGATACGACTGCTGTTATTAAATTGACAGGAAGCTTGGCCGCAACTACCTAAACACGAAACGTAGTCAATACATGCCTACAACCTCAATGTAGAGCAATAGCAATACAGAACAGTGTAATAATAGCTCTGCTGCAAATAATAAATACAACAGAAAGGAAACAGTAGCAACAAGCTAAAGGAGTGTGTGAAACAACAACAACGAGAACAATAATGTACAAAGCAGTACAAGCTAAAGAAGAGCATGCATTAGAGCCAAGTTTAGGGTGAACCAATTGCCACATTATTTGCATTGATCATTCTGTTTGTTCTGGATCATTGGCGCCAACAAACGTGACGACAGCCAAACACTCGAGCAACTACAATCACAAATCAATGCAAAAGAAGGAAATCTCATTAAGCATCAAAATATTAAGCTGATATTGAAGATTAATGAACACATCATACATACTGATATTGTCCTTGCAGCATCAGACCGAGATTTAAGTGCTAAAGTGATGGGTGTAACTGCAAATTCCAATATTTCACGTGTATTATCCCCAGAACCAACAGTCAAAGCCAACAACCCTAATGGATAAAACAACACAAAGTGATAATAAGATCAGGATTCCTGCATTGATAGGCACAAAATAGTAAAGAAAATAGAGGGCATGAGACTGACCAATGACACGACAGGCAAGAGCTACCTCATTGGTAGTAGGCCCCTTTTTTATTGACACTGGTGAAATAAAGTAGCAAACCTGAAAGAAACCACAACACACCATACAAAAAACCTTTCAAGACACCAGAAATCCAAAATTGAAAAATCAGTATGAACAAGCCAATTAGTGCAAGTTCCTACTATAGGAGAGCATGATTAGTAATATGTCTCAAGTGAGTTCCCTGCCTTACTCATCTTTAGCATCTATTATTCAGTTACTCCCACTATAGGAGAGCATGAGACTGAAAATACTCAAGTGAGTTCAGGTGATAAAACTCCAAATTTGCTATTTGCTAAGCGCCAGCTAACAATGATATAATAGACTACCCAATAATACTAAAACCACAAATAAAATAATCTTGTAACAATGATTACCTAACAAAATTCCTACTACAATTTCCTTCAAGTATCAGAGAAAATTCAGCTCTTCATATTTCTTAGAGACCAATTCAGCAAGTGAAAAGATGCCAAAAGACAATTGAACTAGAATCTATCAAATTTGACCATGATGAATACCGAAACTATGATTTGTCCACCTAAAAGACCATGAAATTCACAACATACAGATCAAGATCGCATTCCTACCAACATCAAAATTGAAAGTTCCAAACCATATATTGTCTTTTGGCATAACTGATCTAGGAATTGCAAGTATCACTGATCTACTAACAGAGATATGAGTAATAAATAACATATATGGCATATGAGGATATCTACATTAAGGAAGGGATCGTACTCTAAAATCACCAGAGAGCTCGGAATGGAGGTGATCGATGAGGGATTCGTTGTAAAGCTGCTGATAAGTATCTTTGACTTTCTTCCTCTGGCTTGCATTTCTATGCCCCAAAATCCATATAATTTCCTGCTCCGATGTCCCTAACCCTAAACCCAAAGACCAAAAAAACAACAAGAACAAAAACTTTCAGCAATAGAAAAAGCACCAACCCACCAGTCACCTATTGGACAAGAAGAACCTAGAAAAAAATGGAGAATTGAGTGAACATTGTTGCTCCCAGTTCTGTCATTTCCAATTCAAATTAAAGAAAACAAAAGGAAAAAAATCAAGAAATCCTTAAAAACCCAGATGGAGAAATGAACCTTGGACAACATTTCTGAGAGTGAGGAAAATATGGCTGCAAACGATGAGGACAACGCCACTGTTGTGCTCTCTTCTCCTCTCTCGCGTTCTCTCTGGATGCAAAAGGTAGGTATGAGTCGTATGACAGGCAAAGGCTAGGTTTTAGACAGGGGTAATTTTGTAATAGGATAATTAATAATTAAAAAACTGATTGAATTCCTCCACAATCTCACCTATTTGTACTAGAATTCTCACCTTCTTTAATTTTCCAGCTTCAATTCACAAAGAATTGAATTCTTTTTTAAAATATCATAACAATCACAAAATTTACAATGATTTCAGTTTAAATGAACTGAATTCTATCTAAAATTTGATACCAATCAAGCCCTTAAGGATCAAAGTTGAAAATAATTTTAACTCTAAATTACTTTTTATTTCATTTGTTTTATAGTTGTATATTTTCATCACTATAAAAGCTTTGATGTGTACTATATTAGATATTTTAGTCTCATTAATAATCGTAATTTTTGAGTGCAACGATTTCTTAAAATATAGTAGCAGAAACTTTTATTATATTTATTTAAAAATAATTCAGAGAACTAGATAAATGTTATATTTTATACCTTACTTGAAAGGCTAGAGGATAAGAAAGTACTCTAATTTTTTTTTTAAAATTAATTAGTTCTATGAAGTACAAACACTATATACGATATGGACACCAACATAATGACACGAGAAAATTAAAAATTAGAGGATGCCGACACGATATATATATATATATATATATATATATATATATATATATATATATATATATATATATATATCAGTATATATTATACTCCCTCTGTTTTTGAATAATTGACTCTTTGAAACAGTAACAAAAAGTACAACAAACACCAAAAAGTCAAATAAAGTGAACAGTAACAAACCCTTCAAAAAAAAGTGAACAGTAACAAAAAGTACAAAAGTGACGATTATTCGAAAACGGAGGGAGTATAAAAATATCATTCATAATAATAATAATAACGTGAGTTTCAACTATATCTCTAAGTATAATGCAATTGAAATGTCAATTTGGAATTAAATTTATTCTCATAAATGTTTTTAACAATTATAATTTACATTAAATATTTCCTTAACACCAATAATTAATTGCTTAGAACTATGACAAAAAAACAGGACAAGAGAAGTGATGAGTCAGGCACATATCGTGTGGGTGACGTGTTGATGTCGAAAACGAGTCCAATACAGACATGATATTAAAAATAAAGTATCCATACTTTATAAAATTATTCTTTACATCCAAAAGGCTAGGATTGATGAACTCTTACCCTAACCAACCATAACTACTATGTAAAAAACTGCTGGTCCAACCATAAAAGAACCAAACCCTGCACCCTCGAAGTCAATGTTGATCAAGCATCACACTAGCTATGGTGGTGGTGGTCTAAAAGATGAAACCCACGGGTCCGAAAGATTTTTTAATTTTCTCTAAGATGCAGTGCACCATGGCAGACTAGACCACCATGGCACCAATATCATCATTTAAAAATTGGGATCAACTTTTATGGAACCCACACTTAAGATTTGTAGGACCAAAATCAATCTTTTTTACAAACTTTGAGGCACTCTTGTACCTTTGATTGATCATGAATAATTCTATACTATGATTAATAAAAGAAGGAATTATCTAAAGGTGAAAAACCAAAAAGAAGTAGGAAAGCCAACCCATTTGATCATGTTTCCAAGCACAATCATCATTGTCATCTTATGCCTGAACCCCATCCCATGCCACCATTCCTCATACTTTTCAGTTTTCACACCAACTTTTGTTTAGGATTGGAATCATACATAGTGGTGGTACTTGTAAAGAAAAAGAATGATTGTGGTGTGGTAGCTAGACTCGGGAAAGGTCACCCAAGTTTTCCTTTCCCCTCTCATTTCTTTCTTAATTTTGATTAATATTATTCTCATGTTCACCGCGAATCTAATTTTGTTATCAAATTTCTTATCCTTTTTTTTATTTGAGGTGGGTTTATTTTTTGGACCAATTAGTGGTCGCGGGTCTTAATACGTGGCCCAACTATGATTCGATTCAATTGGTGTAAACTTCTTTTTTCTTTCTTTTTTGAAATATTAGTGTTAAACATAAAATATACAACGAGTGTGCTAACCTGTAGAAAGCCGATAACTGAGGTTTTTCACCATAAGCCAATTCTCTAACTAGAACATAAAAGATTCCCTAACTAGTGTTTGCATAATTTCAATTTATTGAATAAAATATGATACCCATTAGAAACATTTAATGATCGCTTGATCCATCCATATAATTGGCAAATCCAGAAAGGAGAGGATCACATATGTAATTTTTTTTTTAAAAAAACAAAAACCAAAAGTACACACTCTCACTAACATGCTACTGTCATTTCCAGCAATCATAAAGAGATCAAGTGTTAGATGAATGATGATGATGCGTACAATTCGCAGTGTGCTTGGAAGAGAAATGCTAAGCAGAATGCGAAATATAAATAAAAGAAAAATGTCACAATGTATAGACTTATATCGTACTCCCTCTGGTTTAAAAAAAAACATTTTAGAGATAAAAATCTTGAAAAAAAAATGACGATTTACACTAATTTATGCATAAATAATAGTATTTTTTGACCACATTGGTGATAATTTTATAAAAAATTATCTAAAATCATTTTTTTAATGGTACCGAATAAAAAAAATTCTACTCTTCATAATATGTTTTTCTTTTTTGTTGGTATAGCAAATTTCATACCTATCAAATAAACTTAATTCAAAAGATCTTAAATTGTTTTATTAATGATTCAATCATGATTCATGGCCCGGGTAGAACTAGAAGGGCTCTTGCTTTATAAAATATTCCCTCTGTTTTTTATTATTTGACGTTCACTGTTCATGCACGGGTCCCTAGGCGGCCCGTGCGACGCACTATTTGACCCCGAAAAATTTCGTACTTTTTTTTGAACGTACGTTATTCCTTAACGTACGTTCGAGAAAAAATTCGAAATTTTTCGGGGTCAAATAGTACGTTGCACGGGCCGCCTAGGGACCCGTGCATGAACAGTGAACGTCAAATAATAAAAAACAGAGGGAGTAAGTTATATTAGTAAATTCATATTGCTGATTTAGGACACACACCTAACTATTTGGACCAAAAGACTGTATAGTGTATATTTTATAATAAAAAATCCCCAGAAAAGCATGGAATCTTGATGAGTAGTATTTTTTAGAAGAAAAAGAAAAAAACTTGATGAGGTGAGTTGAAATGATGATTGGTTTACAGGTTTATTTTTATTTTAGAAAGAAAAAATCTTAATTTATGCGTAAATATTTTTATTACTTAGGTATGTTCTTAACTTTTTTTTATTATTTATAAAAATATGGTTTTCTTATCATTTTATTATGTTTTGTTATTATTTAAATGTGTGAGGTAAAGATTGCATTTTTTTTAAGATATAAAGTACAAAGATATTTTATTTTAGTTCAACAAAATGTTTAAATTTGACCAAAAAAATAAAACTACATTTTCATTAATAGTATTAACCCCAAACATTGTGCATAAGGAAAAAACACTATCTATTATGGGCTTTCGAGTGTGAGCCCTCAGCCTGTAAGCATCTTCATGTTTTCTTCGTTAGAGAAACTTTACTTTCATCACCTTGTTTTTCATGTTTTCTTCGTTAGATCTTCTAGGCACGAAATCATGTGATATAATCTTGATGTTTTACTATTGGTTTTTGTTTAATTAAATTTAAGGATAATAATAATGAAATAATATATATATATTTTAATTTTAATTATTGTTTTTTTACTTATGATAAGAAGGGATATGGTGAGAAAATACTTTTTTTTTTATATTTTGGCGGGGAGATTTTTTCTTTTTTTCTTTTTTAAACAAAAAATCACTAATAGTTATAGGAAGTAAACATATAACATTAGGATTACAACGGAAAAAAATTAAAAAATATCTTGAACTAAACTAGATAATTTCGTAACTAGAGGATTTAGCGAACAAAACATGAATCCTAGCAAAGTTTCTCCTAAAATTATGATTAGCAAAAATTTGGCATTACGAAACTACGGTACTATCCTTTGGAAGATTTTTTCAAACTCACTCCTCATTCTTCTAATTTGGCGATTACTAAGGGTTGTTTACTTATACAATTCTCCAAATTTTCTAAAACTTGGAGAATTTTCTGAAAACATGTTTATTTAACTGTTTTTTTCAAAATGGAAAATTTTCAAAAAATTCTCCAGTTTTTTAAATTTTCTAAATTAACACTGAAAATAAAAAATGCTCAAAATGGAGTTTTTCAAATTTTCAAAACCAATTTTCCATTTTTTTATCATGCTTATAGTTTTGAATAAGATTTATAATAATCTTTAACATAGTTTAAAAAAATAAATAGAATAGTAAAAATTGCTAAAAGTTATGAAATTTGGAAGATTTTTTCAAACTCACTCCTCATTCTTCTAATTTGGCGATTACTAAGGGTTGTTTATTTATAAAATTCTAAAAATTTAAGATTTTTTTGAAAACGTATTTACGTAACTATTTTTTTCAAAATAATTTTTTTTTCAGAAAATTCTCCAGTTTTTCAAATTTTCTAAATTAACACTGAAAATTAGAAACAGTCAAAATGGAGTTTTCCAAATTTTTTTATCATAATCACTCCTCATTCTTCTAATTTGGCGATTACTAAGGGTTGTTTATTTATAAAATTCTCCAAATTTTCTAAAAATTTAAGAATTTTCTAAAAATTTAAGAATTTTTTAAAAACTTGTTTAAATAACTATTTTTTTCAAAAAAAAATTTCCAGAAAATGCTCCAATTTTCCAAATTTTCTAAATTAACACTGAAAATTAGAAACAGTTGTGTCGCGCCCCGAAAATTAAAAATTCGCGAGTGTGCAACTAAATTTGAGACCTTCAGATGCTCGGCGTAAAAGGGACGCCTAGCAGCATGCAATGAAGTCGCCACCCTAATTTGGTTGCTAGGCTTAGGGAACCCTAATCGTCATGGCATAGGAAATATAATAAGTAAAAAACTAAAGGCACAAAAAAAAGGGTCTGGACCCCAGACAAAGGTTCGGGGTCGTATTATGGTCTCGGGAAGGTGTTAGGCACCCGAGACACATCCGAAAACGGTTACCGGTTGATGAGAGAGGTGTTTAAAAAGGTGTTTGAGAAATGCGTTTTGAAAAAGGGGGCCCTCAGAGGAATCGTCACTTTAGTCTTTATTATGATCGTGATGGGACTGAATTTTCCGTAAGACTGAATGAGCGCCCTCTTTTTTCATCATCGGGCCATGCATGATTAGATTACTTACTACGTGATCCTAACACGGCTTGCTAACAGAGTACAGATTTAAATGATTGATTTTAAAGTGGAAAACTGATGTGGGATCGAAAATCCCCATGTACATGCAGTCAATGTAAGCGAGAATTTGAAATCAGATGAACATGGCGTTTTAAGCAAGTCTTTAAACACGTCGTTCATGTGGGTTGATTTTAATTCTAGCAGTTCTATATATCATGCATGCAGTTGATATTCGCAGAAAACATCGAATAAATAAAAAGGACTTGTGAGGCGTACTTTCGAGCGAAGCTTGAAATTAACCTACAAAACGAGAGTGTTAGTGATAGCTTGAGAAATAACTAGGCAATTCTATGAGTGCGAAAATTTAAATGACAGTTGATTGCACACGTAAAATGATGGATTCTACGCATACGAAAGTGAGATGCTAAGTTTGATAAAATGATGACAGTTGATTGTATGCGAAAAATGATGGATTTTACGCATACGAGATTTAAATACTGAGTTGATTGCATGCGAAAAATGATTGATTTTAAGCACACGAGAATTTAAATGCTGTGTTGATTGCATGCGAAAAATGATTGATTTTACGCATACGAGAATTTAAATGCTAGGTTGATTGCATGCGAAAAATGATTAATTTTACGCATACGAAAATTTAAATTCTGGGTTAATTGCATGCGAAAAATGATTGATTTTACGCATACGAGAATTTAAATGCTGGGTTGATTGCATGCGAAAAATGATGGATTTTACGCATACGAAAATGAAATGTTGTTTTGATAAGTGCAGAAAAATTAAATGCTATTGGCGATTTACAGGGAAGAAGAAAAGTTTAATGATTTGCAGAAAATAAAACAGGTTGATAATGCAGGGAATAAACAGTTGGATATTTGCGGAAAATAAACAGTTGATATTGCGACCGACCATGTAGGCGGTATTGAATTTAAATTGCTGAAAGTAAATTGCTGAAATTTAAAGTGCGGGAAAGTAAAGTGCGGAAAAGTAAACAGTTGATAATTTGCGGAAGGATTTCCAGCAGTTTTGCGAAAAATTAAAGCAGTTGATATTGCAGAAAATAAACAGTTGATATTGCGACCGACCATGTAGGCGGTATTGAATTTAAATTGCTGAAAGTAAATTGCTGAAATTTAAAGTGCGGAAAAGTAAACAGTTGATAATTTGCGGAAGGATTTCCAGCAGTGTGCGAAAAATTAAAGCAGTTGAATGTTTACGAAAATTAAAATGCGACCGACCATGTAGGCGGTATTGAATTTAAATTGCTGAAAGTAAATTGCTGGAATTTAAAGTGCGGAAAATTAAACAGTTGATAAGTGCGACCGACCATGTAGGCGGTATTGAATTTAAATTGCCGAAAGTAAATTGCGGAAAATTAAAGTGCGGAAAATTAAACAGTTGATAAGTGCGACCGACCATGTAGGCGGTATTGAATTTAAATTGCCGAAAGTAAATTGCAGAAAATTAAAGTGCGGAAAATTAAACAGTTGATATTTACAGAAAATAAACAGTTGATATTACAGAAAATTAAAAGTGTTAGTACGACAAATAATCATACAAAGCATACGAGTATTTTACGAAAAAACGTGATCCGAAGTTTTGAAAACAATTGAAAATGGGCTGGGCCCAATTGAAGAATGAAAAGAAGTGAAAAATGGGCCAGGAATAGTGCCTGGCCCATGAGAATTTAAAAGGGAATAGGCCAAGCCCATTCCCGCGTGAACAGTGCCGTTGGCCTGGCACTGTTCATTCGTCACCTTTCTTGGTCGCCGGCGTACTGCCGGCGGCAAAGCTCCTGCCACAAGTGGCCGATTTAAAAATCGTTCGTACCGAAATGTTCGTCTCTTCGACGACTTCCCGACTATACCAACCCCGATTTTTAGTTTGACTCGTACAAAATTTAATTTCAAAAAAACGACAAAACTGTTAATTATCGAAAACTAATTAATTTGAGCGATCTAACCAACGATTTTTAAAATTGAAGGAGTGTATTTAATCTACGTTATGCATATGAATTAATGACATAAAAGAAAACAATTAACTTGCTCAAACAAGAGCCAAACGAAATTAAACAAGAAAGTGGCTAAAAAAACCGAGAAATGCTAGAGAGAGAAACTCACTCTCAAACTTTGAACTTTGACGATCTTCGCTCAATATGAGCAACTGATCAGAGGGAGGGAAGAAAGCAAGGTTTCTTGCTGTTTTTTTGGTGCCCCGAATGCGTTGGAGGAGGGGGTTATTTATAGCCGAAGATCGCGTGAGGAGGAGGTGCGGGTGCTGCGCGTGGAGGCCGTGATGACGTCGCTGTGATGACGTCGGGTCTACGGCTGCGTGAGGTGGCGGAGCTAGGGTGATAGCGGTGATGATGGCGGAGGAACAGGAGGCTATGGACGCGACGGGAGCAGGTGGCTCGGGCGTGGGCTGCTTCGCTGCACTCCCTTGGCACTGTTCACGTGCATTATGCATGTTAATTCAGGGGCCATTGATCTGGTTGACTTTCCTTGGTTGACCAGATCAATGGCCATGATCAAATGGCCTTTTATCTGATTAAAATGGCCTCGAGCCGGTTCCCGCGACCAAACGTTCTGACTTTTCGAGCCTAAGGTACCGTCGCGTAGAGAAAAATACGACGGGTTTAACCGTCTACAGCGAAGGATGAAAATTCCTCGTTTAACGTGTTTATTTTCGCGTTCAAAAATGTGAAACGTTTGAACGGAAAAATAATAACGTTACGCCGAAAATTACGCGAATCGCTGTAGACCGTTGCGACCAGAAAAAAATCTAGCAACTAGTTGATGGAAAACATTTTAAAGTCAAGCTATTGTCCGAGTGGACTTACTCGGGTCCAATAAAAGCTCGAATAAAAATAATAATAAAATAATAAAAATACTAAAAAATGTGCTAAAATATAAAAAATCCTAAAATTCGTGTGATGACCTAAAACGAAGAAAAAGTTAGCAAACGACTGCCTGATAATTAAAAATGTGATTTTTAAGGCTAAAAATATTAATGATAATAATAATGAAAATACATGCCGAAAAATTAAAAATGCGATTTCGAAAGCTGACGATGCTAACGATGATGCTAAAATGCCACGAAACACCTAAAAATGCTAGCGATAGTAAATCAACTGAAAATGCCAGTGAATGAACTAAATAACAGAAATGCTAAAATTAAACAAAAAATGGCGTCAAAATTCGGGTATCAACAGTTGCCCCCTCTTTACTGTCTTATCGAAGTATTTGATAAGCAGTAAAGACAGTTGCCCCTATATCCGAATTTTGGCGACACAGCGGGTCTTACCTCAAACTTACAGTGATGATGTCGCTCTGGGAGGAGGTAGTTGCTTGATGTCGCTCTGGGAGGAGGAGATTGATTGATGCCGTCACTGGGGATACCAAGTGCTTGCTTGATGTCACTCTGGGAGGAGGAAAGTGATGCCGCCACTCTGAGAGGAGGTAATCCGCTGACGTTGCTCTGGGAGGAGATAGGTTGTTGATCCTACAAAGACGTAAACTTAGATCTGCTGGGGTATTGAGAGGCACATAAGTTGTAGGAAATGTAAATGACAACTACTCTACCGGGGACGGAAAGTAATTTTACGAAAGTAAACGACAGCTCCACTCGGGGGATGATCACTTGACAGGTGACTGATGTTGCTTCGGAAGATAATGCGCGATTTCCAGAAGTATGAATGATTTGTCCTAATGATGTCACTCTAGGAGGAGGAAAATAATTATGCAGAAATGTAGAATTGTATGAATGATATTGCTCTGGGAGGAGAAGAAATACTAAGGTTTGAAAAAGGTAGAACTACGCTATGCTATCACTCTGGGAGGAGAAGAAATACTACGCTAGAAACTAAATGCTGTCACTCTGGGAGGAGGAGAAATGCTACGCTGAAAATTTAAACAAACGTCGATTCCCGTAGGAAAAGGCGCGAAATGCGGAAATTAAACTAAGGTCGCTCTGGGAGGAGAGGAATGCTAATGCTGAAAACTAAATGTTGTCGCTCTGGGAGGAGGAGATGCTAGGGCTGAAAATTTAAACAAACGTCGATTCCCATAGGAAGAGGCGCGCAATGCGGAAATTAAACTAAGGTCGCTCTGGGAGGAGAAGAATGCTAGATGTTGTCGCTCTGGGAGGAGGAGAATGCTAAATGCTATCGCTCTGGGAGGAGGAGATGCTACGGCTGAAAATTTAAACACACGTCGATTCCCGTAGGAAAAGGCGCGAAATGCGGAAATTAAACTAAGGTCGCTCTGGGAGGAGAAGAATGCTAAATGCTGTCACTCTGGGAGGAGGAGAATGCTAAATGATGTCGCTCTGGGAGGAGGAGATGCTAGATGCTGTCGCTCTGGGAGGAGGAGATGCTAATGCTGAAGACTAAACTATGATGTCACTCTGGGAGGAGAAGATGCTAATGCTGAAGACTAAACTATGATGTCACTCTGGGAGGAGATAGAAAGCTATCGCCAGCGGCCTTGGTACGAACCTCGAATGCGTCTGCGTCCTGCTCAGGAGGTAACGACCCCAAGGACAAGACTTTCCCACGATTTGCAGCCGTAAGCAGTCCTCACCTGATATTAGTGTTTGCACTCACGCTCTGAAACAAGGCTAAGTGTTTTACACTCATAAAGATGCAACTAACATGATACATAATTTACAATTCGCAATGTCAATCCGAGTGAATATACTTCGAACGAAGATGCACATGCATGGGCGTTCTAATAATCGATGGGACTTTTACGGAAAAGAATGAAAGAACATGAAATGTCCGGAAAGAAGTTTGTTTTGGAAAAGATTGCTTTGCTTGGGGGTTGGAAGGCTTTTGATGAGTGATATTTTCTTGATTGGCCCTAATGAGGGCGAGGTGTGCGAACTCTTTCGCTTTTTGCCGGGGATGCTTGCTTGACCGAGTGCGTGAGCTATGGGACCCTTGCTGGGGGTGCTTTCCGTGTGGCCAGGGGCCCTTTTCTTGAGTCTTCATTGGGGAGCGTCGTCGCTGTTCTTTTTGCGACCCACTACTTGAGTTGGCCTTGGGCCTCTTTTCTTCTCGGGTTCTCACTAGGGATGCTTGCTTTAAGGCTTCTTGAGTTGGCCTTGGGCCTCTTTTGCTTGACTTTACTGGGGGAAGACTGCTTTGAGATTTCTCGAGTTGGCCTTGGGCCTTTCTACCCGAGTTCACTGGGGAAAGTTTTCTTCGAGATTTTCTCGAATTGAGTTGTCCCCGAGCTGTGACTGCTTTGGCTCTTTGATTGTTTGTATTCGTCGAAGGTCTCTGAGCATTTTTCTTTTCTTTTCCCTTTTTCCCCTCTCTCCTTTTTTTTTTTCTCTCATTTTCCTCTTCTTTTTTTTTTTTCTTTTTTTTTTTTTATATCCCTCCCCTTTTTTATTTGATTTGAAAATGCAACAGAGCAGAGCAAGTACAGCCTTTGTCTTGATCTCTTCCCCTTCTGTCTTGAGGCCTCGGCCTTCGTCGTTGTTGCTTCTTCGGTGATAGTCCTTAGCGATCTCCTAGTGACCTTTTCCGTCTCCTTCATCGTGAATTTGAACTTGGCGTGCTTTTACTTCCGGCTGACAATTTTAGCTGAAACTGCTCTTTGGCTCCCGGGGTATGAGTGATATTGACGGTTTGGGGGGAGTGATGACATATATAGTGGAAAGAGGGAAGAAACGAAAAAAGTGGAGAAAATCGTAAAAGTCCCACGTCATTTTATAGCTATCCCATGTCTAATGGCGCATGTACCCTGGATATTATGAGAACTCAACTAGTATCTAGTCAGGCTCTTACACTCATGAAGGATAAGGCGCGATGGCTCAAAAATGCTTACCGGGGTTTGTTTGTGACTGCTTACGTCGGAGCAAACCGCGGATATAAGAGCAAACAGGTAATATCATGCCTGGCACGTAATCTGGATAGATGCTGGAGTTAACAGAGGGATTAAACATTCCTAACCTATGTGATGCATGAAAATGCTTATGAGAGTAGTATGCTTTTGTTTTAGCCGGGCTAAAAAGGGTTTTGATTGATTTTTGATTTTTGACTGATTGATGATTTGATTGCCGGATGGTTTGATTGCTAGATGTTTGATTGCTGGATGTTTGATTGCTGGATGTTTGATTGCTAGACGTTTGATTGCTAGAAGGTTTGATTGCTGGATGTTTGATTGCTGGATGTTTGATTGCTAGATGTGGGGGCCGACTTATTTGCAACGTTCTAACGAGAACCTAAGGTTGCCCCCCTAGTGGGCCAGACGACCGTACTCGACTTAAAGCTAATCAAAGCGAGCAGGAATAAAAACAAATTTAAATAAAGGGAAAAGATAGAGGGACTTCCCTGAACTGCGCAGCGGGGCTGCGCGGGCGTCTTCCACGAGCTCCATGCGGATGACCGCGAGATGCTTCCCGTCCCTGTGAGATGCATAGGGGAAAACGGAAAGGGAAATTAATTTAAAAACAAAACTGAGATAAGTTCAGGGATTCTCCCTTCCTTTAACTCGACTTTTCGAGGGTTCCCATGACGTGGTCCTAATCCTGGGACGCCTTGCTTTGATTGGTTTCTTTTTAGCTGTTTTGCGAGAACCGCCGATTCCAGGATGATGAGATCCGCATTCGGTCCCTTTGCTTACCGGTCCTGCTGGACCTTCGTTGATTGGCTTCGTGGTTGCTCGGGGATAGAGGGGATAACCCTCTGTCCTCGTGATGTGCAGCGGGGCTGCAAGGGTGTATGCTTCCCGTTCTTCTGCAGGCAACGAATTGGGGGCGACCTAGTTCCTGAAAAAGACAAGGCGATGACAAATGAGGAGTAAATGCAAGGCAATGTTTAGCAAAAGTAGTGTGATTTGATGAGTGTTAAGCTCTCCCTTTTAGACGGGCTATCCGTGAGTCATCGCGGTGTGACTTGCATCGGATGGGCTTTGGGATTTTGGTCCAACGTTTAGTCCTTTGAGACCGATTATTTGCGATGCCGGCTGCGCCGGTAGCACTGCGAGGAAAAGAAATCTCGCTTTAGATGGTGATGGTTTGTCTTAAAATCTTTCCTGATTCGCTCTTGAAGGTGGCCTGCTACGGCAATTCAACAGCTCCTACGAGCGGAACTCTCTGGTTCTATCGTGATGACGAGCTGAGGCGTGAGACCTTACGTCCCTGCAAAACTGAAGAATGATTAGTGGCGTTAGTCTAAGTGACATGTCTTGCGTCCCGAGCTACTCCTGGGGATCCATCCATGCCATGCCTCCTTTTGTCATCTCACAATTTTAAGAAAAAACAGGGGACAACAAATTTTAAAACAAAGCCTCTCTTGAAAAAACTTATTTTATTCATTTCAGGACAAATGTTTGTGCTAGATTGTCATGATAAAACCCTATGTCCTTGGTCTGCCCGGACGCTCTGTCCACGATGCTTCAGGCGAAGTATCTCTTGACTGCATCGGCATTTACCGGTTTCGGGAGATCGTCTCCATCCATGTTGGTTAGCATTAGGGCACCCCCTGAGAATGCACTTTTGACCAGGTACGGGCCCTCGTACCTTGGGGCCCACTTTCCTTTGCTGGCCTCCTGATGAGGGAGAATTTTCTTTAGCACTAAATTCCCAGCCTCGAATTTGCGAGGTCGCACTTTCTTGTTATAAGCGTTGACCATTCTTTGCTGATATAATTGCGCATGGCAGATAGCGGCCAAGCGCTTTTCGGGAAGGAGGTTCAGCTGCTCGTACCTCACTCTCGCCCAATCAGATTCTTCTACTTCAGATTCTGCTAGGATTCTGAGAGAAGGAATTTCTACCTCGAGGGGAATTACGGCTTCCATGCCGTAAACTAATGAGTAGGGAGTTGCCCCTGTGGACGTACGGGTTGCTATCCGATAAGCATGTAGTGCGAAGGGAAGCATGTCGTGCCAGTCTTTGTGAGAGATTACCATCTTTTGGATGATCCTCTTCAGGTTCTTGTTTGCTGCTTCGACTGCGCCATTCATCTTTGGTCGATATGGTGACGAGTTTCGGTGCTTCACCTTCCAACGTTGGCAAAGATCGTCGATCATTCTTCCGTTGAGATTGGTGCCGTTGTCCGTGATGATGGTTTCTGGGACCCCATGACGGCAAATGATATTTCTCTCAATGAATCGCGTGGTGGTTTTCTGAGTGATGTTGGAGTATGAGGTGACCTCTACCCATTTGGTGAAATAGTCGATTGCTACGAGGATGAAGCGATGGCCATTAGAGGCTGTTGGATGAATTTGGCCGATGATGTCGATTCCCCACATTGCAAAAGGCCAAGGCGACGTCATGCTGAAGAGAGGGGCTGGAGGGATGTGGAGATGGTCCGCATAGATTTGACATTTGTGGCACTTCCGAAAATAGCTGATGCAATCTTGTTCGATGGTGAGCCAAAAATAACCTTGCCTCATTATCTGCCTGGCCATCATGTGTCCACTTGCGTGTGTGGAACAAACCCCTTCGTGGATCTCTGCTATGATTCTCTTTGCCTCGGTCATGGTGACGCAGCGAAGCAAAGCTCCATCAGCTCTCCTTTTATATAGAACCTCGCCGTCGAGGTAGAAGTCTAGTGCTAAGCGTTGGAGGGTCTTTTTGCTAACCCGGCTTGCCCCCGGTGGGTACTCCTGGTTTCTGATGAACTGTACTAGGTCGTAGAACCATGGCTTGCCGTCAGGTTCCTCTTCCAAGGTGACACAACATGCCGGAGTTTCCTTTACTTCCACTCTCAATGGTTGGAGCATTACTCCGCATTCTAACTTAAACATTGAGGCCAACGTGGCTAATGCATCTGCGAAGCGGTTCTTTTCTCTGTCGACTCGGTCGAATTCGGTTTCCTCGAATTCCCGTGTGAGTTGGGTGAGTAGCCTTTGATAAGGGATGAGCTTGGAATCCCGTGTCTGCCATAGATCCTGGGCCTGATAGATGACGAGTGCTGAATCGCCGAAGATTCGGAGCTTCTTTACTTTTAAGTCGATGGCTGCTGTCAGACCACTAATGCATGCCTCATACTCGGCGACGTTATTGGTGCATGGGAAGTTCAATTTGCATGCTATGGGGAATTGGCGGCCATCTGGGGCTATGACCACGGCTCCCACTCCCTTGCCCGAGAGGTTCACCGCACCGTCGAAGAACATGGTCCACCAATCGTCTTCTCGGAGATTTTCTGTGACCTCATCTTCAATCATTATGATGTCCTCATCGGGGAAGTCGAAGCTCAACGACTCGTACTCGTCCGAGGCATGATCGACCAAGTGATCGGCGAGGGCGCTTGCTTTAACCGCTTTCTGAGTCACATAGATGATCTCGTGCTCAGCTAATAAGACTTGCCATCTACAAATGGGACTTGACAGGTACGGCGTTTCGAAAATGTATTTCAAGGGGTCCATGCGAGAGATTAGCCAAGTCGTGTAATACAACATGTACTGCCGGAGCCTTCGGGCGCACCATGCTAGGGCGCAACAAGTTCGTTCCAACATAGAGTAACGCATCTCACATTCGTTGAATTTTTTGCTGAGGTAATAGATGGCTTGTTCACGCCTTCCGGACTCGTCGTGCTGTCCCAAAACGCAACCCATGGCGCTAGCCGTGACTGTCATGTACATGAGCAAGGGCCGTCCTGGCGTCGGGGGAACTAGTACCGGTGGGCTTTGCAGATATGTCTTGATTTTCTCGAAGGCTTTTTGGCAGTCTTCGTCCCATTCTGCATTTCCGTGTTTCCTTAGCATCTTGAACATCGGCTCACAGGTAAGTGTTAACTGGCTGATAAAGCGAGCAATGTAGTTGATGCGTCCTAAAAAGCTTCGTACTTCCGTTTCGGTGCTGGGAGCGGGTAGCTCCTGAATGGCTTTTATCATATCAGGATCCACTTCTATACCTTTGTTGCTGACGATGAATCCCAATAACTTCCCGGAAGTCACTCCGAAGGTACACTTAGCTGGGTTTAGCCGTAGCCGAAATTGCCTCAACCGTTCGAACACCTTCCTCAGGATGTCCACATGATCTTGCGTGCCGCGAGACTTGGCTATCATGTCGTCGACATATATTTCTAATTCTTTATGCATCATGTCGTGGAAAAGGGTGACGGCAGCACGTTGGTACGTAGCTCCTGCATTTTTTAATCCAAAGGGCATCACTTTGTAGCAGAAGGTTCCCCAGGGCGTGATGAAGGTCGTCTTTTCACTGTCCTCGGGCGCCATCTTGATCTGATTGTACCCCAAGAATCCGTCCATGAAAGAGAACATGTCATTTCTGGCGGCACTATCTACCAAGATGTCGATATGGGGAAGAGGGAAGTCGTCTTTAGGGCTAGCTCGATTGAGATCCCGAAAGTCCACGCACATGCGAACCTTCCCATCTTTCTTAGGCACTGGCACTATGTTGGTGATCCATTCTGGGTACTCCGCAACTCTCAAAAAACCCGCGTCTAGTTGCTTGGTAACTTCTTCTTTGATTTTCAGAAGGATGTCTGGATGCATCCTCCGAAGTTTTTGCTTGACAGGCTTAAACTCAGGTTTTAACGGAATACGATGCTCAACTATCCCGGGATCAAGACCTGGCATGTCGGCGTATGACCATGCGAATACATCGGAGTAGTCCTTGAGGAGAGAAATCAACCTTTCTCTCTGAGTCGTATCCAGGGTAGTTCCGATCTTGACCAGTTTTTGACTCTCATTGCTTGCCCCCAAGTTTACTTCGTCCAATTCCTCCCGATGAGGGGTTATTTCCTTTTCTGAACTTTCTAGTAAACGGGTCAGTTCGTCGGAGACTTCGGCCTTGTCTTCGGTCGTAGCGATGATTTCTTCGCCAGTAAAGACATAGGTTTTAGCAAGACAATCCGAACTAACACTCATCCTGAAATTAAAAGCGCGAAAAAAAGAGATGCGTAAAATGAAAATTTGCATATATATTGATTTTTAACAAAAGGGAACAGGAGTCCCTACAAAAATGTTTTCGTAAGAAAATGTGCCAAAAACATATATATTTTTCAAAATGAGAAATTACGGAGAGACATCCGGAAGCATGGTGATGGTCCAGTTGCCCACAGACTCCCCTGACTTCTTAACGAAAATGACTGAACCAGGCGACGATCCTTCTTCTCCTAGAGTGCAGATACGGAGGTCTGATACCCTGATTGGATTTTCATTGATGGTTTCAGCGGCGAAGGGGAACGTGGTTCTGATATGGGGAATCAGCATTTTGCCCTCTGGCGCAGAACGTCCAAATAGCTTAGCCAGCTGCTTTTCTTTCTTTTCTTGGGCGATCCTGGTGAAATCGGCCTTGCTGGGTTGGTACCCTAACCCAAATCGATCTCCGAAGCTCTTCGGAGGCGCCCAGCCTTTCGATCCTTGTAACTCGGCCCCGAGCCATTTTCCTAATTGGAAGCTTCCCTCTAGTGTTGACTTAGTGGTTGTTTCGGCTACCCCAGATTTTGAGGCTTCGCAAACGGGGGATCCCTCCTCAATCCAACCCGCATTGACGATTTCAAAGGCTTGGAAGGAACTCTCCAGGGTTTTGGTAGTTTCGATGTAAGGCACGGATGCATGCTTGGCCAAGATCAAGGCTTCTTCGACCTTTATCGTGATGAGGGCATTGTCTTTGACGTATTTGAGGCACTGATGTAGGGAAGAGGGGACGGCTCCCGCTGAATGGATCTAAGGCTGTCCTAGAAGCATGCTATAGGCGGGTTGGATTTCCATGATCTGGAATGTCAAGATGAAAGGGTGGGGCCCGATGACCATATCCAACTCAATGTTCCCGATGATCTCTCGAGTGGTGCCATCGAAAGCCCTCGCCATCATTCCGCTAGGTTTTATGAGGGAGGAATCGACCGGCAGCTGTTCAAGGACATGCCTGGGCATGACATTAAGTGCGGACCCATTGTCGATTAGGGCCTTTGCTATGACGTGTCCCTTACATTCCACCGTGATGTATAGGGCCTTGTTGTGATCTCTTCCCGAGGGGTCGATCTCTTCTTCCGAGAAGGAAATGCTGCTTAAGGCTTGGATCCTTCCGACAAGGTTTTCCACCCCTTCTGTGGTGATATCCTTAGTCACGAAAGCTTGTTTCAAAACTTTTAAGAGAGCTTGGTGATGCGGCTCTGAAGTGAGGATCAGCTCCATGATGGAGATACGAGCTGGGGTTTTCTTTAGTTGTTCGATGATGCTGAACTCGCTCTGTTTCATGATCTTGAGGAACTCGGCTGTCTCGTCCTCAGTTACAGGTTTGCTCAAACCTTGCGTCTCTCCTACTATCTCTTCGCGGATCACAGGGTCTTTCCCTTTGGCTTGTCGTTGCTTTTCTACTTCCTCCGAGATATAACATCTTCCGGTGCGAGTCATGCCCCCGATATGAGAGGCTTCCCCGATAGCGAGTGTTGTTGGTGCGACTGCAGGAGGGGTGGTGACCACCGTGTATCCGTAGTTGAATGGGACCGCGTGTAAGTCCCGGCTGGGAGTATTCACAGCTAATGTGAATACTACTTTGAGTGGGATCGTGGCTGCCTCCCCTGCCTGGGCCACATATTCGAAGGAGTAAGGTGCTGGTGGATTGTCCTCGATGGCGTTGATGGCTCCTTGGGTTTCCCCTTTGGTTTGAATGATCCCGAATGTTGCGAGTTGCTTGACTTTTTGCCGAAAAAGTCTGCAATCCTGGATGTCATGCTTGCTTTCCCCTTGGCAGAATAGGCATTGGGCCTGACTATTCCCTGGGAATGGCAAAGAAGCGTTGTTGGCTAATGCGAAGAACAATTCTTTATTGGGTACTTCCCCCATCGACAGGTGAGAAAGGTCAATTCCAATGGAAGAAATGTCGCTCATCCCAGGATTATGGTGCGGTAGAGGACTGGTTGTCATATCAGGACCCCTTGTCAAACCTTTGGACGAGATTCGTCCTTCTTTGGTTAGGTGCTCGACCTTCTCTCTAAAGTCGTAGCAGTTTTCCAAGGAGTGTCCTCGGGTTCCGGCGTGATATTCGCAGCTATCCTTTGGATCATACCAGCTAGGGTAAGGAAGGGATTGAGGCGAGAGTGGGGATGGTGTAATCTGCCCGTCTGCCAAAAGGCTTGCGTAGATCTCTTTCAAAGGAAACGGAGGAAGCGACCATGTCGGTGAAGGGTATGACTCGGAGTCTGAGGATTCCCAAGAAGGTAGTAAGGGCACTGTGCTAGAATAGGAAGGTGGTGCCGAATACCTGACGAGGTAATCGAACTTCCCGGAAGGTTGGCCCAAGGTGTCAATCTCGCAGTCGCCTTCGTCGCGGCGCGCGGAGAACCGCTTGCACGATGAAGTCGATCTTTTCTTCTGGACCATTTGGAGTGGGGTTCCATTGGCGTTATGCGGGATAGGAAATCCATCTCCGATCGTGTTGATGGATCCTTCCCCAGGGGTCACTTTCTGGGTTTGTATTACCCCGAGACTTGAGAGTTGTCTCACCTTTTCTGCGAACGACTTACAGCTTCGGATCTTGTGACCGTCGCTTCCCTTGCAGTACATGCAGTGACTCGGATTGCCCCCTGAGTATAGCACATATCCCTCTCGAGCTAAGGCCTGGAAAAGCTGTTCTTGTGGCCAACTCGATGCGGAAGATAAATGGTCGTTGCTTTCTCCTGCCGAGATGGCATTCACCCCTCCCTTTCCTTGGGAATGATTGGGAAGAGGGTTGGTGGATGTGTTGGGTCCTTTTGCTAATCCTTCGAAAGATACCCATCCACTTTTGATCAAGTGATGGACCTTTGCCTTGAATGCGAAGCAATTTTCCAGAGTGTGACCTGGGGCTCCAGCGTGATATTCGCATCTTGCGTTGTGATCATACCACTTTGGGTAAGGAGGCAATTGAGGCTGAGCCGGAACCGGTACGATCTGTCCGGACGCCAGGAGATGTTTGTAGATTTCTCCTGCAGGGAGAGGGAGAGGAGGTGGAGGCTCTCGGTTCCACCGATTGTTGGTCGTGTTTTGGTTATTTGGGTCTTTTGGTGGGTTATATGGTTTGGGTTGCATAGATTGTGATGTTTGCACTGGAGGTGGTGGGAAATGAGTAGGATATTAGCGATTGGTGGTGAATTAAAAGGAAAGGAGGTGGGTTGATATAGTGACGCCGGCTGATACGGCGGTGGTACCAAATAAGGCGGTGGTGGCGGAAACGGCTGCCCTTGATTAACTTGGGGAGCGACAAATCCGACGTCCCTTTTCACGACTGATGCTTTCTTAGGTACAGACTCTGGTGTTGGATGCGTGATTCGCCCAGACTTAATCCCTTGCTCTACTCTTTCGGTAATTAGGACCATGTCGGAGAAGCTGTTTGAGGGGTTCGAGATCAGGTAGGTGTAGTAGGGAGCTTTGAAGGTGTGCAAGAAAATCGACAAGAGTTCCTTGTCGCTTAAGGGTGGAGAGATTCTCGAAGCCAACTCTCTCCATCTTTGGGCATAGGTCTTCACGGACTCGCCGATTTTCTTTTCCAGATTTTGCAGGTCGGCGCGGTCAGGAGCCACCTCCATGTTGAATTTGTATTGTCGGTAGAAGGCATCGGACAGGTCTCTCCACGTCCTGATCCTGGCTTTGTCCAGCCCCATATACCAAGTTAGGGCGTGTTTGGTCAAGCTTTCTCGGAATAAATGGATCAACAACGGTTCGTTGTGGATCATCTCTACCATCTTGTTGCAGTATGCTCTGAGGTGGGTCTTCGGGCATTCTACCCCAGTATATTTTTCGAAGTCCGGGATCTTGTACTTCGGAGGTATGACGATCCCGGGGACCATGCACATGTCGGCGGGACCTGTGGGATCGAATGGATCGGCCCCTTCGATTGCTCTGAGTCTCTCCTCGAGAAGATTCAGTCTGTCACTTTTCGGTTTCTCGGCCCCGATGGGGTTAGAACCGAAGGGCAGCATTGGTTCTGATGAGAACTGAGGTTGTGCTGGGTTGAAAGTGAGGAGCTGAGTTCCCACAGGTCCGGGAACTGTGCTCGGAGGAATAGGAGGGAGATACAGGTCCTCTGGGTGGGCCTGGCTCTTGCTGGGGTCCACAGCAGGGTTGATTGAAAGGTACTGAAGTGACGGGAAGATCTCTTCACCCGTCTTAACTGGAGGACTCGCAACGTTGGGTACAGTGAAGGGACTAACCCATCTCCAATGGCCCGGGGGATCAGAAAGTGGCGGGAGTACGGAAGGTCCTGCGACGGTGAGCGAAGAGTGAGGTCCTTTTGTTTGAGGGAGATCAAAACCCGGTGGTACTTCGGCGACAGCTTCATCTCTTTCCTTTTCGGCCCTGGTGGCTCTTTCTGTAGTGATCCTAACTTGCTCCTCTAACTCCGTGATTCTAGCCATTAGTGCTTCATCGGTCTTGGCCGGTTCAGTCATTTTTCGTTTTTGAAGTCTAGTTAGGGGGAGCCTGTGCGGAGTAGCTTGCTTTCGAGGAGCTATTGTGAACCTGAAAAAGGGAAAAACACAGAAAAAGTAAATACAAGTGAGGATATACAGGTGATATGCAATCCCGAGGCCTCCACGTTGCTCATTCATTTTCCGGCCACACTTTCACTTGATATTTCCAAGGAGGTCGGTGAGGCGAGGAATCCCAGTGGTTGACAAGATACGACAGAAGCCTCTATACATTCCCCCGATATGAAGCAAACCTGAGATGCTAACGGCGAAACCCAAATCAGCAGGGGCAACCAATGCCGCCATGCTAGGAAGATCTCTTTCATACTGTGCTTGCAAATGACGTAGGGCCTGACGCCTGGCGAACCCAACCGAGGGGAGGGATGACAATCAATGCCATGAACTTGGAGGTTGTGATAAGCTAAGAGGACAAAGCCACGAGTGGGCAATATTTGGCTATTTTTGTTTTTTTGTTTTTTTTCTTTTTGAGTGTTTGGTCTGATTTTTTGGTTCTTTGGGTGAAACGACTGTGTTTATCCCGGAGGGATTTTCTCTTTCTTTTTGCGATAGTCTTTTGAGTTGCGTTTGGATGGATAATTGATATGGAAAAAATGAGGCGATTTTAATAAATATCCGAAAGAGTACGACTTTATTAAAAGTGTTTACAAAAGTATGGTAAACTTGCTAAATTTATCAAAAATGGCTAAGATAGGTGGAATCAGGGGTCCTAGCTAAAAAGAAAAGATTTACCGATATCCGAGCCTTTCCCTGAAGGTGTCATTCCTGGACGTTAGAGTCCTGTTGCCAAAGGTACTCCATCGAAGCCAACTCCCCTTTCTTCATCTCTAACTCAGCCTCTAAGGCGGCAATTCGGCTTTGTAGTGTCTGATCGTTGAAACTTTGTTCCCCGAAAATATCAAGTGAAAGTAGTGTAGGTGCCGACATATTGAATGAGCAAAACGGGTCCTGTGGGACAAAAAATAAAATTTTAAATGCAAAGTAACCTGCACGTGTTAGAAAATTTACAATTCGTATAACAGAAAAATCACGTCAATATGCCACGACAAACAGGTATAATCATGATGCCTGTGCTGGGGCTCTGATTCCGACACCTCTAACTGGCTTGAATGGTTCCCGGATGATACCATGAAAAGGTCCCTAAAGTGTCGTCCAGTCGCCCGATTCCTTGCGAAATCGTATAACCTTTCTACTGGCTTTAGGGGTTCATCCGAGTTGGGATTGGTGAACACTACCCAGGACATGTGTCCTAGGGCGTCACTACTACCCTCCTATTTTGGTAATTGTCCCCTGGGTGTAGGGCGCTATGAAATGCATATGACAATTGATAAAGTAAATAAATAAACAGACCAGCAATTGATCAAAGCAAATAAATAAACAAATAAAACACCTCTCTAAAAAGATAAAAACCGGCTCCGACCCTAAGTTCCCCAGTGAAGTCGCCAAACTGTCGCGCCCCGAAAATTAAAAATTCGCGAGTGTGCAACTAAATTTGAGACCTTCAGATGCTCGGCGTAAAAGGGACGCCTAGCAGCATGCAATGAAGTCGCCACCCTAATTTGGTTGCTAGGCTTAGGGAACCCTAATCGTCATGGCATAGGAAATATAATAAGTAAAAAACTAAAGGCACAAAAAAAAGGGGTATGGACCCCAG
Source organism: Viola odorata (assembly GCA_963691705.1). Lineage (NCBI taxonomy): Eukaryota > Viridiplantae > Streptophyta > Magnoliopsida > Malpighiales > Violaceae > Viola > Viola odorata. Next base: position 15,048,916 of record OY829543.1, read on the forward strand.
ACAAAGGTTCGGGGTCGTATTATGGTCTCGGGAAGGTGTTAGGCACCCGAGACACATCCGAAAACGGTTACCGGTTGATGAGAGAGGTGTTTAAAAAGGTGTTTGAGAAATGCGTTTTGAAAAAGGGGGCCCTCAGAGGAATCGTCACTTTAGTCTTTATTATGATCGTGATGGGACTGAATTTTCCGTAAGACTGAATGAGCGCCCTCTTTTTTCATCATCGGGCCATGCATGATTAGATTACTTACTAGGTGATCCTAACACGGCTTGCTAACAGAGTACAGATTTAAATGATTGATTTTAAAGTGGAAAACTGATGTGGGATCGAAAATCCCCATGTATATGCAGTCAATGTAAGCGAGAATTTGAAATCAGATGAACATGGCGTTTTAAGCAAGTCTTTAAACACGTCGTTCATGTGGGTTGATTTTAATTCTAGCAGTTCTATATATCATGCATGCAGTTGATATTCGCAGAAAACATCGAATAAATAAAAAGGACTTGTGAGGCGTACTTTCGAGCGAAGCTTGAAATTAACCTACAAAACGAGAGTGTTAGTGATAGCTTGAGAAATAACTAGGCAATTCTATGAGTGCGAAAATTTAAATGACAGTTGATTGCACACGTAAAATGATGGATTCTACGCATACGAAAGTGAGATGCTGAGTTTGATAAAATGATGACAGTTGATTGTATGCGAAAAATGATGGATTTTACGCATACGAGATTTAAATGCTGAGTTGATTGCATGCGAAAAATGATTGATTTTAAGCACACGAGAATTTAAATGCTGTGTTGATTGCATGCGAAAAATGATTGATTTTACGCATACGAGAATTTAAATGCTAGGTTGATTGCATGCAAAAAATGATTAATTTTACGCATACAAAAATTTAAATGCTGGGTTAATTGCATGCGAAAAATGATTGATTTTACGCATACGAGAATTTAAATGCTGGGTTGATTGCATGCGAAAAATGATGGATTTTACGCATACGAAAATGAAATGCTGTTTTGATAAGTGCAGAAAAATTAAATGCTATTGGCGATTTACAGGGAAGAAGAAAAGTTTAATGATTTGCAGAAAATAAAACAGGTTGATAATGCAGGGAATAAACAGTTGGATATTTGCGGAAAATAAACAGTTGATATTGCGACCGACCATGTAGGCGGTATTGAATTTAAATTGCTGAAAGTAAATTGCTGAAATTTAAAGTGCGGGAAAGTAAAGTGCGGAAAAGTAAACAGTTGATAATTTGCGGAAGGATTTCCAGCAGTTTTGCGAAAAATTAAAGCAGTTGATATTGCAGAAAATAAACAGTTGATATTGCGACCGACCATGTAGGCGGTATTGAATTTAAATTGCTGAAAGTAAATTGCTGAAATTTAAAGTGCGGAAAAGTAAACAGTTGATAATTTGCGGAAGGATTTCCAGCAGTGTGCGAAAAATTAAAGCAGTTGAATGTTTACGAAAATTAAAATGCGACCGACCATGTAGGCGGTATTGAATTTAAATTGCTGAAAGTAAATTGCTGGAATTTAAAGTGCGGAAAATTAAACAGTTGATAAGTGCGACCGACCATGTAGGCGGTATTGAATTTAAATTGCCGAAAGTAAATTGCGGAAAATTAAAGTGCGGAAAATTAAATAGTTGATAAGTGCAACCGACCATGTAGGCGGTATTGAATTTAAATTGCCGAAAGTAAATTGCAGAAAATTAAAGTGCGGAAAATTAAACAGTTGATATTTACAGAAAATAAACAGTTGATATTACAGAAAATTAAAAGTGTTAGTACGACAAATAATCATACAAAGCATACGAGTATTTTACGAAAAAATGTGATCCGAAGTTTTGAAAACAATTGAAAATGGGCTGGGCCCAATTGAAGAATGAAAAGAAGTGAAAAATGGGCCAGGAATAGTGTCTGGCCCATGAGAATTTAAAAGGGAATGGGCCAAGCCCATTCCCGCGTGAACAGTGTCGTTGGCCTGGCACTGTTCATTCGTCACCTTTCTTGGTCGCCGGCGTACTGCCGGCGGCAAAGCTCCGGCCACAAGTGGCCGATTTAAAAATCGTTCGTCTCTTCGACGACTTCCCGACTATACCAACCCCGATTTTTAGTTTGACTCGTACAAAATTTAATTTCGAAAAAACGACAAAACTGTTAATTATCGAAAACTAATTAATTTGAGCGATCTAACCAACGATTTTTAAAATTGAAGGAGTGTATTTAATCTACGTTATGCATATGAATTAATGACATAAAAGAAAACAATTAACTTGCTCAAACAAGAGCCAAACGAAATTAAACAAGAAAGTGGCTAAAAAAACTGAGAAATGCTAGAGAGAGAAACTCACTCTCAAACTTTGAACTTTGACGATCTTCGCTCAATATGAGCAACTGATCAGAGGGAGGGAAGAAAGCAAGGTTTCTTGCTGTTTTTTTGGTGCCCCGAATGCGTTGGAGGAGGGGGCTATTTATAGCCGAAGATCGCATGAGGAGGAGGTGCGGGTGCTGCGCGTGGAGGCCGTGATGACGTCGCTGTGATGACGTCGGGTCTACGGCTGCGTGAGGTGGCGGAGCTAGGGTGATAGCGGTGATGATGGCGGAGGAACAGGAGGCTATGGACGCGACGGGAGTAGGTGGCTCGGGCGTGGGCTGCTTCGCTGCACTCCCTTGGCACTGTTCACGTGCATTATGCATGTTAATTCAGGGGCCATTGATCTGGTTGACTTTCCTTGGTTGACCAGATCAATGGCCATGATCAAATGGCCTTTTATCTGATTAAAATGGCCTCGAGCCAGTTCCCGCGACCAAACGTTCTGACTTTTCGAGCCGAAGGTACCGTCGCGTAGAGAAAAATACGACGGGTTTAACCGTCTACAGCGAAGGATGAAAATTCCTCGTTTAACTTGTTTATTTTCGCGTTCAAAAATGTGAAACGTTTGAACGGAAAAATAATAACGTTACGCCGAAAATTACGCGAATCGCTGTAGACCGTTGCGACCAGAAAAAAATCTAGCAACTAGTTGATGGAAAACATTTTAAAGTCAAGCTATTGTCCGAGTGGACTTACTCGGGTCCAATAAAAGCTCGAATAAAAATAATAATAAAATAATAAAAATACTAAAAAATGTGCTAAAATAAAAAAAATCCTAAAATTCGTGTGATGACCTAAAACGAAGAAAAAGTTAGCAAACGACTGCCTGATAATTAAAAATGTGATTTTTAAGGCTAAAAATATTAATGATAATAATAATGAAAATACATGCCGAAAAATTAAAAATGCGATTTCGAAAGCTGACGATGCTAACGATGATGCTAAAATGCCACGAAACACCTAAAAATGCTAGCGATAGTAAATCAACTGAAAATGCCAGTAAATGAACTAAATAACAGAAATGCTAAAATTAAACAAAAAATGGCGTCAAAATTCGGGTATCAACAAGTTGAAATGGAATTTTCCAAATTTCCCAAAATCAATTTTCCAATTTTTTTTATCATACTTGTAGTTTTGAATAAGGTTTACAATAATCTTTAAAATAGTTTAAAAAAATCAAACAGAATAGTAAAAATTGCTAAAAGTTATGAAATTTGGATTAAAAAATTATACATGACCTTACAAAAATTAAATTAAATGTTATTTACAATTTATTTTTTGATGCATTGACAAGACAAGAAAATGGTTTTCCTATGCTTCCAGCTGGTAAAATATTATTCTTATAATTTATAACAATATTTATTAATTGTTACATTAATGGTTTTTTAAATGTCTGATCAAATTTATCTTTTGCAGGTTGTTATTATGCAGTTGATGCTAGTTATTCAAATATTCCTAGATTTTTAGCTCTTTATCATAGTGAACGGTATCATTTAAATGATTTTCATGGACGGGGAAGGATAACAAAAAAATATGCATTGTTTAACTATTGGCATTCGTCATTGAGAAATGTGATTGAAAGAGCTTTTGACGTCCTAAAAGCTAGATTTTCAATCTTAAAATCCATTCCAAATTATCCTCTTCGTCGTCAAAAGCAAATACCTCTAGCTTGTTGTGCACTACACAACTTTATTCGAATGGAAGATAGAGCTGATCAACTATTCATAGAATGTGGTACAAAAGGTCTGCAAAATTTTAACAAGGACGAAGCTAATGTGATGCAAGAAGGTATTCAAGTGGATATGTCCCAACAACAACAAATGAATGCGGTTAGAAAAGATATTGCAGATCAATTATGAGCTAATTATAATATTGTTAGAACATAAAGAAGTAACAAGATAAATTAAGTTTGTTTTTAATGTTCATATTTGTAGTATTCACATAATGAACAAATAATTCAAGTATATTTTATATGTATTTTATTTTCATGAACGTAATTGTTATATTTATATTTGATCTTTAACATGAATAGAATTAACATATTTATATTTGATCTTTAACAAAATTAAAATGAGCTACCATTTAGTTTATTGATCTTCTAAAAAAGAAATAAATGATAGCATGATTTTTTAATTAAAATCAAATTGATTTAACAAAATTAATAGTTTTCGTTTTAAAAAAAGAAGAAGAAATAGTTGTTAGGTGAACACGATTTCGAATTTTCTAAAGTTGAAAATTTTCACATTTAATACAAAGTAAACACCATATCCTATTTTCTAATGTTTTCTAAAATCAGAGATATTTCTGAAAAACAGAAACATAAAACAGAAATTGTTTCCCGTAAATAAACAGACCCTAAGCTTTTATGAGAGATGTGATGGAATGGTGGAGACATCGAGCACTTCTCATTCTTGAAACCTCACCAAAACCTCGCCGAATAGTTTGGGCTGTATCACAAATTCTTATTGGTATTTTTACTACGAGCAAAATAATTACTTCTTTTGTTTCACTAAAGTGTTTCTTTAAGGTTTCTACGCACCCATCAAGAGAATGGTTGATTATGTTTGTCACTAATTCTCTCACATATTTTTTTATTAAATTACCTTCAAATTTACCAACTAAAAAAAAAGAAAGGTTGCATGAATTGAGTTATATTTTAAGAGAAAGAATTAGTGAGGAATAAATTTTATTGGAAAAAATAAAAGTATACCTTGGAAAGATAAATCGAACTATAAATTGAAACCTTAATTCTTAAAAAAAGAGAGCAGTAAACTAAAATGGAGAGAGTAATAAGCTACATTCTCGTTGGCGTTTTTCTATGTTCTTCTCTCCTTTTGTAACTCCACATCTAATCCTTTCCTAAGTTTGAAACATATTCTTGTGATATTAGTTTATTACTGCTTAATTACATAGTTAAGCCACAATGACGTTGATAGCTCTCTTCTTTAAAGCTTATGCCGTAGAAGCTGATATCAAGCTATTGGTGTTTTATTTTATCTGCATCTTCTCGACCATAAAGGGGTTCTGTTTGGGAAGAACTCGCAAGCATTCGACCGTTAAAACCCTTGAGAGAGAAGTTTGGAATTCAACCTTTCCTTAGACGCTCTAAACATGGTCATGGACTCCGTTTAGGACCCTGATGTGAAAATCACCATCATTACATATTCATAGTCTGGCTGCTGGACTAGCGATCTCTCCTAGCCGCCGCCTAGAATGCAGCCTGCCTGCTGAAGACCGTAACGCAAGATAAGCAGTAGCAAAAGCAACCTAAGCATATGGAATAAAAGGGTAATGTTGACGATGTTAAGACCAAAGAAAGCAGGTTAGAATGAAAATTCCGAACGCACAACTAGTTAGTGCATCTCTTTTTTATGATACATTCAATCCCTCGTTTTCTAACTATAATTAATAATTTATTTATTTATTTTTTCTGGAAAAAAAATGAAGATTCCGAATCCCCTTCTGGCAAATAGCTAACGTGGAAGGCAGGTCGGCTTCGCTTTAGCCTAAAGTAAACGTAAGTTGATGCCTTAAAGACGTCATTGGCCGCAATGCAATAGAAGATAAGCAGAGTAATTAGCAAATGAATTAAACAAATTGACACGTTTAATCACTTGCAAGCTATTCTACCTTTTTGATTTTATTCGATATATACTGATAATATTTTATTTTATTTTTAGATAATACTGACTATTTTTTTAAAATATAGCTTTACCAGCAAACCCAGAGTTTTAATGAATAAGTAGAAAAGTAAAGTTTACCCAACACGAAAAGTAATTCTAATTTTACTGCAACAGAAGTTGGAAGAACTTACAGATGAGTAACTAGAAACATAGGACAAAAACTGTAACTGAAATTCTGGTAAAAGCCAACTCTTTTCCAAGAAACTTACTCAAGCTTCGGTTCATGTTTCTTGCAAGGCATAACTAACTTCCATTCCCTCCCTTCCTATTCACTCAAAACATGTGTGCTTATAAACAGTCTTGCAAAAGCTACGGTCATACAAAGCCACAAAGAGTTATTGGAGAAACCGAATAGAGTTTGTCGAAAAAAATGGAGATTAAGGTAGAAGAAGAGAATCATCACCGTACCGCCGACGAAAAACTTCCTCTCCTGCAGGATATGCCGTTTCCCGATCCAGATGAGAGAAACCTGATTCAAAAAGCGATAAGCCAAACATTCAAGAGCACAGGACATTTGGCCAATCTTTTACCCACCGGAACAGTTCTTGCCTTCCAACTTCTGTCACCCGTATTCTCAAACCAAGGTCATTGCGATGCAGTCAGCAGATCAATGACTGCTGTACTCGTGGTGCTGTGCGGAATCTCATGTTTCCTATCAAGTTTCACCGATAGCTTCAAGGACAAGAATGGAAATGTTTGTTATGGGTTCGCGACACTCGGAGGCTTGTGGGTCATTGATGGGTCAGCAACTATTTCACCTGAACTCGCCCCAAAGTACAAGCTGCGGTTTATAGATTTCATGCATGCTTTCATGTCACTACTTGTATTTGCAGCAATTGCGTTATTTGATCAGAATGTCGTAAACTGCTTCTATCCAACACCAACGACTGAGGCGCAAGAGGTACTCACAGCATTGCCAGTTGGAATTGGAGTTATCGGCAGTATGTTGTTCATTGTGTTTCCAACCCAGCGCCATGGAATAGGCTTTCCAGTATCTACTAATTAAAACTTAACCAATTGACTCTTTATACACAAAGTTGTATGACTCTTCTTATCTATTTGCACGCCATGTTTTTCCTTGTATTCTTTTTCATGTGCAATAAAATAGTCATTCCCTGCAACCAAAAACATCATTGTTGTCAGCAAATTGTACCCAACAATGAACATTTTAACATTGATCTTGAAACATAAACATTACAAAGGCCTCCTAATATGATCATTTGAGAGGAAGAAACAAACACTGATATGGTTTCGGCTACTTGGATGTTTGATGAACAAGAATTCAAAGAGAACAAATGAAGAACACCGTATCAAACACTATGAATAGTTCCATACAACAAATAAATTGCCGTACCCTTGCAGTCAATAATGATATGCCACTAGCAGGGTACCTCTCATGTGGTACAAAAATTAAGATGCACAGAGGCGACAATAAATCTACGGTTCCTCCCATTCAAGAAGAAAAATTGATCTGTGATGTCAGTGAAGGAAGAATGCAGCACTTTCTTTTCCCCTTGTAGACTAAAATCCATACAGAATGCATCTAAATATCACACATCCTCCTTTCAATCTTCTATTGTGTGCTCAACAAATTCTCGCATCAGCTCATCCAGTACCGACTCAAATGGTTCCTGCCCTGCTCCATGTTCCCAAAATCCACCAACCACAGCACCCCATGTTTGCTTCTCCGGAACACATCCATCGAGCACCATCTCATCGATGATGTGAGCAGCTTTGTGAAGGTCTCCTTTCTTACAAAAACATTTGATGAGAGAATCAAAAGTATCAGGATCAACTGAGATACCTCGAGTACGCATAGCCAAATACAAATGAAGTGCTCGATTTAGGTTGCTGTTGCTACAAAGGCCTCGGACCACCATATTATTTATCCTAACATGAAGGCTCCATGTTACTCTGTTTGGTGAGATCCTCCCAAGGATCATCTCATCAAGGAAGTTTGCAGCCTCCTGGTACTTGCTCATATCACAGAAAACACTTATGATCTTCCCGTACAGTCCTGCATCTGGCTTCACTCCCTGGAGGTTCATTCGGTCAAGTACCTCCACAGCTTCTATAATTTTTCCTTCTTTACAAAGTCCATTAACCAAACTACTATAAGTTATCAAATTAGGCTTAATGCGCTTGCTAACCATCATCTCCAAAAGATCCATTGCTTGTGAACAATTCCCACCCTTGCAAAGAGCATCTATTAAAGAACTGTAGGTAAATACATTTGGTTCAACGCCTTTCCTTTTCATCTCTTCAAACAGTCCCATAGCTTCATCAATATTGTCAGACTGGCACAAACCATGCATCAAACATGTATACGTAACAACAGATGGCGAGCAACCTTTAATCTCCATCTCTTTAAACAACTCCTTAGCTTCAAGAACCTTCCCCCATTTACACAAACCATTGATCAATGTACCATAGGTATAAGAATCTGGCAGACACCCGCGATTAGGCATTTCACGAAATATCTTAAGAGCAGAATCGATAGTGCCACTGTTCTTACAAAGTGCTTTGATCAACACATTGAGTGAAGCAACACTAGGTGGAATACCCATTTCCCTCATGTGCCTATAAAACCTCATTGCAAGCTTCAACTGATTCTCTTCAACTAGAACAGCGAACACGCTTATATAACCCTTCTCGGTGGGTAAGCAATCAAAATCATTCATCTTGTTAAAAACTCTCATTGCATCCAGCGGCCTATGAACCCGCCCATATCCTCTACAGATCATAAGAAATACATCTTCATTAATAACGCAATTTTCTTGCTTCATTCTGCTAAGCATCTCCTCTGCAGGCGTAAAGTGATTAGTGGTAACTAATTTAGCTATCATAAGGCCAAATGTGGTGGCGTCATGCCTAAACCCATTACCGTATTCAGCTGTGGCGGAGTCGAAAATAAGCTTACACTTCTGCACGTCCTTCTCTGCTCGCATCAACCGCTCCACTTGAGAAGGCGTTATGTTTCTCGTCCATTTCAATGCTGTCTTCAAACCCATTTCTCTTTTGATCGTTTTATCAAACAGGTGGTCTGCAACCAGCCGGCCAGATTGCGACGCTTCGCCACTCAAAACCGGGGGGGGGGGGGGGGGGGGGGGGGGGGGGAGATCTTGATGCACCTGCAGCACCCAAGCCAGCGATGTTCTTGTAGTTGGATCGTACAGATGATCAGGACACCGCTCCTGTTTTTTCACAATTACTCAAATTTTGAAAGAAAATGATAAAACTGGCATAAAATGAGTAGAATTGTTAATGGACTTTTCGATACACTCCCGACCCACAATGAATATAGAAAACTTATAATTCAGCTTTATGTGTTTTTTCATAAATTTAATTCAGTTGAATAGTTATGGACGGGAAAAATTCCAAATAGAAGTACAGTTAAACCTCGATAAATGAATGCTCTTGGGACCAGCAAAAAATATTCGTTTAGTGAGTTTATTTACTTATCGATAAATGAATATATTATTCATTTATCGATAAATGAATTTTTATTCATTTAGATAGTATTTTTACATTTTTATTTTTTCGTATGATTATTTATTTTACATTTAATGTACAAATACGTATATAGACTATGTAGATGCATCATGTACTTATAAGATTTTATGTATGGAATACTTAGAGTCTAAATACATGCAACATGTACTAATAATAATATTCTATGTATGGAATACTTAGAGACTAAGACAATGTACCTAACCTACCTACAACTTTAGACGCTTTTTTTGTGAAGAAATGACTTCTTGTATGAACATTGTTGATTGGAAGAAATATTTTTGTTTTTAGGATAAATAAATATATATATATATATATATATATATATTATGAATTTTAATGATTATTGATTTATATTTATATGGGGTCTTTAAGGATTCAAAAAAAATTATTCGTTAATGCATTTAGTGAGGTTATTCATTTAGCCCATTTGCCCAAGTCGGGACCGGAGAAAATTATTCATTTGGCGAGGTTATTCGTTTATCGGACATTCATTTATCGAGGTTTAACTGTATATTTTTATTTTTATTGTTTGAGACATACTCCCTCCGTCCATTTATATTCGACGTGAGGGAGCCGGGCGCTGCTATTAAGGCAGCTGACATAGCTGCTATCTGTTTTTGTCTGTGGGCTGCACAGACAAAACTAATTTTTTTTTTTATAAAGAAAGTTGCATTGTTCGCCTAGCCCAGCCCATGGAATTAAATTGAAATTTCAATTAATTCCTGTGCACCCGCCCAAGACAGTGGTGGCAAAGTCCAAAATTTGTCCAAAATACAAACGTGCTTTTCCTTCCCTCCTTAACAATAAATTCATGCAGTGCTCTTATTTTTCTTCATAATAAATTAAATCAACCAAACAACATCTTCTTTTATTTTACCATTTAATCGATGGAGTCCTCAAGTCTTGATAATGATTCTCATTCCAGCGATTGTCAAGGGCTGGAGGAGATCGCAGAAAATGAGACTGTATTTTTCTCACCCCAAAACGCACTAATTACGGACCATGATCAACTTCAAACAAATGTTGACTCCCCGGACCATGATCAACTTCATACAAGCGTTGACATCCCTGACTTAAATGAGAGGCATCGAACAGGTAAATTTTTACGTCAATTCTGAAATTGTATTGAATCATGTGTAAATGCAGTTTGCTTTTCATTTGTACGTGCAGGGAAGGGGAAAGAACTTACTAGAGCTGAACGTCTGGAGGTCATACATTTATTGTTGGCAAAGAGTACGGATGGGGTGTTGAAAAGAGGAGTAACAAAAGATGTTGCTACCCAATTTGGGGTTGGGATTCGAACCATTCAAAGGATATGGAAGCGTGCAAGGGAATCAGGAAACAACTGTCCTGACAAATTAAGAGTAAAAAATGGTGGCAAAAAATGAATCGAAATTGATTTAGAATTGATACGAAGCATTCCTTTGGGACAAAGGACAACAATAAGGTCACTTGCTTTCGCCCTTGGTGTTTCGAAATCATTTGTACATATGAAGTTGAAAGAAGGAGTCATAAAGCGTCATTCCAATGCCACACGTTGACTGCAGACAACCACATTAGCAGAATGAGTCACTGTCTTGGTAGTTTGGAGCCATCGTCGTTACCTCATGAACCAACTTTCAGGCGGATGGATAATATAGTGCACATCGACGAAAAGTGGTTCTACCTCACCAAGAAGTCTTAGACATATTACTTGCTACACGACGAAAAAGATCCTGTAAGAACAACCCAATTCTCTCATTTCATACCTAAGGTTATGTTCTTAGTTGCAGTTGCGAGGCCAAGGTTTGACTCTGACGGTTTATGCACATTTGATGGAAAGATTGGGGTTTTCCCCTTAGTTCATTCAGTGGCTGCCTTAAGGTCGAGCCAGAACAGGCCTCGCGGTACAATTGAGATCAAACCTATTGCTAATATAACGAGGGATGTAATCAGAGAATTTATGATATCTAAAGTGTTGCCTGCGTTAGCATCAAAGTGGCCAAGGGATAGTATTAACGATGTTATATACATTCAACAGGACAATGCCAAAAGTCATATTCATGTTGACGATGCTGAATGTTTAGGTGCAATGCATTCTAGTGGATTGTACGTTTCACTCATATGTCAACCCCCTAATTCTCCCGATCTAAATGTCTTAGATCTTGGTTTTTTTTAGAGCAATACAGTCATTGCAGAGCAAGGAGTGTGCAAAAACCATTGCGCAATTGATTGGAGCAGTTGAGCAGGCATTTGAGGAATTTCCAGTTAAGAAGTACAACAATGTGTTCTTAACATTACAAGGGTGTATGATTGAAATTCTCAAGTGTCATGGATCCAATAACTACAAGATTCCACACATGAATAAGGATCGAATGGAGAGACTGGGTGCTTTACCATCATCATTAAGTTGTTCTCCAGAAATTGTGGCTGATGTAGTCGTTCATCTATATACTTAAGAACTCAGGAAACAACATCATTGTTCAGGAGTGGTTGTGTAATGTATATTCATTTTGGGTAAGAATAGGTTGTAGTAGTAAGAAACATTCAATCCTCTGTTATGCTTATTTCAGAGGATCGAATGTTTTTTGGACAAGTTTTAGTTAATTTGATTATATCCATTTTAATTGAAGTTGAAATCGGAATCAGGCAACTTGCTTATTCAACTTGCTATTCATGGTTATTTTGGACACTGATTTAGTTATTTTGGACACTAATTCAGTTAATTTAGTTATTTTGGACACTAATTTAGTTAATTTAGTTATTTTGGTCACTAATTTAGTTATTTTGGACAATAATTTAGTTATTTTGGACACTAATTCCGTCAACTTTGATGTAGTTATTCAACCGAAAATAAATTCGCTACATGTAGATTGCACAAAATCTTTATTTTATTGCACCAAAATGTGCTAGACAACATCAGTGTACAAAATGTAGTTTAATCAACAACTAAAACTAACAGTACATGGACATCACTTTACATCAGCCTACAATTTACATTTTGTTTAAAAAAAGGAACACCATTTGAAGCACCAAATGCGTCTGTAAATGGCATGTTCTTTCTTCCACGCAACCTTCAAGTATCAATCCTCACCTTCGCATCCGAAGACCTCATCACATGCAAGGAAAAATAGGAAAAAAATGATTAAAAATTGTTGGATTAAAGTAATAAAGTTGTGACAGTTTGAGTAAAGTAAAGGGGTAGCAGCAGTGTTGTCACACCTCCTAAATGTATGAGCCTTCACAGTTGGAGTAAAGAAGGAGGAGAGGTAGTGTTGTCACTGCTCCTACATGCATGAGCAGTGACAGTTTGAGTGAAGTGATGAGATGTAGAGGAGTTGTCAACTCTCCTAAATGCATGAGAAGAAGGGTTGGCCAAGTGCTATATAAGAAGGTGTCCCTCACAAATATTGAAGCACACTTAAACAAGGAAACCAAGCATAAACGTCACTCAACCAATGAATGGTGAAGAAACCACTTACCTTCTGAATATTTCAGGGGCACTAGAAGCTCAACTCAATGAACACAACATTGATTTCGATAGCAAAGTACTACAACTAGAGCAACAGATGAGAAGGATGAAGGTTGTGTACCGTAGGTTGAAGAAGATCCACGATTTGAATGGGTTTGAAGGAGATGAACCTCCAAGTCATGCAGAAATCATCCTGCGCACCAGCGACGCTCTTCTTTCTTTGGCCAAAATGATATCCATGCTGGAGGCAGAGAGGGAAGGTATCAACATTTGCATCAACGCAGTTGAAAAAACAACTAGGTATGCCAACAAGTTTGCCAACAAAATTACAGGAATCCCAAAAATAAACTAAATGCAGATATGTAGTGGATCCTAGGTGTTCTGTCCTTTCGGATCCAATAACTATCCTATGTGTTATATTTCCTACTTCAATAAACTTGTGTGGTTCTGTTTTCCTACTACAGTAACTCATGTATTATGTTTTCCTACTTATGTAGATAAGCTATGCCTCATCAAACCAATCACATAACATAACATAAACCCAAATTGTGTGCACTTAATCAAGAGATATAGATTCCTTATGTTACAATTGGAAAGATTATATACACATGAGGCATTATTTAGAGTATTTATTTTAGATAGGTCTTAGATTAGAACCTGAAAAACTTTTTGCATGGCTTCGATTTGCTTCCTATACCTGAAAAGGACTCCATTTCTGTTGCAACAAATTAATTAATTCCTCTCAGTTACCATTTGATTAATTTATTAACCTTTGAATTCTAACAAAATCTTTGAACACTACTGATGAAATGGCTATTCTGGAAGCTTAAGCGAAAAAAAAAGTGATTAAACTTGGAATTCACACATAACATGGTCATACGGAAGGCAAGAACAAATAATGAAACTCAGAAACCAACTAAATCTAGATGTATAACCTCACTAAATAGAAATGCTATAGGTATTGCAGGATATTAAACATACTCAAAACTCAAAATATTCATAAACAATAAAGAATTCACAAGCACTGGAAAGTAAATCCATGTACCTTCCCAATTTTAGTCCCCTCAATTTCAATAGCTTCTTCCTCGATGACGTCGACGACAACTTACCCATCACGAACAAAAACCAGTGAAATGTCAGAATAAGGACAATCACAAGAATCAAAAAACAGAATGCGCTGGAGATTAAAATCGAGAGAACTTACCAGATATTACTCCAAATCAAACCCTAAGTTCTAATCGCAAAAACCATCTCATTCCTACAAATCAAACCCTAAGTTCTAATCGCAAATTCTTCCCTTCCTTGTAAACGATCCTTCTCTCTCCTTTCAGTCGAAATTGACACCAAAAAAACCTAATTTTTGACAGACCGTGCTTTTCGTCAAGCCTCAATTAATTATTTCAACTCATCTTTTTTTTCTTGACAATTTGGAGAAGAGGATGAGAACGATTGAGGAGAGAAGGAGAAGATGGAGACTGTCTGCGATTGTCTGAAACCCTGAACATATGTCCCCAAGCGTCATTCAACTTTTCCAATTTTGGCCATGCTGGACAACTTGCTCAAGCGTTGAACGACGCGTCGGTTGAGGGTTTTTTTGTCAAAACCAACCCTTAAGTTTACACAGATGCCAAAGGCGTCTATTGCTATTTGGACACCAATTTTGCCCTAAAACGTCCAATACATAAGGACAGAGGGAGTAATTGTTCACTTTTATAAAATTAACTCAAAGAATCATATTTTCTTTTTAAATTTATTATCTAAAAATTTAAAAGTTATATATTTTGTTAATCACATGTACTATTTAATTAGGTAGGATGAGAATTCTGGTTCAGTATTGTTTGGGGGTTCAAAGTTATTGGTGGGACGAGAAGACATTCTAATTGCTGAGTTGTTAGCCATCAAAGAGTGTCTAGTTGTTTGGGAGATTCAAAGTTATCGTAGCATAATATTGAAGTTGTTGATCATATAGGATGCATCGTAGGAGAATTAACATACGATGGCATATGAGGATGTGGTTATTTGGAAGAGTTGGCGTATTTCATTTTTCAAAACAATCGAGGATGAGTGGTGGGACGTGCATGAGATACATATGAGCCTTGAGAAAGCTTCTTCTATCTAAAACCTAATAATTAGGGTTAAAAAGTCAAATTTGATATAAATTCCACTTACTTATTTGTTTCTTATATAGGATATTGCAAGTCCCGTACCTTGAAACTGTTTTGGTTATTTTTCAAAATAATTGTGGATGAGTAGTGGAACGCGGATTTTTGGCGCTTAATATACATATCAACCTTGAGAGAGTTTACTCTAAAACCTAATCATTGGGGTTAAAAAGTCTAATCTGATATAAATTCCATTTACTTATCTTTCCTTATGTTGGATATTGTAAGTCTCGTATCTTGAAACTGTTTAATGAAGTCATTCCATATCATATGCTCTCATTAACATGCAAGCAACTCTAATCACTTCAATCATTCAATCCAAACATAATATTCTATACCCTCAAATGTCACTTTTGAGTATTTTCTTGTGGATCACTCAAAGTCATTACAAAGAGCATTTACAAGTTTAATTGTAGTACTCCACTTTAGGGGTTCTCTTCCCTTTTTGTCCCCACTTTAAAGGTAACAAAGCATCACGCACCCTTAGGGCCGATCAAGCTAAGACGTCGAGCCAAGTACGATACAAAGCATCTAGTGAGGTTAATACAACCTTTACACATAGAAACAACTCCAGAGAAGCTGCTAGGGCAAACCTTTAGGCGAAGGATGACATGGAAGGTGGGTTAGAGGATCCTATCACAAGGGTTCAAATCTACGCGAGCGAATTCATAGAAACTAGGCTTCAATCAAGGATCTAAAGTAAATATAAGATCTATTTATGTCTTAGAAGAGTCGTGGCAATTTTTTAGGGCATTTGGACGAGTAAAATTGAAGAAGGTTCATGGTGACATTCTGCCGCACAAGTGGACAACGCACAGGCGCAACCAGCGACTGTGTCTGAGCCAACTTGATCATATCGAATCCAAATGTGTGTGATCCACTTGTATTCGTGAACTTCAAGATGTTAGGAATATTGTGTCCAAATTTGAGCCCAAACATACGAGCCGTTTGAGAGATAGTTTAGAGCTACATTTTGGCAGACGGAGTCATACTCGGATTCAGACTTCCAAATGCGTCCATCAATGCCAACGACCATTCTTCAGACCAGTCAGGTCCGGACCAGGAAGAGGAGCACCCTCCTACTATTTTTGGGTGTTAGCTTTCGTTTGGGACAAGTTTCAGCCCAATCGGACGAGCGAATTAAAAGATAGTTTAGGTGGACATTTTGGCGCGCAGTGTGAACGCATGGCCGAGCCCGACTTGGAGGAAGCGGCCCATCTCGGAGTTCATTCGTGAAATTATGATGATGAAGCTTTTGGAACTTAATTAAGTATTTATTATTTAGTTTATTAAGCTATTAGAGTTATTTATTAGATAGGACTTCTATTCCTACTCATATTAGAACTTATAGTTATAGTTAAACTAGTACTAGGCGCTTTGCCTATATATAGAGCCTTTTGTGCTATTTGTAAATTAAGCTTTTATCAATTAAATTCAGAGAGTATTTTCTCAAATTGTTCACGTGTGAGCCTTGTTACTTCTTAAGTCCGAACGCTTAAGTCGATTTGCAAGTAAAAGACCGAGAGTTCGAACCCCCATTGTTTCGTTTCACCTAAGTTGGTATTCACAAGTTAAATACAGGGTTAGGGATCCAAGTCAAGAACCTCAATTGTTTAGCTTAGGTTGCTTAGCACAGGTTGCTAAGAGGGTTAAGCACTTAAGTGAGTTATTTATTCAGCATTCAAAAATCTAATCCTTAGAACTAGATCAAAAAGGTACTCATCACGCATTCTACGCAACTAGGATCGTATCAACATCAAAGCCTCATCTCCTTCAGCTACCTTCTTCTTCATCCACATCCTCTTCTCCTTCTCAAAATGATGAATCATCAACATGTCTTTCTCTAGAAGTTGAAAGATAATGTAGTCACCCTCCTTAATATGATTATTATCCACCACTTTCTTCCATTTTGTTGCAAAGCAACTAAATTAGTTTGAAAATTTGCAGGGGATTGTTCTTTTTTTTCATCCATCACAGCCACATGTCCACCATTTGTGAGTTTATCTTCATTCTTGGTACATAAAGACTTCTCGAGATTCATTTTGACTCGGTCTGTCACATTAGATCTTTTTATCTTCCAAACACTATAGAAGAACACTTTTTTTGTAGCTTCTTTGAGCATTTTTTGCTCGTGTCTCTACATCTAGTGCAAATGGCATAAGGACTAGGTAGTGCTTTCAATTCAACTCCTGCAGCAATAGGTGACTGGTCTCCCATCACTACATTGTCCCATAAGTGCTCAAAACACTGATGTGATGGATCATCAATGCTAGCCAAAGGTTTCTTTGAATAATTTTCTTTTGAAAGAGTAACTGCATTTGGAGATGGAGATGTAACTGGATAATATTTGAGATCAAGTACTAGAGAATCATTGAGGGACGTTGATTGTAGTGGGTAGAGAGCGCAATATATATAAGACTTAACCTTGGGGACGTTGATTGGAGTGGGTAGAGAGCGCAATGCTTTACCATTTGGAGGCGATGAAAGGTGGGAAGACATTACAAGCAACTCTTTCAAGCAAAACTAGTTATTGGCATCAGCGTTTGGGACACTTGCCAATTAGCCGTCTACCTCTAGTTCCAAATTTATCTATCACTTTTAATTGTAAGACAGGTTTAGCAAAGCAGACACGATTATCTTTTCCCCTTAGTTTGGAAAAGACACAAAATTTATTTGATTTGGTTCATTGCGATATTTGGGGTCTATATAAGACACAATCTTTGTCTTGCTGTCAATATTTTCTTACTGTAGTTGATGATTTGAGTAGATGCACATGGGTTTTTTCTCATTAAACATAAATCAGAAATTAAGGCATACTTGAACAAGTTCTTCAATGATTTAGAATTTTCTCACCAAGATTTGAGTAGATGCAATGTTTTCTTCACGGGTTAAAGTCATACGTACAGATAATGATTTAGAATTTTCTCACCAAGATTTGTAAGCATATTATTTTGATCATGGAATGGGGCATGAAACTAGTTGTCCATACACACCGCGATAGAACAACATGATTGAGCATAAGCACATACATCTATTAGAGGTGGCTCGTGTATTGTGTTGTAAAATAATGATATTCCAAAGGTTGAATATCTCTTCCATTCCAACGGCTATGAATGGCTTAATTACCATGATTATGCAACGGCTTAATTGCCATGATTCTGTAACGGTAATGGCCATGATGGCCATGATAATCCCCACCTTAATGGTCATCAATCTCCACCATAATGACCATGATTCCCCACCTTAATGGTCATGATTCTCTTCCTTCCTATAAATACCACCTACTCTATCAAACCAAGATACAAGACAAGAGAGAAAGAAGAGAAACACTACACTCAAATTGAGAGCCTTCCTTTTCTGGTTAATATTATATTTTAGGTTCTTGCTGTTCTGGATCCCGATTTCTAAATCGGAAGAGATCGTTTTATCCTGGGGGAAATAAATTCCTTTAGGGCGAGCGTTTCTACGCGACTCGATCTTTGTATTTCTAATTTATTTTGCAGGATTTTCCAACAATCTAAAGGAATTTATAAAGATGAATACGCATTTGTGAAGGACGTTATTGAACTGTCTCGTGGATGTGCTTTAATTAAATCAGGCTATTTCTTATCCCTATATATTTTTTTTTTTGAGTTTCAATTATTTAATTAACATTTTTGGTTCAAATGTTGTTATATAATTGGACACGGTCGGTGAATTCAGACGAGAAGGATATAATTCTATGTTTTGGGAAGGAGCTATCATTTTCTGTTTTTATGTCTAATTGTTAATTAAAATTGCATCTTTTTACCTTGGGAAAATGAGATGTTGGAGCCTCAGATTATCTTCCCCACGTGTTTCCAGCATCATCACCATGGGCCATCACGTGCCAAAGTCATCACACTCACGCTCCAACAATCGGACAGTAAGTGCTAGCCCAAGCTTCCATATAAATGGTAACTGTTGCAGGTAAGGAGATGAAGAAGGTATTCCATGTCAATAATGGCACAATGCTAAATATCATTTGTTATCAATTAGCCTCATTAATGGTATTATGATATTATAATGTCCCTCTAGCATGACATGTCGTTAACAAACTTGCATAGTAATAATGACATAAATTGTTTTATGTTAATAATTGGTTTTTATAATCATTGCCATAAATATTCTTACAATGAGATGCATTAAATGAAATTTATATATATGATGTCAGTTACATATTTATGTTGTGGTAATAGACTAATGTTTGAAATAATTACTTAAATGCAATTAAGTGCATTCTTTCAAATTTAAATTGGATTTTATATTTTGATGTTGTTGCCATACATACTATTGCAATACGAAGAATTCATTTTTGATGGTATATGATGAATTATAATTTTATGAGAGAGATTTATTTAACAAGTTAATTTCTCAAAAAGTCTAATTACTTGTGGGGCTTTCACGAGGACCATATTGATGACGAAATTCATGTCTCTTAGTGATGCAGATACGATACAAGTATGTATCAAGGTATGTTATTCTCCATGTGCTTGATAAATTTTCTTGGTTAGTGTTTTATATTACTCAAGATTTGTTTAACAATAACAAGAGGTGAATGACCAATATTAATTGTTTATATTACTGTTACAATGTGACAATGGAGTAAGCGGTGTAAATATAAATGAGATTTTAATATATAAGATTATTCTTAATTGATTATGAAAATAAAGTGGATGATGACTTTATTATTATTGGTGAAATTGAAATCTCCGTATTACGGTATGCAATTAAGGTTCCAAAATTTAATTGCAATTTTATGTGGTATTTTAAAACAAAAAGTGATTAATGATTGAAAAGTTGATTTGTACCCAAATTGGAATTTTGTGCATAAATGTTTATACAATATGCTTAATTGCAATTTTTATGAGGTATCTTAATTAATGTTATAGATTTTCACTTAATGTGAAAATAATTCCTTAAGATACACTGTTTGACATAAATTGTTTTATTTATGTTAATAATTGGTGCAATTAATGTATTTAAATGAGAAGAATTGAATATGTGGAAACAGATTAATGTTTAGTTTTACTGTTTAAAAAGAATTTAAAACAGTGATGCATTATTTTTAAGTGGTGTGACTATATACTGCTATGGATTGATTAATATTCTGATATATATTTGTAGAAGTTGTGAGTATTAATATAATCAATGCAATTGTTTCCTGATTAAAGTGGTAGGGATCAATTGTGCAGTGAACTGTCTAGCTAATTAAGTTTGCAGAGAACTTAATTATGGGGAAAATATATAAGGTATATATTTCAACGCTCATGAAGCTTGCTATCAAATTAATGAGTAATTTGATTATACTCGATACTACAAGAGGTATGAATGTATTAAACTTTCTCATATGAGTATTGTTATTATTTATGGAAGAAAAAAAATTGAGAATTATTTATATAATTTAAAGGAGATAAAAACTCCTTGAGGAAGGAGATATATTACTATTATACGTATATATGATGAAATATATGTGAACACATTGATGGCATTATTCCATATATATTTTAGTGAAAGTATTATTTCAGATGATGTGAATATACTAAGTGTTGGTGCTCTCAAAAAAGGTATTTACTCTCAATATTAATTCTTGTGTAATTGTGTGGAATTAAAAATGTACCAGATATATTTATTTGGTAAAATTAAACAAATAGAATAATATTCGCAAATGTGGGTGTCCGAATATTATTGTCTTATTTATTTATTTATTTATTTTAAAAAATTGCCATGAAGTATACTAATACTTTTGTGAGTCTGTAGCAGCAATGATATCACAAGTGTGATAATGGAAAAATAAATAAATAAATGAGAGATGTGATGTGTTAGCACAATGCTATCACCAGAAATTGGTGTTGAGATTTTTCTCAAAAAGTAGACATTTTGATGTCAAAGTTTTCAGTACTCTTAAATGACGTACTTGAGATTCTACTGTACTAGAGAATACAGTGATGATATATACCATGAATTGTGGTATCATATATAATTTGAGTTTCCGCTGTATTAGAGAATACAGTGATGATAAGTACAATGAATTGTGGTATCCGTTGTATTAGAAAATACAATGATGATAATTGAATTTTATATTCAAATGAGATTTGATGAGATTAAAATCCACTAGTGATGAAATGTGATGATCCACTAGTGATGTTAATAATTTTTGGATGAAATTCTACAACATGTGAGAATTTTATTGGGTGTAACACCTATGTATCGATACATTGTGATTGTCAAGTTGAGGCTTGCATGTGGTTAAGCTAGCTATTGTTAAATGATTTTTGTTGATTATGAGAAGTCAGAAGTGATTTTGGCCGATCCTCTGACTAAGTCTCTGAGTGGAAAAATTAATTGAAGAAACATCAATTAATTGAAGAAACATCGAGGGGAATGAGACTTAAAGCCATATTGGAAAATTAACAGTGATGGGAACCCAACCTTTGTGATTGGAGATCCCATGAAGAAGGTTCATATGGGTAATAACAAGTCACTTGTTAATTCTGTTAACACAAATTGATTGTCCTTCCTATGGTGTGGATGTGTTATGCTGCATTGATTGAGAGGATGAGTTTTTGAACTCTTAATGATTTCATATCCCTTATGGGTGGATGTATTGATTGCGGATACATTTGATGAAATCACCTATATGAATGTGGAGTGGGGCCGCTCCTATGAGATTGTGGCATAATCTCTAGAGCATTCATTAACATCCAGGCACGCGCATGGCCAAAACGCGCAAAACCGCGTTAACAGCAAGAATTGTGGGGGTATAACATGATAAATAGATTCCCTACCTTGCAAAAGAGTTAATGGTTCATAGAAGTTTTAAACTTCACCATTATCTCTGTAAGGATAAAATTTATTTGTCTAGGTCTGGTTCATAGTCCAAAAGACACCAGATTCGAAAAGTTATACTCCGTATATATATTAACCAGGAATTGCTACCATCAACCTTTGTAATATGTGGGGGATTGTTGTAAAATAATGATATTCCAAAGGTTGAATATCTCTTCCATTCCAACGGCTATGAATGGCTTAATTACCATGATTATGCAACGGCTTAATTGCCATGATTCTGTAACGGTAATGGCCATGATGGCCATGATAATCCCCACCTTAATGGTCATCAATCTCCACCATAATGACCATGATTCCCCACCTTAATGGTCATGATTCTCTTCCTTCCTATAAATACCACCTACTCTATCAAACCAAGATACAAGACAAGAGAGAAAGAAATATACACTACAATCAATTGAGAGCCTTCCTTTTCTGGTTAATATTATATTTTAGGTTCTTGCTGTTCTGGATCCCGATTTCTAAATCGGAAGAGATCGTTTTATCCTGGGGGAAATAAATTCCTTTAGGGCGAGCGTTTCTACGCGACTCGATCTTTGTATTTCTAATTTATTTTGCAGGATTTTCCAACATATTGATGTTTCACGCTCATCTCCCGATCAAATTTTGGGGTGAGTGTGTTCTCACTGCAACCTTGTCTTTTTCAGTCTTGCACGATTGCACTCCATATGAGGTTCTACTTAGGAAGGTTCTCATTTAATCTTATGATCATTTGAGAACTTTCGATTGTTTAAGCTATAGTCATGTGAATGCTAAACCTCATGAAAAAAAATTCCCGGCATGCCAAACCATATGTTTTCATTGGATATCCTCACAATCAAAAGGGATACAAAGTTTATGATCTTGAAAGCAGAGACATGTATGTTTCTCAAGATGTTAAATTTATGGAATATGTCTTTCCTTTTGCTTATTCCTCTCCAACAATTCCACCTCTACTTGCTAAAAGTCACATAGTGAGTGGTGATGATTTTTCTTATAGTTCTGATATGCAAAACACACCACAAGATTGCATCTAGTGAATCGAATTTTGCACTTGATGTGGTTGATCAAGTGTTGAACTACGGAACTATAAGGTTCACTAATCCTTGATTATAATTAACAAATTTTCCTTCTTTTAGATCGAGTCTATGATTATTTTCAAAGAATCTTCCTTCATATTAATACAATTTTGTTATATATATTTAAAAAAATTAGGTGGTAGACTTTTATTAAACTAAAAAATAATCCAAGTGAACTTTATCCTGATAAAAACTTATAATTTGCCTCTTTTTTGTTTCTTCATATTGAAGTAGAGAAAAATCTTATAGTAATAACATAAAATATAATTGGAGGTAACAATTATATCTTCTAAATATATTAATTTTTCTTCTTTAAAAAATGATATAAATATTATAAAATAACATTTTGGTTTAAAGATAAGGGGAATAAAATTAGTAGTTAAAATGAAAAGGAAGGCAAAAACCACTCAAATTTTGATTTTCAGTGTATAAAGGGGAAAAACAAACACACTTGATAAATTGAGATTTTAAATCAAAATAATCATATGATAATTATAGTTTTTAAAATCTTCCCTTTTTTTTAAGCAAAATCTTCCACTTAGGAAAATTGTATTTTACACCCAAGACCTATTGAAACTCCCATGTAACATTTCAAAATCATACTTTTGGTTATTAACTTTTTTTTTCTTTGTGGTCAAAGTGTTAGACTCTCATCCATGAAATTAGGGTACTATAAAAAATTAGAATTTTATTTATTTTTGTATAAAAAGTATAAATAAAAATAAAAGAGAAAATTGTACTTTACACCAATGAACTATTAACCCTAAGAAAACTAAAAAAATAACTAAAATATATTTCAATAAATTAAAAAGAACTAAAAAAAGCAAAAAAAGAGAGGATAAGAATTAGTATTTTTTTTTTTAAAAATAAAATGTCTAAGTTGACTGAGTGACGAATCCGTTAAAAATAAATATAAGTTGCAAATTGCCACTAAGAACAAATGAATTGTAAATAGTAGTAAGAGGTTCGATCCACATAGAGTTATGGTATGACTTTTGTGAGAACTTGTAATGATTGAAATAACACTTAGGTGAAATTGGGGGTTTTGTATTAAAACTAAAACGGAACAGTGAATAAAGCAAATAACTGTCTTGGCCAAGAATGATGTTCTTGATCAAGAAGAAAGATTCACAAATAGAAATCAAATGGGAGAGAGATTCCTAGTAAAGGCTGGCAGCTATGAGACATGAGATACAATCATCGACGCAGGGGTATTCATCTTCAATCTACAGAGTTGCTATAGGATCAAGGTGCGCTTATGACCCCTGCTTCCCTCCTGTATCAACACCACCTCAGGTACGCTTAGAGATGATGCCTAACTAACTAGCACCTTGCTGGTTAAAGGGTTTACTGAGTTGGCTGATAACGATTAGGGGAAGACAACTCCAGAGTAGTATCCTTGGGCGTCAATCAAGACTGAGTCTGATTAACCTTTCCCCTTACCATTTCGCGGGCGTTCCGCTAGCACGTAAGTGTCTACTTCGATCCACTTGGTCAATAATCCATGGCCAGGAGGAATGACTGTTGTGTGATCTATCCAATCCTAGATTGATCAGGTCTAATATCAAATAGAAAACATGTTAGTAATACTCACGAGATCGACTAAATGCAGATTTAAAGATTAATAGGTTCGATTAGGTCTTATGCATATTCATGCTCATGCTTTAGATGCCTCTACTAAGAAGGGTATATTTAGCTACTCATACTCATAATTGAAAGCAAAATAGCAATTTATTGAGAAAATCAAAAATCCTTCATTGCCGAAGGAGCAGAATGTATAATGAAAAATGGCGGTAGAAAGCCAGAGAGGAGATTCAAACCAGTAGTCGGCGGACCCCCATCTCAAAACCCTAAGGAGAGTATAAATACTTCCTAGAAAATAGCTAAGGGTGGAATTAAAGGAAATAAAATCCTAATCAAATTTAAATTGTATTTGAAATGCTCTCATCCTCATGGAAGAATCTTATCGAATCAAAACAACGGGGCACATTTTCAATCCGTCCGTGATTGACTCTTCCAATAGTCAGGGCAGGAAAATCATCTGCTCCGTAGATTTCTCGAGGTGATGGATTGGCCAATCAAATTTGTCTTGGCCAAGAAAGACGACTTCACCGTCTTGGTCCAGAAAGACAACCAAGAATCCAACTGCTCAAAATATGCCCAGATCCATGCCTAATTCTCTTCCTTCTGCTCCTTTCCTCTCCAAAGCTGTCTCCTGTGATAATCGAATGACTCATACCAAAATCAATAGCATACCATTCAAAATTACAAGAGAATAGGTGGTAAAAACCACTACAATTAGAGCTCAATCAAATCCTCTCATACTTATTCTAATGCTTGCCCACAAGCATTCTGACTCTATAACGAAACAAAACAAAACAAAACACATAGAAAGATAAAAATCAGAAGACTCATGTGGTTAACCATCCATCTCATCACATAGAATGCTCAAATATTTTAATCCACAATTCCAAAATCGTATTACTAAAGCCTAACCAATACCCCAAACACCCTGCATATACATAGTCATAACTTAGGTGATCCATGACAAAATCCTGCAAACTGAAACACAATAAACTATTTTGTCTTCCTTTTCTTCCTATTCCACCTAGGGATGGCAATGGGTACCCATACCCGCATATCCGCCCATAACCATACCCGTAATTGCGGGTATGGATAATACCCACATTTATAATTGCGGGTATGGGTATATCCATACCCGCAACATACCCGCAAAATGCCTCTCTCCTTTCTCCTCTCTCTCTCCTCCACTCTCTCTCCTTTCTCCTCTCTCTTTCTCATCTTTTTTTGTTTTTCTCCCGTAATAAAAACTCAATCTCTTCCTTAATGCTTGAACAAAATAAATTAAAAATTACAAAAACGTAATCTTCATCTTAAGATGAGTAATTACATATCCACTTTTCATATTTTTCTTAATCTTTTATAAATGGGTTTTTTCTTAATCAAATTTTTTAAATATATTTTTAATTAATTTAGAAGTTTATTAAGTGAAATAATTAATAAGTATAAATGAGTTTTTTTTAATCAAATTATTTAAATATATTTTGAATTAATTTAGAAGTTTATTAAGTGAAATAATTAATAAGTAAATGTAATTGGATATCCATTACATATCCAATTGGGTAATGGGTATAGTGGGTATGGATAATAATGGATATTTAATTGCGGGTATGAGTGGATATTTATCCATACCCGCCCATACCCGCATAATTGCCATCCCTAATTCCACCTAAACTGTTCCCATATTTACCAGCATTTCTGAGCCTTACTTTTTACCAGCATTTCACATGTCTTTGATTCATTGAGTAGTTTCCTAGATGCTCCTACTTGGTGAGGCAAGAACACCAGGACAAACTGCTTTCCTTTTATATGCTACTGTAAAGTTTTGTTATTTTACTAGGATAGTTCTCTAGATACTCCTGTTTGGTGAGGCAAGAATACTAAAGCATTTTGTTATTTTCAAGGGCTCATCTAAAAGTTGCATGGCAGTTCTATATGTCAAGGATTTACAAGGTGAGACAAAACAGTTATGAACATTTTGTTTGCAGATCTTGGTGTTAAGCACCAAAATCATGAATCTATATAGTTGAGGGATGTTTAAAGAGTACGAGGAGTCGTACTCTTACAGGTATTGGAAATGTTAACCCGATTTATTACTCTGACAGTATAGTATGGAGTCATGAAATAAAGCATTCTTACTTCCTATGTGAATGGACAAGATGTTTAAAGACAATATGGTTTCTGATTCTTTAAAACAATACAAAGCATGCAAATTTATCTTAAAACACACAAAAATCAAAAGAAAATCATGCAAAAAAATTTAAAACAGACCTAAAAATTTGAAAGACACCCAAAACACTCAAAATAATAAATTCACTTAAAAACTAAACTCACATAAAAAATATAAAACCCCTCCCCCACACTTAGTGGACACATTGTCCTCAATGTGTGAGAAATGTAAGTAACAAAAAACAGAAAAGTAAAAATAAAATTAATCAAATATATACAAAAGAAATGAAAAGAAATGACCTGGGGCAAAATCATTTAGACTCTGACTTTGAGTCAGTGGAGGATTTGGCCGATGAATCAAGCTTATTGTGGAGGCTGACTATGGCCTTATCCATGATGAGGAGACCATTCAGGAATTTCATTATAATAGTGCAAGCATCTTTCTAGTCTTGTTGTAGTCCAAGAATGGTCTGTTGCTGGTCATTGATTATTTGTTGCATGGTTGTGAGAAGCTGGTTGTTCTAGTTCAGGGCAGTCAGAGTTGCTTGCATATTGCTCTGGGTAAGTTCTGGTGCAGAGAAAGGTTCAGCCTGCTGCTATTAGTCTTGGTCAAGACCAACATCTTGGTCAATCTGATGCTCAACTGTTGGTTCAATTCTTCCTTGGCCATCTTCTGGTCCTAATTGGAACTTCAAGGGTGTTCCCTCCAAAGATCCTCTCAGCCTTGGGTGTGCATCTTGTATTATAGCAAACAACTCCTTTCTCCAAATGGAAGAATCCCATTTGGTTAAGGGCTTTAATGTCAAGCAGTTTATGGGCATTAACTTCAAGGAGTTTGGTAGTGGCATAATTAAGGTGTCCTGGTTTACAAGCAAGCATGGTAATCAAGCTACCTAAAATCATTTTGTTCTTAGAAGCAGCAAACTGTTTAGCCATCCAATAGCCCAAACTAACCTTCTGATCAGAATGCATGCACCAAAAAATAAATAGCTCGGCTTTATATAGGGCACCAGACATGTTCGTCTTGGCATAGATATTGATGGCTAGGACCCTATGGAGGATCCTTAGGACTGGGTCACAAAGCTTATGGGCTTTGGAGTTCTTAGTGAATTGGGATTTTGGGTCCCCTGTGAGGAACCTAAAGGCTTCATTGGCATCCCAGTCCTTAGGAATATCATAGTGAGTGTAAGGGTATCAAGGAGGAAGTTCCTTATCACTAGGTACAAAACCTAGTAGCACATCAAAATCATGTAGACTCAAATGTTTCCAGTGACCACACAACCTAAAATTAATGACCTTTTAAATACATCAGGGCGCTCTCTACCCTTGCAGTCTAGAGCTGCAGAATCAACCCAAAAAGTGGAGAAGAACTCCAAACACAGTTCAATGTGCACAACGTTAGTCACAAAAAAATACAGAACCCCAACCCATGTCATTCACTGTCTTCTTAAGTCTAGTAGACACACCTAGCTTATGAAGTAAATCATAATAAAAAACAACACAGGGAATAACCTCGTCATTCTTAAACCAAGTCTCCAGCTTCTCCTTGATATTAAGGGAATCAAAGTTCAACCAACCACCAAAATTATGAGATTGAAGAGTGAGTTTAATACCTTTAACCAGCTTACTAGTGTTGGAAATACTCTTGAGGTATTCACTCTCAGGCTCTTTGTCTGATTCCTGCGTGAGGGCCATGAGCTGTTTACCCTTTCGATGCTCGGTGACAGGAGAAGAGGGTCCAACTTTATCCTTAGGCTAAGAACTTTTGTGGGCCACTTGCTCGACTCTTCGGCTGGGAATAGTGTTAGGAGCGGTTGCTGATGCAGGGGCTGAAGTCTTTGGATTCTTGGTCATGACAGGTGATTCTTGGCCCAATGGAGGAACTGAAGTGTCCATCCTCACCTTGGCTCGCCTTTCTCTGGCTTGGTCCGACACCGATGCCTCCAATATTCTCTTTCGCAGTAAGCTTAGGGGAATCTCATCGGAGTCGGTGTCCGATGTCAGTTCTGTTTGGCCAATCCCCATCTTTGGCTACTAGGCTACTGAAATTTGCGTATGATTCGTGATGGTGGTAGGAGATGAGGGTTCTTCTGGTGATTTATCCATGGTGGTGAAATCGAAAACAGTGTCAAAGGAAGTGAGGATTGTGGCCGCGAAATCCTTTGCAGATAGTGCTTCGCGGAGCCGCGAGCTAGTTTATTGCGGTAAACTGGGTGGTGCTGAACTTGTGGTTACTGTAGGTAGGGGTGATGGACTTCTCGGTGGATAAGGAGCGGTGGGAGTTGGTTGAGTTTCTGACATTGTGGGGTGTGATGAATTCTTTTTGCTTTGGCGAGTCGGTTCGGCTAGGATTGAGGCTTTGGATCGAGGCATCTCAATTGTGGCGGTGACTGGGGTTTTGAAGAGGATCCATCTGAGAAGAGAGGGGGAAATTGTGTTTGCAGGAGACAACAAGTTTGGAAAGTGGGGAAGTTGTCTCCTTATTCTCCGTGTTTTTATACTTTCTAAGGGACATGCGTAAAAAATGAGTGCTCTTGGCCAAACGCATTTTGCGATGTGAACTCCCCTTTCTTGACCAAGAGGGACCTTATTGGCTTCCTTCGGTACCCTGTGAAAAAAACATAAGATTTGATCAGGTTTGAATTTTTTTCTTGTTAAAGGACTAGCATTGAATTTTTTCACAAGTCTCTAATGAAACGACTGGTCTTTCTTTCACTTGCTCCTGCTTCCTTTCCTTTATATTCCTGATAAGATCACAATCAATTGGATTAGACTCATTTGATCCAAAACCTTCCTCGGTAGGAGGTTTATAAACATCCATGAAATTCAAGTTGTGCATCTCGCTTGATTTCTCCACTGTATCATACATGTTAAACTTAATGGTCTGTCCATAATATTCAAGAGTTAAACATCCATGAAAAATATCAATCAAGGCTTTGGCAGTCCTTAAAAAGGGTCTGCCCAAGAGGACATCAGAACTGTTTGTAGAAAAAATCATATTCATATCAACAACATAAAAATCGACAGGATAAATGAAGTCATTGACTTGGACTAAAACATCCTCGACAACTCCCTTGGGATAAATGATGGATCTGTCGGCAAGCTGGATTACTACTCTAATATCCTTCATGGTTTCGATGTTAAGCCTCTCATACTCTAGAAGTGAAAGTACATTGATTCCAACTCCCAAGTCACACAAGGCTTTCTCAATCTTCTTGTCTCCTATCTTGCAAGGAATGTCGAATATGCCTTGATCCGTGCACTTCTCTAGAAGTCTAGACTGGACTACTGAAGAGACATTCTTAGTTAAGCTTTCCTATTCAAGACATGTAAGCTTCTTTTTGTAAAAACATAAACTTTTAAGGAATTTAGCATAGCTAGGAATTTTAGAAATTAAATCAAGCATTGGAATGTTAATTGTCACTTTTTTTAAATATTTCCATAAATTCCTTTTCTTCCTTCTCCTTTTTGGTCTTTGCAGGTGATTGACCATTTATTTATCATATTTTTACTATCTAAATTCTTGTAAATTGGACAGTAAAGCTATGAAATTCTATGAATTCTCCCCACTTTTGCAGGAAACACTTGGAGGCTGGCAAAAAGGTAAAAAGTCACTTCTGAAACACAAATCAGACATTCAAAGTTGTCTTGGCCATGAGCTTGGCCAAGCCGTAGGCCAAGACAGCCAAGCTAGAGACAGGATGCGCTAGGAGTCACGGGATTGAACTAAAAGATTAGATTGACAGCTGGAGACAGATGTGGAGGATGCACAGTTTGCAGATCAATTGCAAGAGTCCTTAAGTGGATCACTTTCTTTTGAACAAATAAACAATCGAATATTTTATTTTAAATTTCAATTTTAGAATTTGAACAATTTGAATTTTGTAATAAGTCGTTTAAATTAGAATTTTGAAAGAGTTGGAGTTTGAGTAGGAGAACTTTGCAGCTAATGTTATAAGCTGTGTGGACTCTCGAACTCTCATGATCATCCCCCATCTGTTTCAATTTTATCCAATAAATAAAACAGTTTTCTTTATCTGATTAAATCCTTCACTTCTAGTAAGAGCTCAAAGGCTGTGTTTTTTATGCATCGTGAGATCTAAACTATCTTCATAATCTTTATCTTCGTAATTGTTTATTTTCTGGTTTAAATCACTTCCTTGTTAAAGTTTAGAACTGACAAATCAGATTTTAGCTTGGAAGTTACAGAAGTGCATAATATAATTTAGACCCGACTGACAACCGAGTGTAAACTTGAGTTAAGCGTTGTCTTCTCCATAGCAGCGCTATGGAGATAGAGATGAACACCATTGAATCAGTGATTGAAGCATAAGAACATAGCCCGCTCATGCTCTTACTGGGTGTTGATACCCAAATTTTGACGCCATTTTAAATTGATTTTAGCATTTCTATTATTTACTTAATTTACTGTCACTAGCATTTTTAAATTTTCCATCGCATTTTAGCATCCTCGTTAGCATCGTCAGGTTTCGAAATCGCGTTTTTAATTTTTCGTCACGTATTTTCATCATTATTATCATTATTATTTTTAGCCTTAAAAATCACATTTTTAATTATCTGGCATTCATTTGCTAGTTTTTTCTTCGTTTTAGGTCATCTCATGATTTTTAGGATTTTTAGTATTTTAGCGCATTTTTTAGTTTTTTTATTTTTTTTATTTTCGTTCGAGCTTTTATTGGACCCGAGTAAGTTCGCTCGGACAATAGCTTGAATTTGAAATGTTTTCCATCAACTAGTTGCTAGCTTTTATTCCGTTCACAACGGTCTACAGCTTTTCGTGTAATTTTCGGCGTAACGTCATTATTTTTCCGTTCGAACGTTTTACATTTTTGAACAAGAAAATAAACACGTTAAACGACAAATTCTCATCATTCGTTGTAGGCGGTTAAACCCATCGTATTTTTCTCTACGCGCTGGTACCTTCGGCTCGAAAAGTCGGAACGTTTACTCGCCGGAATCGGCTCGAGGCCATTTAAATAAGGTAAAAGACAATTTGATCACAACCGTTGATCTGGTCAACCAAGAAAAGTCAATCAGATCAACGGTTGACAATTAAATGTGCATGGTGCACATGAACAGTGACGATGAGCATGCAGCGGAGCAGGCCACTGAGCTACCTGCTCCCTTCGTTTCCTAGCTCAGACACGTCGCTTCCTGTCCCGTTCAACCATCATCACGCCTCCCCTAGCCCCGCCAGCGCGATGATCCGGCCTCCACGCGCAGCGCTCGCCTCTCCAACCCACGCGACTTCGGCGTATAAATACCAAGCATCTCTCAACGTTCAAAAGGCACCAAATTCGCAAGGCAACCTCGCTTTCTTCCCTCTCTTGATTAGTTGCTCACTTAGAGCGATAATCGTCACAATTTAAAGTTTGAGAGTAAGCTTTCTCACTTTAGATTATTTTCGGTCCGTTTGGCCATTTTCTTCTTTAATTCGCTTGGCTTCGTTTTGAAGAGATAAATTGCTTGTTTTTATGCCATTAATTCATGTGCATGATGTAGATTAAATACATGTTTTCAATTTAAGAAATCGTTAGCTAGATTGTGTGAATTAATTAGTTTTCGTTAATTAACAGTTTCGTCATTTTTTCGAAATTAAACTCGATCTGTTTTGAAATAAAATTCGGGCTTCATACGGTCGAGACGCCGTCGAGGAGACGAGCGTCTCAGTATGAAGATCTCGCGAAACGGCCACCTGTGGCCGGAGCTTGGCCGCCGGCAGTAGCGCCAGCGACCAAGGAAGAGGACGATGAATAGTGCCATGCAAGGCCTATTCATCCGTCCTTGATGATGGGCTTGTCCCATCACCCTTTCTTTTTATTTTCATGGGCTAGGCACTATTCCTGGCCCATTTTCCATTATCCATCATTTCTCGCATGCAATCAACTCAACATTTAATTTTCGTATGCGTTAAATCCATCATTTCTCGCATGCAATCAACTCAGCATTTAGATTTCGTATGCGTTAAATCCATCATTTCTCGCATGCAATCAATTCAATATTTAATTTTTGTATGCGTTAAATCCATCATTTCTCGCATGCAATCAACTGTCATTTAAATTTTTGCACTCATAAAATTGTTTATTTATTTTTCGAGCTATCAGTAACACTCTCATTTTGTAGGTTTTAATTTCAAGCTTCGCTCGAAAGTACGCCTTTCGCTCCTTTTTATTTATTCAACGCTTTTCGTAAATATCAATCGTACGCATGATATATAGAACTGCTAGAATTAAAATCAACCCACATGAACAGCGTGTTTAAAGACTTGCTTAAAAGGCCATGCTCATATGATTTTAAATTCTCGCTTATATTGACTGCATGTACATGGGGACTTTCAATCCCACATCAAGTTATCATTTCAAAAATCTATCATTTAATCTGTACTCTGCTAGGCTATCCATGATAGAATCACGTAATAGTTAATTTAATCATGCATGGTCCGATGATGAAATAGAGGGCGATCATTCAGTCTTACGAAAAATTCTGTCACATCACTACGATCGGGAATAATCGATCGGTTCGAACGATCAATTATTCCTGAACGGTCCCGATTGCGGAAAAGATTAAAGTGACGATTCCTCTGAGGGCCCCCTTCTCAAAACGCATTTTATCAAACACCTTTTTAAACACCTCTCTCATCAACCTGTAACCATTTTCGGATGTGACTCGGGTGCCTAACACCTTCCCAAGACCATAATACGACCCCGAGCCTTTGTCTGGGGTCCAGACCCCTTTTTTGTGCCTTTAGTTTTTTATGTAATATATTTCTTATGCCATGACGATTAAGGTTCCCTAAACCTAGCAACCAAATTAGGGTGGCGACTTCATTGCATGCTGCTAGGCGTCCCTTTTACGCCGAGCATCTGAAGGTCTCAAATTTTGTTGCACACTCGCGAATTATTTTTTTCATAATTTTCGTGGGGCGCGACAGTTTGGCGACTTTACTGGGGACTTTAGGGCCGGAGCCAGTTTTATCTTTTCAGAGAGGTGTTTTATTTGTTTGTTTATTTATTTGCTTTGATAAACTGTTGGTCTGTTCATTTATTTGCTTTATCAATTGTCATATGCATTTCATAGCGCCCTACACCCAAGGGACAATTACCAAATTAGGAGGGTAGTAGTGACGCCCTAGGACACATGTCCTAGGTAGTGTTCACCAATCCCAACTCAGATGAACCCCTAAAGCCAGTCGAAAGGTTACACGATTTCGCAAGAAATCGGGACACTGGACGACACTTTAGGGACCTTTTCATGGTATCATCCGGGAACCATTCAAGCCAGTTAGAAATATTGGAATCAGAGCCCCAGCACGTGCATCATGATTATACCTGTTTGTCGTGGCTCTATTTGTCTTGTTGGCATATTGACATGATTTTTCTGTTATACAAACTGCTGATTTCTCACACGCACAATTTACTTAGCACTTAAAATGTTACTTTCGTCCCAACAGGATCCATTTGCTCATTCGATTATGACAGCGCCTACGTTACTTTCATTTGACATTTTCGGGGGACGAAGCTTCGACGATCAGGCTGCCCGAGGAGATCTGTTAGAACAGGGATTCACCCCTGACATCACTACTAAGATCAAAGTAGAAGTCGTAGACTTTGACTTAACTAGGATTTGGATGTTAAGAAATGAGCTGACTGAAGACGAGGAGACACAGTTTGAGGGTAGTTATGGAAAGCTAGTAACCCTAGTGGACGTGAAAACTGATTGGGGTTGCATCCGGGCAGCCCTAAAGTTCTGGGATCCCTATTATCGTTGCTTCTCTTTTGAAAAAGGAGTAGACTTGACTCCCACGCTCGAAGAGTACTCAACTCTGATGTGCTTCACATCTCCCATATCGACCATATACCAGAACGTCCGACTCGACTATTCGAGTGTAAAAATAAGACTTGACAAGCTACTAGGAATCACTACTCGTGTCAGAGAGGGTGACTATTTCTAGTGTTGGTCAGATATCGAGGCACGGTTTCAATTGTCCGATGGAGCAAAGCGCTTAAGGATTCTAGCCTTCGCCATCGTAGGGTTCGTCCTTTTTCCGAGGATGAGGAACGTCATCGACTTTTCAGCAGCCAACATCTTTTACGAGATGGAGGTAAATGCCATCAATCCTACAACAACCATCTTGGCCGAGACCTTTCGCTCCTTGGACTCTTGCCGAAGAAAAGGGAAAGGGAGGCTTACCTGTTGCACCAAGTTGCTGACAGTATGGCTGGTCATCCACTTCAAACAGATTACGGATCAGTCCATCTTCTTCGAAAGCTACATAAGGTCGTGCCCTCTACTCAGGGTTATCAACGCAATGACCACGGATAGATGGGAGATGGAAAATAAGTATGTCTGGATAGACTGATTCATAAATCTCTTAGAAGAAGACTTCAGTTGGCATGCCAAGTGGCTGCGAACCTCCGATCCCATCGTCTGCTGCGGACCCCTACCTTGGGTTCCTTTGATCGGAGCATGGGGGTGCGCTCACTACTGCCCTGCCCTCATACTCAGACAGTTTTGTATCACGCAAATCATTCTAGTGACATTCGGCATGACGAGATCAAATCTACCACACACCGGGGAAAATCAGAACATTCAGTTGTACGCCCAAGACTGGGCCAACCCTTTTTGTCTCAAAGGACGCGCCACCCCTGCGACAACGATACCATAATATCCACAGTGGAGGTTAAGGCGAGTCAACGGTAATGTCCTACCTCGCCCAGAAAATCAGAAACCGATGGAAGAGGAAGGGGAATCCCAAGTAAGCGAAGGAATGGATGCCATGGCTTACGCTCAAGTGGTAGAACAGATGCGAGCAGCGCAAGAAGAGCGAGATCTGATGACAGAGGAAAGAGATATCGCCAAAGCCGGTCAATATGGCCTCGAGGTCCAGATGAATGAATTGGAAAGGCGTAGCAAGGATTTTATCCGCGTACAAGCAGTAAAACTTTAAGGAACACTTGAGCAGCGAAACCCGCAAGAAAGAAGCGTCATGGGCCATAATCGAAGACAGGGATTCGACGATAAGGGTTTTGACTACTCGCGCAGACTTGGGAGATAGGAAAAGCCAGGCACTGCAAAGCCGAATTACCGCGTTAGAGGCTGAGATAGAGATGCAGAAAGGGGAGTTGGCTTTGATGGTGTACCTTTGGCAGGAGAACTCTTACGTCCAGGATTGATACCTTCATGGGAAGGCTCGAATATCGGCAACCCCTTTTTCTTTTTCATGTAACTAGGACCCCTGATTTCATCTATCTTAGCCATTTTTGATGAATTTAGGTAGTTGGCAAGTTTACCATATTTTGTAAACACTTTTTAATAAAGTCATACTCTTTCGGATATTTATTAAATTGCCTCAACTTTTCCGTATCAATTATCCATCCAAAGCAACTCAAAAGACCATCGCAAAAGGAAAGAGAAAATCCCTCCGGGATAAACACAATCGTTTCACCAAAAAAAAACACCGAAAAATCATACCAAACATTCAAAAAAATCTGAGTATTGCTCACTCATGGCCATGTCCTCTTAGGTTATCTAAAAACTCCAAGTTCATAGCATAGATCATTGTCCCTCCCCTTGGTTGGGTTCACCAGGCATCAGGCCCTGCATCGTTTGAAAGCGTAGTGTAAAAGAGATCTCCCTAGCATGGCGGCATTGGTTGCCACCGCTGATTCGGGTTTCGCAGATAGCATCTCGGATTGCTTCACAACGTTGGAATGAATAGAGGCTTCCTTCGTATCTTGCCAATAGTTGGGATATCTCGCCTCTCCGACCGCCCTGAAAATATAAAGTGAAAGTGTAGCCGGAAGAGCGAATGAGCAACGTGGAGGCCTCGGGATTGAACATCACCTGTGTATCCTCACTTGTACTTACTCTTTTCTATGTTTTTCCCTTTTTTAGGTTCACGATAGCTCCTCGGAAGCACGCTAATCCGCACAGGCTCCCTGTAACTAGATTTCAAAAATGAAAAATGACTGAACAGGCTAAGGCTGATGAAGTACTAACGGCTAAAATCGCAGAGTTAGAGGAGCAAGTTAAGATTACTACAGAAAGGGCCGCCAAGGCCGAAAAGGAAAGAGATGAAGCTATCACCGAACTGCCACCGAGTTTTTATCCCACTCAAACAAGAGGACCTCCCTCTTCGCTCACCGTTGCAGGACCCTCTGTACCTCCGCCACTTTCTGGCCCTGAGGGCCAGTGGAGATGGGTTAGTCCCTTCACTGTACCCACCGCTGCAAATCCTATGGTTAAGGCGGGTGAAGAGATTGCCGCGTCACTTCAGCACCTTTCGACCAACCCTGCCGTGGACTCCAGCAAGAGTCAGGCCCACCTAGAAACCTCGTATCTCCCTCCGATTCCTCCAAGCACAGTTCCCGGACCTGTGGGAACTCAACTTCTTGCTTTCAACCCAGCACCACCTCAGTTCTCGTCGGAACCTCTGCTACCCTTCGGTTCTAACCCCATCAGGGCTGAGCAACCAAAAAGTGACCGACAGAATCTGCTCGAGGAAAGACTCCGAGCGATTGAAGGGGCTGATCCATTTGACCCTACTGGTCCCGCCGATATGTGTATGGTCCCCGGGATCGTTATACCACCAAAGTACAAGATCCCCGACTTCGAAAAATATACTGGGTAGAGTGCCCAAAGACCCACCTTAGAGCATACTGCAATAAGATGACAGAGATGATCCACAACGAGCCGTTGTTGATTCATCTATTCCGAGAAAGCTTGACCAAGCACACCCTAACTTGGTATATGGGTCTGGACAGAGCCAGGATCAAGACATGGAGAGACTTGTCCGATGCCTTCTACAGACAATATAAATTCAACATGGAGGTAGCACCCGACCGCGCTGACCTGCAAAATCTGGAAAAGAAAGTCGGCGAGTCCGTGAAGACCTATGCTCAGGATGGAGAGAGTTGGCTTCTAGAATCTCTCCACCCTTAAGCGACAAGGAATTCTTGTCGATCTTCTTGCACACCTTCAAAGCTCCCTACTACACCTACCTGATCTCGAACCCTTCAAACAGCTTCTCCGACATGGTCCTAATTGCCGAAAGAGTCGAGCAAGGGATTAAGTCCGGACGAATCGTACCTCCGGCGTCAGAGTGTGTGCCAAAGAAAGCATCCATCGTAAAAAGAGATTATGGATTTGTGGCTCCCCAAGCTCATCACGGGCAACCGTTTCCCCCCACCTCCGCCTTACTTATCGCCACCGCCCTACCCTTCGCCATCACTATATCAACCCACCTTCTTTCCTTTCACTTCGCCACCCATTGCTAATATCACGTCTCAAAATCCTACACATTTCTCACCGCCTCCAGTACAAACATCACAACCCCTACAACCCAAGCCATATAACCCACCAAAAGACCCAAATAACCAAAACACGTCAAACAATCGGTGGAGCCGAGAGCCATTGCCTCCGTTTCCTCTTCCCGCGGGAGAAATCTACAAACATCTCTTGGCAGCCGGACAGATCGTACCAGTTCCAGCTCAGCCTCAAATGCCTCCTTACCCGAAATGGTATGATCTCAACGCAAGGTGTGAGTATCACGCCGGAGCCCCAGGTCACACTCTGGAAAATTGCTTCGCATTCAATGCAAAAGTCCATCACTTGATCAAAAGTGGATGGGTATCTTTCGAAGGGTTATCCAAAGGACCCAACACCGCCACCAACCCTCTCCCTAATCATTCCCAAGGAAAGGGAGGGGTGAACGCCATCTTGGCAGGAGAAAACAACGACCTCATTTCTTCAGCATCAAGCTGGCCACAGGAACAACTTTTCCTGGCCTTAGCTCGAGGAGGATATATGTCATACTCAGAGAGCAATCCAAGTCATTGCATGTACTACAAGGGAAGCGACGGTCATGAGATCCAAAGCTGCGAGTTGTTCGCAGGAAAGGTGAGACAACTCTCAAGTCTCGGAGTAATACAAACCCAGAAAGTGACCCACGGGGAAGGATCCATTAACGCCATCGGAGAAGGATTTCCTATCCTACCTAACTCCAAAGGAACCCCACTCCAAATCATCCAAAAGAAAAGATCGACTTCGTCGTGCAAACGGTTCTCCGCGCGTCGCGACGAGGGCGACCGCGAGATTGACACCTTGGGCCAGCCTTCCGGGAAGTTCGATTACCTCGTTAGGTATTCGACACCACCCTCCCATTCTAGCACAGTGCCCTTACTACCCTCTTGGGAATCCTCGGACTTCGAGTCATACCCTTCACCGACATGGTCACTTCCTCCGTTTCCTTTTAAAAAGATCTACGCAAGCCTCTTGGCCGACGGGCAGATTACACCATCCCCGCTCTCGCCTCAATCAATTCCTTACCCTAGCTGGTATGATCCAAAGGTTAGCTGCGAATATCACGCCGGAACCCGAGGACATTCCCTGGAAGACTGTTACGCCTTTAGAGAGAAGGTCGATCACCTAACCAAGCAAGGACGAATCTCTTCCGAAGGTTTAGCAAAGGGTCATGATGTGACAACCAGTCCTCTGCCACACCCTAATCCGGGGGTGCACGGTATTCTCTCCGGAGGAATCAATGATTCTCACCTTTCAGTGGAGGAAGTACCCAATGAAGAACTGTTCTTCGCATTAGCTAACAACGCGTATCTACCATTCCCGGGGAATAGCCAGGCCCAATGCCTATTCTGCCAAGGGGAAATCAAGCACGACATCCAGGATTGTAGACTTTTTCGGCAGAAAGTCAAGCAACTCACAACATTCGGGATCATTCAAACCGAAAGGAAAACCCAAGGAGCAATCAACGCCATCGAGGATAATCCTCCAGCACCGTATTCCTTCAAATACGTGGCCCAAACAGGGGATGCGGCCACGACCCCACGCAAGGTAGTGTTCACATTAGCTGTGAATGCTCCTAGCCGAGACTTACACGCAGTCTCATTCAACTACGGATACATGGTGGTCACCACCCCTCCTGCAGTCACACCAACCGGACTCACTATCGGCGAAGCCTCTCATATCGGGGGCATGACCCACACCGGAAGATGTTACATCTCGGAGGAAGTAGAGAAGCAACAGCAAGCCAAAGGGAAAAATCCTGTGATCCGCGAAGAGACGGTAGAAGAGACGGAAGGTTTGAGCAAACCTGTAACCGAGGACGAGACAGCCGAGTTCCTCAATATCATGAAACAAAGCGAGTTCAGCATCATCGAACAGCTAAAGAAAACCCTGGCTCGCATTTCCATCATGGAGTTGATCCTTACTTCAGAGCCTTATCGCCAAGATCTCTTAAAAGTCTTAGCAAAGGCCCTAATCGACAATGGGTCCGCACTTAATGTCATGCCCAGGCATATCCTCAAACAACTGCCGGTCGATTTCTCTCACATGAAACCTAGCGGAATGATGGCTAGGGCTTTCGATGGCACCACTCGAGAGATCATCGAGAACTTTGAGTTGGATATGGTCATCGGGCCCCACACTTTCGCCTTGACATTCCAGATCATGGAAATCCAACCCACTTACAGCATGCTTCTAGGACGACCTTGGATCCATTCAGCGGGAGCCGTCCCCTCTTCCCTGCATCAGTGCCTCAAATACATCAAGGACAATGCCCTCGTCACAATAAAGGCAGAAGAAGCCTTGATCTTGGCCAAGCATACGTCCGTACCTTACATCGAAACTGCTGAAACCTTGGAGAGTTCTTTCCAAGCCTTCGAAATTGTCAACGCGGATTGGATCGAGGAAGGGTCCCCCATTTGCGAAGCCTCAAAATCTGAGATAGCCGAAACAACCACTGAGTCAATACTAGAGGGAAGCTTCCAATTGGGAAAATGGCTCGGGGCCGAGTTACAAGGATCAAAAGGCTGGGCACCTCCGAAGAGCTTCGGAGACCGCTTTGGGTTAGGGTACCAACCCAGCAAGGCTGATTTTGCCAAGATTGCCCAAGAAAAGAAAGCAAAGCAACTGGCTAAGCTATTTGGACGTTCTGCGCCAGAGGGCAAAATGCCAATCCCCCATATCAGAACCACGTTCCCCTTCGCGGCCGAAACCATTAATGAAAATCCAATCAGGGTATCAGACCTCCGTATCTGCACTCTAGGAGAAGAGGAATCGTCGCCTGGTTCAGTCATTTTCGTAAAGAAGTCAGGGGAGTCTGTGTGCAACTGGACCATCACCATGCTTCCGGATGTCTCTCTGTAATTACTCCTTTTAGAAAAATATATGTTTGCACGTTTTCTCACGAAAATATTTTTGTAGGAACTCACGTTCCCTTTTGCTAAAAATTAAATATATATGCAATTTTTATTTTACGCATCTCTTCTTTTCGCATTTTAATTTCAAGATGAATGTTAATTCGGATTGTCTTGATAAAACCTGTCTTTACTGGCGAAGAAATCATTGCTACGATCGAAGACAAAGCCGAAATCTCCGACGAACTGGCCCGTTTACTAGAAAGTTCAGAAAAGGAAATAACCCCTCATCGGGAGGAATTGGACGAAGTAAATCTGGGGGCAAGCAATGAGAATCAGAAGCTGGTTAAGATCGAAACTACCTGGATACGACTCAGAGAGAAAGCTTGATTTCTCTCCTCAAAAACTACTCCGACGTATTCGCATGGTCATACGCCGATATGCCAGGTCTCGATCCCGGGATAGTTGAGCATCGTATCCCGTTAAAGCCTGAGTTTAAGCCTGTCAAACAAAAACTTCGGAGGATGCATCCAGACATCCTTCTGAAAATCAAAGAAGAAGTTACCAAGCAGCTAGATGCCGGTTTCTTAAGAGTTACCGAGTACCCAGAATGGATCGCCAACATAGTGCCAGTGCCTAAAAAGATGGGAAAGTTTGCATGTGCGTGGACTTTCGGGATCTCAATCGAGCCAGCCCTAAAGACGACTTCCCTCTTCCCCATATCGCATCTTGGTAGATAGTGCCGCTAGAAATGACATGTTCTCTTTCATGGACGGATTTTCGGGGTACAATCAGATCAAGATGGCACCCGAGGACAGTGAAAAGACAACCTTCATCACGCCCTGGGGATCCTTCTGCTACAAAGTGATGCCCTTCAGATTAAAGAACGCAGGAGCCACATACCAACGTGCGGCCGTCACCCTTTTCCATGACATGATGCATAAAGAATTGGAAATATATGTCGATGACATGATAGTCAAATCACGTGGCACGCAAGATCATGTAGACATCCTGAAGAAGGTATTCGAAAGATTGAGGCGATTTCGGCTATGGCTAAACCCAGCTAAGTGTACCTTTGGAGTGACCTCAGGAAAGTTGTTAGGATTCATCGTCAGGAACAAAGGCATAGAAGTGGATCCTGATAAGATAAAAGCAATTCAAGAGCTACTCGCTCCCAGCACCGAAACAGAAGTACGAAGCTTCTTAGGACGCATCAACTACATCGCTCGCTTTATCAGCCAGTTAACACTTACTTGCGAGCCAATGTTCAAAATGCTAAGGAAACACGGAGATGCAGAATGGGACGAAGACTGCCAGAAAGCCTTCGAGAAAATCAAGACATATCTGCAAAGCCCACCGGTACTAGTTCCCCCGACGCCAGGACGTCCCTTGCTCATGTACATGAAAGTCATGGCTAGCACCATGGGTTGCGTTTTGGGACAGCACAACGAGTCCGGAAGGCGTGAACAAGCCATCTACTACCTCAGCAAAAAATTCAACGAATGTGAGATGCGCTACTCTATGTTGGAACGAACTTGTTGCGCCCTAGCATGGTGTGCCCGAAGGCTCCGGCAGTACATGTTGTATTACACGACGTGGCTAATCTCTCGTATGGATCCCTTGATATACATCTTCGAAAAGTCGTACCTGTCAAGTCGCATTTGTAGATGGCAAGTTTTATTAGTTGAGCACGAGATCATCTATGTAACCCGGAAAGCGGTTAAAGCAAGCGCTCTCGCCGATCACTTGGCTGATCATGCCTCGGACGAGTATGAGTCGTTGAGCTTCAACTTCCCCGATGAGGACATCATAGTGATTGAAGACGAGATCGCAGAAGATCTCCGAGAAGATGACTGGTGGACCATGTTCTTCGACAGTGCGGTGAACCTCTCGGGCAAGGGAGTGAGAGTTGTGGTCATAGCCCCAGATGGTCGTCAATTCCCCATAGCATGTAAATTGAACTTCCCATGCACCAATAACATCAGCGGTCTGACAGCAGCCATCGACTTAAAAGTAAAGAAGCTCGGAATCTTCGGCGATTCAGCACTCGTCATCTACCAAGCCTAGGATCTATGGCAGATACGAGATTCCAAGCTCATCCCTTATCAAAAGTTACTCACCCAACTCACACGGGAATTCGAGGAAACCAAGTTCAACCGAGTCGATAGAGAAAAGAACCGCTTCGCAGACGCATTAGCCACATTGGCATCGATGTTCAAGTTAGAGTGCGGAGTAATGCTTCAGCCTTTGAGGGTAGAAGTAAAGGAAACTCTGGCATGCTGCGTAGCCTTAGAAGAGGAACCCGATGGGAAGCCTTAGTTCCACGACTTAGCACAATTCATCAGAAACCGGGAGTATCCACCGGGGGCAAGCCGGGTTAGCAAAAAGACCCTCCAGCGCTTAGCACTAGACTTCTACCTCGACGGCGAAGTTCTATATAAAATGAGAGCTGATGGAGCTTTGCTTCGCTGCTTCACCATGGCCGAGGCCAAAAGAATCATAACGGAAATCCACGAAGGGGTTTGTTCCACACACGCAAGTGGGCACATGATGGCCAGACAGATAATGAGGCAAGGGTATTTTTGTCTCACCATCGAACGAGATTGCATAGGCTATTTCCGGAAGTGACACAAATGTCAAATCTACGTAGACCATCTCCATGTCCCTCCAGCCCCTCTCTTCAGCATGACATCGCCTTGGCCTTTTGTGATGTGGGGAATCGACATCATTGGCCAAATTCACCCAACAACCTCTAATAGTCATCGCTTCATCCTTGTAGCAATCGACTACTTCACCAAGTGGGTAGAGGCCGCCTCTTACTCCAACATAACTCAGAAAATGACCATGCAATTCATTGAGAGAAATATCATTTGCCGTCATGGGGTCCCAGAAACCATCATCACGGACAACCGCACCAATCTCAACGGAAAGATGATCGATGGTCTCTGCCAACGTTGGAAGGTGAAGCACCGAAACTCGTCACCATATCGACCAAAGATGAATGACACAGTCGAAGCAGCAAACAAAAACCTGAAGAGGATCA
Source organism: Viola odorata (assembly GCA_963691705.1). Lineage (NCBI taxonomy): Eukaryota > Viridiplantae > Streptophyta > Magnoliopsida > Malpighiales > Violaceae > Viola > Viola odorata. The sequence goes on from OY829543.1 coordinate 15,093,002, forward strand.
TCCAAAAGATGGTAATCACTCACAAAGATTGGCATGACATGCTTCCCTTCGCACTGCATGCTTACCGGATAACAACCCGTACGTCTACAGAGGCAACTCCCTACTCATTAGTTTACGGCATGGAAGTCATGATTCCTCTTGAGGTTGAAATCCCTTCTCTCAGAATCCTGGCAGAGTCTGAAGTAGAAGAATCAGATTGGGCAAGAGTGAGGTACGAGCAGCTGAACCTCCTTCCCGAAAAGCGCTTGGCCGCTATCTGCCATGCACAATTATATCAGCAAAGAATGGCCAACGCTTATAACAAGAAAGTGCGACCTCGCAAGTTCGAGGCTGGGGATTTAGTGTTGAAGAAAATTCTCCCTCATTACGAGGCTAGTCAAGGAAAGTGAGCCCCAAGGTACGAGGGCCCTTATCTAGTTAAAAGTGCATTCTCGGGGGGTGCTTTGATGCTAACCAACATAGATAGAGATGATCTACCAAGACCGGTAAATGCCGATGCTGTCAAGATGTACTTCGCCTGAAGCGCCACGGGCCTTGCATCTGGCCGAACCAAAGACATAGGGTTTTATCATGACAATGCCACTCAAATATTTATCCTGAAATTAATAAAATAAGTTTTCTCAGGAGATACTTGTTTGTTTTAAAAACTTTATTTCATTTTTTCTCAAAAATTGTGAGATGACAAAAGGAGGCATGGCATAGATGGCTCCCCAGGAGTAGTTCGAGCCATAAGGCACGACACTTAGACTAACGCCACTAATCAATCTTAAGGTTTTGCAGGGACGTATTATCTCATCTCGTCATCGTGATAGAACCAGGGGGTTCCGCTCGTAGCAGCTCTTGAATTGCCGCAGCAGGCTACCTTCAAGAGCGAATCAGGAAAGATTTTAAGACAAACCATCACCATCTAAAGCAAAATGTCTTTTCCTCGCAGTACTACCAGCACAACCGGCATCGCAAACAACCGATCTCAAAGGACCGAACACTGGACCAAAGTCACAAAGCTCATCCCATGTCGGCCGAGCCGTCGGAACGCTAACAACAACTGATAACAATTGATGAAATGCCAAGGGTACGTTCGTCATCTCACCCGTGGACAAGGACAGAACCCTGTAGACCTTGACTTATAGCATCATATAGGCGATATCTCGCCAGCGATATCATATCTGGGGAGCCACATGACGTCACCCTGGTGACGTCATCCTGGGTGTTATCTCCCCTCAATAACGCCCCCTGGGGTAACGCCTTCTCTTCTGCCTATAAATACCACCCTATTCTAGATCTAAAGTAAGAGCAATTCTCTACAAAAATCTCTGCAGAATTTCATAGCCATACTAACTTAAGCATCGGAGTGTCTACGCCGGAGCCCCCCCTCCGGCGCTTTGCAGGTACCACGGACAGCAGCCACAGTGATTCCAGACAACCATAATCCTTATTCCGCCCCCGCAGAAACTCGAATCTTATCAAATTGGTGCTTTCGTTGAGAGCCTTGGTTTAATTAAGTGAGCGTCCTTAATAGCCAAGCTCTGTTCTTCTAGGAATTTGAAGATTATGGCTTTTGATTCCGATCCACCGCTGACTCAGTCCTCTAGTCTTCCATTTGATACCCGCAGACGACTCTTTGCCTTCGCCACTTCAGATGCTCCCACCTCGGTGCAAGAAATTCCTTCAGGAATGTCAGATCTATCTCTCGCATAAACAACGGGAGCGTTTATGTTACAGTCGAGTACTCCTTTGTCCCAAATAGCGGGGTCAAGTCATTTTCATCCTCAGTCGGGGGGATCCGTGGTGGATAGCGCAAATAACCCTTTCGCGAGCTCCATTTTAGCCATTCGTGCTCAATTAGACCACTTAACAGAGTTGGCTAGCAGATATACACCTACTACTTCTAGGTCAGGCGTGGTATCTCAATTCATTTTCACTCCATCAATCATTACAGAAAGACCACTATAGTCCCCACTGCATGCGAATGTCTCATCAACGTTGCCCGCATTAAGTGCGCCAGTCAGTCTTGTACAGATTGCTCATATGACGGTGGAGCCGTACATACCATAAGTACCTTTATTTCCTATTTCTCAAGAGGAGCGGCAATGGCGTGGGGAGGACAGAGGTCGTTGGGATGGAAGAAGAAATGAAAATAATAGAGATATGTCTCCTGGATGGAGTGAAAGATCCAGCAGTAGGAGACACAGAATTAGGTCACCAAGGAGTCGCAGTCCGACTCCCAGGCGACATCATATCAGAGATCCGAGAGATCGCAGGTATCGTTTGGAGGCATCCCCGCCTCGGCAGGCGCGGGAAATCCTTGATGATACTTCGGGCCACCCCTTTAGCCTACGCATAAGGCGTCACAGGGTCAGTAGACACGTAAAGCTCCCCTCAGAATCCTATGATGGCACCAGAGATCCCATCTCTCACCTTAACAAGGTGAAGGATTTTGTGCAATTCCAAACCCACAATGATGCGGCTTTGTGTCAAATATTTGTAATGACCCGGTCAGAGGTCGCACGTTTGTGGTTCGAAGGCCTTCCGGGTGGGTCTATTGACAGTTTCGCACAGCTGGAATCTAAATTCAGGAGTCGATTTAGCACTGCAATCCCTATCAGGAAGTCAGCTGCTGCCTTGTTCGACTTACACAGGAAACCTCAGGAATCTTTGAGGAGCTTCCTCCATTATTTCGACACTGAGATGTCGCTAACACCAGGTGTAACGGTTGACTTCGCCATTGAAGCCTTAAAGCGAAACTATTGTTATGGAAAACTCAGAGAAGCTTTAATGGTTGACCCACCGGTGACTTTGGATGCGTTAAGGTTAAAAGCTCACAACTATGCGAGGATGGAAGAAGAAGAAAATAGGGATATAATTCGGAACATGCCGCACGTCATGCCTCCAGCCCCTAACGCTCTAATCCCAGCTACCTCTGAGGATCGGTTCATTGACGATTACGCTCAGCGAAAGGATCACATTCCCAAGACATTTAATCGGAGAAGATGCAATCCCTCCAAGGGAAAATCTGGTGACCCCTCTGGCCAAGGGCAGAGTGATCCTCCTAAGGGACGAGTTTATGATTCAGATCCTCCTTCCTTCATTCTACCCCGAGCAGAAATACTGGCAATAGTGGAGCAGCGAAACCTGCCCATCCGTTATCCTGCCCCTGTAAGACCGGGGGTAATCCTGGGACGAAGAGAAAATGCCTATTGCAAATTTCACAAAGCTAAAGGACACTCAACTGAAGCATGCCGAGAACTCAAAGCGGCGATAGAACGTCTGGTGGAGGAAGGCTATCTGGGGGAATTTGCCATGAAAAAGCGAGAAGAAGCTAAAAGTAACCTTACAAACAGAGTAGCTGATAGTAGGGCAGCACCATCCCGCCCCCCAGGCCATGACACCGGTCCTGCGGGAGAAGGCCGGGAAATGCTTACAATCGATGATGAAGATGTCCCTATCATCAACATCATCGCGGGACGCACGCCTTATTTGGATGAAACCGCACAGTTGATACCCGCTCTAGGGGATAAGCGGAAACGGACTGGCATGACAATAAAGAGTGAAGCGATAAGTGCCTTGGATCGTATGGTATTATCCTTTTCTGAAGAGGATGAGAAGGGTGTGGTGTATCCGCACAACGACGCGTTAGTAATTACACCCATTATCGCTAACCATGGAGTTAGAAGAACTCTGGTTGACAATGGAAGTGTCGTAAACTTGTTCTCGTTGGAAGGTTACAATCTCTTGAAGCGTTCAGATAGCGAGCTTACGCCCTGTAAAAAATCTATTATCGGGGTAGACGGAGTCCCTATCCCAGTGACTGGAGTGACTACCTTGCCCGTATATTTCAAGGAAGATACCTCCAAACGGTTTGAGGAGCTTTTATTCTTGGTGGTGGATCTAACTCTGCCTTATAATGCCATATTGGGACGGCCGTTCCTCAAGCGTTTTGGAGCGGCGATATCGCAAAAGCATCTAAAGCTGAAATACCCGTCCTGGGATGGTGTGGTCTCGATCCAAGGAAATCAGAAGTTAGCAGCTGAATGCTATCTGCTTATGACTCAGAAGAGTTGCGACAGGTATGTGTGCGTGACGGTGGACCTATATGAGCAAAATGATGAAAAACGTACTCAGCCTGTTGATAAAATGACTCATGTCCCAGTCAGCGGGGTAGACGGAGCCGTATTTTTGGTTAGCGATAACCTCAACATAGAGGAAAAACTGCAGTTGGTCCAACTGTTGAATAAATACAAAGGAGAATTTTCATGGAAACCATCTGACATGCCCGGTATCTCACGGGAGGTGGCAGAACATCGACTCAACGTCAACCCTGATGCCAGACCGGTCCAACAGAAACGACGTGCTTTCTCTGCTGAAAAGGCAAGGGCGGTCGAAAAAGAAGTTGTTAAGCTTCTCGACGCTGGCTTTATTCGAGAAGTGCGATATCCCACCTGGTTGGCTAACCCTGTTCTGGTCCCCAAGCCCAACGGAGAATGGCGCATGTGCATCGATTTCACAGATTTGAATGACGCTTGCCCCAAAGACTGTTACCCACTCCCTCGGATTGATCAATTAGTTGATCAGGCTGCCGGATACGCATACTTAAGCTCGTTGGACGCCAATTCTGGGTACCATCAAATCCCCATAGCCAAGGAGGATGAAGAGAAAACTGCCTTCATCACTCCGAAGGCCACCTATTGCTATACGACAATGCCTTTCGGGTTGAAAAATGTTGGAGCCACCTTCTAGCGAATGGCGAATCAGGTCTTTGAAAAACAGATTGGGCGAAATGTCGAAGCATATGTCGATGATATATTGGTTAAAAGTCGAAGCTTTGAAGATCACTTATCCGATCTGGTTGAAGTATTCAAAGTAATGAAGCAATATCAGATGAAGCTGAACCCTCGAAAGTGCATGTTCGCCTTTCAAACGGGCAAATTTTTGGGATACGTGGTCAGCCAAAAGGGCATTCAGCCCAACCCGTCAAAGGTCCAAGCTATACAAGACATGATATCTCCTCAGACTATAAAAGAGGTACAAAAGCTAACCGGACGCGTTATCGCTCTGGGACGGTTTATTTCTAAGCAAGGAGAGAGGTGTCTCCCTTTCTTCAAAGTTATACGTAAGAAAGCCGCTTTCGGATGGACGGCAGAGTGCAAAGAAGCATTCGCAAGCTTGAAAGCTTACCTATCGTCTGACTTGGTATTGATAAGACCAGAACCTGGCGATATCCTATACTTATACCTTGGGGTTGCTGACGAAGTGGTCAATGCGGTCCTTGTGCGAGACAACGATCGCAGGCACCATCTGGTGTACTTTGTAAGTCACATCCTGAAAGATGCCGAGCTCAGATACGCTCGTATTGAGAAAATCGCGTTAGCATTGATACAAGCCACACGGAAAATGAACCGATACTTTCAAGCTCATACTGTCATTGTGCTAACAGACCAACCTCTGAAAAGGATCTTTCGAAAACCTGAATCCTCGGGGAGAATGTTAATCTGGGCTCTTGAACTTGAACAATATGGGTTGCATTACCGATCCCGACCGTCTGTGAAGGCTTAGATCTTGGCTGACTTTATTGCGGAATGCACTTTCACGCCGGATCCCCTAATAGAATTGACTGAAAAGGAAAAAGAAGAATTGGACCTTCCCTTCCCTTCCCTGAGACCTACACCGACCTGTGGGTTATCCATGTGGATGGCGCCAAAAATCAAGAGCTTGTCGGGGCCGGAATTTTCATGAGTGGGCCTCACGGCATCCATGTGCGATATGTCATCCGAATCCTGCAGTCGTTGTCCAATAACGCCGCAGAATATGAAGCGCTATTAGCCGGGCTCAGGATAGGAAAGAATATTTCAATTAAGGGAATACACGACTCTGGGAGGTTGGGAGACTTGCGGCTGAAAGTCTGCGGAGACTCCAAGTTGATAATAGACCAAGTGCTGGGACACTCTCAAGCTAGAGAGCCCATCATGGTACAATACCTTGCCAAAGTGAAGCACGAGTTGATAGAAATAAAGAAATGTGGCATATAGGTCAGCTTCGAGCACATTCCTCGAGAGGATAATGTTGAGGCTGACAATCTCGCTAAACTCGCGGCAAGTCCAGAGGCGTCCATACCAAAGGGGGTGTACTACAGGGAGATACCCGTACCCTCCTTCATGGAAGAACAAGCGACGCTCTATGTGGAATAAAGTAACAATGACTGGAGAATTCCCGTTATAAAATACTTGAAACATGATGAACTTCCAGCGGATAATGCTGAGAAGAAGAAAGTGCTAAAGCAAGCGGCACGGTGCACATACTTTAATGGGGAACTACCACGGAGGTGTTTCTCTCATCCATCCGCGAGATACATAACAAAACAAGAGGGTTTTCATACCCTCCGCGAAATCCACGAGGGAATTTGTGGCATGGACGCATCCGGTGGAACCATGGCTGTGTAAGTCTTTCGATCGGGGTTCTACTGGCCCACCATTTGGAGAGACTGTCATGATTATATGCGAACTTGCCAAAAGTGTCAGGAATTCTCCAAGATTCCCCGGCAACCCGCTGCACAAATCCATGATATTATCGCTCCTTGTCCTTTTGCGAAATGGGGAATTGATATCCTTGGACCATTTCCAAAAGCAAGATCGCAACTAAAGTTTGTGGTCGTAGCAGTGGACTACTTCACCAAATGGGCAGAAACTGAGGCGGTTGCCAACATCACAACAGAAAAAATCTGGCGTTTCTTCAAGCACCAAGTTATCATGCGCTTCGGAGTTCCTCGCGTATTAGTTAGCGATAACGGAACACAGTTCACCAGCCAGTTCTTTAGAAACCAATGTGGGGAGTTCAGAATCGAGCAGAGATTCTCTTCCGTGGCTCATCCGCAGACCAATGGTCCGGCTGAGGTGACAAACTGAGCCATCCTGAATGGTGTTAAGAAGAACCTGGAAGGATCTAAGAAGAAGTGGGCAGATGAACTGCCGTATGTGATGTGGGCATATCGCATGACCGCGAAAACCAGTACAGGAGAGACACCATTCGCACTGGCTTTCTGCACTGAGGCCGTTACGCCCGTGGAGATTGGTACCGTGAGCTTACGGGTAGCTTACTTCAGAGAAGAGTTGAATGAGGAAAGGTTGCGTGCAAATCTTGACGCACTGCCTGAATTACAAGAGGAAGCTCTTCTAAAGATGATGCACTATAAGCAAAAGACGGCGCGTTATCATAACAGGTGCGTCAAGGAACGAATCCTAAAAGAAGGTGATCTAGTACTCAGGGATCAGCGAGCAACTGGTCAACGCCGGGGAAAGCTCAGTCCAAACTGGGAAGGACCATACCGCGTTACCCGTATAGAGGAGCGTATCATCTGGAAACACTCGACGGTACCCCCTTGTCTAACTCCTGGAATATCGCTCGTTTAAAACTATATCATGCTAGATTCTGATTTATCTCTGCACCTTTTACTAACACCAGCCTTGACCTGTACTAAGGCTCGAGTAATGAGCTTTCTTGTGTTTTGTGGCTGCGTATAGGCGTGCAGATGGATAATAAAAGAAAAGTACTGGGAATGAAAAGTCCTATCCTTGCGATAGTCGGTCCTGATCCACTGACTCGTTAAGTGAGGGCACGCCCTGACACACATGATATTTGGCATTAGGAATGAAAAGTCATATCCTTGCGATGGTCGGTCCTGATCCACCGACTCGCTAAGTGAGGGCACGCCCTGACGCATTGGATATTTAAGGTTGGGAGTGAGAAATCCTATCCTTGTGATTTCCCTGTGTGGGGCCATAAGATGAGGCACATCCCAACACCCCTAGGAGTGAAAAGTCCTATCCTCGTGATGGTCGGTCTGGATCCACCGACTCACTGAGTGAGGGCACGCCCTGGGATTTCCGAAGGTGACAAAGCCTAATCCTGAGGACAACCATTCTCGTGGAGACGGTTCGTTAAGGAGGGGCACACCCCAGGAAGATACTAACTCTGTCTTGGAAGTAAAAATCCTACCTTGGCGGCAAGGCTAATATAGACGGCTCGCTAAGAGAGGGTACAATTCCAAGACGCGAGGATAACGCCGAAAGTGAAAAATCCTAGCCTGGTGACGGCCTGTCCTGACCAGACGACTCACTATGAAGAGGCACTTTCCGGCCAAACGTGATAACCTGGAAAGGTGAAGAATCGCGAAATCCCAGCGAGTAACCAGATGTGGAATCCCTGGTGAAGTGAGCTGGTTGAGAAAGCGATAATAAGTGACACCTGTGCCCTAGAATGGCGGCGGATCGGCCCTACGGGAAATTCGTGTCTATTATCGCATATCTCTTACTGACAAAAATTAATTGAGAATGTGCAGGATATCTCTGAATGGCGGAGATCGTGATGTCCGACGCAGCGAAAGAGTTGCACAACTCAACGGGGGGCCTAAAAACCTACTTGTTATTTTTCTTGGTCAAGGAAAGAAGAATGCTTCTTTAAGAAATGACTTCCTTGGTGCGGTCAAGCGATGGCTAGGTTGAACCTGATGACAAGGGTGCAACAGCCGCGCGAAAAAAAAAAAACAGCAATAACAGAAGCTAATATCATTGAGCATCGTCGTTCAAAAACCCGTAAAGGGTCATAAAATATGCAAAGGATAACAAAAAGAGACAATGCTCTATCCTCACAAAATGAAAGGGCGATAAGTCCCTACCTATAGTTGGTCGTCCAAAATCTCTTGCTCCGGGTAGCCTTTTGATCTAGCCAAGCGGAAGCCCTCGTCATTAAGACTGGAAGATCTCTCAAAAAAGGCGTTAGAGACAGCCTCACCATCGTAAAGTCCCTCCCCGTGAACCTCCACAAAGCAATCGACCATGATGGAAACACTCTCCTCAATATACCAGCGTCTCTTGATAGCTGATTCCGCCTCAAACGCCGTTTTCTCTTCTATTAAAGCTGCTCTTTCTCTCATCAAGGCCGCTTTCTCCTCCTCGAGAGCGGCAGACTTTGATTGTTCAGTTGTTAGAGCAGCGTTAGAAGCAGCCAATTGTTCCTTTGCAGTGGCTAATTGTTCCTTTGCCTCCTTTTTAGCTGCCTCCAGATCCGCCATATATCTGTCTCGCTCTTCTGACAGTCGCTGTTTCTCCTCTTGTTCTTGAGAAAGCTTGTCTACAGAAGCGGCTAGGTCAGCCGCCTTTTGTGACACGTGCTCAGCATAAAGATGAGATTGGAGGAACCCGGAGAAAAGCGTGGAGCGCAGCATGTCGGCTTGCTCTTTGTCTCCCATAGCAGCAAAAGTGCTTCATTCTTCAGGAGAAGTTAACATGTGTGCAGCCAAGAATGATGCAGTGACGGTCGAGTTATCGCCCCCCATGGCTGCAATTCCTGAGCTGCAAAACGTAGTCATGTCCACCTGATGAGTGATATGCCCAACGGTGTTATGTAAGCTCAGATCGGCCATAAGATTGGACACTATCGTCCCCTCCCCGAAACGCCTAAGTGTGGAAGCAGCGGAAGGAACAAAAACCACGGTAGCGGGAGAAGGAGGTTGGTTGGAAGCAGAACCTCCCTGAGGCATGAATGTTTCATTAGGACGAATAGAGGCGACACCCCCTTGGAACGTGGCTTAAGCCTGATAAGAAGAAAATTCTGACAGCTCGTCATGGTAGACTGTGGTGTTAGAAGAAAAGTGAGGCATCTCTGAACCAAATGGAGGCAGAGAAGTCTCGAAAGGTGGAGGCATAGCCGCGTTCTCAAAAATGCTACCAGTTTGACCCAAGGGAGGAGAGAGGCTTTCAGCGGAACCCCTAGCCCCTGAGATAGAAGTACAGAATAATAGCGGAAGGCCATTAGGCAGAGGAACGGCAGGTGCAAGATTTGGGGCGGCGACCTCAGGAATAAAAGACGAGATAGAAGAGTCAGGAGCGGCAGTCGGAGGAGGAAGGTTGACACCTCGGCTGCCACTGCTACCTTGGAAGTGCTTGCGCCCCCGAAAGAGCCAGTCCCGGTAGCAGGGGTTTCGCTAACTTTGTTCGAAGCAGCCGCAGCGATGGGGTTGCTACTTCCCGTGCGTAGTTTCTTACGCTGAGCTGCGGAAGCGTGACGAAGCCCGGAATCATTGTCCATGTCCTCACTATCGTTGTCGGGTATTTCAGCCTTAGGACGATTCAAAGTCACTCCTTGTCGAACGGGTAACCAGTCCTTGAGAAATTGAGAAGCGCGGTTAGAGATGCCTCGCTTGGCGACAGTTTTGAATCTTTTTTTTTTTTGGTGGAGCGGCAGGATGACTGGAACTTTCAGGCGGAGGAGATGGTGGCCACGTCTGGAGTGGTCTTACATTCAGAGGAACGTCTTTATCGCTCAACGGTTGGTTTTCAGCGTCACCTGCCAACAGGACATATCAGAACATTGAATTAGCTGAAGCGATAACGAGAGAAAATAAACTTACTTATAGTACACTTCTCTATAAGCATGTGCAAGGCAAACTCTCGAATGCGGAAGGACGATTTCAACCCCAGCAGCATGTTCATCTGTCGGAGCTCGTCCCTGGATATGGTTGATGGATTTGTCCAAATGGAGTCATTGAGACACCGATTGAAACCTCCGGGCCAGGGGCGGAAAGGTAATTTCACAATAAAGAAACCGCTCTTCCAACCCGCCACGGTCTCTTCGAAACCATGGAATCTCTGCCAGAATGACTACACCAGTGCGTCACTCCATCTTGGGGCGATATCTACCACGTAGTTGTGGCACCTAAAGGTAAAAAACTTGCGGAATAAATTGATAGACGGGACAAGGATGCCCCAACTCGCAAATATGAATGAAGGCGTGAATCCCACACCAAGAAGGAGGCATAATCTGAGCCGGATTAATGTCATATCGTACTAATAATCTTTTCACTACTTCATGGACGGGAAAGCGAAAGCCATAAAGGAACATGTCAAAATACACCATCCTATCGGCCCCCGATAGGGGGTCATGAAGCCGAAGGAATTCTAGCGGAATAACCAGGGGAAAAAGATGTTGTTTTCCTCCAACTCTGCATCTAATACCGCTTGATCAACAAAAATACCGGGAGTTCTCTCTATTTCTAAATCTATAGGCTGCTGGAGAATCTGGAGACTCCTCAAAGACCTATTTGCGACCAGAGGCCACTGAGAATCTTTGGGTATTCTAGATATGCTCATAATGAATCGGCAAGAAGAAAATCTGAGGGAAAGAGGTGAAGTACCTTGAATTAGAAGGCGGTGGGCAAACCGTCTGCACCGGCGAACGGTGGTCGTAACTTCCTTCGGAGTAAAATCTAGAGAGAGAAGGGAGAAATTTCAAAACGAGAGCAAAGAGTATTAAAAGAGAGCAGTTACTCCCTTTTAAATGCTGAGTACGAAGAAGTTGAACAGCCTGTGAAAATGGGGCACGTCCGCAAGTAAAAGTGACACGTGTGAAAGCCTCAGAAGGGTATTTATGTCTACGCATTTATATCTTCTAGAAGAGGTAGTTGCTGACAATTAGTTACAAACAGTTGCAGTTAGAGCAACGGTTAATTTCTCAGCGATAGCCAGCCAATAGCGGGGCTAACGCTTGAACATGCAAGACTAAAGAAGTAAAACATTATCAAATTCAATAATAAGCCATACGACATCTACAAGGGAATGCCAAGGGCAGAATCAATCATCGTCAGGCCAATAGGAAGACCAGTACCAATACTCCTCGTCTGAGAACGGAAGTTCCTCATCAATGAAATGAGGGAACCTGTCAGCTTTTTGCTCAATACTCCACATTAATGGTTTGGATTCCTCTTTTATATCAGAAGGTGCCGCCTTGACGACGGTATCGCTCAGAGGAACCTTCTCTTCGAACCAGTCGGCAGGAGGAGATGATTTTTTATCCTCACAAACCGGAGGGGCTAAAAATGAAGAAAACCAGCCGGTGCTGCTGATCTTCGCTCTCTTCTTCGGCCTTTTCCGACCACCGCGGCGGTGCAATCGCTTTCTCAGGCACGATGGCGAAGGAGGGTCATCCGAATCCGGCGTGGTTGGAGGGGTTGGGCGAATCTCACGTTCGTCGGAAACCTGATCATGAGTGTTTCAGAGCGTAAGTGCAAACACTAATATCAGGTGAGGACTACTTACGGCTGCAAATCGTGGGAAAGTCTTGTCCTTGGGTTCATTACCTCCTGAGCAGGATGCAGACGCATTCTAGGTTCGTATCAAGGCCGCTGCTAGCAAAAGAGCATATCTCCTCCCAGAGTGACATCATATGCATTTCCTCCTCCCAGAGTGACATCATTTACATAATTCTTCATTTCTGCATAATGCATTCCTTCCTCCTAGAGTGATAGCATCTACATTTCGTCCTCCTAAAGCGACGATTAGTTTATTTTTGCACCTCTCGTCTTCTCCTACGGGATTAAACGTCATTTATATATTTCCTCCTCCCAGAGTGACAGCATGCATTCTTCTCCTCCTAGAGTGACAGCATCAGCATTTTTCTCCTCCCAGAGTGACCTTAGTTTATTTTCCGCATTTCACGTCTTCTCCTATGGGAATCGACGTTGTTTACATTTCTGTACTGCTTTTCCTCCTCCTAGAGTGACAGCATCATGTATTTCTTCTCCTCCCAGAGTGACATCGTGCATTCACCTCCTCCCAGAGTGACAGCATCAGCATTTTTCTCCTCCCAGAGTGACCTTAGTTTAATTTTTGTATTTCACATCTTCTCCTACGGGAATCGACGTTGTTCACATTTCTGTACTGCATTTCCTCCTCCTAGAGTGACATCATGCATTTCTTCTCCTCCTAGAGTGACAGCATGCATTTTTCTCCTCCCAAAGTGACATCATTTACATAATTCTACATTTGTGCATAATTATTTCCTCCTCCTAGAGTGACATCATTAGGGCAAATCATTCGTACATATACGAATCACGCGTTATTCTGCCTAAGCAACGTCTGTTGCATGTCAGACCCCCCAGTGGAGCCGTCATTTACATTTTCGTAAAAATACCTTTCATTCCTGTCAAAGTAGTCGTCATTTACATTTTCTGCAACTTATGTTTCTCTCGATATCTGAATAGATCTAAGTTTATATCTTTGCAGGACATCCGATCGAATTCATCTCCTCCCAGAGTGACATCAAAAGCATATCTCCTCCCAGAGTGACATCAACGATTGCCTCCTCCCAGAGTGACATCAACGGATTACCTCCTCCCAGAGTGACATCAAAAGCATACGTCCTCCCAGAGTGACATCGACGAATCTACCTCCTCCCAGAGTGACATCAACGGATTACCTCCTCCCAGAGTGACATCAAAAGCATACGTCCTCCCAGAGTGACATCAACCAACTATCTCCTCCAAGAGTGACATCTACGAACAACATCATCAATTTTGTAAACACTTTTTTAATCCCTAGTGACAACATCAATTTCCTTATCACCAAATAACACCATAAAAAATATACCTCCTCCCAGAGTGACATCAATCAACTATCTCCTCCCAGAGTGACATCCAAAAATATACCTCCTCCCAGAGTGACATCAACGAATAACATCAACTAGCTACCTCCTCCCAGAGCGATGTCAACCAATTTATCTCCTCCCAGAGCGACATCGGCAGATCACCTCCTCCCAGAGCGACGTCATCATTGCAAGCCTGAGGTAAGACCCGCTGCGTCGCCAAAATTCGGATATGTAGAGGCAACCGTCTTTACTGCTTATCAAATACTTAGATAAGACAATAAAAAGGGGGCAACTGTTGATACCCGAATTTTGACGCCATTTATAATTGATTTTAACATTTCTGTTATTTACTTAATTTACTGGCATTTTTAGTTAATTTACTGTCGCTAGCATTTTTAAATTTTCCATCGCATTTTAGCATCCTCGTTAGCATCGTCAGGTTTCTAAATCGCGTTTTTAATTTTTCGTCACGTATTTTCATCATTATTATCATTATTATTTTTAGCCTTAAAAATCACATTTTTAATTATCTGGCAGTCATTCGCTAGTTTTTTCTTCGTTTTAGGTCATCTCATGATTTTTAGTATTTTAGCGCATTTTTTAGTATTTATATTTTTTTATATTTTCGTTCGAGCTTTTATTGGACCTGAGTAAGTTCGCTCGGACAATAGCTTGAATTTGAAATGTTTTCCATCAACTAGTTGCTAGTTTTTTTTCCGTTCACAACGGTCTACAGCTTTTCGTGTAATTTTCGGCGTAACGTCATTATTTTTCCGTTCGAACGTTTCACGTTTTTGAACGAGAAAATAAACACGTTAAACTAAAAATTCTCATCATTCACTGTAGACGGTTAAATCCGTCGTATTTTTCTCTACGCACTGGTACCTTCGGCTCGAAAAGTCAGAACGTTTGCTCGCCGGAATCGGCTCGAGGCCATTTAAATAAGGTAAAAGGCAATTTGATCACAACCGTTGATCTGGTCAACCAAGAAAAGTCAACCAGATCAACGGTTGACAATTAAATGTGCATGGTGCACATGAACAGTGACGATGAGCATGCAGCGGAGCAGGCCACTGAGCTCCCTGCTCCCGTCGTTTCCTAGCTCAGACCCGTCGCTTCCTGTCTCGTTGAACCATCATCACGCCTCCCCTAGCCCCGCCAGTGCGATGATCCGGCCTCCACGTGCAACGCTCGCCTCTCCAACCCACGCGACTTCGGCATATAAATACCAAGCATCTCTCAACGTTCAAAAGGCACCAAATCCGCAAGGCAACCTTGCTTTCTTCCCTCTCTTGATCAGTTGCTCACTTAGAGCGATAATCATCACAGTTTAAAGTTTGAGAGTAAGCTTTCTCTCTCTAGCTTATTTTCGGTCTGTTTGGCCATTGTCTTCTTTAATTCGTTTGGCTTCATTTTGAAGAGATAAATTGCTTGTTTTGATGCCATTAATTCATGTGCATGATGTAGATTAAATACATGTTTTCAATTTAAGAAATCGTTAGCTAGATTGTGTGAATTAATTAGTTTTCATTAATTAATGGTTTCGTCATTTTTTTGAAATTAAACTCGATCTGTTTTGAAATAAAATTCTGGCTTCGTACGGCCGAGACGCCGTCGAGGAGACGAGCGTCTCGGTATGAAGATCTCGCGAAACGTCCACCTGTGGCCGGAGCTTGGCCGCCGGCAGTAGCGTCGGCGACAAAGGAAGAGGACGATGAATAGTGCCATGCAAGGCCTATTCATCCGTCCTTGATGATGGGCTTGGTCCATCACCCTTTCTTTTTATTTTCATGGGCCAGGCACTATTCCTGGCCCATTTTCCATTATCCATGCATTTTTTTAGTTGGGCCCAGCCCATTTTCATTTCTTTCCGAGATTTCGGATCACGCTTTTTCGTAAAAATATTTCGTATGCTTCGTATGATTATTTTTCGTACTATCAACTGTTTAATTTTCTGTACTTATCAACTGTTTAAATTATTCGCACTTTAAATTTTCGCAATTTACTTTCGGCAATTTAAATTCAATCATTTGTTTTACCGCCTACATGGTCGGTCGCATTTTAATTCTCGTAAATATCAACACGTTTAATTTTCCGCAAGCTGCTGGAAATTCTTCCGCAAATATCAACTACTTTAATTTTCCGCAAGCTGCTGGAAATTCTTCCGCAAATATCAATTGTTTTATTTTTCGCAAATATCAATTGTTTTATTTTCCGCAAATATCAATTGTTTTATTTTCTGCAAATATCAAACTGCTTATTTTCTGCACATATCAAACTGCTTATTTTCTGCAAATCATCAACTGTTTTAATTCCCTGTAAATCGTCCACTGCATTTAATTTTTCTACACTTATCAAAACAGCATTTAGATTTCGTATGCATCAAATAAATCATTTCTCGCATGTAATCAACTCAGCATTTAGATTTCGTATGCGTTAAATCCATCATTTCTCACATGCAATCAACTCAACATTTAATTTTCGTATGTGTTGCTACCCGATTTTTGACTTCCTATCATAACCTTTACGTTTTGCCACGTTTTAGCTTGTCTAGATCAAAATTCATGTCGATTTTGGTACTAGGCTAGTTTATTTAATTTTTCTGGTTATTTCATGTCTTTTTAATTTTTCGTACTTTTAACTGTCTTTTTGCGAACTTCTATCGGGCTCGAGTAAGTTTTCAGGGACCGAGGTTCGAATGCGTTATTTCTTTAATTTATATTTACGTGTTAATATTCTATTTCATGACGACTCGTTCAGTTTCGTTCAATTTTTGTCGTAAGGACATTTATTTCGCGCGCAAACGTTTTGTCATTTCTGAATAAGAAAATAAATACGTTAAATCAACTTTCGCATTTTGTCACTGTATATTACTTTTCTCGCCTTATTTTTCAACACATAGTTGTACCCTCGACTCGGATTTATTTTCACTCTCGTGTGCCCCCGCTCGTACCAAAATATCCCGTTCGAGCGGGAATTAATTCAATTAATGCATGTTTTGTTTTTTCCTTTCTTCTGATTGGCTCTCCCAGGCATGGCAGACACGAATTAAGTTGATTCCTTAGATATGATTTTAAATGGGCATACAGCAAGAAAGGAGCTTGGAGGACCACGCCCTTGGTTGCTTTCCTTTCCACTCACGGTCGGAGACCAGGACCGACGTAACTCATCCTCACCCTCACTTCTTTGCCTATAAATAGGAAGCTCTTCACCACCGCGCGGGGGGACGGTTGTCGCACCTATTCATCATCAACTTCAAACTGAAGCAGAGAAAAGCGTTTAAGGTAAGTGTTCGAAGCTCTCTCTCTCTAACCTCTCTCTTGATAATTTGCGTTTATGCATGTGTGAACTGAACTGATGGCTTAAACTTGTCTTAAATGTTTGATTGTCGAGTTATATGGTCTGTTCATGCTCCAATTTAAACATCTACTGCTCGAACAATTTAATTGCGAATTATTGACATTAATGCGTATAAATTTGCCATGATGAAATTGATTGCGGTTCATGGATGGTTCGGGCTAGTTCTTGATAGGTTTTGGTCGTAGGATGGTCCTGCTAATTCCCTGCACGTTAGGAGTCAGTTTCGGGTCGAATTGTTGCTTGTTGTTGCCCACTGTTGCTTCGGTTTTCCGAAGGAGTTGCCCACGTCTTCTCCTTCTGTTTTGCTTGCTTTTTGCCTACTATTTTTGGATGGTTTTATTACTGGTATGGAGTATGTAGTGTCTAGGCTGTTTAGGGAGGTTTTCGTGGTTTTGTGGAAGCTTGAGTCGCCGGCCATGGTGGCCGGCGACGTGGTGAAGAAGAACAGCCAACATGGCTGTTCTTGCGAAAGAGAAGGAAGGTGACGGGCTTCAGCCCGTCCCTTCTTTGTTTTAATTTCTGATGGGCTTGGCTTGGCCAAGCCCATGTGTCCCTTTTATTTATTTTGTCTCAATTTCAAACTTTCGTATGGAATCGTCAATTTATTTTAATCGCTCGTATGATCTTTTTGCCATGTTTAACTTGTTTAAAATTAATTGCATGATATGTATGCTGTTTTATTTATTTCTATGTCATGTATGAAATTTATTTGGTTTATAACATGTAATTTATCCTGAATTTTAAATTGCATGTTTTATATGAAATTTTGCTATGTGTCCTGCCAATTTTGTTGTAAAATCATGAAGTGCTCAAATGATGTTTATTTGTTTTTATGACTGCTTGTATGAAATAAATGGTGCATGTGCTTTTTATTATTTATTATCTTTAAGTTCATACTAATCCTCTCACTTTGTAGGTTAAGTTTCGAACCTTCAATCGAAAAGTACGTTTTTACCTTTCTTTCATTTAATTTAATTGATTTCCGCAAAAGATGTTTGCATGCATTGTGTCCCAAAAATTAGGAATCCAAGTGTGGGCCTAACCCGGCCCATTAGAACAGTAAGCATTATTTTCATGCATTCGTATGTGATAATCAACTGTCTACTACTTTTAATTATACTTGTTGTAATAATTAATTGCTGAACTTGTTGTAATAAGTTAATAACTCATTATCAACTTGTTTGCTTTTAGTTATCCACCTCAATCGTTGTAATAATTAGTGAGAGCTTTAATTAATTATTTCACTTGGTGTAATAGTTTAATTATTCAGACCTCCAATTTGTAATAATTACATAAGTAGTTTTATTATGAATTGTGGTTTGTAATAATTACTTAAGTAGTTTTATTATGAATTGTGGGTTGTAATAATTAGATTAAGTAGTTAAAAATCGTGTATGTTTGTTATATCTATGTAATTATGTCAATTGTCATTTAACATCGGTTTTGAAGAGATGGATCGATCGGGGATCATCCAAAAGGTAAGATTACCTTAAAACATTTCCTTGTATGTTCACACCAAGGTCCAAAGTCTTAAATCTTATCGTATGCATGACCACTTAGGAAGCAATAGAACCACCCAATTGTATGCATGACATATAGAATTGCTAACAAGTAAAATCAACCCACATGCGTACGTGTTTTTATCACTTGCGTTTAATTGCCATGGAATTAAATGCTTTTTTCTATTAAGTGATGTGCATGATGGCTCCAAAGGCCATATCAACTTACGTGCATTCATTAAAAATGTACCTTGCTAGTTTTCAGCCATGATAGATCACATAGTAACTAAGTCATGCATGGCCCAATGAAAAGGTGAGCGTCCGCTCTAGCATCGAGACAAAATGGTAACCCCATCCCTCGAACCCCCAACGGAAATAACATGACCCAAATGCTAAGATGTAACGTCACCTTAGAGGGCCAAATTTCATGTTCAAATATCTTCTAAAAACACCTCGCATACCGGTAACCTTTTTTAAGGATGTGACTTGGGTGCCTAACACCTTCCCAAGTCCATAAATACGACCTCGAACCATCGTTCTTTGGTTTAGACCATTGTGCCTTAGTTTGTTTATTTTATGCCATCGATTAGGTTCCCTAAACCTTACAAAATTAGGGTGGCGACTTCATTTGCATAGTGTTAAGACGAGTCCAACGCTTGTCCATCATTATGGCCCGTCCCGATCCTAAACTCGTTTTCAACGAAAAAGGGGGTGCGATAGTATGCGTCAAATAAATCATTTCTCGCATGCAATCAACTCAGCATTTAGATTTCGTATGCATTAAATCCATCATTTCTCGCATGCAATCAACTCAACATTTAATTTTTGTATGCGTTAAATCCATCATTTCTCGCATGCAATCAACTCAGCATTTAGATTTCGTATGCGTCAAATAAATCATTTCTCGCATGCAATCAACTCAGCATTTAGATTTCGTATGCGTTAAATCCATTATTTCTCGCATGCAATCAACTCAGCATTTAATTTTCGTATGCGTTAAATCCATCATTTCTCGCATGCAATCAACTCAGCATTTAATTTTCGTATACGTTAAATCCATCATTTCTCGCATGCAATCAACTCAGCATTTAATTTTCATATGCGTTAAATCCATCATTTCTCACATGCAATCAACTGTCATTTAAATTTTTGCACTCATAAAATTGTTTATTTATTTTTCGAGCTATCACTAACACTCTCATTTTGTAGGTTTTAATTTCAAGCTTCGCTCGAAAGTACGCCTTTCGCTCCGTTTTATTTATTCAACATTTTTCGTAAATATCAATCGTACGCATGATATATAGAACTGCTAGAATTAAAATCAACCCACATGAACAACGTGTTTAAAGACTTACTTAAAAGGCCATGCTCATATGGTTTTAAATTCTCGCTTATATTGACTGCATGTACATGGGGACTTTCAATCCCACATCAGGTTATCATTTCAAAAATCTATCATTTAATCTGTACTCTGCTAGGCTATCAATGATAAAATCACGTAATATTTAATTTAATCATGCATGGCCTGATGATGAAATAGAGGGCGATCATTCAGTCTTACGGAAAATTCTTTCCCATCACTACGATCGGGAATAATCGATCGGTTCGAACGATCAATTATTCCTGAACAGTCCCGATTGCGGAAAAGACTAAAGTGACAATTCCTCTGAGGGCCCCCTTTTCAAAACGCATTTTATCAAACACCTTTTTAAACACCTCTCTCATCAACCAGTAACCATTTTCGGATGTGACTCGGGTGCCTAACACTTTCCCGAGACCATAATATGACCCCGAACCTTTGTCTGGGGTCCAAACCCTTTTTTTGTGCCTTTAGTTTTTTATTTATTATATTTCTTATGCCATGATGATTAAGGTTCCCTAAACCTAGCAACCAAATTAGGGTGGCGACTTCATTACATGCTGCTAGGCGTCCCTTTTACGCCGAGCATCTGAAGGTCTCAAATTTCGTTGCACACTCGCGAATTATTTTTTTCGTAATTTTCGTGGGGCGCGACACCGGGAATTTTCTTTTAACTGTTTTTAATCTTGATCACCTGTCTTGGCCAAGCCTCCGGCCAAGACATTTTCCAGATTAATTTTCTTTTTGCAGTTTCATTTCCAACAACCACTAAATTTAGTGACAAGGAAGTCAACCCAATCGGTCAAAGGAATCCACATCTCACCAACAGAGTCTCTACGGACGATCCTCTTACCACTATCTACAAGTCCCTTGTGGATGGTTTTAAGTTGTAATTTATAACTATTTTTTATGCTCCCGACAGGCAATCAGCAGACGTAGGTGGAAAAGATGGAGGCGCATCGTTCTCCTTCTGTTTGGTAGTTTCTTCTTCCTTCTTGGCCTCCTTCTCAGCTTCCTTGGCCAATCCTTCTTCCTCGATATCTTCCTTGGTCAAGAAAGGTTCATCCTCCATTGCTATAATCTTTTCTGCTTCTTCCATTTCTTCAGCCTCTTGTCCCTCAATTTGTTTTAGGGACTTGTTCTTTTACTGCCTCTCGAATTCCATTATCTCTTCCCAATTCTTGTGCCTCAGTCTCTCCTTCTCTTGTTCATATGCCACAATTTCTTCTCTTTTAGGTAATTGTACACCACTTCTCAAACTGATTGCGCTCACATTATGTTGCTACCCGAATTTAGGTTTTCGTCACAACTTTTGGCATTTTTATCTTAAATTTTCTAAAATCGTATTTCTGTTCATTTTCGTTCATCTGTTGTTTATTTTTCTGCCTCACGTCATTTAAATTTTATTTCGTACTTTTTTTACATTTTTATCATTTTTTTCGTTCAAACTCATATCGGTTCCGAGTAAAGTTTCTCGAAACCAATGATTGAACATTTTCATTTATTGGTTGTTTATTTTTATTATTATTTTGATTCGCGTCAATTTGTTTTATTTCGCTTAATTTATATTTTAGCAATTTTCATGTTCGAACTTTTATTGAACTATATAACTAAATTTTTGTCGCTTACTGTCTACTAATTATTTTGTTTCTTTTTGTTCTATGTTTTAGCGATTTCGGTTCGCGTTTTTGTTCATTTTCAGGCAAGATTGCTCATGACATCAGCTCGAACCGAATAATCAAAGGGAGGGTCAACCTTTCATCACAACCGTCGATCTGATTGACTAAGAAAGTCAAACCAGATCAAACGGTCACCATAATTACCACGTCATCAGCCCAAGTTCACCACCTTTGGTTCATGCACCAGAGAGCTCGAAAATCCTCAGCCAAGCAGCCTCTGCAAATCATCGAAGCTTCCATTCTCCCTCAGTCACACAACCGAAACTTGCTCCCCACTCTAGCCACTGCTCATCGCCACTCTCGCCTTGAGCCCCACGTCCACGACGATCTCGAGCAGCAACTGCTCCAAATCCACTCGCCAAAATGGCTATAACTAGTGAGCAAGTTCAAGCATTTCAACTCGCCAATTCATGAACAATTTCTCCAACCTCTCTAGCGTTGCTTCTCTATCACGAACAACTGCCTACTTCAACCAAGTTTCACTTAGTTGAAAGTTTTCGTCCCTTTAAGCGTTTCTCTACTTTTTTTCAAGAAATTATTTGTTCGTGTTTTGATGAAAACAATGGCCGTTTTGATTTCAAATAAATTCTATTTGATCTCTAGAATAATCACATTGCTTTAATTCGCTCAATCGCTGGCCATTTCGAGCCAATTTTGAGATTTTTATTTAATTAAGTTTATTACATTTTTTAATTAATTAATCATTATTTTGCATGAAATAAATTGTTGTGATTGCGTGTTTAAGTTTCTGTTACTGTGGAGAATTTTTTTAGCCGAGATAGGGTCGTTGTTATGGTTGGTTTCCTCCTTGGCCGCCAACAGTGGCGTCGACGAGCCAAGGAAGAAAATGACACTGTTGACATTTGAGAAGGGGAGTGAAAGGCCTGGCCTGTCGCGTGCTTGGCCTTGTGTTTGTTGATGGGTCGTGCCCCTTCCTTGGCCCAAGCGAGAAAGGGAGTGGGCCGCTGGTCTCAGCCCAAGCAGGGAAGAAAGAAGAGAAGCCAACCCATCTGCTGGGCTGGACTGCTGTGATGGGCCCGCACTGTTAGGCCTAATCTCTAGGGCCAGTGGGCCGTACCAATTTTTGCCCCATCGCATTATTCTTTGTACCGATCAATCGTATGCTTGTACTATTTAAATAATTATTTTTGCATGATTTCGAATGCTTAAATAATTATTTTGCTCGCATTTAATTGTTTAATTAATTATTTTTGCTCGCATGCGATAATTGTTAAATATTTATTTGTTTATCGATTATCATTTTTCCCATACTAATAATCTCGGCTTTGTAGGGTATATGCACCAGTGTCCCTTCAACAAGTACACCTTTCTCACCCTTTTATTTATTTCACCGTTTTTTCGCATATAATCGTATGCATATTTAAAAACGTTAGAATTCACTTAATGGGCATGATCGCTAAATTAGAATTCTTTTTATATCTGTACAAGCATGATTTAAACACCTCTTTTACCCGGTAACCTTTTTGGATGAAACTCGGGTGCCTAACACCTTCTCGAGTCCATAACACGACCCCGAACCACTGTTCTCGGATTTAAACCCTCTTTGCCTTAGCTTTTTATTTTTATGTCATGACTTTAGGTTCCCTAAACCTTAGAAACAAAATAGGGTGGCAACTTCATTGCATCATGTGAGATGAGTCCATTTTCGTCTCACATCTCGTCCCAAACCGGGCCGCATAAAAAATTCCAAATGAGGGTGCGACACATTATCCTTGGGATTGTCTACTGTGTTAGATGGTAGCTTCCCTTGCTTCTGCTTATCCTCCATTAGTAGCTTCAGTTGTTTCTGTATGTCAATGTGTTGAGTGAAGGTCTTGTTTATTTCATCATCACCTGTAGGGTCAACAATCTGTAATTCCTGTGGAGGTGCAGGTAATTGGAGAGGTGGGTTATTTTGGTTCTGGGATGGTTTAGGAACAAAGTTTTGGAGGTTTAATGGTGGTTGTTGGGACTGGTTAGGGAGGGTGGAATTGGTTTCAGGCTAATTTTGAGTCCAACTGAAATTGGGGTGGTGCCTCCATCCAGGGTTGTAGGTATTTAAGTACGGATTATTGTTTGGAGGGTATTTGTTCTGTTGGTTCTGATTGTAACCATAGGCAACGTTCAACTAAGAAGTGAGCTCCTCTACTGTGGCTGGTTGAAGCATGGAACAATGATTGGTGTGATGGTCGGTTTGGCAGCATACCCCGCATACACTCACAGTAGCGCCTTAGTTGCTGTCTTGGCCAAGAACACCTGTAGAAAGATTTTGAACAAAATTAGCAATGCTAGCAATTTGTTGTTCCATAGCAATTGAATTAACAGAAGAGGTAGTAGGGTTAGAACGCTCTGAAGAGCCATAATTGTTGCAATACTCGAGTGGGTGTGACATCTTTCAAAGCTCCTCCAGATATTGCATCAACTCTTTCCTTGTCGCTCTGACTCATTCCATCATAGAAGTATTGAAATAGAGCTTGATTAGTGACTCCATGCGTAGGACTGATGTCTTGCAAATCTTTGAATCTCTGGTGGTATTCTCCGAAGCTCTCGGTTCCTTTCTGTTGGATGGAAACGAGGTTCTTTCTTGCTGCTCTGGCCTTAGTTGCATTCCAATATTTGTTCAAGAAGGCTCTTGACATCTGAGCCCAAGTACTAATGGTGTTGTAAGGTAGACTATATAACTAGTTTCTTGCTGAATCCTCCAATGACCATTAGAAAGCTTTCAGTTTCGTTCTCTCGAGAGGAACATCACGAGGTTTTAGTGCATTACATTCCAAGTGGAAAGTCTTCAGGTGAATTTAGGGATTCTCGTTAGAATGTCCATGGAACCTTTTCAAGTTATGGATGACATTGGTTTTGATTGCCCAGTCATGCTCTACTGGTGGTAGGTTAAGACAAGAGTAAGTCTCGTGCTTTGCTCCTTGGTTCAACTGCCTAAGAGTTTGTTCTGCTAGTTGTTCCATATTGATTATTTGGATTGGTTCCTGTTCTTCTTGGTTTATATGTCTTGGTAAAAAAAGTGATCTTGATCAAGAGGTTCTTCTCTTGGTGGAATAGGTAGCACTAGTCTTCTTTTGGCTCTCCTTCTGTTTTCTTTCTCTGCTCTGGTCAACTCTGGATTAAAAGGTATCAGTTCTCCGAGAGATGACCTGGTCATAAAACAAGAAAACGCAAAGATCAGTATCCGTTAAGCTCTCTGGCAACAACGCCAAAATTTGACTTGGTGTCGAATCCGTAAAAAATAAATATAAGTTACAACTTGCCACTAAGAACAAATGAATTGTAAATAGTAGTAAGAGGTTCGATTCACGGGGAGCTATGGTATGACTTTTGTGAGAACTTGTAATGATTGAAATAACACTTAGGTAAAATTACTAAAACGGAAGAGTGAATAAAGCAAATAACTGTCTTGGCCAAGAATGATGTTCTTAATCAAGACGACAAATTCAAAAATAGAAATCAAATGGGAGAGAGATTCCTAGTAGAGGCTGGCAGCTATGAGACATGAGATACAATCATCGACG
Organism: Viola odorata; assembly: GCA_963691705.1. NCBI lineage: Eukaryota > Viridiplantae > Streptophyta > Magnoliopsida > Malpighiales > Violaceae > Viola > Viola odorata. Next base: position 15,117,837 of record OY829543.1, read on the forward strand.
CAGGAGTATTCATCTTCAATCTACAGAGTTGCTATAGTATCAAGGTGCGTTTCCCTCCTATATCAACACCACCTTACGTACGCTTAGAGATGATGCCTAACCAACTAGCACCTTGCTGGTTAAAGGGTTTACTAAGTTGGCTGATGAACGATTAGGGGAAGACAATTCCAGACTAGTATCCTTGGGCGTCAATCGGGACTGGGTCTGATTAACCTTTCCCCCTACCATTTCGCGGACGTTCCGCTAGCGCGTAGGTGTCTACTACGATCCACTTGGTCAATAATCCATAGCTAGGAGGAATGACTGTTGCGTGATCTATCCAATCCTAGATTGATAAGGTCTAATATCAAATAGAAAACACGTTAGTAATACTCACGAGATCGATTAAATGCAGATTTAAAGGTTAATAGGTTCGATTAGGTCTTATGCATATTCATGCTCATGCTTTAGATGCCTCTACTAAGAAGGGTATATTTAGCTACTCATACTCATAATTGAAAGCAAAATAGCAATTTATTGAGAAAATCAAAAATCCTTCATTGCCGAAGGAGCAGAATGTATAATGAAAAATGGCGGTAGAAAACCAGAGAGGAGATTCAAACCAGCAGTTGGCGAACTCCCTTCTCAAAACCCTAAGGAGAGTATAAATACTTCCTAGAAAATAGCTAAAGGTAGAATTAAAGGAAATAAAATCCTAATCAAATTTAAATTGTATTTGAATTGCTCTCATCCTCACGAAAGAATCTTATCGAATCAAAACAACGGGGCGCTTTTTCAATCCGTCTGTGATTGCCGCTTCTAATCGTTAGGGGCAGGAAAATCATCTGCCAACGCTTTTAATCCATCATCTGCTCCGTAAATTTCTCGAGGTGATGGATTGGCCAATCGAATTTGTCTTGGCCAAGAAAGACGACTTTACCGTCTTGGTCCAGAAAGACAACCAAGAATCCAACTGCTCAAAATATGCCCAGATCCATGCCTAATTCTCCTCTTTCTGCTCCTTTCCTCTCCAAAGTTGTCTTTTGCGATAATCGAATGATTCATACCAAAATCAATAACATATCATTCGAAATTACAAGAGAATATGTGGTAAAAACCACTACAATTAGAGCTCAATCAAAACACATGTATGAACTAAAACAACCCTCATCAATTGCTTTACGTGTTTGTTGGTGATTAATAAAGAATTATCAAATCATAATATTTATAGTACATCATAATTTCCTTTTTTAACAATATTTGAAATAAATTTGCATGCACATATCATACCTATTTACTAAGTTTCATAGTGATATATTTTCCAGATTTCTCAAAGTTATATACCAATGATATTTCCTTACTAATAAAAATTATTACAATAATTATGTTGGTATTGTTATACTCATAATAAATTTTATTTTATTATTTTATTCATAATAAATTTTATTATTGTTTAAAAATATAATAATATAAAACATAATATTATGTAGTAGTAAAAGGCAATCCTTAATTTCTTACTTAATCCACAAGACTAGTAATTATTAATTAATTAATTAACTAACTTCCTAACTTTTTAGTTCCAAATTTTATCCAAATAATAAATACAAGACCCACCAGTCAGAAAACTCCAAGCAAAAAAAACCTTTATAATTAATTTTAAAAACCGGAAAACAAAACGAGCAGCACCACACTCCATGTTTACTCTTCATCCCTGCTGAAATCATGCTTCTCTCTGCATCCGCTGAAACGTTTCCATCCAATTCCGCTGCTGCTGCTCCTCCTCCTTCTCGCATCGCTACTTCCTCTTCCTCCGCTTTCCTTCTTAGCTCCGGCAACTGTCCTCCCTCTATTGTCACCAGGTTAATTCAGTTCAAATATACCTTATCCATACTTTCTTGGTCACTGTTATGCAAAGTTTCCTCCTTAACTAAAGATTTATGAGACCCATTTCTTATTTGTAGTTCTTGTTTCTTATTCAGGGTATTGTTCTACACATACCCTTTTCTTGATCTCTCAGGAGGAGTACCAATTGAAGGTGTGCCACTGCACTGATGTTCAGGAGCAACAATGTTGCTGCCAGGATTTTTGAGCGCCAAATCCGCACTCCTGGTCCTGGCACAAGCGTATCTCTACCAACCCTATTCTTGGAATCTTATTTTATTGTTAAGCTTTTGTCATGCCCAGAATTACTGATATGTAGCTTCTCATTAACTTGCTGCGGAACTTTTTAGATTACAAAGTTACACATGTTTATGAATAAATGAGAAGATGTTTCTTGGTCATGTTTATGCAGTGGGCGAAATTTTGTTTGTTTAGTTTCATTTCAGAGTTTGCTGGTCTGGTTTTTCCTTACAATCTGTGTCAGTTCTCAGTTGCCAATAGTATGCAGATGTTAGTTTAATTAAGTTAATGATAAGAAAGATAAATTATAGTTAAAGATAGACATTTGTTACTTTAAACAACAAGAAGATGAGGTTGAAACCTGCTACCTACATTAAATTTACCAAGTTTTGTTTGGTGGTAGTGGAAGAACCTTGTATGCTTTGCAGATCCATATTGAGTTAGTTCTTAAGTTGCTTGGCTAAGAATCACTGAAACTATTCTATATGTTTCTGTTCTACCTAAATCACTTCATATGGTGGGCTTGCAGGTTAATTGTGCAAGGCGATTCTATGAGAATTTAGTCCCAAGTTTCACCATATATGATATTGAGTGCCCAGATCATTCATTCCGAAAATTCACAGATGATGGTCAGTTCCTCATTAGTTTTAGCAGAAATCATCAGGATTTGATTGTTTATAGACCAACATGGCTGTCATATTCCTGCAAAGAAGAAGACTGTCATCTTCCCTCAAGAGCAAGCAGGTTTGAGAGCTTCTTCACCCAACTGTACTGTGTATCACTTGCTTCCAGCAATGAAGTTATATGCAAAGATTTCTTCCTTTACATGGAGAGCAACAAGTTCGGATTGTTTGCAACCTCTACGACACAAACTCAAGATGCACCAGCTATTGGAGGAGCTATTCAGGGTGTTCCATCCATAGAAAAAATTACCTTTCACCTCTTAAGGTCTGTAGCTTTTTATTTTATCATGCAACATGTATTTGCAATAAATCAGATAATAATACGAGTTTCTGCCTAAATTAGCCACCCTCTTTTTTTATATGTTTGGATGTAGATTAGAAGATGGAGCAATCCTGGATGAGAAAGTCTTGCAGAACGATTTTGTTAATTTGGCCCATAACATGGGTGTCTTCTTGTACGATGATTTACTGGCAATTGTGTCCCTTCGCTATCAAACAATACACATTCTCCAAATTAGGGACTCTGGTAATCTTGTTCATGTGCGTGCAATAGGTTCATTCTGTCGCGAAGATGATGAGCTTTTTCTCAATTCTAGCACTCAGGCAAGTAAGATGTATACTTTAGCTTTTGACTTGACCTTCAAACTCTTGGTGTAACTTTCAAATGTTAGTTTTGTCAAAGATCTTGAAATTTGTGATACTTTATTGCCTTGATAAGATTTCTGCTCCATTCCATCCAGTGACACCATATAAAGCACATTGCTGCTGACTTCCATTGTTCCTTTTGTTTTAACATTTTTAATCCCTTTGCTTCTGCATATAGTTTAATAAGTACATACTGCTTTCATTTTTATGACAATCACAATTGAGACCTTAAATTTTTGTTCCTAGTTTGGCACTGACAACTGATTGTTTGAGTTATTGCTTGTAGGGCATGGTGATACCTGACAAAAGTAAACTGAACCAGTCAAGTGCTAATGGTGTGCATGATAACCAGACTGGTTCGAATAATTCTTTTCTGAGTGGCATAAAACAACGTTTGCTTTCATTCATTTTCCAGAGTATATGGAATGAAGAAACAGATGAACTTGCGGTTCGTTGTTCTAACCTTATCTTTTAGTGCCAGAATACCAAAACCATTTCTGCTATTATTTGTTCCACCATTTCTCATTGCACATACATATGCATTCCAGTGGCAAAACTTTTCAAATATGGAATTCTACGTTTTTGTCATATACCATGTCCTTGATTATTTCATCATGATTTTTTTTAAGAATGTCTGATGGATCTAAACAAATTAAGTTGTTTATGGTCCTGGTAACGAAAAAACTCTGTAAGTTAAGTTTATGTGTTTTTACACAGAAATTGATTGCTTTTACTACGCTACTTTGCTTTACCAGAGGGTTCAATGCCTGAAGAAGAAGTTCTATTTCCATTTTCAAGATTATGTTGATTTAATTATTTGGAAGGTAAGGAAATAACTTCTCTTTTTTCATCTTTATAGCTGTCCTAATCTCCTTTTGTAGCTCTTCTTCCTATGGAAAGATAGCTGAACATCAATGTCCTATGCATATCTTGGTTTATTTTTCAAGTTTAGAGTGTTCATCAGCATTATATGCAGTTACTTATTTATATGTTACCTCTGGCAGGTGCAATTCTTGGATAGACATCACCTACTTATCAGGTTTGGTAGCGTGGATGGAGGGGTGAGGCTCTTTTTCTTCGTTCTACTTTTAGCATTCCGCAGTAGGTGAACTCATAAGAACCATTGAATCCTGTATGTATGTGGGCATGCAATTGTTACCACCCTCAAGTGGAGAAAAAGAAAAGAAAAAAAGAAAGAAAGAATTAAGAATCAGACAGGGTTTGCCTACCCCAAATATTGGTACTTGTTGAAAGTTGAAATCATCAAAGTAATAAGTGCAGTTTTCCACTTTGCATTCTTATGTGGTTACATCAGTACCAATTTATGCTACTGAGTATCAAAATTTTGCATAATTCTGTAAGTTAAAGTGTCAAGTTGGGCCTTGAGCTAGAAAATCCCAGACTGCTTTTGTATTTGTCGACCCTACTTTTGTTAACCTAAATTGCTAGTTCAAGTTATATCATAGTGGCTTTTTAAGCCTTTATAGAATGTGCCAGAGCTGATCAAGAGGTTAGCTTATTATCACTTAGTTGTAGAATTCTAACATGCATAAATGTTTTCGGAAATTCACTTTTTGAATAAAGTTATTGTAATTTATAGTGGTATATCTTCATAATGGTGATTGTATTTTTGTAGCTTCCAGCGTCACGTGCCGATAGCCATCCATCATTCTTTGCTGTATATAACATGGAGACAACTGAAATTGTTTCATTTTACCAGGTAGTTGCTTGTAAATCATAATTTTGTTTGTGTATTGCACTTTCTGACCTCATCCTGTTTATTAATTCATGTAGAATTCAGCGGATGAGCTTTCTCTCTTGTTTGAGAAGTTCTGCAACCACTTCTATGCAACATCAAAAAATTCATTGTATATGAATTTCATATCATCCCACTCAAATAACATCCATGCCCTTGAGCAACTACGGTCTATTAAGAACAAAGCCAGCTCCTTTTCGCAGGTTAAATATGTTAATTACAGTGTCAATATCTTTCTCCTTTTCTTTTCCTTTTTATTATGTATAAGGCACTTTGACCAGATTACACATAGCTATTTTAGTGATGCGTTTCATTTTCTTTCGTCCCACAGCTTCATCTGATTAATTAATGAATTCTGCAGTTTGCAAAGAAGATGCTGTCATCTTTACCGTTCAGTTGTCAGTCTCTGAGTCCTTCTCCCTACTTTGACCAATCTCTCTTTCGATATGATGAAAAGGTTTGCTACTTCAATGAATTCCTACTACTTGTTTATATAATAGCATTTGAACTGCACCTAAGAACTTTTTCTATGGCATGACTTTAGGAGATTTTTAATAATATGTTATGTAGATATCTTGCACTGTTATTGTTTCATTCATTTTTTAAATCCGACGCTTACGTCTGTTTGGGGCTTGCTCTTATCCAAATGGGTTGGCATTCTTGTGTATGTTCCTTTGTTACTGGTTTAGAGCCATCTAAAACCCTTGTGTTTGTATGGTTAATGCTGTTGTAGCTGATATCTGCAACTGAGCGACATAGACCTTCAACAGACCACCCCATCAAGTTCATCTCTAGAAGGCAACCGTCTGCTCTCAAATTCAAGATTAAGCCAGGTATGCATATATGTTCTCTCTAAAGGGAATGATGGGCCGATCTGAGCATTTCAGCAAAGTTTTTTCTTGTTTTGACTGTTATCACATCAATGTGTATAGTTTACATGATTGTTTCATTTGGTCCATTCTTGGCGGTTAGCTCATTTTAGTCGTTTGCTGGTTTATATCTGGTGGATAACAGTGTATCTGGTTTTACAACTAGGTCCTGAAGCTGGAAGTCTAGATGGCCGAACGAAAAAAGTCTCGTCGTTTCTGTTTCATCCATTTTTGCCCCTAGCGCTCTCCATTCAACAAACGTTGTACTTGCAGCCCTCCGTCAACATTCACTTCCGAGCATAAAGACGAAACTTGGTTATCGATCCTTATATGTACTTTCAGACAGCTTAGTGAGTTGAAATTGTTGGGGAAGAGTATAGGTAGTTGTCTGTCACTAGGTTTATCCGTGTAGCGATGAATTTAGTTTTATGTAATGTTTTAACTTGCGTTTAGTGATGTCAAAATTTGATTATAATATTTTTTTTCTAAAAAAAATTGGTTTCATTATTAATTAACCTTATGTGTCAGAATTAAAAAGGAAGCTAAATTAATTTTTTTGAACATACATTCTATAAAGATAAAATGTAGCTTATAAAAAAATAAAGAAAAATTGTATGATATATTTCTTTAATTTTGTATTCTTTAATGTAAAAAATGACGAGAGAATATTTTATATTATATATTTCTTTAATTTATTTGTCATTAATTTTAAATTATTCTTAAAGTATTTGAATGTCAAACATAGAATTTTTTAATAAATAAAAGTATGATTAATTAAAAATCTAATGAGTGTCGTTCTAGTCCTCTCAAAAACCTGGAAAATTAATTGTCGCCCCTCACTTTTCTGACAATTTCAGGGGTGAGTTTACTACCTTGCCCCTCCATGCTCTTCTCCTTTCCTTCGCGCCTCTCCTCCTTGCCATAGGCATCGATTATGGGTGGGAAATTGGAAATCGAAAGGGAGGAAATCCATTTTTTCAAGTTTCAAAATGATAATGACCTCTTTTTGTTTCTCATTTACAAACTGGGTCTTCTACTCCAATTTCTTCTATTTCCAAAATCTGCGAAAATCCCTCTAGAGTTTGAGACTTTACCATTGTCGAAATATGGAGAACGTCGACTACTGGGAGGATGGGCAATCCGACGGTTTTGTGGAGTTTGATGATTCCATGGATGTTGAGGAGTTTTTGTGTGATTTGGGTGTGGTGGCAATGGAGACAGTTAGAGAGAGGAAAATTTCAACCGAAAAAGTGAAAGAAAGTGCAGCAGCGATCAATACAGCAAAATTTTCATTGGATTTCGATATAAACAAACCTTCTGTTGAGGAGACCCAGCTACCACCAAATTTCAAGGGGGAACGAGATTTCGATCTCAATAAATTCCCAATAGAAGGTATGTACCACTTTGACGATCTTGATTACGAGACGATGTTCATTGCGATCATGCGGATCCTTCTTCTAGACCACTACTAAGTGGGAGTTTTTGTTTTCCCTTTTTTCTGTGATATTACTAGATTGTGGCATTATCATTGTGTAGTTTAGATCTAAGGTTGTAATGTTGTAATCCATATCGGATTTAGTCAGTTTCCCACGGGTTTAGAATTACTCTTTCAGCCAATTTGGTTTGTGTATGCCATGGATGGAGGTTGTGATATTGCACTGGGTTGTACAATTTATGTACAGATGTTATGTGTACTTAATGGATTATAAATTGGAAATCATTGTTGCCAATTTGATGGATTTTGGATAACACTTTTTTTTCCCTGTTGACGATTTGGCCATTTAATGCTCCTTTAAATGAGTTAGGCCACAGGCTTGCCCTAGAAAAACAAGAGTGTCAGCTGTGAGCTAAATAAACAGCTTAATGGATTTTGGATAACCCTTTAACTCAGAAGCCCTTACCAAGAATGACTGTTTAGCTGGACATACACATAACGATAGTGAAAAATGGTTTTATTTGCATTCAATAATAAAAGAAACTGTAAGATCCAAAACTGGAAATCACAGAGCAATTGTCTGTAGCCAAAGAAGAGATGGAGTTCAGAGAGTGAGATCTAGAGACCGCTGCCACCGGGTCTTAAAGTCGATCTCCCGCCTCATCTTTAATGCAAAAACTAGAATTAAAGTGAGTGGATAAACTATAAACAAAATCCCTAAAAATTGTTTGTTCGAAAAGATAATTGATTGGAAGAGATAAGCTCCAGAAGAGGTTCCTTCGAAGTCCCTCGATTTTCTCAACCGCCCAGTTGTTGTCCTGATCCACCAACATCCACTGCCAGCTCGCATGCTCAAGTCTCCTAGCCCAAGTCAATCTCCATCTTGGTACTCATGCTAGGCCTAGCCCGTGACCTAGCCAAGTTGAGTCTCCGTCTTCCATCTCCCCAAGCTAATAAATTCCCTACTTCCCTTCTAACTCACATCCTGCAAAAGTATGGTAAATCTATGAGAAATTAGCATGTGATCAAATCCCCCCACACTTAAGACATGCTTTCCCCCAAGCATACAGGCTTTAACAAAACAAAACACACGAAAATTTAAATCAGAAAGCATCCATTTTCACAAACATTAGAGTTATCACAGGAAATTCTCATGCACTTCATTCCATAACTCTATATCCTATTATTATCCTCTAACCAAGACCCCAAGCATTCAAACAAATGTATAGAGCATAATCAGGTCCTCATTGTATGTTGGAGAAGGAGAAAGGAAGAAAAGATAAAAAGAAATTAAAAAAAGAAAAAGTACTATACAATATAAAAAAGAAACAACCTAGGTGTTTTAGCTTGACTTAGCAGGGGGAGGTGATTCTAATGCTGATTTTGATGAGGTGGTCTCTGATTCCTCTTCCAGTTGCTTTATGATGTCATCGATCCCTTTGTCAATGCTTGTGATCTTGTCATTGAGCTTCCACAAGCACTGGTTCGCACTGACATAGGCCTCACAGAGCTTGTGGATGGTCTCATCTTGGGCTTCGAGGAGCTTATGGTTATCTTGGAGGGACTTCTTCAACTCTTGGACTTCATTTTGATGAGAGATGTTGTTGGATGAGTTGGCCCTGGTAGCTGAGGATGATCTGTTGCATGTTTAGCTGACTGTCCATGATGATGCGTGTCTAGGATTGTGGGGAGCTTGAGGAGGATGGTTGCTCAGTGCTGGCACCTTAGCCTCTGGCTTCATCTTGGGCTTGCCCTCCGGATTGGTCTCTAGCCTGGATGATCCCATCCTCTGGTCTTTCAGAATCTTTATCATTGGGGCTCATTTCATCATTCAAGATTGATCTGATGAAGTATCTGCCATCATACTTCTTCCCCCAAATGTGGTCCTCCACAAGTGTGAATCCTACATTGTAATGAACATATCCATCTACCAAATGTAAGTACCTCATTTGGTCGAAGGCTCTTATATCAAGTAGTTTAACATCACAGAATTGATGGAGATCAGTAGTATCAAGATTTAAGCTCCAAGAGGTGACAACTATCTTGGTTATTAAAGATCCCAAAATCATTTTAGCCCCCTCATCACCATCATACAGTTGCCTAGCTAGCCAATATGCTAGGTTGACCCTCCTTTTATGCACAATGCACCACAATAAGAATAGCTCAATTTTGGACCTATTCCCAGACACAGTAGTTTTCCTAGAAAGGTTAAAGGCCAATGCTCTATGGATCATCCTAAGGTTGGGTCTCTCATACGTGTCTTCAACGATCTCATCGATTATGCCATTTTCCGCATCATCGATGAATACAGAGTCGGGCACAAGCATGTTAGCTGAGTCATCGAACGCGAAACAACTGTTCATCTGTGTATCACTGAAATAAATTGAATTCATTTCTTGTAAATTGTGGTAGGATTTTTCGAAATAGAAGTGAGAGAGAATGAGAATTGGGAGAAAGGGGATGTGAGGGGTCTGGTGGCTCTAGTTCAGAAAATAGGGGTGAAATTTTGGATCTCCGCGTCTTTTATTTCATTTAAATTTCATTTCCCTCAGTCCTAGTGTCACAAGTCGTATCTGCACCAAACAACGAGTCGTTAGAGGGGCAAAGACGTAACAACACGAATGACAACGGCACAATGAACGAAGGCATTAGTTAATTCGCGACATCTATTTTTCCCTCAAAACATCAATTAAAAGTTGACGGAGGGAGTAGTCAAAATTCTTGCCTTGGCCACTGGCTCGCCCTAGACAAAATAAAAATAAAAAGGACTGTATCGCATCTGTCTAGGCCAAGCCAGCGGGCACAAGAGCCCGCTTGCCTAAATATCGCTTTAAGGCTGATAACAGTCTACAGTAGCTTTGTTGTGAACTCTGTTTCTCATATAAGAGTTGTCCAGTAGTTTGAAATGGAAAAAAATCTACAATTGCTGTCAATTTAGACATAAATTCCTACAAACAGAAACTAGAATTGTGAAACATAAACATAAACAAATAGAATTTAAAATTCTAGAATTGCTATCAATTTAAACATACACAACAAAAACAAAGAATGGTCTTGGAAAACATCAGGTGATCCATGATGCTTCATTTACATCAACTGCCTCAAATGCTTCATCCTCATCCCCAGCTGAGTAATGCCATCATGGAGATAACCACTGACTACCTCAATGGAATTGTCATCCACGCTAAAACACCTAAATAAATCACAAAGAATGAGTTATGAGCTATAGGAAGGGATTACGTTGGCTAACTAAAATCTACTAAAATCTTTTGGATGGAATTCCCTTACAAATAACAACATAAAATAAAAGAACTTAAATTGTTGACAGCTAGGAAAGTTTTTGAATCTTTAGTATCTAGCTGCCTAACTCAGCCAAGACCTTCTATCCATGATTGAAGCTCCCTAAACTTACACCACAAATCTCAATATGTGCAGCTATATTTCTACTTTGTTTTAGTTTAATTACCACTAATTTGGAAGAAGCATACTATAAACATTCTAGAATATCGAAGGGAAAACAGTTCTAAGAATCACGAATTATCTATTGGCTCAAGAAACATTAAACATGAACTGCTCCCTTTCAACCAAATTGGATAACATAAGATTTAAGCATTGGATTCATCAAATAGCCAATCAGTAAATTGACTCTTCTAACACAAGTTAAAGAGCAGAAGTCAAATACGACATTGCATCTACAAGTTGCAAACTCAATTTCCTGAAATGAACAATTACAGGACAAGCATGAATTACACACTTAACTCCACTTTCAAACTAAGTGTGTAATTCATACTGACATGCAATGTCACTAAGATGCCAATGACCATTTACCATGACACACCAAAAAATATTAACACATTATATACAGCCACAGTAGGCCCAAAAATCCAAACTTCCAATCTATACTAAGTATCCAGAACTACTACTACATTATCTTCCATCAACCACAACGTCACAACCTGAAAAGAACAAGAGTACAGGTTAGTGAACACAGGATACATGGACTGGTAAATTTAATTATGTCAGGATTGATAAAGGAGATTGGTATTGGTCCTTAGCTTTTTTATTCAGGACAGTGAGCCTTAGCAAAAGCAACAACTAGTGGATCACACGACATTTGTGCAGGAAGAATGCCTTGCATTTCCAACTGTGTTTTTTTCATATGTGGAATCCGATATGTATTGGAACCCAAGATTTTGAAAACCTCAATCATACAAGCCTAAAGAGTTAAGAAAATGTTGTTGCTCTTCTTATTCGAGAACTCCCAAAATGCTTTCTCAACTGCTGCAACCAATTGAACAGTTGACGTAGCACATTCTTTCTCTTGCAATGATTGTATAGCTCTAAAGAATCCCAAGTCCAACACATTTAGAACCGGGGAATTAGGGGGTTGACATAGTATCCTAACATTCTCGAGGATATGGGTCTTAGCATTATCTTGTTGAATAATGATTGGTTCTACGATGTTTTCCCTAGGCCAGTGATCCTTAATGGCCGGTAAAATCTTATTAATCATGAAATCTCGAATGACTTGCCTATGTATTTTTTGGATTGCCTTCAATTCAACCGTTCCAGAAATCCTATTGCTACTTGACCTAATTGCGGTTACCTCGTTAACTAAAGGAAACACTTATATTTTACCATTAAATGTACAAATCCCTTTAGAATCATATCTAGGCCTAGCAACAGTTGCTAAAAATATTAATTTAGGAACAAAATTAATTGATTTGATTGATTGTACCGGATCATCTTCATCAGCCAACAAGTAGTAGGATTGAATCTTCCTGGTCATATTAAACCATTTCTCATCGATATGGATAACATTATCCATTTTGGAGAAAGTCGGATTGGCACCATCGGCAGAAAAGGGGTCTATCTGTGATAAACAATATTGCATTCTTCGTTGACGATTTCCCTCTGTCAATGTTGGTCGAATGGCATTGCTGTGGCGTAGGATTTCTTTGCTTTTCAATCTGGATGTTATAAAACTCTGTGACATACCAACGACGCCAGCTAGAGATTTCTGAGTTGCTCTCTATCTCAATGGTATTTCTCGAATCCTCCATATCAAATTCGATCCTCTTCCTCCCATAATTTTTAACTCTGCATGACTCGGTGTTGTGGTTCCCGGATTCCCTTCCCCTTTTCAACACCCTTTGGATGGTTCTCATCGAGACATCAAATAATTCAGCTACCTCCCTTGTTGAACCCTTTCGAATTGTCCCTTTCTTACTCTCTTGCATAAGTATTCCATAAGCATCTTTCCTTTCGGCGTTGCTCAGCTCTTTCCTTTTCGGATTGAGATGTGTTTCATTAAAGTCTAACAACAACAACAGAATCCAATATTGTAATCTCACAAAATTTTAGAAGCTGACTGAATGAAAAATATTCATTTGAATGAAGCATACCCTTTTCTTCGGTTTCTCCACTTCCTGGTAACGCAGTGCTACGATGTTCTTCTCCATCTTCTGGTTCTTCATGAGATGGATTTGGTGGATCACAAACGACTTCAAGATATGGTTGTATTGCTGGATTAGGTGCGGAAGGATCAAAGGCCGAATGCTCAATGATTAAAAAGCAAGCAAAATCCTTTAGGTTTGTTGGTAGATTTCGAAGGATCAAAAACGGTTTCTTTTCTCAATGAAGCATGTCTACCTCTCTTCAAATTTTTTGAATAACAAATGTACAGAGGAGAAGAGTGAAAGACTAAAGAGAGGGGAAAAAAGAATTTAAATTTTTTCATTTTGGCGCAAGTTTGGTTGAACCCAGTTTGGGGAATTTTCATTTCCCTCCTTCGTTCTTCCTTCCCAATGGAAAATTCCAAAAACTGAACACAATGGCACGCTCGTAAATAGGAGAGAGGGTGAGGGGTAAAATTGTCTTTAGCACAACACTCCTTAATTTGGGTGCAAAATGCTAGAACGACAAATAAAAGTGATAGGAGGGAGTATTATATTTCTCCTTGATCACTAATATTGTAATAACAATTAATAATCTAACCATTTTTTAAAAATTCTCTAAATAGTTTAGGACTATATTACAAACTTTTGAGAAATTTGGAGAAAGATGGACAAATGTAATTTTTTTTTTTACAAATAAAAAAGGATTTGAAATACTTAAGACTTAAATGACTTGAAAGAATTTTTTAAAAATAATTTGGCGCTTGTGTGAATGATTTAGGATCACATGACAATCCTGAAACTTAAGGGACTTAAAAATACACCTAAAACTAACGAGGGGAAAATTATACATATGTAAAGGAAAAAGAAAACTTAAGACGGGCCAAGGCCTATTCTTGTATCCCCCAATGAATACTTGCAATCGAACTCATGACTTACCTTGTAAGAACAATATATACTGTCGCGCCCCGAAAATAAAAATATTCGCGAGTATACGACGAATCTGAGACCTTACGATGCTCGGCGTGAAAGGACGCCTTGCAACATGCAATGAAGTCGCCACCCTAATTTTATCTCTAGGCTTAGGGAACCTAATCGTCATGGCATAAAAAATAAAATAAAAAAACTAAAGGCACAAAAAAGGGTCTAAACCCAAGACAAAGGTTCGGGTCGTATTATGGACTCGGGAAGGTGTTAGGCACCCGAGTCACATCCAAAAATGGTTACCGGTTGATAAGAGAGGTGTTTAAAAGATGTTTGATAAAAATGCATTTTAAAATGGGGTCCTCAAAGGAATCGTCACTTTAGTCTTTTCCATGATCAGGACCGTTCAGGAATAATTAATCGTTGGACGGGGTTACCATTTTAAAAATCTTTTCGGGCGCGATTGATTATTCCTGATCGTAGTGTGATGGGACTGAATTTTCTGTAAGACTGGGGCTATGACCACGACTCCTACTCCCTTGCCTGAGAGGTTCACCGCACCAACGAAGAACATGGTCCACCAATCATCTTCTCTAAGATCTTCCATGATCTCGTCACTAATCAATATGATATCCTCATCAGGGAAGTCGAAGTTCAACGACTCATATTCGTTCAAGGCGTGATCAGTTAGGTGATCGGCGAGGGCGCTTGCCTTAACCGCCTTCCGTGTTACATATATGATCTCGTGCTCAGCCAATAAGACTTGCCATCTACAAATATGGCTTGTCAGATACGACTTCTCGAAGATGTACTTCAGGGGATCCATGCGGGAGATTAGCCATGTCGTGTAATACAACATGTACTGCCGGAGCCTTCGGGCGCACCATGCTAGGGCGCAACAAGTTCGTTCCAACATGGAGTAGCGCATTTCGCATTCGTTGAATTTTTTGCTGAGGTAGTAGATGGCTTGTTCACGCCTTCCTGACTCATCGTGTTGTCCCAAAACGCAGCCCATGGCGCTAGCCATGACTGTTATATATATGAGCAAGGGACGTCCTGGGGTCGGGGGAACTAGTACAGGTGGGCTTTACAGATATGTCTTGATTTTCTCAAAGGCTTTCTGGCAATCTCCATCCCATTCTGCATCTCCGTGCTTCCTTAACATTTTGAACATCGGCCCGCAGGTAAGTGTTAACTGGCTGATAAAGCGAGCGATGTAGTTGATGCGTCCTAAGAAGCTTCGTACTTCTCTTTCGGTGCTGGGAGTGGGTAGCTCTTGAATTGCCTTTATCTTATCAGGGTCCACTTCTACGCCCTTGTTGCTGACGATGAATCCTAACAACTTTCCAGAGGTCACTCCAAAGGTACACTTAGCTGGGTTTAGCCGTAGCTGAAATTGTCTCAATCTTTCGAATACCTTCTTCAGGATGTCTACATGATCTTGCGTCCCGCGAGATTTGGCTATCATGTCGTCGACATATATTTCTAATTCTTTATGCATCATGTCATGGAAAAGGGTGACGGCAGCACGTTGGTAAGTGGCTCCTGCATTTTTTAATCCGAAGGGCATTACTTTGTAGCAGAAAGTTCCCCCGGGCGTGATGAAGGTTGTCTTCTCACTGCCTTCGGGTGCCATCTTAATTTGATTGTATCCCAAAAATCCATCCATAAAGGAGAACATGTCGTTACTGGTGGCACTATCCACCAAGATGTCGATATGGGGAAGTAGGAAGTCATCCTTAGGGCTGGCTCGATTAAGATCCCGGAAATCCATGCACATGCGGATTTTCCCATCTTTCTTAGGCACTGGCACTATATTGGCGATCCATTCTGGGTACTCGGCAACTCTTAAGAAACCCGCGTCTAGTTGCTTGGTAACTTCTTCTTTGATTTTCAAAAGGATGTCTGGATGCATCCTTCAGAGTTTTTGTTTGACAGGTTTAAACTCAGGCTTCAACGGGATACGATGCTCAACTATCCCGGGATCAAGACTTGGCATATCGATGTATGACCATGCAAATATCCAGGGTAGTTCCGATCTTAACCAGCTTCTGATTCTCCTTACTTGCCCCCAAATTTACTTCATCCAATTCCTCCCGATGAGAGGTTATTTCTTTTTCCAAACTTTCCAGTAAATGGGCCAATTCGCCGGGGATTTCGGCCTTGTCTTCGGTTGTAAAGATGATTTCTTCGCCAGTAAAGACATAGATTTTATCAAGACAATCCGAACTAATGTTTATCCTGAAAATAAAAATGTGAAAAAGAAGAGATGAGTAAAATGAAAATTGCATATATTGATTTTTAACAAAGGGGAACATGAGTTCCTACAAAAATGTTTTCGTAAGAAAACGTGCAAACATCATATTTTTTTTTCAAAAAGAGTAATTACGGAGAGACATCCGGAAGCATGGTGATGGTCCAGTTGCACACAGACTCCCCTGACTTCTTTACGAAAATGACTGAACTAGGCGACGATTCTTCTTCTCCCAGATTGCAAATACGGAGGTCCGATATCTCGATAGGACTTTCATTGATGGTTTCAGCTGCGAAGGGGAACGTGGTTCTGATATGGGGGATCTGTATTTTGCCAGTTGGCGCAGAACGTCCAAATAGCTTAGTCAGCTGTCTTTCTTTCTTTTCTTGGGCAATCTTGGCAAAATCGGCCTCGCTGAGTTGGTACCCTAAACCAAAGCGATCTCCGAAGCTCTTTGGAGATGTCGAGCCTTTTGACCTTTGTAACTCAGCCCCGAGCCATTTTTCCACTTGGAAATTTCCCCTTGGTATTAACTTAGCGATTGTTTCGGCCATTTCTGAATTTGAGGTTTCGAAAATGGGGGATCCTTCCTCGATCCAATCCGTGTTGACGATTTCGAAGGCTTGAAAAGAGCTCTCCAAGGTTTTAGCAGTCTCGATGTAAGGCACAGACGAATGTTTGGCCAAGATCAAGGCTTCTTCTGCCTTTATTGTGACGAGGGTATTGTCTTTGACGTATTTGAGGCATTGGTGCAGGGAAGAGGGGACGGCTCCTGCCAAATGGATCCATGGCCGTCCTAGAAGCATGTTGTAGGCGGGTTGGATTTCCATGATCTGAAATATCAAGGCGAAAGTGTGGGGTCCGATGACCATATCCAACTCAAAATTCCTGATGATCTCTCGAGTGGTGCCATCGAAAGCCCTAGCCATCATTTCGCTAGGTTTTATGTGAGAAAAATCAACCGGTAGTTGTTCGAGGACATGCATGGGCATGACATTTAGTGCGGACCCGTTATCAATTAGGGCCTTTGCTATGACATGTCCTTTGCATTCTACCGTGATGTATAGGGCCTTGTTGTAATCTCTTCTTGCGGGGTCGATTTCTCCTTCGGAGAAGGAAATGCTGCTTAATGCTTGAATTCTTCCGACGAGGTTTTCCACCCCTTCTGTGGTGATATCCTTAGTTACGAAGGCTTGCTTCAAGACTTTTAAGAGAGCTTTGCGATGAGGCTCTGAAGTAAGGATTAGCTCCATGATGAAAATGTGAGCCGGGGTTTTCTTTAGCTACTCGATGATGCTGAACTCGTTCTGTTTCATGATCTTGAGGAACTTAGTTGTCTCGTCCTTGGTTACAGGTTTGTTCAACCCTTGCGTTTCTTCTACCGTCTCTTCATGGATCAAAGGATTTTTTCCTTTAACCTGTCGTTGTTTCTCTACTTCCTCCGATATGTAGCATCTTCCAGTGCGGGTCATGCCCCCGATATGAGAGGTTTTGCCGATAGCGAGCCCTGTTGGTGTGATGATAGGAGGGGTGGTGACCACCGTGTATCCTTAGTTGAATGAGACCGCGTGTAAGTCTCGGTTAGGAGTATTCACAGCAAATGTGAACACTACTTTGCGTGGGGTTGTGGTTGTATTCCCGATTTGGGCCACATATTAGAAGGAATAGGGTGCTGGAGAATCGTCCCCAATGGCGTTGATTGCTCCTCGGGTTTTCCCTTTGGTCTAAATGATCCCGAATGCTGTGAATTGCTCGATTTTCTGTCGAAAAAGTCTGCAATCCTGGATTTCGTGCTTGCTTTCCCCTTGGCAGAATAGGCATTGGGCCTGATTATTCTCTGGGTATGGCAGGTGTCCATATTTAGCTAATGTGAAGAACAGTCCTTCGTTGGGCACTTCCTTCACTAAAAGGTGAGAATCGTCAATTCCTTCGAAAAGAATGCCATCCACCCTAGGATTATGGTGCGGCTGAGGACTGGTCGCCATGTCAGGACCCTTTGCTAAACCTTCGGAAGAGACTCGTCAGTGTTTGGTCAAATGATCAACCTTTTCTCTAAAGGCGTAACAGTCTTCCAGGGAGTGTCCTCGGGTTCCGGTGTGATATCCGCAGCTAACCTTTGGATCATACCAGCTAGGGTAAGGAGTTGGTTAAGGCGAGAGCGGGGATGCTGTAATCTGCCCGTCTGCTAGGAGGCCTGCGTAGATTTCCTTCAAAGGAAACGTAGGAGGTAACCACGTCGGTGAAGGGTATGATTTGGAATCCGGGGATTCCCAAGAGGATGGTAATGACGTTGCACTAGAGTGTGAGGGTGGTGCCAAATACCTGACAAGATAGTCGAATTTTCCTGAAGGCTGGCCCAGGGTATCAATCTCACGGTCGACTTTTTCTTTTGGATGATTTGGAGTGGGATTCCTTTGGAGTTATTCGAGATAGAAAATCCTTCTCCGATGGCGTTAATGGATCCTTCCCCGTGGGTCGCCTTCTGGGTTTGTATTACTCCGAAACCCGAGAGTTGTCTCACCTTTCCTGCGAACAACTCGCAGCCTTAGATCTTATGACCATTGTTTCCCTTGCAGTACATGCAGTGACTTGGATTGCTTTTCGAGTATGGTATATATCCTCCTTGAGCTAAGGCCAGGAAAAGTTATTCTTGTGGCCAACTCGATACTAAAGAAAGAGGGTGGTCACTTTCTCCTGCTGAGATGGCGTTCACCCCTCCCTTTCCTTGGGAATGATTGGGGAGAGGGTTGGTGGATGTGTTGGGTCCTTTAGCTAGCCCTTCGAAAGATACCCATCCACTTTTGATCAAGTGATGAACTTTTGCTTTGAAGACGAAGCAGTTTTCCAGAGTGTGACCCGGGGCTCCGGCGTGGTATTCGCATCTTACGTTGAGATCATACCATTTTGGGTAGGGAGGCAATTGAGACTGAGCTGGAGCTAGTACGATCTGTCTGACTGCCAAGAGATGTTTGTAGATTTCTCCCGCGGGAAGAGGAAGAGGAGGCAACGGCTCTCGGTTCTACCGATTGTTTGACGTGTTTTGGTTATTTTGGTCCTTTGGTGGGTTATATGGCTTAGGTTGCATGGGTTGTAATGTTTGTGCTGGAGGTGGTGGGAAATGTGTAGGATTTTGAGGCGCGATATTAGCAAAGGGTGGTGAGGTAAAAGGAAAGAAGGTGGGTTGATATAGTGATGGCAGAGGATAGGGCGGTGGCGATAAATAAGGCGAAGGTGGTGGAAATGATTGCCCGTGATTAGCTTGGGGAGCGACAAATCCAACAACTCTTTTCACGACAGACGCTTTCTTTGATGCAGACACTGGTGTCGAAGTTATGATTCGTCCGGATTTAATCCCTTGCTTGACTCTTTCGGCAATTAGGACCATGTCGGAGAAACTGTTTGAAGGATTCAAGATTAGGTAGGTGTAGTAAGGAGCTTTGAAGGTGTGCAAGAAAATCGACAAGAGTTCCTTGTCATTTAAAGGAGGAGAGATTCTGGAAGCCAACTCTCTCCATCTCTGAGCATAGGTTTTCACGGACTCGTCGATTTTCTTTTGCAAATCTTGCAGGTCAGCGCGGTCGGGAGCTACCTCCATGTTGAATTTATATTGTTTGAAGAAGGCATCAGACAAGTCTCTCCACGTCCTGATTCTGGCTCTGTCTAGACCCATATACCAAGTTAGGGCGTGTTTGGTTAAGCTTTCTCGAAACAGATGAATCAACAATGGCTCATTGTGGATCATCACTGCCATCTTATTGCAGTATGCTCTGAGGTGGGTTTTGGGGCACTCGACCCCAGTATACTTTTCGAAGTCGGGGATCTTGTACTTCGGTGGTATAACAATCCTAGGGACCATGCACATATCGGCGGGACTAGTAGGGTCAAACGGATCGGCCCCTTCGATTGCTCTGAGTCTTTCTTCGAGCAGATTCAGTCTGTCACTTTTTAGTTTCTCGGCCATAATGGGGTTAGAACCGAAGGGTGGTAGAGGTTCCGACGAGAACTAAGGTCGCATCGGGTTGAAAGCAAGAGGCTGAATTCCCACAGTTCCGGGAACTGTGCTTGGAGGAAGGGGAGGGAGATACGAGGCCTCTAGGTGGGCCTGACTCTTACTGGAGTCCACAGCAGGGTTGGTTGAAAGGCGCTGAAATGACGTGGTAATTTCTTCACCCGTATTAACCATGGGATTTGCTGCGGTGGGTACAGTGAAGGGACTAATCCATCCCCACTGGCCCTCGAGGCCAGAAAGTGGCTGAGGTACTGAAGGTCTTGCGACGGCGAGCGAAGAGAGAGGTCCTGCTGTTTGAATGGGATAAAAACCCGATGGGAATTCGGTGGTACCTTCATCTCTCTCCTTTTCGGCCCTTTCTGTAGTAATCCTAACTTGTTCCTCTAACTCTGCGATTCTGGTTGTTAGTACTTCATTGGCCTTAGGCTGTTCAGTCATTTTTTATTTTTGAAGTCTAGTTACGGGGAGCCTATGTGAAGTAGCTTGCTTTCGAGGAGCTATCATGAACCTGAGAAAAGAAAATACAAAAAAGGAGTAAGTACAGGTGATGATATGCAGGCGATGTGTAATCCCGAGGACTCCACGTTGCTCTTTCGCTTTTCCGGCTACACTTTCACTTGATATTTTCAGGGTGGTCGGAGAGGCGAGATATCCCGGTTATTGACAAGATACGAAGGAAGCCTCTATTCATTCCAAGGACGTGAAGCAATCTGAGATGCTATTAGCGAAACCCCAAATCAGCAGAGGCAACCAATGCCGCCATGCTAGGAAGATCTCTTTTTACACTATGCTTTCAAACAACGCAGGGCTTGATGCCTGGCGAACCTATCCAAGGAGAGGGACGATGATCTATACCATGAATTTGGAGTTTTGTGATGAGCAAGGAGAACATGGCTATGAGTAATATTCGGATGTTTTGAGTATTTGGTAGGAAACATTTTCAAAATTTCGGTGAAACGATTGTGTTTATTCCGGAGGGATTTTCTCTTTTCTTTTTGCGATGGTCTTTGAGTTGTATTGGACGGATAATTGATATAGAAAGTAGAGGTGTTTTAATAAACATCCGAAAAAAGTACAACTTTATTAAAAGGTGTTTACAAAATATGGTAAACTTGCCAACTACCTAAATTCATCAAAAATGGCTAGAATAGATGAAATCAGGGATCCTAGTTACATGAAAAAAGAAAGGCTTGCCGACATTTGAGTCTTCTTATGAAGGTGTCAACCCTGGAAGTCGAAATTCTCTTGCTCGTGCCAAAGGTATTCCATCGAGGCCATCTCCCATTTTTGCATTTCTATCTCGGCCTCTAAAGCTGTAATTCGGCTTTGCAGTGCCTGGCTCTTCCTGTCCCCCAAGTCTGCGCGAGTAGTCAAGATCCTTATCACCGAATTTTTATCTTCAATTATGGTACTGGATGCTACTTTCTTGCGGATTTCGCTGTTCAAACGTTCCTTAAAGTCCCTGAGGGTCACTTTCTGTTTTACCGCTTGTATGTGGATAACGTCCTTACTATGCCTTTCTAACTCATTCATCTGGACTTCTACGTAACATTGATGGGCTTCGGCATCATCCCTTTCCTCTACCATCTGATCCCGTTCTTCTTGCGCTGCTCGCATCTGTTCCACTACTTGAGCGTAAGCCATGACATTCATTCCTTCGCTCACCTAAGATTCCCCTTCTTCTTCCATTGGTTTCTGATTTTCCGGGTGGGGTAAGACATTGCCGTTAACTTGTCTTAACCTCCACTGTGGATATTCCGGTATCGTTGCTGCAGGGGCGACGCGTCCCTTGAGACAAAAGGGGTGAGTCCAATCTTGGGCGTACAGCTGAATGTTTTGATTTTCCCCGGTGTGTGGCAGGTTTGACCTTGTCATGCCGAATGTCACGGGGATTACTTGCGTGATGCAAAACTGTCTGAGGACGAGGGCGGGGCAATAGTGAGGGCACCCCCATGCTCCGATCAAAGGAACCCAAGGTAAGGGTCCGCAGCAGATGATGGGATCGGAGGCTTGCAACCATTTAGCGTGCCAACTGAAGTCTTCTCCCGAGAGGTTTATGAATCTGTCGACCCAGACATCTTTATTCTCCATTTCCCATTTATCTGTGGTCGTTGCGTTGATAACTCTGAGTAAAGGGCATGATCTTATGTAGCTTGCAAAGAATATGGATTGATCTGGAGTCTATTTGAAATGGTTGACCAACCATACTGTTAACAACTGGGTGCAACAGGTAAGTCTCACTTTCCCTTTCCTTCGACAAGAGTCCAAAGAGCGAAAAGTCTCGGCCAAGATGGCTGTTGTAGGATTGATGGCGTTTGCCTCCATCTCGTAAAAGACATTGGCTGCTGCAAAATCGATGGCGTTCTTCATTTTAGGAAAAAGGACAAATCCTACGATGGCGAAAGCCAGAATCCTTAAGCGTTTTCCCCGTTGGACAACTGAAATCGTACCTCAATATCTGACCAACACCAGAAGTAGTCACCTTCTCTGACACGAGTAGTGATTCCTAACAACTTATCAAGCCTTATTTTGACGCTCGAAGAGTAGAGCCGAACATTCTGGTATATGGCCGATATAAGAGATGTGAAGCACATCAGAGCTGAATATTCCTCTAGTATGGGAGTCAAGTCTATCCCTTTGTCGAAAGAGAAGCACCGATAATAGGGATCCCAGAATTTTAGGGCTGCCCGGATGCAACCCCAATCAGTCTTCACATCAACCAGGGTCAGTAGCTTTCCGTAACTACATTCAAACTGCGTCTCCTCATCTTGAGTTAACTCATTTCTCAGCTTTCGAATCCTAGTTAAGTCAAAATCTACGACTTCTACTTTGACCTTAGTGGTAATGTCAGGGGTGAACCCAGGTTCCAACAGGTCTCCTCGCGTGGCCTGATCGTCGAAACTTCGTCCCTCGAAAATATCAAGTGAAAGTAGTGTAGGTGCCGACATATCGAATGAGCGAAAATGGGTCCTGTGGGACATAAATAAAATTTTAAGTGCAAAATAACCTATACGTATAAGAAATTTATAGTTTGTCTAACAGAAAATTTACGAAAAATGGAAAACACGGCAACACGATAAATAGAGCCACGACAAAATAGATATAACCATGATGCACGTGTTGGGGCTCTGATTCTGACTTTTCTAACTGGCTTGAATGGTTCCCGGATGATACCATGAAAAGGTCCCTAAAGTGTCGTCTAGTGTCCCGATTCCTTGCAAAATCGTGTAACCTTTCGACTATCTTTAGGGGTTCATCCGAGTTGGGATTGGTGAACACTACCCAGGACATGTGTGCTAGGACGTCACTACTACCCTCCTAATTTGGTGATTATCCCCGGGGTGTAGGGCACTATGAAATGCATATGACAATTGATATCAAAGCGAATAAATAAACAAACTAGCAATTTATCAAAGCGGGTAAATAAACAAATAAACACCTCTAAAAAAATAAAACCGGCTCCGACCCTAAAGTCCCCAGTGAAGTCGCCAAACTGTCGCACCCCGAAAATAAAAATATTCACGAGTATACGATGAATCTGAGACCTTACGATGCTCGACGTGAAAGGACGCCTCGCAACATGCAATGAAGTCGCCACCCTAATTTTGTCTTTAGGCTTAGGGAACCTAATCGTCATGGCATAAAAAATAAAATAAAAAAACTAAAGGCACAAAAAAAGGGTCTAAGCCTAAGACAAAGGTTCGGGGTCGTATTATGGACTCGGGAAGGTGTTAGGCACCCGAGTCACATCCGAAAATGGTTACCGGTTGATAAGAGAGGTGTTTAAAAGATGTTTGATAAAAATGCGTTTTAAAAGGGGGTTCTCAGAGGAATCGTCACTTTAGTCTTTCCCATGATCGGGACCGTTCAGGAATAATTAATCGTTGGACGGGGTTACCATTTTAAAAATCTTTTTGAACGGGGTTACCATTTTCAAGACCGATTGATTACTCCTGACCGTAGCGTGATGGGACTGAATTTTCCGTAAGACTGAATGAGCGCCCTCTATTTCATCATCGGACCATGCATGATTAAATTAATTACTACGTGATTCTATCATGGATAGCTTAACAGAGTACAAATTTAAATGAGAGAGATTTTGAAATGATAAATCGATGTGGGATCGAAGCCACCAAATACATGCAGTCAATATAAGCGGAATTTAAAATCAAGCGAACATGGCATTTTAAGCAAGTCGTTAAACAAATTGTTCATGTGGGTTGATTTTAATTCTAGCAATTCTATATATCATGCATACGATTAATTTTTACGAAAAGCAATGAATAAATAAAAGGGAACGAAAGGCGTACTTTCGAGCGAGACTTGAATTTTAAACCTACGAAATGAGAGTGTCAGTGATAGCTCGAAAAATAATTAAGCAGTTTATGAATGCGAGAATTTAAATAAACAGCGAAAAGTTAAACAATGATTTTTACGAGTACGAAGATAAAATGGTGATTTGACACATGTGAAAATTTAAATGATGATTTGATAAATGCATAAAAAATTGAATGATGATAGTGCATGCGAGAAATTTTTATGATGACAGTTGATAAGTGCAAGAAATTTAAATGATGATTTGATGCGTACGAAAATTTAAATGATGATTTCATGCATACGAAAATTTAAATGATGATTTGATGAGTGCGAGAAATTTAAATGATGATTTGGCAAGTGCGGGAAATTTAAATGATGGTAGTTGATAAGTGCGAGAAATTAAATGATGATTTGATGCGTACGAAAATTTAAATGATGATTTGAAAAAAAATTAAAGATTTGATATTTGCAAAAAATTAAGCAGTTAACGATTTGCAGAAAATTAAACAGTTGATATTTGCGAGAATTAAATATTTGATGATTTGCAGAAAATTAAACAGGTGATATTGCAGAAAATTAAACAGTTGATGATTTGCGGAAAACTAAATAGTTGATGATTTGCAGAAAATTAAATATGTGATATTGCATAAAATTAAATAGTTGATGATTTGCGAGAATTAAACAGTTGATGATTTGCGAGAATTAAAAATGCGATCGACCATATAGGCAGTAAATTAAACGACTGAATTTAAATTGCAGAAAGTAAATTGCGGAAAATTAAAGTGCGAAGAATTTAAACAGTTGATAGGTACAGAATTTTAAAGTGGCAGTACGAAAAAAAATAGTCATATGAAACATACGAATATTTTACGGAAAAATGTGATCCGAGGTCTCGGAAAGAATGAAAATAGGCTGGGCCCAATTTGAAAAAATAAAGGAAATGGGCCAAAAATCACATTTTTAATGGTGATGGGTCGAGCCCATCACCTTCCTTCCCGCGTTGAACAAAGCCTAGCATGGCTACTGTTCATCGTCTTCCTCATGTCGTCGGCGCCATTGCCGGCGACGGGGAGCTCCAACTAGGCGGCCAAATCGCCTGGTTTTGAGCTCCGAGGAAAGCTCTCCTCCCCAACAATATTATCGTGCAAAAATCAGGATTTAATATACGTCTGAACACAGTTTAATTTTGAGAAAATGTCAAAAACTGATAATTAACAAAAAACCTAAAATTCGCTCTTCTTAACCAACAAATCAACGAATAAAAAGCATGGGAATTATCTATAGCATGTATATGAATTAATGGTATGAAAATAAGCAATTTATTTGATCGAAATAACAATCTAAAAATTAAAGAAAGAAAGCGCAGAGAAAAGCAAGAAAAACGCTTACCAAAAAAGCTTAAACTTGTGGCAATTGATGCTCTACATGAGCTATCGGTCAAGAGGGAGAAGGAGCAGAGTTGCTCTTAGGTGAATTCGTTCTTTGAAATGGTTGAAGGCAATGGCCTTTTATAGGTCGAGATCGCGTGGATGGTGGATGCGAGTGCTGCGCATGGAGGAGCTGGGCATCGCTGGCGGAGCTAGGGCGTCGAGGTGGCGAGGCTAGGCGGCCGTGATGATGGTTGACAGGACAGGAAGCGACGGGAGCAAGCAGTTCGGTGGCTTGCTCCGTTGTTGCGTCGCTTCCACGGTGCATGTGCACCATGCACATTTAATTGTGAACCGTTGATCTAGTTGACTTTCCTTGGTCAACCAGATCAATGGTGATGATCAATTATCCCTTTAATTTTATTTAAATGGCCTCGAGCCATTTTCGTGAACAAATGTTCCGAATTTTCGAGCCTAAAGTGCCAGCGCGTAGAGAAAAATAAGACGAGTTTAACAGTCTACAGCGAATGACGAAATTTTTTCATTTAACGTGTTTATTTTCTCGTTCGGAAACATGAAACGTTCAGACGAAAAATAAATGACGTTATGACGAAAACTACGCGAAACGAAGTTAGTCGGCGTAACTGAAAAAAAGAGTAGGTAATAGTTGATGGAAAACATAACGCGTTCGAGCT
This sequence comes from Viola odorata, assembly GCA_963691705.1. Lineage (NCBI taxonomy): Eukaryota > Viridiplantae > Streptophyta > Magnoliopsida > Malpighiales > Violaceae > Viola > Viola odorata. Next base: position 15,144,287 of record OY829543.1, read on the forward strand.
ATTGTCCAAGCGAACTTACTCGGGTCCAATAAAAGCTCGAACAAAAATAATAATAAAAAATAAAAATGCTAAAAAATGTGATAAAATACTAAAAATCCTAAATTTTATGCGATGATGTAAAACAAAAAAATAACTAGCAAATGACTAGCGGATAATTAAAAATGTGATTTTTAAGGCTGAAAATATTAATAATAATAATAACAAAAATACGTGACGAAAAATTAAAAATGCGATTTTGAACACTGACGATGATAAAATGCGATCAGAATTTAAAAATACTAACGACAGTAAATTAATTAAAAATGACAGTAAGTTAAGTGAAATAACGGAAATGATAAATTTAATTAAAAACGGCGTCAAAATTCGGGTATCAACATACACTAACCAATTATACACCAACTTCGCGTTCTGGTTTTTAAATAAATAAGAGTTGACAATCTCATCCAAACTATCATTCCATTTTACGCAAAAAAATAATAATAATTTGATAAAGTCTTATTATAACTTATTAATTTGTTTATCCATAAAAAAAGTTATTAATTTATTTTTATTATCCATGAATAATTTATTTTTGATAACTTTCAAAATTATGGACTTAAATAATAAATAAGTGTTTAACGCAGAAACAATTACTGTAAATTTTGGTAACTACAATACTTTTATATCATTTATGAAAGAATTTTTTTATATACCGATATTAAATAAGCAAATAAATATAAATGAAATAAGTACCGCAAATTGTGATATATAAAATAATAAAAGAAAATTTAAGATTAGATAGAAGGTATATAAGATGATAAAATTTTGATCTTCTTATTCTCTTTCTTTAAGAATTGTACATTATTTACTTTTATCACCCTCGTTCCCAAATCAACCAAACCTTCTAATTCCTTAAAATTTTATCTCATTAGCTTATGTAATGTCGTTTTCAAGTTGGTCACAAAAGTGTTAGCAAATTGGCTCTAAAAGGATGTTGAATATTTTGTGAAAAAATAGAGCGTCTTTGTGGCAGGTCACCTTATCATAGATAATGCTCTTACTGCTCAAGAGATTTTCCATAACATGAACATAAAAAGAGAAGGGATTGGCTCGATAAACGTTAAATTGGACATGAGTAAGGCCTATGATAAGATCGAATGGGAGTACATGGAAGCAGTTATGACTCATATGGGATTCATATCAAATTGGATATCGGTGGTTATGCGATATGTAACGATGGTTTCCTACTCAATCCTCTTAAATGGTCCCCCTAGGCCTACATTCTATCCTGAGAGGGGGCTTCGACAAAGGGACCCCTTGTCCCCATACCTTTTTTATCTTATGTATTGAGGTCTTTCAGCAATGTTCCAAACTGCAACCGCTTTAAAGAATATGGATTCAAAGTTTGCTAGAATAGTCTGGAGGTCAGTGACTTGTTATATATAGATGATAGTTTAATCTTCGCTAAGGCTAATAAGGGGGAGGCATATGTCATTTTAGCCATTCTGAAGGACTATGAGACGACTTCTAGTCAGAAGATGAATCTTGAGAAATTAGAAGTTTGCTTCAGCAGGAATGTGAATGCAAATGAGAAGGACCTTATTAAGCAAAGAATGGGAATGACTGAGGTGGACTCGCACGCTAAATACTTGAATCTCCCGGTCTCTTTCGGTTGCTCCAAGAAGGAGATGTTTAGCTCAATATGGGATAGGGTCTGTAAATGTTTAGTTGGGTGGAAGGAGAAGAAGTTGTCTCAAGCAAGGAGAGAGATACTAATTAAATCACTAGTTCAGTCCATTCCCATATATATGATTAGTTGTTTCAAGATTCTTGTCTCCATTTATGGGGAAATTAAAAAATATACAAGAAGATTCTGTTGGAGGGGTAATCTTGATGAACATAAGATGTATTGGGTGGTGTGGAATAAATTGTGTAGGTCAAAGATGGACGTGGGTCCAAGTTTTAGGTAGGTTAGGGAGTTTAACTTATCCCTCCTAGCCAAACAAGGTCAGTGCTTGAATAAGAATCTAAATTCGCTCCTAGCTCTATTGTTAAAGTTCAGGTACTTCCCATACTCGAATTTTATAGACGTAACTATTGGTTCTCGGCCGAGCTATATATGGAGAAACATTTTAGTTGGGAGGGTCGTTCTTTAGAAGGGTAGTTATTGGGGTGTGGGAAATGTGGAGAAGATCCATATCTGTAAGGTCTTGTGCCCCCCTTAGTGGGAGATGAGATGTTCTCGGTGCCACTAATGGCATAATTTATCAGAACCGGATCGGACAACCATCCGGAAATGAAAATTTTCTGGTTCGACCGGATTGACCCATTGGACCATTCTGAACCGTTCACATATCGAACCGTTCAATCTTAGATAATTGAACCGGCTGGGTCAATATCTGTAATGGGCCGGCCCATCAAAATTAAAAAAAAAAAATACCAAAACGACGTCGTTTTGGAGAAGAAGCATTGAACCAGCCGGTTCAATCCAGATTGCCGGTTGTGTAAAAACTAGCCGGTTCAAACGATTGAACCCGGTTCGCATGCATATCCTGTGAGATAGCTGAATCGAACCGAAAACCTAAAATTTAGCGAATGAATCGGTCAGACCGACCAGTCCGATCCGGTTCTGATAACACTAACTAATGGGACTACATGTGTCACACCCCAAAATGAGAGTGTTTAACTGGCTAAGAGTTCAAATGAATTCTAGTATTCATCTCGAACTCTCACAAGCCTAACATGACTCCTTATTAAGTTTGTCTTCCAAAATTAACCATTGATTCATTTCCAAAAACTCAAGATTTTTTTTTTTATTGATTACCAAGTAATAAATACAACACACATAGTCACTTCTGCATTTACTACAATAAATAATAGTACAAATCTATTAGGAAGTTTGTTATTTACAACTCCAACATAGACATACACAAACGATATTAATCGACTAGGCCCTAGCGAAGGAGGATGCTAGACATATCAATTAAACTTGAAGAGTACTGCCCTAGATCTGCAACCAGAACTCACTACTGTCTACCACCAACTGAAAAATGGTTATTAAGAGAGGGTGAGTTGCCACAACTCAGTGAATAAATAATACAAGGTATAAACAGACATGTACAAGCAACCTGTTACTACCCGATTTTTGATTTTTCGTCAAAGCGTTTTCCACATTTCTTAAACGCCAATTTTCTAAAATCATATTTCTATTTACTCTCGTCAATATGTTATTTAGTTTTTACGCTTCATGTCATCTACATTTTATTTCATATTTTTTTCCGCATTTTTATCGTTTTTTTCCGTTCGAACTCATATCGGTTCCGAGTAAAATTCTCGAAACCAAGGGTCGAACAATTTCGCTCATTAGCTACTTATTTTTTATTATTCTAAGTCGCGTCATTTCGTTGCATCTCGCTCAATTTTTATCTTAGCATTTTTCACGTTCGAACTTTTATCGCTTACATGCGAATTTTTATCGAACTGTATGGCGAACTTTTCGTCACTTACTGTGTACTAATAATTTCGTTTCATTTTATTATAAGTTTTAACATTTTTGGTTCGAGTTTTTATCCATTCGCAGGCGAGATTGCTCGTACCATCGGCTCGAACCAAATAATCAAAAGGGAGAGTCAACTCTAGATCTCAACCGTTGATCATCCTTTGACCCTTTTATTAAACACATCCAGCGGCCATATCCTTCCACCCTTGTTTCATTTAATGCCTCACCTTCTCCCTCACCTGCAATCTCCATCCTTGCACTCTAAGCACTTTTTCCCTCACTGCATTTGATGCGAGCTCGTCCTCATTGCCCCGTCTAGCATGGCTTGCTGTCCCTAGGCTACCAGCGAGACTAGAAGCTTCCGAGCGTCCTCAGCCACACAACCGCTGCTCATCGACACGTCCTCCTCGCCTCCACCGACTCAACTTCGGCTATAAATAACCAGCCCATCCAGGTATTCACCTCACCAATACACAAACACAAAAACACTCTCTAAAGCTCTCACTAGAACTTGGCTCAACAAAGGTTGAAGCTCTCTCTCTCTCTAGCTTTTCAAAACTTTCGTTTTAAAAGGTCTTTCTCTGCCAACATTTCAAAAATTATTTGTTTGTGTTTTGAAGAAGCTAATTGCTTTCTTAGATTTTAAATCAACTCTATTTAATTCCTAGATTAATCGCACTCCTTCTTCGTGTCCGATTGTTGATTAATTCAGGCAAATTTCAAGTTTTTTTTAATTTCCGTTTTAATTAAATTCATCGCCTTATTTGTTTAAATTAACTCGCTGTAATCGTTTAGTTGAATTACTGTTACTGTAAGGGTTACTTTGCTGTAAATTTTATGATGTTTGGCTTGACCCTCGTCGCCGGCAGGAACGTCGGCGACGAGAGGAAAGGGATGATGAACAGGGAGCAACGACTCCCTGTTTTCAAATGCTTGGGTTTGGGCCGCACGGGCCCAAATAGAGAAGAAACGCAGCACGCATCCAGGAAGGGAAGAATGGGTTGTTTGGCCCACGCAGGAAGCAAGCTGGGCTTGGCCCAGCCTGGCGGGCCCACTCTCTGCCCAGTGGGCCGAGCCCAATTTTTTAGGCCCATCGCATTTTCTCCGCTATAATCTTGTACTGTTTATTTATTTTGCACCTGTATTATTTATTTATTTCTCGTATGCTTGTACTATTTATTTATTTTTCGTATGCTTGCATGCTTAGATAATTATTATGCTCGTGCTTGTTTAAATTAATCATTTTTCGCTCGCATACAAAAAATCATCAAGTATTTAAACGTCTATCCTCACCTCGTGCCAATAAACTCAATCAAAAAGAGGTAAACCACTCGTACCCTCAATCAAGTACACGTTTCTTACCCTTTTATTTATTCACATTTTTTTGCATATACGCTTGTATGCACGAATATATATAGAATTGTTAAAATTTAATTAATTCATTGGGCATGATCACATAAATTATGACTTTTTGTATTTCAAGCATGATTTAAACACCTCGTTTATCCGGTAACCTTTTTGGATATGACTCGGGTGCCTAACACCTTCCCAAGTCCATAATACGACCCCGAACTACTGTTCTCGGGTTTAGACCCTTTTTGCCTTAGTTTTTTTTTAATGTCATGACAATAGGTTCCCTAAACCTAGACGACTTCATTGCATTATGTGAGATGAGTCCAATTTCGTCTCACATCTCGTCTCAAACTCGTTATGCAATAAAATTCCAAAAAAGGTGTGCGACAATTTGGCTACTTCACTAGGGATGAGGATCGGAACTAGAGTTATTTTTTTGAGGTGTTTGTTTTTTTATTTATTCGATAAATTGTAGAATTTTTTTCTCGTATGATTTTTACATGATTAATTGTTTTTCATATATTTAATTGATATAATAAATTGTTGTATTATCACATGTCTTTTTATGCATGATTATTATTTTTATGTATTTATTTGCTAATAAATTGTTCACATGATTCGTTGTTATTCGCTTTGATAAACTATCATTGCATATGCAATTTCACGCATAATCCCTATCGCCGGGCATTTCCAAATAGGATTAGCTCAGTAGTAGTGAAGTCCTAGGGCCCACGCCCAGGTAAGCTTTCACGAACCCTCACTCGGACTCGAACCCCTAAATGGATTGAGCACCCTGGATCCTTTTATGATTCGGTAAACGCTCTCCTATCCATTTACTAAGGGACCACTTCTATGGTATCGTCCGAGAGCCTTCCAGCCAGTTTAGAAATAGTTGGTGTTACCCCAGCATATGCATCACATTAAAATGCAATTTTTTCCACAATTTTTCCACGTATACAATTTTTTCCGCAATTTTTTCCATGTTTGCGATTTTGCTTCATTATTTTTGATTTTTTTATCTTCTGCCTGAATTATTGCTGTTATTATACTCACCCCTCTCCTTCTCTCGCAGCGTGGAGGCCTCGGCATAGCATTTTGCGTACATAATTAATCACTGCTTAAATTTATAATTATTTCACTTGTTTATTTTTTCAGTTTAAAAAAAAAATAGCTCCTAAAAAGTGAACTATTCCTCACAAGGTCCACGTGACTAGACTATAGACTCGAAAGATAACAGAGCATAATAAAGTAGAGGAGAGATTAATAGCAAAGATAGTAGGACTGGAGGAACAAATTCGGGTTGTTACGGAAAGGGTTGAACGGGGTGAAAAGGAATGGGATGAGGCGACGGTCGACTATCAGCCCAGTTTTACCCCTTTTCTGCTCAAACAGGGGAGGCTTCCTCTTCATCTTCTTTTGTTGGATCTTCCATGACCCCATCATTTACCGGTGAAGGGATCCATTGGAAATGACATCCCCTTTCCTTAAACACCAACCCCCTTCAGCACGACACGTCGGTTATCTCGACCTCCGAAGTTGGCGCTACTGGACTAAGTGATATGTCTCTCGGTCCTACACTGACGGGGCCCACTTCAGAGCCATCCCATCGCTCGTCCAGAATCTCAGCACTTCCTTCCACCTCAAAGCCATCCATCGTCCGTCCAGAATCTCAACACTTCCTCCCGCCTCAGAGCCATTCCATCGTCCGCCTAGAATCCTAGTTTTTTCTCCCTTCTCAGGGTCAGTCCACACAAGTTACGATTCCTTTATCCTCAGGAACTCCACCTCCGGGTGGTATTCTGACACAATCGCTAGTCTCTGTTGGGTATCCGCCAGCTGCTAGTTCCTGCACCATTAAGGCAGAAGGGCTAAGTTTTGACAGGTTGAGCCTGTTAGAAGAAAGACTGCGGGTTGTTGAAGGGACTGATTCCTTCGACTCTATAGGACCTACGGACTTGTGCATGGTACCAGGGATAACCATGCCCCCGAAGTTCAAAATTCCTGAATTTGAGAAGTATACTAGGATTGAGTGTCCCAAAACTCACCTCAAAGTTTACTGTAACAAAATGGCTGAGGTGATACAGAATGAGCCCTTGTTGATCCATCTATTCAGGGAAAGTCTAACCAAACATGCTCTGACCTAGTATATGAGCCTTGAAAAAAGGAGGATCAAGACTTGGACAGATTTGTTTGACACCTTCTTCAAATAGTACAAGTTCAACTTAGAAGTGGCACCGGACCGTTCTGATCTCTAGAATCTTGAGAAGAGGGCTGGCGAAACGGTGAAAGCTTATGCTTAGAGATGGAGAGAACTAGCTGCCAGGATTTCTCCTCCTTTGAGTGACAAGGAACTCGTATCAACTTTTGCGAACACCTTCCAAGCTCCTTATTACACTCATCTCATCTCCAATCCGTCAAATAGCTTTTCTGACATAGTCCTAGTAGCAGAGAGAGTGGAACAAGGAATTAAATCCGGAAAGATCGTTGTTTCCGCACTAGAGGAAACACCCAAAGGAGCACCTATTATGGAAAAAAATGTCAGCTCTACCTCCCACTCACCAAATAACCCAAACAACTAGAATAATCAGAGCTATCCACGTAACAAGGAGTCGTTGCCACCTCTTCCCGCCCCATTAAGGGAAATTTATGAGCATCTTGTAGCGACTGGGCAGATTGCACCAACCCAGTCCGACCTCTCCAGACTCCTTACCCAAAGGGGTTCGATCCTAGTGTTACATGTGCGTACCATATGAGAGCTTCGGGGCACACTCTAGAAAACTGCTCCACCTTTAAGAAAAATGTTCTCCACTTGATCAAGTGCAGAAGGATCTCTTTCGAAAGGTTAGCTAAAGGACCCTACGCGACTACCAGACCTTGAATGATCTCTCTCCCGGCCCAAGGTGGACCCATTTTGCTTATTCAATGGTTGTACCCTGATACTTTTGTACACCAGTCGAGCCTATGACTATAAACAAGGGCGCTTCGTGGGAGACAACCCACGTGTTCTTTTCAAAGTTTTTATTTTAATTCAAGATTTTGGGATATATTTTCCTCCGTATTATCTTGGATGCCATGAGACTTGTAAATTTGGGGGAAAGCAAGTGAAAAGACGACCAGGAGAAGACGTGAGGGAGTGTCAAAGGTTGAGTATATTTTTACCGGGGGCAAGGCATAGGGAGCGGTAATTCGCAACAGAGAATTCTTTACTTCCATCCTACCCTTGCCTTCAGATCATCGTTGTAGCAGGGACCCCAATCAACATACTAAATTCTCGTTCTGTGGGATAACGACATTTACGCCCATTTGGCTCTCGACTGCAAATCCAAAATTTGGCCATGGTTAAATCTTTCATTTTGACCACCACAATCATTCTCTGCAAGATCTCTCTATATGCCACGCATAATGACCCTACGATGAGAAGTTGGAGATTCTCTCTGAAGAGAAACAACTGGTTAGATTCCCCAATATCAACCTGAATCTCCAGCTGACTGAGGATTCTCGTGCATCACTCAAGAAGATGTTCAAGCAATATTTCTTGAACAGATCAAAATCGTCAGCAATGGGTCATCCCCAACGTAGAAGATTTCTCCCCGCCAGGAGCCGTCAAGGAGCGAGTCACAGTGAGACGACTTGTTTAGAAAATTTCTAACCCATAAAGCTCCTCTTCTACATCACAACCATTACGAGAACAAGTATTTTGCACAAAATGAGCAAGCCATTAACCACTTCTATAATGTTTATGCCCCCAAAATCCTAGAGAACACAACCAAAGCTGACATTTTCTTCATTATAATGATCTTGGCATACAACTTTTACAGTGGCAATTTTTTTAAACGAACTTTCTTGACTTGTCGATCTACAATCTATGTAGGTTGGATTTCATAAGATAAATCTTTCTTGAACTAAACCAGTTGAGGTTCCAATACATGGGATGGATCGTGAAGATATTTTCGAAGCATATATACATTAAATACAGGATGCACATTAGATAAGCTCGGTGGAAGTGCTAATTTGTATCCCACAACTGCAATCCTTTCAAGAATAATATGCAACATAAATGATCTACACACATCGACAACGATAAGATACACAACTATCACTTCAAGGACCTTTACATTCACCACCATATCCTAGTCAACCAACACACAAAAATATCACCATGTGGTCCATAAACACATCACATTATAACAACACAATAGAACATATCTGACATAATCACGTGATGTGTCATACAGTTCATAATCCATCCATGAGTATATTCATGTCAATCAAATACAATTCCATCAATTTTTATCACTTATAATTAAGTACGAGTGTCATAGGTGTTGCCATGGTCCACCCCAAGAAGATATAAACATAACTATGAAAAACTGTCAATTTATTAAATAGGTAAAAATAAAGAGTTCACGTGTAATTCCATGGGTTACTTCCAAAACCATGCGCCAAATCATGATAAACTGCAACATTAATTACCAACAAGAACAATGTCATATGGGCACAAACTCACTCATAACGGTGACCACGAACAGAACAATACTACCGATTCATCTCTTGTTTCTTTCACTCGAAAATACAACAACAAAACAACAATTTTTTCGTAAAAAGCTAAATTATTTCTCTTTTCACTCAAAATTAACATAGATTCGTAGCATTATCACATATTCAAGTTAAGTTAATTACAACTAAAATTAATCAATATAGACACTGATTGGCAGATCTCTAAGACGCAAGAATAACTTATTTTAGGACACAAAAGTACTATACTCCCCTATTACATAGGGATGGCAATGGGGCGGGTATGGGGTGGGTAAGAACTATCCATACCTGCACCCATAAATTTGCGGGTAATCTATACCCGTACCCGCATCCATATGGAGCGGGTAAAGGAAGAGTAATTGTACCCGCGGATACCCACAAATTTGGTTGAATTTCAAATTTCAATCAAATTAATATATAAAAAAGATCAATCTAATTTAATAACAATACCACACAATAATACGATACACTAATACAACATAATAATCCAATAAAGAAATAATAATTCATAAGAAAATACAATTTAATAAAAGAAATAGCAGCTCCGACTTGCAATTTAACATCCCTATTAATTTTTGATGAAAAGTAAGATCTTCTCCAATTTAGTCATGAACTGTAGAAGTTACATGGTAAAATCAAATCACTTAACATAAATATAATAAAAAAGAGAACTATTTATTAATTTATTAATAAGATAACTTGAATTTATTTACAATCATCATTTGTTAGTGTCATGATAATAATCTAGACATGCGGCCCTAAACCATCAGAAAAGTACCTTGTTATAGGGCGCGGTTTCTAGCCGGATGTGCAAAAAAATTAGAACAATGAGCAAATCGACTAGATACAATTGGTGTCGAGGAATAAGATAACTTTCCTACCACCTGAAATTGGGAGCACCTTGATCCAATCACTTAGTTCCTGTCTTGAGCAACGGACCGGGTTGTGATGAAAGAGAAAAATGATTCTCTGGTTGGTAAAGATTGAAAGAGGAGGAAAAGAGAACAGTACAGTGACTGCGAGAGAGTGAGAGAGTGGGTGGTTTTGTTGTTGTCTGCTCCGCCTAAACTAGTGTCCAGTCACTTAATTAATTATACATTAAAATATATTATATATATCGTGGGTATTTAGTATGGGTATTGGAGCGGGTAAACATTATCCATACCCATATCTATATCCGCACTTTGCGAATGCGGGTATATCCATATCCGTAAAATATCCACAATGTGCGGGTAATATCCACCTACAATTGCAGGTATCGGGCGAATATCCATATCCACGGGTGGAAGTCATCCTTAGTTATAGAACAACTAACTTAAGCCAAAAACCACAAGATAACTAATTAGTAACCTCTCCTAAACAATATGAACCTTTTCAAAATTCAAATTAGCTTTAGGATTCGTAACTCTTTTGTCCATGACAGTCTCGGTTACAAACCAAGTTATACCTTGGTTTGTCTTAAACTCAACTATATAAGCAAACAGATTCTTTCATAACTTTCGTTTATGCATATTTAGCTCTGACTTTCTTCATAACAAATGTAGTTATCGTCCTCTGATTTCCAACCATATCTTTTTCATGTAATTCTAATCTAATAGGTGCAAGTTACGCTTATTCCAAAACACACTTAATTCTTTTCAGCAGTTGCACACATTCACACATGTAAACACATATTTATAACATCATTTAGCACATATGAATACTCTCGTTAGAAATGTAACTGCTTATGCATGCTTATGAAATTTACTTTAGACAACTGGTGTAGTTACTCTGTACTCATTCTCTTTCATTTACTGAATATTAACATGACTCTTTCCTTATGTTTTCTTTACTATGCCCAAGCATTTTCATGATATATATACTCTATGCATATACCCCCGAACATTTTCATTCTCATCTAACGTTCTCATAAAATTTCTTATAATCTCATTCTTATTCCCATTCTAGACTGGGTATATACACAACGTACTTGTACCTCTAAATACTTGCATTAACACAATTTACTTTATTATTTCCATTTTTGGCCATTTAGGACATGTATGAGCTAAACATATGATATGCAATAATTTCATGTATTTAAATTCATAATTATACTTCATATAATATTATATATATCTATATATTATATATATCTATATATTATACATATATATGTATGTATAAAAGACTCATAGACTTAAATTTTGCTACTTAAAAACTCATGATACTTATTTTTGAAATTTTAAGCTCACTTTTCCTTCTTAAACCAGTAGCATCATATATCAAAATATGTAATGAATTAACCTTAACTAGCTTCTTAAAACTTTTAGCTGTCATTTTAAGGTTTTTGTGCATAAGATCACTCAGTTCTGACTTCATATGCAAAAGTTATGCTAGTTTCAATTTTTTGCAATTTTTTTACTTCTTTTGAATATTTTCACAAATGAACACATAGATTCATATAAGCACATATCAACAAATCATATAAAGGAAATCAGTACCTCTGATCTTTCTTCTGCCTCTTGAATGTCTAGTCTGATTGACATATAAAGTTTTCTTATAATGCCTAACATAGATCGCAACCGATGATCTAGGATACATCACTATTCTAGACTCAATCTCAACTTAGGAACACATCTAAAGCATCTAACCTTTCAACAATGCTGCATCCTACTTCATAACTCTTTTTAAACTCGGAACATAATGAACCATGCTCCCTATTAACCAGGCTCCGCTACCATATCTCTCACACCCCAAAATGAGAGTGTGACCATCTAAGAGTTTGAATGAATTCTAGTATTCATCTTGAACTCTCACAAGTCTAACTTGACTCCTTATTAAGCTGTCTTCCAAAATTAACCATTGATTCATTTCCAAAAACTCAAGATTGTTTAATTACCATTTCTATTACAATCTTAACTATTTTAACATGTATATTATTAATTAATAACATCTAGTCTTGAATTCTTCACATGCAACCAAAGCATAACTGGCCGAAACTTTCATCTCAATTTCATAAGCCTTATTCTTCAATTTCACACCAAGAACATAATCCATAAGAGAAGACTTAGGATCTTGATTACTTACCTCATAAACCAATCCCTTCCCTTATCTTTTTCCTTCTTGACCGAATCTACTCTCTTACTTTTCTTCCGGTCCCGCTCTCTCCCTCTATTTCTTTTCTTTCCTTTCTTTCTTATCTTCTCTCTTCTCGTGCTCTATCCTTTCCTTTCCTTATCCCACTTTTTGTCCCATATTTTTCTAATCCTTATCTCAAATTTTTTTTGTCTAATTGTTTCTTAATGAAAGCAACTAGTTTACACACACCAACCTAACGAAAGCAACCTCTTAGTTTTCTAACACCTGGAAAAAATAAGAAGGTTTGTGATCTCCAAATTTCTATATATAGTTTATATGAAATATTAATTCTTAACATAGCTAATAAGAATTAGACTTGTACCAATGGTTGAAGATAAATTTATAACTCTCTTTTAATTTAACGAGTACTCATCTAACTAATCAAAATAAATCCAAGTCACAATTTCTATGGGTCTCACAACATGCCGAGGCTAAGGTATTTGACTTGATAGACAAGGAGAACAAATGCTGAAGGGCTGACTTGGTGAAATAAATATTTTTACCGCAAAAGATATTGAATATTCTAAGCCTACTGCTTAATCGGGGAGAGGCGAATGATACTCGTGTGGAAAGGTACCTTATACGAGAAATACTTAGTCAAAAGTGGTTATCATTGTCTATCATTGTCGAGTGTCACTTCAATTGGAGTGGAGATTCGGAGAGGTTACTAATTATGAAGCTTAATTATCCCCCAAAAATTTAAGAAATTTATGTGTGGCTTGGCAAATGACTCTTTTCCAACGCGGGAGAATTTGGTTAGGCGTGGAATGTAGGTGGACCCTAGGTGCCACTGTGATACGATCTTGGTTACAAAACGGAGATGAAGCCGTGAGTGGATCTAGTCCTCTTTGGGAGGTTGGCGTTGATGGACGACGGAAGGGATGTTAGGACGAGTATAGAGAGGATAACGTCGCAAGAAGGAGATGCAGAAATAGGTGCAGTGAATTTAATGAAAGAAAGGTAGAGATTGTATTGTGAAGATACTTGTATTGAACTTGAAAGTGGAGAAAACCCTCCTTACAACAATGGTAAGACAATCTTTCTATGTCACTAACAAGGATCTCTAATCAAGCCGACCCTTCCATCAACAAGGATGGACAACCCGGTTGTTTGACAAGATAAAAGATAGATAAACCCTAAGTTACCCTAAGCTACACTAAGGTTGGTCTATAAAGAGATTCACTCAAAATTCAAGACCAAGGTATAAATGAGGCTAAGTCCTACAATTTATACCTAGGAACTATTACATGTGGAAAACTCACTACTACCCTTAAACAAAGGGGTCTTGACCGACGGGCTTGAGGGATGGGCTTGGTGCATTTAGGAAAGCTAGCACAAGGCTTTTGGAATGCTAGCGCAAGGCCTTCATAGGACGCTAGGGTTGGCGCGGGTTTTACGCTAGGTCTTGTGCGGAACTCCTCATTGCTTGCGAGGGTTTGACACGTGTTTCTTCATAGTTGACACGGTCTACCCATGAGGTCATCTCAAGGTTTCGAGTGAGAGCCTTCACGCTCGTATCACATTGTTGTGATGGGTCGATAGAGACAATTGAGCATTTACTGTATTCATGCTCGTTTGCTACCCAGGTCTAGAGTCAATTGCACTTCTAGGGAAGGGTCTCGGTGGCTAATGGGGTGCCTATTATGGAGTGGTTAGTGGCGACTAGAAAAGGATTGGATGAGACTGCGTATGATAAATTTATTTTGATTCTTTGGTCCCTTTAGACGTCTAGAAATAATAGAATTTTCTGTCAGACAAATGAAGTATGGCAGATGGTTTTAATTAGAAGTGAAAAGTCATTGATGGATTTCAAAGAGGTGTGGAAGGCATCATCTTGGGCTCCGTACATTTGTTGGTGGCGTTGTGAGCTCGAAATTTCAGGCTCCTCCAAAGGAGGTGGTAAAAATTAACATGGATGTAGCGATTGACACCGAGGAATCATGCTTAGGTTTTATTGTAAGGGACTCTAGGGTTTTCCGGTGTTTGTTGGTTCTATTTTCTTAGAGCAACAGTCGGGGGTTGACATCGCGGAAGCTCTTACAATGTAGGATGCCTTGACATTGGCTGGTTTGTAAGGGGGTGGAAGGGTTATCATGGAGTATGACTACTTGTCGAATGTAGTGGCCTTGAATGCTAGGAATTTTCCGTTAACTATGCGGGGATGGTGTTAGAGGATGTGGCATGAATGACACTGTCTTTTGTGAGCTTCTTCTTTTGTCATACTAAGAGGTCTCTGAACGTCCCGACTCATGAGTTAGGTCAACTTGCTTTAATATGTATCAAAAATATATGGGTAGAAGAATGCACTGAGGCGATTGCTCCTTTTGTTACTGCTGATTTATGTATTTCATCTCTTTTTCAAAAAAGAAAAAGAAAAAAAAGAATACAACTCATAAAAATCAAGAAAAATAAAAAATAAACACTTATGGAATACTTGTCATTTTGTCACTTATGTAAGATGTTCTTGAATTTCTTGAAATGAAAACCTTATTAATATAAACCATAAAAAATGTAAGAAGAAGAAATGTGGATGAGAGAGTGATGTCTATTGTTTTGTCACTTTGTCATCATTTCTATTATCATTATAGTCCATTAATTTTATAAAATAACATATGAGACCTCATTTCTATAAAAAAATTAATTACTCATTTGGCCCAAAAATATCCTACAAGTATCATGGAATATTTACGAAATATCCCAGCGTGTCAAAATATATCCAATTTGAATTTAATATTTTGAAGTATCCCACCTTATCCGATACTTATTGGGCAAGTATCAATATCAATATCTGATACTTGCCCAATACGAATACAAGATTATACTTGGACTATCCGTGCCATAATTACCATGAATGCCCCACCCCCTCCATTTCGTATTCCCAATCGTTCGTTCCCAATTGCAAGTCGTTCATCATTCTATTATGAATGTCCCAATATTTTCTTTCCAATATTATAAATGAATTTAATAAATTTCCTTTCATTGTTCTTACATCTATGTTAGTTCACGTTAAATTGTTAATAGTATATCTATATGTATGTTTATACATGATCATTAATTAGTATCTATATATATATAATCATCAACAAATATCTAATTCCTCTCTAGTCTTTTGTGATATATTTTAACGAAAAGATCATTTATAATTTTATTCTCTAATTTCTATGCTTCCCTCATCCCCCCCAATTATACAAAGCTTTAAAATGTCTATATTATAAGTTTTTAAGTTCTCATGCACATTTATAAAATATACAATGTTACCGTAATGTTAATGTTCACGGCACATTACGTAAATGGAAAAAAAACTTACTTTATATTGTATTAAATTTTGGTTGGTTTTGCAATTTTGATTTTTATATTCAAAAAAGCTAATCATCCAAGAGAAATTGCCAAAAAGAAAATTAAATGTACTTAACTCAAGTATTATTTTTATTTTCGATAGAAAAGGTATATACTAGTATAATTAATTATGCAAGTGCTTTTAGTAGAAGCTAAGGAGAGCCAGAAAGGAAGTTGACGCTTAGGTAGCGTTTGGTTCATGAAATGTTACTTTCTCCATTGGAATCATTCTCCCGGGAGAGTGATACCCGGGAGAATGATTGAGAGGAATGCTAGTTTTTTGTGTTTGGTTGGGATTTAAGATTCCTAGAAAAGTAGCATTATTGTGTTTGTTTTATACTTGGGAATCCTCATGAAAAGTAAGAAAAATGACTACTTTATCCTTTTCTATATATACTTTATCATGAACTTTGTCTCTATTTAGCTATTTATTGTTCAACAATTAAAATATCAAATGAGTTTTCAAATTCTTCATTATTGCAAAGGGTTGGTTGATGGGTGGATTAAGTAATTTAATTTTATGAACCTTCTTTTATCCAACCTTTAGAATATATATTTTTATCAACCTAAAAAATAAAATAAAAAATAAATTAAAAAATGTACCAAAACTTTAAAAAAGAATCTGAAACATAAAAAAAGGAAAATTCTAGAAAAAAATTTAAAATTTAAATGTTAAAAAAATAAAAAAATACTCCCTCCGGGATTAATTATAAGTCGTTTGACTTTGTGACACGCATATTAAAGAAGCCGGATGACTCACTATTTGACCCCAAAAAATTTTGTATTTTTTTTGAACGTACGACTTATAATTAACCCCAGAGGGAGTAACACATATAAAAAAAGTGTAAAAAAATTAATAAAAAAATGAAAACTAAAACTAAAAGAGAAAGGAACAAGTTTTTTTTCCTTTCTTACAATAATGCTAATATGAGGGGACAAATACTCTCCCCGCCTCCTAACCAAGAAATCACTTTCTCCCATTTTTGAAAAGTCAAAAGGGTTAAAAAAAGTTGGATTCCGGGGGAGAGTGATTTCTTGTCGCAACCAAAAGCAATAAAACTCGAAATTTTAGATTCTCAAATTACTTTTCTCTCTGATTCCGTCAACTAAAAGCACCCTTAACGCCAACATCTTTCCAGCCAAGCTAAGAAGCGCGACCGAGAAACCGGGGCAGTGAGCCAAGATGCGCGACGAGAAACTGGGACAGTGACCCCGATACCGATATATAAAATAAACAGCGTCCAAGTACAACTCCTCCCTCCACCACACCAGCACAGCAGCACAAGTCAACAACAAGCTCGAAAACGATTCTCCGTTGAACTTTTTTTTTTCTTTTGATTTTCCTGTCCGTTAAAAGACTTCCTGGACTGTGTTTTGACTCTTGTACCCCTCTCCCGTTTTCCTCCTCCTCCTCCATCTTGGCCCCTCCTCCGTTCAGTCCACTGACTCTCTATCCCTCTACTAGTTACCACTAGCCTCTAGGGTTAGTTGGTTTGCCTCTCCTTTCTTGCTTCTTCCTTACTTCTTACTCCATTGCTGCTACATTCTCATTTTCTTAGATTTCTCCTTTCTCATGACTCCATTTCCACCTTTCCCGTTTCTTTAATCTCGCATTCTAACCCAAAAGGTATTCCCCCTTCTCTCTCTGGTTTCAGATCTAGCTGTTTTTGGCTATTTGGTTTGACGAAATTGAGTTTTTGTTGCAGATGGATGGAAGTAACAGCAATGTGGGCCAGCGGTTCCGGAGATTACCGCGCCACACGCTCGCGCATCTCAAGTTGGACCCCTTGGTATATTCTTTCAACTCATTCTTGTTTTCTCACTTCTACATGCAAGTGGTTTGATATTAGAGGTTGAATAGGAAACTGAATTTGTTATACATTTCGTATTTTGTTTTCAGCTGGATGATCATCTGGAGCATTGGCCCCATATTAATGAGTTTGTTCAGTGTTATAAAACTGATTGGGTGAAGGATGATAGTAAGTATGGCCATTATGAAGGTGTTGCGCCTGTTTCTTTTCAGAACCAGATTTTTGAAGGGCCTGATACTGATATTGAGACTGGTAAACTGACATTTCTTTTGTGCATTTACTTACAAGAAAGAAAAGGGAATTTCTTCTAGCGTTTGGTTGTATGTGGGTATGCCTCATTTTAATGACGTTTCTTTTGAACTTCCTTTTTTTATGAACAGAAATGCATCTTGCCAATTCAAGACGAACCAAAGCTGAGGACGTTACTGATGACGACATCCCAAGCACTTCCGGGAGGCAGTTTACTGATGGCGCGTTACATTCGCATGTGTCTGAGGTCATACTCGTTCAAGTCTTGGTTTTATTGAGATCATTGCTTCGTTATACTAAATGCATGATAGGCTGTCCTTCTTTCTATCTCTCATATTGTAGCTTGTATTTATTATATTGCTTTTCTCGCAGCATTTTGGCCAATCCCCTCTTCCTGCTTATGAACCAGCTTTTGATTGGGAAAATGAGAGGATGATGATATTTGGCCAAAGGATACCAGAAACTCCAATTGCACAGTATGGAAGGTTTAAATTTGTCGTTTGGAGTAGAAATTTTGCTCTGGGGCATTCTAGTTTGTTTCCTTACTGATATTGATTATAATTTATTCTGTTTCTCTCTGTCGGGCCGGTTTTGGTCTCAGTGGATTGAAGATCTCTGTGAAAGTACTATCTTTGTCGTTTCAAGCAGGACTAGTAGGTAGGTCATCAATGCTTGCTCTTGATGCTACACAAGAGTAGCTCTATCGAATTCCTTACTTCATCTCCAATAATGACTTCCAACATTATATTAAAATTTCTCTTGTTTGCTTGTATAATATGAAGTGTAAGATGGTATGCACCAGGTCATTCGGTTAGATTAGGAAATAATGTCCGTTAACTTTAATTCCGTTGCCATTTCTAACCACACTAATCTGTGGCCAGATGATCTGCGTGTTCTTAACTGCCATTTTATTCCATGTAACCAAAATTTCAATGCAAATAGTCCTGCATTGAATGTCATTTTTATCATAAAATACTCTATGTCAAAACAACTGGCGTCTGAATTTCATATATTTTTTTGTTTAATTTTTCCATAGCCTAACTTGGAAGTCATTTTTTTCCTTTCTCAGAGCCATTTTATGGTACTATTTGTTTGTATAATAAGGAGAGAAGAGAAAAGTTGTCCGAGGATTTTTACTTTTCTGTGGTTCCAACTGACACACAAGATGTAAGCTACAAAACACTTGGAAGGTTTCTCAATTTGGCTCATGTTCTGTTGCAATTATTAGGAGGGAGATTTCTAAGATTAGAAAGCAGCAATTTACTGGTTCTGCTCTTGTTGTTGCCAGGCAAAAAATTCTTATGATCCTCGTGGTGTTTTCTATTTGGATGCTCCATCAGCATCAGTTTGTCTTCTAATCCAGCTAGAGAAACCTACCACGGAAGAAGGTGGAATTACTGCTTCTGTTTATTCTCGTAAAGAGCCTGTATGTCTAAGTAAATCTTTAAACTTTAATGTTTTTTCATTTATCTTGTTTGTTTACTTTTAATGCACTGAAGTAACTTTTGAGAACATGTACCTTATCTTAGGCTATGTTTCCTACTTTAACAGGTGCACTTGAGTGAGAGGGAGAAGCAGAAATTGCAGGTCTGGTCTCGAATCATGCCTTATAGAGAGTCCTTTGCCTGGGCTATTGTTCCATTATTTGATAACAGCATTAGTGCAACTTCTGGTGGACCTGCTTCCCCAAGCAGCCCACTTGCTCCAAGTGTATCTGGGTCAAGTTCCCATGATGGTGTGTTTGAGCCTGTTGCAAAGATCACCCTAGATGGGAAATTAGGTTACTCAAGTGGAAGCTCAGTTGTGGTTGAAATATCAAACTTGAATAAAGTTAAAGAAAGCTATACTGAGGATTCACTTCAGGTGAGGCTGATGTCATTCATGTGTATTAGCTCCTGTTATCATCTTCATGACTTTTATAATAGATTCATACAAACACTCTGATGCAGCGCAGCCTTTTCTTTTATTCCCTAATTTAGCTATCTTGTATGTGATTGCATACTATTTCTGTTTGGTGTCTTTATGTCTTTACTTGAGTGGCTCTATATTTTTTATGTTGTCTTAGGCTCTAATTCTTATATTTTCTCTTAAACTTCTGTGCATTATTCAAAGCATTTGAACTTCAATCTTTATTTTTGATAGGCTCACCAGTATCTGTCCATTTATTAACAAGAACAGAATATATTTTAAGCTTCATCATTTAGTTTGTGGAAGTGTTTCATATATGTCTGTCTTATTGGTGTTTATGCCCTGCCATCATGCAGGATCCCAAGCGCAAGGTCCATAAACCTGTCAAAGGGATTCTCAGACTAGAAATTGAGAAGCACCAGACAGTGCATACTGATTTGGACAATATTTCAGAAAGTGGTACTGTTACAAATGACTCCATTGATGAAGGGGATCGTGTTGCTGATTCCACATTCGTGAAATATGCCAGCAACGGCTCTGATGTGCCTCAAACAAGTGGTACCAAGTGGAATACTGTTGATGGGAAAGGAATATCTGGCAATGCTTCAAATTCTCGTGAAAGTCCTGGTTTCACAGTGGATGATGTAAGTAGTCCTTCTCATATATTGGCCCATGAACATGTTAATTTCTTCCTATTGGACTCTACCTTTGTGTAGAGTTTTCAGAATTATTTGTATGATGCTTCTATCATTCGAGGATGTATTTTTGGGGGATACTATGTGTCATATGTTTCCTTATTTGAACTTCTCTGTGGCCTCTAGATTTGTGCATTGTCACACATTAATCATTATGCAGGAAATTGTAACTTGGAAAAGGGTTGCACTTGCATATTAAATCATGGACATCGTTGGAATTTAGTTTCTTTCCCATGTCAGTGAACTTTTAATTTTCTGCCATGATCTTAATGTCTTGTAGTTATAAGTTGTCCTATATAAGTGGTGCCTTTGTTGGGGCAATTTGGAAAGAATCCCACATCACTTTAATTATTCCACCCAAGAAGCGTTATGCTTGTGATTTTCTTTCTTGAAGTTGAGTGAAGTTTCTCATCTTGCAGAATCCTTGTCTTTGTAATTTCTCCATAGGTTAGCAATGAATTAAGTATTGTTCCTTATCTAAAAACGAAAGGAGAAGACCACAAGAAGTGTGGATGTCTTTTTGTCTATATATTTTTTTAATAATAATTCATACTCTTTCTACATGTATCTTTTACTATAGTTTACACCAGTTGTTTGCTGCATATTGTTTATGGTGGATCTTGCTGATGACATCAATCATATAACATTGCTCAATTCATTGAAGGAAGCCAAAAGCCTTTGGAATAATTTTCATTTCATTTTCAAACAGGGTTTATCTTTTTAATATACCATCCCCTTATGCCATCTATCTTGATTAACTTTCAGTTCCAAGCTTTTGACTTCCGGACAACAATGCGAAACGAACCATTCTTGCAACTTTTTCACTGTCTATATGTTTACCCTTTAACTGTTAGTCTCAGCCGGAAGAGGAATTTGTTCATACGTGTTGAACTAAGAAAGGATGATTCAGATGTTCGAAGACTGCCTTTAGAGGTAACTGCATGCTTACTGTGGAATACGAATGCAGTTAGCTTTCTAAGTTTATTTAGCTGGCCATGTATGTTCCCGTGATAACCAGGCAATGCATCCAAGGGAGCCAGGAGCATCACTTCAAAAGTGGGCTCACACACAAGTTGCTGTTGGGGCTCGAGTGGCCTGCTATCATGATGAAGTTAAACTTTCCCTGCCTGCTATCTGGACACCATCACATCACCTCTTGTTCACTTTCTTCCACGTTGATCTTCAAACAAAACTGGAAGCACCGAAGCCAGTAAGTTCTATTTTCCCTTTTCAGTTGACATGCAGTTTACATTTGATTTGCAGTGATGTGGATTTGGGTTTACATTGGTGGGCTATAAGAATATATCTTTGCGATATTTGACTTTTTGTTGATGCTGCCTTTCTTAATGAATAATGAGCTGGCATATTTGAGTTTCTTTTCAAGGTAAGGAACAGTATGGCTGTGGAACAAACCATCCAAAAATATGCCTCCGTCAGTCCATCTATTTCATGCAACTAGACATTGGGCTGCCATAAAAATGGTTGAAATGAAGCCAAGCTTGACGATGGCCAGCCAATTTAAAGGCAATGGTGTACATACCTAATCCAGCTTGTCTGTGCTGTGAACAGATTTGCTGGCCTGGAAATTAACCGAACTCACAAAATATTGACCATATTAAACTGATATTCTTATGTTCACTTACATGATCATTTTATTTTCTGTGCATGGAACCTTTATTGGTAGGATGTATGCCTTTCCTGACAACCAACAAAGAGTTGTGATAGTTGATGCCTTAGCCTTCTGAATTCTCTCTTTGTAACTCCCTCCATCTCATTTTAAGTGTCCACTTTGGCTTTTCACACCTATTAAGAAAGTGTAATAATTGTGCTGACAACTTGGTTTTTGGTTTCAACTTTCCAGTTATACCCTCAAACATAAAATAGGATAGTTAACCAGTCTTTAGACTAAACTTTGAGCTAAACTGAGTTACCTTCTAAGGTAATGTGTATTAGATCATAGGTTTGAGCTATGCATTGTGTAAAGTTTACTGTTTTTTTGAAAAAAAAGGAAATTGCCTTTATTCTTTTTGAGTGTGTCAAATATATAGTCCATTTTAACAAAATTACTTAGTATAGTGAGTGTTACTTTAGATTAGAAACAAAATCTGACACTTCTTTTCATACAAAATCGTCAATTTTAAACATTTGAGTTTACTAATATTTAATTTAATATTTTTTATTTATTTAAGTGTGTTCATTTTATTTCAAGGAAAATTTAACAAGTAAACTTTTTATTTTTAGCGAGTCAAACAAAAGCAATTAATAGTTCGTCTTAAGATGGAAATGTTGAAACCGTAAAGTGGAAAGTTGACTGGAGCATTTATTTTGGGACAGATGAAAAAGGAAAAATAATCAATTAAAATGTGACGAGAGGAGTATTTTCAAGCTATAAAAGAAGACCAAAGAATAACATGAAAATCTTTGTAGATTTGTTAACATCTCCTTCAGAAATCTCTTTAGGTAGTGAATATATTTTGAACCTGTGATATGCAGTTGATTATATCAATGGAATTGGAAATGAAGTTCTTAATATGGAGAATTTTGTTTATATGAAAGGGACATCATTGATCCAATGAGACGCTTATAGTCTCTTGAAAGCTTGATTCCATTTTAGTGGATGGATCTTTATATAATTCATGTTTTGTCCTAACTTTATGCATGTCTTTCGGATTCTGTTCATTTATACTCCTTTGCATCTGTTGTGTTTGTTCCAGCATATAGCCTGGTGTTTGCTCTAACATATAAGCTGTTTTGCTGATATTCAGCCCATTCTCTTTCCAGGTGATAATTGGATATGCAGTGCTTCCTTTATCTACACATGCTCAGTATGTAAATGGCCTCCAAATTTGCTTTTTGATCTGTCATTTTTTTGTTTTTTGTACTTTTGGATGATGTTGAATCTTTGCTTTATTATATCAATTAGAAGTTTTTTAATGTATGCTTATTTTACAATATCTGAACCATCCATCTGACTGTTGACCCCAACCCGAATCCAACCTCCTCTTTATGAGTGCCTCTGGTTTGTTTCAACCAAAATGTGTCACTAAGAAAAGTAGATATTCTTGAATTATGCAAAGATATTATCTAGTTTGAAGCATAACCAGGACTCAAATAGAAGTCGTGGTAGTGTTAGACTTGAGTAAATTTAATGCTCCACTTACTAGTTAGTGTCCTGTTGGACTAGGGTTTATGACATTCCAATCAATATTTGAAGAAAATTTAGCTTCATTCAATGTAATTCAGGGCTAATTCTACCTTCGTGCCATGTATTAAACAAAATCTTGGAAGTTCTAGCCAATTTTATTGCACATTCATTTTGGCCGTATGGGTATCTAGTAACTGCCATATTATGATTCTAACCAGGTTAAGATCTGAAATTTCCTTACCAATTGTGAGAGAACTGGTTCCACATTATCTCCAAGACATGGGCAAGGTATGTTCATGCAGCAATGTTGGGGATATAATTTGTTTTTTCCTTTCTGTAGTATGGTTTAACGAAGCAGTATGCAGCGTTTGGTTTTACTCTTTCAATTGATAACTTTAGTTTGTTACCCTTTCAACCTAATTACAGAGGGCTATTGGTGATTGTATTATCGATCTATGTTTTCTGCCCATTTCTTAATTATTCTAGTGCTTGTTCACTTGTTTATCTTCTTTTTTGGTGCTAAACTCACCCACTAGGCCAGCATATATACCTAACTCAACCCTAATTAAGCTCCTGATCTAGATTTAGGGCCTAAACTTGGCAGGCTTAACAGACCCATTTTGGGCCATTATGTGGCCAGCAGCCACAGTAGTGAAACTGAGAATCATCAAGCATTATGCTTTTCTGATTTCACCACTCTGGATGCTGTGTGGTTCTGCTGCAGTGTCTGCTACTGGCTTAAAATCTATACAAGAAGTAGATTTTGTTCTCATTTTGAACTTATTGTTTTGTTCTATGACCTGACTTAGTAGTTAATCTTTTATTTTGTCTTTTACTTTTAATCTTTTGATAGGAGAGGCTGGATTATTTGGAAGATGGAAAGAATGTCTTTAAATTGCGCTTGAGACTGTGTTCATCTTTGTATCCTATTAATGAGCGCATTAGGGATTTTTTCCTTGAATATGATAGACACACTCTTCGAACAAGCCCACCATGGGGTTCTGAACTACTGGAGGTAATCCTCTTACTAAACTTTCTGATGATTCCTTGTTTTAGTTAATTCAACTTACAATGCCTCTTAGCTACAGGTGCCGTAGAGAAACTATCCTGGCATTTTCTATCTAATGGGATGGGTTGTATCACAAGGCCTAATATTAATATCCATTAATTTCACAGGCCATTAACAGTTTGAAGAACGTTGATTCCACTGCGTTACTTCAGTTTCTTCACCCCGTTTTGAACATGCTTCTCCATCTAATAGGTAGTGGTGGAGAAACCCTTCAGGTAATTTAGCATATTCACCAGGAGTCTATGCTGCCAAGGCATGTTGTTATTGAACTCAGTTCATTTTGCTAATTTTATTTTTTTGATTACCCTAATTTCTTAATCGCCTGCCTAAGAATTTCTTGTTTCTGTATCAATGTACTTCAGTTCTCTTTGTGCATTATCCTATTACTCAACTGGTTTATGAATTCTTCTAGGTTGCCGCATTCAGAGCCATGGTTAATATCTTAACTAGGTATGACTTCTTCATAAAGTTCTTCAGGTTTACTCTGGAGCCCAATTGGGTTGCATGGTGCACATACAGTGCAAAAAATCTGGGTTAGCCTTGGATAGAACTTTGGGCACATTATGAGGAATACTACACAATTCTTTAGCTCTTGCAGAAAGAGAACACTGTAATTTGCTACAACAAACAAGATCCTTCATAACTTTAGCTTTACATGTGGTATGACTTTCTTGCTGTAGGGTGCAGCAGGAATCAGTTGATGATGCTGAAAGAAATCGTTTCCTTGTTAACTATGTGGATTATGCTTTTGATGACTTTGGCGGTCGTCAGCAACCTGTTTACCCTGGCTTATCCACTGTATGGGGAAGCTTGGCACGTAGTAAGGTTTGTTATTATAGTACCCTTATAATGTTTATCACCTCTGATAGTTCAGAGTCATGCTTGTGTAATAGGGAGATTTGAAGGACAGAGACTGAGAGTTTGAATTTGTGAGTGTCTAGGGTGGATGATGTGCCCATTTTAGAAACACTTGTTGCACTCTAGTCTTCAAGGGACTTATCTTCTGGAATTGCTAATTGTTTTTATTGTTGTATTGAACTGTTTTGGTTGGCCAGTCTATTTCCTTGTTATTTCTTATTTCTCTTAATCTAGGCATACACTGTTCAGATGCAGGAAAAAAAGAAGAAAAAAAAGATCCCTATCAAATTTATCCTTTGGGGTTTGCGAATGAGTCATAACATTGAATTGGTCATTCAGCTCAAGGACTAATTCCTAAATTAGCAAATCAGACAGAAAACTTGGGTCAATTTTTTTACTAGCACAAGACTTATTTAATGTGATATGACATGCTTAATGCTAGGTATTCTTATAGATCACATCCAACTCCCGTAGAAGTTTAGTCATGCAGATGAGGTAGTTGTGGTGCTACAATGATTGCATAAGTGATGGCTGTCAGACGTGTATTTGGTGCAATCATTTTGTGTTCTGTTTTCTTTTAGAACTCTTTGCTCTTTTTTGTTATTTCTTGGTAGAAGTTTCAAGTCTATGAGTTTTGCAGGCTAAAGGTTATCGCGTTGGACCAGTATATGATGATGTGCTAGCAATGGCATGGTTTTTTCTTGAGCTTATTGTCAAGTCAATGGCACTGGAGCAAACTCGTCTTTTCTACCACAGCCTTCCATTGGGTATATGATTTTAGATGCAATGAAAATATTTTGTGCAAGGATTGACTTCATCAAGCTGTGTTGTCATGTTTTTCTTTTGTTGTTGTGCTTTTAGCATTAGTTTATATGCTAGTCATACTGTTTTGACATGTTACAGGTGAAGATGTTCCCCCAATGCAATTGAAGGATGGTGTATTCAGATGCATAACGCAGCTCTATGATTGTCTTCTAACAGAGGTCCACGAGCGTTGTAAGAAGGGTTTAAGCTTGGCCAAACGATTGAATAGCAGTTTGGCCTTCTTCTGTTATGATCTTTTGTCTATCATCGAACCTCGCCAGGTTTTTGAACTGGTATGCTTTTAGCTATCAGTAATGAGTTTGCATAGAGATTAGTTGAATTGTTTTTGTAATTTTCTCATACCATCTTCAATCTGCTGCAGGTATCCTTGTATCTGGACAAGTTTTCTGGTGTCTGTCAATCTATTCTGCATGACTGCAAGCTTACATTTCTCCAAATTTTATGTGATCATGATCTCTTTGTGGAAATGCCTGGGAGAGACCCTTCAGATAGGTACATTATCAGTTAAACTACTTTATTTCTTTTCACTTTTCAATTGAAGAAACCAGCCTACTGTGCATCTCTTCAAATACATGATCAGAATCTTGTACATTAATTTCTTACTACAATAAAATTTATAAGTCAATGTTGAATACAAATTTAAAAGAAAATCAAAGAAAAGTAACATAAGAGAATCAGGTAGGATTGTTCATGCATAAACATGCATTTCTCTTTTTTTAAAAAGAAAAGAAAAGAAACTTTATGGAACATCTTATAATCAACTGCATGTGATTCAAAATATTTTTTATAATTTGAATGTTCATGTAGGTGTTTGTTTTGTAATTGAATGTATTATTTAAAGAAGTAACTTTAGAAAGAAAAAAAAAAAAAAGACATGTCAGAGAAAAACGGGAAAGCTGCAAATAACACCCCCATCTATAGTAGGTTTCACAGTTGAGTCCCCAAACAAAACTTTCTTTTAATTGAGTCTTCTAACTATTATCCATTAGTCAAATTGGTTTTCCGACTGTTACATTTTCCGTCCAATGTGCCATGTTGCAAGCACTTCTATAGAGAAAAAGCACAGCCCATTTCCGTGTATACAACCTTTTAACTCATCTTCGATAACCTTTTATATAAAATTTGTTATATATTATTATACTTTCTGAACTATTTTTACTTAGTTTGAGTACTTTCCCTCATGTTAAAATTTTTTAAACGTTGAAAGTAATTAAAAATATTTAACAGATATACTTAGGTTTCCTCAAGTTTTATTTATAACCTTTTTTACTATATATGGCAGTTTCATGGAAATTTATCTCCTTTAATTCTTTCTTTTCAATTCAAACAGTTAAAATAACTATATATCACTTCAGTGTATTTAGTGGAAACTGTGAACAATTTGTAATGGAGTTGATAGTTGGGGACCAATTTGATTATCAGGGAGTAGTTAAACCATAAATTGAAAGACAGTCTTGTTTGGGTCTCAATTGCTAAAACCAGTATAGTTGGTGAAGAAAAGCCATTGTTTTAAAATTGGTGGTTTAAAAAAAACAGTATAAACATGTAATTTGTTACTCGTATTATTTATGGATATATGCGTGACTGATGTATGAATAGGGTAAGGAGAAGATAAAAATACTGTGAATGGGAAGTTAGAAAAAAAAAGAAAGAGCCACTGTTCTGGGAATAGTGACATTTTGAACATATATATGTTACTTTTATTAGAAAGAGCACCACGAAGGAAGTAGAATTGGGGGGAAAAGCCAAGCTCCCATGTCAAATAGAGAAACAGAAATGAAGTCATCCAATTCTCTTATACTGGAGAATAATAGCTTTTGAAAGGCCTCTATAAGCTCGTGAAGTGTTACATGGTTGAGAATCTAGAAAAACTTTCCTCTGGTATGGTCTCAAGCTAATTGACTCTGTGGTGAGTTCTGTAGCTCCCCTGGTAACGGTTTAGGAAAATTGCTAATTAAAGTTGTTTCTGCAGTATAAAACAATATACACTAGATGGTAAAGGCTTGTACAGGTTGAGAAGTGATTTTCAAAGCATCCTTCTCAACAGAGAGGGCACTGTTGCTTTTGAACCATAAACTTTATAACTCTTTGGGAACATTTTGTCCATATGGATCAAACTATACTATTACTGTACTGCAAGAAGAATTCCTTATGTTTGTTGTAAGATCATTGACTCTTGCAAATACTAAAAGGATCACTAGAATAAAAAGCAAGCTGCTGGCTTGATATTTATTTTATTGATGAGGCAACTTAACCTTCACTATAGGATTTGGGCTCTCCAATCTAAGCCATAGAAACAAATGTTAGTTTATAAAGATGCTTTTTTGGTGCTACATTAAATATCTTTGCCTTGATGACACAATTCTTTAGAGCAGTTATTTCTTATAGAATTACCATCACCTCCATCTCAACAAAGAGAGTGACTACGAAATGGCCTTCCACTTAAATCCATCAAAGCATTTATCAATAGATTACAAGCTTATTTACATATTTATAAGTTTTATCTTGAAATATGGATGGTCTAAGGTGTGCCCTTTTGCTCCCCCTTTCCGCCTTTCTCCAACCACTGACATGTACGTTACTAGGTGGGATTAATATTTCAAGGTATGTTTCCTAACAAAGTTTTTGTTCTTACTGTAGAAACTACCTTTCATCGGTTTTAATCCAGGAGCTTTTTCTAACTTGGGATCATGATGATCTATCACATCGGTCAAAGGTGAGTTTTAATACAGATGAATCTGAATCTTCTTCTACTTCAATAAAAATTCTATATTTGGACTCTGGAGTGGTAGGCACTGGCTTCAATACTACCTTTGATTGTTCTATTTCACTTTGTAAATTGGGCCTTCTCTTATTGTCTGAATGGGTTGTTCATACTCGTAACATTCATTTCATGTGTGCAGGCTGCCAGAATGTTAGTATCACTTCTTTGCAAGCATGAGTTTGATGCTCGATATCAAAAGCCCGAAGATAAACTATACATTGCTCAACTATATTTTCCACTTGTTGGCCAGGTTGTTTTTGTTGATAATACGTTTGCTTGAAGACGTAAAAATTGACTATAACAAAGCAGTTTTATGCTGTTTATATTATTTGTCATTTTCATGCATATTATTCCTGTGTATGTGGTTTTTTTAGCATAATGGGAGAGTAGGAGCCTTTGTCCTGTCTTTTATATGTCAATTGACTTTGGGAAGATAAATTAGGATAGATGCGTTTCAATAGGCTGTCCTATTTGCACCTTAAAGTCTACTAAAGATTTCTAACTGCCATAATTTCCTGACCTCCGTGTTTTACGGTATGTGCAGATACTAGATGAGATGCCTGTCTTCTACAACCTGAATTCTGTTGAAAAGCGTGAAGTCTTGATAGTTATTTTGCAAATTATGCGCAATCTAGATGATGCATCAATTGTCAAGGCATGGCAGCAAAGCATTGCCAGAACTAGATTGTTTTTCAAGCTCATGGAGGAATCCCTCATTCTTTTTGAGGTATCTGTTCATTAAGTTCAATCTCCTTTTTTATTCTATGATGTGATCTAGGAGAGTTGAACAACCTATGACTGCAAGTGCAAAACATATGATTCTATAGTTTGAAATAAGGCAACATGAACCATGTTGAAAAAAAGGATGTGGAAATAACGTTTAGTTTTATTTTTTTGGATAAGCAAATAATAACATTTAGTTGAGAAGTCTTGCTTAGCAGAAATGGCTTTCATTTAGCTAGATTTTTCCAGACCTTTCTAGTGCAATTTTCCCTGCATCTTAGTTAGTAAACCAATATCAGATAAGTATGGAATTCATTGTTTTTTATAGTGTGTGGTTCATGATTTGGTGCTTTAATGTGGCATCAGATCCATGGTTATGTTATTATTTCCCCATCAATCAAGCCTATGTATTGTTTTTTAACTTTAGCGCTTACCCTCAAAATCTTTTAACACTTTCCAGTTTAAGCTTTTGCCAATGACACTTATTCTGCGTGTTGCATTCTACAGCACAAAAAACCAGCTGATGGCATGCTTATGGGCTCTACTTCACGTAGCCCTATTGGTGATGGTCCT
Source organism: Viola odorata (assembly GCA_963691705.1). NCBI lineage: Eukaryota > Viridiplantae > Streptophyta > Magnoliopsida > Malpighiales > Violaceae > Viola > Viola odorata. The sequence continues at coordinate 15,174,727 of OY829543.1, forward strand.
GCTTCGCCTAAATACTCTGATAGGCTTTCTCCGGCAATCAACAATTATCTGTCTGAGGCATCACGACAAGAAGTTCGGGTGAGTTAATTGCTGTTTTTCTTGGTCCTTGAAGCATTGAACTTCTGCATACTTTTGCCCTCATGGTCCTTGTATTTAATGCTTGAGTCCAAGGTCTTACTCATGTGGATGAAATTGTATTCTGGTGCTTCAATTTTTTGCATGTTCTAATTTTCTTTAGTGTGCTGATTGTCCTGACAAATTGTGAATTCACTAATGCAGCCTCAGGGAACACCTGATAATGGATATTTATGGCAGAGAGTGAATTCCCAGTTGAGCTCCCCACGCCAGCCATATTCATTGAGAGAGGCTCTTGCTCAGGCTCAGTCTTCTAGGATTGGGGCTTCAGCACAAGCGCTTAGAGAATCTTTACATCCTATACTGAGACAAAAGCTGGTATTCTTCCTGTTGAAATTTCATGCACTTTTTTTGATACACTGCAAAATTTTGTGCCTGTTCAGAAGCTTTTTTTATGGAACCTTCCGTTGTTTGTAAAAAAAATTATGGTCTTGTACATATGTTTAATCATTTTATGCATTTGATAACTTTCACACATTTACTTTAGGAGCTTTGGGAAGAAAACTTGAGTGCAGCTGTGAGCCTTCAGGTTCTGGAAATAACTCAGAAATTTTCTGTCATGGCATCATCTCATAACATTGCGACCGATTATGGAAAACTTGATTGTATTACAGCCATATTTATGAGCTTCTTCTCTCGAAATCAACCACTGGCCTTTTGGAAGGCTCTATTTCCCGTTTTCAATAGTGTTTTTGATCTCCATGGTGCAACACTAATGGCAAGAGAGAATGATCGTTTCCTAAAGCAGATTGCTTTTCATCTTCTTAGACTTGCTGTATTCAGGAATGAAAGCATCAGGAAAAGAGCTGTTGTTGGACTCCAGATACTTGTGCGGGTATGTTCCATTCATTCTCAGTTCTTTTTTGGGGTAATAAAGAGTGTCAGAGTGCTTGCTCTAATATTCAAAATTATAATAGCTTCTTTTTTTCTCCATTTCTGCAGAGCTCTTTCTGTCACTTCTTGCACACAGCAAGGTTAAAGGTCATGTTGACTATCACACTATCAGAGCTGATGTCTGATGTGCCAGTAACTCAGGTGAAGTCTGATGGGACGCTAGAAGAGAGTGGTGAAGCTCGGCGTCTTCGCAAGACTTTGGAGGAAATGGCAGATGAATCTAAGAGCTGTGACCTGTTAAGAGAATGTGGACTTTCTGAAACTGCTCTGGTGGCAACTTCAGAAAGGTCAGCAGAAAATCAGTGGTCCTGGTCTGAGGTGAAACATCTCTCTGACAATCTGGTCCTGGCACTTGATGCAAGTCTGGAGCATGCCCTGTTGGTAAGTTTCAACAGTCTGTACATTGCTTTATCACCAAAACTGATTGTTTTCATTACACATTCTTGCATTCGTACCAATAGGATGGGGACTGTAAACAATGATAGTAGTATTTACCTCCAATCTGTTTTATTGAACCCATTCAGGCTCCAATTTGAAACAGATTTAGGAGGGTTGTTATTTTCTCGAGGTTTGATTGAGGGACAGGACACCTGTTGCTGGCCAACCTCTATAATGAAAGATGCAGCTATTTACCTTGTTATCCGTTAAAAAGACCAAGTTGAGTAAATACTAGTGCTCTGAATATCTATTTTGCTTTACTCTGACAGGCTTCTCTGATGACTGCGGATAGATACGCTGCTGTGGAGGGCTTCTATAAACTAGCTATGGCATTTGCCCCCGTGCCTGACCTTCACATAATGTGGTTACTACATTTATGTGATGCGCATCAGGAAATGCAGTCCTGGGCAGAAGCTGCACAGTGTGCTGTGGCTGTTGCAGGTGTTGTAATGCAGGTAATTAACTGATCTGTTTGTTTGCATCTTGGATGAGATGGAGTTATACTCTCTGCAGTGATTAAACAACTGCAGCTTTTAGATTCATAATGTCAACATGGGTGAGTGAGTAGAAAAATTAGAAAAAAAAACGAATGTAAATAAGCTCTTCCAAGTAGGTGATGTTATCTAGTGCATTTAGATTAAGGAGGGGCTTTAGAGATGGTTAGACCATATTTGACCTCATTATGAGAGTGCTCTGATGCAAGTTAAAGTTGTGGGAGGTAGTAAAGTGATAGGAATGACTTCTGATGATGTGATAAGTGAATGTTTTAGCACCACAGTGCAACATTTTTCACCTTTTAGAGAGTTTATTAATGATACAGATTGATCAGATGACTCGCACCAAAAACCACACTGCCTGAATTGTTCACTTATTCTCACTTTACCAGCCACAAGATGGTATTTGGTTTTAGGTGGACCAATTATTGATTGAGTGCCTAGAAAAAAGTGGGGGAAAACAGCTTATCATGTGCTTACTAACATCCATGTTCTGTAGAATCTGTAGAAATTGTTACTGCTAAATCATGGATGACTGGATAGTGGACTCTATAAATCAAGAAGCAATTTATTGCTTACATATGATTGTTTATAATTGTCCATTTACATCCTTGCAGGCTCTTGTGACTAGAAATGATGGTGTGTGGAGTAAAGATCATGTGACTGCCCTGCGTAAAATTTGCCCAATGGTCAGTGTCAGCAGTGAGATCTCTTCTGAGGCATCTGCGGCTGAGGTAGAGGGATATGGCGCTTCTAAGCTCACTGTGGACTCTGCTGTAAAATATTTACAACTTGCAAATAAGCTTTTCTCTCAAGCTGAGCTCTTTCACTTCTGTGCAAGCATTTTGGAGCTTGTAATTCCAGTTTATAAAAGCAAGAGGGCATATGGGCAGCTGGCTAAATGTCACACAATGCTCACCAATATCTATGAATCAATTCTTGAGCAGGAATCAAGCCCAATACCATTTACTGATGCCACATACTATAGGGTGGGATTCTATGGTGAAAAGTTTGGGAAACTGGACAAGAAGGAATATGTGTATCGAGAGCCCCGTGATGTACGCTTAGGTGACATAATGGAAAAGCTTAGTCATATTTATGAATCGAGGATGGATGGCAACCACACGTTGCATATAATCCCAGATTCGAGACAAGTCAAGGCAGAGGAGTTGCAGCCTGGAGTCTGCTACCTGCAGATAACTGCTGTGGATGCGGTGATGGAAGATGAAGATTTAGGAAGTAGACGGGAAAGGATCTTCTCTCTTTCCACTGGAACTGTCCGTGCACGTGTCTTTGACCGTTTTTTGTTTGACACTCCATTTACAAAAAATGGCAGGACTCAAGGTGGATTGGAAGATCAGTGGAAGAGGCGGACAGTTCTTCAGACTGAAGGCTCATTCCCAGCCCTAGTTAATAGGCTTCTGGTGATAAAATCTGAGTCGCTTGAGTTCTCTCCTGTGGAGAATGCGATTGGAATGATAGAAACTCGGACAGCTGCCTTACGAAATGAGCTTGAGGAGCCTCGCAGCCCAGAAGGGGATCAGCTCCCGCGTCTTCAGAGTTTGCAGAGAATTCTCCAAGGCAGTGTTGCAGTTCAAGTGAGTTGCTCTCTACGCTTATTCTTTACTTGTTTCCATGTTCTAGTTAAAACATTGGAAGATCTTACTAACCAGTGGTTGTGTCAAAGCATTTGCTGTTCTATATAGTATTTGGGTATTTTTGTCTGATAACCTCACTCTCTGCTTATGAGCAGGTAAACAGTGGAGTTTTGAGCGTCTGCACGGCCTTTCTTTCAGGTGAGCCTGCAACAAGGTTACGGTCACAAGAACTGCAGCAACTCATCGCTGCTCTACTGGAGTTTATGGCGGTTTGTAAGCGTGCCATACGTGTACACTTTAGATTGATCGGAGAGGAAGACCAGGATTTCCACACCCAGCTCGTGAACGGATTCCAGTCACTAACTGCAGAGCTGTCGCATTACATCCCTGCCATTCTTGCGGAGCTCTGATTTGTGTAATGTTGCATTTGCAGCAAGTTGATGCTCAAGACTTTTGGTAATTTTACCCGTTAAGATGTGAAATTTTACAGTTCCTAGATAACTCCATTCAGTTCATGTAACATGTTTGTATTTAGGTCCCACCCACCCCCCCCCCCCCCCCCCCCCTCGGTTCCAATATAATCCTGTTTTTTTGGCATTTATTTCTCAAAATATCAAATACCTAGAGGGTATTAAAAGTTTAGTTTCTTCATTATTTACTGTCGTAAGCTCCCTATTGCCACTTAAAATAATTAAACGGTATATTGGGATAAATCATATGACATGTCGTGTCAAGCTCTCAGATTTCAATTTCCCCGCTACAACGTACGTAAATTCCAATCTGTAGTAACCTCAGATTCTGGTATTCTCTTTGATATAAGAGGTAGGAGAAGTTGCAGATGAAGATGAAGAAAATGTTTGCATAATTAGGCGGTTTACCTTGTTCTTCGGACACCTATTGCCCATTAAAAGTTGTAATGGTGTTCTGTTAAACAAATAATTAGTTATAAGTCGTTAGTTAATTTGCGCATTTTAAGGCTCCTCCCATATTTGCCATTTGTTAAATTAGCAACTTTCTTCGTCGCCATGTTTTCTTCTGAATAAATGCACCACAATTCTTCCCATCATTCTTTTCTGTTGACCGCCAGTTTTCCTTTGTGTGTTTCGGCACATTGAAATGTCCTGGCCCATTGTCTTCCTAGCCTTTCTGTTGTCTCAATGTCTTAGCAACAATGTAGCTAAAGGGGCCCGAAACCATGAGGAGGTTGCCAGCTTTGAGTTGATCCACAGGCATTCCCGACAGCTCCAAGGCTTCAGCTACAACGACCTCCACCCTCCAAATAGCACATTGGAGCGCGTAAAACAGCTCATCAGGGGCGACAATGCCAGGCAGGGAACCATCTCATACCTCCGACTGGGCCAGAGAAGGAAAGCCTTTGAGCTGGTTGATATCCCAATGCGCTCTGCTGCTGATCGTGGGTTAGGACAATACTTCGTCTCGATACGTATTGGGAGCCCGCACCCTCAAAGATTCGTGCTCGTAGCCGATACAGGAAGTGATCTCACCTGGATGAATTGCAAGTACCAGTGCCCAGATTGTCCAAAAGATCACCTTGTCTCGGGTCCTTCGGGGAGAATCTTCAATGCTAATCTTTCTCCTACATTTAAAGCAATCCCATGCTCGACCGATGTCTGTACGGTTGATCTTGCAGATTCTTTCTCTTTGGTCAAATGTCCTAGTGAGAAAGCGCCCTGCCGCTATGATTATAGGTAAGTGTTATATCAAATTTATTAACTAACAGTTAGTTTTGTGGAGACTAATGCTATATCTCAAAGCTCAACTAATCCACAACAGATGTCTTTGCTTTTTCTTGTGTCCCAAAAATGATCCAAAGGGGCGGAAAGGACATCTGGGAAGACCAAAGAAAAAATGAATTACTGCTTAACAATTAACATACATTGTGTGGTTCTTGTATACATTATTGTTAGGACGTCACTCATCCTGATATTAATTTGTGGTAGATATGCAGATGGGACAAGGGTATTAGGTGTCTTCGCAAACGAGACGGTTTCCGTCGGGATGAATTCTGGCAAAAAGATTAAACTCCGCAATGTTATGATTGGTTGTACTGGAACACAGAAACTAAAGCTTCCTGATGCGGACGGAGTGATGGGTTTGGGTTACAGCCCATATTCATTTGCTGTTAAGATAGCTGAGAAATTTGACAACAAGTTCTCTTATTGCTTGGTTGATCACTTAGCCCCAAGCGACGTCAAAAACTCGCTCAATTTCGGTCCTGCTGCGAAGTTAACAATGGAAGCTATGCAGTACACAGATCTGCTCCTCGGTTACTTGAATCCATTCTACGCTGTCAATGTCTCTGGCATCTCAGTCGGCGGTAAAATGCTGGAAATTCCACCGCAGATGTGGGTCATTAACGACCAAGGACAAGGAGGTGTCCTCTTAGATTCAGGTTCCAGCCTGACATATCTAGTAGAACCAGCATATGTTGCTGTCATGGATGCTTTGCAGGCTCCTTTGGGAAAACTTGACAAGACGAGCATAGATGTGCCTCCGATGGAGTTTTGCTTCAAGGATAAAGGATACGACGAAAGAATGGTACCGCGCTTAGCATTTCACTTTGGGAACGGGGCGAAGTTCTTGCCACCGGTAAAGAGCTATGTTCTGGATGCAGATGATGGGGTGAAGTGTCTAGGATTTGTGTCTGTAGAATGGCCAGGCTCCTCAGTAATTGGTAACATTATGCAGCAGAATCATCTATGGGAGTTTGATCTTGGTGCTGCCAAGTTAGGCTTTGCTCCTTCGACTTGTATACTGGGAAAGAAACCCAAAGCTTAATACTGGGCTTGGATTGGAAACCTGGCAAACATGTGTAACAAAAAAGATGATAGGGTGGCTTCCAACTAGGTATCTTTGTTGACTCCTGTGATAATACCAGCTTATTGAAAAAGAATGTAAAGTTGTTAATCCAAAAGAATAGACAAATGGGCAACAGAGAAGGTCTTTCTACATCTAACCATGCCAATGTTTGGAACTTTAAATTTCTAATACCAGCTGCAAATGAAGACTAACATAAGCAATCGTCACTAGCTGATATCCCTAGCAACCTTAGATGCACATACAATCCACTAGTCAAAACCAATGGCTCCTCTTCAACCAAGCAATTGAACTCACTTGTCAGAAGAGTCACCATCTCAAAGCACAACCTTATATTTTCCTCACTAAAATCCCCACCTATAATTTTCCTCAATAAACACACCAACAACTCATCAAAACCTACTCCTGACACGCTAACCATCTCCTTAGCAACCCAAATATGCTGATTCTTAACACAACTAACCAACTTTCCATACGATTCATTCACAAGTCTCACAGTTAAACTAACGAAAAAAGCATACCCATCAGTAACGGTAGCATGCAGGTGCTTAATATGAGTTTTGGCCAGATGGGGCTCTGTCAAGACCCCAAAAAGAATAGCTCGGTTAAGCTTCGAATACTCCTGTGGACAAGGATTTCTTAATGCAAATGGAGGTTGAGTTTTGGCTCAAGCTCTTTAAAAGCTTTCTTCAAAGAACATTCAAGCTCGTTCTTTGTAGCGTGGGATCCTAAAGAAAGCAACTTTGATGACATGATGGATTCAAATCGAACCAACTGATAATTTTTAACAAGGACTCAGTTGCATGCACAGAGCGAGTTACTGTGCTTCACAGTTGCCGTTCAAGGGTTTGTTTGCCGCCAGTTCAAAGGCATCTTCTTTTCCTGGAAGAACGAGGAGACTGGGCTTAAGAGGCTGTCAAGCATTTTTTTTCTTCTCTTCCGGAAGCAACGAAGCTACTTAATTATGCGCGGCAAAGGTAGAACAAATTATGTGATAGGCACTCAGCTCTCCCAAAGACCAAAAGAAGCCAAAACAACTTCAACCCGGTGTCCAAACATGGTAGAAGCATGTTTAACCCAACTTGAACTACCAAAGCTCCCCCTTTCAATTTCTTTGTGCTATTCGAGTTCTTTCTCGCCCCGTTTCAGTTTCTACTATCTCAGTTTGAGATTACTGTTTCTACTGCTGCATCACGAGACAAGTTTAAGACATTTGCTCTTGGTGCCCAACATGGAATTGAAAAGGGAATCTAGTAATGACTCCTTAGCTCCCCCTCCTTCAATCTATCATGCAGCATTGACTTCCGCACACCCATAGCCTTAGCCGCGGATCTTATTGTTGTCCTCTTACGAAGTGGAATGTCTTCCATTCCTGATAAATTTATTTCAATTCTCTTCCTGCCACCAATTTTGACCCTTCTCTTCAAAATATTGTCGTCTTATGAATCTTTAGCACGCTTCTATAGCGAATGAATAGATTGAATATTATGCATTGTATGATAAGTAAAGTGTAGGAAGGAAATAAAGAAAAAAAGATGAAGAGAAATTTCATCACTGAAAAGGAAAGAAATTTTAATATTTATGTATTTAAGAGAAGATTGCAACACAGAAAGATTCTCGTAGTCCTCGATAATGTGGATAACTTGAGTTTGGTCCGATCATGAGATTAGAGGAAGTGATGAAGGAATAATAATGGAATAATTTTTTATTTGCTTTTAATTCTTTTCTGTGAGGAAATATTTTGTGAATTCGGAAAAAAAAATTTATAATTTATTTCCTCTCAATTTTTTTCAATCTTTTTAATTTTCTTGCATTTTTTTTTTCCATACAAGAAAAATTCCTTTTTTTTTCATCCTAATCTTTGTTCCATAGGCTTAATGTTGAAGATGTTGAAGAAGTATGTCACCTCTGTTACTGTGGTTCTTTTAAGTTTTCCATCTATACTTTTGGTAAGAAGCAGCACATTGTTGCTCATGTCACTTAGTTCTTCCCTTGCTGCCCCATTCCAATATTGTCATCTTTTAAAATCGAGAAAAAACAATGAATAATTAAAATTGATTTGGGTTATTGTTTCAATTAAAATTTTTGGTCAATTTTACCCAAAATTTTGGAAATTTTGAAATTTGTTTGGCTTTTTGTACGCCATATTATAAGTAAATAATATTTAATTTATAAAAAAATATAAAGTTTTTAATATTATTTTAAATTAAATATCACATCATTAATTAATTATTAGATTTATTTGATAGTATTAATCTTATAATTATACTTTAAACAAAAATTAACAAAGAAATTAGTAGTCGTCGGCCGCAATTTGTTTTTGTAAAACCAGTATCCAGAAAATTAACCAATGGGTACAAGAAAAGCCTTATCCCCATTTCTAGCATACGGAATCATACCAACTCTGTCACCAATTTCTCCACCAAATTCCTCATTCCCTTCCCTCTCTCCGTCTGCAACCAGGACATTCTATATATATATATATATGCGCAGTCGCCATTTCAACTCACAACCTCAACAGAAGCAAAATACTGACCCATAACTTCCACCAATGCCTCCCATGCCCACCACCTCCATCGCCGCCGCACCATGTTCTTTCAATTCTCTCCACCGCCTTCCCTCACCTTCTTTAGCTATCTCAACCATCACTTCTCCGTCTCCAATGAAACCCCATTTCCCTCCTCCCGTTAAATTAGCCTTCCCTCTTCACTCTCGTCCAAGACCCACCACGGTCGTCGCATCTGCTGTCTCCATCGAGAAAGAAATCCTTCAAACTGAACGACCCCCCACTTTCTTGAAGGAATCGGAGGGCGCAAATGTCAGGTCCCGCTTCGAGAAGATGATCAGAGATGCTCAAGATACCGTCTGCGACGCCCTTCAGGCCACTGATAGTGGCGCCAAGTTTAAGGAAGATGTGTGGACCAGACCTGGCGGTGGCGGTGGAATCAGCAGGTGCTTGCAGGACGGCGATGTGTGGGAAAAAGCTGGGGTCAATGTCTCAGTTGTCTATGGAGTTATGCCTCCTGAAGCTTATAGAGCTGCCAAAGGTGCCGCTTCTGATCAAAAGCCTGGGCCTGTCCCATTTTTTGCTGCTGGGATCAGCTCGGTAAGCACATTCAATCCCACATTCAAACCTTCTTTTAGTTCTTATTTTCCAGCTCAGTTTTCTATATTGCTTGTTTATGTTCTCTTTTTCCTTTTCAGGTGTTGCATCCAAAGAATCCTTTTGCACCCACATTGCATTTTAATTATCGTTACTTCGAGACTGATGCTCCTAAAGGTAACAGGAATCAGTTTTGTTATTAGTTCTCCATTTCAAAACACTTACGTTTCTTGCGTGGTAGCACTTGTTTTGTTCAGTACTCTTATTGGTTGGTATATGATAACTTCCAATAGAATTGTGCACCTGTACTACAAAATCATATCTTAAGTTCAAGTGGATCATCTGGTTCTGGGATGCCCTTATGCGTGCTACTTAGACAGTAGTTGTCTTGAGCAAAATCATTTGAGAACCAAACCTTTATTACTGTTACAGTTGCCAAGAATTACATTGACTTGTTGTTATGATGTGCAGATGTTCCTGGAGCACCTAGACAATGGTGGTTTGGTGGCGGTACTGATTTGACTCCTGCTTATATCTACGATGAGGATGTGAAGCATTTTCATTCGGTAAATTCTCAAATTAAATTCTACTGGTATTTATTCATAGTGAGAATCTTCATTTTGTGTTCCTCGTGCATACCTTTTGATAATAGAAAAAGAAAATGACATCTGACGGATTAGCTCACGAATTTTAACTGACAATATACATGGTTGTGGTGACCCAATCATAGGTTAAATTCACATTGCCAAGGTACCATCTCAATGTATTAGGAGCTAGTTTATGGATCATCTTCTTCCGTTCTGCACTATTTTGGTTCAAACCCTTATATAAGTTGTTGTGCTACTAAATCATTTTTCAGTTGCTACATGTTACTTGTAAGCTTACAAAAATTAATTGTGTACTAGGTTCAAAAGCAAGCCTGTGACAAGTTTGATCCCAGCTTTTATCCCCGGTTCAAAAAATGGTGTGATGACTATTTCTACATCAAGGTATGTGTCTTGTTAGATAGTTACGCTGCATTCTGAAGTTTATCTTTTTGTTCGTTGTCTCAATTATAGAAATTAGACTGTAGTGCCATCATTGGCCCTTCCACCTGCACCAGAAGAAGAAAACGAGGAGGATTTTTGAATGCCACTTGGGACTGCTTATTCTTTTGTGTCGCACTTTCTATGTCCTATTAATTTATGGACCAATTAAGCACCTGCATTCTTAATATCTGAGTTAAATGGTGCTAGCCCCAATTCCTGTGAGTGGTAGTTAGATTACATTGTAAGATTATTTTGAGCCTCTGATGTGGATTCCGTTGAGGTTTGAAGTGAAACTGGAGATTCTGACTGAGTAGTTTTTGATCCATTCATAGAGGGTTTGGCTCAATATAGATGATTTTTTTCTTTTTCCTATAAGTAAATTTCCATACTTCATTAAGCAACCTGGCATCTTATTTATTGAGTAGACAAAGGTTCTTGATTGTTACTGTCTGATTGTGTTTGCCAACTTGGGTGTTTTCCAAAATTGTTTCTGGAACCGTGGTGTTGTTGGACTTGTCGGGGTGAAAGTATGAGATGTTAGTTTAAAAATGTCCTGATTTAATTGGGACTAATGTTTAGTGGAATTGTTACACATGTAGCATCGTGGAGAGAGACGAGGACTTGGAGGAATATTTTTTGATGATCTAAATGACTATGATCAAGAGATGCTTCTTTCGTTCGCCACTGGTAAGTGATTTGCACCTTGGGACTGTTGATGTTTCTGCAGTTTTATCAAGAAAAAAGGGGGGAAGATCCTAGTTCCTTTGAGCTGCAATTGTGCCTATCTAAATGGCACCTTATTTGAATTGTAGAGTGTGCAAATTCTGTTATTCCTGCCTATATTCCAATCATAGAGAAAAGGAAGGACACCCCATTTACAGATCAAAACAAAGCATGGCAACAGTTACGAAGAGGGCGCTACGTAGAATTCAATTTGGTAAGATCGCTAGATGAGAATCTAAGCTGAGTTTTTAACATAAATCCTGAACCAAACATAAGAATGCTCGTCCACTTAATTTTTTGTCACCCGTAGGTTTATGATCGTGGTACTACATTCGGACTGAAGACAGGAGGTCGAATTGAAAGTATTCTTGTTTCTCTGCCCCTAACTGCGCGATGGGAATATGATCATGTAAGTTTCCATGAACAAGTTGCTTGATTCTTTTGTTTACGGGAGTAAAAGTTACAAACATTGTTTTCATGTTTGACATGCAGAAACCTGAAGAAGGGAGTGAAGAGTGGAAGCTACTAGATGCATGCATGAACCCTAAAGAATGGATCTAATTTCCTTGTAAACAAGTACAATGTTTGAGCAGTTTTTCTTTTTCATGGGTAATTTCCCCTCCCCCTTCTCCTTAATTGTAAGCCTTTTTGTAGCTGGAAGACAATAGTTAGCATCTTGAAGGAATCTAACAGCGATGAAAGATAATGGAAGATTGGTTTGTCTGTAAATTAGCATGTTTACATGTTTTATTTCCTAAAGTTGTCTGTTCCTTATCTGAAATGTTCTTCAACCCTTTCTACTCCAGTGAAAAATCAACTGCAAAGCGCAAACTTAGTAGAAATGATGGCTTCAGCGTGCGAAATGACTCGTGCCTCCACTGCAGATGCTTCTACAGCATATCCGCAGCGATCTTGTATTTTAGTTATTGATGACTTATGCACACGAGCACAACTATTCTTGAGAGTGAAATATATTAGATACTGGAAGAATCATTACGCATAACAAAACAAGACAACTACGAATCATTCCACTTTGTAGTTGTATCTCTAAGCAGATACCGCCGAAGGGCACATTGCTACAATATACTAACCTATAACAGGAAGGAACTAGTGTTTTCTACAGACGAAACTAACAATCACATGCCAAAAGTAAAACAGAAAACTAACCTGTAAGCCAAACCAGACCTCAAACTTGCATGGTAATGGAATATTAACCCTATGTTACCCAAAATAGACTGGTGATTTCTACCAAGAAAGCAAAAACGCACAAGACTCAGTCCCTAACCACATTATCTATTGGTTACACTTGCGCTGCTGATGTATTGTTTCATCAGCCACTTTGCCAGTATCATTTGGCCAATCAAGGAACTTGTAACCCTGAAGCGAAGGTGGCAGATAGCTCTGTGTTGACTGGGGATCGTCAGGAGTGTAGATGTAGCCCTTCCCATATCCGATTTCTTTCATTAGTTTGGTAGGTGCATTTCTCAAATGAAGTGGCACGCCTTCATTTTGTCCAACCGATTCCCTAACAGCATTTTGTGCAGCCTGCATTGCTCTATATACAGCAATGGATTTTGGAGCCAAAGCCAAGTATGCCACACATTGTGCAAGAATCACGTTGCACTCCGGCATGCCCAGGAAATGGCAAGCTTGGTAGCAAGAAACAGTCTGGTTAAGGGCTAACGGGTCGGCTAACCCAACATCCTCACTTGCAAACCTTATCAAACGCCTTGCAATGTACAGAGGTTGTTCCCCTCCTTCCAACATTCTTGCCAACCAGTAAATAGACGCATCCGCATCACTTCCTCGCATCGACTTGTGAAGAGCGCTAATTAAATTGTAGTGTTCTTCTCCATCCCTATCATAAGCAAGGTGCTTGCACTGAAGTGCCTCCTTCGCATCATCCAAGCTAACACTAATTGAACTTGAATCTCCACTTGGGTTTCTCCTTGCACGAGCAGTTGTTGCAGATATTTCCAATGCATTCAATGCCACACGAGCATCTCCATCACAATTCGCACACAAAAACTGAACAACATCATCACTCACCTCAACCCCCATGCCTACACTCTTCCCCAAACCCTTATCACAATCATCAATGGCCCGCATCAGAATAGTTTGCAAATGGTTAGGCTTCAGAGGACTAAGATTAAGAACTCTACAACGGGACAACAATGGCGTAATTAAATGAAAAGAAGGGTTCTCAGTGGTAGCACCCATAAAGACAATGCTGCCATCTTCAATAACAGGCAAGAAAGAATCTTGTTGCGCTTTGTTAAACCTATGAACCTCATCAACAAACAGAACAGTTCTCTTCCCACTAACATTGTAATTATAATTATTCTTGCCACTATCTCTCAACTTCTTTGCTTCCTCAACGCAGTTTCTAACATCCTTAACCCCACAAGTCACAGCAGACAAACACACGAATCGAAACGAAGAAGTATTGAAGGAATTGACAATAGCTCTAGCAATGGAAGTCTTACCACACCCAGGTGGGCCCCACAAGATGATGGAAGGTAACCGATTGGAATGTATGGCGGAGCGAAGGATTGAGGTGGGACCCAACACAGACTCTTGCCCAATGACATCGTCGATGGTTTGAGGACGCATGCGCTCTGATAAATGCAGGAGCAGCTCATGGCGGGGGGGTTGCGACACTAATTTATGTCGCTTGGAGGGTGGTTGTTGTTGTTGGGTAATATCGAGAGGGGTTTTGTCTTTCGCGGCTTGCTGATGCTGATGATGATGGGGCGTGGGAGTGGGAGGGGAGTTTTGTTTGGAGTTGAAGTGGAAGAAGCGGTCGAGCTTAGGCTGGACAGGAGAAGGGTTTGGGTTTGAGGCTGAGGGTGGCGGAGTAGCGGTGGCGGTGGCGTCGGCGGCGGAAGAGGAGGAGGTGGAGGCGGAGGATCGCTGGGAGAGGATCCATTCGGTGGCTTTGAGGATGGACTTGCCGCCGGTGGCGGAGAGGGCTTGAGAGGCCAATTCGCTGGGGAAACCCATACTGAGGAGCTGTTCCATTTCCATCTCCGGCGAGAGTGGATAAATCCACGAGAGGTTTCCTCACATTTCAGTTTTCCAGTCTTCTCGTCTGCCAGTTTTCATTCTGTTCTTCCACCGCTCCACTCCACGTTTTTTAGTGGAAAAACAAGTATAATATTAATATAAAACCGAAAAAGTATGATTTTATAAACGGGCCAAACAGGCTTAAGCCTGACGAGCAAACAGGCTCTGGCCCAAGACACAATTATACAAGACAAAAACTTCAAATTTATATATTATAATTAAACATATTATTTACAAATTATCCACATAATTTTATAATTTAGAACTTTTGAACAATCCAAAATAAATAATTAATGGACCTATTTAGTATTTACATAAAAACAATTGCAAAAATTTAATTATGAGAGACTATTTCCACACTATAATAATTTATTTACACACTATAACTTCCATAGAATCCTACCTAATTTACAAATAGACTATAATTATCATACTTGTAGTCTCATATCAATACTTAAACTAACTAGAACATATGCAATTAAGACTAAATTAAGGTTAAATAAAAAAAACTATCTTTTGTCTTCCATATGATTACACACTTGGTTTTGTATTCTTTTTACTTCATGGAAATTGAAATTTTATTGTTTATAGGTTTTAAAATGGAGTAGTGCGGATAAGAAATGGAGTGTTTGGGAGAAAAGAAAGTTAAATGGATATTGGTGAGGGATTACTTTACTCTTATACCTCTTGTTGTAAAGTTTATATATGGGGTAATGACATTTTGGACGCTGAATTCGCTAGAAATTAATATAATGGACCTCTAATAATTTTTGGAGCCATAATAGATCCTAGACTCGCTCAAAATTGACATAATAGACTCTCCATCAATACGTGACTGTTAAGTATTAACGTAATTTTTTTTTACTCTAGTAAATACGTGTCATATGACACATTTTTTCCCTTTTCGAACACGTCATATACAAGTGTCATATGCCAGCATTTTTTATTATTATTATTTTCTGATTTGCGCTAAAAATGTCTTTATTCATCAGCCAATTCTACTATTTTGGATGATGATACTATTGAAATCAGGGTGTTTTCCACTCCTTTTTGCAGAAAGCAGTTCAAGAAACTAATATGGAGATAAGGATGCAGAAAGCCCTGATTGAGAGCAAAACTTGGGAAGAGTTAGTATTGTCAACCGCTTTGGTCAAGGATAGTCAACGAGACCAAGCCAAGTGATGGGCTTGGGCCGTGGATCAGAGACGCGTGCTGAGCTTTTGCTTCAAGAAGGATTCAGTTGGAGAATCAAGTTGCTGTCGATCTTCTAGATTGAGTTGGACTCTTTTCAAGTCTTTCTTAGAAGATAAAAACAAATCGCTTTTGATATTTCAATTTTATTTTATCCGGATTTTATTTAGAGATAAAAATAATTTTAGTTACTTTTGGAGATTATTTAGGAGTAAAGTGGGAACGAAGAAAGGGGTCTGTCTCTTCTTCCTCGTACCGACTTTCTGCCATTGCTACATTCTCTGTTTTTATTCTTATTTTAATCTCAATCCAGTTTATGCATATTTCTTTATCTCATTGATTTCATTATGTGTGTTATAGGCTGACTCCTTATTCTTGGTAAGGACTCTAGGGTCATGGTTCATCAGTTGTGAGATCAAAACAGTGCTTTATAAATTCCAATTTCATATTTCTACTCTTTTTAATTGAATGTAAGATTTATTCATGTTTCGTTTAAGCCTGATCAACTTAGATTAGGAACTGAATAGATACAGTCTTTCCTAAAAAATTTAGAGTCTACATTGTTGATAGGAATCTGAAGGCGACTGATTAGCTTGCGGGTTAATTAGAAAAGAGTAGAATATGGTTTATAGGAGTAGAGTCGACTCTCTCCTAGGCTTGGGAAAGATCTCTCCTTGAGATTTATCAACCACTTAATTAAATCCTATAAGAGTCTCTTAGGGCTGTTAAGGATATTAGGGGTTCTTAATAGAGTGTCTCTTTAGGAATCTTGAGTAGGAGTAGAGTAGGAAGTCTAAGTGAACCTAATTTCTATAGCGTTCCTATGAAAATTGGTTTTGAAAATAATTGCATCGATGATCAATTTGTATGAATCATAGTCCGAAATGAGTCTTTACTGGGAATTTCCTATCACTGAGTTCATCAATCACTTTTTATTTACTATTCTTATTTTCTCTTTGTTTCATAACCATTTGCAACAAAACCACCCCTATTATTGGTATTTACCATTGTCACAACAGTGGTCATTTCAAAGTATTAAAATTGTCCTGAAATCTATGAGGAACGATCCTTTTACCACTAGCTACAATTTTAGTTAATTGTTTCATGGTTAATTGTACTACTTTATTTTTTACGGTTTCGGCAACCATCATTTTCTCACAAAATGGGTCTAACATAACAGAAAATAAATAAATAATTATAAAATTAAAATTTGTAGTCCTCAAAAGAAATTAAAGAAAAAAACAAATAAATACTCACTCCTTTTTACTACTTTTCGGTAGCGTTTGGTTGGCGGAATCAGAGAGGAAAGTGACTTAGAAATCTGAGATTTCGAGCTTTATTGCATTTGGTTGCGACAAGGAATCAATCTCCCTCGGAATCCAACTTTCCTTGACCCCCTTGACTTTTCTAAAAATTGGAGAAAGTGATTCTATAACTAGGGGTGGGGAGAGTGATTCCTTGATAGAGGGAAAGTTAGTTTCTTTCTTAAATTAAATATTTGTCTCTTCATACTTGCATTATTCTAAGAAAGATAAAGAAAAAAAACTTGTTCCTTTCTCTCTTAGTTTTAGTTCCCATTTTTTTATTAATTTTTTTACACTTTTTTTGTATGTGTTATTTTTTTAGTTTCGGATTTTTTTATTATTTAATTTTTAAAAATTTTCCTAGAATTTTTCCTTTTTTCATGTTTCAGATTCTTTTTTAAAGTTTTGGTACATTTTTTTTATTTTTTTAAAAATTTATGATACATTTTTAAATTGCAGATTATTTTTTAAATCTTTTTTAAGTTTGAGAAAATAAATCAAAATTTTTTAAAAAAAACTCGTGGCATGTTACATGGCATGCCACATGGGCAAAAAATTGCTACCTCATCACCCTTAGCCGGTACAGAGATTAAATTAAACTAAGTGTTATAATTTAGGGACCTGATTAAATAATTTTATAATTTAAAGACTAGATTAAATAAAGTGTTATACTTTAGGGCAAAAAAAATTATTTGTTTTAATGAAGATTGCATTATACCTTGACCTTGATGTGAGTTTTCACCGGATGGTATAATTCAAGCCTATCTTCTATTATTTGAGGAAGATTATTACGTACATTAGCCACCAGTGTGATTTTTTACCCTGGTGATATAATTCAAATATATTTACTATCCTTTACACTACTATAATTTTCAAGGGCTCTAGTATGAAGGTTATATCATTTGTCATGTTCTTAACCTGCAAAAAATCATAGCCACAAAGTAAACTTGTTAGTTAGAAGAAATAGAAGAGCAAGGACAGAGTATATATATTTTGAAGGTTGGATAAAGATGGTTCATAAAGCTAAATTATGAACAAGATAACAAAGACACAAATATAGAAAATGACAAAGTAGTAATTTTTCTTACTTTCTTTTAGGATTCCCAAGTATAAAACCAACACAAGAATGTTACTTTTCCAGTAATCTTAAATCTAAACCAAACAAAAAAAACTAACATTCTCTCTAATCTCTCCCGGGTATCACTCTCTCGGGAAAGTGATTCCAAGAGGGAAAGTAGCATTCCGTAAACCAAACGCTACCTTCTTTTTCAATCTAAATCGGAATCAGAAGTAAAATTAAAAAGAAAAAATGTAATCAATTCATGGATAGAATCCTGGAGTTCGAGAGGCACGCTGCTTCCAAATTCTGTTCAAAACCACCATCGAAACATCAAAATCCATTTTATGGAAAATGTACAATTACCACACCTAAATCGGATTGGATATGGGATTCTAAGTTCGTTCTGTTCTCGCTGCCGACGATTTGAAAAAAAATCCATTACTAGGTACCATTAGTTGCCTCAAAATTTCTATTTTTCAGATGGAAACAAGTACGTATCGGGACAAAAATTACATAAAATCACTACCATCTTCGGGATCCTCATCATTTGTATCATCCTTTAAAATCACCACCACCACCACCACCACCAACCCCACAACATCACCATCACCATCACCATCACCGTGGGTACCCAAGATATTTTAATTAATTAATTTCATAAAAAAGCCCAACCTAGAAACCTACCCGTGAGAATATGGATTAATACCCCCCAAAAGAAAAGAGATTTACGAATTAGAATTTTTTTATTTAATTCAAATGAGTAATGCTATTCTGAACAGTGAGACTAGCTGAATCAACATCCCGAATGATGCGGACGTTCCACGTCATTCGGTTATTTACAAAATTGTCATTCTAAACTATGACAAAAATGCCATAGAAGATTAAACGGAATTGCCATTGGTCTTTCTTCTCTATCACCGAGCTTTATTTCAATTAGGTTTTCCAATTCTTCCTCCCCTCCTCACCACAGCAACGCGAGCATCTCTTCTTAGTTTCCATCTCAAAGTTATTACAATGTCAGGCTTGAAGAAGATCTGATAATTTCTTTCTTTCCACTCTCCTTTCAATACCACCATCAACGACCTCGAACGCAAATTGTGAGTTTTCTTTTATACCTTGTTCGTTTAATCTTGACTGTTATTCTGTAGATCTATTAACTTAACATGTTAGTTTCCCATCACAATATCTTCTCTTTTTCAATTCCTATTTTACTTTTGCTTGTGTCGCAGTGTTTCTTATTTTTATCTGTTTGTTCTCAAAAAATTCGTACTACTCTGGAAAATTATCATTCCTGGTCATCTCTTTAGAGCACCTCCCTTTTTTCAACTGGTATGTACAAGGTCTCATCTCTTTTTGGGCCTCTTTTTTGCACTATGTTCCTTTTAGATATATTTTAATGACATTGGTTGTGCTTTTGCTCAGAACGATGAAGCATGTCTGTGCTTATCTTTTTTAATTAATTAGAATCCCGATTAAATTTCATTGCTTGGAATGGCCAATTAATGGCCGGAGAAAGATTTCATCTTTTTCTTCACCATATTACTTTGTGTTCTTGATATTGCTTGCAAGAGGATTGGATTCTCCCATCAGTTGAATGCTAATGTTATCATACCTTGTTCGTTTAATCTTGACTGTTATTCTGTAGATCTATTAGCTTAACATGTTGTTTTGGGCGCTATATTTCTGCATTTAATTAGTTTCTTTAATTTGATAGGGGTTATCTAAAATTTGAGTATTTGACACCTTATCTTGTTTAAGATGGGTGATAACGAGAATAACAACAATTCACCGCTTGGGTCTACTGAATTGATTCCGAAGTCAGGTATGGTCTTCAAATAAGAAGAAAAAGTTTATAATTTTTATCTTGAGTATGCTCGTGAATCAATTTGTAACTCAAGAGAGTCTGGTATGAATGTTTGTTTTGTTTCTTTGGGATTTTGTGTTCTACATGTTGTAGAATGACAACTAAATTTCTGTTAACTGGAATTTTCAGCTGAAGGATGATAATGATGATGAGGGGCGATTGGAAGAAGAAGAGGATGAGTATGGAGAGACGTTATGTGGTGCTTGTGGGATAATTATGCATCTGATGAATTCTAGATCTATTGTGACATGCGAGAAGTGGTTCCATAGGAAGTGTGTGAAGATCACTCCAGCTAGGGTCGAGCATATGAAGCATTACAAATGCCCCGCTTGTGCTTGCAGCAACAAGAGAGCACGACCTTATCTAAATCATAATACTGTTAAAGTTGATGGATAGTGGTAGTGAAATGGCTTAATAAGGACTCCTTGTATTGGTTGGATAATTATTTAATTTATACAAGCTAGTTCGGGTAGAGCTGATGACGAGCAAGCTTTTTGTGTTTATATTTTTACTATTAGTTCAAAAAGGGGACGAACTGATGATGGATAGTGGTCGTGTATGTTTCATTCCATTGATTTTTTTGTTTCAATGAAGTTTCTTCCATTAAGCCGCTGAGTATGAATTTTATATAGAAATTCATTTATTGATTATTTTTTCCATAAAGTTATTTAATTTATTGTATCTTAATAAACTTAGAGAATTAACTATCATGTATCTTAATAAACTTTTTATTGTATTTACAATCAAGTTTATCCAAAACAAATACTAAAAATAAAGTAACTTCTTGCACTTCTCTGTCCTTTTGCTTGTTTAAGTTTATTATTTTGATCAATTCTTGAACTAACAGTAAAAGACTATGTCATCAATTATTTGATCAATCCTTTTGCTACTGTATTTCGAAATAACTGATGGGGAAAAAACTGTCATAGTATTATATAACAAGAACCTTTCAAATTACTACAACAATTCAACATCCATAGATTCCACAATAAGACCCACACTCTTTGTTCAGGCTATTGGTTGTGGCAGTGACAGCTTTCCCTCCGCCATACTTCTTGTTGAAGTCTTCCTTAACTCGCTCAAGAAAAATGATTGGAATTTATCTGCCAACAGATTTGACTACGACCACACAGTAGGCTGCAACATACAACAGAAACAAGCAAACTTAATGTATAATCCAAACACAAACTTTAATCATCATGAAAATAAAAGTAAATTATTTTGATTACAGTAAATAGGAAGTAATAACAGGTAGAATTAAATCAGGACATACCATAACGCAAACAAAAAGACCAATTCATACAATCTGCTATGCACTACCATGATAGGAAGCCAAGTTCAGAATTTGAGATCATGATTATGGGATCTAGTAGAGCATAGTTCACCACAATAGGAAAGTTGCATACAAGCATTGCAAAGGCATTACAAAAAGGGAAACAAGCTAACCATTCAGAATCCCATACATAACATAACATAACATTGTAGCAAGTGAATTCCATTGAATATTATCACCCCACAAAAATGGACATAAGAGAGAGAGAGAGGTCCAAAACATTTGAAGATCCCGTACATTCATTTGGAGTTGGAAAAATTAAAATTGTCAACAAACTCTCAATTATCACAAATACAACAATGAGAAACAAAACTATATGAAAAAAAAACTTGCCAGGATGATGAGATATCACCATCCATACTCCTGTTACACCTTTGTGAACTAACAACTTAGAGAAGGAAACAACAACGAAAAATGATGTCCTATCCTATTGAAGGTGCAGGAATATAATAGAACCTAGAATCCAAATAGCATTTTAAGATCTAAGTGTAAACATTCCCATCAACATTCAACATTTCCGAAGCAGACAAAGTAAGACCTACGTAAGTAACAGGTCCATAAATGCGTGCGCACATACATTTTCAATCAAACTTTCAATCCAATGGAATGGTCAAACACACAGATCCTTCAATAATAATTACAACATGTTAAGCTAATAGATCTACAAAATAACAGTCAAGATTAATTGAACAAGGTATAAAAGAAAACTCACGGTTTGCGTTCGAGTTCGTTGATGGTGGTATTGAAAGGAGAGTGGAAAGAAAGAAATTATCAGATCTTCTTCAAGCCTAACATTGGAATAACTTTGGCGAAAGATGGAAACTTTGGATAAGGGTGATTTGTTGGTTGGGGCGACAAAGAAGAGGTGCTTGCGTTGCTGTGGTGGGGAGGGGAGGAGGAATTAGAAAATCTAATTGAAATGAACCTCGGTGATAGAGAAGAAAGACCAGTGGCAATTTCGTTTAATCTTCGATGACATTTTTGTCATTGTACAGAATGGCAATTTTGTAAATAACTGAATTCGGGATGTTGATTTGGCTAGTCTCATTGTTCAGAATAGCATTACTCAATTCAAATTAGTTGGATCTTGAGTTGCATCGCGGCGAGGAGCGAGAGATATATATGGATAGGGAGAAATGCCAGATCTGTAAGTGGAATAAGTGAAGAAGCGCCACTAACGTCAGATTTGCAAGTGGTGCGACAACATTTGTTTTGTATTTGTATAGAATAATCGAGAGTATTTGTATTTTTGGTGAAATAGGAGGCGGTGGTAGCTTCGGTGGAAATTGAAGGCGATGGTTATGATTGTGGTGTTTCAACAAAAAAAAAATTGAGGTAAAATTGATGATACTGTAAATGTTGGCTGTGAGGTATTTGGGATGAAGATGGATCTGGAAGGGAGGAGGATGGGGAGGTGGGAGAAGGGCTCGAAGAGGCAGAGATCGGCGAAGGTTAAGCATTAAGGAACGATGTGGTAGGGAAATAGGTAAGGTTCCATGGTGGCGGAGAAGAAGTCACCGACGTTGGTTAGAGGAAGAGAGTCGTTCGCCGGAATATGGAGAGTGGCGGAGAGAGAGAGGAGGGTGCCGATTTGTATATGGTGTGAGGGCGGTGGCCGGAGCAGTGGTAGGGGTGGCGGTGGTTATGGGGGATGATTAACAGGATAGAGAGCTTTTTTCTTGAAGAAAAATGATAACTAAAGATTTTACTTTACATTTTCTTTTTTGAGAAAGGTTCAGATGAATGATGAATATCACTTGAAAAAAAATAGTTTTATCACGACGTGGTATATTAATATTTTTTTAAAATAATGCGGGTCATATCCACATGAGCACTTAACCGCCACGTATTGACGGAGGATTTAGTATGTCAATTTTAGGTGAGTCTAGGGTCTATTATGGCTCCAAAAATCATTAGAAGTTTATTATGTCAATTTTCGGCGAGTTTAGAGTTCAAAATGTCATTACCCCGTTTATATATAGCTCCAAAAAATGTTAGAGACTTATTATATCAATTTTTGGCAAATTTAGGGTTCAAAATGTCATTACCCCATTTTTTTATGAAAAAATTTAATATGTTTTTTGACTGTCATATTTTTTTATAAATAAAATGTCATTTAAGGTCATTTTCGTGTACAACCAAACACTTCCTTAATTAATTTGAAGATAGAGTTTAATTTATTAAAATTGTTAAATATAAAGTAACAGTTGCAAATAAAGAATGTAATTCAAACATTTAATACAAATATTAAATTAATATTATAATTTTTTTCTATATTTAATTAGTTTGAGTTTTATATAAACATGTGCAAGTTTATCAAGTTTATAAAAAAAGGCTAAGCACTAGACTTATCTATTTAAATATATAGAATAGAGCAATAATGACACATAAAAAAGCTCAATATTTATTTGTTTTTTTAATGGATGTTTGTTACTCCCTCCGTTCTTAAAAGGATGACGCGTACTGTTCATGCACACGTCTCAATGAGGTCGGATGACGCTCTATTTGACCCCAAAAAAATTCGTACTTTTTTTCTAACGTACTTTAATCCTTAACGTACGTCGGAGAAAAAATTCGGGGCAAAATTGTCTCAAATAGTGAGTCATCCGGCCTCCTTGAAATACGTGCAAATAGTAAAGTGTCATCCTTTTAAGAACGGAGGGAGTATTATATTAGATAAACTGAAATGTTAAAGAATGCACCATCAAGTAACTCTGCCACTCGCCCACCATTTCACCACACTAGTTTGTTTTGGGTATAAAGAGGGTGTGTCAAGGCCACAAGAAGGAAACACCAAGGAAACTAGTATTATAAAGTTGCCGACAACGACACACATCTCATGCATGTATGGCGGTCTCACGCTAACCTTACAAACTCCAACCATCTTTATCCACTCAAATTACATCTACCGACTGAAAAAAACTTGTAAAAAAGTAAAAACATTACTATAAACATTTACTACTTTTAAATCATTCATTACATTTATTAAGTTCTCAAAAGAATGAATTTGATTTTTATAGGTAATTTCCTTTTTAGTAAAAATTTAAAATTACCTAATATTTAAAAAATGCAGTGGTTGATTTATTAGTCATTATACTCCCTCCGTTTTCAAATAACTGTCGCGCACGCATACCAATATTGGCCGGATGACTCACTGTTTGATCCCAAAAAAATCCGTACTTTTTTTGTGGAAGTACATTAAGGATTAACGTACTTCCACAAAAAAAGTACGAATTTTTTTGGGATCAAATAGTGAGTCATCCGGCCAATATTGGTATGCGCGCGCGACAGTTATTTGAAAACGGAGGGAGTATTTCTTTATTTTTCCCTTAAAAAAGAATTCCTTTGTTCGTGTAAGGAGTAAATTTGACTTCTTTTGGCAACCTAATCCTACCTTTATTGTATCTATGGCCCTTTATTTTTTTAAAAAAGAATTACAAATTGTTAGTATAGAATGACTTTAGTAAAAAAAGCTCTCAAAATCTCTTCTTAAGATCAATCAGTCTTGGTGGTAGAGGTCCTCCTCATCTTAATTTTGGCTTCCTGTAAGTCTCCTTTTACTTTTACTTTTTAACTCTTCAATTTTTGAATTTGAATTTCTATTTTCCTATCTCGCCATCCAGTACTATCTGATCTTCCACATCTGTTTATTTGATTTTGTTTGATTTGGGCGTTGCTTAATCCTAGTCATTAATCCATTGTACTTTCCTAACCCGTGTAGAATTCTAGTCTTCATTAAGTACCTTTCCTTTATTGTTAATTATGCATAGCCATATTGTCCAGTACCCACCTTTTCATAAGCAGCCTCGACTTTCCTCCCCTGTCACTTTCTTCCTTTCCCTAAATTTTTTATTTACTCGTTTCTTCCTTAAGAGAATAGACTACTACCTAGGAATGTCCATGTCGAGAATGGGTAGATCGGGGTCTTTGGATGGGGAGGAATCGGAGCAGGGGAATACTGAGTGTTTGGTGCTGAGAATGTTCGGATTGAACTTAATTGTTTTCTCCTGCTTGGGTCGGTTTTTGGGGATCGGGGGCTTACTTCGGGAGCCACTGGGGCATTTATTAATCGTATGAGGGCCCTATGGTGCCTATTGGGGGAGATGCAGGTTACAATAATGGCATTGAACCGCTTTCTCTTTCAGTTTGAACTGGAGGATGACTTGGTACGAGTGCTTGATCGAACTCCTTAGCTGTGGAATCGGAGTCTAGTGATCTTAAAAAGGGTTATCGGGGATGAGCAACTTCAGGAAGTCGAGCTGAATCAATCTGTTTTCTCGGTTCGACTTCATGACGTTCCCCTAAACCTACGAACCAAGGAGAACATCCGGATTATGGGTAATAGGCTGGGTTCTTTTGTCTCTGTGGATGAGGATGACCTCAACCAATTCAGGGGTTGGGTGAAAGTGCGGATCTTGATCAATATAGAGCGCCCTCTGGTGACTGAGGTACAATTTTTTAATTCGTTGGGTAGGAAAATCATAATTAATGCGGAATATGAAATATTGCCCAATGTTTGTTATTTCTGTGGCATCTTGGGACATGTCCATCAGAACTGCAAAGTTTATTTCAGTACTGATCCCCTATGAAACCAGCCCCTCCCGTTTGAAAAGTTTTTTAAACCTAGTCGGTATGGCAGTGAGTCCAGTAAGTCTTTTGTCAGTGGGGACTCTTGGCCAAACTCTGTTTCCTAGAGGTCGGGACCTAGCAGAATTAATGTCATTCCCGTGGATAGCTCGGTTTCGAGCCCAGCAGGGAGAGGAAGTGACACGACCAATGAGGAGAGAGGTAGTGGAGGTGGCTCCTTAGTGGACCATGTTGTGGAGCGACTGAGGAAGGTGGTGCTAGAAGGTGTTGTATTGGAGCAGTTGCAGGAAAATGGCTGATAGCATGTTTTTATGTATGATTTTCTCCCCATTTTCTCACCCATTTAAGGCATGATTCTGCTCATTTACCCTTGTTTTCATTACTTTTGCAGATTTAGGCCTAAAATGGGAGTTTATGCGAAAAGAAGCATTTTTGGAGTATTTTGTGCAGTTTTGAGCTTCAAGACCCAGAGTTGAGGTCCCGAGTCCAAAGCAGCGTTCAAGGTCCCGAATCGGATTCCCCATTCGGGACCCCGAAGGGCGAAGAATGACATTTCCACGTGTCATCTCGCCAGAGCTTCCATGTGCCTCCTCTGATACTGTTCCTGCAGTCTGCACTGACCACCAAATACCTACCGCTCTGACCAAGTCAGCCCTTGAGCCCAGTCCAGACCTGCCAAAGCTGGGAAAATCAGACAGCTTTATGCTTTTCCAGCTTTGTGCTTTAAGGAGCATGGATCCACTTCTTTAGGCTTTCAATTAATGCATTTTGTCCCTAGTTTTAGGCTGAAGATATTTTGTGCTTAGAGCTCTACTATATAAAGGGCATCTAAGATTAGTTTAGATCATCTTTTTATCTATCTCTCACTTCATAGTGTAATTTTCAGAATTAGTAGAATTAGTTTTCCTTAGACTTCTCTCTAGTTTATCTCTCTAGTTCTTGTTAGCACCTTCAACCTTGCCGCCGGGCTTCAAACGGATTTTAGTAACAAAGTTTTCTTCCTTTAATCTATTTATTTACTCATTATGCTTTCTTCAATTATTAATTGTTTAATTTCAAGTATGAGTAGCTAAATCTTTAATTCTTAGCAAGGGTGATTCAAGGGTTGCAAGGACAGATTCGAGGCCTAAATACGCTTAATACATTCTTGATGCCATATTCAATTATTCATCATTTTAATTACATCTTTGCATGATTTAACTTGAGGTCTGATCAGCTGATAATTATCTTGTGTAAATGCTGCCATTTATGTGATGAATACGGAAGGAAAATTGCATGAAATAAGTAGGCATCTGTTTAGTCTTGACTGCGCTGAAGTGGTCTCGAATAGATAGGGTGGGTAGTTGATTAGAGCAAGGTCACGAGCCTGACAAACTGAGGGACTCTTAGCTCTAGATCTGTCTTTTCTTAGCTTCATGGGCAGTTTGAGTATGGCCCTCCCGCATTCATGCCTGAAGGGATGGCAAACTGTCAAGACTACCTCATATGTGGAAACGGGGGTAGTTTCTCTAAAGAGAAAAGTAGGGGATATCCGAGGAATCTGGTCCCCATGTCATTTCTATGATGTCTTGAATAGAATACCCTTGAGCCGATGACAATCTGGTCCTGAACGCAACCCAAGAATACATTTGCTAAGAATCCCTCTCTATCTGATTATTTGTGTGTATTTCCCCTCTGTTTTACTATTTCTGGATTTATTTGCTAATTTACTTATTTTACAATTCGGGACCTCGAACGTGACATTCGGGACCCCGACTACTGCTTTCCTAGATAGAAATTGTTAGCTCCCAAAATCTGCCTTGGCTAACTCGTTTAGCCAAGTAAACCCCCCCCCCCCCCCCCCCCCCCCCCCCCGATTGTTACTTTCTGTGCTCTTCTCCCCCGAATACATTCAAGACCTTAGACTAGTCTCTCACAATCCCTGTGTTCGACCCTAACTACCACTGTACACATTATCTCTTGTGTACACACGTTTTTGGGCATTATAAATCTTCATTTGACTGACGACCAATGGCCATGATTTCAGTTTACTGGAAAACCACCTCCTGCAATCAGTTCACTCTTTTACTGAACGTGGGCAGCATGACGTGGGAAATGGGAAGGGGAAGGCAGTGGCTGCTGAATTAAATCCAATTCCTAGGGATTTTAATTTGGTAAATAAACAGAGTAGGCTGTTGAAAGGAGGGAGGCCAGGGGCTGGGTTGGAGGGGCCGGATGGTCTGAGGAGAGGTGGGTCGGGCACGTCAAGAGAGGCCCAGGTGGATGGGGCGCAGGTTGCTGGCGTCCGGGCTGGGGCTGACCTTCCTAGGCTTGGGCCGTTAGCGTCGGAGTCTGCTGGGGAAGAAGGACGCACTGGGGACACGTGGGCTGGGCCGCAACCTCCCTCTCGGCCCAGTGCGCTTGCTGGCTGCAACCAGGCCCCTTTGGCTGGCTTGGGAGCGGGCTTGGAGGGCCCAATGACCCATTCTGATGCCGTTTTAGTGGAAGAAGAAGAGGGGGACCCAGAAGAGGATCCAAAGGAAATTCCTCATCTTTTTTCTCTTATTTTGCCGGATTTAAATGATACAGGGGCTATTTTTAACTCTTCTGAGTTAATTAAAAGGGCTCAACTACATGTGGATTTAATTGGGGTATGACACAAGCCCTCGGTTTATCGCTTTGCCAGGGTGGTTCGCACAGCTCGGGAGAGTGTGCCGCGACATAGGGACATGGGACCACGTTCCCAAGACACAATTACTGGGAAGAGAAGAGGGGATGACCTAGATGACGGTGATAGTGGGGGTTCGTCGTCCTTTTTGCACAAGAAGAGGAGAGCAGTGCATGGGGATGCGGCTGAGGTTACTAGTCTAGCGGCGGTTGCTGAGCAACCCTGCCCAGAGCCATGAGTCTCTTGTTTTGGAACTGCCGGGGGCTTGGGAACCCTTAGGCAGGGGCCAACTTCTCAAAGTTGCTAGGATTAGAGTTTCCTACTTTAGTTTTGTTGTCTGAAACAAAGTTGTATGAAAGTGAGTTTCGTACTCTTAATAATAAATGGTCTTTTCTTTATGTGCTTGTTGTTGATTGTGAAGGGGATACTAAGAGGGGTGGGTTGGCTTTGATGTGTAGAAAGGATATCTCTGTGAATGTGTTATATTGCGACGCACATTGTATTGATGTTGAATTACTAAATGGTCTATCGAATGACCCCTCTTGGAGATTTACGGGCATATACGGATGGTCGAGTAGGGCGGATAAACACAGAACCTGGGATATGCTCCGATCAAGAAAGGACAAGAGCTCCCTTCCGTGGCTCTGTGTTGGGGATTTTAATGAGGTGTTGTGGGGTCATGAGAAAATGGGCGGCACAAACAAGAGTTTCAACGAGATGGATGCTTTTTGGTGCGCGATTGACGACTGTAACCTGATCGACCTCGGTTTCTCGGGGCCCAAGTTTACCTGGTGATTGCGTGTCGAGGGCATCAAATTTAGTTGTAAAAAGATATAGAAATGGGGTAGGAATACAACTTATCACTCGTCCACAAGGGACTCGTAGATCGTGATAAGAGGTTCGTCCACAGAGATCTTGTTGGGGTTTCGTAGTCTTGACTCGACTTCCTCGTCACTGGAGTTGAGGGGTTTTGTTCCTACAATTAAGGTAAACAAAGCATAAAAGAGAACAAGCAATAATAAAATAAATAGAGTGATACGATCCTAGCCCCATGGTTAACCCCAGTGACGTTAATGCAACCCCTAGACATGGAGACAAGGCAGGAGACGCTGCTTGATCAAGCTTTCAGGCAAAGGATGACATGGAAGGTGGCTTGGAGGCGCAGACACAATAGGCAACTTCGTCGGAACGTAACCGGAGCTTTACATGTCGGAATCATGTGATCGACCTCTCGTTGGAAACTTCAGGATGTTAGCTTTCATTTGGGACAAGATTCAGCTCATTTGGCCCAGTGGTGTAAAAGTTATGGACGTCGACATTATGGCGTGCAGTCTGTACGCGAGGCAACATACAACTTGAAGTTTCGGCCCAAACCTTCGCCCGATGATGGAGAACTCGACATGGGCTGCTGGAATGTATTTAAATATATTTATATTTACTATAATTAGTTAATTAGTTAATTAGTTAATTGGTTAATTAGTTAATTGATTAATTAGTTAAGTGTTTTACTTTATTTAATATTCCTATTTTGGAATTAGGGTTTGTTTGTAACCTTATATAAGGAGCCGCTTGGCCTCCTTAGAAACTTGGCTGTTATTTGATAAATTGAGATATTCTCTTCAATCTCCGCCCCTTGTTCAAGTTGGTTGAACCTTGTTCTTCTTGAGTCCGCAATACTTGAGTCGTATACAAGTAAATCTTGGAGTTGCATCCTACTTGTTGTTTATCTTCTTGTTCGGACTTTGGTTGGCTGTTGCTTAGCGTTCAGCAGGTCTTAGTTGTGCAAGTTTATCATTCACAAGGACCCTCTCTTGTTCGGATTTTTAATTGTGCAAGTGAGTTCTATCTATTCTATCTATTCCGCAGGAAATCCATCTTTGAACAAAGATCAAAATTGGTGCTACACATCCTAAGGAACCAGGATCGTATCAGTTGGTAGCGGAGCTTAAGGCGTTCAAAGATTGGTAACTATCCTAACTATCCTTTACTTTTGTCGTTAGGTAGAGATTTCGTTGTTGCGCATCCTAAACTACTTGGATCGCATCAGTTGGGGTCTTTTCTGTTTGATTTGTTTATTTACAAAAAGTGTCACAAAATCAGTCCCCAAAGTGTCAAAAAAAAGAGTCACAAACTTAGTCCCCAAAGTGTCAAAAGAGTCATACAAAAGAGTCACCAAAAATAGTCCACCAAAGTGTCAGTGTCGAAATCGTATTTCAATATATACCTATTGGAGTCTGATTTCTGTGAGTCTTAGTTCGTTGGAAAGCTCTATTTGTCAGGAGTCTGAATCAAGAAGAATCGGGTGATTCGAACATCGGAGTCAAAAGCTATAGCCGATTTACTAAATTGTGTTTGCTGCAAAATCCTGCACAATTTTCAGTGTCGAAATTGAATTTGTATATATAGCTACTGAAGTCCGATTTGAGTGAAAAAGGATCCGTTGGAAAGCTGATTCTGTTAGGTTTCCGAATCAAGAAGAATCAGGTGAGTCAGACACCGGAGTCAGAAGCTGTGCTTGAATTACTACACTGTGTTCGCCGAAACCGAATTCTATACCTTATATAATGTCGTACATGCAATGGTCTTTGAGGCAAGATTATGATGATGATGCCTATTTGAGGCAAGGGCAGTATGATAGGCGTGAAAGAAGGAAGATCTTGGTTGGTTTGAGGGCTAAGGCCGAGACATATAACAAAGGTGAGTCAAGGGTAAGACTTCCGCCTTTTGCAGCAGTGTACAATCCGAATGCTTACTTGAATTGGGAGCGAGAGGTACAATCTATTTTTCGCTGCCATGATTATTCAGAAAGGAAGAAAGTAAAGTTAGCATCAGCTGCGTTTGGTGGGTATGCGGTTAATTGGTGGGAACAACTCAACCTGAAGAGAGCCGCTGTTTATGCTGGTCCGATTGATGATTGGGAGGAGATGAAGCATATTATGAGACACCTTTTTGTCCCTACTCACTTTAGTCGTGAGCTTCTCCGAAAGTTAGAGACCTTGACACAAGGAAATAAGAGTGTTGAAGAGTACTTTAATGAGATGGAGATTGCTTTGGAGAGAGCACAAGTCAAAGAGACCAAAAGGGAGACGATGGCAAGATTCTTCGAAGGCCTCAATCGTGAGATAACTGATCCACTGCATTACACTGAGTTCTTCTCTTTAGAGGATATGTTGCAAACAGCGATCAGTATAGAGAAGCAAAGGAAGAAGAGGTCTCTGTATCCTAGTATTAGGCCTACTAAGTCAAAGGCGAAAGATGAGGAGCAAAAGCGAGTTGTGAAAGCTTATGCCGAGTCTGAAATCATAAGGGATATTGAGAGAAAAAGAGGAGAGTTGAGTGCTGAAAAGAAAGAGAGAAATAACGAGGAAAACAACCCCCAAGAAGTGAGTGAGCGAGAAAAAGAAAAGGGCATAAAAGAACCCAAAGTCTTAAAGAAGACTAATCAAAACAGCCCCCATGAAAAGAGTGAGCATGGGTTAACTAATTCTTCTTCTTCTTGTGTTTTCTCTTTAGGGCAGCAAAAGTAAGATGTTTTGAAGGAGAAAGAGTTTTCTAAGTTGCAACAATTGGAGTTGGATGCCTTGGGTAATCCCTTTCCTTCATGTGTTTCCTTTGTTGATTCTAATAGAATTGTTGTCTTAAAAGAATCAGATTCGAGGGCGAATCTTTTCGAAGGGGAAGGGAATGATACGATCCTAGCCCCATGGTTAACCCCAGTGACGTTAATGCAACCCCTAGACATGGAGACAAGTCAGGAGACGCTGCTTGATCAAGCTTTCAGGCAAAGGATGACATGGAAGGTGGCTTGGAGGCGCAAACACAATAGGCAACTTCGTCGGAACGTAACCGGAGCTGTACATGTAGGAATCATGCGATCGACCTCTCGTTGGAAACTTCAGGATGTTAGCTTTCATTTGGGACAAGATTCAGCTCATTTGGCCCATTGGTTTAAAAGTTATGGACGTCTACATTATGGCGTCCAGTCTGTACGCGAGGCAACATACAACTTGAAGTTTCGGCCCAAACCTTGGCCCGATGATGGAGAACTCGACATGGGCTGCTGGAATGTATTTAAATATATTTATATTTACTATAATTAGTTAATTAGTTAATTAGTTAATTGGTTAATTAGTTAATTGATTAATTAGTTAAGTGTTTTACTTTATTTAATATTCCTATTTTGGAATTAGGATTTGTTTGTAACCTTATATAAGGAGCCGCTTGGCCTCCTTAGAAACTTGGCTGTTATTTGATAAATTGAGATATTCTCTTCAATCTCCGCCCCTTGTTCAAGTTGGTTGAACCTTGTTCTTCTTGAGTCCGCAATACTTGAGTCGTATACAAGTAAATCTTGGAATTGCATCCTACTTGTTGTTTATCTTCTTGTTCGGACTTTGGTTGGCTGTTGCTTAGCGTTCAGCAGGTCTTAGTTGTGCAAGTTTATCATTCACAAGGACCCTCTCTTGTTCGGATTTTGGTTGGCTGTTGCTTAGCGTTCAGCAGGTCTTAATTGTGCAAGTGAGTTCTATCTATTCTATCTATTCCGCAGGAAATCCATCTTTGAACAAAGATCAAAATTGGTGCTACGCATCCTAAGGAACCAGGATCGTATCATAGAGGCAACCTTAAGTAGAAGGTGATCTTAGCTAATATTGCAGATTGAGGTTGATTGTGAACTGTCTTGGGGTAAACTTCTAGTAAGGGTGAATTCATGAGCGCACTACTTGTTCAATCGATCATTGACTTTAGATTTTCTCCTTCTCTCTCATAACTCTGCTATAGATTGGGAGGAACCCCTTTCCAATCCTACTTTCCTCCTATTCAAATCACTTGGAGGGTACTGACGGGCGTGTCGCATGTCCCGCATAAAATAAATATACAACTCAGTGCTATGCTACAAATTAATGCAGATAGTGGTGAGAGGATCGATCCCACAAGGACAAGCTTGTCTAACTCTTGTTGTTCCTGCAAATAACCAAGTATAAAACCAAGTTTTTGTGGTGAAGTTATGATTAAACGGAAATACAGTAAAAATAGTGACAGTTGTATGCAATAAAACAGTTATAAAATGGAGAGAATTACTGATGAGAAAGAATTCCAGGTAGAGATCATTACGAGATGGCAATGGCAAGTTGTTGATCATTGACAAAATACATTTTCGAAATGGTTTTCATAGAAGAAGTTGCAGAAATCAGTTCACACTAAGATTTCCCAAATCTCGCTTCAAAAGTGAGTTTAAAAGAATCACTTCCATTAAAACACCCTAACCTTCCTAAGCTAATCCTAAGATTCTAATCCGCCACTTTGCTTGGCCATGCAGAGCCTTCAACAAAGGAATCAGAAAGCTTACTGGAAAAACTCAAGAGATTGATAAAATCAGTGAGATCCTTCTTCTAGACATCGGGAATTATTCATCATCCTAAGGTCTGGTCAAGTCTGGCAGCAAACCCAGCTGTCACCCAGGTCGGCCCTTCTCAAGACCTTGAGATGGGAGGGTAGTCTAGTTCAATTCCTTCTATCAGCTCAGACCAAGTAAATGCCCTTTTACCCTGCTGAAATCGTCTACTACTGTTCTCTAAGAGTGATTTAATCACAAGAGAACTGACTGCACTTGTCCAGATTAAATTCAAGTTGATCAAGCTCAAAAATTAACAAAGATAAGTTTAAAGTTAAAACAAAAAGGAGAGAAATATGAAATTCATTTCTATTAAGTTCAAATAAGTCTCACAAGCAACATACCAGCCAATCTCTTGATCCCTACCAGGAACCGAGTGCTTAGCTACAATACATAATCAAAATAGCAAAATAAGTTTAAATCCGAAAATTACAAAGCAAAGCTGGAAATAAAACTGGAAAAATATGAGAAGTGCTGATTTTTCTCTCTTCGAACCCCCCCTTTCCTTAAGCTCCGTTCTTCTATTAATAGCCATTCTCCTTCTCCTCTGATAGACTTCAAAGGTCCAGCCTTCACCATAAAATAATTGCAGCATGTGCTGCCATACCAGGCTGGTGCTGGGCACTATATCGCTTTTGGAGAGAATATTCTTTGAATAATACAAGGGGAATGTTTCTATCATTCTTCCATTGATGTCCCCTTGGTGCTTCTGCAAGGTGGAAGAGGGAATCCAGGCAGCAACACTCGTGCCCATGTCCTCCAGGTTCCAGGCTGGCTGAACCAGCACTCACAAATAAAATACAAAATTACGCTCAGTGCTGTCCAGGCTGGAACTCTGACAGGTCGCTTCATGTCAAGGCCTCGAGAAGAGCTGGAATCGGCAGATTGGTGCAATGGCCCTGGGACGAAGAGACCAAACTCGGGAGGCAGCAGGCTGAAATCAAAATTCCAACTCTGATTGATTGTTTTTGGCTCTGATCTTCAGGCTTTTCGTTCCTTTTCCTCAATTAACGATTATTAAGCCTGAAAAGCAAAATAGGAAGGAAACAAGCTCAAAGTAGCATAATTATCATCTCAATTAATAATAAAAGAGAAGATAAAACATTGAAAATAAACCATCAATCATATTCCCCCACACTTAATCCATGCTTGTCCTCAAGCATGAACTAAGAACACACAAAATACACCCCCTGCATAGAAAATCAAGCCTAGGACTGGACTTAAGTAAAAACTTCAAAAATCAACTCATTCAAGCAATGCTAAAACACTCTAAACACCACAAATGTGCAAATATTCATATAGTGGTAAGATAGCATGCTGTTCAACCTGGAAATACAAGCCTAGAACTTCTGACTTCTCTTCCTTCGACTCAATCCAAACACTAGCTGCGACACTCATGCAATAAATATAAAAATTAATAAAAACACAAACAGCAAAATTAAAGAAGACCACCAATCTTTTCCTCTTTTCCTTCTTGCTCCACCATCTTTCTTTTATTTAGGCCTTCGGCCTCTTATACCTCCTTTATTTTTATTTTTTTTATTTTTTTATTTTTCTTTTCTTCCTTTTTTTTCTCTTTTTTTTATTTTATTGCAACACTTCTTTTATTTTCCCACGAATTTCACTTCTTTCCACATTCCCAAATTAAAATAGAAAACGCATGCAGACATGGTCTTCCACCAAAGGTTCTATGATCGGTCCAAAATTAAGGAGTTAGCACACAACCGACCGGAAGTTTCTCCAAATAGGGATGATGGTGCCGAACCACCAACATCGTGCAATCCAGGAGGGCATGGTGAGAGACCAGCACACAAGAAAATTTAAATAGTACTCATGCAAACAGAAATTAAAAACTTGCAGCAGTGTAGAGGATAGGATCTTCATCCCTAGGCCTAGGGATGAGAAGACAGTGCAATTCTAGCAAAGTATTTCCTAGGACAACAGTATTCATCATACATCTATGTGAATAAATATACAAATTGTAATGTCACAAGTGTTTATCATTGTAAGGCAGAGTTGATTGATCAAGTATTCACAAAAGTTCAGTTTTTGGGATTTTTCTATACAAAAAGGGGTGGAAAACAACAAAAATGAAAAATTACGCATGCAAGAATAGAAACAAGCAATTGCACAAACACAATTAATTGAAATAAACATGCAGCAGAGGGATAAAATCAAAATGCACACAAATCACACAAAAATAAACACGAAAGTGTCTCCCCCACACTTATCGGACACATTGTCCTCAATGTGAAAGAAACCAAGCAAACGAAAACACAAAACAATTAAAACAAAATTAATAAAAAGAAAGAAAGGGAGAATTAAACCGGGGTGGCGTTGCTGCAGCTGGAAATGGAAGATTCATGACCAAGGCATGAAATCTGGGTTTGTGCCTGAAATTCGAAATCTGACCCATCCCAAGGCCTCGGGATGAAGCAGACTGGAAATGCTGAAAGCTGCCTGGCTTGCTGCAATGGAATGGCTTGAAATGGCGCGGGTTGCCTCCCACGTAGCGTCCCTGTTTGTAGTCTTGGACTCGACTGGATGCTATTTCAGGTTGTATCATTATGGAGGTGATTCAAGCGTGGTGCTCTCCACGGTGTGGTTTTGGAATCCCTCATAAAAAGGTTTGAGACGATGCCCATTAACCTTGAAAATGTTCTGATCCTCCTGGTTTTGAATATCAACAGCACCATTGGGGTACACATAAGTAATGACATAAGGACCAGTCCAGCGGCTCTTCAATTTTCCAGCAAGGATGCGAAATCTAGAGCTGAAAAGTAGAACCTTCTGCCCAACTGTCAAGACCTTGAGACGAATGGACCTGTCGTGGTACATTTTGGCCTTGGCCTTGATAATGGCAGAATTTTCATAGGCATCATTTCTCAACTCTTCCAACTCCTGAACTTGTAATTTCCTGTGTGATCCAGCTTCTGAAAGGTTCATGTTGCATTGTTTAATAGCCCAGTAGGCTCGGTGCTGAATTTCCACGGGTAAATGGCATGATTTGCCATAAACCAACTTATAAGGAGTTGTCCCGATAGAGGTTTTGAATGCTGTTCTATACGCCCATAATGCATCATCTAGTCTCTGACTCCAATCTCCTCGATCTGGTCTGACCGTCTTGCTCAAGATGGATTTTACTTCTCTATTTGACAATTCAGCCAATCCGTTTGTTTGAGGATGATAGGCAGTGGACACACGGTGTGTGATGTTGTACTTGGCGAAGAGAGTTGTCACAACCCTGTTACAGAAGTGGCTGCCTCTGTCACTGATGATCACTCGTGGCACTCCAAATCTGTTAAGGATTTGTGATTTGAAGAATGAAACAACGGTCTTTGCATCATCAGCCCTTGTAGCCTTCGCTTCTACCCATTTAGATAGGTAGTCTACTGCCAAAATGATGTAGAAGTTGCCTCCTGAATTGGGGAATGGACCCATGAAGTCTATCCCCCAAACATCAAAAATCTCACAAACAAAAATTGGGGTTAAAGGCATCTGATCTTTTGAAGAAATATTACCCGTCTTTTGACAAGCTAAACAAGTTTTGCAAAAATCAAACGAGTCTTTAAATAAATTGGGCCAGAAGAAACCTGATTCGAGAACCTTATGTGTTGTTCTCTTGTATCCGAAGTGTCCTCCACAAGCATGAGCATGGCAGAAATTTAAAATGGAAGGAACTTCTCTCTCAAGCACACATCTACTGAGGATTTGATCTTTTCCTACATGCCATAGGTATGGATTGTCCCATATATACTTTCTGGCATCTCTCTTAATCTTTTCCCTCTCATGCGCAAGGTAGTGACCATGAAATTTACCTGTAGCAAGGTAATTGGCAATGTCAGCGTACCATGGTCTCATCTCAAGGCCTAGAAACAGGTGTTCATCCGGGAATTCTTCCTTGACTGGTTCTGTTTTGATGTCCACCAAAATTCTGCTCAAGTGATCAGCCACCACGTTTTCCTTGCCCTTTTTGTCTTTGATCTCAAGATCAAATTCCTGCAGAAGTAGTATCCACCTAATTAGTCTTGGCTTTGCTTCCTTCTTTGCTAAAAGATACTTCAAGGCTGCATGGTCAGAATAAATTATGACTTTAGTGCCAAGAAGATAAGAACGAAATTTATCTAAAGCAAAGACAATTGAAAACAATTCTTTTTCTGTTGTGGTGTAATTTCGTTGGGCTTCATCAAGCATCCTAGAGGCGTAATAAATCACATGTGGGCTCTTGTCAAATTTCTGTCCAAGAACAGCCCCCACAGCTGCATCACTTGCATCACACATGAGTTCAAATGGTTTTGTCCAGTCGGGTGCTTGAATCACTGGTGCTGTTACTAGCTTCTGTTTCAAGAGGTCAAACGCCTCTTTGCATTGCTCATTGAAGTCGAATTTTGCATCCTTTTGCAGCAGCCTACACATAGGCTCTGCAACCTTTGAAAAATCCTTGATAAAACGTCTATAAAAACCTGCAAGGCCTAGAAATGAACGGACATCTCGTACACAAGATGGGTAAGGCAATGAATCAATCACATCAATTTTAGCTTTGTCCACTTCTATACCTTTCTTTGAAATAATATGGCCTAAAATTAATCCTTGATTTACCATAAAATGGCATTTCTCAAAATTTAAAACCAAATCAGTTTCCATGCATCTAATCAAGACTTTTCTCAAGTTTTCCAAACACTCATCAAATGAATTTCCATAAACAGTAAAATCGTCCATGAAAACTTCAATTCCTTTTTCTACAAAATCAGAAAATATACTTACCATACACCTCTGAAAAGTAGCAGGTGCATTACACAAACCAAATGGCATTCTCTTGTATGCAAACGTGCCAAAGGGGCAAGTAAAGGTTGTCTTCTCTTGGTCTTCAATGGCAACGGGGATTTGATGGAATCCTGAAAATCCATCAAGACAACAATAGTGTGATTTACCTGCCAACCTTTCGAGCATCTGGTCGATAAATGGAAGGGGAAAATGGTCCTTCCGAGTAGCATTGTTCAGCCTCCTATAATCTATGCATACTCTCCATGAGTTTTGCTCTCTCATAGGCACCAATTCTCCTTCATTGTTTGCCACCACTGTAATTCCTGATTTCTTAGGAACAACCTGCACAGGATTCACCCAAGAAGAATCAGAAATAGGATAGATTACACCTGCGGCAAGGAGTTTAAGAATTTCCTTTTTCACGACTTCCATCATTGGAGGATTAAGCCTTCTTTGTGGTTGTCTCACGGTTTTGCTGTGCTCTTCTAGGTGTATTCTGTGGGTGCAAATGGTAGGTGATATTCCCTTGATGTCGGCTATGGTCCAGCCGATTGCTCCCTTGAATTCCTTCAAGACGTTCAGAAGTCTTTCTTCTTGCGTGTTGGTCAGCTTGCTGGAAATTATTACTGGTAGGCTCTTCTCAAGGCCTAGAAACGAGTACTTCAGGTGCTCAGGTAATGTTTTGAGTTCCAAGTCGGGTGCCTGCAAAATTGAAGGCTGAAGTTTAGTGATTTGGTCTGTTGATTCTAAAGCTTGCACATCACCTACAGTAGTGTCTGAAACGTCCAGCTCCTTGACAAAATTAAGGATTTCGGGTTTAATTGGTAGCTCATCTTGCAATCTCTCCACCTCTTCATTAGACAAACCCTTACTAAGAACAAACTCAAGTGGATCAGAATTATTAATTTCAGAAATGTCATCAACCAAGGGATCAATAACATCTAAAAAATTAACACAGTGTATATCTTCAGGATATTTCATTGCTTCATACATATTAAATTTAATCAATTCCTCACCAAATTCAAGCGTTAAACACCCATCATAAACATCAATTTTAGCACGGGCTGTTCTTAAAAAAGGTCTACCAAGAATCACATCAGTAGTCCTAGTAACATCTTCCTTTTGCATGTCAACAATATAGAAATCTACTGGAAAAACAAAATCTCTAACCTGCACCAAGACATCCTCTACTACTCCAACGGGGTAGACAATGGATCTATCAGCAAGTTGTATAACAACTCTAGTTTCCTTAAGATTTCCAATATTCAAAGTTTCAAAAATGGAAAGAGACATGACATTTATACCTGCTCCAAGGTCGCACAATGCTTTCTCCACTTCCTTGCTCCCGATTTTACAAGGTATCACAAAGGTACCCTGATCTTTGCATTTTGTAGGAAGCTCTTTTTGCAAAATAGCAGAAACATTTTCATTAAAATTCACTGTTTCTATGCCTGCTGGTTTCTTCTTGTTAGTACATAAATCCTTTAAGAATTTAGCATATTTAGGAACCTGAGATATCATATCTAGCAATGGCACATTAATAGCAACTTTTCTAAAAACTTCAAGAATCTTTTGCTCATCCTTCTCCTTCTTGGCTTTTGAAGGCCTTTCCGGAAATGGAAAAGGTGTTACCTGAGGGTTTGAAGTTTCTTCCTGTGCTTCTGGAGTTGGAATGGATGTTTCACCTTCTGGGGTAGCTGATTCTACTACTGGAATGGCTGATTCTTGAGGCATTTCTGTTTCAGATTCTGGTGGCTGTTCTGGTCGGTTCGTCTCAAGGCCTTGAGACGAACTGTCCCTCGGTGGCAAATCTTTTCCACTTCGTAAAGTCATGGCATTGAGATGTTTGGGATTTTCTATTGTGTTCGAAGGTAACTGGCCTGAGGTGTTTTGGTGGCTCATGGTGAACTGTGCCATCTGCTTTTGGAGGTCAGCTATCGCTCCTTGGGTAGTTTGTATAAATGGTTGAAGGATTTGTTTTAGTGTTTCTTCAAGTGGCGGTGGAGGAGGTGCAGTAAGTTGCAATGGTTGTTGAGGTGCTGGCAACTGTAGTTGTTGTGGTTGAGCTGGGGTCTGATTTGTTTGGTAGTTTTGCTGGTTTTGTTGAGGTCTAGACTTGAAATTCCTCCACTCAAATGGAGGTTGTTGCTGATTTGGTCCCCACCCATAGTGAGGGTAGTTTTTCCATCCTTGGTTACTGGTGTTGGAGTATGAATTTCCTTGCTGTGGTATGGCGGAATTGACTTGCTCAGTAGGGTCTGCAACGAGCGGACAATCGTGTGTCATATGCCCTATTTGACAACAAACTCCACAAGGTATAACTTGCTGAGGTGGAATTTGCTGAATTTGAGCTATGGTAGCTGGGAAATTTTTCAAAAAACTAGAGACTTCTTCCATGTGTCTCTCAAGGGCAGCCACGTTCAAGTTATGAGCAGTAGAGGTACGGTCATAGGTTCCGTTTTGTTGGCAATTATCCGCCAAAGTTTGAATAAGGGCCCTTGCTCGACTTGGTGTCAAGTCCAACAATGCTCCTCCAGCAGCAGAATCGAGCTTCTCTTTATCCTTAATACACATCCCATCATAGAAATATTGTATGAGTGATTGCTCTGCCACGCCATGGGTAGGACAGACCTCTTGGAGGTCTTTAAACCTCTGATGGTATTCGCCAAAAGACTCATCTCCTTGCTGCTGAATAGCAACAAGACTCTTCCTAGCTGCTCCTGCTTTGGTGGCTGACCAATATTTCTTGAGAAAAGTGGCAGCCATTTCAGCCCAAGTGTTGATGGAGTTGTGTGGAAGACTGAAAAACCAATTCTTGGCTGAGTCCTCTAAAGACCATGGGAAAGCTCTCAATTTAGCTCGTTCAAGGCTCACTCCAGTGGGTTTAAGTGCATCACATTCGAATTGAAATTTCTGGAGGTGCTTGTAAGGATTTTCGGATGCATGTCCTCTGAATTTGCTGAGGTTGTGCATGACATTTGACTTTACGGCCCAGTCATTAGGTACTGGACGGTAGTTAATACACAGGAAAGACTCCTGTTCAGCTCCTTGATTGAGCTCTCGAAGGGTAGGTTCAGGTGGATTAGCCATCTCTGGTTCAGGTTCAACGTCAGATACTGGTTGGTTCGTCTCAAGGTCTCGAGATGAATTGACTTCTGTTTCTGAATCTGATCCGGATAAGGAAAACTCACTGAATTTTCGTTTGGAAATTCTGATTGTTGTTTCCGTTCTGGAAATCTCTGGAATGTAAGATAGTGGTTGTGAACTAGATGACCTGGTCATGAACAAGAAAATCAAAAATTAGAACACGTTGTCCCCGGCAACGGCGCCAATTTATGACGGGCGTGTCGCATGTCCCGCATAAAATAAATATACAACTCAGTGCTATGCTACAAATTAATGCAGATAGTGGTGAGAGGATCGATCCCACAAGGACAAGCTTGTCTAACTCTTGTTGTTCCTGCAAATAACCAAGTATAAAACCAAGTTTTTGTGGTGAAGTTATGATTAAACGGAAATACAGTAAAAATAGTGACAGTTGTATGCAATAAAACAGTTATAAAATGGAGAGAATTACTGATGAGAAAGAATTCCAGGTAGAGATCATTACGAGATGGCAATGGCAAGTTGTTGATCATTGACAAAATACATTTTCGAAATGGTTTTCATAGAAGAAGTTGCGGAAATCAGTTCACACTAAGATTTCCCAAATCTCGCT
The DNA here is from genome assembly GCA_963691705.1 of Viola odorata. NCBI lineage: Eukaryota > Viridiplantae > Streptophyta > Magnoliopsida > Malpighiales > Violaceae > Viola > Viola odorata. The sequence continues at coordinate 15,216,907 of OY829543.1, forward strand.
TCAAAAGTGAGTTTAAAAGAATCACTTCCATTAAAACACCCTAACCTTCCTAAGCTAATCCTAAGATTCTAATCCGCCACTTTGCTTGGCCATGCAGAGCCTTCAACAAAGGAATCAGAAAGCTTACTGGAAAAACTCAAGAGATTGATAAAATCAGTGAGATCCTTCTTCTAGACATCGGGAATTATTCATCATCCTAAGGTCTGGTCAAGTCTGGCAGCAAACCCAGCTGTCACCCAGGTCGGCCCTTCTCAAGACCTTGAGATGGGAGGGTAGTCTAGTTCAATTCCTTCTATCAGCTCAGACCAAGTAAATGCCCTTTTACCCTGCTAAAATCGTCTACTACTGTTCTCTAAGAGTGATTTAATCACAAGAGAACTGACTGCACTTGTCCAGATTAAATTCAAGTTGATCAAGCTCAAAAATTAACAAAGACAAGTTTAAAGTTAAAACAAAAAGGAGAGAAATATGAAATTCATTTCTATTAAGTTCAAATAAGTCTCACAAGCAACATACCAGCCAATCTCTTGATCCCTACCAGGAACCGAGTGCTTAGCTACAATACATAATCAAAATAGCAAAATAAGTTTAAATCCGAAAATTACAAAGCAAAGCTGGAAATAAAACTGGAAAAATATGAGAAGTGCTGATTTTTCTCTCTTCGAACCCCCCCTTTCCTTAAGCTCCGTTCTTCTATTAATAGCCATTCTCCTTCTCCTCTGATAGACTTCAAAGGTCCAGCCTTCACCATAAAATAATTGCAGCATGTGCTACCATACCAGGCTGGTGCTGGGCACTATATCGCTTTTGGAGAGAATATTCTTTGAATAATACAAGGGGAATGTTTCTATCATTCTTCCATTGATGTCCCCTTGGTGCTTCTGCAAGGTGGAAGAGGGAATCCAGGCAGCAACACTCGTGCCCATGTCCTCCAGGTTCCAGGCTGGCTGAACCAGCACTCACAAATAAAATACAAAATTACGCTCAGTGCTGTCCAGGCTGGAACTCTGACAGGTCGCTTCATGTCAAGGCCTCGAGAAGAGCTGGAATCGGCAGATTGGTGCAATGGCCCTGGGACGAAGAGACCAAACTCGGGAGGCAGCAGGCTGAAATCAAAATTCCAACTCTGATTGATTGTTTTTGGCTCTGATCTTCAGGCTTTTCGTTCCTTTTCCTCAATTAACGATTATTAAGCCTGAAAAGCAAAATAGGAAGGAAACAAGCTCAAAGTAGCATAATTATCATCTCAATTAATAATAAAAGAGAAGATAAAATATTGAAAATAAACCATCAATCAGGTACCACCTTTCCTAGTGATCCTGGCCAGTGGACACCTTGCTGGTTAAAGGGTTTATCCAATTGGCTGCTGGCTTGAGGCACATGCGTTTTCTCAATGGCGTAGGGAAATACAGAGTCTAGGCCAAGCTACTCCCAACTCGGAGCCCTAGATTGTCAGTCTGGTTAGGCCTATATCGATTCAAGTTCACTAACCCCCGTGAGGTTAGCTGCCTACTTCGTCACTCCGGTTTCGCTCGTCCCCTTTGTGACTGGCTATAAATTCGTCGTCTTGCCTAAGATCGATCAAGTCTTAGCCTAGACGAGAACTGGTTTGTTAAAATAGAACTTGAATTGATTATGAATGAGAGGATACTAGACATAATAATTAAAGAAGAGAATAATTGAAGAACATGAATTAAAATAAAATCTATGATATTCAAAACCGAATTATCACAGAGCAAATGTTTACAAGAACCAGAAGTTGGAAAAAGGAAGAACCTGTAATTGACAACCTTCCCTAACCTTTAACAAGGTTAGAGTCCCCACCAATTACGTTCCTTTCCAAATTCCAAACTTCAAATAGCTAAAAGATAGGGATAAGAAAAATCTCAATTGTTCAAATTCGAAAGCGGGATAAAAAGTAGGATACTAAGAGATTGTTTTTGTTCAAATAAGATTACATCCGAGAAATCATCCAAGAGATGTAACAACCAGCTGGCTTCCTGATCTGCATTCCGTGAATCCAAGATGAGCACGCCTTTATCTCTGTAATCTTGGCCAAGCCCGCGGCCAAGATTGCCACTTTGTCGCTCAAGGCACCCGTTTCCTTCAAATCTTCTCCTGGCCAAGACTTCCTCCTAAAGAGACCAAATTGACGTGAAAGAGATTGATTTTACCCTAAACAAAGTAGTTTAAGATGGTAAAATCACATGGAAATAAACGTCAATCAAACCTCACCACACTTGAACAATGCTTGCCCCTAAGCATACTGGACTCTTAACTAAGAAAAAGAAAAGACAAACTCAAAATAGACAGACTAAAAACAGAGAAAACAAACAGTGGTAAATTTCTAGACAGACAACCCTTAACTGATTCCCTTATACCTTCATACCTATGACAGTCAGCATACTTCTCAATGGATCCCAACCCTTATGAAGAAGGTCTATTCAACACCCCAAACATCCAAATTCTACATGATCATAACATCTTTGCATTTCACAACAGACTCAACAAGACAAGACATCCACCTACTTGGGTATTCTCCCCTTAATTCAACTACTCAACATCAACATTCGAATACCTTGTCTGAAAATTTCCTATGCCAGTATTGCTAATAGTTTCTTGAATATTAATGCTTGTGAGGCAGAAATATCAAGACAAATACAAATATATTTTTTTTTTCATTGCTCTGCTGAAAGTTTCTTGAGTATTTCCACTTGGTGAGGCAGAAATATCAAGACAATTTATTTCATCTTTTATTTGTTTTTTTTTTTTAAGAGCATGCAATTACTGGGCATAAAAGTAGTTCTCTGTATTAGAGCAATTCAGCACAACACAAGGCAACAAACTCTATTATCCAGTAGCAGTTTTCCTTAAGGGGATATTAAAAATATTTGGTGGAAGCTTGCCTATTTGTTGAGTCTGTTACACAATGCTAGACCTCATGATCATGTACAATATGGATGCTTAATGGATACCAGGACCCGCATCCTTACTGGTGTTGAATATGTTAACCCATTAAAATGCCTTAATCAAAAGTTATGGGGTCACAAGGTGAAGGATGCTAAAGGTCAAGGTTAAGACATTAAGGAAAAGGTCTTAAGCATAGTCTAGATTTTTGTTGACACTCACATAAAACACAAAACACACAAGCCTAAAAATAGTTATGAAAATAAAGAAAATCATGCATCAGACTCTAACTAGACAATCTAGGCCAACTATCTTAGCCTAGATTCACAAAAAAATTCATGCAAGAAAAGAAAATCACAGAAAGGCACATAAAAAACATGTATATACAGACACATTAACTAAAAACACCTCACCACACTTAAAGAACACATTGTCCTCAATGTGTAAATGAGAGAAAAATTAAAATAAAAAGACACAAAAAATTGAGAAAGAAAAGAAAGAAAAAACACGACCTGGGGGCATTTACTGTGATGTGGGAGGTGGAGGTGGTGGTGGCTGCTTTGGGTCTTGCACAGATGGTGCTGCACCATCTTCTTCATCAGAGGAGTCATCGCTGCTACTGCTGAAGTGGTCATCTACCTTGTCTCGTATGTGCGCAACAGCTTTGTCCATGACTCTGATAAATTTGAAGGTAACATCAAGGTGGGTCTGGATTTGTTGGAACTTGACCTTCTCCTGCTCCAAAAACTTGTCGAGCCGCTCCTGCTGGTTTCTTTCAATGCTCAGGAACAAAGCCTGCTGCTGGTCTATAATCTATTGCATCTGCTTTTGAGTAGTGTCTTGGAATTCATGGAACAGCTGCTGGTTGGTAGTGAAGAATACGAGCTGGTCATTAATGAGGTGCAGGAGGTTGTCAGCCCATTCTGGAAGTAATGGATGGTCTGGATCTAGGTCACATTGGGTTTGCTTTGGCTTCTTGGCATCTTGCCCAAGATTGGGCTCTTTGTCTGCATCATCAAGCTGGATTGGCTGAATCTTGAAGTTCCCATTGATCCTCTTCCCATAGAGGTGATCTGCTACTTGCGTAAAACCTGTATTAAAACAAAGATAGCCTTTTTCCTCGTGGAAATGACCCATTTGGTCAAAAGCCTTAAGATCCATGATCTTAACGACACAGGATTTATGCATGTTCAAAGTAGACAAATAAATTCCCCTAGCAGTAGCAGTAATATGGGAAATAAGAGTTCCTAGGATCAGTTTAGGGAGTGAGTCACATGCCTTGATTTACCTAACAATCCAGTAGCCTAAATTTACTCTCTTCTCATGCAACATGCACAAAAGCAAAAAGGTTTCAAGCTTAGAAATATTCCCTGAGACTGTTGTCTTGCCAGAGAGATTGATAGAGAGGATCCTTTGGAGAATCCTCAAGGTAGGATCTCGGATTTGGTGAGCCTTAGCATTCTTGTCAAGTTTTCCATTAGGGTCACCAATCAACTCTCCATAGGCTACTGTTTTATCCCAATCAGGGGGATAATCAGTAAGGGCATTCTTATACTCATCAGATTTAAGTCCTTCTTCAGTCACAAATCCAAGCAAGAGATTAAATTCATCAATAGACAAATGAGATCACATATCAAGCAAACGAAAATTCACAACATCAGACGTGCCAAGATCAAGATTGGCTCTACCATTAGCATACAGCCTATCCTGGTCAAGCCAAAAGAACGCATGAAATTCCAAGCACAACTCAGCGTAAGCATGCAAATCAAGGTACATAAAATATTCCCACCCAAGATTGATTATGTACTGCCTAATCCTATTACCTACACCCAAGGCATCAAGAAACGAGAAATCAAGGATAAAAAATTGAGTAATCTCACATGCATGCTTCTCATTCAATCTCACCCTAAGATCAGGGGTATTAGGTCTCAAACATCCATTAAGTGAGTTTAGGGGGGGAATGAATACCTTGGCAATCTTGGTCGCAGGCTTGGCCAAGACTACAGCCGCATCAGCGTCTGAGTCGTCTTCAATTTCAGCGTCATCAACTTTCTTCTTTCCTTTCGCAGCCGCAGAACGCGTCCTCTTGGCTGGGGCTGCTTTATCACCTGCTTCTATTTTTCTCTTCCATGATCTCTTTTGTTTCACCGAACCTTCTTCACATTACGATTTAGAATCAGCTCCTTTCTTCCCAACCTTCTTGCGAGCCACCTGCTTGGCTCTAGCAGAGGGTTTCTCCTCGGATTCAGTCTCCGAAATCACTTCTATGTCTGAATCGTCTGGTTTGCTAACCCTAGATTGGGTTTTTGGCTCTTCGGGGAGATCAATCTTCCTCTTTGTCGGGAGGGAGCCCTGAAGAGATTCAGAGGTAGGAATTGAAGGAGGAGTGGAAAGATCTTGCTTTGGGGAACCAAATGGGGCTGCATCCATGGACATGATTGTCCTCGCTATACTGAGTACTTCGTTGAGATTTTGGGGCAGATCCTTCTCTGGATTTGAGAGAGAGGGAGATCGCGAAGGGGTGGGAGATTCTTGCCTAATTGGGGTAGATTTCGGTGTAGTTGATTTCTTTGCGGATCTCTTGGATTTTCCCATGTTTAAAGCCGATTGAACGTGGAGTGAAAGTAGGAGAGTGGAGTGATTTAGCTGAGGATGTTTTGAGAGATAATCGGGTGAGGGCAAGATTTTAGGGATTTGAGGGATTTTGGTGTAAGTGGGAGGTAAGGAGTCTATCTCTAAATTTAAAAATTAATTCCCATCTGATAATTAATTTATTTTTCAAAAATATAACCGTTGCTCCTGCTTTTTCTCCTCCTTTTTACACGTACTCTGCTTTTCTTTCCCTTTTTCTCCGTGTGTCACTCAATTCCTGGCTGAATAAAATGTGGCCAAGATCAAAAATACTTAGCCAAGCCTCCTCACCACACTTAATTCCTCGCAACCACTCCAAAAAAAAATTCCAAAAAGATCCTGAAATTTCCTGAAAGAGAAAATCAATAAGTGACATTGGACTAAACTTGAACAATCAATTTATTCACAAGAATTAAAAACAAAAAGCATGGGTTGCCTCCCATGTAACGCCCTAGTTATAGTCCTAGGCATGACTTTGCTTTTCTTTTAATGAATCTCAGGTGGGGCTTCAATCGCCTGATTTTCCTTAAACGTTGGAAATCCTTTTAGGAATGGTTTGAGCCGCTGTCCATTGACCTTGAACACTATTCCTGTCTTTTCATTCCTAATGTCCACTGCACCATGAGGATAGATATTAGTGATAACATATGGACCTTCCCATTTAGTCTGAAGCTTACCAGGAAAAGAGTTTAAATCTAGAGTTGTATAAAAGGACTTTTCCCCCAAATTGGAGATTCTTCTCAACAATCTTGCTGTTATGGTATGTCTTCATCCTGATCTTAGCTAAGAGCTGGTTGTCATATGCTTGATTCCTCAGTTCTTCCATCTTGTGGATTTGAAGTTTCCTTTCCTCACCTGCTTGGTCGTACCTTAGATTGCATTTCCGAATTGCCCAATAAGCTCTATGTTGCATACCTACTGGCAGGTGACATACTTTTCCATACACCAATTTATACAGAGTCATTCCTATGGGAGATTTATAGGCAGTCCTATATACCCACAACGCATCATCCAGCCTTTGGCTCCAATCTCGCCGATCTAAGCCAAATGTCTTAGCCAAGATCGACTTGACTTCTCTATTTGATACCTCCGCTTGACCATTTGACTGAGGATGGTATGTAGTGGAAACTTTATGGGTTACACCATATTTCCTGAAAAACGAAACAATAATACTATTGCAAAAATGTGTCCCACGGTCGCTAATGATTCCCCTAGGCACACCAAATTTGTTCAAAATGTTAGATTTCAAAAATGAAACAACAGTTTTAGCATCATTGGTCCTAGTTGCTTTCGCTTCTATCCATTTAGACACGTACTCCACATCAAGCAATATATATTATTTTTCATTTGACATAGGAAAAGGCCCTATAAAATCAATACCCCATAAATCAAAAATCTCACAATTTAATATAACATTCATGGGCATTTGATTTTTAGAACTTATGTTTCCTATCTTTTGGCATTCGGGACATGTCTTACAAAACCTATAGCTACCATAAAATAGAGTAGGCCAATAAAATCTCGACTCAAGGACTTTTAAGGTTGTCCTCTTGGCTCCAAAATGTCCACCACATGCATAAGAATGACAAAATCTTAGGACAAATGCAATCTCACTTTCAAGAATACATCTCCTAATCAATTGATCAGACCCAATTTTCCATAGATAGGGGTCATCCCAGACGAAATACCTGTTGTCATGCTTAATCTTTACCTTTTCTTGAGCCGTTAAGTCTCCATGATGCTTACCCGTGGCTAAGAAATTGACTAGATCGGCGAACCATGGTCTCATCGCCTGGACAGCAAATAGGTGTTCGTTAGAAAAATCATCTCTGATTGGTTCCAGATCTTCTTTTTCAAGGCATCTGCTCGGGTGATCCGCGACTAGGTTTTCCTTTCCTGCTTTGTCCTTAATCTCCAGATTATTTTCCCTTAAAAAAAAAAATCCTACCTTTATTTATCTAAGAAAAAAAAGACAAGTTCAAAATCCATACTTACATCAACATCTATGACATGTCGTTCAAAGAGGCAAAAAATGCAGAGCTTGCCTTATTGCGAAGCGTTACATTTAAAAGGCCGCCGAATAGCAGCAGTTAAGGAGAAGAGAAGCGGCTGAATGAATACAGGAGAGTGACAATGTCGTCTTTCCTTCGCCACAGCTTCACCATCAAAACCCCTCTCGTTGCACGCCACATCTTCTCCTCCACCTCTACCTCCGCCTCCGCCTCCGCCTCCGCCACCGCCACCGCCACCGCCACCGCCAGAACCAAGGTCTCTACTCTCTACGAATCCCCAGAACTCTCCTCCGACGGCGCCGCAACACTTCAGCTCATTTCTTGGGGCAGAGGCGCTTCTGGCCAACTTGGCGGCGGCATCGAAGAAAAACGCTTATACCCATCTTCTGTAGCCAACCTCCGAGTATCTCCCACCTCTTTCTCACTGTCTCCATCCCCAGGCCAGCTAATTAACAAAACCCATCTTGACGAGAAGTTGGTTGAAGTGGGCATTTCTTGCGGGTTGTTCCATTCTGCCTTGCTTGTCAATGGTAATGTTTGGATATGGGGCAAAGGTGATGGCGGCCGACTCGGGTTTGGTCATGAGACTTCCATGTTTGTTCCTACTTTGAACCCTCATTTGGATGGGGTTCGTGCCATTGCTTTGGGTGGGATTCATTCCGTCGCTCTCACGAACCAAGGCGAGGTTTATACATGGTCACTACTGCTGCTACTACTACTATATCTTTCTCTTTTCCTTCATTCTTTATTTAAAGCTAGCAAATTGAGTGAGATAGCTGCAAAATAGGTAGTCCCTAACTGTCTAATTTGTTTGTACTGGACGCATTGTGCCAATCAATTACATTGCACAAATTTTTAAGATAAGTAGGGGCATGTCACGGTATTATTGCTGCTGTATTAGTGAGATAATGTTTTATGTCACTGAAAATGATGTTTTTGATCCTACTGTGTTTGGACATATAAGATTGCTTTGCTTACGATGAATTTCACAAAATTATTAGCATATGGTGCTAGTGTCTTAATGTTAGGTTAAACAATGACAATGTTTTGCAGGGGTTATGGAGGTTTTGGTGCACTGGGACATTGTGTTTATCATAGAGAACTCTTGCCTAGATTGGTGAAAGGTAGTTGGACTGGCCAAATATGCCATATTTCCACTAGTGGGGCACTTACCGCGGCTATCACACAATCAGGTATGTTTATGCTCCAAAACAGTATTGTAAAACAGTCTTCTGTCAATGTAAAATTGTTGTATGTTCAATCAAGCAATACCAATGTGAGTGCAAAGTTGTCTAGATCAATTGATTCTCAATGATTTTGATTCTATATGTGCAATAAGGACATTGTACAATTTAATAATGAATAGATACTTATACTGGATTCTGCAGTTATGACAGGTTCAAGTCTAAAGCACCCATGTACTTAGTTTGGTTGGAAACACAAATCCTGTTTTCTTATTATACATAGTGTTTCTCTTAAAATTTTCAAGGTTTGAATTATACACGAACACAATACATCTCAAGGCCGATGTTAGTATAAAAAAGTAAAGCAATACAACTGTGTTCTATCTCTGACTCTGTCTGCATGAATTAAGACATCATATAAAGAACTTAACAAGGCTTGAAATTTCATGATGTGCTTGTTATAGTGGCTTACTACCATCTAGTTCATTCAAAAAGGCAGATAGTATATAAATCATGTTTGTCTTTCTCCTGTTTCCGTTCCTACTTTGGGATACAGGGGAAGTTTATACATGGGGTCGAGATGAAGGGGATGGCAGATTGGGTCTTGGCCCTGGTCCCGGCCCTAATGAAGGAGGTGGGATGAGTGTCCCCTCCAAAGTAAAAGCATTACCAGTGCCTGCGGCTGCTGTCTGTTGTGGTGGTTTTTTCACAACGGTACTGACCAAGGAAGGGAAAGTTTGGAATTGGGGAGGTGAGCACGTTACATCTTTTCAGAAACTTTATTTTACAATGTTTTGGTATTTTGATTTGGATCGTATTTATGCCCAAGAACCTTGGTTGTTATCTCTTAGTTATGTCAGTTCTTGTTAAGTAGATTATGCTGGTGGATTGAATTGAGTGGAGACCTTTTTGTTGTGGCAAATGCAGTTTACTCTTCCATTTTATAGGTGAAATCTACTTGTCTCTTTATGATGTTAATTCTTGTTAAGTAGATTATGCTGGTGGTTGAGTTGAGTGAAGATGTTTATGTCGTGGCAAATGCAGTTTAAGCTCTTCCATTTTATAGGTTGAATCTACGGTCTTTATGAGCTTGTAAGTTAGATCATTATGAAGCCACTGGTCAGCAAGTCCCAATTACCAAAAAGGAAAAAAAAGTTACTTCACTTAGGTTACTATTTTAATATAAGGTTGAGGTCAATGTTTCTGTGGTTATGGTGTGAATAAACAGCTCAGGTCTGTTCTGTTAATAAAGTTCAACAATTCACATTCATGTTAAGAAAATATTCAAATTTCTAGAGATACATTTTTTTTGTTAACTTGCATGATAATTTATGGTTTTTTTTTCCTAAATTTTTTGAATTTGGATGTAATTCCATTTTTTCTTGTTAGTTTAATTTAAATAACTATGTCTTGATCTTGTTTCTTAGCGAACTCCAACTATGAGCTTGGAAGAGGTGATAAGGTTGGCGGCTGGAAACCGAAACCCATTCCTAGCCTTGAAGATGTTCGCATTGTTCAGATAGCAAGTGGTGGATATCACTCTCTCGCATTAACTGGTAAAATGAGAAGGACCTTAATTAAATCTGATAGTATAGAGAAACTGCAATACTTTTCTGGCCTCTTTGTTTTTCCATTCACTGTTCAATTTCTCCTTTCTCCATCTGAATTGTATACCATTACTTGGTTACTATGATTCATTTTTCATTGTAATTTTAGATGAAGGTAAAGTGCTTTCATGGGGATTTGGTGGACATGGCCAGCTGAGTCACTCTTCAATTCAGAATCAGAGCATACCAGTGGTAATTGATGCTTTGGCTGATAAGCGTGTCACCTATATTGCCTGTGGAGGTGCATCTTCAGCTGCTATCACTGGTAATTTGAGTTATATGATTCTATAGCGTATTATCTTCACCTTTAAGTGGCTTCTTGCGTGCCTGCATCTGTTGACGTACAATATTCTTAAAATCCTACTATCCACTGTACTCTACAAATGTGTGCAATGCCTTATTGACTTGCATATGAACATTGTATTAGAACCTATCACCTCTTGAGTAACTCAACTTTGAGCAGGTACTATAGGTATCAGAATCTTCCATTTTGTTTCGTCTTTCATTAGCTGGTGATACTTTACTTTGGATTGTCCCTATTCTATATTGTATTAGAATGGATAGTTATTGCCATGCGCCTGATACGAATATTTAGTGATTCCTTGGTGATTTTGAGCAGATGAAGGGAAGCTGTACATGTGGGGGAATGCTCAAGATTCTCAGTTGGGAGTTCCGGGCTTGCGAGATGTACAATCATGTCCTATTGAAGTCAACTTTTTAATGGAGGATGATGGATTGGGATCCCACAATGTGGTGTCCGTTGCACTTGGTGCATCTCATGCCATGTGCCTGGTTTTAAGGTCAAGTTCTTGAAGCCGGTCTTGTAACATTCCCACATAGATTCGGTGGACTGGGATAAATCTTTCTAATCATCTTCAATGGGTTAAAATTTTCACGTATACAAATCTGAGGATGAAGCTAATGCAAGGATGTTAGGCAACATAGTAACACACTTTCTCGGTATATAGGAGCTGAATGCTAATGTTGCCCACTAGAAGATTCTACTGCTGCGGGTTGTATGAAATCCTTTCGCTAATCGATCTTCTCTTCTCTGCTGCTGAGCAGTAGTTATTCTATTCATTTCACAAAACTGTAACGTGCCCACTTCGAGATGGCCATGGTTGAAAAAATGCTGATGTCTCAAACACAGGTACTCGTAATCATTTGTTGTAATTAGTAACTACACCATGTTCTTTCTTTTTATCCTTTTTGTGCCCCATTTTTGTTAGAACTACTGTTTCTAGAAAACAATATACATGCCTTGTTGCTCCATTGCGTTTACAAGTACTGATCCTGGAAAAATGTATGTGCCCTCTACAACAAATCCAGTTAGTTTTTCTTGTGTTACTCCGTCTTGCAGTACCTATAAAGCAACAAAGGAGCATGTTATGATTTCACCTTTTTACGTATCACTAAAGTTGATTTATAATTCACTATTTTTCTTGAGTCATTTTTCAGTCTTAGTTCATATATCTTTGAATTTCTGGCATCACATTAGCCCTGAAACTCATCAAATAGGATAGGTTCTCAGTTGGACTTGGAATCAACCTTCAAACTTTGTGGCTCTTTTTCCTGAAAAAGAAGGCATTGTGCATAAGTAATTCAGAACATCTAATGACCAGCAAACCCTTCTTTGACCACAAAACACAGGGGACTTCTCTCAAATTTTGAGGAGGGAGCAAAAGGCCCTTTTTTCCTATATGTAGCAGAGTCCACTTTGTGCCATCAATGTTGCCACCCAACAAATTGTTCTTCAAGTTCCTTGTGTACTTCTGTCACTGTGTTCCAAGTTCATTGATCTCCGGACTTGCTTATTTTGTTATTTTGTTGAGATGTAAGAGTGTTCATGCACCATAATACTTTTAGCCCAGTCCATGTTTCTGTGTTCCCTTTCTCGTGTTGAGCATCTTCTACTACTAGTAAAACTTAATGAGGGGAAAAACTTGGTCCAAAAAGAGCGCTTTTGTGCCAAAGATGAAGGGGACTAAGCGATCTGCCAAAGCTGCGGGTTTCATTTGATCTCAGGCAGATTCATTCATTAACTAACATTTTAACCAAAATTATAGTACAGTTACATTGTGTTTCAACTGACTCTTCCTGTTAGCGGTTAGGCATCATACCATTCAATGGACATTGAAAGTTTACAACTTAGAATGTGCATGTACACTTTGAAAATTATAGTGTATATATATATATAAACTAAGGACTCGAGAATAAACCTCCATGCTTTGCATGAAATACCACTAAGCTACAATCTTATCGGTAATTTTCTAAGTATATGGCTGTGGCATTTGTTTGATATTTTGAAAAATCACTTGATAGTCATTGTGGGTGGACAAACAATAATGGTTACTCCCTCCGTTTTTATTTATTTGACGTCGGGAGGGAGATCACGCAGTTTAAGGGCGTGTCAGTGGCTGTCTGTGGGCCACGCCACGTGTCCTCCGCTCCTCTGCTCCTCAATTCTTCTTCCTCTTTCGTTTCTGTGCATCCACTCTCTCATTTCTCACCCAAACCTAAACGAGGCAATCCCGCGCAAAATTCGCCCAAAATTTTCATCCAAAATTTGGCTGAAATCTGAAATTCAAAATATTTCCCTCCTTATCCCGTTGCTTGACAATTTTTGATTTCCCGATTGGGTTTAAAATTTCAGCCTCCTTTTTCTTCAAAATCAAATGCCTCTGTAAAAAACCCTTTCCACTGACTCCCCCATGGGTTCTCCAGTACCTGACCTCAGTGAGCTCCATACCACTGATCCATCTCATATGTCAATCGAACCTGCATCTCCCGAAGTATATTGGCTTGGGCTTGATGAGTTATCGACAGATGAAGAAGGGATTGTAGGAAGCGAAAATCGAGCATTTAACCACGTCGAAGAAGTTGAGGAAGACATTGTCATTCCCGGGTTAAACCATGTGCCTCGACCAGGTTTGTTTGTTTTCTCAAATGTATTTTATTTTGCCCAGAAAGCATTACCTCTTGCTCCCTCGATTTCACTGACCATGTTCACCATTTGTATGCTTAGGGGCAGGAAAGAACTTACGTCAGATGAACGACTCCAAGTATTACAATCGTTGCTTCGAAGAAGTGTCAATGGGGTGTTGAAGAAGAAAGCAACCATGGATGTAGCAGTTCAGTTTGGAGTGAGGGTGCGAACAATCCAGAGGATCTGGAAACGTGCACGGGATTCAGGTACAAATGTTCATGAGAATTATAGAGTGAAGAATTGCGGTAGAAAAAGAGTTGAAATTGATTTAGAATTGATGCGAACTCTTCCATTGAGTAAGAGGACAACAATGAGAGATCTTGCTTCACACCTTCGTGTATCGATTTCATTTGTGTATGGCAAATTGAAACAAGGAATCATCAAGCGCCACTCGAATGCCATTAAACCTTCTTTGACAGCAGAGAATCACACATCCAGGATGAGCCACTGTCTCTCCTCTTTGGAGCCATCATCACTGCCCCACGATCCAACATTCAAAAGGATGGAGAACACAGTGCATATTGATGAGAAGTGGTTCTACTTGACCAAGAAGAATCAAACATATTACCTCTTGCACGACGAAGCTGATCCAGTAAGGTTTATTAAAAGCTCTCATTTCATACCTAAAGTAATGTTCTTAGCTGTTGTTGCGAGGCCAAGGTATGACTCTGATGGTAAATGCATATTTGATGGAAAGATTGGGGTTTTCCCATTAGTCCAATCTGTTGCTGCATTAAGATCGAGTCAGAACCGACCTCGTGGTACAGTTGAGATCAAACCTTTGGCTAATATAACAAGAGATGTTATTAGAGATTTTATGGTTAATAAGGTCTTGCCTGCCATAGCCAATAAGTGGCCTATGGAGTGTAGTAGAGAAACCATTTACATTCAGCAAGACAATGCAAAGACTCATATTCCCACTGACGATGTTTCATTCTTGTGTGCAGTTCAAGAATGTGGAATGAATATTTCTCTTGTTTGTCAACCTCCTAACTCTCCTGACTTAAACGTTTTGGACCTTGGCTTCTTTAGAGCAATACAGTCACTTCAGAGTAAGGACTGTGCAAAATCCCTATTGGAGTTGATTGGGGCAGTGGAGCAAGCTTTCCAAGATTTTGATGACAAAAAAAGACACAATATTTTCCTAACATTGCAGTCCTGTATGGTGGAGATATTAAAATGTGATGGGTCCAACAATTACAAGATTCCTCACCTAAAGAAGGATCAACTTACTAGACAGGGGGCCTTACCATCTGCAATTCATTGCTCTCTAGATATTGTTGCTAATGCAGTAACCTACCTGTGTTGATTGGCTATCAGGTGACTGTCTTACATTGGGTTTTGTCTAATTTTTCTATTACCCTAATTGTCTACATCAAATGTCACCCTTTCATTTCAGGAAATCCAATGTAGATGGTTTTGGTGAAGATGGCTGGGGAATTGATATCATCTTTTGTAGCTGCTTTTGGTATGCATATATTGATGTAGATGGTTTTGGTGAAGATGGCTTGGGAATTGATATCATCCTCCGTAGCTGCTTTAGGTGTACATATATTGATGTAGATGGTTTTCGTGTAGATGGCTTGGGAATTGATATCATCTTTTGGCATTGATGCATGTAATTAGGGTGGTAAACTGTGGAATGTTGGATTATTTTGTATAGGAAATAGTTTTCATTGTCGTATGTTCAACTGTGAACATAGTGGATTGTTCAAATGTGAACATATTGGTATCAATGAAGTATGTATATTCAATCCAGTTTGGAAATACTTATGTCTCTATTTCTACTCCAGTAGTATGATCTTGAATGTTGGCAATTGTTGCTTCCTCTGTTGACATTTTGTGTTTCTGGAATTGGTGGACTGAAATTCTTGTTGTATCCTGTGTTGGGATTAAATGTTGATGTATTGGAATGATAATATGATTGAAGAAATTATGGTTGTATCCTGTTATCGATTGAAATGTTTTAAATGAATTCCAGAATTTATGTGTTTCCTGTTTGGATTTAAATGAATTCCAGAATTTATATGTGTTTCCTGTTTGGATTTAAATGGTTCCTCAATTTGTGTTCCCTGTTGTTGATTGAGCAGGATTTTGGCAATTTGTGTTCCCTGTTTTGGATTGATCCGCATTTGATATTTTCCTATTTTTGATTGCTCTATTTTGGAAATTTAAGAACAAATTGGTTACTTATTGTTTACCTGTTCTGTTTTGGCAATTTCTGCAAAAATTCTATACCAATTCTGATTCTTCTGGTTTCGCTATCTCAGCACAAATTGTTTACCAATTTTGATTCATCTTTTTGGCTATTTCAGCACAATTTATTGAAGCATTTTGATTGATCTGTTCTGTCCTATTTTTCGTGATCTGTTTTCCCAATTTCAGGTCATTATGTTTACCAAATTCATTTCTCTGTTTTGGAAAAATCAGCACAGAATGGTTACCAAATTTTAATGATCTGTTTTGCCAAATTCATGCCACTCTGTTTACCAATTTCACTCCATATTTGTTTTGGGAATTTGTATCTGCTCTGTTTACTTATTTATGCAAATTCTCATAGAACTCCATATATAAGCAATGCATTCAATCCATGAAAGAAAACTGATAGAAATCTATACCAAATTGAAAGGTAAATGCACTCAATCCAGAGCCAATGATAAAGAAACTCCATTTATTGATAGGAAATAGAAAGCATTACAAAGAAAGTACCACAACACTGAAATACAGGAAAGATGCAAAGCCTACATATCCATATCCTTAGGGATGGCTAGGAGGTTGTTTCCATATTTGTCAAGAGTTGCTTGACACAGCCTTGCAATGGCCACATTGGCCTCAGTGACCTCGTTCTTAGCCTCCATGAGAGCAATTGTGCTCTCAAGCTGAACGAGGCAATCCCCAACAGCCTGGACAAGCATGAGTGCATCTGGTACTTGGTGTCTTTCTTCTGCTTGCCGTTTGATGCTTCTCAGTCTTGCTGCCTGCATCTGTAGCCTGTGGATGTCATGGGTTGTCTACTCAACCTTCAAATCTCCACGCTCTATCTCCTGGTCCAGATGACCACCAACAGCCCCTGAACCTGCAAGAAAGGATTGTGCTTCTCTGGCATCCATGGAATGAAACAGGTAATTGATCAGGAAATACAAAGGCACAGGTTATTGATAAAGGAACAGAAAGACACAGGTGGAAGAAGGAAACAAGAGATAACAGAGGCTGGAATGGAATGGATGCAAAAATAAAGAATGGAAGGCTGGTTAAATAGGAAAGGGTGTAGAAGTCATTGGTATTGTCAACAGCTGCTTTGGAAGTTCAACTGTGACTGTAATTCAAACGGTGCAAGTCTTTCATAGAGAGGTTGCAACTCTTAACCGTTGCATATGGTAAGTCAGATCATATGCAATACGTGGAAGATTCCGTGCATAATCAAACCGTTGATTATGCACAGAATCCCAGTTTTTTTGGCATTGGAACCATTTGCCTATTAAGTAGGCAAGGAATCCAACAGCCTTAAGAGTTCTCCATATGGAGAAACACGATGACTGCCAAATTTCCACCAACTGAAACAAACAAACCCATTAGGAAGCAAAATAAAACTGGCAATGTTCAACAGACCTGGATTACTATATTAAAAGAGAAAACATGTACAGAAATTCAGAAAATAACTACAATCCGGCAACATAAATCCGGATTTGCAACCAATAAAATCAAAACCAGAAATCCCAGCAACATAAATCCGAAATTTCCACCCACAAAAGCAAATCCAGAAATTCCACCCACAAAACCATAACCCATAAACCACAACCCACAAAATCACAACACAGAAAACCAAAATCATCTCACTAAATCGATCATCCAAAGTAAGCAGAACAACAACAGACAATTGTAAAAAATCACACGGTTTTCAACAACCACATCGCCCAACTGTTGGCCGTCCGATTCCCTGTCAACATTGGGGGAAATGACTTCATCATCCTCCGATTGCCTGGCCAAATTGGGAAAAATAGCTTCGGGGGCGTCATTCCCTGCCACAACAGTTGCGTCATCCTCCATGGAATCATCGGAGATTTCGATGCTACTTTCCCTCTAGGACCAGTCCCAATAATCGACACCCTCCATAGTTGAAACTTAACTTGACGAGATTCGATTTGGACGAAAAAAAATGAATGAGAGGAGCTGAAGGCAGAGAATCGATTTGGTTGAGAGAAAGAGGTGGATCCAGTTTATGTTCTTGGTGAGAGAAGGAGGACGAGAGGTTTTTGAGGAGAGAATGAGAGGATAGAGAAGACTGTCAGGGACGAATGCATCCGTCTTGTCCATGTTCCCATACGACCCCAGCTGTTTTTCGCTTTCATTCATTTGCCCCTGTGTGACGCGTTGTACGAGCGAAAAATGACTCGTCGTCTGAGGGCATTTTTGTCAAAGAACGAAGTAAGTGGGCACAGTTGCCAAAGGGCGTCAATTAAAAAAAAGCAGGTTTTGGGCTAAAACGTCAAGTATAAAAAAACAGAGGGAGTATCATTGAATCTGCCTTAGAAGCACTTGATATTCATTACAGGTACACAAACCCTAATGTCTTAAGTAATACGTTGTCTAACACCAATGGTTAAGTCATTTGAAGACAACATTATCAAACTATATGTTATGAAAAGATTTCTAACAAGAACAACACTGATCCATTGAGTTTAGCTGTGTGAAGAACCTCCGCGAAGCCTCATCTCCCTCACCATTATAGTTACTTGTGTATATATATATGTGTGTGTATAGTTTTGTCAAGTTCTAGACATGGAAGAATTAGTAATTACGCTGCAACCATCTAGTGTTAGTGTAGCCATTTGAAGTTGGTCCCCGTTGAAAGCATCCTGTTGATCTGTTGTTTCTATCCCTTGTAGCTGTATATTATTATCAGTATCAGACCACATCAAGTTCTTGCAGCTGTTAGCATCATATGAGTCAGGCCTCCCTATACCGATACACAGGTTATCGTCAGTAGGTAGAAAGCTGTCGTGTGAATAATAATCCCCACATATTTGGAAATCTTGTGCAGATGGAATATTTATCGTGGAGCCGCCTAAGTCTTTGATGTTGCACATGTCTCTATATAGTGTTTGATTCCCAGGAAGTTTGCTGCCTTGACAGTCTGCATCTTCTGCTGATGCTGTTAGGCAAGCCTTCTCAAGTATTGTCTGCACATATTTCCCATGGGCATCGATCCTCATTTGCAGGTGCCGCTGTACCTTGTTATTACCACGCAACGAGAGAAAAACTGGTCAGTGATCACCACCGATATTATGTTCTATTAGGATTTTTTATTTGCAGAAGGCGGAAATTTCATGTTGGTTGGTTTTTCTTTGCTGTGAATTTACCTCCAGTTGCTCATCCAGTCTTCTTCTTACTTCCATTTGCATCCTAAGTGCTTCATTTTGGTACATGTACCTGATCAAACAAATGCAGGCTCAATACAAACAGCTTATGAGAACCACTGAATTGAAACTAGTTTCATTCAATCTAAACCCATATTTCCCTGTTTTTTTTAATACCAACATTGGTTGTCATCGAATGGTAAAGAACATGTCTACTCTTAACTCAGGTCTTAGCTTCGAGTCTAGTGAATGCAAGAAATCATGTTGCAAGATAGAAAATTAAGCCCGACTGTGAGATTATTTTTCCCCCTGAATGAATCTCTTTCTATGTATATATTGGCAAAACGGACACTCGTGAATCTGTATACGCTAACACAAAGAAGAAGAAGAGACTGTGACATTACTCGCTCAAGCCACGGCTCTTGAATCCTGATGTTGCAGCAGCATCACTCCTTTGAAAATCTAACCCTTTTGCTACAAAAAAACAACACTTGTTTAATGCTAGCTAGTGTTAGATTTTCCATTTTGGAAAAGGATTTGAGAAATGGAACAATAATTCAATTTCCCTTACCTTCTCTCATTGTTTGGTCATTCATGTCCCTGTGGGATTGCTTCCCAAGCCTAAATTTCTGCATCATCGACAAGCATTAGAGATCGAGAAATGAGCGATCCGAAGCAGAATCAATACGAAGAGAACTACCGTTCGACCCTAAAAGAGAAGCAAATACCTGCAGGTGGCTCTTGAGATGATAAAGGGTTAGACCTTTTACCCCCATAATTCTCATGATCGACTTGGGTGTTGCCTCTGCAAATTTTGACAGGAAAACCAACAATTATCATCCAAAGAAACAACAAAATGACTAATGTGTAATTAGCATGCAACTGAAGGAGGGGTATATAGTATTACTATCTGGTCCTCCAAGTTGGGCCACAGCATCCACGAAACGTTCATGAAGTTCCGCGGTCCATCGGAGACGAGGCTTCGGGTCTGTCGTGAGAACGAGGCCGCAATCGCCTTGAACACACAGTGACCTCTGCTCATGTGCGTTCATGGTTGTTTCACTGCTGAGCAAAGGAGATTCGGGGCCAAAAGCAACACATGTATATATATATATATATATATATATATACTGCTACAAGAGACTGGCTTAATTAAGTGTGTATAGTCTCTAATGGGAAATGTGTAAATGTAAAGAAGAAACCAAAACATAAAAGCCACCGACTAGTCATGCCACCTTTCTCTAAAGGGTTTCTCCTTATAGATTATCTTGCTTGTATTTTGCTGTTTGTGTTCCAAGTTTTTGGAAAGTGTAAAACTTGGCTTATTCAAGTGATCATTAAAGGCTGATTTTTGGATAAAATTTCCTATTTTTATTTGCTAGGGTTCATCTTTCGAGCATTGATAATTCTTGTTTAAAATCAAAAATTGTATAGTGCTTAAAATACAAATTTATAAGAACTTTTTACATTAAATGATAGTATTTGATCTAAATAATAATAGTGTATAAATTTTATTTATAATTAGGTTCTCTTGTTATTCTATGATATGCCATTACCAATGAGATCGGGTTTATTTTTAAATTACTCGTTTTACTCTATATTTTATTGAATTAAAATGTCTTACTCTTGAAATTCAAGGGCTCAAAGAAAAAAGATGAAAGAAGATAACAATAGAACAAGAAAATGAGTAGTGACGTAGATTTTGTGACACGTGTAATGGAATGGAGGGGACCTATGTATACATCTTTTTGTAAAGCTTATTATAAGTGCACCAAAGTATATATTTCTTTTGTGGCATTGAAGGTTGTCTCTATAGGTTGCTTTCTTCACTTCAAAAATAAATAAATAAATAATAATAATAATTAATTGTCATAAATAAGAATCCAATTAGGTGACTTGGAATTGCATACTAGCTCTATACACTTTACCAAGTATTTCATTTATTAATCAAATTTTATTAATGAATGAATTTTAGTAATTAAAAAAATTTAAATAAATTAATTGTCCTATTTGATGATTAGAGTTTCGACTTTTTGTTTGTAATAGCAGAAGTTTGGAATCCAATTTGTAGACACTTAAGGCCCCTACTTCCATCTTTTGAAAAGGGAGATATCACAACAAGAGCACAAAGCAAAACCGTAGACTATAGCGTATAGCCTATATTTGGAGATTTGAGAAGGAAATGTTAATGATCAAATTACTAACAAGTGTCATAGATTCGAACCTGATATCGGGATTAAAAAGTTGATAGGTTGATAAGTCTCTTAACAATCGACTTAAATTATGTTGATCATCCTATAATTCTTTTAATGTATCAATGCAATCCTACATATTCTGATGCCAATTATCACCAATGTGATTATGATGTCATATATAATCAATCAATTTGTAACTTAATGATATTTTTTATAAAAATATAAAATCCAAATTTTTTTATTTGAGTCTCTTTTCTACAATCCTATCTATATATAAAAAAATTATGATGTCATGATATGCATGTGCAGATGGAAAGAAAATAATTAAACAAATAATGGTAGTCTTTGAAATGTATGCTTAATTATAAGATAAAAATAAACTTGTTTCATATTTAGTAACGAAGTAGTTTAAGTGGAACAAATAAGTTACATTATTAAATAAAACAAAAAACATGTATGACATGATTGTATCTGTATATCTGTCACAGTTTTTTTATTTTTATAAACGGAAATGAGATTTAAATTTGAGTCTGACTCTCTACTGATATTTTTACCATCAGTACGATAATCAATGAGTTCATACGTGTCACAGATTGAATGAAGAAAAATAGAATCTTATAGTTTGGTCTAAAAGGGCAAGCTAGCTTAGTTTTCAAGCATTGCTATCTTTTTCTTCTATGCTTTATGGCCGAAACAATAAATCTTGGTAAGGAACATATTCTGTTGTCCATGTCACTTAACTTTACTTATCCATATCCTAATTATTTTGTAGATCAACTAATTAATTAAGGTAGTATTACTGGAAATTAACTTCCTAAATTGTAATAATGTTTAATGTACTCAAGACAGCTTCATTCGAAACCTTTGTTAGTCGAATCTTTTCAGAAATGGTACGTTGGGGGACCTCTGTCGAGATAGCTAGTGAATTCAAACATTGGGGAATCGTTAGAGGATGTGGTTGCTAATCATGAAGAGACTCGAGATCTCAATGGTGAAATCTACCAAGCTTTCTGTGAAGGATGGTGTCATTCTACCAACATTCTTAATTGTATCAACTCGTGGGATTTGTTCAAATTCGGCTGACTTTCAATTTATGATAGTTTTTTTTGATAAAATACAATAGAAATTTTTAAGGGGAAAAACTTCACTACAATTGTAACAAACCAATACTAGTAAAAATTAAATTTTTGGGAAAAATGTTAGGTTTTCGTTTATCTTTCCCAGAAATTTAATTTCCCATCAATTTGCTTTCCATGATTTTAGCTTCCTTTCCATAAGCAAATCATCTTTTTTTATTTTTTTTCCCTACAATAATAAATTTAATCAAATTTAAATTAAAGATTGATTATTTCCTTAATTAATAGGTCTATGATTCTTTTAAGTCTTTAGCATTAATTTATAATTGTATTTTTACACTCTTTTATTAGAGTCCTGTTATTCGTTTAGAAAAGTTTTACCGAAATAATATCCCGACTGACTGACGAGGATGTCACTAGTGGTATATCCACCGTCATTACTTAATTTATATTAAAAACAAAAAAATAAAACCGTGATTTAGAAAACCTAACTGCCGTTAATATCCTACGACCTTTTCAATTCTTCAACACCATAGCAGTAACATAGTTTGGAAATTGGCTTAGCCTGCATTGTTTTGATTTCTCACCTAACAATTACTTGCTGCTCCTTTAATCGTTATTATCCGACAATGGTGAGAGAAAAATTTGCAGCAAGGATTAAATAATTAAAAGTTATAATGTTTGTACTGTCCCTAAATTCCTAAATTCTATATTGTTCACTGCAATTTATGTATTGTTGAAAAACACATCTAATCTAATGTTGAATTATTATTGATTATGCACTTAGTTTCAACACTTAAAATTAACATATGCATATTTTATTTGAAAATTGCATAACACAAGAATTGAGTCGCCTTTTGTCTCGGACCCAACCAATGACACAAATAAAATAAATTCTAAGGATTTACAAAATGATAATAAAGTGATTCTGAAGTCAAGTATAGTTTTCAAATAAAAAGAAATTTATAATTTTTATCTTGAGTATGCTCGTAAAGTAGAATTTGATATACGAGAAATAATATGAAGAAAGATGATGATGAGAAGCTAAAATATTTTACTCTTGACTATGCTAGGGGAGGTAAGTGAAAATCCATAGCAAAAAATTCTTTTAATCCCAGGCCATAAAACACAACTGATTGTAAGGCTAAAATTAATGTTATTGTTAAAGAGTAATAGCTTTTTAGCCCTCTGTACCAACCACGAAAAACAAAGACCTTCCCTGGATAAAAAAATGCACATTTCACCTCTCCTGGACTACATTTTCCACACAAGTTGCCTTTTCCGTCCATTTTACTAATGGGTCTGTTAATTCTGACTCATTAATGCCGGTTACCCAACCTGGAGTCCTGGTAAATAATTAAAATGCAACCTGCAAATTCAAAAAGGGGAAATTTAGATTTGAATTTTGTTTAGTTAAGAATTAGTTGGTGGATATGAAAAACAATTAAACTGGAAACTCAAAATTGGTGCACATAAAATCAAGAGTGGGAAAGTGGCAAGGAAGAGAGATTGTAGAAGATTGCTCAGCGATTTAGACAGCAATAGGAACAAAAGGTTGAAGACGAAGTCCAGGAGACGATTGGTGGAAGGAAAAAGGAAGGAACACGTGCGAACGAAATAAGTAAAGGTTACTCTCCTCTACGATTGCGAGGCGAGTGAAGGGATGGAACCAATTGTTCTCTCCTGTGGCTGCGAGGCGACGAAGGAACTAAGGACCACCGGTTGTGGTTGGCTGACTCCCTCTTAGAAGCAAGGTCAGTGACTTGTCTTTTCCCACCTTAATGACAACGAAACAAGTGTTTCCATTGAAATATATGTTTGTTTCATATTTAATTCGATTAGGGTTTTGAATAAATATATATGCATTGTGTTTTCTTCATCTTCTCACCTTTTGATTTTGTCTCTCTGTCTTGTTATACGGTTTAGGTATTTTGGTGGTTGTCTTGTGTTTGACAAACTGAAGAGTTTTTTACCATGATACTATTATTTTCACCATTTGCAGTTGTGGTCCTGCTATATTTTAGAGTTGTGGTCCTGCTATATTTTAGAGTTTAATAAATTGGAATAAACGCATATATATTGCTTTCACAGTTGCTAAAAATGTAGTACAATCCCATGACAGGATGGTGAGGACACACTTGAAGTGTATGTGGAGCATGGCATCAACACTACTATATTTTTTGAGAATCTAGATAGTAGTGATAAAGAGATGGTAAATGTAGTAGGGGTGATACTATAAATGATACAGGTTCTGATACTGCAGGGGTTGATGATATGGATGCAAGTTCTGGTACTACAGGGGTTAATACTGCAGGAGTTAATGTTGAAGATGAAGTAGAGGATGTTCCTTTATTGCTAACCTTTGGAGATGGAGAGAAGAATGAATCGGTTGATAGAGATGAATTTGTGGTCGAAAGTTGTGATGATGATAGTTTAGATAATGACAAGGTTGGTGCAACTGCTGTAGATTGTGATGAGAGGATTGAAATAGAGGGATTGCAAGAGATAGACCTTGAGAATGGGCCTAACCATACAAATCATGGGACTAGAGCTAGACCCAATTCAGAGCAAGATGGGCCTGAGTTCAATAACTATTATTTTAATGGGTTTGAAGGTGAAGCTACTGAGGAGTGCCAAGGTATAAGGGCATCAATTGAGATAGACTCAAGGAGAGCGGAGAAAGGGAAAGCACCAGTGGATGGTCATAAAGGTGATGAACATAGATATCACAGCTCTGATGACAGAACTTACAGTGGGGATGTGGAGGATGGTTGTAGTAGTAGTTCTAAAGAGCTTAGTGACTTCCAGCGTAAGCATCTGGATAATCTGGAATGCGACGTGGCATACCTGATGATGAGGGGACTGAGGGAGTGGATGTGGAGGATTGTAGAGCAACACCTCAGGAAAATGATGTTGAGCAAGGCAGAAACGATAGAGTTAATAGGCCACTAGTAGAAACTTTTGGTATAGGTGTGCCTGATGTTCAAACTAATTATGAGGATAGTGATAGATTAGATAGTCCCAATTGTTCTGATAGTGAGGAGGAAAGGGAACAAATGATGGTGAAATACCTAAAATTCAATGAGAGTAGGGATATGAAGGGAGAAATAAAATTGGAGGTTGGAATGAAGTTTTCCACTCCTGATATTTTTCGGAAGGCTTTGAAGGCATACTCTCTATAGACTGGACATGATTATAGATTTGAGAAAAATGAGAAGAGTAGGATCATCACCTACTGCAAGAATACATGTCGATAGAGAATACATGCTTCACTATCACCAGACAAGACCTGCTTCTAGATACAAACCTTCACCAGCACTCACTACTGTGGAAAGAACCAAGAACACAGTAGAGCAATCAGACCTATTATCGATATTAAGTAGCAGTAAAAAAATTGTATCCATTTTTCATAATATTATGCATGGATTAGATATATCGTGGCGAATTCTTCAGAATTTTTTTTGTCTTCCATAACGGAATCTGATAAGTGAGATTTCTAGTAAGTGTTTATATAATCTTCTTCTGTCCGAAGAAATGATTCATCGAAATAATGAGCCACCATTGATATCGACACATTTGAGATCTCCAAATGTTCGGGAGTTCCCTTTCCGCCATCCTGAGCAGTAAGGTGATTCTTTTTATATGTTATCTGATATGAGACCAAAACAAAAAAGAAATGGCGAGTGTATCTCAATAGAGAAAATGAAATAAATCTGTATAAATCTATGGAAAACAAGACAGGGATTCATTACAATGACATTGTAGACCAATTGCAAGGGATGTAGTGCAGCTTGGTAGCACGTTTATTTTGGGTACAAAATATCATGGGTTCAAATCCTATCATCCCTACCTCTTACTTTACTTCGTCTATGAGCAATAACGAGAGATCTATTTAAATAGAGTAAAAGTGAAGTGGGCATACCTAATCTTTCATAATAAAGCAAAAGCGATTCCCGTAGTAGCGGCGAGCAAAATGAGAGCAGCCTAAACCGTGAAAAAATGGGGTTATGAGAGATCAATACAAGCGTCATGCTGCTAGGTGAAACAGTGGAGTGTTGTACTATAGATGGTGAAAGTCCAATAGCCAAAAGCATCACTAGCTTACGCTCTGACCCGAGTAGCATGGGGCACGTGGAATCCCGTGTGAATCAGCAAGGACCACCTTGCAAGGCTAAATACTCCTGAGTTACCGATAGCGAAGTAGTACCGTGAGAGAAAGGTGAAAAGAACACCTATCGGGGAGTGAAATAGAACATGAAACCGTAAGCTCCCAAGCAGTGGGAGGAGCTTAGGGCTCTGACCGTTTGCCTGTTGGAATGGATTACTTACACATATTTGGTAGACTTCAAGGATAATCTTGATACTGATTTGGAGATCTTGACAAGTAGGCTGAGTTGAGAGAAATTTGTTACAGTTTCACGCCATAAGATGGTGAGGGCTAAGAAAATAGTGCAGTCTATTATGGAGGGAGAGGATGGTGAGCAATATAGGTTCTTGTGGAGTTATGTTGAGGCTATCAGAAAATCTAATCCTGGTAGCACAGTTAAAATAACTACCCCACGTGGTATTTTTTAGAGGATGTACATGTGTCTTGTAGCTTGTAAGCAAGGATTTTTGAAAGGATGTAGGCCATTTATCGACATTGATGGTTGTCATTTGAAAGGGAGATTGAAGGGGAATTTATTGTCAGCAATAGGAAAAGATGCAAATGATAACATATTTCCTATTGCATGAGCAGTAATGGATTCAGAATGCAAGGACAACTAGCTGTGGTTTCTGTAGAGGTTACAAGATGACATTGGGCCACTAGTTGAATGGTGATTTATGTCTGATAGGCAGAAGGTAATTTGCACCTTTGCTTTTGGGGTTAGTATTATATTGTATAATTTTGTCTAACATCTGCTTTCTTATGCAGGGTTTGCAAAATATATTTGATATTATATTGAAAGAGGTGGATCATAGATATTGTGTTAGACATATTTGGAATAATTTCAAGGGTGAGTTTGGAGGTGGCCAGCATATGAAAGACCAAATATGGGATGCGACTAGAGCATATACGACAATAAAGTTCAACATCCAGATGGGGAAAATCAAGGCTAGAAGTCCAGCACCATATACATGGTTGAATAAGATACCTCCTTAGAGGTGTGATCTTCTACTGAATAATCTTTCAAAGAGCTTCAATTCTTACATCAGGTAATGTGTGATCTTCTACTATACAAATTAGTTCATGTACTCTAGTTATTTTCACAATATCACAGTAGGCTGAGTTATTTTATGTTTGCGTGTTAGACTTGCAAGGAAAAAATCAATATTGTCTTGTCTGGAGATTATTAAAAGATTGTTCATGAAGAGGTACTACATGAAATATCAGGGGATGTTGTTGTATCAGGGGAAAATTTTCCCAAAATGGTTCAATAAGCTAGTTAAAGTCATTCAAGATTGTCAGTCATATATTGTGTATCCTCATTCCTAGGTACAAAAGTTTGAGATATAGCACATTAGTGGTGAGAAAAGCACTTGTGACTTGCAGCAGAAGACTTGCTCATGCAAAAGGTGGGACTTAACTGGAGTGCCTTGTAGGCATGTAGCTGTTGCCCTCATGTTCTTGAAAAAAAGTCCTCATGACTTTGTACATGTGGCTTACCAAATGAGCACATTCATAGAAGCATACCATGATGGTATTCTGCCTATTCGAGATCAAAGTGAATGGCCTGTGGTTTAGGGGCATTATAATGTAAGGCCTCCAGAACGTATGCTGCAAAGTGGTAGACCTAGATGTAAGAGAAAGAGGGAAGCTGGAGAAACCGGTCCATCCAACCCAAATAGAATGAGAAGGTTTGGGTTGGAGATGACGTGCAGGAATTGTAAAGATAAAAACCATAACACTAGGACTTGTCCATTTCCTATGAGATCTAACCTACTACCCGTGAGGAAGAAAAGGAGACAAACACCTGCAGCAACTCAAAGTGCTTCTGCCAATGATGGTGAACCTGATCCTAAATTGTAGGTAAATTTATTTAATAGGTTTATTTGATTAATGTAATTTATCAATGTATTGCTCTACTTGTTTTTTGTTATAGCAAAATGATGGGAATGCAAAAGCAAGGACAACTAGGTCTAAGAGCAAGACAAGTGCAAGGTTTGCTAGGAATGTAGTTCATCACCTGAAGAGACTTCAAGTGCAGGTGCTTCAAATACAAGAACTTCAGAAGCAAGGTTTTCAAGATATGTTATAAGTCAATCACCTGTACGCACACCCGATGGAACTTCAAGGAACTCCACACCAACAATACATGTTGTTGAGACACCAATAGCTGACACTTCCACAATAATACCCATTTCATCAATGCCCTCAACAACAACTAAGACTCCCATGGTCATCCCTATAGAACCACAACCGGCACATGGGAATGTTGGTTAGCATGGACCTCCCCCCCAAGGCCACAAACTAGGTCTAGTGCATCTGAACCAGTACAACCAGTTCCAAACACACGAAGTACAATAAGTCAGGCCAAGAAAGAAAGGGCAAATACTAAGTCAAAGAAGAATGTGTAGAAGAAGGAGATACATTGATGCTGACATGTCGGGTATTTTGTGTATAATGATGATACTAGGTTATACCTTTAGGTAACTAGTTGTTAGGATATTTTGTGGTTAGTGTACACCACCATATTTTTGTGCATCTTTGAACAATAGTAGTGTGCAATTTATTGCATATTTTTATGCATCTTTGAACAACAGTAGTGGGAATTTTTTTGAATATTGTTAAGATTCGATGTTGATCTTGTGAGATTCTGCGTCGCGTATGATCGGAACAGTAGTGAATGACGTCGGGTGTACCTGCACAGCGCCAGAGGGGGAGCTCCGACGTAGACACTCCGATGCTTAAGTCAGTATGGGTTTTTAAAGTAGCAGGGGTTTCTCTGGGTGAATCTGACCGTCCCTCCTTATGGAAAAAGATGGGGTAGTTATAGAATCTGGACAGCGATACCTGGCGATACCAACAAAGGCGCCGTTTGATGATGACGTCACAGGCGATATCAGTTGATGACGTCAGGGGTGATGTCGCGTGAGGCTGTCGGGAGCGATAACCTTGTTGGTTCCTAGGACGGGATGACGCCGTGCGTATAGAGTCGCGTGAGTCCCCCCGCTGAAGTCGACCATCCTAGGAGTCCACCGCCGATCCTTGGGCGATACATTGATACCCGTGTAGGCCGTCTGGGAAACTGCTCCGACAAGAGTCACTTGTAGTAGGACCGTCAGGGTTATCTCAGTTGTTATCATAAGCCCAACTGAAAACGAGCCCGAGTGTTTACCAAGGGCTGTCCATGTCTGAAATTTCGGATGAAGGTTTTCGATGTGAGGCGATTAGTTCGCAAGGTTTCCGAGCTTCTTCGAATGCTCAAGGCCGATAAGGCTCAAGTGGTGAACTGGGGCTTAAGTCTGGGACCATCAGGCAAGCTGATTTTGATCTTCATCCTTATCCAAGGACTCACTCTGAACAGATGTCTCTACCGCGTTCGTAGTTACGAGATCCTTACTTTCCGCCCGGCGATATTACTCCGATTGACCCCTCAGGGGGATCTAAGAAGCTCCAGCTCATTCGAATCGCGAACAAGCTGTTGTCAGATTACCGATAATGTCGTTGAGGATATTCCACTGAATCGTATCGCGGGTCGAGCTGGCACATATTCCAGATCCATTGTTCTTCCAAGTGTTCTGCAAACATAGGAAGGAGATAGATTCGAATATAAAGTTAGTAAACTTTTTGTACTTACAGAGATTTGAGGTCAAACGAGCTCAATCTTTCTTTTACGCTAGAGGAAATAACGATATCAACGCGGCTTTATGCCATCGGCTGCCTATGGCTAGCGCAGCTTTATACCACCAGATGCCTGTGATGCCGACGCGGTTTTACGCTCCAAGGTCCACCTGTGACATCAACGCGGCCTTACACTGTGGATACCGGTAGCCACATGGCCTTTCCGTGATGACTACCCGTGATATCGTATCCTTCGGCGTTTTTTCAAGCTCTGTCTCGTACTCTTTTCCATATCATTGTTGCGGTCGGTATATGATCATCGCCCTTTCTTTCCACTCTGGGCTCACCAGCCCTTGCGGTTATTGGATTGGCTCGTCTTTTGAGGACTCCTTTGTCCTTTCTCCCGAAACCCCCTTCTTGGAGCTTATAAATCAGGGAGTTTTTTCCCTCACGTTCTCCTCATCTTTTCCAACTTGCATCATGGATCATCTGACTAAGAATTTCCTTCTGTCCAAGGGTCATTCTCTGAAGAACCTTAATGATGGCGACGTCGGATTTCTGGAAAACATGCTGGTTAAGACTTCTGAGGACATCCTGGAGTTGCAAGGGATGCTAACTCCGCTTCACTCTAGGCTGGGGGCCACCTCTCTGGAGGATTTCAGTCCCTTGGAGAGCGTATCGAAACTGGCAGCATCCATCGCTCGGATCCAAGTGGTGATCGCCATGTTGCAGCAGCGCAAAGATATGTTGGGGTGCTGCCTGAAGGGGATGAGGGCCACTTCCCATGATCTACTCCTGGTCATGAATTCCTTGAGGGACCTTCCCGAAGTGCCTGAGGACGCTGGCTCTGATGCCTGATAGCAGTGGCTCCCTTTGTGTCATTTTCCTTTCTCGCTTGTCCATGTACCTCCTGGCCATTAGGCCGTAATAAATAAACTGTTTTTTATTGTGCCGTCTTGTGACTGTTCTTCTCCTTCTTTATTGCATCCTTTTTGTTATTTTCCCTGAGGATATTTTCAGTCTCACTGAAAAGGTTCAATCACTGGATCATTTATTGATCGATGGCTTTGCATTAAATCTGCGCCGCAGTTGTCCTGGCAACTGATTGGGCGAGTTTGCGGTTTTCCTCGATCAGGGGAAAATCTCAACAGGCGTGACTGCAAATCCACATTTGTACTTCAGGCTATGCACGCGCCTCTTCTCAAGAGTCGGGTTGGAAGATCCAAGATCCTTTTCCCCGTTTTCTGGCTATAAAAAGGGGAATCTCTCTTCCTTCACTATCATTTATCTTTTTTTTGTCATCTTATGGCTGATTCTCGCCTCTTAGATACGTTTGCTCGAGATTCTCCACCCACTCCTCCGACTTCTCCTGACTCTGATAATCCTCCTCCGTCGCCCCCTTGGAGGCCGCCCGTTCGACGACGGTGTCGCAAGAAACGGAGGAAGGAGGCTGCGAAGGCTTCTAAGTCCTTTTATGACGCACTGGCCACTCTTTCTTCTAAGGGGAAGGAAGCATCCTGTCCTCTTCGTGAGCCATCGCCCGAGGCTCCTTCGGCCTATTCAGCTGTTGGGGCGGTGCCACCACCCATCGGGGAGAAGTCAGATCAGTCGTCTGTTCGCGTGGGGGAGGAGGTTGAAGAGCCTTTTCCTTTCCCTGGGGAAGATGAGGATGACGTGGTTTACTGCTACGGCATCTCTTGGTCTGATGGTGAATAGTTGGGCACGGCAGGCTTCTCATTTTGTAGATGCCGTATGGCTTTTTCAATAATAGAACTTTTCTTATCATTGTTCCATCGTTTTCCTTTTTGTGTCTCCAGGGTTATCGCGGGAGTAACCCTTTCGCTGGGGCGCAACCGTTTTTCGGTTTCCAGTCAGTAACCGTCTTCTTCCAAAAGACATTGATGACCGTCCACGCGTCTTTTTCACTTTGCACGTGCCCAGCTTTCACAGGCTGTTCCTTTTTTAGGTTTTCTTTAAAAGGAATTCGCCCTTCTTCTTTAACACTTTCTGCCATTATTTCAAAATTCTTCGTATTTCCTCTCTTCTCTGCTTCTTTCTTCCTGAGAGATTTCACTGCTATTGCTCACTGGTGCCGACGACCAATTCACTGGTTCTTTGCTCCAGGTATTTTGTTCCTCTATCGTCGTAGCTTTACTTTTCTAGTTCATTATGTCTCATACTGTATTCTCTGCAACCACCGAGAATCCCTTAGATCTCGAGGTTAGGAAAGCTCGTAGTATCTTTGACTGTAATGAAGTTTTGAAGGTTAAGTTAGAGGAAAATGGTATCACTTTCCATACGGGATATCGTCCCTATGTCCCTCTGAAGGATACTCGGCTCACTGATGCCATGTGGGGGACGTTTCGATTGGTTTATTTCAAGATGTTTACCTACGGGTTTCGTCTTCAACTTCATACTTCTCTGATGAAGCTGCTCAATAATTATGATCTTAATCCTGTTCAAATAACTCCCTCTTCCTGGTGTGGGCTTTACGCCTTTCTTCGTTCATGTGAGATGAAGCACATTTTCGCTCCTTCGCTCGATCTATTCCGTATATTTTTCATCTTGAGGTGCCGTGGCTACTTGATAGATATCACCCCTAGATGGGATGATGATATCATTCTGTTTTTCTGGCGGAACTTTCAAGGTTTCTAGGAAAACGTGGACAACTGGAAAAATGGCTTCTTTACCGTTCGCTTACCTTCTCAGTATTGGCGTGGTGGTTTCAACCGAGTAATCACTAGTGCCGCTTGGCGAAAACCAGATGTGTTGTCCCGTATGGATGTGTCTAGTGTTAACGCTCTAATAGAGATAGAAGGGTCTTTCCGTATTCGAGAATTTGCTCGGTTCAGGCCTTTGTCAGAGTGTGTCGCTGGTGAGTTTTTTCTTTTATCGCCTTATCGCTCCCCCTTTCTTGTTATATTAAAATATTTTGTCGGCAGGTAACGCTGAAGGACGCTCTTCTGGAGAGAGTGACGCACCTTTGGACGTAGCACCGCTTCAGACGTTACCCCCTTCTCCTCCCCCGGAAGGCTTCAGTTGTCCGCCTATTCCGCCACGAGGAAAGAGAAACAAAACTGTCGCGACACGCAGTGCCTCCAGCCGATCTTCTCGTTTTCTGGAGAATTGGCTGCCGCCTCGCAGTAAAAGAGTGGCCCCAAGCATCCCTGTGGTTGAAGAAATCGACAGCGATAGCGGAAGCATGGATACGGGTCCCGAACTGCGTCACGCTACCCCTGCCCAGCGGATGAAGCTTAGGTCAAGAAAAAATGATCCCGTAGCGGAGTCAACCGAGGATGATAGCGACGAGATTGCTGCCGAAACTGAGCGTCTCGTGAAGAGGGTTCGCCAAGAGAGGTCTGACCCACCAATTCCTTCCATGGAGGAAGTCAGTGGGGTCCTTGCCAAGGAAGTCAACACTTCAAACGTTACGGGTCCTTTGCCAACAACTGAGGTTACTAAGGTGTCTTCTGTCATTCTTCCCCAGACTCATGAGGTTTTAGCAGCAATGAGCTCATCTATGGCGTCTGGCAGTTCTACTTCTCCAATTCGCCCTTTACTCCAAGTGTGAGTTTGCCAGTTCCGAATCCGATTGCTCCTCCTATCCTTTCCCCACAGAAACCTGAGGCGGTGTATATTTCTTCGGTTTCGGGCGTGGGTGATTCCGTTAAGAGTTGCTGTCCCCCTTATATCGCCAATTTGTCTCCTCAAGGCTTTCAAGGCCCTACCGCGTATCAATTGGACTTGTCTTCCCTTGGTACTGACGGTCTTCGTGCTTTAGGGATATTGGATCCATCCTCAAGGGAAGAGCCGGTGGGCCCGATAGTGGGACAAATATTTGCTTCTTCGAAGGACAAGGAAGAGTTCTTGCGGCATCCTCCTGACGTACGACATTCGCGTCTTTTGACCGACATGTTAGTCTGCTTCCGCGAGCTGAATTACTTTTTCGATGATCAGCGGGATAAGGTTCCTCCTTCTCTTGATTTGAAAGGGGAACTAGATGCCGCCCTGACTAGGGTGTCGGCACTATCGCAGCTTCAAGAGCAAACTCAGGTGGAACTGGACGACTGCCGTGCTGAGCTTGCTCGAGAAAAATCAAAGGGGAAGGCTAAGGCATACCTTCTAGAGGCAGAATTGGTGGTGGCTGATAGGAGGAATGTCCTGCTTCGCGAAGAGATAGCATCTCGCGATGCCGATTTGCCCAAAATACCTTAAAAAATAAACAAGACCATGGATATCTGCCTCTTCGAGTTTATGAATCTCTATCGCCAAGGAAACGTTAATCCGTCGGTACTGGCCGATAACGCTTCCAAGAGGTTGAAGGATTTGAGGGACGGCGATGAAGATCTTTCTTCTTCTGTCGGAGGACAAAGGGATGAGGACCGCGATGCTGGCAAAGGCCCCTGATTAATAGGGACTTATTTCCTTTAGCAGACTTTCTATTTATTTGTTTCTTGGTCTTGTAATAATGCCTTGCTACACGATGATTTTATTGCTTTTTGAATTTCTTTCTATCTTTCCGCGTTGACATATCGCTGTCGCTTTTTCGTAACTCCTTCTCGCGCTTTCTGGCGATGTCATACTTGTTTTTTCCAAGGGACTACGTCCGCTTTTCAGAGCATTTAATGCTTTCCGTCCTTTCATGGGAAAATTCATGATTGTATAGGCGCACGTGTCCATTTCTTCTGACGCTATGGGCTAGCGTGTTTGAAAACTTTGCCTAAATCGAGGCATTGTAGCGCTTTCCTAGGGTTGCACTCATTACCTGAGTCTGTTTCTTGTGCCGCTTTCACGCGACGACCGTGGCATCCATCGTTTTGTTTAAACCACTAGGGTTATAAAACCCAATATTTATTCTTTTCGTTTTCTTTTACCATCCTTTTCTCCAATATTCTCTTTCAGCCGTCTCGTTTTCTCCCCACTGTTCAGGGCTCTTCGAAGTGCTTTTTCCGAAGGTATTTCCTTTCTTCTCCATCGTCTTCTTCATCTCTTAGTTTCTTTTTTTTAAATCTGCCATGGCTAAGACTCGCCGTTCCGAGTCAAAATCTGCCGATGAAAAAAGGATGGATATTACAGCCAGTGTTATTACTTCTGAGGCCGCTCTCCGTAAGCATTTGGCCACCCATAATGCTATCATCCCTGATGATTATAAGACCAGTGTTGCCCCTGAGTCTCTTCGTTTAAACAACGCTCTGACGGGCGCTCGTAGGGTCATGTATGCGCAGATGTTCCGTTATGGTTTCCGCCTTCCCATTGACCCTTTTGTCAAGGAATTGCTTA
Organism: Viola odorata; assembly: GCA_963691705.1. NCBI lineage: Eukaryota > Viridiplantae > Streptophyta > Magnoliopsida > Malpighiales > Violaceae > Viola > Viola odorata. The sequence goes on from OY829543.1 coordinate 15,251,907, forward strand.
TTGCCGGCGATCTGTCTCCGACTCAATTGTCTCCGAATGCATATTGTTGTGTTTATGCTTTTTTGGAGCTTTGTAGATACAAAGGGATTACTTCCCCTTCCCTTTTGTTGCTTAAATCTGTTTTTAAGCTGATGAAATGCCGGGGAGTGATAACGATATCGCCCCGCTTTGACGATGACTCTCTTAAGTCCTTTACTTGGAAACTCCTCCATATCGAGTCTTCCATTGATGGCTGGAAAAAGGAGTTTTTCGTGATAGATATTCCTGAAGACTTTTGTTCCTAGTGGCGATCTGGTTTTAACCAAAACGTGGATGACACCGTTTGGAGCCAACCAGGGACCCTTCCGCAGCGTGAACAAGGTTGGTTAAAAAAATTACTTGAACTGGAAATCAGCGTTCATATTCGCCAAGTGGCTTGTCGAATGGACATTCGTGCTTGTGTTAAACGTGAGTGCTGCGTTAATCCTTTCTTTGCTGTCACTGGTACTAATGCTGACGTAATTTTATGCTTTCGCAGCGACGGATCCCCGTTATCAACCCGAGAGCGTAAGGAGACGTTTGAGGAGGGCTCAAGAGAGAGAGGGGAAAGAGAAAAACGCTTCCCCGGAAGCAACTGATAATTCCACCGAACGTCTGGCCGATTCTGCGAGCGTTGCCCAAGTGTCTTCTTCGGCCGACATTCCTTCGGGCGTTCCCCTCGTGACCGTCGCTGCCCCTCCTGCTCAGACTTCTTCTTCTTCACAGGCTCCTAAGGCCATTGCCAAAGGAAAAAAGAAGAGAAAAACAAGAAGCGTTGCCGCTCTCACACCTTCTCCGGACGCGGCAGGCTCATCAGAAGCACCTCCTTCTGTTATCGCTGCGGTAAGGATACTCTTTAGCTGTGATAGGCTGCATTTCTATTTCTGTTGTTATTTCTTTTCCTTCTTCTTTTCTGTATTTCACATCATATTCTTGGTCAGGACACTATCGCTGTTGTTACCTCCGCTCCTCCCTCGGCCAACATAGATTTGGGTTATGCACTGACCAGTTCCGGCAAGAGACAGCGATTAGGACATGAGGGCGGAAACCCCCCTTCTTCTAACATTGAGGCGGAGAATAGGTCCACTGACGGGTTTGAGTCTACAACCGCTCCTCAGGGAGACAATCCTTCGGGATTTTTGGGGAATCTAGGTACTGGTGATACCTTTCAGGCTTCTCCCCATTCTTTCGGTGGTTCCGCCCACGCGTACTCGGCCAATATGGGGTATCAGGATGTCTTGCAGGATTTCTCAGGCTATCCACCTCATGGCGCATATATCGCTCCGGGAGGTTCATCATCACAGGTCCGCTCTCCCCTTACCTTGGGGTTTCTTCCTTCGCGCATCGCTCTCAGGGATCGTTTTGGTGAAGGAGGGGCTACTTTTAACAGTGTAGTAGATCTTGGTCCGCTGAGTGGGCCTGGTGTGGTGACCCATCAAATTGGGTTATTTGATCTCCGAAATACCGCTTTGGTAGCGTTGGGGGGTGACGGCTCTACTGACGTCACAACTTTGTTAGCTTCTCAATTGCTGGCGTCTGCAGCAGAACGGGAAGCTTTTCTTTCGCGGCCTGTGCCTGACAGAGAAAACTCTATACGCTCCATTCTTTTCTCCAATATGATGTATTTCCATTACTGGGTTGAGGAAGCGCGAAGTCAAGCTGCTTCCCTCTCTTCCGCTTTGAAAGAATTAGAGCGAGAGCGGGATGAGAAGAAAATGTGGCTGGAGGAGCGCACTAATCTATTGCTAGCTCATCGGGAGCGAGAAGAGGAGCAATCTGTCGCCTTAGCAGCGGAAAAAACCAGAGTCGCCGCTTTGGAAGAGGAGAAGCTATCCTGGGAGAATGAGAGATCATCTTTGCTCAAGGAGAAAGCTATCCTGGAGGAAGAGTCAGCTGATAAGAGTATGTGGCACATCGAACAGACTGCCATTACTTTGGTTGATTGTTTCGAAGAGGTCCATGGGGTTGATGCGTACAAACCCGATGAGGTTACTGCCGCTTTCAAACGAAGATCAGGGCATATAAACGAGGAAGGCTTTCGCCAGGCCAAAGCGGCGGGCTGGAAACGAAGGAACCCCAAAGGCTAACGCGCTTCAAGGCTGTATCACCCTTCTCTTAATGACCCATGGTCGTTAAGTTTTTGTTATTACTTGCCCTTCATCGTTTGTACCCTCATTTAACATTTTGATGTGTTCAGACAATCTTATCGCTGACTTTCCTTTTGTCCCATTGTTTGTTTGTGGGTCCTTTTGGCGTTGTCTTGGCCATATTCATTCTATGCGCTTTTCCTTTTCCAACTAGACCCTTAGCGTTCCTGTCAAAGTACGGAACTTGGTCTTGGGCTAGCTTCCCTAGGGAGTCTGACGGTACCTCTGCCCATGAGATCCTTGCTCTTTCCGCTGCCCGAAAAATATTCTGCGCATTCTCAATTGTAAATCATCAGTAACAAAAACATGTTACTAGATATAGCGATTACCCGTAGGAACGTTTCTGCTGCCATCCTAGGGCGTTACCCTGGAACCCGTGGAGAATCGCTTTCGCTATCAGCTCTATACTTCACCAGGGATTACGCATCTGGTTACTAGCCGGGATTTCACGATTCTCCACGTTTCCCTATTTTCACGATCGGCCCTTAAGTGCCTCATCTTAGTGAGCTGTCGGATCGGGACGGCTATCACAAGGCTGGGGAATTTTCACTTTTGGGCGTTGCCCTCTCATCTAGAACGTGTCCTTCCTTAGCCGTTAAGATAGGAGTCTTATTTCTAGATGGAGTTTCTATTTCTTTGGGGCGTGCCTCTTCTTGATGGACCGTCTCCACGAGATCAGTCTGTACAAGGAGAGGACTTTTCACTCCCAAAGATACCGGGTGGTGCCCTTACTTAATGAGCCATCTGATCAAGATCGGTCATCACAAGGATAGGACTTTTCACCCCCGGGGGCGTCCAGCATCTTTCAATCCGATGCTAATTCAAGGTATTTTGGGTAGTGCCCTCACTTAGTGGGCCATCTGATCAAGACCGGCCATCACAAGGATAGGACTTTTCACTTCCCCAAGATACCCCCTTTTTATCTGCGCAAAAGCAACCACAACAAAACCCACGAAAGCTCTCTCATCGAGCGTTAGTCATGGTTAGGGTTGTCATAAATCAAAGGTGCAGATAAAATCAACTTCTAGCATAATATAGCTTCAAGCGAGCGATATTCCAAGAGTTGGATAAGGGTGTACCATCGAGTGTCTCCAGATGATAGGCTCCTTTCCCGACAACGTGGGTGACACGATATGGTCCTTCCCAGTTCGGACTGAGTTTTCCCATTCGTTGTCCTGCCGCTCGCTTGTCTCTGAGCACCAAGTCACCAGTTTTCAGCAACCGCTCTTTTACGCGCCTATTATGATATCGGGCCATCTTTCGTTTGTATTGTTGCGTTTTCAGTAGGATTTCTTCTCGGACTTCTGGTAACGCATCCAGGTTAGCTCTTAACCTTTCCTCATTCAGTTCCTCACGAAAGTGGGCCACCCGTAGGCTCATGGTTCCAATCTCTACCGGTGTGACGGCTTCGGTTCCGAAGGCCAACGCGAAGGGTGTCTCTCCGGTACTAGTCTTAACAGTCATGCGATATGCCCACATCACGTACGGCAGCTCATCAGCCCATTTCTTTTTAGACCCTTCTAGATTTTTCTTAATGCCGCCGAGTATACTCCGATTGGTCACTTCCGCTTGTCCATTAGTTTGCGGGTGAGCCACGGAGGAAAAGCTTTGCTCGATTCCAAATTTTGAGCACTGGTCTTGAAAGAATTGGCTGGTGAATTGCCTCCCATTGTCGCTGACGAGGACATGGGGAACGCCAAATCTCATGATAACTTGATGTTTGAAGAAACACCAAGTTTTTTCCGCCGTGATGGTGGCGACCGCTTCAGCTTCGGCCCACTTGGTGAAATAGTCTACCGCCACTATTACGAATTTCAGTTGGGACCTTGCCTTTGGGAATGGACCTAGAATATCGATCCCCCATTTGGCGAAAGGACAGGGGGCGATAATTTCAGATATTTCAGTGGAGGGTCGCCGAGGAATTTTAGCAAACTCCTGGCACTTAGGGCAAGCTTGCACATAGTTGTGACAATCTTTTCGGATGGTAGGCCAATAGAACCCGGACCAGAAGACTTGCGCCGCCAGGGTACCACCTGACACGTGCATACCACACACTCCTTCATGGATTTCGCGCAAGGTATGAAGACCCTCTTGCCCCGTTATACACTTGGCGGCAGGGTAAGAGAAACATCTTCGAACCAGATCCCCATCATAGTACGTACAACGAGCTGCCTGTTTCAGTACCTTCTTCTTTTCAGCGGTATCCTCAGGTAGTTCTTCATGTTTCAAGTATTTAATTACGGGAATTCGCCAGTCGTTCTCACGTTCCTCCACACACAACGACACTTGCTCCTCCATGAAGGATGATACTGATAGCTCATGATAATATATGTCTTTGGGTATAAGCGCTTCCGGATCTGCGGCCAATTTCGCTAGGCTGTCTGCTTCAGCGTTTTCCTCCCGAGGAATGTGCTCGAAGCTGACTTGCATGCCCTCTTTTTTTATTTCCAATAGTTCTCGCTTTACTTTGGCGAGATATTGAATCATGATAGGTTCACGGGCCCGAGAATGTCCCAAGACCTGGTCCATTATTAACTTGGAATCGCCACAGATTTTTAGACGCAGGTCTCCTGTTCGTCCAGTATCATGCCTTCCTTTAGAAGAAAGTCCTTTTCCGATTCTGAGCCCGGCTAGCAACGCCTCATATTCTGCCGCGTTATTAGACAAAGGCTGTAGGATTCGGTTGGCATATCGTATGTGCATATCATGTGGCCCGTTTATAAAGATTCCAGCCCCAGCCAGCTCTTGGTTTTTGGCTCCATCTACGTGGACGATCCAGAGGTCCGTATAGGTTTCCGGGAATGGGAGGTCCATATCTCCCATTCCGCTTCAGGCACACCTTCTAAGGGGTCCTCCGTAAATGTGCATTCCGCTATGAAATCAGCCAGGATCTGAGCCTTTACGGACGGCCGAGACTGATATCTCAATCCATATTGCTCTAACTCGAGCGCCCAGATCAACATCCTCCCGGAAGATTCAGGCTTTCGAAATATCCTTTTCAGGGGCTGGTCCGTGAGAACAATAACGGAGTAAGACTGGAAATATCGGTCCATTTTACGGGTGGCTTGTATAAGAGCGAACACTATCTTTTCGATTCGGGCGTATCGCAATTTTGCATCTTTAAGAACGTGGCTCACAAAATAGACTGGGCGATGAGAGTGGCTGTCATCGCGAACAAGGACGACACTGACCACTTCGTCCGCAGCGCCAAGATACAAATATAAGGTATCGCCTGCCTCGGGCCTTGTTAATAATAAGTCGGATGACAGATAATCTTTCAGGCCGCTAAATGCTTCCTCGCATTCAAGGGTCCACCCGAACGAGGCTTTGTTCCGTATAACTTTGAAAAAAGGGAGACACTTCTCTCCTTGCTTAGAAATGAACCATCCAAGGGCGATGACTCGCCCTGTAAGTCTTTGTACTTCTTTGACGGTTCTGGGCGATATCATGTCTTGTATCGCTTTGATCTTCAAAGGGTTGGGCAGGATACCTTTTTGGCTGACGACGTAGCCCAAAAATTTTCCCGTTTGGAATGCGAACATACATTTCTGGGGGTTCAACTTCATGTGATACCTTTTCATTACGCCGAAGACTTCTTCTAAGTCTCGCAGGTGATCTTGAAAACTCGCACTTTTTACCAATATATCATCAACGTACGCCTCTACGTTCCTCCCAATCAGTTCTTCGAATATTTTGTTGGCCATACGTTGGAATGTCGCCCCGACATTTTTCAATCCGAACGGCATCGCCGTGTAACAGTAAGTGGCCTTTGGAGTGAGAAATGCAGTCTTTTCTTCATCTTCCCGGGCCATGGGGATTTGATGGTACCCAGAGTTGGCATCTAGTGAGCTTAAATAAGCGTATCCAGCAGTCTGATCAACCAGTTGATCTATCCGAGGAAGCGGGTAACAATCCTTAGGGCAGGCATCATTTAAATCAGTAAAGTCGATGCACATGCGCCAATCCCCGTTGGGCTTAGGAACAAGAACAGGGTTCGCTAGCTAGGTGGGATATTGAATTTCGCGAATGAACCCCGCGTCGAGGAGCTTTGCTACCTCTTTATCCACGGCCAACGCCTTTTCATTAGAGAACGCGCGCCGCTTTTGCTGCACCGGTCTGGCATCTGGGTCGACATTGAGTCGATGTTCGGCTACTTCACGCGATATACCTGGCATATCTGCGGGTTTCCACGCGAAGTCTCCTTGACATTTGTTTAGCAGTCGGGCTAGTTGGAGGTTTTCCGCTGGGCTAAGTTTTTCACTAATCAGGAAGCTTGCCTCCTCTATCCCAATTGCTGGAACGGGTACCATCTTATCCAAAGGTTGAGCCCGCTTCTCATCGCTTTGCTCATAGGGATCTGCCGCTACACACACGTACCTGTCACAGCTTTTTTGAGTCATAAGCGAATAGCATTCTGCCGCTAGTTTTTGATCACCCTTTATGGTTACTACCCCATCCCAGGAGGGGTATTTCATCTTCAAATGCTTCTGAGATATCACGGCGCCAAAGCGATTGAGAAAAGGTCGTCCGAGCACGACATTGTAAGGCAAATTCAGATCCACAACAAGAAATAATAAGTTTTCTGATCGCTTGTAGGTGTCCTCCCGGAAATATATTGGCAGAGTAATTACTCCGATTACGGGAATTGGAACTCCATCAACGCCAACTATAGGCCGTTTACTAGGCGTTAGCTCATTAGTGGGACGTTTCATAAGGTTGTAGGCTTCCAGCGAAAAGAGATTTACTGCACTCCTATTATCAATGAGAGTTCTTCTGATTCCATGACTAGCGATGATGGGTGTTGGCACGTTGAGGGAAGGAAAATCTGGATCGTACGCTCGAATTTTATAAGAATCCCCGCGACGTCGAGTGGGGGAGCCACCGGTTTTTCCCTTCAGAGACTGACCCTTTTGTCTGTCAGAGGCCTTGGGGATGTGATCCTTCCGCCTAGCATAATCATCGGTAAAATGATCTTCAGATAAGGGCTTCGCAGGAGCAGCGGCGATTTGAGGCGTCCCCTGTGGCACGCTGTACGTCTGATTTCTATTTTCCTCTTCCTCCATCTTCGCGTAATTGTGGGCCTTAAGCCTCAACGCATCTAAGGTCAACGGGGGGTCCACCATAAGTGCGTCTTTCAGCTTCCCATAACGGCAATTTCTTTTCAGAGCTTCTATAGCAAAATCAATAGTAACGCCCGGCGTTAAGGACATTTCCAGATCGAAGCGGCTGAGAAAATCCTTCAAGGATTCTTGAGGCGTTCGCTGTATGTCAAATAACGCGGCGGCAGATTTCCTGATTGGAATCGCAGTGCTAAATCTGCTCCGAAATTTAGCTTCTAGCTGTGCGAAATTGCTAATGGATCCACCGGGAAGACCTTCAAACCAGAGACGCGCAACGCCCGATAGCGTCATAACAAATATTTGGCACAGCGCCGCATCGCTGTGGGTCTGAAACTGAACAAAATCTTTTACTTTATTAATGTGGGAGATGGGATCCTTCGTGCCATCATAAGTGTCAGCGGGAAGCTTTACACGTCGACTGACTCGGTGACGCCTTATGCGACGGCTAAATGGGTGGCCAGATGTATCATCAAGAATTTCACGCGGTTGACGCGGAGGAGACATTTCAGCCTGACGCCCTCTGTCTCGTGGTCCTGGGGTAAAATGTCGCCTAGGAGATCGACTGCGACTCCTATATGAACGACTTCGATGCCTTCGGCTATTGGATCTGTCACTGTATTCAGGAGACAAACTTCCGCGGACTCCTTCCCTCCGTCCGTCCCACCGGTTCCTCATCCCCTCAAGTTGCCCGCCTCCCTGTAGGGGGAGACCTTGCGGCATTTGTGGTACATAGGCCTCTACTCTTCCTTGAGTAAGCTGCCCAACACTACTCAGAAGATTTCCAGCGGATAAAGGCATTTGGAGGTTTTCTAGAAACAAAGGTGACAAAGGTCGATCAGCAACAATAGATGGAGTAAACATGACGTGAGGAGGGAGACTAGATCCAGAAGCGCCGGGAGTGCCTCTCGCGGCCATTTCAGTCAGATACTCCAGCCGAGCACGAAGGGTCGCTATTTCCATAGTTAAGGGATGTTCACGGCTGAGTACAGATTCTCTCGAAAGAGGAGTAGAAAAATCAGATCCCGCCATCTGGGATGACAAAATGTCTACTTGCGAGGAACCCAGTCCTCCAACAATTCCAGTCGAATGGTCCAGGGGTCCTAAAATGACGGGTTGCGTCGTCATCGAGAGATTAGCAGTAACAGCGGGAAACAGCTGTCTGCGACTTTGGAAAGGAATACTAGAAGATGATGATCGGATCGGCTTCGATTCTGTGGTCATGATCGTTCCGATCTTCCGACTAAACTAAGCTTGGCTATTAAGGATGCTCACTTAATATACCAAAGCTCTCAATGAAAGCACCATTTGATAAGATTCGATGTTGATCTTGTGAGATTCTGCGTCGCGTATGATCGGAACAGTAGTGAATGACGTCGGGTGTACCTGCACAGCGCCGGAGGGGGAGCTCCGGCGTAGACACTCCGATGCTTAAGTCAGTATGGGTTTTTAAAGTAGTAGGGGTTTCTCTGGGTGAATCTGACCGTCCCTCCTTATGGAAAAAAGATGGGGTAGTTATAGAATCTGGACAGCGATACCTGGCGATACCAACAAAGGCGCCGTTTGATGATGACGTCACAGGCGATATCAGTTGATGACGTCAGGGGTGATGTCGCGTGAGGCTGTCGGGAGCGATAACCTTGTTGGTTCCTAGGACGGGATGACGCCGTGCGTATAGAGTCGCGTGAGTCCCCCCCCGCTGAAGTCGACCATCCTAGGAGTCCATCGCCGATCCTTGGGCGATACATTGATACCCGTGTAGGCCGTCTGGGAAACTGCTCCGACAAGAGTCACTTGTAGTAGGACCGTCAGGGTTATCTCAGTTGTTATCAAATATTTTGTAGTTATTATACGTCAGCATCTTAAGGGCACCTTAAGTGTACTTCTGATTGCGTAATGATATTTTTATTGCTTAAGAGCAGCTTATCAATGAAGAAAGAACTTATCTAACATTTTTTCCGCACTTCTGATTGCTTAATGAAATCAGGTAACTTGTGTACATCTTCATTGAAGTAGAGGGCAAAGTACCCCCTTACTAATCCTGAAAATGTAGATACCTCCCTTGAACTATCATTTATGGTTACGTTGGTTTGAAAACTCAATAACAGTTTATCATTCATAATTTTTTTTTAAATTTCATCTAGAATTAATAACTATAATTCCATATTTGCAACTAAATTTACAACCATATTTGAAACTAAATTTCATCCATAATTAGCTATATAATTTATAAATAATCATCATTCAAAAATAAATTTAAGAATAGTCTTTTTATGAACTAAATGCAAAAATAAAAAATTAAGAGACAAAAAGAAATATAATTCATAAATAAAACCGTTGCATATTACATTCCCAGTACACAAAAACAAATACATCATTTTTGATCAAACAACAAAAAAAAGCAAAACATTAGTCCTTTTGATCAAACAAGGATTTCCCCACCCCCATTGCACCACCCTAAAACCTACTCCACTTGAGTCTAATTCACGCTTGCTAGAGACCCGACCCAACCCTCTTCCTCTTCCTTCCTAGCATCCCATCGAGATCTCCACGGTATGTATCAAGCGCATTTAGAGCCTTCTGTGCCACTGACAACTCCATATCCACTAACCCCTGTCATTGTTCCAACAGTGTAATAGCGACCTTAATGTTGCCTAGAGATTTTCCCAGATGCTCCAGATACTAAAAGCTTATGTTAAACATATTATTATATAGTTATTTTTTGTATTTACATTTTTTTTGATAAGCTATTTTTTATATTGATAAGATTCAGACTCTTTGTTGAAGGGTAGTAGAGGAATATGGTTCTTGGGGTCGACTGCCCTTGGCGCCCGATGTACCTGCGAAGCGCCGGAGGGGGTCTCCGGCGTAAACACTCCAATGCTTAAGTCAGTAAGAGCTATGGAAATAGCAGAGCTTTGGCTAGCAATCTTAGGCTTACCTTCCTCCTTTGTTGCGGAGGTATTTATAGGCAAAAGTGGAGTATTTCTGGGTGATCTGGGTCACAAGGTGCTAACGCGCCTGTCAGGGGGGTTAGAGTTCCCCGTTGATGGAGTGTGCAATCGTTGCATTAGATATATCTATGGGGGTAGGCGTTGCCTTACCTAGGTAACGCCTATGCTTCTCACGGGATGCCTGGTTTGGCCTGGGATGGGATAACGCCCTGTGTCATGACGAAGTGACATGTGGGACCCCCTCGCTGATGTCGACCATCCCAGTGTCAATCACATAGAGAGAGGCGATAGCCTCGATGCTGTCGGAGCGGTAGGAACAGCAGCTTTACCCCCACCGCGGGGTATAAGATGAAAATGCGCTTGTTGTTAGGAGTATTGTTATCACAAGCCCAACCGAAAATGAGCCCGAGTGTTTACCAAGGGCTACCGCTTCATCTTTAATCTTGCCAAGTCAACTGGTTTTTCACATGTAGAGATGATCCGTTTGTCGAGAAATATATTTCTTCCAACCGCCGTTCTTCTCTGGTCCATAAATTATCTTTTTGTCGCGTTGGTTTTATTTCACAACCATTTCTGCATTTCCTCTGATTTTTTGACTATGGATGATCTTACAAGGAACTTTCTGATCTCGAAGACGCACAGCCTGAAGAATCTCACCGAGTCTAACATTGGTTTCCTAGAGACCATGCTGACCAAAACCTCTGAGGATGTCCTAGAGCTTCAAGGAATGATGACCCCTTTGCTGTCCAGGCAAGGGGCTGCTTCTATGGAGGATTTCTGTCCTATACAGAATGTGTCAAAGCTGGCTGTTGCGATCTCCCGCATTGAGGTGACCATCACTATGCTGCAGCATAGGAAAGACCTGCTGGTGTGCTGCTTTAAGGGCATGAGGGTTTCTTTCGCCGAACTATCCTTAGTGGCGGATGCTCTAAGGGAGATTCCTACTGCCCTTGAGGATGACGATGCTGGGTCCCATGTTTGACCATTGGTCGTTGTCTCTTCATTTTTACATTTTCTGTGTACGCGCTTGGGCGCTTAGGCCGTTCAGGCCATAATTAAATAAAATGTCGTTTCCATTATTGCTCTATCTTCTACCTTTGATATCTTGTTGTTTGTTGCTCTAGTCAGGCACGGTTGCTATAAGCCCAACCGAAAAATGAGTCTCCTCTGGAATAAAGTGCTTTAATGCCTAAATTACCAATAAATGTTTACTCGGCCGTTCCTTGCGCCGCGTTCCCCGTGGTGGGTGATTGGGCGGTTTTTTGGTGCCTTTTGATTGGCGCAGTTCTCGAACAGTTGATCGCGCTGTATCAGATTCTACAATTATGATTGTTCTTCTCCAGGCGTCCTTATTGCTTTCAAGGGACATGCGAAGAGATCGGGGTACCTTTTTGCCGCAGCTATTTAATAGGGTTTTCTTTCCCTTTCCCTATTCACCTTCTTCTTCTTTTTTCTTTTCCTAGATTATTTCAATTCCGCATCAGATGGAGATTGTTGAGCGCGAGCCTCCACTTACTCCCCCAACTTCCCTAGATTCCGATGATCCCCCTTCTCTTCCCTGTCTGAAGAGGCAATTCCCTTGCCGTGAAGGTCGCAAAAGGTCGAGAATGAAGGTCTCCAAAGCGGTTAACGTTCCTTCCGCTTTCTCCATGCGAAAGGATAATGGACGATTTCCTCCTGTCAATCCCGTCTTGGAAAAAGATTCTCCTTATGACGCAGATTCTGAAGCGACGGTTGCTAACGTTGTGGAAGGGCCGAGCTCGGCGCTGCTGGGTCAGGAAAAAAGGGTTGACGAACCTTTTCCTCCTTACAATGGAGGTCTACCGCTCTCGGATGATGATGACATTTTTTACTATGACATATACTGGCCTGATGAGGATTAGTGCCCTAGCGTTAGGTGCACTGTAGATGCCATATGGCTTTTAATGGATGAACTGATGCTTTTTCTTTCTTTTTCCCCCGTGCTCTCTTGTTAGTGTTTTCATTTTGTTGATGACTGATACGAAGGCGTTAGCCTCACTGAGTCAAGCGTTCTGCGATTGTTTTGACTCGGCCAATCATTAACTGCCGCTTGGTAGATCGTGGCAAATAACTTCTTATTTCTAACCCCTGAGCATGATTCCACGTGGCCCACTTCTTTTAAACGTGTCCTCACGCGACTGGTAGTTCAATTAATGCAGTGCCATTCGGTCCTTTAAAAGGGATTATCTTCTCTTTCTGATACTTTTCGCCTTCATTTCAAATTTTCTCTCTTCTCTCTGGAAAAGCTTCTTGTCTGTCCTCCGCCCTTCGCCGATTTGCCCGCGGATCTTTCCTTTCAAGGTACCACTTCATCCTTTCAGATTTTCTATTCATTAGCTTACTATGGTTATAACTAGAACTAGGCGATTCCTCTAGAGACCCGTGGATCCAGAAATCATACAATCATCCAGTATTTTCTCCTGTGATGCGGTTTTAAACGCTGAACTGGAGGAAAATGGTATCACTTTCCCTTCTGGATGTGTCCCTACCGTTCCCGAGAGCGACATGTGTCTTCACGATCCATTGTGGGGGAACTATAGATTAGTTTATTTTAAGATGTTCCTCTATGGTTTTCGTCTCCCAGTCCATGCTTCAATAGCAGCACTGCTACGGGAATATAAGCTTAATCCTGCCCAGATAACTCCTTCTTCCTAGTGTGGGGTTTATGCCTTTCTTCGCGCTTGCGAGTTGGAGAGCATTCCCACCCCATCTCTCAATTTATTTCGCAAATTCTTTAGCATGACCTGTCACGATTGTTTAATCAGTATCACTCCAAGGTGGGATAACGCGTTTGTGCAGTCATTTTGGCAGAGGTTTTGTAGCTTTGTGAGGGTTGTGGCTGACTGGAAAAATAGCTTCTTCATTCTTGAGCTACCGTCCCGTTGGTGGCGCCAGGGTTTTAATCAAGAGCTTATAGGTCCCCTTTGGGAAAACCCAGTGGTGCTTTCTAGAAGCGAGCTGGATCAAGCTAACGCTCTACTAGTCACGCCTTTTCAACCCCTTTAGGGTTATATATAATGTTTTTCCCCGCCTTCTTTTTTCTTTTTTGTCTCCTTCTTCGCTAACTGCTTCTTTCTGAAAATAATTCACGCTGCTCCTTCTTCTTTGTTCTGGGATCCCTAGTGTTTCTTCAACGAAGCTACACACATTACTTCCTTCTTTTACTCTCTTCTTCTTTTTACTGGTTATGGCGAAGACTCATTCTTCAAAATCTGCTGAGGAGGGAAGTTCCCAAAAATCTATTGGGGAGGAGAAGATCAATAATACACCCACTTCTCTTTACACTTTGCCCCTAGTTCATCGTAGGTTGTCCGATTTCAATGTTCAACTCCCTAAGGGTTACTCTGTTAGTGTTGCTTCTGAGCCTCTCCGCCTTAATAGTGTATTGCCCGATAATAGTAGGATATTGTATGCCAAGTTGTTTGATCATGGGTTTCGGCTCCCCCTTGATCCGCTTGTAAAACTGTTGTTGGCCGATTCTGACTTGAATCCGGCCCAACTGAGTCCTAATGCAATTTGCGTTGTTAGTACTTTTGCGACGTTATGCCGGTTCAAAGGGTAAATAGTCCCCTTCGCTAGCGTTGCTTCATGATATTTTCCAATTGTATTCTCGCAAAGGGGTAATATCAATATCACCCCGCTATGATGATAACTCACTGAAGCCATTCACTTGGAAACTCATCGGTATCGAGTCTTCTGTTCCTGGCTGGAAAGAAGGATTTTTTGTTATTGACCTGCCCGAGCCCTTGTGGAGAACCGATTTTAACGATGAAATTAAAGATGGGGCTTGGGGTAGCAGAAAACCACTTTCCGACCTTGAGGATAGTTGATTAAAGACGCTGCTCCAAATGGACTTTAGCGTTGACACTCGTAAAGTGGCAAACAGAGTGGAAGTTACAGAGTGTAAAATGGGTGAGTGTTTACCCTTCTTTCTTCGTGTTGCTGGGAAATACTAACGCTAACATTTTTTCATAAATATGTAGTGGTTCCGCCCGGTTGGGAGCCTGAATATATTCGGAGGAAAAGGAAAAGGGAGCAAAAGAAAATGGGGCAAGCTGCCGCTGCTGCTGCTGCTACCGCTGAAGGTGGGGCTACCGGTGTTACTTTAGCCGTGCCACTTTCTCAAGGAGTTGGCGTCACTGTTGGCACTGTTTAAGCGTCATCTTCGCAAGCGCGTGTCACAAGAAGGAAGAGAAGTAAAAAAGCAACCGCCGTGCCTCCCGCTCTTTCTCAGGCTACCGCTTCTTCAGAAGTGTCTGCCGGTTCAATTCCTTCTGGAATTCCCTTGGTTTCCCCTTCTACTCAGGTACCTTTATCCGTTGCCCCTACTGCTTTCTCCGTTATTCTGCAGTTTCCTTATTACATTTCATTTCCTTAGGAAATTGGCACCACTTCCACTCATTCTCTTCCTCACGAAGATATGTCATTTGCAAGTGAGCTCGGCGAGCGCCAGAAGAAGGCTCATCACGACCTTCAAAATAGCCCGTCGTCATCCGGCGTTAATCCTCCCTTGACAATTTCCGCGGAAGGTGGCGCACCTTTCGGGCAACCTCAAGGTGCTAACCTTGTTAGCGATCCCCACACTTTTGCTGATTCTCCCCTCCATTCTACTTCTACCGCTGCAGGTTTTAACTCAGACATACTGGGTTTTGAGGCACTCGGCGGTGGTGAGTCTTTCCTCTCTAACGTAGGGGGTTCCGCTAACCACCCTCCTTCTCCTCCTGCTCTGTCTTTTGTTCCTTTGTCTCCGCCTCCTGCCGCAAGGGGCAATTTTGCTTCTGACTTGATGGTTGGTGTTACTTCATACGTTCCTCCCAACTTTCCCACTCATTAGGTTAACCTGGGTGGCTTTAGAGAGAAAGCTTTTCAAGCCCTAGGGACTGATGGCGCTAAAGCTATTCTTGCATCTACATCTCTGTTGGCGGCTCAAATAATGTCGCATCAAGGGGAAAGGGATGTATTTTTGGCCAAGGGTCACTAGGGCCGCATAGATTTCCTTCGTTCTCAGGTATTTTCTTCCTTCTGCCATGCCCATTACATGGATGAGGCTAACGCTAGGGAGGCAGCGGACAAGCAAAGGGAAATAGACATATTGACGACTGAGCGTCAGAGACTTTTGGACGCTGTGACGGCTTCCAAACAAGAGGTGTAAACGGCTAGGCAAGAGGCGGAGGCTACCAGGCTTGCGTTAGAAGAAGAAAAATAGAAGGGTACCGCTCTAAGCACACGCCTTTCTGAGGAAGAGGCCGGGCTAGCGTCAGAAAGGTATAGAAATGCTGAATTGTTTGCCGAGCTTAGCCTTTCTACTGAGAAATGTCGTTGGTATCTGAGGGAGGGAGCAATGATTATGTCGGAGGGCTTCATGCGTAATTATGGGGTGGACCGCCTTTTGGTTGACGTTCTTTCTGAGTATTTTGAGGAGAGGTCTTCGCATGCGTCCGACGAGGATTTCTATAACGCAAAGGCCGCCAAGCAAAGAGAAAACAACGCTGATAACAATTGATGAAACACTAAGGGTACATTCGTCTTTTGACCTCAAGTCAAGGTCGAATCACTGTAGACCTGGATCAGCGGCAGCCTCCCGGCTACCTCCTCCGTTAGCCCAGAAATCCTGGGATGGTCGACATCAGCGGGGGGGACCCACGCGGCAGGCGTTTTTACAAGCGGTATCTTCCCATCCCAGACAACCTCGACATTATCTCACTGGCGATACCTCGTCAGCGATATCCTATCCGGCTGACGATTGCTGACGTCATCTTAGGCGTTATCTTCTCCCGGGGGTAACATCCTTTCTTTTGCCTATAAATACCACTCATTTCCAGATCAAAGGTAAGACCAAAATCACTACCAAAATCTCTGCCAAATTTCATAGCCATACTAACTTAAGCATCGGAGTGTCTACACCGGAGTCCCCCCTCCGGCGCTTTGCAGGTACGACGGACTGCAGCTACAGTGATTCCAGATGGCCATAATCTCTACCCCGCTTCCCCAGAAGTCCTAATCTTATCAAATTGGTGCTTTCATTGAGAGCTTTGGCTTTAATTAAGTAAGCGTCCTTAATAGCCAAGCTCTATTCTTCTGAAAATCAGAAGATTATGGTTTCTGATTCAGATCCGTCGTTATCTCAGTCCTCTAGCCTTCCATTTGATACCCATAGGCGACTTTTCCCTTTCGCCACCTCTGATGCTTCTACCACGGTACAAGAAATTCCCCCAGGAATGTCGGATCTCTCCTTTGAACAGACGACGGGAACATTTGCACCCCAAGCGTATACTCCTTCATCCCAGATAGTGGGACCTAGTCATTCTACTCCCCATTCAAGAGGATCCGTGATAGATAGTGCAAATAACCCTTTTGCAAGTTCGATTTCAGCCCTTCGTGACCAACTGGACCACTTAACGGAATTGGCTACCAGATTCACGCCTAGTGCTTCTGGATCAGGCGTTCTGTCTCAGTTTGTTTTTACTCCACCTATCATCACAGAACGACCGCTGTCGTCCCCATTGCATGCGAATGTCTCTTTGACGCTGCCCACGTTGAATGCGCCAGTCAGTCTTGTACAATTTGCTCATAGGACAGTGGAGTCGTACGTGCCACAAGCGCCTTTACTTCCTATTTCCCAAGAGGAATGGCAATGGCGTGATGAGGATAGAGGTCGTTGGGATGGTAGGAGGGATGAAAACGATAGAGACATGCCTCCTGGAGGGAGTGAAAGATCCAGCAGTAGGAGACATCGAACTCGCTCGCCAAGGAGCCGTAACCCATCTTCAAGGCGACATCATGTTAGAGACCCGCGAGATCGTAGGCGTCATTTGGAGGTATCCCTACCTCGATATGCGCGTGAGATTCTTGATGATACTTCCGGCCACCCCTTCAGCCCACGCATAAGGCGTCACAGAGTCAACCGACATGTGAAACTCCCCTCAGAATCTTATGATGGTACCAGAGATCCTATTTCCCACCTTAACAAGGTGAAGGACTTTGTGCAATTTCAGACCCACAATGATGTTGCGTTGTGTCAGATATTTGTAATGACCCTGTCGGGGGTTGCGCGCTTATAGTTCGAAGGTCTTCCGGGTGGGTCTATTGACAACTTTTCACAGCTGGAATCTAAATTCAGGAGTCGATTCAGTACCGCAGTCCCCATTAGGAAGTCTGCTGCCGCTTTGTTCGACCTACACAGAAAACCTCAGGAATCCTTGAGGAGTTTCCTCCATTATTTCGACACCGATATGTCGCTAACACCAGGTGTAACAGTTGATTTCGCCATAGAAGCTTTAAAGCGAAACTGTTGCTATGGAAAGCTCAGAGATTCTTTAATGGTGGACCCTCCTGCAACCTTAGATGCGTTAAGGCTGAAAGCCCACAACTACGCAAGGATGGAAGAGGAAGAGAATAGGGACATGATTCGAAACATGCCACCAGCCATGCTTCCAGTCCATAACGCTCCCATTCTGACCACTTCTGAAGATCGGTTCATCGATGATTACGCTCAGCAAAAGGATCACATTCCCAAGACCTCTAATCGGAGAAGAGGCAACTCCTCAAAGGGAAAGTCTGGTGACTCCTCAGCGCAGCGACAGGGAAATCCCCCTAAGGGATGAGTTTATGACTCAGACCTTCCTTCCCTCATCTTGCCCAGAGCAGAAATACTAGCGATAGCGGAACAGCGGAACTGCCCATCCGCTATCCAGCCCCTGTGAGACCGGGGGTAACCTTGGGAAGAAGAGAAAATGCTTACTGCAAATTTCACAAAGCTAAAGGACACTCTACGGAAGTATGTAGAGAGCTCAAATTGGCGATAGAGCGCCTGGTTGAAGAAGGCTATCTGGGAGAATTCGCCGTCAAAACACGAGAAGAGGCTAAGAGTAACCCGACAAATAGAGTAGCCGATGACAGACCGGCACCTTCCCGCGCCCTAGGCAACGACGCTGGTCTTGTAGGGAGGGATAGGGAAATGCTCATGGTTGATGACGAAGACGTACCCATCATCAACATCATCGTTGGAGGCACACCTTATCTGGACGAGTCCGCACAGCTGACACCCGCGGCAGGGGATAAGCGGAAGCGAACGGATGTGTCAATCAAAAGTGAGGCGATAAACGCCTTGGATCGCATGGTATTATCCTTTTCTGAAGAGGATGAGAAGGGCGTGGTATATCCACACAATGATGCGTTAGTAGTTACGCCCATTATTGCTAGCCATGGAGTTAGAAGGACTCTTGTGGACAACGGAAGCGCCGTGAATCTATTCTCACTGGAAGTTTACAATCTCATGAAGCGTCCTGATAACGAGCTTACGCCATTATCGGAGTAGACGGAGTCCCCATCCCAGTGACTGGAGTAACCACCTTGCCGGTATATTTTAAGGAAGATACCTCCAAGCGGTCAGAGGAGCTTCTATTTTTGGTGGTGGACCTAAATCTACCTTATAACGCCATATTGGGGCGGCCATTCCTCAACCGTTTCAGAGCGGCGATATCGCAAAAGCATCTGAGGTTGAAGTATCCTTCCTGGGACGGTGTGGTCTCAATCCGGGGTAATCAGAAGTTAGCGGTTGAATGCTACCTGCTCATAACTCAGAAGAGTTGCGATAGGTACGTGTGCGTGACGGTGGATCCATATGAACAAAATGACAAGAAACTCACTCAGCCCGTGGACAAGATGACTCACATCCCAGTTAACGGAGTAGATGGGGCTATATTCCTAGTTAGCGATAACCTCAGCCCGGAGGAAAACTTTCAGTTAGCCCTGTTATTGAACAAGTGCAAGGGAGAATTTGCATGGAAACCATCTGACATGCCCGGTATCTCGCGGGAGGTAGCGGAACATCGACTTAATGTCAACCCTGCCGCAAAACTAGTTCAGTAGAAACGACGCGCCTTCTCTACAGAAAAAGTGACTGCTGTCGACAAAGAAGTAGCAAAGGTTCTCGATGCGGGCTTTATTCGGGAATCGCAACATCCTACATGGTTGGCTAACCCCGTCTTAGTTCTCAAGACCAACGGAGAGTGGCGTATGTGTATCGACTTCACAGATTTGAATGACGCCTATCCTAAAGATTGTTATCCACTCCCTCGGATTAATCAGCTAGTTGACCAGGCTGCCAGGTATGCCTATTTGAGCTCGCTAGACGCCAACTCGGGGTACCACCAAATCCCCATGGCCAATGAGGATGAAGAGAAAACTACTTTCATCACTCCCAAGGCCACTTATTGCTACACGGCGATGCCTTTTGGGTTAAAAAATGCTGGAGCCACTTTCCAGCGAATGGCGAATCAAGTCTTTGAAAAACAAATTTGGCGAAACGTAGAGGCGTATGTCGACGACATACTGGTCAAAAGCTGAAGCTTCAAAGACCACTTGTCTGATCTAGCGGAAGTCTTCGAAGTAATGAAGCGATATCAAATGAAGCTGAACCCTCGGAAGTGCATGTTTGCCTTTCAAATGGGTAAATTTTTGGGTTACGCGGTCAGTCAAAAGGGTATCCAACCCAACCCGTAAAAAATCAAAGCCATCCAAGACATGATATCCCCTCGAACTGTAAAGGAGATACAGAAGCTAACAGGGCGTGTTATCGCTCTAGGACGGTTTATTTCTAAGCAAGGCGAGAGGTGCCTCCCCTTTTTCAAAGTTATACGCAAGAAAGCCGTCTTCAGATGGACAACAGAATGTGAAGAAGTGTTTGCGGGCCTGAAGGCCTATCTATCGTCTGACTTGGTGTTGACAAGACCAGAGCCTGGCGATATCCTGTATTTATACCTCAGGGTTGCTGACGAAGTGGTCAATGCGGTCCTTGTGCGAGATGACAATCACACACACCGCCTTGTATACTTCATAAGTCACATCTTGAAAGACGCCGAGCTGAGATACGCCCGTATTGAGAAAATAGAGTTCACATTGATACAAGTCACGTGAAAAATGAGTCGATATTTTCAAGCTCATACCGTCATCGTGCTGACGGACCAACCTTTAAAAAGGATATTTTGGAAGCTCGAATCCTCGGGGAGAATGCTGATTTGGGCTATCGAGCTTGAACAATATGGGTTGCACTACAGATCCCGACCGTCTGTGAAGGCTCAAATTCGGGCAGACTTTATCGCGGAATGCACCTTCACGCCAGATCCACTGACAGAGTTGACTGAAAAAGAAAAAGTGGATTTGGGCCTCCCCTTCCCTGAAACCTACACCGACCTGTGGGTCATCCACGTGGACGGCGCCAAAAATCAAGAGCTTGCCGGGGCCGAAATCTTTATGAGTGGGCCTCATGGCATCCATGTGCGATATGCCATCCGTATCCTGTAGTCGTTGTCCAATAACGCCGCAGAATACGAAGCGCTATTAGCTGGGCTCAAAATAGGGAAAAACTTCTCCATAAAAGGAATACATGACTCAGGGAGGTTGGGAGACCTGCGGTTGAAAATCTGTGGAGACTCCAAGCTGATAATAGACCAAGTTCTAGGACACTCTCAAGCTAGGGAGCCCATCATGGTGCAATACCTTGCCAAGGTGAAACGTGAGTTGATAGAAATAAAGAAAAGTGGCATACAAGTCAGCTTTGAGCACATTCCTTGAGAGGATAATGCTGAGACGGATAACCTCGCCAAACTCGCAGCAAACCCGGAAGCTTTCATACCGAAAGGGGTGTACTACCGAGAGATACCCGTACCTTTCTTTATGGAAGAGCAGGCAACCCTCTGCGTAGAAGAAAGTGAAAATGACTGGAGACTTCCTGTCATAAAATACTTGAAACATGATGAGCTACCAGCGGATAACGCTGAGAAGAAGAAAGTGTTAAAGCAAGTGGCACGGTGCACGTACTTTAACGGGGAACTGATGCGGAGATGTTTCTCTCATCCAGCTGCCAGGTGCATAACGGAACAAGAAGGCCTTCATACCCTCCGCGAAATCCACGAAGGAATTTGCGGTATGCACGCGTCCGGCGGCACCCTGGCTGCGCAGGTCTTTAGATCGGGGTTCTACTGGCCTACTATTCGAAAAGACTGCCATAATTACGTGCGAACTTGCCAAAAGTGTCAGGAATTCTCCAAGATTTCTCGGCAACCCGTCACACAAATTTATGACATCATCGCTCCTTGTCCTTTTGCGAAATAGGGAATTGATATCCTAGGACCGTTTCCGAAGGCGAGGTCTCAGTTAAAGTTTGTGGTCGTGGCGGTAGACTACTTTACCAAATGAGCGGAAGCTGAGGCGGTTGCCAACATCACGACAGATAAAATCTGGCGTTTCTTCAAACATCAAGTCATCATGAGATTCGGCGTACCCCGTGTGCTAGTCAGCGATAACGGAACACAATTCACCAGCTAATTTTTCAGAGACCAATGCGTGGAGTTCGGAATCGAGCAAAGGTTCTCTTCCGTGGCTCATCCGCAGACCAATGGTCAGGCTGAGGTGACAAACCGAGCCATCCTTAACTGTGTTAAAAAGAACCTAGAAGGATCCAAAAAGAAGTGGGCAGATGAGCTGCCGTATGTGATGTGGGCATACCGCATGACTACGAAAACCAGCACAGGAGAGACACCATTCGCACTGGCTTTCGGTATTGAGGTCGTCACGCCCGTGGAAACTGGTACTATGAGCCTACGAGTGGCCTATTTTAGAGAAGAGCTGAATGAGGAAAGGTTGCGCGCAAATCTTGACGCGCTGCCGGAATTGCAAGAGGAAGCTCTTCTGAAAATGTTGCACTATAAGCAAAAGATGGCGCGTTATCACAATAGGCGCGTCAAAGAACGCCTGCTGAAAGAAGGTGACCTGGTACTCAGGGACCAGCGAGCAACTGGTCAACGACGGGGGAAGCTTAGCCCGAACTGGGAAGGGCCGTACCGCGTTACCCGTATTGTCGGGAGAGGAGCTTACCATCTAGAGACACTTGACGGTACCCTTTTACCTAACTCCTGGAATATTGCTCGTTTGAAATTATATCATGCTAGACTTTGATTTATCTCTGCACCTTTTACTGACGCTAGCCCTAACCCATGCCAACTCTCGAATAGTGAGCTTTCTTGTGTTTTGTGGCTATGTGTGTGTGTGCAGACGATGAAAGAAAAACAAAAAAGAGGTTGCCAGGAGTGAAAAGTCCTATCCTTGTGATGGTCGGTCCTGATCAGACAACTCACTAAGTGAGGGCATGCCCTGGCACGCCTGATATTTAGCGATGGGAGTGAAAAGTCTTATCCTTGTGGTAGCCACGTGTGGGCCATAAGACAAGACACGTCCCGACGCCCCCGGGGGTGAAAAGTCCTTTCCTTTTGGTAAACCGCGCTAATATAGGTGGCCCACTATGATGAGGCACGCCCCGGTATCCCTGGAAGTGAAAGCCCAATCCTTATGCCAACCGTTCTCGTGGAGACGGCTCGTTAAGGAGAGGCACACCCTAGGGAGATAGTAACTCCATCTTGGAAGTGAAAATCCTATCCTTATAACCGGGCTAATACAGACGGCTCACTAAGTGATGGCACGATTGCGGGATGCGAGGACAACGCCCAAAAGTGAAAAATCCTAACCTTGTGATGGCCTGTCCTGATCAGACGGCTCACTAAGAAGAGGCACTTTCCGGTCGATCGTAGTAGCTTGGAAACATGAAGAATCGTAAAATCCCAGCGAGTAACCAGATGCGGAATCCCTGGTGAAGTGAGCTGGTTGAGAAAGCGATAACGAGCGACACCTACACCCTAGAATGGCAGCGGATGGGCTCCTACGGGTAACCCATGTCTGTTATCGCATATCTCTTACTAACAAATATTAATCGAGAGTGTGCAGGATATCCCTGACTGACGGAGATGGTGACACTCGAGGCGATAGCAGGGTTGCGCAACTCGTCAATAAAATTGACGCGAGGCCAATCGCGCTGATTTTTGCATGATTAGAGGAGTAGGGCCTAAAGACCCTATTCGTCATCTCTTTTGATCGTGGGAAAGATACTTCTTTTTGGAGGAATATCATCTCAGATGAGGCCGAGCAGTGGTTAAGTTAAACCTGACAAGCCCGTCAGCATAACCAGGATGATAACGGCGCGACGACCGCGATACAAAAAAAGAAAAGAAAAAGGAAACCAATACAATAGATGTGCTATTGTTTAAAGGGATAATGCAAAAAATGGTACCTGTACAAACATTGTTTGATTGTTTTCATACCTCAGGTCTAATTTGCTCTTAAAAGATGCCTGTACATTAACAAAATGTCACATTTGGTACCTCGACCTAACGGCGTCCAACTTTCACCGTTAAGTGTCCTACGTGGCATGCCACGTCAGGCTTTGCTGACGTGGTGTACCACGTAGGATAGACCCGACCCGTTTCTTTTCCCGCGGGTTGGATAATTTGTTTTTCCAACTCGGCATGAAACAACGTCGTTTTTGGCCATGTATGAACGACGCTTCGTTCAGGATTAAGGTGAACGACACGTCGTTCATATTAAGCTTTAAAATGCTCCCACTAAGGGAAATCCAAGATTCGAACTCAGCACCTCTCGCACCCTATGCGAGAAACATACCACTAGACCAAATGCTCTTAATTGTTTAATTGATTGCTGGAAAACTATATTACTCTAAAATAATATAATCAAATTAAAAAATCAAAGAAAATGTAAAAATTCACAAAAATAATTTAACTAATCTAAAACTCCATAAAAAATTAAAAATTTCCAAAAAATGTACAAATTCAGAAAAAAAAGTAAAAATTTCCAAAAAAATGTAAAAATTCTAACAAATAATTAATTAACCTAAAAATCCTAAAAAGTTGTACAAATTCCAAAAAAATTCGAAAAATGTAATAACTCCAAAAAAGTGTTAAAAATGTAAAAAATCTATAAAAAATTGTAAAATAAAATTAATTAATCTAAAAATCCAAAAAATTGCAAAAAAATAATTAATTTTAGATATTTAATTTTTATATTTTTTTGGGAATTTGTACATTTCTTTGGAATTATTACATTTTTTTGGATTTTTAGATTAATTAAATCATTTTTAGAATTTTTTACATATTTTTAGAATTTTTACATTTTTTCTAAATTTTTAGATTAATTAAATTTTTTTTTTTAATTTTTACAATTTTTTTTAAAAATTTTAAGAAATGAACATCAAAAGCTACTCACCAAATTGAAGAGAAGTGAGAGAAAGGTGGGGCGGTCTAGGGTTGAGAATGAGGAAAGGGTGCGGTAATGGGAAAGGTTTTGGAGTAATATAGTTTTCCAGCAATCAATGATAACAATTAAGAGCATTTGGTCTAGTGGTATGCTTCTCGCATAGGGTGCGAGAGGTGCTGGGTTCGAATCTCAGAATTCCCTTGTTGGGAGCATTTTAAATCTTAATATGAACGACGTGTCGTTCATCTTAATCCTGAATGACTCGTCGTTCATACATGGCCAAAAACGACGTCGTTTCATACCGGGTTGGAAAAACAAATTATCCAACCCGCGGGAAAAGAAACGGGTCGGGTCTATCCTACGTGGCCAAAAACGACGTCGTTTCATACCGGGTTGGAAAAACAAATTATCCAACCCGCGGGAAAAGAAACGGGTCGGGTCTATCCTACGTGGCATGCCACGTAGGACACTTAACAGTGAAAGTTGGACAGCGTTAGGTCGAGGTACCAAATGTGACGTTTTGTTAATGTACAGGTATCTTTTAAAAGCAAATTAGACCTGAGGTATGAAAACAATCAAAGAATGTTTGTACAGGTACCAATTTTTGCAAGGGGCGACAATACCCTGCCTACAACTGGTTCCCTGAACTCTCCCTCCCTTGGTAGCCCTTCGATTTGGCTAAGCGAAAGCCCTCGTCATTAAGATCAGCAGAATTTCACAAAAATGCGTCAGAAACGGCGTCACCTCTGTAAAATTCATCTCCATGAGTCTCCACAAAGCAGTCAGCCATGATGGCAGCAGTCTTTTCAATATACCACTGACACTTGACTGATGTCTCTTTCTCAACTGTCACCTTCTCTCCTACCAAAGTTGCTCTCTCTTCCGCCAGGGCTGTTTTCTCTCCCTCGAGAGCGATACTTTTCGACTGTTCAGCTGACAGAGCGGCGTTAGAAGCGGCCAACTGTTCCTTCACCTCTCTTGCCTCCTCTTTGGCCGCTTCCATGGCCCTTATACATCTGTCTCGCTCTTCCAGCAATCTCTGCTTCTCCTCTTGCTCCTTTGAAACTTTATCCGCGGAAGCGGCAAGGGCAGTCATCCTTTGCGACATGCGCTCTGTATAGTGATGAAATCAGAGGAGACCGGTAAAAAGGTTAGAACGCAGCAGGTCAACTTGCTCTCTATCTCCCTCAGCAGCGAAAGTGCTTCGCTCTTCGGAAGATGTTAGCATATGGGCAACCAAGAATGAAGCAGTGACAGTTGAGTTATCACCCC
This sequence comes from Viola odorata, assembly GCA_963691705.1. Lineage (NCBI taxonomy): Eukaryota > Viridiplantae > Streptophyta > Magnoliopsida > Malpighiales > Violaceae > Viola > Viola odorata. The sequence continues at coordinate 15,277,539 of OY829543.1, forward strand.
CCATGGCCGCGATTCCCGAACTACGCAGCGTAGTCATAACCACTTGATGAGTAATGAGCCCAGCGGCGTTAAATGAGCTTACATCGGCCAAGAGGTTGGACACTACTGTTCCCTCCCCAAAGCATTTAAGCATTGAAGCATCAGAAGGAACAAAGACCACGACGGTAGGAGAGGGAGGCTGGTTAGTAGAAGAACCCCCTAGGGCCCGAAAGCGTCATGGGGCTGATAGGAGGAGAAGCCTGACAGGTTGTCATTGTAGACCACGTTAGAAGAGAAGCGAGGAACCTCCAAACCAAACGGAGGTGGAGAAGTCTCAAAAGGCCCAAGAGCGGCCATGTTCCCAAAAATGGTGGTGGTCTGTTCCGGAGGAGGTGCGGAAGAGTCAAGGATGATTTGAGGCCTCTCCCCGACATCAACTTGACTCGAGGACAAGCTTGTGCCTGCTCCATCGGGCCTCTGCCTCTTCCTTAATTGATTCAGAATATGCCTCAAATCCATATTGCCCTGTGACAGCGAAGGGGTAGAGGCACCAGAAGTATCCTATGAAGAAAAACAATCGCTAGAAATGAAAAATAAGAGAAAATGCAGAAAGGCATTGAAAAACAACGCAAGAGGTATCACGGAGCGTTTGCAGTTACCGTCTCAGCGATAGGTGCTTCTGAAGAGGCGGTCGTGTCCAAAGAAGGCGAGAGGGTGGCAATGCTCCTTGTCTTCTTTTTCTTTTTTCCTTTAGCGGAAGCCCTGGGAGCGACTGACCGAATAGGAAGTGCAACAACTGATATGACAGGAATACCAACAGGAATGGTGTTGGTTTCCTCGTCAACCAAAGCAGAAGACGTTTGGGGAGGAATCGAAATAGTAACAGGTGGAACAACTGAAGTGGTGGCGATATCGACAGCCACGGCCGTTTGCTCAACCTCCTCTCTTTGTCGGACCCTACTTAAGCGCCTTCTAACACTCTCGGGAATGTACTTGGGATCAGTCGCTGCAGAAGCACAAGACAGCGTTAGCGTTAGTACCAATGCTGAAAATTAAAAAAATGACGCGATACTCACGTTTAACGCAGGCCCGGATATCGGCCCCGTAGGCCAGAAGGTGAGTGTGAACGCTGATTTCTAGTTTGAGTAACTTATCAAACCAGCCTTGCTTTGTGTCGTTAAGAGCCTCCCAGTGCCAAGCACTGTCCTTGACGCCATGGTTGAAACCAGACCGCCACTAGGGATCCGGAAGCTCGGGAGTCTCGACAACAAAAAATTGTTCTTTCCATTTGTCGATGGAAGACTCTAGATGAAGGAGTTTCCAGGTAAAGTTCTTGAGCAAATCGTCATCATAACGGGGTGATATCGCTATCCCACCCCGACGGTTATACATCCGAAATAAAGACTTGAGTAATGCAAGGGAAGGAGAGGTAATTCCCTTGTACTTACAGAGTTCTAGAAATGCATAAACGCCGCAGTAGGCATTTGGAGCTAATTGAACAGGACTCGGATCAAGAGAAGTGAGCAACTCTTGGATAAAAGGGTCAACCAAAAACCAGAAACCGTAGCGAAACATTTGGGCATACAAGATTCTGCGTTTGCCTGTCAGAACGCTATTCAGGCGTAAAGACTCAGGGGCGACAGAAACCTCGAAGCCCTCAGGGATGTTAGCACCGTGATCGGTCAGATGTTTATGAAGGATGGTCGGAGAAGTAATAGTACTGGCTATATTATCTAATTTTTCCTCATCAATCGATTTAGACCCAGAAGCACGAGTTTTTCTTTTGCCCATGGTGGAAAAAGAAAATAAAAAGATGAAGAAGACAGCAAAGGGAAATAAAGAAGTACCTTTTTGAGAAGAAAATCGAAGTGCCTAGGAGATGAAAACCAGAAATGCGAGATGATTCGAGAAGATACAGAGAAAACAGATTATCGAAAGTGCAAAAAAGAAATAAAGTGTTGGGTTTTATAACCCTAGGAGGCCAAGAGAAATTACTACTGGAACAGTCGCCACGCGCGTGACAGGCGTGAGCAATGAGTACAACCCTAGAAAAGCGAGAAGACGCTTTGATTCTATCAAATCACACTAGCCCTAGCGTCCTGATGAGCAGACATGTTTCTATGAACCATCCTAATCCTTCGCTCACATTAATGAGGGGATCCTGAGCATTAAATGCTCCGAAAAGCATAATCACTTTATCAAAAAGAGGACAAGCATGATGACATAACCATCAAGATAATGCCAAGAAATAAATTAATTGTTATCCGGAGCGGAATGACAGTCGTTATTGTGCAAGCGTTATCAATTATTACAAGCCAAATGAAACCAATGTTTGAAGAAAAATAAAACACTCTCAAGCGCTGCCTTACGTAAATCACAGAAGAACTCCTTTATTGCCCCCGACATCTATATCCTTCAGTTTCTCAAAGGCGTAATCAGCTATCTTGGCAGGATCGAAAGCCTCGCTACGGTAATAGTCTGGGAATCCGGCGGCAAAGGCTCGTATTGCCTTGTCTTTCCACCGTGATATCTCAGTGGGTACTTTCGCCAAATCCGCGTCGCGGGCTGATATCTCTTCGCGAAGGAAAGAGTTTCTTCTGTCAGCAACCACCAATTCTGCCTCCAAGAGCTCTATCTTTGCCTTCCCTATCGACTTCTCTATGGCCAATTCAGCACGACAGTCATTAAGCTCTGCTTGGGTATCGCTCTGGAGTTGTGTCAACTCCGCCACCTTGGTAGGGCAACCTCGAATTTTGTCACCATGGATATCGAGAAAATAATTTAGCATGCGGAAGCTAGCCAACACGTCATTCAGAGCGCGTTCGCGATGAACCTCCAGAGGAAGCCTTGACATCTCCTCTTTATCTTCAGGAGAGCCAAATAATGCACTTATGATAGAGCCTACCGGCTCGCTTCGCGATAGCAGGTCCGATATTCCCAGTGCGCGAAATCCGTTGGTGCCAAAGGTGGACAGATCCAGGCGATAGGAAGTGGCTCCTTGGGGACCTTGTGAGGAAAGATTGGCGGTAAAAGGAGGAGAGCAATTTTCGGCGGAACCACCAACTCCTGAGATAGAAGTACATAATAACTGCAGAAGGCCAGTTGGCTGAGGATCAGGGATAGCGGCAGGCTCAAGGTTTGGTGCAGCGATATCAGGAATGAAAGAGGAAATAGGAGAATCGGGAGCGGCAACTGAAGGAGGAAGGTTGACCGTTGGCGGAACCTCAGAAGTTTAAGGAGGAGCGAAGGTTGACGCCTCAGCCGCTGTCACTGTTTTGGAAGTACTCGCACAACTTAGGGAGTCAGCCCCAGCAGCAGGGGTTTTGTTAACCTTCTTTAAAGCAGCCTCAGCGACTGGGTTGCTATTTCCCATTCTTAGCTTCTTCCGCTGAGCCGCGGAAGCATGGCGAAGCCTAGAGTCGGTATCCATGTCCTTGCTACCACTATTAGTTACTTCAGTCTTAGGACAGTTCGGAGTCACCCCTTTGTTCCGAATAGGTAACCACCTCTCCAGGAAGCGAGAGGTCCGGTCAGAGATATCGCGTCTGGCAACTGTCTTGAATCTTTTTCTCTTCGGTGGAGCGGCAGGGTGACTGGAACTCTCAGGCGGAGGAGATGGCGGTAGTGATTGAAGCGGCCTCAAGTTCAGAGGAACGTTCTTATCGCTCGATGGTTGATTTCCAGCGTCACCTATCAACAAGACATATCAGAATAGTGAATAAGTCGAAGCGATAGCGGGAGAAAAGAAACTTACTTATAGTGCACTCCTCTATAAGCCTGTACAAGGCAAACTCTCGTATGCGAAAGGATGAACTCAGTTCTAGCAGCATGTTCGTTTGTCGATGTTCTTCCTTGGATATTACGGACGAGTTTGTCCAAATGGAATCATCAAGACACCGATTAAAACCCCTAGGCCAAGGGCGGAAAGGCAATTTCACGATGAAGAAACCGCTCTTCCAATCAGCGACAGTCTCTTCAAAGCCCTGAAATTTCTGCCAGAATGACTGCACTAACGCGTCATTCCACCTCAGGGTGATATCCACCACACAGTTGCGACACTTGAAACTAAAGAACTTGCGGAATAAATTGACAGACGGGATAAAGATAGCCCACAACTCGAAAGTACGGATGAAGGTATGAATCCCGCACCAGGAGGAAGGCGTAATCTGAGCCGGGTTAATGTCATAACGAACCAATAACCCTTTCACCGCTTCGTGAATGGGAAAGTGAAAACCGTAAAGGAACATATTAAAATACACCATCCTATCGCTCCCCGATAGAGGGTCATGAAGCCGATAACCAGCGTCAGGAATTTTGACGGAGTAACCAGGAGGGAAAAAGATACCATTTTCCTCCAACTCTGCCTCCAATACCGTTTCATCAACAAAAATATTGGGTGTTCTCTCAATTTCTAAATCTATGGGCCGCTGGAGACCCTTCAAAGACCTATGTGTGGCCAGAGGCCACTGAGTACCCTTGGGTATCCTAGACGTGCTCATAATGAATTAGCAGGAAGAAAATCTGAAGAAGAAGAAGTAAAGTACCTTGAACAGAAGGCGGTGGACAAAACCATCGGCACCGACGAACGGTGGTCTTAACTTCCTTTGAAGTAAAAATTTAGAGAGAGAAATAGAAAATTTCGAAGCGCAAGCAAAGAGTATTAAAAGAAAGCAGTTGCTCCCTTTTAAAGGCTGAGTTCGAAAATTGAACAGCCTGTAAAAATGGGACACGCCTCAAAGCAAAAGTGACACGTGTGAAAAACTTCAGAAGGATATTTATGTCTAAGCATTTATATCTTCTAGAGGGGGTAGTTACTGACAATCAGTTGCAAGTGGTTACATCGAAGCAACAGTTAGTCTCTTAGCGATAGCCATTCATCAAAAGAGGGGCTAATGCCTGAGCATGCAAGACTAAAAAAACAGAAGCATCATTTCATTAAATAATAGCCATACGACATCTACAAAGGATTGCCAGGGGCGGAATCAATCATTGTCAGGCCAGTAAGAGGACCAGTAGCAGTATTCATCATCCGAGGACTGAAGCTCCTTATCCGCAAAAGGAGGAGATTTGTCAGCCTTTCGCTCCGCACTCGGCGTTAACGGTTTGGACTCCCCATTCACAACGGAAGATGTCGCCTTTACGACGGTATCACCTGAAGGAATCTCCTCCTCAAATCAGTCGGCAGGAGGAAACAATTCTTTGCCCTTACAAGCTGGAGGGGCCGAAAAAGAAGAAAACCAGTTAGTGGTCTTAAAATTTGCTCTTTTCTTCGACCTTTTCCGACCTCTACGGCGAGGCAATCGCCTCTTCAGGCACGGCGGCGAAGGAGGATTGTCAGAATCCGGTGTGGTCGGAGGGGTCGGACGAGATTCTCGCTCATCGGAGACCTGATCATATGAGCCAGCCATGAGAGACGAAAATCAGTAGCAACAGAAAAGTACAAAGATGAAGATGAACAGAAAAAAGAAGAAGAACTCCCCATAAATAGTTAAAGTGGTGAGACTCTTCAAATTTTTCCGCACGTGAGAGGGGGATAACTTAATGCATCTCGAGAAGATCATCCATAATGGCAGAATCAAATCCTTTGATCACGCCTGTTGGGGTTTTTCGATAATCAAGAAACACCAAAAAACTGCCCAATCAGTTAATACTAAAGAAGCGGCGCATGATTAGTGCAGAACGGTTCGCCAGAACAACCGTCGCCACCTGGCAGAAAAAGAAGAATAAATGTTGCAGAAGTCTGACCAATGACAGACTCGTTTTCAGTTGGGCTGGCACAACCCTCAACCGAAGAGAGGACTAACGCCCTAAAAAAGAAAAGAAATCGCAAGCCCAATAACGGAAAAAAGTTTTATTACGGCCTAACGGCCTAAACATACATCCGCATACATAATACCTACAAAGGAAAAGTGAAAAAGAAAGAGGAGCGGCAAGCACTCAAGCTCGAGACCCGACATCATTGTCATCATCCACCAGTAGAGTGGGGATATCTCTCAAGGCCTCCACCACAGAGGTCAGCTCAGAAGAGGTGTTTCTCATGCTCTTCAGGCAGCAGTTCAGTAGATCCTTCCTCTGTTGCAGCATGGCGATGGCTACCTCGATGCGGCAGGCGGCAATGGCCAACTTGGAGACATTCCCGATGGGATTGAAGTCCTCCATGGTAGCAGCCCCGATCCTGGACTGAATGGGGGTCATCATTCCCCGAAGCTCCAGCATATCTTCACTAGTCTTCGTCAGCATGTTCTCCAGGAAGCTGACGTCACCCTCAGGGAGATTTTTGAGGGTCAAGGCTTTGTAAATCAGAAAGTTTCTAGTGAGATCATCCATGAAGAAATGATAAATGAGAAGCAGAGAGAGTGTGAAAAATCTGCACCGAAAAAAGGATCGCACTTATAGATCCGAAGTAGTAGCTGCTCACCAAGGCGTACCCCTCGAAAATTAGGCCGTCCCGTTATCCCGAAGCAACCAGGGAGAAAGACTAACGCGAAACTCCTGGTGAACGCCCGAGATACTCAAGTGGAGTACGGATTGAAGTCTAGAAGAACGTAAGACCGCGCAATTTGTAGGTGGCCTACAGTGTAAAACCGCGTCAATATTGCAGGTAGCTCCAAGCAGCGTAAAACCGCGTCAATATTACGGATAGCTACGGCGTAAAACCGCACAAATTGTAGGTAGTTTATAGCGTAAGACCATGTCGGTGTTACAGGCAGCTTACGGCAAGGCTGGATCCAATGAGCCTGGATAGAAAAAGTGACATCAACGACTCCCCGATATGTGAGAGTGAAAGCCTCTAAAGGTAATTAATGTTTATCATTGCATGATATTTTCACTAACATGACAAAGCCACATTTGAGAATGTGCAGGAAAAACAAGGAAATATCACCTTCAGAACGATATTCGAAGCTTCGAAGAGGTAACGTCGTAACGCCCTACCTTGCTGATATTGCTCATATAAAGCGTGTCGTGGGAAACACTAGCGTTACCATTTTGGGTTATGATCAGCGTTATCACTGCAACCTCATCACCGTCTACTTGGTCGACGCCCTCTCTGTGGCCAAATAGTTATCACAGGCGATCGGTTCACATTACCTATTTTGCTATTGTGAATCTAGTACAAAGGTACTAACGAAAGAGTCAGAGAAACTCGAAGACCCTCACGAATCTGCCGCGGTGCAAAGGAAGTAACACTCCTCCAAAAGCTGAGAAATGAAGCCCTTGATAAAGACTCGGGCTCATTTTCAGTTGGGCTTATGATAACAATTGATGAAACACCAAGGGTACATTCATCTTTTGACCTCAAGTCAAGGCCGGATCACTGTAGACCTAGATCAACGGCAGCCTCCCGGCTACCGCCCCCATTAGCCCAGAAATCCTGGGATGGTCGACATCAGCGGGGGGACCCACGCGATAAACGTTTCTGCATGCAGCATCTTCCCATCCCAGACAACCTCGACATTATCTCACTAGCGATACCTCGTCAGCGATATCCTATCCGGCTGACGACTGCTGACGACTGCTGACGTCATCTTAGGCGTTATCTTCTCCCGATAACGCTCACCCCCGAGGGTAACATCCTTTCTTTTGCCTATAAGTACCACTCATTTCCAGATCAAAGGTAAGACCAAAATCACTACCAAAATCTCTGCCAAATTTCACAACCATACTAACTTAAGCATCGGAGTGTCTATGCCGGAGTCCCCCTCCGGCGCTTTGCAGGTACAACGGACTGCCGCTACAGTGATTCCAGACAGCCATAATCTCTACCCCGCTTCCCCAAAAGTCCTAATCTTATCAAACGCGTCAGCCGCTTCTTAGGCCTCGCACTTTGCTTTTTGATTTTTGCTGTTGGCATGTCTTTATCTATCCTTTGAGGATATTTTGTAATCTTGACAATATCAGCTTTTCTTTATACCATTGCCTTTTGTCTATAATTTCTTTGTTGATCTTGCCTCATGACATTACTGCCACAACATGGTTAGTAAACTTCATTACTAAAATTACAATGATGTGGTCATCGTACCTTATGCGGTTAATCAACCGTTGCGTTTGCATATACACACCATTCATGGGTGCCAAGGTATTTCTGTCTTTAGAGATATAGTGTTTCTGCGATAGTCACAATGACTTGTTCTCTGAGGAAGACTTCTCTGCAGTGTCTCTGCTTGCTCTTTTCTCTATTGAGAATCAGGAAATTATTTCTTCGTGTCGTATGTCTAACATTGCATTATCATTATTATTTTGATGATGTTTCGAAGGACAAATCACTATTATTTCCACTCATGTTGTGTATAGCTTGATGCCGCCCTTTGTTGTTAGGTGGATCACTTAGCCTTGCTAAGTTTGTTCATGATATTGTTGTTGTGATAGAGACATCTCTCCAGCCCAACTTCACCGGGTATCAGCCGCTCGGTTACTGGCTGGGATATCTCTCTTTATTTCAAATGCCAACGATCGACTTGGGGCGTGCCTCGTCTTAGTGAGCCATCTGATCAGGACCGGCCATCACAAGGATAGGATTTTCACTCCCAAGCGTTGAAACCTCGCGTCCCTGGAGCATGCCTCATCTTAGTGGCCCGTCTGTGTGAGCACGGTTGCCACAAGGATAGGATTTTAACTTCCAGGATGGAGTTACTATCTCCTTGGGGAGTGCCTCGTCTTAGTGGCTCGTCTGTGTGAGTACGACTACCACAAGGATAGGATTTTCACTCCCAAGGATGTCGGGACGTGCCTCGTCTTAATGGGTCGTCTATGTGAGCACGGTTGCCACAAGGATAGGATTTTCACTCCCGGGGGCGTGCCTCGTCTTAATGGGCAGTCTGTGTTAGCACGGTCGCCACAAGGATAGGATTTTCACTCCCAACGTTGTTTATGCCAGGGCGTGCCTCGTCTTAGTGAGCTGTCTGATCAGGACCAGCCATTACAAGGATAGGATTTTCACTCCTGGCATTCTTCATTATCTGCATATTATTGGCCACAACATGCACAAAGAATGCCTTTGATTCATGCGTTAGAGCAATGCTAACAATGTCAAATGGGAAAGATCAGCTTCTAGCATGATATAGTTTCAAACGAGCTATATTCTAAGAGTTTGGTAAGGGAGTACCGTTAAGTGTTTCCAAATGATACACTCCCTTTCCGATGATGCGGTTGACGCGATATGGCCTGTCCCAATTTGGGCTGAGTTTTCCCATGTGTTGCCCTGCTGCTCGCTTGTCTTTGAGCACTAGATCTCCCGCTTTGAGCAGCCGCTCTTTGACTTGCCTGTTATGATATTGCGCTATTTTTCTTTTGTAATGCAAGGTTTTCAAGAGTGCCTCCTCTTGTACCTCTGGTAGTGCATCGAGGTTAACACGTAACCTTTCCTCATTTATTTCTTCATTGAAATATGCCACTCGAAGGCTTAGGGTGCCAATTTCTACCGGCGTGACAACCTCTGTGCCAAAGGCTAACGCAAAAGGGAGTTTCTCCTATGGTAGTTTTGACGGTCATGCGATAGGTCCACATTACATACGGGAGTTTGTCTGCCCATTTATTTTTAGAACCTTCTAGGTTCCTCTGGATGCCACTGAGGATACTGCGATTGGTCACTTCCGCCTGACCATTAGTTTGCGGGTGTGCTACAGAAGAGAATCTCTGTTCGATTTGGAATTCTACACACTGATTTTTAAAAAATTGGCTCGTGAATTACGTTCCATTGTCGCTGACCAATATACGAGGTACTCCGAATCGCATTATGACTTGATATTTAAAGAAATGCCAGATTTTTTCCGTGGCAATGTTGGCTACCGCCTCTGCTTCTGCCCATTTCGTGAAATAGTTTACCGCCACGACCACAAATTTTAGTTGAGACCTGGCTTTTGGAAACGGGCCCAAAATATCGATTCCCCATTTGGCAAACGGGCAAGGAGCGACAATCTCTGAGATTTGTACAGCCGGTCATCGGGGAATCTTAGCGTATTCCTGGCATTTTTTACAAGATTTCACAAAGTTGTGACAGTCTCTGCGAATGGTGGGCCAGTAGAATCCTGACCGAAAGACCTGTCCCAGTAGGGTGTCACCAGCCACGTGCATGCCACATATTCCTTAGTGGATTTCTCGCAAGGTGTGGAGGCTTTCCCGCTCCATTATGTACTTTGCGGTTGGATGAGAGAAACATTTTCGAATCAACTCCCCGTTGTAGTATGTGCATCATGCCGTTTTTTTCAAAATTTTCCTCTTTTCGGTGTTATCTACTGGCAGCTCATCATGTTTCAAATATTTCACAACGGGAATTCTCCAATCGCTCTCCGCTTCCTCCACACAAAGAGACACTTGTTCTTCCATGAAAGAAGGCACTGGTATCTCAGCATAGTGCACATCTTTGGGTATGGAGGCTTTCGGGTTGGCTGCCATTTTAGCAAGATTATCAGCCTTAGCATTATCTTCTCGAGGAATATGCTCGAAGCAGACTTGAATGCCTTTTTTCTGTATTTCCGTTAGCTCACGTTTTACTTTTGCAAGATATTGGATCATGATAGGCTCTCGGGCTTCGGAGTTTCCCAAGACTTGATCTATTATCAGTTTAGAGTCCCCACGTATCTTTAGCTGTGGATCACGCACCGTTCCTGCATCGTGTGTAGTTTCAACAGAGAAACTGTTGCCTATCCTGAGTCCAGCGAGTAACGCTTCGTACTTAGCTGTGTTGTTGGACAGTGGTTGCAAAATTCTAATGGCATAGCGTATCTGCATGTAATCGGGGTCCAATCATGAAAATTCCTGCACCAGCTAACTCTTGATTTTTGGCTTCGTCCACGTGGATGATCCATGTGTCATTATATGTGCCTAGGGACGGGAGATCTGAGTCTTCAACTTCCCCTTTCGATGGGTCCACCGGTGGCTCTTGTGTGAATGTGCATTCTGCTATGAAATCTGCTAACGCTTGGGCTTTGATGGACGGTCTGGCCTTATATTGCAACCTATATTGCTGAAGTTCAATCGCCCAAATCAGCATTCTTCCAGAAGACTCAGGTTTCCTGAAAACTTTCCTCAATGGCTAATCAGTGAGTACTACGATAGGATGAGCTTGGAAGTACCGATCCATCTTCCGCGTTGCCTGTACTAGGGCAAACGCTATTTTCTCGATGTGAGCGTACCGTAATTTGGCATCTTTCAGTATGTGACTGACAAAGAATACGGGGCGATGAATATGTCTATGGCTTCGTACGAGGACAGCATTGACCACCTCGTCGGTGACACCCAGATACAAATATAAGGCGTCGCCTGGTTCAGGTCTCGTCAGCACCAGGTCGGACGAGAGGTAGGCTTTTATGCCGGCAAACGCTTCTTCACATTCTTCTATCCACCCAAAGGGGGCTTTCTTGTGAATGACCTTGATGAAAGGTAGGCATCTTTCGCCTTGTTTAGAAATAAACAGCCCTAATGCAATGATGCGTCCTGTGAGCTTTTGCACTTCCTTGACGGTTCGAGGAGATATCATATCCTGAATTGCCTTTACTTTCGAAGGGTTAGGCTGGATGTCTTTCTAGCTGACCACGTAGCCCAAGAATTTGCCCGTTTGGAATGCAAACATGCATTTACGGGGGTTCAACTTCATCTTGTATTCTCTCATCACGCTGAAAACTTCTTCCAAATCAGCCAAGTGGTCCTCGAAGCTTCGGCTTTTGACAACTATATCGTCCACGTAGGCCTCCACCTTTTTCCCAATCTGCTTCTCAAAAACTTTGTTTGCCATGCGTTGGAATGTTGCCCCAGCATTTTTCAATCCAAACGGCATCGCTGTATAGCAATAGGTGGCCTTTGGAGTGATGAAGGCGGTCTTTTCTTCGTCCTCCACGGCTATGGGGATTTGGTGATATCCCGAGTTAGCGTCTAACGAGCTTAGATAGGCGTACCCAGCGGTTTGGTCGACCAACTGATCGATTCGAGGACGAGGATAACAGTCTTTGGGACAGGCGTCGTTCAAATCAATGAAGTCAATGCACATACGCCAATCTCCGTTAGGTTTTGGGACTAAAACAGGATTAGCCAACCACGTCGGGTATTGGACTTCTCGGATGAAGCCGGCATCCATGAGTTTTGATATCTCTTTCTCGATGGCTACCATCTTTTCTGGAGAGAAAGCTCGCCGCTTTTGCTGAACAGGCTTGGCGTTAGGGTTAACTTTGAGTTAACTTTGAGTCGGTGCTCTGCTGTTTCTCGCGAAATTCCAGGCATATCTGCTGGTCTCCACGCGAATTCTCCTTTGCATTTATTCAATAATCAAGCTAACTGTGCGCTTTCCTCTGAGTTCAATTTTTCGCTAACCAGAAAATTTGCTTCTTTGACTCCGTTAACGGGAATTGATCTCATATTGTCTACTGGCTGAGTGCGCTTTTCCTCTCTATCCTCAAAGGGATCATCCGCTACGTATACGTAACGATCGCAACTCTTTTGGGTCATGAGTAAGTAGCACTCGACAGCTAACTTCTGGTCTCCTTTGATCGAGACCACCCCATCCCATGAAGGGTATTTCATCTTTAGATGTTTTTGCGATATTGCAGCTCCAAAGCGGTTGAGGTATGGCCGCCCGAGTATAGCGTTGTAAGGCAATGACAGGTCTACAACCAAGAAAAACAGTTCCTCTGACCGTTTGGACATATCCTCTCTAAAGTATACTAGTAGCGATGTAACTCCTGCCATCGGGATTGGGACTCCGTCTACTCCAATTATTGGCTTTTTACAATCACTGTCAGGACGTTTCATTAGGTTGCATGCCTCAAGCGAGAACAGGTTGACCGCACTCCCATTGTCAACAAGGGTTCTTCTGACTCCATGGTTGCCGATAACGGGTGTGACTACCAACGCATCATTGTGTGGATAGACAACACCTTTCTCATCCTCTTTAGAGAACAATAACACCAGTCGATCTAACGTGCTTATCACTTCACTTTTCACTAACGCGCTTTCTCTCTTACGTTTGTCGCTAGTCACGGGTGCTGACGCTATGGGTTCGTCAAAATATGGAGTGCCTCCCACTATAATATTGATCATAGGAACATCATCCTCGCTAACCACAAATGTTTCTCTATTTTTTCCGATAGGGATGGCGTTGGCTCCCGTGGCGTAAGAAGGTACTTGCCTGTCACCAGTCGCCTTATCTGTTGGATTGTTCCTGACTTCCTCCCTTACTTTAGTGGCAAATTCCCCGAGGTAGCCCTCTTCAACTAAGCGCTCTATTGCTAATTTCAATTCTCTGCACACGTCCGTGGAGTGCCCTTTAACTTTATGGAACTTGCAGAATGCATTTTCCCTTCCTCCCATAATTACCCCTGGTTTCACAGGAGCTGGATAACGGATAGGCAGGTTTCGCTGCTGAACTATCGCTAAAATTTCTACTCTTGGAAGTATGAGGGAAGGAAGGTCAGGGTCGTATATTCGCCCCTTGGGTGGATCCATTTGCCTTCAAAAAAATGTAAATGCTTTTTCTTTTGAATTACCATAATATCTTTTGAGATGGATTTATTGGTAGCGGAGCCAGTTCCCTTCACTTCCGACGGCGGTAGAGGTAAGACTATTGATTGGAATATTATTTCTTGTATCGGAGAAGAAGCCCATCTGGGTACTTGGTCAGCCCACAGGAAGGGTGGTCCCGGTGGTGGTCCCAACCAAAAAGGTGTAATCTCAGAAGCAAGGCATAATATTACTAATTAATATTGTTATCTCTATTTCCCTGTAAAATACCTAAATAAATCCGTTTTACCATGAAGCGTATCGCAAAATTCCTTGTAGGATCCAATAATCATTTTAAAGAAAATATATTGGACCACAATTTAGAAGAATATAACAGACAAGAATATCACATAGCAAAAATTGAACAACAATTGCAAAATTGGACCATACCTAAGGAACCAAAAAAGAAAATATATTAAATAGGAACACTAGATTTATTTCAAGATTATTTAATAGAAACTACCGAACAAACCATACCAATAAATCCCCAAATTGAAACTCTTCAATTAATTGAATCTCATCAGATAGAAACTGCTAAACAAAAATATAATTTTTTGCATATTAGGTTAATACAAATAGCCGTAAAACCATTACATCGACAAGGTTTAGATTCTCCGATATTAATGTGCCTAAGGGACGCAAGATTTCAAAAATTTAATGATTCTCTATTAGTCATTTTTCAATCAAACTTGGTTAAAGGACCAGTCTATTTTAATTGTTATCCAAACTTTTCAATATCTCTATTTGATCCAAACATTTTAAAAACTTTAACTTTAAATATTAAAACTCTAGATAACATGATTAAAGACTCTAGAAATATAGCATTAATATGCAAAATATATTACAAGGTAATGACAACTAATATAAACCCTAAAGCTATAAAACATTCTCCAAAAAATGAAACACTTTTAATCGAAGCTAATACGGAACATGCTATGATACAAACACCAAAATTATTACAATGGAACCAAGTTACTTTACTTAATGAATGGATTTTATCTAAAGCAAACGAATCACAAGCCATAATACCACGAACACAACCAGTAAAAATAGAAGAAGATGAATATGGAAATATACGATTAATATTTGAATCACATCTTGAATCTTTAAACATAACTAGTTTTAGAAGATCATTAAGTAATATCGAAAGACCAATTCTATCCAGATCTTTATCAGGATCGATACTAAGAGGTGTTGATTTTAACAAAAATATTCCATGACCATATTATCAAAATATAGATCAAAATAACGAACAAGAAATTATAAGATCACCATCTCCTACGCATAGTGACATGAGATATTTAAATCAACTAAATATGATTAAGACTGATAAATATAAAATAGATAAAGAAAGATTAAGAAAAGAATTTTATGATCCTTCAAAAATTGGACTAAGAACACAATTTTTTAAAACCTTTACTAAAGAAGAAAAAGATTATATTCAGGAAAGATTTTATAAAGATCTAGAAGAATTACAAATTCATATTCCATTTTTTACTTGGTTTCAAAAACAATCAGATTTACACGATATAAAAAACATCAACATAATAAAATCTGCAAAGCAGATATGGAAAACCGCCTTAGATAGAAAAGTAGAATCTGTATATCCTCCATTAGAAGAAGTACATATAACACATCATAATAACATCATCGCAGCTTCACCATTTAAACACATTCCTGAAGAAACCAGAGATATAAATCTAAAAGAGATTAAAAACATTCAAAATCAAAATAATTATACAAATCTCTTGCTAAATACTTTAGCAACACAAATAACTACCGTAGAAGCAAATCTTCCTCCACCTATTCAATTTAAAAGTACTACTGTAGGAGCAGAAACCAGTAAGAAACAAGAAAAAATGAACATTCTTACTCAACCTTTATTCAAACCAATTGAAATGACTAATTCTGAAATAATGAATTTTAAATTTAAAAAAGAAGATGAATATTTAGATATAATAAATATAAAATTAGATAAAATAAATATAAAATCTAAAAATTAAATTTCAGTATTAATAGAAGAAATTGAAGAAAAAGATATAAAAGATATCTCAGAGCAATTTCAGGAATTAGAAATTAATAAACTAAGAACTAAAAATTACCAAAAACCTAGAATAAAACACTTTTATCCTAGACCAACCTTTCCCGATGTCCAATAAGAGGATATGAATACCAGAACTCAATATAACTACGATGGTCAAAGTATTTTAGAATGGAATTTAGATGGACAAAGTGACCATAATATAATAACCATGTTAGAAAATATGATGATGGTACCGCATATAAAACAAGAGGAAATTCAGATAAATATGTAGCCCAAATAATTATTTCAGGATTTACAGGACAACATAAAAGTTTGGTGGGATAACTATCTAACTTTAGAAGAAAAATTAGAAATAATAAATGCGGTAAAAACAGAAAACGATGAATCCAAAGAGGACGCCACTAATGTATTAGCTTACACTATACTAAAACATTTTGTGGGAGAACCAAGTCAATTTCAGGAAAAAACAACAGAAATACTAGTTAATTTAACCTGTCCAAAACTACAAGATTTCCGATGGTATAAGGATATGTTTCTAACAAAAATATTCATGAAAGAAGATTGTAATCATTCCTTCTGGAAAGAAAAATTTATCTCAAGACTACAAAAACTATTCGCAGAAAAAGTAAAAACTAGAATTAAAAATATCTATAGTGGAATAATTCCTTATTCAATATTAACCTATGGTGAAATTATAGCACATATTAATAATGAAGGACTAGCACTCCGCACTGATTTAAAACTAAAAGCTAAAATGAAAAATGAACTTCATCAAAGTAGAAAAGAATTAGGATCATTCTGTGCTCAATATGGATATGAAACAATAATACCTCCTTTAAGAAAATACAAAAAACAAAGAAGATCAATAAGGAAAAATTATAAAACCCCTAAATATCAGGAAAGACCCAATAAAAGTTACCAAAGAAAATACTATAAAAAATGATTTAATAAATTTAGACCCAATAAACAAAATAAAATCCCTACCTGTTTTAAGTGTGGACAAAAAGAACATTATAAAAATAATTGCAGAATGAAACAGAAAATTCAGGAACTTCAAATTGATGAGGAACTTAAAAATCAAATGATACAACTATTAAATTCTAGCACTGATGAAGATGACTTAAACCTACAAAATACTAGTAGTGAAGAATTGGAAATTGACCCGATTCAGGATAACTCTTCCGAAAGTAACGAACAATCTGAAGAAGAAAATACTAATATCTGCTCTTGTGTATATAAACAAATGAACACAATTACTAAAGAAAAGGAAATCTTAATAGAAATATTAGGAAAAATTGAAGATCCCGAAATACAAAGAGACTATCTAAATAAATTAAAAGATTTAATAATAAAAGAAAAAGAAAGTAAAGAAATAGAACCCTATAATTTAAAAACAATTATTAATAGATTTTCCCCTAAAGAATCTAAGATATCAACTCAAGATTTAAAAGAAGAAATAAAACAAATAAAAATAGATATAAAAAATTTACAAGTAGAAAATACTAAATTAAACATAAAATTTATGATGCTAGAACAAAACGAAAATCAACCCAAAAATTTAGAAGAACTAAATCAAGAAATAACAAATGAAGCCTTAGGAATCACAGAAGAAAACTTTCTAAATGCAATCTCTAGAATAGAATTTCAAAAGTGGTATATTGATATAGATTTAATCATAAACAAAGAATTTCATATAAATACTTGGGCACTAGTAGACTCAGGAGCCGACGAAAATTGTATTCAAGAAGGAATGGTACCAACTCAATACTATGAAAAGACCAAAGAACATTTATATGGAGCTAACAGAAATAAACTTCAGATTAATTATAAACTTTCCAATGTAAATATACGCAATAAGGGATTCTGTCTAAGAAACTCATTTATACTCGTAAAAAATTTAAATCAAAGAATAATATTAGGAACTCCTTTTATTACCCAAATCTATCCATTCAATGTGGATAGTGAAGGTATAAAAACTAAAAATTTTGATACAAAAATTTATTTCCCATTTATCCAAAAACCTCAACAAAAAGATATTGATGTATTAAAAAATTATTCCATCTCAAAAGATATTATGGTAATTCAAAAGAAAAAGCATTTACATTTTTTAACAAAAGAAATAAACTTTAAGAGAATTGAAGAAGAACTACAAAATCAGAATAATATCGAAAAGATAAAATGTTTTCAAAATCTGTTTGAAAAAGAATTATGCTCTGAACTTCCAAACGCTTTTTGGAATAGAAAGAAACATATAATAGAATTACCATACGAAAAAGATTTTAATGAAAAAAATATACCTACCAAAGCCAGACCTATACAAATGAATAAAGAATTATTAGAATACTGTAAACAAGAAATAGATACTCTATTAAAGAAAAAACTCATTAGACCAAGTAAATCTCCATGGTCTTGTGCTGCTTTTTATGTTCAAAATCAAGCAGAAATAGAAAGAGGAGCTCCAAGATTAGTAATTAATTATAAACCTTTAAATAAAGCATTACAATGGATAAGATACCCTATACCTAATAAAAGAGATTTAATCAAAAGACTTAATGCAGCAATTATATTTTCAAAATTTGATATGAAATCAGGATTTTGGCAAATCCAAATCACTGAAAAAGATAGATATAAAACTGCCTTCACAGTACCATTTGGTCATTATGAATGGAATGTAATGCCATTTGGATTAAAAAATGCACCCTCAGAATTTCAAAATATAATGAACGATATACTAAATCCATATACAAAATTCACTATTGTATACATAGATGGTGTACTAGTATTCTTGAAATCTATAACAGAACATTTTAATCATTTAAACAAATTCTTAAAAATACTAAAAGAAAACGGATTGGTAGTCTCAGCTACTAAATTAAAACTATGTCAAACAAAAATTAGATTCTTAGGATTTGATATTTACCAAGAAATAATTAAACCAATAAGCAGATCAATAGAATTCACAGATAAATTTCCCGATGAAATCAAAGATAAAAAACAATTACAATGATTTTTGGGATGTCTGAATTATGTATCAGACTTTATTAAAAATCTAAGAACTACTTGTTTACCATTATATCAAAGACTTAGGAAAAATCCTCCAGCATGGAATGAAAATATGACACTTATTGTTAAAAATATTAAAGAAAAAATTAAAAACCTTCCCTGTTTGGGAATCCCTAACCCTTCAGCTGATTTAATAGTAGAAACAGACGCATCTGATATAGGTTATAGAGGAATATTAAAACAAAAGGAACATGAAAAAGAACAATTAATCAGATATTGTTCAGGAATATGGATTGCTTCACAAAAGAATTACTCAATAATTAAAAAAGAAATCTTATCTATAGTATTATGCATATTTAATTTTCAAGATGACTTATTCAATAAAAAATTCTTATTAAGAATTGATTGTAAAAGTGCAAAATATATTTTAGAAAAAGATGTTCAAAATATAGTTTCTAAACAAATCTTTACCCGATGGCAAGCTTTACTATCAAACTTTGATTTTGAAATTGAATTTATAAAAGGAGAAAATAACTCTTTACCTGATTTCTTATCTCGAGAATTTTTACAGGGAAAGATTTAATGGCATCACAAAAAGGAAAAGAAGTGATGGCAACACAAAAAGAATGCAATAGAAAAACCAAATTATCCTATGCCATGAATATACCAACTACTCCTAACAAATATGAACCACTCAGATCCAGTTCATCCAAAACTATTACAAATCCCTTTCTATTACCACAACCACCACAAAACCAAAGATTTGCTCCAAATTACCTCCAAGCATTATAGGTTCAACCTCAAAAATCCTCTGCTTCAGTACCTAGTATACCTTCTTTTACACTACTTGGAACTCTTCCTATTAAACCATCCCAAACAAAATCACCACAAGGCCCAATAACTAAACCATTCATCAAAAGTGTCAGTTATATTGAGCCAGAACACGGAAATGAACTTAAAACCATTGTATCCAATATATTTCCAAAAGACTTTCTATTTGATAAGATTCGACCTTCGAGATGATTAGGACGATGACTACTGTTGGTCGGAGTTGCTATAGTTGACGTCGGATCCACCTGCAAAGCACCGGAGGGGGGGCTCCGACGTAGACACTCCGATGCTTAAGTCAGTAAGCGGTTCAAAAATAGCAGAGGTTATAGTTGGCAATTTTCGTCTTACCTTTGTTTTAAAATCAAGGAGGTATTTATAGGCCGCTGGGGGCGATACCTGAGTAAAGAGGGGGTATCCGGAAAGATAGCACTCTGGACGACGTCACGAGCGATACCTGGGGGTGACGTCATGGGCGATACCTCTGAGGAGGGTGCCGGGGGCGATACCCATGGTGATGTCGGGGGTGATAGCGATACCCATGGTGATGTCGGGGGCGATAACTCTGCGGATCCCCTGGGATGGGATGATGCCGTGCGCCCAGAGACGCGTGAGACCTCCCCCCGCTGATGTCGACCATCCCGGAGAACACCTCATAATCCAGTGGCGAGAGCTTAGATGTCTGATAAGGCTTACAGGATTCCGCCCTCGGTAAGGATCATAATTACTGCAATGTCCTTGGGATTGTCTAAATTGTTATCACTATTCATCCCAGACTCTCTAGAAAAAACCAGAATATTCTACGAGTTCATTCTTGTAGACACAGATTCGGTTGAAATAGTTCATGTTGAAGATCCAAGATATCCTGGCAAATACTCTTATTCAAAATGCAAAATCCTAAAAGTATTAACTTTATCTGACTGGGACTTAAATCCCTACACTGAAAAAACCTTTTCCTATCCTTTTCGGCCAACAAGATTTAATTATCATGACTATCAAAAAGCATGGCAACACGCCTTCTTATATTCAAACTACCATCACTCCTGGTTCTTTCATTTCCATAATGATATACCACGAAAATTCCCTCATTGGTTTTACCAATGGTGGAAATACTTCGGAGCATCAGAACTTGCATATCATCCAACAGTCAGTGAAGGATTTGAAACCTTTCAAAAAAATTATCACCCTCAAACTATACCTAAATTGATGTCATTCACTCTTATGTTCAAAATACCCTGGATCATTTACTAGGATTTTGACATTGTTGACCACACTGCCACAGAACCCCCCCATATTGACAAAACGATGGAAAGTAAAATGGTGGAAAAGTTTTCCTCAAGAACAGGCATGTAAAAACACTGTATTGCACAAACTAGCAGAAACCACAATTACCAACCCTACTCATGTACCACCATCTATATTCCTCTCATCCAAAAAATAGCTACAAGCGAACCTAGCAACTGCTTCATCCAAAGATGAATACAATCAAAAACTAAAAGAAACACTTTCTCAACTAGATGCAGATGACGTAGCATCATCAGCAACTCCTCAAAACTCTGATCCAGACATGATGGCAGAATTATATCCAGATTTAAAATAAAATAAAAATACATATCTCTCCAGAGTTAAAAAAATGAAAAAATGAAAAAATGAAAAACCCTTACAGTAGCCAACAACAAACAAGTAACTCAGCACACATACATATCATCCAGCGAAGACAGAAATTCAAAAAATCCTACATATGGACAAAGCAAGACAGATGGCTAGACACGTGCAGAAAACCAACTGTATTAGACAAAATAAAGACACACCTCATCAAACTGAAGCTTTATCATCAACGGAGAAGTCAAGCTACGTGGAAAAACATGCATCAATCAGCCAAATCTCCCAGACACCTTAGCAACCAACAAGCTAGACGAAATACAGCTGCAAAGCAATATCTTAAAAAGATGAACTTCGAAGAATGTAGAATCTGCCAACTTTTATCTTTAAACTTTGTAAAAAATTCCCTATAAATAGAGGGGTTTTCCTTAGTTGTATGTAAGCAACAATCTCCTGTACAAGAATCTCTCAACGCAATAAAGCATAAAAGTTTCTCTTCGTAAGTTTTCTCTTTCAAAATGTCTTTCATTTTCAAAGAATTATCTTATTGTTTTTCTGAACTAAAACTAACAAACTTTCTGATTTGTATGAATTAAGAATAGAACTATCTTCTAAATGTAATGATATTCAAAAATCCTATATTGAAAATCTGTATAATGAAATAATGAGTGAAAGTATAATTTCAATCTCTAATTCTGAAACTCCCTTATGGAATGAAGATTTGATAAAAATTGAGCTTTTCACAAATATGATAGAAGCTACTAATAAAACTATTCAAATTATTATGCGTACAATTAATCAGTATGAAGAAAACGTTGAGAGTCAGAAAAAGAAACAAAAGATGGAAAAGTATAAAAAATTAAAAGAAATTACCACTCATCCAACTCCCAGTACTATGAATCCAACCACCCTCACTTCAACTTTGCATGATCTACCTCCAAATCTGATCTTCCCTGTACGAGCAGGGTCCAACCGACAAATGATCGAAGAAACTAATAAAGTTATAAACACTCTTATCTCTCCACTTAATCAACATGAACATGAACAACTACTTCCCTCATCCTCAACTCTGCCAGCTCCCTCGTCTACTTACGAGGCTCACCTGATGGATCTATTTACCTGATGGTAAAATGGATTTATTTAGGTATTTTACAGGGAAATAGAGATAACAATATTAATTAGTAATATTATGCCTTGCTTCCGAGATTACACCTTTTTGGTTGGGACCACTACCGGGACCACCCTTCCTGTGGGCTGAAGCTTACGGGCAAGGAGCGACAATCTCTGAGATTTGTACGGCCGGTCTTCCAGGAATCTTAGCGTATTCCTGGCATTTTTGACAAGATTTCACAAAGTTGTGACAGTCTCTGCGAATGGTGGGCTAGTAGAATCCTGACCGAAAGACCTGTGCTGCTAGGGTGTCACCAGCCACGTGCATGCAACATATTCCTTCGTGGATTTCTCGCAAGGTGTGGAGGCCTTCCCGCTCCGTTATGCACTTTGCGGTTGGATGAGAGAAACATTTTCGAATCAACTCCCCGTTGTAGTATGTGCATCGTGCCGCTTGTTTCAAAATTTTCCTCGTTTCGGTGTTATCTACTGGCAGCTCATCATGTTTTAAATATTTCACAACGGGAATTCTCCAATCGCTCTCCGCTTCCTCCACACAAAGAGACACTTGTTCTTCCATGAAAGAAGGTACTGGTATCTCACCTTAGTGCACATCTTTGGGTATGGAGGCTTCCGGGTTGGCTGGCATTTTAGAAAGATTATCAGCCTCAACATTATCTTCTCGAGGAATATGCTCGAAGCAGACTTAAATGCCTTTTTTCTGTATTTCTGTTAGCTCACGTTTTACTTTTGCAAGATATTGGATCATGATAGGCTCTCGGGCTTGGGAGTTTCCCAAGACTTGATCTATTATCAGTTTAGAGTCCCTACGTATCTTTAGCTGTGGATCACGCACCGTTCCTGCATCGTGTGTAGTTTCAACAGAGAAACTGTTGCCTATCCTGAGTCCTGCGAGTAACGCTTCGTACTCAGCCGTGTTGTTGGACAGTGGTTGCAAAATTCTAATGGCATAGCGTATCTGCATGTCATTGGGTCCAATCATGAAAATTCTTGCATCGGCTAACTCTTGATTTTTGGCTCCATCCACGTGGATGATCCATGTGTCATTATATGTGCCTAGGGACGGGAGATCTGAGTCTTCAACTTCCCCTTCAGATGGGTCCACCGGTGGCTCTTGTGTGAATGTGCATTCTGCTATAAAGTCTGCTAACGCTTGGGCTTTGATGGACGGTCTGGCCTTATATTGCAACCCATATTGCTGAAGTTCGATCACCCAAATCAGCATTCTTCGAGAAGACTCAGGTTTCCTGAAAATTTTCCTCAATGGCTGATCAGTGAGTACTACGATAGGATGAGCTTGGAAATACCGATCCATCTTCCGCATTGCCTGTACTTGGGCAAACGCTATTTTCTCGATGTGAACGTACCGTAATTTGGCATCTCTCAGTATGTGACTAACAAAGAATACGGGGCGATGAATATATCTATCGCTTCGTACGAGGACAGCATTGACCACCTCGTCGGTGACACCCAGATATAAATATAAGGCGTCGCCTGGTTCAGGTATCGTCAGCACCAGGTCAAACGAGAGGTAGGCTTTTATGCCGACAAACGCTTCTTCACATTCTTTTGTCCACCCAAATGGGGCTTTCTTGCGAATGACCTTGAAGAAAGGTAGGCATCTTTCGCCTTGTTTAGAAATAAACCGCCCTAATGCAATGATGCGTCCTGTGAGCTTTTGCACTTCCTTGACGGTTCGAGGAGATATTATATCCTGAATTGCCTTTACTTTCGAAGGGTAAGGCTGGATGCCTTTCTAGCTGACCACGTAGCCTAAGAATTTGCCCGTTTGGAATGCAAACATGCATTTACGGGGGTTCAACTTCATCTTGTATTCTCTCATCATGCTGAAAACTTCTTCCAAATCAGCCAAGTGGTCCTCGAAGCTTCGGCTTTTGACAAGTATATCGTCCACGTAGGCCTCCACCTTTTTCCCAATATGCTTCTCAAAAACTTTGTTTTCCATGCGCTGGAATGATACCCAAGTATTTTTCAATCCAAACGGCATCGCTGTATAGCAATAGGTGTCCTTTGGAGTGATGAAGGCGGTTTTTTCTTTGTCATCCACAGCCATGGGGATTTGGTGATATCCCGAGTTAGCGTCTAACGAGCTTAGATAGGCGTACCCAGCGGTTTGGTCGACCAACTGATCGATTCGAGGAAGAGGATAGCAGTCTTTGGGACAGGCGTCGTTCAAATCAATGAAGTTAATGCACATACGCCAATCTCCGTTAGGTTTTGGGACTAAAATAGGATTAGCCAACCACGTCGGGTATTGGACTTCTCGGATGAAGCTAGCATCCATGAGTTTTGATATCTCTTTCTCGATGGCTACCATCTTTTCTGGAGAGAAAGCTCGCCGCTTTTGCTGAACAGGCTTGGCGTTAGGGTTAACGTTGAGTCGGTGCTCTGCTGTTTCTCGCAAAATTCCAGGCATATCTGCTGGTCTCCACGCGAATTCTCCTTTGTATTTATTCAATAATCAAGCTAACTGTGTGCTTTCCTCTAAGTTCAATTTTTTGCTAACCAGAAAATTTGCTTCTTTGACTCCATTAACGGGAATTGACCTCATATTGTCTACTGGCTGAGTGCGCTTTTTCTCTCTATCCTCAAAGGGATCATCCACTACGCACACGTAATGATCGCAACTCTTTTAAGTCATGAGTAAGTAGCACTCGGCAACTAACTTCTGGTCTCCTTTGATCGGGACCACCCCATCCCATGAAGGGTATTTCATCTTTAGATGTTTTTGCGATATTGCAGCTCCAAAGTGGTTGAGGTATGGCCGCCCGAGTATAGCGTTGTAAGGCAATGACAGGTCTACAACCAAGAATAACAGTTCCTCTGACCGTTTGGACGTATCCTCTCTAAAGTATATTGGTAGCGATGTAACTCTTGCCACCGGGATTGGGACCCTGTCTACTCCAATTATTGGCTTTTTACAAGGCGTTAGCTCACTGTCAGGACATTTCATTAGGTTGTATGCCTCAAGCGAGAATAGGTTGACCGTACTCCCATTGTCAACAAGGATTCTCCTGACTCCATGGTTGCCGATAACGGGTGTGACTACCAACGCATCATTGTGTGGATAGACAACGCCTTTCTCATCCTCTTGAGAGAACGATAACACCATTCGATCTAACGTGTTTATCACTTCACTTTTCACTAACGCGCTTTCTCTCTTACGTTTGTCGCCAGTCGCGGGTGCTGACGCTATAGGTTCATCGAAATATGGAGTGCCTCCTACTATAATATTGATCATAGGAACATCATCCTCTCTAACCACAAATGTTTCTCTATTTCTTCTGATAGGGATGACATTGGCTCCCGTGGCGTAAGAAGGTGCTTGCCTGTCACCAGTCGCCTTATCTGTTGGATTGTTCCTGACTTCCTCCCTTACTGTAGTGGCAAATTCCCCGAGGTAGCCCTCTTCAACTAAGCGCTCTATCGCTAATTTTAATTCTCTGCACACATCCATGGAGTGCCCTTTAACTTTATGGAACTTGCAGAATGCATTTTCCCTTCCTCCCATAATTACCCCTGGTTTCACAGGAGCTGGATAACGGATAGGCAGGTTTCACTGCTGAACTATCGCTAAAATTTCTGCTCTTGGAAGTATGAGGGAAGGAAGGTCAGGGTCGTATATTCGCCCCTTGGGTGGATCCATTTGCCTTTTGGTAGGGGAATTCCCAGATCTTCCTCTCGAGAAGTTACCCCTCTGCCGGTTTGAGGTTCTGGGAATGTGGTCTTTTCGTTGTCCATAATCATCGGTTGACCGCGTATCAGGAGTTGCGCTAACGCGGGCGTTGGGGGCTGGATGTGTATCTTGGGGTATACTTTGAATTCGTTTCCTA
Source organism: Viola odorata (assembly GCA_963691705.1). Classification (NCBI taxonomy): domain Eukaryota; kingdom Viridiplantae; phylum Streptophyta; class Magnoliopsida; order Malpighiales; family Violaceae; genus Viola; species Viola odorata. The sequence goes on from OY829543.1 coordinate 15,303,468, forward strand.
TTTTCTTCTTCCTCCATTCTCGCATAATTGTGGGCTTTCAGCCTTAATGCATCTAAAATCAACTGTGGGTCCACCATTAAAGTATCTCGTAATTTCCCACAACGGCAATTACATTTCAAAGCTTCCACAGCGAAGTCAATGGTAACCCTGGCGTTAGCGACATCTCAAGATCAAAATGACTCAGGAAATCCTTCAAGGATTCTTGTGGCTTTCGATGAATATCGAATAATGCTGCCGCAGATTTTCTAATAGGGACAGTCGTGCTGAACCGGCTCCGAAATTTAGCTTCCAGTTGGGAAAAATAATCAATGGAACCTGCCGGAAGTCCCTCAAACCAGAGATGTGCTACACCTGATAGTGTCATAAAAAAAATTTGACATAACGCAGCGTCACTATCGGTTTGAAACTGTACGAAATCTTTCACCTTATTGGTGGTGAGAAATAGGATCCTTTGTGTCATCATATGATTCTACATGAAGTTTTACATGCCGATTGACCTTGTGATGCCTCACGCAGTGGCTGAACGGGTGACCAACGTTATCATCAGGAATCCCCTGCGGTTGATGAGGGGGAGAAGGTTCGTTAAGTTGCCTTTGAGTTCGAAAATCATACTCACGATGCCGCCTGGGAGATCGGCTGCGATTTCTTGGCGTTCGAGTTCGATGTCTCCTGCTACTTGACCTCTCACTGTGCCTAAGAGATGGGTCCCTGAACATCTCATCTCGCCTGTTATCCCAATGATCTCTATATTCACCGTCCCATCGTTCCCCTTCAGGAACAGGAACTTCCCTCCTATGCTGCTCAGACGGTTCAGCGCGTCTATGCGCAAGTTGCATGACATTGACAAGGGTTGATGTCAAAGGTAGGGATAACGGAAAACCTCTAGATTGTCGAGGTGACAATGGTCGGTCAGTGACGATGGATGGAGTAAAGACTATATGAGAAGGCACGCTAGGTCCTGAAACATGAGGCGTAAATCCTGCGGCTAATTCTGTCAACTAGTCTAGTTGGGCTCGAAGGGCCGATATTGAATTCGCGAGAGGATTTCCTATGCCATCTATCGCAGGTGCCCTCGAATGGGGGATAGAATAACTAGGTCTTGCTATCTAGGATAAAGGAGTATATGCATGAGATACAAATGTTCCCGCTGTTTGTTCCAAAGAGGGATCCGACATGCCTGGTGGAACTTCTTGCACCGTGATGGAAGCGTCAGCGGTGGCAAAAGGGAAAAGTCACCTACGAGTAGAAAATGGGAGGCTGCCGGAGGGGGTCTCCGACGTAAACACTCTGATTCTTACTCTTTACTGAAGGGTAGTAGAGGAATATGGTTCTTGGGGTCGGTTGCCCTTAGCGCCCGATGTACTTGAGAAGCGCGGGAGGGGGTCTCCGACGTAAACACTCCGATTCTTAAGTCAGTAAGAGCTATGGAAATAGTAGAGCTTTGGCTAGCAATCTTAGGCTTACCTTCCTCCTTTGTTGCGGAGGTATTTATAGGCAAAAGTGGAGTATTTCTGGGTGATCTGGGTCACAAGGTGCTAACGCGCCCGTCAGGGGGGTTAGAGTTCCCCGTTGATGGAGTGTGCTATCGTTGCGTTAGATATATGTATGGGGGTAGGTGTTGCCTTACCTAGGTAACGCCTATGCTTCTCACGGGATGCCTGGTTTGCCCTGGGATGGGATAACGCCCTGTGTCATGACGAAGTGACGTGTGGGACCCCCTCGCTGATGTCGACCATCCCAGTGTCAGTCACATAGAGAGAGGCGATAGCCTCGATGATGTCGGAGCGGTAGGAACAACAGCTTTACCCCTACCTTGGGGTATAAGACGAAAACGCCCTTGTCGTTAAGAGTATTGTTATCATATATTTACTTGCAGATAAAGATGATTAAATTTAAACTGTGATTAAAAAACATATAGTTTTTGTACATTTTTTAAACTCTCGGTCAAATTTAAAAATTCGTCTAAACTATATATGTAAAAAATGATTTACCTCATATTTTTTCCTATCGTAGAAATATAAAAGGAGCTTCAAAATTATACCTTGCCCATTATTGCAAGTTTTAAAACCATTGGATCCAAATTTGCACCGCAAAGAAGAAAACTATTGGATCTAGAGTGAAAGATCTTATGTAATTTATCCATTATTTTATTTTTACTTTTTAGGTTGACCGAGGCAATAATTTTGTTAATTGTATTTACTTTTCCAGGAGATGTAGATGCTGACGACATGGCACTGTCAAATTAGTTGATCAATCTGAAATGAGTAGTACTTTTAGACATTGACTTTCGTATTCAACATTAATCCATGGCGTCTTTGAAGCTACAAGCTCTGTTGAACCATGATCATGTTGGACCTAAGGTCAGTTGAGTTTTTATTATTATTTTTTTAAAAGTAAAGTGGGATTGATTAATTCACATCAGCAAGTACAAAAAACACGATCACCTTAGGGCATTCCCCTACCCAAACATTTTCTAAACCGGAAATCAAAGCAAATTGGTCCAACTCATGAGCTGGGATATTCATTGTCTGTCTAGTATGCTCAAACAAGCAACTGGTAAAAGTAGACGCCAACCTAGCCACCTCTTCTAGCACCAACCCTGTATAGTTCAGCGGGATGTCCCCATTAGTCAGAGCTAGGATATTCAGCAGGCAATCCTACTCAATAATAATCTTAACACCCCCATTGTCGGGTCTGCGTAATGGCATCTCTTAGCGCTAGGGCCTCCGTTGTTTGCGCCTCAGTCCTGTGCAGAAGGAAAATGGCCCCGAGAAAACCAACCCACACCTAGCGTCTCGTGCGATAAATCCTAGACCAATTCCCGTATTCCCTACTGCCGCATCCGTGTTGACCTTGACCACCCCTGTCGGAGGAGACCGCCATTTCGGATCAAGGGGATGGCCCGTAGGAGCAGGAGGTATTTGTTTAGGTAGCCAAGCCTCTTTAAAATCTGATAGCAACTTCCCGCCCCTAATAACCACCTCCCGGATCGGTTCCATAACTTGGTGGAAGATCATGCTATTCCTCGATGTCCATAGAGACCATATGATTGAGATTAGATGTTCAAGATTCGATTCATCTAGAGACATCTTAGTCGCGGCTAGCCACTCCACCCAGTTGTCTCCGTGAATACCCGGAACTCTATCCCAGAACTCAAACTTCGCCCACACCCCAATCACAAAAGGACAAGACAACAACATATGTGATGTCGACTCAACCTCTGCATTACAGCAGGGGCACACCGGGTCCACCATCATTTCTCTCCTCCCCAGATTCACTGGGTTGGGAGAGAGCCATTACCCAGCCTCCACATGAAGTTTTTAAACTTTGGAGGGATAGTTAACCTTCATAGGTATTTCCACCAACCTCTCTTAAGATCCGAACACTCGGGCAAAGTTACCGAAGTTAGACAGTGGTATCCATTCGTAGTCCTCTCCACACAAGAGTATGATTCGCCTCATCCCGGCTAAGCGATAGGCTTAAAATTTCTGATATCTCCTGCGGTAGAAAGATTTGCTCCACTAGGTCAGTCTTCTAGCACCGTTGTTCCATGTCGATTAGCTCAGCCACTGTTGCCTCCTTATCCAACCTCGACACAGGTGCTGAGATCATCCCATCCGCAACCGAGGGATGCCACAGAACCTTCGAAATCCTTATTCGCTCCCCATTCCCTACCCTCTAGAAACATCCTTTATGAAGAAGTTATCTGCCTGCCAAGATACTCCGCCAAACATAATTAGGACATGGTCCTACCTCTGTATCCAAAAAGTCTGAGCGGGGAAAGTACCTGGCTTTCAAGATTTTGGAGAGCAATGAGTTTGAATACTTATGCAGACGCCATCATTGTTTAGCGAGCAGGGCTAAGTTAAATTCCCTAACCTTCCTAAAACCCAAGCCTCTCACTTCCTTGGATCTATATAATTTATCCCAGGATACCCAGTGCACCTTTCGCATATCTGGAATCCCCCCCCCCCTCCCCCCCTCCCCGACCTTCACCAAAATCTCCTTGTAGCCTTTTCCAGCTTGTCATAGATGGAGATGGGAATTTGAAAATAGCTCATCATATACGTTGGTATGGACTAAATAACCGACTTAATTAACACTCCCCTCCCTACCTGGGACAATTTCTTCTCCTTCCACCCAACCAACCGCTTGCAAATCCTATCACGGATCAACGTGAACATCCCCTTCTTAGAGTGGCCAAAAGATACTGGAAGCCCCAAATACCTCTCATGAGAGTCCATCCCCATCATCCCTAGTCTCACTTTTACACGCGCTCTAGCATCCCGCCCTACGTTCTTGTTGAAGCATACCTCCGATTTTTCGAGGTTGACTTTCTAGGTAGATGCCTCCTCATATTCCTTCAAAATTAAAGTAATAACCCCTGCCTCATCCTCATTTGCCTTAGCAAAGATAAGATTATCATCCGCATAGAATAAGTGACTAACCTCTAGGCTACCTGACAAATCTTATAGCCATGTATCCTGTTAGCCAAAGCTACAACTTGGAGCATCACCGAAAGGCCTTCTGCACATAGCAGAAACAGGTAAGGGGATAAAGGATCTCTCTACCGGAGCCCCTTTTCTGGGTAGAAGGTAGGACCAGGGGCCCCATTTAGAACAATGATGTAAGAGACCGTTGTGAAGCATTATATGGTTAGAGATTCCCATCTAGATGAAAACCCCATATGGGACATGATCGCCTCCATAAAGTTCCACTCAACTCTATCGTAGGCCTTACTCATATCTAACTTGACACTCATCCACCCTGGTCCAGATCCTTTTGTGTTCATCCCATTGAAAATCTCCTGGACAATCAAGGCACTGTTTGTAATGAGTCTGCCCGGAATAAAAGCACTATGATTTTCTGCCACGATACTTGGCAAGATCCTCTTCATACGATTTGCAAACACTTTGGTGATCAGTTTGAAAATGACATTGCATAAGCTAATAGGTCGAAACTGGAAGCATTGAGAAGGCTTGGAAACTTTAGGAATAAGGGTAATGAAAGTGTGGTTGAGGTAGCTAGGGTCCTCCTTATCATTTAAAATTCCAAGAACAGCTTTACAAATAGGATTTTCAAGAAAAGACCAATTTTTTTTGAAAGAAAAGCGGAGGCATTCCATCCGACCTGGGGGCCTTGGTAGGGTACATCTGCTTTAAAGCTTTAAAAACTTTATCTTTTGTAAAAACTTGATCAAGATACGTATTCATAGAAGGGGAAACACAATGGGTTATAACTTGTAAAACATTCGAGGAAAGGTCACTACCTCCAGAAGAGAATAAAGACTTATAATATTCTAGAAAAGTACCCTCTAATTCCTCACGAGACTCCCTCCATCTACTCGACTCATCTTGAATTCTTTCAATGATATTCTTCTTCTTTGTTTGGGAAGCTCGTGCACGGAAGAACTTTGTATTCCTATCCCCCTCTTCAAGCCAAAGGACCCGTGATCTTTGCTTTCATATAACCTCCTCCATATGGATTAATTCCTCTATCTCTTTATCGACCTGCTCAATTTCATCTAGAGTGGAATCCAACACTAATTGGGCCTGCAGCCATCCGAACCGCTCTCTCTTCTTAACGAAGGATATGTGGACATTCCCAAATACCTACTTACTCTATCTAGACAACTCCGACCCGCAGTGATTCAGGCGTCATTCCAACGATTCCCCGGGCCCTCGCTACTCAGCCCCACTCCACGTCTCTTTGACAAATTCAAAGCACGACTCTTCCCGGAGCCAAGCCGCCTCAAAATGAAAAAAAATCCCCATCTGAATCTTGCCAACTTCAGGGGTCAGCTTAATCAAAATAGGACAATGGTCTGATCCGAAATGGGGAAGGTGTTTAACCGTAGCAACCTACTTGGGACTCTTTCTCACCACTTTCTTGTGGGCAACCTGCTTCTCCCAAGAGGGGTTCTTGGGTGCTGAAACGGTTGCCTCCTTGTGAGTCGGAGCATCGGCTATCTTGACTGCAGACCTCGCCAAGATAGGCTGTTGTGGCCTCATGGTAGCCTCCCAGAATGCCTCATCTCCCCCATTTCTTTAATTATTTCTCCTCTCTTCCCTTGAGTCCACCTCTGATGGGGGTGGTCGCTTTATCTTCGACAATGGGACGTTGTCTAAATCTATATCACTCACCATAATTACCTTATCCTTTCCCTAGATACTCTGCTCCGAATCTGACTTGCCATTACCTGAGGCATTGTTGTCTGGCCCATTATTCCCTCGGTCCCCAGCCTCCTCTTCTTGTTTAGCTTCTTCTTCCTCCTTCTAAATGGGCACTTGAAGGAAGATTCGTCTCTTAGTTGGGGGTTCAGCTACCACTGGTGGCTTATCCTCCATCGGAACCTCGGTGGATGGCGTCTCCTTCAATACTTCTGGTTCATCATTGGGTGCCAACCCTTCCATTATCGGCACCTAATCGAGCACTACAGTGGTATCAGGTTGTGCGATAATGTCTCTCAAGCGGTGGTGTTTCCAGCACCTTCTGTGGGGTATTGCTGGCAAGAATGGTGCCCGTGCTCGATGATGGGGCTAGTTATGGGTTATTGGATGTGTAGGCATCTGTGGCTTGGGGTATTTGAGAATCTTGCCATAGTTTTCCTCCTAGAAGGTCATCGCCGAGATTAACAGTGCGGTTGGAGGAGTTGGTAGAGTGGGCTTCCATGGGAGCTAGGTTGGATTTGCGGTGAGCGATTTTTGTTGGTGAATTTGTGGGAATTAGCTGGTCAGACCCTGTTTATGATTCTTGGGCAAAATGGCAGTCTTCGGAGGAGGAGTAGGTGGGCTGGGTGTCTTCAATTATAGTGGGTAGAGGAGCACCTCTTCCTCTTTTTCTGGTAGCTTGAGTCTTTACACAGACCATGATTGTTGATTCTTGGGGAGAGTGACGGCGTGAGGGTTAGAGGAAGGTGAGTGGTGGAGTGATAAAGGGAAAAAGGAGTAGTCGTAAGGAATTCGACGTAGCGGTTATGGTTGGTCAGGACACTGGTTCCTTTTATTTAATTGCATTGGAACTCTGATTTTGAGTCCAGTACAATTCTTCTTTTCTGACACTTGTCTTTTTCCTATGCAAAAACGGCTTGGCCAAGCTCTCGGTCAAGACATCGGCCAAGCTGAATCTTCATCCTTGCTTTTACGCTCTTCTTTGCATTTTAACCTGGGAACAAGCAGAGTTAGTTCCACTTAGATAAGCGAGATATGTTTAAACAATATTTACAAAATTGAAATACATGAAAATAAAATCATGGGTTGCCTCCCATGTAGCATCCTTAGTTAACGTCCTAGGCTTGACCCATCTTGTGACTGTCACTCGGTGGCTGGTGGCATCTCCACCACCTTCTTTCTCTTCTCTTTTGAAAATCTTTCAAAAATAGGCTTCAATCGTTGTCCATTCACCTTGAATACAACTCGTGTCTCTTCATTCTTTATGTCAACTGCACCATGTGGATAAACATTAATAACTGTATATGGCCCTTCCCATTTCATTTTAAGCTTACCAGGAAATAATTTAAATCGAGAATTATAGAGAAGGACCCTCTCCCCCGCAAGGAGAGGTTTTTCCATAATTTTCTTATCATGGTAGTTCTTCATCCTAGTTTTCTGAATGAATTGGTTGTCATAAGCTTGATTGCGCAGCTCCTCCAGCTCATGAATTTGTAGTTTCCTCGCCTCTCTAGCTTCATCGTAGCTCATGTTACAATTTCTGACAACCAGTATGCCCTATGTTGTATCTCTACGGGTAGGTGACAGGTCTTCCCATACACTAGCTTGTATGGCGTCATCCCGATTGGTATTTTATAGGTTGTCCTATATGCCCACAATGCGTCATCCAATCGCTGGCTCCAGTCACGCCTTTCCGGGCTGACTATCTTGGCCAAGATTGATTTTACCTCTCATTTTGACACTTCTACTTGGCCATTCGTTTGTGGGTGATAAGTTGTTGATACTCTGTGAGTGATGTCGTATTTCCTGAATAAAGATTCAACAATTCTATTGCAGAAATGGGTCCCTCGATCACTAATGATCCCTATATGGACACCAAACCTGTTGAGAATGTTAGATTTAATGAAGGAAACAACAGTTCTAGCATCATCCTTTTTAGTGGCTTTTGCCTCTATCTATTTAGAAACATAATCTACAACCAGCAGTATGTAACAATTGCCAAATGAACTTGGGAAATAACCCATAAAATCATGCTTCATACATCAAATATTTCACACGAAATAATAAGTCATTGGCATTTGATTTTTAGCACTTATATTACCCACTTTTTGACACTCGGGACATATTTTGCAAAATAGAAAACTGTCTCAAAAGATAGTTGGCTAATAGAAACCAGACTCAAGAATTTTTAGGGTTGTCCTTCTAGCCCCAAAATTTCCACCGCATGTATGTGAATGACACAAGTTCAAGATAGAAGGGATTTCGTTATGAGGCGCACACCTCCTAAGTAACCGATCTGATCCTACCCTCCATAGATAGGGTTCATCCCAAATATAATACTTATTGTCATGTTTAATTTTTACCTTTTCCTGAGTTGTCAAATCCCCATGGTGTTTGCCTGTGGCCAAAAAATTTACAATTTCCACGCATCAGGGCCTTATTGTCTGGACCAAGAAAATCTGCTCATCCGAAAACTCTTCTCACCGGCTCTAGATTTTCCTTTGTCAGGCATCTACTGAGGTGGTCAGCTACAAGATTCTCTCTTCCCTTCTTGTCCTTAATCTCAACATCAAATTCCTAAAAGAGAAGAATCCATCGTATCAGTCTTGGCTTGGCCTCTTTCTTAGCCAAGAGAATTTTTAGTGTTGCTTGGTCAGAATATACAATAACTTTGGTTCCTAATAAATAAGATCTGAATTTTTCCAGGGTAAAAATTATTGCAAAAACTTCTTTTTTAGTTGTCGTGTAAATCTTCTAGGCCTCATCTAGCATTTTGGAGGCGTAGTAGATCACATGTGGATCTCTACCCTTTTTCTGCCCAAGAGCAGCACCAACAGTTGCGTTACTTGCATCGCACATCAACTCGAAGGGCAGACTCCAATCTGGTGCCTGTGTGATTGGTGCTGATATCAGCCTCTCCTTCAGCTCATCAAAAGCTTTCTAACAGGGCTCGTCGAAGTTGAATTCTACTTCCTTTTGAAGCAATTTGCACATCGGTTCAACAATTTTTGAGAAGCCTTTTATAAACCTGCGGTAGAAACCTGTATGGCGAAGAAAACTATGAACCTCACGCAAGCATGAGGGGTAAGGCAAGTTCTTGATAACATCTATCTTGGCCTGGTCTACTTCTATCCCTTTCTTCGACACTACGTGGCCAAGGACAATGCCTTGGTCTAGCATGAAATGGCACTTCTCCAAATTTAAAACCAAATTGGGGTCAATACACCGTTTAAGATGTTTTGTAAATTAAAGAGACATTGATCAAAATTATTGTTGATACCCGAATTTTGACGCCATTTTTAATTAATTTTAGCATTTCTGTTATTTAGTTAATTTACTGGCATTTTCAGTTGATTTACTGTCGCTAGCATTCCTAGGTGTTTCGTTGCATTTTAGCATCATCGTTAGCATCGTCAGCTTTCGAAATCACATTTTTAATTTTTCGGCACATGTTTTCATTATTATTATTATTATTATTTTTAGCCTTAAAAGTCACATTTTTTACTATCCGGCAGTCGTTTGCTAGTTTTTTCTTCGTTTTAGGTCATCACATGAATTTTAGGATTTTTAATATTTTAGCGCATTTTTTAGTAGTTTTATTATTTTATTATTATTTTTATTCGAGCTTTTATTGGACCCGAGTAAGTCCGCTCGGACAATAGCTTGACTTTAAAATGTTTTCCATCAACTAGTTGCTAGATTTTTTTCTGGTCGCAACGGTCTACAGCGATTCGTGTAATTTTCGGCGTAACGTTATTATTTTTCCGTTCAAACGTTTCACATTTTTGAACGCGAAAATAAACACGTTAAACGAGAAATTCTCGTCATTCGCTGTAGACGGTTAAACCCGTCGTATTTTTCTCTACGCGACGGTACCTTCGGCTCGAAAAGTCAGAACGTTTGTTCGCGGGAACCAGCTCGGGGCCATTTAAATCAGATAAAGGGCCATTTGATCTTGGCCATTGATCTGGTCAACCAAGGAAAGTCAACCAGATCAATGGCCCTTGATTTAATGTGCATAATGCACATGCACAGTGCACGCACGAGGGAGGCAACGGAAGTCCTCGCCCGAGCCAACTGCTCCCTAGCCCTCTGTCATCATCACGCCTCCCCCTAGCTTGCCACCGTGACCAGCCGGCCACCACGCGCGGCTCTGACGTCTCCCTTCCCACGCGTTTGTGGCTATAAATAGCCACCATTTCCCTTCGAATAAACGGTCCGAATTTTGCACAAAAAACCACACTGCCCATCTCTAATTCCTGCACTCCTGAACCCCATTCGCTCACCCTCACTCTCATTCATCGCTGTCGTCCGCTGGCAGCACCACCGCTGTAAGCCGTTCTTTCTCTCTCACTCACTGTTTCTTTCTTTGATTTTTGTTCATGCCTTAGACGATCATTTGGTTGCTCAAATATGTTTAATTGCTTGAGTTTTAAGTTAGTTACATCACACTAGCATTGATTGAATTGTTTGAACACTTGAGGTATTTATTTGCTAATTAAATGAATTAATGTGCATTATTATTACCGTGGCAATTGCCACTGTTTGGCTGGGATTTACGTTGCTGTGATTGCTTGTTTGTGTTGTTGGAAGGGAGAGGCTCCGTTTGGGCCAAGAACCAGGCGAAACGGACGCCTGGTTCATCACCTCCGTCGCCGACAGTGGCGCCGACGATGGGAGGTTGAAGATGATGCATCACGGGCCACTCGGCCCTTCGTGAAAAAATGAAAGAAAGGTGATGGGCTTGGCCCATCACCATTTAAATTAATTTCCTTGGGCCAGGAATTGTTCCTGGCCCATTTCTCCAAATTTCCAAGCTGGGACCAGCCCATTTATATTTTTCCGAGTCTCCGATTCGTCATTTTTTTACGTAAAATGCTCGCATGCTTCGTATAATTGTTTTTCATGATACGTGCTATTTTTTCGTACGTTTTATACATGAATTGTTTAAATCACTTTTTTTCGTAAAATATTTCGTATGCTTATTTTTTAATAAAGTCGGTTCTAAAATTGTTTTTATACGTGAATTGCTCATTCCTTATCGTGATATTTATTGTCAAGTTATCTAACCTCAGTCATTTATATCTAACCGTTTAATTTCAGTCATTTAAAATACCGCCTACATGGTCGGTCGCTTTTTAATTTTCGTAAATATTCAACTGCTTTAATTTTTCGCAAAACTGCTGGAAATCCTTCCGCAAATTATCAACTGTTTACTTTTCCGCACTTTAAATTTCAGCAATTTAAATTCAATACCGCCTACATGGTCGGTCGCATTTTAATTCTCGTAAATATTCAACTGCTTTAATTTTTCGCAAAACTGTTGGAAATCCTTCCGCAAAAAATCAACTGTTTACTTTTCCGCACTTTAATTTTTCGCACTTACTTTTCCGCACTTTAAATTTCAGCAATTTACTTTCGGCAATTTAAATTCAATACCGCCTACATGGTCGGTCGCATTTTAATTCTCGTAAATATTCAACTGCTTTAATTTTTCGCAAACTGCTGGAAATTCTTCCGCAATTTATCAACTGTTTATTTTCTGCAATTTATCAACCGTTTATTTTCTGCAATTTATCAACTGTTTATTTTCTGCAAATATCCAACTGTCCATTCTCGACATTATCCACCTGTTTTATTTTCTGCAAATCATTAAACTCTTTTTTTTTATTATTCCCTGTAAATCGCCAATAGCGTTTAATCTTTCTGCACTTATCAAAACAGCATTTCATTTTCGTTACGCATGCAATCAACCCAGCATCTAAATCCTCGTATGCTTAAAATCAATCATTTTTCGCATGCAATCAACCCAGCATTTAAATTCTCGTGTGCGCAAAATCAATCATTTTTCGCATGCAATCAACCCAGCATTTAAATTCTCGCATGCTTAAAATCAATCATTTTTCGCATGTAAACAACTCAGCATTTAAGTTCTCGTATGCTTAAAATCAATCATTTTTCGCATGCAATCAACTCAGCATTTAAATTCTCGCATGCAATCATGTCATCATCTGAATCTCGTATGCGTTAAATAAATCATTTCTCGAATGCAATCATGTCAGCATTTCATTTTCGTATGCGTAAAATTCATCATTTCTCACATGCAATCAACTGTCGTCATTTATTTTCCTGCACTTATCAAACTCAACATTTAATTCTCGTATGCGTGAAATCCATCATTTCTCGTATACAATCAACTGTCATTTAAATTTTCGCACTCATAGAATCGTTGATAACAATCAAGACAACCCTAACGATACTACCACATTTGCGGCTCCTGCCAGGACGATTCCCATAAGACCCGTAAGATATCTTCATATCGCTCGAGAATAAGAGAAGAATACCTAGGATGGTCGACATCAGCGGGGGGGGGGGGGACTCACGCGACTCTACACGCACGGCACCATCCCATCCTAGGGGCTCACGAGCTTGTCGCTCCCGGCAGCCCGTATGATATCGCTCATGACGTCATCTATTGGTATCGCTTGTGACATCATCATCAGACATTGCCTGGATTGTTATCGCCAGGTATCGCCGAACAGACCTATAAATACCCCTACTTTTCCAATCTGAAGGTAAGATCAAGATCACTCAGACGAACCTCTGTTATTTTTGAACCCCGAACTGACTTAAGCATCGGAGTGTCTACGCCGGAGCCCCCCCTCCGGCGCTTTGCAGGTACATTCGACTCCGACAGCCACCGTTCCGATCAGGCACGACTCCGAATCTAACAAGATCAACGTAGAATCTTATCAAATGGTGCTTTCATTGAGAGCTTTGGTATATTAAGTGAGCGTCCTTAATAGCCAAGCTCCATCTAGTCGGAAGATTGGAACGGTCATGATCGCGAGATCGGAGCCAATCCGATCATCATCCTCTAGTATCCCTTTCTCAATCCGCAGACGTTTATTCCCTTTTGCTACTGCCGATCTCTCTATGACTACACAACCAATTATTTCGGGATCTCTGGACCTCTCGGTTGGAATTGCTGGGGGACTGCCCTCCTCGCAGACGGACATCTTGTCATCTCAGATAGCGGGATCAGATTTCTCCAATCCTCTATCTGGGGGATCTGTGCTCAACCATGAACATCCTTTTGCAATGGAAATAGCGGCCCTTCGTTCTCGGCTGGAATATTTGACTGAGATGGCTGCAAGAGTCATGCCTGGTGCTTCGGGATCTAGTTTTCCTCCTCGCGTCATGTTTACACCATCTATTGTCACTGATCGACCTATATCACCGTTGTTCCCTGAAAACCTCCAGATGCCTTTATTCGCGGGAAATCCCCCGATTAGTGTTGAGCAGTTTACTCAAGGAAAAGTAGAGGCTTACGTACCGCAAATGCCGCAAGGTCTCCTCCTACAAGGAGACAGGCAGCTTGTGGGGGTTAGGAACCGGTGGGACGGGCGGAGGGAAGGAGCCAACAAAAGTCTGTCTCCCGAGTATAGTGAAAGATCCAGTAGTCGAAGGTATCGAAGTCGTTCGCACAGGAGCCGCAGTCGATCTCCTAGACGACATCCTACGCCAGAACCACGAAATAGGGGGCGTCAGGACGAAATGTCTCCTCCGCGTCAGGCGCGTGAAATTCTTGATGATACATCGGGCCACCCGTTTAGCCGTCGTATAAGGCGTCACAGGGTCAATCGGCGCGTGAAGTTTCCCATTGATGTTTATGACGGCACCAAGGATCCCATCTCGCACATTAATAAAGTGAAGGATTTTGTTCAGTTTCAGACCCACAGTGAAGCGGCGTTATGCCAAATATTTGTTATGACATTATGGGATGTGGCGCGTCTATGGTTTGAGGGTCTCTCTGGTGGATCCATTAATAATTTCTCACAGTTAGAATCTAAATTCTGGAGCAGATTTAGCACGGCAATTCCAATCAGGAAATCTGCCGCCGCGTTATTTGGCATACAACGAATGCCTCAAGAAACCTTAAAGGAATTTCTCAGTCGCTTCGATTTGGAAATGTCCTTGACGCCGGGCGTTACCATTGATTTTGCTATAGAAGCTCTGAAAAGGAACTGCCGCTATGGAAAGATGAAAGACACGCTCATGGTGGATCCTCCAGTGACTTTAGATGCGTTGAGGCTTAAAGCCCACAATTACGCAAAAATGGAAGAAGAAAATAGAGATAAGACGTATAACGCGTCGCATGGGACATCTCAAATTACTACTGCTTCCGCGAAGCTGCAACCTGACGACCATTTTCTTGACGATTACGCCAGGAGGAAGGACCATATCCCCAAGGCCTCCAACAAACAGAAGGGTCATTTTTCGAAGGGAAAAACCGGTGGTTCCCCCTCTCGACGTCACGGGGATTCTTATAAAAATCGTACATATGACCCAGATTTCCCTTCTCTTAACGTGCCAAGGGCAGAGATTTTGGCGATAGCGGAGCAGTGAAATCTTCCCATTCGCTACCCCGCGCCTACAAAACCAGGAGTGCTTCTAGGGAGAAGGGAAAATGCTTATTGTAAATTCCACAAAGCCAGGGGCCATTCCACAGAAGCGTGCAGAGTGTTAAGATCGGCGATAGAACGCTTGGTAGAAGAAGGATATTTGGGGGAATTTGCTACTCAAATAAGAGAAGATGCTAGAAATAATCTTATGAAAAGGACAGTAGACGAACCACCAGTTCCTCCACGTGTTCCGCAAAAAGATGATGCTCCCAGAGGCAAAGATAGGGAAACTCTCGCGGTTGATGACGAATATATTCCTATGATTAACATTATCGCGGGAGGAACCCCTTATATGGACGAACCAGAGCAATCGGCAGCCGCAAAAAGAGTTAAACGCACACGTGATGGCATTACGAAAAAAGGAGATGCGATAGGCATATTGGATCGAATGGTATTATCCTTTTCCGAAGAGGACGAGAAAGGCGTCGTCTATCCGCACAACGATGCATTGGTGGTTACGCCCGTCATTGCCAGTCATGGAATCAGAAGAACTCTTATCGATAACGGGAGTGCAGTGAACCTCTTTTCGCTGGAGGCTTACAATCTCATGAAACGGCCTGACAATGAATTAACACTGAGCAAACGGCCTATAGTCGGCGTTGATGGGGTTCCAATCCCTATCACGGGGGTAATTACTTTGCCCATATATTTCCGAGAAGACACCTACAAGCGATCAGAGAACCTGTTGTTCCTTGTCGTGGATCTGAATTTGCCTTACAATGTCGTGCTCGGACGACCTTTCCTCAACCGCTTTGGAGCGGTGATATCTCAGAAAAATTTAAAGATGAAATACCCCTCCTAGGATGGGGTAGTATCGGTAAAAGGCGATCAAAAGCTGGCGGCAGAATGCTACTCGCTCATGACTCAAAGAAGCTGCGATAGATACGTATGTATAGCAGCGGATCCCTATGAGCAGAGTGATGAGAAGCGTGCTCAACCTCTAGACAAAATGGTACCCATTCTGGCAATTAGTATAGAGGAAGCAAGTTTCCTGATCAGTAAAAAACTTAGCCCAGCGGAAAACCTTCAGCTGGCCCGGCTGTTGAACAAATGCCAAGGAGATTTCGCGTGGAAACCCTCCGATATGCCAGGTATATCGCGGGAAATAGCCGAACATCGTCTCAATGTGGACCCAGATGCTAGGCCGGTACAGCAAAAGCGACGCGTGTTCTCTAATGAAAAAGCGTTAGCTGTAGATAAGGAAGTAGCAAAGCTCCTTGACGCAGGGTTTATCCGCGAAGTTCAATATCCCATCTGGCTAGCGAACCCTGTCCTTGTTCCTAAGCCCAATGGGGATTGGCGCATGTGTATCGACTTCACAGATTTAAATGATGCCTGCCCTAAGGATTGTTACCCGCTTCCTCGCATAGATCAGTTAGTTGATCAGACCGCAGGATACGCTTATCTAAGCTCGTTGGACGCCAACTCTGGATATCATCAGATTCCCATGGCCCGGGAAGATGAAGAAAAGACTGTGTTTCTCACTCCAAAGGCCACCTATTGTTATACGACGATGCCGTTCGGGCTGAAGAACGCCGGGGCTATGTTCCAACGTATGGCTAATAAGATATTCGAAGAACAAATAGGGAGGAATGTGGAAGCATACGTTTATGATATTTTGGTGAAGAGCGCGAGCTTTCAAGATCACCTACGAGACTTAAAGGAAGTCTTTGACGTGATGAAAAAGTATCGCATGAAGTTAAATCCCCAAAAATGCATGTTTGCATTTCAGACAGGAAAATTCTTGGGCTACGTGGTCAGCCAAAAAGGCATCCTGCCTAATCCCTCAAAGGTTAAGGCCATACAGGACATGATATTGCCGAGAACCATCAAGGAGGTGCAAAGGCTAACGGGGCGGGTCATTGCCCTTGGGCGATTCATTTCCAAACAAGGAGAAAAGTGTCTCTTTTTTTTCAAAATCATACGCAAGAAAGCCTCGTTCGGGTGGACCTCGGAATGTGAGGAAGCGTTTATCGGCCTAAAAGATTACCTATCGTCTGACTTACTATTGACGAGACCTGAAGTAGGCGATACTTTGTATTTGTATCTGGGTGCCGCGGATGAAGTGGTCAGTGCAGTCCTCGTTCGCGACGATAACCACTCTCATCGCCCGGTCTATTTTGTGAGCCACGTCCTGAAGGATGCGGAGTTGCGATACGCCCGAATTGAAAAGATAGCGTTCGCTCTTATACAAGCCACCCGCAAAATGGATCGATATTTTCAGTCTTATTCCGTCATCGTACTCACGGACCAGCCTCTGAAAAGAATATTTCGAAAGCCTGAATCTTCCGGAAGAATGTTGATTTGGGCGCTTGAACTAGAGCAATATGGATTGAGATATCAGTCTCGACCGTCCGTAAAAGCTCAGATCCTTTGGACGGCGTACCTAAAGCGGAATGGGGCGACATGGATCTCCCATTCCCGGAAACCTACACGGACCTCTGGATCGTGGATGGGGCTAAAAACCAAGAGCTGTCTGGAGCTGGAATTTTTATAAATGGACCGCACGATATGCAAATACGATACGCCATTCGAATCCTACAGCCGTTATCTAATAACGCGGCAGAGTATGAGGCGTTGCTAGCCGGGCTCAGAATAGGGAAAGGACTTTCCTCAAAAGGGAGGCACGATACTGGAAGAACAGGAGACCTGCGTCTAAAAATTTGTGGTGATTCCAAGTTAATAATTGACCAGGTATTGGGGCATTCTCAGGCCCGGGAACCCATTATGATTTAATATCTCGCCAGAGTAAAGCGAGAATTGTTGGAAATAAAGAAGGAAGGCATGCAGGTCAGCTTCGAGCATATCCCTAGGGAGGAAAACGCTGAAGCCGACATTCTAGCCAAAATGGCCGCGAATCCGGAAGCCTCCATACCCAAAGGTGTATACTATCGAGAGTTATCGGTACCATCCTTCATGGAAGAGAAAGCATCTTTATGCGTGGAGGAACGGGAAAGCGACTGGCGAATTCCCGTAATCAAATACTTAAAACAAGAGGAACTGCCTCAGGATACCGCTGAAAAGAAGAAGGTACTGAGACAGGCAGCTCGTTGTACATACTATGACGGGGATCTAATCTGAAGGTGTTTTTCTCACCCTGCCGCCAAATGCATAACTGAGCAAGAAGGTCTTCACACCTTGCGCGAAATCCATGAAGGGGTATGTGGTATGCATGTGTCAGGCGGTACCCTGGCAGCACAGGTCTTTCGATCCAGATTCTACTGGCCCACCATCCGAAGACATTGCCACAATTATGTGCAAACCTGCCCTAAGTGCCAGGAGTTTGCCAAGATTCCTCGGCGGCCTGCCACTGAAATATCTGAAATTATCACCTCTTGTCCTTTTGCTAAATGGGGGATCGATATCCTAGGCCCATTCCCAAAGGCAAGGTCTCAACTGAAATTTGTGATAGTGGCGGTAGACTATTTCACTAAGTGGGCGGAAGCTGAAGCGGTTGCCACAATCACGGCAGAAAAAACTTGGCGTTTTTTCAAACATCAAGTTATCATGAGGTTTGGCGTACCTCGTGTCCTTGTTAGCGATAACGGAACGCAGTTCACCAGCCAGTTCTTTAAAGACCAGTGCTCAGAATTTGGAATCGAGCAACGATTTTCCTCCGTGGATCATCCGCAAACTAATGGACAGGCGGAAGTAACCAATCGGAGCATCCTTAGCGGCATCAAGAAAAACCTGGAAGGGTCTAAAAAGAAATGGGCTGATGAGCTACCGTACGTGATGTGGGCATATCGCATGACTGTTAAGACTACCACCGGAGAAACACCTTTCGCGTTGGCCTTCGGAACCGAAGCCGTTACACCGGTGGAAATTGGGTCCATGAGCCTACGGGTAGCTCATTTTCGGGAGGAACTGAATGAGGAAAGGTTAAGAGCTAACCTGGACGCGTTACCAGAAGTCCGAGAGGAAATCCTTCTGAAAACGCAGCATTACAAAAGAAAGATGGCCCGTTATCATAACAGACGCGTCAAAGAACGGTTGCTGAAACCCGGTGACCTGGTGCTCAGAGACAAGCGAGCGGCAGGGCAACGCATGGGAAAACTCAGTCGAAACTGGGATGGACCATATCGCGTCACCCACGTTGTCGGGAAAGGAGCCTATCATCTGGAGACTCTCGATGGTACACCCTTATCCAACTCTTGGAATATCGCTCGCTTGAAGTTATATTACTCTAGAATTTGATTTTATCTGCACCTTTGATTTATGTCAACCCTAACCATGACTAACGCTCGATGAGAGAGCTTTCGTGGAAGTTTGTGGTTGTCTTTGTGCAGATAAAAAAGGGGGTATTTTGGGGAAGTGAAAAGGCCTATCCTTGTGATGGCCGGTCTTGATCAGATGGCCCATTAAGTGAGGGCACTACCCACCATACCTTGAATGAGCGTCGGATTGAAAGATCCTGGACGCCCCCGGGGGTGAAAAGTCCTATCCTTGTGATGACCGATCTTGATCAGATGGCTCATTAAGTGAGGGCACCACCCGATATCTTTGGGAGTGAAAAGTCCTTTTCTTGTACTGATCGTTCTAGTGGAGACGGCCCCACAAGATAAGGCACGACCCAAAGAAATAGAAACTCCGTTCTAGAAACAAGAATCCTATCTTAACGACTGGGCTACTTTGGCTAAGCCATTAAGTAAGGACACGGTTCTAGACTCGAGGGCAACGCCCAAAAGTGAAAATTCCCTAGCCTTGTGATAGCCGTCCCGATCCGACAGCTCACTAAGACGAGGCACTTTAAGGGCCGATCGTGAAATTAGGGAAACGCGGAGAATCGTGAAATCCCGGCTAGTAGCCAGATGAGTAATCCCTGGTGAAGTGTAGAGCTGATAGCGAAAACGATTCCCGCGGGTTCCAGGGTAACGCCCTATGATGGCAGCGAAAAGGCTCCTACGGGTAATTACTATCCCTCGTAACGTGTTTTTGTTACTGATGATTTACAGTTGAGAATGCGCAGAATACTTTTCGGGCAGCGGAAGGAGCGAGGATCTAGTAAGCTGATCTATCGCTAGTCTTACCAGAAAAGCTAACCCAATACCAAATTCTGTAATTTGGTGGGAGCACTAAGGATCTGTTCGGATAAGTAAGCGCATTGAGAAAACATGGCGAAGCTAACGCCAAAGGGGTTTGCGAGGAGGCAGCTAAATAAAGGAAAGTCAGCAATAAAAGTGACTTGAATATATCGAAATGTTTAAGGAGGGCTACAAAGTACAGACTTCGGTGGTCAAAATAATAAACAAAAATTCAGTGACGCTTGATCACTAAGGAAAGAGCTATAAAGCCTCGAAGCATGTCAACCTTCGGGGTGCCTCCATTTCCAACCTACCGCCTTAGCTTGGCGAAAGCCCTCCTCATTAAGGTGGCCAGATTTTCGTTTGAAAGCGGCAGTAACCTCATCGGGTTTGTAGGCGTCGACCCCATGGGCTTCCTCAAAGCAAGCGACCAAAATAGAGGCAGTCTATTCGACATGCCATAGGCTCTTATCAGCCGACTCTTCCTCCAGGGCAGCTTTCTCCTTGACCAGGGATGACTTCTCATTCTCCAAGGCAGTAACTTTGGCCCTCTCTGCTGCCAAGGCGGCAGACTGATCTTCTTTCTGCTTCTGATGAGCCAGTAATAAGTTTGTGCGCTCCTCCAGCAATTTTCTCTTCTCATTCCGCTCTCGCTCTAAGTCTGCCAAAGCAGAGGAAAGAGAGGCGGCCTGACGTCGCGCCTCCTCTGCCCAGTAATGAAATTTCATCAAATTAGTGAAAAGGTTGGTACGCAAGGAGTTCTCCCTATCAAACACGCCTTTAGAAAGAAAAGCGTCACGTTCTGCCGCAGACGCCAAAACCTGGGAAGCTAATAAAGCTGAAACTTCATCTGAGCCATCACCCCCCAATGCCGCCAAGCCGGTATTATGGAAATCATACAGTCCAACCTGGTGGGTTACAGAGTTAGCCCCATCTATCGGACTAAGGTCCGCCATAAAGTTGAAAGTGGTACCTCCTTCGCCATAACGATCCCGCAGAGGAATGCTCGAAGGAGCAGAAGCCAAAGGAGAAGGAGGGTGAACCTGGGTGGACGAACCCCCTGGAGCAAGATAAGTGCCATGAGGCTGATAGCCTGAAAGATCCTGGAAGACCTCTTGATACCCTGGATTGGAGGAATATGCGTGAACGGGACCGCCGAAAAAATTGGGCGAAACCCCGAAGGTATCGCCTGTGCCCAAGTTCTCCAAAAATTCTGGCTGATTTCCTCCCTGGGGAACAGCCGTAGAATCAAACCCGTCCGCAGGCCTGCTCCCCATCCCAATGGTAGAGGAAGATGGATTTCTACCCTCCTTTTCCGGCCGCTGTCTCTTCTTTGAGCCAGTCAACGCATAACCCAAATCCATATCGCCTGAGGGAGGAACGGAGGTAGCAACAACGGTAGCGTCCTGCCAAGAACGCAACATGAAACATAGATAAGAGAAATCAACAAATGACAGATATCGAAATATAGCATATCAGGGCTAAAAGGCACCCTTACTGTATCAGTATGGGGAAGAGGTGCTTCTGAAGAGCCTGCCGCATCTGGAGAAGGTGTAAGAGCGGCGACACTTCTCGTTTTTCTCTTCTTTTTTCCTTTGGCAATGGCCTTAGGAGCCTTTGAAGAAGAAGAAGGTTGGGCAGGAGGAGCAGCGACGGTTACAAGGGGAATGCCTGAAGGAATGTCAGAATCCCTCGCACTGACCGAAGAAGAGGAAACTTGAACGAGAGTAGCGGAAGTAGCCAGAAGATCGGTAGGATTGTCAGTCGCTTCCGTGGAAGTAGCTCTCTCCTTTTCTCCTCGCTCTTGAGCCCTCTTCAAGCGTCTCCTTACGCTCTCAAGTCTATAATTGGGATCCGTCGCTGCGAAAGCACAAAATAGCGTCAGCATTAGTATCAGCGATAGCAAAGAAAGGAGTAACGCGACACTCACGTTTAACACAAGATCAAATGTCCATTCTACAGGCCACTTGGCGGATGTGAACACTGATTTCCAGTTTGAGCAATGTGTTTAACCAGTCTTGCTCACGTTTTGGAAGGGTCCCTGGTCGGCTCCAGACGTTGTCATCCACGTTTTGATTAAAACCAGATCGCCACCAGGAACCAAGATCTCCAGGAAGATCTATCACAAAAAACTCCTTTTTCCAGCCATCAACGGAAGACTCGATATGGAGGAGTTTCCAAGTAAAAGACCTCAGAGAGTCATCGTCAAAACGGGGCGATATCGTTATCACCCCTCGGTATTTCATCAGCTTAAAAAGAGATTTAAGCAGTAGAAGGGAAGGGGAAGTAATCCCTTTGTATTTGCAAAGTTCCAGGAAAGCATAAACACAACAATAGGCATTTGGGGATAGTTGGGCTGGAGTCAAATCGCCGGCAACAAGCAATTCTTTGACAAAAGAGTCAATGGGAAGCCGAAAGCCATAACGGAACATCTGTGCATACATGACCCTACGATTTCCCGTCAAAACGCTGTTCAGACGTAGTGACTCAGGGGCAACAGTGGTTTTATAATCATCAGGAATATCAGCATTATGGGCGGCCAAATGCTCACGGAGAGCGGCCTCAGATGTGATAACACTAGACGTAATATCCATCCTTTTCTCATCGGCAGATTTCGACTCAGTACGGTGAGTCTTAGCCATGGCAGAATTAAAGAATTAAAAGATGAAGAAGATGATGGAAGAGAAAGGAAATACCTTCAGAGAAAAGCACTTCAAAGAGCCCTGAATAGTAGAGAGAAAATGAGACGGCTAAAAGAAAATATGAGAAAGCGGGATGATAAAAGAAAAGTGAAAAGAATAAATATTGGGTTTTATAACCCTAATGATTAAACGAAACGACGAATGCCGCAGTCGTTGCGTAGAAGCGGCATAAGGAACAGACTCAAGTATTGAGTGCAATCCTAGAAAAGCGCTACAACGCCTCGATTTAGGCAAAGTTCTCAAGCACGCTAGCCCGTGGCGCTGGAAGAAATAGACACGTGTGCCTGCACAATCACGACTTTTCTAAGGAAAGGATAGCAAGCATTAAATGCTCTGAAAAGAAGGTACTATCTCTGGGGAAAAACAAGAGCGATATCACATGAAAGGAGATAACGCAAGATGGCGTTGATTAAAAAGAATAGTGTTGGGTCAACGCGGAAAGGCGAAATAAAAATCAAATAGCAATCAAACACAAGTATTGACGCACAGCAAGGCGTTATTACAAGACAAAGAAGCAAATAAGTAGAAAATCTTCTAAAGGGAGCGACCTCGATTAATCATGGGCCCTCGCTAGCATCGCGATCACCCTTCCTCTGCTGCTCTCCAGAAGAAGGAAGATCTCTCTCACCTTCGCCCAAATCCTTCAGTCTCTTGGAAGCGTAATCGGTCAGCACTGACGAGTCAACAGTTCCCTGGCGATAGAGACTCATAAATTCAGCAATACAAATATCCATGGTCTTGTTCTTCCACCAGGATACCTTTGAAGGCATTTTGGCCAAATCCACATCACGAGATGCTATCTCTTCACGAAGGAAGATATTCTTTCTGTCAGCTACCACCAATTCCGCCTCCAGAAGGTCTATCTTAGCCTTCCCTTTTGATCTTTCTCGAGCAAGCTCAGCGCGACAGTCGTCCAACTCCGCCTGGGTCCGCTCTTGAAGCTGCGACAGCTCCGTTACCTTCCCTAAAGCAGCATCTAATTCCCCCTTTAAATCAAGAGAAGTCGAACCTTGTCACGATGATCCTCGAAAAGGTAGTTTAACTCGCGGAAGTAGGCCAGCATGTCAGTCAGAAGACGTGAATGGCGTATGTCGGGAGAACGCAGCAAGAACTCTTCTTTGTCCTTCAAAGAAGTAAACATTTGCCCCACTATTGGGCCCACTGGTTCCTCTCGCGATGACGGGTCCAATATCCCTAAAGCACGGAGACCGTCGGTGCCAAGGGAAGACAAGTCCAGCTGATAAGCGATAGGGCCTTGGGGACCTTGAGGGGAAAGATTGGCGATATAAGGAGGAGAGCAATCTTTTACAGAATCACCAATGCCCGAAATCGAAGAAAGAAATAAGGGTTGAGGCTTCCGCGGGGAAGGAGCAAGGGGATTCGGAGTTGGTAAGCTCACATCTGGAATAAAGGAGCGAATAGGGGAGCCAAGACCGCCAGACACCAAGGGAGATCCCACCGCTGTCGGAGCCTTGTTAACCTTGGGAGGAATGGCAGAGGGCACCTTGGTAACTTCCGTCACTGGCAAGGAACCCGTAACGTGCGAGGCGTTAACCTCCTCGGAAGGAACCCCATTGATTTTCTCCTCGGAAGGAACTGGTGGGTCAGATTTCTCTTTGCAAACTCTCTTTACGAGACGCTCCGTTTCGGCAGCCATCTCTTCGCTATCATCCTCG
The DNA here is from genome assembly GCA_963691705.1 of Viola odorata. Taxonomy (NCBI): domain Eukaryota; kingdom Viridiplantae; phylum Streptophyta; class Magnoliopsida; order Malpighiales; family Violaceae; genus Viola; species Viola odorata. The sequence continues at coordinate 15,327,505 of OY829543.1, forward strand.
GTTGACTCCACCGAAGGAGTACTATTTCTGGACCTAAGTTTCATCCGTTGGGAAAGGGTAGCATGACACAGCTCGGAACCAGTATCCATGCTTCCGCTGTCACTGTCAACCTCTTCAATCACAGGATCACTTGGGGCCACACCCTTACCGCGAGCTGGTAGCCAATTCTCAAGGAAACGAGAAGGTCGGGCAGATGTGTTGCGTGTCGCGACGGTTTTGTTTCTCCTTCCTCGCTGCGGAATAGGCGGATGACTAGAGCCTTCGGGTGGAGGAGAAGGAGGTAATGTTTGAAGCGGCACCACGTTTAGAGGAATGTCCCTTTCCTTGGAAGATCGACCCTCAGCGTTACCTGCCAATAAAATATTTTAGTATGACAAGAAAGTCGAAGCGATAAGGCGATAAAAGAAAAGACTCACCTACGACACACTCTGACAAAGGCCTGAACCGAGCAAATTCCCGAATGCGGAAAGGCCCTTCTATTTCTAATAAGGCATTAACGTGGGATACATCCATACTAGACAACACATCCGGTTCTCGCCAAGCGGCACTAGTAATCTTTCGGTTGAAACCACCACGCCAAAACCGAGAGGGCAAGCGAAGGGTGAAGAAGCCATTTTTCCAGTTGTCCACGTTCTCTTCGAAACCTTGAAAATTTCGCCAGAAAAACCGAACAAGAGCATCATTCCATCTTGGGGTAATATCCACTAAGCAGTTATGACACCTCAAGGCGAAAAAGGTGCGGAACAGATCGAGCGATGGAGCGAAAATATGCTTCATCTCGCACGAGCGAAGAAAGGCGTAAAGTCCACACCAGGAAGGCGGAGTTATTTGAACAGGATTGAGATCGTAGTGGTCTAGTAGTTTCAACAGAGAAGTATGAAGCGGAAGACGAAACCCGTAGGTAAACATCTTGAAATAAACCAACCGGAACGTTCCCCACATGGCATCAGTAAGCCGAATATCCTTCAATGGGACAAAGGGGTGATATCCCGTGGGAAAAGTGATCCCTTTCTCCTCCAACTCAGCCCTCAAAACCTCATTACAATCAAAAACACTCCGAGCTCTCCTGACTTCGGGATCTATAGGATTTTCAATAATTGCAGAAGGCCTAGCGCAAGACATAATGGAAGGGAAAGTAAAGCTATGGCAATAGAGAAACAAAATACCTGGAGCAAAGAACCAGTGAATCGGCCGTCGGCACCGGCGGAGCAATTGCAGTAAAATCCCTCGAGAAGAAAGAAGCACAGAAGAAAGGAAATACGAAGAATTTTGAAATATTAGCAGAAAGTACTAAAAGAGAAGAATAAACTCCTTATAAAGGTTAAACCTAAAAAAGGAACAGCCTGTGAAAACAAAACACGTGCAGAAGGGAAAGGACGCGTGGACAGTCATCAATGTCTTTTGGGAGAAGACAGTTATTGACTGAAAACCGAAAGGCGGTTGCATCAAGCGAAAGGCCTACTCCCGCGGTAATCTTGGAAACATAAAGAAAGGAAAGCGGCAGAAGAAATAAAAATGTCATTTTATTATTTAAGAAAGCCATACGGCATCTACAAAGAGGTATGGTATGCCCAACTATTCGCCATCAGACCAGGAGATGCCATAGCAGTAGACCACGTCATCATCGTCCTCACCCAAAGGCGATAGATCTTCGCCAGCGAAAGGGAAGGGTTCCTCAACCTTCTCTCCCGCGCGAATGGAGGATCGATCCGATTCCTCCTTGACAGACGGCGACACCGCTTTGACAGCTGAACAGGCGGAAGGAGCCATTGGCGGTGACTCGTCAGGAGGGAAAGATGTTTGTCTCCCCTTCGAAGAGAAAGAAGCAAGAGAATCAAAGAACGACTTAGATGCCTTCGCAGCATCTTTCCTCCGTCTCTTACGGCATCGTCGGCGAACAAGTGGCCTCCAAGGAGGCGACGGAGGAGGATTATCCGAATCAGGAGAAGTCGGAGGAGTTGGTGGAGAATCTCGGGCGAACGTATCTAAAAAATGAGAATCAGCCATGAGATCACAGAACATTAATAGAGGAAAAAGCAACAAGGGGACGAAGAATAACGAAAGGGAGAAGATCCCTTAAATAGCCAGAAATTTGGGAAGAAAGGATCTTCGATCTTCTAACCCGACTCTTGAAAGAAGACACGTGTACAGCCTGAAGTGCAGATATGGATTTACAGTCACGCCTGTTGAGATTTTCCCCTGATCAAGGAAAACCGCATAATCGCCCAATCAGTTGCCAGGACAACCGCGGCGTAGATTTAATGTTGGACAACCAATCAGAAAACCGCCCAGTGGCTGAACCGTTTTCAGTTGGGCTAAGAATATCTCCAAGAAAGACAAAGGGCGCATTAAAGAAGAAGAGCAGTTGTAAAACGGCGTACTAAAAATAGTTTATTTATTATGGCCTAGGGGCCAGAAAGTACATTTACATGCCAGGGGGAAAAGAGAAAAGGCCCAGAGGGAGCCATCGCTATCAGGCATCAGAGCCAGCATCCTCAGGCACTTCGGGAAGATCCCGCAGAGAATCCATGACCAGAATCAGATCATGGGAGGTGGCTCTCATTCCCTTCAGGCAGCACCCCAGCATATCCTTGCGCTGCTGCAACATGGCAATCACCACTTGAATCCGAGCGATGGAGGCAGCCAGGTTTGACACGCTTTCCAGAGGGCTGAAATCCTCCAGAGATGTGGCCCCCAACCTGGAATGAAGAGGGGTCAACATTCCTTGCAGCTCCAGGATGTCCTCAGAAGTCTTGACCAACATATTCTCCAAGAACCCGACATCCCCATCATTGAGGTTCTTGAGAGAATGGCCTTTGGAAAGGAGGAAATTCTTAGTCAAATGATCCATGATGTGAATTGCCAGAGATGAGGAGACCATGGGTGGAGAAAGATCCTCAATTTATAGGCCCAAAGAGAGGCCTTGGGAAGAACAAAGAGGTCCTCAAAAGGCGAGCCGTCTCGTCGCCCCTAAGGATTGATAATCCTAAAACGGAGTCAAAGGTTGATGCTCGTATGCCATCCGCGACATGAATGTTCGAAAGGATACAAGATGAATATGGAAAAATGCTAAAAGGCGTGATATCACGGGTAGCCATTACGTAAAAGCCATATGGTTACCGGTATCCACAGTGTAAGGCCGCGTTGATGTCGCAGGTGGCCCTAGATGCGTAAAACCTCGTCGACATCGCAGGCATCTGGTGGTATAAAGCCGCGCTAATCGTAGGCAGCTGATGGCGTAAAGCCGCGATGATATCGTTGTTTCCTTAAAGCGAAAGAGGAAAATGGGCCCGCGTGACCTCAAACCCCTGTAAGTATAAAAGTTTACTAACTTCTCTATAAACGCCTATCTCCTCTGTGTGTTTTCAGTACACTTGAAAGGATGATGGACTCGGAATGAATGCGAATCCTCGGCATAACCTGGTTGCAGTCTTTGGCGGTATCACAAGTAACCCGTCAACAGCTCTTCTATGGCATGAATAGAGTTGAAACTCCATAAGCCCTGTCAAGAAGCCAAACAGACTAACATCGTTGGGTGAAAACAATGCCCTCATAATCACCAGCGTAATAGCAGCGTCCCTCGTGTACCTCTTAACGCCTCAGAAGAACAGGACTCTGGATAAGGATGAAGGACGGAATCCGCTTGATAGCTAGAAAGCTTCAGAACTAAGTTCCAGCTCATCACTTAACATGGTTAACGTCGAGTAGGCAGAGAAACTCGGAGATCCTGCAGACATACCGCCCCGCGAAGGAACAAGTTTTCATCTAAGCTTTCAGACATGGACAGCCCTTGGTAAACACTCGGGCTCATTTTCAGTTGGGCTTATGATAACAATCAAGACAGCCCTAACGGTACTACCACATTTGCGGCTCCTGCCAGGACGATTCCCATAAGACCCGTAAGATATCTTCATATCGCTCGAGAATCAGAGAAGAATACCTAGGATGGTCGACATCAGCGGGGGGGACTCACGCGACTCTACACGCACAGCACCATCCCATCCTAGGGGCTCACGAGCTTGTTGCTCCCGGCAGCCCGTATGATATCGCTCATGACGTCATCTGTTGGTATCGCTTGTGACGTCATCATCAGACATCGCCTGGATTGTTATCGCCAGGTATCACCGAACAGGCCTATAAATACCCCTACTTTTCCAATCTGAAGGTAAGATCAAGATCACTCAGACGAACCTCTGTTATTTTTGAACCCCGAACTGACTTAAGCATCGGAGTGTCTACGCCGGAGCCCCCCCTCCGGCGCTTTGCAGGTATATTCGACGCCGACAGCCACCGTTCTGATCAGGCACGACTCCAAATCTAACAAGATCAACGTAGAATCTTATCAATCGTTTATTTATTTTTTGAGCTATCACTAATACTCTCATTTTGTAGGTTTTAATTTCAAGCTTCGCTCGCAAGTACGCCTTTCAATTCCTTTTTATTTATTCAATGCTTTATCGCAAATATCAATCGTATGCATGATACATAGAACTGCTAGAATTAAAATCAACCCACATGAACAACGTGTTTAAAGACTTGCTTAAAATGCCATGTTCATATGATTTTAAATTCTCGTTTGTATTGACTGCATGTACATGGGGACTTTTGATCTCACATCAGTTTTTCCATTTCAAAAATCCATCATTTAAATTTGTACTTTGTTAGCAATCCATGTTAGGATCACATAGTAATTAATTTAATCATGCATGGCCCGATGATGAAAAAAGAGGGCGCTCATTCAGTCTTACGAAAAATTCAGTCCCATCATGTTACGGTCAGGGATAATCGATCGATCTTGATAAACGGTAACCCCGTCCGAAAGATCTTTTTATTATTCCTGAACGGTCACGATCATAGAAAAGGCTAAAGTGACGATTCCTCTGAGGGCCCCCTTGTTCAAAACGCATTTTTCAAACACCTTTTTAAACACCTCTCTCATCAACCGGTAACCGTTTTCGGATGTGACTCGGGTGCCTAACACCTTCCCGAGACCATAATACGACCCCGAACCTTTGTCTGGGGTCCAGACCCCTTTTTTGGTGCCTTTAGTTTTTTTACTTATTATATTTCCTATGCCATGACGATTAGGGTTCCCTAAGCCTAGCAACCAAATTAGGGTGGCGACTTCATTGCATGTTGCTAGGCGTCCTTTTACGCCGAGCATCTGAAGGTCTCAAATTTCGTTGCACACTCGTGAATTACTTTCTTTTCGTAATTTTTCGTGGGGCGCGACAGTTTGGCGACTTCACTGGGGACTTTAGTATCGGAGCCGGTTTTATCTTTTTAGAGAGGTGTTTTGTTTATTTATTTGCTTTGATCAATTGCTGGTCTGTTTATTTATTTGCTTTATCAATTGTCATATGCATTTCATAGTGCCCTACACCCAGGGGACAATTACCAAAATAGGAGGGTAGTAGTGACGCCTTAGGACACATGTCCTGGGTAGTGTTCACCAATCCCAACTCGGATGAACCCCTAAAGCCAGTCGAAAGGTTATACGATTTCGCAAGGAATCGGGCGACTGGACGACACTTTAGGGACCTTTTCATGGTATCATCCGGGAACCATTTAAGCCAGTTAGAAATGTCAGAACAGAGCCCCAGCACGTGCATCATGATTATACCTGTTTGTCGTGGCATATTGACGTGATTTTTCTGTTATACGAACTGTAAATTTTCTGACACGTGCAGGTTACTTTGCATTTAAAATTTTATTTTTTGTCCCATAGGACCCATTTTGCTCATTCGACATGTCGGCACCTACACTACTTTCATTTAATATTTTCGGGGGACGAAGTTTCGACGATCAGGCCGCACAAGGAGATCTGTTGGAACGTGGGTTCGCCCCTGACATCACCACCAAGATCAAAGTAGAAGTTGTGGACTTTGACTTAACTAGGATTCGGATGTTGAGAAATGAGCTGACTGAAGACGAAGAGACACAGTTTGAGGGTATTTATGGAAAGCTACTGACCCTAGTTGACGTAAAGACTGATTGGGCTTGCATCCGGGCAGCCCTAAAATTCTGGGATCCCTATTATCGGTGCTTCTCTTTCGACAAAGAGGTAGACTTGACTCCTACGCTAGAGGAATACTCAGCTCTGATGTGCTTCACCTCTCCTATATCGGCCATCTACCAGAATATTCGACTCGACTCCTCAAGTGTCAAAATAAGGCTCGATAAGTTGTTAGGAATCACTACTCGTGTCAGAGAGGGTGACTACTTCTGGTGCTGGTCAGATATTGAGGCACGCTTTCGATTGTCCAACGGGAAGAAACGCTTAAGGATTCTGGCTTTCGCCATTGTAGGATTTGTCCTCTTTCCGAAAATGAGGAATGCCATCAACTTCGCAGTAGCCAACATCTTTTACGAGATGGAAACAAATGCCATCAATCCTACAACAACCATTCTGGCCGAAACCTTTCGCTCCTTGGACTCTTGTCGAAGAAAAGGGAAAGGGAGACTTACTTGTTGCACCCAATTGTTGACAGTATGGTTGGTCAGCCACTTCAAACAGATTCCTGATCAGACCATTTTCTTCGCAAGCTACATAAGGTCGTGCCCTCTACTCAGGGTTATCAACGCAATGACCACGGATAGATGGGAGATGGAAAATAAGGATGTCTGGATCGACCGATTCATAAACCTCTCAGATGAAGACTTCAGTTGGCACGCCAAATGGCTGCAGACTTCTAATCCCATCGTCTGCTGCGGACACTTACCTTGGGTTCCGTTGATCGGAGCATGGGGATGCACTCACTATTGCCCTACCCTCGTCCTCAGACAGTTCTGCATCACGCAGATAATTCCCGTGACGTTCGGCATGACAAGGTCAGACCTGCCACACGCTGGAGAAAATCAGAACATTCAGTTGTACACCCAAGACTGGGCCCACCCTTTTTGCCTCAAAGGACACGGCATCCCTGCAACCACAATACCAGAATATCCATAGTGGAGGTCAAGACGAGTTAACGGCAATGTCTTACCTCGCCCTGAAAATCAAAAACCGATGGAAGAAGAAGGGGAATCGCAAGTGAGCGAAGGAATGGATGTCATGGCTTACGCTCAAGTGGTAGAACAGATGCGAGCAGCACAAGAAGAACGAGATCTGATGGTAGAGGAAAGGGATATGGCCCAAGCTCGTCAATGTGGCTTAAAGGTCCAGATGAATGAACTGGACAGGCAGCACAAGGATTTCATCCGCGTACAAGCAGTACAAAAGAAGGTGGCCCTCAGGGCCTTTAAGGAACGCTTGAGCAGTGAAACCCGCAAAAGAGAAGCATCAAGTGCCATAATCGAAGACAGGGATTCAACGATAAGGGTTTTGACTACTCGCGCAGACTTGGGAGAAAGGAAAAACCAAGTACTGCAAAGCCGAATTACCGCCTTAGAGGCTGAGTTAGAGATGAAAAAAGGGGAGTTGGCTTTGATGGAGTACCTTTGGCAACAGGACTCTAACGTCCAGGAATGACACCTTCAGGGAATGGCTCGGATATCGGCAAATCTTTTCCTTTTAGCTAGGACCCCTGATTTCATCTATCTTAGCCGTTTTTGATGAATTTAGGAAGTTGGCAAGTTTACCATATTTTGTAAACGCTTTTTAATAAAGTCGTACTCTTTCGGATATTTATTAAATCGCCTCATCTTTTCCATATCAACTATCCCTCCAATATAAACCCAAGAAAGAAAGAAAAAACATCGCAAAACAAACAGAGAAAATCCCTCCGGGATAAAACACAATCGTCTCACCGAAATTCTGAAAAAATCAAAACAAGTATTCAAAACATCCGAGTATCCCTCACTCATAGCCATGTCTTCCTAGTTTATCACAAAAAAACTCCAAGTTCATAAAAATTGTTGTCTCTCCCCTCGGTTGAGTTCACCAGGCATCAGGCCTTGCATCGTCAGAAGTATAGCGTAAAAGAGATCTTCCTAGCATGGCGGCATTGGTTGCCCCTGCTGGTTTGGGTTTCGCCGTTAGCATCTCAGATTTGCTTCATATCGTTGGGATGTATAGAGGTTTCCTTCGTATCTTGTCAACCACTGGGATTCCTCGCCTCACCGACCTCCCTGAAAATATCAAATGAAAGTACTGCCGGAAAACCGAATGAGCAAATGTGGAGACCTCGGGATTGCACATCACTTGTATATCCTCACTTGTATTTACTTTTTCTGTGTTTTTCCCTTTTGTAGGTTCACGATAGCTCCTCGGAAGCAAGCTACTCCGCACAGGCTCCCCCTAACTAGACTTCAAAAATGAAAAATGACTGAACCGGCCAAGACCGATGAAGCACTAATGGCTAGAATCGCAGAGTTAGAGGAGCAAGTTAGGATCACTACAGAAAGAGCCACCAGGGCCGAAAAGGAAAGAGATGAAGTTGTCACCGAAGTGCCACCGGGTTTTGATCTCCCCCAAACAAAAAGACCTCCCTCTTCGCTCACCGTCGCAGGACCATCCGTACTCCCACCACTTTCTGGCCCCCCGGGCTATTGGAGATGGGATAATCCCTTCACTGTACTCACCACTGCACACCCTACAGTTAAGGCGGGTGAAGAGATCTCCCTGTCGCTTCAGCACCTTTCAATCAACCCTGCTGTGGACCCCACCAAGAGTCAGGCCCACCTAGAGGCTTTGTATCTCCCTCCTATTCCTCCAAGCACAATTCCCGGACCTGTGGGAACTCAGCTCCTCACTTTCAACCCAGCACAACCTCAGTTCTCATCAGAACCTATGCTGCCCTTCGGTTCTAACCCTATCGGGGCCGAGAAACCGAAAAGTGACAGACTGAATCTTCTCGAGGAAAGACTCAGAGCAATCGAAGGGGCCGATCCATTCGATCCCACAGGTCCCGCCGATATGTGCATGGTCCCCGGGATCGTCATACCTCCGAAGTACAAGATCCCGGACTTCGAAAAGTATACTGGGGTAGAATGCCCGAAGACCCACCTTAGAGCATACTGCAACAAGATGGCAGAGATGATCCACAACGAACCGTTGTTGATCCATCTATTCCAAGAAAGCTTGACCAAGCACGCCCTAACTTGGTATATGGGGCTGGACAGAGCCAGGATCAGGACATGGAGAGACCTGTTCGATGCCTTCTACCGACAATATAAATTCAACATGGAGGTGGCTCCTGACCGCGCCGACCTGCAAAATCTGGAAAAGAAAATCGGCGAGTCCGTGAAGACCTATGCTCAGAGATGGAGAGAGTTGGCCTCGAGAATCTCTCTACCCTTAAGCGACAAGGAACTCTTGTCAATTTTCTTGCACACCTTCAAAGCTCCCTACTACACCTACCTGATCTCGAACCCCTCAAACAACTTCTCCGACATGGTCCTAATTGCCGAAAGAGTCGAGCAAGGGATTAAGTCTGGACGAATCACGCATCCAACACCAGAGTCTGTACCAAAGAAAGCATCAGTCATGAAAAGGGACGTCGGATTTGTCGCTCCCCAAGCTAATCAGGGGCAGCCGTTTCCACCACCACCGCCTTATTTATTGCCACCACCGTATAATCCGCCATCACTATATCAACCCACCTCCTTTCCTTTTACTTCACCACCAATTGCTAATATCCTGCCTCAAAATCCTACACATTTCCCACCACCTCCAGTACAAACATCACAACCTATGCAACCCAAGCCATATAACCCGCCAAAAGACCTAAATAACCAAAATGCGACCAACAATCGGTGGAACCGAGAACCTCTACCTTCTCTCCCTCTTCCCGCGGGGGAAATCTACAAACATCTCTTGGCAGCCGGACAGATCGTACCGGTTCCTGCTCAGCCTCAATTGCCTCCTTACCCAAAGTGGTATGATCTCAACGCAAGGTGCGAATATCACGCTGGAGCCCCAGGTCACACCCTGGAAAATTGCTTCGCATTCAAGGCAAAAGTCCATCACTTGATCAAAAGTGGATGGGTATCTTTCGAAGGATTGGCAAAAGGACCCAACACATCCACCAACCCTCTCCCCAATCATTCCCAAGGAAAGGGAGGGGTGAATGCCATCTCGGCAGGAGAAAGCAACGACCGTCTCTCTTCAGCATCAAGTTAGCCGCAAGAACAGCTTTTTCAGGCCTTAGCTCAAGAGGGATATGTGCCATACGCGGAGAGCAATCCAAGTCACTGCATGTACTGCAAGAGAAGTGACGGTCATAAGATCTAAGGTTGCGAGTTGTTCGCAGGAAAAGTGAGATAGCTCTCGAGTCTCGGAGTAATACAAACCCAGAAAGCGACCCCCGGGGAAGGATCCATCAACACGATCGGAGACAGATTTCCTAACGCCAATGGAACCCCACTCCAAATCATCCAGAAGAAAGGATCGACTTCATCGTGCAAGCGGTTCTTCGCGCGCCGCAACGAAGGCGACCGCGAGATTGACACCTTAGGCCAACCTTCCGGGAAGTTCGACTACCTCGTCAGGTATTCGGCACCACCCTCCTATTCTAGCACAGTGCCCTTACTACCCTCTTGGGAATCCTCAGACTCCGAGTCATACCCTTCACCGACATGGTCGCTTCCTCTATTTCCTTTGAAAGAGATCTACGCAATCCTCTTGGCAGACGGGCAGATTACACCATCCCCACTCTCGCCTCAATCCCTTCCTTACCCTAGCTGGTATGATCCAAAGGTCAGCTGCGAATATTACGCCGGAACCCGAGGACACTCCTTGAAAAACTGTTACGACTTTAGAGAGAAGGTCGAGCACCTAACCAAAGAAGGATGAATCTCGTCCAAAGGTTTAGCAAAGGGTCCTGCTGTGACAACCAGTCCTTTACCGCACCATAATCCTGGGATGAGCGACATTTCTTCCATTGGAATTGACCTTTCTCACCTGTCGATGGGGGAAGTACCCAATGAAGAATTGTTCTTCGCATTAGCCAACAACGCGTATCTGCCATTCCCAGGGAATAGTCAGGCCCAATGCCTATTCTGCCAAAGGGAAAGCAAGCATGACATCCAGGATTGCAGACTTTTTCAGCAAAAAGTCAAGCAACTCACAACATTCGGGATCATTCAGACCAAAGGGAAAACCCAAGGAGCAATCAACGTTATAGAGGATAATCCTCCAGCACCGTATTCCTTCAAATACGTGGCCCAAACAGGAGATGCAGCCCCTGCCCCATGCAAAGTAGTGTTCACATTAGCTGTGAATACTCCCAGCCGAGACTTACACGCGGTCCCATTCAACTACGGATACATGGTGGTCACCATCCCTCCTGCCGTCACACCAACAGCACTCACCATCGGCGAAGCCTCTCATATCGGGGGCATGACCCGCACCGGAAGATGTTACATCTCGGAGGAAGTAGAAAAGCAACGACAAGCCAAAGGGAAAGACCCTGTGATCCGCGAAGAGACGGTAGAAGAGACGCGAGGCTTGAGCAAGCCTGTAACCAAGGACGAGACAACTGAGTTCCTCAAGATCATGAAACAAAGCGAGTTCAGCATCATCGAACAGCTAAAGAAAACCCCAGCTCGCATTTCCATCATGGAACTGATCCTTACTTCAGAGCCACATCGCCAAGCTCTCTTAAAAGTCTTGAAGCAAGCTTTCGTGACTAAGGATATCACTACAGAAGGGGTGGAAAACCTTGTCGGAAGGATCCAAGCCTTAAGCAGCATTTCCTTCTCGGAAGAAGAGATCGACCCCTCGGGAAGAGATCACAACAAGGCCCTATACATTACGGTGGAATGTAAGGGACACGTCATAGCAAAGGCCCTAATCGACAATGGGTCCGCACTTAATGTCATGCCCAGGCATGTCCTCGAACAACTGCCGGTCGATTCCTCCCTCATAAAACCTAGCGGAATGATGGCTAGGGCTTTCGATGGCACCACTCGAGAGATCATCGGGAACATTGAGTTGGATATGGTCATTGGGCCCCACACTTTCACCTTGACATTCCAGATCATGGAAATCCAACCCGCTTACAGCATGCTTCTAGGACGGCCTTGGATCCATTCAGCAGGAGCCGTCCCCTCTTCCCTGCATCAATGCCTCAAATACGTCAAGGACAACGTCCTCGTCACAATAAAGGTAGAAGAGGCCTTGATCTTGGCCAAGCATGCATCCGTGCCTTATATCAAAACTGCGGAAACCTTGGAGAGTTCCTTCCAAGCCTTTGAAATCGTCAACGCGGATTGGATCGAGGAGGGATCCCCCGTTTGTGAAGCCTCGAAATCTGAGATAGCCGAAACAACCACTAAGTCAACACTAGAGGGAAGCTTCCAATTGGGAAAACGGCTCGATTTACAAGGATCAAAAGGCTGGGCGCCTCCGAAGAGCTTCAGAGACCGATTTGGGTTAGGATACCACCCCAGCAAGGCCGATTTCACCAGGATTGCCTAAGAAAAGAAAGAAAAGCAGCTGGCTAAGCTATTTGGACGTTCTGCGCCAGAGGGTAAAATGTCGATTCCCCATATCAGAACCACGTTCCCCTTCGCCGCTGAAACCATCAATGAAAATCCAATCAGGGTATCAGACCTCCGTATCTGCACTCTAGAGGAAGAAGGATCGTCGCCTGGTTCAATCATTTTCGTTAAGAAGTCAGGGGAGTCTGTGTGCAACTGGACCATCACCATGCTTCCGGATGTCTCTCTGTAATTTCTCCTTTTGAAAAATATATATGTTTTTGGCACGTTTTCTTACGAAAACATTTTTGTAGGGACTCATGTTTCCTTTTGTTAAAAATTAATATATATGCAAATTTTCATTTTACGCATCTCTTTTTTTTCGCACTTTTAATTTTAGGATGAGTGTTGGTTCGGATTGTCTTGATAAAACCTATGTCTTTACTGGCGAAGAAATCATCGCTACAACCGAAGACAAGGCCGAAGTCTCCGACGAACTGGCCCGTTTACTAGAAAGTTCAGAAAAGGAAATAACCCCTCATCGGGAGGAATTGGACGAAGTAAACTTGGGGGCAAGCAACGAGAATCAAAAACTGGTCAAGATCGGAACCACCCTGGATACGACTCAGAGAGGAAGGTTGATTTCTCTCCTCAAAGACTACTCCGATGTATTCGCATGGTCATACGCCGACATGCCAGGTCTTGATCCCGGGATAGTTGAGCATCGTATTCCGTTAAAACCTGAGTTTAAGCCTGTCAAGCAAAAACTTCGGAGGATGCATCCAGACATCCTTCTGAAAATCAAAGAAGAAGTTACCAAGCAACTAGACGCGGGTTTTTTGAGAGTTGCCGAGTACCCAGAATGGATCGCCAACATAGTGCTAGTGCCTAAGAAAGATGGGAAGGTTAGCATGTGCGTGGACTTTCGGGATCTCAATCGAGCTAGCCCTAAAGACGACTTCCCTCTTCCCCATATCGACATCTTGGTAGATAGTGCCGCCAGAAATGACATGTTCTCTTTCATGGACGGATTCTCGGGGTACAATCAGATCAAGATGGCACCCGAGGACAGTGAAAAGACGACCTTCATCACGCCCTGGGGAACCTTCTGCTACAAAGTGATGCCCTTCGGATTAAAAAATGCAGGAGCCACGTACCAACGTGCTGCCGTCACCCTTTTCCATGACATGATGCATAAAGAATTGGAAATATATGTCGACGACATGATAGCCAAATCTCACGGCACGCAAGATCATGTAGACATCCTGAGAAAGGTGTTTGAAAGGTTGAGGCAATTTTGGCTACGGCTAAACCCAGCTAAGTGTACCTTCGGAGTGACTTCCGGGAAGTTGTTGGGATTCATCGTCAGCAACAAAGGCATAGAAGTGGATCCTGATAAGATAAAAGCAATTCAAGAGTTGCCCGCTCCCAGCACCGAAACAGAAGTGCGAAGCTTCTTAGGACGCATCAACTACATCGCTCGCTTTATCAGCCAGTTAACGCTTACTTGCGAGCCGATGTTCAAAATGCTAAGGAAGCACGGAGATGCAGAATGGGACAAAGACTGCCAAGAAGCCTTCGAGAAAATCAAGACATATCTGCAAAACCCACCGGTACTAGTTCCTTTGACGTCAGGACGTCCCTTGCTCATGTACATGACAGTCATGGCTAGCGCCATGGGTTGCGTTTTGGGACAGCACGACGAGTCCGGAAGGCGTGAACAAGCCATCTATTACCTCAGCAAAAAATTCAACGAATGTGAGATGCGTTACTCTATGTTGGAATGGACTTGTTGCGCCCTAGCATGGTGCGCCCGAAGGCTCCGACAGTACATGTTGTATTACACGACTTGGCTAATCTCTTGCATGGATCCCTTGAAATACATCTTCGAAAAGTCGTACCTGTCAAGTCGTATTTGTAGATGGCAAGTCTTATTAGCTGAGCACGAGATCATCTATGTGACTCAGAAAGCGGTTAAAGCAAGCGCCCTCGCCGATCACTTGGCTGATCATGCCTCGGACGAGTATGAGTCGTTGAGCTTCGACTTCCCCGATGAGGACATCATAATGATCGAAGACGAGATCACAGAAGATCTCCGAGAAGACGACTGGTGGACCATGTTTTTTGATGGTGCTGTGAACCTCTCGGGCAAGGGAGTGGGAGCCGTGGTTATAGCCCCAGATGGTCGTCAATTCCCCATAGCATGCAAATTGAACTTCCCCTGCACCAATAACATCGCCGAGTATGAGGCATGCATCAGCGGTCTGACGGCAGCCCTCGACTTAAAAGTAAAGAAGCTCCGAATCTTTGGTGATTCAGCACTCGTCATCTACCAAGCCCAGGATCTATGGCAGACACGGGATTCCAAGCTCATCCCTTATCAAAAGTTACTCACCCAACTCACACGGGAATTCGAGGAAACTGAATTCGACCGAGTCGACCGAGAAAAGAACCGCTTCGCAGACGCATTAGCCACGTTGGCCTCGATGTTTTAAGTTAGAATGCGGAGTAATGCTTCAACCATTGAGAGTGGAAGTAAAGGAAACTCCGGCATGTTGTGTCGCCTTGGAAGAGGAACCTGACGGCAAGTCGTGGTTCTACGACCTAGTACAGTTCATCAGAAACCGAGAGTACTCACCGGGGGCAAGCCGGGTTAGCAAAAAGACCCTCCAGCGCTTAGCACTAGACTTCTACCTCGACGGCGAGGTTCTATATAAAAGGAGAGCTGATGGAGCTTTACTTCGCTGCGTCACCATGGCCGAGGCAAAGAGAATCATAGCAGAGATCCACGAAGGGGTCTGTTCCACACACGCAAGTGGGCATATGATGGCCAGACAAATAATGAGGCAAGGGTATTTTTGGCTCACCATCGAACGAGATTGCATCAGCTACTTCCGGAAGTGCCACAAATGTCAAATCTACGCGGACCATCTCCATGTCCCTCCAGCCCCTCTCTTCAGCATGACATCGCCTTGGCCTTTTGCGATGTGGGGAATCGACATCATCGGCCAAATTCATCCAACAGCCTCTAATGGCCATCGTTTCATCCTCGTAGCAATCGACTACTTCACCAAATGGGTAGAGGCCGCCTCTTACTCCAGCATCACTCATAAAATGACCATGCGATTCATTGAGAGAAATATCATTTGCCGTCACGGAGTCCTAGAGACCATCATCATGGACAACGGCACCAATCTCAACGGAAAAATGATCGACAATCTTTGCCAACGTTGGAAGGTGAAGCACCGGAACTCGTCACCATATCGACCAAAGATGAATGGCGCAGTCGAAGCAGCAAACAAGAACCTGAAGAGGATCATCCAAAAGATGGTAATCACGCACAAAGATTGGCATGACATGCTTCCCTTCGCACTACATGCTTACCGGATAGCAACCCGTACATCCACAGGGGCAACTCCCTACTCATTAGTTTACGACATGGAAGTCGTAATTCCCCTTGAGGTAGAAATCCCTTCTCTCAGAATCCTGGCAGAATCTGAAGTAGAAGAATCAGATTGGGCGAGAGTGAGGTACGAGCAGCTGAACCTCCTTCCCAAAAAGCGCTTGGCCACTATCTGTCATGCGCAATTATATCAGCAAAGAATGGCCAACGCTTATAACAAGAAAGTACGACATCGCAAATTCGAGGCTAGGGATTTAGTGCTGAAGAAAATTCTCCCTCATCAGGAGGTCAGTCAAGGAAAGTGGGCCCCAAGGTACGAGGGCCCGTATCTGGTCAAAAATGCATTCTCAGGGGGTGCCCTAATGCTAACCAACATGGATGGAGACGATCTCCCGAGACCGGTAAATGCCGATGCAGTCAAGAGATACTTCGCCTAAAGCATCGCGGACAGAGCGTCCGGGCAGACCAAGGACATAGGGTTTTGTCATGACAATCTAGCACAAACATTTGTCCTGAAATCAATAAAATAAGTTTTTTTCAGGAGATGCTCGTTATTTTAAAAATTTGTTGTCCCTTTTCTTTTTCTTAAAATTTGTGAGATGACAAAAGGAGGCATGGCATGGATGGATCCCCAGGAGTAGCTCGGGACGTAAGACGCGTCACTTAGACTAACGCCACTAATCAACCTTCAGTTTTGCAGGGACGTAAGGTCTCACGCCTCAGCTCGTCATCACGATAGAACCAGAGAGTTCTGCTCGTAGGGGCTGTTGAATTGCCGCGGCAGGCCACCTTCAAGAGCGAATCAGGAAAGATTTTAAGACAAACCATCACCATCTAAAGCGAAATTTCTTTTCCTCGCAGTGCTACCAGCACAACCGGCATCGCCAATAACCGGTCTCAAAGGACTAAACGCTGGACCAAAGTCGCAAAGCCCATCCGATGCAAATCACACCGCAATAACCCACGGATAGCCCGTCCAAAAGGGAGAGCTTAAAACTTATCAATCACATTACTTTTGCTAAAAATTGTCTTGCATTTACTCCTCATTTGTTCTCGCCATATCTTTTTCAGGGACTGGGTCACCCCCATTTGTTGCCTGCAGAAGAACGGTAAGCATATACCCTTGCGGCCCCGCTGCACATCTCGGAGACAGAGGATTTCCCCTTTACCCCCGAGCAATCACGAAGCCCATCAACGAAGGTCTAGCAAGAACCGGTAAGCAAAGGGACCAAATGCGGATCTCATCATCCCTTCAACCTGGATCGGCGGTTCTCGTGAAGCAGCTGAAAAAGAAATCAATCAACGCATCTAAGCAAGGCGTTCCGGGGCTGGGACCACGTCATAGGCATCCTCAAAAAGCCGAGTTAAAGGAAGGGAGAATCCCTGAACTTATTTCAGTTTTGTTTTCAAATTAATTTCCCTTTCCGTTTTCCCCTCTGCATCTCACAGGGACGGGAAGCATTTCGCTGTCATCCGCATGGAGCTTGTGGAAGACACCCGCGCAGCCCCGCTGCGCGGTTCAGGGGAGTCTCTCTTTCTTTTCCCTTTATTTAAATTTGTTTTTATTCCTGCTCGCTTTGTTAGCTTTAAGTCGAGTACGGTCGTCTGGCCCACTGGGGGGTAACCTTAGGTTCTCGTTAGAACGTTGCAAATAAGTCGTCCCCCACATTCTAGCAATCAAACCATCTAGCAATCAAATGTCTAGCAATCAAATGTCTAGCAATCAAACCATCTAGCAGTCAAAACATCTAGCAATCAAAACATCTAGCAGTCAAAACATCTAGCAATCAAAACATCTAGCAATCAAACCATCTAGCAATCAAACGTCCAGCAATCAAAGTGTCTAGCAATCAAAGCGTCTAGCAATCAAAGCGTCTAGCAATCAGCAATCAAAGCATCTAGCAATCAAAGTGTCTAGTAATCAAACATCTAGCAATCAAACATCTAGCAATCAAACCATCTAGCAATCAAACGTCCAGCAATCAAAACATCTAGCAATCAAACGTCCAGCAATCAAAACATCTAGCAATCAAACGTCCAGCAATCAAACATCCAGCAATCAAACATCCAGCAATCAAACGTCTAGCAATCAAACCCCCTAGCAATCAAACCGCCCGTCAATCAAAAATCAAAAATCAATCAAAAATCCGTCTTTAGCCCGGCTCAAACAAAAGCATACTACTCTCATAAGTATTTTCATGCATCGCATAGGTTAGGAATATTTAATCCCTCTGTTAACTCCAGCATCTATCCAAATTACGTGCCATGTATGATATTACCTGTTTGCTCTTATATCCGCGGTTTGCTCCGACGTAAGCAGTCATAGACAAATCCCGGTAAGCATTTTTGAGCCATCGCGCCTTATCCTTCATGAGTGTAAGAGCCTGACTAGATACTAGTTGAGTTCGCATAATATCCAGGGTACATGCGCCATTAGACATGGGATAGCTATAAAATGACGTGGGACTTTTACGATTTTCTCCACTTTTTTTGTTTTTTCCCTCTTTCCACCATATATGTCATCACTCCCCAAACCGTCAATTTCACTCATACCCCGGGAGCCAAAGAGCAGTTTCAGCTAAAATTGGCAGCCGGAAGTAAAAGCACGTCGAGTCCAAGAGCACGATGAAGGAGACGGAAAAGGTCACCAGGAGATCGCTAAGGACCATCACCGAAGAAGCAGCAATGACGAAGGCCGAGACCTCAAGACAAAAGGGGAAGAGATCAAGACAAAGGTTGTGCTTGCTCTGCTCTGTTGCATTTTCAAATCAAATCAAAAAGGGGAGGGATATATAAAAAAAAACAACAAAAAAAAAACAACAAAAAAAAAACAAAAAAAAAATGAATGAGAGGAAAAAAGAAAAAAGAAAAAGGGGAGAGGGGAAAAAAGGAAAATAAAAGAAAAGAAAGAAAATGCTCAAGAGACCTTCGAAGAATGCAAACAATCGAAGAGCCAAAGCAATCGCAGCCCGGGGACAACTCAATTCGAGAAATCTCGAAGAAAACTTTCCCCAGTGAACTCGAGTAAAGAAGCCCAAGGCCAACTCGAGAAATCTCAAAGCAACCTTCCCCAGTAAAGTCAAACAAAAGAGGCCCAAGGCCAACTCAAGAAACCTCAAAGCAAGCATCCCTAGTGAGAACCCGAGAAGAGAAAAGGGGCCCCAGGCCAACTCAAGTAGTGAGTCGCAAAAAGAACAGCGACGACGCTCCCCAATGAAGACTCAAGAAAAGGGCCCCTGGCCACACGGAAAGCACCCCCAGCAAGGATCCCAGAGGTCACGCCCTCTGTCAAGCAAGCATCCCTGGCAAAAAGCAAAAGAGCTCGCACACCCCGCCCTCATCAAGGCCAATCAGAAAGCATCACTCATCAAAAGCCTTCCAACTCCCAAGCAAAGCAATCTTTTCCAAAACAAACTTCTTTCCGGACTTTTCATGTCCTTTCATTCTTTTCCGTAAAAGTCCCATCGATTATTAGCACACCCATGCATGTGCATCTTCATTCGAAGTATATTCACTCGGATTAACATTGCGAACTGTAAATTATGTATCATGTTAGTTGCATCTTTATGAGTGTAAAACACTTAGCCTTGTTTCAGAGCGTGATTGCAAACACTAATATCAGGTGAGGACTGCTTACGGCTGCAAATAGTGGGAAAGTCTTGTCCTTGGGGTCGTTACCTCCTGAGCAGGACGCAGACGCATTCTAGGTTCGTATCAAGGCCGCTAGCATTAGCATTCTAGGTTCGTATCAAGGGCGCTAGCATTAGCATTTCTTCCTCTCCCAGAGTGACAGCATAGTTTACCTTCCATTAGCATTCTTCTCCTCCTAGAGTGACAGCACTTAGTTTTCAGCCTTAGCATTCTTCTCCTCCTAGAGGGACAGCACTTAGTTTTCAGCCTTAGCATCCTTCTCCTCCTAGAGCGACAACACTTAGTTTTCAGCCTTAGCATCTTCTCCTCCCAGAGTAACAACATGGCATCTTCTCCTCCCAGAGTGCCCTTAGTTTAGTTTCCGCATTTCGCGTCTTCTCCTACGGGAATTGACGTTGTTTGCATTTCAGCTTTAGCATCTCCCCCTCCCAGAGTGACAGCATAGTTTAGTTTCCAGCATAGCATCTTCTCCTCCCATAGTGCCCTTAGTTTAGTTCCCGTATTTCGCGTCTTCTCCTACGGGAATGGACGTTATTTGCATTTCAACCTTAGCATTTTCTCCTCCCAGAGTGATAGCATAGCATCTTCTCCTCCCAGAGTGCCCTTAGTTTAGTTTCCGCGGTTCGCGTCTTCTCCTACAGGAATTGACGTTGTTTGCATTTCAGCTTTAGCATCTCCCCCTCCCAGAGTGACAGCATAGTTTAGTTTCCAGCATAGCATCTTCTCCTCCCAGAGTGCCCTTAGTTTAGTTCCCGCATTTCGTGTCTTCTCCTACGGGAATTGACGTTATTTGCATTTCAACCTTAGCATTTTCTCCTCCCAGAGTGATAGCATAGCATCTTCTCCTCCCAGAGTGCCCTTAGTTTAGTTTCCGCGGTTCACGTCTTCTCCTACGGGAATTGACGTTATTTGCATTTCAGCCTTAGCATTTTCTCCTCCTAGAATGACAGCATAGCATCTTCTCCTCCCAGAGTGCCCTTAGTTTAGTTTCCGCATTTCGCGTCTTCTCCTATGGGAATGGATGTTGTTTGCATTTCTGTACCGTATTTCCTTCTCCCAGAGTGACACTATCATGCCTTTTCTCCTCCCCAGGGTGATATCATTTACATAACGGTTATTCCCTCCTCCTAGAGTGACATCATTAGGACAAACCATTCATACTTCTGCGAATCGCGCATTATCCCTCCGAAGCAACGTCAGTCACATGTCAAGCAATTATCCCCCCAGTGGAGCCGTCATTTACGTCTTCGTAAAAATACCTTCGATTTCTGATAGAGTAGTTGTCATTTACATTTTCTGCAAATTATGTTTCTCTCGATATCCGAATAGATCTAAATTTATATATATCTTTGCAGGATCAACAACCTATCTCCTCCCAGAGTGACGTCAACGGCATACCTCCTCCCGGAGTGACGACGTCAAGCAATCACCTTCTATCCCCAGTGACAGCATCAATCAACTGCCTCCTCCCAGAGCGACATCATCACTGTAAGTTTGAGGTAAGACCTACCGTGTCGCCAAAATTCGGATATCTAGGGGCAACTGTCTTTACTGCTTATCAAATACTTCGATAAGACAGTAAAGAGGGGGCAACTGTTGATACCCGAATTTTGACGCCATTTTTAATTAATTTTAGCATTTCTATTATTTAGTTAATTTACTGGCATTTTCAGTTGATTTACTGTCGCTAGCATTCCTAGGTGTTTCGTTGCATTTTAGCATCATCGTTAGCATCGTCAGCTTTCGAAATCACATTTTTAATTTTTCGGCACATGTTTTCATTATTATTATTATTATTATTAGCCTTAAAAGTCACATTTTTTACTATCCGGCAGTCGTTTGCTAGTTTTTTCTTTGTTTTAGGTCATCATATGAATTTTAGGATTTTTAATATTTTAGCGCATTTTTTAGTATTTTTATTATTTTATTATTATTTTTATTCGAGCTTTTATTGGACCCGAGTAAGTCCGCTCAGACAATAGCTTGACTTTAAAATGTTTTCCATCAACTAGTTGCTAGATTTTTTTCTGGTCGCAACGGTCTACAGCGATTCGTGTAATTTTCGGCGTAACGTTATTATTTTTCCGTTCAAACGTTTCACATTTTTGAACGCGAAAATAAACACGTTAAACGAGAAATTCTTGTCATTCGCTATAGACGGTTAAACCCGTCGTATTTTTCTCTACGCGACAGTACCTTCGGCTCGAAAAGTCAGAACGTTTGTTCGCGGGAACCGGCTCGAGGCCATTTAAATCAGATAAAGGTCCATTTGATCATGGCCATTGATCTGGTCAACCAAGGAAAGTCAACCAGATCAATGGCCATTAAACGAGGGAGGCAACGGAAGTCCTCGCCCGAGCCAACTGCTCCCTAGCTCCCTAGCCCTCCGCCATCATCACGCCTCCCCCTAGCTTGCCACCGTGACCAGCCGGCCACCACGCGCGGCTCCGACGTCTCCCTTCCCACGCGTTTGTGGCTATAAATAGCCACCATTTTCCTTCGAATAAACGGTCCGAATTTTGCACAAAAAACCACACTGCCCATCTCCAATTCCTGCACTCCTGAACCCCATTCGCTCACCCTCACTCTCATTCATCGCCGTCGTCCGCCGGCAGCACCACCGCTGTAAGCCGTTCTTTCTCTCTCACTCACTGTTTCTTTCTTTGATTTTTGTTCATGCCTTAGACGATCATTTGGTTGCTCAAATATGTTTAATTGCTTGAGTTTTAAGTTAGTTACATCACACTAGCATTGATTGAATTATTTGAACACTTGAGGTATTTATTTGCTAATTAAATGAATTAATGTGCATTATTATTACCGTTGCAATTGCCACTGTTTGGCTGGGATTTACGTTGCTGTGATTGCTTGTTTGTGTTGTTGGAAGGGAGAGGCTCCGTTTGGGCCAAGAACCAGGCGAATCGGACGCCTGGTTCATCACCTCCGTCGCCGGCAGTGGCGCCGACGATGGGAGGTTGAAGATGATGTATCACGGGCCACTCGGCCCTTCGTGAAAAAATGAAAGAAAGAGCCCATCACCATTTAAATTAATTTCCTTGGGCCAGGAATTGTTCCTGGCCCATTTCTCCAAATTTCCAAGCTGGGACCAGCCCATTTATATTTTTTCGAGTCTCCGATTCGTCATTTTTTTACGTAAAATGCTCGCATGCTTCGTATAATTGTTTTTCATGATACGTGCTATTTTTTCGTACGTTTTATACATGAATTGTTTAAATCACTTTTTTCGTAAAATATTTCGTATGCTTATTTTTGAATAAAGTCGGTTCTAAAATTGTTTTTATACGTGAATTGCTCATTCCTTATCGTGATATTTATTGTCAAGTTATCTAACCTCAGTCATTTATATCTAACCGTTTAATTTCAGTCATTTAAAATAGCGCCTACATGGTCGGTCGCTTTTTAATTTTCGTAAATATTCAACTGCTTTAATTTTTCGCAAAACTGCTGGAAATCCTTCCGCAAATTATCAACTGTTTACTTTTCCGCACTTTAAATTTCAGAAATTTACTTTCAGCAATTTAAATTCAATACCGCCTACATGGTCGGTCGCATTTTAATTCTCGTAAATATTCAACTGCTTTAATTTTTCGCAAAACTGCTGGAAATCCTTCCGCAAAAAATCAACTGTTTACTTTTCCGCACATTAATTTTTCGCACTTACTTTTCCGCACTTTAAATTTCAGCAATTTACTTTCGGCAATTTAAATTCAATACCGCCTACATGGTCGGTCGCATTTTAATTCTTGTAAATATTCAACTGCTTTAATTTTTCGCAAACTGCTGGAAATTCTTCCGCAATTTATCAACTGTTTATTTTCTGCAATTTATCAACCGTTTATTTTCTGTAATTTATCAACTGTTTATTTTCTGCAAATATCCAACTGTCCATTCTCGACATTATCCACCTGTTTTATTTTCTGCAAATCATTAAACTCTTTTTTTTATTATTCCCTGTAAATCGCCAATAGCGTTTAATCTTTCTGCACTTATCAAAACAGCATTTCATTTTCGTTACGCATGCAATCAACCCAGCATCTAAATCCTCGTATGCTTAAAATCAATCATTTTTCGCATGCAATCAACCCAGCATTTAAATTCTCGTGTGCGCAAAATCAATCATTTTTCCCATGCAATCAACCCAGCATTTAAATTCTCGCATGCTTAAAATCAATCATTTTTCGCATGCAAACAACTCAGCATTTAAGTTCTCGTATGCTTAAAATCAATCATTTTTCGCATGCAATCAACTCAACATTTAAATTCTCGCATGCAATCATGTCATCATCTGAATCTCGTATGCGTTAAATAAATCATTTCTCGCATGCAATCATGTCAGCATTTCATTTTCGTATGCGTAAAATTCATCATTTCTCACATGCAATCAACTGTCGTCATTTATTTTCCTGCACTTATCAAACTCAACATTTAATTCTCGTATGTGTGAAATCCATCATTTCTCGTATACAATCAACTGTCATTTAAATTTTCGCACTCATAGAATCGTTGATAACAATCAAGACAACCCTAACGGTACTACCACATTTGCGGCTCCTGCCAGGACGATTCCCATAAGACCCGTAAGATATCTTCATATCGCTCGAGAATCAGAGAAGAATTCCAATCTGAAGGTAAGATCAAGATCACTCAGACGAACCTCTGTTATTTTTGAACCCCGAACTGACTTAAGCATCGGAGTGTCTACGCCGGAGCCCCCCTCCGGCGCTTTGCAGGTACATTCGACGCCGACAGCCACCGTTCCGATCAGGCACGACTCCGAATCTAACAAGATCAACGTAGAATCTTATCAAATGGTGCTTTCATTGAGAGCTTTGGTATATTAAGTGAGCGTCCTTAATAGCCAAGCTCCGTCTAGTCGGAAGATTGGAACGGTCATGATCGCGAGATCGGAGCCAATCCGATCATCATCCTCTAGTATCCCTTTCTCAATCCGCAGACGTTTATTCCCTTTTGCTACTGCCGATCTCTCTATGACTACACAACCAATTATTTCGGGATCTTTGGACCTCTCGGTTGGAATTGCTGGGGGACTGGCCTCCTCGCAGACGGACATCTTGTCATCTCAGATAGCGGGATCAGATTTCTCCACTCCTCTATCTGGGGGATCTGTGCTCAACCATGAACATGAATATCCGTCTAGAAAATAGTAGTGTGACTTTCCTGTTAACCTCTCCACCATTTGGTCTATGAAGGGTAGTGGGAAATGGTCTTTCCTCGTTACCGTGTTCAGCCTATGGTAGTCGATTTAGACTCGCCATCCATTTTGTACCCTGGTGGTCTGCTTAGCTCCATCTATTCCTTCTACTACTGTAATACCTATTTCTCTGGTGCCACCTGCACATGAGACATCCAAGCACTATCAGAAAGTGGGTTATAACCCCAACATCAAGTAATTTAATGATTTCCTTTTTAACAACTTCTATCATCGGAGGGTTTAATCTCATCTAGGGTTGTCTTATGAATTTCTTATCCTATTTCACGTGTATTTTTGTGGGTACATATGGTTGAAGATATTCCCTTGATGTCCGCCAGTGTCCATCCTATAGTCTCTCTGTGCTTCTTTAACACTGCCACCAGTTTATCTTCTTTGTCTTTCACCAACTTGCTGGAAATGATTACGGGTAGGGCTTGGCCAAGGAAGGTGTATTTTAGGTGTTCTGGCAGAGCTTTCAATTCTATCTCGGGCGCCTGCACAACAGAAGGTAAGAGTTTTGAATTAGTATTCTTCAACTCTTGACAATTGGAAACATCAGTTTTGTTCTTAAATAAATTCAAATCTGTGAAAGCTTCTTGCAATTCTTCTTGGACTACGATCCTTTCTTGCATTTCTTCCATTTTTTCATTCGATATTCCTCTACTCAAGATATATTCAAGAGGGTCAGTGGAGGTAATATCAAATATTTCTTCTATGAGAGGATCCAGAATGTCAAGAAAATTGACATTGTGCGTCTTGTTTGGGTACTTGAGTCCTGCATACATATTGAATTTAATGACCTTACCATCAAACTCCAAGGTAAGGCTACCCTCATAGACATCTATTTTCACTTTAGCTGTTCTTAGAAACGGTCTCCCTAAAAGAACATCAATAGAGCTAGAAGAAAGATCAGTGTTCATTTCAACAATATAAAAATCAACAGGATATATGAAATTATTGACCTGAACAAGAACATCTTCCGCCACTCCCTTCGGATGAATTACCATCCCTCATTGTTCCCATCTGTAATGTCTCATACTCACTTAGAGACATCACGTTAATTCCTGCTCCTAAATCACACAGGGCTTTTTCCACCGTCTTGTTTCCTATCTTTCACGGGATTGCAAACGTGCCTTGATCTTTGCATTTCTCGGGAATCTTAGCCTGTAAAACTACAAACATGTTTTGGTTAAGGTTAATTCTTTCAACACTTGTAAGTTTTCTTTTGTTAGTACACAATTCCTTAAGAAATTTAGCATAAGAAGGTACTTTAGCAATCAAATCAAGCATAAGAATATTCACAGCAATTTTTCCAAAAATGTTCATAAACTCCTTTGCCTCTTCCTCTTTTTTTATCTTAGAGGATCTGGGAGGAAAAGGGGGTGGAATTTCTATCTCTTCCTGCTGGATTATGGCCTTCTCCTTTGTCTTGGCCAAGATTGTTTCTTCCATTCCCATCTTTGCTTCAATATCTAGCTTGGCCCGAGGCTTGGTCAAGCCTGTCTTTGTCTGGATTTCTTCTTCTTCCTTCGGTAGTGTCTGTGCTTCAATCTCTTAGTCCGTCTTTGCACCCTGCCTCTTTGGCAATACACTCTCACTCCTCAGGTTGATAGCACTGACATTGTGCTTCGGATTGTCCACTGTGGTTGAAGATAGTCTGCCCTGGTTGCTGAAATTGTTGTTGTTGAGGTTGTTGAGGTGCACCCTGATTCTATTGTGGTGGGTCCTGCCACCATCTTATATTCGGGTGGCTCCTCCAGAAGTACTGGTTGCTCTCGTGGGGAAATTTCTGCCCCTGGTTGTATCCGTACGCCGCATTGACTTTGGGTGGATCCCTAGGATGTTGCACCACATAGCAACTGTGAGTTGGGTGATCTTGTTGCTAGCACATTCCATATACCAAGGCTACCTGTTAAGGACTTTGTTGTCATTGATGTACCTGCAGAAAGATTATGAAGCATGTTAGATATTTCAGATAATTTTTGTTCAATATTAATTGCATTTAAATTAGATGGAATAGAATTTCTTTCTGCAGATGCACTGTTCTGGCAATTGTCTGCCATTGTCTAGAGCAGTAGCTTGGCTCGGGTGGGAGTGAGATCCTGTAGGGCTCCTCCAGCTGTGGCATCCACTCACTCTTTATCCTTTTGACACATTTCATCATAAAAATACTGGATCAAAGCTTGATCTGTCACTCCATGTGTAGGGCAGATATCTTGCAAATTCCTGAACTGTTGGTGATACTCACCAAGGCTCTCATTACCTTGTTGCTGAAAAAAAAAACTAAGTTCTTCCTAGCCACCCCTGCTTTGGTTGCATTCCAGTATTTATTAAGAAAAACTAAGGACATCTCGACCCATGTTGTGATGGTATTATGGGGTAGGCTGTAAAACTAATTTTTAGCCAAATCCTCAAGGGACCATGGAAACACCTTTAGCTTGGCTCTTTCGATGGAAACACTGGCTGGCTTCAAGGTGTCACGTTGGAGATGTAGGTTCCTTAGGTGGGTGTATGGGTTTTCATTTGAATATCCATGGAACTTTGTAAGGTTGGCTATTGATAGTATGTGTCTTGAGCATGTTTTTCCCCTTAGTTTTGGCCTTTTCCTGGGCATGATACTGCTAAATTGCTTCTATTTCCATCTTTATTACAGATTTGCGCCAAAAGGAAGAAATAAACGGAAGCATGCAGTTTTGATGAATTTCTTGGGAGCTCTAAGGATCAAGGCCTAGAAGATCAATGTGTCGTCGTGCCCTTGATGCTAACCAGACCAGTGAGTAGTCTAGTGCCCATGATGCGCCCGTATCAGCTCTTAATCGAAAGCCAAAGAGGAGAATCCCTAAAGATTCGCACGGGATTCCTTGCGTTTCTAGAAGGAATCAGGAGCTTCCATGAGATCCTAGAATATTCCCCCCTAAGGAGCACACTCTGCCATGTGTTGTCACTCTCTCCCCTTAGTTGTTTTTGTCCCCTAGCGGGTTGTTAGGATATTTAAGCTTAGTTGTAGGGTTTTTGGAATGGGGGCGACATTACACCATTTTTTCACCTTTCATCTTAATTTTAGGGATTGGTTCTCTCCCATTATTGGTAGCGTTGTTAGCTTATAAGAGGAGGAAGCATTGATTTCCCCACCAGTTTATTCTAATACATTTCCTTTTCTCATCTCTTTAATTTATGTTATTTGTTATTTATATCTATTGTTTAAGTTTGATTATGAGTAGCTAAGCTTCCATCTTCTTAGTAAAGGGCGTTTCAAGGGTTGCAAGGATTAGTTAAGAGGCCTAAACATGCTTAGTACACTCTCACCGTCATATTTGATTGTTTGCCATTTCTTTGTCATTCTCATTTAGAAATGTTAAGGGCCTGATCAACTGTTATTATTTCTTTATGATTGTTGTCATCCTAACAGCAATAACGTCAACGTGAGGCTGTTAGAAGTAGTAGAGGCCTAGTGGAGTTATCGCGATAGAGTCTTCCATCTAGGGCAAACAATCAACTAGGGCGTTACCGCGAATCTGACAAGCTGAGAGGTATCACGCCCTAGATGTGTCTTACCTCCGCTTTATGGGCGTCTTGACCGCATTGGTACTTGGGGGGACGACAAGATGTCAAGGCTACCTCATATGTGGAAACGGGGGGTAACTCCTCTTAAGAAGGTAAGTAGGGGGCTTACGTGGAAACGTGGCTCCTATAGCATGTCTACGGTATGAGGATGGAACATCTTTGAGTCAATGACTAATTAATCTTGCATGCAACCTGCGAACGCCCCTTGCTAAGATCCTATCTCATCTGGTTTAATATCTTTATTCACATTCTTCCTTTATTATCTTGCCCTTGATTATCCTTTACTTTCATGCCCTCGATATATGCTTTTAATTAATTATTTTGTCAGCAACCGATTCTGTAATAGATTGACTAGATCAATCGACAAACCCCCCTCCCCCCCCCCCCCCCCCCCCCCTTTTGAGTTACAATTTCATTTGTTTGCATTTGCTATTGTCATACATTTAAAGTGAGTTTTTATCCCTCAATCTCTATGGTTCGACCATGTCTTGCCCTTTTACACATTTTAACTGTGCAATTAGGCATTATGAAATATATTACATTTGAGTGACAATCAGCTATTATATTGGTTTTTATGGACCAATCATTTTGTATAGGGGCAAGCTGAATACAGGAATAGGTCTCTTGTTCGGCTCCTCTGTTCAGTTCCCTCATAGTCCGCTCTTGCTGATTATCCGCCATTTCTGGAACCTGATCTACTTCTTGGCCTACGGTTTGGCCAAGCTTATTGTCGTAGTTAGAATTTACCTGTGAACCAGAAACTTCTAATTCGCTCGCTTTTCTTTTGGATTTCTTCCTAAGTTGAGTCTCGGTCCTTGTGCGTTCAGGATTATATACAAGTAATTTTGCACTGGAGGACCTGGTCATCAACTGCAAAAACAAAAATAAAAACAAAAACAAAAACTACAAAACACCGTTAGAAATCCCCAGCAACGGTTGATACGATCCTATTATCCAAGGATGCGTATGTCACCGTTTGGATCTAGTTCAAGGGTTTGAAATTGCGCAGAATGATACTTAGCTCCCTTAGTCGAGCTTAGACCTGCGAATACACCTGGATTAGCCAACCTAATCGAACTAAGTGAGGTTCTTGCTCGCTTCCCTAGACCTTGACTCATACCTAGGAGAATCAACCTAGGTGGCTCGAACAATGGTGCAATTTAGGGTTTTACTTGTAACGACGTGAGTATTGTGGACTCAAGAGAAATAAGACAATATAAGAGAATCCACTCTTGCCACACGAGAATCCACTCACAGACACACAAGGTAAAAACCTCACTCTTTTTTATTAATCAACTCAAAACTGTTTAACAATGTAGCCAAGCGGCTCCTTAAATAATAAAAATCCTAGTAACTATGCTCGAGCTAACAATAGTCCTAATCGAGCAATTACTTTATTTATTAAAAGGAAACTAACATAAATAATAATAGGAAGTTTCTAAATAAGTAAAATAAGTATCGCACGAGCGGGTTTTAAATTAGGCATACTCCCTTGAGTCGCATCGCGCCTGGTGTGCACCCTTGTCCGCGACAATGTCGTCCTTAGCCACTTTGATCATAGCTCGTGCCTTCGGGTCCAATCTTGGGCTCAATGTCGCTGTCATGAGGTGGTTTAGGGATCCAAGTCAAACGCCATCGTTTGGCTTTCGCAAGTCGGACATGGTGCAGATTCAATCGCATGGCGCGTCCGCGAATCCTTGGCAGCGTAGGATTCCAGTCAGCGAAAATGTCCAACCGAGCCCTCCGTCGTTTGGCTTGTTCAAACATCCTCAAATTTGAACCTGGGCTAGATAACACGTAGAATGGGACTGTGATGGTGCGAGCCCTCCATAGTGAACCTCTCTATGCTGAATGGGATCGGGCACAGTCGTCTTATGCGGTTGGCGGGGCCTGTGGTGCGAATCTTGGTCCGGTACTTGGAATGTGGTGCTTGGATTTCTCAACCAGCGTCTTGAGGTTAAGCTCCATGTACTTTAGTTGCATCAACCTCTCTTAGTGCTTCAAGTCCTCGGCTTGTTGTCTTAGCTCGATGGGGGCTCATGATGGTGCGCCAGGTGTGCGTAATGGGCACGAGCTCTATAGGCGTTGTGTGGTTCCCTCCAGCTTCATCTTCAACTCCAGTATCTCCATGTAGAGGAGATGGGATGGTGATAACCTCACTTGGCTATTCTCAACCTTGGTGTGCTCCATGTCTGCAACTCGGTGGCTTGTTCGATACACGTTGGGCGCATGAGATGGACCTAATGGGACTGAAACCATATCAACGACGCCAAAATTTGATCGTCCGCCGAAGGCGTCAAAAATAATATTAGATTACAACTTGCAGACAATGGCAAGATGATCATCCACAGAGACTTCTCAAGTGTGTAGATTTTGCTTAACTTCCTCGTCACTGAAAGATATTTGGTTGGTTCTGCAACTAGAAAACAAAAGACTTGAAATGAAATAATTAATTGGGGCTTGGTCAAGAGCTTGGCCAAGATAAAATAACAATGTTGAAAATTCAAAGGATGGAAATTCCCGGTAAGGGCACCTGGTGAGCTACGTTCCTTACAATTTGATCATTGATTCAATGATGTTTACCTTCATTTTCATAGTACTGCTATAGAATGCAAGGACTCCTATACACTCCTACTTCCCTCCTCTTCAAATTCTCTAGCATGTACTCCCTACTAGACAATCCTAACCAAATAACACCTTGCTGGTTAAAGGATTTACTACTTTGGTTGATAGTATGAATTGACCGGACACAACACAATCGCCATCAATGCATAGGGAAAGACAATACCTAACTCAAGCTACCTTACAGTCGAGGCCCTAGGTTGTCAATCTGGTCTGAGTTATACTGTTTATTTTCTCTAGGCTACGCGAGACTAGTTGTCTACTTTAACCTATCCGATTTTGCTCGCCCTCTTCAAGGTTGACTGCAACTTTCAAGTTATAATGCAAGAGTGATCAATTCTAGATTTTAACAAGAAAGCGATTTTATAAAATCAGAAAACAAACAATTACTAAAACGAAGAATACTAAGAGTAATTAGATCTCACAAATCATAGGAATGCAGCTTGATTGGCCCTTACCAAGAATAGATGTTTAGCCGGATCTTGTCATGAAGAAAGTCGATTTTATTAATTGCATAAATTAATTAAATCTGTGAATTCCATAATTGAAAAATCACAAAGCAGTGTTTGAAGGATAGTTTTCGAGAGAGAGATCAGAGAGTCCCCTTCTCAAAGGGTTTCTAACAGCTTATAAGTTTCACTGCTTCCTAGTCCTACTCTATCTTTTTCAAAAATAAAAGATAAAGATAAAAGATAAAGATAATTATGAGAAAAATCAAATATTGTTCAAGAGGGAGATTCAATTAAGGATTCTTGTTGATAATCTTCAATGCAGCTGATCCCTCAAATCTCATTCTCTATTGCAATCGCCACCTCGCATCCTTGCACTTTGCCCGATGTCTCCCGTTGTAGTCTATCTCTATCACAACTGTCTTGGCCAAGCCTGCGGACAAGACAGTTTCGAATGTCTAATTTTGTACTCCGCAGGTGATGTTCTCCTTTTTATCAGCCTCCAAGTAATTTCTGCAAAAGTAGGGAGAATCCATAGAAATCGATAGCTTTACTGCTCAATTTATAAGTAATTAGACAGTAAAAATATGAGAAATTAATGCTCAATCACCACCTCGCTCTCATTAAAGCTTTCCCAGTTCATTTCAACTGGGCTTGGTCCATCAGCTAACACCTTCCCCTTTTCCAAATTCTTGCACCCACGTCTAGTAAAGGATTTAACTGAATGTAGAAGGTGGATTTCAAAGGCACTAAAATCATAACCACCTTCATTTAACTGATCCATCAACCCACCTTCAATAACTATCTTCCTCAACCTCTCCACTACTTGGTCCACTATGGACCCACCACCAATCCCCTTTCCTCCTAGGCTCCACTTGAATATAGACCCAAATTTTCACCCACCTCCTAAAGTGCCTAAGATCCTCATCATCCACAGACACGAAAGAGCCCAACTTGTTCCCTATAATCCTAAGGTTCTCTTTAGTACGGAGGTTTAGAGGTACATCATAAAGTCGTACTGAGAAAACAGACTGTTTCAACTCAATTTCCTGAAATTGCTCCTCCCCAGTCACCCTTTTGAGGAACACCAAATTCTTATTCCACAACCAAGGCGCCGAGTCCAAGACCCGGACCAGATCATCCTACACTTCGAACTGGAACAGGAAGAGGTTCTACTCAATCGTCGTAATTTGCATCTCACCAACTAGACACCATAGGACCCGCATACAATTTATGAATGCCCCATTGGCACCCGAGTTGAACCCCCAATCCCCAAGCACTTTCTCGAGTAGAAAGAAACTATTATGCTCCAGCATATTCTTCAGCACAAGGCAATCATTGCCACCTAGATCCGACCCCTCCCTACCCGAGAATACTGACCTACTTACCCTCTCTATAGACATTCCTAAGTATTTGTCTATTCTCTTTAGGAAGAAGCGAGTGAAAAGTAAACACAGGGAAATAAAAAAAGTGGCAGACAGAGAATGGAGAAGCAGCCAAATTTTATAACCGTGTTGCATATTGATGATTTGATGCATAAATAGCCACCCTAGTAGAATGATTCCAACAAACCACGGAATTCTAAATCAACTAGAAAACTGAATTGAAATTGAAGAAAATTAAAACAATTGAAATTGAAATTGAAGAAGATCAAAACAAAACAAGATAAGATAATTAAAAAAACTCCTAAGATATTTAGAATACTGATATTAAAAATTAAATAAAAAGAGGATTTACAGAAAGCTATTGAATTGATGAGGAAAATTCCTACCACCAAGGCTGAATGAGAATACTCAATTGGAAAAAAAAATAGATATTTTTTTTTGTTTCCGTTAAGAAAAGAATATTTCAAATTAGTTTTTATTATTTCTAATACTATACTTCTTATGATTTTATTTTATTTTATAATTGTTATTAATCATCTTTGTTTAGATATGTAGATACTAGGTTTCATCGTGATTTAGTTTCCGTTTGCCCTCGCTGGCCCAGATGATCGTTAATAATCGTTAGAAACTGAGCACTGTCGGCCTTTAAATAGGGTCGGTTATATGATTAGTTATATTAGCAAGTAAATATATTTTTCCTTTCTGCTGCAGTTCATTTCTGGGCGCCGACATTTAAATGGGGTATCACTATAGCAAACATTGCTGATTCTTCTAAACCGCCAGAGAAGCTTTCCTACCCGCAGCAAATAGGTGAGCAGTAATTTTTTCTAGTAATTAATCATTTATTTATGATTGTTATTCCAACAATAAAGATTTAATAATATTACGATTTGATTGAATTGTTTAGTAGTATCTTTATGGCATTGAACTCCAAGTGGAAAAATAAAGATACTGGAATTTATAATCTAGTTATAGTGTAGTTCAAGACAAATGGTTAATATTGATATTATAACTTATAATTTATTCTTTTGTAACGCTAATCGTGTAATTTATAATTTGTTTCATTTTACTTGTTATCAAATTTTTTATAATTTATATAATCATGATGGAGCTATATTATAAGTGGTTGATGACTCTAAATAGCTAATTATTTTATCATATTTGACTATCTATGAAGCATAAACATCGATATGAGAAAATTAAAATTTGTAGTACACCAACATGACAATGTAGTTATTTCTTTAAGCACAACGTAATTAAAACGTCAATTTCAACTTAAATTTAGTCTTATAAATTTTTATATCAACTATAGTTTACACTAAATATATATTTTTGCACCAATAATTAATAAGAAATATGATAAGAAAATAGGATATTAGAAATGGTGAGTCCAACGGGTGTCAAAATAAACAGTTACTTTTGTAGCGGCTGACTTTTGTTGTATGGTTTGCAGCGGTTGCTTGCAGTGGGCTCATATGGTCGCGCTACAGCACTGTAGTTACACCAGTGAGTTCTATTATTATTCGTTAAAATATGCTTGCTGTTATCGTGGATATCAATTTTACTGACTTGGATTGTTGGTCTTCGTTTGATTCCAAATTGCAGAAGAACTGGAATTTATTTAGTGTAAGTGCTGCTATGGCTGGGACCGGCCTCTACCAAGTTTCTCGCAAATTACAGTAAGATGTTTTCATCAAACTACAGTAATTTTTGCATGTTTTCTTGCTATTATCATCAAACTTTTGCTACCACGTTTATGATGTTTAAGAGACTTTCTAATTTGATTTTCGTTCTGTCATTGTACAGGCATGATTATTTCTCTGGAGCAGAAGCTGTTGTTGTTGCACAGGAGTGATGTTGAATAAAGAGCCAAGCTTGTCTTATTAAAACAATCACTAGACTATCATTTTAGAAAGATTTGTGACTATCCAAACGATCGCTGATGAGCAACTACTACTCTGCGTAGCGTATTATATATATCAGATTCAAGATATTTAAATTCAAGCAACATTCAGCAAACTACATAATAAGTTTCTTTCTTCATTTTCTTTACAAATTCAATTGCCAAGTTGACTATTTGAGTTGCAATTCATTTGTTTTTTCCAATCTGTTTATCCAGCATGCATGATGA
The DNA here is from genome assembly GCA_963691705.1 of Viola odorata. Taxonomy (NCBI): domain Eukaryota; kingdom Viridiplantae; phylum Streptophyta; class Magnoliopsida; order Malpighiales; family Violaceae; genus Viola; species Viola odorata. The sequence continues at coordinate 15,362,306 of OY829543.1, forward strand.
ACAACTAGAATACAAAACGAACAGTGAACAATATAATTTTCAAACCCACAATACTCAAACCTCTAGGACCAAGTTTGAAGCCGACTCTTAATCCATGATTGTAGGTAGGAGTGTCAAAAATATACAAATACTCAATTATACATTTATATCCTATTTAATTATTAAATGAATCTATATAGTTTTTAAATGGGTATAAATGGATAAGTACCCATTTGAAATAAAATAAATGAATTTAATTGGTTGTGACCCATTATACCCAATTAAACAAAACAAAACAATACACACTTTTGATCAACAAAGCAGGAAGTTTTCTCGCAAATTAGATGAAATCAATGTTGGCAGTAATTCTTGAGTGCTTCTAAGTTGTTGTTCATACTTTTCAACTTTCATTTAGATTTTTTTATATTTATATTTTATAATTTTCTTAAAATTGCAGTGTTAAATTTTAAGTGTTTTAAAAAAATAAAATAAAGTGGAAAATTACAAAAAATATGAAATTTGAACAACAAATGTAATAATTATGTTAGGCGTGAGACAATGAAAAATTGACTTAATTTTTTGCAATTCTTTAATTTTTTTTCCTTTAATAATATATTTTTTAAAAGTTTCTTAATTAATTTATTCAATCTTTTCAATAAGTAGAAAATTTGATAATGGGTTAATAGGTGGGTATAAATTAAATGGGTGTAAATGGGTATGGGTGTGGGTACCCATTTAAAAAATTTCATGGGTAATAAATGGGTACCCACCCATACCCATTTAGACTATACCCATACCCACCCAAATCTACCACTGCAACTCCTCTTTGCTTACTCAATGGCCAAGACCGAGCATAAGCCTGCACATAGAAGCAGCCAATTTTTGAAAGTCAGTGAATAATGCCCAGAATAAACGAGAGAAAGTACCAGAAGCATGCTACCTTAAACTCGCAGGTAATGCCAGCTTGTTGAAGAAACGGCTGTCCAGCTTCAAACAATACTGTTTTGTCATCCATTCCATGTGACCAAAGTGTCTGTGCAAAAGTCCAGATGCATAGGAACAAACAAAAAAATCACATGAAATCAGAGGAACACAAAGTCATCTAAGACAAGTCATTTAGTGCCTGTTTGGGATTCAAAGTTGGGTACCAAACCAACTTTTCCCACAGGTAAATGAAATTATTGGTGTTTGTTAACACCCCTTTCCACCATTACACACTGGGATTCTCAAGAATTCCAGTGCAAGGCAAGGCCAATTTGGCCTTGCCTCCGCTGGAGCATTTTGCTCCAGCAGCCACTGGTATGGGACCAGTGGCTCCCTTTCCCTTTTTTCTTTTTTCTTTTCATCTTATTTTGATTTTTTTAGTTTATATAACCAACAAAATAAATTAAAAACTATTACAATAAAATCTTTACATCAAGATAAATAATTCTATATCCATTTTTTCTATTTTTATTAATTTTTTAAAAATGGGTTTTATACCCTTTATGGTCATTTTACATCCAAACCATAGTTTTGAAAAACTGTTTTACCAAACATCTCATGTATCTCACACTCTATTTCCCATAAGTTATTTTCCCACACAACTTTTACCACAGAACTTTTCCCCACAGAACCGGAACGCCAAACAGACCCTTAATACAGCATGCCAGGAAACATATAGAGCTGCGGGTAATGGAGACCAATCTGCAAATCTTTGGACAGCTGCGACAAGATCCAAAAACAGCTGCAGAGAGACGCTGATCATCCTCCTCTTATGCTCACATGCTAGCACAAATATATATCCAGATGTATATCCTAGTCAGTGTCTAGTTATTCACCATGGATCTAATCGAATCTAGAAACCTGGGGCTAAAACCGTGCATAAAACAGGGAGGCATTAAGCACTCATTGACAAGAATAGCAAATTAATAATTCAACAGACTAGATTCACAGTAGAAACAAGTCAATGAACCTCAAGTACCATCTAGAACTGTATTACACACTAGAAATCTACAATGTCGGTGGTAGGAAAGATTACAATTAAAATAGGAAGAGCATGTTCAAGAACTGCACTCCTTAACATAATTACAAGAACTAGTTACTGACATCAGCTCAAATTACAGCAAAAGCAAAAATACCTCACAACCTCAAATCTCCCTTTCATAACGTGCTAACAATTTTGATCCAAATCCTAGAAAGCACATTTTCATATATAACAGACCTAGTAATGTTGCTGAGAGATATGACTTCAAACAACAGTATGATATTCATCAACAGTTTGCTTCATTGCATCCAGCTGGGAAATTATGTACTCTAGTTTCTTAGAACATATTTCATTTGCTATTCTAGAACTGTAATCACACTTCTCAAATGGCCGGTACTCGCACGCACTTTTTATCTCGTTCCGCAATGTAAACTGAATATCCTGCTCATATTATCATCACCCAAAAACCAATCAGACACCATAAATATCCATAACAATCCACAAACTGCTATTTCCTTGCATCAAATAAACACCTTAACTACTTAATTAGAGGACATCATGTCACCTTAATCATTTGCATGAACTCACGGCAATGATTGTTGATGAATTCCTTCCGAGGACCAGTAGGGTTTGTCAGTTCGTCCATTACCCCTCCCGCCAGCTCCAAAACCCTAACAATCGTCTGTTATGCAATAATTCAAACCAAAAATTAAGATTTAATCGATCGTTTAAATTATTGAATTCATGAAAGATAAATGGAAAACATTACCTTCTCCATATTCTGAAGCCGCTGCAGCGAGGTGTTTTGCGTCTGCAAATCCATTTCCGTAGCCTGAAGATGGAGCCAAGTGACGGGTTTGATGTTTCTAAAAGGTAAGGCCACTAGCCAGGCAAGGCAAGTAGAATGAAACGGCGACGTCGCTGCTTAGTGCCATATCCGTAATTCTGTATTTTTTATTAATTTAATTAATCGCTAAGAAAATGCAATGTGGGCCCACAATTGCTGACATGGCTAGTGAACCGATCTGCAGCTAGTTCGGCTGGAGCTTCAGCTAGGGCTGTCAACCAGTCCCGGGACCCGAAGACCCGACCCGAGTCCCGGGATTTTTTCCGGGACCGGGACCAGGTTTTCAGTCCCATATTATGTCCGGGTCGGGTCTAGACCCGACCCGTTTAAGGCCGGGTCCAACCGGGTCGGACCCGGTGGGTCTCGGGTCTGTCCCGAGACCCGGTAGTTTTAATGTTTAACCCTAAAATTAGTTTCCTTTCCTTCATCGTTTTCATTACATCTCTTCTCTCTCAGTCCGAGTCTCACTCTCACACCGCCGCACCCTCCCTTCCCTTCTCAATCATCGGCGCCACCACCCATCCATCTCTTCCACCACCCAAACACACCACACTGACCAGTCAGTCAGTCACCACCACCACACCGCCACACCCACCCAGCCTCCTCAGTCCTCACCCAACCGCCGCACCAAAACCCATCACCGCCACACCTCCTCACTGCCAAAACCAAGCCCAAAACAGTCACAATCACTACATCCCATCGTCAAATTCACTCCCTCTCTCATTCAATCATCACCACCGTCGTCACTGCCATTACCACCAACACCGACCAGCGCCGCCGCTCTCTCTCCTCCAATCCGGCAGCCACATAATCACGAAAAAGGTATTACTTGTTTAATAAATGTGGATTTGTTGCTTTAATTTATCAGTTGATTGCATAAAATGCTTGATTAATGCCTTTGTTGGGATGCTGTGTTGTAGGTGTTACTTGTTTAATAAATGTGGATTTGGAACTGTACAGTGGGCCTTAGTATTGTACACTAGATGAATCTTAGCTTGGTGGTAGAATTATAGAAGTAACCATTTACTTTTTGGGTTATATTGATTTCCAAATTGGTGTAGACAGTTTAATGGGTCTGATATGGAGGGGTGGATTGACTTACCTTGTATATTTGGGTTTGGGTGTACGGGTTCGATTGTGTTGATTTTGGTGGATTGAATTTGTTCAATTTGTGAATTTGTACTGGTAATATTTGAATTTGTTTGGTAATATTTGAATCTGTCTTTAATAATTTGGCTGGTAATATTTGAATTTGGCTGGTATTAAACTTGTTTTTTTTTCCAAATGTAGATGGAAAATCAGCGTGAGGGAGATACTTGGGTAAATATACTAACAGAGGCGGAAGTTACAGCAGAATGAGCTCAATAAATTAATTAATTTTTTTAAAATAAATATATATATATATATACCTGGGTCCGGGTCTGGTCCCGGACCCGGACCAGACCCACCGGGTCGGGACCGGGACCGGGAATCTGGTCCCATATTTCGTCGGGCCGGGTCTGGTCCCGGTCCCGAATAGTGTCGGGTCTGTCGGGTCTCGGGTCGGGTCCGACCCGCAGACCCGTTTTGACAGCCCTAGCTTCAGCCATAGAGAATCTTCTTTTTTTCGCCTTCCTAGACTCCACGCGCGCGCACTCACCTTACCTGTCGCAGCTCTTCGGATTCGAGACCGTTGAATTTCATCTTTCATGGCGTCGTCGAAGCTACAGGCTATATGGAACCATCCTGCCGGTCCTAAAACCAGTTGAGTTATTACTAATACTCTATGATTCTTTTGTTGAATCGCTATTAATAATCTTTATCTAGATCTATTGCTACTTGATTCATTTCAGGCAATTTGTATTCCGTTTTCCAGTCTCCGTGGAACAATCGGAGCTTTTTGTTTTCATTCCTAGTTGTTTTAGTTTGGTAATTGCCGATGCTGTGTTGAGCGAGGTCATAGTTTCCTTTTTGCAGTTCATTTCTGGGCACCGACGTTTAAATGGGGTATCAGTATAGCAAACATTGCTGATTTTGCTAAACCGCCAGAGAAGCTTTCATACCCTCAGCAAATAGGTGTGCGCTCAGTAGTTTTTCTATTTATCATTTTGTTTGTGATTGTTATTCTTATAATGCAGCTTTAATCTAATGATTTGTTTGCCTTTACCCTATGCAATTTATAGTATGTATGACACTTGTGACTGGTGTGAAATGATCTTCAGATATGTTTGTTCGCTAAAGACAGTCGTTTTGTGTTGTTTTCTAGTTTTTTTACCTTAATCTATCTAAATTCTAACCCTTAGCCAAGCATATCCATGGACACATGAATTACATATGAAGTCATTATGCTGGCTGACGTTTGCTGTATCATTGCAGCGGTTACTTGTACTGGAATCGTATGGTCGCGCTACAGCACTGTAATTACACCAGTGAGTTTTATCATTCATGAAATGCTCACATGTTCTGATCATACAATGAACTGCCGGTGGCACTGCAGTGTCAAGTTATTATAATTATTTTTTCTTTTCCAAAACTGTCCCTTGATACTGAAGCTTTTTTTCTATTTCATGTCCTGCATAATAAACCTGGATCTCTTATTGTAGGATTGTTAGTTCCTTGTTGCTATCTAATATTATATTTATCACAATCCTGTCTTACATGGTTGAGATGTATGCTCAGGGACCTTTTTGATAATAGCTTAGTTCCTAATATTTCGAATGGGTGATTGATGTGTTTGAGCCATAAAGTCTGGGGTCTGCATTTTGAGATAACAGTCAAAGACATGAATGCGGTATTAATCAGAAATTACAGCACCTCTAACCATTTGTATATTTGCCCGCCATTTCTTGGCGGAGAGTTTGATAAACACCAAATCATCTGATCACTTTTTTTGCTTCAACAGTATCTTTTGTTTGCTATGTGTATGAAAAATTCATAGAGAACTTCCTGTGAAAAACCTAGGTCTCATCTGACCTTCCTGTCAGGGTCTTCTTTCAGAAATGGTGAATAGACCACCTTTACGTTATAGTATAAGACGATAAGTTTCTCAGTTGAATAGCATAGGAAATTTTCCTAAAGAAGCTAAAGATTGCTTCTCATTATATTTCTTCCTTAGAAAGCAAGAAGGGACTTGCATGTGGTCATTCCTGGCAGCATGTAATTCTGATTTGAATTTGCTACAAACACTTGCATTGTCAATGTGGCCTATTGATGAAATTTGGTGGACACTGTGTTGCACACTCTTGTTGTATGCGCAAGCTTGGATGGAGATTTCACTTACTTGGACTGCTGCTTTTTCTTTGATTCCAAATTGCAGAAAAACTGGAATTTATTTAGTGTAAATGTTGCAATGGCTGGGACGGGCCTCTACCAACTCTCTCGAAAATTCAAGTAAGCTTTTTTTCTACTGTTTGTTCTCAGTTTCTGTTACCTTGTGGTGGTCTCTGTAGCCTTGTTAGTCATTGTTACAGAAAGGTTTGAATATCGTACCCATTTCTCTGTTCCCTTGCTCAAATTCACAAGTTTTCGAGTTTTCTTGCTCTAATTTATAACCAGACGTAACTTTTGGGAGGCTTTTCAATTGATGTAATCTCTTATTGTGCAGACATGACTACTATTCTGAGGCAGAAGCTGCTGTCGCAAAGGAGTGATGTTGAATATTTGCCGAACCTCCGTCGTGTCCTACCGCGATTCATCTTTTTGCTGTCATTCCCTGAGGCTTTTGTAGTCTTGTTATGTTATATTCTGAGATCAGTAATTGGATGGTGGTTGTACTTTGAGAGGGCCTATACTCTGTAAAGAGTTCTTTTATTGAATAATAAAATTGTGGCTGAATGCTACTCTTGTTCAAGCGATTGCCTAATTCTATATAAAATTGTCAGTTGGTTTATTCACAAAAGTTATGCCACATCACATCTATTGCCCGTTATGTGCTATAAAAATTTAATATAGATAGGATTACAAGCTATGAGATTCGAACGTGAATTATTTCGCAGGAATTACCACTAAACTACAATCAATTGTTCAATGTTTTTGTTTAATGTTTGTAAAAATTAGATGTATTCGTTACAAATTGGAATCAGCTCAATCAAGAGCATCAAATGAAAAACTAAAAGTACATACATTTCGCAGCCACACAAATACACTCAGCGCCTATAACTGGTGGCCTATATAGAAAATTGAGTCCAAATCAATCAGTGTGTGACAAACAAATGGATTCGTCTTATGTTTTCTATGAGTCAAATTATCTGAAGAAAGCTCCAGTTATGTCCCAAACGCTACTTCAGTTCACTCTTTCCAACTGCCCATCTTTCGACCTATCTGGTTTTGAATCAGACTCACCATCACGGGAGTTCAACCCCAAGCTCAAATCGAGAGTGCTTTCGTTTAGATCTTGTCGTACCCCTTGCTCATCATCCTGAGAATGCAAACAGTGATCAAAAGATGTTATAAGTGGAACCGTATGGTAAAAAACCATGGAAGATAATGCCTACTAACAAATATCCAAGGAGCAGAACAACTTTCAGGTTCTGTCGCATGTCCAACACAAACACAGCGAAATGAGAAAGGCATGTAAAATATTCGAATAGCCACTCACCAGGATTTCTTCCATTGGAGTGTCATTAATGTCAGGTTTCTCATCGAGGTCCTCAGCCTTGTGAACTGTGTCCTCTGCAGTTGGGTCGACTTCAATAAGTTTAGCTTCATCATCAGCCTTTTCTGCAGCTTCTTTCTCTGCAGCTTCTTTTGCTGCAACCTCTTCTTTTTGTTTCTCTAGAAAATCGACCTAAATTCTCAAACAGCAGAAATGAAGATAATTTAGCTAAAAAACACTCAAAAGTAGACAGCAAGAGTCTTCATGCAATCACATAACGAAAACAGCAATGTTACCCAACAGACAGTGATAACACTACACTGGGTCCATCATTTAAGGTATGCGCCTATACTACATTACCACAAGCTAACATGTAAACATGCTGTTTTTTCCAATTATGTAGTAGAATTGGAACACACTCTTGCATCCATGATCCACAAGTTACTCACGTCTGTTTCAAACAACACTAACATAAAAGCAGGGACAAACTTCTGAAACTAATTTGACTATCTCCCACTCTCCATATCACAATTATCTGTAATAACAAAAATATAGAAAAGTAAAACATGCTAACTTAGGGGGCAGTACAGTTGAACTTGGAGACTAACTAAACTAAAAATTGGCAAGGTCTTCATTAATGATCTCCAGCAAGAAATATAACTCCAACATCTTAGGAGCACTAGAACTAGTACATATAATACATACTAGTATAAAAGGTGCATCAATTCCAGGGAAAAGTTCCAATAGCTCTCCTATTATGAAGGACAGGATGTCCTAGACTCAAATCAGTCCTATTTCAGTGTACCAAAATTGCTAGAATACTATTTCGATCAGTCCTATTCTGTCAGCCACTCTTTCAAGAACAATGCCACCATCTCCTCTAGTTTATCCAACACATATAGAGCATGCTTCAATTTCTCCATGCAGCTAAGTGCATAAACATGGATGAGTAAAAACGACAAGTTTGGAGTTTCATTTCCACAAAAGTAATTGCTAAAAGCATGCAACTTCAAGGATGCATCCCGAAACTAGCATAGAGTTTATTAAGCCAACCTCATAAAGTATTAATATACATTATCAAAAGCAATGCAGCAGTGTCAGTTAGAAGAATGTCAGTTCCATTGTACTTGAGGCATAAAAGGCTAGATGGGGTTTAACATCATCAAAGCAAAAGGGAGCATCACAAAAAGGCGATGTTACTCGTTAGTGGCTAAGTAAAATCTTTTCACATATGCTGGCTTTTATTTTTCAGTTCCATAAGCCATGAACTTTGGACAATATCAACTCTCCTGGCATGCACCTTACACATGGTTCACTCACTATATATGATTGATTGAAATAATACAGATTGCGCCCATAAAAAATTACTTCAACCAATCAGGAGTGGACGAATGTACTCTCGGTGTATCTAATAGAGATTCCAAATCCACATGATTCAGTTCTATCTTGCCAAAGAATGAAGAAAAAATAGCATAAGAATCACATCTCACCTAAAACCAATAACAGAAGCTTCAAAATAATGTCCATTCTCAAACAGTATCATCATAATTACTAAAGCAGATGAGAAACGCCACCAAACCTTCAATATCTTGCATTCACAATGTCCCAAAACTCACTAAGAGCAGAAAAGACCCAAGAGCCCCACCTAATCATCAGCTAATCTATCCAGTCCTAATACCTCCAGAACAAAAACCCTAAACCACTGTTCATCCAGAACAATTCGGATCCCAATCAATACCACTAATCTAACAAGAAAAACCCAATTCATGAAAAGGTTCAAACATCACAAAAGCACCAAAAAGAAAACACTAAAGCAATCCATACTCGAAATCATTAGAAAGAAATAAAGAGAATATTCAAGAAGTCAATACCGGAACGTATTTGAATTTCCTTCTGGGCGGCTCATGTGGATCCGAATCATCATCCTTCCCGGAATTATTGTCCCCATTACTATGATCAGTGGGGCTACAGTGATTACTGTTGTTGCTGTTACAATTGACCTGGGACAATGCGGTCCACTTATAAAGCAAGAGATGCGAGCTCTTATTATTACCGTTAGAAGAAGAAGTACCATTGGCAGTACTACCGTTTCTGTTGATGTGTGAAGAAGAAGAAGGATTGTGATTGTTATGGTTATTGATGGAGCCATTGCTGGTGTTGTGGTGGTTAGACGGCGAGACGGGGACCCATCTCTTCTTCCATTTCCTGACCGGTCCACTGAAAACAGTCGCCGGTCCGTACCGACTGGAGGTCCGACCCGACCGAGACACTACTCCCTCCATTCTTATAAATTCCCTCCAGTCGGAGTTGGAGCCGGATCGGTACTCGTTTGCTTGTACTTTTGGCTCCTTTTTAAAATAGCCAGATTCAATGTGCCGCAATTTTTTCTTTCTTTCTTTCCTTTCTTCTTTTACATTTTATAATATTTTTATGTAAATTACCTTTTTACTTGGGAGTTGGGAGGTTTCATGAGGGGGGTATGGGGGTGTTTTGGTAATCTTGTGGAATTCCCACAACTCGACGACGCCGTTGGACTGGTTTTTCCTGTTGGAGTGATCTGCGATTGGTTGAAGAGGATTAGTTCTCGGAGACTAAGTTTGTTACATGGCCCGCTGAACTAGAGATGGCAATTCCAGTAAATATTCGCAATTGAATATTACAGCACTCTAATACCCGCACTAAATACCCGCAAATATATATAATATTTTAATATATAATTAATTCAATATATTAGGGGTGGGCAAAATTTTCGTTACCCGAAATTCTACTTTTCCATCCCGAGTTTCTTTTAATTTCGGATCGGAAATTTCGGCTATCGGAAATTTCGGATTGGAAAGGTAATACCCGAAATTAATTTTGAAACGGAACGGGATCTGGTAAGGAAATTCAAAATTTCCGAAAAATTTCTCCCTTAATTAAAATTCTCACCTAATCTTATCCTTTCAAGTCCTTCCCTCAAATCATCACCGCTCTCAATCCCTCACCCTCACTGCATCACCACCTCAATCACCATCTCCCACCACTTCAATTGTCATCTCCCACCCCCCTCATCGTCACCGCATCACCACCTCTCGGCCACCATCCACCGCCGCCAACCATCATCGCTCTCTCTTCACCACCGCACCATCCCTTTCCCTCACCGCCGAATCACCATCACCATAGCACCATTTCTCTCTCCTCACTGCAAAATCACCATCTCTCGCTCTCAATTTCACCATCACCGATTCCCTCTCTCTCGGCAACCACGCAAGTATAGGAGAAGAGTGATTTCTCCCTCGTTCTTGCATACTCTTATTCATCATCATCGTCATCTACTCCTTTCTGTTTGTAATAAGGAATAAATTACTATACTCTCCATCGATTCATTTGCTGTGATTTTGAGCATTATATGTTCATACAACTTGTTGGGTGATTATTTGGGATACCCGATTTCTGAACCTGAATGTTTTTTGAAAATTCGAGATCGGGTAGTTGATATGTGTAGTACGGGGTCGAGAAAGTTTTTGGTCAATTTGGAATGTAACAAAAATACCCAAAATTCTTGTTTGCCCACCCCCACAATATAATATATATATATATATATATTTATTTATTTATTTATTTATGGATTATCATGTTGGATTAGTGTATCTTATTATTGTGTGGTATTGTTATTAAATTAGATTGATATTTTTTATATATTAATTCGATTAAAATTTGAAATTCAACCAAATTTGCGGGTATATGCGGGTACAATTACTCTTCCTTTACCCGCTCCATATGGATGCGGGTGCGGGTATGGATTACTCGCAAATTTACGGGTGCGGGTATAAATAGTGTTTACCCGCCCTATTGTCATCCCTACGCTCAACCCCCATCTTGTGTCCTCTAATTTATTGGATTGGATTATAAAATAGTAGATATTGTCTTATATGTTAGATTCAAATTCAAATATTCTATTAGTTTAATTTTCTATTTAATAAAGTGCAAATCAAACATTTACATTTTATAAAAAAAAATTAGAAATTTGGTGGGTAAAAAATAATCATCTTCAAACGATCTTAAAGGATTTGTATGGGTCATATAAGTCTGATTTTGTTTTTCTTGTGGAGCCGAAGATTAGTGGTCACGAGACAGATAAGGTTATTAAGAAGTGAAATCTGAATATTGTTGTCAAGGTTGAAGCAAAGGGTTTATCTAGAGGAATTTGGACAGTGGCTTTCAGTAACTCACTGGAGTTCAATGTGAGAAAGTTTGAATAAGCAATGGATTCACTTGGAAATGAAAAGTAGACGGTAGGAAATGGTTATTGTCTGCTATCTACTTGAACCTTAATAATTCTTGCAAAAATTGTATTTTTGGAAGAGATGCAATCCTTTGGGAGCTCTAAATCCTTGCCTTGGGCGGTTATTGGGGATTTTAATGAAATCCTTAATACCAGTGAAAAGAAAGGAGGGGAAGAGTGAATCTTAGCAGATGTGAGAACTTTAAGGTGAATCTTGATGAGAGTGGTCTTATGAATTTGGGGTTTTTATAACATATTGGAAAATAACACCCCTAATTGATATGCTTACTTAAAGAGCGAAGAATAAACGTTATAAAAGCAAGGATTGCATAAGATCATTATTGAGTAAAATAACGAGTTTAGCTTACTTATACAACAACTCGCTAGTAGCCAAACGACCAAATGATAAGGTAGTGACCCCAATTTGAGTTGCTATGGTCAAAGGCGACAATGAGTAGATCATGGCGACAAACGAAGTCTACCTCACTATATAGAGAGCTTTTATTCAGTCACTTTTGACAAAAGCACATGGAAAATAATGCTCCTGCAATAAGAAGTCAGCACTCATTAATTAAAAATTGATAAAAGCAAACACCTTTTAGGAAACAAAAGACTAATAAAATCAGAGTTGCATTTAACGCAATTTAAGGTACAAAGTTGACTCAACTACTGCCTAAAGAAGAACATATCCCCAACATCTAGGGTTTATTGCCTATATAAACCCCCCATTTTTTAGGCATAACTAATTTTATGCTATCTCTACTACACACAACTACACAATTCCTCAAGCATTAACTACTCTTTCTTCTTGCCTTAATCATTAGCAAATCATTTGTTAATCATTTCACCTTATCATTTCAATTTAAGGTCTTCATGATTTGAATCTAACTTAAGCTTCTTAGTATTTATCATTAAGGGAGACCTTAGTGATTATAGGTGACAAGCAAGATCAATGAGCTCAAGATTAAGATATAAGAGAAGGCATCTCCTAATTACTCACTAAATTGTCCTTAATACGCACCCAATATCTCAAACATTAACATTTGGTGCTTTCATTGAGAGTATTGAGCAATTTTGAGTGAGATCCTCTATGTTTCAGACTCTCCAAACATACACATACTAAAAAACTGCCCAAAATAAGCTTAAACGCATTCAATAAATTCTCATCAACCATGACTAATCCTCATCAAAACCCACCACTTTATAGCATGCCTCCTGATTTCATAACGCCCTTAGAAACCACCTTGGCCCCACTAATGGGATCAAGATACCCTAACCCTCCCTGACACCCAGAAATTTGTTTATTTCTAGAGGAAGCCAACAATGGTTTCATACTCTAAAACCTACACTCGCAGCAGCTTTCAGCTCTCGCTTGGACAACATTAACAACCTCCTCAACAGAGTCACTGCTGAGAGGGGGAAAGACAGTGGTGGCACTGGATTAGAGGGGGAGAATAGTATGCGCAGGAGCAAGGGTATGCGGTTGTTAAAGGGAGAAACGACCCTCGGCGTGGAGAGGGGAAGACGGTTTTGGGAGAGAAATTTTTGAGTTTTGGTGCAGGATAAAGCAAAAACCTTCTTGATTAAGAAAACGAGTCAATTTTAAGAATCTTATGGGAAATACAACCCCTTTTCCGACCAAATTTTTGTCCAAATTGACAGAAAATAATGTTTTTTTAATAATAAAATCCAAAACAATAGGAAAAAATCTTTAAAAAAATCTAAAAAAATGTTATGAACATTTAAATAAATATTAAAATATAAAATATAAAAATCTTAAATAATAAAAAAATTACAAACAAATTGAAAATATCAATCGTATACTTATGATTCCAACATATCCTAATTGACAGTAGCGATTGAAATTCATTAATTCTAACAACAAACTTTCTACATTTTACTCTATCATCTCAGAAATTTCTAATCTATTAGTGTAACTTATATATATATATATAGTTAAGAGTTTATACTTTGTGTACTTGTTAAAACTTTATAAATGAATGGTACATATGGGGTATTCATATACACAATAGAAGAAGAAGGAAGAGTTGAAAAATACTTAGAAGAATTTGGTGAGAAATTCTTCCTGATTGTAGGAAATATGGCAGTAAGAAAAAAGCTTATATGTATCATAGATTCCACTCTAGCAGCAGCATCAGGATTCGAAATCATCCCTACCAAGAAGATATATATATATATATATATATATATATATATATGTGTGTGTGTGTGTGTGTGTGTGTGTGCGCGCGCGCGCGCTCGCGTGCACGCATAACTTTTAATTAATTACTCTCTCCATCTTTTAATAAATAAAGTTTTGGGTGTTGGCACACTTCATAAGATAGTGATTGATTTGGAGAAATCGAGGTTTTTTATGACTATTATATCCTTGACGTTTTCTAGTATTTGTGAGAATGTCATTCTTTCTAATACAACTTATGGCTTGAAACTGGGTTGGAAAACTAGGTCGAAATTTATGGCTTGGCTCAACCAATTTTTAGTCTTTTACCTATCCTCTTTCTCTTCGACAACAATAGACAGAACATTTGTCTCTCCTTCTGTCTTCAATCTCTCTCAATCCAGCCACAACCACCCTCCTCCACCATGTCCCTCCCTTCATCTTCCACCTATCACCACCTCCTTCCTTTTATACCCTCCACCACCACCACCTCCCTCCTCCTCTACCCACCTCCATCTCTACCTCCCTTATTCTCCAGCCATCACCACCTCCACCTCTACCTCAGTCCGTGCAACCCTCTCTTCCACGTAGCACCACCACGTCTAGATTTGGTCTGGTGTAAGGCTCCGTATATCCCTCTTCAACTCCTCTTTTCTCTTTCACCCACCACCACCTCTAGATCTGATCTGTATGTTTTCTAAATTCACCATATTTTTCTGCATTTTTCTCTTGTTTGGCTTCCTTAAGGAAAAGAAAAGAAATTTTTGTGGCATTAGTGTGGTGAGTCAAAAAAAGAGGTGGATGGAAGGGAGTGAAATCACCTTTGTTTCTCTATTGAAAGCAGCGATGGTTGAGCCAAGCCACACTGCCATCGTCGACAGTAAAAACAAGAAAAGGGTAGAATGGTAATCTCATGCGTTGGAAGACGAGAACGACATCCATTTTGGTACACTGAGGAATCGCTAAAATGACATTTGTTTAAGGACAGAGTGAGTATTTGTTAGTGAGTTTAGCTTAACAATTCACATTATCTCTTAAGTAGTTGTATTCATATTAAAGTCACTAATATCGTATGCGTCCCTATCCATAAAAATCTAAATATTTTGGGAACGAAAATTTTCAGTTAATTTTTTCTGATTTTTCAGATGGGCTTGCCCATCTCTAAAATGGGCTTTCTAAAAAATAAAGCATAGATCAAAGGTTAAATACTGAGGATATTTTCATCATTTCATAAATCCTCACATACATCCATCCGTTTCTTTCTTCCTTTCTCTCTGCTTAAAAAACAAACACAACGCAGCAAGGAAAAAAACATAGCAAAGAAAAAGCAAAGCATGTACCAACAACACCACTTTCTATTGTTGCATCTTTTTGGTTAAAGTTGATAAGATAATGAGAGGAGGACTCTAGTAAGAAAATCAAGCACCGACACCATAGATCTGCTCGCGTAGCTGGAGAATTCATGCTCCTTCCTCTCCTTGGATCGTTGCTCCTCACTCACACTAGGTGGTTTGGATGATAATTGAAATTATTTAGTTAATAAAATTTGGATGATAATTTAGTGGTATTTAATTATAAATATGAAATGATATGTCTTGATTTGAATTATGCTAGAGTCAGGTCTATTTAAATAAATTGGAGAATAGTAGATAGTTAATTAATTTGTTAGAGATGAATATTTGAGAGAATAATTTGTTAAGGATTTGTGTGGGTCGTATAAGCCTGATTTTGTTTTTTATTTTTTGGAGCTGAAGATTAGTGGTCACGAGATAGATAAGGTTATTAAGAAGTGGAATCTGAATATTGTTATCAAGGTTAAAGCAAAGGGTTTCTTTAAAGGAGTTTAGAGGATGGTTTTCAGTAACTCACTGGAGTTCAATGTAAAAAGTTTAAATAAACAATGGATTCACTTGGAAACGGAAAGTAGACGGTAGGAAATGGTTATTATCGGTTATCTACTCGAATCCTAATAATTCTTGCAAAAATGTATCTTGGGAAGTGATGCAATCCTTTGGGAGCTCTAAACCCTTGCCTTGGGTGATTGTTGGGGATTTTAACAAAATCCTCAATACCAATGAAAAGAAAGGGGGGGGGGGGGGGGGGGAGTGAATCTTAGCAGATGGGAGAACTTTAAGGTGAATTTTGATAAGGGTGGGCTTATGAATTTGGGGTTTTGATAACATATTGAAAAATAGCACGCCTGATTGATATGCTTACTTAAAGAGCGAAGAATAAAGGTTATAAAAGCAAGGATTGCATAAGATCGCTATTGAGTAAACTAACGAGTTTAGCTTAATTATACTAAGGGTGAACATTTGACCCACCCGACCCGCCAACCCGAACAGACCCGACCCGCCAAAAGTTAAAAAAACTACATAACCAACCCGCCAATTTAGTGGAGGGTCGGTTCGTGGGTCAACTTTTAAAAAATCACAAAAAAACCGACCCGACCCGCCAACTAACCCTAACCCTAACCCTACCCCTAAGTATAAATACTCATCTTTCTTCCTTCATTCTTTCCTTTTTCTTTTCTGGCCGCTTTCTTCTTTCCTTTTCTTTTCTTTTCTTCTTTCTTCTTCCTCGTCGTTGCCGCCGACACGCCACCACCATCCTCCGCCACTCATCCTCCCTCTTCTCATCTCTGGTCCTCCTCCGTCTCTCCTCCTCACAACAAAACCGCGGCTACTCAACAACTCCTAATCGCAAAAAAATTCCCCTCGTCCTCGATTGCTCTCTCATTTCTCTCCCTAATGGCGTTTCTCCTCAACAACTCCTATCTCTTCTCGCTTCCGACAATATATTTCTCTTTGTACTCCAATCAAATTTGGTTTAATTGTTTGTGGCTGGAATTTAATTTAATTGTGTGGTTGTTTTGATTTAATTTGGTGGCTATTTTGGTTCAATTGTGTGGTAGTTTTGATTTAATTTGGTGTCTGTTTTGGGTTGATGTTGTGGCTGGTGTTGCCAGCGGAGAAGAAGATGGCAGGTTAAGGTTGGGTTTGGGCCGGCCCATAAGAAGAAAGGAAGAATATTGGCTGTTAGGAAGGCCCAACCCACCGGACTCGCCAACCCGTGGTAACTGAACCGACCCGCTACACCCGCCAACCCGCGGTTATATGTGTCTATAACCGACCCGAACTAACCCATTAAATTTCGGTAGGGTCGGTGGCGGGTTGGGCCTATAACCGACCCGACCCGTGTACACCCCTAAATTATACAGCGACTCGCTAGTAGCCAAGCGACTAAATGACAAAGTAGCGACCCCAATTTGAGTTGCTATGGTCAAAGGCGACAATGAGTAGATCATGGCGATAGATAGGGGTGCAAGAAAACTGGACCGAACCAGAAACTGAACCGGAACCGGAGCATTTTGCACCGAACCGGACCAAACTGAAAATTTCCGGTTCAGTCCGGTTCTACTCGTAGCAGAACCGGAAATTTTTGGTTCTTTCCCGTTCTACTCCTACCAAAATCCGTAAACCGAACCGTAGAGTCGGGAGAACCGTTATATATATATATGCAATATGTATCAAAAGTTTCCTTTGTTTCAGTGGTTAAAATTTTTGGTTCTAAAATAAAGGGAGGGGGTTCGAATCCCCTCCCACGCAAAATTTTTATAAAACTTATTTAAAATTAAAACAAACGTTTTTTTTTTACCAAAACCTAAATCTTTTCCTTTCATTTCCGCTCATTCCTTCCTCCTCTCTCTCGCGCCGCTCATTCCTCCATCTCAGTCTTCTACCGTCGCATCAGACTGGTGGAAGTTCCTTCTCTCCCTCGCGCCGCTCAATCCTTGCCAAATCCAATTAATTCCAAAAAAAAAACACTCTCCATTATTGCCACTAAACCATCACTCTGATCCACAAGCCACAGCCTAACTATCACCATTGCCACCGTCTCTCCACTACCGCTGCCCAGCCACCACAAGCCGCTGCTGTCCAACCACCACAAACCGCAAAACCCATCATCATCACCACCACTGCCCAGCCACCACAGCAGAGCCCACAGCTGCTTCGATCTCATCGCTGCCGCACCAAATCCACCCATCACTACCACCGAACCACCACTTCCAATCATCCACACAAATCTGATCCCAATCATCCACATATATTCCTTCAATCACCACATAAACCCTCTCAACCCACACAATAAAAAAGAAAAAGGAAAAAAGAAAAAAAAAAGAAGAAGAAAAAGAGTGAGAGTAGAGAAGAGAATAGAGAAAGGAAAGAGGAGCGAATGGGAGAGAAGAAAGGAAAAAGAAAAAAAGGAAAAGGAAAAGAAAAGGAGAGAGAGAGTGAGAAAAAGAAAAATAAAAAAACTGAAACCGGACCGAATTGTCCGGTTAAGCCCGGTTCCAGGCCGGACAAAATAGAAAATTTTCGGTTCTGTCCGGTTCCAGGCATATCAGAACCGGGCATTTCCGGTTCAGTCCGATTCTAAGCCCAAAACCGGACCGGTTACACCCCTAGCGATAGACAAAGTCTACCTCGTTATATAAACCACTTTTTCAATCACTTTTGACAAAAGCACATGGCATATAGTGCCCATGCAATAAAAAGTCGACGCTCATTAATTAAAAACTGAAAAGCAAGCATCTTTTGAGGAACAAAAGACTCATAAAATTAGAGTTGCATTTAATGCAACTAAAGGTACAAGGTTGACTATACTACTGCCTAAAGAAGAACATATCCCCAATAGCTAGGGTTTATTGCCTATATAAACCCCCCATTTTTTAGGCATAACCAATTTTATGTTATCTTTACTACACACAACTACACAATTCCTCTCTACCGAATTGTCCGGTTCAGTCCAGTTCCAGGCCGGACAAAATCAAAAAATTTCGGTTATGTCCGGTTCCAGGCACATCAGAACCGGACATTTCCGGTTCAGTCCGGTTCTAAGCCCAAAATTGGACCGAACCGGACCGGTTACACCCCTAGCGATAGACGAAGTCTACCTCGTTATATAAACAACTTTTCAATCACTTTCGACAAAAGCACATGGCATATAGTGTCCATGCAATAAGAAGTCAACGCTCATTAATTAAAAACTGAAAAGCAAGCATCTTTTGAGGAACAAAAGACTCATAAAATTAGAGTTGCATTTAA
This sequence comes from Viola odorata, assembly GCA_963691705.1. Classification (NCBI taxonomy): domain Eukaryota; kingdom Viridiplantae; phylum Streptophyta; class Magnoliopsida; order Malpighiales; family Violaceae; genus Viola; species Viola odorata. Next base: position 15,381,222 of record OY829543.1, read on the forward strand.
TGCAACTAAAGGTACAAGGTTGACTATACTACTGCCTAAAGAAGAACATATCCCCAATAGCTAGGGTTTATTGCCTATATAAACCCCCCATTTTTTAAGCATAACCAATTTTATGCTATCTTTACTACACACAACTACACAATTCCTCAACAATTAACCACTCTTTCTTCTTACCTTAATCATTAGCAAATCATTTGGTAATCATTTCGATTTAAGATCTTCATGACTTGAATCTAACTTAAACTTCAGAGTATTTATCACTAGGGGAAACCTTAGTGATTTGCAGGTGACAAGCAAGATCAAGGAGCTCAATATTAAGATCTAGGAGAAGACATCTCCTACTTACTCACTAAACTGTCCTTAATACACACCCCATATCTCAAACATTGACATTTGGTGTTTTCTTTGGTAGTATTGAGCAATTTTGAGTGAGATCCTCTATGTTTTAGACTCTCCAAACATATATACTCAAAAACTACCTAAAATGAGCCTGAACACATTCAATAAATTCTCATCAACCATCAAAACCCACCACTTTATGGCATGCCTCTCAATTTCATAACGTCCCCAGGAACCACCTCAGCCCCACTAATAAGATCAAGATACCCTAACTGTCCCATGACACCTAGAAATCTGTTTATTTCTAGAGGAAGCCAATAACATTTTCTTACCCTAGAACCTAAATTCACAGCTTTCAGCTCTTGCTTGGACAAGATGAACAACCTTCTCAACACAATTGTTGCTGAGAGGGAGAAAGATAGTGGCGGCGTTGGATTAGAGGGGGAGAATAGTATGCGTCAGAGCGAGGGTATGCGGTCCTCAGAGGGACAAATGACCCTTAATGTGGGGAAGGGAAGACGATTTTGGGAGAGAAATTTTCGAGTTTTGGTGCAAGAGAAAGCGATTACCCTCTTGAATAAGAAAAAAAATCGATTTTAAGAATCTTATGGGAAATACAACCCCCTTTCTGAGAGAAATTTTCGAGTTTTGGTGCAAGAGAAAGCAAATACTCTCTTGAATAAGAAAAAAAAAGTCGATTTTAAGAATCTTATGGAAAATACAACCCCTTTTCAGACCAAATTTTCGTCCAAATTGACAGAAAAAAAAAATTTATAAAAAAATCCAAAAAAATAGGAAAAAATCTAGAAAATTTCTAATAAATGTTATGAACATTTAAATAACTATTTAAATAAAAAATAAAAAATTAAACAAATCCTAAATAAAAAAAAGTACAAATAAATTGAAAATATCATTTTTTTACTAATGATTCCAACATATCCTAATTCACAATAGCCATTGAAAATTATTAATTCTAACAGTAAACTTCGTAAATTTTTACTCTATCATCTCAGAAATTTTTGATTTATTAGTATAAATTTTAAATATATATACTTTGTGTGTATATGAATACCCCATTTATTCTATAGTTTTAATAAGTATATGAAGTATAAAATCTTAACTATATGTGCATAACTTGTAATTAATTATTTGTTAGCGAGTTTAGCTTAACGATTCACATTAGCTCTTAAGTAGTTGTATTCATATTAAAGTCACTGTATTCATATTAAAGTCACTAATATTGTATGCGTTCCTATTCATTAAAAAATGACTATTTTTGGAACGAAATTTTTCGGTCTTTAAAATGCGCTTTCTCTAAAATAAAGCATGAATCAAAGGTTAAATATTAAGAATATTTTAAACATTCCAAAGTGACTATGGAAATTTGATGTACAAAATTTTGGATTAAAGGAAAAGATTGATTGAAATTATTTAGTTAATAAAATTTGGATGATAATTTAATGGTATTTAATTATAAATATGAAATGATATGTCTTGATTTGAATTATGCTAGAGTCGGGTCTATTTAAATAAATTGGAAGATAGTAGGTAGTTAATTAATTTGTTAAAGTTAACCAAACTGAAATCCTTGAAAAATTGTCTATAACCAAAGTGAAATCAAAACCGGTAAGGTAAGAGGTTTAAAATTTTAAGATCGAATGGCGGTCAAAATATTATATATATAGATATATATATATATATATATATATATAATGTTTCAATATTTAATAAATACATATAGTAAAGTTACAATAAAAATGAAATATTTAGTCAGACTATTAATAACAAAATCTAAATATAAGGTAGTGAATAATTTATAATGTAAGAAATGTATTTATATGACAAAAATGGATGAAAAAAATTATAAGAACTTCATTCAATTTGATAAAATTTATTAATTTTCATATTATAAAAAATAATAAACTAAACAATAGATTATGATATACTTTCAAATTAATTTTCAAAATTTCAATTAAATGTAAGTATTATTGTGATAAAGTATATTAAAAATTTAAGAAATTTTTGGATTATATCCATATATACTATAATATAATTGTAAATTAATTAAATTAATATATTTAGAAGTTTTGAGATTTTAAATTTTTAATGTCAATAATTTTTCTCCGGAAAGTTTGAATGTATATGTCTATAATACGCATTAATTGTTAATTAAAATTGATATATAAATACTAATTTATATGAAAGTAGATGAGGATCTATATAATAATATTAAATTTAAATAAAAAAAATTCAAAATTTTAGTTAAACAAGTAAATCAAAATTGACAAAGAAAAACAAACAAACCGCTCGAGTAATGGAAACCAACTCTAGGTCAACCAGTTCATGATCGGACTTACCCGATCCAAGTTTTTTTTTTAATTTTTAACCTATTACCAGTTCCACATCAAAAAAAAAAGAAAGTACATTGGACAAAGAAAAAACAAACTAGCAAACGTTTACGCTAATGATTGAATGCCTTGTCGCCTAATAGATTGATTGCCTTGTATATCAATCAAGTAATTGACCTGGCATACTAAGTCACCTATCCAACTCAGAATTTTTCTGAAAAATACAAAAAGGATAAGGAAAAAATTTAAATTGAAAAAATAAATGAAAATATTTTCAAAATGTCAAAAAAGGCTTTTGGAACATTTTTAAAAATGATAGAGGAAATTTGTAAAAGTAGAAAAAATAATATATGTTGGGGAAAATAAAGTAAAGGTTCGCCGAATTAGCATATAGATGTGATTTTGAGTTAAATGGCTAAGAAACTAAGGAAATTTGATGTACAAAACTTTAGCTTAAAGGAAAAGATTGATTGAATTAATTGGTTAGTAAAATTTGGATGATAATTTAGTGGGATTTAATTATAAAGATGAATTTTATTTGAATTATGCCAAAGTCGGATTTAGGTAAATAGATTGAAAGATAGTAGGTAGTTAATTAATCTATAAAAGACTGAATATTTGAGAATAATTTTGTATGTATATACGAGTTTTGTTCAAAAATTGGAAGAACTTGAATTGACTTGATAAAGGGAATAAGTAAGTGATTTAGTGGATACTTCATTGTTAATTACGGTGAGTAATCCTTGAAACAATTATCTATAATTCGGTTTTGTTGATTGTTGTAATAAGAAAATTGTTGAAATTGAATTAGATGGATGCTATTAAAATTTTGAGCAAATTGTGATTCTTTTTTGATAGGCGGACTTTATTGGTATCTTTAACACTAGCAAGACAACAAATGAGCTACATGCGGATATATTCTTGACTAGAAACTACTAAAAAAAAGGCCTTAAATCGACGGGCATTATTTCGCATTTTATCGACGGGAAATCTCATCAATAACTTATAATAATCTTTTTTATTTTTCCCATCACAAATTTAAATTTTTGCGCACATGTTATCGAAGGTTAATCCCGTCGCTATATTCAAATTTCCCCCTATCTTGCACTCCCTCTGTCCACAAATAACTGTCTTTTTGAAACAGTAACTTTTAGTAAAGCAAACACTTAAAAGTCAAGTAAAGTGTACAGTAATTTTCAGTAGAAAAATGATAGTTATTCGTGGACGGAGTATTTATTATACCAATATATTAATATAATTACATTGTTTTTAACTAGTAATTAATATATTAATTAAGTTTAACTAAAATTACTAATTATAAATTACATATTTATCTATTTTTATATATATGGTTAGTTTGAAGTCTAGAGTTTAGTGTATGGATCTAGGGTTCAGGTTCAGGGTATGAGTTTTAGGGTTTAGGTATAGAGTAGGGGTTTAAGTAATTAATTATTTTCAAAATAATTAAAATATTAATTGTAAATGAAAACATTTATAATAATGAAATTACTAATTAAGAAATGTTGTTGAGATGCATTTTGTGCCAATTTCCCATTCCTTTCCTGGCCCTTTTTAGGCATGTTGCTACTGATCTTCTTCTATTTTCATACTATTTTACAGATCAGGGCTTTTGGAGAGGAAACCTAGAAAAGATGCATTTTCCCATGGATTCTGGACAGACTTGAGCAGCGAGGCCTAGCAGTTAGTAGACAGCATGCAGGCAGCATCTTGCCCCTGCAGTGTTGCGCACGCAGCAGTCAAGGACTCAAGCGCTAAATAAGGAAATTCCCTATTTTAAGGGAATCAGCTGATCCACCCCATTTAAATCCAATCTCTCCCGTTTTGGCAAGAAACGATTATGAGATCAGCTACAATTAAATTAGGATTTCCCTTTTAATTAATTTCCATTATTGGAATTTCCTTTCTTGTAATTTTCTCTTTTAAAACCCTTTTTATCTTAGGGTTTCAGACTTCTTCTTCATCTTCTATCTTCTCCACTTTGGAGCTCTAAACTCTTTTGCTGCCTACGGCACCCTTGTAATTCCGATCATAAACCGGAGCTTGCTCCGGCCGGTAATCAATAAGGGATTTTTCTAATTCATCTCTCTTTTCTTTATGCAATTTTATTTATCTATTTATTTTAATTCTAATATGAGTGGCTAAGCTCACTTGTTCTTGGTAGGATCATCAAAGGTTGCTTAAGAAGGCTGTGAGATCGAAGTAAAATTATTATATCTCTGTTTGGTATTTAATTATTTAACAATTTCTTGTCAATTCTACTAGGAATACTTCTAGCCTGATCAACTAGTTGTTTGCCCTAGGCGATTAAAGTCATCACTGTGGTTATAACTATCGCGAAGCTGCAGGGTAAAGTAGACGACCAATCAAAGTTATCAGGCTGCTGGTTTCGTCCGATTGGGTTAAGTGATTAATCGGGGTAGAGCCTCGAACGTACTGAGTGTCTCGCCCTAGACTCGTCTTCCTTCATTTTCATGGGCCTTCGAGTATTGCTCCCATAAACGCACCTTGGGGGACGGCGAAGCGTCAAGACTGCTCCTTAAACGTACTTTGGAGTAGTTTCTCATACGAAAGGAAGCAGGGGACCTAAACGTACCTGGTCCCCATAGCGCGCCTATTAGCAAGGGATAAAAGATCATTGCATCAATGATCAGCCGACTTTGAAAGCAACCCGAGATAGATTCCTACTGGGAATTCCTTCCTTTATTGATTTATTACTCACTTTTATTACTATCTATTATTGCTTTATTATATATTAATCAACTAACTCTTGAAACCCCCCCGTTACTTGTTACTGTTCTGAACTGTTTGCCCTTGCTACACAACACAAGACAGTGTTCACCTTAGTCCTTGTGGATCGACCCTGTACCACTATACATAGTTTAATTGTGCATTTGCTGCAGGTTTTATTATTAATTTTGAGGTGTCTCGACAGCACGTCAAATTTTGGTGTCGGTGCCGGGGAAGACTCCTCCGGCGAATATGAGATCGGATCTGAGGAGGGGACTGACGAGTCTCAATAGCCGCCAGCTGTTGGAGATGCCCCTGCACCGCCGAGCACCTTCGGCGCGGCGGTGGCTGACGCCGCAGATCCCAGTGGTGAGGACGATGGATCTGGGGAGGATTCCGACGAGGAGGACGGCCTGGATGACGCCACCGAGGGAGCTGAGTCTACTGACCTCGCCGCCAAGGGCAAGCCGCTCACACAGCCAGAGCCCGAGCTCTAGATCTTGGGCGAGACGCCCTCTGATTCTGGGTTACCCATGGGTCGTGGCATGACTGCCAGAGGCCGCTTGATTGAACTTGTCAATTACGACAAGAAAGCCCCACCCAAATCCAAGAAAATTAAGCTGCTGGTGCCTAAGGACGATTCAGAGGATGAGGAAGACAGTATTGAGGAGGACTTTGAGAGGGCGACTGTTGAGTTCCCTGAGGAAGCTACTGACACCAACGCTGCCATGGTCGTTGATGAAGATATAGAGGAGACTGAGACTCCCCTAGTTTGCAAGAAACGAAAAGCCCCAGCAGCTCCAATCGCTGCTCGCAAATCACTCCGCGGATCGAGCAGCAAGGGTGAAACACCCGTCGTCACCCCTGCTGCACGTTCTGCCCAGGACCGTTCAGGCACAGTGACGCCCCTAACCTATGTCATCCCCGACTTCAGCCGTCTGAATGGCTGGCTCGACTTTCCTGACAAGCCCAGCCACAACAAGCTGCTTGACCTACACAGTAAGCACTTGATCCCTTGCGCTTTACTTGATTATGATATGCTTGATAGGATGGGAATAGGAAACAGGGTGCGTGAATTAATTGCTAATATTGGCTAGTCTATTATGTTTGATTTTGAGCTGAGTCATGAGTTTTATGCTAGTTTTTGGTTTGATATGGACAGACTAAAACAGAAGGGAAAGGGTGGTCTTCTTTTGGGTGCTAATAGGGTTGTTAATTTTCGTCTTGTCGATAAATGGTCTCACCTCTCCTTAGACAAATTTAATGTCATGTTAGGATTTGCCCAAGACGCTGACCTAGGTGCTCCTTGGTACCTAGGTTCTTTCGCTGCCTACCCCGAGTCGTTTAATGTCGACTCGGCATTTAGGGAATTGACGGGTGACCCCACTGCCAAGTACAGTTCACGTAAAAGCAAAGCACACCAACTCCCTAACCCGGCCCTTCATGTCTTGCATAGATGCATTGCTTACACTTTCGCAGGTAAGGTGAACTCTTCGGGCCAGCTGTCCGTCCAGGAGTTGTTTTTCCTTTAGTGTATGCATAATGGCCATAAAGTGAACTTAGGTTACTGGATTGCACACGAATTGAACTCCATCATCACTAATGATAGAAATCCAATCCTAGGCTCACTTATTACTCGACTTGCTGTCCAGCATTGTGCCCTAGATGTTGATCATTGCAATCTGTTCTCTCCTATTGGTTTTAAATTGTTGAACGTTAGTACCCTTGATGGTATGAGCTACTTTCACTTGGAGGGTCGTGTTCTATGTTTCAGTACAGGATGTACAGGTCGCATTTTTAGCACGGCAAATGGTGGACAATTTGAGTGGCCAGACCTAGCAGCTGACAACAGACCTTCCACCTCTCGCCCGCCACCTGCTGCACAGCATCCAGGGCAAGACGTTCGTGCTTCTGCTGCTACTCTCTCTAAGACCAATGCCCTTCTCCGCGAGCTGATTGCCCTTGTCAAGAACCTGCTCGACGAGCTCGCATGCAGACTTCGGCCTCCGGTCAGTCCTTGATCCCCCATCATAAACACTCCATCTTTGCCTTCGGGCTGGTTCCTTTTTGTACTCTCTATTTTATGTTGAACTCCTTTTATTCTTGTTGATACCCGAATTTTGACGCCATTTTTATTTAATTTTAGCATTTCTGTTATTTAGTTAATTTACAGTCATTTTCAGTTGATTTAATGTCGCTAGCATTCTTAGGTGTTTCATTGCATTTTAGCATCATCGTTAGCATCGTCAGCTTTCGAAATCGCATTTTTAATTTTTCGGCATGTATTTTCATTATTATCATCATTAATATTTTTAGCCTTAAAAGTCACATTTTTTACTATCCGGCAGTCGTTTGCTAGTTTTTTCTTCATTTTAGGTCATCTCATGATTTTTAGGATTTTTTATGTTTTAGCGCATTTTTTAGTATTTTTATTATTTTATTATTATTTTCATTCGAGCTTTTATTGGACCCGAGTAAGTCTGCTCGGACAATAGCTCGACTTTAAAATGTTTTCCATCAACTAGTTGCTAGATTTTTTTCTGCTCGCAACGGTCTACAGCGTTTCGTGTAATTTTCGGCGTAACGTCTTTATTTTTTCGTTCAAACGTTTCACGTTTTTTAACGCAAAAATAAACACGTTAAACGAAAAATTCTCGTCATTCGCTGTAGACGGTTAAACCCGTCGTATTTTTCTCTACGCGACGGTACCTTCGGCTCGGAAAGTCAGAATGTTTGGTCGCGGGAACCGGCTCGAGGCCATTTAAATCAGATGAAAGTCCATTTGATCATGGCCATTGATCTGGTCAACCAACGAAAGTCAACCAGATCAATGGCCCTTGATTTAATGTGCATAATGCACATGCACAGTGCCGGAGAACCCACAGCCACGTCTTCGCCCGAGCCACCTGCTCCCATCACAGCCACGTCTTAGCCCGTAGCTCCCTAGCTCCGCCATCATCACGTCCAACCCCTCCTCCACGCGCAGCCCCTCCGTCCGGCCACCACGCGACCCTTTTGGCTATAAATAACCGTGCTCCCTTCGTTCAAAAGGGTCCGAAATTTTGCATAAAAACCACACTGCTCTCTCCCCATTTTTCGGTCCAATTCCTGAACTCTTGCCCCCCACTCAGGCACTCTCATTCCCACTCCTCGCCGTCGTCCGCACCACCACTGTAAGCGTTTTTACTCTTGTTTTTTTATTTATTTCATTTAATACTTCGTCAATTAAATGAGCATCAAAACTTGCTGCAATCACTTGTTTTTCAACTCAGTTTCACCATACTAACACTTGTTTAAATTATCGTGGCTTATTTTAATTGTTTCGTCAATTACCGTATATGTGCATTGTTTGTTTTTCTTCAAAAATCCTATTGTTTTTTTCTCTTTTTCTTGCTGTGATTGTTTACTTGCACTGAGGGAAAGGAGAGGTTTCGTTTGAACCAAGAACCAGGCGAATTGATCGCCTGGTTCGCCACCTCCGTCGCCGGCAGTGGCGCCGGCGATGGGAGGTTGAAGATGAGTGATTCGGGCCGCATGGCCCTTCGTGTGAAATGAAGGAAAGGTGATGGGCTTGGCCCATCACCATTTAAATTAATTCTCTTGGGCCAGGAACTGTTCCTGGCCCATTTATCCAATTTTAAGTTGGGCCCAACCCATTCACGTTTTTCCATGCCTCCGATTCGTTATTTTTTACGTAAAATGCTCGCATGCTTCATATAATTATTTTTCATGATACGTGCTATTTTTCGTATGTTTTATACATGAATTTTTAATTCACTTTTTCGTAAAATACTCGTAGGCTTCGTATGATTATTTGTCGTACTAACACTTTTAATTTTCAGTAATATCAACTGTTTATTTTCTGTAAATATCAACCGTTTAATTTTCCGCACTTTACTTTTCCGCACTTTAATTTTTCGCAATTTACTTTCAGCAATTTAAATTCAATACCGCCTACATGGTCGGTCGCATTTTAATTTTCGTAAATATTCAACTGCTTTAATTTTTCGCACACTGCTGGAAATCCTTCCGCAAATTATCAACTGTTTAATTTTTCGCACTTTAATTTTCCGCAATTTACTTTCGGCAATTTAAATTCAATACCGCCTACATGGTCGGTCGCACTTATCAACTGTTTAATTTTCCGCACTTTAAATTCCAGCAATTTACTTTCAGCAATTTAAATTCAATACCGCCTACATGGTCGGTCGCATTTTAATTTTCGTAAATATTCAACTGCTTTAATTTTTCGCACACTGCTGGAAATCCTTCCGCAAATTATCAACTGTTTACTTTTCCGCACTTTACTTTTCCGCACTTTAAATTTCAGCAATTTACTTTCAGCAATTTAAATTCAATACCGCCTACATGGTCGGTCGCAATATCAACTGTTTATTTTCTGCAATATCAACTGCTTTAATTTTTCGCAAAACTGCTGGAAATCCTTCCGCAAATTATCAACTGTTTACTTTTCCGCACTTTACTTTCCCGCACTTTAAATTTCAGCAATTTACTTTCAGTAATTTAAATTCAATACCGCCTACATGATCGGTCGCAATATCAACTGTTTATTTTCCGCAAATATCCAACTGTTTATTCCCTGCATTATCAACCTGTTTTATTTTCTGCAAATCATTAAACTTTTTTTCTTCCCTGTAAATCGCCAATAGCATTTAATTTTTCTGCACTTATCAAAACAGCATTTCATTTTCGTATGCGTAAAATCCATCATTTTTCGCATGCAATCAACCCAGCATTTAAATTCTCGTATGCGTAAAATCAATCATTTTTCGCATGCAATGAACCCAGCATTTAAATTCTCGTATGCGTAAAATCAATCATTTTTCGCATGCAATCAACCCAGCATTTAAATTCTCGTATGCGTAAAATCACTCATTTTTCGCATGCAATCAACCTAGCATTTAAATTCTCGTATGCGTAAAATCAATCATTTTTCGCATGCAATCAACACAGCATTTAAATTCTCGTGTGCTTAAAATCAATCATTTCTCGCATGCAATCAACTCAGCATTTAAATCTCGTATGCGTAAAATCCATCATTTTTCGCATACAATCAACTGTCATCATTTTATCAAACTCAGCATCTCACTTTCGTATGCGTAGAATCCATCATTTTACGTGTGCAATCAACTGTCATTTAGATTTTCGCACTCATAGAATTGCCTAGTTATTTCTCAAGCTATCACTAACACTCTCGTTTTGTAGGTTAATTTCAAGCTTCGCTCGAAAGTACGCCTCACAAGTCCTTTTTATTTATTCTATGCTTTCTGCGAATATCAACTGCATGCATGATATATAGAACTGCTAGAATTAAAATCAACCCACATGAACGACGTGTTTAAAGACTTGCTTAAAACGCCATGTTCATCTGATTTCAAATTCTCGCTTACATTGACTGCATGTACATGGGGATTTTCAATCCCACATCAGTTTTCCACTTTAAAATCAATCATTTAAATCTGTACTCTGTTAGCAAGCCATGTTAGGATCACGTAGTAAGTAATCTAATCATGCATGGCCCGATGATGAAATAAGAGGGCGCTCATTCAGTCTTACGGAAAATTCAGTCCCATCACGATCATAAAAAAGACTAAAGTGACGATTCCTCTGAGGGCCCCCTTTTTCAAAACGCATTTCTCAAACACCTTTTTAAACACCTCTCTCATCAACCGGTAACCGTTTTCAGATGTGTCTCGGGTGCCTAGCACCTTCCCGAGACCATAATACGACCCCGAACCTTTGTCTGGGGTCCAGACCCCTTTTTTTTTGTGCCTTTAGTTTTTTACTTATTATATTTCCTATGTCATGACGATTAGGGTTCCCTAAGCCTAGCAACCAAATTAGGGTGACGACTTCATTGCATGCTGCGAGGCGTCCTTTTACGCCGAGCATCTGAAGGTCTCAAATTTCGTTGCACACTCGCGAATTTTTAATTTTCGGGGCGCGACAGTTTGGCGACTTCACTAGGGACCTTAGGGTCGGAGCCGGTTTTATCTTTTTAGAGAGGTGTTTTATTTGTTTATTTATTTGCTTTGATCAATTGCTGGTCTGTTTATTTATTTGCTTTATCAATTGTCATATGCATTTCATAGCGCCCTACACCCAGGGGACAATTACCAAAATAGGAGGGTAGTAGTGACGCCCTAGGACACATGTCCTGGGTAGTGTTCACCAATCCCAACTCGGATGAACCTCTAAAGCCAGTCGAAAGGTTATACGATTTCGCAAGGAATCGGGCGACTGGACGACACTTTAGGGACCTTTTCATGGTATCATCCGGGAACCATTCAAGCCAGTTAGAAATGTCGGAATCAGAGCCCCAGCACATGCATCATGATTATACCTGTTTGTCGTGGCTCTATTTGTCTTGTTGACATATTGACATGATTTTTCTGTTATACGAACTGTAAATTTCTTACACGTACCGGTTACTTTGCATTTAAAATTTTATTTTTGTCCCATAGGACCCATTTTGCTCATTCAACATGACGGCACCTACACTACTTTCATTTAATATTTTCGGGGGACGAAGTTTCGACGATCAGGTCGCACAAGGAGATCTGTTGGAACGTGGGTTCGCCCCTGACATCACCACTAAGATCAAAGTAGAAGTCGTGGACTTTGACTTAACTAGGATCCAGATGTTGAGAAATGAGCTGACTAAAGACGAAGAGACATAGTTTGAGGGTATTTATGGAAAGCTACTGACCCTAGTCGACGTAAAGACTGATTGGGGTTGCATCCGGGCAGCCCTAAAATTCTGGGATCCCTATTATCGGTGCTTCTCTTTCGACAAAGAGGTAGACTTGACCCCTACGCTAGAGGAGTACTCAGCTCTGATGTGCTTCACCTCTCCTATATCGGCCATATACCAGAATGTTCGACTCGACTCCTCAAGTGTCAAAATAAGGCTCGATAAGCTGTTAGGAATCACTACTCGTGTCAGAGAGGGGGACTACTTCTGGTGCTGGTCAGATATTGAGGCACACTTTCGATTGTCCAACGGAAAGAAACGCTTAAGGATTCTGGCCTTCGCCATTGTAGGATTTGTCCTCTTTCCGAAAATGAGGAATGCCATCGACTTTGCAGCAGCCAGCATCTTTTACGAGATGGAAACAAATGCCATCAATCCTACAACAGCCATTCTGGCCGAGACCTTTCGCTCCTTGGACTCTTGTCGAAGAAAAGGGAAAGGGAGACTTACATGTTGCACCCAGTTGTTGACAGTATGGTTGGTCAGCCACTTCAAGTAGATTCCTGATCAGACCATTTTCTTCGCAAGCTACATAAGGTCATGTCCTCTTCTCAGGGTTATCAATGCAATGACCACGGATAGATGGGAGATGGAAAATAAGGATGTCTGGATCAACCGATTCATAAATCTCTCAGAAGAAGACAAGTTGGCACGCCAAGTGGCTGCAGACTTCCAATCCCATCGTCTGCTGCGGACACTTACCTTGGGTTCCTTTGATCGGAGCATGGGGATGCGTTCACTATTGTCCGGCCCTCGTCCTCAGACAGTTTCGCATCACCCAAATCATTCCAGTAACTTTTGGCATGACGAAATCAGACCTGCCACACGCTGGAGAAGATCAGAACATTCAGCTGTACGCCCATGACTGGGCCCACCCTTTCTGCCTCAAAGGGCACGGCATCTCTGCAACCACAATACCAGAATATCCACAGTGGAGGTCGAGACGAGTTAATGGTAATGTCTTACCTCGCCCAGAAAATCAAAAACCGATGGAAGAAGAAGGGGAATCGCAAGTGAGCGAAGGAATGGATGTCATGGCTTACGCTCAAGTGGTAGAACAGATGCTAGCAGCACAAGAAGAACGAGATCTGATGGTAGAGGAAAGGGATATGGCCCAAGCTCGTCAATGTGGCTTAGAGGTCCAGATGAATGAACTGGACAAGCAGCACAAGGATTTCGTCCGCGTACAAACAGTACAAAAGAATGTGGCCCTCAGGGCCTTTAAGGAACGCTTGAGCAGTGAAACCCGCAAAAGAGAAACATCAAGTGCCATAATTGAAGACAGGGATTCAACGATAAGGGTTTTGACTACTCGCGCAGACTTGGGAGAAAGGAACAACCAAGTACTGCAAAGCCGAATTGCCGCCTTAGAGGCTGAGTTAGAGATGAAGAAAGGGGAGTTGGCTTCGATGGAATACCTTTGGCAGCAGGACTCGGACGCCCAGGAATGACACCTTCAGGGAAAGGCTCGGAGATCGGCCCATCTGTTCTTTTTAGCTAGGACCCCTAATTTCATCTATCCTAGCCATTTTTGATGAATTTAGGAAGTTGGCAAGTTTACCATATTTTGTAAACGCTTTTTAATAAAGTCGCACTCTTTCGGATATTTATTAAATCGACTCATCTTTTCCATATCAACTATCCCTCCAATACAAACTCAAAAAAAAAAAAAAAAAAAAATTCCCCCCGGGGTAAAACACAATCATCTCACCGAAATTCCGAAAAATCAGAACAAGTATTCAAAACATCCGAGTATCACTCACTCATGGCCATGTCTTCCTAGTTTATCACAAAAACTCCAAAGATTGTCGTCTCTCCCCTCGGTTGAGTTTACCAGGCATCAGGCCATGCATCGTCAAAAGTATGGCGTAAAAAGAGATCTTCCTAGCATGGCGGCATTGGTTGCCCCTGCTGATTTGGGCTTTGCCGTTAGCATCTCAGATTTACTTCATATCGGGGGAATGTATAGAGGCTTCTTTCGTATCTTGTCAACCACTGGGATTCCTCGCCTCACCGACCTCCTTGAAAATATCAAATGAAAGTGTGGCTGGAAAACGAATGAGCAAATGTGGAGGCCGCAGGGATTGCATATCACCTGTATATCCTCACTTGTATTTACTTTTTCTGTGTTTTTCCCTTTTTCAGGTTCACGATAGCTCCTCGAAAGCAAGCTACTCCGCACAGGCTCCCCCTAACTAGACTTCAAAAACGAAAAATGACCGAACTGGCCAAAACCGACGAAGCACTAATGGATAGAATCGCAGAGTTAGAGGAGCAAGTTAAGATCACTACAGAAAGAGCCACTAGGGCCGAAAAGGAAAGAGATGAAGCTGTCGCCAAAGTACCACCGGGTTTTGATCTCCCTCAAACAAAAGGACCTCACTCTTCGCTCACCGTCGCAGGACCTTCCGTACTCCCGCCACTTTCTGGTCCCCCGGGCCATTAGAGATGGGATAATCCCTTCACAGTACCCATCATTGCAAATCCTACAACTAAGGCGGGTGAAGAGATCTCCCCGTCGCTTCAGCACCTTTCAATCAACCCTGCCATGGACCCCAGCAAGAGCCAAGCCCACCTGGAGGCTTTGTATCTCCCTCCTATTCCTCCGAGCACAGTTCCCGGACCTGTGGGAACTCAGCTCCTCACTTTCAACCCAGCACAACCTCAGTTCTCATTAGAACCAATGCTGCCCTTCGGTTCTAACCCCATCGGGGCCGAGAAACCGAAAAGTGACAGACTGAATCTTCTCGAGGAGAGGCTCCGAGCAATTGAAGGGGTTGATCCATTTGACCCTACCGGCCCCGCCGATATGTGCATGGTCCCCGGGATCGTCATACCTCCGAAGTACAAGATCCCGGACTTCGAAAAATATACTGGGGTAGAATGCCCGAAGACCCACCTCAGAGCATACTGCAACAAGATGGCAGAGATGATCCACAACGAACCGTTGTTGATCCATCTATTCCGAGAAAGCTTGACCAAACACGCCCTAACTTGGTATATGGGGCTGGACAGAGCCAGGATCAGGACGTGGAGAGACCTGTCCGATGCCTTCTACCGACAATACAAATTCAACATGGAGGTGGCTCCTGACCGCGCCGACCTGCAAAATCTGGAAAAGAAAATCGGCGAGTCCGTGAAGACCTATGCGCAAAGATGGAGAGAGTTGGCTTCGAGAATCTCTCCACCCTTAAGCGGCAAGGAACTCTTGTCGATTTTCTTGTACACCTTCAAAGCTCCCTACTACACCTACCTGATCTCGAACCCCTCAAACAGCTTCTCCGACATGGTCCTAATTGCCGAAAGAGTCGAGCAAGGGATTAAGTCTGGGCGAATCACGCATCCAACACCAGAGTCCGTACCAAAGAAAGCATCAATCGTGAAAAGGGATGTCGGATTTGTCGCTCCCCAAGTTAATCAGGGGCAGCCGTTTCCGCCACCACCGCCGTATCAGCCGACGTCACTATATCAACCCACCTCCTTTCCTTTTAATTCACCACCAATCGCTAATATCCTACCTCAAAATCCTACTCATTTCCCACCACCTCCAGTGCAAACATCACAACCCATGCAACCCAAACCATATAACCCACCAAAAGACCCAAATAACCAAAACACGACCAACAATCGGTGGAACCGAGAGCCTCCACCTCCTCTCCCTCTCCCTACAGGAGAAATCTACAAACATCTCCTGGCGGCCGGACAGATCGTACCGGTTCCGGCTCAGCCTCAATTGCCTCCTTACCCAAAGTGGTATGATCACAACGCAAGATGCGAATATCACGCTGGAGCCTCAGGTCACACTCTGGAAAATTGCTTCGCATTCAAGGCAAATGTCCATCACTTGATCAAAAGTGGATGGGTATCTTTCGAAGGATTAGCAAAAGGACCCAACACATCCACCAACCCTCTTCCCAATCATTCCCAAGGAAAGGGAGGGGTGAATGTCATCTCGGCAGGAGAAAGCAACGACCATTTATCTTCCGCATCGAGTTGGCCACAAGAACAGCTTTTCCAGGCCTTAGCTCGAGAGGGATATGTGCTATACTCAGGGGGCAATCCGAGTCACTGCATGTACTGCAAGGGAAGCGACGGTCACAAGATCCGAAGCTGCAAGTCGTTCACAGAAAAGGTGAGACAACTCTCGAGTCTCGGGGTAATACAAACCCAGAAAGTGACCCCTGGGGAAGGATCCATCAACACGATCGGAGATGGATTTCCTATCCCGCATAACGCCAATGGAACCCCACTACAAATGGTCCAGAAGAAAGGATCGACTTCATCGTGCAAACGGTTCTCCGTGCGCCGCGACGAAGGCGACCGTGAGATTGACACCTTGGGCCAACCTTCCGGGAAGTTCGATTACCTCGTTAGGTATTCGGCACCACCTTCCTATTCTAGCACAGTGCCCTTACTACCTTCTTGGGAATCCTCAGACTCCGAGTCATACCCCTCACCGACATGGTCGATTCCTCTGTTTCCTTTGAAAGAGATCTACGCAAGCCTTTTGGCAGACGGGCAGATTACACCATCCCCACTCTCGCCTCAATCCCTTCCTTACCCTAGCTGGTATGATCCAAAGGATAGCTGCGAATATCACGCCGGAACCCGAGGACACTCCTTGGAAAACTGTTACGACTTTAGAGAGAAGGTCGAGCACCTAACCAAAGAAGGACGAATCTCGTCCAAAGGTTTGACAAGGGGTCCTGATATGACAACCAGTCCTCTACCGCACCATAATCCTGGGATGAGCGACATTTCTTCCATTGGAATTGACCTTTCTCACCTGTCGATGGGGGAAGTACCCAATGAAGAATTGTTCTTCGCATTAGCCAACAACGCTTATTTGCCATTCCCAGGGAATAGTCAGGCCCAATGCCTATTCTGCCAAGGGGAAAGCAAGCATGACATCCAGGATTGCAGACTTTTTCGGCAAAAAGTCAAGCAACTCGCAACATTCAGGATCATTCAAACCAAAGGGGAAACCCAAGGAGCCATCAACGCCATCGAGGACAATCCACCAGCACCTTACTCCTTCGAATATGTGGCCCAGGCAGGGGAGGCAGCCACGATCCCACGCAAAGTAGTTTTCACATTAGCTGTGAATACTCCCAGCCGGGACTTACACGCGGTCCCATTCAACTACGGATACACGGTGGTCACCACCCCTCCTGCAGTCGCACCAACAACACTCGCTATCGGCGAAACCTCTCATATCGGGGGCATGACCCGCACTGGAAGATGTTACATTTCGGAGGAAGTAGAAAAGCAACGACAAGCCAAAGGGAAAGACCCTGTGATCCGCGAAGAGACGATAGAGGAGGCGCAAGGTTTGAGCAAACCTGTAACTGAGGACGAGACAGCCGAGTTCCTCAAGATCATGAAACAGAGCGAGTTCAGCATCATCGAACAGCTAAAGAAAACCCCAGCTCGTATCTCCATCATGGAGTTGATCCTCACTTCAGAGCCGCATCGCCAAGCTCTCTTAAAAGTCTTGAAACAAGCTTTCGTGACTAAGGATATCACCACAGAAGGGGTGGAAAACCTTGTCGGAAGGATCCAAGCCTTAAGCAGCATTTCCTTCTCGGAAGAAGAGATCGACCCCTCGGGAAGAGATCACAACAAGGCCCTATACATCACGGTGGAATGTAAGGGACAGGTCATAGCAAAGGCCCTAATCGACAATGGGTCCGCACTTAATGTCATGCCCAGGCATGTCCTTGAACAGCTGCCGGTCGATTCCTCCCTCATCAAACCTAGCGGAATGATGGCTAGGGCTTTCGATGGCACCACTCGAGAGATCATCGGGAATATTGAGTTGGATATGGTCATCGGGCCTCACCCTTTCATCTTGACATTCCAGATCATGGAAATCCAACCCGCTTATAGCATGCTTCTAGGACGGCCTTGGATCCATTCAGCGGGAGCCGTCCCCTCTTCCCTGCATCAGTGCCTCAAATACGTCAAAGACAATGCCCTCGTCACAATAAAGGCAGAAGAAGCCTTGATTTTGGCCAAGCATGCATCCGTGCCTTACATCGAAACTACCGAAACCCTGGAGAGTTCCTTCCAAGCCTTTGAAATCGTCAACGCGGGTTGGATCGAGGAGGGATCCCCCATTTGCGAAGCTTCAAAATCGGGGGTAGCCGAAACAACCACTAAGTCAACACTAGAGGGAAGCTTCCAATTAGGAAAACGGCTCGGGGCCGAGTTACAAGGATCGAAAGGCTGGGCGCCTCCGAAGAGCTTCGGAGATCGATTTGGGTTAGGGTACCAACCCAGCAAGGCCGATTTCACCAGGATCGCCCAAGAAAAGAAAGAAAAGCAGCTGGCTAAGCTATTTGGACGTTCTGCGCTAGAGGGCAAAATGTCGATTCCCCATATCCGAACCACGTTCCCCTTCGCCGCTGAAACCATCAATGAAAATCCAATCAGGGTATCAGACCTCCGTATCTGCACTCTAGGAGAAGAAGGATCGTCGCCTGGTTCAGTCATTTTTGTTAAGAAGTCAGGGGAGTCTGTGGGCAACTGGACCATCACCATGCTTCCGGATGTCTCTCCGTAAATTTCTCATTTTGAAAAATATATATATGTTTTTGGCACGTTTTCTTACGAAAACATTTTTGTAGGGACTCCAGTTCCCTTTTGTTAAAAATCAATATATATGCAAATTTTCATTTTACGCATCTCTTTTTTTTCGCATTCTTAATTTCAGGATGAGTGTTAGTTTGGATTGTCTTGATAAAACCTATGTCTTTACTGGTGAAGAAATCATCGCTACGACCGAAGACAAGGCCGAAGTCTCCGACGAACTGACCCGTTTACTAGAAAGTTCAGAAAAGGAAATAACCCCTCATCAGGAGGAATTGGACGAAGTAAACTTGGGGGCAAGCAATGAGAGTCAAAAACTGGTCAAGATCGGAACTACCCTGGATACGACTCAGAGAGAAAGGTTGATTTCTCTCCTCAAGGACTACTCCGATGTATTCGCATGGTCATACGCCGACATGCCAGGTCTTGATCCCGGGATAGTTGAGCATCGTATTCCGTTAAAACCTGAGTTTAAGCCTGTCAAGCAAAAACTTCGGAGGATGCATCCAGACATCCTTCTGAAAATCAAAGAAGAAGTTACCAAGCAACTAAACGCGGGTTTTTTGAGAGTTGCGGAGTACCCAGAATGGATCGCCAACATAGTGCCAGTGCCTAAGAAAGATGGGAAGGTTCGCATGTGCGTGGACTTTCGGGATCTCAATCGAGCTAGCCCTAAAGACGACTTCCCTCTTCCCCATATCGACATCTTGGTAGATAGTGCCGCCAGAAATGACATGTTCTCTTTCATGGACGGATTCTCGGGGTACAATCAGATCAAGATGGCACCCGAGGACAGTGAAAAGACGACCTTCATCACGCCCTAGGGAACCTTCTGCTACAAAGTGATGCCCTTCGGATTAAAGAACGCAGGAGCCACGTACCAACGTGCTGCTGTCACCCTTTTCCACGACATGATGCATAAAGAATTGGAAATATATGTCGACGACATGATAGCCAAGTCTCGCGGCACGCAAGATCATGTAGACATCCTGAGAAAGGTGTTCGAAAGGTTGAGGCAATTTCGGCTACGGCTAAACCCAGCTAAGTGTACCTTCGGAGTGACTTCCGGGAAGTTATTGGGATTCATCGTCAGCAACAAAGGCATAGAAGTGGATCCTGATAAGATAAAAGCCATTCAGGAGCTACTCGCTCCCAGCACCGAAACGGAAGTAAGAAGCTTTTAGGGCGCATCAACTACATCGCTCGCTTTATCAGCCAGTTAACACTTACTTGCGAGCCGATGTTCAAAATGCTAAGGAAGCACGGAGATGCAGAATGGGACGAAGACTGCCAGGAAGCCTTCGAGAAAATCAAGACGTATCTGCAAAACCCACCAGTACTAGTTCCTCCGACGCCAGGACGGCCTTTGCTCATGTATATGACAGTCACGGCTAACGCCATGGGTTGCGTTTTGGGACAGCACGATGAGTCCGGAAGGCGGGAACAAGCCATCTATTACCTCAGCAAAAAATTCAACGAATGTGAGATGCGTTACTCTATGTTGGAACGAACTTGTTGCGCCCTAGCATGGTGCGCCCGAAGGCTCCGGCAGTACATGTTGTATTACACGACTTGGCTAATCTCTCGCATGGACCCCTTGAAATACATTTTCGAAAAGCCGTACCTGTCAAGTCGCATTTGTAGATGGCAAGTCTTATTAGCTGAGCACGAGATCATCTATGTGACTCAGAAAGCGGTTAAAGCAAGCGCCCTCGCCGATCACTTGGCCGATCATGCCTCGGACGAGTACGAGTCATTGAGCTTCGACTTCCCCGATAAGGACATCATAATGATTGAAGATGAGATCACAGAAGATCTCCGAGAAGACGATTGGTGGACCATGTTCTTCGACGGTGCGGTGAACCTCTCGGGCAAGGGAGTGGGAGCCGTGGTCATAGCCCCAGATGGCCGACAATTCCCTATAGCATGCAAATTGAACTTCCCATGCACCAATAACGTCGCCGAGTATGAGGCGTGCATCAGCGGTCTGACAGCAGCCCTCGACTTAAAAGTAAAGAAGCTCCGAATCTTCGGCGATTCAGCACTCGTTATCTACCAAGCCCAGGATCTATGGCAGACACGGGATTCCAAGCTCATCCCTTATCAAAGACTACTCACCCAACTCACCCGGGAATTCGAGGAAACCGAATTCGACCGAGTCGATAGAGAAAAGAACCGCTTCGCAGATGCATTAGCCACATTGGCATCAATGTTCAAATTAGGGTGTGGAGTAATGCTGCAGCCTTTGAGGGTAGAAGTAAAGGAAAATCCGGCATGTTGTGTCGCCTTGGAAGAGGAACCTGACGGCAAGCCATGGTTCTACGACCTAGTACAGTTCATCAGAAACCGGGAGTACCCACCGGGGGCAAGCCGGGTTAGCAAAAAGACCCTCCAACGCTTAGCACTAGACTTCTACCTCGACGGCGAGATTCTATATAAAAGGAGAGCTGATGGAGCTATGCTTCGCTGCGTCACCATGACCGAGGCAAAGAGAATCATAGCAGAGATCCACGAAGGGGTTTGTTCCACACACGCAAGTGGACACATGATGGCCAGGCAGATAATGAGGCAAGGTTATTTTTGGCTCACCATCGAACGAGATTGCATCAGCTATTTTCGGAAGTACCACAAATGTCAAATCTATGCGGACCATCTCCACGTCCCTCCAGCCCCTCTCTTCAGCATGACGTCGCCTTGGCCTTTTGCAATGTGGGGAATCGACATCATCGGCCAAATTCATCCAACAGCCTCTAATGGCCATCGCTTCATCCTCTTAGCAATCGACTATTTCACCAAATGGGTAGAGGCCACCTCTTACTCCAACATCACTCAGAAAACCACCACGCGATTCATTGAGAGAAATATCATTTGCCGTCATGGGGTCCCAGAAACCATCATCACGGACAACGGCACCAATCTCAACGGAAAGATGATTGACGATCTTTGCCAACGTTGGAAGGTGAAGCACCGAAACTCATCACCATATCGACCAAAGATGAATGGCGCAGTCGAAGCAGTAAACAAGAACCTGAAGAGGATCATCCAAAAGATGGTAATCACTCACAAAGACTGGCACGACATGCTTCCCTTCGCACTACATGCTTATCGGATAGCAACCCGTACGTCCACAGGGGCAACTCCCTACTCATTAGTTTACGGCATGGAAGCCGTAATTCCCCTCGAGGTAGAAATTCCTTCTCTCAGAATCCTGGCAGAATCTGAAGTAGAAGAATCTGATTGGGCGAGAGTGAGGTACGAGCAGCTGAACCTCCTTCCCGAAAAGCGCTTGGCCGCTATCTGCCATGCGCAATTATATCAGCAAAGAATGGTCAACGCTTATAACAAGAAAGTGCGACATCGCAAATTCGAGGCTGGGAATTTAGTGCTAAAGAAAATTCTCCCTCATCAGGAGGCCAGCAAAGGAAAGTGGGCCCCAAGGTACGAGGGCCCGTACCTGGTCAAAAGTGCATTCTCAGGGGGTGCCCTAATGCTAACCAACATGGATGGAGACGATCTCCCGAAACTGGTAAATGTCGATGCAGTCAAGAGATACTTCGCCTGAAGCATCGTGGACAGAGCGTCCGGGAAGACCAAGGACATAGGGTTTTATCATGACAATCTAGCACAAACATTTGTCCTGAAATGAATAAAATAAGTTTTTTTCAAGAGATGCTTTGTTTTAAAATTTGTTGTCCCCTATTTTTTCTTAAAATTGTGAGATGACAAAAGGAGGCATGGCATGGATGGATCCCCAGGAGTAGCTCGGGACGCAAGACTCGTCACTTAGACTAACGCCACTAATCATTCTTCAGTTTTGCAGGGATGTAAGGTCTCACGCCTCAGCTCGTCATCACGATAGAACCAGAGAGTTCCGCTCGTAGGAGCTGTTGAATTGTCGTAGCAGGCCACCTTCAAGAGCGAATCAGGAAAGATTTTAAGACAAACCATCACCATCTAAAGCGAGATTTCTTTTCCTCGCAGTGCTACCGGCGCAGCCGGCATCGCAAATAATCGGTCTCAAAGGACTAAACGTTGGACCAAAATCCCAAAGCCCATCCGATGCAAGTCACACCGCGATGACTCACGGATAGCCCGTCTAAAAGGGAGAGCTCAAAAACTTACCCATCGCATTACTTTTGCTAAAAATTGTCTTGCATTTACTCCTCATTTGTCATCACTTTGTCTGTTTCAGGAACTAGGTCGCCCCCAATTCGTTGCCTGCATAAGAACGGTAAGCATACGCCTTTGCAGCCCCGCTGCACATTTTGGAGACAGAGGGTTTTCCCCTTTATCCCCAAGCAATCAAGAAGCCAATCAACGTAGATCCAGCCGAGACTGGTAAGCGAACGGACAAAATACAGATCTCGTCCTCACTACGGCGCAGATCGGCGGTTCCCGCAAAGCAGCTGAAAAAGAAACCAATCAGCACATCAAAGCAAAGCGTCCCAGAACCGGGACCATGTCATAGGCACCCTCGAAAAGCCGAGTTAAAAGAAGGGAGAATCCCTGAACTTAGCTCATTTTCGTTTTCAGATTAATTTCCCTTCCTGTTGTCCCCTCTACATCTCACTGGGACGGGAAGCATCTCGCTGTCATCCGCATGGAGCTGGTGAAAGACGCCCGCGCAGCCCCGCGACGCGGTTCAGGGGAGTCCCTCTTTCTTCCCCCTTTATTTAAATTTGTTTTTATTCCTGCTCGCTTTGTTAGCTTTGAGTCGAATACGGTCGTCTGGCCCACTGGGGGGCAACCTTAGGTTCTCGTTAGAACGTTGCAAATAAGTCGTCCCCCACATTCTAGCAATCAAACATCCAGCAATCAAACATATAGCAATCCAACATCCAACAATCAAACTTTAGCAATCAAACATCTAGTAATCAAACCCTCTAGCAATCAAATCACCAATCAATCAAAAATCAAAAATCAATCAAAAATCCCTCTTTAGCCCGGCTCAAACAAAAGCATACTACTTTCATAAGCATTTTCATGCATAGCCTAGGATAGGAATATTTAATCCCTCTGATAACTCCAGCATCTATCCAAATTACGTGCCATGCATGATATTACCTGTTTGCTCTTATATCCGCGGTTCGCTCCGACGTAAGCAGTCACAAACAAATCCCGGTAAGCATCTTTGAGCCATCGCGCCTTATCCTTCATGAGTGTAAGAGCCTGACTAGGTACTAGTTGAGTTCGCATAATATCCAGGGTACATGCGCCATTAGACATGGGATAGCTATAAAGTGACATGGGACTTTTATGATTTTCTCCACTTTTTTCGTTTTTCCCTCTTTCTACCATATATGCCATCACTCCTACCAAAACCTTCACTATCACTCATACCCCGGGAGCCAGGGAGCAGTCGCCACTAATATTGCTAGCCGGAAGCGTGAGCACGCCGAATTCAAGTTCACGACAAAGAAGACGGAAAAGGTCACCAGAAGATCGCTGAGGACCATCACCAAAGAAGTAGCAACGACGAAGGCCGAGGCCTCAGGACAGAAGGGGAAAAGATCAAGACGAAGGTTGTGCTTGCTCTGCTCTGTTGCATTTCAAATCAAATCAAAAAGAGAAGAAAGAAAAAGAAAAAAAAAGAAAAAAAAGAGAAAAAAAAAGAAAAAGAAAAGAGAGGAAAAGAAAAGAAAAAAAAAAGAAAGAAGAAAAAGAAAAAAAAAGAAGAAGAGAGAAATGCTCAGGGACATTCGAAGACTACAAACAATCGAAGAGCCAAAGCAAGCATAGCCCGGGGACAACTCAATTCGAGAAAATCTCGAAGACAACTTTCCCCAGTGAACTCGAGTAGAAAAGCCCAAGGCCAACTCGAGAAATCTCAAAGTATCCTTCCCTAGTAAAGTCAAGCAAAAGAGGCCCAACGCCAACTCAAGAAACCTCAAAGCAAGCATCACTAGTAAAGACCCGAGAAGAAAGGGGCCCCACGCCAACTCAAGTAGTGAGTCGCAAAAAGAATAGCGACGACACTCCCCAATGAGGACTCAAGAAAAGGGCCCCAGGCCGAACAAAAAGCACCCCCCAGCAAGGATCCCAGAGCTCACGCACTCTGTCAAGCAAGCATCCTCAGCGAAAAGCGAAAAGGCTCAAGTACCTCGCCCTCATCAGCAAAGCATCAGTCATCAAAAACCTTCCAGCAAAGCAACCTTTTTCAAAACAAACTCATTTCCGGACGTTTCATGTCCTTTCATTCTTTTCCGTAAAAGTCCCATCGATTATTAGAATGCCCATGCATGTGCATCTTCATTTGAAGTCTATTCACTCGGGTTGACATTGCGAACTGTAAATTATGTATCATGTTAGTTGCATCTTTATAAGTGTAAAACACTTAGCCTTGTTTCAGAGCGTGAGTGCAAACACTAATATCAGGTGAGGACTGCTTACGGCTGCAAATCGTGGGAAAGTCTTGTCCTTGGGGTCGTTACCTCTTGAGCAGGACGCAGACGCATTCTAGGTTCGTATCAAGGCCGCTGGCGATAGCTTTCTTCTCCTCCCAGAGTGACATCATAGTTTAGTCTTTAGCATTAACATCTCCTCCTCCCAGAGCGACAGCATTTAGCATTCTTCTCCTCCCAGAGCGACAGCATTTAGCATTCTCCTCCTCCCAGAGTGACAGCATTTAGCATTCTCCTCCTCCCAGAGCAACAACACTTAGCATTCTTCTCCTCCCAGAGCGACTTTAGTTTAATTTCCGCATCTCGCGCCTTCTCCTACGGGAATCAGCGTTGTTTAAATTTTCTGCCTTAGCATTCTTCTCCTCCCAGAGCGACAACACTTAGCATTCTTCTCCTCCCAGAGCGACCTTAGTTTAATTTCCGCATCTCGCGCTTTCTCTTACGGGAATTGACAGCATTTAGTTTTCAGCGTAGCATTTCTTCTCCTCCCAGAGTGACAGCATTTAGTTTCAGCATTAGCATTTCTTCTCCTCCCAGAGTGACAGCATTTAGTTTCAGCATTAGCATTTCTGCTCCTCCCAGAGTGACAGCATTTAGTTTCCAGCGTAGCATTTCTCCTCCTCCCAGAGTGACAGCATTTAGTTTCCAGCGTAGCATTTCTTCTCCTTCCAGAGTGATAGCATAGCGTAGTTCTACCTTTTTCAACCTTAGCATTTCTTCCCCTCCCAGAGCAACATCATTCATACAATTCTACATTTCTACATAATTATTTTCCTCCTCCTAGAGTGACATCATTAGGACAAATCATTCATACTTCTGCGAATCGCGCACTATCTTCCGAAGCAACATCAGTCACATGTCAAGTGATCATCCCCCCAGTGGGGCTGTCGTTTACATTTTCGTAAAATTACTTTCCGTCCCCGGTAGAGTAGTTGTCATTTACATTCCCTGCAACTTATGTGCCTCTCAATACCCGAGCAGATCTAAGTTTACGTCTTTGCAGGATCAACAACCTATCTCCTCCCAGAGTGACGTCAAGCAAGCACCTGGTATCCCCAGTAACGGCATCAATCAATCTCCTCCTCCCAAAGCGACATCAAGCAACTACCTCCTCCCAGAGCGACCTCATCACTGTAAGTTTGAGGTAAGACCTGCCGTGTCGCCAAAATTCGGATATCTAGGGGCAACTGTCTTTACTGCTTATCAAATACTTCGATAAGACAGTAAAGAGGGGGCAACTGTTGATACCCGAATTTTGACGCCATTTTTATTTAATTTTAGCATTTCTGTTATTTAGTTAATTTACAGTCATTTTTAGTTGATTTAATGTCGCTAGCATTCTTAGGTGTTTCGTTGCATTTTAGCATCATCGTTAGCATCGTCAGCTTTCGAAATCGCATTTTTAATTTTTCGGCATGTATTTTCATTATTATCAGCATTAATATTTTTAGCCTTAAAAGTCACATTTTTTACTATCCGGCAGTCGTTTGCTAGTTTTTTCTTCGTTTTACGTCATCTCATGATTTTTAGGATTTTTTATGTTTTAGCGCATTTTTTAGTATTTTTATTATTTTATTATTATTTTCATTCGAGCTTTTATTGGACCCGAGTAAGTCTGCTCGGACAATAGCTCGACTTTAAAATGTTTTCCATCAACTAGTTGCTAGATTTTTTTCTGCTCGCAACGGTCTACAGCGTTTCGTGTAATTTTCGGCGTAACGTCTTTATTTTTCCGTTCAAACGTTTCACGTTTTTGAACGCAAAAATAAACACGTTAAATGAAAAATTCTCGTCATTTGTTGTAGACGGTTAAACCCGTCGTATTTTTCTCTACGCGACGGTACCTTCGGCTCGGAAAGTCAGAACGTTTGGTCGCGGGAACCGGCTCGAGGCCATTTAAATCAGATGAAAGTCCATTTGATCATGGCCATTGATCTGGTCAACCAACGAAAGTCAACCAGATCAATGGCCCTTGATTTAATGTGCATAATGCACATGCACAGTGCCGGAGAACCCACAGCCACGTCTTCGCCCGAGCCACCTGCTCCCATCACAGCCACGTCTTAGCCCGTAGCTCCCTAGCTCCGCCATCATCACGTCCAGCCCCTCCTCCACGCGCAGCCCCTCCGTCCGGCCACCACGCGACCCTTTTGGCTATAAATAGCCGTGCTCCCTTCGTTCAAAAGGGTCCGAAATTTTGCATAAAAACCACACTGCTCTCTCCCCATTTTTCGGTCCAATTCCTGCACTCTTGCACCCCACTCAAGCACTCTCATTCCCACTCCTCGCCGCCGTCCGCCGGAGCACCACCACTGTAAGCGTTTTTACTCTTGTTTTTTTATTTATTTCGTTTAATACTTCGTCAATTAAATGAGCATCAAAACTTGCTGCAATCACTTGTTTTTCAACTCAGTTTCACCATACTAACACTTGTTTAAATTATCGTGGCTTATTTTAATTGTTTCGTCAATTACCGTATATGTGCATTGTTTCTTTTTCTTCAAAAATCCTACTGTTTTTCTCTCTTTTTCTTGCTGTGATTGTTTACTTGCACTGAGGGAAAGGAGAGGTTTCGTTTGAACCAAGAACCAGGCGAATTGATCGCCTGGTTCGCCACCTCCGTCGCCGGCAGTGGCGCCGACGATGGGAGGTTGAAAATGAGTGATTCGGGCGGCATGGCCCTTCGTGTGAAATGAAGGAAAGGTGATGGGCATTTAAATTAATTTTCTTGGGCCAGGAACTGTTCCTGGCCCATTTATCCAATTTTAAGTTGGGCCCAGCCCATTCACGTTTTTCCATGCCTCCGATTCGTTATTTTTTACGTAAAATGCTCGAATGCTTCATATAATTATTTTTCATGATACGTGCTATTTTTCGTATGTTTTATACATGAATTTTTTAATTCACTTTTTCGTAAAATACTCGTAGGCTTCGTATGATTATTTGTCGTACTAACACTTTTAATTTTCTGTAATATCAACTGTTTATTTTCTGTAAATATCAACCGTTTACTTTTCCGCACTTTAATTTTTCGCAATTTACTTTCAGCAATTTAAATTCAATACCGCCTACATGGTCGGTCGCATTTTAATTTTCGTAAATATTCAACTGCTTTAATTTTTCGCACACTGCTGGAAATCCTTCCGCAAATTATCAACTGTTTAATTTTTCGCACTTTAATTTTCCGCAATTTACTTTCGGCAATTTAAATTCAATACCGCCTACATGGTCGGTCGCACTTATCAACTGTTTAATTTTCCGCACTTTAAATTCCAGCAATTTACTTTCAGCAATTTAAATTCAATACCGCCTACATGGTCGGTCGCATTTTAATTTTCGTAAATATTCAACTGCTTTAATTTTTCGCACACTGCTGGAAATCCTTCCGCAAATTATCAACTGTTTACTTTTCCGCACTTTAAATTTCAGAAATTTACTTTCAGCAATTTAAATTCAATACCGCCTACATGGTCGGTCGCAATATCAACTGTTTATTTTCTGCAATATCAACTGCTTTAATTTTTCGCAAAACTGCTGGAAATCCTTCCGCAAATTATCAACTGTTTACTTTTCCGCACTTTACTTTCCCGCACTTTAAATTTCAGCAATTTACTTTCAGCAATATAAATTCAATACCGCCTACATGGTCGGTCGCAATATCAACTGTTTATTTTCCGCAAATATCCAACTGTTTATTCCCTGCATTATCAACCTGTTTTATTTTCTGCAAATCATTAAACTTTTTTTCTTCCCTGTAAATCGCCAATAGCATTTAATTTTTCTGCACTTATCAAAACAGCATTTCATTTTCGTATGCGTAAAATCCATCATTTTTCGCATGCAATCAACCCAGCATTTAAATTCTCGTATGCGTAAAATCAATCATTTTTCGCATGCAATTAACCCAGCATTTAAATTCTCGTATGCGTAAAATCAATCATTTTTCGCATGCAATCAACCCAGCATTTAAATTCTCGTATGCGTAAAATCACTCATTTTTCGCATGCAATCAACCTAGCATTTAAATTCTCGTATGCGTAAAATCAATCATTTTTCGCATGCAATCAACACAGCATTTAAATTCTCGTGTGCATAAAATCAATCATTTTTCGCATGCAATCAACTCAGCATTTAAATCTCGTATGCGTAAAATCCATCATTTTTCGCATACAATCAACTGTCATCATTTTATCAAACTCAGCATCTCACTTTCGTATGCGTAGAATCCATCATTTTACGTGTGCAATCAACTGTCATTTAGATTT
This sequence comes from Viola odorata, assembly GCA_963691705.1. Classification (NCBI taxonomy): domain Eukaryota; kingdom Viridiplantae; phylum Streptophyta; class Magnoliopsida; order Malpighiales; family Violaceae; genus Viola; species Viola odorata. Next base: position 15,410,689 of record OY829543.1, read on the forward strand.
TCGCACTCATAGAATTGCCTAGTTATTTCTCAAGCTATCACTAACACTCTCGTTTTGTAGGTTAATTTCAAGCTTCGCTCGAAAGTACGCCTCACAAGTCCTTTTTATTTATTCGATGCTTTCTGCGAATATCAACTGCATGCATGATATATAGAACTGCTAGAATTAAAATCAACCCACATGAACGACGTGTTTAAAGACTTGCTTAAAACGCCATGTTCATCTGATTTCAAATTCTCGCTTACATTGACTGCATGTACATGGGGATTTTCGATCCCACATCAGTTTTCCACTTTAAAATCAATCATTTAAATCTGTACTCTGTTAGCAAGCCATGTTAGGATCACGTAGTAAGTAATCTAATCATGCATGGCCCGATGATGAAATAAGAGGGCGCTCATTCAGTCTTACGGAAAATTCAGTCCCATCACGATCATAAAAAAGACTAAAGTGACGATTCCTCTGAGGGCCCCCTTTTTCAAAACGCATTTCTCAAACACCTTTTTAAACACCTCTCTCATCAACCGGTAACCGTTTTCGGATGTGTCTCGGGTGCCTAACACCTTCCCGAGACCATAATACGACCCCGAACCTTTGTCTGGGGTCCAGACCCCTTTTTTTTTGTGCCTTTAGTTTTTTACTTATTATATTTCCTATGCCATGACGATTAGGGTTCCCTAAGCCTAGCAACCAAATTAGGGTGGCGACTTCATTGCATGCTGCGAGGCGTCCTTTTACGCCGAGCATCTGAAGGTCTCAAATTTCGTTGCACACTCGCGAATTTTTAATTTTCGGGGCACGACAATTCATTTGCCTTTTGAACTATTTTTATTTTGTGTGTGAGTCCCATTCTCGCATCGAGGACGATGCGCTGCCTCAGTGTGGGGGTGGGACACTTGTGTGTTTACTTTTTTGTTGAACTTTTTTGTTTATCTTTTTTGTTGAACTTTTTGGTTTGATTGCTTGTTGCATGTTGCTTGCCCTTGCACTTGCATGATAACTTTTGATTGGAGTTTTTAAAAAAAATTTGACTTGCCAAAACCACACTGCCATTATTTTTTAAAACCTCTTAGTTTGAATGAATGGTCTAGGCACTTTTGAACAGGAAGCACTCATCTCACTGAACATATTCACGCGCACAACCACACTACTTGTTAGCTCCTATATCCATGCCTTGCCCTAGTCGCTTGTAGTCATTTGTTTACCCGTGTGAGCTCTTTGAACTTTCATCCCGTGATTTTTTTTCCTGAGTGGATGCATGACTATTGTGCTGGCTGAATTTGTATGAGACCCCTGGGTATAGGCACGATTAGACGTGGAAAAGCGATGAAATGATTAAAAACTTTGCATTCTTTCTTCTTATCTTTTTTCTTGCTTTTATCTTGCCCCTGCCACTCATATCAACTTCTGTTCATCACCCTTCTAACTATTCGAGACTTTTCTTTCTATTCTTAGCAGGTGAGAGATGTTCTCTGGTAGTGAGCAAGGGGGACAAAGAGAACAACATATTTAGTGTAGGGGTACTGAGCTGCGAGACCAAGATGCTGAAAGCCAAAGCGGATGCTGAGAACAGAAACATGACGACAAACTGCTAGATCTAGAAGCTGAAAAAATAAAAAGCGGATGACCAGAACATAAGTATGACATCAACCTACTAGACCGAGATGCTGAAAGCAGTAGTATGGCAAGCAACCGTGTGACGAACATGGAACAGAACCTCAGTGTAGTGCACAGCCAGACCAAGATGCTCAAGTCATTCGACGAGCAAACTGGAAATGAAGAGACAGGCCAAGACACTGAAAGCAATCACACGCTTAAGCCCGATCAGTCAACAGAATTTTTGCTGCTCCAGTCAGTCAGGTGAAAATAATTTGTACACTCCTCTTTCGCTCAAAATCAAAATAAAAAAATCCAAAAAAAAATCCAAAAAAAAAACAGATTTGAGCAAAAGAGGAGCATAATTCAGAAACGGAGCAAAGCACGAAGGAAGCCAGAACACTGATAGCACTACAAAGAAGAATACCCCCACTAATCACCCAACGCTCTTTGCCTTGCCCTCGCTGCTGCCAACATGAGACTTTCTCGCCACCTTGCTTTTTCCAGCTAAGAAAATCTCCATCATTCTCTCTCTGCCTCTCTTTGAACCTTCTCTCCTTCTTCCACAATTTCTTGCGCTACCCTTTGCAAATTTTTTATAATTGTATGATTGCCCACGCATGTGTTCTCCATACTCGGGTTGCTATTGCAACTCTGGTTTTGTGCATTGTCATTCACATTGTTGAGTGTAAACACCTTGCCATAATTCTTTCTGAGTTTGAGTGCAAACACTATTTTCTGTGTGAGGACTGCTTGCGACTATGCTAGGTATGGGAAAGTTTCTCCCATGGTTTCGTTATTCCTTGTGTTTGATGCGGATGCTATCTAGGTAGGAGGTTGTGTCGAATTTTGTGCTTGTGTGCTGAGTGTGCTTTTTCCTGTTTGCCTTTTTGTAGAGACCATTTGTTCTTATCGAGGGGCTGTTTTAAGTTTAATGCTCAAGGGCGAGCATGGGGTAGTGTGGGGGTGATTTGTTGAGATGCATTTTGTGCCAATTTCCCATTCCTTTCCTAGCCCTTTTTGGGCATGTTGCTACTGATCTTCTTCTATTTTCATATTATTTTACAGATCAGGCCTTTTAGAGAGGAAACCTAGAAAAGATGCATTTTCCCATGGATTATGGACGGACTTGAGCAGCGAGGCCTAGCAATTGGTAGACAGCATGCAGGCAGCATTTTGCTCCTGCAGTGTTGCGCAATCAGCAGTCAAGAACTCAAGCGCTAAACAAGGAAATTCCCTATTTTAAGGGAATCAGCTGATCCGCCCCATTTAAATCCAATCTCTCCCGTTTTGGCAAGAAAAGATTATGAGATCAGCTCCAATTAAATTAGGATTTCCCTTTTAATTAATTTCTATTATTGGAATTTCCTTTCTTGTAATTTTCTCTTTTAAAACCCTTTTTGTCTTAGGGTTTCAGACTTCTTCTTCATCTTCTATCTTCTCCACTTTGGAGCTCTAAACTCTTTTGCTGCCTTTGGCACCCTCGTAATTCCGATCATAAACCGGAGCAAGGTAATCAATAAGGGATTTTTTCTAATTCATCTCTCTTTTCTTTATGCAATTTTATTTATCTATTTATTTTAATTCTAATATGAGTGGCTAAGCTCACTTGTTCTTGGTAGGATCATCAAAGGTTGCTTAAGAAGGCTGTGAGATCGAAGTGAAATTATTATATCTTTGTTTGGTATTTAATTATTTAACAATTTCTTGTCAATTCTACTAGGAATACTTCTAGCCTGATCAACTAGCTGTTTGCCCTAGGTGATTAAAGTCATCACTGTGCTTATAACTAACGCGAAGCTGCAGGGTAAAGTAGATGACCAATCAGAGTTATCAGGTCGCTGGTTTCGTCCGATTGGGTTAAGTGATTAATCGGGGTAGAGCCTCGAGCGTACTGAGTGTCTCACCCTGGACGCGTCTTCCTTCATTTTCATGGGCTTTCGAGTATTGCTCCCATAAACGCACATTGGGGGACGACGAAGCGTCAAGACTGCTCCATAAACGTACTTTGGAGTAGTTTCTCATACGAAAGGAAGTAGGGGACCTAAACGTACCTAGTCCCCATAGCGCGCCTATCAGCAAGGGATAGAAGATCATTGCATCAATGATCAGCCAACTTTGAAAGCAACCCGAGATAGATTCCTACTGGGAACTCCTTCCTTTATTGATTTATTACTCACTTTTATTACTGTCTATTATTGCTTTATTAGATATTAATCAACCAACTCTTGAAACCCCCCCCCCCCCCCCCCCCCCCCGGTTACTTGTTACTGTTCTGAACTGTTTGCCCTTGCTGCACAACACAAGACAGTGTTCACCTTAGTCCCTGTGGATCGACCCTGTACCACTATACATAGTTTAATTGTGCATTTGTTGCAGGTTTTATTATTAATTTTGAGGTGTCTTGACAGCACGTCAAATGTAATATATATAACCAATATATATATACATATATATATATTTATTTATTTATTTATTGGTAATAATTTGAGAGGTTTAGGTATAGGGTATGAATTTTAGTTCAGGGTATACGATACATACGAGTATAAATATTTTGAGTTCAATTACTAGAATTAATACAAATATTTAGATAATAATGAAATAATTACTAATTAAGAAATTACATATGTATCTTGGTTATAATTATATATGAGGTTTGAGATTTTGGCATAGGATATGGATTTGGAGTTTAGCGTATAGGGTATGAGTATGAGGTATGAGTATATGATCGTTAGGGTTTAATTAATTAATTGTTAATAAAAACTTTTAGAAATAAATAAAATATTTTATTCAATTTCATAAATATATTTTAAAAAAGTAATAATGTAAGAAAAAATAATATGAACTAAACAAATATTACTCCTAGTATAGTGGTAAAATCCTTACCTATATGTACCACAATCATATATTAATTACTTTTATTAAGTCAAGACATAAAATATATATGAATTATTCAAAATCTTATTGCTTATTGTTTTCTCCATAATGAATTATTAAGCTTTTCTTTTTATTTTTTGGTTTAAATTTTTTTTTCATATATTTGTGAAACTTGATATGAGAAAATGTTTTCATTTTTACTCAATTTTATGTACTAGTTAAAATTTTAATAAGAAAAAATAATTAAGGCTTTTAGTCTAACATATATATAAAATCAGGAAAATAGACTTGTTTATTTTTTTTATTAAAAACGGAAATATAAAATAAATAAAAGGAAATTTATATCAACGTATCACCCTTGGTCTAGTGGCAAAGTCCCTTCCCCCACTGTGACAAGGGTTTAATTTTTTCAAAATATGCGAATTATTGACGGGCGAAGAGTTCTCATAGTTATCGGCACGTAGCCCGTTGATAAACTATTGTCGAAGGTGTGTGGCAAGTTTTTTTGAAGGTTATAAAGCACCTTGAACACACATGTCAATTGAAGAAAGCAAACTATTCATCGAGTGTTTGTCAAAGTGAACAAGAAAAATTCTTTTCAATTGGTCCCAACTTTTAATAGATTTATAAAGGGTTATTAGAATTTTTGGCACCTGTACTCGATTTAAATGACTGATTTGGCACCTCTCCTCTATTTTCGTTTTAAAAGACACCTGCACTCAAAAGAAATGTCACATTTGGCACCTCCCCCTAACGTCGTTGGTCTCTTGCCGTTAACTGTCCTACGTGGCATGACACGTGGGGCGCCACATCATAAGTTGCTGACGTGTCATGCCACGTAAGCAATCCGGACCAAACTTCACCGTCTTTAAAAATTTAAGGACTAAAATGTATTTTCATTTTTTCTATTCTGGAAAAATAAACACAACACATCCTAAACTTCGAAAATGGCCAGGCGAGCCATCTTGCTTTCCAAACTCCCTCTTTCAGCTCCTAAAACCCCAGGAATCACCACTGTCGCATCCCCTCTATCCACCGCACCTTCCTCTTCGGACCCTTAACGGATCCAAAATCCCCTAAACAAAGAAGGCCATTTACACAAGCTACGACTCCTCCTTCAGCAAGGTCCGAAGAATAGCGCCTACTCTTTCATCTGAACCCTCTTACTCTCAAAATCCAAACCATTCTCCTCTCCGTGTGATTTAGTCGATCGCTTTTCTATCTTATCTCCTACCTTGAAGCGTAATCTCTTAAATATGTTGCTTCCCATTTGTTGCCAGTTAAAGATGCATAGAGAAGTTGCGAATTTGTATGATTTGATGAGGAAGGATGGGATGCTTCCTGAATTTGGTTCTTTGAAGAAGAGTTTTGAGTGTTTCATTGACTTCAAGAAGTTTGATAAGGTGCTTGATTTGTTTGATGAGCTTGTGGATACTAGGTTTGCGCCTAATATGTTTTTTTATGGAAAAGTTGTTCAAGCTGTGGATTGAAGGGGATTATCAGAAAATACATTTTAGTCTTTGAATTTCTGAAGATGGTGAAGTTTGGTCCGGGTTGCTTACGTGGCATGACACGTCAGTAGCTTATAACGTGGCGTCCAACGTGTTATGCCACATAGGACAGTTAACGGCAAGAGACTAACGACGTTAGCGGAGGTGCCAAATGTGACATTTCTTTTGAGTACAAGTGCCTTTTAAAACGAAAATAGAAAAGAGGTGCCAAATCAGTTATTTAAATCTAGTACAGGTGCCAAAAATTCTAATAACCCATTTATAAAAGCTACATTTTTTAGTGACTAAATGAATTACTTAACCTTTAGGTCTCCATAGATTAATGCATTGTTGTATGTTTCTTTGAAGTGAAACATGTGTTGTTTCGGGTTTATTTTTGGCTCAAATTTTTGAAACTTTAGGGGTTGATACGCATAGGAAATCATAATTCACTTGGACTAAATTTTTTCACGAGAACAGATATAATACTTTATTTAATCTGATTCATAAATTGTATATTTATTTAACCAGATCTCTAAATTATAACATTTTATTTAATTTGATCCCTGCATTGACCGAGGGTGATCAACATATCGATTTTATTTAAAATGTACCAAAATTTAAAATAAAAAAACTGAAACATAAAGAAGGGGGAAATTCTAGAAAATTTTAAAAATTAAATTAAAAATTAAAATATTAAAAAAACTGAAACTAAAACAATAACCAAAATTAACAAATATACAAAAAGGCGTACAAAAAAAATTGGAACATAGAAATAAGAGAGAGAAAGTCTAGATTTTAAAAAAAAAAATAAAAGGAAATTATAGGAAAAAAAATAAAAAAATAGTATTAAAAATTTAAAAATATTTGTTTTATTTATTTTGAAATGAATTGAATTATTCTAGATTGTTAATGTTACGGCTAAAGAAATTCTTCATTTACGGTTACTTTTTTTTGGATTCACTCTAAAAACATTATTCTTACAGAAAAAATAATAAAAATAATTGTTCCATTTTTTAGATTTCGTGGGAATGAGCACTTAAAAAGTAGGAAAGCCATTAAAAGAAAGAAAGAAGAAGAAGGTAGGAAAGCCCAGCCAAGGTATCGGACCATAAAAAGGCCCAAGCTACGTTACTCCGGCGCGTGGGCTCCCTTCACACACCATTTACCAAGATGTGTGGCTGAGATTTTCCCTCGCTAAAACCCAACCCTTATCCGACATTATATAATGAGAAGAACCTGCCTCCAGTCCTTCATCTCCATTCTAGGGTTAGCTTGCCAGCCGTCTCCATATTCCAACTTCAATCTGCAAATTTTTTTTTATTCAGAACCTTGAAATGTTGATTTAACTTTGTTTTTTAATGTATTTTTCATGAAATGAAAGGCTATATTGTACCAAGAGCGGGCCAGAAATAAAGATGGCCTTGTTCTTGAGATTTGCCAAAGTGGCTGTAGCTAAATCAAATCAAACGGATGAGGCGTTTTCTGGCCGGTTGTTGTCATCTGTCGACTAATCTGCTTACCGAACTTCTCACATCTTTTCATCTCCAATTTTTTCAAAATCATCACTGTAATCTAAATCTGGGTTTTGAAAAAAAAAATATTTGATTCGGTTGTGATGATTGATACTACAACTTTAAATGCCAATTCTGCTTCAGAAAATTCTTGATTGATAAGCTGTTACTACACTGAGCCTCATTTGAAAATTAATTCTTTTATTATATATCTTTTTTATTCAGATTGTAGAGCAGTGATGAATATGTTCATGCACCACTCTGATATAATAATAATAATTATATTATATATTGTGCTGAGAAATCTCTCAAACCCAATTTGATTCTGAGCTCTACTGTTCACTTTTTTTTATAATAAAACAAGGAACCATATGATGGGTCAGTTGACCAAAACCATGATGCGGACCGCACAGCAATTTATTTGCTAATGGTGAGAACCAAAGGTTTCTGATGGATCCTTTTTTTTTTCAGAATATTTTTCCAAAAAATTTATGTGGATATAAACCATAAAAATTTTAAAATTTTAAAATTGCTTTTAAAATTAAAATTCAAAATATTAAGAGAATTCTATGGAAAAGAAAAAAATCACCATAGCTAATTGTTCAATGGGTTAGTTAGGGCTGTATATTTGATTTGACTAACCTGTTCATTCGACTCGACCCAATTAGATGAAGAGTAATGCTAATAGGGTTGAATAGAATGCCTGAATAGGAAGCCTGAATAGGGAGCGCGTTGCCACATCATTTGCAAAAATTACAAAATTGCCACTTTAAAATCCAAATCCTCCAAACCCGACATAGCTTCAACCCTCCTCCCTCCTTACCTCCAACTTCAAGAGCGACCCTCTTAAGGGTAATTCCTAGGCAACCCGCTCGGTTTGAAGGAGAAGATAGAGGTTTGAAGAACCCTAATTAGCTAAACTAGAGAGTTTGGTCTTAGTTGGAGATTATCACAAAAGCAAAAACAACCCTAAAATTAAGCCTATTTACAAAGGGAAAGTACCCTCACACCCTTGGACAAAGGGGATGACATGCTGCCTTGGAAATGGGCTAGGGCGAGTGCATGTGCGGGCTGGTGCGTGGGTGAGGGCATGGGCGGGCTGATGCGGATGTCCTCATGGGATGCTAGGGATTGTGCGGGCATGCGTCATGGGATGCTAGGGTTTGCCCAGGCGTTCCTCATACCTTGACCGACCAACCCGTGAGGTTCCTCACTAAGACTTCCCTCGCGATCCGCGACCTTCGAAGGCGCTGCAGTGTGAGCGATGGCATGTAGGCACGTCACCCACCCTTCGTGGGCCTTCAAGTCAGCCTCCTCATCCCTTAGGGCCTTTAGTAGTTGGATCACCATGCCTTTGCTCCTAGTGAAGTATCGAGGTGGTGCCGTGCTCGTATCATTCCCTCCTCCTTTGAGGGGATTCGACCTTGAATCTAGGGGGGTGTCATCGGCAAGGTCCAAGCTATCTTGCACATCCTCATCATCTGTAAAATATGGAGATAAATCAGTCACATTAAAGGTAGGGTGGACGTTGCCAAATGAAAGAGGGAGGTAAAGGCGATATGCGTTGTCGTTGAACTTCTCTAGGATAAGGAAAATGGTCGTATTCGCGGAGGCTTAACTTGCCCTTTCGTTGTTGTGGGAACCTATCTTTGCGCAAGTGAAGCCACACCCAATCCCCAACCTCAAAGGATTGTAAATGGCGTCCGCCGTTTCTTTTCTCCATCAAACGGGCCGTGATCTTTTCAATGCGTGTCTTGGCCTTTTCATGGATCTTTTGGACCGCAGCTGCTTTCTAGTCACCATCTAGGCTAGTAAGATCATGTAAAGGCAAGGGTAACAAGTCTATGGGGGTGAGAGGGTTGAACCTATAGACAAGTTCAAAAGGGGTGAAACATGTCGCGAAATGTATGGTACGATTATAGGCAAACTCAATAAATGCAGTGCAATCATCCCAAGACTTAGCATATTCATGTACCATAATACGCAACATTGTACCGAGTGTTCTATTGACGACTTTCGTTTGGACATCCGTTTGAGGATGGCAAGACGTGGAAAATAAGAGTTTAGTTCCAAGTTTTGCCCATAATACACGCCAAAAGTGGCTAAGGAATTTAGGATCTCTATCACTAATGATAGTCCTAGGCATGCCATGAAGTCTAACGATGTTATTAAAAAAAAGATGTGCAATGTGTGAAGCATCGTGTGTGGTGTGGCATGGTATGAAGTGAGCCATCTTCTAGAAATGGTCCACCACTACAAACAAGGAGTCCTTACCTCGTTTGGTTCGTGGTAGACCAACAACAAAGTCCATGGAAAGGTCGCACCAAGGGTGCGATGCAATTGGCAAAGACATATATTGACCATGGCCTAGAGATGTAGACTTAACACGTTTACAAGCAATGCATGTAGAAACAAAATGCGCAACATAACGTTTCATTTTAGGGCAAAAGAAATGTTCATGAAGAGTGCTAAGAGTCTTATCAATGCCAAAATGGCCCATCAATCCGCCACCATGGGCTTCCCTAACAAGTAATTCCCTTGTATCGCATTTAGGCACACACAATTTACCCTTGCGAAATAAAAATCCATCATGCCTCATATATTTAGGAACCAACCCAAGATGGCAAGTATCATACACTTGTTTGAAATCCAAATCATATGCATATAATGATGGCAAATGCGAGAACCCAAGAAAATGAGTGTGAAGGGAGTTAAGGAGGGCGTACCTTCGGGATAGGGCATCGACTACGATGTTATCCTTCCCCTTCATATACCTGATGTGGTAAGTGAAACGCTCGAGGAACTCCATCCAAGTCGTGTGGCGCTTGTTCAATCTCCCTTGTCCCTTCAAGTATTTCAAACTTAGGTGGTCCGTGTGGACAATGAACTCGTGGGGCAAGAGGTAGTGTTCCCACACGTCCAAGGCCCTTACCAAGGCATAAAACTCAAGGTCATAGGTGCAATAATTGAGCTGAGCGCCACTTAATTTCTCGCTGAAATAGGCCACCGGGCGCTTGTCTTGTAACAACACCGCGCTAATACTGATTCCGCTAGCGTCACATTGGACTTCAAAAGTCCGCTCAAAGTTAGGGAGCGCGAGAATGGGACTAGAAGAGAGCTTGATCTTCAAGGTATTGAAAGCTAAGTCATGGGCTTGACCCCAAACAAAAGGCACATTGCACTTGGTTAGAGCATGAAGTGGTACCGCGATTGTGGAAAAATCTTGGACAAAGTGGCGATAGAAGCCCACGAGGCCAAGGAAGGAGCGGACCTCGAGAACATTGGAGAGTCTCGGCCATTCGGTGATGGCTTTGATCTTGGCCGGGTCAACCTTAAGGCCGAATGCACCTACAATAAAATCAAGGAAATGCACTTCTGTCAAGCAAAAATCACACTTAGACATTTTGACATAGAGTTGATGAGCACGCAAAGTTAGGAAAACTTGACGCAAATGGTCCATGTGTTCATTTCTAGATAAACTATACACCAATATGTCGTCAAAGTAAACCACCACACATTTGCCTATGAGGTGTCTAAGCACATGATTCATAAGGCGCATGAACGTGCTAGGGGAATTCGAAAGACCAAACGGTATGACCAACCACTCATACAAGCCAGATTTAGTTTTAAAGGCCGTTTTCCATTGATCACCCTCATGAACCCTAATTTGGTGATAGCCACTTACTAAATCAATTTTAGAAAAAATTATGGCACCACTAAGCTCATCAAGCATGTCATCAAGTCGAGGGATAGGGTGTTGATACCCGAATTAGCATTTCCGTCATATTATTTAACTTACTGTCATTTTTAATTAATTTACTGTCATTAGCATTTTTAAATTCTCATCGCATTGTTATCATCGTCAGCGTTCGAAATCGCGCTTTAAATTTTTCGTCACGTATTTTCGTTAATATTATCATTATTATTTTTAGCCTTAAAAATCACATTTTTAATTATCCATTAGTCATTTGCTAGTTATTTCTTCGTTTTAGGTCATTGCATGAAATTTAGGATTTTTAGTATTTTATCACATTTTTTAGCATTTTTATTTTTTTATTATTATTTTTGTTCGAGCTTTTATTGGACCCGAGTAAGTTCGCTCGGACAATAGCTCAAACTCGGAATGTTTTCCATCAACTAGTACCTACTCTTTTTTTCATTCACGCCGACCAACAGCGTTTCGCGTAATTTTCGTCATAACGTCAGTTATTTTTCGTCCGAACATTTCATGTTTCCGAAAGAGAAAATAAACACGTTAATTGAAAAATTCTCGTCATTCGCTGTAGACAGTTAAACTCGCCTTATTTTTCTCTACGCGCTGGCACTTTCGGCTCGAAAATTCAGAACGTTTGTTACCGAAAATGGCTCGAGGCCATTTAAATAGACTTAAAGGGACTTTTGATCATAACTGTTGATCTAGTTGACCAAAGAAAGTCAACCAGATCAACGGTTGACAAATTAAGGTGCATGGTACACATGCACCGTGGACGTGGAGCAGCAGTGGAGCAGGCCACCGACCAGCCTGCTCCCGTCGCTTCCTGTCACTTCCAAGCTGTCCCCTCAGCCCTAGCCTCGCCACCTTACCTCCCCTAGCTCCGCCAGCACGACCGTCCGGCCACCACGCGTAACACTCGCGCTTCAACGCCACGCGACTTCAGCCTATAAAAGGCCACTCTCTCTAACGATTTAAAACACGAATTCATCCCTAGCAATCTTGCTTCTTCTCCCTCATTGATTGATAGCTCATGTAGAGCATCGATCGTCAAAGTTCAAAGCTTTTCAGTAAATTGTTCTTCAAGCTTTTCTTCATTTTCATGCGTTTTTCTTCCTTTAATTATTTAAATGCTTTTTTGATCAAATAAATTATTTATTTTTATGCCAATAATTCATATGCATGCTGTAGATTAAATACATGCTTTTAATTTGCTAAATCGTTAGATAAATCGTACGAATTAAATAGTTTTCAGTAATTAACATTTTCGTCATTTTTTCAAAATTAAACTCGGTACGGTTTAAACTAAAATTCGAGGTTTGTACGGTTGGGAAGCCGTCGAGGAGACGAGCATCTCGGTAGGAAGATTTTTTGAAACGGCCACCTGTGGCCGGAGCTTGGCCGCCGGCAGTGGCGCCGACGACCAAGGAAGAAGACGGTGAATAGTGCTATAATGGCCTATTCACGCTTGAAAGGTGATGGGCTTGGCCCATCACCATTCTTTTCATTTTCTTGGGCTAGGAACTATTCCTGGCCTATTTTCTTTGTTTTTTTTTCAAATTGGGCCGAGCCCATCTTCATTTTTTCGAGATCTCGGATCGCGTTTTCGTAAAAATATTCGTATGTTTCGTATGATTATTTTTCGTACTGTCACTTTAATTTTCTGTACTTATCAACTTTTTAAATTCTTCGCACTTTAATTTTCTGCAATTTACTTTCGGCAATTTAAATTCAATTTACCGCCTACATGGTCGGTCATAAATATCAACTGCATTTAATTTTCTGCAATCATCAACTATTTAATTTTCTGCAAAATCAACTGTTTAAAATTCTGCAAATTATCAATTGTTTAATTTTCTGCGAATTATCACTTGTTTAATTTTCTGCAATGTCAACTGCATTTAATTTTCTGCAAATCATCAACTGTGTTATTTTCTACAAATCATCATTTAGTGTTCTGCAAATCGTCAATTGCTTAATTTTCTGCAAATATCAAATCTTTGATTTTTCGTCAAGTCACCACTTAAATCTTTCGTCAAATCAGCATTTAAATTCTCGCACTTATCAACTGTCATCATTTCATTTTCGCACTTATCAAATCATCATTTAATTTTCACACTTATCAAATCAGCATTTAAATTTTCTGCACGCATCAAATCAGCATTTAAATTCTCGTATGCATTAAATTATCATCTAAATTTTCGCACTTATCAACTGTCCTCATAAATTTCTCGCATGCAAAACATCATTTAAATCATCATTTAAATTTTCGTATGTGTCAAATCACCATTTTATCTTCGTACTCGTAAAAATCATTGTTTAAATTTTCGTATGCATCAAGTCATTATTTAAATTCTCGCATTCATAAATTGCTTATTTATTTTTTGAGCTATCACTAACACTCTCATTTTGTAGGTTTAAAATTCAAAGCTTCACTCGAAAGTACGCCTTTTCGTTCCCTTTTATTTATTCAGCGCTTTCCGTAAATATTAATCGTACGCATGATATATAGAATTGCTAGAATTAAAATCAACCCACATGAACAGCTTGTTTAAAGACTTGCTTACAATGCCATGTTCGTATGATTTAAAATTTTCACTTAAATTAACTGCATGCACTTGGTGGCTTCGATCCCACATCAGTTTTATCAGTTCAAAACCTCTCATTTAATTTGTACTCTGTTATGCTATCCCTACTAGAATCACGTAGTAATTAATTTAATCATTCATAGTCCGATGATGAAATAGAGGGCGCTCATTCGGTTTTATGAAAAATTCAGTCCCATCACGCTACGGTCAGGAACAATCGATCGGTCTCTTCGAACGGTAACCCCGTCCGAAAAGATTTTGAAAGCGGTAACCCCGTCCAACGATTAATTATTCCTGAATGGTCCCGATCATGGAAAAGACCAAAGTGACGATTCCTCTAGGACCCCCTTTTAAAACGCATTTTATCAAACACTTTTCAACACCTCTCTTGTCAACCGGTAACCGTTTTCGAATGTGACTCGGGTGCCTAACACCTTCCCGAGACCATAATACGACCCCAAACCTTTGTCTGGGGTCTAGACCCATTTTTTGTGCCTTTAGTTTTTTATTTATTTTATTTATGCCATGACGATTAAGGTTCCCTAAACCTAGCGACAAAATTAGGGTGGCGACTTCATTGCATGTTGCGAGGCGTCCCTTTTACGCCGAGCATCGTAAGGTCTCAGATTCATTGTATACTCGCGAATATTTTTTAATTTTCGGGGCGCGACAATTTGGTGACTTCACTAGAGACCTAGGGTCGGAGCCGGTTTTATTTTTTAGAGGTGTTTTATTTGTCCATTTACCTTCTTTGATAAATTGCTGATCTGTTCATTTATTCGCTTTGATATCAATTGTCATGCATTTCATAGTGCCCTACACCCCGGGGAAAATTTCGAAATTAGGAGGGTAGTAGTGACGCCCTAGGGGTTCACCAATCCCAACTCGGATGAACCCCTAAAGATAGTCGAAAGGTTACATGATTTCGCAAGGAATCGGGACACTGGACGACACTTTAGGGACCTTTTCATGGTATCATCCGGGAACCGTGCAAGCCAGTTAGAAAAGTCAGAATCATAACCCCAACACGTGCATCATGATTATATCTGTTTTGTCATGGCTCTATTTATCTTATTGCCATGATTTTCATTTTTCATAAATTATCTGTTATACGAACTGTAAATTTCTTACCCGTACATGTTACTTTGCACTTAAAATTTTATTTTTGTCCCACAGGACCCGTTTTGCTCATTCGATATGTCGGCACCTACACTACTTTCACTTGATATTTTAGGGGGATGAAGTTTCGATGATCAGACTACGCGAGGAGACCTGTTGGAACATGGGTTCACCCCTGACATCACCACTAAGGTCAAAGTAGAAGTCGTAGACTTCGACTTAACTAGGATTCAAAAGTTGAGAAATGAGCTGACTGAAGACGAGGAGACACAGTTTGAGGGTAGTTATGGAAAGCTACTAACCCTGGTTGATGTGAAGACTGATTGGGGTTGCATCCGGGCAGCCCTAAAATTCTGGGATCTATATTACCGGTGCTTCTCTTTCGATAAAGGGGTAGACTTGACCCCCACACGTCTCCTATATCGGCCATATACCAGAATGTTTGACTCGACTCCTCGAGTGTCAAAATAAGGCTCGATAAGTTGTTAGGAATCACTACTCGTGTCAGAGAAGGTGACTACTTCTGGTGTTGGTCAGATATCGAGGCACGATTTCAGTTGTCCAATGGGGAAAAGCACTTAAGGATTCTAGCTTTCGCCATCGTGGGATTTGTCCTCTTTCCGAAAATGAAGAACGCCATCGATTTTGCAGCAGCCAATATCTTTTACGAGATGGAGGCAAATGCCATCAATCCTACAACAACCATCTTGGCTGAAACCTTTTGCTCTTTGGACTCTTGTCGAAGGAGAGGGAAAGGGAGACTCACCTGTTGCACCCAGTTGTTGACTGTATGGTTGGTCAGCCACATCAAACAGACTCCAGATCAGTCCATTTTCTTTGCAAACTACATAAGATCGTGCCCTTTACTCAGGGTTATCAACGCAACGACCATAGATAAATGGGAGATGGAGAATAAAGATGTCTGGATCGACAGATTTATCAACCTCTCGGAAGAAGACTTCAGTTGGCATGCCAAGTGGCTGCAAATCTCCGATCCCATCATCTGCTGCGGACCCTTACCTTGGGTTCCTTTGATCGGAGCATGGGGGTGCGCTCACTATTGCCCCGCCCTCGTCCTTAGACAGTTTTGCATCACGCAAGTAATTCCCGTGACCTTCAGCATGACAAGGTCAAACCTGCCGCACACTGGAGAAAATCAGAACATTCAGCTGTACGCCCAAGATTGGGCCCACCCCTTTTGTCTCATAGGACGCGTTACCCCTGCGGCAACGATACCGGAATATCCACAGTGGAGGTTAAGACGAGTCAACGGCAATGTCTTACCTCGCCCGGAAAATCAGAAACTGATGGAAGAAGAAGGGGAATCTCAGGTGAGCTAGGGAATGGATGTCATGGCTTACGCTCAAGTGGTAGAACAGATGCGAGCAACGCAAGAAGAATGAGATCAGATGACAGAGGAAAGGGATATAGCCGAAGCCCATCAATGTGGCCTAAAAGTCCAGATGAGTGAGTTGGAAAGACGTAGCAAGGACGTTATCCGCATACAAGCAGTAAAACAGAAAGTGGCCCTCAGGGACTTTGAGGAACGTTTGAACAGCGAAATCTGCAAGAAAGAAGCATAATTGAAGACAAGAATTCGGCGATAAGGGTCTTGACTACTCGCGCAGACTTGGGGGATAGGAGGAGCCAGACACTGCAAAGCCGGATTATAGCTTTAGAGGCCGAGATAGAAATGCAAAAAGGGGAGATGGCCTCGATGGAATACCTTTGGCAGGAGCAAGAGAATTCTGACTTCCAGGGTTGACACCTTCACCAGAAGACTCGAATATCGGCAAACCTTTCTTTTTCATGTAACTAGGATCCTTGATTTCATCTATCCTAGCCATTTTTGATGAATTTAGGTAGTTGGCAAGTTTACCATATTTTGTAAACACTTTTTAATAAAGTCGTACTCTTTCGGATATTTATTAAATCGCCTAAACTTTCCATATCAATTCTCCATCCAATACCACTCAAAAGACCATCGCAAAAAGAAAGAGAAAATCCCTCCGGAATAAACGCAATCGTTTCACCGAAAAAAAATTTCCTACCAAATATTCAAAACATCCGAATAGCCATCACAAAACTTCAAATTTATGGTATAGATCATCGTCCCTCCCTTCGGATGGGTTCACCAGGCATCAGGCCCTGCGTCGTTTGAAAGCATAGTGTAAAAGAGATCTTCCTAGCATGACGGTATTGGTTGCCACTTTCTGGCCCCGAGGGCCAGTGGAGATGGATTAGTCCCTTCACTGTACCCACCGCAGCAAATCCTATGGGTAATACGGGTGAAGAGATTGCCACGTCACTTCAGCGCCTTTCAAGCAACCCTGCCGTGGACTCCGGCAAGAGTCAGGCCCACCTAGAGACCTCGTATCTCCCTCCCCTTCTTCCAAGCACGATTCCCAGACCTGTGGGAATTCAGCCTCCTGTTTTCAACCCAGCGCAGCCACAGTTCTCGTCGGAACCTCTACTACCCTTCGGTTCTAACCCTATTATGGCTGAGAAACCAAAAAGTGACACTGAATCTGCTCGAAGAAAGACTCAGAGCAATCGAAAGGGCTGATCCGTTTGACCCTACTGGTTCCGCCGATATGTGTATGGTCCCCGGGATCATTATACCACCGAAGTACAAGATCCCCGACTTCGAAAAGTATACTGGGGTCGAGTGCCCAAAGACCTACCTCAGAGCATATTGCAATAAGATGGCAGAGATGATCCACAACGAGCCGTTATTGATTCATCTGTTTCGAGAAAGCTTAACCAAACATGCCTTAACTTGGTACATGGATCTAGACAGAGCCAGGATCAGAACGTGGAGAGACCTGTCCGATGCCTTCTATAGACAATATAAATTCAACATGGAGGTAGCTCCCGACCGCGCCGACCTGCAAGATTTGGAAAAGAAAATCGGCGAGTCTGTGAAGACCTATGCTTAGAGATGGAGGGAGTTGGCTTCCAGAATCTCTCCTCCTTTAAGTGACAAGGAACTCTTGTCGATTTTCTTGCACACTTTCAAAGCTCCCTACTACACCCACCTGATCTCGAATCCTTCAAACAGTTTCTCTGACATGGTCCTAATTACCGAAAGAGTCGAGCAAGGGATTAAGTCCGGACGAATCATACCTTCGGCACTAGAGTCTGCGCCAAAGAAAGTGTCCGTCGTGAAAAGAGATGTTGGATTTGTCGCTCCCCAAGCTAATCACGGGCAATCATTTCCACCACCTCCGCCTTACTTATCACCACCACCTTATCATCCGCCATCACTATATCAACCCACCTTCTTTCCTTTTACCTCACCACCGCTGCTAATATCGCGCCTCAAAATCCTACACATTTCCCACCACCTCCAGCACAAACATTACAACCCATGAAACCTAAGCCATATAGCCCACCAAAGGACCCAAATAACAAAAAAATGTCAAACAATCGGTGGAACCGAGAGCCATTGCCTCCTCTTCCTCTTTCTGCGGGAGAAATCTACAAACACCTCCTTGCAGCCGGACAAATCGTACCAGTTACAACTCAGCCTCAATTGCCTCCTTACCCGAAGTGGTATGATATCAACGTAAGATGAGGATACCACGCTGGAGCCCTAGGTCACACTTTGGAAAACTGTTTCACGTTCAAAGTAAAAGTCCATCACTTGATCAAAAGTGGATGGGTATCTTTCGAAGGGTTAGCCAAAGGACCCAACACATCCACCAACCCTCTCCCCAATCATTCACAAGGAAAGAGAGGGGTGAACGCCATCTCGGCAGGAGAAAGCGACGACCCTCTTTCTTTGATATCGAGTTGGCCACAAGAACAACTTTTCCTGGCCTTATCTCGAAGAGGATATATACCATACTCGGAAAGCTATCCAAGTCACTGCATGTACTGCAAGGGAAACGACAGTCATAAGATCAAAAGCTGCGAGTTGTTCGCAAGAAAGGTGAGACAACTCTCGGGTTTCGGAGTAATACAAACCCAGAAAGTGACCCACGGGGAAGGATCCATTAACGCCATCGGAGAAGGATTTCCTATCCCGCCTAACTCCAAAGGAACCCCACTCCAAATCATCCAAAAGAAAAGATCGACTTCGTCATGTAAACGGTTCTCCACGCGCCGCGACGAGGGCGACCACGAGATTGACACCCTGGGCCAGCCTTCCGGGAAATTCGACTACCTTGTTAGGTATTCGGCACCACCCTCCCATTCTAGCGCAGCGTCATTACTATCCTCTTGGGAATCCCCAAATTCTGAATCATACCCTGCACCGACATGGTCACCTCCTCCGTTTCCTTTGAAGGAAATCTACACAAGCCTCCTAACAGAAGGGCAGATTACACCATCCCCGCTTTCGCCTCAACCGACTCCTTACCCTAGCTGGTATGATCCAAAGGTTAGCTGCGAATATCACGCCGGAACCTGAGGACACTCCCTGGAAGACTATTACGCCTTTAGAGAAAAGGTCGATCATCTAACCAAACAAGGACGAATATCTTCCGAAGGTTTAGCAAAGGGTCCTGATGTGGTGACCAGTCATCTGCCACATCATAATCCTGGGATGAATGGCATTCTTGCCAGAGGAATCGACGATTCTCACCCTTCAGTAAACGAAGCACCCAACGAAGAACTGTTCTTCGCATTAGCCAAAAATGCATACCTGCCATTCCCAGAGAATAATCAGGCCCAATGCCTATTCTGCCAAGGGGAAAGCAAGCACGAAATCCAGGATTGCAGACTTTTTTGGCAGAAAGTCAAGCAATTCACAACATTCGGGATCATTCAGACCGAAGGGAAAACCCAAGGAGCAATCAACGCCATCGAGGATAATTCTCTAGCACCGTATTCCTTCGAATATATGGCCCAAACCGGGAATACAACCACAACCCCACGCAAAGTAGTGTTCATATTTGCTGTGAATACTCCTAGCCGAGACTTACACGCGGTCCCATTCAACTACGGATACACGGTGGTCACCACCCCTCCTGTAGTCACACCAACAGGACTTGCTATCGGTGAAACCTCTCACATCGGGGGCATGACCCGCACCGGGAGATGCTACATATCGGAGGAAGTAGAGAAACAATGACAACCCAAAGGGAAAAATCCTGTGATCCGCGAAGAGACAGTAGAAGAGACGCAAGAGTTGAACAAACCCATAGCTGAGGACGAGACAACTGAGTTCCTCGAGATCATGAAACAGAGCGTGTTTAGCATCATCGAACAACTAAAGAAAACCCCGACTCGTATTTCCATCATGGAGCTAATCCTTCCTTCAGAGCCTCATCGCCAAGCTGTCTTAAAAGTCTTGAAGCAAGCCTTTGCTATGACATGTCCCTTGCATTCTACTATGATGTATAGGGCCTTGTTATGATCTCTCCCTACGGGGTCGATCTCTCCTTCGGAGAAGGAAATGCTGCTTAGGCCTTGAATTCTTCCGACAAGGTTTTCCACCCCTTCCGGGGATACGGCCACGACCCTGCACAAAGTAGTGTTCACATTTGCTGTGAATACTCCTAGCCGAGACTTACACGTGGTCCCATTCAACAATGGATACACGGTGGTCACCACCCCTCCTGCAGTCACACCAACAGGACTCGCTATTGGCGAAACCTCTCATATCGGAGGCATGACCCACAACGGAAGATGTTACATATCGGAGGAAGTAGAGCAGCAAAGACAAGCCAAAGGGAAAAATCCTTTGATCCGCAAAGAGACGATAGAAGAGACACAAGGTTTGAGCAAACCTATAACCAAGGACGAGACAGCTGAGTTCCTCAAGATCATGAAACAGAGTGAGTTCAGCATCATCAAATAGCTAAAGAAAACCCCGACTCGCATTTCTATCAAGGAGTTAATCCTTACTTCAGAGCCTCATCGCCAAGCTCTCTTAAAAGTCTTGAAGCAGGCCTTCGTAACTAAGGATATCACCGCGGAAGGGGTGGAAAACCTTGTCGGAAGAATTCAATCCCTAAGCAGCATTTCCTTCTCCGAAGGAGAGATCGACCACATAGGGAGAGATCACAACAAGGCCCTATACATCACTGTAGAATGCAAGGGACATGTCATAGCAAAGGCCCTGATCGACAACGGGTCCGCACTGAATGTCATGCCCAGGCATGTCCTCGAACAACTACTGGTCAATTTCTCTCACATGAAACCTAGCGGAATGATGGCTAGGGCTTTCGATGGCACCACTCGAGAGATCATCGGGAACTTTGAGTTGGATATGGTCATCGAGCCCCACACTTTCGCCTAGACATTTCAGATCATGGAAATCTAACCCGCCTACAACATGCTTCTAGGACGGCCATAGATCCATTCGGTAGGAGCTGTCCTCTCTTCCCTACATCAGTGCCTCAAGTACGTCAAAGACAATGCCCTCGTCACAATAAAGG
The DNA here is from genome assembly GCA_963691705.1 of Viola odorata. NCBI lineage: Eukaryota > Viridiplantae > Streptophyta > Magnoliopsida > Malpighiales > Violaceae > Viola > Viola odorata. Next base: position 15,431,971 of record OY829543.1, read on the forward strand.
CAGAGGAAGCCTTGATCTTGGCCAAACATTCATCGGTGCCTTACATCAAAACTGCTAAAACCTTGGAAAGCTCTTTCTAAGCCTTTGAAATCGTCAACGCGGATTGGATCGAGGAAAGATCCCCCGTTCTCGAAGCCTTGAAATCTGAAATGGCCAAAACAACCACTAAGGTGATACCAGTGGGAAATTTCCAACTGGGAAAATGGCTCGGGGCCTAGTTACAAGGGTCAAAAGGTTGGGCATCTCCAAAGAGCTTCAGAGACCGCTTTGGTTTAGGGTAGCAATCCAGCAAGGCCGACTTTACCAAGATTGCCCAAGAAAAGAAAGAAAAGCAGTTGGCTAAGCTATTTGGACGTTCTGCGCCAAGTGGTAAAATGCAGATCCCCTATATCAGAACCACGTTCCCCTTCGCGGCCGAAACCATTAATGGAAGTCCGATCAGGGTATCAGACCTCCGTATTTGCACTCTAGGAGAAGAAGAATCGTCACCTGGTTCAGTTATTTTCGTAAAGAAGTCAGGGGAATCTGTGTGCAACTGGACCATCACCATGCTTCCGGATGTCTCTCCATAACTACTCCTTTTGAAAAAAATACATATGTTTGCACGTTTGCTTACGAAAACATTTTTGTAGGGACTCATGTTCCCCTTTGTGAAAAATCAATATATATGCAATTTTCATTTTACGCATCTCTTCTTTTCGCATTTTTAATTTCAGGATGAATGTTAGTTCAGATTGTCTTGATAAAACCTATGTCTTTACTGGTGAATAAATTGTCATCACGACTGAAGACAAGGCCGAAATCCCCTGCGAATTGGCCCGTTTACTGGAAAGTTCGAAAAAGGAAATAACCCCTCATCGGGAGGAATTGGATGAACTAAATTTGGGGGCAAGCAATGAGAATTAGAAGTTGGTTAAGATCGGAACCACCCTGGACACGACTCAGAGAGAAAGGTTGATTTCTCTCCTCAAAGACTACTCGGACGTATTCGCATGGTCATATGTCGATATGCCAGGTCTTGATCCCGGGATAGTCGAGCATCGTATCCCATTAAAGCCTGAGTTTAAGCCTGTCAAACAAAAACTTCGAAGGATGCATCCAGACATCCTTTTGAAAATCAAAGAAGAAGTTACCAAGCAACTAGATGCGGATTTCTTGAGAGTTGCCGAGTACCCAGAGTGGATCGCCAATATAGTGCCAGTGCCTAAAAAGGATTGGAAAGTCCGCATGTGCGTGGACTTTCGGGATCTTAATCGAGCCAGCCCTAAAGATGACTTCCCACTTCCCCATATCGACATCTTGGTGGATAGTGCCGCCAGAAACGACATGTTCTCCTTCATGGACGGATTCTCGGGATACAATCAGATCAAGATGGCACCCGAGGATAGTGAAAAGACAACCTTCATACAAACGGTTCTCTACGCGCCACGACGAGGGCGACCGCGAGATTGACACCCTAGGCCGGCCTTTCGGGAAATTCGACTACCTTGTCAAGTATTCGGCACCACCCTCCCATTCTAGCACAGCGTCATTACTATCCTCTTGGGAATCCCCAGATTTTGAATCATACCCTGCACCGACATGGTCACCTCCTCCATTTCCTTTGAAGGAAATCTACGCCAGCCTCCTGGCAGAAGGGCAGATTACACCATCCCCGCTCTCGCCTCAACCAACTCCTTACCCTAGTTGGTATGATCCAAAGGTTAGCTGCGAATATCACGCCAAAACCCAAGGACACTCCCTGGAAGACTGTTACGCCTTTAGAGAAAAGGTTGATCATCTAATCAAACAAGGATGAATCTCTTCTGAAGGTTTAGCCAAGGGTCCTGATGTGGTGACTAGTCATCTGCCGCACCATAATCCTAAGATGAACGGTATTCTCTCCAGAAGAATTGACGATTCTCACCCTTTAGTAAAGGAAGCACCCAACGAAGAACTGTTCTTCGCATTAGCTAAAAATGCATACCTTCCATTCCCAGAGAGTAATCAGGCCCAATGCCTATTCTGCTAAGGGGAAAGCAAGCACGAAATCGAGGATTGCAGACTTTTTTGGCAGAAAGTCAAGCAACTCACAACATTCGGGATCATTCAGACTGAAGGGAAAACCCAAGGAGTAATCAACGCCATCGAGGACAATTCTCCAGCACCGTATTCCTTCGAATATATGGCCTAAACCGGGGATACGGCCACCACCCTGCACAAAGTAGTGTTCACATTTGCTGTGAATACTCCTAGCCGAGACTTACACGTGGTCCCATTCAACAATGGATACACGGTGGTCACCACCCCTCCTGCAGTTACACCAACAGGACTCGCTATTGGCGAAACCTCTCATATCGGAGGCATGACCCGCACCGGAAGATGTTACATATCGGAGGAAGTAGAGCAACAAAGACAGGCTAAAGGGAAAAATCCTTTGATCCGCAAAGAGACGATAGAAGAGACACAAGGTTTGAGCAAACCTATAACCAAGGACGAAATAGCTAAGTTCCTCAAGATCATGAAACAGAGTGAGTTCAGCATCATCAAATAGCTAAAGAAAACCCCGACTCGCATTTCTATCATGGAGTTAATCCTTACTTCAGAGCCTCATCGCCAAGCTCTCTTAAAAGTCTTGAAGCAGGCCTTCGTAACTAAGGATATCACCGCGGAAGGGGTGGAAAACCTTGTCGGAAGAATTCAATCCCTAAGCAGCATTTCCTTCTCCGAAGGAGAGATCGACCACATAGGGAGAGATCACAACAAGGCCCTATACATCACTGTAGAATGCAAGGGACATGTCATAGCAAAGGTCCTGATCGACAACGGGTCCGCACTGAATGTCATGCCCAGGCATGTCCTCGAACAACTACTGGTCAATTTCTCTCACATGAAACCTAGCGGAATGATGGCTAGGGCTTTCGATGGCACCACTCGAGAGATCATCGGGAACTTTGAGTTGGATATGGTCATCGAGCCCCACACTTTCGCCTAGACATTTCAGATCATGGAAATCTAACCCGCCTACAACATGCTTCTAGGACGGCCATAGATCCATTCGGCAGGAGCTGTCCTCTCTTCCCTACATCAGTGCCTCAAGTACGTCAAAGACAATGCCCTCGTCACAATAAAGGCAGAGGAAGCCTTGATCTTGGCCAAACATTCATCGGTGCCTTACATCAAAACTGCTAAAACCTTGGAAAGCTCTTTCTAAGCCTTCGAAATCGTCAACGCGGATTGGATCGAGGAAAGATCCCCCGTTCTCGAAGCCTTGAAATCTGAAATGGCCAAAACAACCACTAAGGTGATACTAGTGGGAAATTTCCAACTGGGAAAATGGCTCGGGGCCTAGTTACAAGGGTCAAAAGGTTGGGCATCTCCAAAGAGCTTCAGAGACCGCTTTGGTTTAGGGTAGCAATCCAGCAAGGCCGACTTTACCAAGATTGCCCAAGAAAAGAAAGAAAAGCAGCTGGCTAAGCTATTTGGACGTTCTGCGCCAAGTGGTAAAATGCAGATCCCCTATATCAGAACCACGTTCCCCTTCGCGGCCGAAACCATTAATGGAAGTCCGATCAGGGTATCAGACCTCCGTATTTGCACTCTAGGAGAAGAAGAATCGTCACCTGGTTCAGTTATTTTCGTAAAGAAGTCAGGGGAGTCTGTGTGCAACTGGACCATCACCATGCTTCCGGATGTCTCTCCATAACTACTCCTTTTGAAAAAAATACATATGTTTGCACGTTTGCTTACGAAAACATTTTTGTAGGGACTCATGTTCCCCTTTGTGAAAAATCAATATATATGCAATTTTCATTTTACGCATCTCTTCTTTTCGCATTTTTAATTTCAGGATGAATGTTAGTTCAGATTGTCTTGATAAAACCTATGTCTTTACTGGTGAATAAATTGTCATCACGACTGAAGACAAGGCCGAAATCCCCTGCGAATTGGCCCGTTTACTGGAAAGTTCGAAAAAGGAAATAACCCCTCATCGGGAGGAATTGGATGAACTAAATTTGGGGGCAAGCAATGAGAATCAGAAGTTGGTTAAGATCGGAACCACCCTGGACACGACTCAGAGAGAAAGGTTGATTTCTCTCCTCAAAGACTACTCGGACGTATTCGCATGGTCATATGTCGATATGCTAGGTCTTGATCCCGGGATAGTCGAGCATCGTATCCCATTAAAGCCTGAGTTTAAGCCTGTCAAACAAAAACTTCGAAGGATGCATCCAGACATCCTTTTGAAAATCAAAGAAGAAGTTACCAAGCAACTAGATGCGGATTTCTTGAGAGTTGCCGAGTACCCAGAGTGGATCGCCAATATAGTGCCAGTGCCTAAAAAGGATTGGAAAGTCCGCATGTGCGTGGACTTTCGGGATCTTAATCGAGCCAGCCCTAAAGATGACTTCCCACTTCCCCATATCGACATCTTGGTGGATAGTGCCGCCAGAAACGACATGTTCTCCTTCATGGACGGATTCTCGGGATACAATCAGATCAAGATGGCACCCGAGGATAGTGAAAAGACAACCTTCATACAAACGGTTCTCTACGCGCCACGACGAGGGCGACCGCGAGATTGACACCCTAGGCCGGCCTTTCGGGAAATTCGACTACCTTGTCAAGTATTCAGCACCACCCTCCCATTCTAGCACAGCGTCATTACTATCCTCTTGGGAATCCCAGATTTTGAATCATACCCTGCACCGACATGGTCACCTCCTCCATTTCCTTTGAAGGAAATCTACGCCAGCCTCCTGGCAGAAGGGCAGATTACACCATCCCCGCTCTCGCCTCAACCAACTCCTTACCCTAGTTGGTATGATCCAAAGGTTAGCTGCGAATATCACGCCAAAACCCAAGGACACTCCCTGGAAGACTGTTACGCCTTTAGAGAAAAGGTTGATCATCTAATCAAACAAGGATGAATCTCTTCTGAAGGTTTAGCCAAGGGTCCTGATGTGGTGACTAGTCATCTGCCGCACCATAATCCTAAGATGAACGGTATTCTCTCCAGAAGAATTGACGATTCTCACCCTTTAGTAAAGGAAGCACCCAACGAAGAACTGTTCTTCGCATTAGCTAAAAATGCATACCTGCCATTCCCAGAGAGTAATCAGGCCCAATGCCTATTCTGCTAAGGGGAAAGCAAGCACGAAATCGAGGATTGCAGACTTTTTTGGCAGAAAGTCAAGCAACTCACAACATTCGGGATCATTCAGACCGAAGGGAAAACCCAAGGAGTAATCAACGCCATCGAGGACAATTCTCCAGCACCGTATTCCTTCAAATATATGGCCCAAACCGGGGATACGGCCACCACCCTGCACAAAGTAGTGTTCACATTTGCTGTGAATACTCCTAGCCGAGACTTACACGTGGTCCCATTCAACAATGGATACACGGTGGTCACCACCCCTCCTGCAGTTACACAAACAGGACTCGCTATTGGCGAAACCTCTCATATCGGAGGCATGACCCGCACCGGAAGATGTTACATATCGGAGGAAGTAGAGCAGCAAAGACAGGCTAAAGGGAAAAATCCTTTGATCCGCAAAGAGACGATAGAAGAGACACAAGGTTTGAGCAAACCTATAACCAAGGACGAAACAGCTAAGTTCCTCAAGATCATGAAACAGAGTGAGTTCAGCATCATCAAATAGCTAAAGAAAACCCCGACTCGCATTTCTATCATGGAGTTAATCCTTACTTCAGAGCCTCATTGCCAAGCTCTCTTAAAAGTCTTGAAGCAGGCCTTCGTAACTAAGGATATCACCGCGGAAGGGTTGGAAAACCTTGTCGGAAGAATTCAATCCCTAAGCAGCATTTCCTTCTCCGAAGGAGAGATCGACCACATAGGGAGAGATCACAACAAGGCCCTATACATCACGGTAGAATGCAAGGGACATGCCATAGCAAAGGCCCTGATCGACAACGGGTCCGCACTGAATGTCATGCCCAGGCATGTCCTCGAACAACTACTGGTCAATTTCTCTCACATGAAACCTAGCGGAATGATGGCTAGGGCTTTCGATGACACCACTCGAGAGATCATCGGGAACTTTGAGTTGGATATGGTCATCGAGCCCCACACTTTCGCCTAGACATTTCAGATCATGGAAATCTAACCCGCCTACAACATGCTTCTAGGACGACCATAGATCCATTCGGTAGGAGCTGTCCTCTCTTCCCTACATCAGTGCCTCAAGTACGTCAAAGACAATGCCCTCGTCACAATAAAGGCAGAGGAAGCCTTGATCTTGGCCAAACATTCATCGGTGCCTTACATCAAAACTGCTAAAACCTTGGAAAGCTCTTTCTAAGCCTTCGAAATCGTCAACGCGGATTGGATCGAGGAAAGATCCCCCGTTCTCGAAGCCTTGAAATCTGAAATGGCCAAAACAACCACTAAGGTGATACCAGTGGGAAATTTCCAACTGGGAAAATGGCTCGGGGCCTAGTTACAAGGGTCAAAAGGTTGGGCATCTCCAAAGAGCTTCGAAAACCGCTTTGGTTTAGGGTAGCAATCCAGCAAGGCCGACTTTACCAAGATTGCCCAAGAAAAGAAAGAAAAGCAGCTGGCTAAGCTATTTGGACGTTCTGCGCCAAGTGGTAAAATGCAGATCCCCTATATCAGAACCACGTTCCCCTTCGCGGCCGAAACCATCAATGGAAGTCCGATCAGGGTATCAGACCTCCATATTTGCACTCTAGGAGAAGAAGAATCATCACCTGGTTCAGTTATTTTCGTAAAGAAGTCAGGGGAGTCTGTGTGCAACTGGACCATCACCATGCTTCCGGATGTCTCTCCGTAATTACTCCTTTTGAAAAAAATATATATATGTTTGCACGTTTTCTTATGAAAATATATTTGTAGGGACTCATGTTCCTCTTTGTTAAAAATGAATATATATGCAATTTTCATTTTACGCATCTCTTCTTTTCGCAATTTTAATTTCAGGATGAATGTTAGTTCAAATTGTCTTGATAAAACCTATGTGTTTACGGCCGAAGAAATTGTCATCACGACCGAAGACAAGGCCGAAATCTCCTGCGAATTGGCCCGTTTACTAGAAAGTTTGGAAAAGGAAATAACCCCTCATCGGGAGGAATTAGACGAAGTAAATTTAGGGGCAAGCAATGAGAATCAAAAGCTAGTTAAGATCGGAACTACCCTGGACACGACTCAGAGAGAAAGGTTTATTTCTTTCCTCAAAGACTACTCGGATGTATTCGCATGGTCATACGCCGATATGCCAGGTCTTGATCCCGGGATAGTCGAGCATCGTATCCCATTAAAGCCTGAGTTTAAGCTTGTCAAACAAAAACTTCGGAAGATGCATCCAGACATCCTTTTGAAAATCAAAGAAGAAGTTACCAAGCAACTAGATACGGGTTTCTTGAGAGTTGCCGAGTACCCAGAATGGATCGCCAATATAGTGCTAGTACCTAAGAAAGATGGGAAAGTCCGCATGTGCGTGGACTTTCGGGATCTTAATCGAGCCAGCCCTAAAGATGACTTCCCGCTTCCCCATATCGACATCTTGGTGGATAGTGCCGCCAGAAACGACATGTTCTCCTTCATGGACGGATTCTCGGGATACAATCAGATCAAGATGGCACCTGAGGACAGTGAAAAGACAACCTTCATCACACCCTGGGGAACTTTTTGCTACAAAGTAATGCCCTTCAGATTAAAGAACGCAGGAGCCACTTACCAACGTGCTGCCGTCACCCTTTTTCATGACATGATGCATAAAGAATTGGAAATATATGTCGACGACATGATAGCCAAATCTCGCGGGACGCAAGATCATGTAGACATCCTAAAGAAGGTATTCGAAAGATTGAGGCAATTTCAGCTAAGGCTAAACCCATCTAAGTGTACCTTTGGAGTGACCTCCGGGAAGTTGTTAGGATTCATCGTTAGCAACAAAGGCATAGAAGTGGATCCTGATAAGATAAAAGCAATTCAAGAGCTACCCTCTCCCAGCACCGAAATAGAAGTACAAAGCTTCTTAGGACGCATCAACTACATTGCTCGCTTTATCAGCCAGTTAACACTTACCTGCGAGCCGATGTTCAAAATGCTAAGGAAGCACGGAGATGCAGAATGGGACGAAGACTGCCAGAAAGCCTTTGAGAAAATCAAGACATATCTACAAAGCCCACCGGTACTAGTTCCTCCGACGCCAGGACGTCCCTTGCTCATGTATATGACAGTCACGGCTCGCGCTATGGGCTGCATTTTGGGGCAGCACGATGAGTCAGGAAGACGTGAACAAGCCTCTACTACCTCAGCAAAAAGTTCAATGAATGCAAAATGCGCTACTCCATGTTGGAACGAACTTGTTGCGCCCTTGCATGGTGCATCCGAAGGCTCCGACAGTACATGTTGTATTACACGACATGGCTAATCTCTCGCATAGATCCCCTGAATTACATCTTTGAGTACGAGATGGCCGTCAATTCCCCATAGCATGCAAGTTGAACTTCCCATGCACCAACAACATCGCCGAGTACGAGGCGTGAATCAACGGTCTGACCGCGGCAATCGACCTAAAAGTAAAAAAGCTCAAAATCTTCGGCGATTCAACCCTTGTCATCTACCAAGCCCAGGATCTATGGCAGACACGGGATTCCAAGCTCATCCCTTATCAGAGGTTACTCACCCAACTCACACGGGAATTTGAGGAAACCAAATTCGACCGAGTCGACAGAGAAAAGAACCGCTTCGCAGACGCGTTAGTCACGTTGGCCTCAATGTTCAAATTAGAATGCGGTGTAATGCTTCAACCATTGAGGGTGGAAGTAAAGAAAACTCCGGCGTGCTGTGTCGCCTTAGAAGAAGAACCTGATGGGAAGCCATGGTTCCACGACTTAGTACGATTCATCAAAAACCAGGAGTATCCACCGGGGGCAAGCCGGGTTAGCAAAAAGACCCTCCAACGCTTAGCACTAGACTTCTACCTCGACGATGAAGTTCTGTATAAAAGGAGAGCTGATGGAGCTTTGCTTTGTTGCATCACCATAGCTGAGGCAAAGAGAATCATAACGGAGATCCACGAAGGGGTTTGTTCCACACACACAAGTGGGCACATGATGGCAAGACAGATAATGAGACAAGGTTATTTTTGGCTCACCATCAAACGAGATTGCATCGACTACTTCCGGAAATGCCACAAATGTTAGATTTACGCGGACCATCTCCATATCCCTCCAGCCCCTCTCTTCAGCATGACATCGCCTTGGTCTTTTGCGATGTGGGGAATCGACATCATCGGCCAAATTCATCCAACAGCCTCTAATGGCCATCGCTTCATCCTCGTAGCAATCGACTACTTCACCAAGTGGGTGGAAGCCGCCTCTTACTCCAACATCACTCAGAAGACAACCATGCGATTCATTGAGAAGAACATCATTTACCGTCATGGGGGTCCCAAAAACAATCATCACGGACAACGACACTAATCTAAATGGAAAAATGATCGACGGTCTTTGCCAACGTTGGAAGGTGAAGCACCGAAACTCATCACCATATCGTCCAAAAATGAATTGCGCAGTCGAGGCAGCAAACAAAAACTTGAAGAAGATCATCCAAAACATGGTGGTCACTCATAAAGATTGGCATGACATGCTTCCTTTCGCGCTGCATGCTTACCGGATAGCAACTCGTACGTCCACAGGGGTAACTCCCTACTCATTAGTCTACGACATGGAAGCCGTAATTCCTCTTGAGGTAGAAATCCCTTCTCTCAGGATCCTGGCAGAATCAGAAGTAGAAGAATCGGATTGGGCAAGAGTGAGGTACGAGCAGTTAAACCTCCTTCCCAAGAAGCTCTTGACCTCTATCTGCCATGCACAATTGTATTAGCAAAGAATAGCCAATGCTTATAGCAAGAAAGTGCGACCTTGCAAGTTCAAGACTGGGGATTTAGTGATGAAGAAGATTCTCCCTCATCAGGAGGCTAGTCAAGGAAAGTGGGCCCCAAAGTACGAGGGCCTGTATTTAGTTAAAAGTGCATTCTCGGGGGGTACCCTACTGCTAACCAACATGGATGGAGATGACCTACCAAGACCGGTAAATGCCGATGCCATCAAGATATACTTCGCCTGAAGTGTCACGGACCGTGCATCTTGCCAAATCAAAGACATAGGGTTTTATCATGACAATATCGCTCAAATGTTTACCCTGAAATTAATAAAATGAGTTTTTTTTCAGGAGATGCTTGTTATTTTAAAACTTCTCTCCTTTTTCTTAAAACTTGTGAGATGACAAAAGGAGGCATGGCATCGGTGGCTCCAAGAAAGTAATTCAAGATATAAGACATGACACTTAGACTAACACCACTAATCAATCTAAAGTTTTGCAGGAATGTAATATCTCACATCTCATCATCGCGATAGGGCCCGAGAATTCCCCCCTCGTAGCAGCTCCTGAATTGCCGCAGCAGGCCGCCCTCAAGAGCGAATTAGGAAAGATTTTAAAAACCAGTCACCATCTAAATCAAAAATTCTTTTTCCTCGCAGTACTACCAGCACATCCTGCAACCAGTCTCAAAGGACCGAATACATCAAGGGAGATCACCCCACAAAGCTAGTGGCATAGGTTCCCATCTCCATTCGCCTATTCGGAGGAGTAAGCGAGTGCACGGATGGGACTGGTGCATGTGCGAGCTGGCGCGTAGGTGAGGGCGTGGGCGGGCTGATGTGGATGTCCTCATGAGATGCTAGGGATTGTGCGGGCGCGCGCCATGGGATGTTAGGGTTTGCCCGGGCGTTCCTCATGCCTTGACCGACCAACCCGTGAGGTTTCTCGCTAAGGCTTCCCTCGTGATCCGCGGCCTTCGAAGGCGCTGCGGTGTGAGCGATGGCATGCAGGCACATCACCCACCCTTCGTGGGCCTTCAAGTCAGCCTCCTCATCCCTTAGGGCCTTTAGTAGTTGGATCACCACGCCCTTGCTCCTAGTGAAGTATCGAGGTGGTGTCGTGCTCGTATCAGTCTTTGAGGGGGTATCTTTGCTGAAAGCCTAGCAGGTTATTTTAATCTAGGATAGGAGTGTATCTTGGTAGCTTTTTGTCCTCGTTTGGCACCAAACTCTGCAACTGTTTGGTAGCTATGAAGAGAGGTGTAGCTAGGCGGTAGTTGAGGGTTTTCCATAAAGTGTAAGAGATGGGAGGTGTGGAGTGGCTTGTCAAACTCTAGTGATGGAAACAAGACACTGAAATGAAAGATTAAACAATAGGAAAACACATTTCAAGAGGTTGACTCAAACAAAAATCAGATCAAAAGGGAAAAAAGTCAAGAACAAAAGATGAACATATGTAGAACACTATGAATGTTCTTGACAGACTTTCGGCTATTGACTCAAAAAAATAGAAAATGATGGCTAAAATTCACAAGATTCACAAAAGACACTCTTAAGACAATGTAATACAAGTTCCACATAAGAAAATGAATCAAATGGCCAGTTTTTCTCAAGAACATAAGCAAGAACACCAAAATAGTTTCTGCTAGAATTTTTGAACAGCTTGGTGCAGACTTTTGACTTTTGAACTTTTGGACAGGAAAATGGGTTTATTAAATTCACCAAATTGACTCACAAGAAACTAGATACAAAGGAATATATTTTATACTCCATAAATAAGAAAAAAATGGAAACTCAAGATACACTGTTCACAAGATGAACACTCAAGAACACCAAGACTGAAATTACACAACTTTCGGATTTGGTGTCCAAATTGCATGAAACTTTCACCAAACGTTTAGGAAAATTAAGAAGGATGTTTGAAGCATATAAAATGAAGTTTTGGACAGAAAATGGTCGACTTTTTCTGACCGGAACAGTGACTCAATATGAACAAACTTAAGAGTACCAAGAGCTCCGCTACCACTTGATACGATACGGTCCGACTTCCTATTTACAAGCCGAAATGTATCTCATTTGGGGATCTAGCTCTATGAGTTTATGACATAAGACAACAAGAAAAACAGTAGGATATATGGATGGAATGATGGGGAGACGCAACGGAAATGAAGAACAATGAAAGACACAAATTGATAGAAGTTACCCATAAGAAGGTGGATGAGGACTTGAGGTGATGACTTGGATAATGAATGAATGAATGCTTGAGGTTCACTTGAGGGATAGTTTGAACACACGGGAATTTTTTTATTGATATCGCAACAAACACAAATACAATAATCTCATTCAAATGCTCACATACACGAAGTAGAAACGACAAAAAAGCGATGGTTTACGTTTTACTTGCATGGTAGCAAAACACCATCATGCTTAGAAGCGTACAAGATGAATTTAGGGTGAGGAGTAATCTCAACTCAAGAGGAGTAGTCTCAACTCAATGAATAAATTTCACTTCAACATCTAAACTAATGAAAATAAGAGAAGAGCTAGCTATTTATACTATTACACAAAATGGCCATTTTAGAAAACAATTGCCCTTAATGAGCTTCTCCTTGGATGCGTCCTCCTTGCTGGAAATACCATGGCCTTGTGATGGGTTTGCAAGCCCATTGGTGGTGGAAGATGTAGCTTGAATGTTGGGGAACTCGACTGTGTCGTGGGGGATGACGCGCGTATGCGGAGAATGCTCGACCGCGGCCTCATGGGTTGCTAGGGTTAGGGGTGAGAGTTCGGAGTTTGGATCAAATTCAGATGAGTTCGGATCGAATAAGTTTTAATTCGGATAAATTCGGATCATATTTTTTATCAGCAAATTCGATTCCAATCTGACAAGTTCGGATTCGGATAAGTTCGGTCGGATTTTTTTGGATTTTTTGGATGGACCGACCCATTACAGACATGGGTTGGCCCATCAATTTTTCCATAATTTAACCTAATTTTTTACATAATTTCATCACCAACAACAAATCTATAATTTTCATTACAGAAAAGTTTTTTTTTCTTGTTTTTCCTTTGATTTGACAACAAAATTTTAAAACAAAACTGACATTATAAAGAAGAAATTTGGCCATTTTCTAATTCAGATAAGTCTAAAGTTCATTAGAAATCAGAATCATCACATAACAATTCCATTCCATTCATATAAGTTGTCAAAATCAACAAATTATGGAATCAACTTGCATCCATTCAACTTGCATCTATTAAGAATCAACGTGCATCCACTCACTGACAAATAGACTCCATCAATATCCTTTGCAACTCTAAACACCAAATAAATAATTAAATGAGTTAAATTGCAGAATACATAATTGAGGATTTGCAGAAATTACAAAATTGAAGATTTGTATGAAATTACAGAATTGATGAGATAAAAAATTACCTTCCTGAAGTTGCATCCATTAAAAGATCAATAGACTCCACCAATATCCTTTGCAACTCTAAATACCAAATAAACAATCAGATGAGTTAACATTATAGAATATATAATTGGGGATATGCATAGATTACAAAATCGATGAGATAAAAAATTACCTTCTTGAAGTTGTTCATCTTCCTTAATTTCTTCCTCTACAACAGCCACTAGGTAGATTTGAGCTAATTTTGTAAGCATAAGAGTGCTTGGACCACTTTAGGAGTCAATGAGCTCCTATACGAGTCCAAAACTCTTCCACTAGTGCTAAATGTTGATTCGGAAGAAACAGTCGATATTGGAATTGCCAACACATCACGTGCCATGCTACCGAGTATAGGGAACATAAAAGAGTTAACTTTCCATCAAAATAAAATGTCAAAACTCTTATCACTTTCCACGGTCCCCTCACTAAGATATTGTTCTACTTCTGTTTTCTTATCCCAACATTCTGAGTCCAATTGATGTCTTTTAAACATGTTGTCAATTGATGCAGCAACATTAGATTCATTAACCATGGCAAAACTTGAAGAAGAACATGAAGTAGAACCAGAACTTGTTTTCCTTTGTCTATCAACCAAGACAACCCCTTCTCTCAACATCTTATACTCCTCAAAAAGATCATCAAACACTTCTTTTACCTTTTCACTCTTTTCTAGGCCAATTTGCTCATCATGCACAATAGATAAAGAAAACTTGACATAATCAAATTTGCGACGAGGATCAAGAATCATAGTGTCGCACCCCTTTTCAGTTTTAACGCGAATAGGTTCAGGACGGATGCGGAGCATAAACGGATTCCTTGCATAATGCAAATGAAGTCGCCACCCTATTTATTTCTAGGTTTAGGGAACCTAAAATCATGGCATAAAATAAATAAAAAACTAAGGCACAATGGGTCTAAACCAAAGAACAAAAGTTCGGGGTCTTATTATGGACTCGGGAAGGTGTTAGGCACCCGAATCACATCCAAACAAGGTTACCGGTAAAAAAGAGGCATTTAAATAAAACATTTAAAAAGCACGTAATCGGCCCTTAGAGGAATCGCCGCTTTAGTATTTCGTAGGGTCGGGATTGATTTTTCCGTTTAACAGGATTGTTACCATTTTTACTAAAGCGGGTGCCCTTTTGTTATCATCGGGCCATGCATGATTAAATTAATTACTAAGTGATCTATCATGCATAAAACTAACAAAGTACCGATTAATGATTGCAGAAAATAAACCGAGGTGTGGGATCGAAGCCACCAAAACACATGTATGAATACAAGCAGAAATAAAAACAATTAATCATGGCATTTAAAGCGAGTGATTTAAACAAGTTATCCATGTGAATTGATTTTAATTTCTAACAATTCTAAATAGTCATGCATACGAATGTATATGCGGAAAGCTTTGAATAAATAAAAAGGGATGAGAAAAGTGTACTTGCGAGCGAAGATTTGATTTTAACCTACAAAATGAGATTATTAGTACGAGTAAAATAAATATCAAGCAAATAAATAAAATGATTAACAATTAAAAAACATGTAAAATAATTAATTAGTTAATTAAAAGCAAGCAAAAATAATTATTTGATAATTAAATACAAATGATTAATTAACAACTAAAAGCAAGTAAATTAATTAATTAAATATTACAAATGAACAAATGATACGAAAATACTTACGGTGGGCCAAAAAACTGGGCCCACAGCTGGGCCTATGACCTTTTCCTTTTCACGCTTAGGCTTGGTCAAGCCAACCCCATAACCAAAATTTAAAACAAAGGTAGCCCATGCTTCCTTTCTTCCTTTCCCTCCGTTTGGGCTTGGCATGACCAAACAATTAATTAAAACAACCCAGCCTTTCTTTTTCCTTTCCCACTCGGCTTCGTCTTCTTCATTGCGTTGCCGGCGCCATTGCCGACGACCAATGACCAACCAGCCTCACCAACTCCTGCGTAAATCCAGCCGAAACAACCCCCGCAATCACAATAACTCAAATAAACAATGATACGAGCACGAGGGCTCTCACTCGTATCCACGTGAAGACCTCAAAGATAGGCCGTGCCAGCCATGAAGAAGCCCACGCCAAACCCTCGCATCCCATGAAGAAGCTAGCGCGCGGCGAAGAGAAGGCCAAGATAGTGCCCTAGCGGCATACCGCCAACCTCGGTAATCTGGCCAAGTCTTGGAAGCGAGACTAGCGGCATACCACCAGCCCCTTAGCGGCATACCGCCCGGACCTTTCCTTGGCCAATCCGAGCCACACTTCAGCCATCCACTTAAGCCTTCAAGGCCCCTTTGTCCAAGGGTGTTTTAGAGGATTCCTATGTAATAAGTCCCAAGCTATAAATAGAAGGAGATAGCCTCTTTTATAGCTTGCCTTTGATTTTAAGTGAGTTATCTCCATCAAGACCAATTAGTTGGCTTTGCCTTAGGGTTCTTAAAACCGATTTTCTTTCATCTTGTTTAATCTCATCGGGTTGATCATTACATGATCAAGTAAGGGTGAGCACGAATTAAGAGATCCTTGTAATCCTTTGAATACAAGTTTTATATATTGTTTCCATCATAGTTTTAAAAATCGAACCGACCTGACGGTCGGACCGGTAAAACCGTGACCCGAAGTGATTTTTGGTTCGGTTCAGCTTTCTGACCGGACCTGCAATCGACCCTGTTGGTTTTCACAAAAGTGACGACCCGGTCGACCCCCGGGTCGATGTTAAACCAAAACGACGCCGTTTTGGGTTTTTTAAAATTTTTTAAATTTATTTTTTATCTTTTATTTTTTCAATATAGAAAATTTAATAGGCCGGCCCATTGTAGATACCGGTTCAATTCAATTTAATTATCGAAGCTTGAACGGTTCGATGTGTGAATGACCCAGAATGATCCAACGGGTCAATCCGGTCGAACCCGATCAAACTCCGATTAAACCCGATTCAAATCCGTTTGACGGGTCACTCCAGGTCGGTTTTTAAAACTATGGTTTCCATCATTTCCTATCTACTCTTCTTCCATTAAAACTGCTTCACTTACTCCATAAACACTTATCAATATCCATCTAAACATCCCTAAATCCGAGTGTTACCTTCCTCCCAAAGGAGACTAAATTCTCCCTCAAGAACATCACGGTTTCATCCTTCAAGAGAAACCAAGAAGTTATCAAGTGGTAGCGGAGCTCCAAGCTATCTTCTAGGTTGGTAAACTTCTTTTCTACGGTTAGAATCATTTCTTTACCGTACAACATCTATCTTTCATGCTAATTTTTTTCTATTTTTTGACATTTTTGTCAACGTTCCACTAAATTGCTCAAACTCATTTTCATCGAGTTTCCACAGTTCAAACAACTTCAAACTTCATTTCCATGGATTAAACATTGTTTCCTACCATAGGATTCAATTAATCTTCATTTGAAACTTTTGTGTTCTTGACAAATTTTTGTCTTCTAGTGTGCTGATATTTGAAGAAACACAATTGCTGAATTGTTTGGTGTTTTTGTGCATCTAAGTGAACTAAATTGCCTCTTCTTACTTGTGATTAATTGTTGTGATTGGAGCTTCCTATGATGAGCCATGAGAGCCATGTGGACTTGCTTGTTTGCTAGCTAGTTACCATCATTTTTGGGCTCTTCTCCTAGCCGGCCACATCACTCCTTTGTGAGCCTAGTATTTTCAACTCATTGTGAGCCAAGCATTTCAGCTTGCTCACCACACTTCTTTGCCTCACATAGCCGGCCCTAGGGCAGCATACTTGTTTGTGCTTTTGCTTGTCATACACCTTGGCACTCCCTGTCATGCACCTTGCAAAAACCTCTTGTCATGCACACTTGCACTACGTGTCATTCATTTACACTTTTTGGCATTTAGTGATAATTTTTTCAAGAGCAAAACTACTTGTCTTTCACTTCTTTTTTTAAAGATACATGTCATATAAGTGAGCTCTCTTCACTCATTGCAAAAATAGAAAAGAAAAGAGATAGGAACTAAAAGAAAGATCAAAAAAAAAAAAAAGTGATCAAGTTCCTACATTTCAAAAAAAGAAAAAAAAGAAGAGAAACAATTGAGTCATAAGCAAGAGACTACTTGTGTGTGTGCATTTGAAGTGACTTGCATCATTATAAAGTATCATTATGGGAAGAACACAAGTTCAGAATTCTTTTAGTGCTTTCATTTTGGGTACTTTCTTTTTCATTTCTTTCCTTTGTTCTTGAGTTGTCCATTTGAGCTAGCCTTTTCCTTTTGTGTCTTGAGTTTTCATGCCTTGTTTCCTACATCATTTTTACTCTAGGTCATTAGTGTTCAAAGCAATCAATCCTTGAACATCATTTCGGCCTTTTCTACCTTCCTTTCTACGCTTGTTTTCTTTGCATTCCATGTGCTATTTTGAGTCTTAGAGTCTTGTGCTAAGCTTAATTATTTGGTTTGCATTGGAGATAAGAGTGGGTGAGTTAGTGAGCGCATTAGAGTGATTGTGTGAAACACGAAAGCCCAAACACGTGAGGGAGCGACTAACATTTTGTATAAATTGTGTTTGTTTCTTTTTATATGTACGTTAATTATGGCTAATGATAATTCTCCTAGGGGAGATGGGTCCGAGGAGTCCTCTACACTCAATCCGGCCATGGCTAGCCTCACGGTCCAAATGGCAGCAATGCAACACCAATGGGAATCCCAAGCACACACCAACAAACCCATTTTAGATGCGATTTCTGCATTAACCTCGAAACCAGCCACATATCCAACACCTCCCGACCCTACCCAAACAACCTCACATTACCACCAAAGAACATACCCAAATGACCCGTCCAATGCCAATTTGTATGCTGATCCACCTCAATATGACAACCCCAAAGGTGTATTAACTCACACGGACCATAGTGATAGTGAGGAGCCGTTTGATTTGCCCCCACGGCAAAACCAACCCTTGGCCCGTGCTCAAGGTCGTAGCCATTTCTACCCCCCTTTCCAAAGCCACGGACCATGCCTAAACCCTAGACAACTGCATCAGCCCGCATACACATCACCCGCACACCTAGACATACCCGTACACCAAGCCAACGCCTATGTCCCTCCCCCTCGGCAACAAGTGCCTTTAACAATCCAAGAGAGACCTAGACAGCCACACCCCAACCCTCCACACTATGAACATGCTCACAGTGCTCGGCGCTTTGACAATGATGAGGAATATGCGCAAAGGGGCCATCGGCAGCAAGAAGAGAGAGTGGATAGCAACCTCTCTAGCATCAAAATGTCTATGCGTACCTTTGAAGGCAAGGATGACCCCGACACTTACTTTGATTGGGAAAGCAAAGTGGAGAGTGTCTTTGGGTGCTACAATTACTCGGACTCTAAGAAGGTGTGCCTTGAAATTGTAGAATTCACGGGAATGGCTGTCCATTGGTGGGATAGGCTTGTGATGAATTGGCAAATTGAGAGGCTGCCCTCGGTGGACACTTGGGATGAGTTGAAATATGAGATGAGGCGTCGGTTTGTGCCTTCCTACTACCTCTGTGACCTCCACCAACGCCTCCAAAAATTGACACAAGGGTCGCGGAGTGTGAATGATTTCTACCACGAAATGCTCACATGTTTGATACGTGCGGATGTGCACGAGGGTGATCAAGCCATAATGGCTCGATTTTTAAGAGGACTACAGAAGGAGATCTCCTACCAGTTGGATTTTCACGTTTATGACATATTGGAAGACATGTTCCATCTTGCCCTCAAGATAGAATGCCAAGTAAGCTCTAAACCCAAAACTCCTTGCACTTCTTCACCTTTTACAAGTCTAATTGGAACACACCTCCCTTCCCTCCTAAAGTCAGCCAAGAGACCACACAACCCATACCCTCGCCCAAGCCAAACACCTTCCCAAACACCAACTCGTCCTCGACTTTAGTACCAAAACAACCACTAAACATCGACCCAAACTCTAGAGCCCCTACTAGGAACATTACATGCTTTAAATGTGGGGGAAATGCCATATGAAGGCGGAATGCCCTAATAGGAGGATAATGATCATCCGAGAAAATGGTGAAGTGGTGAGTGATGATGAGGGACCCGAGGATACTTAAGTATTGGTTAGCGAGAGCATGCTTGACTTGAGTGAGGTGGATGATGACGATTATTCCCGTGTGGAAGTTCCTAAGTGTTTGGTAGTGAGGAGAAATTTGAGCATCCATGCCAAAGTTCATGATAAGGACGTTGAACAACGGGATAACCTTTTTCTCACCCACGACATAACACACAGATTGGTTATGATAACAATAGAAGTAATTCCAAGGCGATTCCATGGGTATTTCCGTCCTTACCCCAGCGTCAAGGCCGGAATACTGTAGCCCCTGTCGGGTGTCTGCCGCCAAGATTGCCGCCCCTTACCCGGCAAGGAACCATGGGATGGTCGACATCAGCGTGCCGGGGGGGGGGGGTCTCATGCATCAGCCCACACGCACGACGTTATCCCACCACAGGTCAACCATGACGTCACTCAAGGCGTTATCTTCCCTAGATAACTCCTACCCCTAGAGGTAACGCCCTCCTCGGCGCTTATAAATACCCCACCATTCGAGATGAGAGGTAAGCCTATGATTTCTAGTCGAGCCCCGGTCATTCAGAACTGCCATACTGACTTAAGCATTGGAGTGTCTACGTCGGAGCCCCCCTCCGACGCTTTGCAGGTACATCAGACGACGACTATAGTAACTCAGTGCGGCCATAATCCATACCCCGACTCCCCAAAAGTCCAAATCTTATCAAATTGGTGCTTTCATTAAGAGTTTTGGTTCTATTAAGTGACCATCCTTAATAGCCAAGCTCTATTTTCTTGGAGATCGAAGGATCATGGCTTCTGATTCGGAGTCTACACCACCTCAGCCTTCTAGCCTTCCTTTTGCGGTCCGCAGAGAACTTTTCCCTTTCGCTACTACTGATGTTTCTGCCACAATGCAGGAAATTTCTCTGGGATCTTCAGATTTCTCTTTTGGACAAACAATGGGAACACCTTTTTCCCAGATGTATATTCCCCTCTCCCAAATGGCAGGATCTAGCTATTCCACTCCTCTTCCAATGGGATCTATGATGGATAGCGTTAATAATCCTTTTGTGAATTCAATATCTGCTCTTCGTGCTCAGTTGGACCATTTAACCGAGTTGACCGCAAGATTCACACCCAATGTTTCTGGACGGAGTGTTCCTTCTCAGACTATCTTCACTTCATCTATTGTCACCGAACGACTATTATCTCCTTCGCAACGCAGAGACATTTTGCTGACCTTGCCCGCGACGGTGATACCAACCAACCTTACGCAGCAAATAAAGCCTTACATGCCTCACACATGACAAATTCTTGTCTCCCAATGGGAGCGGTGACAAGACGAGCATAAAGATCGTTGGGACGGTCGACAAGAGCAAATGGATAGAGTTGTATCCCCTAAGCGTAGTGAGAGATCGAGTAGCAGAAGATACCGAACCCGTACGCCAAGGAGTCGCAACCGATCCCCAAGGCGACACCATTCCCCTGATCCACAAAATTGGAGACGTCATTTGGAAGTATCCCCATCTCCCCATACCTGCGAAATCCTCGACGACACCTCGGGTTACCCATTCAGCCATCGCATAAGGCGTCATAGGGTCAGCCGACATGTGAAACTCCCTACGGAGTCCTATGACGGTACCAAGGATCCCATTCCCACCTTAACAAGGTGAAAGACTTCGTGCAATTCCAAACTCATAGTGAAGTAGCGTTGTGCCAAATATTCATGATGATGTTATCAAGAGTTGCGCGTTTATAGTTTGAAGGTCTCCCAGCCAGGTCCATCGATGGTTTTTCATAGCTGGAGTCTAAGTTTCGAAGTTGGTTTAGCACTGTTGTCCCCATCAAGAAGTCAGCTGCAGCTTTATTTGACATACGCAGGAAACCTCAGGAATCTTTGAATGATTTCCTTATTCGTTTCGATATGGAGATGTCGTTAACACTAGGCGTTACCGTTGTCTTTGCTATAGAGGCCTTGAAGCGGAACTGTCACTATAGAAAACCGCGAGACACGTTAATGGTGGACCCCCCAGCGACTTTGGACGCATTAAGACTGAAAGCCCATAATTACACAAGAATAGAAGAGGAGGAAAACAGGGACAGAATCCAAAACATGCCACAAAATGCGCCGCAGGCTCCCAATGTTCCTATCAACACGACCCCTGACGATCGTTTTATCGACGATTATGACCAACGAAAAGTCCATATCCCCAAGACCTCCAACAGACGGAGAGGCAACTCTTCAAGGGGAAGACCCGGCAACTCCCCTACTCGGCAGCAGACAGATCCTCCCAAGGGTCGAATTCAAGACCCAGACCTTCCTTCCCTCATATTACCAAGAGCGAAAATCTTGGCGATTGTGGAGCAACAAAACTTACCTATCCGTTATCCAGCCCCTGTAAAGCCCGGAATGGTCATGAGAGGAAGAGAAAGCACTTTCTGCAAGTTTCATAAAGTCAAGGGACACTCCATAAACGTGTGTAGAGAATTAAAATCGGCGATAGAACATTTAGTGGAAGAAGGTTACCTTGGGGAATTTGCCACCAAGGCAAGAGAAGAAATCAGGAACAACCCGACAAAAAGGAGGACAAATAACAGACAGACACCTCCTCGTGCTCCAAGAGATGACGCTACACCTGCTAGCAGAGGTAGGGAAACGCTTATGATTGACGAAGATGGCGTCCCCATCATCAACATTATCACGGGAGGCACACCCTACCTTGACGAGCCTGTGCAGTTAACGCCCACAGCTGGAGACAAGCAGAAATGAGAAAGCGCATTAATGAAAAGTGAAGCGATAAGTGCTCTAGATCGTATGCTGTTATCCTTCTCCGAAGAAGACGAGAAAGGCGTCATTTTTCTACATAACGATGCGTTAGTAGTAACGCCCGTCATTGGCAACCATGGAGTTAGAAGAACTCTTGTTGACAATGGAAGCGCGGTGAATCTATTTTCGTTAGAGGCTTACAACCTCATGAAGAGCCCTGACGGTGAACTGACGCCTTGCAAGAAGCCAATAATTGGAGTAGATGGAGTCCCAATCCCAGTGACTGGAGTGATGATGTTGCCTGTGTACTTTAGAGAAGACGCATCCAAGTGGTCAGAGGAGATGTTATTCTTGGTCGTAGACCTAACCCTGCCCTATAACGCCATACTTGGGCGACCGTTCCTCAACCGTTTTGGGGCAGCGATATCTCAAAAACACTTAAGGATGAAGTACCCCTCTTGGGATGGAGTAGTTTCGATCAAAGGTGACCAAAAGTTAGCGGTTGAATGTTACCTACTCATGACGCAGAAGAGTTGCGATAGATACGTGTGTGTCACAGTGGATCCCTAAGAGCAGAATGATGAGAAATGCACTCAGCCCGTGGACAAGATGGTACCCATACCAGTTAACGGGGTCAATGAAGCAGATTTCCTGGTCAGTGAAAAGCTCAGCCTAGAAGAAAACCTTCAGTTAGCTCGATTATTGAACAAATGTAAAGGACAGTTCGCGTGGAAACCCACGGATATACCTGGTATCTCGCGAGAAATAGCAAAACACTGACTTAATGTCGATCCCTATGTCAAGCCAGTTCAACAGAAACAACGAGAATTTTCTGTAGAAAAGGCGTTAGCCGTCGACAAGGAGGTGATAAAGCTCCTAGACGCGGGTTTCATCTGCGAAGTCCAATATCTAACCTGGCTAGCTAACCCAGTTCTCGTTCTGAAGCCCAACAGGGATTGGCGCATGTGCATCGACTTCACTGACTTGAATGATGCTTGTCCCAAAGATTGCTACCCGCTCCCTCGAATTGACCAGCTAGTCGATTAAACTGCCCGGTACGTTTATCTAAGCTCATTAGACACCAACTCTGGGTATCATCAAATCCCTACGGCCGTCGAGGATGAAGAAAAAACAACCTTCATCACTCCGAAAGCTACTTACTATTACACGGCGATGCCGTTTGGGCTGAAGAACGCTGGAGTGACCTTTCAACATATAGCAAATAAAGTATTTGAAAAACAAATTGGAAAGAACGTGGAAGCCAATGTTGACGATATACTAGTCAGAAGCCGAAGCTTCAAAGACCACTTGGCAGACTTGGAAGAAGTCTTTGACATGATGAGAAGATACAAAATGAAGTTAAACCCCCGTAAATACATGTTCGCATTCCAGACAGGCAGAGTTTGGGCTACGTGGTCAGCTAGAAGGGTATCCAGCCCAACCCCTCGAAAATTAAGGCTATTCAGGATATGATATCTCCTCGAACCGTCAAGGAAGTGCATAAGCTTACAGGGCGCATTATTGCCCTAAGGCGGTTTATTTCTAAGCAAGGTGAGAGATGTCTGCCTTTCTTCAAGGTTATACGCAAGAAGGCTTCTTTTAGGTGGACAGCAGAATGTGAAGAGGCATTTATGGGCCTCAAAGCCTATTTTGTCATCTAATTTAGTGTTAACGAGGCCAGATCCGGGTGACACCCTGTACTTATACCTTGGTGTGGTTGATGAAGTGGTTAGTGTTGTCCTTGTGCGAGACGACAACCACACGCACCGCCCGGTATACTTCGTGAGTCATGTTTTGAAAGACGCTGAGTTGCGATACTCCCGCATTGAGAAGATAGCGTTTACGTTAATACATGCCATGTAGAAAATGGATAGATATTTCTAGGCTCATCCCATCATCGTACTTACAGACCAACCTTTGAAAAGGATATTTTAGAAACCTGAGTCTTCAAGAAGAATGCTAATTAGGGCCATTGAACTCGAGCAATACGGGTTGCAGTATAAAGCCCGACAATCTATAAAAGCTCAAGTCCTAGCTGACTTCATAACCGAGTGTACCTTTATGCAAGACCCGATGACAGAGTTACCCGAAGAAGAAAAAGATGACTTGGATCTCCCGTTCCTTGAAACCTACACTGACTTGTGGGTCATCCACGTGGATGGAGCCAAGAATCAAGAACTAGGCGAAGCCGGAATCTTCGTAATCAGGGCACACGATATACAGATACGGTACGCCATCAGAATTCTACAGTCGTTATCCAATAACGCTACAGAATATGAGGCGTTACTGGCTGGACTTAGAATAGGAAGAAGCTTCTCCACCAAAGCCATACATGATACGGGAATGCTGGGAGACTTGTGATTGAAGATCTGTGGAGATTCCAAGTTGATAATAGACCAAGTCTTGGGGCACGCTCAGGCCAGAGAGCCCATCATGGTCCAATACCTTGCCAAAGTGAAACGGGAATTGTTGGAAATAAAGAAAAGAGGCATGCAGGTCAGCTTTGAACATATCCCTCGAGAAGATAACGCTGAGGCAGACAACCTCGCCAAACTTGCAGCAAACCCGGAAGTGTCCATACCTAAGGGCGTGTACTATCGAGAAATATCCGTGCCTTCTTTCATGAAAGAACAAGCGTCGCTTTGTGTTGACAAAATTGAGAACGATTGGCGTATCCCCGTAATAAAATACTTAAATCATGAGGAGTTACCCGCGGATAACACCGAGAAGAAAAAGGTGCTGAAATAAGCGGCGCAGTGTACATATTATGACGGGGAACTGGTTTAGAGATGTTTCTCCCACCCAGCTGCCAAGTGTATAATAGAACAAGAGGGTCTTCACACCTTACGAGAAATCCATAAGGGAATATACGGCGTGCATGCATCTGGCGGTACCCTGGCCGCGCAAGTGTTCAGGTCAAGATTTTATTGGCGTACTATTCGTAGAGATTGCCATAATTACGTACGAACGTGTCAGAAATGTCAGGAGTTCTCTAAGATCCCTCGACAACCTGCCATGGAAATCTCTGAAATCGTAGCACCTTGTCCTTTTGCGAAATAGGGGATCGACATCTTAGGCCCATTTCCAAAGGCCAGGTCTCAGCTAAAATTCGTGGTCGTGGTAGTGGACTACTTCACGAAGTGGGCGGAAGCAGAAGCGGTGGCCAACATCACTATAGAAAGAGTTTGGTATTTCTTTAAACACCAAGTTATCATGGGGTTTGGCGTACCCCGTGTGCTAGTCAGCGATAATGGGATGCAATTTACTAGCCAATTCTTTAGAGAACAGTGCGCGAAATTCCAAATCGAGCAAAGATTCTCTTCCGTGGCTCACCCGTAGACCAACGGCCAAACGGAAGTGACTAACCGAAGCATCCTCAGTGGAATTAAGAAAAACCTGGAAGCGTCCAAGAGGAAATGGGCAGATGAGCTGCCGTATGTGATGTGGGCATACCGCATGACTGTTAAAACCAACACTGGAGAAACGCCTTTCGCATTGGCTTTCGGTACTGAGGCCGTAACACTAGTGGAAATCGGTACTTTGAGCCTGCGAGTGGCATACTTCAGAGAAGAACTAAATGAAGAGAGGTTGCGAGCGGACCTCGACACGTTACCAAAACTATATGAGAAAACTCTTCTGAAAATGCTACATTATAAACAAAAAATGGCGCGTTATCACAGCAGGCGCGTCAAGGAGCGATTGCTGAAATGTGGTGACTTGGTACTCAGAGACAAACAAGCGGCTGGACAGCGTATGGGGAAACTCAGTACAAGCTGGGATGGCCCATACCGCGTTACCCGTGTTACCCGCGTCATTGAAAAGGGAGCGTATCACTTGGAAACACTTGACGGTACTCCCTTGCCCAACTCTTGGAACATAGCTCGTTTAAAATTATACCATGCTAGATTCTAATATATCTCTGCATGCTTTGTTAATGCTAACCCTGACCTGTGTTAACGCTGGAATGGAAAGCATTCTTGTGTATCTTGTGGTTGGCTATGTGCAGATAATGAAGGGGGTGCCAGGAGTGAAAAGTCCTATCCTTGTGACGGCCAGTCTTGATCAGATGACTCACTTAAGATGAGGCACGCCCTGGCATACCTAAAAACTTAGTGTCGGGAGTGAAAAGTCCTATCCTTATGGTAACCGTGCTAACGCACGCGATCCACTAAGACAAGGCACGCCCCGATACCTCCGGGAGTGAAAAGTCCTATCCTTGTGGCAACCGTGCTAACACAGGCGGCCCACTAAAACGAGGCACGTCCCGGCGTCTCTGAGAGTGAAAACTTTATCCTTGTGATAGTCGGGCTGGTATAGACGGATCACGAAGAGAAGGCACGTCCTAGAGAGATAGTAACTCCATCCTGGAAGTGAAAAGTCCTATCCTTGTGATAACCGGGCTAATACATACGGCTCACTAAGACGAGGCACGATTCTGAGGATGCGAGGTCAACTCCTGGAAGTGAAAATCCTACCCTTGTGATGGCCGGTCTTGATCAGATGGCTCACTAAGATGAGGCGCATTCCAGGGCGATCGTGGAAATTTAGAAACGAAGAGAAATCGTAGTCTCCCAACGAGTAACCAGTTGGGAAATCCCTGGCGAAGATGGCTGGTTGAGAACATGATATGAGTGATGTTGACGCCACCCGGATATGGAGGCGCGATGACTCCTACTAGTAATTAACATTTGTTATGACACGTTATTTTACTATTGCTCTAAAAGCAATGATTGAGAATGTGCAGGGATATTGTGGAAACAATGAGGAGACTGACGCCCGTACAGATGATAGTATTAAGCGGTCTTATCTCTATGATGAGTGTGCCATTAACGGCCCATGAACTTATCGTCTTGGTTCGAGAAATAACGCCAGGGGAGTATATGTACTATATCTCCTTGACGGCTATTCTAGCAGAAAGAATTATGTCTGCATCTATCTATATGAGATTCTTCACCATCGATCGATAATATCTGCATCAGCACGAAATTGCTATGAAAACTCTCATCCTAGATTACATCTTATTGACCGAGTTATCTCTTTAGATGAAGCGATAGCGGCGCTCGAGGCTGTAACGCCTCTGGGAGAATATCACCAATTTAAAGACGTATATGACTATAACGCCGCAGGATCTTATTTACAACTATGAGTTTTATTTCTGAAGCTATCTGATATGCGACATTGTTCTACCTCGACATTGAAATGCGTATGATTAAGTCATGTCGCGACGCCCCACACAATGTTCGTTATCGGTATTTACAGTTCTGCGGATTATATGGCGATGCCGCGGTTATTTTGTTGTTTGTTGGAATCTAGTTATCTTGCCGCGTTATGATGGCAGTCTCGCGAGGAGTAGGAAGACTTATTGTCAACGCCATCATGGTATTATTGATGCCGCTACCTTATCATGCGAGATCGAAAGAAAAGAGATGGCGTAAAAGAGATCAACTACAAAGGAAAACCGCAACCAGAACGTATATATGATGATTTTTCAAAAAGCCCTTAAAGGGTTACAAAAGACAATGGCCCTCAAAAGTAAAAGCAAAAACGGGCGGCAACAGATATTAAAAAAAAAAAAAGTATAACAAAGACTCCGCAGCCTCGCTATCCCCTTGCCCTTCATGGCTCCCCATCTTCGCCCGATGAAAGTAGTCATCTATTAGGGTCCTTGACCTCTTCCGAAAAGCGTCAATAAGTTCCTCACTACGGTACATGTCCTCGCCATGAATATCCACAAAGCAATCAGACATGATGTCGGTCGTTCTCTCGATGTACCATGCGCGCTTTGTTGCTGACTCCCTCTCTAGGGCGGCCTTTTCCTCTCTTAACTTCGCCTTCTCTTCCTCTAGTGTAACATTCTTGGCCTTCTCTGCCGCCAGAGCAGCCTCCAGATTAGACACCTTAATGACTTCTCGCTCTTTAGCGTCCTTCGAGTCCTTCTGGGCCATTGCCAAGGCTAACACCAATCCCCTCGACTGTCTCTTCTTTTCTTCCCGCTCCTTAGCAAGCTCTTCAGAAAGTTAGCGATGGGTGGTGTAAAGCCTATCCGCGGTAGAAGTAAGGGAGCTAACCTTGTGTGACATGTGCAGAGACCAGTAGTGAAACTGGGAGAAGGAAGAAAACAAGGTGGAGCTTAACAAACCCATCTGCTCGTCAGCAGTCTGAGTAAGAAATGCCTCCCGCTCCTCAGGGGATGTTAAGGCACAAACAGATAAGAAAGAGGAAATCCCAACGGAGTTATCGCCTCCAACAACCGCGAATCTAGAACTGCGCAAGTTACTCAAGTCAAGTTGATGAGTAACGGGCCCAGACTCCATCGAGCTCAAATCGGCCATGAGATGAGGGGTAGCAACCCCATCCTCGGAAGGTAGGTACATAGAGGCATTAGAAGGAACGAAGAATAGAGGAGTTGGGGATGAAGGCCGATTAGAAGAAGTACCTCTAGGAAGCCCAAAGGAACAGTGAGGTTGAAAAGCTGACAAGCCAGCCCCCGTTAAGTCCTCGTGGAAACCCATGACCTGGGAGAGAGTAGAAGGAAGTGGCGATTCGAAGGAGTTGGGTGAAGTGTCAAAGGGCCCAGAAACACCCATAGTGCCCAAAAGGTTAGAACACTGACCACCAGAAGGCATCACTGAGGCAAAAAGGGCAGTAGTCTCCCCTTCATGGATAGCAGGACCCATGGACAAGGTCACGTTTTCCCCTCCAAGTTGTTGCCTCTTGTCAGGGCGGCGAAGTACGTGGGACAAGTCTATATCGCCTGATTGCGACAGGTGAGCAGAGGCGGTAGTGGTGTCCTGTAGAAAGAGCAGTGAGAAGAATAAAAAAGCAAAAGAAAGCGTTAATGAGTGTCAAGAGGCAATGCACTGGATAACACGGTCATGAAAGAAATGCATACAGTGGCGATATCACTAACCGACACCTCAGAAGAAGTTGCCGCGTTCAAATGAGGAGTAAGGGAGGCAATGCGCCTTGTTCTCTTCTTTTTCCTTTTTGGGGGTACTCGGGAAGAAGACGCTTGAACAGGAGTAATGGCAACGGACACAACGGGAATAGAAACAGGAACGGTGGCAGTTCCCTCACCAACCGCAGAAGGAGACTCTTGCACTGGATTTATAGTTACAGTAGATGATGCAACTGGATTAACAACTGCAGCTGCAGCAGCAGCTTCCTCTTTCTCCCTCCTTCTTAGAGCCCTCTTCTCTCGTCTCCTAACACTTTTTGGCTTCCAATCGGGATTGGGAATTGCACAATCACGACATAACGTTAGCGTTAGTATCGCCTAAAATAACAAAGAAAATGACACAACACTCACTCTCAACACAGGCTTGAATATCAGCCCCGCACGCCAAATTATGAGTGTGAACGCTAATGTCCAACTCGAGCAGCGTGTTGAACCAGCCTTGCTCAGGTGGAAGAAGAGTCGGTCGTCGACCCCAGGCACTATCTCTGATATTATGGTTAAAACCGATCCACCACTAGAGGCTAGGCAGTTCGATGACAAAGAATTCATTTTTCCAATCCTCAATGGAAGACTCAAGGTGTAAGAGTTTCCAGGTGAAGGGTTTAAAAGAGTCATCATCACAACGAGGCGATACAATTGGAAAAATGATTTAAGTAATAAAAGGGAAGGAGAGTCAATCCCTTTGTATTTACAGAGTTCTAGAAACCCGTAAACGCAACAGTACGCGTTGGGAGTTTATTGAATGGGATTCACATCGAGAGCAACAAGCAGATTTTTGACAAAAGAATGAAGAGGAAATTTTAAACCATAGCCAAACATCTTGGCATACAAAAGCCTACTGTTGCCAGGCATCACACTATTGAGGCGGAGTGAATCAGAGGCAACAAAAACCTTACAATCCTCAGGAATATGGGCATTGTATTTGGTTAAATGGTCTTGAAGTATGGATGGAGAGGTGATGGTGGTGATAGTGTTTTCAATTTTTTCTTCATCAACAGAGTTGGAGCGAGTTCTAGCCATGGCAAAAAATAAAGAAAAGACGAAGAAGATGACTGAGGAGGGTAGAAATACCTTTCTGGGAGAGAAACTTAGAACGCCCAAATAAAGGAAAGAAGAAACGCAAGTCGGCTCGAGAGGATGAAGCGAAAATAGAATGACAAAAGAGGGAAAAAGAAACATGTGTTGGGTTTTATAACCCTAGCAGTTAGACAAAATGATTGTCGTAACAGTCGTAGCACGTATGACGCGTCGCAAAGAAAAGACGCAAGTAATGAGTATGATTCTAGAGAAGCGAGAAGATGCTTCGATCTCGCCAATTCCTAGGGCACACCAACCCCTAGTGCCTCCACGAACAGACACGTGTATCCTGGCCATCATGATTTCTCTTTCGTATTAATGAGGGAATCCCGAGCATTAAATGCTCTAAAAAAAGGATCGATTTTCAAACTCAGACAGGCGCGGTAACGCGGAGACCAAGATAACGCAGCGCAGCGTTAACTCCATTGACAGTTGTTGAGATAACGCAAAGGAAAGGGGTAACGCGATGGAAATCAGTCGTTATTAAAAGAAGAATTCTAGACAAGACATGCGTTATTAATTATTACAAACGAAATTGAATCAATGTTTGAAGTGAAAAAGAAATAGAAATTGATAAAGACGAGTAAAGTCTTTAACGTCCTCTGCGGCATCAACACCATCCGATTACGAGAGCGCCTCAGTATTGTTGCCATCCTCTCCCTCTTCCTCTCTTGAAGAAAGAAAACCTTCTTTGCTCCCGTCTATCTCATTCATTTTTTCAGAGGCATAATCGTCTATCTTAGCAGGATCGAAAGTCTTACTGCGATAGTAGTCCGCGAATCCGGTGGTAAAGGCCCACATTGTCTTTTTCTTCCACCAAGATATCTTGGAGGGAACCTTTGCTAAGTCCGCATTGCAAGCCAATATCTCTTCACGAAGAAGAGAATTTCTCTTATCAGCTACCACCAACTCTGCCTCTAAAGACTCAACTTTGGCTTTCCCCTTAGATCTTTCCCTTGCAAGTTCAGCGCAATAATCATTCAGCTCTGCCAAGGTACGATTCTGAAGTCGTGTTAACTCCTTCACTTTGGTCAAAGATGCATCCAATTGCTCTTTCGAGTCGGGTGAACCTTGAAGCTTGTCACTATAAGTATTAAGAAAGTAATGCACTTTGCGGAAACCGGCCAACGCGTCATTCAGAACGTGTGCATGCTGAATGTCGGGGGGAAGTCGCAACAACTCTTCTTTATCCTTGGGCGAGCTAAATATTTTACCCACCAGGAAGGCAAACGGCTGATCTCTCAATAACGGGTCCGATACCCCTAAGGCACGAAGCCCGCTAGTGCTAAGGGTTGACAAATCCAACCAGTAAGAAGGAACTCCTTGAGGACCCTGAGGGGAAAGATTGGCGATAAGAGAGGGAGCGGAACCCTTGATAGAACCATCGACACCAGAAATAGAAGTAAAGAATAACGGTTGTGGACCCCCAGTCGGTGGGACAGGAAGTGTACTTGAGCCAGGAAGTGTATTTGAGCCAGGAGTTGGCGTTACCACGTCAGGAATATAAGAAGAAATAGGAGAGTCAGGGAAGTTAAGTGACGGAAGCGAATCTGCCACCAGTGGAGCTTCAGTAACTTTAGGAGGAATGACAATTGACGCCTCGGTAACTGTTGCTACTTGAGAAGTGATCGCCACAGTAGACACCTCAGCACCCATGATAGGGACTTCATCAACCTTTTTTGAAGAAATCCCAGTGGCTAGATTGTCTTTCTCCACTCTGAGTTTCTTCCATTGAGTCGAGGAAGCATGACGAAGCTCTATCTCGATATCCATATCCTCGCTATCGCTGTCAGTTATCCTAGTAACGGGTCGACTCAAGTTTACTCCTCTGCCCTGAACCGATAGCCAATTGTCAAGAAAATGAGAGGCTCGAACAGTAATTCCGCGCCCTCTCCCTGCGACTGTCTTAAGTCTCCTCTTCTTCGGCGGAGTACTTTGACGGCTGGGACCCTTGGGTGGTGGAGAGGCTGGTAGCGTTTGGAGCGGCACCACTGATAAGAGTCTGGAGGGGTACAGAGCAGGATTGGCTTGATCCGGGGCAGTCAGGAACACTGTGCGGGGGTCTTCATCACCTGCAATGCGCCGGAGGGGGCCTCCGGCGTAAACACTCTGATGCCAAAGTCAGTGTGAGTAGTAAAAGTGGCAGGGATTCAGTACGCTATCTTAAGCTTACCCTCTTGTCTGAAAAGGTGAGGGTATTTATAAGGGAAGAGTGTACCGACAGGGGTAGGAATAGTCCCTGGTAGGTGTCGCTGGTGTGGTATATGCCGCTGGAGTGGCCTTGGGTGATGTCACATGGGTGACGTCATGCGGAGTGACGTCACGGATGACCTGGGATGGGATGTCGCCGTGCGAACGTCGCATGAGAGCCCCCCGCTGAAGTCGACCATCCCAGGGCCGATCACCAGGCTAAGGGCGGCATGAACAGGGCCTCGTCTCCCGCGACAGGTACAGTATGATGGCCGGGTCACCCGGCGGGGTAGGGAAGATGCCGCTTCAGTGGTATCAATAGTTATCATATGCCCAAACGAAAACTAGCCCGAGTGTTTACCAAGGGCTATTGTTGCATCTCCGGTCCTGCCCCTTCAGAGGTTTGTTCCCCAATGTGGGCTCGACGATCGATGAAGGTTATTTCTTCAAAATGCCTTTTTCCGAAGTCTATAAATAGGCCTTTCATTTTGCACTTGCTTCATAATTCTCACAGCTTTTTTACCTCTCTCTTCGAATTTCCTCATCTCTCTTCTTTTTATGGACGAAGTCACCAAAAACTTCCTACTCTCCAAAACCCATGCCCTGAGGAACATGACTCAGGCAGACATCGATTTCTTGGGGTCGCTGAGCGTGAAGACCTCGGAGGACATACTAGAGCTTCAAGGGATGCTGACTCCCCTACATGCTAGGCAGGCTGCCGTTACCATGGAGGACTTCAGTCCCGTGGAGAAAGCGGTGAAGTTGTCGGTGGGTGTTTCTCAGATTCAGCTACTGATGACAACACTGCAGCATAGGAAGGACTTGCTGGGATGCTGCCTGAAGAGCATGAGGGCCTACTCTTCTGAACTGACGGCCCTGGCGGACGCCCTTAGGGAAATTCCTTTCCTGGAATGGGACGATGATGACGCTGGGTCAAACGCCTGACCAGCGATAGGGGTCCTCTTAGCGCGTCTTTCTGTGGTCCTCTGGGCCATCTTTTGTAACTTTGGGCCATCAGGCCTTTGTGTACTCTTGGGCTGTTAAGCCCTTTTAAATAAATGAATATGCTTTCCCTTATTCGCTTACCGCACCGTTGATGTTTTCTTCTTTTTTATGCCGCTCCTTTTGAAAAGCAACTTCAGTTCTCATTAATTTCGAACTTGATGTCCCTTGGGATCTCGCCACGTTATTTGCCTATCTGGCTCATAATGATGACTCTTTCAAGCCACGTCCGCTCAGAATATCTTTTTGCGCCGTCTTTTCCGTGTTAACAGATTGGGCAACGGTTTCGGCGCCTCCTGGTTGGTGCAGATTTTTAACAGTTGCGGAGTCAGATCTTTTCCTCCCAACGGATGCTACTTCCAATAGCATTAAATGTCCTCGATAATACGCGGAGAGGCAGGCACGCTTCCTCCCCTCGGCTATATAAAGGGTTCTTCCCTTCCTTTTTTGTTCATCTTTTTTCTCCTTTCTTCTTATTGTTACTGATATTTCCATGGCTGACTCCCGCTTTTTGTACACTGCTGCTTGCGACTCTCCTCTGACCCCTCCAACTTCTCCTGATTCCGACAATCCTCCGCTCACGCCTCCCTGGAGGCCTGCCAAACATCTTGTGAAGCGTCGGGGTCGTAAGAGATCGAAGAAAATAAAGAAGCGATCCTTCGAATCCTTCTTTACCAACTTTGAGCCTCACTATCTCTCACTGCAGCAAAAAGATGAAGCATTCCCAAGGATAAAATTTATGTGCCAGATGCCGCTTCGAAGG
The DNA here is from genome assembly GCA_963691705.1 of Viola odorata. NCBI lineage: Eukaryota > Viridiplantae > Streptophyta > Magnoliopsida > Malpighiales > Violaceae > Viola > Viola odorata. Next base: position 15,466,061 of record OY829543.1, read on the forward strand.
AGGACACTGCTCCCTCGACATGTCCTGTGACTAGGCTTGGCAAAAGGCCTTTCAGGATGGACGAGCCCTTCCCTTTCTATACCAACGAGTCGCCATCGCCTCCGGAGGACTATGATTATGTTTATGAGGTTGACTGGATGGACGAAGATTGACAACGCCACACTTGTTGTAGATGCCGCTGGCTTTCTTTTTTAATAAATGAAAATGTTGTGAAGTAAAATGCCGCTTGCCTTTTTCTTTTTCGCTTTTAGTATATCGTCGCTCTTATGGGTTAATCGTCGCTCTTATGGGTTAATCGTCGCTGGACAAGCCGGTTACCGCTTCATAGGATCCTTTTCTGGGGTTTCTTGTAATTAGAGGGCCTTTCTTTTGCGAAATTCGAGGCGAGCGCTTGACTTTAAGTCTCTGTCAGGGTCTTCCCACGTGTCCCGCTTGCCTCATACGTGCCTTGCTGTAGTAGGTTGCCCTTCTGTCTGACTCTTCCACCGTCTCTTTTAAAAAGAAAACATGTTTCTTCCTTGTGCCCTTTTGCTCCTTTTTATACTTCATAATTTTCTTCATTTTTCGCTCGCTCCGAGGAAATTCTCTCGTTCGCAACCAGGCGATTCACTTATCAGTTTCAGCCTTCTCTCTCTCAAGGTACTCTGCTCGATCTTGCTTTTGATTTTCCTTTGCTGCTTTATCTATGATGCCTCGCACGAGATCTCAATCTAGTTCTTTAGCTACCCCTAGGCCAATTTCTCGATATCCCGAGCTTGAAAATACTCCTAGCATCTTTACTTGCCCCACTGTCTTACGTCTTGAACTGGAAAGCAATAATATTACCGTCCCCTGCGGCTATCGCCCCACTATTCCTTCTGACACCATGAGGCTTCATAGCCGGCTCTGGAAAACTCATAGGATTCTTTATTTTAAGATGTTTCAATACGGGTTTCGCCTCCCAGTTCATGACACGCTAGAGCGTGTGCTGCGCGAGCACGGGCTTAACCCTACGAATTAAAAGATATTCTTGCTCCCTCTGTCACTTTATTCCGCAAGTTCTTGACTCTGGTTTTTCGCGACGGCTTCATTAATATTATTCCAAGATGGGATGATGCTCTAGTGAGGCCTTTTTGGCAGAAATTTCAAGGATTTGAGGGGAGCCTCGATAACTGGAAGAGCGGCTTCTTTGTCATCGAATTACCCTCTCGCCTGTGGCGTCCTGATTTCAACCTGGAGGTGGTTGATTGGGCGAAGCCAGCGCCTCTATCTAGGGAAGAGTTGGATCAGGCCAACGCCTTGCTGGAGATGGAGTCCTCTTTCCAAATCCGAAACTTTGCCTTGTACAAGCCTTTAACTGAGTGTGCCATAGGTGAGCTTTTGAGCTTCGCCGCTGCCTTGCTTCCCCCTTGCTTACTAACATTACTTCTTCGCAGGGGAAACTATCGCTCGTCCGCTCTCTGAGGGTGACGCTCCTCACAAGGTTGTCGCCCCTTCAACAACTGCTCCCTCTATTTTCGCTGGGGCTCGAACTGATTACCGTATGCCCATAAAGAAAAGAGCTTTAGATGAAATTCTTTCAAGGGAAAGCGGTTCCTCTCTCCGCACTTCCCTCTTCGTAGAGAACTGGTTGCCCAGTCGGAAGAAGAGGTCCGGGTCTAGTTTTCCAGTGACTGAGACAAAGATTTTCTCCTACGAAGTTGAGGACATGGAGGACATGGATACAGTGTTGAGCCTCCGCCCGACTTCCTCAGCTCAACGGAAGAAGCTAAGGGAAGCAAGCAAAGCTCAGGTGACAAGGGTGGCGACTCAATCTCCCCCTGCCAATACCGCAAATGCCGTCGCTTCTGAGACTACCATTTCTCCTGGCGCGACAAAGGAGAGCACGACTTCTCTGGGTGGCGCTTCCTCGCCTCTGGGATTGGTCGCTCCCAATAAAACCTCTACTGCCGCGACGATGCCCTCGTCCACTGCAGACTCCACTCCTGTCATGGAGCCTCCACACTCGCCCATTGGCCGCTGTATTCCTGATGTGCCTCCCTCTGTCCCCAGTGGACCTGGCTCTTCTCACTCTCCTCCCAAGTCCCCTTGTCCGTTGTTCATTACTTCAATTCGAGAGGTTGGGGGCTCTGGCGGTATCTCCGCCCCTTCCTTTGTTGCTGATCTCTCCTGTGACGGGCCTCAAGGGGCCCCTTCTCACCGACTAAATCTGTCAAAGTTTGGGACTGATGGGTTCCGCGCCCTGGGCATATCAGACCCCTTCTCGCAAGATCAGCCCACGGCTATCTTGGCCTGTGAAATGTTTCGCGCCTCCGAGGAAGAGAGTAGGCTGTTGCAACTTCCTCCCGAAGTTTAGTATATGCGCGTCATGAATAATTGCCTTGCTGCCTTTCGATAACTTCATTACTTTATCAAGGCTCGTAGTACACAATCTCAAAACTCTGGTGCACTAGCAAAGGTAGAGGATCTGTCGCGACTCCACAAACGCGCTCAGGCCGAACTGCGCGAGTGTCGTGCTAACCTTACTCGGGAAAGATCTAAAGGAAAAGCCCAGGTTGAAGCTTTGGAGGCTGAGCTGGTGGCTGAGAGAAAGAAGAACTCATTCCTTCTTGAGGAGGTATCATCCCGCGATACCGACCTGTCGAAAGCTTTCAAGAAAGTGGCATGGTGGAAGAAGAAGACTGAACAGACCTTTGTCACTGGGGTGACAGATCAACACCGTAGTAGGGCCGCAAATCCTGCTGAGGTCGCTAGATACGCCTCCGTGAGGATGAAAGAGATTGATGAAAGCCAAGAAGGTTTCCTCTCCTCCGAAGAGGAGTGACAAGTCCAAGCCTATTTGATGTCGCTTGATTGGTGACATCACTTCTCTACTTACGCCCTTGTTATATTATTTTTTCATTTGGACTTTATCATCGCCTCTTTGGTTGTAATAATTATCATACCTTACAATCTTGACCGAATAATGTGTGTTTCTTGACGATGTCGCTCCTTTCCGCCAGGTTTGACTGCGCCCTTTTCAGAGCATTTAATGCTCTGACTTTCTTTGTTTGATACGGAGAAGACAGTCATGATGCTCCGAGCCCACGTGTCATCAATGGGGAGCGTTAATGGGACTGGCGGACTGAACACGTCTTTTCACTCCTCAAGAGTTGTTCCCACTTCCCGCACTTCACTGCCCTTGACACGTCACACGCCTCGATCGCTTGACCCGTCGTCCCCTTTAGTTCCTAGGGTTTATATATAAAAACCCCATGTGCTTTCTTCTTATCTTTTATTACCTTTCTCTTTTAAAGAAATGAAAAAGAAGGAAAAGCAATTCCTCTTCTTCCTCCTACAATCCGCCGCCGCCTGGGTGCTTCATTCTTCTTCTCACCACAGGTACCTTCCTTTCTATTCTTCTTTTATCCTTGCTCATGGCTCCTAATCGCCGTTATCCCCGCCCCGCTGGGGAGGGGGATGTTAATACCACTGTTTCCACCATTACCTCCACCGCCGTCCTTCGGCGGTGCCTGCGGAGCTATAATGCCACCATTGACCAGTTGGAGGGGTACTCCACCGAACTTGCCCCAAAGTCCCTTCGCCTCAACAGCGAATTACCCGGCAACTGTAGGGTTCTTTACGCCAAAATATTCCATTATGGCTTTCGGCTGCCTCTAGATCCTTTGATTGTTGAATTACTTTCTGAGTTTGATTTAAATGCTGCCCAGCTGAGTCCAAACGCCTACTATGGCATTTATGCCTTTATAGCCCTCTGTAGACATATAGGGAATGAATCTCCTTCCTTGTTGTTGCTCCGCTCCCTCTTTCAATTATACCATCACAATAACGGCATCATAGCGATATCGCCTCGCTGTGATGTTGAAGCTTTAAACCCCTTTACCTGGAAACTGTTATTCCTTGAATCTTCTATTGATGCTTGGAAAAAGGGGTTCTTCATCATCAATCTGCCCCAGCCTTTGTGGCGGACCGGTTTTAACCTTGCCATCAGAGATGCCGCCTGGGGCGGTAGGCCAGAGTTAGGGCCAACTGACCAAGACTGGTTGAACAAACTACTCAATCTGTCTGAGATCCCTGGTGTTCGCACTCGCGAACTCGCGTGCGGAGGCAACATCCAGGATTGCATTCAAAGTGAGCTTCACACCTCTGATCGCTGTTCCATGTCAATACTAACTCTAACATTCTTTTCTTATTTCTACAGATCCTCCCGCCGGGTGGAAGCCTGATTGTATCAAGAAAAGAGAGAAGAGAGCTCAGCAGAAGAGAGAAAAAAGAGCTCTTTCCGCCACCTCGGCCGACGCCGCTACTGATACTACGCGCGCGTCCACTTCTGTGCCTGAGTCTTCCTCTCTTCCCCAAGCAGAGGCTACTGCCACATCGACCACTGTTTCAATTTCTTCCCCCGGCATTGCTCCTTCACAAGCGTCGCCTTCTCATCCTCCTCTTGCTAGAAAAAGGAAAAGGACTCTCCGCCTTCGCGTTATCGCTGCTACATGCCCTTATGCTCAGGTGGTTTTTATAAATTTTTTCCGCCCATGTCTTTTTATTTGTTTCTTAATTCCTCTTTGTCTTTTGCGCGTAGGATACCGCTGCTGTTGCCTCTTCTGTCACTCCTTCACGCGGCGGCATGGATTTGTCGGGTATTCTTGGTCCCAAGTGACCGCGTCTGAATGAAGACGTCCCTTCAGCGGACACCACTGTCGCTGGTCAGGATAGGCAGGACGGCATTGCCAATATCGGTCCCTTGACAGGCGACCAAGGTTCTGGCCCGGCAGGGAGCGGGGCTACCTCTACGCCGCTTCATTCCTCTTTTGCCGCCTCATCTTCTCCTCCAAGCAATCCCTTGGACTTTCTAGAGGTTCTTGAAGAGGAGCACTTCCCAAACTTACCGTCCATCGGCTTCAATATTGACGTTGGGCCGTCCAATCGTTCCCCTCCGGATCTCTTCTTCATTCCCACTGCGGCTCAGACAATCTTTCCCTTTCTTCCCCCAATAGAAACCCCACGCATAGTGGCTGAGTTAAGCACTATGCTCTCCAGCAGAGCCGCCACCCATCAAGTTGATTTGAGCAACATTCGCCAGGGTGGGTTCCCAGCGCTAGGAGGCGACAGCTCCCTAGCGACATCCGTCTTACTAGCAAGACATCTGTTGTCAGTTGAGGAGGAAGAGCGAGGCTTCCTCTCCGTTGCCGAGGGTGAACAATTGCAGCAGATAAGGACTCATTTGTTCTCCAGCTTTCAAGGTTTCCACTACTGGTCTACAAATATGATGCGACGAATGAGCTCTCTTCAATCCTCCTCCCAGGAATGGCGCAACACTAACCATCAGCTCTCGAAAGAAATTAGCAAGTACCAAAGGGAGCTTCATGAAGCTCAAGAGGAGCTGCGGAAGAGTGTTGAGGAGCGACAATGTGTGGAGAACAGTTTGGGAGTTGCGAGGAAAGAGTTGGAAGAGGCCAAAGGACTCCGGGCCGCTGGAGATGCCGCCCTTCAAGCGGAGCAGAGCAAGAATGCCGCGCTTAAGGAGGAAACGGAGGACAAGTGCAACTGGTTTTCGGAACAAGCGGCAGGTCTCATGGCCGATTGCTTCATTGAGCATCACGGCCGCCATTTCTTCGACGCTGACGCCATCATCCGCCTCTTCAAGCAAAAGTCCAGCTTTCTCACGGAAGAGGGCTACCGCTAGGCGAAAAGGCCACGGCCTAACGAGGGGAACAACAGCATGCCCGGGCCGTGAATGTCACTTCTCTTTTGTCCATCGGGTGCTCTGACTTCTTTGCCCCTTTTTGTGTGTTTTTTAGGGCCTTTTGTTTGAGGAAGCATCCCTTCGTGTGTAAACAGTTCGTACAATTTTTTGCACATTTTCACTTACTACTTTGTTAGTAGCGACATATTATCAAAAAATCTTAATTACCTTGGGGCATTGCCGCGCGATCTCCTTTCTTATTTAGCACGATCCCCAAAGATGTCGCTTGTGCCGAATTTTCTGCACCTTTTCACTTATCATTTGTTAATAGCGATATATTATCAAAAAATCTTAATTACCTTGGGGCATTGCCGCGTGATCTCCTTTCTTATTTAGCACGATCCCCAAAGATGTCGCTTGTGCCGAATTTTCTGCACCTTTTCACTTATCATTTGTTAATAGCGACATATTATCAAAAAATCTTAATTACCTTGGGGCATTGCCGTGCGATCTCCCCCGATGTCGCCCATGTCCCGTACTCTTCCAGCCAAACTTCACCGGGTTTGTCCCTTCCGGCTACTAGCTGTGGTACGGTGACCTTTATTATTTCTTCAATCGGCCGGGAAGTGCCCTCCCTCAGTGCGCCACCTGATCAGGGTCGGCCATCACGAGGACAGGACTTTTCACTTCCTCAGCGTTGCCCTCACACCTCGGAACATGCCCTCACTTAACGAAGAGCCTATGTTAGCGCTACCATCGTTAGGATAGGATTTTCACTTGCGAGGTGGAGTTTTTATCTTCCCTAGGGTCGTGCCTCACTTAATGATCAACCGCCTATATGAGCACGGGCTGTCACAAGGATAGGACTTTTACACCCCAGAGGAGTCGGGGCGTGCCCTCTCTGGGTTTCCCCAGGATAGGATTATCACTCCCGACAGTGCTGGAAAGTGTCTCGTCTTAGCGAGCCGCCTGATCAAGGTCGGCCTCGCAAGGCCAGAAATTTTTCACTTCCAGCACCATATATTAGGATCGCCGGGGTGTGCCTCATCTTGCCGATCCGTCCGCATTAGCCCGTTCCGCTCCCAAGGCTAGGACTTTTCACCCCCGATATCCTCCTTTCCTTGTTATCTGCACATTACACAGACAAACAACAAGGAACAAGAAATATTTCCACAACAATTGTTAGACCATGCCCCCCGCATGTCGAAATTTCAATTTCAAAAGACCATGCCCGCGGCATGTCGATATTTCAAAGATCATGCCCACGGCATGTCAAAATTTCACAAATTTCAAAAGACCATGCCCACGGCATGTCGATATTTCACAAATTTCAAAAGACCATGCCCACGGCATGTCGATATTTCAAAGACCATGCCCACGGCATGTCAAAATTTCACAAATTTCAAAAGACCATGCCCACGGCATGTCGATATTTCACAAATTTCACAAGACCATGCCCACGGCATGTCAAAATTTCACAAATTTCAAAAGACCATGCCCACGGCATGTCGATATTTCACAAATTTCAAAACCATGCTCAACGGCATGTTATATTTTACAAATTTCAAAACCATGCTAAACGACATGTCATATTTTACAAATTTCAAAACCATGCTCAACGGCATGTCATATTTTACAAATTTCAAAACCATGCTCAACGGCATGTTAAATTCTAGCATGATATAATTTTAATCTAGCAATATTCCAAGAGTTAGGTAAGGGAGTACCGTCAACCGCTTCGAGGTGATACACCCCCTTTCCGATAACGCGAGTGACGCGGTATGGGTTTTCCCAGTTTGAGCTGAGCTTCCACATTCATTGGCCCGCCGCTCGCTTATCCCTGAGCACGAGGTCTCCCGCTTTGAGCAGCCGCTCCTTAACATGTTTGTTGTGATACCGCGCCATTCTTCTTTTATAGTACATTATTTTCAAGAGAGCTTCCTCGCGCGCCTCAGGGAGCATGTCAAGGTTAGCTCGTAACCTCTCCTCATTTAATTCCTCCTTGAAATATTTCACCCTCAAGCTTAGGGTGCCGATTTCGACAGGTGTTACCGCTTCGGTACCAAAAACCATCGCAAAAGGCGTCTCACCCGTACTTATTTTGACGGTCATGCGGTAAGCCCACATTACATAGGGTAACTCATCTGGCCACTTCTTTTTCGACCCTTCGAGATTTTTCTTGATGCCGCTCAGAATGCTTCGGTTGGTCACCTCCGCCTGGCCATTAGTCTGGGGATGCGCCACAGAGGAGAACCTCTGTTCAATTTGAAATTCTTCGCACTGCTCCTTGAAGAAGCGGCTGGTAAATTGCACCCCGTTGTCGCTAACTAGCACGCGAGGCACCCCGAAGCACATGATCACTTGGTGCTTAAAGAAGTGTCATACCTTCTCTGTCGTAATAGTGGCTACCGCTTCTGCTTCTGCCCATTTAGTAAAGTAGTCCACTGCCACAATTACAAATTTCAGTTGGGACCTTGCCTTAGGAAAATGGCCTAAGATATCGATTCCCCACTTAGCAAAGGGACAAGGTGCCACGATCTGAGATATTTCAGTGGCAGGACGTCGAGGGATTTTGGCAAATTCTTGACATCTATGGCACGACTGCACAAAGTTGTTACAATCCCTGCGAATAGTGGGCCAATAGAATCCTGACCGAAACACCTGCGCGGCCATGGTACCACCCGACACATGCATGCCGCAGATGCCCTCATGGATTTCACGCAGGGTATAGAGGCCTTCTTGTTCCGTTATGCATTTTGCGACCGAGTGTGAGAAACATCTCCGAATTAGCGCCCCATCATAATAAGTACACCTCGCCACCTGCTTCAATACTTTTTTCTTTTCTACACTATCGCTTGGGAGCTCGTCATGCTTCAAAAAAATTTCACAGGGATCCTCCAATCCTTTTCGATCTCCTCTACACATAGCGACAGTTGTTCCTCCATGAAGGACGACAATGACCTTTCTTCATAGTACACGTCCTCTGGAATAGCGGCCTCCTGATTGGCTGCCGTCTTGGTGAGACTATCCGCCTCGGTATTATCTTCCCGCGGGATGTGTTCGAAAGTGACACATACACCGCTTTGTTCCATTTCTGCCAACTCCCTTTTTACTTTCGAGAGGTATTGCGCCATGATCGGCTCTCTAGCTTGGGAATGTCCCAAGACTTGATCAATTATCAACTTGGAGTCCCCTCGCATTATCAACCGTGGGGCTCTAGCTACCAGGTCGTTCTCAGCTTTGGCGAAGAGGTTCGTTCCTACTCCAAGCCCTGCCAATAACGCTTCATAGTCTGCTGCATTGTTGGACAGCGGTTGTAGGATTCTGATGGCGTGCCGCACCTGCACATCGTGTGGCCCGACCATGTATATTCCAGCTCCCGCCAGTTCCTGATTTTTTGCGCCATCCACGTAGATGACCCATATGTCCGCTAGGACCTCTGAGAGTGGGACCTTTGCATCACTTTCTTTCCTCTCAAGCGGCTCTACCGCCTTGTCCCCAGTAAATGTTCACTCGGCTATGAAATCCGTCAAAACCTGAGCTTGTACGGACGGCCGAGCTTTGTATTGTAGTCCATATTTTTCTAGCTCAATTGACCAGATCAACATCCTCCCCGAGGATTCTGGTTTCCTGAAAATCCTTCTCAAAGGCTGGTCCGTGAGCACGATGACCGGATGGGCCTGAAAATATCTGTCCATCTTTCGTTTGGACTGTATCAGGGCGAACGCCACCTTCTCCAGGTGGGTGTACCGCACCTCGGCATCTTTTAACACATGACTGACGAAGAAGACAGGTCGGTGAGCGTAATTATCCTCCCGGACCAGAACAGCACTGACCACTTCGTCCGCGACGCCAAGGTATAAAAATAAAGTGTCGCCCGGCTCTGGTCGTGTTAGCACCAAGTTGGACGACAAGTAAGCTTTCAAACTCATGAACGCCTCTTCGCATTCTTGTGTCCATCCAAAAGGAGCTTTCTTGCATATATCTTTGAAGAACGGCAGGCACTTCTCGCCTTGCTTAGAGATGAACCGTCCTAGAGCAATGACGTGTCCCGTCAATCTCTAAACCTCCTAAAGGGTTCGCGGCGATACCATATCATGGATAGCCTTAATCTTTGACGGGTTCGATTGGATGCCCTTTTGGCTTACCACATACCCCAAGAATTTTCCTGTTTGGAATGCGAACGCGCACTTGCGGGGATTCAACTTTATCTGGTATTTCCTCAAAGTATCAAACACTTCCTGCAAATCAGCCAGATGGTCACTGAAACTTCTGATCTTGACCAGCACATCATCTACGTACGCTTCTACATTTCTCCCGATTTGCTTTTCAAACACTTTGTTGGTCATACGCTGGAAGGTCGCTCCTGCATTCTTCAAGCCAAACGGCGTTGCTGTGTAGCAATAAGTGGCCTTCGAAGTTATAAATGCCGTCTTTTCCTCATCCCCCTTGGCCATATGAATTTGATGGTATCCAGAATTGGCATCCAGGGAACTCAAATACGCGTACCCTGCCGCTTGATCGATCAACTGATAAATCCGAGGGAGCGGATAGCAGTCCTTAGGGCAAGCGCCGTTCAAGTTAGTGAAATCAATACACATGCGCCAGTCTCCGTTGGGCTTGCGGACTAAGACGGGGTTGGCCAGCCAAGTGGGATATTGAACTTCTCGGATGAATCCCGCGTCTGACAATTTTGCTATCTCCTTATCAATCACCACCGCCTTTTCCGCGGAGAATGCTCGCCGCTTTTATTGAACTGGGGTGGTGTGTGGGTCGACATTGAGTCGATACTCAGCCACCTCCCTGGACACGCCAGGCATGTCCGTTGGTTTCCACGCGAACTCTCCTTTGAACTTGTTCAGCAGCCGAGCCAATTGTGCTCTCTCCTCAGGGGTCAGCTTGTCGCTAGCCTGGAAGCTCGCCTTATCATTGCCTTGGACAGGGATGGGTACCATCGCATCTACTGGCTGGGTTCACCTTTCATCCCTTTGCTCGTAGGGGTCCGCTGCCACACACACATATTGATCACAACTTTTTTGGATCATGAGCGAATAACACTCGACGGCTAGCTTTTGGTCGCCCTTGATCGATACTACCCCTTCCCACGAGGGGTATTTCATCCTGAGATGTTTCTGAGATACCGCTGCCCCGAAATGAATGAGGAATGGCCGCCCTAGAATGGCATTATACGGTAGGATGAGGTCAACGACCAAGAACATCAATTCTTCTGATCGCTTCGATGCGTCTTCTCTGAAATACACAAGCAGCGCTGTGATTCTAGTTACAGGTATAGGGATACCGTACACTCCAATAATTGGTTTCTTGCATGGCGCCAGTTCACCGGCAGGGCGTTTCATGAGATTATATGCTTCCAACGAGAACAAGTTTACCGCACTGCCGTTATTAATGAGGGTCCTTCGCACCCCATGGCTCCCGATGACCGGTGTGACTACTAACGCATCATTATGAGGGAAAACGACGCCATTTTCATCCTCTTCCGAGAAAGATATTACCATCCTGTCAAGCGCATCAATCGCTCCATTTTTTGCCAGCTGGCCTTCCCGTTTTCGCTTCTCTCCTGTCAAGGGCGTTGTTGGGGTAATCTCATCTAGGAACGACGCGCCGCCAGCGATAATGTTGATGATGGGGACATCCTCATCATACATTGTTAACAACTCCTTCCCCCTTGCGACAGAAGTCCCACTGCTCCCAGGGGGAGGAGGCAATGGATGGTCGCCTAATGCTTCGCGCGGAGGGTCGCTCCTAGTTTCTTCTCTCATTCGAGTGGCGAATTCTCCAAGATAGCCTTCTTCCAATAGCCACTTTATTGCCAACTTTAACTCCCTGCATGCTTCTGTGGAATGTCCCTTGACCTTATGGAATTTACAAAATGCGTTTTCCCTTCCTCCCATGACCACCCCTGGCTTCACGGGGGCGGGGTAGCGAATCGGCAAGTTCCGCTGCTGAATAATAGCTAAGATTTCCGCTCGCGGGAGTGTAAGGGGTGGGAGGTCGGGATCGTATGTTCGACCCTTATGAGGATCCGCCTGTCGCTGAACATTCTGACCGCCGCCCCTTCCTCTAGAGAAATTACCCTTCTGGCGGCTCGACACCTTGGGAATGTAATCTTTCCGCTGGGTGTATTCATCACCCGGACACGTGTCATGGGTCATACTGGCTTGAGCTGTAGGAGCAGGTGGGGCGCTCTGGGGCGTATCCCGCATCCTGATTCTATACTCCTCCTCTTCCATTCTCGCATAATTGTGGGCCTTCAACCGTAACGCATCTAAGGTCATTGGGGGGTCCACCATCAACGTATCTCTCAGCTTCCCATATCCGCAGTTCCACTTCAGAGCTTCTATAGCAAAATCAATAGTGATACCGGGGGTCAGCGACATTTTCGTATCAAAGCGACCCAGATAACTATTCAAAGACTCCTCTGGCTTTCTACATATATCAAACAAGGCTGCCGCGGATTTCCGAATAGGGATAGTTGTGCTGAAGCGGCTCTTAAACTTAGCCTCTAGTTGCTGGAAATTGCCAATAGATCGAGCGGGAAGCCCTTCAAACCAGAGGCGAGCCACTCCTAACAATGTCATGACGAAGATCTGGCATAACGCCGTGTAGCTGTGCGTCTGAAACTGAACGAAGTCCTTCACCTTGTTGAGATGTGAAATGGGGTCTCTGGTGCCGTCGTACGACTCCGTGGGGAGCTTGACACGTCGGCCGACCCTGTGGTGCCTTATACGGTGGGTGAAAGGATGACCAGCGGTGTCATCTAGGATCTCACGATCATGATGGGGAGGAGACGCGTCCAGGTGTCGCCTGTGCCCTCGAGGCTCCGGGGTGTGATGCTGCCGGGGAGTCCGGCTGTGGCTCCTGGGCGAACAGGATCGACGCCTCCTACTGCCTGATCTCTCACTCCGCTCCATAGATACCTCTCTACCGACTCCATCTCTTCTGCCGTCCCAACGCTCTCCGTATTCCTCTAGCGGCCGCTCTACTTGAGAGATAGGAATCCGCGGTATGTAGTGCTCCTCCTGTCCGCCTGCCAGTTGCGCGAAGCCGAATGGCATGCTTATCGCAGGTGAGGTCAAAGGGACACTCATCTAGCGTTAAGGCGACGCTGGTCGATCAGCGACAATAGACGGAGTGAAAATAACTCGAGGAGGCACACTTAATGTCGCGGTACTAGAAGAGGGTCCCGTGGCCATCCCGATCAAATAATCCAAATGGGCACGAAGAGCTAACATCGAGCTTACCGAGGAAGTAGCGAGGCTACCCATCCCAGAGCTTACAAGCGGAGGGACGAAGCGACTGGATCCGCCCACGTGAGAAAATGGGGGGCCCATTGAGGAGGCAAGGGAACCCATTTGCAGAAATTGAGTACTCGTTTCAGAAAACGGGGTACCCGGTTGAGAAAATGATGTGTCAGCTGTCAGTCCAAAAAGAAAGTCTGTCTGTGCAGAGGAGGTTTCAGGTGATGTGACGTACGTACTGAACGAAGACGTGGAAAAAAGTGTCCTACGCGCGTGACCGCCACGAGTGTGAGGGGGCGTGGATTCTGAATCCGAAGCCATGATCCTTTGACTCTCAGAAAGAAAAACAGAGCTTGGTTACTAAGGAAAACTCACTTAATCAACCAAAGCTCTCAATGAAAGCACCATTTGATAAGAGTCTGGAGGGGTACAGAGCAGGATTGGCTTGATCCGGGGCGGTCAGGAACACTGTGCGGGGGTCTTCGTCACCTGCAATGCGCCGGAGGGGGTCTCCGGCGTAAACACTCCGATGCCAAAGTCACTGTGAGTAGTAAAAGTGGCAGGGATTCAGTACGCTATCTTAAGCTTACCTTTTTGTCTGAAAAGGTGAGGGTATTTGTAGACAAAGGGAAGAGTGTACCGACAGGGGTAGGAATAGTCCCTGGTAGGTGTCGCTGGTGTGGTATATGCCGCTGGAGTGGCCTTGGGTGATGTCACACGGGTGACGTCACGCGGAGTGACATCATGGATGACCTGGGATGGGATGCCGCCGTGCGAACGTCGCATGAGAGCCCCCCCGCTGAAGTCGACCATCCCAGGGCCTCGTCTCCCGTGACAGGTATAGTATGATGGCCGGGTCACCCGGCGGGGTAGGGAAGATGCCGCTTCAGTGGTATCAGTAGTTATCAACCACGTTCAAAGGGGCATTATTCATTCCGGGTGATCGACTCTCGCCGTTTTCTGCCAATGAACTGTATTAGAACAGCAAGCAAGTCAAAGTGATAACGTGAGAAGAGAAAAACTCACCTATAACGCACTCTTCCAGGCACCTGTACAAAGTAAATTCCCGAATACGGAAAGATGTATCTATCTCTAGCAAGGCGTTAGCATGAGCTAACTCATCCCTAGACAACACCACTGGGTTTACCCAGGCAGCACTAGTAATCTCTCGATTGAAGCCCCTGTGCCACAAACGGGAAGACAGTTCAAGAACGAAGAAGCCGCTCTTCCAATGCTCTTCCAATCAGCCACAGTCTCCTCAAAGCCCTGAAACGTCTGCCAGAACGATTGCACAAATGCGTCATTCCACCTCGGAGCGATATCGACCAAGCAGTTGTGACAACTTAGACTGAAGAATTTGCAGAATAAATTGACAGAGGGAGTATGGATATTCTTCGTCTCGCAAGTACGAATAAAGGTATAAATCCCACACTAAGAAGAAGGGGTTATCTGAGCAGGATTAAGATCGTATCGGCGCAGCAATTTTTCTACAGATGCATGAATGGGGAAACGAAAGCCATAAAGGAACATTTTAAAGTAAACCAGTCTATATCTTCCCCACAATAGATCGTGAAGCCGAAAACTGTCCTCAGGAACGTGAGGGAAACAGCCAGGGGGAAAAGAGATACCGTGACCTTCTAGTTCGGCCTTCAGAACGTCGGGCACGAACAAATACTGTGTGTTCTTTCGATTTCTGGATCTAAGGGTCTCTAAAGACCCTTGGTGATACGATCCTAGGTGACTAGGATGCGCTTTCTGACGATCTTGTTCAAGTCTGGATTTCAATGCGGAAATAATAACTCTCTTGACACCTAACCCTCCTAATAAATTTTATTAGGAAAACTAGATCCTATCAATAGAGGTTCTTGAATCGAATCCTTAACCCTCTAATCAACCTGTGATTAGCAAACTAAGGCAAACGATCAATGGGGTTTTGAAATTTCAGATTTTACTTGTTTAATCGAATGTTCCAACTGAATTAAAGACAAGGATCTTCACAAGAACGGTTTAGAGAAACTCTCTGGTTTTTAATTATCAAAATCGGGGTCTGTTTACAATGAACGTGAGCGCTGCTTTATATAGGTTATGTGCTAAACCTACTCCTACTCCAACTAGAACAACAAGTTCAATTCGACTTAAACTCTAAGTAAATAAGTAAATAAACTAATTAAGTAAAATACATAAATGCACGGCTGGAACAAGATTTGGGCCGATGGTCCGAATCGCAACTTCTATGCGCAATCCTTGCGTAATAAGGATTCGACTCGGGCCACTTTCCAAATGCCTCGTGCGTTCTTCCTTAAACTTAACCAACATCTTCTTGACATCTTGAAAGGCCTTGTACTTCGTTGAAGGCTCGTGGAAATTCGTTCATGTCGAAGATGGCTCAATCGTCAATCTCGCGTGCGCTGTTTGGCGCGCTAGGTGCGGCCATGTGCTGGTCGGGTGCGCTAGGCGCGGCCATGAGCAGCGTCACTGGCCTCGGCTCCCTCTCTCGCAGCGTAGCCTTCTCAATGAGTGCCTCACACTTAATCTCCTTGTGAATCAGCTATGAGAGCCTCGCTTGTATCTTCTTGCCTCGAGCGCTCGTCATCGGTCCTATGGGCGGCAATGGCACCTTGTGCGCTTGCGTAGAATTAGGGTTGGTGCGAGGAATCGCATCATTCCCTCCCCCTTCGAAAGGATTCATCCTCGAATCTGGCTCCTCTCCATCATCTCTTACATCAAATAAATTTAAGTCAGAAATATTGAAAGAAGCACTAACGGAACCATACTCACTCGGCAAGTCAAGCTTATAAGCGTTATTGTTGATCTTCTCAACAATTTGAAAAGGACCATCGCTTCGCACGGACAACTTCCCATAGCATTGGGATGGAAACCTCTCGCGGCGTAAGTGTAGCCAAACCCAATCACCAACATTGAAAGACACGGTCTTTCTCTCGGAATTCCTCTTGTGCGCCAACTTTTCATTCATTCGCTCGAGTCTCTTCTTGACCTTCTCATGAATTTTCTTCACCAAATCTGCCTTTTTAGCACCATCTAAACTAGAAACTTCATCCAAAGGTAAAGGCATTAAATCTAGAGGCGTCGTAGGATTAAATCCATAAACGACCTCAAAAGGCGAACAATTAGTACTTGAATGAATGGATTGGTTATAAGCAAACTCAATAAAAGGTACATACTCAACCCAAGTAGAAACATGCTTAGTAACCAAAGTACGCAACAAAGAACCCAATGTTCGATTAACCACCTCGGTTTGTCCATCGGTTTGTGGGTGACATGATGTAAGAAATAGCAATTTAGTACCCATTCGACTCCACAAAACACGCCAAAAGTGGCTAAGGAATTTCCCATCTCTATCACTAACAATACTAAGAGGTACACCATGCAAACACACAACCTCATGAAAGAACAAGTTAGCAATATGGGTAGCATCATGTGTATTAGCGCAAGGTATAAAATGCGCCATCTTTGAACATCGATCAACTACTACAAAGATGTTATCCTTCCCACGCCTAGACTTAGGCAATCCAACTATAAAATCCATAGACAAATCGGTCCACGGATGGGAAGGCACAGGTAAGGGCATATACTCTCCATGGTTCGAAACCTTAGATTTTGCTCTACGACAAACTAAACATCTAGCGATGATGCGGACTACATCACGCTTCATATGGGGCCAATAAAAATGTTCCTTGAGTACATCCAAGTTCTTATTAACACCGAAGTGCCCCATCAATCCACCATTGTGTGACTCATGCACAAACAACTCACGCATAGAACAATTAGGCACACACAAGCGTCTACGCTTAAATAAATACCCATTATGGCGATAATACTTAGACTCGGTACTAGTCATGGAATTATTATATATATCACCAAAGTCAGAATCAGTAGGGCATAAAGATATGATGTGTGCAAACCCTGGTAACTTAGCACTAAGAGAGGTAATAAGCGCGTACCTTCGCGATAGTGCATCGACCACTATATTCTCTTTGCCTTGTTTGTACTTGATGTGGTAAGGGAAGGACTCTATAAACTCTAACCAAGTAGCATGCCTTCGGTTCAGCTTCCCTTGACCCTTGAGATACTTCAAGCTTAGATGATCCGTGTGGACTATGAACTCGCGCGGCATCAAATAATGTTGCCAAACCTCTAAGGCACGCACAAGTATATAACTCCTTGTCATACGTCGGATATCGTAGCTGAGCATCCTTGAGATTCTCGCTAAAATAAGCAATTGGACATTTCTCTTGCATAAGGACGGCTCCAATGCCTATTCCGCTCGCATCGTACTCGACTTCAAATGCCTTGTCGAAATCGGGTAGCATTAACACTTACGTCGAACACACCTTACTCGTGTTAAATGCTTCCTCATGGGTCTGCTCCCACTTGAACTCAACTTGCTTCTTAGTCAATTCGTTCAAAGGCACGGCAATTGTGCTGAAATCTTTGACGAACCTTCTATAGAAACTTGCTAAGCCATGGAACAAGCGTACATCGCTTGCGTTCTTTGGAGTCGGCCACTCCTTGATCGCCTTGATCTTCTCTTCATCAGCCTTCACACCTTCCTTTCCTACAATAAAACCAAGAAAACTAACGTGCTCCATAGCGAAGGAACACTTGTTAGGCTTCGCATATAACTTTTGTTCACGCAAAGTAAGGAAAACTTCTTTAAGGTGCGACACATGCTCATCTATAGATTTGCTATATATCAAGATATCATCAAAGTATACCATAACAAATTTACCAATAAGATGCCTAAGTACATGATTCATAAGCCTCATAAAAGTACTAGGCGCATTAGTCAAACCAAACGGCATAACCATCCACTCGTAAAGTCCATATTTAGTTTTGAAAGTCGTTTTCCATTCGTCACCCTCTTTCATGCGAATATGGTGATAGCCACTCATTAAATCAATTTTAGAAAACACTTGACTACCACTTAACTCATCTAACATATCATCTAAATGAGGTATAGGGTGGCGATACTTTACAGTGATTTTGTTGACCGCTCGGCAGTCGACACACATCCTCCAAGTACCATCCTTCTTCGGCACTAGGATCACGGGCCCGGCGCAAGGAGAAAGACTTTCCATCATATACCCTCGGCTAAGCAACTCGTCAACTTGCCTCTGCAACTCTTTGGTCTCCTCAGGGTTGCTCCTATAGGCCAGACGATTAGGGATTGTAGAACCGGGAATGAAATCGATTTGATGTTCGATTCCTCGGATTAGTGGTAAACCCGGAGGTATCTCATCGGGTAAAACGTCTCTAAACTCCTGCAAAAGAGAGTTAATACCAACATGCGAAGAAAGTGAAGGATTAGGGTTAGAAGTGCTTAGGTTAAACGCTTTGAAACGAAGCAAAATCAATGGGCGGCTTTCGCCAAAATTCCTTTTTTGTAACATCAATGCTTGTCTCACATCTCTCCCTTTGGCATATAAATTCACTTTCTTTTTGCCAATTTCAGCATGCTCATTCTTTTCATGCGAGTTTTTTCTCTCTTTCCCCATGCTGACTCTTTTCATGGGGGTTGTTTTGCACTTCGTTTTCTTTCTTTTCAAGTTGTCTAGAGATCTCGAGTTCGGCAATAGACTTCTCAATATACAATTGATCTTCTAGCACTTGATTCGGTGCAAGCGGTGCAAGCGTGAACTTGACTCCATCTTTTTCTAGCTTGTACCGATTCCTCTTTCCTTCATGGTTAGAATTTCTATCAAATTGCCAAGGTCGTCCGAGTAAGATGTGACTTGAATGCATCGGAACAACATCACAAAGGATCTCATCCTTATACTTGCCAATAGAGAACGCAACTAGGACTTGTCTTGTCACTTTGATGCCTTGACAATCGTTCATCCATTGCAAGGAATAGGGCTTCGGGTGTTTCATGGTAGGCAAATACAATTTGTTGACTAATAGTGTACTAGCACAATTTGTACAACTACCATTGCCAATTATCAAAGAACACTTGTGTTTACCTACAATGCAACGTGTGTGGAAGAGGTTCTCTCGTTGTTCTTCTTCCTTTGGTTCGGCCTTTGCTTGCGCACTCAAGTTGCGCCTAACAACTACTGAAAGACCGGAGTTAGCCTCTACTTCCTCATCCAACTCAAGCTCTACTTCTTCAACTAAGACTTCTTCTTCTTCAACCTCACGGTCGTCATAGGAATCCATCTCTCCATTCTCACGAATCAATAAAATCCGCTTGTTAGCACATTCCGATTGCTTGTGACCTCGACCGGACTACTTAAAATAAATAATATCCTTTGTAGCGACTCGATTCGCTAAATTTTGAGAAGGGGCATTGTTGTTATAAGTTCGCTGAGGTGCTTGCGTAGGAGTTGCATTTTTATTACTGTGAGTGTAGGGTAATAATTTTGGTGGCTCCTTCGCAACCCTAGTCTCTTTCGTCCAAGTCTTCTTCCAAGGCACGGTCTTGGTGTTTGCCGAAGATACACCACTAAAATTAGACCTCGTCTTCCTTTGTCTCTCGATCTTGATAGCCATGTGTAACATCTCATGTAACGTGTTGTAGTGCGTTAATTCCAACGCATGTGCTATCTCACGATTGAGACCATTGGCGAACCTAGCCATTGTAGCCTCGGGCCACTCGATCACTTGTACTCTTGAGAGAGCTATCTCCATCTCATTGAAGTATTCGCTAACGCTTTTACCACCTTGAGTTAGAGATTGCAATCATTGGTGAAGATCGCGCTCAAAATAGGTAGGTACGAATCGTGCCTTCATGAGTGCCTTCATCTAGCGCCAAGTAGCCACGGGTTAACACTGAAGTCGATCACGGTCTTGATTAACTTGCTGCCACCAATGAACAACGTACCCTTTGAACTCAACCACTGCTAGCTTCACCTTTCTATCCTCCGAATAATTGTGACATTGAAAGATAGACTCTACCTTTCGTTCCCACATAAGATATGCATCGGGATCATCCTTTCCTTCGAATGATGGAATCTTCATCTTGATGCTTCCAAGGTTACCATCGACTCGTTCTTCTGCCCTAGGCTGCCGCTCATAAGCTCGGCCATGCCCAGCAACATCCTCGCCCTCATACTCGGCGTCTTCATTCCATTGCACGTGTGGTGCGCGTTGCTCAGCTCGTGCGAACTGCGCATTGGGCTCGCGCCTTGGTGTGCGTTGCTATCTTACATTAACATGTATTGGTCTAGTAGTGAACCTCAATGCACCCTCTTCTCCTCTACCAATATACCCTTTGTTATCTTCCTCTTCGTTGGGCTTGTAAAGATGGCTCGCGTTACTCGCATTGAGAGTTTGGGTAAAACGAGGGATTTTTACTCCTCCCTTCAACTCTTTGATGTCACCTTCCATCTTCTGATTTTTCAGAACTAAATCATCAAACTTGGTATTGAGATTATAGAGCAATGTTAGGACTTTGGCTTGCACTTGCTCTGCGGAATCCTTCTCCGAACCCTTATCCGAATGATTCGACATTCCTGAAACTCACAACACTAGCAAACAAACGTAGATTTGTCCTAAAAACTAGCACTCCCTCACGTGTTTACTCTCATGTTTAATCTCTCTAATAATCTCACCAAATATCTCTCAACCCTCTGCAATTGTTCTTGTGAAAACTGTTAGGGTAGACTCAAGAATTTTGAAGAAACGCTTCCAAGGAAATTTCAAAGACAACTCGGTTAGAAAGAAATTTTAGATGCTCAATAAGTAATATAGTCGAAAAGATCAATCAACCAAATACTTACCAGGCTGGAATGGAAAGGCTTATAATTCAGAATCAAAGAAAAGCTCAAAATAATATAGGAAGACTCAAATAAATTCACAAAAGAATTGGGTAAGTGTTCGATTCTCGGTTTTTGTGAAATTAGGGTTTGTGTCTTGCAAACTTGATAACTTTCAACTCTGAACTCCAAATCGAGTGATTCTTTTTGCTATGGAAATCTAACACCTTAAAGTATCTTGTATTTTTTTTTCTTTTGATTTCAACTTCTTCTCTTTTTGTTATTCGAAATCGTTTCTGTTTTTGAAATTTTTTTTTTGACTCTTTTGAATAAAACGAAATAACAATTAACTAATTGACACTTTCGATTTTTATAACTTTTTGTGACTCAAACAGTACTGAAATTAAAGACACTTTGGGGACTATTTTTGTTTTTAAATTGACACAAAAATAAAAGACACACACAAGACGCAAAACTAGATCTAGGGTTTCTAGATCGACTCGACACACTAACACAACGGGACTCAAGGAGATTGATATAGATCGGATAGAAGAAGATCAATCTCAACAATTGAAAACTAAATAAAAAACAGTAAGGATAGATAGGATAGGATGCGTTTTCTAACGATCTTGTTCTAGTCTGGATTTCAATGCGGAAATAATAACTCTCTTGACACCTAACCCTCGTAATAACTTATATTAGGCAAACTAGATCCTATCAATAGAGGTTTTTGAATTGAATCCTTAACCCTCTAATCAACCTGTGATTAGCAAACTAAGGCGAACGATCAATGGGGTTTTGAACTTTCAGATTTTACTTGTTTAATCGAATGTTCCAACTCAATTAAAGACAAGGTTCTTTACAAGAACGGTTTAGAGAAACTCTCTGGTTTTTAATTATCAAAATCGGGGTTTGTTTACAATGAAAGTGAGCGCTCCTTTATATAGGCTATGCGCTAAACCTACTCCTAGTCGAACTAGAACAACAAGTTCAATTCGACTTAAACTCTAAGTAACTAAGTAAATAAACTAATTAATAAATATCTCTAAGATATAATAATTAAATAAAATACATAAATGCACGGTTGGAACAAGATTTGGGCCGATGGTCCAAATCGCAACTTCTATGCGCAATCCTTGCGCAATAAGGATTTGACTCGGGCCACTTTCCAAATGCCTCGTGCATTCTTCCTGAAACTTAACCAACATCTTCTTGACATCTTGAAAGGTCTTGCACTTCATTGAAGGCTTCATGGAAATTCATTCATGTCGAAGATGGCTCGATCCTCAATCTCGCATGCGCTGTTTGGCGAGCTAGGTGTGGCCATGTGCAGGCTGGGTGCTCTAGGCGCGGCCATGAGTAGCGTCACGAGCCTCGGCTCCCTCTCTCGCAGTGTAGCCTCCTCGATGAGTGCCTCGCACTTAAGCTCCTTGTGAATCAGCTGTGAGCGCGCGTCATCGGTCCTATGGGTGGCAATAGCACCTTGTGCGCTTGCGTAGAATTAGGGTTGGTGCGAGGAATCGCATCACCTGGCAGCTCTAGTATGGAGCATAGCGAACCAGTAAAACAAAATCAGAATGAAATAGGAGCAAAATACCTTGAAGAAGAAAGCGATGAATAGACTGTCGGCGCCGACGAACGGTTGAAGAAATTTCCCTTAAAGAAGAAGCAGAGAAAGAGAATGGCAGAGAAAATTTCATAGCGCGAGTAAAAGTGTAAAAAGAAAGTAGCTGGTTCCTTTTAAAGGTCAAACCCAATGGTTGAGCAACCTATGGGAATGAGACACGCGCAAAACGGAAGTGACACGTGGAAAGACATCAGAAGAATATTTATGGCTAAGCATTTATATCCTTGGAGGAAGGCGGTTGACAATTGGAAGTTAAAAAGTGGTTATAGCGAACAACGTTAACTGTCCCATGCTTGTGGAGTTAACGCGAGAACATAACAACAAGAGAAGAAAAGCGAAGGGCTTTATTTTATTCATAAAGAGCCATGCAACATCTAAAATAGGCATAACGTACAAAGTTAGTCGTCATCAGGCCAATAAGAGGGCCAATAGGAATTATCTCCATCCGAAGACGGCAACCCCTCGTCAACAAAAGGGAAAGGTTCCTCTACCCTTTTCTCTTGACCCAGCTTTGACGAACTTGAATCTCCCTTAGCAGCAGGAGCTGTTATCTCAGCACCAATATCATTGGCAGAACCTCTTTCCATGAAACAATCAATATGAGGAAACAGTTCGTCACCCCTCTGCACAGTAGGGACATAGAAGTTAGAAGATAGGTCGCCTTCCCTTGAGGTTCTCCTCTTCGATCTCTTACGACCCTTACGACAAGGTAACCACCTCTTCAGGAACGACGGTGAAGGAAGATTGTCGGAATTAGGAGAAGTGGGAGGAGTCGGTGGAGAATCACGATCGGCGACGTCTAAGGAATATGAATCAGCCATGAGATCTTAAATAATCTCAACAGAGAAATGAAAAGAAAGAGATGAAGAAGAAAAAGAAAGGGAAATCTCATTAAATAAGTAAGGCGAAGAAGCCTCCCCAGCCTTCCTACACGACCTTTGAGAGTAATTAATGCGCTTCGAGAAGGATGATCATAAACACAGAATCTGATCCTATGATCACGTCTGTTAGAATTCGTACTAATCAAGAAATACCAAAAAAATTGCCCAATCAGTCTACACTAAAGAAACGGCGCGGAATCAATACGGAATGATTAGCGAGAACATTTTGCCACCTAGCGAACAAGGAAAAACAAGTGCTGTGAAAGTCTCACCAACGGCAGACTCGTTTTCAGTTGGGCTGAGTTGGCACTCAACTGAAATGCTGCTTGGCACGATGAGAGAGAAAAAGAAGTTGCAAATCAGATGGAGAAAAAATATTTTATTTATTTATGGCCTAACGGCCCGAGCATACATCCATACAAAGAAAAGAAAAAAGACAGGATGGCGACGACCTACGGTCAAGCCTGGGACCCAGCATCGTTATCCTCCGGTAGAGTGGGGATCTCCCTCAAGGGAAATCCTCATGCCCTTCAAACAGCAGTTCAGCAGATCCTTCCTCTGCTGCAGCATGGTGATCACCACCTCGATACGGGAGACAGTAGCAGCCAATTTTGACACATTCTCTAGAGGACTGAAATCCTCCAGAGAAGCTGAACCAAGCTTGGACCGAAGAGGGGTCATTATCCCTTGAAGCTCCAGGATGTCCTCAGAGGTCTTGATCAACACATTTTCCAGAAAGCAAACGTCACCATCATTAAGGTTTTTCAGAGAGTGGGATTTGGAAATCAAGAAGTTCTTAGTGAGACTGTCCATGATGAAAATGCCAAGAAGAAGTGCTAGAAAGATGTGAAATTTACACGGTGGAAGTTCAAATTTATAAGCCTGAAGAAAAGGCAATTGAAAAGACGTGCCCCTCGATAACTGAGCCACCCGTTATCTCGAGGACTAGTAAGCCCGATATGGAAGCAAGCTGAAGCGGTAGCCCTTGGTAAACACTCGGGCTCATTTTCAGTTGGGCTTGTGATAACAATAGAAGTAAATCCAAGGCGATTCCAGGGATATTTTCATCCTTACCCTAGCGTCAGCGCGGGGTGGGGGGGTCTCACACGTCATCAGCCCACACGCACGGCATTATCCCATCCCAGGTCAACCATGACGTCACTCGAGGCATTATCTTCCCTAAATAACGCCTACCCCTAGAGGTAACGCCCTTCTTGGCGCTTATAAATACCTCACCATTTGAGATGAGAGGTAAGCCTATGATTGCTAGTCGAACCCCTGCCATTCAGAACTGCCATATTGACTTAAGCATCGGAGTGTCTACGCCGGAGCCTCCCCTTCGGCGCTTTGCAGGTGCATCAGACGACAACTACAATAACTCAGTACGGCTATAATCCATACCCCCGACTCCCCAGAAGTCCGAATCTTATCAGGTTATTACCATCCTAGTTGATAATGGTAGTTGCGCCGATGTCGCAAGTGAGCTACTTGTCTATTTGTTGGGGTTGTCCACCTTAAGCACCCTCACCCTTATGTCCTAAATTGGTTAAATAATGGGAGCTCCATTAGTGTGACTCGGAAAGTGAGCATTCCATTTTCCATTGGTGCATACGAAGATGAACGGACTTGTGATGTGACGCTAATGAATTCCAGCCACTTACTTCTTGGGAGACCATGGCAATTTGACAAGCGAGCTATCTATGATGGTTTCCTCAACATGTACAAATTAGAACACTTGGGCAGCAAGTTCCTTATCCCTCCCTTGCCTCCTTCGCAAGTCTAAGAGGACCAAAGTAAGCTTTCCAAAGCTTGCGCCGCACTTGTGCTCCCCACGGTTGAGGATAACAAACTTGAGTAGTGTGGAGTGAAAAATGTGAGGTGTGTGAGTGAGCAAAATAACAGGCATGAAAAGAATGAGCATGCGCCGAATGGAGTGAAGATTGTAAGCAATGAGGTTCGGAGTGAAAAGTGTGAGAAAATAGAAAAGAAAAGAGTGAGCTTGTGTGCCATAAGGAGTGTGGCAAAACATGAAGGGTCTGCGGATCCTTTCCTTGATTTCGCTCACACTAACACCTCTTCCTCTAGTATGATTTCCTCTATTTTTCTAGGTACAAAGTTGCTGCCACCGGGGACACAAACAACTCCGGCCATTCAAGAGCCTACTTTCCACCCATGGGAGAAGGACCCTTGCCTTTTGGAGTCCACGGACATGCCCTCTCACTTTTGTATTGAGTCCCCTTTTCCTTATGTTCCCACCATTTTCAATGTTGCTGATTCGTGTCTCTCATTTATAGGTACCATGGATAGCAATTCCAAAGGAATGGAGCGGACAGATTCGAGGACAAATCCATTTGAAGAGGGAGGGGATGATACGAGCACGAGGGCTCTCACTCGTATCCACGTAAAGACCTCACGGGTAGGCCGCGCAAGCCATGAAGAAGCCCACGCCAAACCCTCGCATCCCATGAAGAAGCCCACACGTGTGCGAAGAGAAGGCCAAGATAGTGCCCTAGCGGCATACCGCCAGCCCCTTAGCGGTATACTGCCCGGGCCTTTCCTTGGCCAATCCGAGCCACACTTCAGCCATCCACTTAAGCTTTTAAGGCCCCTTTTTCCAAGGATGTTTTAGGAGATTCCCATGTAATAAGTCCCAAGCTATAAATAGAATGAGATAGCCTCTTTTATAGCTTGTCTTTGATTTTAAGTGAGTAATCTCCATCAAGACCAATTAGTTGGCTTTGCCTTAGGGTTCTTAAAACCGGTTTTCTTTCATCTTGTTTAATCTCATCGGGTTGATCATTACATGATCAAGTAAGGGTGAGCACGAATTAAGAGATCCTTGTAATCCTTTGAATACAAGTTTTATATATTGTTTCCATCATTTCCTATCTACTCTTCTTCCATTAAAACCGCTGCACTTACTCCATAAACACTTATCAATATCCATCTAAACATCCCTAAATCTGAGTGTTACCTTCCTCCCAAAGGAGACTAGATCTTCCCTCAATAACCTCATGGTTAAATCCTTCAAGAGAAGCCGAGAAGTTATCAAGCATTGACAACACCTTAATTAATTAAAAACAGCATGTAATATATGAAATAAAGCAAGTAAAGTTAATTAAACAAAAGCTTGGAAATTAAACCAAAACGCATGTAATTGAACGGAGTAA
Organism: Viola odorata; assembly: GCA_963691705.1. NCBI lineage: Eukaryota > Viridiplantae > Streptophyta > Magnoliopsida > Malpighiales > Violaceae > Viola > Viola odorata. The sequence continues at coordinate 15,492,378 of OY829543.1, forward strand.
AGCAGCGAGATTAACTTGAAATAGAGGCAGCAATTGATCGAAAGAGATAGCAACAATTAATTTAAAGGAAAATAGTAGCAATTAATTAATTGAAACCGAGGTAATTAATTAATTAAGAACAAGCAATTAAATAAATTGAAAGCAACAAAGCAGAGGGAGAGAGCATGAATAAAAATGGGGGACTAGAGCATGAATTGGTCCCCCTTTTTTCGTTTGGAGATTGAGGGGTATTTATAGGGGGAGGCTCGATGATGGTGTGGTGAGGGAGGCGGGCGTGGGCGACAGACGTGAGTAGTGGCCGAAGTAGGGGGCAAGCTTGAGCTTGTGTGGCCAAGGATGCTTGATGGGAAGTTTATGATGATGAATTGGTCGTCAGAGAGACTAGCTAAGGGAAAGGTGACGGGATTGAAGATGAGGATGCATTAATTGTACATTAATGCATTAATTTGACACGAACGGGATATTTTCGGTTCAAGCTATAGCACGAGTGAACTCACTTGAAATGAAAATAACCAGAACCGAAAGGACTAAAATGTGTAGAAAAATGAGATAAAATAAATAGTAGACAACAAATGAAGAAAAAGTTCGGTTTAAGGTCCGAATTTTCTCGTTCGGAAATGTTAAAAGTTCAAACGAAAAATAAATGCTATAACAATGAAAATTGAACAAAACCAAATGAAGTGACGTGAAAGAGAAAAATAGTAGATAAATTTCAATTAAAGAAATAAAGCATTCTTTCTATGGTCCGAGGCAACTTGCTCAGGACCGATAGAAGTTCGAGCGAAAAGATAGTAAAAAATACGAAAAACTAAAAAAGACACAAAATGGAGCGAAATATTAAAATAAATAGCCAAAGATCAAAAACCGATAGAAATTTGATGCAAACAGGCTAATAATGTGATAAATGATAAAAATGCGAAAAAATTGTGACGAAAATCAAAATTCGGGTAGCAACAGTTGCCCCCTCTTTACTATCTGATAAAAAATACAATGTAACCGAATTTTTTGATAAGTAGTAAAGACGGTTTCCTCAACTATTACCACATTTTGAATGCATCATAACCTATTGAGAACAAACAAATGCATGTAGTGTAAAATGCAGATTTCTCTGATAGTGAGAAAAATGTAAATTACGAAAATATAAATCACGTACGGCGAGGGTAGCACTCGCAGTCCATACGCTTTTACAAAAAAGTAAATCACGTAGGGCGAGGGTAGCACTCGCAGTTCATACGCTTTTGCGGTAAAGTAAATCACGTAGGGCGAGGGTAGCACTCGCAGTCCATACGCTTTTGCAGAAAAGTAAATCAGAGTTGGAACGTACCTTTGCTTTGATGTTGGTTGATAGTAACGTACCTTTGCTCGGATGTAAGGGAAATGTAGGTCACCTCTGAGTGATGGTCTTCTCGGATATGTGTGAAAATTTAGATGTCAACTCCACTCGGACGCTGCTGCCCACTGGGATGTTGATGCGACAATGTAACCGTCAATTCCACTCGGACGCTGCTGCCCAAGGGATGTTGATGCCAAAATATAAATGTCAACTCCACTCGGACGTTGCTGCCCACTGGGATATTGATACAAAAAAATAATTTTCAATTCCACTCGGACGCTGCTGCCCACTAAGATATTGAAGTGGAAAGGTAGATGTCAACTGTACTCAGACGTTACTGCCCAAGGGATGTTGATGCTAAAATATAAGTGTCAACTCTACTCAGACGTTGCTACCCACTGGGATGTTGATACGAAAATATAACTGTCAATTCCACTCGGACGTTGCTGCCCACTACGATATTGAAGTGGAAAGGTAGATGTTAACTCCACTCAGACGTTGTTGCCCACTGGGATGTTCATGCGAAAATATAAATATCAACTCCACTCGGACGCTGCTGCCCACTAGGATGTTGATACAAAAATATAACTGTCAATTCTACTCGGACGCTACTGCCCACTGGGATATTGATGCGAAAATGTGACTGTCAATTCCACTCGGACACTGCTGCCCACTAGGATATTGATGCAAAAGGTAGATGTCAACTCCACTCGGACATTACTTCCCACTGGGATGTTGATGCGAAAATATAAATGTCAACTCGTCAATTCCACTCGGACGTGGCTGCCCACTGGGATATTGATGCGAAAATGTGACTGTCAATTCCACTCGGACACTGCTGCCCACTAGGATATTGATGTGAAACGGTCTTCTCTGATAATGAGGAGGATGGTTGATAAAGCGTTTTATGTCCATAATTATTCCCTCTTTAATATGCCTTTTTAGATCCTGATGCTACTAATGTCGCTGTGTTTCTTCACTTTTTACAGATCTGGGCTATTTGAGAGGAAAATACAAAGAGGAACGTTTTCTATCACTTTCTGGAAAGAATTGAGCAGCTAGGCCGTGCAGCTAGACTTTCGCGGAAGGCAGCAGTGTCCTAGCGAGAAAAGGAAACTGACGCAAAGTAGGAGATATCGGATCTGCTCATTGATTGCTCCAGGATTCCCAATCGCAGTAGAAGTCCTATGGGGAATTTAATTCCAATCGGATTAAGAGTCTTATTTTGTAAAAAACAATTTATAAATACTCTTTTAGTAATTAGGTTTGCAACTCTTCTTCTCTTCTTCTCCCCGACAACGGCGCCAAAATTTGATCGGTTGTCGAATCCATCAAAAATAATAATAAAAACCTATAGTCAATGTGCACAATAAATTGTATATAGTGGTAGCAGGATCGAACACAGGGATTAAGGGATCAACACTCAATTCAATTCGACAAACTAAGTAATCCAAGTAACAAGTAACCAAAAGGGGGGTTTTGAATGGTTGTTTTATTTATTAACTACTTAAAACAGAAACAAAGGAAGGCAAAGGATATAAGAAATCAATAGAGAAGAGGTTCCCAATAAGAGTCTGTATCTGGTTGCAATTATGGTCAGCCGGTCATCGGTGCAAGCATTGTCTACCCCAAGCTGATAGACGCACTATAGGGACCAGGTACGCTTAGGTCCCCTGCTTACCTTCGTAATAGAAGCTACCCCAAGGTACGCTTATGGGGTAACCTTGACAGTCCGCCGTCCTCCAAGGTACGCTTATGGAGGCAACACTCAGATGCCCATGAAGAAGAGGTAAGATTTGATCGTCTAGGGCCACCGGTATCTGGTGAAATCCTAAGTAGCCATTGAGGTAGCAGTAATGTGTCTTCCCAGCCAAGCACTCTAATATCTGGTCAATGAACGGCAGGGGGAAGTGGTCCTTTCTCATGGCGGCATTTAACCGACGGTAATCGATACAAACGCGCCATCCGTTCTGGATGCGTGTGGGAATATGTTCACCATTCTGTCCAGTATTGATTGTGATACCTGTCTTCTTGGGGATAACTTGAACTGGGCTGACCCAAGTACTGTCCAAAATGGGGTAGATCACACCAGCGTCGAGGAGCTTCAATATTTCCTTCTTAACAACCTCCATCATTGAGGGGTTAAGACGGCGCTGTGGCTGGTGAACTGACTTGCTAGCATTGTCTAGGTGTATCCGATGTGTGCACAGGGCTAGAGACGGTCCTTTGATATCTACAATTGTCCATCCAATAGCTTTCTTGAATTCCTTCAGTAGAGTGACCAGAGCCGTCTCTTCTTCTTCATCAAGTTTACTGGAGATGATCATGGGTAAGGATTCGTTGCTACCGAGGTAAGCATATTTCAGGTGCTCGGGCAAGACTTTGAGTTCTAAACTCGGGGCCTGCACAATGGAAGGGGGAATCTTAGTATATTCAGAGGGTAGAGGGGTTACTACCATTTTGAAAGGGGAATGAGGAGTGGTCTCTAAGGTAGAAACGATCTCTCGTAGAGCTGGGGGAGTAACGAATTTGGAGTCCAGATTTTCCATGGCTTTGAAGTTGACACTATTGGCTAGGGCAAGCTGCAGAGGGTCCATAGAAAATAAATCAGTAATTTCCTCAACATCTGGGTCAATAATATCAATAAAATTGAGACTAGAAAACTCAGAAGGGAAACGCATAGCATCAAGCATGCTGAATCGGATGATCTGTCCATCGAATTCAAGTGTAATTGATGCATCATGGACGTCTATCTTCGCACGAGCAGTCCTAAGGAAGGGTCGGCCCAGCAGAACATCAGAGGGTTTGGTGCCTTGCTCGTCTTCCATGCTGATCACATAAAAGTCGGCCGAAAAGAGGAGGCTGTCAACTTGGACGAGGACGTCTTCAATGATCCCCTCTAGATAGATTACTGATTGATCTGCTAGCTGGATGACAACTCTAGTTAGCTTCAGTGGTCTAAGTTCTAGGTGAGTGTATATCATCAAGGGCAAGACGTTGATACCTACACCTAAGTCACACATAGCTTTTGATAACAATCAAGACAATCCCAAGGATATTGCTGTAATTATGACCCTTGCCGAGGGCGGAATTCTATAAGCCTATCGGGAGTTTAAGTTATCGCTACTAGACCGTGAGGTATTTTTTGGGATGGTCGACGTCAGCGGGGGGGAGGACTCACGCGTCTCTCGACGCACGGCATCATCCCATCCTAGGGGACCCATGGAGTTATCGCCCTTGACATCATCATGGGTATCGCCCCCGGCACCCTCCTCAGACGTATCGCCCATGACGTCATCCCCAGGTATCGCCCATGATGTCATCCAGAGCTGTATCTCCCCTGGATATCGCTCTCTCCCCGGATATCGCCCCCAGCGGCCTATAAATATTCTCTCATTTTAAAACATCAAGTAAGCAGAAAAAACTGTCTACCAGACCCTCTGCTATTTTTGAACCGCTTACGGACTTAAGCATCGGAGTGTCTACACCGGAGTCCCCCCTCCGCCGCTTTGCAGGTGGATTCGACATCATCTACAGCGCCTCCGACCAACAGTAGACATCGTCCCGATCATCTCGAAGGTCGAATCTTATCAAATTGGTGCTTTCATTGAGAGGCTTGGTACATTAAGTGAGCGTCCTTAATAACCAAGCTCTGTTTTACCCAGAGATCGGAATGATCATGACTTCTGAATCGGAGCCGACGCGACCCTCATCCTCTAGTCTCCTTTTTTCGATTCGTAGACAGTTATTCCCTTTTGCTACTGCTGATCTTTCTGTGACAGCGCAACAAATCAGTTCAGAATCCCCGGATCTGTTGACTAGGTCGGCAGGGGGAGCCCTCTCCTCGCAAACGACCATTTCATTATCCCAGATGGCAGGATCTAGCTTTTCTACTCCTCCTCCAAGGGGATTTGTGTTAAACAGTACAGAACACCCTTTTGCGAGTGAAATAACGGCCCTTCGGTCTCGGTTGGACTATTTGACTGAAATGGCTGCCAGAATCACGCCTGAGATTTCTGGATCGAGTGTCCCTCCCCGTGTCATGTTCACGCAGTCTATTGTCACCCAACGGCCCTTGTCACCGTTGTTACAGGGAAACCTCCAGTTAACTTTACCTACAACAGACCCCCCGATCAATTTTGTGCAGCTCACTCAAGGACGAGTAGAACCTTATGTGCCGCAGGTACCACAAGGTCCCATCCCTCAGGAGGATCGGTACCTCGAGGGGGTCAGGAACCGTTGGGACGGTCGAAGAGAAGGAGCGAATAGAGATTTATCTCCTGAGTACAGCGAGAGATCCAGTAGCAGAAGACGTAGAACTCGTTCACCCAGGAGCCGCAGCCGGTCTCCTAGGCGACATCTTACGCCTGAACCGCGAGACCAACGACGTCACGTGGAAATATCTCCCCCGCGCCAGGCGTGTGAAATCCTTGATGACACATCGGGTCATCCATTTAGCCGTCGGATAAGACGCCATAAGGTCAGTCGACATGTGAAACTTCCCACTGAGACTTATGACGGCACCAGAGATCCCATTTCCCACGTCAATAAGGTGAAGGATTTTGTTCAATTTCAGACTCACAGTGATGCGGTACCGCATGACCGTTAAAACCAGTACTGGAGAAACACCTTTCGCATTGGCCTTCGGGACCGAAGCAGTTACGCCAGTAGAAATCGGTACCATGAGCCTGCGAGTGGCTCACTTTCGAGAAGAACTGAATGAGGAAAGGTTACGAGCTAACCTTGATGTGTTACCAGAGGTCCGAGAAGAAACCCTCCTGAAAACGCAACATTACAAGCGAAAGATGGCCCGTTATCATAACAGGCGCGTCAAAGAACGGTTGCTAAAGGCAGGCAACCTGGTGCTTAGAGACAAGCGAGCGGCTGGTCAACGTGTAGGGAAGCTCAGTCCAAACTGGGATGGGCCGTACCGCGTTACCCGCGTTATCGGAAAAGGAGCCTATCATCTGGAGACACTCGATGGTACTCCCTTATCTAACTCTTGGAACATCGCTCGTTTGAAATTATATTATCCTAGAACTTGATTTTATCTGCACCTTTGACTGATGCCAACCCTAACCTTAGCTAACGCTCGGTGAGAGCTTTCTTGGGTGTTTGTGGTTGCTTTTGTGCAGATAAAAAAGGGGGATCCTGGGAGTGAAAAGTCCTATCCTTGTGATGGCCGGTCCTGATCAGACGGCTCACTAAGTGAGGGCACGACCCAGCACGCCTTGAACCAGCGTTGGGATTGAAAGATCCCTAGCGCCCCCGGGAGTGAAAAGTCATATCCTTGTGATGGGCGGTCCTGATCAGATGGCTCACTAAGTGTGGGCACTACCCGAAATCCTTGGGAGTGAAAAGTCCTTTTCTTGTACTGACTGTTCTCGTGGAGACGGTCCATCAAGACAAGGCACGCGCCCCAAGGAAATAGTAACTCCGTGCTAGAAACGAAAAGCCCTACCTTAGTGACCGGACTAGTGTAGTCGGTTCATCAAGTGAGGGCATGATTCTAGACGCGAGGACAACGCCTGAAGGTGAAAAGTCATATCCTTGTGACGGCCTGTCCTGATCCGACGGCTCACTAAGATGAGGCACTTTCTAGGCCGATCGTGGAAAAATGGAAACGCAAAGAATCGCGAAATCCCAACTAGTAGCTAGATGTGTAATCCCTAGCGAAGTACAGAGCTGATAGAAAAGCGATTTACGCGGTTTCCGTACTAACGCCCTATGACGGCAGCGGAAAGGCTCCTACAGGTAATTACTGTCTCTTGTAACCCGTTATGCTACTAATGGTTTATAATTAGAAATGTGCAGAATACTTTTTGAGCAGCGGAAAGATTGATGATCGCATAAGAGGCGATATTTTGAGGCTCGCCGGGAAAACCAACCCGATACTGACCTCAGTGATTTCTGTTGATTAAACACTAGGAGCCTGCTCGAGGAAGTAAACACATTATGTTATCGAGGCGACAATGGCACCAAGGGAGTTTTAAAAGGTGAAAACTAAAGGAAAGGAAAGACAACGGTAAGGATATAAATTGTTTGAACATATGAAAATGCCTTTGAAGGGTCACAAGTTTTAAGGCCAAAACAATAACACCACAGAAACAAAAAATGAAAAGCCTGACAACTCCCGGTAGCTACGGAAGAGGCGGAGAAGCGTTAGGATGCGTTAGCCCTCGGGGTTCCTCCGTTTCCAACCCTCTGCCTTAGCTTGGCGAAAACCCACTTCATTGAGGTCGGCAGACTTCTGTTTGAAAGCCCTCGTGACCTCCTCACCTTTATACGCATCCACTCGATGGACCTCTTCGAAGCAATTAACCAAGATAGTGGCAGTCCGCTCGACATGCCACAGGCACTTATCAGCTGACTCCTCTTCTAGAGCGATTTTCCTTTCCTCCAAGGCAGCTTTCTCCCTTGCCAAGGCTGACTTCTCTTCCTCCAGGACCGTATTCTTGGCTCTTTTCGCTGTCAAGGCCGCATCAAGAGTGGATGTTTGCCCTTTCAGCTCCTACTGGGTGAGCAATAATTGAGTGCGTTCCTCTAGCAACTTCTTCTTCTCATTTCGCTCCCGTGAAAGTTCAGACAGGGAGGTGGTAAGAGAAGCAGCCTGACGCTGCGCGTGCTCTCTCCAGTAATGGAACTTCAGAAAATTGGTGAAGAGGCTAGAGCGCAGCGAATTCGCCTTATCATCATCCACCTTAGAGAGGAAAGCTTCCCGATCAGCCGCGGACGATAATATCTGGGCAGCCAATAAAGCGGAAACCTCGTCCGAGCCATCGCCCCCAATAGCCGCTAGGCCTGTATTACGAAAATCATACACGCCAACTTGGTGAGTCATAGTGCCGGACTCGCCCATTGGACTTAGATCCGCAGCAAAATTGAAGGTGGTGGCCCCTTCACCAAAACGCTATGACAAGGGAATGCTCGAAGGGACAAACGCCAGGGGAATGGGGGGGTGAACCTGTGTAGAAGGGCCCCCTTGGACGATATAGGAACTGTGGGGATGGTAGCCCAAAAAGTCCTGTAAACCCTCTTGATAGTCCAAGTTAGGACCATATGAGTGAACAGGCCCCCCAAAGGAATTGGGCGAAGCCCCGAAAGACTCAGCCGTACCCATGTTTGCCATAAACTCAGAGGGGTGATTCTGGCGAACGTCCGAAGAAATGAAGGCGCTGTCAGGTTGCACTTCCGTCGCAACGATGGTAGAGGATAAGTTTCCACCCTCACCCTCCGGCCGAGGTCTCTTCTTGGAACCACCCAGCACATAGCCCATGTCCATATCGCCTATGGGAGATGCGGAAGTAGAAACAACAACGGTATCCTGCAAAGAACCCAATATAAGACGCAGATAAGAGAAACGGATGAAATAATGACAGACATCAATATACAGCGTATCGCGGCCAAAAAGCACACTCACAACAGAAGCGACGAGCATTTTCTAAAGAAAAGGCAATTGCCATTGACAAGGAGGTGTCAAAACTTCTAGATACAGGTTTCATCTGAGAAGTCCAATATCCGACTTGGTTAGCCAATCTCGTCCTCGTCCCAAAGCCCAACGGAGAGTGGCGCATGTGTATTGACTTCACTGATCTAAATGACGCCTATCCTAAGGATTGCTACCCGCTCCCTTGAATCGACCAATTAGTCGACCAAACTGCCGGGTATGCTTATTTGAGTTCTCTAGACGCCAACTCCTGATATCATCAAATTCCCATGGCCGTTGAAGACGAACAAAAGGCCACCTTCATCACCCCAAAGGCTATGTACTGTTATACGACGATGCTATTTGGACTAAAAAATATTGGGGCAACCTTTCAGCGTATGGCAAATAAGGTGTTTGAGGAACAAATCGGAAAGAAAGTTGAAGCCTATATGGACGATTTGTTGGTCAAGAGTCGAAGCTTTGAGGAACATCTAGCAGATTTGGAAGAGGTTTTCAACATTATGAGAAAGTACAAGATGAAGCTGAACTCCCATAAATGCATGTTTGCATTTCAAACGGGCAAGTTCTTGGGATATGTAGTCAGCCAAAAAGGCATTTAGCCCAATTCGTCGAAGATCAAAGCTATTCACGACATGATATCCCCCCGAACCGTCAAGGAAGTGCAAAAGCTCATAGGGCGCGCTATCGCTCTAGGATGGTTTATCTCCAAACAGGGAGAAAGATGCCTACCCTTCTTCAAGGTTATACGTAAAAAGGCTCCCTTCGGATGGACAGAAGAATGCGAAGAGGCGTTTATAGGCCTAAAGCTTATCTCTCATCTGATCTGGTGTTGACAAGACCAGAGCCGGGAGATACTCTATATTTGTACCTGGGTGTTGCCGACGAAGTGGTTAGTGTTGTCCTTGTGTGAGACGACAACCACGTCCACCACCCCGTGTACTTCGTCAGCCATATTTTGAAAGATGTTGTGCTGCGATACGCTCGAATTGAAAAAATAGTAAAATGGACAGGTATTTTCAGGCCCACCCCGTCATCATGCTCACAGACCAACCTTTGAAAAGGATTTTCAGAAAGCCTGAGTCTTCAGGAAGGATCCTAATTTGGGCCATTGAACTCGAACAATTTGGGCTACAGTATAAAGCCCGACCATCCGTAAAAGCCCAAGTCCTAACATATTTCATAGCCGAGTGCACCTTTACGCAGGATCCATTGACGGACCTACCAGAAGAAAACAGAGATGATTTGGATGTCCCCCGAAACCTACACCGACTTATGGGTTGTCCATGTGGATGGGGATAAGAACCAAGAACTAGCTGGAGCTGGAATCTTAGTAACCGGACCACTAGGCATACAGATATGATATGCCGTCAGAATCCAGCAGCCGTTATCCAACAACGCGACAGAATATGAGGCGTTGCTAGCTGGACTCAGGATAGGAAAATATTTGTCCACAAAAGCCATACATGACACCGGAGTAATGAGAGACTTACGTCTATTGATATACGGCGATTCCAAGTTAGTGATAGACTAGGTCTTGGGCAATTCTCAAGCTAGAGAGCCCATTAGGATTCAATATCTCTCTAAAGTGAAACACGAGTTGATGGAAATAAGAAAAATGGGCATACAGGTTAACATCGAACACATCCCTCGAGAAGATAACGCCGAGGCCGATAATCTCGCCAAGATTGCAGTGAATCCAGAAGCATCCATACCTGTTGACGTGTACTTTGAGAAAATATCCGTGCCTTCCTTCATGGAAGAACAAGTGTCGCTTTGTATCGAAGAAATCAAAAACGACTGGCGGATTCCTGTAATAAAATTTCTCAAACATGATGAGTTGCCCAAAGATAACGCTGAAAAGAAAAAGTGTTGAAACAGGCAACACGGTGTACATACTATGACGGAGAATTGGTCTGTAGATGCTTCTCTCATCCAGCTGCCAAGTGTATAATGGAACAAGAAGGCCTCCACACCTTACGAGAGATTCACGAAGGGATATGTGGTATGCACGTGTCCGGCGGTACTTTGGCCGCATAAGTCTTTAGGTCAGGTTTCTACTAGCCTACCATTCACAGGGATTGCGATAACTTTGTACGAACCTGTCAGAAATATCAAGAGTTCTCCAAAATTCCCCGACGACCTGCCACGGAAATCTCCGAAATTATGGCCCCTTGTCCTTTTGCCAAATGGGGAATTGACATCCTAGGCCAGTTTCAAAAGGCAAGTTCTCAGCTGAAATTTGTAGTCATAGTAGTGGACTACTTCACAAAATGGGCAGAAGCGAAAGCGGTTGCTAACATCACAACGGATAAAATATGGCGTTTCTTCAAACACCAAGTCATTATGCGATTTGGCATACCTCGCGTGTTAGTCAGCAATAACGGGACCCAATTTACAAGTCAATTCTTTAGAGACCAGTGCACGGAATTCCAGATCGAATAAAGGTTCTCTTCCGTAGCCCACCCACAGACTAATGGACTCGCGGAGGTAACCAATCAAAGTATTCTCAGTGGCATCAAGAAAAACCTAGAAGGTGACAAAAAGAAATGGGCAGAGGAGCTACCATATGTGATGTGGGCGTATTGCATGATCATCAAAACTAGTACAGGAGAAACAACCTTCGCATTGGCTTTCGGCACTGAGGCCGTCACACCAGTAGAAATCGGTACTTTAAGCCTGCGAGTGGCATACTTCAAAGAAGAGATAAACGAAGAGAGGTTGCGGGCGAACCTCGATGCGTTGCCAGAATTGCATAAAGAAACACTCCTGAAAACACTGTACTATAAGAGAAAGATTGCTGAAAGTAGGAGACTTGGTACTCAGGGACAAATAAGCGGCCGAACAACGCATGTGGAAACTCAGTCCAAACTGGGACGGCCCATATCGCGTTACCCGTGTTATCTGGAAAGGAGCCTACCACTTGGAAACACCTGACGGTACCCCCTTACCCAACTCTTGGAACATAGCTCGTTTAAAATTATATCATGCTAGAATCTGACATGTCTCTACACGTTTAGACTTGAGAAGCAATAACATGCGTTAAAGGTCAAATCAGAAATATTGTCGTGTGTTTTTGTGTGGTTGATTACATGCAGATAACGAAGGGTGCCAGGAGTGAAAATCTTATCCTTGTGATAACCGCTCTTGATCAGACGGCTCACTAAGATGAGGCACACCCTGGCATACTTAAAGATTCAACGCCGGGAGTGAAAATCCTATCCTTGTGACAACCGGGCTAACACAGACGGCTCACTAAGACGAGGCATGCCCCGGCACCCCTGGGAGTGAAAATCCTATCCTTGTGATAACTGCTCCTGATCAGACGGCTTACTAAGATGAGGCACGCTCCAGGCCAATAGTGGAAAATTGGAACAAATTATTATATCCCAGTAAGTAACCGGACGGCAAATACCCGGTGAAGTTGGCTGGATTGGAAAACAACGCAAGTAATGCCCCGGTAAGGCCAGATCCAGCAAGCCTGGATGAGAAAACAACACAAGTAATGCCCCGGTGAGGCCGGATTCAGCGAGGCTGAATGAAAAAGCAACATCAACAATACCCCGACACATGCGGGTGAATGCTCACAGAGGCAACTAATGTCCATCATTGCATGCCGTTTTACTAGCGCAGTAAAGCAATAATTGAGAATTTCCAGGAAAATCGTGGAAACACTGAAATAATGAAGAGACCGACGCCCATGCAGGCGGTAACATCATACGGTCTGTTATCATGATTCATATGGTGAGTATACTATCGCCGGCACATGCCCTGCCATCTTGATCCAAGAAACACTGTCAGGTATTTTTGACACCAATCACACTAATCCTCTTAAGGATATGATATCTTCCATCTGAGGAACAAATAGGAATCTGTGGATATCCTAGAAATACCCCTCATTATTTAACGGGGGAACACGACAACTGTAAAGAGGGCGACATTACAGTATCTTCTGCCCGCAATATTGGCAAAAAGTTGTCGCCACATTATTTTCTCCCTGACAAGGGGACGTATATTCTACGGTGTCATATTGCTCTGACATATATTCCTGCAGAAAAGGATACATCTATATCTATCTATATGGCATCTTCTGCTAACGATAAATATCTGCATCAATACAGCGTCATTATGAAAATCTTTGCTCCTGAAATCATTCTATTAATCAAGCTATCTCATCAAGGGATTAATGATAATATTCAAGGCAGCAAAGCCTAGGGAATGATATTCTTCGCTCGAAGGCGCATACGGCGACACTGCCATAATATTCTCTCTTGCCGATATGGATTATATGCTACATATCGCGGGTAATATCAGTTATGATATCTTATTATCATGAGTTGTGTCTCCAAAGCTATCTGGTAAGTAGCGTTATCTCACAAGAACATTCTATTCTTGGTAGAGGAAATGTGCATGCCTAGTCATGTCACGATATCTTAAAAAACATCCGTTATTACATGCCTATGATTCCACAGATTATATGGTAATTCTATGATTATACTATCTCCACTGGAATGCTATGATTTTGCTACGTTATGGCAGCCCTGCAGATAATACTCAAATCTATTGTCGACTTCATCATCTCAATATCGGCACCAACAGCACAAAGAAGATCAATAGTAAAGGGAGATAGGAAACAAAATATATGGTTGTTCAAAAACATTGAGAGTTACAAAGGCAAAAGCCTTCAAAAATAGAAAATATGGTAGAAGACGTCTATAGCGCCGCTGTCCCGCTATCCCCCTCGCGATTTTTCGTCTTTGCCCTGTAAAAAATTTCATCAGTGAGGCCCACGAACCTCTCTTCAAAGATGCGAGTAATGTCATCAACGCAAAACGCTTCTGACCCATAACGCTCTATGAAGGAGTCAGCCATGACACCTGCAGTCTCCTCACAGTACCACTTGTACTTCTCCGCTGACTCCTTTTCCAGAGCAGCCTTCTCTCTTTCCAGTGCGGCATTCTTATCCTTTTCTACCGCCAATTCGGCGTTAAGTGCGGTAACTCTGGCAGCTTCCCATTCACGGACAATCGCCAAGGCCTTCACCAGATCCTGATGCCCCCTAGATAACTTCTCCACTTCTTCCTGCTTTCTAGCAAGTTCTTCTGAAATCTGGTGGTGGGCACCACACAGCTCGTCGGAGGAAGAAGTGAGAGAAGCAACTTTCCTCGTCATATGCTTGGCCCAGTAATGAAAACTATAGAAGGAGGAAAATATACTAGAGCACACCAAATGCAACTGCTCATTGGGAGTCTGAGAAAGAAACACATCCTCCTCTTCCTAGAGCGATAACGCATGAGCGGCCAGAAAAGAAGAAGCCGCAGGAGAGTCGCCACCCCCTACAGCCGCAAAGCCGATGTGCAGGCCACTCAGGTCAATTTGATGAGTAACGGGCCCAGAAGAGGCTAGCGTACTCAAATCAGCCATGAGACGAGGAGTGTCAATCTCCCCCTCAGAAGATGGGAACACTGGAGCAGTCATGGGAATAAAAACTAAGGTAGTCGGGGATGGAGGTTGATGAGAAGACGCTCCCATAACGAGCCCAAATGTGTCATGAGAATGGAAGGGTGGAAAATCGGACTCTAGGAGATCGGGGGTGAAACCCACCACATGGAAAGCGGAAGGAGGAGACGATGTGCAAAAGGAACCAGGCGAAACATGAAAGGACTCAATAGCTTCTGCAGTCCTCAAAAGGTCACAAGCAAGGTCATTTTATTTATTTGTGGCCTAAACGGCCTAAGCATACATCCAAAATAAAAAAAGAAAAGACAAGGAAACGTAAAGGCGGCTGAAAGCGGTCAGGTATTGGACCCGGCGTCATCATCCCCTAGCACCGAAGGAATATCGCTCAGAGCATCCGCAACGGAAGTCAGTTCGGAGGAAGAAACCCTCATGCCCTTCAAGCAACACCTCAACAGATCCTTCATGTGTTGTAGCATAGTGATGACCACCTGGATGTGGGAGACAGCGGCGACCAACTTTGACACACTCTCCAGAGGACTGAAATCCTCAATGGAAGTCATACCTTACCTGGACAGCAGAGGGGTCATCATCCTCTGAAGTTCTAGAATGTCCTCAAAGGTCTTAATCAGCATGGTCTCTAGAAATCCAACGTCGGCTTTGGTGAGATTCTTTAGAGTATGAGCCTTGGAGATCAGGAAATTTCTAGTCAATTCATCCATGGTGAAAATGTCAGGAGAAATGCAGAAAAAATGGGAAGAATTAGTACAGTTGAAGATCCAATTTATAAGCCTAGAGGAATGACGGCTTGAAAAGACGTATCTCTTGGTAATCGAACCACCCCGTTACCTTGAAGAGCACAGAGCAGACAAGGCCGAAAATGAAGTGATAGCCCTTGGTAAACACTCGGGCACATTTTCGGTTGGGCTTATGATAACTATAGAAGCAATCCCAGGGCCATTTTCGTCCTTACACCCAGCTTTAAGGCCGAAATACTATAGCTCTCGTCGAGCGTCCGCTTCTATGGCTACCGCATTTCACCTCACACGGAACCCTGGGATGGTTGACATCAGCAGGGGGGTCTCACACGTTATATAGCCACACTAACGACGTTATCCCATCCCAAGTAGGACATGACATCACTTGAGGAACTTGGGCGTTATCTTCCCTAGATAACGCCCACCCCCTAGAGATAACACAACACTCACATCTTGCCTATAAATACCTCACCACTCAAGGTGAAAAGGAAAGCCTACGATTGCCAGTCGAATCCCTGCCATCTTGAATAGCCATACTGACTTAAGCATCGGAGTGTCTACGCCGGAAACCCCCTCCAGCACTTTGCAGGTACACCGGACGGCAAGAACAGAGATTCCAAATGGCCATTTTCCTCGCCAACCCCTCTCTAGACGTCCGAATCTTATCACTTCCTTTTCCCTTGTATATAAAAGATGCAGCCATATAAAAGAATTTCTCTAGAAATTTCCTTTCTCTCCTTTCCTTTCCTTTCCTTTCTTTTCCTTTTCCTTGTTAAATTTCTCCTCTTTTCCTTCGTGCACTTTAGTTCCCA
Organism: Viola odorata; assembly: GCA_963691705.1. Taxonomy (NCBI): domain Eukaryota; kingdom Viridiplantae; phylum Streptophyta; class Magnoliopsida; order Malpighiales; family Violaceae; genus Viola; species Viola odorata. The sequence continues at coordinate 15,508,182 of OY829543.1, forward strand.
AAATTAAAACTTAGGGAACAACAATTCAAACATGTTCAGGGTTTCAAACAATAAATTCTATCTTACCACCAAACTCAAAACTTCATACCCTAAACCCAAACCACATTTTGATAATATGGATATTTATTTTTTCTAATTCTAATTCCAAATCTAAAATGACACATTAATATGGATACTTATAATTCTCAAACTTCATACCCTAAGTTCTAAACTCTAAACCCTAAATTTTAACCTCAAACCCTGAACATGAACCCCGAACCCCATACCCGAAAATTATATATAACATATATTAACATCAAATCATAGCACCAAAAGGAACAAATCGAAAAATAAAAATAGTAATGAGATAAAAATTATAGACAAAGTAAGTAAACACATGGTGAAAAATGGAGGGAAATAAAATGATGTTGGGAAAAAAAGATGGCCAAAATGCCTTCAAATGTTTGCACGTCTTATTGTCGAAAATTTATATGAATAAAAATAACTCACATCAATCAAATACCCGAGTTCAAAATTATAGCCGACCAATGAATCAAAGTTTTCAAGGTCGTTGATTGACAAACCATTTGGTTGCGAAATTTATGCAAAAAGTTATTAATATATTATTTTTTACATTTTAGTATAATTTATCAAATTAGTTAATCTAATTCAATATATTTCATTCTTACAAAATATTCCAAATTTGGATTACATGATATTTATGGATACAAGTAGACGATAAATTAACTATCAAAAAATTTCCAATCGAGAACTTATCTCGATCATTCAGCCTTGGTGGCAGGGGTTTTCCTCATCAATTAAGTGGCTTCCTGTAAGTCCTTCTTTATTTAATTTTGAATATCAGTATTCTAAGCAATTAAGGAGTCTTTTGTGATTATCTTATTTAGTATTGTTCCAATTTTCTTAAATTTCAAGTTATCTAGTTTGTTTGGATTTCTTCAATTTAAATTTCAGCCTCCTAGTTGCATTAGAATTCCATGGTTTGTTGGTATTAATTCACCAGGATGGTATTTATGCATCAATCCAATACACAGCGCGACTCAAAAATTTGGCCGCTTCTCCATTCCTTATTTCCAACGTTTTTTTATTTCTCTGTGTTTACTTTTCACTCGCTTCTTCCTTAAGAGAATAGACAAATACTTATAAATGTCCATGGAGAGGGTAGGTAGGTCAGGTTTCTCGGGTGGGGAGGGGTCGGAGTTGGATGGCAATGATTTCCTTGTGCTGGAGAATATGGTGGAGCATAATAGTTTCTTTCTACTCGGAAAAGTGCTTGGGGATCGGGGGCTCCACTCGGTGCCAATGGGGCATCATAAATAGTATGCAGGCCTTGTGGTGCCTAGTTGGTGAGCTACAGGCTACGATGATTGAGTCGAACCTTTTCCTGTTCCAGTTCGAAGTGGAGGACGATTTGGTCCGGGTGCTCGACCGGACGCCTTGGTTGTGGAACAAGGATTTGGTGGTGCTCAAAAGGGTGACTGGGGAGGAGCAATTTCAGGAAATTGAATTGAACCAGTCTATCTTCTCGGTGCGACTCTATAATGTGCCCCTGAACCTTCGTACGAAAGAGAACCTTCGGATGATAGGAAACAAGATGGGATCTTTCATGTCTGTGGCTGATGAGGACCTTAGGCACTTCCGGAGGTGGGTGAAAATCTGGGTTTCTATTTAAGTGGAACGACCTTTAACTACTGAGGTAAAGGTCCTGAATTCTTTAGGTAGAGAAGTCTTCATAAAAGTTGAATATGAACGACTCCTCAATATTTGTTATTTTTGTGGTATTCTAGGACATGTCCACAAAAATTGCAAAACCCGATTTATCATTGACCCTCTTGGTAAAAAATCCCTACCTTATGAGAAATCTTTTAGGTCGGAAAGTAAGGGTAGCGAGCCTAGAAAGAAATTTAATAGTGGGGGTTTCCGTTTGAATTCGGTCTCATGGATGTCAGGACCTAGAAATGAATATGCTAGGAACAGTGTGATACAAGTTAACAGTTCTGAATCGAGGCCAGAAGTAGCGGGTTCGCGCAGGCTCGAACCTTTCCCCACTAATGTTAAGGATAGTGGATCTACCTAAAAGGAAAAGGGGAGTGGTAGTGGGTTCATAGTGGACCGAATAATGGAGAGGTTGAGGAAGGTAGTTATTAAAGGTGGGTTAATGGAGCAGTTAAAGGGAGATGAGCATGATTTTAGTGCCTTTGAAACCCACCACCTACATTATATTAAGGTTTTTACTGGACGTGGGGATACGGAGTTAGAAAAGTGGAAAGTGGTAGCTGATGGGTCAAGCCTATTTGAAATGAATTGGGAAAGTGGTGGCAATGCAAAGGAGAAGAGGCATGCAGATGGGATAGAGTAGAGGAACAACCATCTTAGTGGGTTGTCGGGGGAGGGGCCGCGTGGGACGGGTCGCGGGCCAAGGGCCCAGACGCTGCCAGCAGGGGCGTAGGGAGAAGGAGGACAGGATGCAAATGGGCCCACGCTTGTTGGGTCGCGTGTCGCTGCCGAGCTGAGTGGAGCTAGGCGTGAGGAAGAAGGAGGGTACGAGGGTGGGCCTGGCTGGATTGGGCCGCGAGAGTTTGGACTGGAGGCAGAAGAGGGGGGCGAGGCTGGGCCGCATGTGTTGCAGCGAACTCCTGGGTCGATGGAACCCTCTAGGCGCAAGACGCAGCCTGGCAGTGACCAGGTGCCTAAGACAGGCCTAGAAGCGGGCCTGGCCTAATGGAGCAGATTGGAGCTGGTGTGGAAGAAGAGGAGGAGGAAGATCCAGAAAGTTTTATTCCTCTATTGACTCGACGGAATGTAGAGATAATTTTAACGCTTTTGAGTTAATTGAAGGAGCCCAACGACATGAGGGTATGGTAGCAGGATGCAATGAGCGGTTGGTTGCTCATTTTGGCAAGGTAGTCTGCACAGCTCGAAAGAGAGTGCGATGACTTGTAGGCCCCATGGATCGAAATAATGGTGTGGGTACCCATCCCTAAAGCAATAACTCAGGGAAGAGAAGGGTGGAAGCCCTTGAAGATGATGACAGTGGTGATCCGTCGTCCACTTTGCATAAGAAGAAAAGAGCAGTGCATTAGGATGGGGATGAGGATACTGGTCCGGTGGAGGTTGTTGAGCAACCCCGCCCAGGGCCATGAGTCTGCTATTTTGGAACTGTTGGGGGCTTGGGAACCCTCAGGCAAGTGCAAAATTCTCAAAGTTTCTAGGATTAGAATTCCCCACTTTAGTCTTTCTGTTAGAAACAAAACTGTATGCGAATGAGTTTAAGAATCTCAATAATAAATGGTCGTTTCCTTATGTACTTGTTGTTGACTGTGAGAGTGATACTAGGAGAGGGGGGTTGGCTTGATGTGTAGGAATGATATTTCTGTTAATGTCTTGCATTGTAATGCCAACTATATTGACGTTGAAATCTTAAATGGCTTGACGAATGGCCCGCCTTGGAGATTTACCGACATTTATGGTTGGCCACATACTGTGGATAAACATAAAATCTAGGACATGCTTAGAAATATTAAGGGAAAGAGCTCCCTTCCATGGCTCTATGTTGGGGACTTTAACGAAGTTATGTGGAGCCATGAGAAGCTGGGTGGTTTAGATAGAGATTTCAATGTTATGGATGCTTTTCGGTGCGCTTTAGACGGGTGCGACCCTATCGACCTAGGATTCTCGGGCCCAAAGTTTACCTAGTGTAATAATCAACAGGGCAATGGTACTATAATGGAAAGAATTGATAAAAGGACAACGAATGAGCAGTGGATAAGTTGTTTTTCAGAAGTTACGGTTAAGCACCTCCCCTATTTCGGATCAGACCATTGCCCTATTCTGATTAAGTTGACCCCTGAAGTTGGCAGGATTCAAGGGGAAAGTGTTTCATTTTGAGGCGGCGTGGCTCAGGGAGGAGTCGTGTTTTGAATTTTTCAAAGAGACGTGGAATGGGATGGAGGTTCAGGGACCCAGGGTATCATTGGATCGGCGTCTAAAGCACTGTAGGTCGGAGCTGTCTCGATGGAGTAAGGAGGTTTTTGTGAATGTCCACAGATCCATCGTTAAGAAGAGAGAGCGGTTGGGATGGCTACAGGCCCACTCAGAGTCGGATTCCACCCTAGATGAAATTTAATAGGTTGGTAAAGAGATAGAGGAACTAATCCATAGGGAGGAGGTTATGTGGAAACAATGATCACAAGTCCTCTGGCTCGAAGAGGGGGATAGGAACACAAAATTCTTCCATGCACGAGCTTCCTAAAGAAAGAAGAAGAATACAATTGAAAGAATCCAAGATGAGTCGGGTAGATGGAGGGAGTCTCATGAGGAAGTAGAGGGGACATTCCTAGAGTATTATAAGTCTTTATTCTCTTCTGGAGGCTGTGACCTTTCCTCGAATGTTTTACAAGTTATAAACCCTCATGTTTCCCCTTCTATAAATATGTATCTCGATTGAGTTTTCACAAAAGATGAAGTTCTTCTATGGAATGCCTCCGCTCTTCTTTCAAAAAATTTGGTCTTTTTTGGAAAACCCTGTTTGCAAAGCTGTTCTTGGAATTTTAAATGATAGGGAGGGCCCTAGCTACCTCAACCACACTTTCATTACCCTCATTCCTAAAGTATCCAAGCCTTCTCAATGCTCTCAGTTTTACCCTATTAGCTTATGCAATGTCATTTTCAAACTAATCACCAAAGGACTTGCAAATCGTTTGAAGAGGATCCTGCCAAGTATCGTGTCAGAAAATCAGAGTGCTTTTGTTCCGGGCAGACTAATTACAGATAATGCCTTGATTGCCTAGGAGATTTTCCATGGTGTGAACACGAAAAGATCTGGACCAGGATGGATAAGTGTCAAGTTAGATATGAGTAAGGCCTACGATAGAGTTGAGTGGAACTTTATAGAGGAGATCATATCTCGTATGGGGTTTTCCTCTAGATGGACATGTCTGGTCATGCGATGCATCACAATAGTCTCATACGCCATTTTTCTAAATGGAGCCTATGGCTCTACTTTCTACCCAGAAAGGGGGATCCGTTGTCCCCTTATCTATTTTTGTTGTGTAGAAGGCCTTTCGGCGATGCTACAAGTTGCAGCTTCGGCTAACAGGATGCATGGTTACAAGATCTGTCGGGGCAGCCCAGAGGTCAGTCACCTGTTCTATGTGGATGATAGTCTCATCTTTGCGAAGGCAAATGAGGATGAGACAGGGGTCATTAGTTTCATCTTGAAGGAATATGAGGAGGCATCGGGTAAAAGTAGGCCAAATCGAAGATATGCTTCAGCAAGAAAGTAGGCCAGGATAATAAAACACGTGTAAAAGTAAGACTAGGAATGGTGGGGATGGATTCTCATGAGAGGTATTTGGGGCTTCCAGTATCCTTTGGTCGCTCTAAGAAAGGGATGTTCACGCCGATTCGTGATAGGATTTGCAAGCGGCTAGTTGGGTGGAAAGAGAAGAAATTATCCCAGGCTGTAAGGGAAGTACTGATTAAGTCGATCATTCAGTCCATACCAATGTATATGATGAGCTGCTTTGAAATTCCCCTCTATCTGTGACGAGCTGGAAAAGGCTACAAGGAGATTCCGGTGGGGAGGGGAGGGGGCGAATGAGCGAAAGATGCACTAGGTGTCCTGGGACAAGTTATGTAGGTCTAAGGAGGTGGAGGCTTGGGATTTAGGAAAGTGAGGGAATTTAACCTAGCGTTGCTCGCTAAACAAGGTTGGCGTCTGTATAAGTATCCAAACTCATTGCTCTCCTAAATCTAGAAAGCCAAGTACTTTCCCCACTCAGACTTTCTGGATGTAGGGGTGGGAACACATCCTAGTTATATTTGGTGGAGTATCCTAGCAAGCAGAGAAGTCCTTCATAGATGATGTTTCTAGAGGGTGGGCAATGGGGAGCGGATACGGATTTGGAAGTTTCTGTGGCTTCCCTCGGTTGTGAATGAGATGATCTCAGCGCCTGTGTCAGAATTGGATGAGGAGGCAATAGTGGCTGACCTAATCGACAAGGAATAGAGGTGCTGAAAGACTGACCTAGTGGAGAAGATCTTTCTACCGTAGGAGATATCAGAAATCTTAAGCCTACCGCTTAGTCGGGTTGAGGCGAATGATACTCTTATGTGGAGAGGCACTACGAATGGAAAATATTATGTCCGAAGCGGGTACCACTGCCTAACTTCGGTAACCTCGCCCGAGTGTTCGGATCTTAAGAGAGGTTGGTGGAAATACCTATGGGGGTTAACTCTCCCTCCAAAGTTTAAAAACTTCATGTGGAGACTGATAACTATAGACAAGGTTCCAGGGGCATTTTCGTCCTTACACTAGATGTCAAAGCCAGAACACTGTAGCTATTGCCGGAGGTGAACCACTGTAGTTATCGCCCCTCTCCCTACGCGGAACCCTAGGATGGTCGACATCAGCGGAGGGGGTCTCACCCGTCATTTAGCCACACAAATGGCATTATCTCATCCCAGACGGTACCAAGCGTTATAGAGAGATATGGGCGTTATCATCCCTAGATAACGCCCATCCCCTATATCTAACACCCACTTCTTGCCCATAAATACCCCAGCACTCAAGACAGAAGGTGAGCCTACGATTGCTAGTCGAACCCCTGCTACTCAAACAACCATACTAACTTAAGCATCGGAGTGTTTACGCTGGAGACCCCCTCCGACGCTTTATAGGTACATCGGGTGGCAAGAACAGTGATTACGGGTAGCCATTTTCCTCATCTACCCCTCCCTAGAAGTCCGAATCTTATCAAAGTGATGATTTCATTGAGAGCCTTGGTTTAATTAAGTGAGCACCCTTAATAACCAAGCTCTGTCTTTTTGGAGATTGAAGGATCATGGCTTCCAACCCAGATTCTACGCCCTCCTCAGTCCTATGATATTTCTTTTGCCCCCCGCAGAGAACTTTTTCCTTCTACTTCTATAGATATTTCTACCATAGCACAGGGAACTCCTTCTGGGCAAGCGGATTCTCTCTTTGGGCCAACAACGGGAATATCATTCCCCCAAATGAATACTCCACCTTCCCAAATGGCAGGGTCTAGCTTTTCTACTCCCCCTTCGATAGGAGCCGTGATGTATAGCACAAACAACCCTCTGGTAAATTCTTTGATAACTCTGCATTTGACCGCATTAACCACAGGATCTACTCCAAGTACTTCAGGACCTATCGCTCCCCCTCACATTTTATTCACCCCGTCAATTGTCACTGATCGACCGTTATCACCTCTGCGACATGAACATGTGACCTTTCCTGTAACAACAATTCCTGGCAGCCTTATGTCGCTCACCCATAGGCCAGCAGGATCTTCCGCACCGCATACGCGCGGAATTCTTGCATCCCTAGTTAAACAGTGGAACGACGAAGATAGAGATGATTGGGATGCTAGGCGAGATGAGATGGTCAGGGATATGTCCCCTAGACGCAGTGAGAGATCCAGTAGCAGGAGATATCAAACTCGGTCACACTCGCCAAGGAGCCGCAGTCGGTCCCCCAAGTGACATTATGTGCCTGACCCTTGAAGGCAGACGCGTCATTTTGAGGCCTCTCCTCCCCGTCACCCTCGTGGAATCCTTGAAGATAATACGGGTCATCCATTTAGTTACCGCATAAGGCATCACAGAGTCAGCCGACATGTGAAACTCCCCATGGAATCTTACGATGGTACAAGAGATCCCATCTCCCGCATCAACAAGGTAAAAGATTTCGTGCAATTCCAAACACACAGTGATTCGGCCTTGTGCCAGATTTTTGTCATGGCATTATCAAGGGTCGCATGTCTTTGGTTCGAGGGACTCCCGACTAGATCGATCGACGGTTTCTCCCACTTGGAAGCTAAGTTTTGGAGTCGATTCAGCACGACTATTCCTATCAAGAAGTCCGCGACAGCCCTATTTGATATACATAGGAAGCCTCAGGAATCTTTGAAGGATTTCCTCAGTCGTTTTGACATGGAAATGTCATTAACGCCCAAGGTTACCATTGATTTCACTGTGGAGGCCTTGACGCGAAACTGCCGTTATGGAAAATTACGTGACACGTTGATGGTGGACCCCCCCAATGACTTTAGACACGCTGAGGATGAAAGCTCACAATGACGCAAGGATGGAAGAAGAAGAGAGTAGAGACAGAATACAGAATGTGCCGCAGAACACATCTCTAGCCCATGGCACTCAAGCCAATACGGCTCCTAACACCCGCCCCATTGACAATTACGCTCAACGAAAAGATCACATCCCTAGAGCCTCAAACCGATAAAGAGGTAACTTTCCGCGGGGAAGACCTGGCAATTCCCCCACGCAGCGACAGGTGGACCCGCCTAAGGGTAGGGCTTATGACCCCGATCTTCCTTTCCTCATACTTCCGAGAGTAGAAATTCTGGCAATTGTCCAGCAACGGAAGCTACCCATCCGTTATCCAGCCCCTGTGAAACCTGGGGTAATTATGGGAGGAAGAGAAAACGCTTATTGTAAGTTCCATAAAGTCAAGGGACATGTCACTAACGTGTGTAGAGAGTTGAAATTGGCAATAGAATGTTTGGTAGAAGAGGGCTATCTTGGAGAATTTGCCACGAAGGCCAGAGAAGAAGCCAAGGGAAACCCGATGAATAAGGCACACAGTGACAAATAGGAAGATGATGCCCCCCTACCTAGAGAGTCAAAGAAACATTAACGGTCCATGATGAAGTCATTCCCATCATCAACATCATAGCTGGAGGCGCACCATATCTCGACGAACTTACACCTTTGACACCCACGACTAGAGAAAAGAGGAAACGAGAAGGCACGTTAATAAAAAGCGAAGGGATAAGTGCTCTAGATCGAATGATATTGTCCTTCTCTGATGAAGACGAGAAAGGAGTTATTTTTACGCATAATGATGTGTTAGTAGTCACACCCGTTATCGGAAACCATGGAATTAGAATAACTCTTATCGATAATAGCAGCGCGGTAAATTTATTTTCACCGGAGGCCTACAACCTCATGAAGCGACCTGCTAGTGAGTTGACGCCATGCAAGAAGTCGATAATGGGGTAGGCGGAGTTCCTATCCCAGTAACTGGAGTTACTCTTTTACCCATATACTTTAGAGAAGACACATCTAAAAGATCAGAGGAATTGTTGTTCTTGGTCGTAGACCTCTCCCTACCCTATAATGCCATACTCGGACACCCTTTCCTCAATCGTTTTGGTGCAGCAATCTCTCAGAAACACTTAAGGCTAAAATATCCTTTATGGGACGAAGTAGTCTCCATCAAAGGCGACCAGAAACTAGCAGCCGAGTGTTATCTACTCATGACGCAGAAGAGTTGCAATAGATATGTGTGTGTTATGGTGGATCCTTTTGAGCAGAACAAGGAGAAACGTACCCAACCGGTGGATAAGATAGTGTTTGTCCCTATCAGTGGGGTTAACGGGGCAAATTTCTTGGTTAGCGAAAAGCTAATCCTAGAAGAAAGCGCGCAGTTAGCTCGATTACTAAATAAATGCAAAGGAGAATTCGCCTGGAAGCCCGCGGATATGCTCGGCATCTCACGGGAAGTAGCGAAACATCGACTTAACGTCAATCCCTACGTTAAGCCAGTCCAGCAGAAGCGACGAGCATTTTCTATAAAAAAGGCGGCAACCATTGATAGAGAGGTGTTGAAGCTCTTGGACACAAAGTTTATCCGAGAAGTACAATACCCGACTTGGCTAGCTAATCCTGTCCTTGTTCCAAAGCCCAATGGGGAGTGGCGCATGTGTATCAATTTCACCAACTTGAATGGCGCATGTCCTAAGGATTGCTACCCACTCCCTCGAATTGGCCAATTAGTCGACCAGACTGTCGGGTATGCGTATCTAAGTTCCCTAGATGCCAACTCTGGATATCATCAAATTCCCATGGCCATCAAGGACGAAGAAAAAACTACTTTTATTACTCCAAAGGCCACCTACTATTATAAGGAGATGCCATTTGGGCTAAAAAATACTGGGGTAACTTTCCAGCTCATGGCCAATCGAGTTTTCGAGAAGCAAATCGGAAAGAAAGTAGAAGCCTACGTGGATGATTTGTTGGTCAAGAGTCAAAGTTTCGAAGACCACTTAGCAGATCTGGAAGTGTTTAACGTGATGACGGGGTACCGGATGAAACTGAATCCTCATAAGTGCATGTTCGCATTTCAGACTGGCAAATTCTTAGGCTATGTGGTCAGCCAGAAGGGTATCCAGCCCAACCCATCGAAGATCAAAGCTATCCACGATATGATATCTCCTTGAACCGTCAAGGAGGTGCAAACGCTTACAGGACAATTTATCTCCAAACAGGGTGAGAGATGTCTACCCTTCTTCAAAGTCATACATAAAAAGGCTCCCTTTGGATGGACCGAGGAGTGTGTAGAGGCGTTTATGAGCATGAAAGCCTACTTTTCATCTTATCTAGTACTGACAAGACCAGAGTCGGGCGACACTCTGTGTTTGTATCTAGGTGTCGCCGATGAAGTGGTTAGTGTCGTCCTCGTGCAAGATGACAATCATGTCCACCGCTCGGTATTCTTTGTTAGCCATGTCTTGAAAGACGCCGAGTTACGATATGCTCGTATTGAAAAAGTAGCATTTGCGTTGGTACAGGCCATGCAAAAAATGACTAGATATTTTGAGGCTCACCCCATCATCGTACTTACCGATCAGCCTTTGAAAAGGATTTTCAGAAAGCCCGAGTCTTTAGGAAGGATGCTGATTTGGGCCATTGAACTCGAATAATTTGGGCTACACTATAAAGCTCAACCATCCATAAAAGCTCAAGTCTTAGCGGACTTTATCGCTGAATGTACCTTTACACAGGATCCATTAACAGACTTAACCGATGAAGAAAGAGATGACGTGGATCTCCCATTCCTCGAAACTTACACCGACTTATGGGTTGTCCACATGGACGGGGCAAAAAATCAAGAACTAGCTGGAGCAGGAATCTTAATAACGGGACCACAAGACATACAGATGCGATACGCCATCAGAATTTTACAACTGTCATAAAACAACGCGGCGGAATACGAGGCACTACTAACCGAACTCAGGATAGGAAAGAATCTGTCCACAAAAGTCATACACGACGCAGGAGAAATGGGAGATTTGCGGCTATTGATACATGGAGACTCCAAGCTAGTGATCGATCAAGTCATGGGTAACTCTCAAGCTAAAGAGCCCATCATGATTCAATACCTCGCTAAAGTAAAGCATGAGTTGACAGAAATAAGAAAAAGGGGCATACAGGTCAGTATTGAGCATGTTCCTAGAGAAGATAACGCTGAGGCAGATAATCTCGCCAAAATCGCAGCAAACCCGGAAGCACTCATACCCACAGGCGTATATTACGAGGAAATCTTTGTGCCTTCCTTTATGAAGGAACAAGCATCTCTGTGTATTGAAGAAGTCAAAGACGATTGGCGGATCCCTGTAATAAATGTTTTGAAACATGATGAATTGCCCACAGATAACGCGGAAAAGAAAAAAGTATTGAAACGGGCAACACGATATACGTACTATGACGGGGAATTGATCAGAAGATGTTTCTCTCATCCCGCTGCCTGATGTATAAAGGAGCAAGAAGGCCTCCACACCCTGCGCGAGATCCACGAAGGAATATGTGGTATGCATGTGTCTGGTGGTACCCTGGCCGCACAAGTTTTTCAGTCAGCATTCTATTGGCCCACCATCCGCAGAGACTGCCAAGAGTTTGCTAAGATTCCCCGGAGACCTGCCATAGAGATCTCAAAAATCGTTGCTCCTTACCCCTTTGCCAAATGGGGAATTGATATCATGGGTCCATTTCCAAAAGCAAGATCCCAGTTGAAGTTTGTGGTCGTGGTAGTAGACTACTTCACAAAATGGGCAGAAGCGGAAGCAGTGGTCGTTATCACGATGGAAAAGATATGGCATTTTTTCAAACACCAAGTTATCATGCGATTTGGTGTACCTCACGTGCTAATCAGTGATAACGGGTCACAATTTACTAGCCATTTTTTCAAAGACCAGTGTACGGAGTTCCAAATCGAGCAAAGATTTTCTTCCATAGCCCACCCGCAGACTAACGAGCTCGCGGAGGTAACCAATCGAAGCATCCTTAGCGGTATTAAGAAAAATTTAGAAGGCGTCAAAAAGAAGTGGGCAGATGAGCTACCATATGTGATGTTGGCATACCGGATGATCGTCAAAACCAGTACCGGAGAAACACCCTTCGCATTGGCTATTGGCACTGAGGTCGTCACACCGGTAGAAATTGAGACCTTAAGCTTGCGAGTGGCATATTTCAGAGAAGAGATAAACGAAGAAAGATTACGAGCAAATCTCGACGCGTTACCAGAATTGCACGAAGCAACCCTTTTGAAAACGCTACACTATAAAAGAAAGATGGCACGGTATCACAACAGGCGCGTTAAGGAACGCTTGCTCAAAATAGGAGACTTGGTGCTCAGGGACAAACGAGCGGCCAAACAACGCATTTGGAAACTCAACCCCAACTGGGACAGCCCGTATAGCGTCACTCGCGTTATTGGAAAGGGAGCATATCGCTTGGAAACACTTGACGGTACCCCCTTACCCAATTCTTGGAACATAGCTCGTTTAAAGTTATATCATGCGAGAATCTGAAATACTTTTGTGTAGCCTGTGACTAGTGTTAATAATATGTACTAACGGTCAAATCGAGAACATCCTCGTGTGTTGTGGTTAATAATGCGTAGATAATGAAGGGTGCCAGGAGTGAAAATCTTATCCTTGTGACAACCGCTCCTGATCAGACGGCTCACTAAGACGAGGCACGCCCTAGCATACTTAAAGATTCAACGTCGGGAGTGAAAATCCTATCCTTGTGACAACCGTGCTAATACAGACGACTCATTAAGACGAGGCACGCTTCGGGGAAAGGAAGACTCAACGCCTGGAAGTGAAAATCCTATCCTTGTGACAACCGCTCCTGATCACACGACTCACTAAGACGAGGCACGCTCCAAGCTGGCCGTTGAGAAACAAAGCAAAAGAAAGATCCCAGCAAGTAACCAGATGATAAATACCCGGCGAAGCGGCTGGACAAGTAATGCCCCGGTAAGGCTAGATCCAGCGAGGCTGGATGAAAAAGTGGTACCAGCAATACCCTGGTACACGTGGGTTAATGCCTATAGATGCAATTAATGCTTGTCATTACATGCTATTTTACTAACACAGTAAAGCAATAGTTGAAGATTTGCAGGAAAATGGTGAAAATATTGAAATAATAAAGACACCAACGTCCACGAAGGTAGCATGGATCATATGCTACTTATCGTGAGTAATATCTGTCATGAAGTCTTACTATTGTGAGTTTGTGTTCTTGAAGCTATCTAGTGAGCAGCGTTATCTAACGAAGACATTTTACTCTCGGCATGGAAATGCACATGCCCGGTCATAACGCAACATCTTGGGAAGTATCCATCCTGATATCTCGTTATTATACGCCTATGATTCTGAAGATTATATGATTCTATCTATGATTACGCTATCCCTAACGGAATTCTATCGCCATTGCTATTGTTGCGTTATAGCAACCCTGCAGGTAATAATACTCTGATTCATTGCCAATATCATCACTTTAGTATCGGCATTACTATCTCATCATGGTAGTTCAGAGAGGAAGAAACAGCATAAAGAAAACCAACAAGAAAAGGAGATAAGAAACAAAATGTATAATTGTTCAAAACCCCAAGGGGTTACAAAAGGAGAAACAAAAATGGGGTGACGCCCAAAATTCAGAGATGGTGCCTGAAGACGCCTAGGGAAGTGCCGTTGTCCTGCTATCCCCTTGCCCTCCGTGAGCCTTTGCTCTTGCCATATGAAAGTTCTCATCAATAAGGACCTTGGATTTCCCGCGAAATAGGTCGGAAATGTCGTCAGGGCAAAACGCTTCCACCCCATAACGATCCATGAAGGAGTCGACCATAGCGCCCGCCGTTTCCTAGGTGTACCACTGGCATTTCTCCTCAGACAACTCCAGCTCTTCTTCTAAAGTAGCGTTCTTATTCTTTTCAGCCGATAATTCTGCATTAAGAGCGGCAACCTTGGCAGCCATGTCAGCCTCCCGTTTACCGGCCTCTTCCATCTCTTTCTTAACGATTGCCAAAGCCTGCGCCAGATCCTGACGTTCCCCCGTTAACTTCTCCACTTCTTCCTATTTTCTAGCATATTCCTCCGAAATCTGGCGGTAGGCACCACGTAGCTCATCAAAGGAACAAGTAAGAGAAGCAACTTTTCTCGTCATATACACTGCCTAGTAGCGAAAGTTAAAGAAGAAAGCATTCTAGAGCGAAGCGAATGCATTTTCCCTTCAGGAGTCTGAGATAGAAACACCACCTCCTCCTCCTAGAGCGATAACAACTGAGTAGCCAACAGAGGAACCATCACCACCTAAAGTCACGAATCCCGCCCCACGCAACCCACCCAAGCTAATCTGGTGAGTGACATGCCCAGAAGGAGCTAACATGCTCAAACCGGCAACAAGACGAGGAGCGGTGGCCTACCCTTCAGAAGATTGAAACACCGGAGTGTTTGAAGGAACAAAAAATAGTGTAGTAGGATACGAAGGCTGACTGGAGGAAACTCCCAGGATGGGCCTGAGGGGGTCGTGAGAAGGAAAGGTCAAAAAGTCAGACTCTAGGATTTCAGAAGTGAACTCCATAACGTTAGATGTCGAAGGAGGAGGCGACATTCCAAAAGAAGTGGGGGAAGCATGAAAGGGCTCGCTAACGCCCGTAGTCCTTAGTAGATCGAAAACCTGACCACCAGAGGGCACCTCAAAAACAGAAGCGGTACCACGCTCCCCCTCATCGATAACGTACTCCTCCGACAGCCCTACGACCTCCCGTTCATGCCACGCCTTCTTGTGGCGCTCTTGAAACATTCTGGACAGATTCATGTTATCACCCGAAGAAGCAGGAACAGAAGCGGTAGCAGTCTTCTAGAAAAAGACGTATCAGGAAAATTGGAAGTAAAGGAGGGCCTTGGAAAACACCAAAAAGCACACCTGAGATAACGAGGGGATCGAAGGAACGCTTGCGGAAATGACCGCGTTAGTTGTTGCCTCCAAAGAAATAACCATACCGGAAGGTGGAGTAAGGGTGGAAACGCTTATTTTCTTCCTCTTTCTTCTGACGCGAGTCTGAGAAGAAGACGCTTGAGCTGGGTTAACAGCAGCAGCGACAGCAGTAGTAGTGGCAACAGCTTCCTCTCTCTCCCTCTTCTTTTGAGCTCTTTTCTCCCGTCTTCTAATACATTCAGGCTTCCAGCCACGCGGGGGAACTGCACAATCACGAGATAACGTCAGCGTTAGTATTTCCCAGAACAGCAAAGAAAGCGGCAAAGTACTCACCAACAATACATTTTTGGAGGTCGACTCCGCATGCCAATTTGCGAGTATGGACGCTGAAGTCCAGCTCGAGCAATTTGTCCAACCAGCCTTGCTTAGGTGAAGGAAGAGGTTGCCGTTTATCCCAGGACCCGTCCTTGATGTCGTGGTTAAAACCAGTCCTTCACTAGGGGTTGGGCAGGTTAATAACAAAGAACCCATCTTTCCAACTAGAAATGAAAGACTCAATATGCATGAGTTTCTAGGTGAAGGGTTTTAGCGATTCGTCATCATAACGTGGCGCTATCGCTATCACGCCTCTACGAGAATACAATTGAAAAAGGGAATGAAGCAGTAAAAGGGAAGGAGAAGCAAGCAATCTCCTTTAATCTACACAGTTTTATGAAGGCATAAATACAACAGTATGTGTTTGGGCTCAGTTGAGCAGGATTCAAATTGAGCTGGGTGAATAACTGTTCTACTAAAGGCTCAAGAGGAAATTGGAAACCATAGTGAAACATTTTGGCATATAAAATCCTATGGTTGCCGGTCAATACACTGTTAAGGCGGAGTGAATCAGGGGCAACTTCAACTGAACAACCCTCAAGGATATGGGCATTATATTTATTTAATCACCACCAGAGCGCGGCTGAAGAAGTAATGGTAGAAACGATGCTTTCAATCTTTTCCTCCCTAACAGATTTAGGTCAAGGAGGACGACGAGTTCTCGCCATACTGAAATTAGAAAGATGACAAGAGTAACAGAGAAGAACAGGTGTACCTTCGTAAGAAATACCAAAGTATCTAGACGGTGGGAAGACGAAATGCAAATCGCCTCTGGGGATGCTACGGAGAAAGTGAAATAAGAAAAGAAGAAAAAAGAAGCATGTGCTATGTTTTATAACCCTAGTGGTTAATCAAAAATGACCGTTATAACGGCAGCCGTTTGGTAAAGGATGTGTTAGAGGAAAAGGCATGCACAATGAGTATAATTTTGGGGAAATGAGAAAACACTTTGATTTTTACTGCTCCCTAGGGGGCGCCAACCCCTAACACCTCCGCAAAGAGACACGTGCACTCTGGTCGTCATGACTTTATCCATCGCATTAATGGGAGATCCTCAAGCATTAAATGCTCTGAAAAGCGGAATTGGCTCCAAAATCAAAATATTTAAAATGGAGGCAATAACGCGACAATCGGGATAACGCGGGACCAAGAGTTAACTCAACTGACAGCCGCCAAGATGAGCAATAATCGATGCCCCACGAAGACGGAAGATAACGCTACATAGATTAATTATTATTATTTAAAAAGGGGAGTTTCGAAGTTATTACAAAGCGAAATGTGTCAATATTCAAATCTAGAAAGAAAGAACAATTAATGGGGAGGAGTGGAAGCTTCTATGTCCTCCGTGGCATCTGAGTCATCTGATAATGGGAGTGCCTCGGTATCGCTGTCGTTGCCTATTTCTTCTTCTTCCGAGGAAGGAAGACCTTCTTTGCTCTCGTCAATCTCGTTCATTTTTGCGGAGGTATAATCGGCTATCTTAGTAGGGTCAAAGGTACCACTGCTATAGTAGTCTGCGAACCCAGTGTTAAAGGCCCACATAGTTTTCTTATTCCACCAGTCTATCTTTAACGGGACCTTGGCCAAATCCTCATCCCAGGCCGATATCTCTTCGCGAAGAAGAGAGTTTTTCTTCTCTGCCGCCACCAGATCCGCCTCCAAAGCCTCAATTTTGGCTTTCCCTTTGGATTTTTCCCTTGTAAAGCTAGCATGACAATCATCTAGTTCTGCTTGAGTCCGACTCTAGAGCCGTGTTAACTTCCTCACTTTGGCCAATGCACGGTCGAGTTGCCCCTTTTGAGCACCCGTCGTGTCGGAAAATCTCAGAGTTTGCTACCTTGAGCCTTGATAAAATAATGCATTTTGTGGAAGTTGGCCAAAGAATCATTCATAATGTGTGCATGCTGAATATCGGGAGGAAGTTGCAGAAACCTTTCCCTGTCCTCAGAAAGACCTAGCATTTCACCCACTAAAACGGCTGTCAGTTGATCTCGTGACAACGGGTCCGACACCCCTAGGGCACGAAGCCCGTCAATCCCAAAGCCCGTCAGGTCCAACCAATGGGAAGGAGCCCTCTGAGGCCCTTGAGAGGAAATATTAGCGATGAGAGAAGGGGCAGGACCGCCAGCAGAACTGCTAACGCTTGGGATTGAGGTAAAGAACAAAGGTTGAGGAACCCTTATTGGCGGTTCAGAAAATTCACCCGAACTCGGAGCCGCTACCGCCACATCAGGAATACAAGAAAAAATATGAGAGTGTGGAACCTCAGCAGTGGGAGAAGAATTCGGGGCTTTAGTTGATATCGCTGGAACCCCAACATCTTGAGAGGGTCCCGCCGACGAAGGAACTTCAATTGACGGCACGGGTACTTTAACGGCCAAAAAAGAGTTCACCAGTGGTGAAACTTCAACCCCCACAGAAGGAACCTCTTCAACGGTACTAGAAGGAGTGGCAATAATGGGGAAGGTAGGGCCCGTTATCGACGCTGGAGAAGGACACGCGGCGGTCTTAATCGCCCGACTCTCCCTCTCCTCCCTAACCCTTATCCGTTGAGCCTTGGAAACCTAGCGAAGGCAAGACTCTATGTCCATATCCTCAGCTTCGTACGAAAAAAACTTCAGTCTTGACTGTGGCCGAGCCCGAGTTAGATCCTCTCTCTCGAAGAGGCAACCAATTTTCTACAAAATGAGAGGTGCGAGCAGAAATACCGCAACCCCTTTGAGGAACCGTCCCCGAAGTCCTTCTTTTCTTTAACGGGATACTGCGATAAGATGGGGACCTAAAGAACGGGGAAGAGGACGTTGGTGGAAGTGGCACGACTCTCGCAGGAGCGACATCCCCTCCGGATGGTCGACTGTCAACGCCCCCTACAAAAGGTCACATTAGTAGATGAGAAAGAAAAATGATAACGCTAGAGTACAAAGACTCACCTATAACGCACTCCGGCAGAGGCTTATATAGAGCAAAGTTTCGAATATGGAAAGGCGTCTCCATTTCTAACAAGGCGTTAGCCTGAGCCAATTCTTTTTTAGACAAGACTATCAGCTTCACCTAGTTAGTATTGGTGATGCCCTAGTTAAAGCTTGTACGCCATAAATGGGACAGCAACTCAACAATAAAGAAACTATTCTTCCAGTCATCAACACTCTCCTCAAACTCTCAAAAATTCTGCTAGAAAGATTGGGCATACGCGTCATTCCACCTTGGAGTAATACTGACCAAACCGTTGTGACAGGTGAGAATAAAGAACATACAAAATAAATCAACGGATGGAATCAAGATATTCTTCATCTTACAAGCTCGAAGGAAAGCATAAATACCGCTCCATGAGGAGGGAGTTATCTGCACCGGGTTAATTTTACATTGGCACAGCATGTTCTCTATTGAAGTATGAACAGGGAGACGAAAGCCATAAAGAAACATCTTAAAATATAACATCCTACGAGTTCCCCACAGTCTGTCGTGAAGCCTCATAAGCCTATCTGGGAGCGTAAAGGTATAACCGTTGGGGAAGGAGATGTCGTGACTCTCTAATTCGAGTCGCAAAATAGTCTCGCAAGTAAAAACACTAGCAGTATTTTCGATCTCAGGATCTAAAGGCTCCTGAGGGGCTGTCTGAGATCTCGTGCGAAGCATGATAAACAAACAATGAAAGAAAAACTAGAACAAGATGGAACAAAGTACCTTGGAGAAGAAAGCAGTAGACAGATCACCTGAGCCGATGAACGGCTGAGATAGCTTTCTTCGAGCAGAGGAAAAGAGCAGAGAATAGTAGGAAAAATTCGAAATGCGAGTAAAAGGGTAAGAAGAGAGAAGTTGTTTCTTTTTAAAGGTCAAACATCACAGAGGTAACCAAACGGCCTATCAGAAACGAGACACACGTAGAACCAAAGATGACACGTGGAAAGGCATTAAAAGAGAATTTAAAGCTAAGCACCTACATTCCTCGAGAAGGCAATTACGAATGGGAAGTTAAAAAGACAATTACGCGGCATCCGCAAGCGAAGAAGTAGTTAACCTTTGGCGTTAACTACCCAATGATCGTGAGGTTATCGGGAAAGTGTGACAAGAGAAAAATATAATGCATTTCTTTATTTGAATAAAAGCCCTACGGCATCTATAAAGCGCATGACGGGCGTGTCAGTCCTCATCAAATAAGCCAGAAGGCCAATGGTAGTCATCTCCCTCAACCGGTGGCAGCTCTTCATCTGATGGAGAAAAAGGTTCATTAGGCATCTCTTCTTTGCCTTGCTCTGGTCGGTGGGCCTCAGAAGGCCTTTTTCCCTCTAAAGGGGACACGTACCAGTCCCTCCAGTTAGCAGGGGCCGGAATTTCGGGACCGTCGTAACGAGCCGGAGGTGACTGCCCAGACACAAAATGCTCCAAGTGAGGAAACAACACGTTATTCCTTGCCACCATAGAAGTGGAAGAGTCGGTGCAAATGTCGGATATCCTGGAAGCCCTTTTCTTTGACTTCTTAGGCGTCCTACGCCGAAGCCTCCTTTTGGGGCGTGGCGGAGAAAGATCGTCGGAATCAGGAGTAGTAGGAGGAGTAATGGGGGAATTTTATTCTGCAGCCTCCGGGGAATAGGAGTCATCCATCGTGTTTCAAATGCACTTTTCAGACGAATGAATCGAAGAAAATGAATAGGGAAAGGTGAGAAAAATCCATTAAGTAGCCACGGTGAGGGAGCACTCCTACCTTTTCGCGTGGTAATCAAGACACCTCAAGAACATTAGTTATAATGGAAAGTCTGACTCTTTAGTCACGCTGATTTGGAATTAGTGCTAATTAAAAGGCGCCGAGAAACTGCCCAATCAGTTAGCATTGGGAAGGAAATATGAAGTTAATGCAAGAAACAGTTAGAAGGAGTAATTACCATCGCCAATCAAATTCAGTGAACAGGAAAAGTGAATGTTGTGGAAGCTCAACTAGTGACAGACTCATTTTCGGTTGGGCTAATGTCAGTCCTAGTTTGGTACATCGTCTACGCATCCCAAAAAAGGAGAATATCGCAAGCAAGATTAACGAAAAGCCATTTTATTTATGGCCTAAATGGCCTGAGCGTACATGCACATACATATTAAAAACATAAAACAGAAAAAGCATAAAGGCGGCCGTGAGCGATCAGGCAGTGGACCCAGCGTCGTCACCTCCCTCCACAAAAGGAATCTCCCTCAAAGCATCAGCAAGGGAGGTCAGTTCAGAGGAGGAGTCCCTCATGCCTTTCAAGCAGCACCCCAGTAAGTCCTTCCTATGCTGCAGCATGTTGATAGCCACATGGATGCAAGAGACGGCGGCGGCTATCTTCGACACATTCTCCAGGGGATTGAAATCCTCCATGGAGGCCGCACCCTGCCGGGACACCAGAGAAGTTAGCATCCCCTGAAGTTCCAGAACATCCTCGGAAGTCTTGGTCACCATGGACTCCAGAAAGCCAATGTCGGCCTGGGTGAGATTCTTCAGAGTGTGAGTCTTGGAGATCAGGAAATTCTTGGTCACTTCGTCCATAGTGGAAATACTGAGAGAGATACATAAAAGATGTGGAGAATTAGTGCAGAGAGAGATTCAATTTATAGGCATAAGGGAATGCCAATTGGAAAAGACGTGACTCTCGAAAATCGAACTGCACCGTCTTCTCGAAGACCGTTGAGCGGACAAGGCCGAAAATGGGGAGGTAGCCCTTGGTAAACACTCGGGCTCGTTTATGGTTGGGTTTATGATAACTATAGATGAGGTTCTAAGGGTATTTTCGTCCTTACACTAGATGTCATAGCCGGAACACTATAGCTATTGTCGGAGGTGAACCACTGTAGTTATCGCCCCTCTCCCTAAGCGGAACCCTGGGATGGTCGACATCAGCGGAGGGGGTCTCACCCGTCATTTAGCCACACAAACGGCGTTATCCCATCCCAGACGGTACCAGGCGTTATGATAACGCTCGTCCCCTATAGATAACACCCACTTCTTGCCTATAAATACCCCAGCACTTAAGACAGAAGGTGAGCCTACGATTGCTAGTCGAACCCCTGCTACTCAAACAACCATACTAACTTAAACATCAGAGTGTTTACGCTGGAGACCCCCTCCGGCACTTTGCAGGTACATCGGGCGGCAAGAACAGTGATTACGGGTGGCCATTTTCCTCATCTACCCCTCCCTAGAAGTCCGAATCTTATCAGAGACTGGGTAATGGCTCTCTCCCGATCCGAGTAAAATCTGGGGAGGAGAGGGATGATGGTGGGCCTAGTGTGCCCCTGCTGTAATGCGGAGGTTGAATCGGCAGCGCATCTACTATTGTCTTGTCTGTTTGCGATTGTGGTGTGGGTGAGGTTTGACTTCTGGGATAGAGTCCCGAGGTTTCAATGAGACAACTGGGTGGAGTGGCTATTCGCGACCAGGGCATCTCTGGACGAATCGAACCTTGAACAGCTGATATCAATCCTATGGTCTTTATGGACATCGAGGAATAACAGGATCTTTTGCCAAGTTGTCGAACCAATCCAGGAGGTGGTTATTAGGGGCGGGAAATTGCTGTCAGATTTGAAGAAAGCCTGGCTCCCGCAGCAAATGCCTCCTGCTCCTACGGGCCGCCCCCTTAATCCGAAATGGCAACCTCCTCTGATAGGGATGGTTAAGGTCAACACGGATGCGGCAGTAGGAAATTTGGGTATTGGTCTGGGATTCATCTCACGAGACGTTAGGGGTGGGCTTGTTTTCTCGGGTGTCATCTTCCTTCCCCACAAGACTGAGGCACAAACAACAGAGGCCTTGGCGTTAAGAGACGCCATAACACAGGCTCGACAATAGGGGTGTGACAAGATTATTGTTGAGTCGGACTGCCTGCAGAATATCTTAGCCCTGACTAATGGAGACTTCCCGCTGAACTATACGGGGTTGGTGCTAGAGGAGGTGGCACGATTGGCGTCTGCTTTTACCAATTGCACATTTGAGCACACTAGATGGACTATGAATATCCCTACTTATAAGTTGGGCTAATTTACTTTGATTTCCGGTTTAGGAAATGTTTGGGTAGGGAAATATCGCGAGGTAATCACATCTTTTATACTTACCGATGTGAATTAATCAAATCCTCTTTTACCTTAAAAAAATGATAGTTATGGGTAATTAGGTAATTAAATTACCATAATATTATTTTATTATAATTATTATATATTAATATATCAATTTGTATATTAATTAATTGTTACTAGAGTGAAATATTTTTGACGGAATTCTCATCTCAAACAATGAACTCATGCTATAAGCCGAGAAAATTCAAACTATACATGAAAAAATACGTTGCGTGATAGAAATTAACTTTTCTAACCTACCTAGCGGCGGACATGACAAACAATTAAAAGTACAAAAATCCAAAACTTAGGGAACAGCAATTCAAACATGTCTTTTGTTTTTTTCTCTGAGTTTTTTTTTTCATTTTAAAAATTCGACCTCAAAACTTTTATTATGGATGGATAATTTTTTTATTAGCGGTACAAACATTGTTGATATAATTTAAACATATCTTAATTTCATACAAGTTATTACCACCTTTGCTTCAAACAGAAATGTTCTCGCACTTTTAGGAAAAGAGAGAACCAACCAGTGTGCAGCAACTAGCAAGTACCAGTACTGTTTTAATTTGCTAATAATCCATTAAAATATTTCTCAGAATGACAACATAATGAGCCTTTGCTATTGCCATTAGAGGGGACCGGACAAAAGTCACAACCAGGAAAAACTATCTTACAAAATGTACTTGACATCCCACCAAATATGGCATCAATCCAATTCTCAAACCAAACCCAACCCCTTGAACAAATAATTGGAATTACAAAAAGAAGAAAAAAACTAATGCTGCTATGTACATTTTCTGCACCAATCCAATAATTTTCTTTTATGCCATTTCATTGAAAGCAGCACTCAAATAGCCAACTTTCAAGCCAACTCTGCAAGCAAAATCATCTCTGCAATTGTAAATTATCCCTGCAGCCATAGTCATTGCTTGATCAAAACCAACATACCTTGTAGCAGAAGAAGCATTCTCATCAGGTTTCTTAGTTGGGATTTCATTGGTTGTCCTCTTGTAATGACCAAACCACTTGGCCTGCATATACCTATTTCTCCTCCAAGGAGCTATATGCATCTCAGTCGCTTTCATCGATCCCCTTATAGCATTGCCCATTACTCTCACAATCTGTTGCAGCTCCTCTGGCCTCCCTACGAACACTCGTGGAAAAACTTCGATCAGTTCTGCGAATTGGGTTGTTGGCCGAGCAATTTCAAACTCTCCTGCTACGAAAGCTTCAACAATGTATCGTTTTCCTCCAACATTCACGTCCACATACTCGTGTTCCCCAGATGGTTGCTTCCCAAACTTCTCCCACTTTGACTTGCAAAGACCTAATTAATTAACAAGAATAATAACTAATTAATAAACATCAATTTAGCAAAAAGTAGCACGACCCACATCAATTTTTTAGTCAAAAATCATAAATTAGCATCAAAGGACATAACTTCTTAAGAAACCTTAGGCACCCAAATGTAAAAAAATGTAAAAACACTAACCAGCATCAAAGCCTTTCTCCCGTAGAAATGTCATCAATCCACGTTTAGACCTTCCTTTTATAAGTGCACAAGCAATCTCTGTCTCCTCAAGAATCCTCCGCCTTACAACTTCATCACCATCACCTCCATTGCTACTCCTGAATAGATTTTGCAACATATCTTTGGCCTCAGAATAAGAAAAGTAACTACTCTCCGGTTCTAATTCCGTCGACGACGACCCATTTTCATTTTCTTGATTTTTGCCAAACCCTTTTCTTTCCTTCTCCCTTTTGTTAATCTTGTGCTCTCTTTCCATGAAAGAATTGACAAGATCAGAAAGATCTGCAGAGTCCTGATCATCAGGAAAGTAGTGCTCACTCCCACTACTGCTCCCCCCGCATGGCCTCACCCGAGCCGCCTCATTGAACGCCATAGCCACCCTCTTGAACCTCACTGGAATTCTCGACATCTAATATCAAAAAATAAACAAAAACCCTTTTCTTGAATCAATTTTGGTGCTTTCTTGAATCTCTCTTTTTCTGTTTTCAGCAATTTCTAGGTCTATATATAGGGAAACGAAGTGGCCTGTAAGGATGTGAACATATGTCGAGAAGATGAGGAAATGAGAGTTGTTAATGGAACACAGGCGATTATGGAAGATGACGAAATGATGGAGTTATTATGCAGATATATATAGACATGCTTATCTTGCGTTGATTTCTTCTTTATTTTGTTTTTCTATTTCTAATAATAATCACTTCTACTTATTTGTTTTGATGTATATAGGCAAGATTGCGTTATGCTGTCATGAATCTGACTCTTTTAGTGTCTAGATGCACCGTCCTAGAATATACCGAAAAGAATTACAATGTACTCCCTGCGGTCTCCAAAGTATGTCGTTTTAGCTTTTGCTTTTACTGTTTCGGCAAGTATCTTAAAACGGCCGGTAGATAAACTATTTGAGACAATTTTGCCCCTAATTTTTTCTGGAAAGTACGTTAAGGATTAACGTACGTTAGAAAAAAAGTAGGGATTTTTTTGGGGTCAAATAGTGAGTCATCCGGCCTCCTCAATATGCGTTCCCTACTGAATATTGGGATGCGAGGAAGACATACTTTAGAGACCGGAGGGAGTATTCAATTACTAGTATATATATATATTCTAGAAATATAAGTTGACTGTACCAATCCAACATGTATATTGTATGAATCAATTGCATTGGCTAATTACATGAAATCTTAAAATTAAATATATTATGGAATTAAAACTTCGAAAAAAAAAAGTAGAATGCTCGAAAGATTATTATCCGAAGAAAATTGACTGTATCTTATATTATCATAATAAAGTTTTTAACCTAATGACCCATAGAGATGCGAATCAGTATATGTTGAAGTTTTGTTAACTTTTTATATATATATGGATAAGAATTGATTCAAATGCAAACATACTTTATTTACCAATTTTATAAAAATACTACTAAATTATAAACTCATTGCTTGTTAAATTTTACCTAACTCTCATAATCAAACTCATTATTGTAAGTTAGTTTCTCTCAACATTATTTAATATTTAACAATTAATGTTTTTTCCATATTTAATGACATTTTACTTCTATTTAATAGTAGTATTATATTATGTCATGGTATTTATTTATCTTTCCACGCGTTTCTAAATGCTTTTACTCGCATTACATATTTTTTTGGCGTCCTGATATAGATTATATAATTACACACATTAATTAATTTTCAATATATATATTGATAATCTTGTGTAGGGAGGGTAATTTTGTCACTAGACGTGATGACTAGATGGATGAGTTAGTCTAAGTATCACCTGCAAAACGTCGGAGGGGGTCTCCGACGATCAAGTTAGAATCGTGAAGAATAGAAGTAAAGTGAGAGATATCAGGATAGTTACCGGATTGTGGGTGAAAGTTGTGGAGAGTGTTCTTTGGTATAAGTGTGTAAGTAGGGGTGTAAGAAAACCGGATTGAACCGGAAACCGAACCGGAACCGGAGCATTTTGCACTGAATCGGACCGAACTGAAAAGTTCCAGTTCAGTCCGGTTCTACTCGTAGCAGAACCGAAAATTTCTGGTTCTGTCCGGTTCTACTCCTACTAAAATCCGTAAACCGAACCCTAGAACCGGAAGAACCGGTATATATAACTTTTAATATATATATATGTAATATTTATCAAATGTTTATTTTTGCTTCAGTGGTTAAAAGGCTTGGTTTTAAGCTAAAGGGGAGAGGGTTCGAATCCCCTCCCACGCAAAATTTTATTTTGACTCCTTTTTATTTTTACCAAAACCTAAAAACGAAATTCAACCAAAACCTAAAATCCTCCATCTCCCTCGCGCCGCTCTCGCCTCCTCCTTCTCCCTCGCGCCGCTCTCAGTCATTCCTCCATCTCAGACCAACAGAACAGTCGCGTTCGCCGCCCATTCTCCATCTCGCAGTCGCGTTCGCCGCCCACTCTCCGTCGCTCCCTCGCTCCATATCACCCATCCGCCACACAATAGCCAGAGCCATGACAAATAATCCCAATCCATCTGCTTTTCACCATTTGTTTTCTTCCCCAATAAAAATACCATAAAGACAAACAAAACCCATTTCTCCAAATCCTCTTTTCATCTAAAAAATAGCATCTTTTTCATTTTCTTCTTGATGGGAACTGTATCAATCGGCATCGTCGTCACTCATCATCACTTGTGCTGATTATCTGCTTAATTACCATTTATAACCACATCAGGTAATTAAATCTATCTTTATGGTTCCTACAAATTCATTTGAAGTTTTGTAGTCTACACCTGACAAAATCTACAACATGAATACTTTGGAAAAGAAATCAGATCTGAACTTTCGTAGAGTTTTAAACAGATCTGGGTAATTCATTGGTTTTCTAGCCATACTAATTAGGATGGTTTGTATCCTACTTTAATACTAATCCACTTTCCAAAAATAATCGAATTACTCTTCAATCCATTAACAGGATATAGGCAAGCCACCGTTCTTTTTATTTTCTTTTCTATTTATTACCTCGTTAACAAGTGCTCAAAACTGACAAATCTTTCCTGTTTTTTTTCTTCCAATTATTTTATTTTGGTGGGTTGATCATTTTTGGTTCAATTGGTAAGAAGCTTGAGTTTTACTGTTTGGGACAAAATGCAGGGAGAGGAACAGCAAGAGGAAAATAGGATCAGTTTTGTTTAATTAGATTTATTAAGTTTGAGGTTGAATAAATGAGGGACTGATGTTTAGGATCGCGTATACCTCAAGCACCTTAGAATATTTTTCCATTTTATTTTTAGCAGTCCTTTAACTAGTTGTATTGTATAAATGAAGCAGGTTGTTGAGAAGAATGACAGATATTAAGCTGCATTTCAAGAACGAGTCCGGCAAGTATGAGTGCAACTATTGCGGATATTGTCCGCTCCAACTTCTTCAATATTTGTATATAATATATTTTTTAATTAATTAATTTTTTTTTATAAAAAAAACCGGAACCGGATCGAACTGCCGGTTCAGTCCGGTTTCAGGCCTTCCGGTTCTGTCCGGTTCCAAACCCATTAGAACCGGACATTTCATGTTCAGTCCGGTTCCAAGCCCAAAACCGGACCGAACCGGACCGGTTACACCCCTATGTGTAAGTGTCTGTTCTCTTCCTGGATGAGGGGTGGGAGTATTTATACCCCTCCCTAACTTAGTTTCCTAAGTCCAGTGAGACCCTGGGATCAGACTAGTCATAGCTTATGACGGTGGCATTGAATGCAGTCCTCTCTACATTAAAAGTTATCCCTTCCGCATTAAATGCTATTTTTTTTGTCTAAGACTTTCTTGCGTCCACCGCTTGGGGCTCTGAGGTCCGTATTAATTGCTATTACCTCCGTATTAAATGAGGTCTGGAATGTGATGATTACCTATGACTCAGTTGGGCACCCGTTAAGGGGATATGTGTTGATTCCGGTACAAATATATTTGGCGACCGGGTTAGATCCTAACGGAGGAGGGTCTCCGTCCGTATCGGTTACCCATTAGTATTCTTCCTGGGAGGCTAACAATAGGACTCTTCATGGGTCTACGTGGGCGGAGCTCTTGAAAACTAAGTCAAAGGGTCGTATAATGACCTTCCTACTCTTGTCCTCTTTTCATGTATT
This sequence comes from Viola odorata, assembly GCA_963691705.1. NCBI lineage: Eukaryota > Viridiplantae > Streptophyta > Magnoliopsida > Malpighiales > Violaceae > Viola > Viola odorata. The sequence continues at coordinate 15,536,315 of OY829543.1, forward strand.
ATCATATATATATATATATATATATATATATATATATATATATATATATATATATATATATATATATATATATATATATATATATTCTAATTAAAAGGTACTCCATGGATGTGTGTATATTTTTTTGTCAAAAATTAGAATTTATCTTAATATGGCTAATCAGTGGCGGATGCAGGAATTATTTTTAGGGGGGGGCGGGGGTTCAGAGGCAGCGCCCCCGTTTTTTTTTTTTTAGTATTTTAAAGGGAAGACAAGCGAGCTGAACGAAAAAATGGAAAAATACTTAAGAGTATCCGTCACTAAGTAACAAATATTTAGATAAACTTAACAAAAATATAAATAAAAAGACAATATAGAAAAAAATTAATTATACATTAGAATTCACGTACTTTTTACAATTGTTAATTAGGTTTGGCAAACACTAATACCTCGAGATCATAATATAATTTGAAGTTAATTAATGCGATCACAATTAACAAGTTTAGTCTATGAGTATAAAAAGTTAGTACAATTTCATTTAGGCCTCCGTTCTTCTGTATTATATTTTTTCCCACTTGTACGTGGTTATATATGTAAAATGTGTACTCTCAACGCAATAATACCGATAAAATCTCAAATGTTGTATCCGTAATTCATGTTTCTCTGTAATGTTGTGTCCGCAAATCAGATCTCTGTTTATGGATCGAATTTTCATGGCTGATTTAGATAATCTGTGGTGTATCGGAAAAAAGAAAATAATCATCCCTTAAAAAAGTTGAATACTTGTGATGAGAAACATTGTATAGATATTTATATATAAAACGTTATTGATTAGCAACTTGTGTGGGTGGTGTACTTGGTTATTTTGTTAATCTTTCACTATAAAAGTCTCTAGTTTGAATCTGGGCTTGGACAATTTTTGTTGCTTTTGTGCACATTAAAAAACAAGTCAAAAAGTTTAAAAAGTGGGGTTTGACGTGAATCGAACACGCAACATTCAGACCTCAAGACAGACACGCTACCACTGTGCCACAAATTCTATTTGATAATAAATGGCTGAACTTTACTTAAACTAGAAGGTAAATGTTTTTTTTATTGGCGCCCACCCTGGTCATGGGGTGGATCCGCCACTGTGGCTAATAAAGTCACTGACAATGGAGTTCAATAGCAAAGTATATGTACCACGAAATTATAGGTTCGAGACAGGAAAGGCGAGATACAGGGCTTGTAGTTTCTATGTAAAATCTCCACGTGTGGTCAAGCTTCCCATTTAAGGATCGCACGTGCCAAATGACACTTAGCACACACTCATCTGCAAAAAAATTAGGTACATCTTGAGGTACTTATTACTTAATTTGTACTTTTTTACACACAAAATCGACACATGTTAATTTTTAACTGATATAATAAGAAATAAATGGAGTTTTTTCTTTTCATATTAAGTTATGTTTTTCTTTTTACTTATTTATTGTCACATGTCAATTTTTTATGTGAAGAGATACCGAATGTAAGATACTCTAATGTACCTAAGATTTTCATATGTATACCGTTGGCCGCCTTCTTTGGGGCAGCTTCAGAGCGGGTTTTGCAACTTTTGCTTCCCTTTAAGTTAGTGTAGGGTGACTACTTCCTTAATTTTTCTTCAAGGCTGAAACTAGTTAGCTTAAAAGTCGCTTGTATTTTCCTAATTTTTACGTATTTCAGGTCAAAACTAGGCATTTTTCAGCACATATATTGTGTTGTTGGTCTAATAAAATGTCAGCTTATAAGAAAAAGGGGGAAACTACATTAAAAATTTAAAATTTATAAAATGTTCCACTTTACACTCACATAATTTAAAAACTTGCAATATAAACTCTATAGTTTTTTAAAAGTTGCAATCTTAACCTCTATAATAGTTTAAAATTTATATAAAATAGTAAAAAATAGTAAAGTTTTATAAAATTTGGTAAAAAAATGTAACAAATATAGTAAGACCTAAGACAATGAAAAAATATAATTTAAATTTTATTTACAATTTATTTTTAAATTTGTTCTTCTTTAATATTTTAAAAAATATTTCTAATTTTTTGCAATATTTTTTAGTGAAGTGGACGCTCCCATATTTTACTGATATTTTTACCATTTTTTAATAATAAATTTAACTAGTAGAAAGGTTATAATTGTAACTTTTACGAAATTATAGCTTAAGATTTTTTAACTACTAAAAAGGTTAAATTTATAAGCTTTTTAAATTATAAAGGTTAAATGAAACATTTTATAAACTTTATTTTTTTTGCATAGTTTACCTAGAAAAAAAACAATGCAAAATTAAGTGATTAGAAAAACCTTTAATCAAAATCCTTGAATTGAAAAAGAAGATAATCTAACTCATGCAAAAAAATTACTCATGATTCAAAAACAAACATTTATATTGACCACATTAAAGTTTTTTCCTTTATATATATATATATATATAAAATTGTAATTTAACTGATTAATACATATCGTTTTTGTGACATAAATTATGAATTCGATTCAATAATTAATAATATAACTAAATTTATTTTTTTAAAGAAAATGTTTTTCCCTTTCTTCCTCCAGCTTTATTTCAGATAAGCACTCTCAACTCGCAACTCCCAACTCCCAAGTCTCACCGCACGATCACTACACTCGTGCCAGTGGAAAATAGACACCGTGATCAAAGGACCAAAACGAACATCCCGTGTAAAGTGTCTAAGTTCGTTGAACCTATTATTTGTCTAGATGCATTGAACATTTTTTACCCCCGCATTTATCTTCGAGTGAAGTGAACTACTAGTATCTAATATAAAAGGACAAAAGTTAATTGAGGAGTGTTCTTCTTACCCTCATATTATTATTCTCATATCTTTTTTTACCTATAAATTTACTACACTAGCTCTTTTTATATATATATATATATATATATATTTTTTAATAGTTAAAATAGAGCTAGGTGTAGTAAATTCATAAGCAAAGAGTGCAAGAATTACTCCACTCAAGTTATTTTCATTCCTGAACTATCCATTTTTGTTCCCAACTATCCTTAAATTACCGTCATAGATAAATTAGTCCTCAAATTATTTTTACTCTTAAATAACAATTATGGGTCCCATCAATTAATTCTCAATTTGAACATCTAAAACTTTTATCATCTTATATAAATTTAAAATAATAATAATAATAATTTTTGTATCCATTGTATTCATCTTTTTTTCTATTACACCTGCCATTTTTTTGTGCAAAACTAATAGAAGTCCTTTCCTAGATAGAGTCTAGCAACAGAGAAGGAGCCTTGGGAAGCTTTTGGGTATATAATGGAGAGAAGTTCAAGAATGAAGTTGTCTTAAAGATTGATACGAACATGGATCCTCCAAAATAGGTCTTTTCAATGGCCTCCTTATCATTTGACAAGCCTAAACAAAGTGCCCGAGCCAAGCCACAAGATGCCCGAGCAAAGCCCCAATATCAAAGCCATGGCCTATTGACTAATTATCGAAGTTGTCAAAAATAATAACAAAAACCTATAACTTAATGCACAAAATAAATTGTGTAAAGTGGTAATAGGATCGTTCACAGAGATTAGGGTAAGATGTATTCTTTCGGGAATGACCAAAACTAACAAGGCAAAACAGATAGTAACAAAGGGGGTTTAAGGTTGCTTGAATTAATCTATTAGTAAAATAACTAAAGCAGTAATTAATACTAGGGTAAAACCAAGTGGAGAAAGCTTCCTAGTAAAGATCTATCTCCGGTTGCGATTAAGGTCAATTGATCATTAGTGCAAGGGTATTTTCTTCCTAATTCGTAGGTGTGCTATAGAGACTAGGTACGCTTAGGTCTCCTGCTTTCCTTCGTAAGAGAAGAAACTCTAAGGTACACTTATGGAGAGGCCTTAACAGTTCAATAACCCCTAAGGTACGCTTATAAGGATTTAATCGAACTGCCCATGAAGAGGAGGAAAGACACATATGGCAAGACAAATAGTACGCTCGAAGCCTTTAACCCTAATCAGTTGTTTACTCTAATTAGATTAGAGCAACGACTTGATGACTCTGAATTAGGCGTCCACTCTATCACACAACTTCGTAAAGTGGTTAGACTGCTGATTGACCATTTATTTCTCATGTTTTTACTATCTAAATATCTTTAATTTGGATAGTAAAGTTATTTGATTTCCATCATTTCCCTTGCTTTTGCAGATTCTGCTTGGAGATAGAAAGAATGGAGAAAAAATATCTCTGGAGTGAAAATCAGACAATCAGCAGTCTTGGTCGTAAGCTTGGCCAAGACAGACAATCATCGCGCTTGGCCAAGATTGCCAAGCTAGAAATGTGTTGTGCAAGGAGTCACGAGATTTGAACTAAAAGATTGGATTGACAGCTGAAGATTGGATTGACAGCTGAAGACAGTTAGAGAAGATGATCCGTGATCCAAGATCAAATCCTTTAATGGATTATCCTCTTTTGAACAATCAAACAATTGTACATTTTATTTTCCAATTTCAGAATTTGAAGAATTTAAAATTTTAATTTAGGATTAGATTTTCTTTTAAACTTTGAAAGAGTTAGAGTTTGAGTAGGATAAGTTAGCAGCTGATGTTATAAGTTGTGGGATCTCAGGATCTCCTCTCGGGGTTTTTGGTTTTATCTAATTAATAAAATAGTTTTCTTTATCTGATTAAATCCTTCATTCCTGGTAAGAGCTCAAGGGTTGTGTTCTTTATGAATTCGTGAGATCAAAACATTCTTCATAACCTCTCTATTTGTAATATTATCAATCTTTGTTTTAACAAACCGATTCTCATTAAATCCAAGACTTGATCATTCTTAAAGTTTAGTGAAGGATTCTGGCAACGCAAAGAAAAAAATCAATCTTGTGACTATCATTCATGGTCAACTCCCCAACATCCATCATCTCTTCTTCCGACAATCCATCAATCTTTATGATCGCTTGAAACAACATCATTTTCTCTCATTGTTCTCAACCTTCTTTTTGAAAAATGTTGCAATGTCCCTAATATCATTCCTGGATTCTTTGTAAGCATTCCCAAAGTTTCCAAATTCTTCCAGCACAACTTCATGAAAAATTGTCATTACTTCTTGATCTTTTTTCTATTACCTTTTTTGCTTGCTTGAGTCAACTTTGGTGGTTAGAAGTCTAGTGGAATGCCATTGTTGCTCGATAGTTCAATTTCCATAACTTCATCAAAAAAAATATTTTCATTAATTTCTTTTTCATCTTTGTCAATTTCTTCTACCATTTTTTCAAGTCCAACCGCACCTTCTGCATTTGCTCTATCCTTGCCATAGACAATAGCTAAACTCTCATAATGGATAAAAGGTTTGTTTCTCATACCAGTTGCATCATTATGCCCCTATACACAAAAGAAGAATTTAAATTAAATTTTCATCATCCTAAAGGTGGAAAAAAAATAGAATGATCGTATGCATTTGTATATTACCTTTACCCATTCATCAAAAACATCCTTGTCAGCTATGATACACTTATCCTTGTCATCCCATCCAAATCCACTGTAATTTGGTCCTAACATTTCAGCAATTGCAAAATATTATTTTCGTAACGTCTTCACTCTAGATTCAATATGCAGGGTAGACTTAAGACCATAACCAGGCAATTTTGCCTCGAGCATTTTCTCAATCTCCTCAAGATAACTTGATCTGAAATTAATACCATCACCTCTCCAACTAATATTGTCCTTCAATTCCAGCAAGCATTCGATAAGTTTTTGATCTTCTTTTGTTGACTATTGACGATGATTAGTGGTTTTTTGTTTCTTTGATTTCTTACTGATATTGGAGGATTTCATTCCTATAATGCTAGAACTGCAATAACATAATATATCATAACTATTGAGCATAATTTGAACACTACATAATATTATCTCATAAAATATCATTATAAATAGTTCACAATTTTTCCACACGACAATATCAAGAATAAATTAGTCTTTTGTAATGTGACGAATAAAATAAAGTACAATTGTCATCTTCGTACGCTGCTTATAAAATATTGATTACATTCTAAGATTGTCTTGAGGCCATCCAATTATTGAACATTTCAGTGGCCTTGTTCTCCCTCTATAAACTCCAATCATCACTTGCTTCTAAATATGTAATTCTGTCTCTAGAATCATTTACTTCTTGTGTATAATTCTCATCAATCATGGCTTCCATAGGGTCTATACTCATCTCTTGTCTAATGTAATTTTGAAGGATACAACAAGCACTTGTAATTCGACATTTGGTTTTCACAAGATAATGTGAACGATATTGTAAGATGCGCCATCCATTTTTAAGAAGACCAAAACACCTCTTTATAACATTCCTTGCCCGGGAGTGCTTCATGTTAAAGAATTCTTATGGTGTAGTAGGTTGATTCCCATATCGCCATTCATTGAGATGGTACCTTTGTCCTCTAAAAGGGGCTAAAAATCCTTAACCATTTGTATACCCCGCATCACAAAGATAGTAATAACCTATAAAAATTAGATTTGATTTTATTATCCTAAAATGGTATACATTTAAGAGACTCATAAACTACTTCATTAGTATACTAATATTACCTTACGGGAATTTTAACCCATTTCTCCTTGAAATAACACTTCGTAATACTCGAGAATCTTAGGCAGAGCCTTCCCATCCTGGTAGAACATAAATAATTTGCATGTCTTATGAACATATACCTAGGACATTGGTACATATATTACCCTTCCTTGATCTATATTTAGGTTTCTCAGTTTCATCTACTATGACATCAATATACGTTCCATCTAAAGCACCTAAGCAATCCTTTTTCAACAAACAACAAGAATCTGTCAAATAATTTCAATCACTCATTTTTTCTTAAAATAGAAGGTTATTATTAAATATAATCAATACCTTAAACCATTTCCATTTGCTATCCGTTGAATCCTCAAGGACAGGCTCTAGTTTCTTTAGTGGCTTCTTATGTAGACGTAACATGACATTAAGGACAACATGAAATTTTCTGCTAATTGTCTCTCCAGACCTTTGAACTTGACGCTGAACTACTCTATTCTTCTCATTGTGAGCGAGCATATATAAAAAGCAAGCAACCATTTCTTGTATGCCCATATTTTTTCTCTTGTAATTTCCCATCAGTGACTAATAAATGACACAATTTTATAAATGCTCTCCTATCCATACGTACATTTTCAACACTCTTTTTATCACTTTTGAATGCAATTTCACACAAATTTAATTCTCGTATGTGATGTCTAGCTAAAGCTCCCTTACCAAAAGAAATACTTGGTCTTCTCTGATTCTTAAGCAGTAAAACTAATAACAATAGTAGGCAAGAATAATAGGTCTCTAATATTTCTAAGTCTTCTATAAAAAATATTGCAACAATCTGAAATTTTCTTGACAAAGGTAATAGAGCCATCACTACAATTACAGTACAAAAGTATTATCATATATCATTCGTAATACTCAAATTATATGTAACAAATAGCAATATATAGTGCGCAAGCATATAATTAATATTGCAAGTCCTATTTCTTTAATCAATTTTTAGTTGGGTCAGCTAGCATGTCTATTCTAAAAAATAATTATTACCCAAAGCCATAGGCACAACAACACTAATCATAGAAAAAAATGTGCCAAGCAAGAAACAAACAGTAGCAGTAGCAGCAACTAAAAGCTACTAGTATACAGCCCAACCCTACCTAAGGGCTTAACATAGCCGCAAAAGAAAGGGGCTCTCTTGCCCACAACCACCAAAAGTAGCAACAACAACAACTGATGTTCATATGACATTTTTTAGTGATCATCAGTAGTTGAGGAGCTTGAAACTCTTTTCTTTTTTTGTTTTTCTCAAGATGATGAAGGAAAGTAAAGAGAGAAAGACAATGACAAACACAAAATGTATATAAATAATTGTTTATAAGATAGTGAAAGTTGTGGATAGTGACTGAACACAAAATAAAATCAAAGATGTATAGACAATATTGTAAGTAAAATTATGAATCACTAATAAAAATTCAAAACCCATCCTCATCACAGATCCCAAAGAGATAAATATTGGTTATACAGAATAGACAAAGATCATCAAACTATTTCCATTTTCCACAAGAAAATTATTTAATACCAATAGCAGTAATATAAAGGAATAAAGAACTATAAACTTACCCAAAATTAAATATACAGAACAAACAAGAATGTACCTTATAGCTAGGGCGGTCTGGGTCTCGGTAACGGTCCTGGGACTATAGTTGGGCTTTTTCTTTAGAAAGCTTAAGATTCAGCATATGAAGTTTTAGGAACAATGAGAATGAAGAAGGCAATGGAGCCGCTTTATGCTAGTTAGGTTATTTTTCTATAATTGTTTTTAGATAAATAAGTAATTTAAGAAAGAAAATAACTTTCCCTATATCAGGGAATCACTCTCCCTCACCCCCTAGCCAAGGAAACACTTTCCCCCATTTTGGGGAAAAGTGAGGGGGTGAATCCAACTTTCCTTGTGTAAACCAAACACAATAAAGCTCGGAATCTCAGATTCCCGAGTCATTTTCTGATGTGATGTATTTTGTACTAATTTTCCATTCCTTTCCTAGCCTTTTTTGGGCATGTTGCTACTGATCTCCTTTTGTTTTCCTACTATTTTATAGATTAGATCAGAGCTCTTAGAAAGGAAATATTGAAAAGATGCATTTTTCATGGATTCTGGACGGATTTGAGCAGCGAGGCTTGGCGGCAGTTGGCAGACAGCGTGCAGGCAGCATCTTGCCCCTGCACTTGTGCACAGACAGCGACAGCTGGCCAAGAACGAACAAGGAAACTTCCTTTTTAAGGAGAATCCGCTGATTCTCTCCAATCAATCTAGATCTCTCCCGTTTTGGCAAGAAGATATTCCAAGATTAACTACAATTAAATTAGGATTTTCCCTTTTAACTAATTTATATTATTGGAATTTCCTTTTTTATAATTTTCTCTTTTAAACCCCTTTTAGCTTTAGGGTTTGGGATGAATCTTTCATCTTCCACTTTTGGAGTTGGCAGCCATGACCAGAACTCTCTATTTTCCATTCAATAAATCGGAGCTTTGCTCCGGCCGGCAATAATAAAGAGTTTTCTCATTCCCTTCTTCTTCTTTGATGCAATTTATTTATTTTAATTTTATTATGAGTAGCTAAACTCATTTGTTCTTGGTAGGATCATCAAAGGTTGCTTAGGAAAGTCGTGAGGTTGAATTAAAATTATTATATCACTGGTTGATATTTATTTACTTAACGTTTTCTTGTCAAATCTTCTAGGGCTGTTTGCAAGTCTGGCCAACGAGCTACTAGGCCTAGACGATTAAAGTTATTACTGTGGTTATAACTAACGCGAAGCTGCAGGGAAAAGTAGACGACCAATCAGAGTCATCAGGTCGCTGGTCCCATCTGATTGGGTTAAGTAAGTAATCAGGGTAGAGCCTCGAACGTACTGAGTGTCTCGCCCTGGACGCTTCTTCCTTCATCTTCATGGGCCTTTGAGTATTGCCCCCATAAACGTACCTTGGGGGACGGTAAAGTGTCAAGACTACTCCATAAACGTACCTTGGAGTAGTTTCTCATACGAAAGGAAGCAAGGGACCTAAACGTACCTAGTCCCTATAGCGCGTTTATCAGCGAGGGGTAGAAGATCATTGCACCAATGACCGGCTGACCTTGAAAGCAACCCGAGATAGATTCCTACTGGGAACTCCCTTCTCTATTGATTTATTGTCCATTTTATTTCTATTTATTATTGCTTTCTTAGATATTAATCAACCAACTCTTGAAAACCCCCCGTTACTTGTTATTGTTCTGATCTGTTTGCCCTTGCTGCACAACACAAGACAGTGTCACCTTAGTCTCTGTGGATTGACCCTGTACCACTATACATAGTTTATTTGTGCACTAGTCTGCAGGTTTTATTATTAATTTTGAGGTGTCTCAACAACACGTCAAATTTTTGTGCCGTTGCCGGGGACTAACAGTACTAATTTCTTTCTTTTGTTTTTGTGAGCAGGGCATCTAGACCAACTCCTACAATTCCAATTCCCTTCTGCGTCAAGACCTAGACGCTGAAAACATCACCCCCCCTCGAATTCCCCAACATGGCCGACGTCTGTACTGATATAGAAAAACAAATCGCCACCCTGACTCGTATGGTCTAGATCCAAGCCGTAAGACAGGCTGTCGCGGCCAAGACACACAAATTTTGCAACTTTACCAACTACACGACTAACACATACCCATATACCCCTAATGAATTCCAAGTTAATACGGTTGGTAATTATAACGAAGCTCCTTGGTAATTTGATCCTTATACCAACAATTATGACCAAGGACAACATCATCCTAACCAAAGTTGGTGCGATCCGCAAGCATCTTGCCCTAGTCAGCAGTAACCACCATTTAATCTGAAGAATTTCAAGCCACGACTGAGCTACCCTAACAACCAACAATATCAATACCAGGCTCCCCTAGAATCAGCGCCTCCGGCACCACTATCTGATGAGGTAAGAAATTTCATGCTTTAATGTAAAAAAAAAAGAGTTCTATGGCTGAAGAAATGAAGGAGATACGGAACCAAAGATGCCTACCACCTCAACCAGAACTCAACCTGCAATATGCTGTCTGTGCCATGACGCTTCGAAGCGATACTGAAATTCATCCCAAACCCTAAAGCTAAAAGGGGTTTAAAAGAGAAAATTATAAAAAAGGAAATTCCAATAATATAAATTAGTTAAAAGGGAAAATCCTAATTTAATTGGAGTTAATCTTGGAATATCTTCTTGCCAAAACGGGAGAGATCTAGATTGATTGGAGAGAATCAGCGGATTCTCCTTAAAAAGGAAGTTTCCTTGTTCTAGTCAGCAGTAACCACCATTTAATCTGAAGAATTTCAAGCCACGACTGAGCTACCCTAACAACCAACAATATCAATACCAGGCTCCCCTAGAATCAGCGCCTCCGGCACCACTATCTGATGAGGTAAGAAATTTCATGCTTTAATGTAAAAAAAAGAGTTCTATGGCTGAAGAAATGAAGGAGATACGGAACCAAAGATGCCTACCACCTCAACCAGAACTCAACCCGCAATATGCTGTCTGTGCCATGACGCTTCGAAGCGGTACTGAAATACCATCCCGTGAGCTGCCTGCCTAAGACATTAAACTACCCGAACTCACGCCCAAACTAGAGGAGGCAAAGGTAGAAGTGGAGAAATAAAAACATGTCTACATTGCTAGAAGACACGGTTCTCCAAGAAAAGTCGATGAAAATTCTGAATTTTCAGAAGAATTCATCACCAAGGTACTTGAGCCACCATTTCCACAAAGGTTAGTCAAAACAAAAAGGGACAAAGAGGATAAAGAAATTTTTGAATTATTTAACAAGGTGCAGCTTAATATTCCTCTTCTTCAAGCCATTAAAAATATTCCTCAATATGCCAAATTCTTGAAATCTTTGTGCACTAACAAATGTAAATTGGCAGAAGTGAATAAGATTAGTGTGGGTGCTAACATTTCAGCCGTCATTCAGAGGAAGCTTCCACTAAAGTGTAAGGACCAAGGGATGTTCACCATCCCTTGTAAAATTGGAAATACTGATGTTGGCAAAGCTATGTGTGATCTTGGTGCAGGTATCAACGTAATGCCCTTAACGATATATAACAGCCTAGGCCTAGGCCCACTCAAACCAACTCGAGTTGTCATCCAGCTGGCCGACCGCTCCGTTATATATCCCGAAGGTATTATCGAGGATGTTCTAGTACAGGTTGGCGACTTCCTATATCCAGCCGACTTTTATGTGATCAGCATGGAGGACGAGAAATCCACCAAACTGATAGACATGCTCTTAGGCAGGCCATTCCTTTGGACTGCCAAGGCCAAGATTGATGTCCATGACGCCTCCATTACTCTTGAATTCGACGGCGAGACCATCAAGTTCAATATGATTGACGATATGAGACACCACACCGAGTTTTCTAGCGTAAACTTTATTGATATTGTTGACCCTGTTGTTACTAATGTTTTTGCACTTGCTACTGATGATTCTCTACAACTTGCCTTAGACAGGAGCATTCCGCCCGCAACACTGGACCCCTTAGCCTTGACGCTTGTAACTCCACCCGAGTTGTAAGAAGTTGTTGCTACTTTGGAAGAGAACTCTCTTAACCCTTCTACTCCTATCATTTCTTCTCTTCCAACTGATCATGCTAAGCCTCCGCCTTCTATTGTGCTGGCACCTAAGTTGGAGTTGAACAGCTTGCCCGCGCACCTCAAGTACGCATATCTTGGCGAGCATGACACACTCCCAGTGATCATCTCTAGCAAGCTCGATCATGTTGCAGAACACGAACTAGTGTCCACACTCAAAGGATACCGCGAGGCCCTTGGATGGACGATCGTTGACGTTAAGGAGCTTACCCCAACCCTTTGCACTCCTCAACTAGATCCGGCAACCTTCGTACCCACTCTTGTTGCCCCCAACACCATGGAAGTGACTCCGGCCGTCACTACGACCAATCCCGAGCACACAATGGTTCCTGCCCTCACTACTGCCGCTACCGCCGCAACCAGCAAGGGCATGACGTCCAATGCTCACCTAGCTCCGCGAACTGCCAAAGACGTTGCCAAGACAATAGCTCATCACGATAAGTTGCTTTCTCCTAAGACCTTTGATATTGGACAAAAAGTTTTACTTTACAATTCTTATCTTAGGCTATTTTCCAGAAAAGCACAGTCTCGGTGGATCGACCCTTACCTTGTCACGCAAGTGTATGATCCAGGTGTAGTTGCAATTCAAAGTATGGACATGGGCCACATTTTTCAAGTGTATGACCACAGATTGGAGCTGTTCCACGAGGGTTTCCATCCTCCCATGGCAGAGCCCCCGGATCCAGAATGATTTGAACAGCCTACGTTTTGCCCTAGACGATAACTAAGGCACTTCGTGGGAGGCAACCCACGTTTCTTTCCCTTCTCTTCCCTTTTATTTTTTATTTTTTTCTGCTTTTTGAACTATTTTTTCTTTGTATGTGATTCCCATTCTCGCATCGAGGACGATGCGCTGCCTCAATGTAGGGGTGGGACACTTATGTGTTTTTGTGTGTTTTTCATATTCGCTTGATTGCATGTTTTCTTTTTTTTGCATAACTGCTTGCCCTTGCACTTGCATACTTGCATGATTTTTGCTTGGAGTTTTTTCTGAAAATTTGTTTTCCTTGCCAAAATAACACTGCCCCTGTTTTTGAAAACCCCTTAGTTTGAATGAATGGTTTAGGCACTTTGTACAGGAAGCACTCACTCACTGCACATATTCACTAACACAACCACACTGCCTGTTAGCTCCTATATCCATGTCTTGCCCAAGTCGCTTGCAGTCATTTGTTTACCCGTGTGAGCTCTTTTGAACTTTCATGCCATGATTTTTTCTGAGTAAATGCATGACTTTTTACTGGCTGGATTTGCATGAGACCCCTGGGTATAGGCACCATTAGACATGGGAAAACGATGAAATGATTAAAAAACTTTGCCTTCTTCTTTCTTATCTTTTTTCTTGCTTTTATCTTGCCCCTACCACTCATCTCACCTTCTTTTCCACCATTTTTCTAACCATTTGCGTCCTTCCTTTCGATTCTTAGCAGGTGAGAGATATCCTCTAGCAGTGAGTAAGGTGGGGCAAAGAGAAACAACATCTTTAGTGTGGGGGTATTGAGCCGCAAGACCGGGACACTTAAGACAGACGCATGGTATTGAGCTGCAAGCCCTGGAAGCTGAAAACAAAAACGGATGCTGAAAATAGAAGTGCAACATCTAGCCGCTAGACCCAGGTGCTGAAAGTAGTAGTATGACAAGTGACTTCATAGCACAAAAGACTACAAAACCTCTAGTGTGGGGGTAATGGACGGTCAAGCCGAGATGCTCAAGTCATTCAATGAGCGACATGGAAATGAAGAGCTAGATCGAGACATTGAAAGCAATCATACGCTGAAACCAACTCACCCAATGAAAAAAGTTGCTACTCCAGTTAGACGGTTGAAAATAGTATGTACGCGCTCCCTTTTGCTCATAAAATTCAAAAAAAAAGAAAAAAAAAGAAAAAAAAATCAAAAAAATAAATAAATTTGAGCAAAAGAGGAGCACAAATCAGAAGCGGAGCGAAGCATGAAGAAAACCAGAAGACTGACTGCACTGCCCAAAAGAAAAAAATACCCCCTCGACCATCCAGCGCTCTTTGCCTTGCCCTCGCTGCTGCCAACAAGAGGATCTCTCTCGGCACTTCACTTTTTCCAGCTAAGAAACCCTTTATCCTTGTCTCTCTCCCCCTCTCTCCCCCTCTCTCCTTCTTCCACATTTTCTTGCTCTACCCTTTGCAAAGTTTTTATGATTGTATGATTGCCCACGCATGTGTTCTCCGTACTCGGGTCGCTATTGCAAATCTAGTTTTGTGCATTGTCATTCGCATTGTTGAGTGTAAACACCTTGCCATGATTTCTTTTCTGAGTGTGAGTGTAAACACCATTTTCTGTGTGAGGATTGCTTGCGACCATGCTAGGTATGGGAAATTTTCTCCCTTGGTTTCGTTACTCCTTGGGTTTGATGTGGATGCTATCTAGGTAGGAGGTTGTGCCGAATTTTGTGCTTGTGTGCTGAGTGTGCTTTTTCCTGTATGCCTTTTCTGTGGGAGACCATTTGTTCTTATTGACGGGCTATTTTAAGTTTAATGCTCGAGGGCGAGCATTGGGGTAGTGTGGGGGTGATTTGATGTGATGTATTTTGTACTAATTTTCCATTCCTTTCCTAGCCCTTTTTGGGCATGTTGCTACTAATCTCCTTCTGTTTTCCTACTATTTTATAGATTAGATCAGAGCTCTTAGAAAGGAAATATTGAAAAGAGGCATTTTTCATGGATTCTGGATGGATTTAAGCAGCGAGGCCTGGCGGCAGTTGGCAGACAGCGTGCAGGCAGCATCTTGCCCCTGCACTTGTGCGCAGACAGCGACAGCTGGCCAAGAACGAACAAGGAAACTTCCTTTTTAAGGAGAATCCGCTGATTCTCTCCAATCAATCTAGATCTCTCCCGTTTTGGCAAGAAGATATTCCAAGATCAACTCCAATTAAATTAGAATTTTCCCTTTTAATTAATTTATATTATTGGAATTTCCTTTTTTGTAATTTTCTCTTTTAAAACCCTTTTAGCTTTAGGGTTTGGGATGAATCTTTCATCTTCCACTTTTGGAGTTGGCAGCCACGACCAGAACTCTCTGTTTTCCATTCAATGAACCGGAGCTTTGCTCCAGCCGGCAATAATAAAGAGTTTTCTCATTCCCTTCTTCTTTGATGCAATTTATTTATTTTAATTTTATTATGAGTAGCTAAACTCATTTGTTCTTGGTAGGATCATCAAAGGCTGCTTAGGAAAACCGTGAGGTCGAATTAAAATTATTATATCACTGGTTGATATTTATTTACTTAACGTTTTCTTGTCAAATCTGCTAGGGTTGTTTGCAAGTCTAGCCAACGAGCTGCTAGGCCTAGACGATTAAAGTCATTACTGTGGTTATAACTAACGCGAAGCTGCAGGGTAAAGTAGACGACCAATCTGAGTCATCAAGTCGCTGGTCCCATCTGATTGGGTTAAGTAAGTAATCAAGGTAGAGCCTCGAACGTATTGAGTGTCTCGCCCTAGACGCGTCTTCCTTCATCTTCATGGGTCTTTGAGTATTGCCCCCATAAACGTACCTTGGGGGACGGCAAAGTGTCAAGACTACTCCATAAACGTACCTTGGAGTAGTTTCTCGTACGAAAGGAAGCAGGGGACCTAAACGTACCTGGTCCCTATAGTGCGTTTATCAGCGAGGGGTGGAAGATCATTGCACTGATGACCGGCTGACCTTGAAAGCAACCCGAGATAGATTCCTACTGGGAACTCCCTTCTCTATTGATTTATTGTCCATTTTATTTCTGTTTATTATTGCTTTCTTAGATATTAATCAACCAACTCTTGAACCACCACCCCCCCCCCCCCCCCCCCCCCGGTTACTTGTTATTGTTCTGATCTGTTTGCCCTTGCTGCACAACACAAGACAGTGTCACCTTAGTCTCTGTGGATCGACCCTATACCACTATACACAGTTTATTTGTGCACTAGTCTGCAGGTTTTATAATTAATTTTGAGGTGTCTCGACAGCACGTCATTTTCTTTATTGATTCCGCGAACCAAACTCTACCCAGGTATGTATATGCACTCTTCACTCTAAAACTAGGGTAAGTGTTTACAATCAATAAATGCAACAAAACGTGACAAATCAAATTTGCAATGTCAATCCGAGTGAAAGATACATATGCATAGGCATTCAAATAATCAAAAGGACTTGCAAGAAGTGGGAAGGGTATAGTGTAGAAAGAAAGATACTAGAAAATAGAGAGGAAGAAGAGAAGAAAATGAGTAGTCAGTTAAAAAGGAAGAAATCTTTAGCCAACAGAAGAAGGGCTCGTAAGCAGTACTCATGTCGGAATGCAGCTAGGGCATGACGCTCGTATTCTTCATGTTCTGCTGGGAAGATTTCTTCTTAAGATTGGCAATTGTTGATTCTGGACTATCCTTTGTACTTGTTTTTGCCTTTTTCTTTTTATTGTGTTCTTCTGGCTTTTTCTTTTTCTTTTTCTTTTTCTAGAACACTTTTATTTTCATTTTTTTTTGGGTAGAGCAAGTACAGGGTCTTTCTTTCTCTTTATTTTAATCAGCGCAACAGATTTTTATTCTCAATTTCCTGTGTCTTCTTTCCAGCGCAGCCCTTCATCAACCCTTATCAAAGGCATCTTTTCCATCCCAATAATAATAAACCATATTCAAATGCATCCTCAACTCTAGATAACAACTAATCAAACACTGCTTACTGGTTGTTCACCAAGGAGGGGTTTGGATCATTTAAAGAAAACAGAGTGTTAAAAAATATAGTTTACGAAATAAGATGAAAATATTATAATTGTTGCCCACAAAAGGATTTCATCTACTGACTTGGATGCACTGAATTGAATGCAATCTTAGTACGTGTTCCTACCTATGTCAAGGAATTTTAGGCTAATTATGATAGGGATGGATTTTGTAAGTAGTTCTTGTTTCTCTTACCATCGATCCAACTTCTTATCCACATTCTCTTTTCCATATGGATTGTAAAAGATATAACGATTGAAATCCATCCAAACTTCTATTCTTCTACAAGTAGGAGGTGGGGTGGGAGGGTCGCTAAAGTAGTATGAATGACATCTAAGATTCAAGGGATAGTTTTCATTTATAGGGAATGAGACAACATGCGTATTACTTGATTAACAATATGACGTTCTTAGAAGATGTTAACCAGAGCAAGTTTGTAACATTTTTTTAAGTTGTACCTATACCATCTCAAGCTTGGATGAATTACTTGATTTTATTGAGGGACTTCAAAAGTCAGAAAGTAATATGTAGTAATGATAGTCATTGATAGATTTACCAAGTATAGTCACTTCTTGGCTTTGACACATCTAGTTGATGCTCATTTTGTGGATAAATTTATAGTGGAAAATGTAGTAAAACTGCATAAAGTTCATCACACAATCACCTTTTCTGGGCACAAAGTTTTCCATTATCACTTATAAAGATTTATGTTCAAATCCATTGGCACCACTCTTACCATGACATAAGCTTATCATATTGAGTCTGGTGGTTAAGCTAAAAGACTTAATTTATGTTTTGAGATAAACGTCATATGTGCATTTTCTTTCATAAACCATAATTTAAGTTAGGTGGTTACATTCGATAGATTTGTGATTGTGTGCATAAATTGGTATTAAATTCTATTTTATTAAGTGCATTTTGGACTATGTTGCTATTGAACAGAGTATATTTTGTTCCTTTATGCAAGAATGGAGATTCTGGAACGATTTGGCAAAAAGGAAACAATTCTACCCATCTTAGAGTTGTTTTGCCTAAGTCTTCTCCAAGACTTATCTCCGCGCAACAACTACCCAGAGGAGATACAAAATGCGTTTTTAATTTTTGAAAGCCTCAAATTTCGGGATCAATATATCTTGTCCAAAAAATAAAACCTATTATAAATACATTTTATTTTTTACGAATTCAACACCCAACTTATTATAAATATGAGTTTATTGGATGCACTTTACGGCTATAACACATCTCATTTTTTGTGTGTTGAAGGCTTTATCACCCTAGTAGCATGTGTGGATTAGTAGTTGCAAGAGAAGGAACATATTTCTAAGGTATTGAAGGCTAATTTGAGTGAGGATCATGCTAGAATGAAGCACTATGTTTATAAGTGAAGGTCTAATAGGATGTTTGTAAGGGGAGAATGGGTTTTTCATTTAATTGCAACCTTATATTTAAATCTTTGAAAAAAAACTATTTAGTCGTAAAGTTTTCTCTTTATGAACAATTTAATTTGGAGGTATCACTTTGCATGATTTGATCACTCAAATATTTTCTGTTAGATAATTTACTCATAACGACCTTTTATTTTTTTGCAATTTTTCATTAAGTTAGAGAAAAGCCCGACTTGGCACTACTAAACAAAAAAAAGATGCACCAAATGTATATACTATCAAATCATTTATTTATTACTAATTAGTTAAACAAATAATTTAATAAAATACATTTCTTGTTTTTTTTCTTCAATAATGCCAAATCACGGGCTATTTAATACTAATAAAGAAAGTGGTCGATTTTTTAAAAAATTATCAGGTCGCGTGGATGAAATGAATAAATTATCTAACAGAAAGTTACTCAGAGTAAACGAATTAGTAAAAGGTCGATGTTTTTCATGTTTCTTTCTTTGGGAAGAAGATTGTTTCTGATAATGTGGTTCCATAACTAATAAGGATGGACAAACTCATTGGACAAAAGTGTTAGGGCTTTTTCAGGGTGTAATAAGACTAGGCCCATGAAAAATGCTGTCGGCTCTTGAGTTGCTATCTCTATGGGCTCACTGATGACTGTACAGGGGCTGACACATCACAGCCAATCAGAACGCAGAGATACTCACAAAGTCAGAAATTGACCTATCAAAGAAAATAGAATCTAATAAAAATAAATAAATAACGAGTGAACATTTTAGTAATTTAATAATTAGAATATTACTGCTTATCGGAAAAAAATATATACTAACTATCAAAAAATTAAAAAGAAGGGCACTTTCAAAAAAAATATTAAATAAAAGGGAGTAAAAACTAAAAACAGAGGTGGAAAAGAGCTGGGCTGTTTTCCTCTTGCCTCGAAATGCAGAAAAGAGATTTCCGTGCCCTTCCGTTCTCCCTAATAATAACAACAATACCCTTTTGATTGCGAGAAACAGAGTGCTGCAGAGGGATATTATTAAAACCAGCGAAGCAATGGGATCTTTCTGTTAACCAGAAGAAGGTTGGTTCTTTCCTTTGTTTGCTTATCTGTGTATTCGCGTGTTTCGAGCTTTTTGTTGTTGTTGTACAAGTACGATTTTGTTGATTTAGATCTTGTTCATCTTTTAAAAGATGCGATCTTTGTATTAAATAGCATGATGGTATCCCTGTATGCTCAATTGGGTTGCTTAAGAAGTTAGTTTTTTATTTTTATTTTGCAGAAACGCGTTCTTTTTTTCTGGAAATAGTTTTTGGGTTCTTAGTATGCTCTGGGTTGCTTAAAAAAGGCTAGAAAAGTACAGTAGTTCATGTTATATGTCTGCAACTGATGAACCGTGCAATTTTCGTAAGTTTATCTTGGGATTTTATTATTTTTTTGTGTTAGAGTTGATTTGATGAGTTGCTGAATCTACTGCAGGCCTCCTGGTTGATTGTCTTGAGAAAGCTCGGATAGCTGGCTGAATAGATATTCTAAGGCTGGTGGTAGGTTGTAAAGGACAATGGCTGATCTAATATCGAGCTTTTGGGGTCCTGTCACGTCAACCACCGACTTTTGTGAGAAAAATTACGCACATTCTTTGTATATCGCGGAGTTCTACAACACCATTTCTAATATACCATCCATTCTCCTGGCACTGATTGGCCTTATCAATGCATTAAGGCAACGATTCGAGAAGAGATTTACTGTTCTCCACATTTCTAATATCATACTTGCTATTGGAAGCATGTCTTTCCACGCCACATTGCAACATGTGTAAGTACTCTCCAACTGGCTGAGATTCTGCTCAATACTCAGTTTTATTTGCAATTTTGCTTTAAGAGTCGTTGTCTGTGGGTAAAACTTGAAATGGTTCAAAGTATGAAGATGAATCAGACCCTACCAGTTTAGTAATTTTTAGCTTTGTTCTATACGCGTTTATGCCATATCCCTATTCTCACATTATTTAAGCTGCAGAAACGTGTTCATGACTGGACTACTAGCATCATCATTATCCTTGTTTTGTTAGTTGCATTTTCTGTTCCATTGCTTGATTTCATTTGATTTTGGTTCCCTCTAGTGTCTACTGTATTCATTGGAGCATCATTTATCTTTCCTTTGGTTTTCACAGAGAACGAATGTGATAGAGAGCAAATGATGTTTGAGCTCTATAGCACCCATACATTGTTAACTTCTGAGTACACGTGTGTCCATTATGCGTAAACGGGCAGTATGTGTCTAAATGTATTACTTGCTTTCAAAAGATGATTCTGATATTGATTGCACCATAATACACATGGTCCTGGCACACAACCCCATGCCCCTTTGTGCCATTCAAGGTATTCAATGAGCTTACTTGAAGTGATGCCCAGTCAATTCGTATGCTCTTTGTGTTTTGGTACTTTTGTGCCTTCTAGAAATGTTTGGTCTAAAGACTTTTGCATGTTTTTTTATGAAATCCCCACTCATGAATCATTGTAACCACAACCCCTTTGCACCCTTACACTTTCATCATTCATGTGCTGGTCTATGTGTCATACTCTAACATAAGAAGTGCATAGGGTTACTATTTTTTTTCCTTATTATTTATTCTCTAAAATCACCCCTGAAGATGATTGGAATTTTTCAGGCAGCAACAGAGTGATGAAACCCCTGTGGTGTGGGAGATGCTCCTGTATATGTACATCCTCTTTTCGCCACACTGGCATTATCGTAGCACAATGCCAACATTTCTCTTCCTCTATGCTGCTGTTTTTGGCATTGTCCATTCAGTAGTACGTTTTGAAGTTGGCTACAAGGTTCATTATGTGATCCTTTGCCTACTCTGCATCCCTCGTATGTACAAGTACTACATTCACACGCAGGACATCTCTGCCAAGCGGATTGCAAAGCTGTATGTTGCTACCATTTTTGTGGGTAGTTTGTGTTGGCTTCTTGATCGCTTTTTCTGCGAGGAGATATCACGTTGGCCAATCCAGCCCCAGGGACATGCCTTGTGGCATGTGTTCATTGGTTTTGGGGCATATTTTGCAAACACATTCTTGATGTTTTGCCGTGCTCAGCAGCGGGAATGGGCCCCGAAAATTGTCTATTTTATGGGGATGCTTCCATATGTGAAGATTGAGAAGCCGAAAGCTCAGTGAAAGTGATGGAAGTACAGTCAGAGGTACGCGAGAAGTTTCGGCTGATGAAGAAATAGGATCAGTCTAATATTTTTGTTCAACTAAATGGATCTTAAGGGCAAAAAACTAGAGCACAATTTTCTTTGAAAAGTACAAAATGTACTATATTTATATGTTTTGATTGAAGTGCCATGCTTAGATGCAGTGTTTTTAGATAGTTTTCTTTCCTTGACCTAGAAACCTATGATACCTTCTTTTTGTTATTTAACTTGTGAGAGATCTCCACACGGGTTTTGTTTTGTTATCTTTAAGTTAATTTTGGGATCTAGATCTCTATTTATCTATTTTCGGCTCATTTGATTGGTCTGAAATGTGCTTTACTGATAAATTCTTTCATCTGGCCCTCTCTGAACGATAATAGTTCAGTCTGTAAGATCTATTCCAGGTAAGAGTTTGATGCCGAGGGCAAGAATGTTCAACTGAGTTTGTCAATTCGTAACAGCAGATTCAATGGACAGAAAACTCGTAGAAATTTAGACAAACTATCGAGTACAATATAAGTGCTAGGTTCAAGCCGAGAATATAAGCAAGCCCAGGTATACATCATGTGTGCTGTGTATACGCATTGTAGTTGCAAAATAGGATTTTGCAACTACAAAAACATTAACAACTAAGTTCCCTGGAGTCATACAAACTTGTAAAAATTAGAAAACCTAATTTTCCAATTTTTAACGAAAAGAATTATATTTGAATTGTGATTTCACTTAACTGAACACAACCATAATTTTCCAGATCTAACTGAATGCGAGTGACAGATCAACCATAGTGTCGGACAAATGATTCAACACTAAGAAGCCAAAACATGGGTTCAACAAACTCGTTCCACTTGTTATGAACTACTATGAAATAAACATGAAGTTATACAGGCAGCCGCCTCGAAGTAGCTATAGGTCTCTTGGTTATATGGATGGTTTCTTGATGCCAGTGCCTCTTTTCCATCCTTTTAGTTCGCGAGCCAATTGATAGAAGAACGGAAGGCGAACCATCAATTAAGGGGCAACATAAATTAATCGGCTATGAATATACAGGGGACATGCACTGAAGAATGCCTGTGCTTAGAGATGCTTGAATCGGAAATCTGGAAGAAAACACCATGTACAAACCCGCTTTCTTTCATTTGCTAGGCCACCATGATAGACATGCTGGCAGGGGGTAACTATACTATGATCCCTGCCATGCAAAATCTACGATCGTCCGAAGATCCTTTCCTGCAGCATTTCCCCAAGCTTAACGTACAAAGCTTGTTGTTCCTCAAATGTAAGGTTTGCTAATACCTACAAAACAGATGCACATTCAATTGATTATTTGTCCCTGGAACACAAGAATATGAAACAAGAGATAACATGCCATGGCTTTACTAGTTTTACCTGATCCAAGATCATTTCAACCGAGATGCTTTGAGGTATGACAAATGATTGATGATAGATGTATGCAAACACGGCCATCACCATCTACATCAAATAACCCATTGGATGAGATCAGAAAATATACATGGTTGCAACATTAACTTCAAAACAGATTTACTTGCAATTCTCTTTTCATGTACATTTTTTTCAATTACATAATGCTATGCATCAGTTAAACTATAAGAACCACGTTCCCATTTGGAAATGAAAGCACTCCATGTTGTCTAGTAACAAGGACAAAAAAGAAAAGAAAAGATTGTACATGATACTACATTCCCTCCAGTGATCAGGCCACATTCACTTGTCGTCTGCCATGGTATACTTCTAAGGAAATCAGCCACTAGGCTAGTTTTTTATTTATTCAAGAGACAAAATAGTAAATACCACTTGTGTAGCTTCAAATGCTATAATGTCTCACCTGGCAATCCATTCTATCTGTAATCCCACCATGACCAGGAATGCTATCACCAAAATCCTGTTGTAGAAAAAGGGAAAAGAAAGCAGTTAGTAAGCACCAACACCAGCATAGCATGCCTGAGTCCGCTTCATTTTCTCCGCTCTTCTACTGAATGCAAAATCCACAAGCACGCACCTTGACTTTGAAAGCTCTCTTGAAACCACTTGCAAAAAACCCTCCAAAAGGCGCTATTATCGAAGCAAACAAACCAAGACATAATGCATGCCACTGAACTGGTAGAATGGAGATCTCTTTCCAAGGAAACTGCAAAGAAAAATAATAGTTTTACTACTGTTAAAAACAAGAAAACTAAACTCTTACCACTATAGGACAATCCTTATATAAACAATGAAGATCAGGTTTCAAGCCACCAAAATTAGAATAGATCATGAGATGGGGAAAAACTAGAAAGAAAAACTAATCCTGCATGAAAATCATATACAAGGCCCAAGTTCTACCCCATAGATCTCTATGTGAATATTCTAAGAGAGTATGCACTAAAATTAACGGATCCCCCAAAACACAGTTGAGCGTTTCTGTCCAATCGCATGTTATGGCAGCTTACCCATGTTGTATACTCATTCAGAGCTGAAAACAACTATTAATTGAACTATCAGACTATTTTGTTCCTTACAAGAAGAAAATAACTGAGATAATGTTTTCAGGTTGGGCATGACTGACTATTGTATCCACCATTATCATTCCAGCCAGTTCATGAACACAGATGAGTCTGGAGCAGGATCGGCATTGGCAGCATCCTCTTTATATTTATACATTTATTATCATTATTTTATTGATAAGTGGTAGCACACATCCCTGAGTCGTCCATTTCCATCCACCTTATATCAAACAAGTAGTTCATAAAAAATAACGACAAGATTGTAGTTGCCTCAGCAATTACCCTAGCTTGGGTTGGAAAGAGTTCCCAAATATTCAAATGCAGCATTAGTAGGATGAAAGGCCCTTGAACGAAAGAGTAAAAAACAAAACTATATATAAAATATATGGAAGTAAAAGAAAAGTGAACGTAAGCTACATGGTAATAATGCCGCATCATATATGATGAGTTTAAGTTTTGACATGTAGAAGTTTCAAAATGCTATGGAGCTAATAAGTAAATGTTTTATACCAATAAAGCTAGTAAATTAATGGTCCAGAAAATAGATCTTATTTTCTAAGCATATCATCTGTACCTCAATATTAATGATTGTTGCCTGATCACATCAACATGTTTTTATGAATGAATTTATGACAGGGATGTGGACAGTTAGAATATGAAAACTTTAAGACGGAATGTGAACAATTAGAATATGGAAAGTTGTGTAGAATGTGAAAAGTCATAACATTTAAACATCGCATATAAGCTTGTTTTTCTTGCAATTACATTAGAGAGTGGATCAAACATTTACAAGTGTTCAAATCATATTATGTTTTGTTTGAATAAAACTATATTATATACAAATTAGTGTTTCTAATGCCCAAACGAGTGAGAAAGTGAGCTATTCCTTGAAATTTGCTAAGTAAGCTTCAGTTTTTTTTCAAGGGAAAAACATTGTTCATCTTTTCATAGTTTTTTTCTTTTTAATTTTTATTATTACTATATTGTTATTTTTGTGGTTGAGAGGAGAAACTAAAACTTGAATTCCATGACCTTAGTTCTTTCTAAAATAAACATATTCTGCCAAAAAAATGGTTGAGGAGAATTAAGCTTGAACTTATCAGTTTAGCTCTTTTTTAGACTCGATAAAAGTAAATATTCTGCACAATGCGTGGGCCAAAACCTAGTTATTACTGGAACTGAAGGATGCAAACAGTGACTCTTATGTGTTATGCAAGCAAATGCCAAAAGAGCACAAACCATATAGACAAGTGTAGTGGCATCAGATGCAACACAGGACAATCTCTGGGCATATGAATAGCTAACACATTAATCAAGAAGAGCATATGACATGCACATAAAACATAACCAATTAGAAGTAAGAAAAAGTAGAAATCACCACAAAATTTGAGGCATTGAAACCGAGTATGTCTAAGAGCAATAAAGCACAAAACTAAAGCAACCATTTTCATTTTTCCATGGCAAATACAAAGCACAGGACAATATCTGCTCACTCACCCATTCAGCAAACCATCCAGGCAAAGTAAAGTTCTCTGGCTTATACAAAGGCCCAGGATCACAATGAAGCCAACCGGTTGATAAGTCCTGCAAGAACAATTTGTCTACCATAGTGAAGTAGCATGCATATTTTACATTATGTTACATTTATGCAAATAAATTACCTTCCTTGGACATGTTAACCACTGAAAACGCCCCATGATATTTGCAAGCTACATAAACAAGCACAATGTCAGTTGATTAAAATCTACCTGCCATGATTTCAGTCCAAAAGTTGATATGACGAAGCCGTTGTAACAGTAGAAAAGAGCAACTAGAATAACAACTATTATAATGAAGAAACCCAAAATGCTTGATAGCTCAATAAGATGTAGAATGGCTGCAGCTCACTTCTCACAGTTCAGATTAATAAAAGTACAAAATTGATGATAAAAGCATAAAAAATCATGTCCAACTAGACCACTTCGTTTATTCTCACTGAGAAATGCTGAGAAAATATCATTTGCCATTGCAAACCTCAATTTGTTATATTTGTCAGCAAATAAAGAAGAAAACACTGTGGCTCACCACAAAGGCAGAGATCATAGTCGCGATTGATGCTCCAATAAATCCCTCCCAAGTTTTCTTCGGAGATAGCTTGATCAATGGGGTTCTTCCAAAGAAGAAACCACAGATGTAAGCAAAAATATCATTGATCACAATAAGTGTTGCTGGAAGGAGAAACCTACATTCCACATAGAGAAACATTGATAAGAAAATAGCAAGGGAATATGTAAAGGGCAATTATTTAATGAAACTAGATATGTAATATAAGAAACGCAGGTATAGTGACAAGAAACTGCACCAAAGACATAAGAGAGTACGATGTAAACCACAGTTTGTTAGCATGCACACACAACAAAGGGAACATAAAAAATAAACCAGTAAGAGTTCAAGAGTTACCAGAAAATTCCTTCAAAAATATTGGCTACAGTGAAAGAAGACTGTGTGAACACCACAATTAAAATCATATGTGTCCATGCGTACTGGCCAAATTGATATTTGTACATCTTCTTCTTTAGCGTAAGAATGAACCACATAAATCCTGAAAGATTATACAAATAGTAATGCCAACATCAGAAATCTACACATTTGTGCAAGAACAAAGTTATTCAAAAGCTATATTGATTTCCTGAGAACCAAGGCATATGTAATAAACCTGCAATATACAGGAAATAGCAGATGGCCATATGATACTTGAAAAGACTGCTCACAAGCTGAAACAAGAATTTGTCAGGAGTTACAGTGTTGACAAGCCGTTGACTGAGAATGCGACCATACACAAATAGCATTGCAGTGAAGAAGAAGTGCCTGAAACAGAAAATATAAAATGGAGCACTTCAAAGGGATGTAATGATAATATATGATATACAATTTGAATGTAATCAGTCACGAAAAAAAAAAAAAAAACAAGCCTAGTTCTCATGAATTGAGAACAATTAGTTTCCTCACCAATTTAACAGCCGAAACCCTGGGAGGTGACTGTCTTCATGTGCTTTCCTAAGTAGATTGAATAGTTCTTTTGCCATATATATTTGAATGACAACAATCATTGCTGTGATATAGAGGTGGCCCATGTAAACAATTAATGCGAAGCCCCCAATCATCCATAGGGTAGAGTGTGCACGTATCCACATTGACTTGTATTTGTCACGATCATTGACCAATAAGCGCCCTCCATTTTCCTTTGTAGCCTCTGGAACAACCTAATGACAAAACGAAAGATGCATTAGAAAGTGAATCCTTTGCTTTTTCTGGTTCCTAAGGGGAAGATTCCATTATACATTAAACAAAATCGGCACAGAGGAGTGATTGAGAGGTGAAAAGGAACTTAATAATAACATATCAAAATTAGAATTATCAACCTCAGTGGAGCGTTTCCGATGCCGAAGCCGACCACTAGGTGTTGATGGGGCACCTGTGTTATTATCCTTTTGCATGGTTGTATCAGTTTTAGTCAATGGAAAAACCAGACAACTGCATGCATATGCAGTGATCAGGAAACTGCAACGTAGTATTTCCAATGAAGCATCACAGGATTAGAAATGTCTACTGAGAGAAAGCATATCGAAAGTAAGGTACCAAATTCTACACAGAAAATTTGCCAACTGATAAGGACTAATAGACATGTGAAAACTACAAACAATATTTTCTAGCTTGTCAATGATAGCTTTTACAACTGTATGCAGAAAATCACAGTCAAACTGATTGGAGCTGAAATATGTATTACAACTCTAAAATCATGTTCACACAGGGTAAAATGCTCATTTCATCAAGCCTACTCTGCTGCGTTTACTTACAATCAGCTTCCACAAGAAGATATAATTGATTGCCCCAATCCCCATCCCTCATCAAAATTGCATGACTAAATAAATAAGAAAAGAAGTGATATCTAGTGTTTCGTGACTTAAACAAGCAGTTTCCCATACAAATGCATAACAGTCAACGAGAACAAATCTGTTGTCACAGTCTTCCACTATGGACACCAACAAACACAATTTTGGACTTTTTCTTACCTAGCATTTGAAACGTCAGCTGATTCAAGTTTCACAATTTCAAGCATAACTTAACCAACAATCTATACTTGAATTTTCCATCAAAACAACCAAATGACCATCCCTAAAGCCAAAGAAGACACACTTAAACACGCCCATCAGCCCACAAACAAACTACATTATAGACTCACTCAACAGACACACCAGACTAATGACACCGTCCTAGTCCAATGTGGGGTTGAAGAGGATGCACCAATCAAACTGCTGTCCTCCACTCAGTCTCAACCATAGAGACCAGCGGGCAAAACCAAGTTGGAGGACTAACCGTTCAAACCGATTTCCAAACCTTAACATGTTAAACGTTAAGTACTTAACCAGATAGAAAATCCAATGATTAGCTACAAACTCCAAAAGGGGCACAACAGAAAAAGCACTTGCATTTGGCAGATAAATCCGAAATTAGAAGACCTAAAGATCTACAGGATGAAGCAAAAAAATTATGCATATGAGATAAGAAATAGAAAGAACTTGAAAAGAGATGGAGAGGATTGAAACCTGTTGGTAACTGGTATGGCTTGGTTGTCCTGGTGGTTTAGCAGTCGGAGTTAAAAGTGAGATAGAGAGCGCGAGAGAGACCCAAATAGACAGGAAAAGGAATGATAGGAGAATAATTACACCTGCGTAGAGAAGTAACGAGCAAACAAGCAAAGCACCTTTTCGGGCCAAAAAAAAAAAGCATTTCAAAATAATAAAATACACTGATAAGTAATTTTCTAAAAAAACAATACTGATAATTAATAATAAAGTAGTAATAATAACAAAAATAATTTACCAATGAGTTTGTATCTCAGTGATACTTTCTACGAAGTAAAAGAAAGTAAAATTTCAAATTTAAATCTTCTTATCTACAATTTTTATCCACATATAAAAAAAATTGTAGTGAAATAATAGTAATTGTTTATATTACTACTAGCACTTTTTTTTATTTTCCCCATTAAGGATGCCTACTGTCTCAAAAGTAAATAATTGATGATAGATATAATGACCAAATGTTTACGAACCATTGAACACTTGATACCACATCCACAGTGACACGACACATATATATATATATATACTAATATATATTATATAAAAATATCATTTATAGCAATAAAAAAATTAAGTTTCAAATCAACTATATTTTTGAAGATAATACAATTAAAACGTCAATTTTAAATTTAAGTTTAATCTTTTATACTTTTAGCAACTATAATTTACTATAAATATATTTTTGACACCAATAATTTTTTATAATTATGACCAAAAAAAATAGGATACGAAAATAGAACACATATCGTGCGGGTATATATCGAGTATCAGTTTCAGAAACAAATCTAATATAAACAATGAAATGTTCGTACTTTATAGCCAAACGTATAATATAAAGTTAACTAAAACTACATCTGTTGGATGATATATGAATATGCAAATTAATAATAATAACAATTAAAAAAATTATTTGTGCTTTTTATTTAAGATAAAGACATGTTTACTAGTTGTACACACTTTTTACATTAATTTACTATATACACATTATTTGTATTAAATATATACTCGCTAACTTATATTAATTTTGTACGTTTTGAATACGTGTCACATAAAAAAATACACTAATAATGTAATTTAACAAGGACAGATGGCAACTTAACACAAATTAGGAAGGACAGATGATAAATTAACATAAATTAATTTACAAATAATTTTTCTTTTAAAAAGGAAACACCAATTTGCACATGGTGACCAATTTGAAAGGGATGGCGTTTGATTTAAGCTTTGAAGATTTGGGGCAACACGTGGGTGAATCTCCACTCTCCAAATTTTCCCTTTCTTCTTCTTTCTTTCTTTTTTTTTCTTTCTGGGATTGCATAGTCTATCCACCACATTTATTGAATCTTACTTGAAGTGTGTGGCATAATTTATGATTTATCCAAACAAAAACCCAAATTGATTCAAGGCGTTAAAGGAAACTCATCATAAATATATAGTAGTAAAATTAAAATAATAAAGAAAAATAGTTGAAAATTTTGTACATAACTCATGTTTCTTGATGATTATTATTGCCTTTATTCGTGGAGAATTATCAATTAAGTCCATGTGTAACTTCAATTTCTACTTGCGAATCGTGTTTGCCACATACATTTAATTGAGCCCTTAATTAAAAATTAGAAAGAATTTAAGATTTCAATAGCTAAAAATAATAATAATTTTTCTTGCATGGTAAAAATTAATAATTTGTTAGAATTTTTTTTTGAATGGAAATTTTGTTGAATAAGTGTTTTCTAACCTTTAAAGTGGGTTTTCTTGAGGCCTTTGTGCTTGGTTGTGCATTTTATGCGTTGTTGTGCGCTTTATGCGTAGTTGTTGAAACTGCATTATGTGCTTGAGAGGTGGAGAAAACTTAAAATTTAGTTTGTTATTGAGTAGTCTAATATATGGCTGGAGAAACCCTATTTAATGAGTCTTTTGATTTTAAATTTGTCCATTTTGGATTGGCTCTATAAAAAAGACTTGTGGATATTTATTTCTCTAACAAATTGTAGTGAAGCCGATGATTGTTAGGCCCTAGTGGTAGGATGGGTGATACTTAGTTTGAAGGGGAGTTTGTTGAGGTGTGCGAACCAAAATCTCATATTAAAAAGACAAGAGAAATAAAATCTTAATATAAAAGTAATGAAACTTTTAATGAAACAAGGCTTTGTGAGCGTTCATGTACAAATCAGACAATATCATTCTATTAAGAAAGATTTGTCGGTTTTGATTTGTCTAATATAAGTAAATTTAGTAAATAATTAGTACTTTCCACAATGTAAATAAAATTCATATAAAAGTCAATAGGAATAATTTACTCGGTTATTATTAAGAGACTACTTACTAAGTATGGAGATTTCGTTACAACGATTGTTAGGGTTCTCAAACCTCTTCAGAAGCTATTAAATAAAAATCCACCACCGTAGTCCTCTTCTCACACTAAAGTAGTTAAAGCTCTAAAGTGAACAAGAAAACACTACATATATGGACTTAAAAGTGGCAAGTTTAAGGATTCTGAACTACATTACCAATCTACCTTCAAGGAGATTCTAGCTGTGAAGAACTCTATATAAAAATTTGAATTTCATCCAGTGGGATATCACTGCATGATCGAAATGGATGTCACAATTCTCAAGATGCTTCAGTTCAAAACAAAAATAAATTCCAAATGCCCAGCTTCTTCGATGATCTTAATGGTTTAGTAAGTATTCCTTATCTGTCACTCATATCTCCGGTAACAAAACTTAATCTCAGATTTTCTGTCCAGATGATCACTATCATGCGAACTAGCTACCCATAAACCAAATTTCCCTAACCTTCCCTATATTTGCATGATGTGTCTTTCTTCGTCCAAAGCTCCACTCACCTATTTTCCCAATCCCATGGCCAGACACATTCCACTAGAAATTCTTGAAGAAACATGGTCGACAAATGGAGGATGATGTTCCATAGGAATTCATACTGCTAGAATACGCCAAGATGTATCATGAAGAATTCAAGCAGTACCATAGTTCCAGAAAGCTCAAGATAGAATCCATGTCAGCATCAACTTATCAGATAACTAAGAAGATCAAAACAAAGTCTACATCATCACCCACAAAGCAGACTACTCAAGGCTTAGATGATATGCATGCTAAGCCAAACAAATCCTTATTTGTAGTATCAAAATACTATAAGAGACAAATTCATCGCGGACTTTTCCAACAAGTAGCCTCACCAGCAAGTACTTCAGCAACAAGCAACTTCACCATCAAGTACTTCCAACTGAGGTATCACATGTCTATACAATAATGTTTGTAATATTAGGTAGTTTGTTTTGTTGTAATAAGTGGTACCTGCAGTATCACATGTCCTACTAGCTTATGTCATATGATTATCATATCCTTCATGTGATTATCATGTCTTGTGATTGTTTGGTATCTTATACATAAACAACAATCTGTTTTAGATAAGTTTTAGCTATGTGATCTATATGTGTCTTATTGCCTGTTTTGTCACATGGATTAGTTTTCTATAGGCTCACCTCTCTCCCTATATAAGAGGTGTAATTATATCAGAAAATTAAATAAAACTAAGTTTACAAACTTCGACAAACATATCAAGCTAAAGATACTCTCTATCCATACAAGCTTTTTTTAAATTAACCGTTCAATCCTGACTATACAACTTTAAGCCTTTCATAAAACAAAGGTTTCATGGGTGACTTTATGGTCTGCTTAAGCAACTTGTTCCCCCAACCATGGAATCTATTATTTGCAAAACGAAGGCTACATGAGTGGCGTCATGGTAATCTTCGGAGAACCATGAATAGTCCTTCACTATTCTATAAGTACAACCTACTAAGGAAAGTAGCTAAAAGGCGCTGACTTGCACTAGTGTTAGAAGGTCGTAAAGTGGCCCAAGTGCATATCTAATATTTCCTTAGTAGCCACTGTGCGTATTGGTGCACCACTTGTCTTTTTGTTAATGTTTATGTGATGACAAGCTTGAGACTTTAAGTAACACAGTATGACAAAACGGTCCTTCCCTTTCCTTCACTTTCTCATTTGGATCACAAGAAGAAGCAAGCAAGCTTTGTTTGTTGTGTATGGTGGTGCAAGCGAGAAAGTGAGAAAAGTGTTGATCAATCTATCAAGGTTTAGTTTCTAGTATAGTACTCCTTCCGTCTTCTAATAATCGTCACTATCTTACGAATTTTCTGGTTCATCTCCTTTTGTCATTTTATCTTTTCCGAAATATATATTTTGTGGAAATGATAAATTAACCCTTCTGCATCAACCCAATTTGATGATGGTGTGGTAATTTGAGTGAAAATTAGGAAAAAAATGAAACAATATGAAATAAAATAAGATCAAATATCATTGTTTTAAATTTTGCTACTATTCCTTTGGCGACGATTATTAGAAGACGGAGGGAGTATCATCTATGTTATCCATCTCTTCATCTTCTTGATTGAATTTTTTTGTGTAACTTATTGATGTTTGCTTGGTTATAGATTATAAAACACGGTTGTTAATGAATTAGAAATTAGAAGATAAGATTAGTGATTTAATCAAGCATGCAAGTAGAAAACCATAAAAGAATTCTATTGGGTTTAGTTTTCTTGATTGGAAAAAAAAAATATTATTGTTTGAATTACATGGTAAATTAGTTTTAATTATTGAAACGCTTATCTATTTGATTACATTTAAGTTGCAAATTGGATGAATGTAAAGGATAACTAGCATGCAAGAAATTGTTAATATTAAAAAATTAAAGAACTAATCATGGAAATTGAATAATAAAATTAGATTTGGAATAATTATTAAAAAGAAAATTAGCCTCAGATTTTGAGATAAAAGAAATTTTGGAATAAATAATAGAATTGATTTATTGATTTTGGAATTTTGAAATTTCGGATGAGTTTGATTTAGCTATAGGTCAACACTAAATTTGAAAGGAAATAAATTAGTTATATCGTAATAATTGATATATTAAATAAAGTAATTAAATTTTGATTGAGATAATTATGATGATAATTTTAAAGGAAAATGTTACTTAAGCTGTTGTGTATGTTTGAGTAGTAATTAGAAATTATTTTGAATTTTTGGTAAATATTTAGGTACAAGAAAATAATTGATTAAAGATTAAAATGTTATAACTTTGTATATTTAAATTGAAAAAAAAATGATGGGACGTTGATGTATGATGATACGGGTAAGTAGTAATGAATGTGGTGTGAAATTGCTATGATGAAACTATATTGGTCAAATGAATGTTTGAATGAATAGTAGTTGTTTGTACTTTTCGTGCATATGACTTGGCTAGGTTGAGTGAGTAAATTATTGATTATACATCACTACTTGAAAAATTTATTGAGTATACAATCGTATCAATTATCGATTACAATTTCAACCGGAGTAGATTACAATTTTACTAGTTCCATTCAAATGTATGTAACTGTGAAAAACTAGACCAGAATTCTGGTCGGTTATTGAGGGGTAGACAAAAAAATTTAAGTGTCTGAAATTATTTTACAAGTATTAAAATAGCATATGCAAAATATATATTATGCTACTCTAATTAATTTATTAAATAAATTAAAAGATGTGATATTATTTCTTTTTAAATGATGCCTAGATCCATATGGTCAAAGCTTTAACAATCGGATAAAAAAATCTTTAACAAATGAATAAAATAGTTACACTGTTTCTTTTTTAGAGAAAAATAGTTACACTATAGGTTATAAATGAAATTTTGTTTTTGTTCTTTTATATAAATATTTATTAAACCATGTAAATATGAAATAAGAAAATTTTATATTAAGTAAAAAAAAAGTACATGCAAAGTAAATTAACATCATGTCTTATTAATGTTTTTTTTTTATAAAAAAAATAAGATGATTAGATTAACTCAAATCAGCAAGTACAAAAGGCGTGATCGCCTTGGGGCATTCCCTTACCCAAACATTTGCTAAACTGAAAATCAAAGCAAGTTGACCCAACTCATGAGCTGGGACATTCATAGTCCGTTTTGTGTGCACAAACGAGCAACTGGTAAAAGTAGACTTTAAATTAGCCACCTCCTCCAACATCAAACCTGTATAATTCAGCGGAAAGTCCCCATCGGTTAGAGCCAGGATATTCAACAAGCAGTATGACTCAACAATAAGTCGATCACACCCCCATTGTCGGGCTTGTGTAATGGCATCTCTCAGCGCCAGGGCCTCCGTTGTTTGCTCCTCTGATCTATACAGAAGGAAAATGACCCCCAAGAAAACCGACGAGCCCCTAACATCCCGTGCAATAAATCCCAAGTCAATTCCCGTATTCCCCACTGCCGCAGCCGTGTTGACCTTGACCACACCCCCAGAGGAGGCTGCCATTTTGGACTCAGGGGATGGCCCGTAGGTGTAGAAGGCACTTTCTTCGACAACAATGCCTACTTAAAATCTGACAGCAACTTTCCTTCCCTAATTACCACATCCTGGACTGATTCCTAAACCTTGCGGAAAAGATTTATAATGTTTTTTGTTGATAGTTTTTGTAAAGTTTTATTTATCATTGATAAATACTAAACCAATGTTTTATTAGGTTAAAAAATCAAAGCATCTTCAACATTTTTATTCTAGTAAAATCCTAATATATAATAATAATTAAAGATTTAGATAAATGTGAGGATGTAAAAAAGATTCACTACATTAAAGATTAAATAAATGATATAATTAATATATATATAATATACACTATAGGTTATATATATTAAAAAATTTGGGGGCCCAAGCCATCCATATCCCTCTATTTATAGTTATCGATTTTACTGGTTGACCCGACCAATCTAGCTTGATTTTCAAAAGGATTAATAACATTTTAGACCCTATATTTGTCCGAAATTATTACAATGGACCCCTAACGATAAAAATGGCTAAAATAGGCTCTATACTCATCAAAATCGTTATTATGTACCCTCCGTCAATACGTGGCAGTTAACTGTTGACGTGGATTTTTTTAAAATTTTTTTTCTTCCAAAAATACGTGTCATTTTCCCGCCAAAACTATCATCCCTGTCGGCATTTCCCGCCCTTTGCACTTCACACACATAAAGCAGAAATAAAAAGGAAAATAGAGAAGGAAAGGCAGAAATAAAAAGAAAAATAGAGAAGGAAATGCAGCAACAAGGATGTCAGCAAATCCCTAATCCCCAAATTGAGAGATCACGCTTCTTTGCCCATCACTTTAATTCTTTAGGCGTAGCACTCGAACGCAACAACAAGGATGTCAATAAATTCTTCACCCTCGATCTCCAGTAGTCAACACCATGAATGCAGACGCAGTAGAGTATTGACATCGCTTGGGAAGCAAAGAGCAACCTTGGATTACGAGCCGCCAATCTTCTACAAGTATGGGTTGAAGGCACCAAGATAAATATCCTAGACCGACAAACACCTAGGTATGCATTTCTATAAATGTGCTGGGGCAATTGGATATGGTGGTTGTGGCTTCTACCAATGGGATGATCAACTAGTAATAGGCTGGGTACGTGAAGAGATAATAGAGTTGAGGGATCGTGAGAAAGAGATGGTTGAAAGAATTGCAAATTTTGAAGCTAAAAATGCAAGGCTAAAATTTGAGAATGAAGGAATGATGTCTAATATAAGCATTGGTAGGAAACTGAGACAAAGGGTGTGTTAGATGAGCTTAGGTATGTGAAAGAACTTGTTAATCAAGTAAATAAGGATGTTAGTGTACTAAAAATGATATGTATATGTCTGGTTTGTATTATTTCCTGGTTTATTATTTGTAGCCACAAAAAGGGCATGAAATGGTGTTGTGTTGTGTTATTTACAATTAAGAATGAATGACTATAAATTTGGTATTGTTGTTGTAACTATCATTTTGTTGGAAAATCCAAAATTGCAAAACACGTTCATGTTATTCTAAAACCTGTAGCAAATAATCCAAGAAAATAATTAAAAGAGTTATATCATAAATAACTCCATATGGAGTGGATTATATTAAAAGATAACCTATTTGAAATTTCTAGCCAATGGCAGGTTATCTTCAAAAAATTGTGTTGTTTTGTTGATGCCTAAGTGGCTGTTAGTTGTGATTTTGTGGCCTGTACCATGTCAGGTGAAGAAGAAAATTCTAGCCATTTTAGTGTTTTGTAAGGAGGCAAACTCTAGCCTTTTCTTTTGCAATTTCAAACAGGTTATCTTCACATTGTGGGATGTTTCACCAATGGCAGGATTAGCATTTTGTTGCAGCAATGTTGCAGTTGATGGGAAGGTCAGAACTTGTATATTTTCTGGCATAATACCTTGAGTAACAATTGGAGTACAGTTGGGGGTTTTTGACTTTTGTGTATGCAATATTGAATCATGTCATTAATAAATTTCAATTAATAAAGCTTAATATAATGTTAAAAATATACACTAGTTACCTTATTCTTATTGGGTTATTTTCTGGCGTTTCCTTTTTTTGCAGCAGAAGATGAGGTTGGCAAATTTGCAGCAGATGATGTGTTGCCCATGGCATGTGTGGCTGCATCATTGCATTAGGTACAAATGTTTGCCCACTCGTTTGACTTTCATTTTGGACAGTTTGAGATGAAGGTTGCCCATTAGCTACATTTCCAGAATTAGCTTCATTGGCCTAGCAATCAACAAAAATTAAAATCAAGGTGCACATCACAACAAATGAACAATGCACTAAGTTGGAAATACTCACTTCATCCTAAATTATCTTTGGGCATTTATCCCTCTTATGGCTTGGATGTTGGCAATAAGAGCAACTCATTTTCCGTAAATGTCTCCTAATATTTGGTCCTGAACTTCGCTCCCGATGTTTCTTGGTTCTATTTTTCCTAGGTTTGCCAAGCATGGTAGTAATCATTGGAGGGTCAATTAGTGGCTTCCCAGTCACATGCCAAAATCTCTTACTTGGACATCTAGATATTGGATAGCTATAGGTCTTGTCAAACATTGACTTCTTGTACTAGTGAGAAACATGGTCATAAACAATATACTTCTTGTATCTAATTATGCATAATGCATGGTCACTAGGTATACCACACAAGTCCTAAATCTCTCATGTTCACAACCCATGTATCATCTCCATCAGTCATCTCAAATGATCCACCACCATTAGCCTGCATTAAAAACTTCCAGTTTCTCTCCTTTGCATCTTCAATCTTCTTCCATATTCTAGGGCCAAACTCACCATTGAAAGTCTTCATAAAATCTCCTCTCACAAATCCTTTTCATGCACTTCTTCCTAATGCATTCCAACAGAGAGGTTATTGGCTAGTCCCTAGTAATACATAAATAAATGCAGTTAGATAAAAATGACTAATATCAGACGTTATTGCATAAACAAAAAGAAAACGTAGTTGGTATGAACTGAATTCATAAATGAAATTGTTGAATGTTTCAGACATGTTATTGTCTACCATATCTGATTTGCACAAATTCTTTTGATATGCCTTGCACCATAGTTCAGGCTTTTCATTTTCGAAATCTGCCTTTGCTTATAGACAAATCAGTCTTAATTTATCAAGTTCTTCCTTGAATTCAGAGATTGTGGATGCTTTACAAGTAATACAAAACTTGTGCAGCTCTTCAGTTTTGTTCTTCTTTCTTCACTTGGCAAATTTGTGCCTTGCACACTTGCGATGCTCAGATTCAAACAACAAATCATGTATTGCTGAGCTTAAACCCTACACACATATCACAATAAAACAACCAAGACAACAAACAAGATTTTAAAGATATAGTATCTGATGATGAGAAAGGAAATACATAATTTGTTTTTATGAAATTCATACCTTCTGTTGATCAGACCCAAAAGTGTACCCATGGCCAGTGCCTTAAGCTATTCCCAGATCCACCATCAGGCTAAGGAGAAATGCCTTCCATGTTGCTTTTGTATCATAAGGGACGATAGCCCATGCTAATGG
Source organism: Viola odorata (assembly GCA_963691705.1). Classification (NCBI taxonomy): domain Eukaryota; kingdom Viridiplantae; phylum Streptophyta; class Magnoliopsida; order Malpighiales; family Violaceae; genus Viola; species Viola odorata. The sequence goes on from OY829543.1 coordinate 15,574,882, forward strand.
ATACATCTGGATGTTTGCATCCCTTCCAACACTAGAGAGAATTTAAGTCTTGAGTGGTCCCTTTAAGAAACAACCATCAAGACTAATGATGGGCCTACAACCAGCTTTAAAACCCCTCATAAGTGCATCTAGACATATATAAATACTATTAAATTTTCCCCAGGAGCATCTAATATCACTGTACTATCCTCATTTGTGTTCCTGATACGAGCACGGGTGCTCAAGGATACTTCACACGGAGCAAGGGGCTGGTAGACATTCTCTTAAAGACAATTCGAGCCGAGGAGAGCAACTTGGAGATGCCAATGCACTCACTTTTAGACCCGCACGGACCTCATAGGTTGGTCGTGCAAGCCATGAGAAAACCCCGCGTCCAACCCTAGCAAGCCATGAGGCCGCTCCGCCAAAGCCCAAGAATCAGCTTCTGGCGGCATACCGCCAAGCCCCAGGCGGCATGCCGTTAGCTTCAGCATGAGTATTTATTTTGGCAGCAAGGCTAGCGGCATACCACCAACTCCGTCCTCAAGGCTTCTCCAACTGTTCAAGTAAGCAATCCAAGAGCTTTCAAGGCCCTTTATCCAAGGGTAATTTAGGGTATTCCCCTATGTAAATAGTCTAGCTATAAATAGGAATAGATAAACTCTTTTTAGCTTTTGTCTTTGATTTGAGTGTTATCTTCATCATAGGCCAATTATCTAGGTTAGCTTTAGGGTTCTTAAAACCTTCCTTTTATCTATACTAAATTCGGGTTGCTCAAGCAAAACTTGAGAGGGTTGGGTTAGTTTAGAGATCCTTGCATACTTAGAAACAAGGTTGCTCAAGCAAGACTTGAGAGGGTTTGATAGGTGTGTAAGTTCTTTATTGTTAATCATCAATACACTTTCCTTTTCCTCTATTAACATCCGCTGCAAGTTACTCCTTTTCTCCTTACATTCGTCCTTTCCTTTCCTCTATCCATCCGTGGTTACCTTCCTCCCAACGAGGACTAGATCTCCATTGTCACTCCTTCGGCCTTCTTCGTCCTCCATCGGAACCAATACCATATCAGTTCCTAATAGCATGACAATAATGTTCTAACCTAGAGAACTCTTGCATTGGCTCACCTAGGTAAAAGTTGATCAACACTATTTTGACACACCTATACTATGTTGTGATAATATCCAAACCTAATTTTAATTTGACATGCTTCTTCATATCATCAACATTCATTTTAAAAGAAAATCTCCCCATATCATTCTTCAAATACTCAAATATGACCTTGTATTTCAATAATAGCAGAGTAAGTTGTTGCTCACAAGTGTGTATACCCCAAAATGTTTTCACAAACCACTTCTTAGTATAGCCATCTACCTAGAGAACTCTTGCATTGGCTTACCTAGGTAAAATTTGATCAACACCCTTTTGGCACACCTACACTGTGTTGTGGTAATATCCAAACTTAATTTTCATTTGAAATGCTTCTTCATATCATCAACATTCATTTTCAAAGAAAATCTCCCCACATCATTCTTCAAATACTCAACTATGACCTTGTATTTGAATAATGACAGAGTAAGTTATTGCTCACAAGTGTGTATACCCCAAAATATTTGCACAACCCACCTCTTAGTAGCCTCATCTACCTAGAGAACTCTTGCTTTGACTTACCTAGATAAAAGTTGATCAACACTCTTTTGGCACACCTACACTGTGTTGTGGTAATATCCAAACCTAATTTTCATTTGACATGCTTCCTCATATCATCAACATTCATTGTCAAAGAAAATCTCCCCACATCATTCTTCAAATACTTAACTATGACCTTGTATTTGAATAATGACAGAGTAAGTTGTTGCTCACAAGTGTGTATACCCCAAAATGTTTTCACAACCCACCTCTTAGTATCCCCATCTACCTAGAGAACTCTTGCATTGGCTTACCTAGATAAAAGTTGATCAAAACCCTTTTGGCACACCTACACTGTGTTGTGGTAATATCCAAACCTAATTTTCATTTGACATGCTTCTTCATATCATCAACATTCATTTTCAAAGAAAATCTCCCCACATCATTCTTCAAATACTCAACTATGACCTTGTATTTGAATAATGACAGAGTAAGTTGTTGCTCACAAGTGTGTATACCCCAAAATATTTTCACAACCCACCTCTTAGTAGCCCCATCTACATTGCACACGTTCTCTGTACATAATCTGAGTCTCTACAAACAGCCTTGCATCTATGTTTTTCATCTTTCTCAAAGTTAACATCTCTCTTCCCTAACACAACATGATTTACAATGTGGTTCTAGAGTATTTGGATCATACCTTTTTATATCAGGATTGGTTCCCCTTTTCACATTATCCTCATCCTCACTATCAGTTGCAAGCTCCTCATCATCACTAGAAAAAGAAGAAGTCTTTACCTTCATCTAATCATGTTCTAAAAATCCCAATGTTATTTGGCATATTGCCTTCCCCCAACATGTTCATAATTCAAGTTTCCCTCCCCATTAGTACATTCTAAATTTCTAGGTCCATCACCCAAGTCACTAGGGCCAGACCCATTAGTTGGCCTATTGTCAAACCCGATTTTTTTTTTAATATCCTTGACTACCTCTCTTATCCTTTGTAATTCATCATCATCATTGTCACTAGCCCTTTCCACATGAACTCAGTAGTAAGGCCCCACTTCATCATCTTCTTCATGCTTCTCATCCCCATCATTACTAGTTTCAAGCCCACCTGTTACTCCCTCACCATTAACTACCCCGTCAATGCCAGCATCAGGCCTCACTACCAACACCACATTATTCCACAAATTATCTGAATTTTCACTCTCATTATCTGACGCGATTCGAGTTCCCTTTCGAAGAATCAGATGGGATGAGCTTTGCAATTGTCGCACTCCCTTTTCGATTTTACGCGAACCGGTTTGGGACGGATGTGAGATAAAAAGGGACGTCTCACATAATGCAATGAAGTTGTCACCTTATTTATTTCTAAGGAATAGGGAAACCTATGGTCCAAAAAGAAAATAAATAAAATAAAAACTAAGGCAAAAATAAAAGGGTTTAAACCCGAGAACAACGATTCAGGGTCGATTTATGGACTCAGGAAGGTGTTAGGCACCCGAGTATCATCCTAAAAAGGTTACCGGTTAAAAGAAAGAGGTGTTAAAAAAATAATTTTAAACAAGTAATGGGCCCTTAGAGGAATCGCCGCTTTAGAATTTCTCATTGGTCGGGACTATTCAGGACTATTCGAGACTAGTCAGGACTGATTTTAAACGGAATTGATACCGCTTAATTTTTACTAAAGCGGGTGCCCTCTATCATCATCGGTCCAATACACACGAAGCAATTTGAGTTCTAACATTTCTAAATAATCATGCATACGAATATATATGGAAAGCATTGAAAATAAATAAGAGGATGAGAAGGGTGTACTTGAGAGTAGATACCGATTGATTTTTTCTTTTACCCTACAAAATGAGATTATTAGTACGAGTGATAACGAATAATAAACAAAATAAAATGATTAGTAATTAAAAACAAGCAATTGAATAAAGTGATAAACTAATTATTACAACAATTCGGCAAATTATTGACTAATTATTACAAACGAACAATTGACGCAAAAATAAATCGACGGGCCTTGCTAACCGAGCCAAACCGGGCCCAGCTAACCAGGCTCAAAAGCCTTTCTTCCTTGTGATGGGCTGATGAACAGTTTCAGCCCATCTTCCTTTCTTTTTTGTTTGCGCTGGAACAGTTCCAGCCCATGACCAACTTGGGCTGGGAACAGTACCAGCTGAAGACGCTTCCCTCTATTTCAAAACAACTCATCTTCTTCCTTGGGTCGCCAACGCCATTGTCGGCGACCAAGGGCGCAACAAAGCTAAAAAAATACAACAATTCATGACAAAAATGGGCCCAACAACAGAAGCAAATTATCCAATCAAAACAGCAATTCAATTGAGCAAAAAATAGTGGGCAATTTCAACAAACGAAAGCAAGCAAATCAATTAAAACAAAGCTTTCAAATTAAATCAAAACAACAAGAGATTGAACGAGGCAGACCAAAAAAATTAATTTGACACAAAGACAACAATTAATTAGCATATATAACAACAATTAATTGAGAATAAAACTGGAGCAATTGATTGAATTAAAATAGGGGCATAAACGCCAGCAATTAAATAAATTGAAGGCAGTAGTTGATTGGATAAAAGTAATAAATTGTACCTTGATGATGAGAAATTGCAGAGTGAAAAATTAGAGGGAGAAAGCTTGTGAATTGGCCTCCCTCTTTGTTGTTGATGGTTGAGGGGTATTTATAGGCGAGCGACGCGAGTGATCGTGAAGGGCAAGGCGCGCGTGGTCGTCGCGAATGTGAGGAGTAAAGGGAGAGTAGGTAGTGAGTAGTCCGGCGATGGGAGGTTTGTGATAATGAAGTTGCTGGGGAGCGACCGAGGACGACTTGGGTGGTAACCAGGGGAGTCGGTTCTGGAAAGGTGATGAGCAGCATTAATGGCCTTAATTGGTGATGGTAAAGGTTGAAAAACCTTGAGGGAGCTGTTGATCTGTTTTGAGTCAAACAGATCAACGGTGGATGATGAAAATGAAGGAAACGTGGTTTTAATTCAATTTATTCGGTTCGAGGTGATGGTACGAGCAATCTCGCTTGAAATGAATAATAGCTCGAACAGAAAATTACCATAATACAAAATAAAATGAAACAACATAAATAACAAACAGTAAACAAAGAAAAAGTTCGATCTATGGTCCGAGAAAGCGCGCTCGGAACCGATAGAAGTTCGAACGTAAAAAAAATGCTAAAACAATGTGAACTAAACAAAATAAAATGAAATGGCACGAAAAATAAATGAAAGTGTTCGATATATGGCTCGAGGAATCTCGCACGAAACCGATAGAAGTTCGAACGAAAAAATATTAAAATATGGAAAAAAGGGAAAAAAGCTGAAATGACACGAAATGAAATAAAACAGAAAAATAATTAGGAAATGATCAAAAATAAATAGAAATACAATTTAAAAGGTTGATAATAGGATAAAATGATAGAAATGTGGCAATGACATAATAATAAAATGTCAAATTTCGAGTAGCAACAGTTGCCCTCTCTATACTATCTTATCAAAAACAAAGTGTAACAAAGTTTTTCATGAGAAGTAAAGATAGTTTCCCTATGTACCACAACACTTTTTGAGTGTAGTGTGACATGTTGGGAACATTAAATGGGCGCAGTGCATAAATCTAAAGGCAAACTTCTCTAGGCGAAAAAGTAGATTCGGGTCCGGTCGAGGGTAGCACTCACTGTCCGTATACTGATGCAGAAAAGTAAAGTCATGTCCAGTCAAGGGTTGCACTCGCAGTCCTTATGCTGATGCAGAAAAGTCAAGTCAAGTCCGGGCGAGGGTAGCACTCGTAGTCCTTACGCTGATGTAGAAAAGTAAAGTCATGTCCGGGCGAGGGTAGCACTCGCAGTCCGTACGCTGTTGCAGAAAAAGTAAATTCACGTCTGGGCGAGGGTAGTATTCGCAGTCCGTACGCTGATGCGAAAAAAGTAAATTCCAGTCCGGGCGAGGGTAGTATTCGTAGTCCATACACTGATGCAGAAAAATTAAATTCACGTCTGGGCGAGGGTAGTATTCGCAGTCTGTATGCTAATGCAGAAAAAGTAAATTCATGTCCGGGCGAGGGTAGTATTCGCAGTTCGTACACTTTGCTCGGATGTTGGTTGTTGGTAAAGTTCCTTCGCTCGGATATCGATGGATGGTAACATACCTTTGCTTTGATGTTGTTTGATAGTGGGGGTGTGAACCGCCGCACAAAATAGATTTGAAGAGGAAGTGATAACGTACCTTTGCTTGGATGTAGATTGAAAAGTGGGGGTGTGAACCGCCACACGAAATAGATTTGAAGAGGAAGTGATAACGTACCTTTGATTGGATGTGGTGTGATAGCGGGGGTGTGAACCGCCGCATGAAAATAAATTTGGGGAGTGGTAACGTACCTCTATTAGAATGCAAATTGGATGGTGGGGGTGTGAACCGCCGCACGAAATAGATATGAAGAGGAAGTGATAACGTACCTTTGTTTGGATGTGGTGTGATAGCGGAGGTGTGAACCGCCGCACGAAAATAGATTTGGGGAGTGGTAGGGGTGGGCATATTCTGAATTTTTCAAATTCTGAATTTTCCGACCCGAATTTTTTGAATTTCAGTTCGGGTATTTCGGATATCGGGTATTACATACCCGAAATTATTTCGGGTTCGGGTTCAGAATGGGTTTGGGGAAATTCGGGTATAAAATTTTACTCTCTCTCTCTTTTCTTTCTTTTCGTGGGTTGGGCCGAATCCCAACACCTCTCTTTTCTTTCCTCTCCCCTCTTTTCTTTCTTTCCTTTCTTTCTTTGGGGCGAAGCCTCTCTCTTTCCTTTCTCTTTTTTCTTTCTTTCCTCTCTTCTTTCTTTTCTGTTTCTCTTTTGGCTGTATTAGAGATGTATTGTGGTGGGTTGCGGTGGCATATCTATTGAGGTGGTGGTAAATTTGTGGGTTGTAGTGGTTGGTTGAATGGGTGGTGGCAGATTTGTGGGTTGTGGTGCTTTGAGAGGAGATCGGATTGATGGATTTGGTGATGGGTGGGGGAGGCCGAAGGTGTTGATTGACAACGGCGATGAGTGAAGCAGCGATGATGGGTGATTGGCGGAGGCGTTGATGGCCGTGTGGTGGTTCGACTGTGAAGTGGTGGTGGGATTGATGATTGGCGATTGGGTTGATTGTTGGTGCTGGGCAGTTTTGGTGATTGGGTGTTTAATGGTTGATTTTGGTGGTTGCGATTTGATTTGGGATTGGATTAATTTGGGTTTTGATCAAATGGGTTTTAATTTCGGAATATTCGGATATACCCGAATTTTAAAAATTCAAATTTTAGAAATTCGAGTTCGGGTACTAAAAAGCCCAATTTTTTTGGGTATTTCGGAATCCCGATACCCAAAAAAAAAATTCTAGGTATTTTTGAGATACCCGAATGCCCACCCCTAAGGAGTGGTAACGTACCTCCATTCGGATGTAGATTGGATGGTGAGGGTGTGAACCGCGGCACGAAATTGATTGGGGAGTGGTAACGTACCTCCATTCGGAATGTTGATTTGATAGCGGGGGTGTGAACCGCCGCAAGAAGAAGTGGTAATTCATGACAATGGCAAGACGATGATTTTTTCTCATCGAGACTCGTCTAAATAGCGTGAGATTTCACTGAGGTTTCCTTCCATATCTGTATCCTACAAGTAGGGAGGAAGCAAACACGAAGCAACCACATCCAATCCATAATGGGCGAAAAAGAGAGAGCACATCATATGTATATGAAATATTCCTACATTACCCTAAGGCTTGCCCCTAAGCGTTGAGTCAAAACGAAATTAACTTCCCTATCAAGAGAAAATTCTATCAATTTAAGTTTTTAGGAGAAACATGTCATCTAATTATTGTCATTCAATCAATCTTGATGCAAGCCTAGAAAGCATCTGCATCTTACCCAGGAGATAACAACCTCAGGGACAAGACTTTCCCACAACATGTAGCCGTAAGCAGTCCTCACCGGATACTGGTGTTTGTACTCACACTCAGAAATAAGGCTAAGTATTTACACTCATAAAAATGCAACAAACATAGCACTGAAATCAAATTTTCAATGTCAATCCGAGTGAAAGATGCACATGCATGGGCATTCTAATAATCAAGAGGACTTTGCAAGAGACAGGAAGTGTGTAGTATAGGAAGAAGGAAAGGAAGGGTATGTTTAGAAAGGTGGAATGTCTTGGAAGAGATAAAAGGGGTTTAGTGAGTTCTACTCGATGACTAGTTGCTACGAGGGCAAAGCGCGGTGAACAGTACTTGACGACTGGTTGCGGCGAGGGCCAAGCGCACAATTTCTTGAATCTTTGCTAGGAATGCTTCTTCTGAGATCACTTCTTGTTGGCTCTGGACCATTTTTCTGTACTTGCTTCTACTTTTTGTTGTGTTCTTGGAACACCTTTGTTTTCTTTGAATTTGTTCTTTTTTTTCTCTCTTTTGAGTCAAACGAAAAATACATCAGCAAGCAAAGCAAGTACAATTGTCGTCTTGTCTTTCCTCAGTTTTGGTCTTGGGCGTCGACCTTCAATTCTCGCTTTCTTTTGCCTTCTTCTGGAGCTGATCATCAGCAACCCTCTAAGGGCTTCCTTTTCATCTTTTTTTTTATATAAACTATGCTCAAAGCGTATCATCAACTCTAGTTTAGCGGCCCCAATTGAGCACTACTCACTTAGTTAGGGAAGGGTTTAGATAAAATAAAAGGCTTTCGAGTGGTTGATAAAGGAGGTGAATAGAATTGCAGAATGGTGTACAAAGATAGGCGTCAAAGGCAAAAGGTTAGAAAATTTTAAAAGATGTGGAAGAAGAAAAAAAGCAAAGTCCAATGTCATCTTACTGCTATCCCATGTCTAATGGTGCTTGTACCCTAGATATTATGCAAGTCTAACTAGTGCTTAGTTAGGCATTTGCGCTCATGAAAAAAAATAAGGCGTGAAGACCCGAAGTGCTCACAAGGACATGTTTGTGACTGCTTACGTCTAAGGCATGCTGTGGATATAAGAGCTAGCACCTCCATTGAATCTGAGCATCCCTGCCTTTCTTGGAAGGGTATTTGCTTCGAAAATAAGAAACCAGACCAGCAACAAAAAGTTTTGGGAAAGAAGTTTTCCTTTACTTGAGATTTCCAGGCCAAAAAAGCCAACCTTGAGACTAGTTGTTCGCAATACAGGATGCGTTGATTTTCTGCAAAAAGACCAGCTCATTGTAAATTATACAGTAAGGGAGAAACAATATTAAAATCTTAGCTGATTCCCTCCTTGACTGCCTTGGGCGAGGAGAAATCTTCTAGGATGGTGATAGCTGATTGCTGACTGGATGATTTGTTTGAGAAGTATAGCTTGAACATTATCTTGAGTGACAAAAGAGAATCCTTGATCAGCTTTAAAGTCAGCACTTAGTGGCCCACAAATTAGAGGATTGATCTTCACAGCATGGTCATCGTGTTATGGTTGAATTTTGATCTCGCAGTTGGGAGCTATGCAGGGTGTAAATGTTGCTATATCACAGAACAAGAATGCATTAAGTATGTTGATTGGGATTCCTGCTGCAGTGAGGATCTGAATGCAAGGAGTTCATCATTATGAATTAGCATAAAACATTTCGTTCCTGCAAAACTAGCATTGATTAGTGACGTTAGTTTAAACGCAGTTCTCATGACCCGAACTATTCCTCGAAACTACTAGGACCATGCTTCCTTTTGTCGCCTCGATAAATAAGACAAATTTAAGAATGCGAGTTTCAGAAAAATTCTCATTTTATTAATTCCGAATAAATATTAAGTGGTTTTGTCATGAGGAAACCCTATCTTTTGATCGAATCCACAGATTTCTAAGCAAAGTACACCTTGACAGCATCCGCGTTCACTAGTCTTGGTAAATCGTCTCCATCCATATTGGTAAGCATTAGAGCACCTCCTGAGAATGCGCTCTTGACCACATATGAACCTTCATACCTTGGGGCCGACTTCCCTTGACCCTCTTCCTGATGCGGAAGAATTTTCCTTAACACCAAATCTCCCGCTTTGAACTCGCGAGGTCGTACCTTATTGTTATAGGCATTAGCCATCCTCCTTTGATACAATTGAGCGTGATACATGGCAACCAATCATTTCTCCGAGATTAGATTTAGTTGTTCATATCTTACTCTCGCCCAATCAGAGTCTTCTATTCCTGATTCTGCCAAAATTCTAAGAGAAGGAATTTCCACCTCGAGTGGAATCACCGCTTCCATGTCGTAGACGAGGGAATAAGTAGTTGCTCCCGTAGAGGTACAAATCGCAATCCGATAAGCGTGAAAAGAAAAAGGAAGCATGTCGTGCCAATCCTTATGAGTGACCACCATATTCTAGATGATTTTCTTTAAGTTTTTGTTTGCTGGCTCGATTGCGCCATTCATCTTTGGATGGTATGGTGAGGAGTTTCGGTGTTTTACTTTCCACTGTTGGCAAAGATAGCTGATCAACTTCTCATTCAGATTAGTGCCATTATCTGTAATGATCATTTCGGGGACCCCATAGCTGCAGATGATGTTCTTCTCGATGAATCGCATGGTCATTTTAGAAGTGATGTTTGAGTAGGAGGCGACTTCAACCCAATTGGTGAAATAATCAATCGCGACAAGGATGAAGCAGTGACCATTAGAAGCTTTTGGATGGATCTGGCCGATGATATCAATTTCCCACATTGCGAAGGGCCAAGGTGACATCATGTTGAAGAGAGGAGAGGAGTTGGAGGAACGTTGATATGATCAACGTAAATTTAGCATTTGTGACACCTTCAGAAGTAGTCGATGCAATCTCGTTCAATGGTGAGCCAAAAATAACCTCATCTCATTATTTGCCTTGCCATCATGTGTCCACTAGCATGCGTGGAGCAAACTCCATCATGGATCTCCGTTATGGTTTTCTTGGCGACAGAAATAGTGACACAATGAAGTAAGGCTCCATCCTCCCTTCTTTTATACAAAACCTCACTATCGCAGGTAGAAACCTAAAGCCAAATGTTGAAGAGTCTTCTCACTACTCCAGCTTGCCCCCGGTGGGTACTCCCAATTTTTGATGAATTGCACCAGATCGTGGAACCAAGGCCTCCTGTCGGGCTCATCTTCTAAGGTGGCGCAACATGGTGGCGTCTCCCTTACTTCTATCCTCAGCGGTTGAAGCATTATCCCGCATTCCAATTTGAACATTGAAGCTAGAGTGGCTACTGCGTCCGCAAAACGATTCCTTTCTCGATCGATTCGGTCAAACTTGGTTTCTTCAAATTCCTCCATGAGTTCGGTAAGCAACTTCTAATAAGGTATCAATTTTGAATCCCCGGTCTGCCATAAACCTTGATCCTGATAGATGACAAGGGTCAAGTCCCTAAGATTTTTAAATTCTTAACTTTTAAGTCGATCACCGTCATTATCCCACTGATGCATACCTCGTACTCGACAATATTATTGGTACACGGGAAATTCAATTTGCATGCCACGGGGTATTGACAACCATCCGGAGCTATGACTACGACGCCCACTCCTTTTCCTGAAAGGTTCACCGCATCGTCGAAGAACATGGTCCATCAATCTTCTTCTTCGGCGTCTTCCATAGGCTCAGCGTCGATTATCACAATATCTTCATCAGGCAAGTCAAATTTTAGAGGCTCATACTCATCTAGAGCATGGTCAGCCAAGTGATCGACGAGGGCGCTCGCCTTAACCGTCTTTTGCATCACATATATGATTTTGTACTCAGCCAACAAAACTTGCCATCTGCAGATTCGACTTGACAAATAAGGCTTCTGAAAGATGTATTTCAAAGGATCCATGCAGGAAATCAACCATGTCGTGTAATACAACATATACCATCTGAGTCTTCGAGCACTCCATGCTAGGGCATAACAAGTTCGTTCTAGCATGGAATAGCGCATCTCGCATTCGTGGAACTTCTTACTCAGATAGTAAATGGCTTGCTCACGCCTCCCAGATTCATCATGTTGCCCCAAAATGCATCCCATGGCACTGGCTGTGACCGTCAAATACACAAGTAAAGGGCGCCCCGGTGTCAGAGGGACTAAAACCGGAGGACTCTGCAGATATGCTTTGATCTTCTCAAAAGCTCTTTGGCAATCCTCATCCCATTCTGTTTCTCCATTTTTTTCTCAATATTTTGAACATTGGCTCGCAAGTAAGCGTCAATTGGCTGATAAAGCGAGCAATATAGTTGATGTGCCCTAAGAAACTCTATACTTCCTTCTCGGTCTTGGGACAAGGCAATTCCTGAATCACCTTTACTTTCCTTTCTATTCCTCTTTTGCTGACAATGAACCCTAATAGTTTTCTGGACATCACTCGTGCATTTGGCTGGATTCAAACTGCCTCCATCCTTCGAAGACTTTCCTTAAGACGTCTACATGATCTTGCGTCCCACAAAAATCCATCCATGAAGGAGAACATATCGTTGTGGGCGGCGCTGTCTACCAAGACGTCAATATGAAGGAGCGAGAAATCATCTTTGGGACTTGCTCGATTAAGATAGAAGAAATCGACACACATGCGAACTTTCTCGTCTTTCTTCGACACAGGCACAATATTGGTGACCCATTCTGGGTATTCGACGACTCTTAGGAAACCCGCATCTAGTTGTTTTATGACTTCCTCTTTGATCTTCAAAAGGATGTCGGGATGCATCCTTCGGAGTTTCTGCTTTACAGGCTTGAACTCGAGTTTTAACGGGATGCGGTGCTCAACTATACTCAGGTCAAGACCCGGCATATCTTCGTACGACCATGCGAACACATTTGCATAATCCTGGAGGAGGGAGGCTAACCTTTCTCTTTGAATAGAGTCCAAGGTTGTTTCGATCTTGACTATCCTTTGATTTTCATCGCTTGCCCCCAAGTTTATCTTTTCCAACTCCTCCTGGTGAGGGACTATTTCCTTTTCCAAACTTTCTACTAGACGGGCTAACTTGTGTGGAATCCCAACCTCGTCCTCAGTTGCGGCAATAATTTCTTGACCAGAAAAGACATAGGGTTTATCAAGACAATCCGATGTAATATTTATCCTAAAAAATAAATATGCGAAGAGTAAAAGACGTTTTGAATAATAAAGAAAACAACATTTTATTATTAACCAAAAGGAACGTGAGTTCCTACAAAAGAGTTTATCAATCTTTTGAAAAACCACAAAAACATGCATATATTATTACAGCAAGACATCATGAAGCACGGTAGCGGACCAGTTGTGCACAGGCCCCCCAAACCTTTTCACAGAAACGAATGAGCTCTGAGACGAACCTCCTTCTTCGAGAGTGCAAACAAAGAAATCTGAAGTCGCATCTACCATGGTAGGACATCGATTGATGGTTTTAGCTGTGAAAGGGAATGTGGTTTTGATGTGAGGGATACATATCTGATCATTCGGTATTAGGTACCCAAACAACTTGGCTAGCCGCTTCGCTTTATTCTCCTTAGCGATTCTAACGCTTGGCTGGTACCCCAAATCGAAGCGATCTTCAAAGCTTTTGGTGGGTATTAGTTCTTCCAACCCTTGCAGCTTGGCTCCGAGTTCTTTCCCTAACTGAAAATCGCCCTTTGTCATCACCTCGGAAGTCCTTTCAGCAGCCTTAGAAGTCTTGGGTTCCGGAAAGGGGGGTCCCTCTTCTATTCACTCCGTATTTACGATCTCAAAATCTTGGAATGAACTTTCCAAGGTTTCGGTAGTCTCGATATACGACACAGACGAATATTTTGCCAGAATCAAAGCTTCTTCTACCTTTATCATAATGAGGACACCGTCCTTTACATATTTGATGCACTGATGTAGGGAAGAAGGAACGACTACTGCTGAGTGGATCCATGGTCGCCTGAGAAGTATGTTGTAAGCAGGTCGGATTTTCATTATCCGGAAGGTCAATGCAAAGGTGTGGGGCCCAATAACCTCATCCAAATCGAAGTTTCTGATGATCTCCCTGATAGTTCCGTTGAAAGCTCTGGCCATCATCCCGCCCTGTCTTAAATGAGCCATATCGACAGGCAACTATTCGAGGACATGCTTAGGCATGACGTTCAGCGTAGACCCATTATCAATCAGGGCCTTTGCTATGACATAACTTTTGCATTCCATCATGATGTAGAAAGCTTTATTATGGCTCGTCCCGGCGGGGTCGACCTCTTCCTCGGAAAAGGTGATAGTGCTCAAAGCTTGAATCCTCCCGATAAGATTTTTCACCCCTTCCACGGTAATATCTTTAGTCACAAAGGCTTGATTTAATACCTTCAAGAGAGCTTGGCGATGGGGCTTTGAAGTAAGGATTAACTCCATGATAGAGATACGAGCTGGAGTTTTCTTCAACTGCTCGATGATGCTGAATTCACTCTACTTCATGATCTTCAGGAACTCTGTTGCATCGTCCTCTGTCATAGGTTTATTCACCTCTTGCACTCTCTCGGCTAACTCCTCGGGAATCAACGAACCTTTTCCCTTGGCCTGCCTCTGCTTCCCGACTTCCTTCGAGATGTAACACCTCCCGGTATAAGTCATACCCCCAATATTAGAAGGTTCTCCCACTAACGGACTCGTTGGCGCAATGAAAGAAGGGGTAGTGATAACTTCGTATCCATAGTGACAAGGGACCACATGCAGATCCTTACTGGAAGTGTTATGGGCAAACTTGAAAACCAGCTTGAGTGGCGTCATGAGTGGAGTGCCTCCTTGCGATACTCCATGAGTTCTTTTCTCAATCCGAATAACCCCAAAATCTGTCAACTGTTTCACCTTCTGTTAGAAAGGTCCACAATCCTGGATGCCATGTTCAATCGCCTCCTGGCAGAACAGACAACTGCTCAAACTACCTTACGAATGTCGCAAATACCTTGCTTCCGCTAGCGCAAAGAAAAGCTTCTCTTTTGACAACCCCATTACTAAAGGGATAAGATCAGCAACCCCTTCAATTGAAATGGCGTTCACTCCTCCGCCACCTGGAGTATGGTTTGGGAGAGGGTTGGTGGTCGTGTTAGGGCCTTTTTCTAGCCCTTGAAAAGAGACCCATCCGCTCTTGATCAATTTGTTAACCTTCATCTTGAAGGGAAAGCAATTCTCTAGCGTGTGGCCCGAAGCTCCGGCATGGTATTCGCATCTTGCGTTAGGGTCGTACCATTTTGGGTAAGGAGGTAGTTGAGGTTGGGCTGGGATTGGCACAATCTGCCCAGCGGCCATGACATGTTTGTAGATTTCTCCCGCAGGTAGGGGAAGAGGCGGTATTGGTTCCCGATTCTAACGATTATTTTGGAGGCTTGGGTTCTTTGGTGGGTTATACGGTCTAGGTTGTGCGGGTTGCAGTATTTGTGGTGGAGGTGATGAAAAATGTGGAAATGGTGCGGGGTATGGTGGAGCCACGTTAGCAATGGGCATCGATAGCGAAGGGAAAATGCAGGTTGATATGGTGATGGTGATGGGTATTGCGGAAATGACGTGGTGTATTGAGGAGATGGCGCGAAAGGTGGCCTGTACCTAGGCTGGTGAGAGATAAAGCCAATATCTCTCTTCACGGTAGGTGTTCTCTTGGGTGCTATCTCTGGCACGGAAGCAATGATCCTTCCGGACTTAACTTTCTGTTCAACTCTTTCGGCCATAAGGACCATGTCGGAAAAGCTGCTCAATGAGTTGGAGATGAGATAGGTGTAGTAGGGAGCCTTGAAAGTGTTCACGAAGATGGAAATGAGCTCTTTGTCGCTTAAAGGAGGAGAGATTCTGGCAGCTAGTTCTCTCCACCTTTGAGCGTAGACTTTCACCGACCCATTGGCCCTCTTTTTGAGGTCTTGCAGATTTGAACGGTCTGGTGCTACTTCCATGTTGAACTTGTATTGTTTGAAGAAGGTGTCAGATAAGTCCCTCCAAGTCCAGATCCTGATCTTATCAAGACTCATGTGCCAAGTCAAAGCATGTTTGGCTAGACTCTCCCTGAATAGATGGATCAACAAGGGTTCGTTCTATATCACCTCGATTATTTTGTTGCAGTAGATTTTGAGGTGAGTTTTGGGGAATTCGATCCTTGTGTACTTCTCAAATTCAGGAGTCTTGAACTTCCGAGGCATTGTGATTCCCGACACCATACTCATATCAACGGGACCCATAGGATCAAAGGGATCAAATCCTTCGATAGCTCTCAGCATTTCTTCCAATAGGCTCAACCTATCTATATTCTGCTCTTCTATTCTAACGGTGCCAAGACCAGCGGCAGATGGAAATCCGAAAGATGACTGAAGCTAAGTTTGATCGATACCAGGAGGTTGAGCTTCTGGATGTCCCGGGATAGTAGTTTAAGTATAATGGCCCTGAGATGGGTGGAAGTATTGGGATTCTTGCCGAACTCAAATGTGGGCTTGGGTAGAGGAGGATTGAGAGATGCATCACCATGTCTGATTGTATCAACGGCAGTAGGTGCAGCGAGTGGAAGGGGGTTGGGACTAATGAAGGGATCCTGCCACCTCTACGGAGCTCCAGTATTGGAGGATGGTAGGGTTGATGAAGGACCCATTGCGATAGATGAAGAGGCGGGCCCTATTATCTAGGCTGCGGAAGGATAGCAGCTAGGAGGAAACTCAGCTGTCACTTCATTTCGCTCTTTCTCTGTTAGTATGACCCTTTCCGTAGTGACCCAAACTTGTTCCTTAAGTTCCACTACCTTTGTTTCCAATCCTTCCCACGCTTTGACTTGCTTAGACATTTTCCATGTTTGAAGCCTAGTTATGGGGAGCCTGTGGAGAATAGTTCGCTTTTTAAGAGTTATTGTTAACCTGAAAAAAATAAACAAGTAAAAGGGAATAGTTTGTAAGTATAAGCAATAATATGCATGTGAACCCAAGGCCTCCACGCTGCTTATTCACTTCTTCAGTCGTACTTTCACTTGATACTTTTAGGATGAAGAGATGACGACATGCTTGAACAATCAGACCGGTGAGTTTGATAGAGATATGAAGGAAGCTTTCATTCATTCCCCGAAGTGTCGAAGAAAGAGCCGAGCCAATCGGAAGACGAAGGGAAGGTCACTTGATCATATGCGGTAATGATGCCTTCAGACGAAAAGGGATAAATGCTCATTCACGAAAAGCTAACACCCATACAATCGGATATAAGTGTGATTTGGAGTTTTTAAAACGTTATTTAAACATTGATCCCATAGGGTTATAGTTATCCTTATCAAGTTTTAAGCCGTAAGTGGCCTTTATAGGATCAAACAAAAACAAAGTAGTAGGTACATCTAGCAAAAAGGCATATTAGCGGGCAACTGATCTTCAGGTATGCACGATTTTAACTCTCTAAATGAGTTTAACCCAGGAATCGGAGATTTGTTCGCTCATTCCCTAACTGTTCTTGCGGGATCTGAGTCTCCTACCCAAATCTCGTCATCTCGCGCCCTTATCGTTGGTGGAGTTTTTCTTCGGCATGTTTTTTTCAGCTTGTAAAGTTGCTACCTGTACTCACAAGGCTTGGTTTTCTTCGTCTTTCCTGGCTGCCTCATTGGCGTGAACAGTTGGCGTTTTGATTACGGCGTCCCTTTTTTTTATCAAGATGCTCGAAGCTTCTATCTTTTTGATCTCTTCTATCATCCTCCTTTTCAAGTCGCTCATGGCCATCTTCTAGTTTATTGGGCTCAACTGCACATTGTCCTGGTTGCGTTGTTCCGATCCGCGTATTCTGAGTTCCAAATCCATTTTTTCTGCCAATAGATTTTCCCTCTCTAACGCCATCTGATCTCGCTCTCCCATTACCATCCGCAATTGCTCCACCAACTGGGCGTGTGCCATAATATTAATTCCTCCACTCACGTGGGATTCCCCTTCTTCTTCCATGGGCCTCTAATTCTCTGGGCAGGGCAAAACATTATCGTTGGTCCTATTCCTCCTCCATTGCAAGTACTCCAACATCGGCGGGATGTGGATGACGTGCCCTTCGAGACAAAATGGATCAATCGAATCTTGTGCATACCGATGACAAGTCTGGTCCTCCGTGGTGTGCGGTAGACTTGAGTCTGTCATGCCAAATGTTGCTGGGATTATTTGCATGATGCAAAATTGGCTTAGGACGAGAGCGGGGCAATAATGTACGCATCCTCTGGCTCCAATCAAGGGAACCCATGATAGTTGTCCGCAACAAACTATGGGATTAACCGCTCGCAGCCAATTAGAATGCCGATTGAAGTCCTCTTTAGAGAGGTTCAAGAATCTGTTAACCCAGGCGTCCTTATCCTCCAGCTTCTATTTGTCCCCGGCCATCGCTTTAATGACCTTGATCAAAGGGTTAGAATCTAGGTAGCCTGGAGAGAACAAAGATTGATCTGGTGTCTGTTTGAAGTGGTTGATCAACTATACCGTCAGCAGCTGAGTGTAGCAGGTAAGCTTCCCCCTTCCTCTCCTTCTGCAAAGATCTAAGGAGCGAAAGGTCTCCGCCAGAATGGTTGTGGTGGGGTTGATGGCGTTCGCTTCCAATTCGTAGAAAATATATTGGCCACCTCAAAGTTGATAATGTTTTTCATTTTAGGGAATAAGACAAGCCCTACTACAAAAAAAGCCAAAATCCTCAAACGTCTTTCCCCTTGGGACAAATGAAACTGTTCCTCGATATCTGACCAGTACCATACGTAGTTCCCTTCCTTCACGCGAGTAGTGATTCCCAACCACTTGTCGAGTCTCACCTTGACGCTGGAGGACTTGAAGCCAACGTTCTGATATATGGCCGATATGGGAGGGGTGAAGCACAACAAGGTGGAATATTCTTCTAGCGTAGCTGCACTCGAATTGTATTTCTTCATCCCGAGTCAGTTCGTTCCTTAAATTCCTGATTCCGGTCACATCAAAATCTGTAATCTCCACTTTAATGTTGGTCGTGATGTCGGGAACGAAACTGGGCTTTAGCATATCCCCCCATGTCGCCTGGTCTTCATAACTCCTTCCCCCAAAAGTATCAAGTGAAAGTATCATGGGCACTGTCATTTGAATAAGCAAGATGGGCCTCCGTGGGAAAATAATAAAAAACAAAGTTCAAGTGTTAGTAAATTGAATGGATGAAGTATATGTATGTTTGTTCTATGGTCTATCTATCCTAATTTGTTTCTAAATGATGGATTAATTATTTTTCAACGATTAGTCATATTTTCGAAATGATATTTCCAAATAGGGCACATAGTGCCTTGGAAGAAGGTTTTATTCAAATCTAGTCCCTACAGAGGCAACTTGATCTCCGCCTCTAGGAAAAATGATATTGTATCATTTCCTGGTCTTAAGTTTTTAATTACATGTGTATCGTAAAGATTATGAATTCTAAATTTCGTATGATCAATGCATGATAAAAAAGCAAGACAGAATAAATCGCAAGGAATATATAATCGTGAGAACAGGATAATCAGCGCAACAATAAAGCAGATATACGATCATGATGCATATGCTGGGGTGACCCCAACTATTTCTATCTGGCTGAAAGGTTCCCAGACAATACCAAAAAATAACCCCTCAGTAAATAGATAAGTGATTGCCGATCGAACCATAAAAAGTTCATTGTACCCACCCATTTAGGGGTTCGAGTTCGAGTTTAGGGTTCGTGAAAACTACCCAGGACACGTGTCCTAAGGCCTCACTACTACCAATCCTAATCTTATTTGGAAAGGGCCCGGCTGTAGGGCATTATGCGTGAAATGCATATGACAATACAACAGTTATCAAAGCGAGTAAACAAATAACAATCACGAAAATAATTTATTAAAGCGAGTAAATAATAAAAAAAACAAACACCTCAAAAATAAAAACCGACTTCAACCCTACAAGTCCCCAGTGAAGTCACCAAACTGTCGCACGCCCTTTTCGATTTTACACGAGCCGGTTCGCGACGGATGTGAGACAAAAAAGGACGTCTCACATAATGCAATGAAGTCGCCACCCTATTTATTTCTAAGGAATAGGGAAACCTATGGTCCAAAAAGAAAATAAATAAAATAAAAACTAAGGCATAAATAAAAGGGTCTAAACCCGAGAACAATGGTTCCTAAAAAGGTTACCGGTTAAAAGAAAGAGGTGTTAAAAAAATATTTTTAAACAAGTAATGGGCCCTTAGAGGAATCGCCGTTTTAGTATTTCTCATTGGTCGGGACTGTTCGAGACTATTCGGGACTGGTTGGGACTTATTTTTAACGAAATTGCTACCGCTTAATTTTTACTAAAGCGGGAGCCCTCTATCATCATCGGCCCAATGCACACGAAGCAATTTGAGTTCTAGCATTTCTAAATAATCATACATACGAATATATACGAAAAGTGTTGAAAATAAATAAGAGGGTGAGAAGGGTATACTTGGGAGTAGATACCGATTGATTTTTCTTTTTACCCTACAAAATGAGATTATTAGTACGAGTGATAACGAATAATAAATAAAATAAATTTATTAGTAATTAAAAACAAGCAACTGAATAAAGCGATAAACTAATTATTACAACAATTCGACAAATTATTGACAAATTATTACAAATGAACAATTGAAGCAAAAATAAATCGGTGGGCCTTACTAACCGAGCCGAACCGGGCCTAGCTAACCAGGTCCAAAAGCCTTTCTTCCTCCTGATGGGCTGATGAACAGTTCGGCCCATCTTCCTTTCTTTCTTTTTTCGTTTGGGCTGGAACAGTTCCAGCCCATTACCAATTTGGGCTGGGAACAGTACCAGCCCAAGACGCTTCCCTCCATTTTCAAAATAGCTCATCTTCTTCCTTGGGTCGCCGACGCCATTGCTGACGACCAAGGGCGCAACCAAGCTCGAAAAACACAGCAATTCACGATCAAAATGAGCCCAACAACAACAACAAATTATCCAATCAAAACAACAATTCGATTAAGCCAAAAATAGTGGGCAAATTCAACAAATGAAAGCAAACAAATCAATTAAAACAAAGCTTTCAAATTAAATCAAAACAGCAAGCAATTGAATGAAGCAGACCAGTAAAATTAATTTGACACAAAGACAATAATTAATTAGAAGATATAGCAACAACTAATTGAAAATAAAATAGGAGCAATTGATTGAATTAAAATAGGGGCATAAGCACAAGCAATTAAATAAATTGAAGGCAACAGTTGATTGGATAAAAGCAATAAATTGTACCTTGATGATGAGCAATCGCAGAGTGAGAAATTAGAGGGAGAAAGCTTGTGAATTTGCCCCCTTCTTTGTTGTTGATGGTTGAGGGGCATTTATAGGCGAGCGACACGAGTGATCGTGGAGGGCAAGGCGCGTGGTCATCGCGAATGTGAGGAGAAAGGGGAGAGTAAGTCGTGAGCAGTCTAGCGATGGGAGGTTTGTGATGATGAATTTGCTAGGGAGTGACCGAGGACGACTTGGGTGATACCTTGGGGAGTCGATTCCGGAAAGGTGATGAGCGACATTAATGGCCTTAATTGGTGATGGTAAAGGTTGAAAACACCTTGAGGGAGCCGTTGATCTGTTTTGAGTCAAACAGATCAACGGTGGATGATGAAAATGAAGGAAATGTGGTTTTAATTCAATTTATTCGGTTTGAGCTGATGGTACGAGAAATTTCGCTTGAAATGAATAATAGCTCGAACAAAAAACGCGCTCGGGATCGATAGAAGTTCGAACGTAAAAAAAATGCTAAAACAAAGTGAACTAAAAAAAATAAAATGAAATGATGCGGAAAAAAATAATAGTAGATAATATATAGCAAATAAATTAAAGTGTTCGATCTATGGCTCAAGGAATCTCGCACATAACCGATAGAAGTTCGAACAAAAAAATATTTAAATATAGAAAAAAGGGGAAAAAGCTGAAATGACACGAAACGGAATAAAACAGAAAAATAAATAGCAAATGATCAAAAATAAATAGAAATACGATTTAAAAGGTTGATAATAGGATAAAATGGTAGAAATGTAGAAATGACATAATAAAAAAATGTCAAAATTCGAGTAGCAACAGCAGCTAAGGATCTAGCTTGAGTTGTCGAGTAAGTATAATGGGTATTCTCAACAAAGACGAAGAATAAAGCGGAAACAAAGAGAAAGAAGTACGCAGCGGAAAATAACAAGAACAAAGAGGAACACGAAAATAGAGTAACAATGGAAAATGCAGGGGATAGTTTTAATTCAAAGTAATCAATCAACAGTAAACGACCCAGTCGCACTTGCCATAAACATCCAAATACAGAAATCCAAGATAAATGATTGAACACAAATATCCAAGTTTTTAAAGGATCTAACACTTAAACAGTAAATTAAAAAGGTTGAAGACTACAAATCTTTTACTTTCAATGAATCAAGTTATCTTCTAGACTTGATTCTCACAAGGTGAGTTTCTGGTGTTTAAGGGCGGAGTATTCTCAATGCAAGCAAAAATACTTTACACCAAAACTCCCTAAAAATGAAAATTAGTGCGACTATTTATAAGTAGAGCAAATCCAGTAGATTTTGAAGAGTTAACGGAAACCGGAAAATCTTGACACGTCATCCGTTTGGAAGGCTTTCCGGAAGATCTTGGCACATCATCCATTTTGAAGTTTAATGGAACCCGTTTGACTTATCTCGATAGTTATCGGTAAGTCAAATGGAACCCGTTTGACTTTTCCCGATAGATGCATCTGTCCGGTAACATTCTTTGTGGTTTCCGGTCTGACAGTTATCTGCATCAACGTTTAACTTGGTGTTTGGGAAGCATCCGTTTGTGTCTCCCGCTCAATCCATATCGTTAGCTTCTAGGCTCTACTGCAGTTTATTGACCCTTTTAGCACTATCTCCGGCTCTTCAAGCGTTATAGTAGTCGTGATCGCATCATTATCACTACTCCCCTGCTCTATAACAACCCCATTTTCTCCAATAATGTCTTCATTTATATTTCTACCTTCCTCACAAGCATTAAAAAATTCAGTATTTGAACTCCTAATGATTTCTACTTCTGACCCATCTATAGCAATAGGAATATCAGGATCAATTGCACCTACCCCTAATCTCAACCCATGCTTGGTGATTCCTAATTTTCTGCAAATATTTCTTAGTCTATTTTCATAAAAGAATTGGTGGTCAACACTTCCATACTACATACACGTCACATACCCTTACAGTAAATATGAAAGACAAGAAGTCCTTAAATTCATTGTAACTATCACCCATAAATTTAAGATTTATCTTTCAATTTTAGACCACACCTAGTATCACTGAACCACAACTTCTTAACATTATAGTAATTAATGATTTGAAATGTCCAACAAAGTGATATAAGATAACCTATCAGGGTCCCAATCCTTTCCATGTACCCCACCCCCAGTATAACTCCATTTATTCTTACACCTAACAATTTTGCCACTAAGGTGATATAGAAATAACAACATTTTTTTCCCTAGACACTGACACTATGTCTCTGTAGGAGGGGACAAAAAAATTTAAAAGTGAAAAAAAATATAAAAAAACAGAGACAAAAGAATACCCATCAACACAAAACACAACCATCAATAAAACATATAAAAAAGGCAACCAACAGCAGTTAAAATGAGGAAATATCTCTTACCTAGTTTAGAATTTTGGGTAGGGTTCAGAACACCCAAACTCGCAAGCCCCAACGCCCAACACTAACCCGAACACCCAACCCGCTACCTTCGTCCTCCTCGGCTCATCTACACGAATCGTCGCCGCTTCATTCTCCTTGCCTTGCTTGCATGAATCGTCACCGTTCATCCTCCTCGCCTCGCCTTGTTGGTATGTCATTCTAGTTTCATTCTAGTTGTTAGAGCGTCTGTCTTGAATAAGATCTCTAGCGTCTCCCTTTCTTCTTTTTAATCACCGTTATTTAACATACAATACGTATATTTTATGTGGAATATCAAAATTTTAAATAAAATAAGTGTCATTGTCTTATTTTCGGAAGGAAAAAAAATCAAAAATAAAATCCACGTCAGCACTTAACTGCTACGTATTGACGGAGGGTCCATAATAACAATTTCAGCATGTAGAGGGTCTATTTTAGTCATTTTTATCGTTAGGGGTCCATTGTAACAATTTCGGACAGGGTGCAAAATGTTATTACCCTAAAACATTAGCAATGCATACAACAATTGATGATCCTCTAACCTCACTAACATTCTAGTGAAAGCTCTTTGGTTGTGAAATTGAGCTTTCACTAACAATCATGCACTTATATTATAGACTACCACAAACCTAGTCACATCTCTAGCAATAACAAGTCAACATACATATAGTTATCGTAAATGCACCTAACACCCACTTTGCCAAATCCATATTTGTACAAACCAAAGGTTGTTTATTCGTAATAAATAAGAAAATAAAAGCAACAAAAATCTTCAGCCTGGTTGCCAACCATGGTCAGAATTGAAGGGGTGGGAGGGAACCATCTCCCAACATAAAACTATTTAACGCACAAAGATGAAAAAAATTCATTGAAACCCATTACGCCTAACATTCTTAAATTGGGAAGTTCCCTCGTGAATAATAGCAAGTGAGTCTCAAATCTGGTTAGAGGTTTGACACCCATTTATCATGTTGAACTCATAAGAGAATATACCACAAAACAACATATTCTTTGCCTTCTCTTCCGCCATCCTCCTTCTCTTCTCTCCATTGCTTCTGATATCATCACACCTAGCCTAACCTTGAGGATGTTCACGTATCATATCGGAAATCAACAACTAAGCAAGTATCCTACCGGGAATGACCATTTACCGATAACTTTAATAGGAGTTACTAGGAGACTGTTCATCTATCGGGAACCTTAAGAGAAGCTACCGGGAATCGACAGCCCAGCACGCACCTATCGGGAACCTTAAGGGGAGTTATTGGGAATCAACCCGAGAGACGAAACTTAATGGTGAGCGAGCATTATATCGGAACCTAAGAGATGCATGTGTACCCTACGAGGAGCCGATAACTCGTCCGCCTATCGACCAAGCCTTAGGTCACCAGCGTGGCCTAGCTTTCCCCGCACGAACACCTATCGGAAAGTTATTAGAAGTTGTCAGTTGAGCCCGTATATATCGGGCACCTTAGGGGAAGATACTGGTAGATGACACCCATCCTTTTATCGGCCAAGTCTTAGGCCACCCGCATGGCCGATGATAATATATAAGGAAATCACAAGGGCATTATGGTCCTTTACTCCAAGGTTGACTGGTCACATAGCCACGTGGGCGCGTTTAATACAAGTTGATCGACTAGTACCGGGAAGAGTTAGAAAATTGGTACCCATACAGGAAACAGTTGTGAACCAGTGTTCTACCAGGAGGATCCGTTTATGAGAGGGGGATATTATGGTAATAAACACAGAGTTTATTAACGGTAGTTGAGTACCAGTGATCATAATGATCCAGCAGTTAATGACATGTAATGGTTTCCGGATAACCGTTACATACGTTACTTATTGGAGTAATGGCTCCTTTGATGGCATTGATTGTCTTTATTAACGCAAAGGCAATGGTCAGATGGTTAACTTATAAATAGCATGGTAAAGGAGGGTAAACACACGGGCACATACACTGCTATTAATCTCATACTCTCATTGCTATAAAATACACCATACTAACTTGACCATCAGAGAGTCTATGCCCGAGACTTCCTCCGGCGCATTGCAGGTCATTGAAGTCAAACGCGCAGAGGCATCAATAGTCACAGTTACCAAGGAGCCCTACCCCGTTTAGAACATATATCATTTGGTGTTTTCATTGAGAGCTTTGGGTTGTTAAGTGAGATATCCTTGAAATCCAAGCTCTTCTTTCTACAGGTCTAAAGAAACTCTTCTGTAACTGCTGAAAATGACTCCTAAAAAATAAGTTACGGCAACCACAAATGTTTCTGCGATCTCGACTCAGGAGATCTCCACATTTTATTCACTATTAACTCCAATGAATTTAGGGTCCAACCGACTTCACCGATATTTAGATTTCCTTCGTACTCCGGGGGATAATTCAACGATGCCTAACACGTCATTTCCTGGACCTAGTGTGCTAGCCACATCGCCACCCCCAACGGTTGAATTAGTTGCAGTGTTGCATCACAGAATGGATGAAATGATATCGCTATTGACAAACCTGGCTGCACAGCCAGCGGTATACAACCATCCGTTGTCAATTTTCACTGCACCTCTAGTTGCGTCCCAGCTTTTGCCACAAATAACTGCACTGATTCCTCCACCACCAGTTTTTCCGGAGCTAGTTGGAAGCCAGGTCGTTCCTCCAAGACCACCATCAGTAGTGATCCCAGTAAGAGCGGAGGAAGGGTACATGAAGAACTCCGACAGGGAGAGTGATCGAGGGGTAAGGCACAGTGTTCCCCGAAGTCGATCTCACAGGAAGGAAAGGAGGTTAGACAGCAAGCGAAGTAGGGACAGGTCACCGACAGAGCGTCGGTCGATTAGGAATCGGCCTGACAGCCATACAAGGGAGGCTCGCAGAGATTCTTGTTCAATGTCTTTAGAGCATCGAAGGGAACGGGATGACGACCCAAGGCATCCTCTGAGTCACAAGGTTCGTAGGTACCAAGTCAGTAGGAGAATTAAGATACCAACTGAACAATACGATGGAACTAAAGATCCTATTTCCTATCTTAATCAGGTAAAGGACTTTGTGAAGATCCAAACGCGAAGGGATGAAGCTCTTTGCCACCTTTTTGTTCTCACACTTACCGGAGCTGCAAGGAAATGGTTTGAAGGGTTACCAGTTGGCTCCATAAATGGTTTTACGTGTATGGAGGAACGGTTCTGTAGAAGGTTCAGTATCTTCATTCCACTCAAAAAATCCTCTACGAATTTATTCGACGTCAGAAGGAAGTCTGGCGAGTCTTTGAAAGCGTACCTAGAGCGGTTTAATTTGGAGATTGTCGTCATGACTGATGTAACGGTAGAAATTGCCATTGAGGCAATGAAACGGAATTGTAATTTTGATAAATTGGAGGATACATTGCTGGTAGATTCGCCATTGACTCTGGATCTTTTACGCATCTGGCCTAACAACTATGCCAGAATAGAGGAAGTTGATTATCAAAGGAAGAAACGAGCAGAGACAGTACCGTCGAAGAAAGTTGAGGAGAAGAGTCAAAAAGAGTACTCTTCGAAGAAAACAAATTCGTGTGCTGGAGGAAAAATGGATCGTGGGTCCGTATCCTTGTTGCTGCCTAAAGCAGAAATATTGGTTGTCAAGGGATTGCCAATCCAGTATCCTGTTAATAAACCAGGAGTCATCCTCGGCCAACGAAGAGACTTGTATTGTAGTTTTCATAAGGCTAACGGTCATGACACAGAAAGATGCAAAATGTTGAGAATGACAATTGAACGACTAATTGAAGAAGGATATTTGGGGCAATTTGCAACTCAAGGTCACCGACAGGCTCCTAACACACGGCAGATTAACAACCGGGATAAAACTACAAATGCAGGTTCCATGGAAATTCTCGTCATTGATAAATGGAAAGACAAGGCGAAAGAAGTGATGGCAGCAACCATGGGGGATTTGTCTTTGATTTGTTTGATAGCATGGGGGAATGGAGAACGTGGAAGGGTCCTCCAGCGTTGTAATTGAAAACATGGGTGAATCCTTAGTTGGGGATAAGAGGAAGAGAGAGGAACCCTTGAGAGAAGATGTGGGGTTTAATATACTTGACCGAATGGTCTTTTAATTTTCAGAGGAGGATGAGCAGGGAGTTATCTATCCTCAAAATGACGCAATGGTTATAACAATAGTAGTTGGTGGTTACAGGGTGGTCAGAACTTTGATTGACAACGGTAGTGTTGTTAACCTATTGTCATATAAGGCGTACAAATTGATGAGTCCCCCGGAAGCCGAATTGATCCCATGTGTAAAACCCATCATTGGGGTAGATAGAGTTCCCATTCTGATAGTAGGGATAATGTATTTTTTGGTGTTCTTTTTGGAAGGTAATGGAAAGAGGACAATACAACAATTATTCATAATAGTGGATCTCAACCTGCCATATAACGACATCTTGGGGCGTCCATTTCTAAATGCCTTTGGGGCCGTTATCTCGCAACGGCATTTGAGGATAAAGTATCCTTCTTAGGATGGGGTCGTTACTATTAAGGGAGATCAGAAATTGGTAGCAGAATGTTACTTGGTCATGACTAGTGGTGCTAGCGACTAGTATATTTATATGGCTTCTGATCCATTTGACCAACAGGATGAGAGACGTGCTCGATCGTTAGAGAACATGATACCGGTGCCGGTTGAAGGCGTTAAGGAAGACAATTTCTTAGTCAGTGAGAAATTAACTCCAGGCGTTAAGGAACAAGATTTTCGAAGCCCAGATTGGTCGAAATATGGAGGTATGTGTCGATGATATGTTGATAAAGAGTAAGAGCTTCGAGGCACACTTGGCTGATTTAGAAGAAGCATTCAATGTCATACGACAGTATGGGATGAAGGTCAATCCAAAGAAATGCATGTTCGCATTTCAAACGGGAAAGTTTTTGGGATATATTGTTAGTCGAAGGGGAATCCAGCCCAACCCTTCAAAGCTTCATGCAATACACGATATGATATCACCTCGTAACGTCAAGGAAGTACAAAGACTTACTGGTAGAGTCATTGCACTAAGCCATTTTATCTCTAAACAGGGGGAGCGATGTCTTCCTTTTTTCAAGTTAATCAGAAAGAGAGCTCTGCTTGGTTGGTCAGAAGAATATGAGAAGGCTTTCTCTGACCTGAAGGAGTATTTAACGTCAGACTTATTGCTGACACGACCGGAGGAAGGAGATACTCTGTATCTATATTTGGGAGTGGCAGAAGAGGTGGTTAGTGTAGGATTGGTACGGGATGAGGACGATATCCACATACCCATTTGTTTCGTAAGTCGGATCCTAAAGGATACCGAACTCAGGTATGGCCGGATAGAGAAGGTAGCTTACGCCTTGATACAGGCGATGAGGAAGATGACCAGATATTTCCAAGCATACCCAGTCGTCGTATTAACAAATCAACCATTGAAGCGGATATTCAAGAAACCTGAGACTTCTGGTAGGATGGTTATCTGGGCTATCGAATTGGAGCAATATGGGTTGCAATACCAGTCACGTCCGTCTATTAAGGCTCAGGCCTTGGCTAATTTTCTCACAGAGTGCACGTTTCCGGATCAACCATTAGCTGAAGAAAGCGCGAACAAGGATAGTTTGCAGTAGCATCCAGAAACTTATAGAGATATGTGGGTGATTCATGTGGACGGGGTAAAAAATTAGGAGTCGGCGGGTGCCAGTATTATCATCTCCGGTCCAGACAAAATTAAAATGAGATACGCACTAAGGATCCTGAAGCCATTGTCTAACAATGCAGCTGAGTGCGAGGCATTGTTAACAGGGCTCAGTATTGGGAAAGAGCTGAGTACTAAGGGTATTCATGATCATGGGGAGCTAAGTGATCTTCGTCTGGTAATTCATGGAGACTCTAAGTTAATCACGGATCAGGTTAATGGTATTTCTCAGGCAAGGAATCCTATGATGATACGGTATCTTGAGAAGGTACAGAATGAGTTGATAGCGGTTAAAAAGAGAGGAGTACGAGTGGAAATTGAATAGGTTCCTTGTGAGGAGAATTCCGAGGCGGATGAGATCGCCAAATTAGTTGCTGATCCGACTGCTGTTATGCCTATGGATGTCCTAGTAGAGGAGATTGTAACGCCCTCTTTCATGGAAGAACAATTGGCCTTGACCGTGGTTGAAGGAGAAGACGACTGGAGGGTACCGGTCATAAACTATTTCAAACACGGAATCTTGTCAGACAACTCGAAGGAGAAAATGAAGATCCTCAAACGGGTGGATAAGTGTTCTATGTATGACGGGGAACTTATTCGTCGTTGTTTTTCTCATCCAGCTGCTAAATGCATTTATGAGGTAAAGGTCGGTACGTACCTCGTGAAATCCATGAAGATGTCTGTGGAATGCATGTATCCGGTAGGACTATGACAGCACAGGTTCTACGGTTAGATTTCTATTGGCCTACGATAAGAAGGGATTGTGACCATGTCGGAAATGTCAAGAATTTGCAAGGATTCCACGACACCCATCAACTGATATAACGACTATGATTAGCCCTTGCCCGTTTGCTCAGTGGGGAATTGACATTTTGGGGCCATTTCCTAAGGCTCGTTCTCAGCTCAAGTTTGTGATTGTTGCAGTGGATTCCTTTACCAAATGGGCTGAAGCTAAAGCAGTTCCGGTAATTACGGTGGAAAAAGCATGGCATTTCTTTCAGACCTAAGTCATTTACCGGTTTGGTATTCCCCGGATCTTGGTAAGTGATAATGGAACGTAGTTCACTAGCGCTTATTTCAAGGAGAGATGTCGGTCATTGTCTATTAAGCAAAGGTTCACGTAAGTTGTACATCTACAGACAAATGGACAGACGGAGGTGACTAACCGGACGATCTTGCGCGGGATTAAAAATTTTTTGGAAGGGGCTCGGAAGAAGTGGGTGGATGAATTACCAAATGTCATGTGGGCTTACCGGATGACCAAAAAAACAAGTACCAGAGAAACACCATTTGCCATGACATATGGAACTGAAGCCATTACACCGGTAGAGCTTGGAGCCATTAGCTTACGTGTGGAGTATTTCGATGAAAAGCGAAATCAGGATCTGTTGCGGGCACAGCTTGATCTGTTACCGGAACTTCACGAGCAGGCTTTTGTGAAGAGTTTGCATTATAAGCGTAAGATGGCAAAATATCATAACCGGAGGGTAAAAGAACGATTGTTAAAGGTAGGAGACCTGGTGCTTCGTAATAGGCGAGTTGCAGGGCAGAAGATGAGGAAGTTGAGTCCCAACTGGGATGAGCCTTACCAGGTTACGAGGGTTATCGGTAAGGGCGCATATCATCTGGAGGAGATGGACTGTACTCCTTTGCCCAATTCTTGGAATATTATTAATTTAAGATTATATCATCCAAGAGCGGATGTGTTATTTGTAACTTGTGAATAAATAATAACACCGTGGACATAGGCTTTATTGGCTGAACCACGTTAAAAAACATGCTTGTGTACTTTACTTTATGCAGATCATAATGTATACAGTTGTAGTCCTGCTAGGATATGGGAAGATGGTATGCAGAGGTTCTACTATGATCTATTGTAAGGCGCCACTGGACCCGTTTTGATAACGGTAAAGGGCGGGCAACAGGCGTATTTTCAAGTAAAAGACCTCATGAGGATCCATCTTCATCTTCAAGACAAGATGGCTATATGGTAGTGATGGTTCTTTGATACGAATAAACCCATTCTGATCTTTCGATAAGATGGTGGAATGGTTTATTGTATCTACGCATTATCGGCAAGAGCCCGCTAATGCTATTGGGCTATTCAAGCGCTGCTTGAAGGAGCTAATGACACACTATACCTATTCCGATCTTTCGATAAGATGGTGGCACGGTATTAGTGTGTGCGCTTTATCAGTATGAGCCCGGTAATGCTATTGGGATATTCAAGCGCTGCTTGAAGGAGCTAACGACACAACTATACCCATTCTGATCTTTCGATAAGATGGTGGTACGGTATTAGTGTGTACGCTTTATCGGCATGAGTTCGGTAAATCTATTGGGCCATTCGGGATACACTAATTACATTATCCAAACCCAGTCTGATCTTGATAGATAGTGGATGTATCCACTTGGTAACGGTGCAATTTTTTAAAATCCATTTCAATCTTTTGATAAGATGGTGGTATAGTTTAAATTTTGTTTCCTTTGAAGAAACAAGAAATGGTGGAAAACGGTAACGTGTTTTCACAATTTCTTTTTGTTTGTTTTTGGTGAAACAGTTATCCCTATATGATCCGGTTTATTCTCTTATAAAATTTCCAAAAGATTTATCTAAGTATAAATCGAAGGTAAAGCTTAAGATAAAGATCTAAGCAGAATTGCAAGTTAAAAGATTATAATTGCAAGAAAGGAGAGACAATTTAGAAAGCACAACCATTATAAAAACCTATCTAATACAAATCTGCCTGAGCATACAAGATAAGTTTTATGAGGCTGGAGGAGATGAAGGATTATCTGACATGTCTTCATCATCATCGTTATCATCACCCATGTCTTCCGGGTCTGACTTTGCATTGCCAATTTCTTCTGTGAGTGTCTAGATCCGGAGATCGGCGTATCGACCAGCCTTGGTAGGGTAGAAGTTCTTGACTTCATAGTAATCCATACAACCCATGATGATGGCGATGGCAGTTGTGTTTCTCCAGTTCTCGATCCGGGAAGGGACGGCATCGAGTAGTACTTGTTTCTCTTCCAGGCTTTGCTGGGCAGAAGCTATGTCTTGTTGAGCCAGGGTCAGTTCCTACTCCATTTGCGGACGACGACGGTCTCATACACATACTAGACGTTAGCTATAATTGTATACGCATGACTGCGAAGATAATTTAGTTGGGCGCTGAAGGGTACGCTTCTGAATTTGGCTCTGTCAATATTAGAGGTCATCATCTCAGAAATCAATCGGCCCATTTGGACGTCATGACAGTTTGGATCCGGCATCCCAAGGGCTCGGCAACTCTCATATGCAAAGTTCCTCAAATTTAACTTGCCAATGGGGGCGCCCCTAGGACCTTGGTTTGATATCATGATATTGAGATCCAGAGGATGAGAGAGACCAATGTCTGATACCAGGAATAGAGGAGCATTGGTTCCGGCTAGTAGGTGGAAGGGGCGAGCGTTTGGATCACCCAAGGAATTTACTGGACTTTTGGAGGAGAATTTGGTAAGAAGGGGGTCTAGCTCGAATGGATCGTGAGGATTGAGGCTGGGAATGTCAATAAAGACGGGAGGCAGCTCAGTTGTTGAATCCTCAAGAGTTGGTATAGTTGTACCGGGAATTGAGGCTGTGGATGGGGTCTTTTCTGGACTGATTGCCATGACAGTCTCAGCAGTATTAAGAGGAGTGACGGTCTCCAAAGGCTTGACTGGAACTTCACCATGAGTAATGGGATCAAGCTCAACCATTATTTTGGGAGCAGAAGGAGGAGAATCTTGCACGCCATTTAGGGGCACCGGTCCACTTCTGCAGCAATCTCACCTTCAGAAACCTGGTCAATCTTGGTGGTAATGGTGGTGAATTCTGGATCTGGGGAGTTGGATCTGGAAGTAACTTAGACTGTTGGTTGAGGGATAGTAACGGTAATACTTCCAGAATCAGCACTTCTTTTCTTCTTAACTAGAGGTTGAGAAACGACTCTTTTCTTGTTCTGTCGTCTCACACAAGTTGGTTTCCAATCTTTATCAACAACTGCAAAAAGTCAAGGAAAAATATAAGGGTCAGAAAGAAAGAATTCAGATAATTAAACTTTAAGCACTCACCCTTGCCGCATTGTTTGAGTGGGACGCCTATAGCCAATTTCTTGACATAAAAACTCGTTTGTATTGCTACGAGTTTGGCGATGTCGGCACTCTCGGGATCCATAAGGGTACGAGGTGATCTCTAGTCATTTTTGCTGATGGAGAAGTTGAAGTCGGGATCCATCGGGTCTCCGGAAACTCTATTACAAAGAAGTTCTCTTTCCAGAGTTTAACCGATTCTTCGATCTTCTGGAAGTTTCTGAGGAATGGAAAAATGTCTTTTGTGTGCCACCTCAAAGAGAAATTAATCAAACCTTTGCGACAGTAAAGGACGAAGAAGTGCCGGAACAGCCTAACGGTAGGCGTTACTCCATAGATCTCGCAGATCCGTATGAAGGCATAGATACAACTCTAGGCGGGAGGAGATATCTAGGCTGGATTGAGTTGGTAGGTTAACAACAGGTCTTGTACCATTTTGTGGACAGGAAAATGAAACCCATACTGGAACATTTTTGTGTACAAGATTCGGCGGGATCCGGACATCGTATTGGTGAGCCTAAGTTTTGGTCCGGCGATGAAGATGCGGTAGTCATCAGGAATCTTCACATGCATGCTTGACAAGATAGCACCCAGAGTTTCCTTCTTTGTGATAAGAGAAGCAGTATGGTCCATTTCTTCAACGGCTTTGGCTACGGCGCGAATGCGGTGAGGCATTGTATAAAAAGAGTTATGAACGGAGAAAAGAAGAAGATGGTATACCTGAAATAGCTCGGAGAATGGTGCGGAGATGAAGGAAGGCTTTGAAGAGGCACTGAGAGCAAAAGTTAAGGTTTCTGGAAATGGAAGTGTAAAAAGGAAAGAAGGAAAGAAGGAAAGAAGTGGGTCATTTTATAAAAGGAAATGGTGTGAGGCACGCCGTTTCGGGTGGTCGTGTGGTAATGGAAATCGAAAGGACGCGTTGATTGGGCAACGCGCGCGATTGTTGAATCGTCATTTTAGGGATAGGAAGTGCAAACGTCTATTGGTTGGATGTGGACAAAAATGTGCCACATTGTCACCTGTGTAGGTCATCATTATTTTTGACTCCTCAATTTTGGCGGGCTTTTCGAAATGTCTTGAAAAATGCAAAATGCACACGTGGGAGACATCCGGTATCAAAAACGATAACGGGACCAAGTACCGGTAATCATAGGCTGGAACTTAGCATGGGAATTGGATATAAAGGTTTAAAGGGAATGATAGCCCTTGGTAAACACTCGGGCTCATTTTCGTTTGGGCTTCTAATAATATATAAGAAAATAACAAGGGCATTATGGTCTTTTACTCCAAGGTTGATTGGTCGCATAGCCACGTGGGCGCGTTTAATACAAGTTGATCGACTAGTACCGGGAAGAGTTAGAAAATCGGTACCCATACAGGAAACGGTTGTGAACTAGTGTTCTACCGGGAGGATCCGTTTTTTAGAGGGGGATATTATGGTAATAAACACAGAGTTTATTAACGGTAGTTGAGTACCAGTGATCATAATGATCCAGCAGTTAATGACATGTAATGGTTTCCGGATAACCGTTACATACGTTACTTACTGTAGTAATGGCTCCATTGATGGCATTGATTGTCTTTATTAACGCAAAGGCAACGGTCAAATGGTCAGCTTATAAATAGCATGGTAAAGGAGGGTAAACACACGGGCACACACACTGCTATTAATCTCATACTCTCATTGCTATAAAATACACCATACTAACTTGACCGTCGGAGAGTCTATGCCTGAGACTTCCTCCGACACATTGCAGGTCATTGAAGTCAAACGCGCAGAGGCATCAACAGTCGCAGTTACCAAGGAGCCCTACCCCGTTCAGAACATATATCAGCCGAGCTTTCTAGGCACGAGCACCCTATCGGGAAGCTATCGGTAAACCGATAGTTGAATGCAATTTTGGAGCTTATTCTTGCCGAGACTAACGGCATGCCGTTAAGGACTTAACTGCATATTGTTAGTCCCGGATCAGAAATACAAAGATGAGACTTTTAATTATTTAAAAGGGCAAACTTGTCATAAAATGCCCATTTTTGTAACTTAGTATAAATGATTAGTTTCTTGTACATTTTCATTATCTTGGACATTGATGAATATTGTTTAGAGTTGAGTTTACTCCTCCTTATTCATCTGGGATCAATATTGTTGTTTACCTTGGTCTTGGAATGTCGTGGCTTGGGTCAATCAAAAACAATAAGTTTCCTTCACTTGTGTAATCTGTTATTACTTCATATTTGTGAGTGATTGAGTGTAATATTTGAGTGTTTGTGTTTGCTGCAATATTGAGATTATTTTGCCTATGTATTCAAGGTATTTATCAAGCATATATCAAGTGTTCAATCGATCGTTATTCAAGACATCATCTCTAACCCTTCCGCCATTCAATCTAGGTATTATCTTTGTATTTTCTGCTGCGTGTCTCTGTATATTTGTGTGTATTTTTTGTCTTATTTTGTGTGATAAACTCAAGAATATATCCTCCCCGAGTGCTTCACATTTCGGCTTGCAAACAACAAGCTGATCTGTGTTGTATCAGGTGGTAACGAAGCATTTAGGCTCTTGAGTTTGTTTTGTGTTTGTTCTTCGTGTGTCAATATTTCTGTCCAGAAAAATCCACCCTCCCCTATTCAAAACCTTCACCAGACGTGTATCAAGTCTTACTCATGAGTTTTGTTGAGTTTCTTGAAGGTTTCACACATTTTGGCCATCAAAATCAAAAGGTGTGAAAATTTCAGTCTTGTTGTTTTGGTGTTCCCGTGTTCATCTTTGTATCTGTCCAATTTATATATGTTCCCATTCCCAGAAAATTCTAAACGTTTCTGTCAACAAACTTCAATCTGTGTGGAACAAATGTTGTTTTTGAGTCGACTGCAATTTCGGTGAAATTTATATACTTTTTGACCGCCAAAGAAAAGTGTGCAGATTTTACCCGAGAAAAATAGTTCTTATGTTTGTGGTCTATTTTTAGTATTTTCCTGTAGGAATTTTATCTTTTGTCCTTCATGAAAGTTGTGGATCTGTGTCTTAGTAAGGTCCATATTTGATTTCGTGAATTATTTTCGTCATTTGGTATTTTTAAGTGTCTAACTCCGAAGGTCAGTGCTCTTGGTGTTCACCCTATCACCTTCATCACCATCAACGTGTTCTTGAGTGTAATCCTTTGATCCATTTTGATTTCTATTGCTACCCAATTTTGGATTTTAAATTTTTTATCGTCAAATATTTTCTCATTTCAAGCATCAATTTTCTAAAATCATACTTTCGTTTATTTTCGTCCAACTGATGTTTATTTTTACGCTCTCTGCCATTTAAATTTTATTTCATAGTTTTTTCGCATTTTTATCACTTTTCCCGTTCGAACTCGTATTGGTTCTCGAGTCAAATTCTCGAAATCAAGGGTCGAACAACTTTGGACATTAGTTACTTATTTTTTTATTATTATTTTAACTCGTGCTATACCGTTACATTTCACTCAAAATTTTAGTTTTAGTAATTTTCATGCTCGAACTTTTACCGCTTGCATACGAATTTTTATCAAGCGACATAGCAAACTTTTTTCGCTCCCTGTATGCTAATCATTTTAGTTTATTTTATTCTACGTCCTAGCATTTTCTGTTCAAAGTTTTAGTAAAATTTTCTTGTACCGTAGATACGAGCTAAAAATATTATGCTTGTATGGAATTAATTTGCATTAATGCAAGTAATGCATTTCTGCAAAATTGAAAGGACAGCATCCTTATCCGTGGCTCTCTCTCGATTCTTCCAACCGCCATGGCCGTCCCGTCGCTACACCTTCATCACTGCTGCGTTGCTTCTGGACGCTGCTGGGCTGCCACCGTCGTCGCTGCGACTGTCCTTGCTTGCTGGAACGACGTGGGTGATGGAAGGGAGATGATGAACAGTGAGGTTTGGCCTCATTTAATTTGGTTATGGGCTTGGCAAAGCCAAGCCCAAGTGGGAAGGAAGAAAAGAGAAAATGGCCAAGCCCAAATACAAGAAAAGAAAGGGCTTGGCCCTTAGAAAGGCTTGGGCCCAGCTAGTGGGCCTAGTCTAATTTATTTCGATCCATCGTATTTATTTTCCGTAACGTTATTTATACACTTGTACTGTTTATTTATTTTTCCGCACTTGCATTATTTATTTTTCCGCACTTGCATTATTTATTTTTCCCGCGCTTGTACTGTTTATTTATTTTCCTGCACTCGTACCGTTTAGTTACTTTTCGTATACTTATACTGTTTATTTATTTCTCCACACTTGTACTGTTTATTTATTTTTCGCATACTTGTACTGTTTATTTATTTGTATGCTTGTACGCTCGATTATTTTCGACCGTTATGCATGCTTAGATAATTGTTCGTCCAAAGTAATTATTTTTTACTCGCGTGCAGCAAATGTCGAATATTTAATCATTCAACGTTCTCCGTGCCGATAACTCCGGTAAAAAAGAGGTAAATCTCTCGTACCCCTTAATCAAGTAAACGTTTCATCCCTTTTATTTATTCACGCTTTTTCGTATTTACTCGTATGCAAGATATTAAAAATTATTAAATTTAAT
This sequence comes from Viola odorata, assembly GCA_963691705.1. NCBI lineage: Eukaryota > Viridiplantae > Streptophyta > Magnoliopsida > Malpighiales > Violaceae > Viola > Viola odorata. The sequence continues at coordinate 15,612,422 of OY829543.1, forward strand.
TTATCCATTGGGCATGATAACTAATTTGGGACTTTTTATTTTTCAAACATGAATTTTTAAACACCTCTTTTCCGGTAACCTTTTTTAGGATGTGACTCGGGTGCCTAGCACCTTCCCGAGTTCATAATACGACCCCAAACCACTGTTCTCGGGTTCAGACCCACATTGCCTTAGCTTTTTATGCATGACTTTAGGTTCCCTAAACCTAAGGAAAAATTAGGGTGGCGACTTCATTACATCATGTGAGATGAGTCCAATTTCGTCTCACATTCTAGTCCCAAACCCGCGTCGCATTAGGAATAAAAATCCAAAAAGGGGGTGCGACAATTTGGCGACTCCGCTGGGGACTCTGGGGTCGAAGCCGGTTTTTTTTGAGGTGTTTGCTTTTCTTACATAATTAATTGTTTTTCATGTATTTAATCCGTGTATTATCCCATGATTTTTTATACATGATTATTGTTTTTATTAGTAAATTGTTCACATGATTCTTTGTTATTCCCTTTGATAAATTGTCATTGCATATGCATCTCACGCATAATGCCCTTCCGTCGGGCCTTTTCCAAATAAGATTAGGAGGTTAGTAGTGAGGCCCTAGGACACGTGTCCTGGGTAGTTTTCACGAACCCTAAACTCGGACTCGAACCCCTAAATGAGTGAACGCCTAGAACTTTTGATGGTTCGACAGGCAATCACATATCCATTTACTGAAGGACCACTTTTATGGTATCGTCCGGGAGCCTCCCAGCCAGAATAGAAATAGTTGGTGTCACCCCAGCATATGCATCATACTAAAATGCGTATATTGTGAGTTTGTTTCACTTTTTCCACTGATTTCAAAAAAAAATCACCTACAACTGATTTCTCAAAATTTTCACAAATAATTTCCCAAATTTTTTCCCATTTTACAAATGATTTCTCAAATTTTTACACATTTTACCACTGATTTCACAATTTCTCCACATCTATAAATTTTTCCGTGAATTTCCACATTGGAAATCTTCTTTCGCAAATTTTCCATGTTGGAAATTTTTTTCGTAAATTTGTCGCATTTATAATTTTTCGTAATTTCCCCATATTTGCAAGTTTTTGGCAATGTTTCCATGTTTGTAAACTTTTCCACGATTTTTCAATATCCATAAATTTTCCGCAATCTTTCACCTGTACAATTTTTCGCAAATTTTTCACGCTTCCAGATTTCCCCGCAATTTTTCCATGTGTTAAATTTTCCACAATTTTTTCCACGTGTGCAACTTCTCCACAAATCACTACACGGGTGCAACCTTTCCCGCGATTTTTCACATTGACAATGTTTCTGAAATTTTTTCTATATGTATGCAAAAAAAAGAAATTCAGCAATTTTTCACATGCAAATTCTTGCATAATTCTCCATGTTTGTGATTTTTTTATGATTATTATCGTACTTACCCCCTTTCTTTTTTCGCAGTATGAAGGCCTCAGAAGGAAAGTTCGCATACAATTATCATTCAGACTTATAACTGTTTCCTTTCATTTGTTTGATTTTTCAGACAATAAAATATGGTTTCCAAAGGGTAAGTGGGTCCTCATACCCTCTCCACAATCAAGCGTCAGATATGGCAGATTATTGAAAAAGTTTAGGCATTAGAAGTAAGGGTGGAAAAAATCGAGGAACAGATTCGGGTAGCCGTGGAAAGCACCGCACCAGCCAAAAAAGAACAAGATGAGGAACTCTATGGCAGTGGCAGGATCCTTCCGGTAGCTCCACAGGCAATGTGATCTGACAAAGTGCAAACGCTCTAGATGGCGCATCTCTCAGTCCTCCGTTGGTTGAACCTATTCTTAATCTTGGCAAGCAGAAGATCCACGCAAGAACCCTAGTATTTTTTCGAGCTCCTGAGGGCAATCAGATACAGCCACAGGTCTCCTTTGGGTATCCGTCAGCTGCTGGTAAAGTAGAAGCGCCGAATGTTGACAGGTTAAGCCTGTTAGAAGAAATAATGAGGGTCATCGAAGGGACTGGTCTCTTCGACCCAACAGCTCCTGCGGATATGTGTATAGCAACAGGGATTACTATACCCCAGAAATTTAAGATTCCAATATGTTGGGAAGTACACTGAGATTGAATGCCCCAATACTCACCTCAACAATTATTGCAACAAGATGTCTAAGGTGAGGAGATCGCCACCGAGACTAAGGATCAGGTTGAGATCCCACACGGGTTAGCTCGTCTAGTGGGAAATCCAGAGAAAGAAGTTGTCCCCCATCAGAAAGAGTTGGAAGAGATCAACTTGAGGGCAGGCAGCGAAGATTGAAGGATAGTCAAGACCAACTAACCATAAACTCTTATCCCGAGGGAAAAGTTAGTCACCCACCTCACAGAATATGCAGATATGTTTGCATGGTTGAGCATCCCATCCCATTAAAGCCCAAGTTCAAGTCGGTAAAACAGAAGCTCCGAAGGATGCATCCTGACGCCCTTTTGAAGATCAAAGAGGAAATCGCGAAGGAACAAGACACAGGTTTCCTGAGGGTTGCTGAATACCCAGAGTGGGTCACCAATATCAGGCATGTGCCCAGGAAAGACGGAAAGTCCGCGTGTATGTGGATTTCCGTGATCTCAATCGAGTGAGTCCTAAGGCTCATATTGACACTCTAGTAGACAATGTCGCCCATAATGCCAGTTTCTCCTTCATAGATGGTTTCTCGGGTTACAATCAAATCAAGATGGCTCCGGAAGATGAAAAAAAAACCAACAAAAACAACTTTCATCATGCCCTACGGAACCTTCTGCTACAAGGTGATGCCCTTTGTGCTAAGAGAATGCAGATGCCACATACTAGCGTGCTGTTATGACTCTTTTCATGACGTGATGCTTAAAAAGGTCGAGATATATGTCGATAGACAAATCTCGAGGAGCACAAGATCCTGCGGACGTCCTGAGAGAAATCTTCAGAAGACTGAGGCAGTTTCAGTTATGGTGGGACCCTACATAATGCACTCTCGGAGTAGCGTCTGGGAAATTGTGAGGGTTCATTGTCAGCATCAGAGGCATAGAGGTAGACCCTGACAAAGTAGGAGCGATTCAGGAGCTACCTTCTCCCAAAACAGAAAAGAAGGTACGAAGTTTCTTGGGGCATATCAACTATATTGCCCACTTCATCAGCTGGCTAACACTCACTTGCGTGCCAATGTTCCAAGTGCTGTGAAAGAACGAGGATGTTGAAGGAGATGAGGATTGCTAGGGGATTTTGAGAAAATCAAAGCATATCTGCAGACTCCTCTAGTTTTTAATCCCTCATACACCGGGATGTCCTTTATTGGGGTATTTGACAGTCACGTCCGAAGCTAGGGGATGCATATTAAGACAACATGATGGATCCGGGAGGCACGAACGAGCTATTTAGTAAGAAGTCCAATGAGTGAGAGATACGCTACTCCACGAACTTGTTGCGCTTTAGCATGGAGCGCTTGAAGGCTTAAGCAATACATGTTGTGTTACATGACATGGTTGATCTCCCCAAGTACATCTTCAGGAAACCTTGTTTGTCAAGTTGAATCGGCAGGTGGCAAGTCTTGCTGGCTGAATATGGGATCATGTGACACAAAAGACGGTTGAAGCAAGCGCTCTTGTCAATTACTTGGCTGACCACGCTCTCGAAAACTATGAGCCTCTAGAGTTTGACTTCTCTAATAAAGCCATCGTGATTATCAACACTGAGCACATGAAAGATGCCAAAGAAGATGATCGGTGGACCGTGTTCCTTTATGGCGCAATAAATCTCTCGGGAAACGGAATAGGTGCTGTTGTCATAGCCCCAAGGGTAGTCAATTCCCCATAGCATGCAAATTGAACTTCCTATGCACGAACAACATCGCCGAGAATGAGGCATGCGTCAGCAGGCTAATGACTGCGATTGATTTGAAGATGAAGAAATGAAAGTCTTCAGAGACTCAACCCCCGTCAGCCATCAGGCCCAAGATTAGTGCAGATTAAGGATTCAAAGACGATACCTTATCAGAGGTTGTTCACCAAACTTATGAAGGAGTTTGAAGAAATCAACTTTGATCGGATCAATCGAGAAAAGAATTACTTCATAGACACATTGGCCACTCTAACTTCGAGGTTCAATGTGGAATGTGGAATAATGCTTCAGCCACTGAAGATAGGAGTGAGGGAGATGCCAACATGTTACGCTACCTTAGAAGATGAGCCTAATAAGAAGCCATGGTCCCATGATCTGGTGCACTCCATCAAACATTGGGAATACCCACTAGGGGCAAGCTAGAGTAGCATGAAGACTCTTCAGCATCTGGTCTTGGACTTCTACTTTGATGGTGAGGTTCTACACAAGGAAAGGGTGGATGGAGTCTTGCTTCGATGTGTCACTATCCCCGAAGCCAAGAAAATCATAGCACAAATCCATGATGGAGTTTCGATGGAAAATCAAACCATGAGACGAGGCTATTTTTAGCTTGTCATCGAATGAGATCGCATTGACTACCTCAGGAGATGCCAAATGCCAAATGTGCGCTGATCATCTTAAAGTCCCTCCATCTCCTCTGTTCAACTTGACGTCATCTTAGCCCTTTGCAATATGGGGAATTGACATCATTATCCAAATCCATCCAAAAGCTTCTAACAGTCATCGCTTTTTCCTTATCGCAATCGTTTATTTTACTAGATGGGTGGAAGCTGCCTCCTACTCAAACATCAGTGCTAAGTTGACTAGGCAGTTCACTTAAAAGAATATCATATGCCATTATGGGTCCTTAAGGCAATCATCACAGATAATGGCACTAATCTGAGCGGGAAGTTGATCAATGATCTCCGTCAGCGGTGGAAGATAAAGCATCTAAGCTCTTCAAAGATGAATGGCGTGGTCGAGGCCGCCAACAAAAACTTGAAAAGGATCATCTAGAAGATGGTCATCACTCAAAAGGATTCGCACGACATGCTTCCTTTCGCTCTACATGCCTATCAGAACAACTCCTCACTCCCTGGATTGTGGTATGGAAGCGGCTATTCCTCTCGAGGTGGAAATTCCCTCTCTCCGAGTTTTGGCAAAAGCTGAAGTAGAGGAATTTGATGGGGTAAGGGTCAGATATGAACAGTTGAATCTGGTCTCGGAAAAATGATTGGCTGCCATGTGTCATGCCCAATCGTATCAGAAGAGGATGGCTAATGCCTACAGCAAGAAAATACAACCCCCGTGGATTCAAAGCCGAGGATTTGGTGCTAAGAAAGATTCTCCCTCATCAGGAGGAAGGCCAAGGGAAATAGGTCCCACGGTATCATGATCCATAAGTAGTCAAGAACACCTTCTTCGGAGGCGCTTTAGCACTCACCAACATGGACGAAGATGATTTACCAAGACCAGTGAACGTCGATGCAGTCAAGATACACTTCGCTCAGATATCGGCAGGAAGACCAATCAACATACTTGAAGCGGCCTTGTTTTGAGATATAGCAACCTTATCGGCCTACACGGTTTCTGATTGCAAATTCCACGACTAAATCTTTCATTTTGATCACCACAAGCAAGATCTCTCCATGTACGCATACACAACAATTATACAGTGAAGATTAGTCCTTTGATTGGTAAGCCAGTGAGCACGGATGTTGATGGGATTGTACCCACAGTCCCTCGCTGCAAAAGCTACTGTGTTAGGATTGTTCTCTGCAAAGAAACGACTGGCCAGATTCCCCACTGGCAATCTGAATCTCCAGTGGACCAAAGATTCTCCTCCATTACACAAGAGGATGTTCAGGTCATACTATCGGCCATCCCCAGCAAAGAAGATGTCTTCTCGTGAAGAGTAGTCAAGGAGCGAATTTGGAAAGGTTTTAAAATGGTCACTACAATGAGTTGGCTTCTTTGCAGAACATCGCGCATCTGCAAACAACCAGCCTCAAGGTTCACTCTGAACCCATCTTTCCTTGGCAATCTGACCAAGTTCAAGAGCAATTTAGCTATTTCAAAGGCTGAATCCACATGAGAAGACTACGCATGCAATCTTAAACAAGGAGTTATCATCTGATTATCCAGAAAATTGTCTAAGCTCAGAACACCATTCATGAACTTAATGGTCGTTCTTCGGAATGCTACGGTTGGCTATGTTTATAGCAGTACTATTATCCAGTTTGAGTACAAAAGATCGGGGGTATCAAAGTTCATCGTAAGAAGACATAGAGTCATTGACACTGCATTACATTTTCAATCCCTAAGGGCAAGCAAATCGGATGAGGGAGTCTTCAGAAAAGCCATCTCGTTTGTCCACCTCACACCTTGATCATGGCACGTACTAAATGGGCGTAATTCAAAGTCTGTCATTGTGACGCTGATCCACGCAAAGGCCAACTCAAGCGCTAAATTTTCAAAAGACCATTCTCCGAAATATGGTGTATGGACTCCATTTTCTGGATCCGCCACAACAGTCGCGAACCCTCATCGAAGGAGTTTCCTATCCCTTTGAAAGGTGAAGCGATGTCTTTCCTCGAGGACGACATCAAAAGTCAGACTTGAACCGGTGCACTTCCGGAAGCAACCCACACAACTAAATCAGCTAAGATCGGTCATGCTAAAGCCGGAACACCAACATGCATTTCCGCAAGGTGTCCGACTAAAGCCATCAACGTCCTTCTGCTTGTCCTATCCGGGACCGCGAGTGATACTCTAGTCTGGATATGAAGTCCAGTACCAATATCCCATTGGGCAGCAGCGCCCGAGTGGATTCTTCCTCCCAGGGGGCAGCGGTGCCCAAATGGAACTTTCATTTTTTATTCCCCATCAAAATCTCAATGGTCGGCAGCATCCAAACATAATTCCGCAAAGCATGAAAGGGCCTCGACATCCGAACAGAAACATGAAGTGCCTGCCAATAAGCCTCGCTATACAAGGGGACTTGAATCATGCCATGGTTGCCTGCATCATGTCATGCTAAGAAATGAATCTTCCTCTTATCAACTCTCGAATGATCCTCTTCCCCGCCCCGGGACAATAAAGATAGCAAATCAGAAAAGGTTGTTTCTCCCTTGCTATGTAATCCACAGAGAATGAGTCTTTTCACAAAGTAGACCACCTCATTCTGCATTGCAAACAACCAATCTCAAGTTTCATTTTGAGTTCGCCTTTCCCTAGTGATTTGGTCAACTCCAGAAGTGATTCAATGGCTTCTAAGGACTTTTGAGTGAGCATTAGCATCCAAATAAGGATGACTATGCAAAGCGTCTGATTGGACACGCACTTGCTTTTGGCAAAGTATTCAAGTGGAGCCATTACAACATCAACATCCAAATGAACCGCAACGTCCGAGGCATCCAAGTGGGCATCGGTGAACCGTCAGGGAGCCTTGACGTCCAAGAATCCAAATCATACTGGGAGCACCTGCATAAAGCCTCATTAGAAAAGGGAGAGCTTAAAACCTATTGGTTACGTTGTCCATTTTCCTAAATCATTCTTCAATCCTACCCATGGTTTCTCCCTTATTTTTGCAGGAACTCGAATCATACCATGGTTACTTGCATAATGCTCAGCGAGACTGAGAAATTATCCTCTTATCAACTCTTGAACGACCATCCTGTGTGCCCTTACTGCCCTACCGTGCGCATCAGGGAGTCCATTATGCATTCTACACTGGGGGCAACCTTTGGGAAACATCCCACTTTTATCCATTGCGGTGGCTCAGTTCCCCCTATTTGCATCCATTGCGACCACCCTATGGTCCTCTTTACGTTCCTCTATCAGCGTCAGAATTTTACGATGTCCCCACCCTGGTCTCAATCTACATGCCTATATGAACATCCAAGTGGTCATCAACGTCAGAGTGGGGTTTACTTTCATATTTCTGCAGCAACATCCTACGCCAACTTCAGCACTTTTTACTGCACATATCCAGAGAAGTCCACTTTCTTCTCCGCTCTTTAAATTTTTGAACAATTATTCTGCATCCATTCCCACATTGTTGTCGTACCCTCACGTTTTGTCTTTTAAATTATTTCTAAATTTTCATGAGTGGTCGTACCCTCACGTTTTGTCTATAAAATTGCTAAAGCTGTTAGGATTTGTTATAAACTGTGCATAAAACCCTTTGAATAAAATCCACACTACCCTCGAATTTTTCAAACCTTTCCTAAATTTAGCATGTTCAACATGTCACTGCATCATGGATAACTTGTACATCCATTCGAAATTATATGACATGCATGATCTTGCCTGCTAGCTCTTATATCTGCAACATGTTTAGACATAAGCAGTCATAAACACATCCCTGTGAGCATTTTGGGCCTTCACGCCATACTTCTTTCATGAGTGCAAATGCCTGACTAAGTGCTAGTTGGGTTTGCATAATATCCAGGGTACATGCACCATTAGACATGGGATAGCAGTAAGATGACATGGGACTTTGCTCCTTGCTTCCACCTTTCTTTGGTCTTTTTGTTCTTTTGTCTTCAAACACTTGCCTTTACTTTCTATTCGATTCATTTCTAAGTCGTTTGTAAAATCTCTCGCATCCACTCGAACCTCCCTAAATAATGAACAGTGCCCAACTGAGGTTGTTAATTGAAGGTAAGGTGCACGTCGAACTTGGGTTGCACAAGAGGGATTCCAAAATCTCCGAAGATCGTTGATGCTCAACGCCGAAAGAGGCCCAAAAACCAAGACTTGAAGGCCCCGCCAAAGACAAGACAAACTCGTACTTGCTTTTGCTTGCAAAAAAAAAAAAAAGAAAAGCAACAACCAATACAAAAAAGAAACAAAAAAAAAGAGAGAACAAAAGGAGAAGCAAGTGCAAAAAGGGCCCTAGGGTCAACTCTTAAAAAAAAAAAAAAAAAAAAAACTCCATCGAAAAAAATCACCCTCGTGAAGATCCAAAAAAAACTTGGGCACTTTGCCCTCAAAATGCGTCTTAAAAAGTAAAAGAGATCATTCCTTGTGAAGATTCAAAAACCCGATTGGGTATTTCGAAGAAGAGGTCTCAGGTTGTATTCAAACAACAATTTGCGGAGGAAAAGACTGACATTTCAAAGGAAAGCTTCAGAGTTTCACCAAACTCTTGCAAACTGCGCTCGAGGTGCGCCTTACCTCCGGTTAGTAACCTCAGTTGAGCATTGCTCATTAAAAACTCCTTTTTTTCTGCCAAAAAGCACTCTCTTCCTAAAGCAAATTCATTCTTCTTTTCTTCTTTCTGTCTATCCACGACATATTTCTATTCTCTTGCAAAGTCCTTTCGATTATATGAATGCCCATGCATGTGCATCTTCGTATGAGGTTTATTCACTCGGATTGACATTGCAAATCTAACTTTGTGCTATGTTTGTTGCATTTTTATGAGTGTAAACATATAGCCCTGATTTCTGAGCGTGAGCGCAAACACCAATATCCGGTGAGGATTGCTTACATTTACATGATGTGGGAAAGTCTTGTCCTTGAGGTCGTTATCTCCTGGGCAAGATGCAGATGCTTTCTAGGCTTGTATCAAACATGCTTGTATGATGGAAACTGGATGACATGTTCTCCAGAAATACATAAACTTATTGAACCTTCTCTTGATAGGGAAGTTGTTTTCACCTTGATAAAACGCTGGGGGAAAACTTTAGGGTAGTGTGGGGATACCCTCATATACATCATACATCATACATGATTCGATTTCATTATTTCCATTTATCAATTGCTTTCTCTTTTTCCACCCATTGCTACTTCGTATTTGTTTCCTCCCTATTTGCAGGATACAGATATGCGTTAGTGGAATCTCACACTGTGATCAATCTCCGCCAACAAATCCATCCAATAAACACCAGAATGGAGTGCGTTACCACTCAACTTCGTACGGCGGTCAATTTCCCCACCATCCAACCAAACATTCGAATGAAGGTACGTTACCACTTCACTCGTCACTTATTTTGTGAGACGACTTGGTCACCCATGTTAGTGTGACGACTTGGTCATCCACTTCTTCAGTTATGTCGTGTGACGACTTGGTCGTCCACTTCTTCAGTAATGTCATGTGACGACTTGGTCGTCCACTTATCAAAGTTTTGCGCAGCAATTTGCCCACCTGTCAAACTTTAGTGTGGCGGTTCAAAACCCCACCATTCAAACTTTTGTGTGGCGGTTCAAAACCCCACCTTTCAAAATTTAGTGTGGCGGTTCAAAACCCCACATGTCAAACTTTCGTGTGGCGTTTCAAACCCCACCTTTCAAACTTTTGTGTGGCGGTTCGTCCCCACGTGATGTCATGTCAACCATGTTGTAAGCGGTTCGTCCCCACAACATGTGTCGTTTGAATGTTGTAAGCGGTTCGTCCCCACAACATGCGTCTTCTAAATGTTGTAAGCGGTTCGTCCCCACAACATGTGTCTTGTCCCCCCGCACTTTATTTTTCGCACTTTACTTTACTTTTTGCAAATTACTTTCTGTTTGCATTCACGTTCTTTTATCATTCTGCATTTATTTTTCTGCATCAATCAATGACGGCCTACGAGTACGACCCTCGACGACGCTGAGTTTACATTTTTCACAATTTACTTTTCTGCACCAAGGTATGGACTGCGAGTACTACCCTCGCCCTGCCTCATTTACTTTTTCTGCACCAAGGTATGGACTGCGAGTACTACCCTCGCCCTGCCTCATTTATTTTTCTGCACCAAGGTATGGACTGCGAGTACTACCCTCGCCCTGCCTCATTTACTTTTCTGCACAAAGGTATGGACTGCGAGTACTACCCTCGCCCTGCCTCATTTACTTTTCTGCACCAAGGTATGGACTGCCAGTACTACCCTTTCCCTGCCTGACTTACATCTCTGCAATTTACTTTTTCCCCCCTATCAAGGAAGTCATCATTTACATTTCTGCAATTTACTTTTCACCCCACTATTAGGGAAATCATCATCTACAGTTCTGCCAATTTACTTTTCATCCCTACATTTCATCATCTCATTTCACCCCTTTATCATGAAAGTCTGCATTTACATTTTACATTTTTCAAACCATTGCTGGTTCGGTAGCAACAATCTTTATTGCTCATCAAAAATCACGATTACATCAGATTTTTGATAAGATAGTAAAGAGGGGGCAACTGTTGCTACTCGATTTTGAATTTTAAATTTTTTATCGTCAAATATTTTCTCATTTCAAGCATCAATTTTCTAAAATCATACTTTCGTTTATTTTCGTCCAACTGATGTTTATTTTTACGCTCTCTGCCATTTAAATTTTATTTCATAGTTTTTTCGCATTTTTATCACTTTTCCAGTTCGAACTCGTATTGGTTCTCGAGTCAAATTCTCGAAATTAAGGGTCGAACAACTAGGACATTAGTTACTTATTTTTTTATTATTATTTTAACTCGTGCTATACCGTTACATTTCACTCAACATTTTAATTTTAGTAATTTTCATGCTCGAACTTTTACCGCTTGCATACGAATTTTTATCAAGCGACATAGCAAACTTTTTTCGCTCCCTGTATGCTAATCATCTTAGTTTATTTTATTCTACGTCCTAGCATTTTCTGTTCAAAGCTTTAATAAAATTTTCTTGTACCGTAGATACGAACTAAAAATATTATGCTTGTATGGAATTAATTTGCATTAATGCAAGTAATGCATTTCTGCAAAATTGAAAGGACAGCATCCTTATCCGTGGCTCTCTCTCGATTCTTCCAACCGCCTTACTGTTCAAGCCTCATCTTCAACTCCATTAAATAATGGCCAAAGCCACAAGTGATAGAGAGGGGGGGACGGGCAGAGAGAGAGAGAGAGAGAGAGAAAGAGGGAGAGAAAAAGGGTAGCCATCCTCCATCGAAAAATCATCACTGCCTTACCGCCGTCGCTGTCTTGCCGTGCGTCGCCGCTGCCTCGCTGCTGCACGCCGGAGCTGCTGCTACCTCGCCGGCGCTGGAGGCTGAAGACGGCAACGCAGCCTGCTGCCGCCACCGTTGCTGGGTCGTGCGCTGCTGCTACTCTGCCCGTTGCTGCTCGGCTGCCGGTGCCGGAGATGCTGCCACGGCTGTGCTGCTCCGCTGCTGCCATGCGCCGTCGCCTGTCACGCCGTTCTGCCGAGGCCACCGCCGCGCTGCCGAACTGCTGCGTTGCCAAGGCGCTCCCCTCGCCCCGCCATGGCCGTCCCGTCGCTACACCTTCATCACTGCTGCGTTGCTTCTGGACGCTGCTGGGCTGCCACCGTCGTCGCTGCGACTGTCCTTGCTTGCTGGAACGACGTGGGTGATGGAAGGGAGATGATGAACAGTGAGGCTTGGCCTCATTTAATTTGGTTATGGGCTTGGCAAAGCCAAGCCCAAGTGGGAAGGAAGAAAAGAGAAAATGGCCAAGCCCAAATACAAGAAAAGAAAGGGCTTGGCCCTTAGAAAGGCTTGGGCCCAGCTAGTGGGCCCAATTTCTAGGCCCACCTAGTCCAATTTATTTCGATCCATCGTATTTATTTTCCGTAACGTTATTTATACACTTGTACTGTTTATTTATTTTTCCGCACCTGCATTATTTATTTTCCCGCACTTGCATTATTTATTTTTCCCGCGCTTGTACTGTTTATTTATTTTCCTGCACTTGTACTGTTTAGTTATTTTTCGCATGCTTGTACTGTTTATTTATTTTTCGCATGCTTGTACTGTTTATTTATTTTTCGCATGCTTGTACTGTTTATTTATTTGTATGCTTGTATGTTTGTACGCTCGTTTATTTTCGCCCGTTATGTATGCTTAGATAATTGTTCGTCCAAAGTAATTATTTTTCACTCGCGTGCAGCAAATATTGAATATTTAATCATTCAACGTTCTCCGTGCTGATAACTCCGGTAAAAAAGGGGTAAATCGCCCGTACCCCTTAATCAAGTAAACGTTTCATCCCTTTTATTTATTCACGCTTTTTCGTATTTACTCTCGTATGTATGATATTAAAAATTATTAAATTTAATTTATCCATTGGGCATGATAACTAATTTAGGACTTTTTATTTTTCAAACATGAATTTTTAAACACCTCTTTTCCGGTAACCTTTTTTAGGATGTGACTCGGGTGCCTAACACCTTCCCGAGTCCATAATACGACCCCGAACCATTGTTCTCGGGTTCAGACCCACATTCCCTTAGCTTTTTATGCATGACTTTAGGTTCCCTAAACCTAAGGAAAAATTAGGGTGGCGACTTCATTACATCATGTGAGATGATTCCAATTTCGTCTCACGTTCTAGTCCCAAATCTGCGTCGTATTAGGAATAAAAATCCAAAAAAGGGGTGCGACAATTTCAAAAAGCATATGTTTCCCTTTCAACAAAGATATCAACTCCATCAACTGGCCATCAAAAGTATCCAAATGTATTAAATGGTTTTGACAAGTTGATATCACCTTTTGACAAACACAAATTCAGCATTTGCTCAACTAACACCTAGCTTACCCTATACACTCTTTCCTAACTAGAAATGTTGCAGCTTGTGCCCAAGAGAAGAATAGAATCTAGCCCTCAAAAAGATCACCCCCTATTTGTCCTATAATCCAGCTACAGCAGCCCAAAAACCCTTACACAAAGAATAAACAAAAGTGAGAACAAGTACACCTAAAATCCTACCCTACCTTGTCTAGCTAAAGAGTGAAAAAAGTGAAGGAACCAAACCCTCCATGCTACATTTTTTCTCTGCCCAAGGACATCAACTTGAGTCATTTAATTATTTTTTTCCCAAAGTCTAGAGTCCTAAACGTCCAACTTCCAATCCCAAACTCAAGTGTCATCCGGTTTCATTAGTGTTTTCCCGATTGAGTCTTTCATTGGTATCTCTTTTCTTTTGTGTCCTCTTTGCGTCTTTTTGAGTCTGTTTCTTATGAATTGTTACTTGAGGTTGCTTCCTTGACTGCACGGGATTGTTCAAGTGAGTTGAGAGTTTAGTGAGAATAATTTTTACGAGTGCTTAAACACGAGTGCAAACATATGAGCGAGCTTTTTCACTAATGTATATACGTATATATATAGTTTGTTTTGTTTTGCAGGAAATTAACCATATCTCACATGAGCCAACTACTTGCCATACTACACGAAATGGAGGCTATTGGACAAATGATAACTGAATTTAAACACTTTTATAAACAAAGTGAGCATGTGAATGTGAGAGGGAGTGAAGAGAGAAAAGAGGATGAGGTATTTGATCTTGAGCGTGAAAAGAGAGAGATGAGTGTCGGGAAAATGGGAGTGAGAAAAACAGCCCGCCCGATGATGACATCGTTTCCACCCTGCCCGATGATGACCACATATCCACCCCTCTTCCTTCTTCTAGTAACGCAATTGATTCGGGTGTAAACATTAAATCGCATGTGTTTAAAGTTTTTGGAAACCTTTTGTTTAAGTTTGAGAGTGTTACTTTGGGGAGTGAAAAGAGTGAGGAAATACAAGAGAGGGCAACAATTTTGGGAGAAGAAAGTGAGAAATATTCGAGACAATGTTTTATCTGCTAGCTATCCAATGAGCATGCCTTTGTGCAATGAGGATCGTTTAGCTAAATCTAACATTGATAATTCTTTCTCTCCAACCTTTGAAACTCTTTTGCATAATTTTCCCATGGTTTTTGTGAAGGAATTAGGCGCTTAAGAGGATTCTTTCTTGAGCTCCATCCCTAACCGAGACCATGATCTTAAAGCAATATATTCGAGGAAGAATCCTTTCGAAGGGAAAGGTGATGATACGATCACGCCTAGCCTAACCTTGAGGATTTTCACGTATCATATCGGGAATCAACAACCAAGCAGGTATCCTACCGGGAACGACCACTTACCGATAACCTTAATGGGAGCTACTGGGTGACGACAGCCAAGCGATCATCTACTAGGAACCGACAGCGTAGCAAACACCTATTGGGAACCTTAAGGGGAGTTATCTCGAATCAACCCGAGAGACGAACCTTAATGGTGACCGAGCATTATAACGGAACCCAAGAGCTGTATGTGCACCCTACCGGGAGCCGATAACTCGTCCGCCTATTGACCCTGCCTTAGGCCACATGCGTGGCCTAGCTTTCCTCGCACGAACACCTATCAGAAAGTTATTGGGAGCCCTCAGTTGAGCTAGTATATATCGGGCACCTTAGGGGAAGATACCGGTAGACGACACCCATCCGTATATCGGCCTAGTTTTAGGCCACCCGTATGGCCGAGCTTTCGAGGCACGAGCACCCTATCGGGAAGCTATCGGTTGAATGCAATTTTAGAGCTTATTCTTGCCGAGACTAACGACATGCCATTAAGGCCTTAACGGTATACCGTTAGTCCCGGACCAGAAATACAAAGATGAGACTTTTAATTATTTAGAAGGTCAAACTTGTCATAAAATGCCTATTTTTATAACTTAGTATAAATGGTTAGTTTCTTGTACATTTTCATTAGCTTGGAAATTGATGAATATTTTTTAGAGTTGAGTTTACTCCTTCTTATTCATCCGGGCTCAATATTGGTGCTTGCCTTGGTCTTGGAATGTCGTGGCTTGAGTCAATAAAAAATAATAAGTTTCCTTCACTTATGTAATCCGTTATTACTTCATATTTGTGAGTGATTGAGTGTGATATTTGAGTGTTTGTGTTTGCTTCAATATTGAGAGTATTTTTCCCGTGTATTCAAGGTATTCATCAAGCATATCTCAAGTGTTCAATCGATCACTATTCAAGCCATCATCTCTAACCCTTCCGCCATTCAACCCGGGTATTTATCTTTGTATTTTCCGCTGCGTGTCTCCATCCTTTCCCTCCATATCATTGTGTGTATTTGTTGTTGTCTTTTGTGTGATAAACTCAATGCTAGATCCTCTCCGAGTGCTTCACATTTCGGATTTCAAACAACAAGTTGATCTGTGTCATATTAGCTTCACTTGGGTATAAGGAAGAGTCTTGGTCGTAAAAGATGAGGTGACTTCCTCCATGGGTACGACATAGTCACATTTTATGCAATCTCAAACCTTATAATCAAGCCTTTATCTTAGTCTTTTAATGTAAACAATCTCCACCATTGAAAAAATGTGGTTTGTTGAGTGCATACCCTTCACTTGAGACGGTTAAGTCTTCTCCAAGTGACCTTGCTCCGTTATGCAACAAGTGATTAAGGAAATAAACTAAAGATAAGAGTAATAAAAACTTGACAAGAGATCACTTATCTCTAGGATTTCTAACCTCCATTACGTGGGTTTATGGTTCACCCAAAACTTAGCTTTTTCCAAAGGCTCAATCTAACAACCTTTACAACTGGTTATACCAAGGCTCACTAGAAACGCAACTAAGATTTTTACCAAGGCTCAAGCTCAAAACTTTCGCGAGTGAACACTAGGCACAAGCTTAACCTATCACAAATTTTCAAAGCTAGATTCAATTTTATGTTCAATTATAAGGTGGACACTACCCTTAACCTAAGAAGAATTATGGGTTTTCTTAAAATTTCACAAATAATGAAACTTAAATCTAACACAAGTGGCTATTTTAAGTCCGTGAGCATCAGGGTAGTTGTTTACTAGACCGATGCACAATCCCATGAACCACTCAGACCATGAAAAAGTATTTTCTCCCATTTTTGAATATCCAAAAATACTATTTTGTTTTATCCTTTTTACGCTAAAATGGACTTTAGATTGAGATATACTTACACATATAATCTTAAAGTAATCCTTTTTAGGCTCTATAAAATGGACTTCAAAACTTAAAAATAGGCTCATATAAAAGTTGCGTTAGTAATAACTTAATTTGTTAATTGTAATCATCAAAACTAGGATTAGTGAACCTCATAATTCTACAGGAGGTACTGCAGTATGTGCCTAGTGATGTATAGGGTCCAACAAGTATTCAGTCGCAAGGTGGAGTATATCTTCTTTGCCAATTTCACTCATAATTACTCCAATAAAGTGTGGTTGTATTTCATGAAATATAAATCCGAGGTATTCACTATTTTAAATAGGTGGAAAGCATAGGTGGAGAAGCAAACATAAAAGTAGTTAAAGCGTTTGAGGTTTGATAATGGTATAGAGTAAAACAAACACAAATTTTTCTCAATTTTGTCAGGAACACGAAATTGCTAGGAATTTTATTACTCCAAGAACACTTCAGCAGAAAAAGGGTAGCTGAAAGGTTGAATCGTACCCTTCTTGAAAAGGCTAGGAGAATGAGGTTGCAAGCTGGTTTGCCTAAGTGTATTTGGGCAGAAGCATTGAACACGACATGTTACATTATGAACAGATCTCCTTCAACAAAATTGGACAACAAAGTGCCAAAGGAATTGTAATTATTCTGATCATAGAAATTTTGGTTGTCCAGCTTATGTGCATATACCTAGAGTGCAAAGGTCAAAATTGGATGCCAAGTCTAGAAAGTGTGTTTCTCTAGTATGAGAAATGAGTGAAAGGCTTTCGGCTATGTGATCTAGGGGCAAAAAAGAATGTCACGAGTAAGGATATTATATTTGATGAAGCATCCATGTTGAAGGACAAGAACGTTTCATAATCAGAGCTTATTGCTGAAAAGAGCGAGTCTAAGGTTGTGGTGGGGTTTCTACAAGTGGGGATTAGGGAACAAGAATATATTAATGAGAATGTGGAAGAAGTTGATCCTCTAGGTGGAGTTGAGCATGTGTAGTAGAGTTCAGTCATGGATAGACCAAGGCGCACAATTAGGTTTTCTTAAAGGTACGATTTTGAGGATATGATTTCGTTTCCATTGGTTACTAGTTATGGAAATCTAGGTTCTTTTAAAAAATCAATTGCTAATCTAGAGAATTTTTTTTGGAAGGAAGCAATTGTGGAAGAGATGGAATCTTTGCCCAGAATAAGACTTAGAAGTTAGTTAAACTATCCAAAGGGGGAAATGCAATGAGGTGCATTGGTTACTAGTTATAGAAATTTAGGTTCTTTTTTTTGTAGAGTATCTACTGTATTCTATATATATTCAACCGTTCAAATACTTATCTGATGTTGATACTTGATTACATTTAGGGTATCCATATTTGATAGTGATTGAACTAAAGCAAATGACAAAATATTTGAATAAAAAATGAAGAAAACCATAAAAAAAAATTTAAGATAAGTTAAATATTTAAATGATTGATTATAAATAATAATTGAGGTAGATTGGGCACATGCAACATGGCAACTAAACTTTTGATTATAATATAAGGTTATAGTGCTTTCTTGGATCTATGGTGTCCATGAGAAATTAGAACATGCGTGACGTTACAGTTGTATGAAGATTCTCTTCTTCTTTTTTACTTTTCCTTCTTCTTTTTTAACCTTTTGAATTTTAATTTCTTTCCAACTTGCTAGAGGAATGGCAGAAATATACTCCTTGCCTAATTTTTAATTTCGTTTAATACTAAAAATACATGTGTTATTTTTACATTCACTTGATAGTTATTTATTTAAATAAAAATAAAAATATAGCTTAATTAGGAAGGGATAAACCCAATCATATCTTGACACATCAATTAATATAATTTTATTAATAAAATAGTTAGTATTCTAAATATTTCGTATAAATTCATGTGCTTTTTATACTTCCTATTTTTATGCACCTATTTAGTGGTTTCTTTTTCCAAGGCTTATTATTATTTTAATTTTGGTAATTGGTATGATTAATTAGTCCAATCTTAGTAACTACTCACAATTAAACTTAGGAGATAAATAGTGGTCCAAATTATTGGGTTATTTTTTGTAAACAATTCCTATCATTAATGGAAATTAATAATCATCTCAATTTGTGTGATTTATGTCAAACAAATTTTTTATACTACTTCCTTAAATTTTTTATAGTTGTCTTTTTAACCATAATTATACAGACCAATTAAGGTTATCATTGATTTTTATTACAAATACACTCCACTAATTGTCTCTCTTCACCATATTAATTACTTCACTTTAAATTGACCAATCTAAAATTAACGTATTTTAAATTGATTGGGTTAGACTCTATAATTTATGAGAAAGATAAAAACTATAATTAGAAAATACCAACTAATCTCCTTGGAAATATAAATAAGAAAATTAATTATAAATAATTTTTTTATCAAAATGAACAACTATAAAAAAAAATGGAGGGACTGTATGTAATGTATATATGTTAGTGTTATATTTTGGTAACGTTTGGTTCACAAAATGCTACTTTCTCTCTTGGAATCACTCTCCTGGGAGAGTGATTATGGGGAATGTTAGTTTTTTGTGTTTGGTTGGGATTTAAGATTTCCGGGAAAGTAACATTCTTGTGTTTGTTTTGTACTTGTGAATCCTAAAGAAAAGTAAGAAAAATTACTATTTTATTTTTTTCTATATTTGTGTTTTTGTTATCTTGTTCATAGTAGGCATCTAATTATTCTTTTCTATATATATATGAACTTGCTCTCTTTTTAGTTGTCTATCTTTCAACAATCAAAATATCAAATAAGTTTTCAAATTCTTCATTACTGCAAGGAGTTGGTTGACGAGTGAATTAAAAAATTTAGCCTTACGAACCTTCTTTATCCAACTTTTAGAATATATGTGCTCTATACTTGCTTTTATATTTCTTTTGACTAGCAAATTTATTTTGTGACTGTTGCTACCCGAATTTGGATTTTTTCGTCACACCTTTTACGCATTTTATCATTTATCGCATTAATAGCTAGTCTACATCAAATTTCTATCGATTTTTGATCTTCGACTATTTATTTTAATATTTCGCTCCTTTTTGTGTCTTTTTAGTTTTTCGTATTTTTTACTATCTTTTTGCTCAAACTTCTATCGGTCCCGAGTAAGTTTCCTCGGACCGTAGATCAAACGCGTTATTTCTTTAATTAAAAATTACCTACTATTATTTTCTTTCGTGTCATCTAGTTTGGTTTCGTTCAATTTTTGTTGTTATAGCATTTATTTTTCGTCCGAACTTTTGACATTTTCGAACGAGAAAATACGGACCTTAAGTCGAACGTTTTCTTTATTTACTGTCTACTAGTCTCATTTTTCTGCACATTTTGGTCCTCTCGGTTTGGGCATTTATTCAAGTCAAACGAGTTCACTCGTGCCATAGCTCAAACCAAAAATATCCCGTTAGTATGGAATTAATGCATTAATGCACAATTAATGCATCTTCATCCAAAATCGCGCCACGCTTCCCCTAGCTAGCCTCGGCGACGACCAATTGATCATCACAAACATCCCATCGATCATCCTTGGCCACACAAACTCTAGCTTGCCCCTCACTCCGGCCAAACTGGCGACCAATCCTCAACCACACACACCCTCAACCGACTCCAATCTTCTCCTATAAATACCCAGCTCCAAGAATGGCACCAAGGGCACCAAAATTCACTCTTACTCTCCTTTTTCTCACTCTTTCTATCCACGACATCAAAGTGAGTCTCCTTCCTTAATTTTTTTAAATTTCGTTTATGATTTAAACTTACTCTAATTGCTTTATCTTCAACTGAGAATTACTATTCTTGCTTCAATTTATTTGTTTACCGTTTTAATTAATTAATTGCCTAGTTTTGGTTTAAAGGGTTGTTTTCATTTATGTTGAAATCGACCACTATTTTGGTTGAAATAAGTTGTTGTGTTGGTTGGTTTGAGTTGCTGTGGTGTTACTGAATTTTTTGGGTCTGTTTTGGTTAAATTATCGGGACTGGTTTTACCTTGGTCGTTGGCCATGGCGCCGGCGATGCAAGGAAGAAGAAGAAGAAGAAGAAAAAGAAAGGGGTTGGTGGGAAAGAAAGGTGATGGGCTTGATTTTACCCCAAGCCCATCTTGTTTTAATGAAATTCTAGGCTTGATTTCATCCCAATCCCAGCTGCTATTTTGACAAAATTCATGGGCCCGGCCCATCAAGTTTTCGTAACTTTCGTGTTTAATTTTCGTATGCAATTGTTCACATGCTCGTAAGCTATAAATTATTTATTTTGCTTTCGTGTTTAATTTTCGTATGCAATTGTTCACATGCTCATATGCGATAAATTATTTATTTTACTTTCGTGTTTAATTTTCGTATGCAATTGTTCACATGCGATAAATTGTTTTATTTTCATGTTTAATTATCGTGCAAATTTCTCGTGTGTTCGTATGCAATGAATAATTTATTTGTTTATTTGCCATGTTTATTTAATTAGTTATTTACTTATTTCGTCAAAAATTAAATAAATGCTTGTATACTTGTCTTATTTATTATCCTTCGAACTATCGCTAATACTCTTACTTTGAAGGGTAAAAATCAAGTTTTCGCTCGCAAGTACACTTTTTACCTGTCTTTTATTTATTTAACGCTTTCCGCACATATATATATATATATATATATATATATATATATATATATATATATATATATATATATATATATATTCGTATGCATGTTTATTTAGAAATGTTAAAAAACTCAAATCATATTCGTATGCATGATATTTAGAATTGTTAGAAATTAAAATCAATTCACATGAATAATATGTTTAATCACTCGCTTTTAATGTCATGATTAAATTGCTTTTATTGCCATGCGCATTAATACATGTGTTTTGGTGGCTTCGATCTCACACCTCGGTTTATTTGCCGCATTCATTAAATCAGTATTTTGTTAGTTATGCATGATAGATCACGTTAGTAATTAATTTAATCATGCATGGCCCGATCATAATAAAAGGGGCGCTCGTATTAGTAAAAACGGTAACAATCCCGTTAAACGGAAATACTTGCCCCGAACTTGCCCTGACCCTACGAAATACTAAAGCGGTATTTCCTCTGAGGGGCCAATTACGTGCTTTTAATTGTTTTATTTAAACACCTATTTTATCGGTAACCTTTTCGGATATGACTCGGGTGCCTAACACCTTCCCGAGTCTATAATACAACCCCGAACCTTTGTTCTTGGATTTAGACCCTTTGTGCCTTAGTTTTTTTACTTTATGCCATGACGATTAGGTTCCCTAAACCTAGAAATAAATAGGGTGGCAACTTCATTTGCATTATGTGAGATGAGTCCAATTCTTGTCTGATAGAACGCTAAAATGTCTTCTTTTCATCATCCTTTTACATCTGTTTTGGGATGATGATACTGCTAAATGATGGATTTTCTCTCCTTTTCTGCAGATCTACTGCTATGAAGCAGAAATATTCAAAAGGAGCTGAAAGAACCTATTTTAGAGCTGTTTTGGATAAAAGAGAGTTGTCCTTATCCCAGACCTGGGATAAGGCGAGCCAGAAGTGACATTGACCAAGGTCAACTGGATTAATGAGGATACAACATATGGGCCTAGGCCGTGAGCTGAGCGTGTGTGCCAGCTGCTCTGCTTCCATAAGGGTTTTTCTGCAGAGTTCAACTCCAGCTAGAAGTCCTTTGAAACTCCTAGTTTCAATTTAGGAGATTTAAAACTACTTTATTTTATCCTTATCACGGATTTTTGGGGAACGATTCCTTAGGTTATTATTTAATTAGTTGCTGGGCAGAAGAAAAGGGGGGTCTTCTTCCTTATTCACGTTCTGCCATTGTTGCAGCTCAAACTCTTATTCTATTTTCTTCTTTAATTCAATTTCAATTACGGTTTATGAGTTTTATTATTTATTTATTATTGTTATGTCGATGCTAGGCTAAACAATCTCTTTCTGGTAAGGATTCGAAGCCCATGATTCTGTGATTGTGAGATCAAATCGTACTTCACACACATCACACTTATATTCTTGTCTTTCTTGATAACATGCTAGTTTATTTTGTTTTGAGTAAAGCTTGATCATCTTCACCTAGAACTTGAGTAATTACAGTCTTCCTCTAAGGTTTTGGAGTCTACATTATCGAAGAGGATACGAAGGCGACTAGCTGGTGACAGCTAGAAGAAGGATCAGATCTGGTTTATAGGATAGACACGATTCTCTATCCTAGGCCTGGGATTAGGTCTTTCCCTGTGTCTATCAATTGCCCTGATTAAATCCTATAGAGTGTCTCTTAGGATTGTTAGGATGATTAGGGATTTCCAATAGAGTGTCTCTTTGGAAGTCTTGTGTAGGAGGAAAGCAGGAGATCTAGGTGACCAATACCTGATCTCTATAGCCATCCTATAAGTTTGGTGTTTAACACTTTTGCATCAATGATCAGTCTAAGTGAATCATGGGCTAGGTAGAATCCTTACTGGGAAGTTTCCTCCATTTGTTACACTCAATTATCTATTTATTGCTTTCTTTATTTCTGTCTTTTAATTATTGCATCCAAACAATCCTTATTGGTATTTACCACCCATCATACTTCATTACAAAGAATTGAAATTGTCCACCGAATCCCTGAGGAACGATCCTTTTACCACTTACTGCAGTTTAATTTATATTTGTGCATGGTAAATTGTACTCTATTTATTTTTGACGGTTTCGGCAACCATCATTGTCTCACATCCGTCCCGAACCATTTCGCAAAATTGAAAAGGGGGTGCGACAGTGACTATGATTTTTTATAGGTTAAGAACATGACAAATGGTATAACCTTCATATTATAGTCCTTTAAGATTATAACAATGTATTCTTCTTTTCAAGAGGATAGTAAATATGTTTGAATTATATCACCAGGGTAAAAAATCACATAGATGGCCAATATACGTAATAATATTCCTCGAATAATAGAAGATAGACTTGAATTACACCACTCGCTGAAAAATCTCATCGAGGTTAAGGTATAATGTAATCTTCTTTTAGAAAAAATTAAAAATATTTCTAAACTTTATTAAAACAAATGATTTTTTTAGCCCTAAAGTATAACACTTTATTTAATCTAGTCC
Organism: Viola odorata; assembly: GCA_963691705.1. Taxonomy (NCBI): domain Eukaryota; kingdom Viridiplantae; phylum Streptophyta; class Magnoliopsida; order Malpighiales; family Violaceae; genus Viola; species Viola odorata. The sequence goes on from OY829543.1 coordinate 15,636,142, forward strand.
CTATATTATAAAATCATTTAATCACGTTCCTAAATTATAACATTTAGTTTAATTTAATCCTTGTACCGGCTGAAGGTGATGACGTAGCGATTTTGTGGTCATATGGCATGCCACGAGTTTTTTTTTTAATTTTTAATTTTTTTTCTCAAACTTAAAAAAGATTTAAAAAATAATCTACAATTTAAAAAATGTATCATAAATTTTTTAAAAATTAAAAAATGTACCAAAATTTTAAAAAAGAACTTAAAACATAAAAAAAAGGAAATTTTAGAAAAACTTTAAAAATTAAATGTTAAAAAAATTTGAAACTAAAAAAATACCACATACAAAAAGAGTATAAAAACAATTAATAAAAAAATAGGAACTAAAACTAAGAGAGAAGGGAACAAGTTTTTTTTCTTTCTCTTTTGTATATATGTTATTTTTTTATTTTTTTATCGCAATCAAATACAATAAAGTTCGAAATTTTACATTATCGAATCAATTTCTTTCTTTGATTTTGCCAAACGCTACGTTGAAGTATTACTACGAATTCATTTGTATCGGCCATGACTCCTCGCTTGCTCATCAATGCATATGGACCATTACTCCATAATCAATTAATCATAATGTTGGTACTGGCCTGCCAGAAAAGTAAAGCTTTGGGAGGAGGACTGTTAAGTTTAGGGAAATAGGTTTTCCTCTCTTCATTAATCAGTAATACATGAGTATATATACGAGCTAACTTTGGGCCCAATAGGCCCAATATACAAGATACGAACAGAAGAATATATGTGTCCTAACACCCCCCCTCAAGTTGGAGCATGGAGATCACGAATGCCCAACTTGCGAAGAAGATATAAGAATTGCCTCTTGCCTAACGCCTTGGTAAAGATGTCAGCAAGCTGCTCCGTTGTGGACACATAGTGAGGCGCTACAATCCCATCTGTGACCGCATCACGAATAAAATTGCAATCAATCTCAATGTGCTTCGTACACTCGTGAAGAACGGGATTTTGGGCTATGTGGAGAGCTGACTTACTATCGCAAAAGACATCCATTGCCTGCGGATGATCAACACTGAGACACTGGAGGAGAGTCTTTAACCATTTCAACTCACATGTGATGGATGCTAGGGAACGATACTCAGCTTCAGCTGAGGACCGGGAGACCGTGTCCTGCTTCTTTGTCTTCCAAGAGACGGGAGAAGTGCCGAGGAACACGATCCAGCCAGTGAGCGAACGACGAGAGAGAGGGCAGCTCGCCCAATCAGAGTCACACCAGCTTGTCAAGGATAGATCGCAAGAGGAGGAGAGTAAGATACCTTGGCCTGGACTCCCTTTTAAATACCGCACAACGCGCAACGCAGCATCCCAATGCTCTTGGCGCGGGGCGGTCATGAACTGAGCAAGAATGTGAACAGAGTGTCAAATCTGGTCGGGTAAAAGAGAGATAAATGAGGCGACCAACGAGACGACGAAACCGTTCCGGGTCACCAAGAACAGCACCGGCGGCAAATGCCAAAGAGTGATTTTGGTCTATTGGAAAGTCAGCCGGTTTGGCGCCGAGAAGGCCTGCTTCCGTGACAATGTCAAGTGTGTACTTCCGTTGATAGAGAAAAATCCCTGCCGGACCGTGAGCAACCTCAATGCCCAAGAAGTATTGTAGGCGCTATAAATCCTTCATGTGAAAACAGGTGCTCAAATATGTTTTAAAAGCAGAAATAGCGGAAGAGTCATTACCGGAGATAATCAGATCATCAACGTACACAAGGACGTTGAGGAGCACTGTGTCTTGTCGTAGAGTGAAGAGAGAGTAGTCTGAATACGACTAGAGAAAGCCATATTTCTTCAAAGAAGCCGCTAACTTGGCAAACCAACATCTCGGTGCCTGACGCAGGCCGTACAGGGACTTGGTCAGGCGACAAACCTTGTTGGGGGTGTCAGATCCAAAACCAGGGGGCATTTTCATATACACTTCTTCATGCAGATCGCCGTGAAGGAAAACGTTGTGAACATCCATCTGGTGTAACTCCCAACGCTTAGCAGCCGCAATAGCCAGAAAAGTTCTAACCGTGACCATCTTGGCAACCGGAGCAAATATTTCGTTGTAATCAATGCCTTCCACCTGATGGTTACCGAAGATGACCAAGCGTGCCTTAAGGCATTCAACTGAACCATCTGCATAATATTTGATTTTATACACCCACTTGCAAGCGAGTGCCTTCTTCCCAGGTGGCAACTCCTCCACCACCCATGTCTCATTGGCCTCCAATGCGTCGATTTCTTTATGCATGGCTTCGCGCCAGCTTGCATCTTGCATGGCCGCACGAAAAGAGCATGGTTCAACACCAGCAATGACAGCTGCGAGAAAGGTACGATGGTGCAAAGACAAGTTATCACAATTCACAAATGGTGCTATAGGATAAGGAGTACTTGAGGAGCTGAATGGCTGCGAGGAAGGCGGGGATGGACTCATATTCCGTACAGTGTGCGTAACATAATCAGACAACCAACCTGAGGAACGTTTATCTCGGAAGCCGCGACCTAGTAAAGGTGCATCGAAGGACTCAGCAGCAGTCGGGCCAGCCGATGGTGAAGCCGAGAGCGCACCAGTAGGCTCCGTTGGTGGCACCTCCTTATCGACAGGGGGGAGGGAACACAACGTCCTCCACAACCGGATCCAAACTGTCCGGGGGGTCTTCATTGACCGCGACAACATCCATGACAGAAGGCAAAGCAGCAGGTGAGGCGGTCGAATTCCCATTGGCAAAAGGGAATTCATTTTCATGGAACACTACATCCCTGGAAATAAGAAAGTCTTTAGTGTCCAGATCATAAAACTTCCACCCTTTCTTGCCGTTAGGATACCCAACAAAGATGCAGCGCCGACTGCGAGGGGTGAATTTACCTTGTCGGGAATGTTGATCATGAACAAAACTCAAGCAGCCGAACACCCGTAGGTCATCTAGATCAGGTAGATCCTCATGTAGCAGTTCAAATGGAGACTTATTGTCAAGGAGGGCAGAGGGAGTTCTATTGATCAACTGTACTGCAGCAAGAACACATTCCCCCCAAAAGAGAATGGGTAAATTCGCCTGAAACATCAAGGTGCGGCCTATATTCAAAATGTGTTGATGTTTTCTCTCAACGCGACCATTCTGTTGCGGAGTACCAACACAAGAGGTCTGAAATAAGATCCCCTGCTCATCAAAATAGTCAAGCATGCATTTGAACTCAGTACCGTTGTCACTACGCACAATTTTAACAGTGGTGGCAAACTGTCGTTCAATCATTGCAAAGAAAGAGTGAAAGGCTCTAGAGACTTTCGTCTTGTTTCTTAATAAATAAATCCAAACAGCCCTTGAAAATTCATCAACAATAGTCAAAAAATAAATAGCATCACAGGAAGAAGGAACTGAATGTGGTCCCCACAAATCACAATGTATCAATTCTAATTTTCTACTAGCTCTACTGTTACTAACAGGAAAACACCTATGCTTTTGCTTAGCTTTTGGACAAACAACGCAAGTGTCGCTGGACGACTGAGAACTACTACTACTAGACTGTAAAGCAGACACTAATTTGACAATCTTCTCAGAAGGATGACCAAGACGACGATGCCACAACTCAAACTCTGTCAACTCCGGTACCGTTATTGCATGCACTGTAGCAACGCCACGAAAATATTAGAGTCCATCCCGTCGCTCACCCGCCCCAATCAGGCTCCTCGAACGATGGTCATGTATAGCACACAAAGTAGCAGTGAATGTGATTAAATAGTTAGAATCATCAATCAGTTGTGTCACCGAAATCAAACTGTAGTTAAGCTGTGGAACAAATAAAACATTGATAAGGGTTATGCCACTTGGAAGAAGGACGGAACCCTTCAACGTGGCCACAACACATTGACCATTCGGTAACCCAACCAAGCGAGCATCCATCTGTACGACATCGACGAGACAGTCCAGGTTTCCTGTCATATGATGAGAAGCGCCAGAATCAATAATCCAAGACAAAATAAATAGCTCACCCGTCATACGATCCCCATCCTGACTCTTATGTTTTAGGAAGTGCAGTAGTGACTTCGCTTGGGCTTGGCTAAGATCAACAAATGGGGAATCACCCAGTTCCGTGACTGCATGGGCACGGGCTGGCGTTGCAGGAAAGGGACCAGGAGAGGCAGCATTTGCTGTGGTAGGTGTGACGGGAGTTCCACGGCCAGAACCACAGCTAGACCCGCTCACTCTGTTACAGTCAGCCCACCAGTCAGGGTAAGCGTGTATCTTAAAATAGGAGGTAGTATCATGTCCTTTCTGCTTGTAGTGAGAACATAAGAGCTTGGACTGATCTACACGGTCCCATGGCAGTCGAGAGCGATCAGCCCTCAACGCGAATGCGTGAACTTCCTGCTCAATTACCTTCTCGCGAGCGATATGACGAGAGTTTTCTTCCTGAACAAATGCTTGATAAGCTTCATAGAAATGTGGCTGAGGCTTCTGGGAAAGCAGATTGGTGCGCACTGCGGAGTAGAGATCATCATCAACTCCAATTAGAAATTGATGGAAATATGCCTCATCTTGCTCATTAGCAAGCTTCGCGGAGAGATCGCAGGTACAGAGTCCGCAAAGGCAGGTGGGTAGGGGTTTCAACCGAGTCAATTCATCCCAAAGAGCAGCTAACCGATTGTAGTAGTCATCTATCGACTCGCCCCTTGATTGTTTGCACAGTGTGATGGAAGCGCGCAGCTGCTGAATCCGTGGACCGTTGGCCTTCATGTACTTGCGCTCCAAAAACAGCCACAAAGGTCGAGCTTCTTCATGATACGGGATGGACGCGGTAACTCTAGCATCCATCGTTCTAGTGAGCCATGAAATAATCATGGAGTTAACGGTTTCCCAATCCGAGATCTTCATCGCATCAGTGGGCTTCTTGATTGAACCATCAATGAATCCAAATTTGCGGCACGATTTGAGAGCTAGCGTGATCGCTCTCGACCATGCAACAAAGTTATCGCTCTTTAGAACTGTGTTGGTGATAACGTTTCCAGGTTGATCACCCAAAGAGAGGTAGAAGGGAGATTGAGTTCTATCTTCGGGAGGTTGGGTTTGGTTTTTGTCTGCGCCGGCCATGTCGGGATTAAAGGCGATTGCAGTAGGCAAATCATTGAAGCTACGTCAATCGCAGTAGGCGGATCAACGGGAAGAGGGTAGGTTTGTAGATCGCAGTAGGCGAATCAACGTGAAGAGAGTAGGTTTGCTAGGCGGCTTGGCTCCGCTACCATGTTAAGTTTAGGGAAATAGGTTTTCCTCTCTTCATTAATCAGTAATACATGAGTATATATACAAGCTAACTTTGAGCCCAATAGGCCTAATATACAAGATACGAACAGAAAAATATGTGTGTCCTAACAAGGACCCGTATTTGCTAGCATATTTAAATTAAATAAAACAAAATATTTACTTTTTTTCCTTTTTAAATGACGTTTTAACTTTTAACAACAAAAATTTTTAATTTAAAATTTAAATGATGGCTTTAATACTTTTTAGGTGATTTTTAAATTGTTATTTTTCTATCTTTAAGTTGTATAGTGTATGTATTCACAACATAAATAACACAATTTTCACGATTAATGATATATTAATTTTTTTTCCCTTATTCATGACCAGATAGATCCTCAAACATGGAACTACTACCTTATAATTCAAAGCTTATAAGCACTAAGATCATAATTAGGAGGCAAATAAAGAGAAAGATACACGAGATATCTAAAGCAGAACCATTAGGATTAGGATCAGGTTCCAATTCCTTATCTAGATACTTTCTTTGCCTCGGAGATGATCTTGATCAAGACGGTGATCGAGAAGCAGGCCATGAAATGGCACCACCACCAGAAGAACGAACTCTTAGGGAGTTGAATCAACGGGCTGAGCAAACCACATACTCATGCATCGATTATACTAACCCGTGGAACATGATTGGTCTATTAAAACCAATATTATCCACAATTCAAAAAAATATCATTTACATTCCAATGAGAATCTCTGCACTCACTTTAGGAATCTCTATTTATTGAGTGTGACCTTTTGAAATTATTTTGTATTTATTTTTTTCTTTTTTTACATATAGAAAATTAATTAAAAACTATATTAATGAAGTCCATTTTAGTAAAAAATCTATATTTAATAAAAACCGAAGTGGTCCCATTGTTCCAAGCATCTAGCTTGAACCATTTTTTAGTTCTAAAAAAACTGAATAAATGAGGAAAAATAGAATTGATAAATCAGTTTGTGTTTATTGATTTTATGAGTTTTCACACGAGTCAATAAAAATTTGCTAAAAAATGAATTATGTTCCAATCTAGCTATAAACTCGTAAAATAGTAAACGTTAGATCAAAAGTTTGAGAACTATATGCGCTTAATTTATTTTCATTTCACAAAGAAGCTCGTAAAGCCGGGTGTTGATATTTATGTGGCAATTTGTACGACAAACAACATCCTATCGATTGAAGATTTAATAGTATAATTTTGTTGAGTATAAAACCCGGCCTCTTTTTATATATATATATATATATATATATATATATGCTCTATATCCAATGTTTTTGTATAAATAAACCTTCATAACACATTGATTTCATAAAAGAATAGAAAACATTGATGTTTAAAAATTGGTAGATGGCAATTTATTAGAAAACATACATCATTTAGTATTTTGGTCAAACTGTGGCGGAAACATTGCTGCAAATTTTGATATAAGTTTAAATCTGTGTTCTTCCCCATCTTACACATGCTACATGGTCATCAGGTCATGTCATGTGTCATCGGCCCTACAATCTCCCTCCACCACACAACAACATACCATTGTGCATATTTACCATAAAACCACACTTTCTTGTCAGTTACCATCTCCACTGTCAGTCTCTGCCAACTACCAAAATCTTGGAGTCTTTACAATCTTGAATCCCCTTCCCTTTCCCCCTCAAATATTCCCCCAATCCCATTTGCTCCAATTGACAGCACACACAAAAACCATGGCCGCCGCCGCCACCACCACCACAAGTACCCTTCTCCTCCTCCTCCTCCTCCTCCTCCTCCCCCACATTATTATTGCATCTTCACCCCACCAACTCACCAGCACCCAAAACAGCAAGATCAGCACCGTTGATCTTGCTGCTCTCTACTCCATCAAGAGCTCCCTTACCGACCTCCCCCGCTCTTCCTTCTTCTCCTCCTGGGATTTCTCTTCTCCAGATCCCTGCTCCACTTTCTCGGGCGTGACTTGCTTTCTCAACCGAGTCACCATCCTCTCACTCGGCACCACCACCAACTCACCGGCCGCCTCTCTCTCCGGCACCCTCCCTCCTTCCCTCTCCAACCTCACCCAACTCACCCAACTCATCCTCTCCCCCGGCCTAGTCACCGGCCCCATCCCTCCCCAACTCGCCTCCCTCACCAACCTCCGGGTCATCTCCTTATCCAACAACCGCCTCACCGGCACCATTCCCTCCGCATTCTCCACCTTCCCTAACCTCCACACCCTCGACCTCAGCTTCAACCAACTCACCGGCTCAATCCCGCCCGCTCTCTTCACCGATTTGACTCAGTTAAAAGTTCTGGTCCTCAGCTCCAACCAACTGTCCGGTACGCTGCCGCCAACCGTCTCAACCGACGTCTTGCATTTGGACTTGAAGAGCAACCTCCTCACCGGGGAGCTGCCGTTACATTTGCCGTCCACGCTCCGTTACCTGTCGGTGTCAAATAACATGATGTTGGGCCCACTCAACGGCTTGCAATCACTCTCCGAGTTAGTGTACCTCGATTTGAGCATGAACCATTTCAGTGGGCCCATCCCTCCTTCTCTCCTACTCAACACCCAAACGACACTCTCCTCTCTCTTCCTCCAACGGAACAATTTATCCGGTGGGCTCCTCTTCCCCTCCTCAAGGGGTCCCACTCCACCGGTATCGTACGGCGAGGGATCGATCGTGGATTTGAGCCATAACTCCCTGAGTGGGGAATTGTCACCCGTGTTGGCTGACGTGGAGACCTTGTTCTTGAACAACAATCGTCTGATGGGTGTGGTCCCGGAGGAGTACGTGGACAGCGTGTTCCGAGGTAGTACAAAAACGTTGTACCTCCAACATAATTACCTGTCTGGGTTTCCGTTGGAACTTGGCTTGGCATTGCCTGATACGGTGGCGTTATGCTTGTCGTATAACTGCATGGTTCCTCCTCCTGGGGGATTACGAGAATGCCCTTCCAGTGCCGGCGAGCAGCTCTCAAGGCCCGAGTCGCAGTGCGGCGCTACTATACATCAGTAATCACTTTTTTATTTTCCTAATTAAACAAATTATGAAACAATTATATTTTGGTTTAATCGGTAAATAGGGGGGTATTTTTTTTTTGGAAAATTAAATTAAATAGGGGGATATTAAAATTAAGGGGAAAGAGTGATAGATTTTTGTTTTTGTTTTACACATCATAGAGAGAGGTTTTTGTAATTTGTGCTGATGGATTTTTATTTCTGTTATTATAATTTTATTGTTTTGTTTTGATATAGATATTTGTAAAATCAATAAATGTAGAGGTGAAGTGTATGTGCCCCAAAATAATAGCGGCAGGAGTGAATGAGAACTGAATTATTATGGATTTTGTCACGCAGCAAACAGTGATGATGTGATGACAGAGTGGTCCTTTCGCGTGTTCATCCATCATCTTCTTCTTTTGCCTGCTCATGCGCCCATTTCCTATTTCTAAGTGCCTAATATTTTTAATAGTTCTTATAAAAAAATGTATTAATATTAAATTATATGAAAAATATGTATTAAAATTAATTTATTATATGTTTTTTTTTCATGCTTTAAATAAATTAGTTTTTAATAAAATTTGTATATTTGCCGTATAATATATATATTTTTTAAATGAAGTTAACTTGTAAAATAAGGAGATGAAAATGATAAAAAGTATCTTATTAGTTTAGTAATTTCAAAATTAATTAATTAAAGTTTTATTAGGTTGCTATGGAAATTTTCGTTCCTAGCTTTGCGATGGAAGTTTCTATCGCAAACTTCTTTAATTGGGACGGAATGTTCCGTAGCAAACCTTTCAACAAGCATCATTACTTTACGACGGAAATTTCGATTGCAAACTTATTTCATATTAATAATTGGGATAATAATTAACGTAATATATATAATAATAATAATTGGGGTAATATTTAACAATTATATTTTACAAATTTATACGTTAATTAATTTACAAATTAATATGTTTATATATAATAGTTACACTATAATAATATTATGGTAATTTAATATTTCTTAATTATAAAACATGTTAATTAAATTAATTATTTTAATTTCTTATATTAACAATTATTTATTATTTATAAATAATTAATATTTAATATGCGACTTAAATAATTAATAAAAGTAATATGTTAATAAATTTATATATTAAAACTTCAAATTAATTTATATACAAATCAGTATGTTTAAATACTAATTTAATCAGACAATATAATTAATAATATTATGGTAATTTAATATTTCTTTAGGTAATATTCCATCCGGACTCCAATAATTATCACTTTCCTACGAATTTTTACTATTCATTTTATCTTTTCCAACAGTGATTTATTTACAAAATCCGTATCCAGCCCTTTTGACTTTCTTGCACTACTTTGAATAATGGATAGGACAGGCAGGTTGGCTTGTTAATTGTAAGATATCCATGGTAGTTTAGAAACAAAAATGATTAAAAATTAAATAAAATTCAAAGCCTCTAGACGCGCATTGTGCCAGGACGACATCTTTTCGCGTTTGGAGGGAGTATGAAATATTTGATATAACATTAAATAAAATGATGTCTTATACTAATATGTAATATATAATAATTTAATCAGTTAAATAGATAAATTAATATGTTAATATTAATTAACTAATAATATTCATAAATTCGGTCAATGGTGTTAATGGTTTCACTTGAAAACTTTGAATAATTATGACTTTGCGCCCGAGTATCTAGTTGAAGTGAGTGTGTTTTTTCATGGATCCAATTTTTCGAGCTCTACGCAACTGCAATTCTCCAAAGTTAATTTATTCCCCCTCTATTTTTTATTTTTTCCTCCAAATATCACGTTTTTATGTCATTACTACTATTTTGTTTGTTGATCTCTTAATTTTGGTCCTACGAATCTGATTCATATATGATTTTGGTTTGGGAATGGGGTTTGGGGTTCAAGTTCAGGGTTGAGGTTTAGGTTATCGGGTTTATGGTATATGGGGTTCGGAGTTCGGGTTTAGGGTTTGAGGTCTAAGTTATCGGGTTTAAGGTATAGATGGATTTTAGGGTATGAGATATGGAGTTTAGGGTATGAAGTATGGGGTTTGGTGGTAGATAAGATTTGTTTATACTACTTGATAAAAAATGTCTAATAGATTAATTTTATTTGAGTTATAAAAAAAAAACATTTACGATGTATATATTAGTTACGATAAAATAGTATGCTTAATAGTGATTTTAGAAATAACCGACATGTCATTTTTATATTCACTTTTTAATTATGTATTCATCGTTAAAATAAGAGATTTGATGGTATTTACAAACCAAACAACGGCTCAGTGGTAGATATATATCGGAAATGAAGAAACTTAGGTGGTGATGTACCAATTGGAGAATTTTTATGTTTGTCAACGTAGATAGTTGCAGGCTGATTTAAAAGAGGGTGCTTTTCGTAGGGCTAAAACGTCTTTTGGCTATAATAATACTATTTCCGTTCTTTTTTACTTGACACTTTAGAATAGAATAAAACCGTAAGCCGTTGATTTACAGACTTATTTTATTCCTCATTGTTTCATTTTTCTTCTAATTTTCACTTGAATTACCACACCATCATCAAATTGGGTTGATTAAAAAAAAAAATTATCATTTGCACAAAATATATGTTTCGAAAAAGATAAAACGACAAATACTCCAAATAGTAACAATCCGCAGCAAAGTGACAAATAAAAAAGACCGGAGGGAGTACTATTTAATCCTAGTTACAAGAGAAAATTAGGTTTAAAGAACACTGATAGTACAAAAATATATACCAAGGGTATCAACGTCTTTTAACAATGTAAAGGGGATTCCGGTAACTATATAACAGTCAGCGTCCATTAACAATTTGCCAGACTATCAAATACGTTCTTTGTCTACTTTTTAAAGGTTATCGGTTTAATGTATAGAGTCCAACAACCATCTTACACGTGGCATTTGTTGTGCAAAATGTGCGCTCTACTAAGAGGGGAGTATAAATACCCCACCTCATTTGTCTCAAGGGTAAGTAGACACGTGAAAAAACAAAGACTACAAACTCTCTCTCCCTATCTAGAATACACAACCAGACAACCTTACTATAATTCGTTAGCCTCCAAATACTCATTTTTTCTCCATTAATTACTGACTTGATCGTCAGAGTGTCTATGTCGGAGACCCCTCTAGCGCTTTGCAGGTGATCCAGCACCGAAGAACCGCCATTAACAACTAATCACTAGCCAGCTGAATTATAGAATTACCCTCAATCCCAATTCAAGGTTATCATTTTTGTGCTTTCATTGAGAGCATTTAGATCATTAAGTGAGTTCCTTGATATCTAAAGGCTCTCTTCTTTTCCTTTAAAAATTCGCATATAAAAAATGACTTCCTATCAAGATTTTCCCCCATCCAACCCGCCAGCAGCTCTGTCGCACCCCACTCACGATATACCTATAATCCCTACCCTAGTATTCTCACTAGTAGTGAGACCATCTACTATCAACCTCTAGTTGATTTTTTCCACCGAACCAGAAATAAGTTTCCTAGTAATAACACCTACAGGACCTAGTATGGCGAGTTCTGCACCACCTTCCTCTGATTCTGTTGCTTCCCTTAATGAAAGAATGGATACCATAATGTCTATGTTGTCCAACTTTGTTCCTCAACCGTTAGCTCATTTGTCGGCTGCACCGCCTCTTTTTACTCAACCTTTGGTTACGTCGCACGTGGGACCACCGTCTGTGCTAAATGAGATACCTGTCCCACCTAGGGCTCAGCCTATTCCTGATGGAAGCCAGTACCAGCTACCAGTGAATGTTGAACAACCCGTCTTAACGGTCCCGCCAGTTGGAAATGCCCCCAGGATGGAAGAAGGATATTTAGACAACATAAACGAAGTGAGCAACCAAATTGGAAGACATAGCGTGAGAGGAGATTATCCTTTTTATCGATAATTAAGGGGAATTAACGGTAAAAAAAGCCGAGACAGGTCACCGAGAGCTCACTCTCCAAGGAGGAATTACCGTCATCATGATTATAGAAGGGACCATCAAGCTGAGGAAGAGTACGACCAGTCCAAGTCCATCTCACCAGACTACCGCAGAGAGCGTGATGATGACCCAAAACATTTGTTGACACATCGGGTGCAAAGTTACCGGGTTAGTAGACGGATTAAGACCGCAATGAAAGTTTATAAAGTCACCAAGGATCTTGTTACCCATTTAAATAGGGTGAAAGATTTCACGAAGGGACGAAGCGCTCAGTCAAGTTTTTATCCTGACACACCGGCTAGCTCTATTGATAATTTCACGCAATTGTAAGAGAAGTTTTGAAGTACATTCAGTATGACTATTCCTCTAAAAAAGTCATCCGCGACACTATTTGACATTCATTGAAGGCAAGGCGAGTCCCTGGGGAGTTATCTTGATAGATTCAATTTTGAGATATCTATGACTCCAAATGTTAACGTAGATATCGCTGTTGAAGTGCTCAAGAGAAATTGTGGATATGATAAGTTGGAGGACATACTATTAACTAAGTCGTAAAAGGCTTTAGATATTTTGCAGATGAAGGCCCACAACTTCACTAAACTAGAAGAAGCTGACCATAGGCGGAAGAATTAGAAAAATTCCGTGTAGCGAAGGCCGACCTAGAGGAATTTGGAGCCTCGAAGAGAGAGGTTAACGGATTTCAAGCCCACACCTCTGTTGGTTCCAAGGGCAGAAATTTTGACGATAGTGGAAGACAGGAAATTGCCAATCCGATATCCTCAGCGGAGGCCACGTGTACCCATGGGACCACGAAGGGACCTTTTTTGCCGTTTTCATAAGTCGCGGGGCCACGATAAGGAAGAATGTCTCTAATTAAAAATAGCCATTGAGCGGTTAATTCAAGAGGGATATTTAGGTGATTATGCAGTGAAAACCAAAATGCAAACTTTTGGCGATAGGATGAATGTCAATCTGGAAGAAAATATCAAATTTGTACCTTTCGGGTCTCAATCGGTAGAACTACGGAAAGAGAAAGGAAAGGAGATACTGATGACTTCCACGAATGAGTGCACTATAATTATGTTGATAGTGGGAGAAACCCCGTCCATTAGGGAGACTACCGCAACCGAAAAAAGAAAATGGGAAAAGGAATCCAAAGAAGGAGAAATCAGGCTTAATTAGCTCGACAAGATGACTGTATCATTTTCAGGAGAAGATTAGAAAGTGGTTGCGTACCCCCCATAATGATGCTTTAGTATTGACTGCACTTATCGGCGAATGTGAGGTAAGAAGAACTCTGGTGGACAACGGGAGTGCAATTAACATGTTGTCTCTTAGTGCATACAAAATGATGAGTCACAAAGAGTCTGATTTGGTTTCGTTTGAAAAGCCGATAATTGGAGTGGATGGCATGCCTATTCCAATAGACGGAGTGGTGTCTCTGCCGATAACTTTCTTAGAGGATAGTTCCAAGAGAACAGAGCAATAAATCTTTACGGTGGTCGATTTGAACCTACCGTATAATACAATCCTGGGACGTCCTTTTCTCAATGCATTCAGGGCCATTATCTCTCAACGACACCTAAAGTTGAAATATTCATCTTGGGATGGAGTTGTTATGCTCAAGGTGACAAAAAGCTAGCTACGGAGTGTTATCTAGTCATGCTCAGCGGTAGCCACGACCAATACGTTTGTGTAGCCGATGATGTACCAGGACAAATAGATGAAAGGTGCACCCAGGCAGTGGAGAAGATGACCCTAGTACATGAGGAAGGGGTGGAAGACGGAAATTTTCTAGTTAGCGAGAAGTTAAGTCCGGAAGAACGTTTACAATTGATTGCTCTATTAGCCAAGTGTAAGGGAGAGTTTGCATGGGTGCCATCGGATATGCTTGGTATCCCAAGAGAATTAGTTGAGCACATACCGATTGTTGATCCGAAAGCCAAGCCGATTCAACAGAAATGTTGTCCCTTCTCGAAGGAAAAGGCAGGTGCGATTGAAAGGGAGGTAGATAAGCTTCTGAAGGCTAACTTTATCCATGAGGTACAATACCCATCATGGATTCCTAATCCGGTATAGGTTCCAAAGCCTAGCGAATATTGGAGAATGTGTATTGATTTACCAACTTCAATGAAGCTTGTCCCAAAGACTGCTATCCGTTACCCCGAATAGAGCAGTTAGTGGATCAAACGATGGGTTATGAGTTCTTAAGCTCACTAGATGCAAATTCGGGTTACCATCATATACCTATGGCAATAGAAGATGAATAAAATACTGTATTTATTACCCCGAAGGCCACTTACTGTTATCGGGCCATCCCATTTGGCCTAAAGAATGTTGGAGCTATGTTCCAAAGAACTGCGAACAGGATGTTTGACGCCCAAATTGGCAGAAACTTGGAAGTGTATGTGGATGAAATTCTAGTGAAAAGTAAAAGTTTTTAGGATCACTTGGCTAATTTAGAGGAAGTCTTCAAAGTCATGCAAAAATATGGCATGAAGGCGAATCCCAAGAAGTGTATGTTTGTATTCCAAACGGGGAAGTTCCTTGGTTATATCATTAGCAAGAAGGGTATTCAACCTAACCCTTCCAAGCTAAAGGCGATCCATGATATGATCTTGCCAAGAAACGTTAAAGAAGTTCAGAGGTTTACCGGCCAAGTGATAGCTTTAAGTTATTTCATTTCAAAGCAGGGAGAACGATGTCTTCCATTTTTCAAGCTTATCTGAAAGAAGGCTCCATTTGGGCGGACATATGAGTGCGAGGAAGCTTCCCTCAACCTCAAAGAGTATTTAACTTCTGATTTGCTGTTGACTCGACCGAACGATAGAGATATACTATTCATGTACTTGGGAGTAGCTGGCGAAGTTGTTAGTGCCATTTTAGTGTGTGATGAAGATGACACTCACATGCTCGTTTACTTCATCAATAGGATTCTTAAAGATGTCGAGCTGAGGTATTGTCGGATTGAAAAGGTGGCCTTCGCCCTAGTGCAAGCCACTTGGAAGATGGCACGATATTTCTAGGCGTATCCGGTAATTATTTTAATGAACCAACTGTTAAAAAGGATTTTGAAGAAACTGAAAACTTCAGGTCGAATGGTAGCATGGGCCATTGTACTGAAACAACATGGGTTACAGTACCGTCCCGACCATCCATTAAGGAGCAAGCCTTGGCCGACTTCATTGCAAAATGTACGTTTACCCAAGAGCCATTGTTTGAGTTACCGACAGAAGGGATAGAAGACATGGATTTTCCATTTCCCGATACTTTCGGAGACAAATGGGTGATTCATGTAGACGGGGCCAAGAATCAAGAAGCAGCCGACGCCGGTATTATCATATCGGGACTAGAAGGCCTTAAGATGAGATATGCGTTAAAAATCCTTAAGCCCTTGTCAAATAATGCAGCTGAGTACGAGGCACTTTTAGTCGGCTTACGTATTGGGAGAAATTTAAGTACAAAGGGCATTCATGAACACAGAGAATCGAAAGATTTGCACATAACAGGGTATGGCGATTCCAAATTAATAGTGGATCAAGTTAACAAACACTATCAGACCAGAGACCCAATAATGCAATGTTACCTGGAGAAAGTTCTGAAGGACTTAATGGAGATTAAGAAAAGAGGAATCCAATTGAAGATTGAGCATATACCGAGAGAAAAGAACATTGTAGCAGATGAGATTGTAAAATTGGCAGCTGATTCTTCTATTGTAATACCGATTGATGTAATGATTGAAGAAATCGCAATCCCATCCTTTATGAAGGAACAACAAGTGTTGTGTGTACAAGAAGCCACCGACTGGAGAATCCTGGTAATCAATTTCCTCAAGCATGGCGTGTTACCGGATGACATTGCAGAAAGAAGAAAGTGCTCAAATGGGCGAATAAGTGCACTTATTACCATGGTGAGCTTATTTGCCGGTGTTTTTTCCACCCAGCTGCTAAGTGTACTGGAAGCAGAAGACTGGTATACACTTAGAGAAGTCCATAAAGGTATTTGTGGAATGCATGTTTTTTGAAATATTATGGCAGAGCAAATTCTACGCACCGGATTCTACTAGCCCACGACCCGGAAAGATTGTGATTATTTTGTTAGAACCTGTAAAAAATGTCAAGAGTTTACAAGGATACCGCAACAACCAGCAAATGAGATATCGACAATGATTAGCCATTGTCCTTTTGCAAAATGGGGAATTGACATTCTTAGACCATTTCCGAAAGCTTTCCCACAGCTGAAATTCGTCATTGTAGCGGTGGATTATTTTACCAAGTGGGATGAAGCGGAAGCTATACCAATTATAACGGTAGAAAAGGCATGCCATTTTTTCTTACATCAAGTTATCATACGATTCGGTATCCCTTGGATACTTATCATTGATAATGGAACCCAGTTTACTAATGCCTTTTTTCAAGAGCATTGTCAGGAGCTGAGGATCAAGCAAAGATTCTCTTTTGTCGCCCATCCTCAGATAAATGGGAAAACAGAAGTAGCCAATCGAACCATCCTTAGCGGAATTAAGAAGAACTTAGAGGATGCAAAAACAAATGGGCTGAAGAGCTACCATTTGTTATCTGGGCTTATCGGATGACCACCAAGACTAGCACCGGAGAGACCTCGTTTGCAATGGCTTATGGGGTTCAGGAAATTTTTCTAGTGGAAATCAGAGCGTTAAGCCTTCTAATCGAGTACATCAATGAGGAACAGAACGAGGATAGACATAGAGCCAACCTCGACCTTTTATCGGAGTTACGGGAAGAGGCAATTCTCAAAACACTCCTTTACAAACGAAAGATGGCAACGTATCACAACCAGCATGTGAAAGAGAGGTTGCTCAAAGTGGGACACTGATATGATCCTAGTTGTGTAGGATGCGTAGCACGTACTTTGTGATCTAGTTTTAGGCTTGGATTTTGATGCGAAAGTAGACAAACTCAACAAGACCATTTAACCCTGCTAATATCCTATATTAGCCAAACTAAACCTATAAAGTGAGGATCTTGAATCGATCTCTAACCCCTGCTAATATCTTGTATTAGCCAAACTAGAGCTATGAATCAATGGGATGAAGTTTTGGGTTTTACTTGCTATCCTAATCGAGTGTTCAGACTCAATGAGGGACAAGGTTTATGATGAACAATTGGAGAAAATTCTCTCTGAATTTTATTTGAAAAGATAACGTAACGTTACAATGAAAGAGACGACTCCTTTAAATAGGAAGCCCAACTCCTACTAGGGTTTATACTTGTATTACAAGTCCTATTCCTAATTAAACTTCTAATTAATTAATTAAACTAATTATAAATATATCTAAAACTAATTTAATTAATTAAAATAACTAATTGCACAGCTGGAACAATCCTTGAATTAGTTGCGCCAATTGGACAACCTGAAAACCACTCTTGACAAAAATCATTCCAGTCGTTGGCATCATGACGCCAAGCACTACCTCCAGATGCTCGATTTCTAGTAGCTAGCGTCATGACGCTAAGCACTGCCTCAATTTGTCTAAAATGCACGATTTTGGTCCCCTGTTCCAATGGCTAGTGTCATGACGCTAAGGTCTTTGCGTCATGACGCCAAGCACTGTTTTGGTCATGCTTTGGGTCATAAGGAGCGTCACAAGATGCGGATCTTTCTCGC
The DNA here is from genome assembly GCA_963691705.1 of Viola odorata. Taxonomy (NCBI): domain Eukaryota; kingdom Viridiplantae; phylum Streptophyta; class Magnoliopsida; order Malpighiales; family Violaceae; genus Viola; species Viola odorata. The sequence continues at coordinate 15,654,057 of OY829543.1, forward strand.
ATAGCACAACTTCTTCGACGAGCGTCTCACACTATAGTTCTTTATAGATAAGTTGTGATAGCTTCGCTTGTAACTCCTTGCTCCTCGCGCGAGTCATTGGTCCAATTGGTGGTAGAGGCACGCTAGGATTCGCATCATTCCCTCCCTTTTCGAAAGGATTCGCCCTCGAATCTATACCATCATCAGCACCATCATCAGCATCATCATCATCTATATCAAACAACGTTAAGTCAGAAATATTGAAAGTAGCACTCACGGAGCCATACTCACTAGGCAAGTCAAGCTTGTAGGCGTTGTTGTTGAGCTTCTCCACAATCTGGAATGGACCGTCGCCTCTATCGGACATCTTTTCATGGCGTTGGGCTGGAAACCGTTCCCGGCGTAAGTGCAACCATACCCAATCACCAACGCTGAAGGAGACCGTCTTCCTTCCTTCGTTCCTTTTATGCGCCAACTTCTCATTCATTCGCTCTATGAATAATGTGTAGTGGAATGAATGGATCGATTGTAAGAAAATTCAATAAATGGTAAAAACTCTACCCATATGGACACATGCTTACGAACCAATGTGCACAATAACGAACCTAGGGTTCTATTCACCACTTCTGTTTGGCCGTCGGTCTGGGGATGATAAGATGTAGAATAGAGTACTTCGTGCCAAGTTTCTTCCACAAGACGTGTCAAAAATGGCTAAGGAATTTTCTATCCCTGTCACTGATAATAGATAAAGGTATACCATGCAGGCATATCACCTCTTTAAAGAACAAGTCAGCAATATAAGTCGCATCATGAGTAGTAGCACATGGAATAAAATGTACCATCTTAGAGAATCTATCCACAACGACAAAAATACTATCCTTCCCTTATCTAGACTTAGGCAAACCTACAACAAAATCCATGAACAGATCGGTCCAAGGATGGGAAGGTACGAGTAATGGCATGTACTCGCCATGGTTGGCCACCTTAGATTTGGCCTTTCGGCACACTAGACACCTAGCAACAACGTGGACCACGTCGCGCTTCATATGGGGCTAATAAAAGTGGTCCTTAAGAACATCAAGAGTCTTAGTCACACTAAAATGTCCCATTAAACCACCACTATGTGACTCTTGTATAAATAATTATCGTAATGAACAAATAGGCACACACAAGCGCTTGCGCTTAAATAAAAAACCCTCATGTCTATAAAATACAGATTCGGTCCTAGTCATGCATGTGTTATATATCTCACCGAAATCAGAATTAGTAGGGTATAGTTCAATAATGTGTGAAAACCCAAGTAACTTAGCGCTAAGAGCTGATAGAAGAGCATACCTTCGCGACAGCGCATCGGCTACTACATTGTCCTTACCTTGCTTGTATTGGATATGATAGGGAAAGGACTCGATAAATTCCATCCAAGTTGCGTGGCGCTTGTTCAACTTGCCTTGTCCCTTGAGATACTTCAAGCTAAGGTGATCCGTGTGGACAATAAACTCTCGCAGTATCAAGTAATGCTGCCAAACCTCGAGCGCGCGCACAAGAGCGTAGAGCTTCTTGTCATAAGTCGGGTACCAAAGTTGAGTGTCCTTCAACTTCTCACTGAAGTAGGCTATGGGTCGCTTCTCTTGCATAAGCACAACACCAATCCCTATCCCACTCGCATCGCACTCCACCTCAAATGCCTTATCGAAGTCGGGTAGGGCTAAGACGGACGCCGAAGACAAGCGATCCTTAAGCGTCTGAAATACGTCTTCTTGCGGTTGCTCCCACATGAAAGGAACATTATTTTTAGTTAGCTCATTTAAAGGTACAACAATTGTACTAAAATCTTTAACAAACCGTCTGTAAAAACCCGCAAGGCCGTGAAACGAGCGTACATCACTCACGCTCTTTGGAGTCGGCCACTCCTTGATTGCTTTGACCTTCTCGTCGTCAACCTTCACACCTCCTACACTGACAATGAAACCAAGAAAACCAACTTGTTTCAAAGCAAAGGAACACTTACTTAGTTTAGCGTATAATTGTTGTTCACGCAATGTAAGAAAAACTTTTCTAAGATGTGAAACATGCTCATCAATTGATTTGCTGTAAATTAATGTCATCAAAATAAACTACAACAAATTTACTAATAAAATGCCTAAGAACATGATTCATTAATCTCATAAAATTACTAGGTGCGTTAGTTAACCCAAATGGCATGACCATCCACTCATATAAACCATACTTAGTCTTAAAAGTTATTTTCCATTTATCTTCCTCTTTCATGCGAATTTGGTGATAGCCACTCATTAAATCAATCTTAGAAAATAGTTTACTGCCACTCAATTCATCAAGCATATCATCTAAACGAGGGATAGGGTATCGATACTTTACAGTGATTTTATTTATCGCTCGACAGTCGACACACATGCACCAAGTTCCATCCTTCTTTGGAACTAAGATGGGATATTGCAAAAAATGCTACCTGTAAAAACATTAAATGAAAGATTTCATACCTCGGCTATTTTCTGCGTTTAAAAGATACCTGTACAATAACAAAATGTCACATTTGGTACCTCAACCTCACGCCGTCCAACAATCACCGTTAACTGTCTTACGTGGCACGCCACGTTAAATGCCACGTCGAATACGGCTGATGTGGCATGCCACGTCATAACCTCACTCTCTCTCTTTCTCTCCTTTTCTTTTGCTTTTTCTTTTTATTTTCTTTGCAAAATCAAACACAGCCGCACCCAAATCACTGCCACCAACCACTGCCGAACTACCCAACCGTAACCACATTACCGCCAGCCAAACCGACCACACACCGCCGCACCTCCTCAACAAATCCAGCCACAAATCACCAAAACTCAACCTCTCTGCCTCACCTCAATCTCCCTCTCTGCCTCGACCCAAATCGACAACCACCAAACCAATCACCAAAATCAATCATCAAACCATCTCTATTTTTTTAATTCATGTCAAGAACATAAAAACTGAAATTATAATTTTCTTATTGCAATCTGCACATAAATAACCAAATGAATTATTGAAAGCTTTCCAATTTGCATGAGAAGGAGAAAAAAAATAGATCTTTTCATTGCCATTTACAGAATAATTCCCTCATTTTTCCCTGCAAAAATCTTAGCAAACCCCATTGAAATTTGCTCCGGATCTAGGCTCTAAATTTGCTCCAGACCTTGCGTCGTGCCTACTCCCCTTCACGACCCTCAACTTCCTCCTATTAGCTCCAGATCTAGGCTCTAAACTCCATCTGAGGTGGATCCCCAGCGGATCGCGCCATGTCCCGCTCGAGCTCAACCTCCATCTATTGTTTAGAGTTTATTTAATTAATTGCTGGCTTGATTATAGGGTTAATTAATTGTGGATTGTTGTACATGGGTTTAATTAAGTGATTGTGGTGGTTTGGGTTTGGGTTTGGCTGGATGATCGGCCGAAATGGCGTTGTCAAGAGGATGAAGTGGGTTTTGTTGTAGGATTTAAATTGGATTTAAGAATGGTTGGCTATTTGCAGGGGGGGGAGGGGGGGCTGTTGCAGGAAGATGAAGAAAGGAGTTTGGTTTGGGATGGTTTCAAAAGGAAAGAAAAATAAAAAATAAAGAAACAAAGAAAAGAAAAAGAAAAAGAGAGAGTAAGGTTATGACGTGGCATGCCACGTCAGCCGTTTCTTATGTGGCATCCGATGTGGCATGCCACGTCAGCCGTTTCTTATGTGGCATCCGATGTGGCATGCCACATAGGATAGTTAACGGTGATTGTTGGACGACGTGAGGTTGAGGTACCAAATGTGACGTTTTGTTATTGTACAGGTATCTTTTAAACGCAGAAAACAGCTGAGGTATGAAATCTTTCATTTAATGTTTTTACAGGTACCATTTTTTACAATATCTCGAACTAAGATCATGGGGATGACACATGGGGATAAGCTCTCTCTCGCATAGCCACTGCTAAGTAATTCATCCACTTGCCTTTGTAGTTCCTTTATTTCCTCGGGGTTACTCCTATAGGCTGGACGATTAGGAATTGCAGAACTGGGCACAAAGGCGATTTGATGTTCGATCCCACAGACTGGTGGCAAACTCGGAGGCATCTCATCGGGCATCACATCCTTAAATTCCTGCAAACGATCAACAATACTAACATTCAAAGAACCTGAAGGGTTAGGGTTAGAAGAATTTAAGCAAAACGCTTTAAAGCGAAGAAGAATTAGGGGGTGGCTTGCGCCAAAACTGGATTTTTGTAAAATCAATGCTTGCCTCACTTCTCTCCCTTTGGCGAATATATTCAATTTCTTTTGCTCACCTTCGCCCACTCTAGCATGCTCACTCTTTTCATGCGCGTGTTTTCCTCTCGCATGCTCTTTTTTTTCATGTGGGTTGTTTTGCTCACTGACACTCTCCCCATGCTCGCTCTTTTCATGAGAGCTATTTTTCTCACTTTTTCTCTCTTTCTTTTGTACACTCAGGTCTCACTTTTATGCTGAGTAATCTCATACTCAGCATAAGACTTGATCAACCATCGTTGATCCTCAAAAACTTCTATCGGTGTCAAAGGTGTAAGAGTGAATTTCTTCCCATCTTTCACCAACTTATACCGATTAGTTCTCCCTTCATGATTGGCCTCCCTATCGAATTTCCATGGTCGCCCAAGTAATACATGACTCGACTGTATTGGAACGACATCAAAAAGAATTTCGTCTTTGTATTTCCCAATGGAGAACGAAACTAATACTTACGCCGTCACTTTTAACTTGCTACCGTCGTTCATCCACTGTAATGAATAAGGTTTCAGATGCTTCATGATTGGCAGCCCCAATTTGTGCACCAATAATGTACTTGCACAATTCGTACAACTACCATTATCAATGATCAAAGAGCATACCTTCTTATTGATCTAACAACGAGCGTGAAAGAGATTTTCTCTCTGTTCTTCCTCACATACCTCGACCTTGGGTTGAGTGCTGAGATTGCGCCTAACCACCAGATTGACATTATGGCCTGAAACCTTAAGCTCACCATCATCCAAACCGTCCTCTTCAACTTCCTCCTCCACTCTCTCGGACTTCTCAACCTCTTGATCATCATCTGATTCTAGATCACCATTTTCCTGAATTAACAAGACACGCTTATTAGGACATTCGGCACACTTGAAACACAATATCCTTAGTTGGAACTCTATTGGCGGAAGTAGAGGAAGGATTATTGTTGCTGTTGTTTCTCGAGGGTGCTTGAGCGCTTGTCGCACCCTTGGTGCCATAATTGTACGGTAGTACCTTAGGCGGCTCTCTTGCGCCTTTACTGTCCTTAGTCCATGGTGTTTTCTTCCATGGCGTGGTTCTAGAAGTCGGACTAGTATAAGAAGACCTCGTCTTTCATTATTTCTCTATCTTAATGGCCATATGTAGCATCTCCTCCAAACTAGTGTAATGCATAAGCTCTAATGCATTGCCTATCTCTCGGTTAAGGCCATGGAGAAACCTTGCCATTGTAGCTTCCTCATCCTCAATCACTTGCGCTCTAGCTAGCACTATTTCCATCTCATTGAAATATTCCCCTACACTCTTACTTCCTTGTGTCATGGTTTGCAACCGTTGGTGAAGGTCGCGGTGGAAATAAGGTGATACAAAGAGGTGCCTCATATGGATCTTCATCTCTTCCCAAGTGAGAATCGGACCGACTCTACACCTCTGCCTATTCTTATGGAGTTGATCCCACCAATGGATTGCATAACCACTGAATTCTACTAAGGCCAACTTAATCTTCTTATCCTCTGAATAATTATGAAAAAGGAAAATCGAGTCAACCTTCCTCTCCCATGTTAGATAAGCGTCCGGATCATCCTTGCCCTAAAAAATTGGAATTTTCAACTTAATACTCCCCAAATTGGAATCCAATCTCTCTTCATTCCTAGGTTGCCACTCAGGAGCTCGGTCGCGCCTATCATACTTAAACCCATCAACCTCGCGCTCCTCGCGCCACTGCTCATGAAACGTTTGATGATCATCTCGGTTAGCATTCCCACGGGGCTCGCGCAAGGGTGTGCGTCGACGAACCGTGTCATCAAGTATAAGCCCAGTCACAAACCTTGTGTCCTCATCTCCCCCTCCAACATAACCTTCAGGTACTGCTCCAAATAAGCCCTTAGTATCTTCCTCATGCCACGGGCTATCATACAAGTGCTTAGCATTGTTTGGATTAAGCGTTTGGGTGAAACGCGGAAGGGTTGTTTCTTTCTTCTTTCCAAACAGCTCACTTATCTCACTTTTCACGTCACTTGTCAAAGCTCCCTACGATCCTTTCTCCGACCCGCAAGACATTCCTAAAATTTCACAACACGAAAAATGACATAAAATGACACTAACCTAGCACTCCCTCACGTGTTTACCCTTGTGTTTAAACTCTCTATTAAACTCACAAATCATTCACAATATTTCTGCAATTGTTCAACGCAAGCGTTAGTGACTCAAGAGTTTCAAGAAAGCTGCCAATAAGACTCGCAAGAAAAACTAGCTCAGAAATAAGTTTGGATGCAAAGCAATTGAGTAGTCACAAAATCAATTAACTACACAATTACTTTACTGGAGTAGAAATTAGTTTAAGGAATCAATAAGAGCTCAAATAAACTCAAAGCAACTCAAATAATTCGCAAAGTTCGCGAATGAAAGGTGTGTGTGATTTAGGGTCTACAATTTGCAAATTCAATATCTTTTGTGTCCTTCCTCCAAATCGAATAATTATTTTTGCAACCGTTCCAGAATTTCTTCTAGTATTTTGCATTTTGTTTCTTTTGTTTCGAATATTTTTTTTAACGAAACTAAATAACAATTAATTTAAAGACTCTTTTGGTATTTTTGACACTTTTTGAACGGAAATTAAAGACTCACAAACCGCAACCACGATCTATTGAGCAAGACACATAAATAAGATCTAGAACCCTAGATCAACTCGACACACAAATAACTAACACAAGCACACAAGAAGATTGGTTATAGAACGGATAGAAGAAGAGCCAATTATAACAAAGAAAACTGAAACGTAAAGGATAGATTACCAAACCGTAAAATGCCTTTGCTCTGCTACCAACTGATATGATCCTAGTTGTGTAGGATGCGTAGCACGTACTTTATGATCTAGTTCTAGGCTTGGATTTTGATGCAGAAGTAGATAAACTCAACAAGACCATTTAACCTTGCTAATATCCTGTATTAGCCAAACTAAACCTATCAAGTGAGGATCTCTAACCCTACTAATATCCTGTATTAGCCAAACTAGAGCTACGAATCAATGGGATGAACTTTTGGGTTTTACTTGCTATCTTAATCGAGTGTTCGGACTCAATGAGGGACAAGGTTCGCGATGAACAATTGGAGAAAATTCTCTTTGAATTTTATTTGAAAAGATAACGTAATGTTATAATGAAAAAGATGACTCCTTTAAATAGGAAGACCGAATCCTACTAGGGTTTAGACTTGTATTACAAGTCCTATTCCTAATTAAACTAATTATAAATATATCCAAAACTAATTTAATTAATTAAAATAACTAATTGCACAGCTGGAACGATCCTTGAATTAGTTGGGCCAATCGGACAACCTGAAAACCACTCTTGACGAAAATCATTCCAGTCGTTGGCGTCATGACGCTAAGGTGTTGGTGTCATGACGCCAAACACTGCCTCCAGATGCTCAATTTCCAGTAGCTAACGTCATGACGCAAGTGTCTTAGCGTCATGACGCTAAGCACTGCCTCTATTTGTCCAAAATGCACGATTTCGCTCCCCTGTTCAAGTGATTAGCGTCATGATGCTAAGGTCTTGGCGTCATGACGCCAAGCACTATTTTGGTCGTGCTTTGGGTCATAAGGAGTGTCACAAGATGCGGATATTTCTCGCGTAGCACATCTTCTTTAACGAGCGTCTCACACTGTAGTTCCTTATAGATAAGTTGTGATAGCTTCGCTTGTAACGCCTTGCTCCGGTTGGTGGTAGAGGCACGCTAGGATTCGCATCAAAGACTTAGTACTACGTCGGAGAAAGGCTTTTGGACAACAAATAAGGAAGCTTAGTCCTAACTGGGAAGGACCATACAAAGTCACTAGAATTATAGGAAAAGGAGCTTATCACTTAGAGGAACTTAACAGTACACCATTGATCAACTCTTAGAATATTGCTAATTTAAAATTGTATCATCCAAGAGCAGATATGCTTTTCATAACCTCTATATGAATAATAACACCATTGGTGCTGCCTAGGGAAGCTAACGACTTTATCAGCGAGAGCCTGATAAACCCAAGAAAGGCTACCTACGCCAACTCCATTCTATCAAACAGACGGTAGTATAATCTAGGGAAGCTAACGAATTTATCGACGATAGCCCGATAAACCCAAATGGGCTACCCTTGGTGTTGCTTGGGGAAGCTAACACTTTTATCAGCAAGAGCCTGATAAACCCAAGAATACGTCAACTACGTTCTATCAAACAGGTGGTAGTATGGTCTAGAAAAGCTAACGGCTTTATCGGCGATAGCCCGATAATCCCAAATGGGCTACCCATGGTGTTGCCTCGGGAAGCTAACGACTTTATTAGCGAGAGCTTGATAAACCCAAGAAAGGCTACCTACGCCAACTCCGTTCCATCAAGAGACGATAGTATAGTCTAGGGAAGCTAACGACTTTATCGGCGATAGCCCAATAAACCCAAATGGGCTACCCATGGTGTTTCCTTGGAAAGCTAACGACTTTATTAGCGAGAACCTGATAAACCCAAGAAAGGTTACATACACAAACTCCGTTCTATCAAACAGATGGTAGTATGATTTAAGGAAGCTAACGGCTTAACTAGTAAGCCTAATTGGCTTAAATTAGGATACCAAAACCCAAGGGATAAATACAACGATATCTTAATACATAGAAAATATACAGGTAAACGAAAGACTTAGCGCTTTTCTTTTCTTTTCTTTTTCGTTGGAGTAATATATTACTACTTTTTAAATTGCTTCTAACGGAACTCTAGTACCATCAAAAAGTTCTTTGTATTATCTAATGGTGCAAGGTACTAAGTAGAGCATAAAGACTTAGCAAAATTTCGAAAGGAAAGAGTTCATTAATAAAAGTCATACGACATCTACAAAAAAGAAAAAAAGAGAAAAATAAAAGAGAGAATCTATTCTTTCGGAGGAGTAGTCGATAACGGTGGAAGAGTTTCTAGTGAAGGAGGTTGCACAATGTTTTCATTTTCACCTATCTCCTCATTAACTGTCGGGGAAGATTGAGGAGTGAAACGTTTTTCATCTATGGCATCAAGTCTATGGTTAACGTAAGGATCAATGGTAGCAACACCTTTTTCCTTAAGAACGGTAAGCAGTTGTACCCTACATTCATCCAATGCAATATGGGTTCGCTCATGAAGTTCCGCAACACTACGAGTCTCTTCCCGGTAGCTTTGGTATTCATTCTTAGTCTTCGCGGACAAGTTTCTCTCTTTCTAGATTTTCGGCACTATAGTCCAACATATATTGGAACTGATTGAGGGAGGCAAACAAGCTACTCCGCACTTGAGCAAATTGGGCATTAAGTGGCAACCATTGAAATTCTTCCTTATCTGCCACAATGGTAATGTTTTTTTATAGCAGGGAAGTCATCTGTATGTCCTGAGCCTTGGGTTCTAGTAATCCCAAAGACCGACAACCTTGATATCCTAGGTCCTTCAAGTTAAGCCGGTGAGTGACCGCTCTGTTATGACCCAAGGCCGATAGGTTGGAATTCAGATCAAAGGCTTGCCCACATCATACTATCGAAGGAAGGTGGAGTAGAAAATGGTGGTCCCGGAACAAAATAAAGTTGTACAAAAGAAGTGATTACTGGTCGAGGAGGACTTGGAAGATTCTCGGATCTAACTGCCTCATCCGGGTGTCGGATAGTAATCGGAGACGTAGATATCGGAGAAGAGGAGGCCCAGTAGTCAAGGTAGCAATAACCATAAAGAAAGAGGAAGGAGTAGCCGCGAGAGGAACCCCGATAGGTATTTCACCCATTAATGCATAAACGGGAATACCTTCATCGGAAGCCCCTGAGAACTGGGGAAAATTCATTGCAGATAGGGGAAGGACTGGAGTAGATTGGAGTGCAGCTTCAGTGGAAGAACTTTCATCATTTCTCTTCCGTTTGGAATGGTGTTTAGAAACACAAGTAAAAAATTCAACTGGTATCTCAGCGGGAGGAGTGGAAGTAGTAGAAGAAGAACTGGAAGTTGTCCTATCAAAGTCACTCGAATGGTAACTTACAGTCGGCGTGCTTGTGCCTCGAGCTCTACAACCGCTAAATCAACCTCCTGCTCAAAAGCTACGTCTGAGATATGAGTGAGAAGAGAATTGAAAAATTCTGAAATAATTTGCAGTGGAGTTGAAACCTTTTTAGGTCGTACCGTTCTCGTTTGAGAGGAAGAAGCATCGGTAGCCTTCTTCTTCTTGGGCGGATGAACAACTACTTGAGGTTGTTGCTGTTAGGTTTTCTTGGCTTTTCTCCTCATTAATTTCGGTAACCACCCTTTTGGCATTTCTGCAAAATAAAAGATAATATCAGAGTTAGGAACAATTTTTCAAGAAACTCACCAACTCTGCAGTCCGATAATGGAACATCGGTGGCAAGATTCTTTGTGTGGAAAGACGTGTTCACTCCTAACATCCTATCAGCATAAGCTTGTTCTTCAACCGATACTTCACTTGGTCTCTGCCAAGCTCTCTCAGTAATGACCCTATTGAACCCTGACCTCCAATAGGCACCTAGTAACTCAATCACGAAAAAGAAGGTCTTTCCAGCCATGTTCGGAAGACTCAAACTTTTGAAAGTTCCACAAGAAGGATCGAGCGGAAGGATCATCCCAATGAGGAAAGATCGTTACCGTAATTCTCCGACAGTATAATTGAAAAAACATCTAGAAGAGTCTAACGGATGGGAAAGGAATACCGTTTAACTCACAAATTTGGAGGAAAGTATAGATACCGGACTAAGAATTTGGGGCAATTTGTTTTGGGTTTAGGTCATAATGAGAAAGCATGTTGGTAATCATGGGGTGAAGAGGAAGCCGGAAACCGTATTGAAACATTTTTGTATACAACACCCTTTCGTTTTTCTTTAGAGTGTTGTTTAACCTAATATCCTCGCCGACAACCAAAATGTTATACCTATCCGAGAATGAGTCGTTAAAGTTGGTGAGCTCGACCCATAAATCTATAATGTCGATAATTTTAAAGGGGTTTTTTCTATCAATCGCTCGCTATAGCCTTTAGCTTTGATTTGCGAAGCATGAGGCATGGTTGGAGGACAAATGAAAGGAAAAGCACAGGCCAGAGTATTAAAATAAATGGAGAAGGAGGTGCTAACAGTAAGTACCTTTATGAAGACGAACGCTCTTGGTCAGAACTTGATCGGAGTATGGCCGGAGTCAGACAACCAAAAGAAAGCGAAGAAGATTTTGACTGCGAAGATGAAGATTAAAATTAAAGTAAAAAGCAGAACAAAGAGGAAAGAAGGCAATTTATAACCTGAAAATACCTCATGTCTATTTATGCGACTTATTGGGAAATGGCATGTGGCACGCGACCTATCGGAAAGCGACATGTGGTAGCCTATGATTGTTTATTAGCGAGCATGTGCCGACTACACGACTCCTCGAATTCAAAACACAAATTTTGCAGTACTCGAGGAGGTACCTCACTCAACTGTCTCCAACAACTACTTTAGTTTGAAAAGACGAGGAGAAGCCATGTCGACAGCCACATGCTGAAAACAATGATTACTACCTGAGCTGCATTAATGACGGATTTCAGGGCATTAAATGCTCGATCATTCAATGAACATTCTGCTGGAAGAGTTGCGATAGCCCTTGGTAAACACTCGGGCTACTTTCCGGCTGGGCATCTGATAATACAAAAATATATACCAAAGATATCAACGTCTTTTCACAATGTAAAGGGGATTTCGGTAACTACATGACGGTAACTATATAACGGTAAGCATCCATTAACAACTTGCCAGATTATCAGATACGTTCTTTGTCTACTTTTTAAAGGTTAACGGATGACGGTAAGGTTATCGGTTTAATGTATAGAGTCCAACAACCATCTTACACGTGGTATTTGTTGTACAAAACGTGTGCGCTCAACTAAGAGGGGAGTATAAATACCCCACCTCATTTGTCTCAAGGGCAAGCAGACACGTGAAAAAACAAAGATTACAGACTCTCTCTCCCTCTCTAGAATACACAACTTGTTAACCTTACTATAATCTATTAGCCTCCAAACACTCATGTTTCTCTATCAATTACTGACTTGATCGTCGGAGTGTATACGTCGGAGACCCCTCCGACGCTTTGCAGGTGATCCAGCACCGGAAAACCGCCATCAACAACCCATCACCAACCAACCAAATTACAAAATTACCCTCACTCTCATTTCAAGATTAACAAACACAAAGTTGAATGAAATACAAATCACGAAAAAAGGATAACAAAAAGCTTAAAGGGACACTTGGTGGATAGGAGGAAAAGTGACCAGGAATGTGAATTATTAGAATTTGTGTTTGCTTGACGCATGTATAGTTAAATTTCCAAAAATCTAGCATTTCTTAACCTCTTTACTTTCACCCAAATAGGAAGGGTGATTCCTCAACTAAGAGGTAAAGAATCTCATATTCCTCCACGATGGGTAAGTTATATTTTATTAAACTACTTACGTTCCTATCTTATACTACATTCGTTCTTATTAGGGAAAATGATAAAAAACAACCCTGAACTTTAATGTTTTGTTTAATCACAACTCTGTACTTTGACATTAATTAATCTCAACCCTGGTCTTCTCAAAATTGTTCAATCACAACCCTAACGTTACAGAATTATGACGTGGCACCGTTATGTGCCACGTCATCCACTGGATGCGTGCCATATCAGCGTACCACGTGTCAGAATTCTATAACTTTAGGGTTGTGATTGAACAATTTTGAGAAGACCAGAGTTGAAATTAATTAATGTCAAAGTACAGGGTTGCGATTAAACAAAACATTAAAGTTTAGGGTTGTTTTTTATCACCACTCACAAAAAATATGGGATCCATTATTATAATTATTTAACATTTATCTTTTAAAAATTGAGTTAGTGCACCATGCTAAATGGTCAAAAGACAACCTAATAATTTCTCCCATTTTTGATATGAACCCTTAAGGTTTTCCCCAATAAGTTTCAGTCTAGTAGGAGATTAACTCCTCTTATATATACTTTTTTATTTATTTTATCTTTTTAATGTTGTATTTTGATTGGTTCGCACGACTCAACAGATACAGTAATAGAGTTGTATCTAAATATAATCAAAATTTAATCCACGGTGTTCCCATACTCTCTAATTTTTCAAGTTAATTTTAGCTCAGTTCATTGGAAAATAAGTATAATTATTTAACATTTTGTAGCTTGATTTTTCGTGGTTTTAATTTTATTTGTGTTGAATTTTTCTCTAGGTGTTGCATTAGATTTTTTTATTTTAAAGTTGGTTTTTGAAATGGGGAAAATTAGAGAAAATGAAAGAAACAAACTGGTAGTAGAAATTGATAATGCAAGCGGAGAATTGGGGGCAGCAAGAGCCTCTGCCCCAGAGTATATCGACCAAAATTGAAAGATCGAAAGATGAAGTAACTAATGCTAGATAAAGTTGAAATATGACAGAATATAACGCCAGCAACAGATATGTAAAAAGAAAATATAACGTGGGCTAGCAAATTTGAAAAGGTGGAAACTTCAATTTAGTCCTAATGTTAAATTTAAAATCGTTTTCTGTTAACTAATAGTGGTTTTTCGTTTAAAAATGAAAAAGAAAAAAAAGAGTGTTTCCTCGCCAAAATGAAAAAGTAAAATAAATAAAAAATTCTCACCCTTTCCTTCTATCATAAATAAATAATACTAATAATTAAAGTTAAAAATATTCTTTTATTCTTTTTGTAAGATATAACAGAAAAAATAACATCGGGACTAAATTGATAAAAGTAGGAAATATTTAGGACTATATTGGATGATTTTCTACCTAAAGAACCTATATAAAAAAAGGTAAAATGATAAAAAACAACCCTGAACTTTAATGTTTTATTTAATGGCAACCCTCTACTTTGACATTAATTAATTTCAGCCCTGATCTTCTCAAAATTGTTCAATCACAACCCTAAGGTTACAAAATTCTGACACGTGGCACGCTGACATGGAACGTATCCAGTGGATGACGTGGCACATAACGGTGCCACGTCATAATTCTGTAACGTTAGGGTTGTGACTGAACAATTTTGAGAAGACTAGGGTTGAGATTAATTAATGTCAAAGTACAGGGTTGCGATTAAACAAAACATTAAAGTCCAGGGTTGTTTTTTATCATTTTCCCGTTCTTATTATTGTTTTTTTAAGAGAACGATTTATGTTTCAAAATTTTGTTCCCTTTTACATTCCTGAGGTGATTAGTGGTATACTTTTAATAACCTATCTTTTTACTTTTTACTTTTTACTTTTTACTTTTTACTTTTTACATTTCTTAGGTGATTAGTGATTATATGTATTGTAATGTTGGAAGGATTAAAAGGACATTACTGTCAAAATATAGCATAAAAACCAAAATCAATCATTTCCTCCATAGACATGAAACAACCTTAAATAGAAACAAAGGGAGTATTCCACGAAGGATTAGGATTTGTACTCAAAGTAAGTCGTTGCCTTTTTTGGTATTAACGACATTTTATAATTGCGGTTATATTTTTAAAGTACATGTTTGAGTTATTAATAAAAAAAATTATGACTTGTGCAATTTTTTGTCATATTTTAATGATATTTATTTGACTATAAATTTATCCAAACTAATAAAATAATAAAATTTGATTAATTTGTATTATTCTATGATAGTTAAAAAAATTATGACGTGATATGTTTCATTATTAATGTACCAAAGTAGTAATTTTTTATGAATGGTAAAAATATGTTGTGTTTTGCAAAATTTTAGTAAAAATTTGCTATAAGATAATCCTAAATGTAATAACACCCGGTTTAGTTACTTAGACTAACTAGGAGGATTTATAATTAATCAGTAAAGTGACGTAATTAAACATTAAGACTATAAAGTTAAATTGGGAGAATTCGTCGTAATAATTTATTTATACGAAATAAATTAATCCTAAATTTCCTAAGTTCCCGCCACCTAACCTATATGTCGATAACTAAGTAGTCTAAATAAGTGACACTAACAAGGTTAGTGTTTTAGAGCCTAGAATTTAGGGATGGCAATTGGACGGGTATGGATATGTTAAAACGGGTATGGGTAAATACCCAACTCATACCCGCAACTAAATATCCATTATTATCTATACCCAATACCCATGTAATGGATATCCAATTACACTTACTTATTTATTATTTTACTTAATAAAATTATTTCAACAAATTAAGTGAACATTTACTACTTAAATTCGTTTTTACCAGTTAGGCTCGTTTTTTACCATTTTGTCTCGTTTTCTACCATTTTTGCTCATTTTTTACCATTGTCTCATTTTTTACCGCTTTGGCTCGTTTTTTACTATTTTGGCTCATTTTTTACTATTTTATCTCGTTCTTTGTCGTTATGGCTCGTTTTCTACCATTTTAGCTCGTTTTTTACAATTTTGGTTCATTTCTCACCATTTTATCTAGTTTTTTACCATTTAATCTATTTTTTTACCGTTTTGGCTCATTTTTTACCATTTTGTCTCATTGTTTACCGTTTTGGATGATTTTTTACCGCTTTATTGGGTTTTTTACCGTTTTGTCTCATTTTTTACCATTCTGCCTCGTTTTTTACTATTTTGGTTCATTTTCACCGTTTTATCTAGTTTTTTACCATTTTGACACATTTTTTACCGTTGTCTCATTTTTTATAGTTTTGGCTCATTTTTTTAACATTTCGGCTTATTTTTTACCATTTTATCTCATTTTTTACCATTTTTGCTCATTTTTTACTATTTTTGCTCATTTTTCACTATTGTCCTCATTTTTTACCATTTTTTGCAAAATCTTTTACTGTTTTAGCTTATTTTTTACCATTTTGGCTTATTTTTACCTTTTTTGCTCAATTTTCACCTTTTTGTCTTGTTTTTTTACCGTTTTGGCTCGTTTTTTAGCATTTTTACTTATTTTTTACCGTTTTGGCTCATTTTTCACTATTTTATCCCTTTTTTACCGTTTTAGCTCATTTTTCATCATTTTGTCTCGTTTCTTACCGTTTTCCCTCATTGTTTACCATTTTGGCTCATTTTTTACCGCTTTGGTTTGTTTTTTACCGCTGTGTTGAGTGTATATAAAAGTAAAATGTTTCATAAAATATATTACTACCTTATGTGCAATAACTTATTGATGCACACGACGTTGTACTGTATGTCATATTTATTCAATTTGATATCCATTAGGTATCCACTAAACTTAATATTCAATAAAATTGTCTAATGTTCATTCGGGTCAACCTACTTCATTTAGGTCTTTTTTTTACGTTCTAATTCAATTCTTTTATTTTAATAAGATTTATCCGAGTCAACAAACTTCAAATAAATGGAACGAATAAGCTAATCATGTCTTTTATTTTTAACTTCTAATCCAGTTTCTTTATTTAATAAAATTAATGCGGTCATCCAACTTCAAATGGTTGTATATATCATAAATTTATATATTGAAATTTTTAAGCTATATATTTTCTTTCAAGTATAATCACATTCTACGTTTGAAAATTATTAGTCATTTCTTTTTACTTTCTGATTCACTTTTTTTTTATTTAATAACGTTTATGCGTGTCAATTTTACTTGAATCAGTTTTTTTTTTTTGACTTATGATTCAATTATTTTATTCAATATCCACTTATGTTTGTGCTTATGAGCAAAAATGGTAAAAAATGAGCAAAAATGGTAAAAAAGAGAGCTAAAATGGTAAAACATGAGCCAAGATGGTAAAAAACAAGCAAAAATGGTAAAAAATGAGCCAAATTGATTAAAAATGAGACAAAACGGTGAAAAACAAGCAAAACCGGTAAAAAAATGAGCCAAAATGGTTAAAAATGAGCAGAAATGGTAAAAAATGAGCCGAAATGGTAAAAAACGAGCCAAAACGGTAAATAACGAGCCAAAATGGTAAAAAAAAAGCAAAAAAAGTAAAAAATGAGCCAAAATGGTTAAAACGAGACAAAACCCAAAAATGAGCAAAAATGAGCCAAAACGGTTAAAAAAAGAGCAAAAATGGTAAAAAACAAGTAATAACGGTAAAAAACGGTGAAAACGATGAAAACGAGCCAAAATGGTATAAAACGAGACAAAATAGTAAAAAATGTGTCATGGTAAAAAATAAGCAAAGACGGTAAAAACGAGCCAAGATGGTTAAAAATGAGACATAACGGTGAAAAAGGAGTAAAAGTGGTTAAAAATGAGCAAAAATGGTAAAAAATGAGCCAAAATGGTAAAAAATGAGCAAAAATGGTGAAAAACGAGCAAAAACAGTAAAAAATGGTAAAACACAAGCCAAAATGGTAAAAAACAAGCCAAAATGGTAAAAAATGAATCTAAGTAGTATATTTTCACTTAATTATAAAAAATAAATAAGTGTAATTAGATATCCATTACATTATGCGGATGCGGGTATTACCCATACCCAAACCGTACCCGCTCAAACGGGTATTTACCCACTCAAGCAGGTATGGTTATGGGCGGATATGCGGGTATAGGTACCCATTGCTAGTAGAATTCTCTTTATTACCCATATACATGAAATGAAAGAAAACCACTTGAGATAAATATGTACGTCTCAAACCTGCATTTCTAGGGCCTACCAAGATGCACATTAAATGTCTAAACGAACCCAAGAAAAACTTTTCCATCTTAATTAAGAATGGTCTGTCTCTTTCTATGTTAGGGTCGTAGCTACGTGCAATCATCAAACATGTGTGTTTTGGCTGCTCTACTACCATTAAGGCATTTAGGAAAAAATAATTCCAATTTAGAGAATATGATAATATCTGATAAAATAGTAATAGTGTTTAACCCACAATTACAAGATAAAACTACCCTCAGATTGAATAAAACATATGTGAAGAAAAACTTTTTAGTTATTTTTGACTATTTTGAAAGGTTTTTGGGAATAATTTGGACATTCCGCAGCCCAAAATAGTGTATAATGTTTCTTAGCGCAACCTTGGTCAATGGGTTTATTGTATTATTCCAAAAGATTTTGTTCCTTGAATGGGTTATAATCCAAAAAGTTGCGTTGGTGTAACAACTATCTTATATACTCCCTCCGTCCATTTATATTGGACGCGAGGGAGCCGGGCGCTGCTATTAAGGCAGCTGACACATCTGTTTTTGTCTGTGGACTCTACAGACAAAACTGATTTTTTTTTATTTTAAAGAAAGTTGCACTGTTCGCCTAGCCCAGCCCATGGAATTAAATTGAAATTTCAATTAATTCTTGTGCACCCGCCCAAGACAGTGGCGGCAAAGTCCAAAATTTGTCCAAAATACAAACGTGCTTTTCCTTCCCTCCTTAACAATAAATTCATGCAGTGCTCTTATTTGTCTTCATAATAAATTAAATCAACCAAACAACATCTTCTTTTATTTTACCATTTAATCGATGGAGTCCTCAAGTCTTGATAATGATTCTCATTCCAGCGATTGTCAAGGGCTGGAGGAGATCGCAGAAAATGAGACTGTATTTTTCTCACCCCAAAACGCACTAATTACGGACCATGATCAACTTCAAACAAATGTTGACTCCCTGGACCATATCAACTTGATACAAGCGTTGACATCCCTGACTTAAATGAGAGGCCTCGAACAGGTAAATTCTTACGTCAATTCTGAAATTGTATTGAATCCATGTAGATTGCACAAAATCTTTATTTTATTGCACCAAAATGTGCTAGACAACATCAGTGTACAAAATGTAGTTTAATCAACAACTAAAACTAACAGTACATGGATATCACTTTACATCAGCCTACAATTTACATTTTGTTTTAAAAAAGGAACACCATTTGAAGCACCAAATGCGTCTGTAAATAGCATGTTCTTTCTTCCACGCAACCTTCAAGTATCAATCCTCACCTTCGCATCCGAAGACCTCATCACATGCAAGGAAAAATAGGAAAAAAATGATTAAAAATTGTTGGATTAAAGTAATAAAGCTGTGACAGTTTGAGTAAAGTAAAGGGGTAGCAGCAGTGTTGTCACACCTCCTAAATGTATGAGCCTTCACAGTTGGAGTAAAGAAGGAGGAGAGGTAGTGTTGTCACTGCTCCAACATGCATGAGCAGTGACAGTTTGAGTGAAGTGATGAGATGCAGAGGAGTTGTCAACTCTCCTAAATGCATGAGAAGAAGGGTTGGCCAAGTGCTATATAAAAAGGTGTCCCTCACAAACATTGAAGCACACTTAAACAAGGAAACCAAGCATAAACTTCACTCAACCAATGAATGGTGAAGAAACCACTTACCTTCTGAATATTTCAGGGGCATTAGAAGCTCAACTCAATGAACACAACATTGATTTCGATAGCAAAGTACTACAACTAGAGCAACAAATGAGAAGGATGAAGGCTGTGTACCGTAGGTTGAAGAAGATCCGCGATTTGAATAGGTTTGAAGGAGATGAAGCTCCAAGTCATGTAGAAATCATCCTACGCACCAGCGACGCTCTTCTTTCTTTGGCCAAAATGATATCCATGCTGGAGGCAGAGAGGGAAGGTATCAGCATTTGCATCAACGCAGTTGAAAAAACAACTAGGTATGCCAACAAGTTTGCCAACAAAATTACAGGAATCCCAAAAATAAACTAAATGCATATATGTAGTGGATCCTAGGTGTTCTGTCCTTTCGGATCTAATAACTATCCTATGTGTTATATTTCCTACTTCAATAAACTTGTGTGGTTCTGTTTTCCTACTGCAGTAACTCATGTGTTATGTTTTCCTACTTATGTAGATAAGTTATGCCTCATCAAACCAATCACATAACATAACATAAACCCAAATTGTGTGCACTTAATCAAGAGATATAGATTCCTTATATTACAATTGGAAAGATTATATACACATGAGGCATTATTTAGAGTATTTATTTTAGATAGGTCTTAGATTAGAACCTGAAAAACTTTGTGCATGGCTTCGATTTGCTTCCTATACCTGAAAAGGACTCCATTTCTGTTGCAACAAATTAATTAATTCCTCTCAGTTACCATTTGATTAATTTATTAACCTTTGAATTCTAACAAAATTTTGAACACTACTGATGAAATGGCTATTCTGGAAGCTTAAGCGAAAAAAAAAGTGATTAAACTTGGAATTCACACATAACATGGTCATACGGAAGGCAAAAACAAATAATGAAACTCAGAAACCAACTAATTCTAGATGTATAACCTCACTAAATAGAAATGCTATAGGTATTGCAGGATATTAAACATACTCAAAACTCAAAATATTCATAAACAATAAAGAATTCACAAGCACTGGAAAGTAAATCTATGTACCTTCCCAATTGTAGTCCCCTCAATTTCAACAGCTTCTTCCTCAATGACGTCGACGACAACTTACCCATCACGAACAAAAACCAGTGAAATTCCAGAATAAGGACAATCACAAGAATCAAAAAAACAGAATGCGCTGGAGATTAAAATCGAGAGAACTTACCAGATATTACTCCAAATCAAACCCTAAGTTCTAATCGCAAAAACCATCTCATTCCTACAAATCAAAGCCTAAGTTCTAATCGCAAATTCTTCCCTTCCTTGTAAACGATCCTTCTCTCTCCTTTCAGCCGAAATTGACGCCAAAAAACCCTAATTTTTAACAGACCGTGCTTTTCGTCAAGCCTCAATTAATTATTTCAACTCAGCTTTTTTTTCTTGACAATTTGGAGAAGAGGATGAGAACGATTGAGGAGAGAAGGAGAAGATGGAGACTGTCTGCGATTGTCTGAAACCCTGAACATATGTCCCCAAGCGTCATTCAACTTTTCCAATTTTGCCCATGCTGGACAGCTTGCTCAAGCGTTGAACGACGCGTCAGTTGAGGGGTTTTTTGTCAAAACTAGCCCTTAAGTTTACACAGATGCCAAAGGCGTCTATTGCTATTTGGACACCAATTTTGCCCTAAAACGTCCAATACATAAGGATAGAGGGAGTACTTCTTTAAAAGTCATGTAGGTTTAAAAAATGTCTTAAAAGTACCTATAATATAGGTAAAATTATACATATATTAAAAAATATAATAGCTTTTAAAATTTAGACCGCGACTTGAAATGAAAACTCTTAAAGATAACTTTTCAATTACATCCTTTCATTAAGCAATTATATTTTTTTATTGATATCCTTTAACATTTAATCTTACATGTCTATCAATTAAGTCTAAAAATTTTATATGGATATCTTAAAATATTAATTTTGCTTCTACTCCATCCGAATAAAAAAGGTTTTGCTCTTCTCTATGCAATTTTTCCTTTAATTTTTCCTTTTCCAACTTCACTTTTTCCCTTTATTAATTTTGATAACCTACGCTAATTATGAACCTATTATTAGTTGTATTTTGAATTTGGCATAATTGATTCAAAATTAATTGAATTTTATATGTTTGATGTGTGGGATATGGGAAAAGTCATTTTTTGGCACCTGCACTTGATTTGACTGACTCATTTGGCACCTCCTTTGGTCAAACGGTTTAAAAGGTACCTCCACTTGAAAAATATGACACATTTGGCACTCGTCACTCACACCGTTGGCCATCAACCGTTATCTACTGATGTGGCACGCCACGTCATCAACATAATGACGTGGCATGCCACATCAACATATGTTAATTAAAGTATTTTCTTTTTCTTTCTTTTCTTTTTCTCTCTTTTCACTCTAGTCTCATTTCTTTCTTCTTCCTCTCATCTCTTTCTTTTCTTTTCTTTCTTCTTCCTCTCTTCTTCTCTGCCGCCTCACTCTCTTCTTTCTTTATTTTTTCTTTTTTTTTGGTTTGGATTGATGATGAGGATGGGTTGATTGATGGTTGATTGAAATTGGATTTTGGGGTTGTGGCCGGCGGTGATTGGGTTCGGGATTGAGATTTGGTGCGGCGCAGATGGATGAGGCTGGATGTGGTTTTGATGGTTGGTGTGGATTGTCGAGAGGGTGAGGAGCGATGGTGTTGCTACCCGATTTTTGACTTTTAATTTTTCATCGTCAAATATTTTCTCATTTCAAGCATCAATTTTCTAAAATCATACTTTCATTTATTTTCGTCCAACTGATGTTTATTTTTACGCTATGTGCTATTTAAATATTATTTCATAGTTTTTTTTGTATTTTTATCACTTTTCCCGTTCGAACCCATATTGGTTCTCGAGTCAAATTCTCGAAATCAAGGGTCGAACAACTTTGGTCATTAGCTACTTATTTTTATTATTATTTTAACTTGCGCCATCTCTTTGCGTTTTGTACAATTTTTATTTTAGCATTTTCTTACGCTCGAACTTTTATTACTTACAAGCGAATTTTTATCGAACTACTCGGCAAACTTTTCGTTACTCACTGTATGCTAATTCTCTTAGTTTATTTTATTCTACGTCTTAGCATTTTCTGTTCAATGCTTTAGCAAAATTTCTTGTACTATAAGCTCGAACCAAAATATTATGTTCGTATGGCATTAAATGAGCATTAATGCACATTAATGCACATTAATGCACCGCCTTACTGTTCGGCCTTGCTCCTCACGTTCTCTCGATCCTTCGTTGGCCAAGATCAACACGATGTCTTGTCCACTGTTCATCAAGGCCACCTCATCCTCATCTCCACCGCCTCGCCGACCTGTGGAGCTGCCAAGCTGTTCGTCGTTGCTGAGCCTCGCCGCTGACCGCTGCGTCGACACTGCCGAGTCACTGCCGTGCTGCTGTCTCGCCCTCGCTAAGCTGTCTTCGCCGGAACTGCCGCTGGCACCGCTGCTGTCTTTGCCGGAGCTGCCACTTCTGTGATGTCGCTGCTGTCCCCGCCGGTGCTGTTGCTTCATCCCGAGCTGGTCTGCTGCCTCTGGTTCGAAGCAAAGAAGAAGGAGCAAGGTTGGGTTTGGGTTGGGTTAATTTTCATTAATCATGGGCTTGGCTTGTGCCAAGCCCAAGCGGAAAAGGGATAAAGAGAATGAGGTTTGGCCTCATTTTAATTAACCATGGGTTTGGGCCAAGCCCAAATGGAAAGAAAGAAGGCTATCATGGGCCTTGGCCCAAGCAGGAGAATGGGCCCAACTAAGGGGCCCTATTTCTAGGCCCAGTGGGCATAGTCCAATTTTTCGATCCATCGCTTTTATTTTTCGTAACGTTTTTTTCGTATGCCTGTACTGTTTATTTATTTTTCCGTACTTGTACTGTTTATTTATTTTTCCGCACTTATACTGCTTATTTATTTTTCGTATGTTTGTATGCTTGTTTATTTTCGCCCTCTATGCATGCTTAAATAATTATTCCGTCCAAATTAATCTTTTTCGCTCGCGTACAGGAATTGTCAAATATTTAATCGTTCAACGTTATCCTCTCCTCGTATCAATAATCTCCGAAGGGTAAAATCGCCCGTACCCTTCACCAAGTAAACATTTCTTTCCCTTTTATTTATTCACGCTTTTTCTGCACATATGCATGTTTACGTGAATATTTAAAATTGTTAGAATTTTTATCTATTGGGCATGGTCACTTAAATTATGACTTTTTTTTATTTTTAAAACATGATTAAACACCTCTTTCTCCGATAACCTTTTAGCATGTGACTCGGGTGCCTAACACCTTCCCGAGTCCATAATACGACCCCGAACCGCTGTTCTCAGGTTCAGACCCACTTTGCCTTAGCTTTTTATTTTTATGCATGACAATTAGGTTCCCTAAACCTAAAAACAAATTAGGGTGGTGACTTCTTTACATCATGTGAGATAAACCCAATTTCGTCTCACACCTCGTCCCAAACCCGCGTCACATTAGGATAAAACCCAGAAAGGGGGTGCGATAGACGGTGATGGGCGGATCGGGTTGTTGGGGAGAGGAGATGGTGATGAGCGAATCTAGATCGTGATGAACGGATCCAGGTTTAGTGATCGGGTTACTTAATTTTGCGTTTTGATGAGGGTTTTCTGTGATATTAAAGGGGGTTTGTGTCAGAGTTATTTTGTAGCTACTGCGATGAAGAGATTCTGTGTGTTTGTTGGTTATGTGAAACAATTACTGCAAATGTGTATAATCAATGATTCCTCTTTATATTTTTGCTTTGAAAACCTTGGATTTTACTATGGATGATTAGCTTGAAAGTAATGAGTGGTTGGGTTGGTTTTGGATGAATGAGAGATGAACTGAAAAATTGACTTGTTTAAGCTAATGATGAGAGTGAAAACATTTGCATTTGCATCTTAAATGATGCTTTTGTTAATTGTTTGGCTTCAAAACAAGTTTATGTTTTTGGAATTGACGTTAAAAGCTTCTAGGACTCATTTTATGTTGAATTTTGTTCATAATTTGTGTACGCGACTGTTCAGTGAGATTTGATTACCCTGGAACTTTGATGGTGTCCTTGGATGCTATGATTGACATCTGTGTCATAACATTTGGGTTTAATATGAGAAAGAAAACAAAAAGAAAAAGAAAAAGAAAAAAAGAAAAAAATTAATTTAATTAACATATGCTGATGTGGCATGCCACGTCATTATGTTGATGATGTGTCATGCCAAGTGGCGTGCCACATTAGCAGATAATGGTGGACGACCAACGGTGTAAGTGAAGAGTGTCAAATGTGTCATATGTTTCAAGTGCAAGTGCCTTTTAAACCGTTTGACTAAAGGAGGTGCCAAATGAGTCAGTCAAATAAAGTGCAGGTGCCAAAAAATGACTTTTCCGTATGAGATATAGAGTATTGGGTAATTAAAACTTAACTCCAATTGGTCACTAATATATGCTAACTATTAGGGGAATGGATGCTACTTATTAGGATAATGGAGGTTACTTATTAGGAACCATAATTACTCTTTATTCCCACCACGGATTATATACATAATTAATTAGAAAAAATTACTCCAATTATTTTCTTAATACTCATGATTTTAGGTTAGGTGACTTTACATTCGGAACAAGAGAGTAGCAAGACCATAGATCAAGGTTAAAAACTTAGCCTGATAAAAAACACGGGAAGTAAAAAAATTAAGGGGTAATTGCAGGAAGGCCCCCTGTACTATCGCGTAAAACAGAAACCTACCCTGCCTTTCAATTTTTTTAGTCAACCTCCCTTGAACTAACGGTCAACCAAAAAACTAGCCTAGCCGTTAGTCAATGTTCCATTTCCGTTTCTTCTTACTTGTGGCAACCGGTTGCTTCAACTCTTGCTACCGGTTAACATGTTTAATAAAATACATGAATAAATATAAAAGTAAAAACTAAACATTTGAAAAAAAATGTAGAATTGGTGGAATTGTAAACTAAACTTAAACGGAATTGAATATTTTCTGCAACCCACATCAAATCAAAGCTGGGTAAGCGATTGGCATTTTATATGCATTGTTCCTAAATCTATTTAGGGTTCTTAGAAAGGGAAAAAAATTATTTGAAGACGAGCTTAGAAAGGAGACGTCTTGTTTGAAGACAAAGGTTGAAGACGAAGAAAGGAATGACAGCTGCCAAAAGGAGTAAAGGTTACTCTCCTTTCTGCCATTGCGAACAGTGCGAAGGGAGGGAAGTGAGGAAGAAAGGACAACTGGTTGTGTCGGGCTGTCTCTCTCTGAGTAGCAAGGTCAGTGATTCGTCTATTCTCTGTTTCCCGATAATGTGAAAGTTCTATTTTATTCGATTAGGGTTTTGACTAAGCAAACAAATATTCATTTTATATGCGTTGTTTTTAAATTTATTTAGGGTTTTTAATAAAGAAATATGTTGTGATGTTGGTGATTCCTTTTGGAGTCTGGGACCATTTGTTGTTGTGGTCCTGATATTGTTTAAATTTATTGTGTAATATTGGTTGGCCATTTAATAATACTGTAGTGCAACAGGATGTTTATTACTGTGAAAATATTCATGGGTGGAACATGGATTCTACTTCCAAGCCTGCATTATATAGATGCAGTGGAAGAGTGTTTCCAAATTGAGCATGACAAACTGACCATAAATGTCATACATGAAAGAGTAATGAGCAAAGGATACCTTAATGCGTTGCATTATGATGCAAAATATCCAGGGGAAGAGATGGAGGAAGGAATCAAGGGTTTGAGGAAGGATAAACATGTGAAGAGAATAATTGCAGAAATGTTAAGGAATGGAGAGGATACACTGGAAGTGTATGTGGAACATGGCGTTAATGAACCCATACTTATTGTCAATCTTGACAGTAGTGATGAAGAAATAGAAGAGGTGGTATGTAGTGATAGTACAGATGGGTGTCCTCCCTTACTGCTTAAAGATGTAGCCCACAATGTAGGGGTTGTTTGTGATGACAGTGAGGGTGTTCCTTGTGGTGGTGATGATAGGCAGACTGAAGTTCTTTGTGGTGATGATATGCAGACTGAGGGTGTTAGTGGTGATGAAGTAATAGTTGAAAGTTGTAATGATGATAGTGAGGAATCTGGCAGGGTAGGTGTAACTGGTATTGAATGTGAGGAGGGAATTGAAGTACAGGGTGTGGAGGAGATAAACCCTCGTAATGGGTCAAACCATTCAAGTGTTGGGCCTGCAGATAAGCCCAATTCAGAGCAAGATGGGCCTGAGGATGATGTTCAAAGTTGTGACAGCTACACTGACAGAACTTATAGCTGGGAAGGGGAGGGTGATAGTAGTGATGAACAACTCAGTGACTTTGTGGGTTCAGAAGATGATAAAGAATATGATATGTTTGATAGAGAGCATGAGTTTGTGGATTTGGAGTTCGAGAGAGCAAATGTTGGAGTTGAGCAACCCAGAAGTGACAGTGTCAATAGGCCACAGTACCAAGGGTTGGCCCTGGTGTGCCTGATGTGGAAATAGATTATGAAGACAGTGACAATCTGGATACCCCACCTTGCTCTGACAGTGAGGAGGAATGTGTAAGGATGACATTTAAGTACCCTGAGTTCAATGAGGATAGAGATTTGGATGGAGAAGTTAAGCTAGAAGTTGGAATGAAGTTTGCAAATCCTGGTGTCTTTAGGAAGGTATTGAATGCTTATGCTATCCAGATTGGACATGACTACAGGTATGTAAAGAATGAGAAGAGCAGGATCACTACCCATTGCAAGAATAATTGTGGGTGGAGAATACATGCTTCCCCATCAGCAGACAAGAGATCCTTCCAGATTAAGACTTTCAAGAGAGTTCACTACTGTGGGAAGGATATAGAGAATCGTAGAGCAACTGCGAGATGGATTGCTACAACATATTTGGCAGACTTCAAGGACTGTCCAGATATGGACTTGGAGGTACTTGGAAACAGGGTGAGGGGAGAAAATTTTTGAAGGTTTCATATTTTAAGCTGGTGAGAGCAAAACAGATAGCACAAGAATTAATTGAGGGTGAGTATGATGAGCAGTACAAGATGTTGTGGAACTATGCTGAGGCTATTAAAACTTCAAATCCTAGTAGCTCAGTGAAGATTATCACCTGAAAGGGAGATATAAGGGACACTTACTATCAGCCATTGGAAAATATGCAAATGGAAACATATTTCCAATTGCTTGGGCAGTAGTGGATTCAGAATGCAAGGAAAACTGGATGTGATTTCTAGAGATGTTAGAGGATGACATTGGATCACTGAATGAGTGATGTTTCATGTCTGATAGGCAAAAGGTAAATTACAATAGCCATTTCACGTCTAGTACATTGCTACAAATATTTCAATATCCATTTCACTAACGTGTCCACTCTTATGCAGGGATTGCAAAATATTTTTGACATTGTGTTGAAAGAAGTGGATCACCGATATTGTGTGAGACATATCTGGAATAATTTCAAAGGTGAGTTTTGAGGGAACCAGTACATGAAAGACCAACTGTGGGATACGACTAAAGCATACACAGTCACAAAGTTCAACATTCATATGGAGAATATTAAGCGTGAAAATCCACCAGCATATGCATGGTTGAAGAGGATACCTCCTCAGAGATGGTCAAGGCATGCTTTTAACAGCTGGGTGATGTGTGATCTCCTACTAAACAACCTTTCAGAGAGCTTTAATTCCTACATCAGGTAATGTGTGATATTCCACTTTTTGGATAGTTGTTGATTATTTTTATTTTTGTAAACTTAGACAGTAGTTGTGTTTGTGTGATAGACGAGCAAGGAAAAAGCCAATACTTTCATGTCTGGAAGTTATTAGAAGATTGCTCATGAAGAGGTTCTACATAAAGTACCAAGGGTTGATGTTGTATGAAGGGACTATCTATCTAAAATGGTTCAACAGGTTGGAGAAATGGATCCAAGACTGCCAGTCATACATTGTGTACCCTCATTCCCTACAGCAAAAGTTTGAAGTAGAGCATATCAATGGAGAAAAGAGCATTTGTGACTTGGGTACAAAGACCTGCTCTTGCAAGAGGTGGAACCTGACTGGAGTTCCTTGTAGGCATGCCTTAGCTGCATACTTGTTCTTGAGAAAAAATCCTCATGACTATGTACATGTGGCATATAAGAAGACCACATTTCTAGAAGCATACAAGGATGGCATCTTGCCAGTACCTGATCAAAGTGAATGGCCAGTAGTTGAAGGGCATTATGAAGTGAGGCCTCCTGAACGTATGCTACAGAGTGGCAGACCTAGGCATAAGAGAAGGCGAGAAGCTGGAGATCAGGTCCACCCTACCCAACCAGATTGAGAAGAGATGGGGTGATGGTGACCTGCAAAAATTGCAGAGTTAGGGGTCATAATACAAGGACATGTCCTCAGCCTATGAGGCCTAACATACCACCCTTGATGAGGAGAAGGAAACAAATACCTGCACCAACTCCAAGTACTAATGAAGCTGCGAATGAGGTGCAATTAAATTTATATATTAATTCATCTTTACTATATATATATACACTGAATATAATGTAATGATTGTTATTTTTTGGTTGTGTTTTTGTATTTTACAGGAAAATGGTCAGGATGCAAGGACAACCAGGTCCAGATCACCAACAATGCCAAGACCAACAAATGCCTTCACCACAATGCAGTCACCAACAATGCCTTCACCAACAATGCCTTCTCCAACAATGCAGGCACCAACAATTCACTCTCCATCTCCAACAATGCCTTCACCAACAATTGACTCTCCATCTCCAACAAATACCTCACCATTAATGCCTTCACCAGTAACAAGGACTTCATTGGTCATCCCTACGATAGTAACCCCATCAAGGAATGCTGGTGAGACAACAAGATCAAAGCCTAAAAAGAAAAAAGATATGGAGACCAACTAGAGTTAGTGGCAACTTCCTCCCTCCAAGGCCCACAACTGGGTCTACTGCACATGCTCCACAGCCAGTCCAATCCACTAGTACTACAAGAAGTCATGAGGCTAGGGAAAATTCACTGTCAAAAAATCATATTCCAACTAGAAAATGGATGCCTTGATGCACTTGTGAAGGAGAAGTATGTTGTGAAACTGCCTATTTTGTGTGTAGTTAACTGAAACATATTTTAGTGTATGGCACTAAGTTAGGTTAAAATTGCTTATTGCAATGTCTTTTTTTGGATAGTTTTGAGACAGCACTATGTTGTGCAATTATGAAAAATTATGACAGTTTGGCATAATTTGTTGGATATTTATAAAGGTGAATGATGTTGTCAAACTGCCTCAATTGTTTAGTTAAATGAAAGACTTCTTATGTGTAGTTTTGTGATACAGTTATGATCAAATATTGCCAACAAATAAACAAAGATCAAACATTAAAACAAACCATCTTAATCGCATTGAAACAAACCATCACAAAATCAAAATACATAATTCAAGCCCATCCTAGGCATCACAAAACAACACAGAATCAAATAAACCATAAACCATAAACCATGTCCTTCTGGGCATCACAAAACAACATAAAGGACTTACATCCAAACCCCCCAGACTAAACCACCCCCAACCTTACTCACTTGCCAGAACCTTGGTCATCTTCCTCCTCGGGAGACTTGTCCCTCTTCCTCTTCCTTCCTGGCATATCCTTGATATCTCCATGGTAGACATCACAAGCATCTAGCGCCTTCTATGCTAAAGACAACTCCATCTCCACTATGCCCTGCCACTGTTCAAGAAGCATTATGGTGACCTTAATACTCCCAAGGGCTTTGCCAATATGAACCAGATACTCCCGTACTGGCCTTGTAGGAAACCATGTCTGCATCCGTGCCTGTTCCTGGAGAAGAAAACGCTCATGGCTCCTCAATCGTTTGAGGTCATCTTCCACATGCCGCTTCTTTAAGTGGTAGTTAGTCTCTACCTCACCGGAGTTGTTGATGGCCATTAGTGACTCCTCAATAAACTTCTCCTTCACCACATTGTTAATCATTTTTTTCAAAATAGGAGTAAAATCAAATTAAAGAAGACAGCAGAGTAGTGCAAAATGTGGTGTTATACACTCAATTTATAGGCTTGAAGGTATGTGTCTTTTGGCATTCAAGGGACACCACCGTTTGGAATGCCACTATTTGGTTTTCCCATGCCTGGTGCCTATTCGCTTCTCCATGAAATGAGTCTGCCCGAGGTCATAATTGCTACAAATATTCCATTCAATAAAAGACAAACAACAAATGCACACCGAATTTTTTTAAAAACTAACCCTAATATTTAAAACGAAAATCCATTCATTCCCAAGTTCAAACCCTAAACGTTACAATACTAATGGAGATAAACAAGAAAAGCATGGCAAGATATAGGACTACAGACGAACAATGCTACCCTTCCAATTGAGCTTCTGGCTTGCGAGATATGACGGCAACACACTTCTTCAATTCCCTGCGAATCCCTTCATTTTCTTCCTTTATAGCATCGATAATATCTTGCTTAAGCGCAACCCATTCCTTAATTTCGTCCCGATGCAATTCCGACACGGATCCGCCTTCGGGATTGCACCATACCTAGAACCCACACTCTTCATTCCCACATTTATAATACAACCTACCTGGGTTATGAGTCGATTCTGAAATCTTCACAGCAGCTCTTACCCCACACTTGCACACTTCGTTCTTGTATCGGAGGTATGATGCTGCACCATTACCAACGGCAGCTCCTGCGAACGACATGATTTACCGATTGCTTGATGAAGCCATGGCGGTTCAGATGTGACCTCCTTTACGGACGAAGCCTTAAACTAGAGTGATTTACCCTCAATTATGAAGAAGTAATTTCTAGGGTTCTTAATTTCAAGAAGAACCTCTCTTATCCCACAACTGATTTGATCTAGGGTTCTTATATTGTACAAATAAATTAAAACGTTTCTTTCCCACAAATTACAAATGAAACTTTTCTTTCAGGTTGAAGCAATCGGTTGCCACAGGTAAGAAGAAACGGAAACGGAGCATTGACTAACAGCTGGACTAGTTTTTTAGTTGACCATTAGTTCAGGGGAGTTTGACTAAAAAAATTGAAAAGTAGAGGAGGTTTCTATTTTAAGCGATAGTACAGGGGGCCTTCCTGCAATTACACCAAAAATTAAAGGTCAAAAGTTCACGTGATTTTAATAAATTAATAAATAAAATTATATAATTTCTTTTTATATATTTTAATTTAATATCACAAACATAATACTATTAAATTATAATGATTAAAGTTTTATTGAAGAACGTGTTAAATATGAGTTTGATAATGACTACCTTTCATATATTTTAAAATAAAAATAAAATCTAAAACGAAATTTGAAAAGTATCGCAACATATTAACATTTTTTATTTGTTTCTGCAGTTGCGACTCTAGAAATCGATTCACGATTTGAAAAACATAATAAAAGCGCTGACAATGGAACGCGGAAAATGCAGGGTATTTTTGCAAAGCCAATTGCTCTTTTTGCAGTGACTCTCCTCAGCACCACCATTTTCATACTAATTGTCCACCCATCTTCTTCCCCACCTGCTCAAAAACCAGTGTCCATGGCTCGTACCTTCATTCTTAGGCTTTATGGGCTGGGCAATTCAGGCCCCGCCAATGAACCCATCAAGACTCTCTTCACTTCTCCTAACTTCAGAACAACCAAATAGTCTTTCCCTTTTGCTCCTAACAATCCTGTCACTTGCAATTGTAAGCCACCATCTAATCTACTTCCATACCTAATCACCTTTATGCGTCTGTTTATTCCTGTTTCTGTAAATTGTGGTCATCTTATTGATTTCAGTGCATGATTATTGATTTTATGTTTCTGCTGATGCACCTGATCCTCGGTAATTCTTTGAATTGATGATCCTAACGCTATTGCTGGGTTTACAAGTGTTATTTTTGTTGGATTTTGGACAACGGGACTAGTGCGTTAGTACCGTAGTATAATGTTAACATAAGGTTTATTGGGCCGATTTAATGATCTAATAAAGTTACGGGCCCAATTGTCTAATTAATATAGTGTGGGGGCTAAATTTGTAATTGTTCAGAATCCCGGGTTAATTACTAATTGTTGATGGACCAATTAGCAATTAACAAAAAAAGTTAATTTATGGGATTTGGTTCCTGGCTAAACGTTGCCGTATGGAAACATTTTCTATAAATATCTAGAAGCAAGGAAACTTTGCTTCGTAAGGAATTAAGCAGTGCTTAGAAAAACAGAGCATCAAGCATAAGGAGAATGCGTTTGGTCCAATTCAATCTAGCCCTGGGCAACGATTTACCAGAAGACCTTCTCCCCAAATTTCTGCATCGATCATGGCATCATCATCAGGTATGCTTCCGTATTCTGTTCTAATTCATGCAATAATCAGATTGATTCATTCCTGGGAAGTAATCTCCCATACGGTTCTAACAAGTGGTAGCGGAGCGGTTCAATTTTGATATTCGTATGAATTGCATATAATTATTGATGCCATGATGATTGATTGCAAAATTGGGGTTTTAATTCAAGAATCCTAATTCTGCAAAATTGGGTTTTAATGATGGATTAATTATTCCTGGATGTTGTTTGATTGCAATTCCTTGCTGCTGCTTAATTGAGTTCCTTGAAATTCAATTAATTGGGTTTTCTTGATGTTGCTTCTGCGCATACATGATGGAATTGATTTATTTGGCTTGATTTGGCTGATTAATTATCTGGGAATTGATTAATTGATTTCGGGTGATAAGATTCGACTCCTTTGCTTCGGGTAGGCGAGAAAAAGGCTTCCTGGACACGCCGCCTGCAGCCGCCCGGTGTACCTGCAAAGCGCTGGAGGGGGCCCCCGGCGTAAACACTCCGATGCCTAAGTCAGTATGAGTGGTGAAAGTAGCAGAGCTTTGGCCAGTGATCTCAGACTTACTTTCTTTCCGAATTGTGAGGGGGATTTATAGGCGAAAAAGTATAGTGTTTTCTAGGGAGCTCGATTATATAGGGCGCTAACGGGCCCGTCAGGAGATTGGCACTCCCCGTCAATGGTGTGCTATCGTTGCATTAGACATGTATATATAAGGGTAGGTGTTACCTTGGCAAGGCAACGCCTATGCTCTTCGTGGGACGCCATGTTTGGCCTGGGACGGGATAACGCCGTGTGTCATGGCAAAGTAACGTGTGGGACCCCCTCGCTGACCGTCCCAGTTTTGAACGCATGGAGTGAGGCGATAGCCTCAATGTTGTCTGAGCGTTAGGGATAACAGCTTTTTGCCCCTAACGCCGGGTATAACGGAAATGCCCTTGCCGTTAAGTGTATTGTTATCATAAGCCCAACCGAAAATGAGCCCGAGTGTTTACCAAGGGCTACCGCTTTATCTTCAGTCTTGCCGACTCAATGGTTTTTCTCGTTCTAGGATGATTCGTTTGCCGAGAAATATGCCTCTTTCCACCAGCGTTCTTCTGGGCCTATAAATTATCCTTTTATCGTGCTGGCTTTTTTCACAACCCTTTTGTATTTCCCTTGATATTTTTACCATGGATGATCTTACGAGGAACTTTCTGATCTCGAAGGCACACAACCTGAAGAATCTCACGGAGGCTGACATTGGTTTTCTTGAGACCATGCTGACCAAAACCTCTGAAGACGTCTTGGAGCTTCAGGGGATGATGACCCCTTTACTGTCCAGGCAAGAAGCTGCTTCTATGGAGGATTTTAGTCCTATACAGAATGTGTCTAAGTTGGCCGCTGCAATCTCTCGCATCGAGGTGACCATCACTATGCTACAACATAGGAAAGACCTGCTGGTGTAATGCCTGAAAGGCATGAGGGTTTCTTCCTCTGAACAGACCTCGGTGGCAGATGCTCTAAGGGAGATTCCTACTGCCCTTAAGGATGATGATGTTGGGTCCCACGCTTGACCACTGGTCATTGCCTCTTTGTTTTTATATTTCCCGTGTATGCGCTTGGGCGCTTAGGCCGTTCAGGCCATAATAAATAAAATGTTGTTTCTATTACTGCTCCATCTTCTACCTTTGATTCCTTACTGCTTGTTGCGCTAGCCAGGCGCGGTTGCTATAAGCCCAACCGAAAATGAGTTTTTTCGTGGGATATAGTGCTGCAATGCCTGCATTAGCAATAAATGTTTTGCTTTCCTCACGCCGCATTCCCAGTGGTGGGTGGTTGGGTAATTTTTTGGTGCCCTTTGATTGGCATCATTTTCGAGCAGGTGGTTATGCCGGATCAGATTCTATAATTATGATTGTTCTTCTCCATGCTTATTTATTGCTTTCAAGGGACACACGAAGAGATCAGAGTATCTCTTTGCCTCAGCTATTTAATGGAGTTTTCTTTCTTTTCCTGTTCACCTTTTTCTTCTTATTTCTCTTCTCAGATTGTTTCAATTCGTACTATATGGAGATTGATGAGCGCGAGCCCCCACTTACTCCTCCAACTTTCCCGGATTCCGATGATCCTCCCTCTCCTTCATATCTGAAAAGGTGATTCCCTCGCCGCAAAAGTCGCAAAAGGTCAAAGAGGAAAGTTTCTAAAACGGTTAACACACCTTCTGTCTTCTCTGTGGCCCCTGCGCGAAAGGGTGATGAATCGTTTTCTCGTGTTGATCATTTTTCAGCAAGGGACTCATCCTGTGACACTGGTTCTGAAGTGACGAATGCCAACGTTGCAGAAGGGCGGGGTTCGGTGCTGTTAGGTCAAGAGAAGAGAGTTGACGAGCCTTTTCCCCCTTTCAACGGAGGTCTGCCGCTCTCAGATGAAGACGACATATTCTATTATGACATAGACTGGCTTGATGAGGATTAGTGTCCTAACGTTAGGCGCACTATAGATGCCGCATGGATTTTAATGAATAAACTGGCGTTCTCTATTTTTCTTTCTTTTGCCGTCATGTTCTCTTGTCAGCATTTTCATTTTGTTGAGGGCTAACGCAAAGGTGTTAGCCTCACTGAATCGATTGTTCTGTGACTGTTTTGACTTGGTCAACATTAACCACCGGTTGGTAAGTTGTGGCAAATAACTGCTTGCTTTTAACCCTTGAATATGATTCCACGTGGCCAACTTCCTTTACACGCGTCCTCGCGTGACTGGTAGTTCAATTAATGCGGTGGCACTTAGTCCTTTAAGAAGGGACCATTTTCTCTTTCTAACACTTTTTGCCCTCGTTTTAAATTTTCTTTCTCCCATTCTCTTCGTTTTCTCTGGGAGAACTCCTTGCTCGTCCGCCGTCTTCCGCCGGCTCGCCTGTAAATCCTTCGTTTCCAAGGTATCACTTCATCCTTTCATATTTTCTATTCATTAGTGTACTATGGTTATAACTAGAACCAGGCAGTTCCTCTAGAGACCTGTGGATCCAGAAATTGTACAAACACCCAGCATTTTTTCATGTGAGGTGATTTTAAATGCTGAATTAGAGGAAAATGGTATTACTTTCCCTCTTGGGTATGTCCCTACCATTCCCGAGGATGACATGCGACTTCACGATCCATTGTAGGGGAACTATAGGCTAGTCTACTTTAAGATGTTCCTCTATGGTTTTCGTCTCCCAGTCCATGCTTCAATAACAACAATGTTGCGGGAATATAGGCTTAATCCTGCCCAGATAACTCCTTCTTCTTGGTGCGGGGTTTATGCCTTTCTTCGCGCTTGCGAACTAGAGAACATTCTTGCCCCATCTCTCAATTTATTTCGCAAATTCTTTAGCATGACTTGTCACGATTTTTTAATCGATATCACTCCGAGGTGGGATGACGCGTTTGTGCAGTTGTTCTGGCAGCGGTTTCATGGCTTTGAGGGGGTTGTGGCTGACTAAAAAAGCAGTTTCTTCATCCTTGAGCTACCATCCCGTTTATGGCGTCTGGGTTTTAATTAAGAGCTTATAGGTCCCCTCTGGGCAAACCCGGCGGTGCTATCTAGAAGTGAGCTGGATCAAGCTAACGCCTTGCTAGATAAAAATACGCATTATCGCATCTGGGAGTTTGCCTCATACAAGCTCCTAGACAAGTGCATTATGGGTGAGTTTGTCCTTTTTCACACTTTCTCCCTGACTTATTTATTGTTCTCACACGTTCTCTTAACTGGAGACGCTGATGGTCAATCATCTGGAGGAGCCAATGCTCCTTTGAATGTGGTGCTGCTTAAAACTATACCAGCCTCTGCTCCTGCCGGAGGCTTCAGTCATTGAGGCATTCCACCCATGAGGGTAAGAACTAAGACACTCGTTGGGAGAGGGCGAGGGTGTGGTATCTCTACCCGAGCTTCTCGGTTTCTTGACAATTGGCTACCGCCTCGACGCGGAGGGATAAATCTAAGTCGGCCTGCGACTCGGATAATTGATAGCGATAGCAGTAGCGACAGCAGTAGTGATAATGAGGATATGGATATCAAACCAGACCTTTGTCATGCTTCCTCGCTTCAGCAAAAGAGACTCAGAGTAGACACAAACGAGCAGGCTACCGGGTTTTTTTTTGACAGTGCTAACGTAGTAGCTATCGCGACGCCTATTATTTCTGTTGTGGCAAGCACTTCTCAAATAGTGAAAGCCACTGGCGTGCCAACTGTCAGTCTTCCTACCGCTGTTGAAGTCTCGCTAGCGGCAGATTCCCCTCCACCAGTTAACGTTCCTGACTCTCTGATTTCTCATTGTATTCCAGATGTGGTGGTGACGACTTCTCCAGTTTTCGGGCTGCCGCCCAAGGCCCCTCCACGATTGTTTTTTACTTCTATTTCAGAGGTGAGTACTGGGGATTCTTCTTCGACTCTGATGATCAATCTCTCTCTTGAAGGCCCTAAGGGGACTCCGTGCTATCGCATGGATCTGACAGGGTTTGGCGTTAACAGTCTTCGTGTTGCCGGGTTGCCAAATCCCTTCTCAAGAGACGAATTCACGACACCCTTGATAGGGGAAATGATGAGCTTTTCTAAAGAAAAAGAGAAGTTTCTACAGCTTTCGCCAAAGGCTCGTTACAGGCACGTTGTGAATGATTCTCTAGATGCTTTCCGCTATTTCCACTATGCAGTCGAGGCTTATGACAACGAACTACGGGATGAGGATGGAGTGGTGGAAAAAGAAGGTTTTGGAGGCCTTCACTTCTGGGTTTGCAACCTATTTCGAGAGCGATTCCTTTGATCCGGCCAAAATTGTCGATTACACCTCTGCCATAATGGACAAAGTTAATGGAAATAAAGACGGCTCATTTACCCTAGAGGGAGAGAAGATTGGTGACGGCGACGATGGTGGCACGCAATGATCTTCCCTACCGGGTGACTCGAGTGCCGCGAAAGATTCCTAGATCTCCCCCTTGATTGTTATTTCATTGTTATCTGTATTTACTTATTCTTCAGTCAATCGCTCCTTAGAGACATTTGACATTTGCTCTTCTCGTAATAATGCTGACGCCATGAGACCTTTGCTGCTTCTTTTCTTAAGCGTTGGGTTTTAGTGTATTATTGATGCTGCTTATGCTTTGTTAGCGTCTTTCTGCTGACGCACCGTTTCTTAAGATCGCGTGCCAGAGTTGGTGCTGCTCTTTAGAGCATTAAATGCTGCGAATCCCCTAATTAATGCGATCAAAAAGTAATGATGAGGGAAGACACGTGTCTTTCTTGCGGTGAGGCATTTGAAACAGGCGCCTTCTAGGGAGTAGCGAGGACTGAAGTGTCTCACCGTTTTCAAAACTTATGTCTTTCGTACGTGTCGCGTTCTTCCGCCACGCCACCTCGCCAGGTGTCAGTTGTCAACTAGTTGCGCCTTTTAACCCCTTTTAGGGTTATATATAATGTTTTCCCCGCCTCCTCTTTTCTTTTTTATCTCTTTTCTCGCTCGTTGCTTCTTTCTGAAAAATAACTCGCGCCGCTCCTTCTTCTTTGTTCTGGGATCCCTGGTGTTTCTTTGACGAAGGTACACGCATCATTTCCTTCTTTTACTTTCTTCTTTTTATTAGTTATGGCAAAGACTCGTTCTAAAAAGTCTGTTGGGGAAGAAAGTTCTCAAAGATCTGTTGGGGAAGAAAAGATCGACAATACACCTACTTCTCTCTATACCTTGTGTCGCACCCGAAAAATAAAAATTCGTGAGTATACGACGAATCTGAGACCTTACGATGCTCGGCGTAAAAGGACGCCTCGCAACATGCAATGAAGTCGCCACCATATTTTCTAAGGTTTAGGGAACCTATATCTCATGGCATAAAAAAATAAAAAACTAAGGCACAATTGGTCTAAACCAAAGAACGAAGGTTCGAGGTCGTATTATGGACTCGGGAAGGTGTTAGGCACCCGAGTCTCATCCTTTAAAAGGTTACCGGTTGAAAGGTGTTTGGAAAACATTTTTTTACAAGTGATTTGGGCCCTCAAAGGTGACGTTACATCTTAGCATTTTCATTGGGACATTGTTATTTCCGATCGGGACCGAAGGACGAGGTTACCGTTTGTTCGTATGCTAGAGCGGACGTTCCCCCCATTTTGTCATCGGGCCCTGCATGATTAGTTAATTACTACGTGATCCTATCATGGATAAAACTAACATCGTACCATTTTAATGAATGCAAATAACCGTGTGGGATCGAAGCCACCATGCTCACATATCAATGCAAAACAATTAATTTCATGGCATAAAAGCAAGTGATGTAAACACGTAAACATGTGTGTTGATTTTATTTTCTAACAGTTTTAAATATCATGCAGACAATTATGATATGAGTTTTTTAATATTTCTATACAGCATGTATATGAATAATATTTGCAGAAAACTTTGAATAAATAAAAGAGACTTAGAATGGCGTACTTGCGTTGCGTGATCTTGATCTACCTTATAAAACGAAAGTATTAGCGATAGTTCGATCAAAAATAAATAAAGAACGAGTAAAATAAAAATTTAATTAATTTCAAACGAGCAAGTACATAATTAAACATGGCAAGTAAAAATATTTTAACACATGTGAGAGTATGATCATATCGATAAATAATTAACATGGCAAAAATTACGAAAGAAAGCATACAACAAATATTCATACGATTTAGACAATGACATAATTTATACATTAAATAAGGCACACGAGTATTTAATAAGAAAATAACATACGATTTAACATGGCATAATTACGAAAAAGAAATATGAACATTTCAATGATTTAAACATGGTATAAAAAAAGCATACGAATTATTAATATGATTTAAACATGGCATAATAAAAAAGCATACGACTTATTAATAAGATTTAAACATGGCATAATAAAAAAGCATACGAATATTTTTTACGATAATTAACATGGCATAATTACTAAACAAATTTATAATATATATATATATATATATATTTTACCCTAAAAAGTGACTCGAATAGTTGACGAAAAATTAATTGGGTCAGGCCCACATGCTGATTTTTAATTAAAATGGGCCAGGAATAATTCCTAGGCCCATCAATAAAATGAAAGAAAAAGGGAACAGAAAGGGACAGATGGGCTTGGCTTAAGCCAAAGCCCATCAGGGTTAAAAAAGAAAAAGAAAGAAGGGACGGGCTTGGCCTGTCACCTTCTCTTCAAGAACAAAGCAGCATGGCTGCTACTGTTCTTCTTCTTCCTTGCGCCGACGCTACTGCCGGCGACAAGGAAGGCAGCCGGTCACCATGAATGCACGAAAAAACATACAGAAACACAACTAGCTCTAGAGGCGAGTTCAACCCAACAGAAATCAAGTAATTTCATCCACAAATGAGGAGTAATTTGACACTTGAATATATATACGCATTAACACCAAAAATTGGCAATTAATTAAACCAGGCAATAGGCATTTAAATTGAAGCAAGCTGAGTGATTATAACTTGAAAATAAAGCATTTAAAATAGATTTGAGCAATTGATAATGTGATTAAAGCTAAAAAACAAAAATTAAAAGAGAGAAGCTAGAGAGAGAAAGCTTGATAAACTCACCTTGATTGCTTTCCTTTGCTTTGATTCGTGTTGGGGATGAGTGGGTGCGACCACCCGTAGAGTGTTGAAGGATGAATAGCGACTTATTTATATGAGGGAAAGGTGTGGGGAGCCAGTTTGGGTGACGTCAGTTTTTTGATTTACATGGCTGAGAATGATCGAGACGCACATGGGAGCGGCTTGGGCGTGATGACGAGGCCAGCTTCTGGAAGCAGTGACGAGGCTGGCTTCTGGAAACAGTGACGAGGCTTCAAATTTGGAAGAGAAGGTTTGCTGGGAAAGAAAAGGGAGATGGGTTTTGTGTTTAAATAGGTGACCGTTGGATGGTTGACTAAGGATAGTCAACCAATCCAACGGTTGATCAAAAGGAAAGAAAGAAAAATATTTAGTAATTAATATGGGCTCGATCTATCAGCGCGATGAAACTGGTGAAAAATTCGAACGAAGGTAACTGCGTTGTAGAGAAAAATATGACGATCGAAATGATGCGAACAAAATTTTAAGCTCAACTCTCTAAACGCATTTATTTTGATAAAGTGTCGAAAAGGCTCGTTCGGAGCCTGATAGCAGTTCGAATGACGTAAAAAAGGTGAAAAACTAAAATAACGTGAAATGAAGCGAAATATTAAACAAATAGCCCACGATCAAAGAATCGAGTGAAATTTGTGACAAGCGATAAAAATACGAAAAAGGTTATGACTTAAGTCAAAATTTGGGTAGCAACACCTTGCCCTTAGTTCATCGTAGATTGGCCGAGTTCAATGCTCAACTTCCTAAGGGTTACTCCGTTCGTGTTGCTTCTGAGCCGCTTCGCCTTAATAGTGAATTGCCTGATAATAGTAGGATATTGTATGCCAAATTGTTCGATCATGGGTTTCGGCTTCCCCTTAACCCACTTGTAAAACTACTGTTGGTCGATTCTGACTTGAATCCGGCTCAACTGAGCCCTAACGCAATTTGCGTTGTTAGTGCTTTTGCGGCGTTATGCCGGTTCAAAGAAATTGAGTCCCCTTCCCTAGCGTTGCTCCACAATATTTTCCAGTTATATTCTCGTAAAGGGGTGATATCGATATCGCCCCGCTATGACGATAACTCGCTGAAGCCATTCACCTGGAAACTCATGGGTATCGAGACTTCTGTTTCTGGCTGGAAAGAAGGATTTTTTGTTGTCGATCAGCCTGAGCCCTTGTGGAGAACCGTCTTTAATGAGGAGATTAAAGATGGGGCTTGGGGTAGCAGAAAACCACTTTCCGATCCAGAGGATGGTTGGTTAAAGACGCTGCTTCATCTGGACTTTAGCGTTGACACTCGTAAAGTGGTTAACGGAGTGGATGTTACAGAGTGTAAAATGGGTGAGTATTTACCCTCCTTTCTTTGCGTTGCTGGGAAGTACAAACGCTAACATTTTTTATAAATATGTAGTGGTTCCGCCTGGTTGGGCGCCTGAATATATTCGAAGGAAAAAGAAAAGAGAGCAGGTTGTCGCTGCTGCAGCTGCTGCTGCTATTGCTGAAGAGGGGGCTACCGCTGAAGGGGGGCTACCGTTGTTACTTTGGTCACGCCACCTTCTCAAGGGGTTGTCGTCACCCTCGACACTGCTTAAGCGTCGTCTTCGCGAGCACGCGTCACAAAGAGGAAAAGAAGCAAAAAAGCAAGCGTTGCGCATCCCGCTCTTTCCCAAGCTACCGCTTCTTCAGAAGTGACTGCTGATACAATTCCTTTCGGAATTCCCTTGATTTCTCCTTCTACTCATGTATTTTATCCATTGGCCCTACCGCTTTCTTTGTTCCTTTCTTAGCTTTCTTACTATATTTTATTTCTTTAGGAAATTGGCGCTGCTTCCGCTGATTCTCTTCCTGACAAAGATATGTCGATCGCAAGTTCCCTCGCGAACCGCTAGAAGAAGGCCCGTCACGACCTTCAGAATAGCCCATCGTCGTCTGGCGTTAATCCTCCTTTAACAATTTCCACGGAAGGTGGCACGCTTCTCGAGCAATCTCAAGGTGCTAACCTTGGTAGCGACCTTCAGAACTTTGCTGATTCTCCGCTTCATTCTTCCTCTACTGCTGCGGGTTTTAACTCGGATATGCTGGGTTTGGGAGCGTTTGGCGGGGGTGGGTCTTTTGTTTCTGATATGGGGGGCTCTGCTAACCACCCTCCTTCTCCTCCTACCTTATCTTTTGTTCCTATATCTCCACCCCCTGCCGCGAGGGGCAGCTCTGCTTCTGATCTGATGGTTGGTGTCAGTACCTACACTCCTCCCAGTCTTGCAACTCATCAAGTTAGCTTGAGTGCCTTTAGGGAGAAAGCTCTCCAAGTTTCGGGACTGATAGTGATGATGTTGTCCTTGTGTCTACGTCTCTGCTGGCGGCTCAAATAATGTCACATCAAGGAGAAAGGGATACATTTTTGGCTAAAGACCACCAGGAGCGTATAAATTTCCTTCGCTCTCAACTATTCTCTTCCTTCTGCCATCTCCATTACTTGATTGAGGATAACGCTAAGGAGGCAGTAAACGGACAAAGGGAGATAGATAGACTGACGGCTAAGCGTCAGGGGCTTCTAGATGCTGCAACTACTGCCAAACGAGAGGCAGAAACTGCTAGGCGAGAGGCGGAGGCTGCTAAGCTTGCCCTGGAAGA
Organism: Viola odorata; assembly: GCA_963691705.1. Taxonomy (NCBI): domain Eukaryota; kingdom Viridiplantae; phylum Streptophyta; class Magnoliopsida; order Malpighiales; family Violaceae; genus Viola; species Viola odorata. The sequence continues at coordinate 15,697,147 of OY829543.1, forward strand.
AGAAAAACAGAGGGGTGTAGCTCTAAGCACACGCCTTTCTGAGAACGAAGCCGAGCTAGAGTCGGAAAGGCGTAGGAACGCTGAGTTGTCTGCCGAGCTTAGCCTTTCTGCTGAGAAATGCCGTTGGTACATGAAGGAGGGAGCAATGATCATGTCAGATGGTTTCATGCACCATTATGGGGTAGACACCCTTCGAGTTGACATTCTTTCTCGCTATTTTGATGAAAGGGCCCCGCACGTGACCGACGAGGGCTTTTATAGCGGAAGGGCCGTCGGGCAAGGAGGGGACAATACACCAGCCTCTTCTTAGCCTTCGTGCCTTACTTTTTGATTTTTTCCGTTTGCATATCTTCATCCATCCTTTGAGGATGTTTTGTAATGTTGAAAATATCGGCTTTTCTTCAGGCTGTGTGCCTTTTTGTCTAGAATTTCTTTGCCAATCTTGCTTCATAATATTACTGTCACAATATAGTTAGTAAACATCATTACTAAAATCAAGGTGATGTGGTCATCATACCTCATGCGGTTAATCGACCGCGGCATTTGCGCGTATCTCTATCACAACGCGTCATCTATGAGTTGTCAGGATATTTCTGTCTTTAGAGACATAGTGTTTCTGTGGTAGCCACAATAACGTTGTCTTATCATTATTTCTTTGATGATGTTTCAGAGGACGAATCAATATCATCTCTGCTCATGCTGTGTACAGTTTGGTGCCACCCTTTGTTGTTAGGGGATCACTTAGCCTTGCTAAGTTTGGTCTTGCCATGATATTATTGTTGCGATAGAGACATCTCTCCAGCTCAACTTCACCAGGTATCAATCGCTCGGTTACTAGCTGGGATATCTCTCTTTATTTCAAATGCCAACGGTCGGCATGGGGCGTGCCTCGTCTTAGTGAGTCGTCTAATCAGGACCGGTCATCACAAGGATAGGATTTTCACTCCCAAGCGTTGAAACCTCGCGTCTCTGGAGCGTGCCTCGTCTTAGTGGTCCGCCTGTGTGAGCACGGTTGCCACAAGGATAGGATTTTCACTTCCAGGACGGAGTTACTATCTCCTTGGGGCATGCCTCGTCTTAATGGTCTGTCTATGTGAGCACGGCTACACAAGGATAGGATTTTCACTCCCAAGGATACCAGGGCGTGCCTCGTCTTAATGGGTCGTCTGTGTTAGCACGGTTGCCATAAGGATAGGATTTTCACTCCCGGGGGCGTTGGGGCGTGCCTCGTCTTAATGGGTCGTCTGTGTTAGCACGGTTGCCACAAGGATAGAATTTTCACTCCCAACGCTACATTTATGCCAGGGCGTGCCTCGTCTTAGTGAGCTATCTGATTAGGACCAGCCATCACAAGGATAGGATTTTCACTCCTGGCATTCTTCGTTATCTGCATGTTATTAGTCACAACGTGTACCAGGAATGCTTTTGATTCATTCATTAGAGCAATGCTAACATTTATCAAACGGGAGAGATTAGTTCCTAGCATGATATAATTTCAAACGAGCTATATTCCAAGAGTTTTGTAAGGGGGTACCGTCAAGTGTTTCCAAATGATACGCTCCCTTTCCGACGACGCGGGTGACATGATATAGCCGCCCCAGTTTGGACTGAGCTTTCCCATGCGTTGCCTTGCCGCTCGCTTGTCTCTGAGTACTAAATCTCCCATTTTGAGCAATCGTTCTCTGACTTGTCTGTTATGATATTGCACCATTTTTCTTTTGTAATGCTGTGTTTTCAAAAGAGTCCCCTCTTGTACCTCTAGTAGCACGTCAAGGTTAGCACGTAACCTTTCTTCATTTATTTCTTCTTTAAAATATGCCACTCGGAGGCTTAAAGTGTCAATTTCTACTGGCGCGACAGCTTCGGTGCCGAAGGCTAACGCGAAAGGAGTTTCTCTTGTGCTGGTTTTGACGGTCATGCAATATGCCCACATCACGTATGCAGTTCGTCTGCCCATTTCTTTTGAGAACCTTCCAGGTTCCTTTTGATGCCACTGAGGATACTACAATTGGTCACTTCTGCCTGACCATTGGTTTGCATGTGCGCTACAGAAGAAAATATCTGTTCCATCTGGAATTCTGCGCACTGATTTCTAAAAAGTTGGCTCGTAAATTGCGTTTCATTGTCGCTGACCAATATGCGAGGTATTCCGAATCACATTATGACTTGATATTTGAAGAAACGCCAGATTTTTTCAATGGTAATGTTGGCTACCGCTTCTACTTCTTCCCATTTCGTGAAATAGTCTACCGCCACGACCATAAATTTCAACTGAGACTTGGCTTTTGGAAACGGGCCCAAAATATCTATTCCCCATTTGGCAAACGGTCAAGGAGCGACTATCTCTGAAATTTGCACGGCAGGTTTTCGGGGAATCTTAGCGAATTCCTGACATTTCTGACAAGTTTTTACAAAGTTGTGACAATCTCTGCGAATGGTGGGCCAGTAGAATCCCGACCGAAAAACCTGTGCCGCTAGGGTGTCACCAGCCATATGCATGCTGCATATTCCTTCATGGATTTCTCGTAAGGTGTGGAGGCCTTCCTGCTCCGTTATGCACTTTGCGGCTAGATGGGAGAAACATCTCCATATCAGCTCCCCATTGTAGTATGTGCATCGTGCCGCTTGTTTCAAAACTTTCCTTTTTTCGGCGCTATCTGCTGGTAACTCATCATGCTTCAAATATTTTACAACAGGGATTCTCCAATCGTTCTCCACTTCTTCCACGCAAAGCGACACTTGTTCTTCCATGAAAGAAGGTACAAGTACCTCCCCGTAGTATACATCTTTCGGTATGGAGGCTTCCAGGTTGGCTGCCATTTTAGCAAGATTGTCAGCCTCAGTATTATCTTCTCGGGGAATATGCTCAAAGCTGACTTGAGTGTCTTTTTCTGCATTTCCATCAGCTTACGCTTCACTTTTGCGAGATATTGGATCATGATAGGTTCTTTAGCTTGGGAGTTTTCCAAGACTTGATCTATTATCAGTTTAGATTCTCCGCGTATCTTTATTTGTGGATCGCGCACCATTCCTGTGTCGTGTGTGGTTTCGACAGAGAAACTCTTACCTATCCTGAGTCCTGCCAGTAATGCTTCATATTCAGCCGCGTTGTTGGACAGTGGTTGCAAAATTCTAATGGCATAGCGTATCTGCATGTCATTGGGTCCAGTCATGAAAATTCCTGCGCTAGCTAACTCTTGGTTTTTGGCTCCGTCTACGTGGATGATCCACAGGTCAGTGTATGTGTCTGGGGACGGGAGGTCTGAGTCTTCTACCTCCCCTTCCGGTGGGTCCATCTGTGGATCTTGTGTAAATATGAATTCGGCTATGAAGTCCGCTAACGCTTGGGCTTTAATGGACGGTCTGGCCTTGTATTGCAACCCATATTGTTCGAGTTCAATTGCCCAAACCAACATTCTTCCTGAAGACTCGGGTTTCCTGAAAATTTTCCTCAATGGTTGATCAGTGAGTACTACAACAGGATGAGCTTGGAAGTACCGATCCATCTTCCGCGTTGCCTGTACTAGGGCAAATGCCACTTTCTCAATGCAAGCGTACCGTAACTCGGCGTCTTTCAGTGTAGGAATCTGGCAAATTTGCGTCACTCAACATTGTGACTGCAATGGCCTTGAACTCCACATTGGCTCCTGACTCTGAAAGAAGACATTCTGGGCCTTCCAAGTTTAGCTCATTCGGGGGCATGAAAAGGTCCTCTAACCCATAAGACTCATCATCCTGTTCATGACGCTCAGATGGCAACTCCCATAGAATGGCGGTTGATAGATTCTCTTCACTTAAATAGTCGTCACTATCTAAGTGCTGCAAATGTTGTTCTATGGGGGTGATAGGATGATTTGTGGTGTGACTGGGCAGAAGTGTTGGAGCTAAAAATTTTGGTCTAGGTGTAGGGGCAATGTCTAGGTCAGGGGCAATGTCTAGGGCAAGATGGGTAGGTTCAGGTGGTCCAACATCGGGGGCAAGATCCATAGGCAGCCATACAAAGTTTCCTTCAATAGCCTCTTGGCGTCTCTGCTCTATAAGCTCTTCCATGGCCTCTTGCATCTCCTCAAGTTGTCTCCTCAGGGTAGCTAGTTCTGCCCATTGTTCCTGATTTTCGTAGTTGCTCTGTGGAGGTTGTGGAGGCTGATAATATTGATAGCTAGGTTCGTCTTACCCTGCATAGTTGAAATTTTCTTGATCCCACCACAGGGGGTTAGGAGTAAAATACTGAGGAAAAGAGGGTGAGTAAGAATAAGGATCAAAATAAGACATTGAAGAAAGAAATAATTAAAAGAAGTAAAAATAAAATATAAAAAAATCTGGAATTTTCTAGGGCACAAATTAACACCAGTCCCCGGCAACGGCGCCAATTTGATGGCGTGCTTGTCGAGGGCACGATCAAATAATTACAACTTATCACATGTAGCAAAAAAGGATTGAAGACAGTGGCAAGAGGTTCGATCCACAGAGAAAGGTGAAGACATACACTAGACAAGACCAGATATAAAGTCAAACAATAAAAGAAACAATGGGGGAGTTTTGGTTGGTTAATCTAGTTAACCAAGATAGAGATGGTTGCTAACAAGACAATTAATAAAAACTGAAATCAAGGGCACGAAAGCAACACACAATCAGGGGCAAGACATGCAAACAGAAGTCAAATAAAGAAATAAAGTCAAAAGAGAAGAAACTAAAAGCAATAAAATCAGAAGAGAAGATAAGAAAGATTCCTAGCAAAGGTTTTTCTCGGGCTGTGTCGAGGGCATGAAATTCTCTTGACCTCGAGGGCTAGATAATCATCGGCGCAGAAATATTCTATTCTCATACCATAGACCTGCTATAGGGACCGTGTTTCCACACCGCATCCCCTACTTACCTTCTTAGATAAAAGTCACCCCCCGTTTCCATATATGAGGTGACCTTGACGTTCTGCCATCCTCCTAGGCACGAATGCGGGGAGGCTAAACTAAGAATGCCCATGAACGGGAGGTAAGACAGATCTAGGGCGTGATAGCTCAGCTTGTCAGACTCGTATCACATACCCTAATCGGTTGTTTACCCCTAGATGAAGACCTCTCGCGCTGTCTCCCTTAGGTGTCTACTATTATCTAAAGGCTTCGCGTCAGTTATAACTAAGAGAATGATAGTAATCATCTAGGTCTAGATATTAGTTGGCCAGACTACTAATCTAGCCCTAGACGAATTAACAAGAACCGATAAACAATCGAATACAACAATAAGAATATATTAAACACATTTAGGCCTCTTAACTACCCATGCAACCCTTAAAATACCTCTGCTAAGAAGAAGAATCTAGCTACTCATACCACAAAACAAGTAAACAAAATAGGAAAAGGAAGATTGCATAAAAGAAGAACAAGAAGAATAAAACTATTAAAATGTTATCGGCCGGAGCAAAGCTCCGGTTAAGTTCAACGGCTGCTGGAAATGGACGCCTCAGCCACCACCCAAAAATGGGAGGAGATGAAAGGAGGCGGCTCCCAAAAGAAGAAAGTGGAAAAATATTTACAAGATGTGATGTGTGTCTTCAAACCCTAAAACTAGAGGCTTATATAGTGTCTAGCGCACAAGAAGACAAATTCCAGCTAAGGGATTACAAAAGGATAAATTCCAGCTAAGGGGGGAGGGTGACAGCACATGGAGTGTGCTGGAATATTCTGGAATCTTCTGGAAATGCAAGGAATCCTGTGGGAATCTTTGGAGATTCGTCTCTTTGGCTTTGCAGAGATATCGCGGGCAAGAGACTGCTCACCGGTCTGGTTAGCTTTCGAGGGCTCGACAACATTCTGATCTTCTAGGCCTTGAAGCTTGAAATCCTCAGAAATACTCCAAAAATACTTCTTTTCGATCTTTTCCTTCTTTTCACACTGATCTACAATAAAGATTGGAATAAGGGTCAAATAGCAGAATCAAGCCCCCGAAAGGGCTAGAAAAGAAGGTAAAATCATGACCATGAAATGTGCTATCATGTGTCCTGTGAGCTTTTGTACTTCTTTAATAGTTTGAGGAGATATCATATCCTGGATGACCTTCACCTTCGAAGGGTTAGGCTGGATGCCTTTTCGACTGACCACGTAGCCTAGGAATTTGCCCGTTTGGAATGCAAACATGCATTTACGGCGGTTCAACTTCATCTTGTATTCTCTCATTATGCTGAAGACTTTTTCCAAGTCAGCTAAGTGGTCTTTGAAGCTTCGGCTTTTGACTAATATATCGTCCACGTAGGCCTCTACATTTTTCCCAATTTTCTTCTCAAAAACTTTGTTTGCCATGCGCTGGAAGGTTGCCCCAGCATTTTTCAGTCCAAACGGCATCGCCGTAGAACAATAAGTAGCCTTCGGAGTGATGAAGGCGGTCTTTTCTTCATCTTCCACAGCCATGGGGATTTGGTGATACCCCAAATTGGCATCTAACAAGTTTAGATAGGCGTACCCAGCAGTTTGGTCGACCAACTGATTGATTCGAGGAAGAGGGTAGCAATCTTTAGGACAAGCGTCATTCAAATTAGTAAAATCAATGCACATACGCCAATCTCCATTAGGTTTTGGGACTAAGACAAGATTAGCCAACCACATTGGGTATTGGACTTCTCGGATGAAGTCAGCGTCCATAAGTTTCGATATTTCTTTCTCGATGGCCACTACCTTTTCTGGAGGGAAAACTCACCGCTTTTGCTGAACAGGCTTGGCGTTGGGGTCAACGTTTAGTCGGTGTTCCGCTATTTCTCGCGAAATTCCAGGCATATCCACTGGCCTCCATGCGAATTCTCCTTTGCACTTGTTCAATAATCGCGCTAACTGTGCATTTTCTTCTGAGCTCAATTTTTTGCTAACCAGGAAGTTTGCTTCCTCGACCCCGCTAACGAGGACTGACCTCATCTTGTCTACTGGCTGAGTGCGCTTTTCCTCTCTATCTTCAAAGGGATCAGCCGCAACGCATATGTAACGGTTACAACTCTTCTGAGTCATGAGTAAATAGCACTCTGCTGCTAACTTCTGGTCTCCTTTGATCGAGACTACTCCATCCCATGAAGGATATTTCATCCTTAGGTGTTTTTGCGATATTGCAGCTCCAAAGCGGTTGAGGTATGGCCGTCCGAGTATAGCATTATAAGGCAGTGATAGGTCTACAACCAAGAATAACAATTCCTCTGACCGTTTAGACGTATCCTCTCTGAAATATACTGGTAGCGATGTAATTCCTGATACCGGGATTGGGGCCCCGTCTACTCCAATTATTGGTTTTTTACAAGGCGTTAGTTCACCGTCGGGAAGCTTCATTAGGTTGTATGCCTCAAGTGAGAACAGATTTACCGCACTCTCATTATCAATAAGGGTCCTCCTAACTCCGTGATTGCCAATAACGGGCGTAACTACCAATGCGTCGTTGTGCAGGAAAATAACACCTCTCTCGTCTTCTTCTGAGAAGGACAATACCATCCTGTCTAAAGCGCTTATCGCCTCACTTTTAACCAGCGTGCTTTCTCGTTTGCGTTTCTCTCCTGAACTGGACGTTAGCTGTATAACTTCATCCAGGTAGGGCACTCCACCCGCGATAATATTAATCATAGGAACACTGTCATCAAGGACTGTGAGTGTTCCTCTACCTCTTCCGATAGGGATGGCATTAGCTCCTGTGGCATGAGAAGGTGTTTGCCTGCTGTCAGCTCTATTATCCACTGGATCGTTCCTGGCTTCTTCTCTTGCTTTGGTGGCGAACTCTCCGAGGTAACCCTCTTCGACTAAGTGCTTTATCACTAATTTCAACTCTCTACATACGTCCGTGGAGTGCCCCTTGACTTTATGGAACTTACAAAATGTGTTTTCCCTTCCTCCCATGATTACTCCTGGTTTCATAGGAGCTGGATAACGGATAGGCAGGTTCCGTTGCTGGACGATTGCTAAAATTTCTGCACTTGGAAGTACGAGAGAAGGAAGGTCAGGGTCGTATATTCGGCCCTTTGGTGGATCAGCTTGTCTTTTGGTAGGGGAATTCCCGAATCTTCCTTTTGAGAAGTTACCCCTCTACCGATTTGAGGTTCTCGGGATGTGGTCTTTTCGCTGGCCATAGTCATCGCTTGGGTGCGTATCAGGAGTCGCCTTAGTGTGGGCGTTAGGAGTCGGATGTGTGTCTTGGGGCATGTTCTGAATTCTTTCTCTATTCTCTTCTTCTTCCATCCTCGCATAATTATGAGCTTTCAGCCTCAGCGCATCTAAAGTCAGTGGTGGGTCCACTATTAATGTATCTCGCAACTTCTCGTAACAGCAATTGCGCTTCAAGGCCTCTACAGTGAAGTCAATGGTAACTCCTAGCGTTAGCGACATTTCAAGATCAAAACGACTCAGGAAATCCTTCAAGGATTCCTGTGGTTTCCGATGAATATCGAAGAATGCTACCGCAGATTTTCTGATAAAGCCAGCCGTGCTGAACCGGCTCCGAAACTTAACTTCCAACTGGGAAAAATTGTCAATAGAACTTGCCGGAAGTCCTTTAAACTAGAGACGTGCTACACCTGATAGTGACATAACAAAGATCTGACATAACGCGGCGTCGCAATGGGTTTGAAATTGTACAAAATCTTTCACCTTATTGAGGTGGGAAATAGGATCCTTCGTGCTATCATACGATTTTGCAGGAAGCTTTACATGCCGATTGACCCTGTGATGCCTTACGCGATAACTGAATGGGTGTCCAGCGTTATCGTCGAGAATCCCATGAGGTCGATGGGGAGGAGGATTTTCGTCAGGGTATCTCTGATCTCGAAGATCGTATCCATGATGCCGCCTAGGAGATCGGCTGCGACTCCTTGGTGTTCGGGTTCGATGCCTCCTACTACTCGACCTCTCACTGTGCCTAGGAGATGGGTCCCTGAGTATTTCGTCTTGCCTGTTGTTCCAATGATCTCTATATTCGTCGTGCCAGCGCTCCCCTTCAGAAATAGGAGCCTCCCTCCTATACTGCTCGGAAGGTTTGACGCGCCTATGCGCGAGTTGCATGACATTGACAGCGGCCGATGACAAAGGTAGGGATAACAAAAAACCTCTAAATTATCGAGACGACAACGGTCGATCAGTAACGATAGATGGAGTGAAAACTATCTGAGAGGGTACGCTAGGTCCTGAAACATGGGGCGTGAATCCTGCAGCTTACTCTATCAGCTGGTCTAGTTGGGCTTGAAGGGCTGATATCGAATTCACGAGAGGATTGCCCGCGTCACCTACCGCAGCTCCCCTCGAATAATTGGGTGCCGCTATCTGGGATAAAGAAGTATAACTGGGTCCAAACGGCATCGCCGTATAATAATAAGAGGCTTTCGGAGTGATGAAGGCGGTCTTTTCTTTATCTTCCACAACCATGGGGATTTAGTGATACCCCGAATTGGCGTCTAATAAGCTTAGATAGACGTACCCAGCAGTTTGGTCGACCAACTGATTGATTCGAGGAAGAGGGTAGCAATCTTTGGGACAAGCGTCATTCAAATCAGTAAAATTAATTCACATACGCCAATCTCCATTAGGTATTAGGACTAAGACAAGATTAGCCAACCACGTTGGGTATTGGACTTCTCGGATGAAACCAGCATCCATAAGTTTCGATATTTCTTTCTCGAAAACTCGCCGCTTTTGCTGAACAGGCTTGGCATTGGGGTCAACATTTAGTCAGTGTTCCGCTATTTCTCGCGAAATTCCAGGCATATCCACTGGCCTCCATGCGAATTCTCCTTTGCACTTGTTCAATAATCGCGCTAACTGTGCATTTTCTTCTGAGCTCAATTTTTTGCTAACCAGGAAGTTTGCTTCCTCGACCCCGCTAACGGGGACTGACCTCATCTTGTCTACTGGCTGAGTGCGCTTTTCCTCTCTATCTTCAAAGGGATCATCCGCAACGCATATGTAACGGTTACAACTCTTCTGAGTCATGAGTAAGTAGCACTCTGCGGCTAACTTCTGGTCTCCTTTGATCGAGACTACTCCATCCCATGAAGGATATTTCATCCTTAGGTGTTTTTGCGATATTGCAGCTCCAAAGCGGTTAAGGTATGGCCGTCCGAGTATAGCATTATAAGGCAGTGATAGGTCTACAACCAAGAATAACAATTCCTCTGACCGTTTAGACGTATCCTCTCTGAAATATACTGGTAGCGATGTAATTCCTGATACCGGGATTGGGGCCCCGTCTACTCCAATTATTGGTTTTTTACAAGGCGTTAGTTCACCGTCGGGAAGCTTCATTAGGTTGTATGCCTCAAGTGAGAACAGATTTACCGCACTCTCATTATCAATAAGGGTCCTCCTAACTCCGTGATTGCCAATAACGGGCGTAACTACCAATTCGTCGTTGTGCAGGAAAATAACACCTCTCTCGTCTTCTTCTGAGAAGGACAATACCATCCTGTCTAAAGCACTTATCGCCTCACTTTTAACCAGCGTGCTTTCTCGTTTGCGTTTCTCTCCTGAACTGGACGTTAGCTGTATAGCTTCATCAAGGTAGGGCACTCCACCCGCGATAATATTAATCATAGGAACACTATCATTATGGACTGTGAGTGTTCCTCTACCTCTTCCGATAGGGATGGCATTAGCTTCTGTGGCATGAGAAGGTGTTTGCCTGCTGTCAGCTCTATTATCCACTGGATCGTTCCTGGCTTCTTCTCTTGCTTTGGTGGCGAACTCTCCGAGGTAACCCTCTTCGACTAAGTGCTTTATCACTAATTTCAACTCTCTACATACGTCCGTGGAGTGCCCCTTGACTTTATGGAACTTACAAAATGTGTTTTCCCTTCCTCCCATGATTACTCCTGGTTTCACAGGAGCTGGATAACGGATAGGCAGGTTTCGTTGCTGGACGATTGCTAAAATTTCTGCACTTGGAAGTACGAGAGAAGGAAGGTCAGGGTCGTATATTCGGCCCTTTGGTGGATCAGCTTGTCTTTTGGTAGGGGAATTCCCGAATCTTCCTTTTGAGAAGTTACCCCTCTACCGATTTGAGGTTCTCGGGATGTGGTCTTTTCGCTGGCCATAGTCATCGCTTGGGTGCGTATCAGGAGTCGCCTTAGTGTGGGCGTTAGGAGTCGGATGTGTGTCTTGGGGCATGTTCTGAATTCTTTCTCTATTCTCTTCTTCTTCCATCCTCGCATAATTATGAGCTTTCAGCCTCAGCGCATCTAAAGTCAGTGGTGGGTCCACTATTAACGTATCTCGCAACTTCTCGTAACAGCAATTGCGCTTCAAGGCCTCTACAGTGAAGTCAATGGTAACTCCTAGCGTTAGCGACATTTCAAGATCAAAACGACTCAGGAAATCCTTTAAGGATTCCTGTGGTTTCCGATGAATATCGAAGAATGCTACCGCAGATTTTCTGATAAAGCCAGCCGTGCTGAACCGGCTCCGAAACTTAACTTCCAACTGGGAAAAATTGTCAATAGAACTTGCCGGAAGTCCTTTAAACTAGAGACGTGCTACACCTGATAGTGTCATAACAAAGATCTGACATAACGCGGCGTCGCAATGGGTTTGAAATTGTACAAAATCATTCACCTTATTGAGGTGGGAAATAGGATCCTTCGTGCTATCATACGATTCTGCAGGAAGCTTTACATGCCGATTGACCCTGTGATGCCTTACGCGATAACTGAATGGGTGTCCAGTGTTATCGTCGAGAATCCCATGAGGTCGATGGGGAGGAGGATTTTCGTCAGGGTATCTCTGATCTCGAAGATCGTATCCATGATGCCGCCTAGGAGATCGGTTGCGACTCCTTGGTGTTCGGGTTCGATGCCTCCTACTACTCGACCTCTCACTGTGCCTAGGAGATGGGTCCCTGAGTATTTCGTCTTGCCTGTTGTTCCAATGATCTCTATATTCGTCGTGCCAGCGCTCCCCTTCAGAAATAGGAGCCTCCCTCCTATACTGCTCGGAAGGTTTGACGCGCCTATGCGCGAGTTGCATGACATTGACAGCGGCCGATGACAAAGGTAGGGATAACAAAAAACCTCTAAATTATCGAGACGACAACGGTCGATCAGTAACGATAGATGGAGTGAAAACTATCTGAGAGGGTACGCTAGGTCCTGAAACATGGGGCGTGAATCCTGCAGCTTACTCTATCAGCTGGTCTAGTTGGGCTTGAAGGGCTGATATCGAATTCACGAGAGGATTGCCCGCGTCACCTACCGCAGCTCCCCTCGAATAATTGGGTGCCGCTATCTGGGATAAAGAAGTATAACTGGGTCCAAACGGCATCGCCGTATAACAATAAGAGGCTTTCGGAGTGATGAAGGCGGTCTTTTCTTTATCTTCCACAACCATGGGGATTTAGTGATACCCCGAATTGGCGTCTAATAAGCTTAGATAGACGTACCCAGCAGTTTGGTCGACCAACTGATTGATTCGAGGAAGAGGGTAGCAATCTTTGGGACAAGCGTCATTCAAATCAGTAAAATTAATTCACATACGCCAATCTCCATTAGGTATTAGGACTAACACAAGATTAGCCAACCACGTTGGGTATTGGACTTCTCGGATGAAACCAGCATCCATAAGTTTCGATATTTCTTTCTCGAAAACTCGCCGCTTTTGCTGAACAGGCTTGGCATTGGGGTCAACGTTTAGTCGGTGTTCCGCTATTTCTCGCGAAATTCCAGGCATATCCACTGGCCTCCATGCGAATTCTCCTTTGCACTTGTTCAATAATCGCGCTAACTGTGCATTTTCTTCTGAGCGCAATTTTTTGCTAACCAGGAAGTTTGCTTTCTCGACCCCGCTAACGGGGACTGACCTCATCTTGTCTACTGGCTGAGTGCGCTTTTCCTCTCTATCTTCAAAGGGATCATCCGCAACGCATATGTAACGGTTACAACTCTTCTGAGTCATGAGTAAGTAGCACTCTGCGGCTAACTTCTGGTCTCCTTTGATCGAGACTACTCCATCCTATGAAGGATATTTCATCCTTAGGTGTTTTTGCGATATTGCAGCTCCAAAGCGGTTAAGGTATGGCCGTCCGAGTATAGCATTATAAGGCAGTGATAGGTCTACAACCAAGAATAACAATTCCTCTGACCGTTTAGACGTATCCTCTCTGAAATATACTGGTAGCGATGTAATTCCTGATACCGGGATTGGGACCCCGTCTACTCCAATTATTGGTTTTTTACAAGGCGTTAGTTCACCGTCGGGAAGCTTCATTAGGTTGTATGCCTCAAGTGAGAACAGATTTACCGCACTCTCATTATCAATAAGGGTCCTCCTAACTCCGTGATTGCCAATAACGGGCGTAACTACCAATTCGTCGTTGTGCAGGAAAATAACACCTCTCGTCTTCTTCTGAGAAGGACAATACCATCCTGTCTAAAGCGTTTATCGCCTCACTTTTAACCAGCGTGCTTTCTCATTTGTGTTTCTCTCCTGAACTGGACGTTAGCTGTATAGCTTCATCAAGGTAGGGCACTCCATCCGCGATAATATTAATCATAGGAACACTGTCATCATGGACTGTGAGTGTTTCTCTACCTTTTCCGATAGGGATGGCGTTAGCTCCTGTGGCGTGAGAAGGTGCTTGCCTGCTGTCAGCTGTTCTATCCACTGGATCGTTCTTGGCTTCTTCTCTTGCCTTGGTGGCGAACTCTCCGAGGTAACCCTCTTCGACTAAGCGCTTTATTGCTAATTTCAACTCTCTATATACGTCCATGGAGTGCCCCTTGACTTTATGGAACTTACAAAATGCGTTTTCCCTTCCTCCCATGATTACTCCTGGTTTCACAGGAGCTGGATAACGGATAGGCAGGTTCCGTTGCTGGACGATTGCTAAAATTTCCGCACTTGGAAGTACGAGAGAAGGAAGGTCAGGGTTGTATATTCGGCCCTTTGGTGGATCAGCTTGTCTTCTGGTAGGGGAATTCCCGAATCTTCCTTTTGAGAAGTTACCCCTCTGTCGATTTGAGGTTCTCGGGATGTGGTCTTTTCGCTGGCCATAGTCATCGCTTGGGTGCGTATCAGGAGTCGCGTTAGTATGGGCGTTAGGAGTCGGATGTGTGTCTTGGGGCATGTTCGAATTCTTTCTCTATTCTCTTCTTCTTCCATCCTCGCATAATTTTGAGCTTTCAGCCTCAGCGCATCTAAAGTCAGCGGTGGGTCCACTATTAACGTATCTCGCAACTTCCCGTAACAGCAATTGCGCTTCAAGGCCTCTACAGCGAAGTCAATGGTAACTCCTAACGTTAGAGACATTTCAAGATCAAAACGACTCAGGAAATCCTTCAAGGATTCCTGTGGTTTCCAATGAATATCGAATAATGTTGCCGCAGATTTTCTGATAAGGACAGCCGTGCTGAACCGGCTCCGAAACTTAGCTTCCAACTGGGGAAAATAGTCAATAGAACTTGCCGGAAGTCCCTCAAACCAGAGACGTGCTGCACCTGATAGTGTCATAACAAAGATCTGACATAACGCGGCGTCGCAATGGGTTTGAAATTGTACAAAATCTTTCACCTTATTGAGGTGGGAAATAGGATCCTTCGTGCTATCATACGATTCTGCAGGAAGCTTTACGTGCCGATTGAACCTGTGATGCCTTACGCGATAACTGAATGGGTGTCCATCATTATCGTCGGGAATCCCATGAGGTCGATGGGGAGGAGGATTTTCGTCAGGGTATCTCTGATCTTGAAGATCGTATCCATGATGCCGCCTAGGAGATCGGCTGCGACTCCTTGGTGTTCGGGTTCGATGCCTCCTACTACTCGACCTCTCACTGTGCCTAGGAGATGGGTCCCTGAGTATTTCGTCTCGCTTGTCGTTCCAATGATCTCTATATTCGTCGTGCCAGCGCTCCCCTTCAGAAACAGGAGCCTCCCTCCTATACTGCTCGGAAGGTTCAACGCGCCTATGTGCGAGTTGCATGACATTGACAGCAGCCGATGACAAAGGTAGGGATAACAAAAAACCTCTAGATTGTCGAGGCGACAACGATCGATCAGTAACGATAGATGGAGTGAAAACTATCTGAGAGGGTACGCTAGGTCCTGAAACATAGGGCGAGAATCCTGCATCTAACTCTGTCAGTTGGTCTAGTTGGGATTGAAGGGCTGATATCGAATTCACGAGAGGATTGCCCGCATCACCTACCGCAGCTCCCCTCGAATAACTGGGTCCCGCTATCTGGGATAAAGAAGTATACGCCTGGGACATAAATGCTCCCGTTGTTTGTTCAAAGGAGAGATCCGACATTCCTGGGGAAATTTCTTGTACCGTGGTAAAAGCATCAGAAGTGGCGAAAGGAAAAAGTCACCTACGAGTAGAAAACGGAAGGCTAGAAGACTGGGACAGCACTGGGTCTGAGTCAAAAGCCATAATCCTCCAATTTTCAAGAAAGACAGAGCTTGGCTATTAAGGACGCTCACTTAATAAAACCAAAGCTCTCAATGAAAGCACCAATTTGATATGATTTGACTCCATTGCCGAAGGGTAGGCGGGAAAATGGCTTCCTGGACACGCTGCCTGCAGCCGCCCGGTGTACCGGCAAAGTGCCGGAGGGGGGGCCCGGCGTAAACACTCTAATGCCTAAGTCAGTATGAGTGGTGAAAGTAGCAGAGCTTTGGCTTGTGATCTCAGACTTACTCTCTTTCCGGATTGTGAGGGGGATTTATAGGCGAAAAGTAGAGTGCTTTCTGGGGAGCTCGATCATATAGGGCACTAACGGGCCCGTCAGGAGATTGGCACTCCCCGTCAACGGTGTGCTATCGTTGCATTAGACATGTATATATGGGGGTAGGTGTTACCTTGGCAAGGCAACGCCTATGCTCTTCGTGGGACGCCATGTTTGGCCTGGGACGGGATAACGCCGCATGTCATGGCAAAGTAACGTATGGGACCCCCTCACTGACCGTCCCAGTTTTGACCGCATGGAGTGAGGCGATAGCCTCAATATTGTCTGAGCGGTAGAGATAACAGCTTTCTGCCCCTAACGCGGGGTATAAGACGGAAATGCCCTTGGCTTTAAGTGTATTGTTATCATCGGGAATTGGATTTTATAATTTCGGGTTTGGGTTCCGGGTTTTTCCCACTTTTATATCTGATTCTGAGTTTTAGGTTGCAAGTCCGGTCGCGGACTGCTGGGCGTGCCGGTGGTGGCATCGGTGCTGGAGGTTGAAGACAGAGTTGACTTTGTCTTGGTCTTAGGTAGTGGGCCAAAGTTTAACTCCTGGCCCATTAGGAAAACAAAGGGAAGGAAGGAGTTGGTTTTTTGTTTTGGCCCATTTGTACTCTAGCCCATTTCTCCTTGGCCTACCAATTGCATGAATTACAAAATTTAATGCATGTTTATTGTAAAGTGCATATGTAATTTAATTGCAGTAAGTTTATGCTTATGCTTGATGACAAAATTTTAATTGCAAGAATTTAATTATTTTTGCGATTCTCAGTACTGGTTCGGGTTGCCGGACTTAAAGTTGTTTCGATTATTTGAACATGAACATCATAAGGTTTAAGATGTTTGTCGGGTTCAAATAATTGATTTATAAAGGAAAGCAGAATAACACTAAGGAAGCTTTTAAGCTTAACTTGTTTGTCTTGCTCGATTAATGGAAGTAGTAAAGTCACAAAAGTGACATCTGCTACGGACATTACCGGGTTGGATATTTCAAGTGTGGTATTCATAATTTCATGCGGATAGTTGTCGGCCAAAAGGAAGATGACTACAGTAGAAACTCTATAAAATAATACACTTGGGACGACCAAAATTTATTAATTAAAAGAGTTATTAATTAATCGATAAATTAATAATTATTAATTTATATATTAATTAATATTTTATTAATTTATAGTAAAATACTTAGTTTACAAACACCTTTCAAGCTTCCACTTACTATAATTATTGTATACAATGCATGTACTGTATATCAAATGAAGGGCCCAATTTGAAAGAAACCTTCAATCTCCCATCTTATTATGCTTCTTGTGTTCAATGTATCACTTTATGGACATTAAAAATATTTTCTATATAAACAAGATCAAAATACTGTAGGTTAACACAAACAAATCATACACACAACATGGCTTCCCATCTTAAAGGTGTGAAAAAAACAACAATGACAGACGAGATTCGAAGAGCATTATGCAAGCACAACAAGGATAATCCAAGTCTCACTCAAAAGCTATATATAAATCATTCATGTAATATGCTATATATAAGGAATTATTAATTTATATTTTATATGGGGTCTAAAGAAATTATCAAAAATGTATTATCTTATAATTTTAGCGAATTATTAATTTAGCACCCTATCCCCGAGTCGGGACCGGCCAAAAATATTATCTTAGAGAGTTTATTAAATAATCGAGTATTAATTTATCGAGTTTCTACTGTATTTGGCAGAAATTATAAATACGATAGTGATGAATTTCAAGTTTTATAGCTATCAAGAGATTTATTGCGAGTGTTTGATCGGCTAAAAGGAAGGTTAAATATTTGGCAAAATCAAGCTATAAAATTCACACTATGACAGGTTAATTAACTATGAGTTGTACTTTTAGTCCAAAGACTAAGCACAATGTCATATAATTAATCTTTTGATTTATTCAATGTGTTATTCATTAAGTTTATTGCTTTCATAAAGTTTTATTAAAATGAGCTGATTAAATGTTGTGTTCTTTCAGACATGAACTCAACAAGCTCGGTATCTGCCAATCTGAATAGTGTACCACTGTTATCTTCTAGTAACTTCAAGTTATAGAAGAGAAAGGTAGAGACATCACTGTGTTGTGTGAAT
Organism: Viola odorata; assembly: GCA_963691705.1. Lineage (NCBI taxonomy): Eukaryota > Viridiplantae > Streptophyta > Magnoliopsida > Malpighiales > Violaceae > Viola > Viola odorata. The sequence goes on from OY829543.1 coordinate 15,714,932, forward strand.
AAGGATCAGGCGCTCTATAAGGATTGTCCTACGGTACCAGACCTCCAAAGTCCTGATAAGGGACTCTAGGCTTTTGAGGACTGGCAACAATCAAATAGAGCTTGCCGTTTGGTCATACTCAGTGTTGTCCCTATGTCCATGCAGAGTTCACTAGAAAAGGAACAATCAAATAGAGCTTGTCGTTTGGTCATACTCAGTGTTGTCCCTATGTCCATGCAGAGTTCACTAGAAAAGGAACAAAGTGCCAGTAAGATCTTAGAGATCTTAGCTAGCCGCTATACCCATACAGAGAAGACTGAGATTAGCAATACGATTTGTAAATTCTCGACCATAAAGTTCAAGGGTGATAGCGACATACGGGAGCATGTTACATTGGACAGTGCTCACCTGGCAACTGCCCCTTCATCTGGTTTTAAGAAGAGGAAAGACAAAGAGACTACAGGGCTTGATTTTCAGAAGAAACATAAAGGCTCAAATACTAAGCATATGGGAACAAAATATTTTTTCTGTAATAAGGCAGACCATTTAAAGAAGGACTGCGCTAAGTATAAAGCTTGGCGTATAAAGAAAGGTATGTCCTTGTCTCTTGTTAATACAGAATCCCTTTTTGTCTCTGTGGCTAAGAACACTTGGTGGTTAGATACAGGAACCACTAAACACATAAGTGTTTCTTTGCAGGGCTGCAGAGCAAATCGGAGGCCCATGGAAAGTGAGAGGTTTCTCTATATAGATGCAGGTGATCCGGTATCGGTTGAGGGCATCACTACTTTTGGGTTAATCCTATGTACTGGTTACATATTAGAGTTAACAGAGACTTTGTAAGTACCGTCTTTTCGACGGAATCTGATTTCTGTTTCCTTATTGGACAAAAAAGGTTATGATATCAGATTCGGAAATCATAAAAGTCTCCTTCATTTTAACTCTACTTTGGTTGGAACCGGTGCATTGATTGATTCTGATAATTTGTATTTATTGCATACGGTTGATAGCAATAATGAATGTTATGTTAGCGAGTCTAGAGGGATTAAGTGTAAATTGCCAACTGAGGATTCATTCAGGTTATGGCACAGACGGTTAGGTCATATCTCTGCAAGGAGAATAGACTGACTTGTGTCAGATGGAATCCTCGAAGCACTGGATCACACAGACCAACAGGTTTGTATTGAGTGCATAAAGGGCAAAACCACAGACAAGAGGAGGTTTGAGGCTGAGATATGTACAGAAACTCTAAGACTGATACATACCGATATATGTGGTCCATTCCCTACGGCATCTTGGAATGGTCAACGGTATTTTATTATATTTATAGATGACTTCTCTCGTTACGGTTATTTGTACCTTTTAAAGGAAAAGTCTGAGGCACTAGACGCTTTCAAGTCTTTTAAGGTCGAAGTTGAGAATCAACTCGGAAAGACTATTAAAGCTGTCAGATCAGATCGTGGTGGTGAATACTACGGTCGATATGACGGATCAGGTGAACAGCGTCCTGGGCCATTTGCTCATTTTCTCGATGAGTGTGGGATAGTTCCACAGTACACCATGTCGGGGTCTCCGACCATGAATGGTGTAGCTGAAAGGAGGAACCGTACCCTTAAGGATATGGTGAGGAGTATGATTGCCAATACCACCTTACCTATATCACTCTAGGGAGATGCCTTGAAAACTGCAGTCTACATTCTCAATAGGATACCAACTAAAGTGACTAACAAAACCCCATATGAGTTATGGACTGGCCGAAAGCCTGTCTTAAAGTATTTAAAGATTTGGGGATGTTCAGCAGAGGCAAGACCTTATAGGCCTGATGAAAGAAAACTGAACCTAAGGACTGTTAGTTGTTATTTTGTTGGATATCCGGAGAGGTCACGGGGGTATAAGTTTTACAACCCTACTATCCGAACATTTTTTGAAACGGGAAATGCTCGGTTCTTTGAGGATATTGAGTTTGGAGGGGAAGATAGACGGTCAGATGTCAGTTTTGAGGAAGATTCAGTTATACTTCCTCATGCGGTTCCTGAGGGTCAGGATGAGCTCATTGTTCATATTCCTATTTTTGTTCCTCAGCAGGCAAGAAATGACATCATTAATCTTCCTACAGGACAAGATCCACAGGTTACACTTGAGGATCAAACTCAACACCCTCAGATGGTTGAGAACCAAAGAGATATGCCACTTAGGAGGTCCACTAGAGTGAGAAGAAATGCAATTTCGAATGATTATATTGCATTTTTGCAAGAACATGAGGAAATTATTGACTCTTTGGAGGATGACCCGCTTACCTTCAAAGAAGCCATTGGTTGTTCTGATGCTCAAAAGTGGATACAGGTCATGTCGGATGAATTCCAATCCATGAAGGACAATGACGTTTGGGAGCTTGTACCATTGCCTAAGAATCTGAAACCGATATGTTGTAAATGGGTTTTCAAAATCAAACGGGATTCACAAGGCAATATAGAGAGGTACAAAGCACGTCTTGTTGCGAAAGGATTCACCCAAAAGGAAGGAATATACTATAAAGAGATCTTCTCTCCAGTTTCATCAAAGGACTATTGTGGCCCTGGTGGTGTATTTTGATCTTGAGCTACATCAGATAGATGTAAAGACTGCCTTTCTCAATGGGGATCTTGAGGAAGAAATCTACATGAAGCAACCAGAGGGTTCATCCTCTAACGAGGATAGTCAACTGGTTTGTAGATTAAAGAAATCTATCTATGGGCTTAAGCAAGCTTCTCGTCAATGGTACTTAAAGTTCCATCGTGTTATTACTTCATATGGTTTTGAGGTAAACGTTGTGGAGGATTGTCTGTACCACAAGTTCAGTGGGAGTAGGTTTGTATTTCTATTGCTGTATGTGGATGACATTTTGCTTGCTACGAATGATGTAAAGCTTCTTCAGGATACCAAGACTTTTCTCTCAGATAACTTTGAGATGAAAGACCTTGGTGAAGTGTCTTTTGTGCTGGGGATACAGATCCATCATGATCGTTCACAGGGTATCCTAAGGTTATCACAAAAGGGATACATCGATAAAGTTCTCAAGAGATTCGGCAGGCAAAATTGTAAACCACATGATACTCCTGTCTCCAAAGGTGAGAAATTCAGCCTTGATCGGTGTCCCAAGATATATTTGGACCGCAAGTTCATAAAGGGTGTTCCATATGCGTCAGTTGTGGGTAGCATCATGTATGCACAAGTTTGTACCCGTCCGGACCTTGCATTTATAGTTGGCATGTTGGGAAGATACTAGAGCAATCCCGGAAGGGATCATTGGGTTGCAGCTAAAAGGGTCTTTCGGTACCTGCAGAAAACGAAAGACTACATGCTCACATACAGGAAATTAGATCAGCTTGAGATCATTGGGTATTCTGATTCTGATTTCGCTGGATGCCAAGATAGTCGGAAATCGACTTCAGGATATGTCCTTCTTTTGGCTGGGGGAGCGATTTCTTGGAAGAGTGCTAAACAATCACTCGTCGCTTCTTCCACTATGGAGGCAGAGTTCGTAGCTTGCTACGAGGCATCCAGTCATGCTATATGGCTGCGAAATATGGTTAAGGGACTACGAGTTGTCACTGGTATTGAGAGACCTTTGAGGATCTTTTGTGACAACCGGGCATCAGTGCTGTACTCCAACAGTAATCGAAGTTCATCCAGGTCTAAGCACATTGATATAAAGTTCCTTGCCGTAAAGGAAAGAGTTCAGAGTGATCAAGTTGGCATTGAGTTACTGGGTACAAATGCAATGATTGCGGATCCGCTGACAAAGGCATTGACACCTGTTGCGTTTCATGGCCAAGTATCGAGCATGGGTGTCCTAAAGTTAGATACCTGAGACTAGTGGGAGCTCATTTTGTACTTATGTGACTCATGGATGTATTGACTGTGTATTATGTTATTTCACAGTTTATGGATATTGATTTTATTCAATATATGCTCTGAATTTTGATCTTATAAAGTAAAGAGGATCAGTTGGAAATAGACATGTATAGATCATTTCACATGTAATTTCCATGCTGCACATACACACTGTATCCATGTCATTAATTAGTTAATACTCGTAATCATCATGAGTTTAGCCGCTTGAACTGCGACGACTGCTCTTTTGGTTCTTGTATTGATGAAGTTAATGGACCGGATTGAATTAGACAGATATATGCTAGCATTTGGAAAGTTAACATATGCTTATATGACTGAAGGCTGGTACTATAAGGATCGCACATTGTTGAGTTGTCCAAGTGGGAGATTGTTGGATTTTGGACAACGGGACTAATGCGTTAGTACCGTAGTATAATGTTAACATAAGGTTTATTGGGCCGATTTAATGATCTAATAAAGTTACGGGCCCAATTATCTAATTAATACAGTATGGAGGCTAAATTTGTAATTGTGCAAAATCCCGGGTTAATTACTAATTGTTGATGGACCAATTATCAATTAACAAAAAAAGTTAATTTATGGGATTTGCCGTATAAAAAAGCTTTCTATAAAATATCTAGAAGCAAGGAAACTTTGCTTCGTAAGGAATTAAGCGGTGCTTAGAAAAATAGAGCATCAAGCATAAGGAGAATGCGTTTGGTCCAATTCCATCTAGCCCTGGGCAACGATTTACCAGAAGACCTTATTCCCAAATTTCTGCATCGATCATGGCATCATCATCAGGTACGCTTCCGTATTTTGTTCTAATTAATGCAATAATCAGATTGATTCGTTGCTGCGAAGTAATCTCCCATACGGTTCTAACAATTTTGACTGGGTCTAATTAAGGGTTTTAGTGTTGTGGAGTATGAATTCTGTTTTCGCATTTTGTATATGGAAATGCTTCATTCGCAAATGAATTTTATTTTGATCAACTAGAGGTCAACTGGCAATCTGTCACACCACATCACAGGACTCCAGTTCAGTTCTGAATTAAAGAAAATGATGGTGATGATAATAATAAGAGATTTCACAAAATCTTTAGGCAACTAATGTAACAAATGATAATCATGCTTCATGAGAAATATGATGATGCCCTCCCATTAGCTGCATCTCCTTTTGTCTAATTTCTCAAAATTTTGAGTGTTGAATGTTGCTGTTGTGAATTCTGATCAGCATTGTGTGAATCTTGGGTGGTGATTTGGTGAGGCTGTGGAGCACAAATCCTCAGGGGACCTCAGAAGGGATTTCCATTATCTTTCTCGTGGAAGTTTTCCATTTTCTTGTCCCCTACAAGTATAACAGCTATCACGATATGATCATTGTTTTTACATGACATGCATTCTCATGTATTGTGTCAATTTGAAAATTCTGGGGTTAGTCACCTCCGCACTCTGAAGAGTGTGGGGGTTTAGCAGTAGGTGAGGTTAAGGGTTTTAGCTCGCTATTAAAAAAATAGTGTATTTGAAATTGATCTAATTTTTCTTGCCAATAAAATATTGGATTTCTTACTTGTTTCTCTTGTAGATGGTGCTGTAATGCCATCATGGTTTGACATCCATGAGATTCCCGTCACTGCTGTAAGTGAAGCTTCTCTTACATCATTTAGGTTCTTCTACAATTTCATGTGACGCATCTTTATATTAAGTCATCGTATGCCTTTAAACTATCAAGTAATTTTTGTGGTTGGTTGGATATATTTTCTTTATTCTGTTGTGAGCTGTTTACTTCTCGACAATGAAAGGAAGTTAGATTCAATCCTGTTTTTTTGTTTCTTCTTTGGTGTGACCTACCAACACTTCTTTACTATTTTGTTGTTATTGTTCGTATTAGTTTTTCAAGGAACTGGCAAGTCCTTTTATATCATTCATTTTTGTGATGGGCGTTATGATGTTGTTGGTGGTGTTTGGATGATTTTCTCTTCTGGGAACATGTTCTTTTGATTGTTTATAAACAACAAATATCTTGGCCATTTAGCTATGTTCAATGTGACTAAGCCACATTAACAATCTAATGTTACCAGATTTCTTAATCACTCTCTCATTCTTTCCTTTTTTACTCTGGAATTGAGGATCACTTTATCTCATCATTTTCAAAGTCTTCTGGTCTTGTAAACAACCTAACAAGTGCTGTTTGATTGAATTATTATCCCTTGATAAAATCTCAACAAGAACAATTATTTTTGGTTTCATGACTGCAAGTACTATGTTAGCATGTAAGCGATAGGCAGTACATCATTTTGCGGTTAGTTATAACATGGCAAGTATTGTGCGGTTTTATCTGATGTAGGAATGGAAGTTGTTTCATTTATTTAAATCTTTATTTTTTTACTGTCTTTTCCATTATTTTGTTTTATCTCAGATACTTGAATAATGCCACAAGTAATTCCTTGAAAATACTTTGATAGGCATCCCGGTTTCCTTTGATGAATGTTTATGGTTCTTTGTATTTTTGTTTTGCCAATGCATTTCAGGACACTCCAAAAGATGAAACCAGTTTGCTCAAAGCAGTTCGAAATGTGCATGCAATGATAGATAAGGAAATTGCTTCTGGAATAGATCCTACCAATGTATTCATGTGTGGATTTAGTCAAGGAGGTGCTTCTCTCATTGCAAATTGACTGGTTTCTTGTCTCTGGACCTTGCATATTCTAACTAAATTTTTGCAGGTGCTTTGACCTTGGCAAGTGTTCTACTGCACCCAAAAACTCTTGGAGGTGGTGCAGTCTTCAGCGGATGGGTTCCATTTAATTCTTCTATAATCGAACAGATTTCACCGAATGCAAAGAGGGTACTTGCCTTTATTACATGTTTCTTACTTTCTTCAGCATTCTAGTCCCCTTACCATATCTTCATGTTTTAGTGAAGCCTCTTGCATTCTTTTATCTGGAGGGTGGCTCCTCTAATTTCATGGCATTTTTTTGTTTGTTCATATGCATCTGGACTTTTGCATAGACACCTATACTTTGGTCACATGGAATGGATGACAGAACAGTATTGTTCGAAGCTGGACAAGCAGGCCCACCGTTTCTTCAACGAGCTGGCATTACCTGCGAGTTTAAGGTAGCATATCTGGTACTTCCTCTCATTTTTCCTGGACTTTTTAAAAAATGTCTCTGTATGTGCAATGTGCAGGCTTATCCTCGTCTTGGTCACTCAATATGCAACGAGGAGTTGCAGTACCTGGAATCATGGATCAAGAGTCGGCTTCAAACTTCTTCATAGGGGTTTGAGTATGTGTCAGGTTCGAAAGTTATCATTCACTGTTCGATTTGTATTCTGGTTTTTTCATCTTGCATGTTGGGTAAACAGATTGCTAAAACCAAGTGAATTGCTAGTAAAATAGTTAACTTCGCAATCGGATTTTAGAAGAAAAAAATGAGGAAAACTGATTGTGAAGTTTGGTATGTCTTTGCTTGAATTAAACCTAACCCAAAGCCCAACCCAAATTTTAAACCCAACCCACACCAAAATTCTTTCAATTAAATCCAAATCCTCATTTCCCAAATCATCACTACCAATAAATTCGTGCAAAGCTAATTCAATCTCTGCCGAAATTCAATCCCTCTATTTAATTCAATTTCTACACCAAATCATCACATATCGATCACCCTCTCAATCTCTCATTCAATTTCAATCCTAAAGCAGAGAACAATTGTAAAAAGTACGTACATTGTATGAATTCTAATGTATACATTTTTTTTTTCTATATTTTTTTTTATTTATCTTTTTGTTAAGTTTACGGATACAATTACTTTTAAGCATTTTTTCAATTTTTCGTTCAACTCATCCTGAATATATATCCTGGATCCGTCACTGATCTCGCCCCCCAAACATTGAGGGCAGGATCCGCCACTGACTCTATGCAGCACAAACACTGACGCACACGACATGATGACCGATACTACGACTTTGAAAGATTAAAAATCTCAAGACATTGATGTAGCACATGCCACGTATATGTATGTATATTAATATAGTATTATATAAAAATGTCATATACAACAATTAAAAAAGATCTATTTTTTTAGAAAATTTATTTTTCTTTAAGTATAAGAAAATGATTACCTTTCCAAGATGTGGTATTTTACGAATCTCACCTTTAATTCAATAAGAGTATGATATTTTAATGTTATAATAAATATATTACATGTAATAATTATACCACAATAATACTGTTATATTTTCACGTAAAATTATTTGTTACTACTTATTACCTGTTGTTAAGATATACATGATTTATTACGTAATTATGTTGTTCTATTATCTTGTTATTACTTTATATATATTTTAATGTCACTTGATGATAATAAATTATTATATTATATTATGTTTATATGTTATGGTAATATTATTAATATACTTACATAACATAATAATATTAGTTTATTGTTATCCGATAATAATATAATATTTTTTTATATAATGTAGTGTAGTAATATAGTGTTACTATGTAATATAATATATGTTATAATAATAAAATGAGGGTATTTTTGGTAAAAAAATGAAATAGAAATACTAAGATTATTCTAGTACTCTCCACAAAAAGGTCTTTTCTTTACTCAATAATCAAATAAGATAATTTTATATTCTTAAGTTCAATTCCTAGGAAATACGAAGTAGAAGAATTAGAGAAATGCTAGGTCATTTTAGGCGGTTATTCATCCATGCTCATCAAATATGTTCATCAAGTGATTGATCCACATGTGAATATGAGCAATTATTTTTATTTTTATTTCAAAAAAAAAATTATAAACCAATTACTTGAACAGTTATTTAAAGTACTTATTCATAGCATTCCTCAAATAATTATCTGAGTAATCTTAAAATTGCTCAACTAAACGCTCTTCGATATTCTAAATTGAACGAAAACAAAACAACGAAGGACTTTTTTTTAAATCGTTTCATCAAAACTGTTAATCCACACTATTTGCTCAGTACTCTCTAATTGTCCTTTGCAGTCTAATTCATTTAATCTCAATTTTCAAATGAATAACAACTTTTTTAAAACTTATAAATATATAAAATTATGATGTAGTTTTATTATGAGAATGTTTAATGGCCCAAGCCTACTACGAAAAGTCAACTTGGAACTAACACTATTAACGATGAACGAGAAAAACATTTTTGGACCAAGTTAACGCAGCACCAAGCTGACCTGGACTGCACCTCGTAATAAGGCCCAAGCTATATAGTTGAGGTTTTGGTAACTTTCATGGTTTTGGTGAGCTTTCATGGATGAAAGTCACCAAAAATCAAAGTGAGGCAAAGTTAGCTCGAACACACAAAATTCATACAAGGATTTAGTTCAAAATAAGATTAGAAATTGAAAACAAGAACAAGATTTGCTTAATTTCAACAAACGATTACAAAACAAATTGAAAGATGATTTAATGTTTTACTTGATGGGATACAAGGTGCATCAAATCTAGCATCAAGCAAGGGGCTTTATTTGAATAGTTTGGAGGGAAAATCTCTCAACAAAAATATTCAATAAACAATAAATAAAAGCGAAGGAGAAAACGAAAGAGGCTAGCTTTTAAATACTCACTAGAGACAGACAAATTGGAAGCGCCCATAAGGGGACAAACAAAATTGAAAGAACATTCATTTGGGTGAGTCATGCTCCTTCTTTGAGGTTTCGTCCTCATGGATGAGGTAGCGGCCTTAGTTGGGTGGTCCCAATGAAGCAGCACTCGGGCGCGCGCTTGAGGCTAGGCTAACATTGTCGCCTAACACGGACCCGGCTGGCACGCATGGGCGTTATCTTGGTTTGCTGCTTCCGATAGGCCAGTAGCGAGTGGGCCTTCGGCTTAGGCTTCTCATGACACTCGGCTGGCTAGGTAGTGTGGTTGAGGCCTTTGCGATGTTTGGAAGGCCAAGTCGTGGCGAGGCCGCGCCTTGGTCTTGTGGATAGACTTGGGTCCAAAGAAGCATCTTTAGTGTTGGATTCACGTCTTGCTTGCCATCTTCAAGTCCCATCTCCTTGTGGTGCCATGTGATTGTTAGGTTTTAATCAAACAAACAATAGAAGATGATAAACAGAAACCTAATTCAGGAACCAAGCAACCGAATTAATAGTATAAAAGTAAGAATTCAAACCATTTATCTTACACCTAGAAACACCGAAATCGGTTAGCTAAACAAACCAAACCCTAAAATCCTGATTCTTGTGTGAAATTTGGTCACTCTAGCTTGAATCGAATCAACAGATGTTGCCTTTCTATTGGAATCCACACCAATGAGTCGAAAATAGACATATTAAAGTGTGCTAGCACCAAGATAAAAGAGAGTTTGTATAACCTCTAGTGCTTTTCTCTCCTATCATTTTCTAATTGCGTTTTTTACTGATAAAAATGGCTTGGTTACGTTGTGTGCGTTTTACATAATAGATATACTAGGGTTTCACTTGTTGTTAAGTTATTTAAAATATATCTTAATATGTAATTAAATAACCAAAATTTCCTAATTATTATATATTAGATATTATCAAATAATATCTTAAAAAAACTGCACCTAGTTTTTATTTACCTCTTTAAATAATTACTATTTATTTTTTAAATCTAATTGGTTAGTTTTTCAGGCATAAGATATTATTCTTGAGTTGGAACATCCTAGCTCTGACCAATAGAGAATTCCCATTAAGCTATGCGGTATCAGTACTAGAAGAGGTGGCACGGTTGGCTTCTACTTTTCACACTTGCTCCTTTATGCACACCAGGCGATTCACGAATGTCCCAGCACATGAGTTAAGCCAATTGGCTTTGATTTCCAATTTAGGAAATATTTGGATAGGGGAATGTCCCAAGGTGATCGCGCCTTTTATACTTGCAGATTTAAGTTAATCTATTTCGATATTATTTGTCAAAAAAAAAAACAATTATATTATTATATTATGTTTATATGTTATGATTATATTATTACAATGTTATATGTTATATATCATAATAATTTTAGTTTATTATTATCCGATAATAAAAATATAACGTTACTATGTAATATACTAATATATATTATACAATAATAACATGAGGGTATTTTTGAAAAAGAAAATAGAAATATAAGACTACTCAAATACTCTCCAAGTAAGGGATCTTTCTTTCATACATAGGAAATACAAAGTAAAAGGATAAAGCTAAAAAAAAACCGGAAGTTTAATATTTTAATTAATCATCCCTAGACTATTTTTTTGTTTAATGATTCTCCTAAATTTGTATATTTTTGTTTAATTACCTCCACCATTAAAAATAGTTCACGTGTCATAAACTCCATTAAAAAAAGTTACCATGTTAGCGAAAAATTGTTGATAGTAGTAACGTTTTGCTGACGTGGTAACTTTTTTAACGGTAGGGGGCTAATTAAACAAAAATAAATAAATTTAAGGGGTCATTAAATAAAAAAATAGTCTAGAGGGTGATTAATTAAACATTAAAATCTAGGAGTTTTTTTATAGCTTTTACGCATTTGTATCTACGAGTACGTGCTTTGGTATATTTTTTCCTTTGGTAAACATATATTTATTTCAATTTATATATATATATCTCGCATATCTATACTTATATATATATGTTTGTGTTAAATAGTAGGTGAGTCTTCTCTATTATTTTTTTCTTGATAAGGTTTCTTCAATTTTTAGTTATACAAGCAAATAGATGATTATATCTAATAATATTGTATTTATCCTTTTGGATAAATTTATTTATTGGATGAAAAAATATATATTTATAGAAATATTCGCTCATTAATGTAGTAGATTAGGAAATATTTTTGCTAATATTAATATAATTACCCAATTTTTAAATATATAATTACCTGACTAATTTTAAGATTTCTCAATCAAGATTCAAAATTTATTGGCGGTGGTCGTCTGCGCAGCTGTCTTGGCGGTGGTCGTGGCTGGTCTATCTGGTGGCGTTCTAGCTGCTGCCCGTGCTTGGCCCTTCTGGTGGCGATAAGGGCTTCTGTTGTGGGTTGTGTGAGCTTAGGTTTCCTTCTTCTGTATTGTTCTTGCTGGTTGTGTGGTTTCATGTTTTTGGTTTGGTTTTTGAGCCTCTCTTTAGGCAGGCTCTAATTCTGGTTTTCTGTTCAGTGTCATGTTCTTCATGATCTTTATTTAATAAATCCTCTGCTTATTAAAAAAAAAAGATTCAAAATTTAATGAAAACAAGGATGATTTTTATTTTTTTATTTTATTCCGTTTCATCAAAACTATCAATCCACATTATTTGCTCTGAAATTGAATTTCATTCGTTTGATTTCAATTTTCAAATGTGTAGCAATTCCGTAAACATACAAATACGGAAAATCTATGATTTAGTTTGTATCTTACAATCTTACCATTTGTTTGCTGACAAAAATAATTAGATCTCATCGATCCATTGAACACTTCGATATTAGTGTTGGCAATATGGCATATTGGAAGCACATACACAAATTAACACACGAGTTTTAAGATTCCAACAAAGTCCAAACACATACTAACAATCCAAAATTAAATCACAAAAAAAAAAAAAAGTTTTATTTAATTACCCATTTGTATTTTTGATTTGGGGATTCAAATTTTTTTTTTAGTTTGGGCTGTTGATTTTTTATTTGATTTAACTGGGTATCCTACTACATCATATCAGTTTACTTCGGTATCAGCATTTTTCAATTCAATGAAATCAAATTTTTTGGTCAGAAAATCAATATTTTTTAGTTCATAAAATTAAATTTGATCCATTCTTTAAACTCGAGTTTTTTATTAAGAAAGTAAACCGAAAGAATGATTAAGAGGGTTAGAACGAAAGATATGGAATTTTTTCCCAAAAAATTGTATTTTATAAATTTATTTTCCATTGTCCAGTACTTTAAACATAATTATTAACTAATGGTTATTTTGTCCACACGTCAGCTCCACATCAGTTATTAAATATTAAAAAAAATCATATAAACTTATTCCTTTCTCCTTAGACTATCCACAATGGTTTCCTTATTCAACACCCTACTTTTTAATTTTTAACACTCCACATCATCTTCTCTCTCTCCCACCTAATAATTCAACACTCATTCAACTTTTACATTCTACAATGGTTTTGTTTAATAAAATTCAACACCCTACCCCACTACTTTTATTTCATATTCTTATTTTCTTTTATGTTTTTGTTTTTGTGATTACATATTAATAATAATTATCGATTGAAATTAAATTAAAATAATTAAGAGTTAAATAATTTATTTATATTCTTTCTAATTTTATATTCTTAATTAAATTTTTTTTCTTGCAAGTAATAAAGACGAGAAATAGGGATAGTCATTATTAAAACAAATAAAGTTACAAAAAACTTAAAATGCAATACAATACACTAATAAGCACACGACACAATTAATAAAACACACATAACTTAATTAGTACAATAGACTCAACTCACAAACAATAAAGCTCTTAAATCACACAGAGACTTAAAAATCTCTTTAATCACGAAACATTCCGAATTTTGCCCATATGTGTTTGACTAGATCTGCTTGCAATTCGTGATGTACATTTGAATCACGCAACTCGGATCTAGCGCGCACATGATTTGCAAATGCAGGTAGCACATCGGACGAAATTTGGTGCAAAACCATAATTTGGTATATTAGTAGAATTTTGGGTGTTAAAAGGGTTATTGTTGGGATCCATTTCACTAAAAAGATGTTTAAAGCTATAAACAAGAGTTTATTGGAGGCTAATAGAAAAATTATAGTAAAAAAAGGCATTTTTTTTCTGTGTCCAAATCAAATGAAACAAGGCTCTATTTATAGAGTATAAAAAATGATGAATTTTGGTATAAAAAAATTTAAAAAAAATTAATTTACTATGAAATAATTGACCCCAAATAATTAGGATGAGATAAAAATCTAAAAATCACAGCAGCCAATAAGATTGTGACACGTCACGCTGGTGGTCCCCTCCCCTTCCTTATTCAACATGTTGAATATATTCAACACCAATTAATCCAAATGGATTCAACACCCTATTCAACACCCTTATTAAATCAATTCAACTACTTAATTTTTTTTTCAACTACCCCATTGTAACTAGTCTTAGTATTTTCCCTCTCCCTCGTCTATCTCTTCTCTCCCAACTTTCTTCCTCTTTAAAAACAACGGAGTAATCTCACTCCAACTAAAAATTGATGACTTTACTCTCTAAGCAAATCTCCCATATCACCACCACCAACAATCCCACCCCAAAAATTACTTTCCTTTTCCTCACCACTTCTGATCTCTATTTTGCTCCTCTATGGGAGCGTTTCTTCAGTGGAAACACCCATCTCTTCAACATCTATGTTCATGTCGATCCATCTTCTAAATCCTCAAACCCAGGTGGGGTTTTCAAGAATCAGTTCATACCCAACAAGAAAACCCAAAGAGCATCTTCTGCTGAATTTCTAATTAGACTAGAGTTGAACATGAAGAAGTTGTTGGGTCATACAGAGCAGGAACCAAGAACTTCCTCCCGTTTTCACCGTAGGTATTAAAGCTAGCACCAGTAGCAGCATCCACTAACAAATTACTAGCATAACCAGGATAAGCCCCTTTACCATAAACCCCAGGACAAGCTGATGCCGCCTCCAATGGAGCCTCTTTAGGCCCTTGGAAGAATCCATTGCCTAAATTGAGGGAGAGGGTGTTTTTTCTAGAGGAGATGTGGTAGTATTTCTCAGTGGTTTTCCACCACTTAGTTACAGAGGGGTGGGTGGTGGTTTTGGAAGATGGAGTTGCAGATGATAGTGAGGAGATGAAATTTGAGATAATGGCTCTTTGGGTTGACTTGAATTTGCCATACCAGATGAGATTGACTGAGATTTTTTCGTAGAGGAGAGGACCATTGTGGTATTGCAAGAGATTGGATTGATCCTGAACTAGCTCATTTAGTTTCCTAGCAGCTAGTGAGATTTGAAAAACAGAGACAAGATCCTTGTGTTTGTAAAAAAAAAATCAATCAAGTCCTTCTTTATGTGTTTGTAAATTTACTCTAATTTACTATTTCTAATGATTTACATACAATTCATCGTGAATGATGAGTCAAGCTGGAATATAACTGACGAAGACTTTGCTGTTAGCCTGGTAACTTCCCACCAGCATTGTTGTTTAGGTTTTAAGAACAATTTTTTTCATTTTTTGTTATTTTCGATACTTCCACGGACAAAATCACCAACAGTCCTTTTGCTTATTGTTTTTTTTATGGGAACTCCATAGAACCAAAACGAATAGCTGAACGCGCAATGATCATAGAAACTGGAATCATAATATCCCATTAGGACCTCTTAAAAGTTTCATCAAGGAAAGGATATCCACCTCTGCATCTCACAATCAAACAAACTCTTGATTGAACAAGCCCTTGACAGTTATGTTCCAAGTCCAGCCAACCACCAGTCTCTCTTTACTGTCAAACAAAGTACTTATCTTTCATTGATAATTTCACACATTAAGAAGGAATTAGATGTGTGTTACTAATACTAACCATGTAGTAGTCTTGACAAAGTGCAGATAAAGTAGATACAGTCCTGAAAAGTTTGAACAGAGATTAACTAAACTGACTTCTCCACCACAAGGGAAATTGGTCAGAGTCCATTACAATACAAGGTGATGATTAAAAGTCAAAACAAGTTATAAGGTCCATTCTCTCCTTCTTGGGCAAACTTAATAGGACATTAAGAGTCATTAGACTTTCATACTAAAACATGGTTCCAATTGACATGTATGATACGGTAAGAGTTAGAACAATCAACAAAAAAAAAACTGAAAGATAAACGCCACGAATTGGACCATTAAAATTAAACTAGAGAGTATCATTAGTCAACTAAAACAAACCAGAGAATTAAGGCCAGCTTATTAAGCTTGGAAAGAAACTGAAACGCTATGCAAAACTAAACTTAATTAGATTGGCCATGCACTAATTAATAATGAAACTACATCATCATATTCATGTTATTCATGTTCTTCATGTTGGAGAAGTCCGTGTTGGGATTCTGAGCCATGAACTTCTTGAGCATCTCTTGGTTCTCAATCTCCTGGCTGCTGGGTTTCCCCATCCGCTTCTGCCGCTGATCAAACATCATCTTTTCCACGGTGGAGCGCGTTTCAGAGTCCAATTGAGACAACCTGCTCGGCTCTGGCTCCACCTTCTGAGTGTCAATGACAGGACCACCCTTCAACAGTGATTTCCACCAGTCCATCCCATCAATCTTTGTCAACAGCACAGACACCAACTTCTGATCCTCCAAATTCCAAAAGCAATCATCCACCTTCACACCATTAAACAACTCCCCTTCCACGATCGGTGCCTCCCCTTTCAGCCCTACTTTCAGGGTTTTCTTGGTGATCTCACAACAGATTTGCCTTGCTTTTGTCCCGGGAGGCACTGGAACAGACAATGTCACCTCCTGCAGGGACTGTCCCCATGAGTAATTCTCCATGTCAAGCCCATTACCTTTGTTTGGGACAATAAGTTGCTTCTTGGCCTCCTCCCTTTCCTTCTCCTTCTCTTTCTCCCTCTCCTCTTCAAGACTCCTCTTCTCCTTCGCTTTCAGGTCAGCCTTCTCCTTCTTGATTCTTTCCTTCACATCATCAACCAGAAGAGAAGCCGCATTGCAGTTTTTGGACAGGAAATTGACAGCAGATTCCAAGAACCCTAGAGGGTTTGAAGGATCAAGAACCTCATTGAAGGACAAATTGGTTAAGGAATTAGATGATTCCTGCTGGGTTTTCCCCTGTTGTTGTTCTTCTGCTTGATAGTCGGAGAGAACTGCCATGATTGACGACTTAGGTGGTCTTGGTCGAAAAGAAAAATAAGAAAGAACACTAATTTAAAGGTTAGGGTTTTGTTTGAATGAGAGAATTGTGATCGATTGATGAAGGGGGGTTGTCTTTTATACAGTGGTGAGGCGGTAGGGCTACTCCTTCTGGAAGATTCTTACTAGGGAATGAAATCCTAGTCCAACTCAGATACACTTTTCCTTGTCCTCCAAGCAATTGGGTTTTACAGCTTTACTTGGCTTTTCGAGTCAGGCATACTACAACCGGAAGCTTATGCGCACATAAGAAGTTTTTCCCCATGACTAAACTCCATTAATTAATAGTAATAAATACATAGGATAAGATTGCCTTAATTAGACAAAAATATTCAAGGTGTAAATATCAAATTATTTAGTTACCTATTTTAATTTTAATTTAATTTTTAATCAGTATTTAGTTAAAAAAATATTAATTAAAAAAGAGAATTTTAAATGAATAAATTTGATAGTAAATAGGACAAATAATGAGTAAATTTAAAGATAAAAATGACATTTAAAGAGACTATTTTCATTGAATGTATAAATTAATTAGTTAATTTATTTATGCTAATTAATATTTTTTTTTTATTCTTTTGGATAAATAGAGGTGAGATTTAAACCTGATTTGATTCCTTACTGATATTTTTGCCACCATCTAGAAACCAATGAGTTATGCCATTTGGTTAATAGTTTTTCTTCACTAATTATTTATAAATGTATTATATCAATTGTATATAGACATACAAATACTTACCATAATGAAATATTTATTTAAAATATAAATTTTCAGTCACCTATTTTTGAGATCGACGGTACTCCAACGAGATTACTCGAATTGAAAAAGAATGTAAACTTACATAATTATTAAGGTATAGTCGCCGTTCGCTAAAGAATCTGGTAAATTGGATCGGTTTGGTTCAATAATTATAATTATAAGAATTAAATTAAATTAAATTAAATTATAAACTCATTTAATCCATTTACAAATCATCGTGCAAACAAAAAAACAACATTTGCAATTATCTGCACAAAGCATAAACCAACACCTAGTTAATTCTTTTGAAATTAGGGGGTTTAATTTATGAATCCAGCTTCTTTAATTTTTCGTCATATTTATATCTTCCAAAACTATTTATTTTGACTAATTTTTTTTAAATAAATACCTTTCAAAATTTTAAATTTACCAAATAAAACTATATTAGTAGATAATTAAAAAAAAATTAGTAGGATCTCATTCAAAAGCAACCAACCTCTAGTCTTAAACGTAGGAGTTTGGACTGGGCCTCTATTACACTTTTTCTGTAATGGGCTTAAGACCTTTCAGAACAAATTGAAAACCGAAAGAAGCCATTTCTTTTTTCTTGTTTTGGAAAGTTTTGGAAAATGGAAGAATATTTAGCTGTGATGAACATAGAGGAGAAGATGATGAGAATGGCTTTGGGTTTTCCCTGTTTGATCATTTTAAACATTTTATTTTAAGTAAACAATTAATTAATTAATAAATTTAAAAGAAATTGATGATATGTATTAGTATAATGGTAATATAAATCTTACCTGTCACAAACTACCTTATTTTAGTAATTAAGTTTAAAACTACTCTATTTTGAGAATAAAAATTTTTAAATGCCATAATTTGATAAAAAACTCGGAAGTTATGTGTACAACCTGAACAAGAGTTCGTAAATACAAAATTTTTATTGAAAAATAATACTAAATATATTAAGAATAATAGAAACTTTTATATATTAAATTAATTACTAGACTAAGTAAAAAATGTTAAATTTTAGATCATTTTGAGATATCAACTTATTTCTTAATTAGCAATAATAGTAACTCTAAAAAAAATTATGAATAAATGTGGCCAATTAGACAGATCCAGCAAGGTGGCATGATTGGACCATTTTTGGTCAATTGGGTATCCAAAATCGGACCATAACATGAGACAACTCTTACGATCTTAGTCATACCCGACCCAATTTTTTAATTCCAATCAGTTACCCTACTTTTTTTGGGGGTTGGCCCTGTATCAATTTGGTTGGAATTTCGATTTTCTTTGCACATTCTGATAAAAATTAAAATACTATACAGAGAAGAACAAAACGAAACGGATTCTTACTTTCATGCCAACCACTGTATTGATTCGAACAAGCAGTAGCGTGAAAATTGCAGCAATAAGCAGCCCACCTAGTACTGCCCGTACCAGAACCCAACCCTTTTCTTTTCTTTTTCTCCTCTCAAATCAAATTAATTAGATTCTCTCTCTCTACCAACAAAAAAACCAGAAAAACCAAAAAAAGTCTCTGCTCTGCCTTTTCTTCTAATCATCTCATCGGTCATGAAGAAGCTGTACGGGCGCAGCAGAGGTACGATTCATCCATCATCATTAGCACCAGGCCCAATCATATCAGGTCACGTGTCCCTGTCCTTCCTCCCGGCGGCGATCCTCACCCTAACCGTCGCTCTCTCCCCTCAAGACAAAGAAGTTCTCGCCTACCTCATCTCCTGCTCCTATAATAACTCCAACTTCAAAACCACCACCAATCATTCTGATAATTACGGGAATGACCCTCACCCTCCCCTCTTCAGCTGCGGCTGTTTCTGGTGCTACATGAGCTTCTGGGCCAGGTGGGACACCTCACCCAACCGCCACCTCATACATGACATCATCGATGCTTTTGAGGATTCCTTGCTGACGGTGAAGCAGCAGACCACCACCACCACCAAGGGGTGTAACAGTAACAACAACAACAACAACACCAGGAGCATTAGGAAGTGCAGCAGAAGGGAGAAGAGGAGGAAGGCCCGGCTCATCTCGTCTGCTGAGTTGAATCGGTCCGAGTTGAGCTTGAAGGGTGAGCCCAACTCGGCGGAGGAAAAAAGCAGCGGCGGCGGAGGCGGCGGACTCGATGAGGAAATAGGGTCTGTGAGGAGGTTGGTTAGTTTTATTGGGGAGAGGATTTTGGGTGTTTTGGGTTAATTAGCTTAATTAATAAAATAATAATAATGGAAGTAGTTGTAATTTACTGCTACTTTGATGAAGACAATAAAAAAACAAAAAATGGAGAAAAATCGAAGTTTATTGAAATTTTGCTGGATGAACCATATGTTTATGGATCTGTTGCCAATCATGATTATCGTCTAAATTGAATTCTTAATTTGATTGTGCATAATCTTGGGTTTAATTTAATTAAAATGTCGCGTTAATCTGACTTTCTATTGTTTTTAAGAAATAACAGTGTTTAATTATAGTACAATATTGTACCAGCCGATTCGAACAGGTAAAATTAGAAACCGGTCAAAAATTCGGTCCAATTTTTTATCGGTTTTTTCAGTTTCTTAAAAATTGGTGAAAGTCAAAGTGAACCGTTACAAAACTGAAAAAAAAAATCAGATTCACACAATTAATTGGCACAATTTTTATTACTTATTTTCATAAAATTAGCTGAAAATTTCAATATATATATATATATATATTTTAAATATACATAATGACTTAAAAGTTATATACATTGAATAACTGAAAAAGAAAATATATTCTGATTCCAAAATAATGCCATCCATCCACTTGTAGCCTCATTTCAATTATTTTTTTGCTCAGAAAATAAAAACCAATTTGAATCGATATAAATATAAATATTTATAATTAACAGGAAAAAATAATAATTAAAAATACCATTTTGTAATTGTTTAGTATTTGGAACGCAGAAAATACTTTTAGGTCAAACTAGATAATCAATTTTACTATAAAGGACTAATTATCATATGCAAGTTTCCTTTTATATAATTTCAATTTAGGACATTACTTTTGGCAAGTATATAAAATCACAAGATCTTACCAAAAATAATAATTATTAAAAGATTTAAAATAAAATAATAATTATTAATAGAAAACACCTACTCCCTCCGTCATTGTTTAAGTGTCGTTCTAGCTCAAAAACCACTGCCTTCAATTAATTGACGCGGTTGCATTTCAGTCCACTTTGTTCGTGTTTTATCAAAAAAGCCCATCGTTCCCTTGCTGAGCCACGCGTCGTACAAGGTAAAAAAGGGAAACGAAACAATTAAAAGACCATATTTTACAAACTTGGGGGACGTGGACATCTTGGTGTCAGAGCAAAAGCTGCAACCTCTTTTCTTCTCATCTTTCCTCCTCCGATTTCAAATGCAAAATAAAACATGTTTCGACGACATGATCATGAAATTGACCACATATTCGCGCCGGAAATGACGAGACGAACAGAACGCAAGTGGTGGCGGCCAGATCTGAGGAGGGACGCGCTGGCGCGTGGCGGCGCGTGGAAGGAGTAGCGGACGCTTCGGCGGCGCGTGAAGGATATTGGCTGATCGGAATGCCGCCGTTCCACCTGCTCCCGACTCGAGACGTCCTTCCGCTCCTTTCTGTGGAGGAGGTGAGAACAGGAAACGGTGGGTCATGCTGATTCCGAGCAAAGACAGAAGAGTGAGGATTTTGGGAAAAGAATGAAGGAAAGAGAAGAAGGTCACTGCCAACAAGCAATTCACTCTCTTTCTCATCATACTCATCATCACCGTTGATCTTCTTTGTCCTTGGATTTTCAACTCATCTAACGGCTATCTCCTTCCTTGGAGTACTACCATTTTTTTTGGGCTGCCCATGAAGAGGGACAAAACTTACAGCAAACAGGTGCCCGACCCCACTTTCTTAATTTTCGTGATTCAAGGGTGGGCGACATATAAAAAATGACGGAGGGAGTAGCTTTTAAAAACATAATGATTTTATATTAAAAATTTGTGAAGAGACTTAGAACACGTGATATTACAATAATTATTTTTTTTTTTACATATTGTAATAATAATTATTTCAGAAAAAAAAATTATTGTTTCAATTTTAAATTGATAAAAATAAAACAAAAGTTATATAACAAATCTTAGCCATTCATTGATATTCAAGTACTAAGATTATTTATAATTTTGTCCAACTTTTCTGATCATAATTTTAAACAGTTATTGATGAAAAAAAACATTTAACGTAAATTATAATTACTAAAATTATTTATAAAATTAAGGTTTTAATTGCATTATTTTATTAATATATAGTAATATATATAGATATACATAATTTCTTGTGTTTAGTGTTTACTTCGGTATCTATATTTCATAGATGTAGATCATCAATTGACAGCGATTATTTTAATTTAATAAAAAAGTTTGAGTTAAATTTTGTTATTACGTTAAAATTTGCGAGACAGATTTATTTCTATTTGAATTTGATTCAAGTTCCAAATAGCTACTCCCTCCGGTCCGAAATAAACGTCGTTTTGCTACTGAGCACGCGGATTTAGGCAATGATTGGTGGGAAGAAAACAAGGCATTTTTTGACCATACTACCCCCAACCTCCCTTGCTATTTACAACTAATGGTTGGCTCAATTCTGAGAGTTGCTGGCTTGAAACCGACTGGGTTGATGCATATTGATGGCTTGAAACCGGCTGGGTTGATGCAAGTTGATGGCTTGGGGAGATGGAAGACGGAGACTCAGCTTGGCTAGGTCACGGGCTTGGCCTATCAGATTTGAGCATCAATGCAATTCCATATATAGTTGCTTCTACTTTTACATTTCCAAACGAGTTTTTATTTGATAAATAATCAACACGCGTGAATAATCATAATAGGCCATTAAGTATAGATTATGCACTTAAAATTTTACTTTATTTACTTTATAAAATTTTACTTTATTTACTTTATAAAAAATTCGGATTAAACCCGAAATAATTTATTTATTTCTCATGTTCTTTTTAAGTTTTTATTTATTCATAATATAGTATTTTTTCTATTTTTATTTCGTATCATTTTTTTTATTCTATTTTATTTCACATTTTGGTATTTTTTGTTCGAATTTTTATCAATTTTGAGTAAAATTTCTCGTCCCGATTAGGTCGAACCGAATAAATAAATAGAAAACTCTAATTTACCATTGTGCCATTATTAATTAATTTGGTACAAGTTACTGTTCACCTTCTTCCACCTCTGCTTCCGTTCACCTTCTTCCTCCTCTCCTCCACACAAACTCAACCAAATCATCCTACCACCAATCCTCTGCCTCAATTAAATCCAATTCCAAGTCCCCTCCCAAATTAATTCCAATTCCAATTTCAATTCCAACCCCCTGCAATCAATTAAATTCATCCAAACCACCATAAAAAATCACCCTAGCTGCACCAGATTCACCCAAACCAAACAGGCATCTAAACCAAAATTGAAAAAGAAAGGGGGAAAATGAAAAAGAAAGGGGGAAAATGAAAATTGAAAAGGTTTCGTTCCCCCCCCAAATTTTCAGATTCAAACACAGAAAGAGGGAATCGAGGAAGGCAATCGAGCCGAAGCCGAAGTCGAAGCCGTCGTCATCACCAGCGCAGGCAGGCAGGGGCACCCTCGTCTTCTCCAGCCTCGGGATCGCAGAACGATATTTATTTCGAGCCAAGCTTCCTGTGCTAAAACGCTCTTTGTAACGAGCCAGAGGGAGTATTAGCTAGCATCCAGGTTGTGATTGGATATCAAATATTCTTTGATTCAAGTTCCAAACTAGTTCAATTGGATTTTTGTAAGTATCAAAATGGGTTGATGTCATGCCATTTGGGAGAAAAGCAATTTGGGCCCGATTAAAGCAAAGGAGTAATGCGCTGAAAAGCAATTTGGCATTACTCCAAACCAGAAAAAAACTCTGGTGGGCCACCAGTTTTCTGGTTTTTTTAATCTCCCGATTTTGAGGATTTTTTTTATAATTATAATCACATTAATCAATTAGAGTGGATAACTTCACTTATATTTTTATATTTTTATAATTTTTTATATTTATTAATTAATGTTACTATTTATAATTAAATATGTATATATAAATTAATTATAATTGAGAGTTAATTATCATATAGTTAGTTCATATAATTAAAATAATTAGAATAAGAGGGTAAAAATTATTAACTAACTATCTATTTAATTGAGAGTTGATGATCATTTTACCTTCAAATGTTAACGTGGTACATGTCACATCATTACACTATGATACGTGGCCATGAAATGATACCGTGACACTTACCAAGTGATATTTTAGTGTTGATGTGACACTTTTTAAGATAGAAAAATTGTCATCAATTATGGTGATTAAATAATAAAATATAAATATTGTAAGGTAATTAAATAAATAATTAATATAGAGGTGATTAAATAAAAGATTGGAAGTTTTTCATGAACTGTTTTTGATGGATTATGGATTATAACTAATACAGCTCGTCCAGTTGAGTCGTTGAAAGAGAGGAAAATTTACTTATGCAGAAATAGTAGGTTTCGGCTGTGCAGTAAAACATTTAGCAGAAATTTTTTGAGTAAAATTAGAAGTTAAAAAAGATACTAATTAATGAAATTTAAAAAGTAAGCCAATACAGGGAAAAGGCACCACGAGTTCCCTCTCTTATTATTTTCATTTTTGTCAGTCCTTAGGTTAAAAAATTGTTCAATTAGCTCCCCTCCGTTATAGGTGTTAGCACTACCAAGTCTCTGCCGTTAAAAAATGGACGGATTGCGACTAACGGACGTTAGTTGTGATTATTTAAATATTTTTAAAAATAAATTCACAAAAAATCATAAAAAAATGTAAAAATTCACAAAAAAAAATTGCTAAACCTAAAAATCAAGAAAACTTTTAAAAATGTAAAAAATCCCACAAAGAATGTAAAAATTCAAAACAAATGTAAAAATACCAAAACAATCTTAAACTTTCAAAAAAAATCTATAAAATCCAAAAAAATCAATGAACCTAAAAATCCAAAAATAATTGAAAAAAAACAAAAAAAATCTAAAGAAATTTAAAAAATGAAAAAAATCATAAAAATTTTTTAAAATCCAAAAAAATGTAAACATTCCCAAGAAAAATGTAAAAATTCACAAAAATATGTAAAAAATATAAAAACCTAAAAATCCAGGAAAAAATTTCATTTTTTGAAAGAAATGTAAAAATTCCCAAATAAATGTTAAAATCCATAAAAAATCTCAAAATTAAAACAAAAAAAAAATGTAAAAGTTCATAAAAACATGTAAAAAACTCCAGAAAAAATGTAAAAACTAAAAAAAAGTAAAAATTCAGATAAAATGTAAAAATTTCAAGAAATAATGTAAAAATTTAAAATTCCATTTTTCTTGGGAATGTTTACATTTTTATGGATTTTCATGCCATTTTATCGAAATTTTGACATTTTATCTGGATTTTTACATATTTTTATGAATTTTTACATTTTTTTTTTAAAATTTTTAGATTTTTTATGGATTTTAACATTTATTTGGGAATTTTTACATTTTTTCCTGGATTTTTAGGTTTTTAAATTTTTTACATTTTTCGTGGGAATGTTTACATTTTTTTGGATTTTTAAAATTTTTTATGATTTTTTTCATTTTTTAATTTTCTTTAGAATTTTTTTTTTTTTTTTCAATTATTTTTGGATTTTTAGGTTCATTGATTTTTTTGGATTTTATAGATATTTTTTGAAAGTTTAAGATTTTTTTGGTATTTTTACATTTGTTTTGAATTTTTATATTTTTTTGGGATTTTTTACATTTTTTTCAAATTTTTAAAAATTTTCTGGATTTTTAGGTTTAGCAATTTTTTAAAATTTGTTTCATTTTTTTTGTGAATTTTTACATTTTTTAATGATTTTTTGTAAATTGTTTTTAAAAAAATATTTAAATAATCACATCTAACATCCGTTAGTCGCAATCTGTCCATTTTTTAACGGCAGGGACTTGGTAGTGCTAACGCCTATAATGGAGGGGAGCTAATTGAACAATTTTTTAACCTAAGGACTGACAAAAATGAAAATAATAAGAGGGGGGACCTCCTGGTGCCTTTTCCCGCCAATACAATACAAGTGAGTTTCATCTAAGTGTAATGCTCAGTTTAGTTACAATGAATTCATCTGCTTTTCCCTTCGATTCATCTCTGAGAAGGTCTAAGTGATCTTTTTGTCTGACTTATTCTAGGACGAATGTCTGGGTAACTGGAGTGTCTTTATAGGTTATAGGTGAAAAATGGACTGCACATGAGTTTACCTGAACAATGTGAGTCACTCGCTTCGACCCAAAGTAAGTTGATATCAGCTTCTTTTCGTCACTCATCTTCAGAATGTTCATCAATATAGTCCTGCATATATTCATAAAGCATAAAATAATCAATTGTACTGCTAATTAATAGTAATAATAAATTTCTAATCAGCAAATGAAGTTAGAAGAGAAGAAGGAGAAATTAGTTATTAATCAATACAACTGTTGAACTGTAGAATCAAGGTCTCCCTCCCAACACCCGTCCTTTTTAAACATCCCTCGGTATACCCAAACCTTATACCCAAACCTTACTTGGTGTGTAAGAACCCGAAGATCATTACCGTTGTTCTAAGCCATATGAACAACATTATAGGAACAAATCAATTCGATTAATACATGAATCAAATAACGGAATGCGGAAGCGTACCTGATGATGATGTCATGATCTTGAAAAATCCGGGAACAAAGGTCTTCTGGTGGATTGTTACCTTGGGCGTATGGGTACCCTGTGTTCTCTGTCTTTTTTTATAACGCTTTGTTTTGTTTTTTCTTTTCAGAAGAAAACCTATTTTTCCTTATGCGTTAAAACAGAAGAACTTTTCCTTATATATGGCAACTTCCACCAGGGACCAAATCCCAATTATATTTAACTTATGTTAATTACAAATTGACCCATCAACAATTGTAATTAACCCGGGACTCTGCACAAATACTGAATGTGCCCCCACACTGTATTAATTAGACGATTTGACCCCTTAATTTTATTAGATCATCAATTTGGTCCAATTAACTTTATGTTAACAATATATTATATAACGGTACACACATAACATATGCGTCCATATGTTCCAGAGTGTACGAACGGTACTAACGCATTAGTCCCGTTGTCCAAATTCTAACAATCTCCCACTTGGACAACTACACAATATGCGTTCCTTATAGTACCTCATTTTGTCATACAATCATATGTTAACCCCCCGAATGCTAGCATATATCCGTCTAATTCAATCCGGTCCATTAGCTTCATTAATACAAGAACCAAAAGAGCAGTCGTCACAGTCCAAGCAACTAAACTCATAATGATTACGAGTACTAACTAACTAACGACATGGATCCAGTGTGCATGTGCAGCATGGAGATTACAAGTGATCTATACTTGTCAGATTTCCAACTGATCCTCTTTACTTTATGAGATCAAAAATTCAGAGCATATATTGAATAAAATCAATATCCATAAACTGTGAAATAACATAATACACAGTCATCGCATATATGAGTCACAAAAAAAATGTACAAACCAAACTCCCACTAATCTCAGGCATCTAACTTAATGACACCCATACTCGATACATGGCCATGAAATGCTACAGGTGTCAATGCCTTAGTGAGCAGATCCGCAACCATATCGTTTGTACCCAATAACTCTATGCTAACTTGATTGCTCTGAACCCTTTCTTTAACGGTAAGGAACTTTATATCAATGTGCTTCGATCTGGAAGAACTCCGATTACAGTTGGAGTACAGCACAACAGCCCGGTTGTCACAAAAGATCCTCAATGGTCTCTCAATACCAGTGATAACTCGCAGTTCCTTAACCATGTTCCGCAACCATATAGCATGACTGGATGCCCCGTAGCAAGCTACGAACTCAGCCTCCATAGTGGAAGATGCAACAAGTGACTGTTTCGCACTCTTCCATGAAATGGCTCCTTCAGCCAGAAGAAAGACATAACCTGAAGTCGATCTCCGGCTATCCTGGCATCCAGCAAAATCAAAATCAGTATACCCAATGATCTCAAGCTGATCTGATCTCCTGTATGTGAGCATATAGTCTTTCATTTTCTGTAGGTATCGAAAGACCCTTTTGGCTGCAACCCAATGATCCCTTCCGGGATTGCTCTGGTATCTGCCCAACATACCAACAATAAATGCAAGATCTAGACGGGTGCAAACCTATGCATACATGATGCTTCCCACAGCCAAAGCATATGGTACACCCTCCATGAACTTGCGGTCCAATTCCGTCTTCGGACACTGATCAAGGCTAAACTTCTCACCTTTGGAGACAGGAGTATCATGTGGCTTACAATTTTGCATGCTAAATCTCTTTAGTACTTTATCGATATAACCCTTTTGTGATAATCCAAGGGTACTCCGTGAACGATCACGGTGTATCTGAATCCCCAACACAAAAGATGCTTCCCCAAGGTCTTTCATCTCAAAGTTATCTGAGAGGAAAGCCTTAGTATCCTGAAGAAGCTTTACATCGTTAGTAGCAAGCAAAATGTCATCCACATATAACAGTAGAAATACAAATCTACTCCCACTGAACTTATAGTACAGACAGTCCTCCACAGCGTTTACTTCGAAACCGTATGAAGTAATAACACTATGGAACTTCAAGTACCATTGACGGGAAGCTTGCTTGAGCCCATAGATAGACTTCTTTAACCTACAAACCAATTCACTACCCTCGTTGGAGGATAGTCCTTCTGGTCGCCTCATGTAGATTTCTTCCTCAAGATCTCCATTGAGGAAAGCAATCTTTACATCCATTTGGTGTAGCTCAAGATCGAAATGTGCCGTTAGTGCCATAATAGTCCTAAAAGAGTCCTTCGATGAAACTAGAGAGAATGTCTCTTTATAGTCTATTCCTTCCTTTTAGGTGAACCCTTTCGCGACAAGACGTGCCTTGTACCTCTCAATATTGCCCTGAGAATCCCTTTTGGTTTTGAAAACCCATTTGCAACCTATCGGTTTCTTTTCCTCAGGCAATGGTGCAAGTTCCCAAACGTCGTTGTCCTTCATGGATTTGAGTTCATCCCCTATGGCCCTTATCCACTCTCGAGCATCAGAACGACTATTTGCCTCTTTAAAGGTGAGCGGGTCATCCTCCAAAGAGTCAATAGTATCCCCATGTTCTTGCAGAAATACGATATAATCATCCGAAATCGCATTTCTTCTCACTCTAGTGGATCTCCTTAACGACATATCTGCCTCTACTTGGTCCTCAACTATTTGAGGTTGTTGAATTTGATCCGGTTGTGGACCCTCATGGACATCCTGATGATCCTCAGGTATAACATGTGGATCTAGTCCTGGTCCTGCAGGAAGATTAATGACGTCGTTTCTTGCTCTCTGAGGGATAAGAACAGGAATCGGAACAATAAGTTCATCCTGTCCCTTAGAAACTTTATGAGGATGAGGTATCTCTGAATCCTCCTCAAAGACGACATCTGACCTTCTATCTTCCCCCCCAAAGTCAACATCCTCAAAGAACCGGGCATTTCCCGTCTTAAAAATTATTCGGGTAGTAGGGTTGTAAAACTTATACCCCCGTGACCTCTCCGGATAACCAACAAAATAACAACTAACTGTCCTTAAGTCCAGTTTCCTTTCATCAGGCCTATAAGGCCTTGCCTCTGCTGGACATCCCCAAACCTTTAAATGTTTTAGGATAGGCTTTCGGCCAGTCCATAACTCATATGGGGTTTTGTTAGTCGCTTTTGTTGGTATCCTATTGAGAATGTAGACTGCAGTTCTTAAGGCATCTCCCCAGAGTGATGTAGGTAAGGTGGTATTGGCAATCATACTCCTTACCATATCCTTAAGAGTACGGTTCCTCCTTTCAGATACACCATTCATGGTCGGAGACCCCGACATGGTGTACTGTGGAACTATCCCACACTTATCAAGAAATTGGGCAAATGGCCCAGGACGCTGTTCACCTGATCCATCATATCGACCGTAGTACTCACCACCACGATCCGATCGGATAACCTTAATAGTCTTGCCGAGTTGATTCTCAACTTCGGTCTTGAAAGACTTGAAAGCGTCCAATGCCTCAGACTTTTCCTTTAAGAGGTATAGATATCCATATCGAGAGAAATCATCTATAAAACTGACAAAGTATCGTTGACCATTCCAGGATGTCGTAGGGAATGGACCACAAATGTCTGTATTTACCAGTTTTAGAGTTTCCGAACTTCTCTCGGCCTCAAACCATCTTTTGTTAGTTGTTTTGCCTTTTATGCACTCAATGCAAACCTGCTGGTCTGTACGATCGAGTTCACCAAGAATTCCTTCTGACACAAGTCGGTCTATTCTCCTTTCGGAGATATGACCTAACCGTCTGTGCCATAACCTGAATGAATCCTCAGTTGGGAATTTACGCTTTATCCCATGAGAATCGCTAACATA
The DNA here is from genome assembly GCA_963691705.1 of Viola odorata. Classification (NCBI taxonomy): domain Eukaryota; kingdom Viridiplantae; phylum Streptophyta; class Magnoliopsida; order Malpighiales; family Violaceae; genus Viola; species Viola odorata. The sequence continues at coordinate 15,744,909 of OY829543.1, forward strand.
ACATTCATTATTGCTATCAACTGTATGCAATAAATATAAGTTATCAGAATCAATTAATGCACCAGTTCCAACCAAAGTAGAGTTAAAATAAAGTAGACTTTTATAATCCCCAAATCTAAATGAATAACATTCTTTGTCCAATAAAGAAACCGAAATCAGATTCCGTCTAAAAGACGGTACATATAAAGTCTCCTTTAACTCTAATATGAAACCAGTACATAAAATTAATTCCAACGTAGCAATGCCCTCAACTGGTACCGGGTCACCTGCACCCATATAGAGCAACCTCTCACTTTCCATGGGCTTCCGGTATGTTCTGCACCCCTGCAAAGAAACACTTATGTGTTTAGTGGTTCCTGTATCTAACCACCAAGTGTTCTTAGGCACAGAAACTAAAAGGGATTCCGTACTAACAAGAGACAAGGACAAACCTTTCTTAGCACACCAAGTTTTATACTTGGCGCAGTCCTTCTTAAGGTGGCCTACTTTCTTACATAAGAAGCATTTTGTTCCCTTATGCTCAGTATCTGAGCCCTTAACCTTCTTCTGAGAACCAGACCCTGCAGTCTCTTTACCTTTCCTCTTCTTAAAATCGGATGAAGAGGCTATAGCTAGATGAGCACTATCCAGTTGAGAGTGTCTCAACCTTTCCTGTTCCTGAGCCAGACGAACAGTCAGTTGATCAATTGTCCACTTATTTTCCTGACAATTGTAACTCACCTCAAATTGACTGTATTGAGGTGGAAGTGAAGCCAGCACATGATGTACCAGATAGTCATCTGGTAACTCAACTTTAAGTGCCTTCAGCTTCTCAGCTAGGTTGATGACCCCCTGGACATACTCCCATATGTCGCTATCCCCTCTGTACTTTATGGTCGAAAATTTGTGAATAGTATCGCTAATTTCGGCCTTCTCTGTATGGGTATAGCGACGAGCCAAGATCTCTAGGGTCTTGCTGGCACTAGCTTCCTTTTCCAGTGTGCTTTGCATGGACATAGGAACAACACTGAGTATGACCAAACGACAAGCTCTATTAGAATGCTGCCAGTCCTCAAAAGCCTGGAGTTCCTTATCAGAACTTTCGAGGTCTGGTTTCTCAGGGCAATCCTTATAGAGCGCCTGATCCTTATCCATACAACACAGTGCTGTCTCTACCTTTCTCTTCCATAACGTGAAGTTACTGGAAGATAACAGTGGCACACTGTTCAAATTGGCAGATATCGAGCTCGCTGAGTTCATATATCTGAAAGAACACAACATTCAATTAGCTCACTTTAGCGAAAATATGAAAGTAGTAAACTTAATGAATAACACATTGACTAAATCAAAAGATTAATTATATGACATTGTGTTCAGTGTTTTGACCAATAGCACAACTCACAATTAATTAACCTGTCATAGCGTGAATTTTATAGCTTGATTTTGCCAATTATTTAATCTTCCTTTTGGCTGATCAAACAATCGCATAAATCTCTTAATAGCTATAAATCTTGAATTCATCACTATCGTGTTTATAATTTCTGCCAAATAGTCATCTTCCTTTTGGCCGACAACTATCCGCATGAAATTATTAACACCATACTTGAAATGTCTAACTCGGTAATATCCGCAGCAGAGGTCACTTTTGTGACTTTACTACTTTTATTAATCGAGTTAGACAAAACAAACTAAGTTTAAAAGCTTCCTTAGTGTTATTCTACTTTCATTCATGAATACATTATTTTTGAACTCTGGCAAACACCTTAAACTTTATGATGTTCATGTTCAAAAATAATTAATTCAAACTTTAAGTCCGGCAGACCAAACCCGTACTTAGAATTGCAAAAATAATTAAAGTATGCAATTAATCTTGTAACCAAAATACAAGATTACAAAGATTTTGTAATTTGCACGAGCAATTCTACAAGCAACTGCAAACTGTGTAATATACGGTTATAATTCTTCAATTAATAACCGTATCCCAAAAGGCAAACAATTCTGGATTGAATTCAATTAATTCAATTTGCCCAAATTCAAACAAGAAATTGACAGAGAACGTGGGTCAATAAATTGCGGAAATCAATCCCAAATTACACAATAAGCTGATTTCGGCGCAATTCATGTGCAATTACTATTACTGCGCAAAATCAATGATTGATTTCAAACATGCATCCCAGTTACTGTCGGTTACACATGAATTATAATTAAATACAAATTAAACAATTGTACAATAGCATCACTGTTTAATATCAATTAATAACAGTAAAATAATTAACGGCGCAGAATCAATTCCATAACCGCACAGTGACAGGAAAAAGGCCGAAATCAATCCCACACTTATTCAATTAATTAAGCAAACAGGATTGGTAATTAATCAATTCCCATTGATTAATTAATTCCCATTGAAATCAAACGGGATTCAATCCCTTCAATTCTCAAATTAATTAAATTGATCAATTCTCATAAACGGCACCAGCAACAATTAATTCATGATTAATTAAATTTAAGAAAAAGGCACCGGCAACCGGAATTTCAATCCAAACGGGATTCTTAATTAAATTTCAATTGCAATTGCAATTCCGATTGCCGCAATTTCAATTTCATAAACCCTAATAATCAAATTCCTAAAATTTCCAAATTGATTTCAAAATTGCTTGATGAAATCAATTAATCATGCATCATAAAATTGCAATCCATGCATAATCTATATTGATTGGCTCCGCTACCAATTGTAAGAACCCGAAGATCATTACCGTTGTTCTAAGCCATATGAACAACATTATAGGAACAAATCAATTCGATTAATACATGAATCAAATAACGGAATGCGGAAGCGTACCTGATGATGATGTCATGATCTTGAAAAATCCGGGAACAAAGGTCTTCTGGTGGATTGTTACCTTGGGCGTATGGGTATCCTGTGTTCTCTATCTTTTTTGATAACGCTTTGTTTTGTTTTTTCTTTTCAGAAGAAAACCTATTTTTCCTTATGCGTTAAAACAAAAGAACTTTTCCTTATATATGGGAAGTTCCACCAGGGACCAAATCCCAATTATATTTAACTTATGTTAATTACAAATTGACCCATCAACAATTGTAATTAACCCGGGACTCTGCACAAATACTGAATGTGCCCCCACACTGTATTAATTAGACGATTGGACCCCTTAACTTTATTAGATCATCAATTTGGTCCAATTAACTTTATGTTAACAATATATTATATAACGGTACACATATAACATATGCGTCCATATGTTCCAGAGTGTACGAACGGTACTAACGTATTAGTCCCATTGTCCAAATTCTAACATGGTGTGCTCAAGGCTCCCTTGGAGAAAAACTCCCATCTTGAGATATTCCGTCACAACCACTTGATCTAAAGATGGGAATTGGAAGTTGCAATTAGTTGTGGAGCACAAACTTGTAAGGCTTGTTAGAGATTGTAGTGTTAGTGACACCAAATTGTCAAAACCAATGTCTTCCCCATCATGATCATCAATTGCTGCAATCTCCTGTCAACAAATCACATTCACTTACGCGCATCTCTATGATGTTCACAAGGCTTTTTGCAGTACTAGAGAATGCTACTAAATTTATCATCCCATTTCATCCACTTATGATACGATCCTAGTTGCGTAGGATACATAGCACATACTTTGTGATCAAGTTCGAGGCTTGGATTTCAATGCGGAAATAGATAAACTCAACAAGACCGTTTAACTCTGCTAATATCCTATATTAGCCAAACTAAACCTATCAAGTGAGGTTCTTGAAATGATCTCTAACTCTATATTCAGCCTGTGAATATCAAACTAGAGCTACGAATCAATGGGGTGAACTTTCGGGTTTTACTTGCTATCCTAATCGAGTGTTCGGACTCAAAGAGAGACAAGGTTCACGATGAACAGTTGAGAAAAATTCTCTCTAAAGATAACCTCTTTACAATGAAGAGGGCGACTCCTTTAAATAGGAAACCCTAAATCCCACTAGAGTTAGACTTGCCTTACAAGTCCTACTTCTAATTAAACTTCTAATTAATTAATTAAACTAATTATAAATACATCTAAAACTAATTTAATTAATTAAAATAGCTAATTGCACAGCTGGAACGATCCTTGAATTAATTGTGCAAATCGGACAGCTTGGAACTCATTCTTCTCGCAAACAGAAACAGTCCTTGGCGGCATGCCACTAGTGTTAGCGGCATGTCGCTAGCTTCTGCCCAAATCTCATCCAAAACGTCCTCTTCTTGGCGGTATGCCGTTAGCGTTAGTGGCATACCGCTAAGCTCTGCCCAAAATTTCCCAAAAGCTCGATTTCGCTTCCTCGTTCCAGTAGCTCTGTCTGGGATCGTATCATTCCCTTGCTCTTCAGAAAGATTCGCCCTGGAATCTTGTCCAACGCTATCTTCCAAAGAAAGCTCCAGAAGCCCATACTCAATACATACTCGCCATCTCTTGCGCTTCCTTGGTTTCTAAAGGGTGTAATCCACAACACACACAATCGGTGGACACTTGAACAAGTTCACTCTATGGCTCGCATCACAAACCTTTTGTAGCCTCTGCTGGAATGGACTATCCCAAGCGAATGCCCCTATATTTTTGTAGAATGCTCCATCAAATAAGACCCTCACAAGCCTTGGCTCGGTCTCCACATGAACCGATTTGCGAGAATAATGAGTTCCAAGCTGGCTGATTTGCACAATTAATTCAAGGATCATTCCAACTGTGCAATTAGCTATTTTTAATTAATTAAATTAGTTTTAGATGTATTTATAAGTAGTTTAATTAATTAATTAGAAGTTTAATTAGGAGTAGGACTTGTAAGGCAAATCTGACTCTAGTAGGATTTATGGTTTCCTATTTAAAGGAGCCACCATTTTCATTGTAAAAACACATTATTTTTTTCAATCAAAATTCAGAGAGAATTTTCCTCAATTATTCATCATGAACATTGTCCTTCTTTGAGTCCGAACATTCGATTAGGATAGCAAGTAAAACCCAAAAGTTCACCCCATTGATTCATAGCTCTAGTTTGATATTCACAGGCTGAATATAGGGTTAAAGATTGTTTTAAGAACCTCACTTGATAGGTTTAGTTTGGCTAATACAGGATATTAGCAGGGCTAAACGGTCTTTTTAAGTTTATCTATTTCCGCATTGAAATCCAAGCCTTGAACTAGATCACAAAGTACGTGCTACGCATCCTACGCAGTGGCGGAGCCAGAATTTTATATTAGGAATGACACAATTCAAAAATTCAAAAATGCAATTTCATTAAAAAGAAACAAAAAATGACAAAGGTTAACTAGTGTTACCTGTTCCAAATTGACTCACAACTGACCTCTACGTTTATCCATTTGTTGGAAGCGTCTCATGATAACTTTGTTCGCCAAAGCAGCAGATATGTCCTTTTCAATATAAACGACCAAACTATCATTTAACCAATAATCATTCATTCGATTTCGAAGTTGACTCTTGACAATTTTCATTCCAGAAAATGCTTGTTCGACACTGGCAGTTGCAACTGGCAAAATCAAAGCTAAAGTATAGAGTTTATAAACCAATGGGTATGCCACGTCTCTTCTACTTTCAACCATCAACCGAGTAACGTCTCCAAGCCCTTTTACATTCACAAGATCAACATATGAATGCATATCAATAATGAAAGTCTCGAGTTGATTTGAGAGTGACATAAGATCAAAATCAGAGAAGTCACGTGGATAAAACTGAGCCAATTTGATCAACTTTTCATTGTTAAAAGAAGCAAAAGAGTTAGAGGGATTTAGGCATGCAATGCATAGCAACAACTCAGTGTTCGCCTCATTAAAGCGATAATTTAGCTCTTGTATTTGCATATCTATCACAGCGTTGAATAGTTCCACATGGTAGTGATGGAAATTTGTCATCTTTTCAGCTCTACGCCGCGATTTTCCTCTGGCTATGTATACATCATCCATGCTTGGAACAAGAATTAGATGCTTTTCACAAAAATTGGTAACTTTCTCTAGCAAAGAACTCCACCCATTATCCCTCATATTTTGAAGTAGCCGTTTAGATATATTAACCAATCTTATAGCATTGTCAATATCTTGATCCTTTCTTTGTAGAGCTTGTGACAACTCATTTGTGAATCCCAAGATCGAAAACATCAAATGCAAACTCAAAACATTGTATTGAATCCAATAAACGAGATGCGCTGAACTTTTGATCCATCAGTAACCCATCTTCTGCAACTACATCGAGCACATAAACTACGGAATCAAACAATGTAATCAAGTTAGAAAGATTTCTATAGTGAGATCCCCAACGTGTGTCGGCGGGACGAGAAACAACTCTTTCTTGATTTAAGCCTTTTCCACTAACAATTTCTTCATTTGACAAGGACTTGACTATGTTAGCAGCTTGTTTCCCACGTAACATATCTTGCTTTTTACAAGAGCCTCCAACTGTATTAACAATCTCAGAAATTAAGTTAAAGAGTCCATTAATAGACATGTTATTCTTTGCTACAACTACGAGAGCTAACTGAAGTTGGTGAGCGAAACAATGAATGTAATAAGCAGACTCATTTTCTTTCAAAATTAGTGCTTTCAATCCATTATATTCTCCTTGCATATTACTAGCTCCATCATAGCCTTGTCCACGCAACATAGAAATACTCAGACTATGTGCGGAAAACAAATCATCAAGTTCCTTTTTGAGTGACTTAGCAGTAGTGCTCGCAACTTGTTTAAGACTTCAAAACCGTTCCATGACACATCCTCTTTTATCCACAAATCTCAATACGACAGCCATTTGTTCTTTTGTAGACACATCTCGAGCTTCATCAATAAGAACAGAAAATAAACTACCACCAACCTCGTTAATTATAACATTAGTTGTTTCAATAGCAATGGCCTTAACAATCTCCTTTTGAATTGGATGAGAAATTAATTTCAGATTTCCGGGGGCATTGTTAAGCACAACTTTACTAACCTCCTCGTTATTATCAGAAAGGAATTGTAAGAGACCAATAAATAGCCCTCGGTTCTTTGAGCTCTCGGACTCATTATGCCTACGAAATGGGAGACTATAATGCAAAAGAAATCTAATACACTTGATCGAAGAATTTAGTCGAAGACTATAATCAAGTTTTGCTTGCTCAGTCACCTTCACAAAACTAGTTTCAATATGTTGCTTTTCATCGAATAAGCTTTTACACCTTTTGTAAGCTTGATTATGGAAACTGTTAGAACCTCCTTCATGTATCCAAAACTTGTCCTTATTTTTCCAATCCGTAAACCCTTCACCAATGAATATATCACCACCCGCCTGGTTCCCACATACATTTTTAAATAAATAGCAATAAAAGCAAAAAGTGGCCTCTTTTTCAATACTATACTCTAGCCAATCAAATTCATCAAACCACGTAGGAACAAATCTTCTCATCTTATGACCCATCATTGTTCTTTTGAAGTTATGTTTACGGGGTCGGCAAAGACCTTTTAGATAGTATTGTCTACGAACTCTTTGACGAATATTAGGATGATAATCCATGATCCTAGGTCGAAGCCCCGGATCGGAAGGAAGTTTGGAAATGTCACAATTGACACCCATTTTTTTGATTGGCTTATTATTTTCTCTCTGGGATGTCTCGCCTCTCAAAGGGGATAAAGGTTTTTCTACTGGTTCCTTTTCAGAGGACTCATTCGGGGCACTCGATGATTCTTCCAATCTCGATTTTTTAATAAGATACTTCAACATTTTTAACCTTCAAAAATTAAAACATAATACTACTATTAAAAAGATATACAAACAATATCAATCAACCAACCCTTATGTTATTATTAAGCCAAAGGAGAAAAACTTACTGTGTTGGAGTTTCTGGCTAGCCACCGCTGTCACTGTCGGTTGATGGTGGTGTTCCGCCGCACCGTCCAACTGTCCAAAGCCACCGTCGGTTTAAAAGAGAGAGAGAGAAGTGAGGGAAAATAATGGGCCACTACGTTGAGTTTTTTTGGGAAAAAACATATGCTTTTATATGAGGGACAGTCATTGTAAATACACATAACCCTAAACTTAGACAGGGCATGTGCCATGTCTGTTCCTACACTGGCACCGCCCTATGCAACTAGGATCGTATCAACTTACTAACAAACGTGTTAGATTTTGGAACAATGCAGACCTAGATGGTGCTAAACTCATCACTATCGATGGGTGCGCGTGCAGGGTTATGGACGACTCAATCTCGTCACTATGTTTAGAAAAAAATTAATATCAAGTTATCGACGAGATTTTATGTCAATAAAATACGAATCCCGTCGATAATTATTAACGAAAAAATAGTATCCGTTAATCTAAAGTTTTTTTTAGTAGTGAAACATCCCAAAAAGATAAATCTAAGGGTAAAGAAGTCATGAGTTAGTACAATGAGCTAAAAGATAGACAATTAAAAAAGTCTTACCTTTGCAAATGATGCATCTAGTTCTTCCATGTTGACATTAAAGTTGTCGATTCCATCACAGTCATACGCATCTAAATCATTTAGACTTGGCAAATATAAGATATGAGGTCTTGGATAAAATCTCTCGAGTTGCGGTAAATTTCAGAGAGTTAAACAGGTCAATTTGGGAAACACAAATGTTGGTAGTACACAATCTTTTTCTTCCTCCTCCTCATTCTTTTCCTCGTTTGAAACTATTTCCTTAATGTTTTCACAAATCAATTATTTTAAGCTTTTCGAATTGTTGAAGTGCCCAGGCACCCGATGCTGAGAAAATACTACTTAGAGTTGGACATTTATAAACAGTCACGATAGAGAAATTTCCAATTAAACCTAGACCGATAATATGAGGTCCAAATATTTGTAAAATATTTACAATGAAACCTCTAAATAATTAATTTAGTCCCATATTTATAGAATATTTACGATCAATATAATAATTAGGTTATTGTATAATATAATAACTATATTATTAAGTCGTAACTGAAATACGACGTTATCCCAATAAACCCGACCTAGAGAGGGGTGAATAGGCAAATATAATTTTAACACAAAGAGCTGAAATTAAATGCGGAAATAAAGACACAAGGAGTTATAGTGGTTCCAATTCCTCAATGAATTGTACTCCACTACCTAAGAGCTTCACCCTTAGGATTTTGAATAACGACACTTCGTTATTTACCTTGAGTTTTTACGGGTTCAACTCCAACCTTACACCTTGGTTTTCCTGGATCAACCAATTAACCTTACACTTGGTTTTTAGACTGGCTCAACCACAACCTATTACAATTAAGAAACTTGACAAGAGAATTGTAAAATGGCAACACAAAATTGGTGTACAAATAAACTATGTATGATTCAATAATAACACCAATAAATGAACAATATTACCTCAAGAAGAAAGCATAAATGAACTCGACAAAATGACGCAAGAATGATTTGAAATCCGTGAATAGAAAGCTTGCGTAAGAGAATGTTGATTTTGGAGTTTGTAAATGGTATTTAGTATTTGGAAGTTTGTAAGAGCTTTCTTTTTTGTAAAAAATGTTGTTCTTACAAACTCATATTAGATGAGTATTTATAAGAGCCAAAAACTAGCCGTTATGAATTTAAAAAACTAGCCGTTATGAATTTGAAAAACTAGCCATTATGTATTTAATACAAAATACTTATTTTCATGTTAAATCTTTTGACACTTTTTCTTGAGGTATTATTGAACATAAATCAAGCGTAACAAGGAATCATACTTACATGTTTAATGTCCTAATGTACACTTGATCTTGAGCTTGCGATAATTGATTCGTTGCTCTTTTGTTGTCTCGATCGCAAACTACAAATACTTTAACTTAAAATTGTGTTAGTATATTAATTAATTTGTGTGTCTATAATTCATCAAAATAGGATAAATGCCACTTGGGTAGCATCATGGTTTAATACAGCAAACCATCTGCTCAACTATGAGACCAGTTTTTCAGCAATTTGAATTTCAAAATGCATTTTTCTTTAATGAAAACTTCCACAAAATACCTTTATACAATTAATCAAAGCCTCATAATCTAATGTAAAATCAATTTCAACCCATTTCTCAATGATCAACCATAAATAAATCATATATATCATATCATATTGCCAAAAGTTAGAAAGAAAATGACCGATTTTAGCAATACCAAAGCTTTGTGGCCTAAGGTCACATTTCCTTTTTCAAAGTGCCGCGAACACCCGCTATTCAATTTACCATTTATTTACATGGGGTTTTTGGCACATCTACAAAATAAACTAGTTAGTTTTAGGAACCCAAACACGTTTGGGTCCTTCCTTAGTAAATGCACTCTTTTGTGCCCACATTTGTTTTGCATAAACAACACCTTTACGAATGTAGCAAAAATATGACAAATGACCATTTTTATTGCAATAGCTACATTTATACAAAGGTCTATCATGTGAGTGATTTGAAGAGCTAGCATTGTTACAAGTACTTGCCTTAACAAAAGAAGTTTTAGAATTACTCATGCTAGTAAAATGATTGCATCCAATACCTCTTCTATCACCACTAGTCTTTTGATCATTTAAGCAATCTTGGTGACTTTGTGCACTTTGAATATATTTAGCTAAAGTAGCTTCAAGAACTTTAATCTCTTTATTTAAAATAGCTACTTCTTTACTAGAGTTTGCATACATTTCACAAATAGCATTTTCATTTTTGAGCTTATTACATGCATTCTCAAGTAATTTATTTTCACTAGTTAACCCTTCATTTAGTTCTTCTAGTTCACTAATGTCCTTTTTAAGGTTATCTAGTTCCTTAACAAGTTTAGCATTTCTCCTACAAGAGTCTTTAGACATTGTGCCTAACTCATTAAAAGCATTTTGCAATTCATCAAATGAATTTTCATCATCACTAACCGAATCATTGTCGCTTTCTTCTTTAGCCATGAGGCAAAATTTGGTTTCTTCATTGGAGGAGTCATCTTCATTTGCAAAGAAGTATATGTTGGATATCTCTTCTTCTTCTTCCGATTGAGATTTGTTGCTATTTTCTTCATCTTCATCATTAGGGGTGGGCACATTTCCGAGATACCCGAATTCCGAATTTTCAGACCCGATTTTTTTGAATTTCGGTTCGGGTATTTCGGGTATCGGAAAATTCGGGTTCGGATCGGAATGGGTTTTGGGAAATTCGGATTTCCCGAAATATTAATGCTTTAAGACTTTATTCCTTCCTTCTTTCCCACAACAACACAAACACTCTCTCTCTCTCTCTCTCTCTCTCTCTCTCTCTCTAGTCCAGTATCCATCTTCACTCTTCAGCCAAAATCACAGCCACCTATGGCCCTAACCACAACGCACCACGACCGTCTCATCTCACTCTCTTCTCTCTCGATCCAAACCACAGCCAGTCAGCTAGTCAGCCACCGATCTCCAGTCCCTAACCACAGCCACCGATTTAATTCTCTCTCCTCGCCGTCCACCCATCACAGATCTGCTCCGCTCGCCTCCTCTATCGACTGTCCCGGACCTCCTAGTTCCAGATCTACGATGCGATTTCCCGCATCCGCATCCGCATCGACCAGGACGGTGTGGGTTACATCACCTCGATGCCTCTTTTGGCATCACAATTAATTCCAAAATAGTAAGTTTTCAATGAAATTGACTAATTACAGAGCATTATCATCTCTGGTTATTGTAATTGATAAATGTAATTGAAACATTAATTAATTGTTGGATGAGATGTGTGTTTCCCTGAGTTAATTTGTTGGTTGCTGTTTGATTTGGGATTGGATTAATTAGGGTTTTGATCGAATGGGTTTTAATTTCGGGAAATTCGGATATACCCGAATTTCCGAAATTCAAATTCGGGATCGAAAAATTCGGGTAGTGAAAATTCAGGTTCGGGTTTGGGAATTTTTTTTGGGATTTCAGAATCCCGAATTCCGAAATTTTTCATTCGGGTATTTCCGAAATACCCGAATGCCCACCCCTATTCATCATCATCCCAAGTTGAAGCTTTTAGAGCTCTTCTAGGATGCCTCCGGGTATCCTTCGCATCTTTAGAGCCTCTTTTCTCAACTCTCTTCTTCTTATCAAGGTTGGGACATTCACTCATAACATGTCCTGCATTTTCACATCCATAACACACAATACGGTCATTCTTAAATTGGTATTTAGAAGAGTTAGGATGTTCACCTTGATACCTTTGCTTCTTCTCGTCTTTTTGCCAAAATTTCTTGAATTTTCTAGCAAAGAGAGCTATGGACTCAAGATCTTCTTCATCTCCTTGAGCCTTGCTTGTGAAAACTACATTGTGATTCCTTACCTTTTCTCCTACCGATTCCTCCATCTTGAGCTTATACTCGAAAGCGGTAAGAGAACCAATAATTTGAGAGTAGGTAGGTCTTTTCTCCATTTCATCAAATATGGATGTCTTAGCATTCCATGTGTTAGGAAGAACACTAAGAATTTTTCTTACCATCTCCTCATCATTAGGAGCCCATCCAAGATTTCCCATAGCATTGCAAATATTTTGAATTCTAGTGCTTAAATCATAAATAGACTCACCACTCTTCATATTTAATAATTCATACTCACGTTTGAGGGTATTGAGTCTGACGGTTCTTACTTGAGGAGTGCCTTCATGTGTCGTCTCCAAAGCTAACCAAACATCTCTAGACAATTTGCAAGCACTAACACGATTAAATTCGCTAGGTGAAATTGAACAAAATAAAGCGTACCTTACCTTGTCTTCACTTTTCTTTCTTGCAATTGATCCGGCTTCCCATTTAGTGAATGGAAGAATTTTTGATGATCCTCCTTCTCCTTCTTTTCCCGATGGTTCTGTGGGAAAAACAAATCCAGTCAAGACACAATCTAGCATTTGTTGATTTTGAGCACCAAGAAATGCTAACATCTTTGTTTTCCATTGCAAATAATTATTTCCATCAAGATAGGGTGGACGGTTGAGTGCAGCACCCTCTTTGTGAACATATAGTCCCTCTTGAGCCATTTGATCTTGCACTTGAGGCGATTAAACCTACAAAACAAGTGACCTTGCTCCGCTACCAATTGAAATACGACGTTATCCCAATAAACCCGACCTAGAGGGGGGGGGGGGGGGGGGGGGATGAATAGGCAAATATAATTTCAACACAAAGAGCTGAAAATAAATGCGGAAATAAAAACACAAGGAGTTATAGTGGTTCCAATTCCTCAATGAATTGTACTCCACTACCTAAGAGCTTCACCCTTAGGATTTTGAATAACGACACTTCGTTATTTACCTTAAGTTTTTACAGGTTCAACTCCAACCTTACACCTTGGTTTTTCCTGGATCAACCAATTAACCTTACACTTGGTTTTTAGACGGGCTCAACCACAACCTATTACAATTAAGAAACTTGACAAGAGAATTGTAAAATGGCAACACAAAATTGGTGTACAAATAAACTATGTATGATTCAATAATAACACCAATAAATGAACAATATTACCTCAAGAAGAAAGCATAAACGAACTCGACAAAATGACGCAAGAATGATTTGAAATCCGTGAATAGAAAGCTTGCGTAAGAGAATGTTGATTTTGGAGTTTGTAAATGGTATTTAGTATTTGGAAGTTTGTAAGAGCTTTCTTGTTTGTAAAAAATGTTGTTCTTACAAACTCATATTAGATGAGTATTTATAAGAGCCAAAAACTAGCCGTTATGAATTTAAAAAACTAGCCGTTATGTATTTAATACAAAATACTTATTTTTATGTTAAATCTTTTGACACTTTTTCTTAAGGTATTATCGAACATAAATCAAGCGTAACAAGGAATCATACTTACATGTTTAATGTCCTAATGTACACTTGATCTTGAGCTTGCGATAATTGATTCGTTGCTCTTTTGTTGTCTCGGTCGCAAACTACAAATACTTTAACTTAAAATTGCGTTAATATATTAATTAATTTGTGTCTATAATTCATCAAAATAGGATAAATGCCACTTGGGCTAACAGTAACTACATTATTTTATTTAAAGTTAATATACGATATATATTATACCTATTAAAAAATTAAGACCCACAAAGTGGGCCAAATATCCTAGTATAGGTATAAACCAAATACTAGCAATACCGAATTGGACACGAATATCAAACCGCTCGTCTTATTAAGAATATTTAGTACTCTTTTTATTCCTAAAAAATTGACATTTTAATCGAAATTATACATACCAAATATATCGTTGGGAATAGTTTTTTCATACCTTTTTAATTATCAAACAAAAATTTAATCAATAAGAAATTAACATGCTTCTTAATTTATGTTAATGATGAAAGAAAATTTTATTAATTGAGTATTAAATATATAAAAAAATATAAAAGGACATTTTATCTGAATTATAATTTTTTTTTGGTTCCAATAACATTCTATATGGAGTGAAGGGGTATCGTTGAAGAATTTAAAAGCAATTACACACTCCCATGCCCCATTCTACATAGAAATGCGGTCAACGACTGTTTCTTTTCTCCTTTGCCTATTCTTTTTTTAAAACCATCATTCATTTATTAATTTGCCTCCGTATTCTTAAAAGTTTATTAATTTGGCGAACGATTATATAATTATTAACTAAATTGCTCTTATTTATTATCAATCAATTCTTTTTAATTTTTTTCTAAAAAGTGGTTAATTTAAAATTGGTTAGAATTAATTCTATTATTAACTATAAAAAAATGATCTTGAAAATTTAAATATGACAACTAAATTACCAAAATTATTTTTAAAAAAAACGCCATCTAAAAGGAAAGGAGTAATTATTGCCCAGTTTTCAAGACAAATTACAATTACTCCCTTAACCCGATTTATTGGAATTCATGTTTTTTAAGTAATGCTAATTACTCCTCCTCCCAAGAGAAAGACTCCTTTTCATCTTATTAATCTTCATCCGTTAATTGACTGATTTGTAGGGTAATAAATATAAACATGAAGGCTGATTAATTGGTTTGTAGTTATCAAAGGAAGCTTAATTATTACTCCAAATTTTCAGTCTAAATTTTAGGCAACTTTACTCCCATAGGACAACAATTTAATACTCCCCCTATTGGATGCTATTTTTTTCAGTTTTCACAATAATCAAAATAATTATTAGATTAAAATTATTATATAATTATTGACAATCAATCTTTTTTAATTTTCCTACAAAAGTGATTAATTTAAAATTATTTAGAGTTAATTCTGTTATTGATCATAAAAATGATTTTAAAAATTGAAATAAAACAACTAAACAATGAAAAATATTTTTTTTAAAAATGACATTTAATAAAAATCGGATAAAATATATATCTATTACAATACTTAACTTTAATTCAAAAAAGGATAAAATACATTTGAACTGTTCGCAAAAAATAAAAGACCTCCACTTGTATTAGAATTCACATTTTACCTATCATGAACTTCTTTTTCCGGCTACCAACACCTTTTTGGTCGAATTTTGGTCGGGTTTTGGTAAAGGTAAATATACAATTTTAAGGAAGGCGAAGTGATTGAAAAGAAAATAGGAAAATAGTTTTTAATGTATACCAACTGATTGTGTGGTAAAACCTTTGTGCCGACTCGTAAGAAAATCACGTAGGATCCTTATATCTCTCTCATATCTCGCCATGTGTCATCCCTCATTTATCTTAAGACTCGACATGTGACATATTTAATTAATGATTTTTAATTTTTTAAATATTTTTAAAGTTAATTAGTAGCTTAATGACTTAAAATTTCTTGTACTTTAATGTTTTATTTAATTATTTTTATATTAATTATTTGTTTAATAACCTTTGTACTTAGTTTTTTTTGTTTAATTACTTTTTGTTAATCTGTTACGTTTTCCGTTAAAAAAAATTCGCCACGTCAACTCAATTTTGTCATATTAGCGTGAGTTATTATTATTTTATTCCACGTGGGAATATACATGTCAGAAAATAATTTCACAAAAATGAATATTTATAAAAAAAACTAAAAATTAGAAAGGAAAAAAAAACTCCAAATAAGGTCTTATAAATGTTACTAATATGGTAGTACCTAAGATGATGAAAAAAGTTAAACTAAATTTTATTTACGATTTGTTTAATAGTGTTTTTGTTTTTAACTATTTTTTTTCAAAAAAAATCTCATTGTTTTTAAAACTTTTTAGTGGACTAGACTCTTCCATATTTTTACATTTTTTCTAAGTTTTACATAATTATTAAAATTATTTTACCATTTCTTTTGAATTATTTAACTATTAGAAATGTTAAAATTGTAACTTTTAAGAAATTATAAGTTTATATTGCAAGCTTTTAGATTATAAGTGACAAAGGTGGAACATCTTATAAATGGTGAGTTTTTTTAATCAATATGCTATTAGCAATTTCAATCTCACCTATAATTTTATGTTACTTTTTTTACCGTTCACGTAAGTATCGAGGTCCATCACATGATTCGCATATAGTTTATGTCAGTGTTATCAGAACCGGACCGGACAGAGAACCGGAAATGGAAATTTGGTGGTTCAACCGGGTTGAACCGGGTTCGACCGGATTGTAGTTGCTGGTCCGTCCGGAACCGTTTACACATTAAACCGGTAAATCTTAGACTAAAAAACCGGATTAAACCGGATTGAACCGGCTGGTTTTTTTACTGTAGCATTTTATAATATATAAAAATAAAGTTCTAATATAACAAAATAAAGTATATCAAGTAGATCAAAAGTTAAAAATAAAGAAACTATTTAACATTCAAATGAAACTTAAATATTCCAATTACAAAATAAAGAAACAATCCAATATTCAAATACTTAAATATTCATACACACTTAATTATCCCAATTATAAAATAAAGAAACAATCCAACATTCAAATGAAATCATTCTCAAAGTTTAAACACCTAAATATTCAAATTACAACAAAATTAATTCCATGAGAGTGAAACTGACAATTCTCAACAGAAATGAAATGATGCATTGGAACAAAAAAAAAAATTATGCGTATAATGGTTTCTACTTCCTACCTTCTTTCATTTAATTTACACAAAAGATCCATCAAGTACTGTATGGGTGTTTATGTAAAAAAATATTATAAATCATATTCTATATTTATTTAATTTGCCTCGATCTTACGTGGCAAAGTTATATAGTGTGGATTTCTAAATATGTTATTTTAGGCTAAAATATATTAAAGTAATTTTTTTTCACCATAAAAAAAGATGATAAGAATTTGGTCAATTAAAGATGATAAGAATTAGGGTTTTTGCGCCGCAGCCCACAACATTCAAAATTGGCCTAGAGATGTGCGAAAAAACACAACAATATTAAAGAGATTTGTTTTTCTTCAAGTGTTGTAAACCTGCGAACAAAAATTTCTTTGCCTCCCATTTCCCTCTTCTTATCTCCTCCTTTTCCTCTTCCCCTTCCCCTGTCGTGTCCCTCCCTTTTTAATCTGTAACCAACCCAACCCAGAATGTCTTTTTCCTACAACTCCATTACTCTCCCCTTCTCCTCTCTACAGTAATCTCATCGTATTTATGTCTCCAACCCAGTTTTAACCATCCAAATCTCCCTTTCACTGCTTCTTTTCATTAGAAGTCACAACTCTAGGGTTTGGGTTTTAGTTTTGGTTGCTGCTAGCCTGCTGCTGTGAAGGAAAGAAAAACACTGGAAAAGAGAAGAAATTCGCGAAAGAGGAGGAAGTTAAGTGAGGAGGTTTCAACGGCGTCGTTTCCTAGCTCTGATGGGCTCAAGGCCCGTGCCAAAACGGCGTCGTTTGGGCCCATGGGCCGTGCCAAAACGACGCCGTTTTGGCAAGTGATCAAACCGGACACGCTGGGATAAAACCGGCCGGTTCGTCGGTTGGTAAAAAACCGGCCGGTTCGGCCGGTCCAACCCGGGTCAGAGGGCAATTCGGTCCGAAAGGTGAATCGGACCGGAAACGTGAAAATGGCCGGTTGAACCGGACGGACCGACCGGTCCGGTCCGATTCTGATAACCAGGGTTTATGTGATTGACCCCATAATTTATATAAGTGTGCTAAATAAGCGATATAAAATTCTGAGAATAATATATAATTTCTCATCCTTTCCCTCATTCCTAAGGATTAGTATGGGATGAGGGAAAGGAAGGGAAAGAGATGGAACTTTTTAAAGTTCCTCCGTATGGGAATAAAAATAAGTGATGGAAAAAGAGGGAAAGGAGAGTAAAGGAGGGGAAATGAAAGTAAATTTTAGAACTTAACTTCCCTCCTAACTTAAAAAATATTTACTCCCATAAGTGGGAGGAAATGAGAGTAAATGGAGGAAAATTAAAATTTTAATTCATGTGTTCCTATTTTAACCCCTTAAATTTATTTTTTTAATGGTAATCAATTAAATATAAAAGTAAATTCACTCATCATTTTTTCTCTTATTTACTCTCTCCTTAAAATGACACCCATACAAAGGAAATAAAAAATTATTTCCCTTCCTCTCCTCTCCTTTCCTTTACCTCGTTAAATTTCCCCTCTTTTCCCTTGTGCACTTTAGTTCCCATACTAAACGTTAGGAGCCTCGACTTTAGTGGGTCTAATTTTAGAAGATAAAAGAAACCAAATTGTTGAAAACTATTTATACATTTAGAAGTAATCAATCAAAAGCCTTCACTATTTTACCCTTTCATTATTTTAATCTTAATATTAAAATATTATTTGTTTTTGTTTTCTACACGGAAAAGGAGCTGGTCTTTTTTCTTTTAATTTTTTAATTTTCTTTTGACCTTTTTCAGTTTTTGCACTATCCAAGTGCTCATCAAAGGATACCTTTTATTTTGTTTACCGAAAATATCACTTTTGGTTAATTACTAATGTAATTTTTTAAAATAAGTCTTTCTTAGTTAATAATTAATAATTTAGTCAAATAGTTGATTTTTTCTATCCTTTTTTCCCCTTTCGTTTTTCCCTTTTTACTGCTTGTGTTCCAATTATTTTTTAATTAACATTTTTTATATATAAATAGATCAATGAATAATTAACAAAAACCTACCATGTCATATGGTAGGTCAAGGAATTGATTCATTATCTCTTTTTATATCCTTAAATATCACATTATAAAACGCATGGGCTTGTAATATGGCGTAAAGTGCATCTCATATATGTGGATGGACCTGGCTTAGAACTCAAAAAAAGTGGAGACTAGGAAGGGGTTTAAGATTTAATTTAAATGCCACAACCGATTTTAAGAAATAAAAAATATTGCATTACAAAAAAAGCTGTCTACTCGCGACGGTTAAACTTCCGTCACAATATATGACCATTTGCGATGGAAATTTCCGTCGCAAAAGGATATTTTTATTTTTTTAATTTAAAATAAATTAGCGTTGTGACGGAATATTTCTGTCACAAAGCTTAATGTTGTGACGTAAATATTTCGTCACAACTAATCTTATAACGTTGCGATGGAAATATTCCGTCACAACAAATCTTATAATTGCGATGCTTTATTTCGTCGCTATAAGTCGATTTTCGTCGCTATAGATCATAATGTCGAAAATTCTATGTTTTTATTAGTTTTTATGTTTTTTTATAAATTTTTATAGTTTTAATACGAAAAATAAATGTTTGAATTACTTTTAAAAATGTTTCTTTTGATTTTGTACTTAAGGACTCATATATATATATATATGAATTAATATAATAAGTGTATAAATATTGATGGAAAATATAAAATATATATATATTAAAATGTTCGACGGAATGTCATTCGGAAAATGAATTACTTTTCGACTTTCATAACCATCGTCCTGCTGTCTTAATCGACCAACACCTTTTGTGGGTTCTAGATTAGCGCGCAATTGGGAACCATAACCCGACTTCCAATTCATCTAGGATTGCTAGTTATATATATATATATATATATATATATATATATAGTAACAGATGTTATCAAATGTATTAATTAGTTTTAAGTTTGCAATTCTTTTACTTTTGTTATGGACTTTTATATATTATAATATAAATTAATTTAATATAGCACGTAAAAGAACAAATATATATATATATATATATATTATTTTAAAAATGTATAATAATTTTAGTAAAATTAAGTCCCCGTTTAGTAGAGGGAAATTATCTCCTTTTTTCTGTTTCTAATTTTCTGAAATATTTATTTTTCTTTGTCAATAGAAAACTAAAAATTATGTTATCTTTTAGTCCTCATCTTGATTTCTTTTGGTAATTTCATTCATGCGTGGCACAACATCAGCTATTCTCTTTGGATTTGAGAATATGATTCAGTGTTTGAGGTACCTTTTCATGTAAGGGCTGTTCTGAAATGGAGGAAACTTGCATAATTTTGGCTAGTGTTTAATATAATTCAAAGGAGTTATTTGTTGAATAAATGACTTATCCAACCAAGTGTTTGTTTTCTGATTTTGGTTTCATTTCTACGTGGTTGCTGAAATAAATCATATACGACTGACACGTAACCGTGCAATTGCTTTTCGCAATGGCCTTTTTGACTGTTTGGAATTTAGTGAAGCTAAATGGAGAGAGCTACTCCAGGTTGCTCTTAGTTTTTCCTTTGTAATGCCCTGTGGAGTTCTAACTCCCTTGCCTCTGGAAAAAGGTTAAATTTGTCATGAGGATGAGGGAATTGTTGTCGATAGTGATAAAACGAATATCGTTATGTAGTTGTGTGATTTATCGTCGAAACAGGTCAAAAATAATATTAAAACCTGAGGCATAGATACACAAATTAATTTGCATACAGTGGTAACAGGGTCGATCCACAGGGACTGAAAGTGACAACTTGCCCTAGATGTATGACAAAGATAAATGCAACCAAAAGTAACACAGGGGGGATTTATTGGTTAAGCTAGTTAACCGAGAGAGATCAAGGGCACGATAGCTAACAAGGACAGAAATAATAAAATCGACAGAAATAACAATCATAAACAAAATAAGCAAGAGATTAAATGAGATAAAATCAAATAAGGAGAAATCTTAGCAAGGGGTTTTCTTGGGTTGCGTCGAGGTCTCGTCAGTCATCGACGCACAGATAGTCCATTCTCATGCTATAGACGTGCTATAGAGGCCAGGTACGTTTAGGCCTCCTACTTTCCTCTTACGAGAAGCTACCCCCCGCTTTCACATATGAGGCAACCTTGAAGCTGCGCCGTCCTCCTAGGCCAGGGGCGGGAAGGAAATACTCACAGCGCCCATAAAGATAAGGAAAGACACGTCTAGGGCTAGATGCCTCTCAGTTCGTCAGGCTCGCGACACTGCCCTAGTTGCTCACTTGCCCTAGACAGAACGGACCAAGTTAATGACAATCCATCTAGTGTCTACTCTATCCCAAGGCTTCGAGTTAGTTATAACCAAGGAAATGACAGTAATCATCTAGGTCTAGTTATTAGTTGGCCAGACTTCTAATCGTGCCCTAGACGAATTAACAAGAAATCGACAAACAAGCAAATACAACAATAAGAAAATATGAAGAACGATTTGGCCTCTTGACTACTCCTTTGCAACCCTTAAAACACCCTTGCTAAGCAGATGAGCTTAGCCGCTCATGCTAACAAGTAATAAATAATAGATCTAATAAATAGCATAAAAGTAAAGAAGTAAGAAAGGAAATGAAAGCTTAATAAATACCGGCCGGAGCTTTTAAAGCTCCGGTTTGAAGAAGAGTTAATGGTGGTGGCTGCTCCAAGAAAGAGGAGGAAAAAATCCCCAGAAAAGAAACCTAAGAGGCGGTTGCCCAAAAGGGAAAAGATGAGATGATCTAAAAACTCTAAAACTAAGGCTTAAATACCCTCTAGCCCACTAGAAGACAAATTCCAGCCCATACATGGAGCATGCTCATTGGTCCAAAAAGGAATATTCTCAAAATGTGTCCGGAGGAATCTACATGGAATCCCGTGCGGATCTTTTGGGAATCTTTCTCTTTGGTCGGGATTTTATAGACGCACGTCTGCTAGGGCTAGATGACTTGACCAGCAGCTAGGGCATGATGAAAAAATCAGCATCTAGGGCACGACGATATGATCAGCGGCTGGGGAATATTCTAAGAATATTTTGGAGACCAGCAAGGAGGACACGTGGAAGTACAACAACAAAGCTTTGAACAGGAAATATTACCCAGGGCTCAACGAAAACATCTAGGGCTCGACGGAGAATATGATGTCTTGGCCTCACTACTTTGAGATCCACGGAATTCCATCCAAAAAGGGCATATTTCGGCATCTTTTCCTCTTTGAGCTTAGATCTGCAAAAAGTACGAATTCAAAGGAAAATTAGCAGTATCATGCCCAAGATAAGCCTATAAATACAGAGGAAAATATGCATAAAATACGCTATATCAAATATCCCCACATTGCCCGATGCTCGCCCTCGAGCATCTACAATACTGAAAACCACCCCAAAGCATGAACAAACGCAACCTGTTAAAGCATATAAACAAACCAGACATCAATCCGGACTTCGCCAAGACACACTCCACCTAGATAATACCTGCATCAAGTTAGAAGGGTAACGACCCTAAAAACGAAACTTTCCTGCATCAAGCCCACAAACCAACAACCCTCACTAGAAAAGTATTTACGCTTATGCTCGTATATAGGCTGAGTGTTTAATCGCTCAAAACTAAATGCAACTAGCGCAACATAAAACCAGACTTGCATATCAATCCGAGTACGCATTACACATGCATGGGCAATCAATCAATCGATAAGAACTTCGCATCAGCAAAAAGAAAGAAAAATGGAAGGGGTTGGCTTAGAAAAGAAGAAAAAAAGAGAAGAGAGAAAGAAATGGAACTGAAAAGAAGAAGAAGAAGAATAAGAAGAAGAAAGAGAGAAGAGACAACCGACTCAAACCTGGATGGATTCCTTGGCTAGGAAAAAGGTGAATTCGGTAAGTCAGCGCTCGTCGAGGGCTAGACGAAGGATTTCTTCTACTCTTCAGCAGGGAGCTCTCTTCTGATGTGGTGCTGGTAGCAGGTTTCTTTTGTTCGTGTTTTGTCCCCTTCTTTTATTTTGATTTTTATTCTCTTTTTTTTTTAATATATATATATATTTTTTTTTTAGCAGAGGCATGTACCTTTCTAACTTTGATTCGACAAGGACAGAAGACTTTTGAGTTCTCTTTTGTGTCTTGCCCTAGATCTGCTTCCAGCACTAATGTTTGACTTCTTCGGCTTCCCCACACTTAGGCTTTTGAGGGGGGCTCTTTCCTTTATGATACTGCTAGGGCAAGATGATGTTTCTATTGATTTGCCCTTGCGCCTCCTTCTGCGCATCTAGCCCTCGACGCTACCCTAAAAAATTGCTGCTTACCTGCCAAGGAAAAAGATCAAGAAAAAATAAGCTCAAGTGGTCAAGAGATAGAAAGAAAAGAAATGGGTAGGTGAATGTCGAGGGCAGGATGATAAAAAGTGAGGAGAAAGAAGAGAAAAGAAAGAAAGAACGAAAGAAAGAAATAAGACATTGATGTGAAGACTTTTGTCATTTTGATGCTTTCCCATGTCTAATGGTGCCTATACCCAGGGATATCTTACAAGTCCAGCTAGTGTCTAGCTAAGCATTCTATTCGCACATGAAAGGAAATATGGCATAGAAGTTCAAAGTGCTCACTGGGTGCTTTTAGTGATTGCTGGCGTCTAGGCCTCGATGCAAATATAAGGCTTAACAGGCAGAGAGTGCATGATTAGGTCAAGATATGATGCCAGGTAGTCTATTCTATGCACAGATCATCATTGTATTCATGCATGAGGGTTTTAAAACTAGCAGTGTGATCTTTTGGCCAAAAATCCTAGCAAAATCCTCAAAAATAAAATCCAGAAATCTAAAAAGATCACAAAATATGCAGTCATGAAACAAGCAAGAAAAGAAACATGCGGTTATGCAAATTAAAAAGTGCAAACATAACAAGTAAATCCCTCCCCACACTTAGGTTGCACATTGTCCTCAATGCGAGAAGGGCACACACACAAAAGTTCTAAAAAAATAAAAAGTACAGCAGAAATAAAAAAAGAAGAAATGTAGGGTCTCCTACGAATTGCCTCTGTTAACGTCGAGGGCACGACGTTGGTTGTTCAAATCACACTTAATCCGGTGGCTCCGCCATGAGGGGGTGGAAACCTTCATGGAACAACTCCAATCTGTGATCATGCACTTTGGAAATGAGGCTCGTGTCCATACTCTGAATCGAGACCACACCATGATCATACACCTTCTTGACAAGGTAAGGGCCAATCCACTTATGCTTCAACTTTCTGGAAAAGAGCCTAAGACAAGAATTGTAAAGTAAAACCTTTCGTCCAATAGCAAAGGTTTTGGAAGAGAGCAACATATCGTGATGAGTGTTAGTCTTGCTCTTGCTCGTGTCGTGGGCAGGATGTGGAGCTGGATTGGCATTGGGCGTCTTGCCCTTGCTGGTCAAGGCGATGTCGGTAGCAGTTGGGGCGGGAGTTGGTTCCATGGCATTGGGGACAGTAGGAGTGGGTACGAAAGCTACCGGAGCTAGCTGAGGAGTGCCTAGGGCTGGTGTGAGTGCCTTGACCTCGATGGTTATCCATCCAAGGGCCTCACGATATCCTTTGAGTGTGGAAATTAGCTCACGCTCTGCAACAGAATCGAGCTTGCTGGAGATGATCACCGGGAATGTGTCATGTTTGTCAAGGTAGGCGTACTTGAGGTATGAGGGCAAGATCTTCAACTTCGAATTTGGGTCCTGCAAAAGAGATGGGGCAAACGCTGAATTAGTAGTAGGGAGATCATAGGGCTTGGATGGGTGTACCACGGATTCACAAGTGGCTTGAGTAGCAACGACGTCCTTCAAGTCCGAAGGCTTTGTGACGTGTGCCTCAGTCTCTACTAGTGCATTAGTAGTGATGTTCCCGTCGAGGGCAAGATGTGCAGAGTTGGTAGCGTTAAGATCGGAAACTTGTGTAACAATAGGGTCAATAACATCAACAATCGAGCGCTCTGAAGTCACAAGTGTCAAAGCGAAGGTGTCCAGCATGGTGGGCGGAATACTCCTGTCGAGGGCAAGCTGCAGGGAATCATCAACAACAAGTTTAGAAGCAATAGTAACAATAGGGGCAACAATATCAACAAAGTTTACGCTAGAAAACTCAGTGGGGCGTCTCATATTGTCAAGCATATTGAACTTGATGGTCTCGCCGTCGAACTCAAGAGTAATAGAGGCGTCATGGACGTCGATCTTGGCTTTTGCTGTCCTAAGGAATGGTCTGCCCAGGAGCATGTCCGAGGCCTTGACAGAATACCCATTTTTCATGTCAATTATGTAGAAGTCAGCTGGGTAGATGAAATCTCCAACTTGGACTAAGACATCCTCAACGACCCCCTTGGGATAGATGACAGATTTGTCAGCTAGTTAGATCGTGGTCCCGGTGGGCTTGATGGGTCCAAGGCCTAGACTGTTGTATATCGTCAAGGGCATGACGTTGATACCTATACCAGAATCACACATAACTCTACCAATATCAGTAGTACCGATTTTACATGGGATGGAGAACATACCTTTATCCTTGCACTTTGGTGGTAGCTTTCGCTGGATCGTGGCCGAGACATTCGCACCTACACAAATCTTTTTCACACCTATCATGTTACACTTGTTAGCACACCAATTTTTCAAAAATTTAGCATAACGAGGAACATTTTTAATAGCCTGCAACAAGGGGATGTTAACTTGCACTTTGTTAAACATTTCAAAAATCTCACGATCCTCATCATCCTTTTTAAACTTGACTAGTCGTTGGGAAAAAGGTGGCTCAAGGATCTTATGGATGTGCTCTTGGGTGAACTCTGGTGGCTCCTTTGTCTTGATCTTTTCTGGCTTGGGCTCGGGCTCAAGCTCGGCGGTTTGTTCGACGTCGAGGCCTAGATGTACATGCTCAGGTATTTCAGCGTCTAGGCCTAGATGCGGATGTACACGCGAGGGCAGTTGAGTACCGCTGAGGAGTGTCATGACACATACATTATGCTTCGGATTTGGTTTAGTCTGCCCAGGGAGTCGACCTCTATTTTTCAACTCCTTCATTTCGGCACTCATCATACTCATTTGCTTTTGGCGTTCGGAAATAACACTCTTGTAGTTGATGCTCTCGTCAGCTGATGGAGGAGTGGGGGCTGGATCCTTGGATGGTGGGTATGGGTATTGTTGGTTGTGCTGATATGGAGGTCGAGGCTAAAAATTCTGTATGTTGAAAGGAGGCTGGGGTTGGTTACCATACTAGTACTGCTACTGTTGTGGTTGACTAGGGCCGGATGCTTGTGGATTATGAGACCATATGAAATTAGGGTGTTTCCAGCCTTGGTTGTAATTCTGGCCATAAGGGACATTGTACCCTCCAACTGCATTAACTGAAATTTCCTCGGGAATATATGGACATGCATCTGTGGCATGATCTACAAAATTGCAAATCTAACAAGCCTTAATCTGGACAGGTTGTCCTGAAGCCATATTCTACAACATACCCGTGATGGTGGTCAATTGATTTTCCATGGCAGCAACGTGAGCATTTTGGGTGTTACTGACAACTATTTCGGACGCAACAATAGTCTTGGCCATAATGATACGATCCTTGCTAGGCTAGGATGCGCATAAGTGACGATCTTGTTCTCTTGTAGGTTTGATGCGCGGAATTGACGAAAATCCCTTTTGTTCTCCACGAACGCTCCTTCTTGATTAATTAATATCCCATACTATTAATTGATATAATTCTTCACGAAAGCTCTTGATTGTTTTGAAAGGAATCCACCCTTCGAGTTGATGGTTGTTGGCAAGAGTCCACTTGCCTAAGTACGCCCTAGTCGCACCCTAAAGAGAATCCACCCTTTAGCAAAAAGATTGAATCCACAATCTTCACAACGATCGAATCCACGAATCTCCAACACGCTTGCTCACGCACCTCCACGCTTGAATCCACAAACGCCACGCTTTGCACACGCAACACTAGTTCACGCACCTCCACGCTTGAATCCACAAACGCCACGCTTCACTAGCCCTAACCGAGTCCACGGCTAAGTTAAACACAAGAACGGCTTGCACCGGAGATCAAGAAAGTAAGAAGGTAGAATAATGTAAACGGGGATTTGGTAAGGTGTTTGATGGAAATTCTGATCTGAATTTTATTAATAATAAGCAAGCCTTTAAATAGGCAAATTACAACTTCTAGTTAAAATAGGAAAAGAACTAAATAGGCAAATTACAATACAAGTCTTACTAGAAATAGAACTACTAATACTATCTTAACTAGAACTTCTAATCTAAGATAAATACTAATTATAATTACAATAATTACAATTATTATCACTCTAGAACTCCTTCGTAGAGTAGAACTTCATTCCTTGCGTTTCCAGACTGCGCCCTGATTTCTTGACTCGACTTTCATTATGATTCCCTCGTCTGATTGACCTGATTTTTGGACAGGATCTTCCTAACATCTTTAGGTATCTTGTATTTTTGGAATTAGTCAATTCTGAGTTCATCTTGACCACCAAATCGTCTCTGGACTCTGACGCAGTCTTAGGCTCTTCTCGCGTCTCTTCATTAACACACCCTAGAGTTTGGTGCGACCCTTGAACCGTATCACATAAGCTCAATAATTGTTTTGGCGGCAGCTGGGGTACGGGCACAAAGAGAGCCACCGGTTGCGGCATCCAACAAGGCCTTGTCATGTGGTTTCAAACCTTCATAAAAATACTAGATGAGGGCATGATCAGTCAGATTGTGGGAAGGACACAAGGCTTGCATTTTCTTGTAGCGCTCATGGTATTGCCCTAGGCTCTCGTCATCCTTCTGAACAATGGAGACTAGCTGCTTGCGGGTCACGCTTACCGTAGACGCTGGATAATACTTATCAGTGAAGGCCTTAGACATCTCGGCCCATGATGTAATAGATCTGGAAGGAAGGTCATAGAACCAATCATTGGCAGCATCTTTCAAAGACCACATAAAAGCTCGCAGCTTGGCCTGGTCGATATCGACGTTAGTTGGCTTCATGGCCTCGCAG
The DNA here is from genome assembly GCA_963691705.1 of Viola odorata. Lineage (NCBI taxonomy): Eukaryota > Viridiplantae > Streptophyta > Magnoliopsida > Malpighiales > Violaceae > Viola > Viola odorata. Next base: position 15,772,883 of record OY829543.1, read on the forward strand.
ACTGAGTGAAGATGCTGCAGATGGCGATGAGGATTCTCTTTGGGCAATCCATGGAAGGAGGGGAGATGATGTATAACGGAGGGCTTGAGTGTCCAGTCAAGAGGGACAGCGGGACAGACAATGCAACTACTAGGTGCCTCATGAGCAGCATTGAGGTCATCAATGGTTTGATCGTTCGGTGGTTGTGGTGGGTTTGCCATATTGGGTATCTCGGGGTAGACGACTTCTGCGTCGTCGAGGTCTCGATGGAGGCAGTCTAGGTTTGGAGCAGATCTCCTGGTCATACAAATAAAAACAAGAAATCAGAACAAATCAGTCCCCGACAACGGCGCCAAAATTTGACTCGCCATCGAAACGGGTCAAAAATAATATTAAAACCTGAGGCCTAGATACACAAATTAATTTGCATACAGTGGTAACAGGGTCGATCCACAGGGACTGAAAGTGACAACTTACCCTAGATGTATGACAAAGATAAATGCAACCAAAAGTAACACATGGGGGGATTTGTTGGTTAAGCTAGTTAACCGAGAGAGATCGAGGGCACGACAGCTAACAAGGACAGAAATAATAAAATCGACAGAAATAACAATCATAAACAAAATAAGTAGGAGATTAAATAAGATAAAATCAAATAAGGAGAAATCTTAGCAAGGGGTTTTCTTGGGTTGTGTTGAGGTCTCGTCAGTCATCGACGCACAGATAGTCCATTCTCATGCTATAGATGTGCCATAGAGGCCAGGTACGTTTAGGCCTCCTACTTTCCTCTTACGAGAAGCTACCCCCCGTTTTCACATATGAGGCAGCCTTAACGCTGCGCCGTCCTCCTAGGCCAGGGGCGGGGAGGCAATACTCACAGCGCCCATGAAGATAAGGAAAGACACGTCTAGGGCTAGATGCCTCTCAGTTCGTCAGGCTCGCGACAGTGCCCTAGTTGCTCACTTGCCCTAGACAGAACGGACCAAGTTAATGACAATCCATCTAGTGTCTACTCTATACCAAGGCTTCGCGTTAGTTATAACTAAGGAAATGATAGTAATCATCTAGGTCTAGTTATTAGTTGGCAAGACTTCTAATCATGCCCTAGACGAATTAACAAGAAATCGGCAAACAAGCAAATACAACAATAAGAAAATATGAAGTACGATTTGGCCTCTTGACTACTCCTTTGCAACCCTTAAAACACCCTTGCTAAGTAGATGAGCTTAGCCGCTCATGCTAACAAGTAATAAATAATAGATCTAATAAATAACATAAAAGTAAAGAAGTAAGAAAGGAAATGAAAGCTTAATAAATACCGACTGAATCTTAAAAGCTCCGGTTTGAAGAAGAGTTAATGGTGGCGGTTGCTCTAACAAAAGGGAGGAATAAATCCCAGAAAAGAAACCTAAGAGGCGGTTGCCCAAAAGGGAAAAGATGAGATGATCTAAAAACCCTAAAACTAAGGCTTAAATACCCTCTAGCCCAGTAGAAGACAAATTCCAGCTAAGAGGGAGGACAACCCATACATGGAGCATGCTCATTGGTCCAAAAGGGAATATTCTCAAAATGTGCCAGGAGGAATCTGCATGGAATCCTGTGTGGATCTTTTGGAAATCTTTCTCTTTGGTCGGAATTATGCAGACGCACGTCTGTTAGGGCTAGATGACTTGACCAGCAGCTAGGGCATGATGACAAAATCAGCATCTAGGGCACGGCGATATAATCAGCAGCTAGGGAATATTCTGAGAATATTCTAGAGACCAGCAAGGAGGACACGTGGAAGCACAGCAACAAAGCTTTGACCAGGAAATATTACCCAGGGCTCAACGAAAACATCTAGAGCTCGACGGAGAATATGATATCTTGGCCTCGCTGCTTTGAGATCCGTGGAATTCCATCCAAAAAGGGCGTATTTCGGCATCTTTTCCTCTTTGAGCTTAGATCTGCAAAAAGTACGAATTTAAAGGAAAATTAGCAGTATCATGCCCAAGATAAGCCTATAAATACAGAGAAAAATATGCATAAAATACGCTATATCACTGTGATAAGTTGGATCTCCTTTCCCTCATATTTTCTTGTTTACTCTATCTGCAAATATTTTTTGATTCCAAACCCCTGCTGTTTATTGTCTCAAGGGAATGAAATTTAGGTATAATTCCTTCTTGTAGTACCTTGGTATGAATGTTTTAATCCATGTGATCATAATATGCGAACCTTTGGCTGCCCATATGATTGTGTTATTATACCACTGTTACTCATTTGATATTATGTTAGCACTAGGCTGTTCTTAAGGTTTATTATTTTGATATTTGTTAGTGGTACTCACTGTAGATACTTGAATCTTGTTAATTGTTCCCCTTATTTTCATTATCGTTGTCATTGATAGCCTTTCATTTTATCGATTATGCTTTTATTACAGATGAGCAGTGCTGCAGGCAAGACTCCTGCCCCTGGTCAGGCCATCTACTCTGCTTCAAAATTTTCTCTGAATGGCTATTTTCACTCCTTAGTTTTACTGAACGCTGTTGCATTATGGGCATGTTAATGTATTTGTTATTGTAAACTTTCAGTGACATTTAATTTAATTAATTTGTTTGTTTGTTAATTATGTTTAGGGTATAAATTTGTTTATAAATACCAATTTTCTTGTACTATCTTTTTTCAACTTACATTGTTGTCATTTGTAGCCTTATACACCGATCAATATGGTTCGACTAAATTTATTTCAATTTTTAAAATCATTTAAGTTATAAATTTTGATTGTATATGTTTGTAATCAAATTTAACATTTTTATGTATATACATATACCTGAATTTAGAATTGCATTGGAAATATTTTTGTTATAAATATTAATTATAAAAATTATAATTAATTCATAAAATTAAAAAATTTGCCATAAATAATAATATAAATAAATTTGAAAAAGGTTATGACGGAATATTTCCGTTGCGATAGATGTAAAAATTGTCGCTATATCTTCTTTGTTGTGACGGAAATATTCCATTACAACTCTTTTTCTATCTTTTTTATTCTGAAAAAATATCGTCGCGATAGATGTAAAAATCGTCTCTATCGATTTCAAATATCATCGCTATAGCTTCATTTTTGTGATAGAAATATTCCATCACAATGAAACTTATAACGTGTGACGGAACTTTTTCATCGTAAATGTCAAGATTTTTTCACCGAATACACTGTCGCAATTTAATCCGTTTGAATTTATTTTTGCGACGACCTGTCCGTCGTAAATTCAAATTCTAGACGAATGCAGCTCTGACGCTGCATTTGTGACGGAGTTCCGTCGCAAATTTGGAAAAATCTGGATTTGTGACGGGATTTTCCCTCACAAATTCCTAGTTTTTTTTGTAGTGTAACTTCATATATACATAAATTTAGTATCTAAGTAATAGTTATTTTTAAATTTAAAACTATTTTTTAAATAAATTTATGTATTACGGCTCTTATATGGTTGTTGTGTCAAGCTAGAGTCAATTATGGTTGAAAGATTAATATTACCACCACACTTTAAATTACACTTTTATCAAAGATTAATATTATCGGCCTTAAATTACATATTTTATTTTTTCTTGATGGAGTTTTTAAAATTAATTAGTCTGTTAATTGTTAATTGTGATTATAATTTAAATAATTAATTATATGTTTTATTTTAATTACTACTCCCTCCGGACCGCAATAACTGTCATTTTCCTACGGAATGTTACTGTATACTTTACTTGACTTTTTAATGTTTGCTTTACTGAATGTTACTATTTCAGAAAGTCAATTAATATGGTCCAGAGGGAGTAACATATAATCATATTAATACTTTATTATCACATACTCACGTGTAGCGCATGTTTGGGGAAACTAGCAATATAAAAATGAACAGACTTGGATTTATAAAATAAAGAACGAAAGAATCTAATATGTTTTTCTTTTTTTAGCTTGTAAGGAAGTCTGCATACAAGAAATGAGTTAGACACACCAGTCCATGGCTTCACCATATCTAACTAACTATAAGACTTTCAGTATTAGACTACAACACTTCTTTGATGTAACTAAAGAACTTGTAACTGGTAAATCCCAGCGTGATTGAGGATCGAACCAGACCCAATCGAATACAAATCTGAACCAACTTTTATTGATACGTCTCCAGCAGAACATGACCTTATATGATTGAAAGGACAAATATGTACAAGTTAATTACTTTATGAAGATTTGAGGGATGGAAGGTATACCTTTTGTGTATAGCTATAATTAAGCATGTACAGGTATAGAGGAGCTCATGGATGCGCAGCCTGTCAATCGTTTGAGAAGAACATTTCGATTGACGAGCCCTGAATGTGAAGTTAGAGGAAGACCCTCTTTTACACATTCATCATACTTCTCCAGAACAGATACAATGTAGCTGAAATCGGGTCGCTTCGATGGGTTGGCTGCCCAGCAGCGCTTGATCAAGTGTGCCAGAGCTGGCTGACAACTAGCAGGCAGTGGAGGTCTCTCGTTCTGCAAAACAAGAACATGAATGCAAAACAAAACTGGTATCAAGCTTGTTTTTTAGTCCTTTCTTTAACATTTTAGGACCAAATGAGAAAGTTTGGCATTAAATGATAAATCATGACACAGGTACCCTTTGTGAGCCGCTGGATCCGCTTACGTTCTGTGAATATATGTAGAAGAATATAAGCTCATCCAGCGGCTCACTGGGGATGTCGCCTCCTCGTGTTAAAATTTCACGGGCCTATGTAGGAATACTTCCAGACATGTTTAAATTTCAAAGAGTGTTTTCTTAAATTTAGGTGAATTATGCTTTTGTAGTTAAGAAATGTGGCTATCTGACCTTTTCAGCAACAGCAAAAGCAGCTTGGACAGGAGTCATTCCTTGAAAGGGAAGCAAAGCTGTGGTGAGCTCCCACAACACAATTCCAAAGCTATACACGTCAACTTTTCTAGTGTATGGTTTCTCCTTGATCATCTCGGGTGCCATCCATCGGTACGTTCCCTTGTTTCCTTTAGTTTCTTTGCACTGTGTTTCCAGACAGGATGTCCCAAAATCCGCAACTTTCACTCTCATCTCATCATTTAGAAGCAAGTTATTAGATTTAAGGTCTTTGTGGATCACCCCTTGTGAGTGAAGATACTCCATTCCTCGCGATATGTCGAGGGCTAACCGCAATATTGTTTCTGTTGAAAGAGAATATGGCTCTTTCTTGTTGAGATACATCCTCAAAGTCCCCTGGGACATGTATTCTGTGATGATGCAGTACACTGGTGGTTTCTTGCAAGCTGCTATGAACTGTAAAGAAGATGGTTCACACATTTGCTACCAACAATTGCCAACTCTGATAATAAATAAGTAGTTTAAAAAAAATGAAGTAGGATTCTTGTTCACACTTGGTTTTTTAGGTTTTAGGGCCACTGACTAATTATGTTCGTGCTAGTTCGGCCCAGTTTGATATCACATATGGTCACTGGTTTTCCTAATTGCATAAATCAGGGTTCACCTTAAGCTGCCCAGAAAAGACATGGTGAATGATGAAATTGTAGACATTTCAGTATTTTTTCCAAAATTATGACATTGGCATGAAGCATGGAGAAATCAAAGGATAAGGTAAGAAAGCCTAGAAGTTTAGGAAGTTTTCAGACTGGATTACATTTTCTTGGCGCTATCAAATTCTAACCACAAAGTAATTGCTACATCCCTTTAGAGCGACGACTCGAAAGAACTTATTTTCCTGCCCAGAAAAAGCAGAAAGGACACCCGAGAAGAAAATAAGAAGTAATTACCACATCTTAGACTGAATGAGTCTGATCAATAAAGCCCAAGGTATGTGTGTAACAAAAAAAGCAGCACGTAGCAAGTATTGTCTCTTAATTTCTAGACAAGATCATCATTAATTACAAATATTGCTTCAAGTTTCAACTTATATAACCCAGAAAAAGAAATGTTTAACTTATTTGGGAATGATAGATAAGGCTTGCCTGCAATATATTAGGATGAACCAGGCGCGAAAGGAAAGCTACTTCAGATTTGAACTGCTGCTCAAGCAAGGCTCTAGTCTCTTCTTTCTGGGTTGGAATCCTAACCATTTTCACAGCAACGGCCCTCTGCTTATAAATCCCGCGATAAATCCTGCTGTGAGCACCTGACGCGAACTTGTTACCTATGAACAATTGAGAAAGGTCAGCTGTCCATTCCTCCTGGTCATCCTTCGATGCTTCCCAAGTCTCCACATTCTCCGAATCCAAGATCATCGACCATGATTCTAAGCTGTCAAATCTCCTCCTCTCCATGTTCTCCATGTCCGAATTCAACTGGGTCTTTAACGACGAAGAGATTGACAGTTGCTTGCTCTTTGAACTTTTGAGACGAAATGCAGGAAAGCAAGAACTCCCCATTTCTCCCCTTGTTTCTAATTGGTGAGCTTTTGAGTCAGAACAAACAATCAAAAGGAAACTTCCTCCGGAATGTGTGAATTGATTTCAGGAACTGCATGAACTGATTCAAAAACATGGGTTCTGAAGTACAATAAAAAGGAATGATTGGTTCTCATGAATTGATTGAAACAAGACCAACAAGTCATTGACCCAAAAGAAACAGAGGAAAGTTTTCTCATCGAAAACTGCTCAAACCAGAGCTTTCCATTTTCATTGGAAAGCAGGGGAGGATCAACAAATTGCTGATATGGGTTTTCAATAGAATCAAGAGAACAGCAAAGAAACTAAATAGATAACTCAAGAAAAAAATTGATGGGTAGAGGGTATAGATAGCTGCTGCAGAAGGGAAGAGAAGGAGTGTATAGATTTTCACGGCTTGTAAAGATAAAAATTCAGAGCAGAGAGGATTCAGGGGTGTCTCGTGAAACTTGTATTCAAAAGTTGAAGACTTTTTTTTTTTTTTTTTTTTGGAGAGGAAAGGAGCTGTTTATTTTCTAGACCGAATCCAACTCCAAGAGTTTTTCTGTTTCATCTCTTGCTTTTATTTCCGTCATTAAATGCTTAGTGGCCGCAGACCCAAAAAGAAACAGGCTGCATTAAGATATATGATGGATAGATTAAGCCCCAAACTAAGGATATGCCAACGCCACCCTTTAACTGTTGCTCTACTATTATCGCAATGCGTATAAGGCTATTTACAATGGGGGTGTTGAAAATGAGATTAAGTAGTTGAATTGGTGTAGTGAGGGTGTTGAATAGGGTGTTGAAAAGGAGGTGGATTAATTGGTGTTGAATTTTTTCAACATGTTGAATAAGGAAGAAAATGGCCCACCAATGCCACATGTCGCAATTTGATTGGCTGCAGATGATTTTTAGATTTTTATCCCATTCTAATTATTTGAGATCAATTATTTCATAGTAAATTAATTTTTTTTAAAAAGAAATTTATACCAAAATTCATCATTTTTTTTTCTCTATAAATAGAAACTTGTTTCATTTGATTTGGACACAGAAAAAAAAAACGAGTTTTTTTACTATAGTTTTTCTATTAGCCTCCTATAAACTCTTGTTTATAGTTTTAAAAATCCTTTTAGTGAAATGGATCCCAATAATAACCCTTTTAATAGCCAAAATTCTACTAATTACCCTTTTAACTTTATTTATTTTAATAATGACTATCCCTATTTCTCTTCTTTATTACTTGCAAAAAAAATTAATTAAGAATATAAATTAGAAAAAAAAATTATTTAAAAAAATTATTTAACTCTTAATTATTTTAATTTAATTTCAATTAATAATTATTTAATCGCAAAAATAAAAACATAAAAGAAAATAATAATATTAAATAAAAGTGGTGGGGTAGGGTGTTGAATTTTATTAAACAAAACCATTGTAGGGTGTAAAAATTGAGTGAGTGTTGAATTATTAGGTGGAAGAGAGAGAAGATGATGTGGAGGATTAAAAAATAATAAATAGGGTGTTGAATGAAGGGATGGTGTTGAAACCATTGTTCATAGTCTAAAAGGTCTGTACAAGTGGCATGTCGACGTGGACAATTTTGGATAAGACACGTAACAGAAAAGAGTATCCAATGTATGTTGAGTTATATCGTATGAAGTGTCAACAAAGTTGTTAAAATCCATATTTAAATTTGAGATGAGTAGGCGAAATTGAAAATGTAAAATCGTAAGTGTCTGGCCTGCATAGTTGTGTTTTGCCACTTGGCTAATGTTAGAAAACCACCACGATTAGTTTACTACAAACCTCTATGCACATTATTTTTAGAGTTAAAAATTATCATTTGTCACCACAACCATGATACTTCCTCTGTTTTCAATTAATTGACTTTCTGAAACAGTAGCATTCAGTAAAACAAACACCAAAAAGGTAAATAAAGTGTATAGTAATATTCAGTAGGAAAATGACAGTTAATTAAAAACGGAGGAAGTATAATGATTACAGTTAATTTTTCGGTCACTTTTAGCTTTTCAGCCCACTTTTGTAGGTGCAAACTCAACTCATCTCAAGATTATTTAACCAAATTTTTTAAAATGTGTATAAAGAGGGAAAGCGTATTTCTAGTCAACGTATCATTTTTTTTACTCGATTCACTCAATTCATTTAATTGGCCCATGAAACAATTGATTCTACCTAAATATAAAAATATAAAGTTAGTAATTATAATTATAATTATAATTATTGATATATGTTCTGAATGGGGTTGGATTCCTTTGTAACTGCGTCTGTTGTTGTCTTTGTGTGTTTGACTTCCAATGACCTGCAATGCACCGGAGGAAGTCTCCGGCGTAGACTATCCGACGGTCAAGTTAGTAAGGTGTCTGTTATAGCAATGAGAGTATGAGTATAATAACAGTGTGTGTCCGTGTGTTTACCCTCCTTTACCATGCTATTTATAAGCTAACCATTTGACCGTTGCATTTGCGTTAATGAAAACAATCAATGTCATCAATGAAGCCATTACTCTAGTAAGTAACGTATGTAACGGTTATCCGGAAACCGTTAGATGTCATTAACTGCTAGATAATTATGGTCACCGATACTCAATTACCGTTAATAAACTCTGTGTTTATTACCATAATATCCCCCTCTCAGAAACGGATCCCCCGGTAGAACACTAGTCCACAACCGTTGCCTGTATGGGTACCGGCCTTCTAATTCTTCCCGGTAATAGTCAATCAATTTGTATTCAATGCGCCCACGTGGCTATACGACCAGTCAACCTTGGAGTATGACCATAATGCCCTTGTGATTTCCTTATATATTATCAGAAGCCTAAACGAAAACGAGCCCGAAAGTTTACCATGGGCTATCATTCCTTTCAAACCTTTAGATCCAATTTCCATGTTAAGTTCTAGCCTATAACTACCGGTACTTGGTCCCGTTATTGCTTTTAATACCGGATGTCTCCCATGTGTGCCTTTATACTTTTAAAACATTTCAAAAATCCTGCCCAAACTAAGGCATCAAAAGTAATGATGATTTACGCAGACGATGATGTGGCGCATTTCTGTCCATATGAAGCGGACACATCCGTCAATGGTTATAAAGTTTTTAAACCAACAGACGTTTGCGCTTTCTATTCTCCGAAATGACGATTCAACAACCGCGCTTGTTTAACAATTGCGTCCGTTCGATTACTACGCGACTGCTTGAAACGACGCGCCTCACGCCCTTTTCTTATAAAAGTGACCCGCTTTCTTCCTTCTTTCCTCCTTACATTTCCATTTCCAGAAACCCTAACTTTCGCTCTTCATGCCCTTAAAAGTTTTCTTTCATCGCCGCGTTGCTCTTCGAGTCATTTTAGGTATACCATCTTCTTCTCTTCTCCATTCATAACTCCTTTTTTACACTATGCCTCGCCGCGTTCATGCCGTAGCCAAAACAGTTGAAGAGATGGACCTCGTTGCCTCCCTTATCACAAAGAAGAACACTCTGGGTACTATCTTGTCAAGTATGCATGTGAAGATTCTTGACGACTATCGCGTCTTTGTGGCCGGACCGAAACTCAGGCTTACTAGCACGATGATCGAATCTCGCCGAATTCTACACACCAAAATGTTCTAGTACGGGTTCCACTTTCCCGTCCACGATATGGTACAAGACCTGCTAGTATCCTACCAACTCAATCCAGCCCAGATAACCCCTCCCGCCTGGAGTTGTATCTACGCCTTCACGCGGATCTATTAGATATATGGAGTTACGCCTACCGTCAGACTTTTCCGGCACTTCTTCGTCCTTTACTGTTGCAAAGGTTTGATTAACTTCTCACCAAGATGGCACACGGACGAAATCTTCCCATTTCTCAGAAACTTCCAGAAGATTGAGGATTCGGTCAAACTCTGGAAAGAGAATTTCTTTGTGATAGAGTTTCCGGAAACCCAATGGAGGCCCGATTTCAACTTCTCCATCAGCGAAAATGACTGGAGATCACCTCGCACCCTCACGGATCCCAAGATTATCGGCATCGCCAAACTCGTAGCAATACAAACGAGTTTCCATGTCAAAAAATTGGCTATGGGCGTCCCACTCAAACAATGCGGTGAGGGTGAGCACTTAGGATTTAATTAACTGAATTCTCTTTCTGACCCTTATATTTTTCCTTGCCTTTTTTGCAGTTGTTCCTAAAGGCTGGAAACCAACTTGCATGCGACGGCAGAACAAGAGAAGAGCTACCTCTCAACCTCCGGTTAAGAAGAAAAGAAGTACCGACTCTGGACGAATTACCGTTACCATCCCTCAACCAACAATCCAAGTTACTTCCGGATCCAACTCCCCAGATCCGGAATTCATCGCTATTACCACCGAGATCGACCAGGTCTTAGAAAGTGAAATTGCTGCAGAAGTAGACCCGATTGTTGCTGCAGAACTAGCTGCCGGAGCTGACCAAACCATTCCTGCCAACACCGTATCAATTGAAAACTCTTCCAGCGAAGAGATAATGCATATCAAGTCCCTTGTCACCATGGGTCACCGTACTAAGAGGAAGTTGATACAAGAAGGGCCATTGAAAGGGCGCCTCAAACTCTGAATATCCGGTGAGGACTCAGTGCCCCTGAATGGTGTGCAAGACTCTCCTCTTTCTGCTCCCGAAACAACAGTTGAGCCTGACCCCGTTACTCCTGGTGAAGTTCCGGACAAGCCCTTGGAGACCGTTACTCCTCTTGATACTGCTGAGACTGCCATGGAAGTCAGTCCAGAGAAGACTCCATCCACATCTTCAATTCCTGGTACAACTATACCAACTCTTGAGGATTCAACAACTGAGTTGCCTCCCATTTTTACTGACATTCTTGGCCTCAATCCCCGCGATCCATTCGAGCTGGATCCATTTCTTACCCAATTCTCCTCCAAAAGTCCAGTCAATTCCATGGGTAATCCGGACGCTCACCCCTTCCACCTACTAGCCGGAACCAAGGCTCCTCTTTTCCCGGTATTAGATATTGGTCTCTCTCATCCTTCGGATCTCAATGTCATGATATCAGACCAAAGTCCCAGCGACGCCCCTACTAGCAAGTTGAATATGAAGAACTTTGCCTATGAGAGTTGCCGAGCCCTTGGGATGCCGAATCCAAACTGTCATGATGTCCAAATGGGCCGATTGATTTCTGAGATAATGACCTCTGATGCTGACAGAGCTAAATTCAGAACGCGCCCTTCAGCGCCCAGCTAGATTATCTTCGTAGCCACGCGTATACAATTATGGCTAACGTCCAGTGTGTGTATGAGGCCGTCGCCCTCCGCAACAACACCCAAGTTAGTAGCCTTGACCGGATGCAAGCTGACAACCGGTCCTTGCAGGGCAAACTTTCTGAAGCCACAGAGCTTCAACAGAAGAAAAATGAGACGGTATCTCAACTCCAAGCAGAACTGGCTGAATCCAAACGGAAGGAAGAAACTTTAGCTGCTTCTGTCCAGAAATTGACTGAGGAGGTGACCCAAAAGAAGGAAACAACTTCCTTGTTGCGAGAGGATCTCACCCTCCATAAAGTTTCCATGGACCAAGAACTGACCCTGGTGCGTCAAGACTTAACATCTGCCCAACAAAGTCTGGAAGAGAAACAGGTGCTACTCGATGTCGTCCCTACCTGAATCGAGAACTGGAGAAACGCAACTGCCACCGCCGTCATCATGGGTTGTATGGACTACTACGACGTCAAGAACTTCTGCCCTACCAAGGCCGGCCGATACGCCGAACTCCGGATCCAAACACTTACAGAAGAAAATATCAATGCAAAGTCGGACCCGGAAGACATGGGTGATGATGACGATGATGATGAAGACATGTCAGATAATCCTCCATCTCCTCCAGCCTCATAAACTGTCTCTCCTTTCTTGCAATTATTATCCTTTAACTTGCAATTCTACTTAGATCTTAATCTCAAGCTTTACCTTCGATTTATACTTAGATAAATATTTTAGAAATTTTCTAAGAGAACAAATCGGATCATATAAGGATAACTGTTTCACCAAAAAGAAACAAAAAGAAAGAACTAAAAGAAATTGTGAAAATACGTTACCGTTTCCCACCATTTCTCGTTTCTCCAAAGGAAACAAAATTTAAACTGTGCCATCATCTTATCAAAAGATCGAAATGGGTTTGGATAATGTAATTAGCACATCCCGAATGGCCCACTAGATTTACCAGACTAATGCCAATAAAGCGCACACACTAATACCGTACCACCATCTTATCGAAAGATCGGAATGGGTATAGTTGTGTTGTTAGCTTCTTCAAGCAGCGCTTGAATAGCCCAATGACATTACCAGGCTCCTGCCGATAATGCGTAGATACAATAAACCGTACCACCATCTTATTGAAAGATTGGAATGGGTTTACTTGTATCAAAGAACCATCACTACCATATAATCATCTTGTCTTGAAGATGAAGATGGATCCTCATGAGGTCTTTTACTTGAAAATTCGTCAGTTGCCCGCCCTTTACCGTTATCAAAACGGGTCCAGTGGCTCCTTACAATGGATCATAGCAGATCCTCTGCGTACCATCTTCCCGTATCTTAGCAGGACTACAACCGTATACATTATGATCTGCATAAAGTAAAGCACACAAGCATATTTTTTAACGTGGTTCAGTCAATAAAGCCTACGTCCACGGTGTTATTATTTATTCACAAGTTACAAATAACACATTCTCTCTTGGATAATATAAGCTTAAATTAATAATATTCTAAGAATTAGGCAAAGGAGTACCGTCCATCTCCTCAAGATGATATGCGCCCTTACCGATAACCCTCGTAACCCGATAAGGCCCATTCTAGTTGGGACTCAACTTCCTCATCTTCTGCCCTGCAATTCGCCTGTTACGAAGCACCAAGTCTCCTGCCTTTAACATCCGTTCTTTGACCCTCTGGTTATGATATTTTGCCATCTTACGCTTATAATGCAAATTCTTCACAAAAGCCTGCTCGCGAAGTTTCGGCAACAGATCCTGATTTCGCTCTTCATCGAAATACTCCACACGTAAGCTAATAGCTCCAAGCTCTACCGGTGTAACAACTTCAATTCCATATGTCATGGGAAATGGTGTTTCTCCGGTACTTATTTTTTCGGCCATCCGGTAAGCCCACATGACATTTGGTTAGAGGTGTAAGAAAATCGGACCGAACCAGAGCATTTTGCACCGAACCGGACCGAACTGAAAATTTTCGGTTCAGTCTGATTCTACTCGTAGCAGAACTGGAAATTTCCGGTTCGGTCCGGTTCTACTCCTACCAAAATTCGTAAACCGAACCGTAGAACCGGTATATATATGCAATATTTATCAAAAGTTTCCTTTGCTTCAGTGGTTAAATTTTTTGGTTCTAAGCTAAAGGGAGGGGGTTTGAATCCCCTCCCCCGCAAAATTTTTATAAAACTTATTTAAAACAAACATTTTTACCAAAACCTAAAAACAACGTCTTTTCCTTTCATTTCCGCTCATTCCTTCCTCCTCTCCCTTGCGCCGCTCATTCCTCCATCTCAGACTCTCAGTCGCGTTCGCCGCTCATTCCTCCATCTCGTAGCGCCGCTCGCAGTCACGGTCTCTCCCTCGATCCCTTGTCGCTCGCAGTCGCGTTCCCTCCCTCACTCCCTCGCCGCTCGCAGTCGCGGTCACTCCCTCACAGTCGCGTTCCCTCCCTCGCTCCCTCGCGGCTCGTAGTCACAGTCTCTCCCTCGATCCCTCGTTCCCTCGCTCCCTTGCACTCGCAATCACGTTCTCTCCCTCGCTCCCTCGCGCTCGCAGTCGCGTTCTCCCCCTCGATCCCTCACCGCTCGCAGTCGCGTTCCCTCCCTCGATCCGCCGCCACCACGACAACAACCCACGAAGAACATGAACACAAACAGTGAATCAATCAATATAAGCCAATTTATCATGCAATTTGAACTTTTCTGGGACTTTTACATTGTTTCTGTAAATTCTGTTGAATGTGACTTTTACATTTTATTATATAATAGTTTTATTGAATTTTTATATAATATATTTTTAATTAATTATATTAAAAAAAACCGAAACCGGACCCAATTGTCCGGTTCAGTCCGGTTCCAGGCCCATCAAAACCGGACATTTTCGGTTCAATCCGTTTCTAAGCCCAAAACCGGACCGGATACACCCCTACATTTGGTAATTTATCTACCCACTTCTTGCGACCCCTTCCAAATTTTTCTTAATCCCACGCAAGATCGTCCAGTTAGTCACCGCCGTCTGTCCATTTGTCTGTGGATGTGCCACTGACGTGAACCTTTGTTCAATAGATAATGACCGGCATCTCTCCTGGAAATAAGCGCTGGTGAATTGATTTCCATTATCACTTACCAAGATCCGGGGAATACCAAACCGGTAGATGACTTGGGTCTGAAAGAAATGCCATGATTTTTCCGTCGTAATTACCGGAACTGCTTTAGCGTCAGCCCATTTGGTAAATTAATCCACTGCAACAATCACAAACTTGAGCTGAGAACGAGCTTTAGGAAATGGCCCCAAAATGTCAATTCCCCAATGAGAAAATAGGTAAGGACTAATCATACCCGTTATATCCGTTGCTGGCTGTCGTGGAATCCTTGCAAATTCTTGACATTTTCGACATGTTCGCACAAATTGTTCACAATCCCTTCTTATCGTAGGCCAATAGAAGCCTAACCGTAGAACCTGTGCTGCCATAGTCCCACCGGATACATGCATTCCACATACACCTTTGTCGCGCCTCGAAATATAAAAATTCGCTAGTGTGCAACGAAATTTGAGACCTTCAGATGCTCAACGTAAAAGGACGCCTAGCAGCATGCAATGAAGTCGCCACCCTAATTTGGTTGCTAGGCTTAGGGAACCCTAATCGTCATGGCATAGGAAATATAATAAGTAAAAAAAAAAATAAAGGCACAAAAAAAAGGGGTCTGGACCCCAGACAAAGGTTCGGGGTCGTGTTATGGTCTCGGGAAGGTGTTAGGCACCCGAGACACATCCGAAAACGGTTACCGGTTGATGAGAGAGGTGTTTAAAAAGGTGTTTGAGAAATGCGTTTTGAAAAAGGGGGCCCTCAGAGGAATCGTCACTTTAGTCTTTATTATGATCGTGATGGGACTGAATTTTCCGTAAGACTGAATGAGCGCCCTCTTTTTTTCATCATCGGGCCATGCATGATTACTACGTGATCCTAACATGGATTGCTAACAGAGTACCAATTTAAATGATTGATTTTAAAGTGAAAAACTGAAGTGGGATCGAAAATCCCCATGTACATGCAGTCAATACAAGCGAGAATTTAAAATCATATGAACATGGCATTTTAAGCAACTCTTTAAACACGTTGTTCATGAGGGTTGATTTTAATTCTAGCAGTTTTATATATCATGCATGCAGTTGATATTTGCGAAAAGCATCGAATAAATAAAAGGGACTTGTGAGGCGTACTTTCGAGCGAAGCTTGAAATTAACCTACAAAACGAGAGTGTTAGTGATAGCTGTGAGAAATAACTAAGCAACTTTAAGAGTGCGAAAATTTAAATGACAGTTGATTGCATACGAGAAATGATGGATTTCACGCATACGAAAATGAGATGCTGAGTTTGATAAAAATGATGGCAGTTGATTGTATGCGAAAAATGATGGATTTTACGCATACGAGATTTAAATGCTGAGTTGATTGCATGCGAAAAATGATTGATTTTAAGCACACAAGAATTTAAATGCTGTGTTGATTGCATGCGAAAAATGATTGATTTTACGCATACGAGAATTTAAACGCTGTGTTGATTGCATGCGAAAAATGATTGATTTTACGCATACGAGAATTTAAATGCTACGTTGATTGCATGCGAAAAATGAGTGATTTTACGCATACGAGAATTTAAATGCTGTGTTGATTGCATGCGAAAAATGATTGATTTTACGCATACGAGAATTTAAATGCTGGGTTGATTGCATGCGAAAAATGATGGATTTTACGCATACGAAAATGAAATGCTGTTTTGATAAGTGCAGAAAAATTAAATGCTATTGGCGATTTACAGGGAAGAAAAAAAGTTTAATGATTTGCAGAAAATAAAACAGGTTGATAATGCAGGGAATAAACAGTTGGATATTTGCAGAAAATAAACAGTTGATATTGCGACCGACCATGTAGGCGGTATTGAATTTAAATTGCTGAAAGTAAATTGCTGAAATTTAAAGTGCGGGAAAGTAAAGTGCGGAAAAGTAAACAGTTGATAATTTGCGGAAGGATTTCCAGCAGTTTTGCGAAAAATTAAAGCAGTTGATATTGCAGAAAATAAACAGTTGATATTGCGACCGACCATGTAGGCGGTATTGAATTTAAATTGCTGAAAGTAAATTGCTGAAATTTAAAGTGCGGAAAAGTAAAGTGCGGAAAAGTAAACAGTTGATAATTTGCGGAAGGATTTCCAGCAGTTTTGCGAAAAATTAAAGCAGTTGATATTGCAGAAAATAAACAGTTGATATTGCGACCGACCATGTAGGCGGTATTGAATTTAAATTGCTGAAAGTAAATTGCTGGAATTTAAAGTGCGGAAAATTAAGCAGTTGATAAGTGCGACCGACCATGTAGGCGGTATTGAATTTAAATTGCTGAAAGTAAATTGCTGAAATTTAAAGTGCGGAAAAGTAAGCAGTTGATAAGTGCGACCGACCATGTAGGCGGTATTGAATTTAAATTGCTGAAAGTAAATTGCTGGAATTTAAAGTGCGGAAAAGTAAACAGTTGATAATTTGCAGAAGGATTTCCAGCAGTTTTGCGAAAAATTAAAGCAGTTGAATATTTACGAAAATTAAAATGCGACCGACCATAAAGGCGGTATTTTAAATGACTGAATTTAAACAGTTAGATATGAATGACTGAGGTTAGATAACATGACAATAAATATTATGATAAAGATTGAGCAATTCACATATAAACAATTCAATAAACAACTTGATAAAATAAAAAGCATACGAAATATTTTACGAAAAAAGTGATTTAAACAATTCATGTATAAAATAAAATCAAAAGCGCATATCACAAATAATAATCATACGAAGCATGTGAGCATTTTGCGTAAAAAAATGACGAATCGAAGGCTCGAAAAAAATGCAAATGGGCTGGTCCCTACTTAAAAATTTGAAAAATGGGCCAGGAACAATTCCTGGCCCAAGGAATTAATTAAAATGGTGATGGGCCAAGCCCATCACCTTTCCTCATTTCCTCACGCGAAGGGCCGAGTGGCCCGTGAAGTCATCTTCAACCTCTCGTCACCGGCGCCACTGCCGGCGACGGAGGTGGCGAACCAGGCGACGGATTCGCCTGGTTCTTGGCCCAAAATGCTCGTCTCCCTTCCCTCAATGCAGCCGTGCAGTCACAGCAAGGAAACGAAGGCAAAAACAGTGGGATATTCAAAGGAAACGAGGAGATGTATATTTACATTAATTGACGAAACAATTAATCTAAGCGACGATAATTAAAACTAGGGTTAGCATGACGAAATTAGGCTAAAAGCAAGGGGACGGAAGCAAGTCTTGATGATTAATTAATTAACTAGACTTTAAACGAAATTTAAAAGAAACGCAAGAGAAAGAATGCTTACAGTGCGGCTACTTCGGCGTGAGGACGAAGGGACTGGAATGAAGGTGAGTGAACGTGGATTGGCCCGGAAAATAGAGAGGGAGTAGTGTGGTTTTTTTTTGCGAAAATTCGGACCCGTTCTTCGTGGAAATGGTGGCTATTTATAGCCGCGGGAGTCGCGTGGGTGGCCGGACGAGGAGCTGCGCGTGGAGGAGCTGAAGGCGTGATGATGGCGAAGCTAGGGAGCTACGGGCTAGGGGCTCAGACGAAGACGTGGCTGAGAATGAGAGCAGGTGGCTCGGACGCGGGCTCGTGGCTGAGAATTTCCTTGCACTGTGCATGTGCATTATGCACAATAAATCAAGGGCCATTGATCTGGTTGACTTTCCTTGGTTGACCAGATCAATGGCCATGATCAAATGGCCTTTCATCTGATTTAAATAGCCTCGAGCCGGATCCGGCGAGCAAACGTTCCGACTTTTCAAGCCGAAGGTACTGGCGCGTAGAAGAAAATACAACGGTTTCAACCGTCTACAGAGAACGATGAGAACTTCTCGTTTAACGCGTTTATTTTAGTGTTCAAAGGCGCGAAACGCGGGAACGAAAAAAATAAAGCGTTACACCGAAAATTACACGAAACGTTGTAGACCGTTGCGACCGGGAAAAAATCTAACAACTAGTTGATGGAAAACATTTTAAAGTCGAGCTATTGTCCGAGCGAACTTACTCGGGTCCAATAAAAGCTCGAATAAAAATAATAATAAAATAATAAAAATACTAAAAAAATGCGATAAAATACAAAAAATCCTAAAATTCACGAGATGGTCAAAAATGAAGAACAAACTAGAAAACGACTGCCGGATAGTCAAAAATGTGATTTTTAAGGCTAAAAATAATATTGACGATAATAATGAAAATACTTGCCGAAAAAATAAAAATGCGATTTCGAAAGCGGACGACGCTAACGATGTTGCTAAAATGCGAGGAAAACCCTAAAAATGCTAGCGACAGTAAACTAACTACAGATGACTGTAAATTAAGTAAAAATGACGGTAAATTAAATAAATGACAGAAATGCTAAAATTGATTAAAAATGGCGTCAAAATTCGGGTATCAACAACCTTCATGGATTTCGCGAAGTACGTACCGGTCTTCTACCTCAGAAATGCATTTAGTAGCTGGATGAGAAAAATAACGACGAATAAGTTCCCCGTCATACATAGAACACTTATCCGCCCGTTTGAGGATCTTCATCTTCTCCTCCGAGTCATCCGGTAAGGTTCCGTGTTTGAAATAATTTATGACCGGTATCCTCCAGTCCTCTTCTCCTTCCGCCACGCTCAAAACCAATTGTTCTTCCATGAAAGAGGGCGTTACAATCTCCTCCACTAGGACATCCATAGGTATAACAACAGTTGGATCAGCAACTAATTTGGCGATCTCATCCGCCTCGGAATTCTCCTTACGAGGTACCTGTTCAATTTCCACTCATACTCCTCTTTCTTTTACTGCTCTCAACTCATTCTGTACCTTCTCAAGATACCAGATCATCATGGGATTCCTTGCCTGAGAAATACCATTAACCTAATCCACGATTAACTTAGAGTCTCCATGAATTACTAGACAAAAATCACTTAGCTCCCTATGCTCATGAATACCCCTAGTACTCAACTCTTTCCCAATACAGATCCTTGTTAACAGTGCCTCGTACTCAGCTGCATTGTTAGACAATGGTTTTAGGATCCTTAGTGCGTATTTCATTTTAATTTCGTCTAGACCGGAGATGATAATACCGGCACTTGCCGACTCCTGATTCTTTGCTCCTTCCACATGAATCACCCACGTATCTCCATAGGTTTCCGAATGCTACAGCAAACTATCCTTGTTCATGCTTTCTTCAGCTAACGGTTGATCCGAAAATGTATATTCTGCGAGAAAATCAGCCAGGGCCTGAGCCTTAATAGACGGACGTGACTGGTACTGCAGCCCATATTGCTCCAATTCGATAGCCCAAATAACTATCCTACCAGAAGTCTCTGCTTTTTTGAATATCCGTTTCAATGGTTGATTTGTTAATACAACGACCGGGTATGCCTGGAAATATCTGGTCATTTTCCTCGTCGCCTGTATCAAGGTGTAAGCTACTTTTTCTATACGGCCATACCTGAGTTTGACATCCTTTAGGATCTAGCTTACGAAACAAACGGGTTTGTAGATACCGTTCTCATCCCGTATCAATACTGCACTAACTACCTCTTCTGCCACTCCCAAAAATAGATACAGAGTATCTCCTTCCTCCGGTCGTGTCAGCAATAAGTCTGACGTTAAATACTCCTTCAGTTTAGAAAAAGCCTTCTCACATTCTTCTGACCAACCAAATGGAGCTTTCTTTCTGATTAACTTGAAAAAAAAAAGACTTCGCTCCCCATGTTTAGAGATAAAGTGGCTTAGCGCAATGACTCTACCGGTAAGTCTTTGCACTTCCTTGACGTTACGAGGTGATATCATATCGTGTATTGCACGAAGCTTTGAAGAGTTGGGTTGGATTCCCCTTCGACTGACAATATATCCCAAAAACTTTCCCGTTTGAAATGCGAACATGCATTTTTTGGGATTGACCTTCATCCCATACTATCGCATGACATTGAATGCTTCTTCTAAATCAGCCAAGTGCGCCTCAAAACTCTTACTCTTTATTAACATATCATCGACATATACCTCCATATTTTGACCGATCTAGGCTTCAAAAATCTTATTAGTTGTCCTTTGGAATGTTTCCCCTGCATTCTTCAATCCAAACGACATAGCCTTATAACAATATATCGCCTTTGGAGTTATAAAGGCCGTTTTATCTTCATCTTTGACCGCCATAGGAATCTGATGGTATCCGGAATTGGCATCCAACGAGCTCAAGTACTCGTACCCTATGGTCTGATCTACCAATTGTTCAATCCGAGGAAGCAGATAACAGTCTTTTGGGCAGGCTTCATTCAAGTCCATAAAATTTATGCACATTCTCCACTCCCCATTCGGTTTAGGGACAACTACCAGATTGGCCAACCAAGGAGGATATTGAACTTCCCATATGAAGCCTGCCTTTAGTAACTTTGCCACTTCCTTTTCAATGGCGTCAACTTTTTCCTTAGAAAATGAGCGTCGTTTCTGTTGTACAGGCTTAAAAGCAGGATCTATATTTAGCCGATGTTCTGCCATTTCTCTAGGAATTCCTGGCATGTCTGATGATACCCAAGCGCATTCCCCGGCACACTTCTTCAGTAACCGTACCAGTTGTCCCTGCTCTTCTGGGTTTAATTTCTCACTGACTAAGAAATTACCCCCCTCAATGCCTTCAACCGGTATCGGTATCATTTTTTCTAAAGGTTGAGCCCGTCTTTCATCCTGTTGGTCGAATAGATCAGAAGCCACACAAACGTACCAGTCATAGGTACCATTGGTCATGACCATGTATCATTCTGCTGCCAACTTTTGATCTCCCTTGATGGTAACGACCCCATCCCAAGAAGGATACTTCACCTTTAAATGCCGTTGCGAGATAACCGTCCCAAAAGTGTTTAGAAACGGGCGCCCCATGATGCCGTTATAAGGCAGGTTGAGATCCACTATCATGAACAATTTTTGTGTAGTTCTCTTTCCGTTATCTTCCAAAAAGAACACGGGGAAATACGTTACCCCCACTATCGGAATAGGAACTCTATCTACCCCCATAATGGGTTTTGCACATGGAATCAATTCAATTCCCGGGTGATTCATCAATTTGTACGCCTTATATGATAGTAAATTAACAGAGCACTGCCGTTGTCAACCAAAGTTCTGGCCACCCTATAACCGCCAACCACCGTTGTTACATCCATTGCATCATTTTGGGGATAAATGACTCCCTGCTCATCCTCCTCCGAAAATGAAATGACCATTCAGTCAAGTATACCGAACCCCACATCTTCTCTCAAGGGTTCCTCTCTTTTCCTCTTCTCCCCAACTGAGGATTCACCCATGTTCTCAATTACAGCACTGGAGGACCCCTCCACATTCTCGGTTCCCCCTGCTATCAAACAAATCAAAGGCAAATCCCCCATGGTTGTCGCCATCACTTCTTTCGCCTTGTCCTTCCATTTATCAATGACGGGAATTTTTGTGGGACTTGTATGTGTAGTTTCACCTCGGTTATTAATCTGTCGTATGTCAGGAACCTATCGATGACCTTGAGTTGCAAATTCCCCCAAATATCCTTCTTCGATTAGCCGTTCAATTGCCATTTTCAACATTTTGCATCTTTCTGTGTCATGACCATTAGCCTTATGAAAACGGCAATACAAGTCTCTTCGTTAGTCGAGACTGACTCCTGGTTTATTAACAGGATACTGGATTGGCAATCTCTTTCATTCAATGACATCCAATATTTCTGCTTTAGGTAACACCAAGGACACAGATCCACGATTAGTATTACCTCCGGAATGCGAACTTATTTTCTTCAAAGAGTAATCTTTCCGGTTCTTCTCCTCAGCTTTCTTCGACGAGACTGGCTCTGCCCGTTTCCTCCTTTGATAATCAGCTTCTTCCATCCTGACATAATTGTTAGCCCATATGCGCAAAAGATCCAGAGTCAATGACGGATCTACCAGCAATGTATCCTCTAACTTGTCAAAATTACAGTTCTGTTTCATTGCTTCAACGACAATTTCTACCCGTTACATCAGTCATAACGGTCATCTCCAAATTAAACCGTTCTAGATATGCTTTCAAAGATTCACCAAACTTCCTTCTGACGTCGAATAAATCCGCAAAGGATTTTTTGAGTAGGATGGAGGTACAGAACCTGCTACGGAACCGCTCCTCCATACACGCAAAACCATCTATGGAGCCCGCTGGTAACCCTTCAAACCATTTTCTCGCAACTCCGGTGAGTATAAGGACAAAAAACTAGCAAAGGGCTTCATCCCTTCGCGTTGGATCTTCACAAAGTCCTTTACCCAATTAAGATGAGCGATAGGATCTTTAGTTCCATCGTATTGTTCAGTTGGTATCTTGATTCTCCTACTAACCTGATATCGGCGAACCTTACGACTCAGAGGATGCCTTGAGTCGTCATCCCGTTCCCTTCGATGTTCTGAAGACACCGAACGAGAATCTCTACGAGCCTCCCTTCTATGGCTATCAGGTTTATTCCTAACTGACCGACACTCTTTCGGTGACCTGTCCCTACTTCGCCTACCGTCTGACCTCCTTTCCTTCCTGTAAGATCGACTCCGGGGAACACTGCGCCTTACCCCCTCGATCACTCTCCTTGTCGGAGTTCTCTATGTACCCTTCCTCCGCTCTTGTTGGGATTACTACTAACGGTGGTCTCAGAGGAACGACCTGGCTTCTAACTAGCTCCGGAAAAACTGGTGGTGAAGGAATTGGTGCAGTCATTTGTGGCAAAGGTTGGGACGTAACTAGAGGTGCAGCCAAGTTTGTCAATGACGACATCATTTCGTCCATTCCGCGATGCAACATGGCAACTGATTCATCCGTTGGGGGTGGTGATGTGGCTAGCACACTAGGTCCAGGAAATAAGGTGTTGGGCATCATCGAATTATCCCTCGGAGTACGAAGAAAATCCAAATGACGGTAAAGTCGGTTGGACCCTACATTCATTGGAGTCAGTAACGAAGAAAATATGGAGACCTCCTGAATCGAGGTCACGGGAACATTCATGGATGTCGTGACTTGTGGTTCGGAAGTCATTTTCAGCAGTTACAAAAGAGTTTCTTTAGACTTGTAGAAAGAAGAGCTTGGATTTTAAGGATGTCTCACTTAACAACCCAATTCTCTCAATGAAAGCACCAAATGATATATGTTCTGAATGGGGCTGGATTCCTATGTAACTGCGTCTGTTGTTGTCTTTGTGTGTTTGACTTCCAATGACCTACAATGCGCCGGAGGAAGTCTCCTGCGTAGACTCTCCGACGCTCAAGTTAGTATGGTGTCTGTTATAGCAATGAGAGTATGAGTATAATAACAGTGTGTGTCCGTGTGTTTACCCTCCTTTACCATGTTATTTATAAGCTAACTATCTGACCGTTGCATTTGCGTTAATGAAGATAATCAATGTCATCAATGGAGCCATTACTCCAGTAAGTAACGTATGTAACGGTTATCCGGAAACCGTTACATGTCATTAACTGCTAGATCATTATGGTCACCGGTACTCAATTACCGTTAATAAACTCTGTGTTTATTACCATAATATCCCCCTCTCAAAAATGGATCCCCTTGGTAGAACACTGGCCCACAACCGTTGCCTGTATGGGTACCGACCTTCTAATTCTTCCCGGTACTAGTTAATCAATTTGTATTCAATGCGCCCACGTGGCTATACAACCAATCAACCTTGGAATAAAGGACCATAATGCCCTTGTGATTTTCTTATATATTATCAATTATAATTATAAAAATGAATTCTAGCTCGTTGCTCGTCTCCTCATATCACTATAATTATTGCAGAGATTGCTCGCCACAACAAGGTACTCGACCTCCCTGATTACCTTTCACATGTTTCTTAAATTTACAAGAAACGGATTGATCCTATGCTTTTAGATCCTTTTACCTATCTATCTCACTAGATAGTTATGAATTATACACTTGTTTCATGCCACATATATATTTGAGTGTAAATTCAGCAGATGTGACAAATATCATTTTGAAGATTTCGTCGCATCACAAACTGATTTGAACTCCTAACATCTTAAGAGATGACTAATTGATTTTGTTTCAGTTGTGGTGGTTTCAGATGTTGGATGAGCAAGACCTGAGATGACTAATTTGATTTGCTTTATTTAGTGCCTGTTTGGCATTCTGGTTTGGTACCAGGAAGTTGGTTACCAAAACCAGAATGCCAATAACACTTTTTTTGAAGTTTAAAAAACCAAAGAAAATAAGGGTTTTGAGGCCTGGAGCATTTTGCTCCAGCAGCCAAACCTCAGGTTCTACTGAAAACACGGGAAGGAGATTTGGGTTTAATGAATTTTTGGAAACCCAAAAATACCCCTCATCTATTCCCACGATTGCATTTCATTTGAGCCCTAATTCTCATCTTCTCTTCGCCTCACGCAGCCGCTTCCGTGCCCGATCTTCTTCTTCTTGTCGTAGCAGCCTCACACCGGCCTTCATCCTCAGCTTCTCCTCTCCACTCGTTCTTGCTCAGACAAGGTTCACCAATGCCCCTGGTTTGTCCTTGAGCCAATTACTTTTTAGCCTTTCAAATTTTGTATTACCCTATCATGGTCGATAGCTTCCAAACTAGTTTAAAATACTGGTTATCCTTTTTACCCTATAAGCATGTGCAGTTATTTATGATTTATTTTGTGTGGCTGTAGATGCAGATGCAAACTTCTTTGTACATTTTGTTTTTATTGAAATTGATTTGCAATGACGTTTAAGAGGTCATTTTGTTTTTATTTGTCTCATGCATGTTTTTTGATTTTATCCTTTTTTATTTTTGGCTGCAGTTGAAAGAACTTACTAAGCAATTTCCAGCTGTGACACCCCTTGCCTTGGTGCTAAAGAAGTTCTTGGCTGACCGTAACCTCGATCAGTCCCACTCTGGGGGTTTAAGTTCTTATTGCTTGGTAACTTGTGCTCCATGTCATTTCATTTTCTCCAACTGAGTGGGCGTGTTGGATTTATAGAGTTTCTAGCTTTTCCTACATACTCAGCAGCATCCTTCTTGGCTGTTGATGCTATCTTTCAACTTGATCTTAGTTTTCGTGTACTTGTGCTATTTATCTCTTCAGTTTTGTAGTTTTTCCTAAGAGGATCTTTCTCTGGTGTTTATCATCAGAACTATATATTGTCAAGATTCCTTTAGTTTTCCACCCTAGGAGCAGTGTATGGTGAAAGCTACTGCTGACTAGAGCTGGAGAATGCTTTTCCTCCTCTTGCATAAAGAAATACAGGCACACTTTTTTTTACTGTATAGAAACTAGTTGTTTTGTTTTTCTGTTTTGGTTCTTAACCACCAGATAAATTTGATCATCTGTGTGTGAGCTTGTTACACTTAGCTTGCTTTTCCATTCCTTTTGCAGGTTTTTTTATCACACAATTCCTAAAGCACCAGCATCATCACGGACGACCTATTAATCAAGTAACTTTTTGTTTTGAACTTTACTCTTTTCAGTTTCATAGATCATAGATGTTTAAAACTTTAAACGTGTTCAATATTTCCCTAAATGCATGCATGTGTGCAGTAGTAGAATTTTAGGAAGTTGTTTTAACTACTCTTGTTAGTGGATTTTAATATCTTTAACCACTTAGTTAGTGGCTGTTAAAACCATCATTTTTGTATAAATACTCATGTTCTTGAATCCTTTGTTTGCTTTTATCCCTGTGTTGTATGGATTTGTTAACTTTTCTACTCTACTTGGTTTTGTTCCTTGCTTTTGGAATCATTTTGCGTCAAATTAATGCCGAAATATAGCTTAATTGTTGGTTGTATGAGTGCCCATTTTGCTGCCGATTTGATGCTTATTTATCCTGTTGGATTAGTACTTATATAGTTGTCCAATTTAGGGTCATTTTTCTGTCGAATTAATGCTCGTTTTGCTGCCGATTTGTTGCTTGAACTGATGCTTAATTCCTTGTTGAAATGCTGCCCATTTTTTCGGTTGAATTGTTCAACTACAATGCTTAATCGTTGCTCATTTTAGCTACTGCTATATGTGTGATTAGTATAACTCAATGTCTCACAATGTCACACATCGAGTAGTATGAAGGAATCAATGTGCCGTATTGTGTGCTAGTGTGTGCCCTTTGACTGTGAACATCCTGTTTCAGTTTGTGTTTGGTCTTTGTATGCTTTTAAACCCAGTTTCTCTTGATGTTCTACTTATTTCTTTGGAGATTTGTGTTTTTTGTATTGTTTTTGTACATGGTCTTATCTTGGATCTGTCTATAAGATAGCATGAACTTCCTTCCAATTACATTGAGCGTCCTCATTGTTTCTCTTCTGTTTCTTATTTTCTTGTCCTATTTCTAACTATAAGTTGTTTACAGGCTGCTAACTATTTGAACATCAAGAGCTTGTTGGATTTGACCTGCCAGACTGTGGCTGACATGATCAAGGGAAAGACACCTGAGGAGATCCGCAAGACTTTTAACATCAAGAATGACTTCACCCCTGAGGAGGAAGAGGAGGTTCGAAGGGAGAACCAGTGGGCTTTTGAATGATGGAATGGTTGTCCTCACGGTGTCCATATTTTGTGATAGGAAGTGTTGATATATGATGATAGGATGGTATCTTTTATTGGTGCTTTGGCTCTTTTTACTCAGAAGTTGTACTCTGGGTCGAATTGTTTAACTTCCATTGGATCAATTTGCGTATGAACCTCTTATTATATTATATTGGTATTGAGCTTTTAAACCCCCTCCACTACTTGGTGTGCAGCTGCTTGTGGTGTTTCTTTTGCTGTCAGTGCTTGATTGTTTAGTTTAATGCTTTTGGCTCTTTGGTCAATTTACTTTGTAAAATGTTTGCCTCTTTTGATTCAAACCACTTTTTATTTAAAGGCATTCATAGTGAAGGTTTTTCTTTTAATGGAAAGAAGCTCTTTTTCTCTGTCAGTATTAATAAATTTAATGGTATTAATAGATTTATTTTAATGGGGTTTTATATGCAAATGATGTTAATCATATAGCAAATAACTCAAATTTTTAATGGTATTAATAAATTTATATTTATTTATGATTAAAAAAAGTTTAATTTATTTATGATATTAGATAAATATTAGGTGGTAAATGTTAGATTATAAATAAATTGATTAAAAATATATATAAAGATACTAAAAAAATTAATTCTAACACTTGAAATGAATTTATGCCCTTTATGGTCATTTTACATTCCAACCATAGTTTTAAAACAGTTTTTACCAAACACCAAAAACAACTTCTGGTTTCCCCACAGAACTTTTAACAAATATTTACCAAACAGCATACTCCGTTCTACAAAAGTCTGAAACTGACTTTTGCAGACTGAACTTTTTTCTACTGAACTTTTTCAGCTAGAACCGGAACGCCAAACAAGTCCTTATAACTTCTCCATTTTGACCGTAATTTAGATTGAGTTTCTATTTGCCGGCCCAAGCTCGGCCCAGTTATCATCTAGGCTTAAGTTGGAAGGTAATACAAATTGCTAATATGCTACAAGAATAGATTCAAAAATAATTTTTTTATGATGGTCCAATTTATTTTCTTAAATATATGGGTTTATTTGGTTGAACTTTAAACTTGATAGATGCTTGTCAAATGCCAATCATTCTTAACAAGACATTAAACTTTGAAGTTCTATTTTGTTTATAGTTTGATTTATAAAATCTGCAATTTTCGTCTTCCTACTTGACTCACTTTCTTTTTTTCTTTCAGATTTATTGGGCTAGCCTGTAAACTCAGAGTTAGGCCCACTCAAAGGTAGGTTGGGCTGAACTTGGTGGGCTTATAAAATTCCTAAAAAAGCCCATTTGAGGGAAGCCCATTTGAGGGAGGGGTTTAGATTGTCCTGACCTAGCCACCCCTAGGTATTCCGAATGTTAGCTCGTGTTTCAATTTTTTGTTTAACTAAAAATCAATCATAAACTTCATAATATACGTGGGACTAGGTACTGTAACTTTTGTTAGATGACAAAAAACCACGATTCTCTTGTTTTGTCCTTGTTATATTACATGTTGGATTGTTAATTCACGACTCTACAGTTTATTTATTTAGTTAGAAATTAGAAGTTATCAGATCGGATTATATATTTATATGTATATATATAATGAATAATTATGTGACGCGGGCCGGGGCGAGGGATTAAAATCAGAAAGCCCAGCCCGACCCTTTTACATTGGAAGGGCGAGCTGATCCGGGCTTAAAATTTGGCGATCCAAGCCTATCCATTTAGAACAGGTCGGAGTCGGCCCTACAAGCGGCCCGTCTAGTTAACAGATCTGTTCATAACATTAAGAAACTAAAATAAGAAAAAATTAATCATTTGGTAATAAAATAATCTACCTATAATTTATATATTATGTAAAGCTAATATAAAGAAAAAATTTAGAGGAGTTTTAAGCATGCCATATCATATTTTTAAATGCTTTGTAAATATGACGTGTTTTTTCTTTCATCTTTATATTTTTATTGATTTTATTTTCTCATTTAATGTCCCAATTTACCAAATCTAACCTAAAATTGATATTTTGCATAAATATATTAAATTCTATTAAATTGGTATAAAGTCTAACTAATGATTAATAATATTATTACTTAGTAACGTTTATCAACTTTTTAGTAACCCTACTTTAAAACAACAACTATGTTTGTAGCTTAAAAAAAATCTTAAAAGGCAATAATTATGAAAATTATACTATTAATTAAAATAATTATATAAGCATGGTTACATTCTACATTTTCGTCCACTTTACACTCACTTCTTTCTTCATTTCAAGCTTAGTGGTCAGGTGTTCTATAATCCTTGAAAGAAAGTGAGTGAATACGTACAAAATACGTATGGTAGAAGTATTTCGATGAAATATGTACAAAATCAAGTGTGTTAAAAATAATATCAAAAGTATGATGAATATAAAAAATATGCAGAAACTCACTTATTTTTTGTATTTTTTTTTATCCATTCATCTTTAGAAAAGAAATTTCAATCCTTTCGAATATTAGAATTAATAAAAGTTCACTGACTATCCATATCTTCTTATAAGATGATTATTTTTATGCTATTTTTATTATTACTACCACTTAGTATGTTTATATTTTTAAAAAGCTATAATACATAAAAGTTTTTCTAAATTTACACAAAAATGGCTAAAACAGATTATACCTATGCGGGTTTGAGACTAGGATATATGAAAGTTAAAATTTAGAGAATATATCATTGTGGTGATGCCATGTCATCATTTAGGCAACCTCATTTGATATCAAATAAGTTTCTATATTGTCTTCTTTTTTAATAATTGTTAAAATGCAATTAATATATAGTAACGGGAAAAGTTATGTTGCAAGAATAATTTGTACATTTTCTTCGAGAAATAAAGAGTTAGACAATTTTTTTTTTATATAGATATGAATGTTGATAAGGAGACTTGAACTTGACACCTTACTCTCCTACTTTGTAAAAAATATCACTGATTATAAATGATTATTAAGGTTATTGAATCTTTTTAATATAATTTAGTTATGTGTATATAAAATAGGTAAAAAAGAAAGAGAGAGTTAAGAATTTAAGAATTAGGAAAGGAAAGAAACACATAAGAGATCCGCGGGATTTGCAATTAAAATAGAGATGGGCTGACTTGGTTTCTAAAGCCCACCACTTGTCAAGAAACACATAAGACAATAATCATAAACCCCAAGATTATGGTATCTATCTACCTTGATGTAGCCATCACACAACACAACCTAGCCAAACGAGAAGAAAAAAACACAAAAGAAGGATTATCAAAATGAAAGTGTCAATCAAAAGGATCATGAGCATCATGTTTTATTACTCTTTTCTTTTTTCGATATCTGGCTCAATTACAAGCAGCAAAAGCACATGAACAACAGAACATACAACCATTCCATGTGCAGTAGCCTAGCAACAGCAGTAGCTACACAATAACTAAGATAAGGACTCAAGCTATTGCTAGCTACATTTTGAAATTCAACTTGTTGTTAACTGCTGTAAACAGTTAGTTTTCTCCTTTATATATGACCACACACCCCCAGGAGAAGAAAAACTCAATACTGCTAGCTAGGGCAAAATCGACAACTATGTCGAGTGATTACGTACATAGGGTATTAGGTTTCAGCCTAAAAGCCTCCACAGTCATGTAATCACGTTGGCTTTTGGGATAACCATTTGCCTTGTGACGGTCAACATATAACACCACAGCTTCATAAATTTTGATCTTGCCGGAAGACATGTTCTTAGCAGCTAGTGTGATGTAGCAAATATTTCCCCGGATCTTGAGATTAGCCTTCAAAACGTTTTCCAATTCATGCGTCGTATCCATAATTTACTCATATAGCATAACAGCTATAATTGCGCTCTTGAAGATAGTGAGAACGTGTCCTTCAGGCTCAAAATAATCAGATTTCACGTTATGGTGACCCTTACTCAGATCAAAGTGAAAATAATTAATCTCGGCCACCATCTACATCCGGCTGATTTTCGGCGTCACAGTATCGAAATTTCTCTTCTTCATCGAAGCTTTTAGAACTCGAACCATCATCCGGGAACCAAGCAAGACCCTAACCTCAACTATAGGATTATCCGACATACACCCCTATCACTAATAGTAACAATCAAACAATCCAATCAATAGAATCAGAAAAAAACAAAAGAATAGATATCTAGAAAAATACCATCAATCACAATCCAATGACCGGTCAACATCGTTCATTTTGAAAAACTCGAACTAAACTTCGACCCATAAAAAATCAGCTAAATTGAACCAATTACTGTCCGATGATAAGCTTAAAACTTGAAATAACCTTCACTTATTGTTTGACTTCAATCAGGATCACGAAGCATGGAATCAACCATCATACTTCAATCTCAGTCTCAGTCTCAATCTCAGTCTCAATCTCAATCTCAATCTTTCCCATTTACACAAATTAGGCAGCACCTACGCTAATTAATTTAGTCACACCCTAATCTCATTCAATTCTACACACGACGCCAGCCTCCAATCTTTTTCCATCGTCTCAATCGGCTGGCTCAATATTCTTTTAATTAGGCACACACATCTGTAACCTGCATGAGTATATATATATATATATATATATATATATATAATGAGATTAAACCCATTCCAACACCAACGCGGCATTGCCGTTTTAACCAACCGACTCCAACTCTCTATTTTTTTTTCGTTTTTCGTTTTTCGTTTTTCTATTTTTCTTTTCTTCTTTGTTTCAACAAATCAAACAATTGCCTTGTGGTACCGAATAAGTGAGATACCCGAACAAATTATAGGTCCTTTTTAAAAAAAATTAAATCACAATTATAGATGTACCCTAATAAAAAAAACTCAAAAATATCTTATTATAGGTACTCCCACCTAATAAAAGCTCTCAAAACCCACCCTATAATCAAGAATTTGCAACTTGGCTAGGGTTGAATTCATGGCTTGCAGATAAGACTGTGCAAATACTGACCGAACCAAAATTACCATAATACCATACCAAAATTTATTTTGTTCGGTCGGTATTTTTTTTGAATTTTTTACCGTACGGTATTAGATTTTACAGGTACGATATTACCGAACCTTCCGTTTTATATATAAAATATCATAAGAGTGTAAGAAAGTTTGTAATCAGTATCCGTTTCGTTAGCTGGATTACAATCGCTAGAAGCCTTCTTCCTGGTCAACAAATAACATCTCCTTCAGGCTTCAGCAGAAGAAGCATTGATTGGAGTTACTGGACTGATTTTTTAGTGTTTGTTGTATTTGAATCATGGATTTGCCTTGATTAATATTTTGTCTGCTGAAACTAGTGTGATTATATATGTATGTTTGTATCACATATACATACAATATATATTTGCATTTGTCTGCTGGAAAATATCATGCCAACTTAATTTTACTTGTTTAGTACTCCCTCTGTCTTTTAATAACTGACGTTTTTCTATGTTTTTCTACTATTTGGAGTACTTGTCATTTAATCTTTTCCGAAGCATATATTTTATGCAAATGATAACTTTTTTTTTGAATCAACCCAATTTGATGATGGTGTGGTAATTTGAATGGAAATTATAGGTAAAAATGAAACAATGTGGAATAAAATAAGATCAAAAATCATTGTCTTACGCTTTTCTACTATCCTAAAACGTCTATTATTAAAGGACGAAGGGAGTATTTATTAGACTAATGCTTGTATGTAATTCGGTAATATCGTAATACCGTACCGAAATTGTTTCGGTAATATGATAGCGGTACCGATCAATAGAAACTATGATACGGTATCTAATTTTTTTAGTTCGGTATATTGAATACTGAAATATTTATACCGAAAAATTATGGTACCGATCGATGAACACTCCAATTTGCAGGTGGTGCAAAAGAAGAATCTTTCTGACATCAATTGGAAAATTTAAATTTTTGAGTTTTTGAAACTCCTTTTAAAGAGAATGAGTTGTGATAAATGTGGAAAAGTGATGGATGATAGGAAATGTTTGTATCCATCTGAAGGAATTGATTGTGATGAATAAGAGGAAATAATGGTAAGGGAACCACCGCACTCCCAAGTTCTTTTCCCTGCCTGCCCCCGGCCCCACCCTGCTTTCATGAAAATTAAAGCCAGAGTCCAGAGAGACATGGCAGGCTCCCAATACTGCCTGCTGAGCCTCATAAATCATTTACATTTCTTTATTTTTAGATTCTCTTACATTTGAAATTATTAGAAACACCTATACCGCATTGGGTTCTCCCACTCCGGTGAGGCGGGCTGGAGCGGTCGCAGACCCGCCCAAACTTGTGGCCCCCTTTTAAGTTTTCTTCCTTATATGTGTGCGTGTCTTTTGCTTTTTTGTTTCTTTATTGATTTTTTATTTTCTAAAATCATCTAAAATGACGAGGCTCCAAATGTAATTTAAAAGTTCCTTTAATTTTATTTCTTAAATTTTATTTTTTTCATCTAATTCTATTTTTATTGGTGAACAAATTTATATTTGCCTCCCCCATTTTTTTCAAGAATTGATAATATAGTACTAAACTCTTTAAAATTTTAATTAATCATTATATTTTTATTTACGCAAAAATTATATATTTATCCTTCAAGATCTAGTTGGACTTTAAGAACAATTTGAAACTCAAGTTAATGACAAATCAATTAAAATTTCCTAATCATGGTTTATTAGGTTTTATAATTTTCTAATATGTTATCCTAAATATTCTATATATGTCATTTTTATATTAAAGAATAAAAAGTAAGCAAATATATGTTACAGTTTTTCTATATAGTACAATGTGATCACGAAAAAAATTAGTCTAGTTTCGCCCTTAACTTCGGCTTCCCCCTAAAGAAAAAAATAAAATTTTGGCGTAGCCCTTGCGCCCACTCACATTCATCGGTGCAAATTAGAAAGTGTGAACCCACTTTTAATTTTAAAAAATAAATTAAGTGTGGGTCTATGTTTTCTATGAGTGGGCGAACATTGTGCTACAAATATCCCTAAGCTTGATGATTAAAACTAAGATTATTTGAATTGTACGTATTGGCTCACTAAAGGGTAAAGTACTTACAACAGGTAATTTATTCATATAAAACGATCAAAATTTCTTTAAAAAAGTAAAACTGAATTCATAAAGTATGCAGGAATAATAAGTACGTAGAGATAAAAATAAAGTTTCACGGTTTAAATAGAATACATGGATTTTAATTTTATTAAAGAAAAATCTAATATTGGATGTGATAAAGTTAATAGAAAAATAGAGAGAAGATTTTTTTTTATAATAAAGAAGGAATACGAAATTAAATTCTAATGCGACGAGAATAGACAACCCTATTTTGTCACCATCTAAGAGATGTAACGTACTGATAGGCACATCAGTATAAAGGATGAATGGCTGCTTGTAGGAAAAAATGAGGGTAGTCAGGGCATCTGTCACGGGATTAGCTTCCTTATAAACTTGTCTGCAGCTGGTGTCCCAATCATCAAGACCCAACAAGAGCCTCATTTGATTTATCAAATCCAAGTTAGCCACAAGAGTTGATTAGACTTCATCAAGAGCATGGTGGACACTAAGATTGTCCGTTTGAACCTAAATCCTTTGCCAGCCCCTCTTGCGAGCTTCTTGAAGGCTAAGTAAAATACCAAGATGCTCTGCCCGATAAGCGGAGAAATTTCCTATAAAGGCCGAGAAGCCCCCAAGCCATAAACCATTACCATCACGAAAGCATCCACCACCGGCTGCCCGTGAGGAGGATCGATGGTACGCATCATCCGTATTAAGGACTATAACATCAACCTCAGCTGGCTCCTAACTAACTAGCACATCATGAACATTGGGAACACCTTGGTGAAAAGGTCCTCGCTCTGAATGAGAATTGATAACCGACATGATCGAGCTACGAATAACGGCTTCTTTAGAGCAAAGAGTGGTTGTATGTGAACAAAAAACTTCCTCCATTTCCAAACCACTAACAAATGAAACCAAAAGTAACTTCCCAATCACCATAATCACCATTGTTGCAAACTTTCCTAATAAATTAGTCACAAATCACTCAGAAAAAGTCATAGAGAAGAAGGAATTATACTCCACAAGATCTAAGAATTTCTTCCATAATAATTGAGCATTCAGGCAGTCACGCAAGACATGGATCACAGACTCAACTGCTTGGTTGCATAAGGAGCAAATATCAAAAGTAGTGAGGTGTCGACACCGCCTTTCCAGGTTAGTCAGTAGACGCTGTTGGAAAGCCAACCAAAGAAATATGCACACATGATGATGCCTTTTTCAGCACTACAATCACTTCCAATTACCATAATTAATAGCCTCTTCTGAAACACGAATAGTTGCATATTTAGTGGATAACAAGAAGCAACCATTCAGAGACAATCGCCAATAACATGAGTCTGTGCCTAAACTGGACATAGGCGGGCAGTAAGACATTATCATGCTCACAATGTCAAGCTCAAAATAATAAACAAGAAGGGAAGAGTTCCATGAACCTGAGTCTAAAACCATATCAGCAATAGACCAATCCTTAATATTTCCTAGGATCTCATAAGTAACTAAACTCGCAAGAGGAGAATCACCTATCCAAGAATCAAACCAACAAGAAATGACCTTTTCGTTGCCAATAGACCACGCTATATTCTCGTGAGTAAACGGCCACATATCGTAAATTTCCTTTCAAATTGCAGTCCCATTTCGTTTGTCGAGGGCGAATAGAGGATTCAGAGGATTAAAAGAATACTTGCACCCACAACGAGTTGGGTTCTTTGGCCATACCTAGGTGAGAACGATACACTCCCAGTGATCATTTCTAATAATCTCGATCTCGCTAAGGAGCGTGAACTCGTATCCATGCTCTAGGGATTTCGCGAAGCCATTGGATGGACGATTGCAGACATCAAGGGACTATCACCAACCCTTTGTACTCATCGCATCTATCTCGAAGACCGGGATCACCATCACCATGGGACAACATGGAGAGTTGATCCCCACTCGGATGCAGAACGGCTGAAGAGTCTGTATAGACTACCGAAGACTGAACACCGCCACTAGGAATGACCATTTCCCTCTACCTTTCATTGACCAGATGTTGGAGCGTCTCGCGGGCAAGATGCATTATTGTTGTTTGGATAGGTACTCTGGTTTCCACCAAATTCTAGTCGCTCTCGAAGACCAAGAGAAGACCACATTCACCTACCCCTTCAACAACTTTGCCTACATGAGAATGCCTTACGGCCTTTGCAACGCACCAACAACCTTCCAACGGTGTATGGTTAGCATTTTTTCTGAGTTTCTTGAAAATTACATTGAGGTATTTATGGGCGACTTTACTATTTACGGTAATTCCTTTCATGAATGCTTAGCTAACCTGAAAAATATTTTACAACACCGTGTCGACACTAACCTCGTGCTCAATTATGAGAAGTGTCACTTCATAGTAGACCAAGGTCTCATCTTAGGCCACATTGTCTCTCGGAAAGGTATTGAGGTAGACAAAGTAAAAATTGAAGTTATTGAGTCTTTACCTTACCCTACTTGTGTGTACGAGGTGCGTTTTTTTCTTGGTCATGCAGGATTTCACAGGAGGTTTATCAGAGATTTCTCCAAGATTACCCAGCCCATGTGCAAGCTATTACTAAAGGATGTTGACTTTATCTTCGATGCCGATTGGAAGGCAGCCTTTGACCTCCTAAAGGAGAAGTTGATCTTGACCCCCATCATTCAAGCACCCAATTGGGACCTCCTTTTCAAGATCATGCGTGATGCTAGCAACACTGTGGTTAGTACCGTCTTGGGCCAAAAGCAGGACCGCGAGACTTATGTCATCTACTATGCCTCTAAGCTTCTAGACGAAGCTCAACGCAACCACCAAGAAAGAGCTCCCTGCTATTATTTTTGCTTTAGAATTTTTTTGACAATATCTCTTAGGCACTAAAGTGACTTTTTTTTAGATCATACAACACTCAGGTGTCTCTTGACCAAGACAAATGCTAAACCAAGGCTGATTCACTAGATCCTCCTACTTTAAGACTTCGACATAAACATCAAGGACAAGAGAGGAACCGAGAACCTCATTGCAGATCACCCAAGCAGGCTACCCTTGAAGGAGGACAAAAATCCTACACCCATCCGTGACTCTTTCCCAAATGAACTCCTATGTTTTGCCCATGCTGTTGTGTTCCCTTGGTTTTTCGACATTGCTAATTTTTGTGCCTTTGGTTCTTTCCATGAAGATTCTACACACTTCTAAACGACAGAGGATCAGGAAGCAAGCTAGGTATTACGTTTGGGACAACCCGTACTTATGGAAGCATTGCTCGGACCAATTGGTAAGGCGCTGTGTCACTCGCGATGAGGTACCTTATATCCTTAAATTCTGTCATTCTATACCTAGTGGAGGACACTTTGGCCCTGTCGCGCCCCACGAAAATTAACAGAGGAATGCTAATTCACGAGTGTGCAACGAAATTCGGGACCTTACAATGCTCAGCGTAGATGGACGCCTCGCAGCATGCAATGAAGTCGCCACCCTAATTTGGTTGCTAGGCTTAGGGAACCCTAATCGTCATGGCATAGGAAATATAATAAGTAAAAAAACTAAAGGCACAAAAAAAAGGGTCTGGACCCCAAACAAAGGTTCGGGGTCGTGTTATGGTCTCGGGAAGGTGTTAGGCACCCGAGACACATCCGAAAACGGTTACCGGTTGATGAGAGAGGTGTTCAAAAAGGTGTTTGGGAAATACGTTTTGAAAAAGGGGGCCCTCAGAGGAATCGTCACTTTAGTCTTTATTATGATCGTGATGGGACTGAATTTTCCGTAAGACTGAATGAGCGCCCTCTTTTTTCATCATCGGGCCGTGCATGATTAGACTAATTACTACGTGATGCTAACATGGATTGCTAACAAAGTACCATTTTAAATGATGGATTTAAAACGATAGTTTGCTGTGGGATCGAAAGTCCCCATGTACATGCAGTCAATATAAGCGAGAAGTAAAATCACATGAACGCGGCATTTTAAGAAAGTCTTTAAACACGTTGTGCATGTGGGTTGATTTTAGTTCTAGCAGTTCTATATATCATGCATACGATGGATATTTGCAGAAAGTATCGAATAAATAAAAAGGAATCGAAAGGCGTACTTTCGAGCGAAGCTTGAAACTAAAACCTGCAAAATGAGAGTGTTAGTGATAGCTCGAGAAATAAATAAGCAATTTATGAATGCAAGAATTTAAATGACAGTTGATTGTATACGAGAAATTATGGATTTCACGCATACGAAATGAGATGCTGAGTTTGGTTGTATGCGAAAAATGATTATTTTAAGCATACGAGAATTTATCGCTAGGTGATTGCATACGAAAAATGATGGATTTTTCGTATGTGAGAATTTAAATGCTAGTTGATTGCATGCGAGAAATGATGGATTTTACGCATGTGAGAATTAAAATGCTAGTTGATTGCATGCGAAAAATGATGGATTTTACGCATACGAAAATGAAATACTGAGTTGATTGCGTGCGAAAAATGATTGATTTTAAGCACACGAGAATTTAAATGTTGTGTTGATTGCATGCGAAAAACGATTGATTTTATGCATACGAGAATTTAAATGCTGTGTTGATTGCATGCGAAAAATGATTGATTTTACGCATACGAGAATTTAAATGCTGTGTTGATTGCATGCGAAAAATGATGGATTTTACGCATACGAAAATGAAATGCTGTTTTGATAAGTGCAGAAAAATTAAATGCTATTGGCGATTTACAGGGAAGAAAAAAAGTTTAATGATTTGCAGAAAATAAAACAGGTTGATAATGCAGGGAATAAACAGTTGGATATTTGCAGAAAATAAACAGTTGATATTGCGACCGACCATGTAGGCGGTATTGAATTTAAATTGCTGAAAGTAAATTGCTGAAATTTAAAGTGCGGAAAAGTAAAGTGCGGAAAAGTAAACAGTTGATAATTTGCGGAAGGATTTCCAGCAGTGTGCGAAAAATTAAAGCAGTTGAATGTTTACGAAAATTAAAATGCGACCGACCATGTAGGCGGTATTGAATTTAAATTGCTGAAAGTAAATTGCTGGAATTTAAAGTGCGGAAAAGTAAAGTGCGGAAAAGTAAACAGTTGATAATTTGCGGAAGGATTTCCAGCAGTGTACGAAAAATTAAAGCAGTTGAATGTTTACGAAAATTAAAATGCGACCGACCATATAGGCGGTATTGAATTTAAATTGCTGAAAGTAAATTGCTGGAATTTAAAGTGCGGAAAATTAAACAGTTGATAAGTGCGACCGACCATGTAGGCGGTATTGAATTTAAATTGCCGAAAGTAAATTGCTGAAATTTAAAGTGCGGAAAATTAAACAGTTGATAATTTGCGGAAGGATTTCCAGCAGTTTTGCGAAAAATTAAAGCAGTTGATATTGCAGAAAATTAAATGCGACCGACCATGTAGGCGGTATAATAAATAATTGAATTTAAATTGCTGAATATAAATGACTGAAGTTAGATAACGTAAAAAGAATATCTCGATAAGAAATGAACAATTCACGTATAAAAACAATTAAATAACAAATTGTCGCAAGAATGAGCAGACGAAAAATATGAACACGGAAATGACGCATGTGAGCATTTAAATCATGTATAAACATTTAAAGCATGGTATACGACTATTTAATTTCGTGCATACATATTTAATCATGGTATATAAATATTTAAGCAAAGCGAAATAATAAACAAGTATTGTAAATAATGATTAATTAAATATGGTATACGAATTAAATTAAACATTACGTACGAGCATGAAATAAAAAAATGACTCGAATGCTTGACGAAGAATTAATGGGCTGGGCCCCATGTGCTGAAATTTAGTTAAAATGGGCTAGGAATAAATCCTAGCCCATAACTTAAATTGAAGGGAAAGGAAAGGATGGGCTTGGCTTAAGCCAAAGCCCATCAGCATGCTAAAAGAAAGGAGGGACGGGCTTAGCCCGTCACCTTCCTCATGAAGAACAGCAGCCGCTGTTCATCTTCTTCCTTGCGCCGGCGTTACTGCCGGCGACAAGGGAGGAGCTCCGGCCACCCGAACACCTCCAAAATGGTCACAATGCGACCGGGGTCAAGCGACGACCAAAACCCGACCAGAATTAAACCACTTCATCCATGGACGAGGAGCAATTTCACGTTTGAACAAATATACGCATTAAAGCCCAAAAATTCATAATTAATTAAAGGAAACAGCAGGCATTTGAATTGAAGCAAGTAACACGTTTACAACTTGAAAATGAAGTATACAAAATAGATTTGAGCCATTGATTAAATGTTTAAAGCTAAAAACGAAAATTAAGGGAGAGAAGCTAGAGAGATAAAGCTTGATAAACTCACCTTGATTGCTTTCCTTTGCCTTGGTTCGGGTGGATGAATTGGGTAGGAGAAGGGAGGTGAGCCGTGTGTGAATTGGCTAGGAGAATGGAGAGGGAGTAGAGCTTTTTTTTTTGTAAAATTTTTGACCCTTTTGCGAAGGAACAGGGCGGCTATTTATAGCCGAAAGACGCGTGGGAGAGTGGCGGAGGGAGCTGCGCGTGGAGGAGCTGGAGGCGTGATGATAGCGGAGCTAGGGAGCTACGGCTAGGGGCTCGGACGAAGACGTGGCTGAGAAGGAGAGCAGGTGGCTCGGGCGCGGGCTCGTGGCTGAGAATTTCCTTGCACTGTGCATGTGTATTATGCACAATAAATCAAGGGCCATTGATCTGGTTGACTTTCCTTGGTTGACCAGATCAATGGCCATGATCAAATGGCCTTTCATCTGATTTAAATAGCCTCGAGCCGGATCCGTCGAGCAAACGTTCCGACTTTTCGAGCCGAAGGTACCGGCGCGTAGAGAAAAATACGACGGTTTTAACCGTCTACAGCAAACGATGAGAACTTCTCGTTTAACGTGTTTATTTTAGTGTTCAAAGACGCGAAATGCGGGAACAAAAAAATAAAGCGTTACACCGAAAATTACGCGAAACGCTGTAGACTGTTGCGACCGGAAAAAAATCTGGCAACTAGTTGATGGAAAACATTTTAAAGTCGAGCTATTGTCCGAGCAGACTTACTCGGGTCCAATAAAAGCTCGAATAAAAATAATAATAAAATAATAAAAATACTAAAAAATGTGCTAAAATATTAAAAATCCTAAAAATCATGAGATGACCTAAAACGAAGAAACGACTCGCAAACGACTGCCGGATAGTAAAAAATGTGAGTTTTCGGGCTAAAAATACTAATGATAATAATGACGAACATACTTGATGAAAAATTAAAAACGCGATTTCGAAAGCTGACGATGCTAACGATGATGCTAAAACGCGATGAAAACCCTAAAAATGTTAGTGACAGTAAATCAGCTGAAAATGACTGTAAATTAACTAAATAACAGAAATGCTAAAATTAAATAAAAATGGCGTCAAAATTCGGGTATCAACAGTTGCCCCCTCTTTACTGTCTTATCGAAGTATTCGATAAGCAGTAAAGACAGTTGCCCCTAGATATCCGAATTTTGGCGACACGGCAGGTCTTACCTCAAACTTACAGTGATGATGTCGCTCTGGGAGGAGGTAGCTGATTGACGTCACTCTGGGAGGAGGAGATTGATTGATGTTGTCACTGGGGAGAAAAGGTGTCCACAAAATTGATGATGTTGTTCGTGGGTGTCACTATGGGAGGAGGTATGCTTTAAATTCTAGTCTGGGCGAGGCTATCGCATTGCTAGATGCTGGTATGAAAAATGTGGTTGCAGGTCCGTGCGAGGCTATCCCTCTTCGGACGCTGCTGTGGAGATGATAAGGAAGGTCTATGCGAGGCTATCGCTCTCCGGATGTCGGCGTGGCAATGTGAAGAAGGTCCGTGCGAGGCTATCGCTCTTCGGATGTTGATATGGTAATGTGGATGAAGGTCCGTGCGAGGCTATCGCTCTTCGGATGTTGACGTGGCAATGTGAATGAAGGTCCGTGCGAGGCTATCGCTCTCCGGATGCTGGTGCTGAAAATGTAACTTCACGACTGTGCGAACGCTGGTGCTGAAGATGTAACTACACGACCGTGCGAGGCTATCGCTCTCCGGACGCTGGTGCTGAAGATGTAACGACACGACCGTGCGAGGCTATCGCTCTCCGGACGCTGGTGCTGAAGATGTAACTACATGACCGTGCGAGGCTATCGCTCTCCGGACGCTGGTGCTGAAGATGTCACTACACGACCGTGCGAGGCTATCGCTCTCCGGACGCTAGTGCTGAAGATGTAACTACACGACCGTGCGAGGCTATCGCTCTCCGGACGCTGGTGCTGAAGATGTAACTACACGACCGTGCGAGGCTATCGCTCTCCGGACGCTGGTGCTGAAGATGTAACTGCACGACCGTGCGAGGCTATCGCTCTCCGGACGCTGGTGCTGAAGATGTAACTCCACGACCGTGCGAGGCTATCGCTCTCCGGACGCTGGTGCTGAAGATGTAACTACACGACCGTGCGAGGCTATCGCTCTCCGGACGCTGGTGCTGAAGATGTCACTACACGACCGTGCGAGGCTATCGCTCTCCGGACGCTGGTGCTGAAGATGTAACTACACGACCGTGCGAGGCTATCGCTCTCCGGACGCTGGTGCTGAAAATGTAGTCACTCAAGGAGGAGTTATTTAGACATGCAGAAAAGTAGTCGCTCAAGGAGGAGTAATAATTATGCCGAAATGTAGAATTATGTGAATGAGAGTGGTAACATACCTTCGCTCAGATATTGATTGACGGTAACATACCTTTGCTTTGATGTTGATTCGATGACTATTTATGAATTTTTGGGAGACGTGACCGTATGAATCCATTGGATTTTGATGAAAATTCCAGATGGCGAGGGCTTTACAACGATGTTGTCATCGAAGACCCAAGGTTGAGGAGTGGTAACGTTCTCTATTCGATGTTGATTGGACTTTGAGGAAAATCCAAGATGGCGAGGGCTTTACAACGATGTTGTCATCGAAGACCCCTGGTTGAGATTTCACTAGAGCATATCCGTATCCTGCAAATTGAAAGGAAACAAACCCGAAGCAGCAACAGATGGAAACATGAAGAAGCAATTGACCTATGTGAGAAATATCAAATATTCCTACATTTATCCCATGGCTTGCCCCCAAGTTTTTTTGTTTGGAATGAAAATGATTTCTTTGTTTAAGAAAATAAATTCAAGCCTTTGTCTCTTTTCTTCTTCCTTTTTTTTTGGATAAAAATGTTCGTTCAGTTTTCGTCATATGAACATGGTTGATTCAAGTCTAGGTAGCGTCTACGTCTTGTTCAAGAAATAACGACCTCAAGGACAAGACTTTCCCACAACATGCAGTCGTAAGCAATCCTCACCTGATATTAGTGTTTGCACTCACGCTCTGAAACAAGGCTAAGTGTTTGACACTCATAAAGATGCAACTAACATGATACATAATTTACAGTTCGCAATGTCAATCCGAGTGAATATACTTCGAATGAAGATGCACATGCATGGGCGTTCTAATAATCGACGGGACTTTTACGAAAAAGAATGAATGGACATGAAATGTCCGGAAAGGAGCTTGTTTTGGGAAAGGATTGCTTTGTTGAGGAGTTGGAAGGCTTTTGATGAGCGATGCTTTGCTGATTGGCCAGGATGAGGGCGAGGTGCGCGAGTCTTTTCGCTTTTTGCTGGGGATGCTTTCCGTGTGGCCAGGGGCCCTTCTCTTGAGTCTTCATTGGGGAGCGTCGTCGCTGTTCCTTTTACGACTCACTACTTGAGTTGGCCTGGGGCCCCTTTCTCTTCTCGGGTTCTCACTAGGGATGCTTGCTTTGAGGTTTCTTGAGTTGGCCTTGGGCCTCTTTTGCTTGACTTTACTGGGGGAAGGCTGCTTTGAGATTTCTCGAGTTGGCCTTGGGCCTTTCTACTCGAGTTCACTGGGGAAAGTTTTCTTCGAGATTTTCTCGAATTGAGTTGTCCCCGGGCTGTGATTGCTTTGGCTCTTTGATTGTTTGTATTCTTCGAAGGTCTCCGAGCATTTTCTTTCTTTTCTTTTCTTTTCCCTTTTTTTTCCTCTCTTTTTTTCTTTTTTTCTTTTTCTTTTTTTCTCTCCTTTTCCCTTTTTTTTTTTTTTATGTATATCCCTCCCCTTTTTGATTTGATTTGAAAATGCAACAGAGCAGAGCAAGCACAACCTTCGTCTTGATCTCTTCCCCTTTTGTCTTGAGGCCTCGGCCTTCGTCGTTGCTGCTTCTCCGGTGATGGTCCTTAGCGATCTCCTGGTGACCTTTTCCGTCTCTTTCATCGTGCTCTTGGACTCGACGCGCTTTTAC
This sequence comes from Viola odorata, assembly GCA_963691705.1. Classification (NCBI taxonomy): domain Eukaryota; kingdom Viridiplantae; phylum Streptophyta; class Magnoliopsida; order Malpighiales; family Violaceae; genus Viola; species Viola odorata. The sequence goes on from OY829543.1 coordinate 15,817,435, forward strand.
TTCCGGCTGGCGATTTTAGCTGAAACTGCTCTTTGGCTCCCGGGGTATGAGTGATATTGACGGTTTGGGGAGTGATGACATATATGGTGGAAAGAGGGAAAAACGAAAAAAGTGGAGAAAATCGTAAAAGTCTCATGTCACTTTATAGCTATCCCATGTCTAATGGCGCATGTACCCTGAATATTATGCGAATTCAACTAGTATCTAGTCAGGCATTTACACTCATGAAAGAAACAAAGCGTGAAGGCCCAAAATACTCACAGGGACATGTTTTGTGATTGCTTACGTCTAGACGTGCCATGGATATAAGAGCTAACAGACAAAATCATGTATGTTTCATATAATTTCTAATGAACGCACAAGTCATCCATGTCGTGATAAAGTATGCTTGAAAAAAAACGTTCAAAACGTGAGATTTTTGTTTTCATCCTCTCCCTCCTCTCTTCTCTTTTTTTTTTAGCCCAAGTTGCACATGTATAAAGATAATTTTTTTGCGAACACTAAGGATTTTAGCCAACATGACGCACGCACCCTTGCAATCAATGTAAATAGCGAAAAAATTGTGAAAATGTAAATTGTGAATATATAAATTACGGAAACGGAAATTGCGGAAACAGAAATTGCAAAAATGTAAAAGGACAACTTCCTTGAAAAATGAGCTCGGACATTTTTTCGCCTTCTTTTGGCCATCCTTCACCTGCTTGCCCCCAAGTTTACAAGTCTCGTTGCACCTGAAATGCAAAACCACAGAAATGTAAACTGCGAGACCATAATTTTCAGAAACGTAAAGTGCGACAAGGGGAAATTGTAAACATGAAGGACAACTTCCTTGAAAAATGAGCTTTGACATCTTTCAACGCCTTCCTTTGGTTGTCACTTCATTCGCTTGCCCCCATGTTTACAAATCTCATTGCGTCTAAAATGACAAGGGAATTAAATATTAAATTCACTAGAAAAAGGGTATCCTAAAATGTTTGAATTTTATTAAAAAAACCAGAAATATTAAAAGGAACACGTGGGTTGCCTCCCACGAAGCGCCCTTGTTTATAGTCGTGGGCTCGACTATTATACAAAAAGTATTGTAGGTATCGCCATTAGATGAGTAAGCACGATGGGTCCCTTATGGGAGAATGATCATTCAAAGGTTGGTAGGAGGAGGGTAGACGGTCGTGTCAGGTCCTTTGGCTAAACCTTCAAAAGAGATCCATCCATTCTTGATCAAGTGGTGAACCTTTCCTCTTAGGGCGAAGCAGTTTTCTATCGTGTGACCCTGAGCTCCAGCATGGTACTCACATCTAGCGTTATGATCGTACCACTTTGGGTAAGGAGGTTGCAGAGGTGCCATTGGGGTGGGCACGATTTGTCCAGCCGCCAGGAGATGTTTATAAATTTCCCCCAGAGGAGCGGGAAGAGTTGGCAGTGGCCTCCGGTTCCAACGGTTACTCGGGTTATTTTGGTTGTTTGGCGGGTTATATGGAGATGGTGAAAATGGTGTAGGATTTTGAGGAGGTGGCGAGGAAGGTGGCTCGTAGCTAGGCTGGTGAGAGGCAAAGTTGACATCTTTCTCCATGATGGGCTCTTTCTTAGGTGTTACCTCTGGTCTGGAAACATCAATTCTCCCCGACTTGATCCCTTGTTCGACTCTTTCCGCCACCATGACCATATCAGAAAAGTTATTTGATGGATTGGATATAAGATGAGTGTAGTAGGGAGCCTTGAAGGTATCCACGAAAATGGATATGAGTTCTTTGTCATTCAAGGGCGGTGAAATCCTGGAAGCTAGTTCTCTCCACCTCTGAGCATAAATTTTCACCGATTCTTCAGTTTTTTTCTCAAGATTTCGGAGATCAGAACGGTCTGGCGCTACCTCCAAATTGAACTTGTATTGCTTGAAGAAAGCATCCGATAAATCTCTCCAAGTTTTGATCTTAACCCCATCCAAACTCATGTACCAGGTCAAGGCATGCTTGGCCAAACTCTCCCTGAACAGATGGATTAACATGGGCTCATTGTGTATCATATCGGCCATTTTGTTGCAATAGGCCTTGAGGTGAGTTTTTGGGCACTTGATCCCAGTGTACTTCTCAAAATCTGGAATCTTGTATTTTGGAGGCATTATGATCCCCGGGACCATGCACATGGTGGCGGGACCTGTAGGGTCGAAGGGGTCTGTTCCTTCGATGGCCCTGAGCCTTTCCTCTAGCAGGTTCATTCTATCCATATTCGGTCTTTCTGTGACGAGAGCGTTTGGACCAAGGTATGGCGGGAGTTCTGTCATGAATAGTGGTTGCATCGGATTGACAAAAGGTGGCCGACTTCCCATAGGATTGGGAATCGCGACTTGAGTGGGATAGCCCTGGGGTGGGTAAAATCCCCGGGATTCCTGACGAATCAGATTCTGACCAGGGTCCACAGTAAGGTTGACAAAGGAATGTTGTAGAGCTGCATCAACTCCTTCACCCGTGTTGGCTACAGGGTTCGGGGTGGTGGGTACAAAGACGGGAGCAGTCCATTTCCATTGACCCCCAGGAACCGAAAATGATTGGGGTCCCGAAGATCCAGTGATGGCGGATGAGGAGGGTCCCATCATTTGACTAGGATCAAAACCAGGTGGGAACTCAGTGGTTGCTTCATCTCGCTCTTTTTCACCCCGAGTGGCCTTTTCTGTAGTAACCCTTACTTGCTCTTCTAACTCTTTTATTCTAGCAGCCAATGCCTCTTCTGTCTTGGTTTGTTCGGCCATCTTCAGCGTTTGAAGTCTTGTTATGGGGGCCTCGGTGGATTAATTCGCTTGCGAGGAGCTATCGTGAACCTGAAAAAAAGAAAATGAAAAAAAAGTAAGTACAAGTGATGGACGATCCCGAGGCCTCCACGTTGCTCATTCACTTTTCCGGCTACACTTTCACTTGACATTTTCAGGGCGGTCGGAGAGGCGTGATCTCCTGGTTGTGGATGATTTGCGAAGGAAGCCTCTATTCATTCCAATGATATGGAGCAATCTGAGATGTTATTGGCGAAACCCAAATTAGCAGGGGCAACCAATGCCGTCATGCTAGGAAGATCTCTTTTCTACTGTGCTTGCAAATGACGCAGGGCCTGACGCCTGGTGAACCCCACCGAGGGGAGGGATGACAATCTACGCTATGACTTTGGAGTTTGCGATAAGCTAAGAGGACAAGGCCACGAGTGGGCAATATTTGGCTATTTTTTGAATGTTTGGTCTGATTTTTCGGTTCTTTGGTGAAACGATTGTGTTTATCCCGGAGGGATTTTCTCTTTCTTTTTGCGATGGTCTTTTGAGTTGTATTTGGATGGATAATTGATACGGAAAAGATGAGGTGATTAAATAAATGTCCGAAAGAGGTACGACTTTATTAAAAGTGTTTACAAGATGTAGTAAACTAGCCAACTACCTAAATTCACCAAAAAAATGGCTAAAATTGATGAAAACAGGGATTCTAGTTACATGAGAAAAATGAAGGTTTGCTGATATTCGAGTCTTCCCATGAAGGTATCAATCCTGGACGTCAGAGTTCTGCTGCCAAAGGCACTCCATCGAAGCCAACTCCCCTTTCTGCATCTCTATCTCAGCCTCTAAAGTGGCAATTCGGCTTTGTAGTGTCTGATCGTTGAAACTTCATTCCCCGAAAATATCAAGTGAAAGTAGTGTAAGTGCCGATATATCGAATGAGCAAAAACGGGTCCTGTGGGACAAAAATAAAATTTTAAATGCAAGGTAACCTGCGCATGTAAGAAATTTACAATTCGTATAAAAGAAAAATCATGTCAATATGCCAACAAGACAAATAGAGCCACGACAAACAGGTATAATCATGATGCATGTGCTGGGGCTCTGATTCCGACATTTCTAACTGGCTTGAATGGTTCCCGGATGATACCATGAAAAGGTCCCTAAAGTGTCGTCCAGTCGCCCGATTCCTTGCGAAATCGTATAACCTTTCGACTGGCTTTAGGGGTTCATCCGAGTTGGGATTGGTGAACACTACCCAGGACATGTGTCCTAGGGCATCACTACTACCCTCCTATTTTGGTAATTGTCCCCTGGGTGTAGGGCGCCATGAAATGCATATGACAATTGATAAAGCAAATAAATAAACAGACCAGCAATTGATCAAAGCCAATAAATAAACACATAAACACCTCTCTAAAAAGATAAAACTGGCTCCGACCCTGCGTCCCTAGTGAAGTCGCCAAACTGTCGCGCCCCACGAAAATTAACAGAGGAATGCTAATTCACGAGTGTGCAACGAAATTCGGGACCTTACAATGCTCAGCGTAGATGGACGCCTCGCAGCATGCAATGAAGTCGCCACCCTAATTTGGTTGCTAGGCTTAGGGAACCCTAATCGTCATGGCATAGGAAATATAATAAGTAAAAAAACTAAAGGCACAAAAAAAAGGGTCTGGACCCCAGACAAAGGTTCGGGGTCGTGTTATGGTCTCGGGAAGGTGTTAGGCACCCGAGACACATCCGAAAACGGTTACCGGTTGATGAGAGAGGTGTTCAAAAAGGTGTTTGGGAAATACGTTTTGAAAAAGGGGGCCCTCAGAGGAATCGCCACTTTAGTCTTTATTATGATCGTGATGGGACTAAATTTTCCGTAAGACTGAATGAGCGCCCTCTTTTTTCATCATCGGGCCGTGCATGATTAGACTAATTACTACGTGATGCTAACATGGATTGCTAACAGAGTACCATTTTAAATGATGGATTTAAAACGATAGTTTGCTGTGGGATCGAAAGTCCCCATGTACATGCAGTCAATATAAGCGAGAAGTAAAATCACATGAACGCGGCATTTTAAGAAAGTCTTTAAACACGTTGTGCATGTGGGTTGATTTTAGTTCTAGCAGTTCTATATATCATGCATACGATGGATATTTGCAGAAAGTATCGAATAAATAAAAAGGAATCGAAAGGCGTACTTTCGAGCGAAGCTTGAAACTAAAACCTGCAAAATGAGAGTGTTAGTGATAGCTCGAGAAATAAATAAGCAATTTATGAATGCAAGAATTTAAATGACAGTTGATTGTATACGAGAAATGATGGATTTCACGCATACGAAATGAGATGCTGAGTTTGGTTGTATGCGAAAAATGATTATTTTAAGCATACGAGAATTTATCGCTAGGTGATTGCATACGAAAAATGATGGATTTTTCGTATGTGAGAATTTAAATGCTAGTTGATTGCATGCGAGAAATGATGGATTTTACGCATGTGAGAATTAAAATGCTAGTTGATTGCATGCGAAAAATGATGGATTTTACGCATACGAAAATGAAATACTGAGTTGATTGCGTGCGAAAAATGATTGATTTCAAGCACACGAGAATTTAAATGCTGTGTTGATTGCATGCGAAAAACGATTGATTTTATGCATACGAGAATTTAAATGCTGTGTTGATTGCATGCGAAAAATGATTGATTTTACGCATACGAGAATTTAAATGCTGTGTTGATTGCATGCGAAAAATGATGGATTTTACGCATACGAAAATGAAATGCTGTTTTGATAAGTGCAGAAAAATTAAATGCTATTGGCGATTTACAGGGAAGAAAAAAAGTTTAATGATTTGCAGAAAATAAAACAGGTTGATAATGCAGGGAATAAACAGTTGGATATTTGCAGAAAATAAACAGTTGATATTGCGACCGACCATGTAGGCGGTATTGAATTTAAATTGCTGAAAGTAAATTGCTGAAATTTAAAGTGCGGAAAAGTAAAGTGCGGAAAAGTAAACAGTTGATAATTTGCGGAAGGATTTCCAGCAGTGTGCGAAAAATTAAAGCAGTTGAATGTTTACGAAAATTAAAATGCGACCGACCATGTAGGCGGTATTGAATTTAAATTGCTGAAAGTAAATTGCTGGAATTTAAAGTGCGGAAAAGTAAAGTGCGGAAAAGTAAACAGTTGATAATTTGCGGAAGGATTTCCAGCAGTGTGCGAAAAATTAAAGCAGTTGAATGTTTACGAAAATTAAAATGCGACCGCCCATGTAGGCGGTATTGAATTTAAATTGCTGAAAGTAAATTGCTGGAATTTAAAGTGCGGAAAATTAAACAGTTGATAAGTGCGACCGACCATGTAGGCGGTATTGAATTTAAATTGCCGAAAGTAAATTGCTGAAATTTAAAGTGCGGAAAATTAAACAGTTGATAATTTGCGGAAGGATTTCCAGCAGTTTTGCGAAAAATTAAAGCAGTTGATATTGCAGAAAATTAAATGCGACCGACCATGTAGGCGGTATAATAAATAATTGAATTTAAATTGCTGAATATAAATGACTGAAGTTAGATAACGTAAAAAGAATATCTCGATAAGAAATGAACAATTCACGTATAAAAACAATTAAATAACAAATTGTCGCAAGAATGAGCAGACGAAAAATATGAACACGGTAATGACGCATGTGAGCATTTAAATCATGTATAAACATTTAAAGCATGGTATACGACTATTTAATTTCGTGCATACATATTTAATCATGGTATATAAATATTTAAGCAAAGCGAAATAATAAACAAGTATTGTAAATAATGATTAATTAAATATGGTATACGAATTAAATTAAACATTACGTACGAGCATGAAATAAAAAAAATGACTCGAATGCTTGACGAAGAATTAATGGGCTGGGCCCCATGTGCTGAAATTTAGTTAAAATGGGCTAGGAATAAATCCTAGCCCATAACTTAAATTGAAGGGAAAGGAAAGGATGGGCTTGGCTTAAGCCAAAGCCCATCAGCATGCTAAAAGAAAGGAGGGACGGGCTTAGCCCGTCACCTTCCTCATGAAGAACAGCAGCCGCTGTTCATCTTCTTCCTTGCGCCGGCGTTACTGCCGGCGACAAGGGAGGAGCTCCGGCCACCCGAACACCTCCAAAATGGTCACAATGCGACCGGGGTCAAGCGACGACCAAAACCCGACCAGAATTAAACCACTTCATCCATGGACGAGGAGCAATTTCACGTTTGAACAAATATACGCATTAAAGCCCAAAAATTCATAATTAATTAAAGGAAACAGCAGGCATTTGAATTGAAGCAAGTAACACGTTTACAACTTGAAAATGAAGTATACAAAACAGATTTGAGCCATTGATTAAATGTTTAAAGCTAAAAACGAAAATTAAGGGAGAGAAGCTAGAGAGATAAAGCTTGATAAACTCACCTTGATTGCTTTCCTTTGCCTTGGTTCGGGTGGATGAATTGGGTAGGAGAAGGGAGGTGAGCCGTGTGTGAATTGGCTAGGAGAATGGAGAGGGAGTAGAGCTTTTTTTTTTGTAAAATTTTCGACCCTTTTGCGAAGGAACAGGGCGGCTATTTATAGCCGAAAGACGCGTGGGAGAGTGGCGGAGGGAGCTGCGCGTGGAGGAGCTGGAGGCGTGATGATGGCGGAGCTAGGGAGCTACGGCTAGGGGCTCGGACGAAGACGTGGCTGAGAAGGAGAGCAGGTGGCTCGGGCGCGGGCTCGTGGCTGAGAATTTCCTTGCACTGTGCATGTGCATTATGCACAATAAATCAAGGGCCATTGATCTGGTTGACTTTCCTTGGTTGACCAGATCAATGGCCATGATCAAATGGCCTTTCATCTGATTTAAATAGCCTCGAGCCGGATCCGTCGAGCAAACGTTCCGACTTTTCGAGCCGAAGGTACCGGCGCGTAGAGAAAAATACGACGGTTTTAACCGTCTACAGCAAACGATGAGAACTTCTCGTTTAACGTGTTTATTTTAGTGTTCAAAGACGCGAAATGCGGGAACAAAAAAATAAAGCGTTACACCGAAAATTACGCGAAACGCTGTAGACTGTTGCGACCGGAAAAAAATCTGGCAACTAGTTGATGGAAAACATTTTAAAGTCGAGCTATTGTCCGAGCAGACTTACTCGGGTCCAATAAAAGCTCGAATAAAAATAAAAATAAAATAATAAAAATACTAAAAAATGTGCTAAAATATTAAAAATCCTAAAAATCATGAGATGACCTAAAACGAAGAAACGACTCGCAAACGACTGCCGGATAGTAAAAAATGTGAGTTTTCGGGCTAAAAATACTAATGATAATAATGACGAACATACTTGATGAAAAATTAAAAACGCGATTTCGAAAGCTGACGATGCTAACGATGATGCTAAAACGCGATTAAAACCCTAAAAATGTTAGTGACAGTAAATCAGCTGAAAATGACTGTAAATTAACTAAATAACAGAAATGCTAAAATTAAATAAAAATGGCGTCAAAATTCGGGTATCAACAGGCCCAAGAAAACAATCCTTAAAGTTTTGGAGGCTGGATTATTTTGGCCCACGATCTTTAAAGATAACTACGTATATTTCAAAGCTTACCATAGCTGCCAAATGACCAGAAACATCGCGGCTTAGAATCAAATGCCCTTTACTAGTATTCTTGCTTGTGAGATTTTTAACATATGGGGTATCAACTTTATAGGTCCCTTTCCTAACTTGTTTGGTAATATTTACATTTTACTTGTTGATTACGTGTCCAAATGGGTCGAGGCCAAGGCGAACAGAACTGACGACTCCAAAACTGTTGTTGATTTCCTTAGGACTAACATTTTCAACAGGTTTAGTGCCCCGAGAGCACTCATCAGTGACCGAGGCACACACTTTTGGAATTGTATCGTCGCCAACCTCCTTAATAAGTACGACATCACCCATCCCGTATCTATGACCTATCATCCACAAACCAATGGCTAGGTCGAGGTCTCCAACCGAGAGATCAAGTCCATCCTTTAAAAAATAGTCAATCAATCAAGGAAGGATTGGAGCTTGAAGTTGGACGATACATTATGGGCCTACCAGACTGCATTCAAAACACCTATCGGTATGACCCCTTTTCAAATTGTCTATGGAAAGTCGTGCCATCTCCTAGTCAAAATCGAGCACAAGGCGTTTTGGCCCATCCACAAGGTCAACATGGACCTCGATGAGGCCGAGAACCATAGGCGGCTGCAAATCTAGGAATTAGAGGAACTTCGAAATGACATTTACGAGAATGCACTCATCTACAAGGCCAAGACTAACGCTCATCACGATAAGTTGCTCTCTCCTAAAACCTTTGTCGTTGGACAAAAAAATTTACTTTCCAATTCTCGGCTTAGGATCTTTTCAGGAAAATTGAAGTCCCCTTAGACCAGACCTTACTTGGTCATGAAGGTGTATGATCATGACGCAGTTGAGACTCAGAGCATGGACATGAGCCTCATTTTTAAAGTCAATGGCCATAGGTTGAAGTTGTTCTATGAGGGTTTCCAACCCTTCATAGCTGAAGAACTTGAGGTGGTAGAGCCACCAAATCAGGAGAAATCCAGAACGCCAACGTCTAGGCCAAGACGCTAACTAAAGCACTTCGTGGCACGCAAGCCACACTTCTACCTTTTTCCTTTTTATTTATTTTATTCTTTTCTCTTTATATTTATTTTCCTTTTTCTCTGACTTTTATTCCCCCTTTTCGCAGTTACCTTTTTCAAATCCTTTTTGAATTAGAATTGACAAATTTTTTTGTTTAAATAGGGAGGATTTTTCGGTTGGGATTTTGTTCCTTTTTGAAGCAGTTGTGATTCTCCGCAAGCAATTGGACTATACTAAGAAAGGACCATGTGGACAGAGACAAACAAAGCTATATAAACCCACCAGTCAGACCTTTCTCTCCTCCACGCTCCCTCTGCACACTATCTCTCCTACTTTTTACTTTTCTATCAGCACACTTCTCCTCTCTTCTCCTCTCTCCTCTAGGACTTCCTCCTACCACCATCAATGGCCCGATCTAAGAGAGTCGCTACCTCCCACCCTACCAGAACTGCCGTTGCAAGCCTAGGCCAATCGGCTTCTACTACACCTGGATCAACCAACCTAATTGAACTAAGTGAGGTTCTTGCTCGCTTCCCTAGACCTAGACTTACACCCGGGAGAATCAACCTAGGTGGCTCAAACAATGGTGCAATTTAGGGTTTTACTTGCAACGACTTGAGTATTGCCGACTCAAGAGAAACAAGACAATACAAGAGAATCCACTCTTGCCACACGAGAGTCCACTTGCAGACACACAAGGTAAAAAACTCACTTTTTTTTTAATCAACTCAAAACTATTTAACCATGGATCCAAGCGGCTCCTTAAATAATAAAAACCCTAGAACTATGCTCGAGCTAACAAGAGTCCTAATCGAGAAATTACCTTATTTATCCAAAGGAAATTAACACAAATAATAATAGAAAGTTTCTAAATAAATAAAACAAGCATCGCACGAGCGAGCTTCAAATTGGGCCGACTCCTTTGAGTCGCATCGCGCCTGGTGCACGCCCTTGTCCGCGGCAATGTCGTCCTTAGCCACTTTGATCATGGCTCGTGCCTTCGGGACCAATCTTGGGCTCAATGTCGTTGTCATGAGGTGGTTTAGGGATCCAAGTTAAATTCCATCGTTTGGCCTTCGCAAGTCGGAGATGGTGCGGACTTAGTCACATAACACGTCCGCGAATCCTTAGCGGCGTAGGATTCCAGTCATCGAATATGTCCAACCGAGCCTTCTGTCGCTTGGCTCGCTCAAACGTCCTCAAATTTGGACCTGGGCTAGATAACACGTAGAATGGGTCTGTAATGGTGCGAGCCCTCCGTAGTGAACCACTCTGTGCCGAATGGGCTCGAGCACAGTCGCCTTGTGCGGCTGGCGGGGCTTGTGGTGCGAATCTTGGCCCAAAACTTGGAATGTGCTGCTTGGCTTGCTCAACTAGTGTCTTGAGGTTAAACTCTATGTACTTGAGCTGTATCAACCTCTCTTGGTGCATCAAGTCCTTGGCTAGCTATCTTGGCTCGATGGGGGCTCGTGGTGGTGCGCTAGGTGTGTGCAATGGGCACGAGCTCCGTAGGTGTTGTGTGGTTGCCTCCAGCTCTAGTGTCTCTATGTAGCGGAGATGAGATGGTGATAACCTCACTTGGCTATCCTTAACCTCGGCGTGCTCCATGTCTGCGGCTCGGTGGCTGGGTCGTGGCACGTTGGGCGCATGCGATGGACCTAATGGGTCTGGAACTGCATCATTAGATGCTACTGACTAGTCTATTTCTTTTTTATTTAGATATGGACATTGGAAGGAGCTTTTATGGAAATGCATGTTGTTAGTTAGATTTTAAAAAGAAAGCCAACGTCTTGCCCTCGTTACTCATCTTCGCAGTTGCGGAGAAGTCCAAGACAGGAATGGAAAGTCCGGAAGAGAAGATTCTGATAGGCTTGCTCTCCCGAGCTTCCAGCTCAATAAGGGCGCATTTAATGCAAACCTAGTTCTATTAGTCATAGGATATCTTATTTTGCTACTATATATATTTAGATCTTTTAGGGTTTTAGGAGAACTTTTCACTCTCGGTAATTTTGTAACCCTAAACTTCGGAACTCTAGTCCGACCGTGTAGTGACATTGGAGAATTGCAGCTTTGCAGTGTCTCCTTCTTCTCCTTCTTCTTAATATTTTTTACGCTTTATTTTATATATGTTTTTTTTATTTCAATTATGAGTATGAGTAGCTAATTCCATCTTTCTTAGTAAAGGTGATCGAAGGTTGCGTAGTGTCGATTATAAGGTCTAAATGGTCTTGATAAATCCATTGTTTGTATTCACTTATTTACTGCATGCATGTCAATTTTCTTAAGTTTGATTAGAGGTTCGGCCAACCTATAATTACACTTAGGTGATTACCGTCATTCTTGTAGCCTAGCCACTATACGAAGCTACTTGATAGAGTAGGCGCTTAGATCAGAGTCACTGGTTCGCTAGTCCAATCTGACTAGAGTAGGCAACTGATTAATATTAATGAGTTCGAGTGTACCGAGTGTCTTGCCCTATGTGTGTCTTTTCTCCTCTTCATGGGTAGTTTGGCTAGTTCCCTATAAGCATACCTTAGGGATCAACGAACTGTCAAGGCCTCTCCATAAGTGTACCTTGGAGTTGCTTCTCATACGAAGGAAAGTAGGAGACTTAAGCGTACCTTGTCTCCATAGCACATCTATGAACTAGGAATAGAACACCCTTGCACTGATGATCAATTGACCGTAATCGCAACCGGAAATAGATCTTAACTAGGAAGCTTTCTCCTCTTGACTTTGTCTGATTGTTTATTATGCGTTTTTAGTTGTTTTCTTACTAGTTAACTTACACAACTTCAAAACCCCCTTTGATATAATCTATTCCGGCTTGTTAGTTTCACTCATACACGAAAGTATACGTCTTGCCCTAGTCCCTGAGGATGATCATGTTACCACTTTACACGATTAGTTTTATGTATTAGGTAGTAGTTTTTATTTATTATTTTTGACGACTTCGACAATCGATCAGGAAGTTTTGGAGGGCAAGGTACAAGTATAGCTCAAGTTAATAAGGAATGACAACTAAGATGAGGCTATTGGCAGCTGTATTTAATGTTAGGTCGCCGCTGCTCAAGTGCTTACTAGTCAGCATGCAAGCCATGCACCTGTCCAATGCTCAGTAAGGACTAGGTGAGGCTAGTGGCAAGTTCTAGCACGAGGTAGATCAGCAGAAAGTGCTTTTGCGTGATCGGCCCATTGCATAGATAGGCCATCAGCTAGTGTGTAACACCTGGCAAGAACGATATGGCTCGACTATGGATTGGATGGATGAACGAGACTTGTTTGAAGAAGGCTTGAAGAATACCAAGCAAAAATAAGATGATAGCCAAAACCTCTCTCTGATTTACACACAATCTAGTTCATTATAAGAACAACAAGAACAATAAACAGCGTAGGTACCAAGGCTAAGGATCTAAGTTTACTACAAACTTGGACCTAATTCAACAATGTGATAATTAACCCAATTTATTTGAAGAATTAAGTGGAAGAAGTATCTCTACTTAAACAAGATGATCTTTCGTAACTCAAATCACTTAAGGATGGCTTCAGGGAATATTTTAGAGATGTGTTCTCTCAAAATATCAAGTTCAGCACAATTGGGTTCATCTTTCCATTCAAATATAACAAAGAAGCTTAAGAAATCTAAAATAATAGACAAGTAACCTAGTATGGAAGCTTTGGAGGTCAAGGTAAAGGTACAAGTGAAGTTGAGGGGGAATGGTAGCCAAGGTGAGGCTCTTGGCAGTTGCATTTAATGTTGGACATGTCGTTGCTCAAGTTCTGACTGGCCAGGCGCCTGGGACAGTGCTTAGCGAGTACTAGGCTAGACTAGTGGCCAAATCCAATACGAGGTTGGCCAGCAGATAGTGCTACACGCGGTCGAACCAACATATACATAGGTTAACGGTTAGTGCATAGTGCTTGGTAAGCTAGCGATGGCTCTCAACTGAACAATGACTTCTATTGGTTCGATGTCTGGCTAGACAGTTCTAACCGAGCCAAACATCTTTAAAATGATTACTATTACATGTTTCTAATAATAAAAGACAAAAATAAAAAAGAAAATTTCTAAGACATGGAAATAAAAATCTTTATCAAACCCCACCTTCCATTTATCTTTCTTTCTTTTCCTTGGTTGGTGTATAATCTTTCCCATTTTTAGTACATTCTTTGTGGCCGTCAATCTCTTCTTGAAACTCGTAAAATGGTGTCGTTTAGGACACGTGTCATTTAGAAAGAATAAAATGAAGAAGATTAATGTCGTTAGTCTTTGTTAGGTAAAAAGTTAAGGATACAGAGGTTTAATTAACTAACGACAGATATGTTAGGAGCAAATGTACGTAACGGGAAAAGAAGTTAGAGGCCTATTAAACAAGATGTTAAAGCTAGGGTCTTATTTAAAAGTGATGGAAAAAATTAATGTCTCATACTTTTTTTTAATTTAATGATGAAGAAGACGTCAACCATAAAAAATATAATAAATGATAATTAAATTAAAATTAGATGGCATTTACTTTCATGACGGCTCAGTTAATTGCCGGTTCATTAACTAGTTGAATCCCTCCTTTACTTATTTTTTTCTTCAATTTTGACTCTGAACCATAGTGATGCTGAGTCTTCCCCACCATTTCTACTCACAGTATTTATTTCCTGTCTTATCCCTCCCCAAATTCCACACATTAATTTATGCCCTCGTCTTTGCGCTACTTCGGCAATTATACCAAACGTGAATCTTGTAATTGCGCCCACAATTCACTTCAACCAATGCCTTCAACTTGCTAACTTCTCATTTACTTCTCACATCTTCCTTTATATTTTCTTTAAAAATAAATATTCTTTCCCCATAAAATATTTGTTTCTTGAGTGCTCATTTCATATTAAAGAAGTTGCTATAGTAGCATCCTTTTTCGTCGATCAATGCACTCAATTGATGCTCGTACGTGGTCTATGTTACTGACAAAGTAAAAAATTGTTTGTTTAATTATTCATAAAAACTAAAGTATCTTATTAACGTTAAAATATCATACGATAAGTTTCACATTAATATGACCCACGTGATATGGTGAGATTGAAAATAATACGATAACATGATATATGCCAGACCATACATATTTTAACGTGACAACAACTAATATTACAATATGATATATAACCTTTTCGTCACGATATAGAGTAATTAAAAAAAAACAAAATATAAGAGTTGAACAGACAATTAGTATATGAATAATTAAATAAAATGTTTAAATACATGGGTGTAAAATGCCATTAACTCTAAAAAAAAATGTTATTTATTCCACGTTTGAGCAATTCTGGCCACAATTGGGGTTAAAAATGACAAAGGGCGTAATTGATCGGAAAATGATTACTTTGAATTTATTTAATACTCTTTTCGCTATGTAATACCGGTCTTTTAATGTCATAACAAAGATTCTCAAATTACGTTTCTATCTTTCCCTAAAAAGTCTCTTTCATTAAAATTTAGTCCATGACACTTTTTTTTTTTTTTAGAGAAAATTAGTAGGGAACATACCTAATGATTTTTTTAGCATGTATGTATTGATCTTAAAAAATTAGTATTTCAGAACGAACGTACTCCCTCCGTTCCTTTTTAGTGTCGTTTTTTCATTTTTCATGATAATCAAATTAATCATTAAATTACAATTATTGTATACTTTTTGACTAAACTATCCTTACTATTTATCAGTCAATCCTTTTTAATTTTTCTCCAAAAAGTAGTTAATTTAAATTTATTTAAATTTAATTTTGTCATTAATTAAAAAAAATTATCTTTAAAATTAAAATACAATAATTAAATAGAAAAAAATATTTCTTAAAAAAACAACAACTAAAATGAACGGAGGAGATAGTAATTTGCAATAAAAGATAATGACTGCTGCTCTGTCTGATTAATAATAACGTTTTAGAGTTTCTTTTTTCTAGTCCGGCAAATAATATTGTTTTCATGTTTCCTATGTATTTTTTTTCGTTTTTTTATGTTACGTTTTTCATTAACCAATATATTAATTAATGATCCCGATATTCTTTCATTTTAGATATTCAATTTTGAGATCAATTTTGGTCATAAATTTTGACGGAATTAGGGTCAAATTTGGTAGTTTTTGTCAGAAATTTACGAGAATTGAAGAAACTGCAACTCAATATTGATTCCAGTGTTTAACGCTTCTTTTCTTATTCAATTTCTCACCTCCGTAGATTTGATTTTAATTAATGAATTAGGAATTTGTGAGTCATCTGTCAGGAAACTAATTTAATTCTTTGTTAGTAATTGAAATATTTTATTATTTTATTAAATTTAAATTTAAATTTTATTGTTAGTTTGTAAACACACGTTAGAATAGTATTGATCTCATGTGGTGGATTAGATTCACTAAAAAATTCTCCAAATATTGGTGGATTATGTTAAAATAGTTGAAGAAGAGTATTTGAAATAATTTTTTAGTTCAGCAAGCTATTTAAGTTTAACAAGAAGTTTAGTGTATTTAAATTTGACGGGAAGTCTAAGAGATGGACTTTCAGACAATGTTAGTGTTACTAATCGACATGTAATTTATTAATTGTCTTATTAATGGTAAAAATATCACTAAAAATTCGACCCGTTCGAATCACACTTCACAATGTTAGTGTTTCGAGTATGCCCTCTACTATTGTTCATAATAAATGTAGAGATTTACTTACTCTACGATACTGCACTAAATGACTTTGATCTTTCCCCCATATCTTCCTCATGATAGTAGTTGTAGGATTGTAATTGGATTGTAGGACTGTTCAATAATAAAACGTCTGCATTCATGCTCGGATTCCTTTCCTCTAGAAAGAATGCATTCCGAATTCAATCCTTCCTCTTAAATTGCTTGGCTTCCTTAATTGCTCACACTATTGCAAAAAAAAAAAAAAAAAAAATGATATAGTGTACTTATTATTCTAACTGATGTATACCTAAATTAATAAAAATAATATAATTTATCTTACCACTATCTAAATTTGTAATATTTTAAAAATTTTAAATTTTAAAATCGCCAACATTTATATATTTTTATTGGCTTTAGTGCACCGTTAGTGCATTGTATAATCAAGTTGAGGTGAGGTCCTTCCTCATAACTTCCGTGTCGTCCTGTCAATCAGATCAATACATGAGTGAATTATGCATGAATAATAAATACCATGCACCCATCCTCTTTGAGTAAATTCTAAAGTAAAAATTCAAATAATAATAATAATAATAAAATTAAACACTACTATAGCACTAACACTACAAAGGAATGTTGTCGTTGGATTTTGAAGGGAGGAACACCTGTCATTACATGATGATAAATTTCTGGTGTAATTATTGTTGTGACACCAAGAAATTTACGTCCATATGACAGACAAGGCGTCTAATACCAAAAGGAAAAGTCCAAAAACGTTGCCTCACCGTACGGTTCGCATTCGCAATAATAACGAAGTTCCTAAAAAAGTGGTCCTCGTAAACAGAAAAATAAATCTTTTGAAGATAACTAGATTAGGGTTGAGCACGGATCAAAACATCCGATTGATCCGATTTGAATTAACACATCTGATCCGATCCGAATTATATTAGATGAAATTTTAGATAGAGAGTAGAGGATCCGATAAATTTTAGAATCTGATCCGATATTATCCGAAAATTCGAAATATCTGAATAAGTTCTTGATTTAAGTTTTTATCTCTTAGTTTTACTTCCTTTTCTTATTTTTTTTCTTGCTATTTACTCAACTTATTATGTTGTAATACTATTTGAATGTTTTGTTAGGTTGCGAGAGAAAGCAACTAAGAATTAAAAAAAGGTATAAAATTAATAAAATTTACTTTTTTTTTAATTAAAACGTTAATTTAAAAATATTAAAAAAGTCTGAATTTATCCAAAAAATTCGACTAATCCGAAAATAGTCAGATTGCAATCGAATTAGGGTCATGTTCGAAGAGTTCGGATGGTTTTGAAGGCATACTCACTACAAATTGTATATGATTATAGATTTGAGAATAATGAGAAGAGTAGGATCACTACCCACTACAAGAATAAATGAGTATGGAGAATATATGTTTCACCATCACTAGACATGAGCTACTTCCAGATCAGATCCTTCAACAGTGTTCACCAATTTGGAAAGGACTAAGAACACAGTAAAGCAATTGCCAGTTGGATTGCTCACACATATTGGAAAACTTCAAGGATAATCTTGATACTGATTTGGAGATCCTGGTAAATAGAGAGAATTTTTTTACAGTTTCACATCAGAAGATGGTGAAGGCTAAGAAATAGCCAAGTTGATTATTAAGGGAGAGCATGTTGAGCAATATAAGTTGTTGTGGAGTTATGTTGAGGCTATCAAAAAATATAATCCTAGTATCATAGTTAAAATAACTACTCCACGTGGTATTTTTCAAAGTATGTACATATGTCTTACAGCTTGTAAGGAAGGATTCTTGAAAGGATGTAGGCCCTTTATTGGCATTGATGGTTGTAATTTGAAAGGGACATTTGCTGTCAGCAATAGGAAAAGATGCAAATGATAACATATTTCTTATTGCATGGGCAATAGTGGATTAAGAATGCAAAGACAATTGGCTATGATTTTTGCAGTGGTTACAAGATGACAATGCTCCACTAGAATAATGGTGCATTATGTGTGACAGATAGAAGGTAATTTGCACTAAGCACCCTTGCTTTTGTGTGATTATTATGTTACATAATTCTATGTCTAACCTCTACTTTGTGATGTAGTGTTTGCAAACTATATTTGATAATATCTTGAA
Organism: Viola odorata; assembly: GCA_963691705.1. Classification (NCBI taxonomy): domain Eukaryota; kingdom Viridiplantae; phylum Streptophyta; class Magnoliopsida; order Malpighiales; family Violaceae; genus Viola; species Viola odorata. The sequence continues at coordinate 15,835,625 of OY829543.1, forward strand.
GGAGGTGGATCATAGATATTGTGTTAGACATATCTGAGTGAATTTCAAAGGTGAATTTGGAGGAGGTTAGTATATCAAAGACCAACTATGGGATGCTGCTAGTGGATAAAGTTCAACTTTCATATGGAGAACATTAAGGCTGAAATCCAACAACATATGCATGGTTGAAAAAGATACATCCTAAAAAATGGTCAAGATCTTCTTTCAACTCGTGGGTAATGTGTGATCTTCTACTGAATAATCTTTCAGAGAGCTTCAATTCTTACATCTGGTAGTTTTTCCATATAACAATTTAGTTCATGTACTCTAGTTATTTTCCAAATATCACAGTAGCCTGAGTTATGTTTATGTTTTCGTGTCAAACTTGCAAGGAAAAATCCAATATTTTCCTATTTGGAGATTATTAGAAGATTGCTCATAAGGAGGTACTACATGAAATATCAAGGAATGTTGTTGTATCAGGGAAAAATCTGCCCGAAATGGTTCAACAAGCTAGAGAAAATTATTCAAGATTGTCAGTCATATATTGTGTATCCTCATTCCCGGGTATAGAAGTATGAGATAGAGCACATTAGTAGGGAGAAATGCACTTATGACTTGCAACAGAAGACTTGCTCATGCAGTAGGTGGGACTTAACTGGAGTGCCTTGTAGGCATGTAGCTACTATTATTCTGTTCTTGAAAAGAAGTCCTCATGACTATGTATATGAGGCTTACCAAAAGAGCATATTCCTAAAATCATACCATGATGGTATCCTGCATGTTCTAGATCAGAATGAATGGCTTGTGGTTTAGGGGCATTATGATATGAGGCCTCTAGAATGTATACTGCAGAGTGTGATACGATCCTTGGTTGCCCGAGGTTCGTAGCACGTGAATCCCTATCTAGTTCAAGTCTGGATTTGCAACGATGCGGAAGAATAACTCTCTTGAGCGTTTGACCCTACTAATAACCTGTACTAGCCAACCCAAATCAAGCAAGAAAGGATCTTGATTCGAAACCCTAACCCTGTACTCAACCTGTGAATACCAACCTAGGTGGAATGACTCAATGAAGTGGACTTTCGGTTTTACTTGCAGATCTATTCGAGAGTCCAATCTCAAATAGGAACAAGGTTCAAGACTGAACAATTGAGAGAAAATTCTCTGATTTTTAATTATCAAAATTCGTAACCTTACAATGAAAAAGGAGGCTCCTTTATATAGGAAACCCTAAATCCTTACAATAGAAATCCTTTCCCTAATTGAACTCTTAATTAATTAATTAGAATAAATTTAAACTAATTTAATTAATTAAGAAAAGAGCTAATTAAAATAAAAGAAAGTCTGAAGTTTTCATTTTTGGGCAAATCTGGTCGTCGTAGGCGTGATCACGGGATCACTAGCTCCAACGCGTCTCTTGCCTCTGTTTTGGGCGTGATAACGCCTAGGGATGGTGTGACCATGCCATCTCCAAGCTCCACTCCGCGCACTCTTCTATTTTAGGCGTGATCACGCCTAGGGATGGCGTGATCACGTCATCTCCAGTCTGAACCATGAGAAGAGTCACGAGTCGCGGGTTCTTCTCCCGTAGCACAGCTCCTTCTATGCTTGCTTCGCACGCAAACTCCTTGTGGATGATGTGTGATAGCTTTGCTTGCAAGTCTTTGCTTCGAGCGCGCGTCATAGGTCCATTGGGTGGCAAGGGTACGCTGAATACGATGGGGATCGTATTATTCCCCCCCCCCCCCCCCCCCCCCCAAGAATTCGCCCTCGAATTTGCTCCAACCAGCTCATCATCATCAACATCACCTATATCAAATAAATTCAAGTCATTAATGTTAAACGTAGCACTAACTGAACCATACTCACTAGGAAGATCAAGCTTCTAGGGGTTGTTGTTGATCTTCTTGATGATCTGAAATGGTCCATCGCCTCTGTCGGACAGCTTGCCTCGACGTTGGGCTGGAAACCGCTCGCGGCATAAGTGTAGCCAAACCCAATCACCCACGTTAAAGGAAGTCGTCGTTCTTCCTTGATTGCGCTTACGTGCTACCCGCTCGTTCACCTTCTCAATGTTGCGCTTAACTTGCTCATGGATTTTCTTCACCATCTCTGCCTTCTTAGCTCCATCTAAACTTGACACATCACTTAAAGGTAAAGGAGTCAAATCTAATGAAGTCAAGGGATTAAAACCATAAACAATCTCAAATGGTGAATAATGAGTACTCGAATTAATAGAGCTATTATAAGCAAATTCAATAAAAGATATATGATCTGTCCATGTAGAATTATGCTTATTAAACAAGGTTCGCAATAAAGACCCTAAAGTCCTATTAACCACTTTTGTTTGCCCATCAGTTTGTGGATGACAAGAACTTGATTAAAGCAATTTAGTTCCTAATTTCTTCCACAAAACTCGCCAGAAATGGCTCAGAAACTTACTATCTCGATCGCTAACAATACTAGCAGGAACTCCATGCAAGCAGACTACTTCCTTAAAGAACAAGTTAGCGATGTAGGTCGCATCATTAGTACTAGCCCAAGGACGAAACGCGCCATCTTTGAGAACCGATCGACCACTACAAAAATACTATTTGTGCCTCCCCTAGATTTAGGCAATCCTACAATAAAATCCATGGACAGATCGGTCCAAGGATGAGAGGGTATGGGTAAGGGCATGTACTCACCATGGTTGGTCACTCTTGACTTGGCCCTACGACACACTAAACATCTAGCAACTGAACGACCCACATCACGCTTCATTTTAGGCCAATAAAAGTGATCCTTAAGTACCTCTAATGTTTTAGTCACACTAAAGTGACCCATCAATCCACCACAATGTGCTTCTAGTACAAGCAAATCTCTTAAGGAACAATGAGGTACACATAGACGCTTACACTTAAAAAAATATCCATCATGTCTATAAAATTGAGATTCGGCATCATGCATACAAGAATTATAAAGTTCGCCGAAATCTACATAATTAGGATATAGTTCTATAAAATGCGAAAATCCTAACAACTTAGCACTCATAGAAGAGATAAGTGCGTACCTTCGCGATAGTGCATCAACCACTATGTTCTCTTTACCTTTTTTGTAGCAAATATGATAGGAGAATGATTCGATGAACTTCAGCCAAGTTACATGTCGCTTGTTCAACTTGCTCTGCCCTTTGAGATACTTTAGACTGAGATGATCCGTGTGCACCACGAACTCGCATGGTATTAAGTAGTGTTGCCACACTTCTAACGCGCGTACACGCGCCTACAGCTCCTTGTCATAGGTTGGATATCTCAATTGTGCATCTTTAAGCTTCTCGCTAAAGTAAGCTATGAGCCGCTTCTCTTGCATAAGGACTGCACTGATCCCAAGCCCACTAGCGTCACACTCTACCTCGAACACCTTGTTGAAGTCAGGAAGGGCCAACATAGGTGCTGAACATAGGCGATCCTTAAGCATTTGGAACGCTTCTTCTTGCTGTTGTCCCCACTTGAACTCCATGTTCTTCTTGGTCAGATCGTTTAATGGTACCACAATGGTGCTAAAGTCCTTGACAAAGTGCCTATAAAAGCTCGCTAAGCCATGGAACGATCGCACATCACTTGCGTTCTTAGGAGTAGGCCACTCCTTGACCGCTTTGATCTTTTCTTCATCAACTTTCACACCATGCACACTAACAATAAAACCAAGGAAACAAGCTTGCTCTAACCCGAAGGAGCACTTCTTTAGTTTAGCATAAAGTTCTCACAAGGTTATAAAAACTTCTCGAAGGTGCGAAACATGATCATCAACAGATTTGCTATAAATTAGTATATCGTCAAAATAAACTACCACAAATCTACCAATGAAACACCTAAGAACATGATTCATAAGTCTCATAAAAGTACTAGATGCATTAGTTAAACCAAACGGCATTACCATCCATTCATATAATCCATACTTCGTTTTAAATGCCATTTTCCATTCATCACCCTATTTCATGCGAATTTGGTGATAGCCACTCATCAAATCTATCTTAGAAAATATCTGACTACCACTTAATTCATCTAACATGTCATCTAATCGAGGGATAGGATGTCGATACTTTACCGTGATTTTATTTTTACTACTCGACAGTCGACGCACATGCGCCAAGTTCTATCTTTCTTTGGAACCAAAATCACAGGTACGACGCTAGGTGAGAGGCTCTCTCGGACATATCCACGGCTAAGTAATTCATCCACTTATCACTGCAATTCCTTGGTCTCCTCGGGGTTGCTTCTATATGCCGGCCGATTAGGAATTTTCGACCCGGGTACGAAATCAATTTAATGTTCGATCCCTCTAATCGGTGGCAGACCTGGTAGCATATCTTCAGGAGAAACATCCTGAAATTCCTGCAAAAGAGAGGAAATACCAACATGCACAGAAGATGAATCATTAGTGTTAGAAGCGTTTAGGCAAAGAGGCCTAAAATGAAGAAGAATCAAAGGGCGATTTCCGCCAATATTTTTCTTTTGCGCCACAAGCACTTGCCTCACTTCTTTTCCTCTAGCATAAAGATTCACTCTTTTTTTATCACTCTTAACATGCTCATTTTTTTCATGCGTGTGTTTTCCTCTCGCATGCTCACTCTTTTCATGCGTGTTGTTTTTCTCACTCGTTTCTTTTACTCACTTTGAATCTCTCATTGACCCATGCTTTTTTTTTTCATGGGGGCTGTTTTTAAGTTCTCCTTCTTTCTTTTCCCATGGTCTAGAGAGCTCAAACTCGGCAAAAGATTTCTCAAGCCAAAGTTGATCCTCTAGTACTTGAGCTGGTCTCAAGGGCATTAGTGTGTACTTCACCCCTTCCTTCTCCAGCTTATACTGATTCGTCTTTCCTTCATGATTAGCATTCCTATCAAACTGCCACAGTCGCCCAAGTAAGACATGGCTGGAATGCATGGGCACAACATCACAAAGGATCTTGTCCTTGTACTTTCCGACGGAGAACGCGACTAAGACTTATCTTGTCACTTTCAAACTACTGCCATAGTTCAGCCACTGTAGAGAATAGGGCTTCGGATGCTTAGTGGTCGACAAACCCAGCTTGTGCACCAATAAAGTACTTGCATAATTCGTACAACTACCGTTATCTATGATCATCGAACACCTCTTCTCCTCGATTATGCAATGAGTGTGAAATAGATTTTCACGTTGCTCCTCTACACTCTCTTCGGTCTTGGCCTGAGCACTGAGATTCCTCCTAATAACAACATTCAAACCATACTCACCTTCATCTTCTTCATCCGAACTAGTCCGTTCTCTCCCTTCTTCAAACCCTTCGGTTTCTTCCATCTCACACTCATCCTCCGGCTCCATATCACCATTCTCTCGAATTATGAGGGATCTTTTATCCGGATACTCAGATTGCTTGTGACATCTCCCGGAGCACTTGAAATAAACAATGTCCTTTGTGGGGATTCGGTTGCCCGAATTATTGGAGGAACAAATGTTGTTAAAAGTCTTCGGTGATGCTTGGGTACCCGTCGTATCCTTACTCCCATAATTCTGCGGTGAGACTCTAGGTGATTCCTTTACACCTTTACTGTCCTTTTACCCACGACGTCTTCTTCCAAGGTGCGGCCTTTGTGTTGGTCGTGCTTGACGAGGTGTAGTATGACCTCGCCTTATGTTGTCTCTCTATTTTAATCACCATGTGCAACATCTCTTGGAGGGTGGTGTAATGTGTGAGCTATAGTGCATTAGCTATCTCTCGGTGGAGTCCGTTAATGAACCGTGCCATAGTAGCTTCTTCCTCCTCAACTACTTGCGCTTTAGCCAACGCTATCTCCAATTCATTGAAATACTCACTCACGCTCCTACTACCTTGAGTCATGGTCTGCAGCCGTTGGTGTAGGTCGCGCTGAAAATAAGTAGGCACAAACCGCTGCCTCATTAAACTTGTCATTTGCGCCCAACTTTCAATAGGCTCGGCTTGCACTCTTACCCTTGTCTTGTTTATGTTATCCCACCAATGTAGTGCATAACCCGCAAACTCAACCGAAGCCAACTTGACCTTTTTTTCCTCCGAGTAATTATGGTAAAGAAAGATCAACTCCATCTTCCTCTCCCATGTCAAGTAGACATCCAGATCATCCTTGCCATCAAAGGGAGGAATCTTCATCTTAATGCTTCCTAAATTGGAATCAACCCTCTCCTCACGCCTAGGTTTCCGCTTATAACCTCAGTCACGCCCATCGTGGTCAAACTCCTCAAACTCATGCTCCTCGAATCTTGGCGCGAAAGGCGCTCACTGTTGTGGTCTGCGTGGTCGATTAGTTTCGATCCTTATGGGTCCAGTAGTAAACCGTAAACCATCATCTTCTCCTCCACCAACAAATCCTCCTGCTGATTCCCCAATCACGCCATCCCCATATACATGTCCTGCGTTATCGGGATTAATGACTTGGGAGTAATGCGGGATATTCGTAGTAACTGATGGAGTGGGATTCTTCTTCTTTGCCGAGGACTATTTATCAACCTCCAATTCATCCAACCGCTTAAGAATCTGTTGAAGAATCTCTTCCATGCCTGGAGTCTTAGGTTCCTCTACGCTCTTCTCTGAATGGTTCGACATTCCTGAAATCACCAAAAGTAACAATACAAGCGTAAAATTGCCCGAGGAAAATTTTCTAACACTCCCTCATGTGTTTACTCTCGTGTTTAGCTCTCTATTAATCTCACCAAAATTCTCACACAAATTTTCTTCAATTGTTCAATCGCTAAAAGACTCAAGAATTCTAAGGAAAAGCTTTCAATAAGACTCTCAAAGACAACTAGCTCCAAAATAATTTAGATGTAAAGTAATTGAGTAATTGCAAGAACAACCAATTAAACAAATACTCTACTGGTATAGAAATCAGCGTATAGGAATCAAGGAAAGCTCAAGTGACACAAAAGGACTCAAATAATTCACAAAACCGTGAATAAAGGTGATTGACGTCTAAATTCATGCGTTTTTACCATCTTAAACTACCTTGTTTATGGTGGAAACTGTGCCTTTCACGTCAATCTGTCTTCTTTTGTAGGAAATCTTGGGCACTGAAGGAAATGAAGGAAACGTCAGGTTTTGGCACAAACTATCAATCTTGGGTGCAGTCTTGGCTAAGACTGCCGATCTAAAGACGTGCAGAGCTAGGAGTCTTGGAACGTTGCTGCTGGTAGTCATTGGTTGACAGCTAGAACTGCTGGACAAAGAAAGCGTGCTCACTTAGTAGTTAAGGAAGAAGCGTCTCTTAGGAAGACTCTCGGATTCGATCTGATTCCGCTTTTGAACAAAACAATCTATTTGTTTTAATTTTTATTTTATCTTATTTTTTGAATTTGAATAATAGAGATTTATCTTTATCTCATATCTTTTTGAAGTGGGGAATTAGGAAAGAACCATGGGAGGCAGGGACTCTAACCTTGTTAATTGTTAAATGTTAGAGAGGGTTGTCGATCATGGGATCTTCCTTCTTCTAACTTCTGGGCTATAAACATTTTGCACTGTGATAATTCGCTCTGAATATCGCAGATTTAATTTAGTTTATGTTCATCAAATATTTATTCGCTTCCTTAATTAATATGTCTAGTAGCTAAACCCCCAATTCTTGGTAAGGGTTGAGTGAGCACACTTGTGATTCGTGAGACCAATCTGATCTTAATATCCTCTCATTTGTAATTGGTTCAAGTTCTAGTTAAACAAGTCGGTTCCCATCTAGGCTAAGATTTGATCAACCTTGGGCTAGATGAGGGATTTGTAGCCAACCACGAAGGGGACGAGACGAAACCGGAGTGTCTTAAGTAGGCAGCTAGCTTCGCCGAATCTAGTAGACTTGGATCGATATAGGCCTGACCAGACTGACAATCTAGGGCTCCGACCGGGGAGTAACACCTTTGAGAAAGCGCATGCGACTCAAGCTAGCAACCAAATTGGATAAATCCTTTAGCCAGCAAGGTGTCCATTGGTTAGGATCACTAGGAAAAGGAGCACCCGCCAAGTGATTTCAAGAGGAGGAAAGAAGGATTGGAAAGGAATACCTCCCAATCTATAGCAGGGTTATGAGGGAGAAGGAGAAAATCTTAAGGTCAATGATCGAATAAACAAGGATTGGGCTCACGAATTCGCCCTTACTAGGAGTTTTCCCCATATCAGTTCACAACCAATCTTAACCACCAATCTTAGCTAAGATTCATTTCTGCTTAAGATTATTTCTTTATTTAACTTTTACCTTGTTCCTTTTAATTGCTTTGATTATCTTAATTGCAGAACAAAACCACTCAACTCTAGTGATGAGGAAGTCGAGCCAAGACTATAATTTCCCAAAAGATCTTTGTGGACGATCCTCTTACCACGATCTGTAAGTTCCTTGTGGGCGAGTGGTAAGTTGTATTCCTACCCCTAAATTGGATGACCGAACCATAATTCATCCTAAGGGAGTGGTAGAGGTCGTTCTCGTCCAAGTCAATAATTTTATATACTCTGTGGATTGTTATATTGTTGAAATGAATTCTGACCTACCTTCTAGTACAACAGATGTGCTCCTAGGAAGACCTTTCCTTAGGATGGCAAGAGCAAAGATCGACGTATATGAAGGTAGTATCATTTTGGAATTTTTTGGGAGTACGATTAAGTTCAACATGAAGGAAGGATTAAAATATCAAAATGAGATGCACAATGTTAATTTTATTGATATTTTATACCCTATTGAAGAAGAAATGGCAGACTTGTGTGCTACTAATCCGCTTGATTTTGTCTTAAGCAGAAGTATCTCAGCTAAGACACTGGAAGAACTGGAAGACCGAATAGGGAATCAAGATGATCTTAGGAAGATCGTAACAAATCTTAACAAAACTGAACCACTAAAAGAACCATCAATTTGTCCATTGTTGCATGTTTCTGATTCTAAAGTTTTACCATCTATTGTGCAGGCACCTAAGCTAGATCTTAAGGAGTTGCCGGAACATCTTAAGTATGCCTATCTACGCCAAGACAAAACCCTGCCAGTAATAATCTCAGCCAAGCTTTCCAGCGAGGAAGAAGCCAGATTGACAGACGTGTTAAAAGAACACAAGGAGGCTATCAGATGGACCTTGGCAGACATCAAAGGCATATCCTCGACTATTTGTACCCACAAGATACACGTGGAAGAGGATAAGAAAACAGTCCGACAACCTCAGAGGAGGCTAAACCCTCCGATGATGGAAGTTGTCAAGAAAGAAATTATTAAGTTGCTTGATGATGGAATTATTTACCCGATCTCTGATAGTTCATGGGTTTCCCCTGTGCAGGTTGTACCCAAGAAGACGGGGATCACTGTGACCGAAGGAGAAGATGGAATTAAAAGGACCACAAGAATTCAGAATGGATGGAGGGTTTGCATAGACTACCGTAGACTTAACCAAGTCACTAGGAAAGACCACTTTTCTTTACCATTCATTGATCAAATGATGGAACGATTGACTGGTAAGTCCCACTACTATTTCTTGGACGGTTATTTGGGGTTCCATCAAATCCCAGTGGCACCAGAGGACCAAGAGAAGACGACATTTACATGTCCCTTCGGAACCTTTGCGTATAGAAGGATGTCATTCGGATTGTGCAATGCACCGACCACTTTTCAAAGGTGTATGGTGAGTATCTTTTCATAATATGTGGAAAAAAGTATTGAAGTGTTTATGGATAACTTCACCATTTATGGTGATAATTTTGATCAATGCTTATCTAATTTGAAAAATATTTTGAAAAGATGTGTGAGCACTAATCTAGTGCTAAACTTTGAAAAATGCCACTTTATGGTAGACCAAGGTATTGTTCTAGGCCATGTTGTTTCTAAAAAGGGCATAGAAGTTGACCAGGCTAAGATAGATGTTATTAAGAGTCTGCCTTACCCCTCATGCGTGCGTGAGGTTAGAAGTTTTCTTGGCCACGTAGAATTTTATCGCAGGTTTATCAAAGATTTTTCAAAGATTGTGGAGCCGATGTGCAAGCTGTTACAAAAAGAAGCAGATTTCAAATTTGATGACGCTTGCCAAGTAGCGTTTGACTAGATTAAGGAGAAGCTCACGACAACTCCAATCATGCAAGCACCAGATTGGAGCCTCCTATTCGAATTGATGTGTGACGCTAGTAACTCAGCTGTTGGTGTAGTTCTAGGGCAGAAAAAGGGAAGAGATCCACACGTGATCTACAACGCCTCCAAGATGCTAGATGAGGCACCAAAGAACTACACCAGCACAGAGAAGGAGTTGTTTGTAATAATCTTCGCACTGGATAAATTTAGATCGTATTTGTTGGGAACAAAAGTCATAGTATTTTCTGACCATGCGGCTTTGAGGTACCTCTTGGCCAAATCTGAATCTAAGCCAAGACTGATCTGTTGGATTTTACTTTTGCAGGAATACGACTTGGAAATTAAAGATAAGGCATGAAGGGAAAACCTAGTTGCGGACCACCTAAGCAGATGATTTGTGAAAACTGATTTGGAACCAATCAGAGATGACTTTCCAGATGAAAACCTATATGCGATCCAGGAGATTAGACTATGGTTTGCTGATCTAGTCAATTTCTTAGCCACGGGTAAACATTTTGGAGACCTAACGGCTCAAGAAAAGGTAAAAATTAAGCATGACAATAGGTATTTCATCTGGGATGACCCTTATCTTTGGAAAATTGGATCTGATCAATTGATTAGGAGCTGCATACCTCAAAGTGAAGTCCCTTCTGTCTTAAGATTCTGTCATTCTTATGCATGTGGTGGACATTTTGGAGCTAGGAGGACAACCTTAAAAGTTCTTGAATCAGGATTTTATTGGCCTACTTTATTTCATGATAGCTATAAATTCTGCAAGACATGCCCTGAATGCCAAAAGATAGGAAACATAAGTTCTAAAAATCAAATGCCCATGAACTTTATAGTGAATTGCGAGATTTTTGACTTATGGGGTATTGATTTTATAGGGTTGTTTCCTATGTCAAATGGGAAACAATATATATTGCTTGCTGTGGATTATGTGTCTAAATGGATAGAAGCGAAAGCAACTAGGACCAATGATGCTAAAACTGTTATTTCATTTTTGAAATCTAACATTTTGAACATATTTGGTGTGCCTAGGGGGATCATTAGCGACCGTAGGACACATTTTTGCAATAGGATTATTGTTTCAGTTTTTAGGAAATATGGGATAACGCATAAGGTTTCCACTGCATATCATCCTCAGTCAAATGGCCAATCAGAAGTATCAAACAAAGAGGTCAAATCGATCTTAGCTAAGACAGTTGGCTTAGATCGGCGAGATTGGAGCCAGAGACTGGATGATGCATTGTGGGCGTACAGGACCGCCTACAAAACTCCCATAGGAATGACCCCGTATAAATTGGTGTACGAAAAAACATGCCATCTACCAATAGGTATGCAACACAAGGCTTATTGGGCAATTCGGAAATGCAACCTAAGGAATGACCAAGCAGGTGAGGAAAGGAAGCTTCAAATCCATGAGGTGGAGGAACTAAGAAACCAAGCATATGACAATCAGATCTTAGCTAAGATCCTAAAGGTATACCACGACAAGAAGATTGTTGAAAATAACCTCCATCCAGGAGGGAAGGTCCTTCTGTACAACTCTCGATTTAAGCTCTTCCCTGGTAAGCTTAAGACCAAATGGGAAGGTCCTTACATTATCACTAACATCTACCCTCATGACGCAGTGGATATTAGGAATGAGAAAATGGGAATTGTGTTCAAGGTCAATGGACAGCGACTCAAACCATTCCTAGAAGGGTTTCCGACATTTGAGGAAAACCAGGTGGTCGAGGAACCACCTGAGATTCAGTGATTGATCAGAACAAAGTCAAGCCTAGGACAATAACTAAGGCTCTTCATGGGAGGCAACCCATACTTTTTGTTTACTTTTCTTTCTTATTTTGTTTTTATTTTGTGAATAAATTGTATGTTCAAAATCTTCAGAGGCACTAACTCATCCTTTTCCAGGAATGTTTTTAAAGAGCTTGCGGGATGAAGTGTGGTGAGAGTGTTTGGCTAAGCCTTTTGACCTAGGCCAAACCTTCTTCAAGAATCGAGAATTAAGGAATGCGCGAAGATAGAAGAAGGAGAGAAAAGCAGATTACGTGTCACAAGGAGGAGAAAAAAGAGAGTAGGGATAACGGTTAGAATATGAAAGTTAAAAAATTCAAATTCTAATAAATTAAAAAGATAATGAAGAGATAAATCCCTTATCTCCCACTAAACCCTCAAATCCCTAATTTTTCTCTCACCGAAAATCTCTCAATCACATCTTCATCTAAAATCTCTCCACTTCCCTATCTTCACTCCACGATTCAATCCCCTTAAAACATGGTGAAATCGAAGCAATCTTCCAAGAAATCAGTCATTCTAAAACCCACTCCGAAAAAGCAAGAATCCCCTACCTCTTCGCTATCTCTCTCTCTCACAAATCAAAAACAAGATCTCCCGGAGAATCTAGACTTAGCGCTTAAGCTAGTCAGAACCATCATGTCTATGGATAAAGACCCATCCGGATCTCTGAGTCAACCCTAAAATCAACAAGTGTTTTCCACTCCTCCTCCAGCAAAAGCCCCTGGGTCACCGACAGGCACTCTCCCAACCAGAAGGAAGATTCTCCTCCCAGAAGAGCCAAAAACCCAATCTAGGGTAAGCAAGGAGAGAAGTCCCGAGGTTGCGGTAGTTTCGGAAATAAACTCTGATGAGGAGGCGCAACCCGCTTCTAGAGCCAAATAGGTGGCTCGCAAGAAGGTTGCGAGGAAGCGAGCCGACTCTGAACCCTTGTGTGATCAGTGTTTAACAAAAGAGAAAAAGAAGGGATGAAAGAGGAAGATGGAAGTTACTGATGAAGATGAGTTTCCAGCCAAAAGGACACGTTCAGCGACTGCCAAAGGAAAGAAGAAGCAGGAAGAAGATGAGCTCGAGAGCGACTCCGACGCAGAGGCAGCTGCAGTCTTGGCTAAGCCTGTGGCCAAGACTGCCAAGGTAACCCTACCCCCTTTGCAAGCATTAAATGGTTACGTAAGACCTGATACGCCTCATCTTAGGGCACGTTTACTTAGAAAGCATGCTTGTGAAATCACTCAATTTTCCATTCTTGATTTCTCATTTCTTGATGCATTGGGTGTGGGTAATCGGACTAGGCAATACATAATCAATCTAGGGTGGGAATCCCTTTTGTACCTTGATATGCCTGCTTATGCTGAATTATGTCTAGAGTTTCATGCCTTTTTCTGGTTAGATCAGGATAGGATGTATGCTAATGGTAGAGCCAATCCTAATTTGGCTGCATCTGATGTTGCAAACTTCAGATTGCTTGATATTTGGTCTCACTTGTCTGTCAATAATTTTAATGTTTTGCTTGGATTTGTAAATGATAATGAACTTGATTCTGATGAGTACAAAAATACACTGACTGATTATCCCCCTGATTGGGATAAGACAGTAGCCTATAGGGAGCTAATTGGTGATCCAAAGGGGAAGTTTGACAAAAATGCCAAGGCTCACCAGATCCGAGATCCTACTTTGAGGATGCTCCAAAGGATCTTGTCAATCAACCTCTCTGGTAAGACAACTATTTTTGGCAACATCTCAAAGCTTGAAGTTTTCTCCTTTGGTGCATGTTGCATAAGAAGAGAGTTAATCTAGGCTACTGGATCGTCAGAAAAATCCAAGCATGTGATAGCATACCCAAATTGATCTTAGGCACTCTCATTTCTGCTATTATTGTGTCTGTTAGGGGTATTAATCTGTCCTCTTTGAATATGCATGAATCCTGTACTGTTAAGATTATAGATCTTAAGGCTTTTGACCAGATAGGCCATTTCCATGTGGAAGAAGGCTTTGTTTGTTTCAATACAGGATTCACACTAGTGGCAGATCACCTTCATGGGAAGAAAATCAATAGTAATTTCAAGTTGCGACCAATCCAGCTTGATGATGCAGTCCCCCATTCCAGCAGTATAGAAAAGGAGCCTAATCTTGGCCAAGATGCGAAGACCAGTGAACCAGCGGATGTAGGTGAAAGAACTTCTACACCTGTAGCGTGATCAGCTCCAAGTCTTCACAGACAACCAATATTTATTTCACGATTACCAGCTGGAGGCTAAGGAGCAGATGAAAAAGGTTGTGGACCAGCAGCAAGCTCTGTTCTATAGCATTGAGAGAGCTCAACAGGAACAACTCAATAAATTCCTAGAGCAGCAGGAGAGCAGGTTCCAGCATATCCAAAACCTCCTTGAGGTTTCCTTCAAATTCATCCAAGCCATGGACAAGGCTGTTGCGGGCATGCGCCGCAAAATTGATGCACACTGGAGCAGTAACGAGTCTTCCGAGTTCTCAGAAGAAGGAGATGGTTCTACACCGTCAGTACCTGCTACATCTCCACCTCCACCTCCAGCAAAGCAGTAAAACCCCCAGGTCGTGTCTTTTCTTTTCTTGCAGTTTATTTTCTTTATTTGCATTTGTTGTGTCTTTTTATTTTATTTTTATTTTTTTTAGCTCTCGTTTACACATTGAGGACAATGTGTCTTCTAAGTGTGGTGAGGGTATTTTCTATGTGGTCTGTCTGTATATACATGTCTTTTTTATTTTTGTGTAATTTTCTTCTATTGCATGAATTTTTTTTCAGTTTTGGCAATCTAGGCTAAGTTAGGTGGCCTAGATTGTCTAGTTAGAGTCTGATGCGTGATTTTTGTTATCTTTTTATGTGTGTTTTTAGGCATATGTGTTTTGTATTTTATTTGAGTGTCGGCAAATTCTGGACTATGCTTGAAGCCTATCCCTTAATGTCTTAACCTTGACCTTTAGCATCCTTCACCTTATGACCCCGTAACATATGAGCAAGGTAATTAATTGGATTGACATATTCAACACCGGTAAGGGTACGCCTCCTGGTATCTTTTAAACATCCATCTTGTACATGATTATGAGGTCTAGTATTGTGCACCAGACTTGACACATAGAGAAGCCTCCACTGAAAATATTAAGTATCCCTTTAAGAAAAAAAACTGCTAAGTGATGAATAAAATCTTTGCCTTGTGCTGTGCTGAATCTGCTATGATATTCTTTCCCCATCAGGTTTGAATATTTAGAGAACTACCTTTATAACCAGTAAACTGCATGCTCTTAAAAAAAATAAATTGTCTTTATATTTTTACCTCACCAAGTGGAAATATTCAAGAAACTAAAAAGAGCAAAGAAAAGAATTTTTTTTATTTGTCTTGATATTTTTGCCTCACCAAGTGAAAATATTCAAGAAACTTTCAATACTGACATAGAATTTTTTTCAGCAAGGCAAATTAATGATGAGATGAGTGGTATGAATTAAGGGGAGAATACGGAAAGTTGGTGGTCGCCTTGTCTTGTTGGGTATGTTGTTGGATGCCAAGAGGTTATGATTATGTGGAATTCAGATGTTTGGGGTGTTGAATAGGCCATGTTCATAAGGGTTGGGATCCATTGAGAAGTATGCTGACTGTCATAGGCACAAAGGTATAAAGGGACTAGCTAAGGGTATTCTGTCCAGGAGATTTGCCATTGTGTGTTTCTTTTGTTTTCTTAGTTTAGAGTCCAGTATACTTGGGGGCAAGCATTGTTTAAGTGTGGTGAGGTTTGATTGACGTCTAAATTCATGTGCTTTTACCATCTTAACCTACCTTGTTTATGGTGGAAACTGTGTCTTTCACGTCAATCTGTCTTCTTTTATAGGAAATCTTGGGCACTGAAGGAAATGGAGGAAACGTCAGCTTTTGGCACAAACTAGCAATCTTGGGAGCAGTCTTGGCTAAGACTGCCGATCTAAAGACGTGTAGAGCTAGGAGTCTTGGAACGCTGCTGCTGGTAGTTGTTGGTTGACAGCTGGAATTGCTGGACAAAGAAAGCGTGCTCACTTAGGAGTCAAGGAAGAAGCGTCTCCTAGGAAGACTCTCGGATTCGATCTGATTCCGCTTTTGAACAAAACAATCTATTTGTTTTAATTTTTATTTTATCTTATTTTTCGAATTTGAACAATAGAGATTTATCTTTCTCTCGTATCTTTTTGAAGTGGGGAATTGGGAACTCTAACCTTGCTAAAGGTTAGAGAAGGCTGTCGATCATGGGATCTTCCTTCTTCCAACTTCTGGGCTGTAAACATTTTGCACTGTGATAATTCGCTTTGAATATCGCAGATTTAATTTAGTTTATGTTCATCAAATATTTATTCCCTTCCTTAATTAATATGTCTAGTAGCTAAACCCCCAATTCTTGGTAAGGGTTGAGTGAGCGCACTTGTGATTCGTGAGACCGATCTGATCTTAATATCCTCTCGTTTGTAATTGGTTCAAGTTCTAGTTAAACAAGTCGGTTCCCATCTACGCTAAGATTTGATCAACCTTGGGCTAGATGAGGGATTTATAGCCAACCACGAAGGGGATGAGACGAAACTGGAGTGTCTTAAGTAGGCAGCTAGCTTCGCCGAAGCTAGTGGACTTGGATCGATATAGGCCTGACCAGACTGACATTCTAGGGCTCCGACCGGGGAGTAGCTTGGCCTAGATCCTGTCTTTCCCTGCACCTTTGAGAAAGCGCATGCGACTCAAGCCAGCAACCAAATTGGATAAATCCTTTAACCAGCAAGGTGTCCATTGGTTAGGATCACTAGGAAAGGGAGCACCCGCCTAGTGATTTCAAGAGGAGGAAAGAAGGATTGGAAAGGAATACCTCCCAAAGTATAACAGGGCTATGAGGGAGAAGGAGAAAATCTTAAGGTCAATGATCGAATAAACAAGGATTGTGCTCACGAATTCGCCCTTACTAGGAGTTTTCCCCATATCAGTTCACAACTAGTTTTAACCACCAATCTTAGCTATGATTCATTTCTGCCTAAGATTATTTCTTTATTTAACTTTTACCTTGTTCCTTTTAATTGCTTTGATTATCTTAATTGTAGAACAAAACCACTCAACTCTAGTGACGAGGAAGTTGAGCCAAGACTACAATTTCCCGAAAGATCTCTGTGGACGATCCTCTTACCACTATCTGCAAGTTCCTTGTAGACGAGTGATAAGTTGTATTCCTACCCCTACATTCGTATTTTTTATATAACTAAATTTGATGCCCTTGACACGCAATCAGAAGGTGTGATGCGATTTAGGTGCTTGAACTTGTTTCTTCAATAAGTTTCAATTGTCACCACCAAATTGAGCAATTCTTTTTGCAGTAGCTCTGTAATACCTCGTAGTATTTTGTATTTTGTTTTGTTTTTGTTTTTGATAGTTTTTTAATAAACTGAGATAAATAATAAATTAACTATGACTCTTTTTTTGGATTTTTGTGACTTTTTTTGACAGAAAAATAATCCAAATTAACGACACAACAAATCGCACACAAAGACACTACTTGATCTAGAATCCTAGATCGACTCAACGAACAAATTAACTAACCAAGTACACAAGAGATTGGTTTTAGAATGGTAAGAAGAAGAACCAATCTTACAAAGAAAACAGAAAACGTAAAAGGATAGTTTCCAAACTTGAACGCCTTTCCTCCGCTACCAACTGATATGATCCTTGGTTGCCCGAGGTTCGTAGCACGTGAATCCCGATCTAGTTCAAGTCTGAATTTGTAACGATGCGGAAGAATAACTCTCTTGAGTGTTTGACCCTGCTAATAACCTATGCTAGCCAACCCAAATGAAGCAAGAAAGGATCTTGATTCGAAACCCTAACCCTGCATTCAACCTGTGAATACCAACCTAGGTGGAACGACTCAATGAAGTGGGCTTTCGATTTTACTTGCAGATCTATTCGAGAGTCTGATCTCAAATAGGAATAAGGTTCAAGACTGAACAATTGAGAGAAAATTCTCTGCTTTTTAATTATCAAAATTCGTAACCTTACAATGAAAAAGGAGGCTCCTTTATATAGGAAACCCTAAATTCTTACAATAGAAATCCTTTCCCTAATTGAACTCTTAATTAATTAATTAAAAAAAATCCAAACTAATTTAATTAATTAAGAAAAGAGCTAATTAAAATAAAAGAAAGTCTGAACTTTCCATTTTTGGGCAAATTTGGTCATCGTAGGCGTGATCACGCCATCTCCAAGCTCCACTCCGCACACTCTTCTGTTTTGGGCGTGATCACGCCTAGGGATGGCGTGATCATGTCATCTCCAGTCTGAACCATGAGAAGAGTCACGAGTCGCGGGTTCTTCTCCCGTAGCACAGCTCCTTTGATGCTTGCTTCGCACACAAGCTCCTTGTGGATGATGTGTGATAGCTTCGCTTGCAAGTCTTTGCTTCGAACACGCGTCATAGGTCCATTGGGTGGCAAGGGTATGTCGGATACGATGGGGATCGTATCAGAGTGGTAGACCTATATCTAAGAGAAAGATAGAAGTTGGAGAACTAGTCTACCCAACCCAAACAAAATTAGAAGATTCAGGTTGGTGATGAAGTGCAGGAATTGTAAAGATAAAAGCCATAACACTAGGACTTGTCCATTTCCTATGAGGTATGACCTTCCATTTATGAAGAAAATGAGACAAATACCTGCAAGGAATACAAGTGCTCCTGCTAATGATGCAATTCCTGATCCTAAACAATAAGATTCTCTATAGAAGTGCACAACTTTGGTGCCATAAGGATTTCCACCAAGCTCGCAAGAGAAAACCGTGACATCCTTATGGGTATTTATTGTTCATCTCTTTATGTATCTCTTTTGTGCTTTCTTCCACTGCGTCCTCCCTTAGTTTTACACAAAATTTTCTTGTGTTTTTCTTGTTGTGTGTTATGTGTTGTGTGTTGTGTGACAAACTCAAGGTTAGATCCTTGCACGAAAAGGCATACGGATAACTGGAATGATATCACTAATGCTCTTATTAGGAATTGAGAGTTTAGCTAGACATAGACATGGATGAAGAGAACGTATGAATTGATTGCATAAAACTAGAATCTGTAATTACCAAAGTCAGAATCACAAAGCAAAGTTCTAAAACAAAGCTAAACAAACTGATATCGGGAAGAGAAGATGACTACTCCAAGGAATTCTTGTAGGTTAAATAGTTTAGCTATAATCCTAGTCCTACTTAAAAAAAATGATCCAAAAAGAAATGAATACTAAGTAAAATTGTTCATGAATTCAATCTGATGTAGATTCCTGCATAGGAACGTCCACTGATAGTGATAGATAGTCCCCGATTGTCTTGATCACTGTCACTGCCTCTCCTGATCTTCACGCCTACTTCTATAGTTTCCCACCAAAGTCTGCCTCTCTCAATCCTTCTTGGCCAAGAAGGTGACCAAGAAAGATTTCTTAGCTATTTTTCTCCCATCGCTGCTACTGTCCTCCTTTTGTCATGTCTCCTATTATTTACTGCAAAAGTGGGAAGAATTGGATTTCCAATAGCTTTACTGCTCAATTTACAAGTAATTTGGCAGTAAAATTATAAGAATTTTATGCTCAATCAAATATCTACTGCAGAGACACCAGCAGCTGAAACTTATACAATAATACCTACTGTAGAGACACCAATAATTGAAAATTCCGCAACAATACCTATTTCAACAATACCTTCAACAACAACTAGGATATCCTCGGTCATCCTAGTAGGACCAAAATCGTCACATGAAATTGTTGGGCAGACAACAAGTCAAAAGAGTAAGAATAAGAAGATATGGAGGCCCACTGGAGTATTCATAACATCCCAGGTTTTTAAGTGTTTCTTGATGTTGAATGTTGCAAATAATGTTATTCATAAAATGTTGTTAATATATTATTTTCTCCATTGTGGTAGATCCCTACACCTTAGTATCCAGTTAGTGGCATGAACCTCCCCCAAAGATCACAAACTAGGTCTAGGGCATCTGAACTAGTACAACAAGTTCCAAACACTCGAAGTACAAAAAGCTAGGCTAGGAATGGTGCAACAAATACTAAGACTAAGAAGAAAGTGTAGAAGAAGCGGATGCCTTGATGCTGACTGTTTGGATATTTTGTGTTTTCTAGTAGACTAGGTTATAAATTTAGGTAACTAGTGGTTAGGATATTTTATAGTTAGTGTATGTCAGTAGTTTTTTGTGCATCTTTGTATAGCAGTAGGGGGCAATTTAGGTCACTTATGGTATATATTTTCTTGTTTGCATATACTAGCAGCTTTTTGTGCATCTTTGAACAACAATTTAGTAAATTTAGGTCACTTATGGTTAGGACATTTTATGGTTAGTGTATATCAACAACTTTTGGTACATCTTTGAATGTAGTAGTACAAATTTAGGTCACTTATGTGCATCTTTGAATGCAGGAGTACAAATTTAGGTCACTTGTGTGCATCTTTGTATGCCAAAATGTAACCTGATGTTGCTTTTATGCAGCTTATCAATGAAAAAGAATTTATCTTACAATTTTTCTGCATTCTTGATCAGTTAATGGTGTTATTATGAAATCAAGTAACTTATGTGCATCTTCTTTTTAGCAAAAGGACAAAGTACCCTCCTAGACTAATTGCAAAAAGTGGAGACTTCCACAGAACTACAATATGCTTACATTGGTTTAAAAACTCAATAACAGTTTATCATCTTTGGTTTTGTTTTAAATTTCATCCATAATTACTAACTATAATTCCATATTTGAAACTAAATTTACAGACAATTCAAATTCAAATTCAAATTTATGAACTAAATTTAGAGAAAATATAATTTTATAAATTGTTAACCACCAAATTAAAATTATAAAAAAATAAAAAAATAGTATATCCTTCAACCCCAATGAGGTGCTTAAAAAACAACAAAATATTTAAACTAGTCCTTTATGAAATAAGGACTTACATCCATTCACCCACCACAAAAACATCAAAATAACACCACCCCTAAAACCTAATCAACCTGACCCTGATTCACGCTTTCCAAAGAACCATCCCTCTTCCTCTTCCTTCTTGGCATTCCACCGACATCTCCTTAGTATGCATCAAGCACATCCATAACTTTCTGTGCCACCGACAACTCCATATCCACCAAGCCCAATAATTGATCCAATAGTGTAATAGTGACCTTAAGGCTACCTAGAGCTTTGCCTAGAGCCTCCAAATCACACACCTTGTTGGGAACCAATTTTGTATTCGTGCTTGCTCTTTCTGCAGAAAGCGTTCTTGGACATTAAAGCTCTTCAGGTTGTGTTCTAGATGGCGCTTCTTGAAATGGGAGTTGGTCCCTAACTCACCAGAGTTGTTAACAACTGACATGGTTTCCTCTAGAAACTTCTGTTTCAGATTGATACTCATCATTTTGAAGAGAATTGGACAAAGAAAGAGTAGCAAAAAATGGATTGAGGATGTTATTCTAAACTAAGAGATGGAGTAAGAAGGTTGTTAGTATGTTACATTCTTATTATAGACTAAATTGGTGTCTTTTGGCATTCAACCGTCAGTTGGATTGGATACTTTTGAGTTATCCAAGACTCTGAGGCATACTGGAGAAGTGCAAACTCTCCTTTTTTCATGTCTGCGCAAGGAAATAAATGCTTGTAATTATTCCATAAAAAGCAGCAACAATCTCTAAAAAGAAGCAAAATGAAACTAATCACTATAAAGAAGCAAAATGAAATCTCTGCAAATTCATACAATGCCAAATCCCCAACTCACCAAATTTAAACCCTAAAAATTACAATAGTAATCAAGAAAAAATGGACAAAAATGGCAAAAAATAGGATGACAGACGAACAATAATTCTTATTAACCACTGCTTCTGGTTTGCTAGATATTGCAGCAACAATCTCCTTCAACTCCTTGCGAAGCTCCTCGCATTCTTCCTTGATCCCATCCCTAATATCATCCTTAATCGCAACCTAGTTATTAACTTCATCCCGATGAAAGTTCGTCACAGATCCACCTTGCACATTGCACCATGCCTAGAATCCACACTCACTATTCGCACATTTATAATACAACCTTGGGTTAGGAATCGATTATGATATCTTAACCACAACTCTTATCCCACACTTGCACAGTCTGTTCTTGAATCATGGGTATGATTCTGCACCATCTCCTCTACCAGTTCCTACGGATGACGTGAATAAGCGATTGCTTAATGAAGTCATCGCCTTGGAGATGCAATTTCGCCTTTTTTACTGTCGTGAACTACTTATCAGACAAACCCCTCAAGTTTAAAAGCTAGATCCAACCCTCAATTTGGTAGAAATTTGCAGGTCTAATTTCTAGGGTTCCAACTTTAGAACCTCTCCTCTCCCACACCGAAAGCCTAAATCTTTAGAAATGACTAAATAAAGCAAAAAAAAAAGGATTTATTTTGTGTTTCTACAAATATTAGGTCGTATATAAATTAGGCAATTTTGTAGCCTTTCTCGGCCATTCATTCATTTTCACTTACAAAAAAAATAAATCAATTTCATTTCTTCCTTCATTTTCAATTACAGTTTGTGTAAATTGGCTCTAATGGGTCATAATTAACAGTCCTGTTAATCAAACTGGTCAAAACGGAAAAAAATGCTACTTGTGCAAAAAATATAATCTAGGGGAGGTGAATTACACGTTTTTTATAATTTAGGGGAAGTGTTTGTTTCTCGCCGATACTCCAGGAGGGTAATATTTTTATTTTATTTTTTATTTTACGAACGAGGGATCAATTCTATTTTTATTTTATTTTTTTATTTTACGAACGAGGGAGCAATTGAGAATTGAGAGATTGTTATTTATATATATATTACTAGGGGTGCAATATTTCTTTTCAATACAGTGTGGGTGCATTTCCCGTGACATGGAGTTAGTATCCGTTAATTAATTCCTGTTTCTCAATTCAACTATTTATATTTATTTTTTTGCTGTCGAGTTATTGAGGAGGGTTGGAATTAAATGTAATTGTCAGGATGGGTAGATTTTAGTTGAAACAGAGTAATAATTAATTGCTGGTTCTCAAAACATTGATGTAAAAAGAGAGAGCAACAGGGATTTAATTTCCTACTTACAGCCGCCATTTCTGCAAAAAAACTCATCTTTACTTCAAACCCAAAAATTTCCATTTGTGCCATCCCTTTTCACCTATTTTTATTTAAATAAATCTTTAAAATAGATCCCAATCCATCCACAGCAACGACCGGCAAAAGATTGATGCTGATAGTTTAGTCCCATTCATCTCACCTACACCCTCCTCCTGCTTCCTTTCCTTTCCTTGTCTTGATCTCGAAAATGAAAGAAAGCTTGTCGGATTTTCTTGAAGATCAACATGATGATCAGTTAGATGGAGACGACCTCTGGGCCATCTTTGAGAGCTTAGACAGCGTAGCTCCTCCTCTCGTCGACGAAGGAGTTACCTCGAAAGAAAGCACCGGTGGCCACGCCTACTCGTCGACGGAGCTTGAAGTACCCTCCTCGAAGAGGCCAAGGATTTGTCCAGCTTCACCAGACCAACAACCAATTTTCAACGACAACGAAGCGGACGGACAGCAACGCATATCCCATATCACTGTTGAGCGCAACCGCAGAAAGCAAATGAACGAGCATTTATCTGTCCTCAGGTCCCTCATGCCTTGCTTCTATGTGAAGAGAGTAAATATATATTGCACCTTCACCTCCTCTCTTTCACTTCTTGCTGGTTTTTATTTTTTTCTTTTGCTGTTCTTGAACTTTTAAAACTGTTCACATAACTTTTGTACTACTTTACAAAACAACTCCAAAGTTAAACCAAAACTTTTCATAGTCTATGTTTTGGTTTTTTGTCACATTCCCAAATGTAGAAGATTCTTGAGACCCATCGATCTCTATACAGTACACATGATACTTTTACCCCTTTTGTGAAAAATAGAAAAAACTTATATTGTTCTATTTATGAGAATATTGGAAGATGATACTTCTGATTTTTTGATACTTGAAACTTTAATGTGAGACCATAAATAAATTTCTTAACACACCATTATATGTCAACCAAAGTACACAAAAAGGGATAGGGAAATTAGTTAGGGAAAAGCAAGGATTGGATACTTGCTGCTTATAGCTGGTTGAAGTTGGTAGATGAGATGTGAGTATTTGGCTTTGTTTATTAATTACAATTATAATTTGCTTGTCAATTGTTGGGTTTTTTATGAAATTAGTTAACTAACTTGTACATGAACCGGTTTAGGGGGATCAAGCGTCGATAATCGGAGGGGTGGTTGATTACATAAACGAGTTGCAGCAAGTTTTACTTTCACTAGAGGCCAAGAAGCAGAGGAAGTTATACAGCTGTGAAGTTCTTAGCCCTAGAAACATGAACATGGTGGCCTCAAGCAATAGTCCTAGACTACCCTCACCTCTTATTAGCCCTAGAAAACCACCCTTAAGTAGCCCTAGACTCATTAATCTGCCCATTAGCCCAAGAACCCCACAGCCTTGCAGCCCTTACGGGGCAGCAGCAAGGACGACGACAAGCATCCCCGCCGCCATCAACTCTCCGACCCATTCCTCCTCTTCCTCCTCCTGCATAAATAATAGCAATGATACTAATAATAATAATGTCAATGATCAGCTACTAGTGGTGGCTAATTCCAAGTCCCTAGTTGCTGATGTTGAGGTCAAGTTCTCTGGCCCCAATCTTCTCTTGAAAACTGTTTCTCCTCGTATCCCTGGTCAAGCTGTCAAGATCATCTCGGCCCTCCAAGACTTATCGCTCGAGATCCTCCATGTCAACATTAGCACCGCCGATGAAACCCTCCTTAATTCCTTCACCGTTAAGGTACTCTTCCTTCCCTTCTTTCTAATTAACATGGGTAGTATAATTTTGGCATCCAAATTGTTACTCTCGCGCATTTATTTTAAAAATTTACTGCAGTAACTACTCTCATTTTTTATCTAATTTTTATGACAAATGTAGTTTTAATAGTACTTCAGTTGAAAAAAACATGGTAATCTTTAACAAAAACTAGTATTAAGCTTACGGTTTTTAAAAAAGAGCTATCTCATAATCGACTAGGAAATTCACAATCTTCAAATCATGCACTTCAAGCCAGCAATTAATTACGCTGCTTGTATAGTCCTTTTCAACCCAAATCTACCCATTTACAACAGTGAGTTTGTGTTTGCCTAACATTTACAGCCGCCATTTGTTCAAAAGAGCTCGTCTCTCGAGACCCAAAATGTAAAGAATACTTTGTTATTTGAGCTTGTAAGTTTTTTTTACCCTTCTAAATAAATCTTAAAAAAATAATTACAATTGTGTTTGATTAACATTTATTTACATAATAAAAGCTCTAATTCTTTTCAAAACTTAAGATAATTATTATAAACCAAATGGGCAGGTTACTTTGTTAAAAGATAAGATGTATATATTGATAGAGTTTGATATAAAAATTATCAATTTCTACAATGGTGTATTTTAATAACATTTCGTTGGATTAAAAAATGTTAATTTTTTTTGTTTGGGTGTATTCTCAATTAAGATTAATACTGTTCGAATTCTGACGCCCCTAAAAGAATATTCTTAATTCATTTATTTTAGATTTGGATACAAGTAATCTAAATTCAGTAGATTATGACTAATCTTGATTGCACCAAATTGGCTCAATTAAAAAGTAAATTTCTTATTCAATACATAATTTCTCCATATTAACTATCAAATTTATAACATTGTTTAAAAAAATGAGAATGTAAAACCAATAGTATCAAGAAGTTCTTAGTTTTTAATTGATCATTAGCATGTGTTGTCTTACTCAATTTGGATTTATACCGGAAAAGGTAATGACTGAAGATTCTGTTTGTAAGCAGATTGGAATAGAATGCCAACTTAGTGCGGAGGAGCTTGCTCAACAAATCCAGCAAACATTCTGCTAATTTAATTAAAGTCGCCATTGATATTTTATAGTCCCACATCGTACGCACCCAACATCATAGTTGACATCATCATCATCGTCATCATCACTTAATTTCCTAAAAGTGACGGATTTACTTTCAATTTCTCTATATATTAACAGTCTGTAATTGTTGTCTTGACATAATTTCTATCATTTACCCCTTGTAATTGAGCATGCACTCTCTCCATTTTCTCATCATACTTTAATTTTAGTTCATCAATAGTTCAACTTTATAATGTACTTAGTCACTTATGAATATATATATATATACTCCATGTTTGAGGGCATTTTTTCTTCTGCCACTTCAATTTTATGTATCAATATATACGAGTGTTGTTATTGTCATACTTTAAATTATTATTTTCACACCTTTAATTTAGAATTTTACTGTACTATCCATCTTTATTTATTAATTATATTTTATGATAAATATAATTTTTAATATTTAAATCAAAAAGACTATAATACCCATTAATAAAAACCATGACTTTGCTTTCAAAAACTAAAAAAAATCACGTTCATATGCATATTATTTTCTTTGGGTAAGAAAGGAAAACATATGTATATATTAGTATAAATTCTCAGTTTGAATATTTTTAACTTAATAATGTATTTACTTTTATTGTGTGCATATAATTAATTGTGTGCGTATTATTAATTGTGTTGTTAGTTGGAAATTTACTATTTTTTTTCTTCTAAAAATAAGTCTAGTGTTTTTATTAATGGACATGGGAGTATTTTCAGATATGAAGCTTTATAATTATATTGGATATAAAAAATAGCTAAAAGATGAAAATGGGTAGTATAGTAAAATCATAAACTAAGGATGTGGGAGTAATAATTTAACGTATGAGAATAACACTTCCTTATTTATATTTATATATATATAGTCTTATTTCGGTACTTTGCGCGGCTACTGCTTGTATCACCTTTTAAATAAGGGGAATATCTCACTCGAACTTTCGGTCAAACTCAAGTACGTACTGCCCTTAAATTAAAAGAGTCTTCAAATACCACATGAACTATTTATATGTTTCAAATCAACCCATTCGTTAACTTTTCCATCCAAAATGATTATAAATAATAAAAAGAAATAAAATTAAACGATTAGCAGGTAAATTTCTTAAAATATTTTTTTAAAACTATTTATGTAATTACTTAACTTTGAAAATTCTAACTGATAAAATAAAAAATTTGTGTTGCCCTATAAACCAACTCACTCCCGTTGGAAAGAATTTAAAAGGCCATTAAAATAAAAAATTTGCCCTACAAAAATCATCAAAATTTACTAATATAAGCTAAATTCAATGAATATATAACTCATTGGTTGACTTGCTAGTGCAATAGGTATCGGTAGGGTGATCGCTTGCCGGGAGCGTAAAAATAGTTATAAATTAAAAATTAAAACTATCCACAAGGGACTTGTAAATAACGGTAAGAGGATCGTCCGCAGAGACTCTATTGATGATATGTGGATTCCTTTGATGACTGGTTGTGATGACTTTAAGTCACAACTTTGGGGGTTTAGTTGTTGGAAATAAAACTGTAAAAATAAAATAAAGCTGGAAAATATATCTTAGCCGGAGTCTTGCCCAAGACAAGTGGTCAGGAATAAAAACAATTCAAAGAAGATTCCCGGTAAGAGCATGAGCAATCTATGTTTCTTATGATTCGATCATTGATTTAGTGATATTTATCTTCTTCTTTATAGTGTTGCTATAGAATATAAGGATATCTTAGTATTCCTACTCTTACTTGTCATGGAATGCAAGGACACCTTAGCATTCCTACTTCCCTCTTATATCAAATTGCCTAGAGGGGCATCCTATTAGGAAATCCTAACCAAACAACACCTTGCTGGTTAAAGGGTTTACTAATTTGGTTGATGGTTTGATTTGATTCGATAGGGTGCAATCGTTATCAAAGGTATAGGGGAAGACAACACCTAACTCAAACTACCTTACAGTCGAGGCCCTAGGTTGTCAATCTGGTTTGAGTTATATTACTTGTTTTCTCTAGCCTATCTTGAGTACTAGTTGTCCAGTTGGTACCTATCCAGTTTCGTGTTCTTCCGTCCCCCTTCTAGGTTGACTGCAACTATTCAAATTTAATGTTTAAGACTGATTAGATCTAAATATAGCATGAATGAGTTTAATTAAGAG
Organism: Viola odorata; assembly: GCA_963691705.1. NCBI lineage: Eukaryota > Viridiplantae > Streptophyta > Magnoliopsida > Malpighiales > Violaceae > Viola > Viola odorata. The sequence continues at coordinate 15,863,610 of OY829543.1, forward strand.
CAAATTATATCTCACGAATATATAAGAAACAGAGCTCTTAAACTCTTACCAGGAATGAAGAATTTAACTCGATAAAGAAACCTATTTTATTAATTATGTAAAACTAAATGGGGAGGAGATGCTAATCCAAGGAGTCCTTGTAGCTTAAATAGCTTAGCTACACTCTTAGTCCTACTTAAACACAACCTCTTTCAACAGAAGATAAAAGGAGGAGATAATGATCTCCCTAGTCCTACTTAAACACAACCTCTTTCCACAGAAGATAAAAGGAGGAGATAATGATCTCCCTAGTCCTACTTAAACATAACCTCTTTTAAAAGAAGATAAAATATTGTTCAGATAAAATCAAATATTATCTATGAGAGAGATCCGATAAAAATTCTTCCTGGACATATCTTCGATGAAAGCAGATCCCTCATATCTCGCATCTGTTGCAACTGCCATATCTCATCCTCACGCTTCGCTCTAAGTCTCCTACTACAGTCTGTCTCTCTTTCGCGTCTGCCTTGGCCAAGACAGTTTCGAATGTCCAATTTTAGCTCCTGTTGATGTTGTTCTCCTTTTTGTCCACCTCTTAGGAATTCTGCACAAATGAGAGAAATTCATGGATATTAATAGCTTTACTGCTCAATTTACAAGTAATTAGGCAGTAAAAATATGTGAATAAAATACTCAATCATAGGGTCTCGAACTCCGGTTCAAATCTCATCTCTGTCAATAAAAAAAAGGCTAAAAAATAATTTATTACTATAGATAATTAAATTTACAAAGAATTGAAATCTAAATAATTGATTTCTTTTTACATCATCGTCATCTTTTTTAGGAACTAAAAGGAATAAATTTATTAATTTTATGAAATGAGTCATTCTATATTAAAACAAACATGATGCCAACGCGGCACACGTATGACAGTTAGTTTGGATGAAAACGTTAACTAATGGATTGATTTGAAGCATCTAAATAGTTCAGGGGGGTACTTAAAGACCCTTTTAGTTTAAAAGGGTAATTGAATTTGATCGAAAGTTTGAGGTGTAAGTAGATATTTCCCTTTAAATAATTATAATTAATCTATTATGAGCTTTTACTATTTTCAAAATAAATTTTAAAAATAATCGCTTGATTCCGACGGAAAATTCCATCAGAGAAAATCCATTTCCGTCAGAAATGGCTCTTTTGACGGAATTCCGTTGTGAAAGAGGCGTCAAAAAATAGGTCGTAGAAGACCAAATTTTTCAACCAGACCAAATTTTTCAATTGCAACTATGGACGAAAATACCTCTCAAGGGAACTTCGATGAAAAATTCGTCAAAAATGCATCTCGTCGGAAATAACAAGAGATAGGTGGAACACATTTTGATGGAGTCCACCGTCGAAAATGTGGGCCATTTTCGACCGCATTTACAGTCGCAAATAACTTTTGACGGAAAAATTCATTGAAATAGTTGTCTATTTTTTACGACAAGTGCTGTCGAAAACAACTTTCGATAGAGTATCGGTCGAAAACTCTATGACACCTAGGTGCGTCACAATGCAGTTTTCGAACGAACTCTATTGAATATATTTGCACTAACAATCAATTTCTGGATATTTTCACTAAACAACTTGCCAAAGATAGGTAAAGACATGAAATTTGGTATTTGCACTAAATTTGCATGATCTAATCATTATGGTAAAGTCATTTATGTGTTCTTATTGATTATCTATATCTTGATATTGACTTTCTAAATTATTTGATTGATTGAACTGTGTAAGTTTGGATGCATTATTGTGTTTATGTGAATAAAGTATTTATTTTATTATTTTAACTATTTTTAGATTCTTATGCACATGATTTTAAAAAAAAATTAATCATATTTTTGTGTGCACTTTAATAAAATTCATCTCGCACTTCATTTTATTCATTTCATAGATCTAAGGTTGTTAAAATCGGAAGTTTAAGTAAACTCGAAATGGATAGGTAAAATCGGAAACATAAAACTGTAGCGTAAAATCGTAAAAGTTTACCTGATAATTTAAATTTTTATTATATATATAGTCATATTCTAAATAATTTTATTATTAGTCATAAAAAGAATACAATAATAATTATTTTTTGAACCAAAACGACGTCGTTTTGACTAAAACAACACAATTTTGGGTTTGAAGCAAAATGACGAAGTTTTGGTTTGAATTGAATGACACCGTTTTATATTTTTTTTTTAAAAAAAATTGCCACGATAGGAGTATTTGGTGTTGGAAGATAGTTTTGGGGAAGCCAAGATTAGTCTCAAGGAGTTTGGCTCGAAGAAATTCAAAATTTGGACAAAGAATGGATCGAATTGGTATTTTTTGGGAAGTAGAGTGATCCTCTAGATAATGTGGACCAGTACACCACTCGACAGCTGCTCTGCACATTGATAAAATGTGACCTGTACACCGGACCTGTTTGACCAGTACATTTCTTGATAGCGGTTGAAAGGGTAAAAACCCTTATTCTTCTTCAACCACTTCATCATCTTCTCCAAACAAATTGCTGCACTATTCTCCCTTTCTAAACCCGAAATCCTTAACCTCAAAACCTTAAATTCTCACTCAAATCTTCACCTAATCACTTTAAAATCAAGATTCACCACCCAAATCATCTCCTAAACAAAACCCATTGATTGATTTCATCCTTTAAACCCTCTTATACCATCCAAAATTACCCAACTTCCCTTTCAATCCTCAAGTGCGGTTAACCTTTCTCTCTTGTGCAGTTCATAATGTCCACCCCCAAAGAGTAAGAAGCAAAAGAAGAACACCAAGGTGCATGCTCTTCTCTTCTTAAGAAACCGTGTATGACTAAAGGGAATTGGCGAGAGGAAATCCAAAGTACTACATTTCGGAGAAGTTTACCAAGTTCTTCTTCAAAAGTAAGAGTCACTACACCTTTTATCAAACACTCGTTAGTAGTTTTACTATTGTTAAGATAAGATGGTTTGATATGGAGAACTTGAACTTCCCTCAATTTGTTGAACTAGTTGAATTTCGAGGATGATCTAGGTTTGCTAATCATCATGAAGAGTATAGTTTATTGATTTAGCCTAATTTGTAGTGGTTTTACCACTTATTCTTATGAATTTTTTAGTGGTAATTCTATTGATTTCAGTTGAATTCCACGACAATTGCAAAGAACTGATCTGGGGAGGAATTGAGTAAAGAAGAAGCTAAATAGAGTCAAATTCTGGACAGAAATAGATCTGGGCAGAACAGACTGAATCTTTCGATGAAGGAGGCGTCCAAACAGGGAAGTAAAGATACGAATGGAAAACCCAATGTGTTACCTAGCTTTGGTCCAAATTTTAAGCCATTTGGGCGAGTGGATAGTCAGAAAACCCAAGGTGACATTCCGGCTATGTGAGATCGGGATAAGGGAGGAAGAAGTTGTTACCGAAGCTTTCGGATGTTAGCTTTCATTTGGAATATTTTTCATCTCGTTTGGACTAGTGGAACAAAAGTTAGCTTATGCCTACATTTTTGCGCACAGTGTGCGCTCCCGGCAGCCCACGACTTGAAGATTACAGTCTAATGGAGAGCCCAGCCGTGCAGATCACTCCATAATAATTCAAGAACCTCTTATTTATATTATTAGATATTTTATTTAAGATATTCTGGTATTGGAAGTAGTTTCCTAAATAGAACTCTTACCTTCTTAGAATTAGGGTTATGAGTGCCTAGTGCTTAGTATAAATAGAGCCACTTGGCTCCTTTGTGAGGAGGCAACAAGGAGGGACGACAACAACCACTTTCTTCTCTTTTCTCTGATTCTAGAACTTGATTTTTATATATTTTATATAGTTCTATCATTTCCTTCACTTCTCTTATCTTTCTTTAACTAATCTCTTTTGTTCTTAGTAGAGGCGTTTGAAGCATGAGTATGAGTATGCATGAGACCTAACTGATCTTATTATTCTTTAAATCTGTATTTAATTGATTCTGCACTTATTTATATCACGTTTCTATTTGGTATTAGACTTGATCACTCTAGGATTGAATAGTTCTCCCAACCGTCATTCTTGTTGGTGTATCGGTCGTAAGTCCAAGAAGATAAAAGTAGATACTTACGCGCTACTGGGTGTATCCAGGAAACGGTAGGGGAAAAGGTTAATCAGATCCAGTCCCGACTGACACTTGAGGATACTAGTCTGGAGTTGTCTTCCCCTAATTGATCATCTGCCAACTCGGTAAACGCTTTAACCAGCAAGGTGCTTATTGGTAAGGCATCATCTCTAAGCGTACCTGAGGTGGTGTTGATGCAGAAGGGAAGCATGGGTCATAAGCGTACATTGATCCTATAACAACTCTGTAGATTGAAGATGAATACCCTTGTGTCTATGATTGCAACTCATATTTCATCGCTTGCCAAGCCTCTACTAGGAATTGCTCTCGTATTTGATAGTTTGTTTACTTGATTTAATTATTTTCCAGTCTCTAGTTTTAGATAAAACCTCCCTCCATTCACCTAAGTGTTCAAATCTGGTCTTTTATCTTGTTTAAGCCTAGCCATTCTTTGTGGATCGATCCTCTTACCACTATCTATAATCTTTTGTAGGTATTGATAAGTTGTAATTTATCTTTGGTGGGTGCTCTCGATGTTGAGAATCAAGTGTTTGTCGTAGCCTATTCACCTAACAAAGAAGATGGAAATGGAGTGCAAGTGGTAGTTCGGTATCTTGATTCATTACATCACATGATTTTTCACCTTGTGGTTGAAACTCTTGTGCCTCCATTCACATCTCGAATTTCATCATCTCACATGTACTCCTCAAGTGGAAAATTAATTGTGGGTATCTTATGTTGGTGTATATGTTGAATGCTAGAAATTCGAGGATCATAGAATTGTTATTCCTCCTTCTAGGGATTTCTAGAATGATCATGTGAAGGTGTATGATTGGAATGCTTTTGTCTTCTTTCTCTACATGGATATTGACCCTACAACCCGACAAGTCATCTTTAGAGATTGTTTGGCAAACAATAGAAAGAAGAACAAGACAATAAGATTGATTGAGTGATTATTTTGGTTATTTTTAGTGTCTAATTATATACTTTTTTATAGTAATATTGATGATTAGAGCCACAAATCCTTCCTTATTGCAGTTATGAGCTTTTGGAATGGTTTTGGGAAAAATGAGCAGAAACTGCCATATTTTGATAAAGATAATTCAAGTCTGGGACAAGAGGAAATTCTATACTAAGAATGCAAGTGTTTTGACTTTAAAAGGACTCTGAGAAAAATCTTTCAAGTTCATACCAAGAATAATTTCTAGAATAAGAAAACACTCTGGACCTGTGAAGTAGTGCTATGAAAAAGTTGGTCGGGCTTTTGGGCCCATAATGTGAAAACAGAAAAGGGCTGGGCGCCTTTAGACAGTTCAAACTCAAATAGGGAGATCTTATCTTGGGTTCAATTGTAAATCTTTTTGGATTAGATATAATTTATTTAGCTTTTGAGTTTAGGTTTTGAATATATATTGGTTGGAGAGAATCAAAGGAGAAAAACTACTTAATCCTTCCTTGCATTATCCACAACCTAACTTTTATTCTCTGATTTTTATTTCAGATTTCTTTTACTTTTCAACCCTATCTTCTTCCTTTTTTTTCAAGGATTCTTTCTTATGCAATTTAATTTATGCTTTTTAAGTGTTATTATGTCTAGCTAAATTACTTTAATTCCGGGTAAAGACTAAAGGTGTATGCTTGGATTTATTTGTGAGGTTTAATTACACTTCATAATTTCTGCATTGCATTTGCAAACTCTTCAATTACTTGTTAACATCATTTACTTCATATTTAAAATATGGCCATTTTAGATAGGGAGATTTTATTTCCACACTCAATTAGGTTATTTCCGCACCAACATAGTTAAAAAGAAGTTATGTTATTATCTTCTCATATCTTCTCAATTTCTCTTATCAAATTCTTTTGATATGATAACTTCCATATCTGTTACAATTTATTTTTGGGATCAACCACTTTTCTTTTTTTTCCTTTTCCTTTTTAAACAATTATTTGAGAAAAAGTCTATTTGATATCCCAAAAAAAATTCTAGTGTAAAATTTACCCCTAGTTTTTATCCTTAATAACTTGACACCCAACTTTTATTCTATTACACATTGGTGATAAAGTACCAGCAAAGACTCAATTTCGAAGGTTTATTACACCCCACGGTCGTAAATGTTTGTCATTTTATTTTAATCAGTCCTAAATATGTTTTTCTCTTTTTTGGTCCCAAACATTTTATCCGTTAGTTCAATATAGTCTCAATTGTAAAAAAATATTAATGGAGAAAAACTCCATTCTAATTATATTTTTCAACAATATAGGAATTAAGAAAAATCTAATAAAATAGGAAAAATATTTTAAAAAATCTAATAAATTTTTTTTTAACTAATTCATTTTTAAAATATGTTTCCTATTTTATTAGATTTTTCTTAATTTCTTATATTTTTTAAAAATATTTTTCCTATTTTATTAGATTTTTAAAATCTTTTTCTTATATTATTAGATTTTTCTTAATTCCTATATTTCTTAAAAATATTTTCTAACGTGTGCGACCCGATTGTCAGAAAAATTTATTCAAATAATAAAATCTAACGGAGTTTGTATCCGTTAACATTTTTTTTACAATTGGGACTATATTGAACTAACGGATAAAACATTCACGACTGAAAAAAATTAAAAAAATGTTTGGGACTCATTAAAATAAAATGACAAATATTTGCTATCGTGGGGTGTGTTAACCCTTCAAAAATGAGTCTCTGTTGGTACTTATCACCAATGTGTAACAAAATAAAAGTTGGGTGTCAAGTTATTAAGGATAAAAAAATTAAGGGTAAATTTTACACTGATTTTTTATTTATATCAAATAGACTTTTTTCTCAAATAATTGTTTAAAGAGGAAAAGGAAAAGAAAAGAAAAGTGGTTGATCCCAAAAATAAATTGTAACAGATACGAAAGTTATCATATGAGAGAATTTGATAAAAGAAATTGAGAAGATATGAGAAGATAATAACATAACATCTTTTTAACTATTTTGGTGCGAAAATAAGCTAATTGGATGTGGAAATAAAGGTTGCCTTTTAAATATCGTAATTAAATGATCATTGTCATTTCTTGCTAGTCTTTGGAAAGCAATAAAGAAGATTTGAAGAATAGAGTAGACGCCTAGATCAAACGAGGATCCTAAGAAAGAGTGAGTTCATTACCAAAGCCCCGCCTGACAACTGTTAGAGTATCCTGCCTGACAACTGAGGTGTTTCAGTCAAAAATTGTTTTGGATTCTATAGCAACTATACAATTGAAAAATCAACATTCTTGCACTGATAATCAAATGATGTAATTCATACCCTTATTAGAGTCTTTACCGAGATTTTCTTTTCATAATTGTTTTACCACTTTTGAACTCTTTGTTTTAGTATTTCATATTTGTAATTTTAAACCAAACCCCCTCTTACGTAAGTGTAATTTTGATCACTAAGGAGTTATTAAATCACACCATTTTTCCTAAAAATGAACTCCTTACTATTATTTTATCGTAGATTATGCTAGGATAGAGTTTCATATTTATTTTGACGGATTCGACACCCATCAAAAATCTTATAGTGAAGGGGCTCAACAACGAGAAGAAGAGGCGAGTGCGGAGGTTGTTATGGATTTTGTGGATAGTGGAGGTCGACTCTCTCTTAGAGCTCAAGAAGCTCCAATTCATCTAGAGTTCACGGAAGAGTATCATCGCAATGCTACTTTGGAAAGCCTTTCCATATGGTTAGCAAGAATTGAAATGGATCAATCAAGAATTCAAGATTCAATTGCGGCATCAGATGATCTCTTTTGCACCAAGTTTCAATCATTTGATGCAACCATCGAATCAGTCGAGAACAAAGTCGACACCATCTCAAGTCAATCCAATAAACCACTCGTGACCTTCTATCGCCAATTTCCACCTCCACCGGAAGAATGATCACTTCCACCACTTTCGGCATTACATTCCATATTGCATGCATTTTGAACAATCTATTTATTTGCATTTCATGTTTACTTTTCTCGCATTTGAACTACTTAGTTTTTAAAACTTATTTATGTGGTTTGGAATAATTCTAAACTCTTAAGTACTTATTTATCTATGTGTGTGAATATGCTTTTATGTTATAAATGATATTTAGTCTTTATAGCTATCTCCTCTATTAAGGGGGAGATGCGAGATTAATTCTTCTCCTCATTTGTGCTCTTTATTTGTTTTTGTTGATGATAAAGGGGGATAAGATTATGTGATGCTTGTGCTCTATTTAGAATTATTGTATGGTATGAATTGCTTGTATATAAGGGAAGCATTTGGTTCTTTTGATATGCATATTCTCGTTTTAGGTAGGGGGAGCATTAAGCACAATTGATAGGGGGAGCTAAAGGGAGTTTTCTAAACTTTTTATCTTATTACATTTGTTTTTCATAAATTGCTAAAGTTTTATTGTAAATTTAATTTGTGGTTGTCGTCATAAATTTAATTTGATGATTACAATTAACAAATTAAGTTATTATTAATGCAATTTTATGAGCTTATTTTTAGGTCTTGAAGTCCATTTTATATAGCTTATAGAAGAATTACTTCAATATCATTTAAGTGGTTAAATTATAGAAATTATTTGTCCAAGTATATTTTAATTTAAAGCCTAATTTAAGTTGCATATAGCCTAAAAAGATAGCACAAAAATTTGTATTTTTTAGAGTGCATTTTTGGATATTCAAAATAGGAGAAAACCCATTTTTATTAGAGCAAACGGTTCAAAAGGTGTTGCACTGGTTTAGTAAACCACACCTCTGATGTTGTAACAGGTTCACCCATCTTGTGTCGAGCGGTGCACTAGCCATGGACTCCGAATAGCCATTATGGCTGATTTTTGAGTCTCGAGCGGTACACTGGTCGAGCCAGAGCGATGGACCAGTTAGACTCTCATCTTGTCATCCTTTACCCCATTTTGAATTCCCTTTGAATCACAAAATATTTCAAACAGTCATAAACCTTTATAGTTTATAAATACCAAGTTTTCGGCACTTTGTAGACTTAAGAAGTCAAAGTCTAAAGTTATATTAATCTTTTCAAAACTCTCTTAAGCAAAGCTAATTTTTCAAAGGTACTTCTCTTGTTCACGAGTCTTTGCTTCACGTGATTAAGTGTCTTCTTTAAGTTTCAATACTTGTGAAGGTTTAAGAAGAGCTATAATTTCTCTTGGGTTAAAAGGTTAGTCTCTTCCTTGTAAGTGGACATAGGATTAAATTTAGCCTTGAATTAGATTTGTGATACGTTAAGCTTGTGTCTAGGATAAAAAGCTTGGTTGGGTTTTTAGTGGGCCTTGGTAAAACTAGTTGTAAAGTGTTAGCTTGAGCTTTTGGAAAATACTAAGTCTTGGGGTGGACCATAAACCCACATAATAGAGGTATAATTAGAGAAGATATCAAATGGATTACAATACCCCAGCAAAGGATAATCTCAGCCATAGTTACAAGTTTGATCATTGATTCAAGAATTACTTCAACTTTCTTCTAAATTGGTTATAGTTGTTGAGAAGCCCTAACAACCTAATATTTCCTTAGTTCTTATTTAATTTAGAGCAGCATAAGAATTAACCCTTATTAATCAGACAACCCTTAGGAACAAGTCTTCGGGATTCAATCTATTAATAGATGCATAATGAGAAAGGCCAATTCTAACTAACAACACCTAAAATGCTAGAATTGTTCAAGTAACATTATTTATTCTACTAGTAAAAACTAGTTACTACCTGTTATCAAACCAACAATATAGATTTAGTTGAAACGATTAGCAACTTATTGTTCGACAATCATATAAACGGGCCCTATTCACACAATCACACAAACATCAAGAGTTATAAATTGTAGAGAATAAATAAATAGAAAAGAAGAGGAATGATAGAACCTATTAGCTTTCATAAACTTGAATAAACCAAAGCTTGGAATAAATCAAAGCTTCGAATAAATCCTTGCTAGATTAGTGGAGGTATTTAGCAACACGTAGTTCTTGAGAGCTAAACAAAAATAATAAGGTTGGGTTTTCTAAGAGAAAAGTTGTTCAACATGAAAAGAACATATAAATCTTGGCAGCCTTGGACTTTTCTCTAAGTTTCTATAATTATATCGCTAACCAAATTAGTAAAATAAGGTAATTTTCGTCCATGTCAGCAACTGCTCAAGGTTGTGATTGAGGTTAAGGCATAATTCGTCCAAAAATAGTTCATTTGCTCCACAATTATTACCTTTCACTTTAAATACCCAAAATCTACCAAACAAACATAAAATCATAATTAGTGGCATCCAATCTTCAAATATGTGCCAAAAAGATGTAACTAAATAGCAAAATATGCACATTATCAACTTAGTGGTCTACTTACCCTCTCTCTAGACTATTCTTCAGTATCGATATCTTGAGCAACATTTAAAGAAAGTTGGACTCCTTACTTGTAAATAAGTGATGTCAACTTGGTTCATTCCGGATGACCTGTTAGGGACTCTTAAGGCATGTATTCATGAACCAAGTTTTTTTTATTCACCTTTGATTCAATAACCTAGAATAACCGTTGGTATGCTATGAAGAAACACCATGAGTTCTTTGATCTCCGCCTCAAACCACTTTTAGAATATTGTTTTGTTCATCTCGTTAGATTTCAACCTTTTTACAGTCACAATAATATCTTGTAAATATCCTTTTCTATATATATTACCGAATCCATCCTCTTTATTCTAATTTTTTTTATTGAAATTATCATTAGCCATTTTAAAAAATTCAAAGGAATTTTTTTTTTATTTTCCTCCGCTACCATTTTGTTATATGCATTATTAACACGAATAACAAAAAAATAATAAAAACTATTATAGACACAATGGTTAAAAAAATAATGATTTTAATATATAACATTAGATTAGATAAGTAACTATTTGTAAAGAGAAATGCTATTTGGCCAACTGAAACAGCCTACCTGACGTGGCTTTTGCCACGTCATTAAAAAAAAAAAATTAAAATTTTTTTTTTTGCTTCCTTCTCCTTACCGTAGCAAGCAGCGTTCTCCCTCACTGAATCCAAAATTCAAAATTGAAGCAATTCCCTCCTCACCCATTTGACAAACCCAACTCCCTCACCCTCCAAACCCTCCTCCTCCTCCGGCCATCTCTTCCTCCGGCCATCTCTCCTCCGACGGTACCCGCCCCGCTTCGACTTGCCTCCGACAACAGACAACCTCTCTCCCTCACCGAGCTGCTTCGCACACCTCCGACGACGACAGCCAGCGACGACAACGCATCCTCCTCTCACTCCTCTTGGTAAGTTTCCTAAATTCTGAACTCCACTTTCAAGTAGAAACCCTAATTGATTGTTAACTTCTCTAACTGATTTTAGGGTTTTAGGGGTGTTGTTTTGATTTGGGCTTGTGTTGATGGCTGATTAACAGTAATTAATTAATGTTTAATTAAGGAATTGATTTAGTTTTATTATTGTTGTTGAAAACTAAAAAAAGAAGAAGATGAAAAGCTTGCTAATGATTTTGATTCGGAAGGTTTGTAGTGTTGATGGCTGATTAACAGTAATTAATTAATGTTTAATTAAGGAATTGATTTAGTTTTATTATTGTTGTAATTTGTGGATTCTCTTGTGAGGTAGGATCTCTTGCTCAATTGTTTTTCATGGGAAAATAATTTATAAGAATTAAGCATTAACTCTCGAATTATATGCATCCTCCAAGTAAACTATGATATTATTTATTTATTTTTTGAACACAGAATGAGATTGATTTTATTTGATCACTTCCATGCATTCTTTAACTATTTTTTAGGATTGAATAAGATATATTCTTAAAGTGGTAATTTGTTGACTGTTTGTGACCTTGTAATTGTTGATAACAATAATTCATAGTATTAAATTAGACACGTCAACTCACATACCCCAAAATAAAAGAAGTCTGCATCTGCACACAAATATAGTTTTGTAGACTTGATGCACAAATTCTGCAGAGTGAAATACTACTATCATTGCCGTAATGATATAGAGGAATTCAAAAAGAGCAACTATGCTAGATGTGACTGGATTGATAGTCTGAACTCAAGTTTTCATAGATATGGCAGAGATTTCTCTCCTATCCTTAGATTGTGTTGAACTATTTTTTCTTTTGATAATGAGAAAGGAAAGGGATGCTACAGCTCTAGTCTCTGGTCTGGCAATTTACTATTTTTAGAGAATATGTAGAAAGTCAACAGAGCTATTAAACATTGACCTTAACTTAGTTAACCATTAGATGGTGACTTGGCCATGTTCTCTATATAAATTAATAGAGAATTCCTTGTTTAGTTATCTGTTTGTGCTACACTGTTATTTGGCAATACCAAAGTCTCTTAAACATATCTGTAAGTTTGAATAGTTTTTCCATCAACTAGTTTGTGGGTGGTTGGAGCAGAAGCAAAACTAAGATAATTAATAGAGAATTCCAATTTGTGCATATTTCTGAAATTATGCTTTAGTTGGTTAGTGTTCTGAGTTTGGCAGATTGGAATTGTGTAGAAAACCTAGCCGCACGCAGCTCGAATGGTGAATACAGAAGACGGTGTTCAGAAGTTTAGTTCGGTGTTGAAGCAGAAGCCAAACTACGACTACTTTCCCAATATCTACTGTCGGTGTGGGCAGAAGACACCTAGATGGATTTCATGGACAGTTGCGGATTATGTTGACGGAAACTTTTTGGATGAAATCAAAGAATTGAAGATGCGGGACATGGTTTTCAATGGCATGGTGGACGAGTTGCTTAGTTTGAAGGATGAAAATCACGATATGACGAAAAGGGTGAAGAAATTGAGGATTATGTTTAGCATTTTTGCATTTGTTGTTGTAATAGTATTTTTGAGTTATTTCAATTAAGATTAATCCAGGAACTTTTAATTGCAATATGCATCTGTGTAATGTAGGATCTTTTAATCGCAATATGCATCTATGTAATCCAGGATCTTTTATGGATTAATTGATTTTAATTCTTTCTGAGTTTTGTCAAGGAAGTTCTGCTTCTGTGTAAATATGCATCTGTGTAAATAGGATGGTGTACATATAATGACTATCATTTGTGTTACAGTAGAATGAAAGTGGGCAAACTGTAACAAAATAACCATGTGCAATAACCAGATGCTCTCCAAAATAACTAGATGCTCTCCAAACTGTTTTGGATCATGACCATGCGCAATATAACAACTAAACATTCCAAAAGGTTCATTCACTTGAAAATAACCTTGTTAAATTGTCATAACACATAACAAGCTACATTATTATCATACATAGTTAACTAAAAACAAGGTCGTGCTCTCTTGATGTTGCAAGCGGGGCATTTGTAACGCTTCATATGCTCTGCCCTAGCTGGAGTGATCTTGACACACTTCCCATGGAACCACTTCTCACATATATCACAAAAAATCCAGAATTCATCAGATGCATAATTTTACCCACAAATACCACAAAACGTCTCTCTATGCACATCATTGTCTTCTTCTTCCAAGCGACCCTCATCATCATTATCATTCTACAACATGTAGAACACAAAATTTAGTTCTCATTCTACAACATGTAGAACACAAAATACCAAAGAAACAAAATAAACATTCATACCAGACTCTCTTGAGTTTCAAATTGATTCATAGTCGATGGTTTAGATACACCAAATTGACTCTCTTGAGTTTCAAATTGATTCATAGTCGATGGTTCAGATACACCAAATTGACTCTCTTGAATTTCAAATTGATTTAGTGACATTGATTGATATTTCTTGCTAGATTGACCACTCTATCAGAAAATAATAATTGATCAGTTACAAATCATATACAAATATCACAATCAATTGAAAAAATTATACCTTTTTTTGCTTCATTTTTTGCTCTACTGTTGACACTTTTCTTTTGGATGGAGGACGCCCTTTTGTTCGCACCTTCAAAGGACTCGAAATTTTTTGACAGTCTTCTGTCATGATCGTTGAGGAGCCTCCTGCGGACTGCTTGTTCCAATTAGGGGAATTACTGAGTGAGATTTTTGAAGTTGCCTCATCCAAGCATCTCATTACAAACTCATAATTCTCTACAGACTCAATTCCAAAATCTATAGCCTTCGAACATTGTGCATTCATATTTTTGTACCTCACTCTTTGTTCATCATCCATGTCGTCATCATAACAATTCTTCACAAATGAATGACTGTGTCTAACATCCTTCCTCCAGCGATGCAAGATATATTGTGGTGGAACATGCAGTATTCTTTCATTAACAAACACCTTCACAATATGTCTGCAAATTATTCCTTTAAACTCAAACAGACGACATGAACACTTAAATTCTAGATTCTCCTCATCATAATAAACAACATAAGTAACTTGTCTTGTTAATGCACCCTCTTTGTTCATCAAGATGTCATTTATTTGAAATGTTGAAAATGATCCGTTCCTATCAAGAAAAGTACGAATACTATAATCAACTGAAATATTACTTGAAAACTAGCATCGAATACTAAATAGTAATTTTTTTATAAATCAATAGAATGTCGAAAATGATTCGTACCTTTCAATATGGGGAAGATTGCTATACATCAAACCCCGCAACTCATCCTGAAATAACCGAAACACTTCATTTGTGTAGGCATTTTGAAGTTGTTTCTCAAAGGGAAAACCAGTTAGCACAGGATAATACGAAGAGAACGAAGCAAAAACTGCTTTAAGTTCTTTCTCGACCTTACTCTTCAGTGCATTATCATACTGCTCTACAAACTGCTTTAAAGACGTCTTGGGACCAACATACCCATCAAACAATGCATTCATACTTTCACTTCTTTGGGTTGTAGACATTCCAGCCCAAAAAATTCCTTTTACAAACACTGAAACCCAACGATGACGATCTTCATACAAACCACTTAACCATGAATTTCCGTAGAGATCAAAATTACTCATCATGTTACACCAAAGCTCCTCAAATTCTTGAATCTCAATGGACTCATACACAACTTTTTTCATAACTTTTTTAATTTGCTTGTAATCATGTCGTGATCCAAGCTTTTCAGGCAACTTCTTCATAATGTGCCACAGGCAAAGACGATGGTGAGAAGCAGGGAAAACATAATTTACAGCTTTTTGAATGGACTTGCATTGGTCAGTAATTATTGCATTGGGAGCCTTTGACATGCACATCAACCAAGCTTTAAATAACCAAATGTATGTATCTGCCTCTTCATTTGAGAGTAAACCACAACCAAATAGTACTGTTTGCCCATGGTGATTAGCACCAACAAATGGAGCAAAATGCATGTCATATCTATTAGTTAAGTACGTTGTATCAAATGATATAAAATCACCAAAAGATTCATATGCTGCTATAGATCGTGCATCTGCCCAAAATACATTTTTAATCGACTATCATCATCTATATCAAGTATATAGAAAAAATTAGGATTCCTTCTTTGCATGCATGCAAAATACATGCTAAGTGATGCTGCATCTCCAACTCCAAGCCTAATTTGTCTTGCTTTAAGAAGATGATTTCTACAATCCTTCTCAGTAAAAGACAAGTTCTCATACCCCCCTAATTCCACAGCCAAAGAATTAAAATTATTACTCACACGTATGCCTGCTTGGTCATTTGTTTCAAGCCTCCTCTTAGCATACGCATCAATATTTTTATTACACTTGAAAAAACGTGATTTTGTAGGACTCAAGTCATGATTATGCTCAAGATTAACAAATGAGATAGTGAACTCTCCTTCAGCATTAACCATACAATTCATTTTAGCCTTATAATCAGTTTTTTTGGATGGCCTTGCATTAAAAGGATTTTTAATCTTGGATTTATATGCACCTTCTCTACTACACACAATGCTATAATACACCAGGTTCCCATCATCATCTTTCTTTCCACCCTTTCTCTTAATACCGAATCCCATTTGACGAGCATACTGAAGATAAAAATTGTAAGCTTCTTCTTCTGATTTGAAGACCATACCTGGCTTCGGAATCAATTCATAATCAGGTTCGGACAATGGAGGCTCATCACTTTCAGGAAAAAACTCCATTACCTGTAACAAAAGGTTACAAGAGATTATAAGCCAAAATTATTCAGCCAAAATGAAACACCTAAATCCTACAATCGGACCTCAATTTTGCAGAGATCCTACAATATGGTTTAAACCTAGATCACCGTCCAAAACACCATAATATTTGCTTTTCCCATCCAAATTAACTCTCAAACTTTCGTTGCAGCAAACTCAATTGCAACAACACTAAATTCCAAATCTGCCTACATTTGTAAGTAAATACCAGCCCTGCCAAAAATTCATCTTTTTATTATTCCAAATAAATTAGAGTTTATGGATCAATACCATCTTTTTATTATTCCAAATAATTGATAAGAAAATACCAACTCACTTTTTTCTATCAACGACGTCAACAACAATAATAAAACTAAAATAGCCTTAATTAACAAGACCATTTTACCTAATCAATTCCTTAATTAAACATTAATCATTTACTATTAATCAGTCCAAATAAATGAATGCAGCTAGTCAATGTTCATGTCTGTTTGCAATTCCTTACAAACCTTCCGAATCAAAATCATTAGCAAGCTTTTCATCTTTTTTTTTTTTTTAGTTTTCAACAACAATAATAAAACTAAATCAATTCCTTAATTAAATATTAATTAATTACTGTTAATCAGCCATCAACACTACAAACCTTCCGAATCAAAATCATTAGCAAGCTTTTCATTTTTTTTTTTTATAGTTTTCAACAACAATAATAAAACTAAATCAATTCCTTAATTAAACATTAATTAATTACTGTTAATCAGCCATCAACACAAGCCCAAATCAAAACAACACCCCTAAAACCCTAAAATCAGTTAGAGAAGTTAACAATCAATTAGGGTTTCTACTTGAAATTGGAGTTTAGAATTTAGGAAACTTGCCAAGAGGAGTGAGAGGAGGATGCGTTTTCGTCGCCGGCTGTCGTCGTCGGAGGCGTGCGAAGCAGCGCGATGAGGGAGAGAGGTTGTCCGTTGTCGGAGGCAAGTCGAAGCGGGGCGGGTACCGTCGGAGGAGAGATGGCCGGAGGAAGAGATGGCCGGAGGAGGAGGGTTTGGAGGGTGAGGGAGTTGGGTTTGTCGAATGGGTGAGGAGGGAGTTGCTTCAATTTTGGATTTTGGATTCAGTGAGGGAGAACGCTGCTTGCTACGGTAAGGAGAAGGAAGCCAAAAAAAATTAAATTTTTTTTTTTTAATGACGTGGCAAAAGCCATGTCAGGTGGGCTGTTTCAGTTGGCCAAATAGCATTTCTCATTTGTAAAAGGACTAAGAATTACTATAAATGAAATTGAAAAGTGAAGGTAAGGCATGAATGCTTCATGACAGATTGTTGTTGGAAATCCTCAAACTAACTTTACAAAACAATAAAGTCTAGTCTTAGTGAAGTCGCAACACTATGAATCAATCCGTTCTTTCTTCTATTTACTGGCATATTTGGGTGCCGAAAATTGAGAAGTTATGACTTTGCTTATTCCGGATAATAAAGAAAATCAATTTTTATTAATTTTTAAAGAAAATTGGTTTAATATTAATTTAGAATGAAAACATAACCATTTTTTTACTATAAAACTTTAAAAGACTTTGTGCATATTAAACATTGGTTTATAAACGAGACATCTTGAAATAGGGGACATTAATAAATAAAAAAAGGTTTTATGCACCCTATTAATTTGGGTTTGATAAAGTATCTTGTTTTTTTCTTTCATTTGTATGCTTTATTTTGTATTTCAAGAAAATAAAATTAAAGAGAAAAGACTCAATCAAATAGAAAAAGGTAAATAAAATATTTTAATGCAAATGACAATTTTTATGGGTTTTTTCATAGTTACGATTGTATTATAAGTCATAAATACAGTTAAACCTCGATAAATGAATGCTCTTGGGACCAGCAAAAAATATTCGTTTAATAAGTTTATTTACTTATCGATAAATGAATATATTATTCATTTATCGATATATTCATTTATCGATAAATGAATTTTTATTCATTTAGATAGTATTTTTACATTTTTATTTTTTCGTATGATTATTTATTTTACATTTAATGTACAAATACGTATATAGACTATGTACATGCATCATGTACTTATAAGATTCTATGTATGGAATACTTAGAGTCTAAATACATGCAGCATGTACTAATAATAATATTCTATGTATGGAATACTTAGAGACTAAGACAATGTACCTAACCTACCTACAAACTACTATATAAAAACAAACAACTTTAGACGCTTTTTTTGTGAAGAAATGACTTCTTGTATGAACATTGTTGATTGGAAGAAATATTTTTGTTTTTAGGATAAATATATATATCTTATGAATTTTAATGATTATTCATTTATATTTACATGGGGTCTTTAAGGATTCAAAAAAAATTATTCGTTAATGCATTTAGCGAGGTTATTCATTTAGCCCATTTGCCCAAGTCGGGACCGGAAAAAATTATTCATTTGGCGAGGTTATTCGTTTATCGGACATTCATTTATCGAGGTTTAACTGTACATATTCACATAGTCTCATAGCAACATTAGTCATGATAATGCAAATTATTTTTAATTTAGATATATCATTCTTAACAAGAACAGTGACGTGCATTTTTGTAGTTGAATCTTGTCGCGCCCCCGAAAATAAAAAATTCGCGAGTATACAACGAATCTGAGACCTTACGATGCTCGGCGTAAAAGGGACGCCTCGCAACATACAATGAAGTCGCCACCCTAATTTTGTCGCTAGGTCTAGGGAACCTTAATCGTCATGGCATAAAGAAAATATAATAAATAAAAAATTAAAGGCACAAAAAAAGGGTCTGGACTCTAGACAAAAGGTTCGGGGTCGTATTATGGTCTCGGGAAGGTGTTAGGCACCCGAGTCACATCCGAAAATGGTACCGGTTGATGAGAGAGGTGTTTAAAAGGTGTTTTGATAAAATGCGTTTGAAAAGGGGGCCCTCAGAGGAATCGTCACTTTAGTCTTTTCCACAATCGGGACCGTTTAGGAATAATTGATCGTTGAACCGATCGATTATTCCTGACCGTAGTGATGGGACTGAATTTTCTGTAAGACTGAATGAGCGCCCTCTTTTTCATCATCGGGCCATGCATGATTAAATTAATTACTACGTGATTCTATCGTGGATAGTTTAACAGAGTACAAATTAGATGAGGGGTTTTGAAATGATAAACTGATATGGGATCGGAAGTCCCCATGTACATGCAGTCAATAATGACGAAGAGTTAAAATCAAATGAACATGGCATTTTTAAGCAAGCCTTTAAACACGTTGTTCATGTGGGTTGATTTTAAATCCTAGCAATTTTATATATCAGGCATACGATTGATATTTACGGAAAGCGTTGAATAAATAAAAAGGAACGAAAGGCGTACTTTCGAGCGAAGCTTCAATTTAAAACCTACAAGATGAGAGTGTTAGTGATAGCTCGAAAAATAAATAAGCAATTTATGAATGCGAGAATTTAAATAATGACATGATGCGTACGAAAATTTAAATTCTGATTTAATGTATGCGAGAAATGATGAATTGATGCATACGAACATTTAAATGATGATTTGATAAGTGCAGAAAATTTAAATGCTGATTTGCCGAGTGCGAGAATTTAAATGATGATTTAATGCATACAAGAATTTAAATGCTGATTTGATGCGTGCGGAAATTTTAAATGCTGATTTGATGTATGCGAGAAATGATGATTTGACGCATATGAAAATTTAGATGATGCTTTGATAAGTGCAGAAAATTTAAATGCTGATTTGATAAGGTGCGAAAATTAAATAATGACAGTTGATAAGTGAGATAATTTAAATGATGATTTGAAGAAAAATTAAGTGACGATTTGACGAAAAATTAAAGATTTGATATTTGCAGAAATTAAGCAGTTGACGATTTGCATAAGATTAAACAAGTGATATTGCAGAAAATTAACAGTTGATGATTTGCAGAAATTTAAACGAGTTGATATTGCAGAAAAAAACAGGTTGATATTTGCAGAAAAATAAATAGTTTGATATTTGCAGAAAAATAAACATTTTGATATTTGCAGAAAATAAAACAGTTGATGTTTGCGACCGACCATGTAGGCGGTAAATTGAATTTAAATTGCCGAAAGTAAATTGCGGATAATTAAAGTGCGAATAATGTAAACAGTTGACAGGTACAGAAAATTAAAGTGTTAGTACGAAAAACAATCATACGAAACATACGAACATTTTTACGAAAACGCAATCCGAAATTGCGAAAAAAATGACAATGGGCTGGGCCCAATTTGAAAAATCCAAGAAATGGGCCAGGAATAGTTCCTGGCCCAAGGAAATAAAAATGAATGGTGATGGGTTTGGCCCATCACCTTTCTCCTTTCTTTCAATCGTTGCCCCAAGGTGATACGATCCTGGTTCCTTAGGATGCGTAGCACCAATTTTGATCTTTGTTCAAAGACGGATTTCCTGCGGAAATAGATAACTCGACGAGTACGAGCTTAGACCACTTAGCTAACCTGTGCTAAGAGCCCTAATCGATTTCAAGTCAAGGGTCTTGAATCGGGTTCTTAGGACTAGACTCAACAATGTGAGAATCACACTAAGATAAACGACACAATAATACAATTCCAAGATTTACTTGTATACGACTCAAGTATTGCGGACTCGAGAAGAACAAGGTTCAACCAACTTGAACAAGGGGCGGAGATTTGAAGAGAATATCTCAATTTATCAAATAACAGCCAACCTAATAAGGAGGCAAAGTAGTTCCTTATATAGGTTACAATCAAACCCTAAAAGCAAACCTAATAGGAATAGAACTAGGACTTCTAAAATAGGAAGATAGCTTAACTAATTAAACTGTTTAATTACCTAATTAAGCTTAAAGTAATTTAAAGTCAACAACTTAAATCTTCAGTCAACGCGCCAGCTTCTGGACACGCGAAACGGGCAGGAGCCGTTTTGAACAATCGGCACGCGCGACAGATGAGTGAATCGGCAACGGCTGAGTGAAACGGGCAGATGCCGATTTCGTGAGAACGGTCAGAGCCGTTTTGAACGAATCGGACAAGAGCCGTTTTGTGACAAACGGTCAAGTGCCATTTCTAGCAGAATCATCATCGGCTATTGTGAATGTAAGGAGATTCACAACTCTAGGGGTCTTCTCTCGAAGTGCAGCTTCCTCACTTGACATCTCACATTCCAGCTCCTTGTGAATGAGAGATGACAATCGGTCTTGAAGCTTTCTTGCTCTGGCTCGAGTCATTGGACCAGCTGGTGGTAACGGTAGTTGGATGCGTGGATTCGCATCATTCCCTCCCCCTTCGGAAGGATTCGCCCTCGAATCCGAATCGGTATCAGCGGCAAGTCCATACTCGTCATCTGCATCAAACAACGCTAAGTCAGAAACATTGAAAGTAGAGCTAACGGCACCATACTCACTCGGCAATGCCAGTTGGTAGGCATTGTTGTTGATGTTCGCAACAATCTGGAACGGTCCGTCTCCTCTAGGAGATAGCTTGCCACGGCGTTGGTCAGGAAAACGCTCCTTGCGCATATGCAACCAGACCCAATCGCCCACCTGGAACGTCACTAGCCGTCGGCCCTCGTTTCGTTTCTGTACAAGCTTGTCATTCATGCGCTCAATGTTCTGTTTTGCCTTAGCATGCAATTGCTTGACAAAATCAGTCTTTTGTGCACCATCTAAACTTACAACATTACTCAAAGGTAAGGGAGTTAAATCCAAAACAGTTCTAGGATTAAAGCCATACAAAAGTTCAAACGGCGAGTAATGAGTAGTAGAATGAACAACACGGTTGTAAGCAAATTCAATAAACGGTAAATGATCAACCCAAGTAGAAACATGCTTACTAACTAAGGTGCGTAAAAGGGAGCCAAGAGTCCGATTTACCACCTCAGTTTGACCATCGGTTTGTGGGTGAGAAGATGTAGAATACAATAATTTAGTACCAAGTTTCTTCCACAAAACACGCCAAAAATGACTAAGAAACTTAGTATCTCTATCACTCACAATAGTTAAGGGTATACCATGCAAACAGACTACTTCACGAAAGAATAAATCAGCGACCTGAGTAGCATCACAAGTATTAGAACATGGAATAAAGTGGGACATCTTCGAAAATCTGTCCACCACAACAAAGACACTATCCTTCCCATTCTTAGACCTAGGCAATCCAACGAAAAAATCCATAGACAAATCGGTCCAAGGGTGAGAAGGGACAGGTAACGGCATGTATTCTCCATGACTAGCAGATTTCGACTTGGCTCGACGACATATTAAACATCTAGCAATAATGCGGACAACATCACGCTTCATGTGAGGCCAATAAAAGTGATCATGCAATACATCCAAGGTTTTAGTCACGCCAAAGTGACCCATTAAGCCACCACTATGGGCTTCATGCACAAGTAATTCACGAAGAGAGCAATGAGGAATACACAAATGTTTGCCTTTAAACAAATAACCCTCATGCTTGTAGAATTTAGAACCAGAAATAGAAACGCCATGCAAGTAAAGAGCACCTAAATCAGAATCGGTTGCATAGAGCTCTATAATGTGCGAAAATCCAAGCAATTTGGCATTTAGAGAAGTAATCAGCACATACCGTCGCGATAGCGCATCGGCAACAATATTCTCTTTACCTTGCTTGTACTGAATGTGGTAAGGGAACGCCTCTATAAACTCCATCCAAACGGCATGTCGCCGATTGAGCTTCCCTTGACCCTTTAGGTACTTCAAGCTCAAATGGTCTGTGTGGATGATAAACTCCCTTGGCATCAGATAGTGTTGCCATGTTTCTAACGCTCGGACAAGAGCATAGAATTCCTTGTCATAGGTAGGATATCGGAGCTGAGCATCCTTGAGCTTCTCACTGAAAAAGGCAATCGGTCGTTTCTCCTGCAGCAGAACGGCACCGATTCCTAATCCGCTGGCGTCGCACTCTATCTCAAACGCCTTGCTGAAGTCGGGCAATGCTAGCACGGGAGCGGCACAGAGCCGTTTCTTGAGGGTAGCAAACGCCTCCTCCTGTTGTTGCTCCCACCTGAAAACAACATTCATTTTTGTTAAATCATTCAATGGAACGGCAATGGTGCTAAAATCCTTTACAAAACACCGATAGAAGCTTGCTAATCCATGGAACGATCTCACATCGGTAACGGCCTTCGGCGTCGGCCATTCCCGTATTGCGCGGATCTTCTCTTCATCCACTTTAACGCCATCTGCACTTACAATGAAACCAAGAAAACCAACTTGTTCCAATGCAAAAGAACACTTACTAGGTTTAGCATATAATTTCTGCTCACGAAGTGTTAGAAAAACTTCCTTAAGATGTAAAACATGCTCATCCAATGATTTGCTATAGATTAAAATGTCATTAAAATAAACTACAACAAATTTACCAATTAAGTGCCGAAGTACATGGTTCATTAATCTCATAAAGGTGCTAAGAGCATTAGTCAAGCCAAACGGCATAACCATCCATTCATATAAACCATACTTAGTCTTAAAAGCAGTTTTCCATTCATCCCCTTCTTTCATACGAATCTGGTGCTAGCCACTCATTAAATCAATTTTAGAAAATAATTTACTACCACTTAATTCATCTAACATATCATCCAATCGAGGAATAGGATGGCGATACTTTACAGTGATTTTGTTGACTGCTCTACAATCAACACACATGCGCCAAGATCCATCCTTCTTTGGGACTAGAATGACTGGAACGGCACATGGAGACAGACTCTCCCGAACGTACCCACGCGCAAGCAAATCGTCCACTTGCCGTTGCAGTTCCTTTGTCTCCTCTGGATTGGATCGGTAAGCCGGCCGATGGGGAATTTCCGATCCAGGAACAAAGTCGATCTGATGTTCGATGCCTCGAATCGGAGGTAAGCCAGGTGGCATCTCTTCGGGTAGAACATCTCCAAATTCCTGCAAGAGAGAAGATATACCAATCGGAACGGTGTTGTGCCGTTCCGTTGCAATGGAGGTTAAACAAGAAGAGCGAAAACGGATTAGAAGTAGAGGACGGCTTGCGTCAAAACAGTTGTTATGAGAAAGCATGGCTCTCCTCACTTCGCTCCCCTTGGCATATACACTCAATTTCTTTTTATTTACCTCTCCTTCCCTTGACCCTTTAGGTACTTCAAGCTCAAATGGTCTGTGTGGATGATAAACTCCCTTGGCATCAGATAGTGTTGCCATGTTTCTAACGCTCGGACAAGAGCATAGAATTCCTTGTCATAGGTCGGATATCGGAGCTGAGCATCCTTGAGCTTCTCACTGAAAAAGACAATCGGCCGTTTCTCCTGCAGCAGAACGGCACCGATTCCTAATCCGCTGGCGTCGCACTCTATCTCAATTTATCAAATAACAGCCAACCTAATAAGGAGGCAAAGTAGTTCCTTATATAGGTTACAATCAAACCCTAAAAGCAAACCTAATAGGAATAGAAGTAGGACTTCTAAAATAGGAAGATAGCTTAACTAATTAAACTGTTTAATTACCTAATTAAGCTTAAAGTAATTTAAAGTCAACAACTTAAATCTTCAGTCAACGCGCCAGCTTCTGGACACGCGAAACGGGCAGGAGCCGTTTTGAACAATCGGCACGCGCGACAGATGAGTGAATCGGCAACGGCTGAGTGAAACGGGCAGATGCCGATTTCGTGAGAACGGTCATAGCCGTTTTGAACGAATCAGACAAGAGCCATTTTGTGACAAACGGTCAAGTGCCGTTTCTAGCAGAATCATCATCGGCTATTGTGAATGTAAGGAGATTCACAACTCTAGGGGTCTTCTCTCGAAGTGCAGCTTCCTCACTTGACATCTCACATTCCAGCTCCTTGTGAATGAGAGATGACAATCGGTCTTGAAGCTTTCTTGCTCTGGCTCGAGTCATTGGACCAGCTGGTGGTAACGGTAGTTGGATGCGTGGATTCGCAACACAAGGGATGCATGACACTATTCATCATCCCTTTCCTTGGTCGTCGGCGCTACTGCCGGCGGCCAAGCTCCGGCCACCCATGGCCGAAACGAAAAACCTCCGTACCGAGATGCTCGTCTGCTCGACGACTTCTTGACTGTACGAACCTCGAATTTTAGTTTAAAACGTACCGAGTTTAATTTCAAAAAAATGATGAAATCGTTAATTATTGAAAACTAATTAATTCATACGAGTTATCTAACGATTAATCAAATTAAAAGCATGTATTTAATCTACAACATGCATATGAATTAATGGCATAAAAATAAGCAATTTATCTAGTCAAGAGGATGCTAAACGAATTAAAGAAGAAATGCATGAAAAATGAAAGAAAAAAGCTTACTGCCAAGCTTGAATTGTGACGATCGATGCTCGATATGAGCTATCAATCAATGAGGGAGGAGAAGCAAGGCTGCTTGTGAGATTTTGGTGCCCTCAAAACATTGAAGGCAGTGGCCTTTTTATAGGCCGAGATCGCGTGGTGGCCGGACGCGAGGGACGCGAGTGGAGGCCGTGATCGTGAGCTGGCGGGGCTAGGGCTGCAAGGTGGCAGCTACGGCGGTCGAGGGGACTGCTGGAAGTGACAGGAAGCGACGGGAGCAGGCAGCTCAGTGGCCTGCTCCGCTGCCGCTTCACGTCCATGGTGCACGCGCACCATGGCTTTTAATTTGTCAACCGTTGATCTGGTTGACTTTTCTTGGTTGACCAGATCAACAGTTGTGATCAAATGACTTTTTAAGCCTATTTAAATGGCCTCGAGCCAATCTCGCGAACGAACGTTCTGAATTTCTGAGCCGAAAGTGCCAGCGCGTAGAGAAAAATACGATGAGTTTAACCGTCTACAATGAATGACGAGAATTTTTGTTTAACGTGTTTATTTTCTCGTTCAGAAACATGAAATGTTCGGACGAAAAATAAATGACATTATGATGAAAATTACGCGAAACGCTGTAGGTCGGCGTGAATGAAAAAAAAGGTAGGAACTAGTTGATGGAAAATATTCCGAGTTTGAGCTATTGTCCGAGCGAACTTACTCAGGTCCGATAAAAGCTCGAACAAAAATAATAAAAAAAATAAAAATGCTAAAAAATGTGATAAAATACTAAAAATCTTAAAATTCGTGTGATGACCTAAAACGATGAAATAACTAGTAAACAACTAACGGATAATTAAAAATGTAATTTTTAAGGCTAAAAATATTAATGATAATAATAACGAAAATACGTGACGGAAAATTAAAAACGCGATTTCGAACGCTGACGATGCTAACGACGACGATAAAAATGCGACGAGAATCTAAAAATGCTAATGACAGTAAATTAATTAAAAATGACAGTCAATTAAATAAAATGTCAGAAATACTAAATTTAATTAAAAAGGGCGTCAAAATTCGGGTATCAACAAATCTAAAAAGATTCCCTACGTACTTTAAAAAAAAATCAAATCACATGTAGTTGTTAAATCTATATAATTATGAGAAATATTTGTAATAATGCTAATAAATAATCTTCAATAATAATAATCATATCAAAAAAGAAGGTTAATTTCGAATTTAGCCCTTAATCAGTAAGCAACAATAAAATAGAATTTATCCTTCTTTGAAAGGATCATTTTAAGATTCTTTAAAATTATCTCAATATTTTCAAATGATGGTATTAAACTCATTTAGATGTAGAGAATGACATTACTCAAATCGTGCCATCTCAAGGTAAACGTGAACAAATGAACACAATCAACATACTTTATTACAATCAAATTACTTGGATTTATAGCTCAAACGGTTCATAATACATGATATGTGACGTGCAAGGTTTATAAGACCTTAAATCAATTTCATAGAGTAAACTTTCGAGGCTGTGTTAGAAAAAGATGTAGCAGACAAAATGAGGGAAAAATAGATAGTATTGAAATCAAAGAGATTTGAAATTTACCTATACTTCATTAAGACTAGCTTTAAAAACTTCTTGTTATACCTATAGTTATTGAAAGATCTTAACAAAGTAATCGAAGAAACAAAAAGCTTGTTCTGGAGAGTGAAAATTGGAAGAGGTTTGTAATAATTAATAGAAATGTACCTTTTATAGTATGCTAATGAGCATTTTGTTCATTTTCTTGGATTATTAGAGAGTAGAATTACTATTGATTAATACATATTAGATATTGAACTTCACTCGAAAGTTATGATTTTTTTAGTATAGTATTTCCTCAAAAGATTTTAAAAAATATACTTGATGAATATTGTATATTTTAAGGGTGCAATTAATTATTTAATTTTTTTAATTATATGGATACCAATTATTTTATATTGCAATAATTTATTTTTGTTTATTAGTAATTTTTCCTCACATCTGTTTGCCTAATTTTCTGGCTAACCTCTAAAATATAAACAAGTTATAATAATCTGACTTAAAATTCAAAAAAGTTGATGAAAATGACTAAAAAAAAAATGTCCCCATTAATGTAAACTAGATATAAATATAGTTAGTAGTTAAAAAGGGATAATTCTCCTAGTATAGTTAATTTTCTTTTATTTTTAACATAAATAAAAATTATAAATAATATTACTTTTCTATTTTGTAAAAACTATCACTAATCAGCTACTAGCTAGCTCATTGGTTGCTAACTTCCTAGCATGGTTAACTTATATTAAATATTGACTAGAAATTATAAATAACTTCAAAATAATTATCCCTTCAAAATAATTATAAGGGTTCGGTATTTATGATGAACAAAAGGATTCTAGTGATAGGGGATGCCAGCAATGACGGATCTAGAATTTGTATTTAGGGGTACGGGGGTTCGAGGGCAGTGGCCCCGAATTTATTTATTTTTCAGTATTTTAAAGGAAAGGCAAACGAGCTGAACGAAAAATTAGAAAATTATTTAAGAATATTTGTATCTGTCACTCAATAACAAATATTTATTAACGTAAGTATGTGTACGGAAAGTAAATACATGGATTCAAATGTCATATCCTTATTTTGAGACGCCACATGGAACTATCAATATGAGTAAGAATTAGCTCAAAGCGCACCTTGTAAGCCATATGATTAAAGATTATTCTTTTAAGCAGTTATCTACCTACAATTGAAATTTTACTTAAAACAAAAATTATCAGCAACGAACATTTGCTAACCTGCAAACTTCAAACCACTTTGAAATTGAATTTGACAAAAAGATTTTATTAGCCATTAAATTAGTACATTTTTTTCATACTACACCCAACAATACATGGTAGTTGACTCTCAGTAATCCTCTGATCATTCTATTCTATTCCATTCCATCTTAAATTCTCAATCACAAACAAAATAAGCGACAAGTGTTAGATTCGAATAGAATCTAGATTGTTCCCTATCCTTATGACCAATCCCAAGAATCAAAACAAATCGATTATAAAATGATTAATATACATAAACAGCGGAAGCGTACCTGTATTAGCCGATGCCATGAAATTGGAGAGGGATTTTTGGCCTTCTAGAGGATGAAATTCTCTAGGCAAATGGAAACCAAAGCTCTTACACAAAACCTTTCTGTTTTCTGTGTTTCTGTAATTGTTTTGTTACCTTGATGAAGAGCCTTTAAATAAAATAGAGAAATTCCTCCAGGGACCAATTCCCAAATAACCAAAATGGTTAATTACTAATCGGTCCATTAACAATTAGTAATTAACCCGGGAATCTGCACAAACATTAAATTTTCCCCTCGCACTTAATTGATTAGACGATTCAGACCATAAACTTTATTAGATCACTCGATTGGTCTAAATATAATTAACGGTAACGGATACTAATGTACACGTTATTATCCAAAATCCAACAATCTCCCACTTGGACAATCCGAATTGTACAATCCTTATAGTACCGACCGTTAATTTCCCGAATGCTAGCATAACTCTTGTCTAATCCAATCCGGTCTGTCGGTTTCATTAATGTCAGAACCAAAAGAGCAGTCGTCGCATCTCAGGCAACTAAACTCATGATGATTACAAACTTAACTGACCAACGACATGGATCCAGTGCGCATGTGCAGCATGGAAATACATGTAAAATGATCTGTTCATGTCTATTTCCAACTAATCCACTTTAAACTTTATGAGATCAAAAGAAAACCAGAGCGCATATTGAATAGAAGTCAATATCCATAAACTATGAAAATAAATACACAGTCAATACATCTGTGAGCCATAATGGTACAAAACATAACTCCCACTATTCTCAGGCATCTAACCTAATGACACCCATGCTCAATACATGGCCATGAAATGCAACAGGTGTCAATGCCTTAGTGAGCGGATCCGCAACCATAGCATTTGTACCTAATAACTCAATGCTCACAAGACCACTCTGAACTCTTTCTTTAACAGCAAGGAACTTGATGTCGATGTGCTTCGATCTGGATGTGCTCCGACTATTGTTGGAGTACAGCACTGCAACCCGATTGTCACAATAGATCCTTAAGGGTCTCTCGATCCTAGTGACAACTCGCAGTTCCTTGACCATATTTCGCAACCATACCGCATGACTGGATGCCCCGTAGCAAGCTACGAACTCAGCCTCCATAGTGGAAGAAGCGACGAGTGACTGTTTGGCGCTCTTCCAAGAAATGGCCCCACCAGCCAGCAGAAAGACGAAACCTGATGTCGATCTTCGACTGTCCTGGCATCCAGCGAAATCAGAATCAGAATACCCAACGATCTCAAGCTGATCTAATCTCCTGTACGTGAGCATATGGTCTTTCGTTCTCTGTAGGTACCGAAAGACCCTTTTGGCTGCGACCCAATGATCCCTCCCGGGATTGCTCTGGTATCTGCCCAACATACCAACTATATACGCAAGATCCAGACGGGTACAAACTTGAGCATACATGATGCTTCCCACAGCCGAAGCATATGGAATACCCTCCATGAACTTGCGGTCCAGATCGGTCTTAGGACACTAGTCTAGGCTAAATTTCTCACCTTTGGAGATAGGGGTATCATGTGGCTTACAATTCTGCATGCTGAACCTTTTAAGAACTTTATCGATGTAACCTTTTTGTGACAACCTGAGGATACCCTCTGAACGATCCCGATGGATCTGTATCCCAAGCACAAAAGAAGCTTCACCAAGGTCCTTCATCTCAAACTGAGTTGAAAGGAATGCCTTAGTATCCTGAAGAAGCTTTACATCATTTGTAGCAAGCAGAATATCATCCACATAAAGCAGTAAAAACATAAACCTACTCCCACTGAATTTATGGTACAGACAGTCCTCTACTGTATTTACCTCAAAACCGTATGAAGTAATTATTCGATGGAACTTCAGGTACCATTGACGAGATGCCTGCTTGAGCCCATAGATAGACTTTTTCAATCTACAAACCAATTCACTACCCTCGTTGGAGGATAGTCCTTCTGGTCGCCTCATGTAGATTTCTTCCTCAAGATCCCCATTGAGGAAAGCAGTCTTTACATCCATCTGATGTAGCTCAAGATCAAAATATGCCACAAGAGCCATGATAGTCCTAAAAGAGTCCTTCAAAGAAACTGGAGAGAAGGTCTCTTTATAGTCTATTCCTTCCTTCTGGGTGAATCCTTTCGCAACAAGACATGCATTGTACCTCTCAATATTGCCTTGTGAATCCCGTTTGGTTTTAAAAACCCATTTACATCCGATCGGTTTCACATTTTTAGGCAATGGTACAAGTTCCCACACGTCATTGTCCTTCATGGATTGAAATTCATCCCCCATGGCCCGTATCCACTTTTGAGCATCAGGACAGCTAGTAGCCTCAATGAAAGTGATTGGGTCACCCTCTAATGAGTCAATAGCATCCTCATGTTCTTGCAGAAATACGACATAATCATCCGGAATCGCACTTCTTCTCACTCTAGTGGACCTCCTGAGAGGCATATTTTCATGGTTCTCAACCATATGAGGTTGATGAGTTTGATCTGGCAGAGGTTCCTGTAGGACTTCCTGATGATCCACAGGTAAATCTTGTGGGTCCTGATGGTCTTCAGGTATAACCTGATGACCTGGTCCTGCAGGAGGATCAGCGATGTTGTTTCTTGCTTGCTGAGGAACAAGAATTGGAACATGAACAATAAGCTCATCTTGTCCCTCAGGTACTGCCTGATGAGGTGTAGCTGAATCCTCATAAAAAACGACATCGGTTCTTCTATCTTCCCCCTCAAACTCAACATCCTCAAAGAACCGGGCATTTCCCGTCTCAAAGAATGTGCGGGTAGTAGGATTATAAAACTTATAACCCCTTGACCTCTCCGGATAGCCAACAAAATAGCAACTAACAGTCCTTGAGTCCAGTTTTCTTTCATCAGGCCTATAAGGCCTAGCCTCAGCTGGAGATCCCCAAACCTTAATATGCTTTAAGACAGGCTTTCTGCCAGTCCATAATTCATATGGGGTTTTGTTTGTTGCTTTAGTTGGTATCCTGCTGAGAATATAGACTGCAGTTCTTAAGGCATCTCTCTAGAGTGATATAGGCAAGGTGGTATTGACAATCATACTCCTCACCATATCTTTAAGGGTACGGTTCCTCCTTTTAGCTACACCATTCATGGTCGGAGACCCCAGCATGGTGTACTGTGGAACTATCCCACACTCATCGAGAAACTGGGCAAATGGCCCAGGGCGCTGTTCACCTGATCCATCATATCGACCGTAGTATTCGCCACCACGATCTGATCTGACAGCCTTTATAGTCTTTCTGAGTTGATTCTCAACTTCGGCCTTAAAAGACTTGAAAGCGTCTAATGCCTCGGACTTTTCCTTTAGAAGATACAGATACCCATAACGGGAGAAGTCATCTATGAACGTGATAAAATACCGTTGACCATTCCAAGATGCTGTAGGGAATGGACCATAGATATCGGTATGTATCAGCCCTAGACTTTCCGTACTTCTCTCAGCCTGAAATCTTCTCTTGTTAGTCGTTTTGCCCTTTATGCACTCGATACAGACCTGTTGGTCTGTGTGATCAAGTGCCTGAAGGATCCCGTCTGACACAAGACGATTTATTCTCATTTTGGAGATGTGACCTAAACACTTGTGTCATAGTCTGAATGAATCCTCAGTTGACAATTTTCTTTTAGTCCCTCTAGCCTCGCCAACATTACATTCATTATTGCTATCGACTGTATGCAATAAATATAAGCTGTCACAATCATTCAAAACACCAGTACCAACCAGAGTAGAATTAAGATAAATGAGACTTTTATTATTTCCAAATCTGATTACATAACCTTCTCTGTCCAAAATAGGAACAGAAATTAGACTTCGTCTAAATGACGGTACATAAAAAGTCTTTCTTAATTCTAAGACATATCCGCTGCTAAGAATCAGCTCTATGGTGGCAATGCCCTCGACCGGTACCGGGTCACCTGCTCCCATGTAGAGAAATCTCTCACTTGCCTGGGGCATCCGGTATACCCTGCAGCCCTGCAAAGAAACACTTATGTGTTTAGTGATTCCTGTATCTAACCACCAAGTGTTCTTAGCTACAGAAACGAGAAGGGACTCAGAACTAACAAGAGAAAGTGATGTACCTCTCTTCTTTATCCAAGCAGCATGCTTGGCATAGTCCTTTTTCTGATGGCCTGCCTTCTTGCAGAAGAAACACTTGCTTGCTTTATTCTCAGTGGTTGAGACTTTAGGTTTCTTCTGAGAAGCGGGCCCTGCAGCACTCTTGCCTTTCCTCTTCGCACCGAATGAAGAGGCAGTAGCAGTAGCCAAATGAGCACTGTCCAGCTTGAGAGCCTTTAGGTGGTCTTGTTCTTGAACCAGTTGAACCGTAAACTGGTCAATAGACCACTTGTTCTCCTAGCAGTTGTAGCTCACCTCAAATTGATTGTACTGAGGTGGCAGAGAGGTCAGAATATGGTGTACCAGATAATCATCCGGTAACTCAATCTTTAGTGACCTCAACTTATCTGCCAGATTGAGAATTTCCTGGACATACTCCCGAATGTCGCCAACACTCGAGTACTTTACGGTCGAGAATTTGCGAATTGTATCGCTAATCTCGGCCTTCGCCGTATGGGTGTAGCAACTAGTCAAGATCGCTAGGATCATCTTGGCATCCTGCTCTTTTTCCAGCGACTTCTGCTGACCTTCGGAGATGGAGCTTATCATGACTAAACGGCAGGCTCTGTTTGATTGTACCCAGTCATCGTAAGCAAGGAGGTCCTTATCACTGCTATCGAGGTCTGGCTCCTGAGGACAATCCTTATACAGAGCCTGGTCCATTTTCATGCAACAGAGCGCCGTCTCCACCTTTAGCTTCCATAACGCAAAGTTACCCGAAGTCAGAAGTGGGATGTTGTTCATGTTTCATATCTGAAAGAACACAACACTTTAATTAGCTCACTTTATAAAAGATGCTCTTAATGAATAACATATCGATAAAATCGAAAAAGACTAATTATATGACATTGTGTTTAATCTTTGGATTAAGACACAATTCACAGTTAATTAATCTGTCATAGTGTGAATTTTATAGCTTGATTTTGCCAAATGTTTGATCTTCCTTTGGGCCGATCAAACATACGCAATAAATCTCTTAATAGCTATAAACTTGAAATTCATCACTACCGTGTTTATAATTTCTGTCAAATAATTGTCTTCCTTTGGGCCGACAATTATTCACATGAAATCACAAACACTGCACTTCAAAAGTCTAATTCGAAAATTTTCCATAGCAGAGGTCATTTTTGTGACTATACTACTTTAATTAACCAATTAGAATAGTCAAACAAAGCTTAAAAAGCTCCCTTATTGTTATTCCAATTTACTTTAAAAATTAATTATTTTGAACCCTTATAAACATCTAAACTTTATGATGTTTAATTATTCAAAATAATAAATTCACTTTAAGTTAATTATTTTGAAACCTAATAAACATCTTGTCTTTATGATGTTTAATTATTCAAAATAATTAAATAACTTTAAATTAATTAATCACACAATTAATTAATTATGCCTTTTGCCTCTAATCTTGTTTTTAAATCCTTATATTTTATTTTAATAATCACCTCAAATTTATGATGATTAAAAATAAAATAAAAACAAGACTTATTTAATGGGCAATTTTTTTTTTGAAAAATGGGCCTGTATCCTTATTTTGAGACACCACATGGAACTATCAATATGAGTAAGAATTAGCTTAAAGCGCACCTTGTAAGCAATATGATTAAAGATTATTCTTTTAAGCAGTTATCTACCTACAATTGAAATTTTACTTAAAACAAAAATTAACAACAACGAACATTTGCTAACCTGCAAACTTCAAACCACTTTGAAATTGAATTTGACAAAAAGCTTTTATTAGCCATTAAATTAGTACATTTTTTTCATACTACACCCAACAATACATGGTAGTTGACTCTCAGTAATCCTCTGATCATTCTATTCTATTCCATTCCATCTAAAATTCTCAATCACAAACAAAATAAGCGACAAGGGCATAACACCTAAATCCTCATTAAAAGAAACAAAAAATAATACTACTTCATGCCCTTTGCTTAATTACCTAAGCTAAAGCTAAATATCAAGCAAGACACAATCTAACCCTAAAAAACACACAAATTTCTTGAAAATTAAAGAACTTTCAAAATAAAAATAGAAGCCTAGAGGAACGTACAAGATAAGACAGGCAGCTGCTATCTAGTTGTAGTAGAGCTCGAGGCCCATGTGGTCGTGAATTTCATAATCCTTGAGGGTAATATGGTCTTTGTAGATGGTATACCACTTCTGGATACGAATCTTTTCAGATCAGGTACCGATTTGTGCCGCCATGATGCGTTGTCGAAACGCGCATTAAATATAATATTTATGAGTTCCTGATACGCTAGATGCACAAATTAATGTATATTCCATGCCCTCACGTTAGTTATTACCATGGAAATGACAATATTCATGAGAAACATGCAAATATATGATCAAACTACCAACAAACCTCACATGAAATGACAATAAAATGGCAAGAAAGCGGATACAATAATGAAAACATTTTAAGAACAATTTTGACCTCCCAACTATCCTCTTGCAATCCTTAAAATACCCCTGCCAAGACTAAGAGACTTAGCCACTCATGCTGAAATTCATACACAAAATGGATGGAGAAAGCAACATAAACAGAGAAGAGGTGCAGATGAAAATGAGAATCTAGATTAAAAACCAATCGGAGCTTGGGGCTAGGGCTCGACGACATAAGGGTGGATAGGCCTCAACGACAAAACTGCGTCTAGGGCCCGACGATGTAAGATCTACAGAAATGCATCCAAAAGGCGCACTTTTCTTCAAGTTTCTCCCTTAAGTCCAAATCTGCAAAGTAGGTGGAAAACAAGCCAAATTAGTAGTATCAAGCGTGAAATTGGACTTGAAAGGAAGGAGAAACATCCTTAAAAAGACACCATATCAAATTCCCCCACACTGCCCATTGCTCGCCCTCGAGCAATCAAAACGGAAAACACACCCTAAGACATAGACAGGCACAAACATTCATAGCGCAAGAATTAACAAACCAAACAATCAGCCCTGACCATGTCAAGACATACTCTGCCTAGATAACTCTGCATCAAATCATTAGGATAACGACCCTAATGAAGAAACTTTACCACATCAGACTTGGCATCAGCAATCCTCACCGGGGAAAGTGTTTACACTCACACTCAACTAGGCTCGGTGTTTAATCACTTAAGTATGCAAATTAACAAGACACACAACATAGTTTGCACATCAACCCGAGTTAAAATCCACATGCTTAGGCAATCAACAATCAGAAACGAACTTTGCATCATAAAAGGGAGTGAAAGGAAAGAGGTGTAAAGAGAAGATGAAGAATTTGAAGAGAAAAGGGAAAGAAAATGGGAAGAGCAAGAAGAAAGATTATATACAAAGAGCGAAAGAGGAAGAAAATGAAAAGGAGAATAGAACGAAAAACCTGGAAGGATTCCTTGGTTAGGAAAGAGATGAAGCGGTGAGACAGTATCCAACAAGGGCAGACAGTCGAGGGCTAGACGAAATTCTTCTTCTGGGGGGAGTTCTTCTCTTGGAAACCATGTTGACAATACTTTATTCTTCTGGGTCGTACTTTTACCTTCTCTCTTATTTTATTTTGAAACCAGATAAAACTTTCTTTTCTTCTCTTTTTCTGGTTTTGAAATTTATTTCTTCTTCTTTCTTTTTTTTGTTTTTTTGAATTGACAACAAAGAGAGGCACGAATTTGACAACTACTTCAGCTAATAAAGATTGAATTAGCTTGAGGGTTTTGCCAACTTACTTCAGCTAAGACTTGATGAAAGTATTTTGGCTAGGGCTTGATTTCTTTTTGGATTAGCTTGATGATTTTGCCCTAGCCCTTTTTCGGCATCTACACCTTCTTGTCGGTCTCCCCCACACTTGGGTTTTGCTGATCATCTAGTCCGCCACCTCTGACAAATACCGCTCTCCTGCCAAGGAAAAGGGATCAAGGAAAGTGAGAACAAGTGGTTAAAGAAGAGAGAAAATGAGAAGGAAATGAGAAGATGTCGGGGGCTAAACGAAAAAGGGTGTCGAGGGCGAAATGAAGAAAAAGAGAGGGAGGGTAGAAAGAAAAAGAAAAGAAAACAAAGATGCAGAGTTTTTTTCCGTCTTTTTGCTGCTTTCCTAAGACCGATGGTGCCCATACCTAGGGGTCTCATGCAAACCTAGTTGAGTGCCTAGCTAAGCATTGAATCACACATGAAAAATATAACTGTTTAGTCTCAAATGCTCACAAGGTGCTATAAATGATTGCTGATGTTTAGTGCAAGATGCAAGTTATAAGAGCTAACAGACAGAGCATGCAAGATCTAGGGCAAGACCAACATGAAAGGCAGTTCATTTCTATGTGCTCATAAGTGAAAAGTGTCCATACAAGGGGGTTTTAAAACTAGGCGGTGCTACAAAGTTAACAAAATCCTATAAAGTGAAAATCCAAAAAATTAAGTTTTTGCACAAAGCATGCAGTCAAACATATATACTAAAATATCACACAAACACATAAATCCTCCCCCACACTGAGGCTTCCATTGTCCTCAATGCAAGAGAGATGCACAAAACAAACAAGAGAGTTCAGATAATAAAAGGATTTCAAGGAGAATGGGGAAGGGATAGGAGAATGTTGTGGAGTGCCCTAGAGCGATGGTGCATTGTCGGGGCCACTACAAAGGTGGAAGGTTGTGCCTTGCAACTTCCGACTTCAGGTCTTGTAGTTGCTTCAGAATGGATCGAAGGAGGGTGTTGGCCTCTACTGTGGCAGCAAGGAGGGCAGGATGAACATCCCGGGTGGCTGGAGTAGTAGGTGGATCGTCTTGGGTACGATCAGTTGGAGCGTCTGGGGCGGAGCTAGTTTGGCCTGGATGCTCGATCTGGGCAAGAGTCGGATAAAAGAAGTTTCCTCCATGCTTAGTGCCGAGAGCTTGATCTTTCACCGATGTACAACTTGCACTAAACCTCAAGACACACGGTGAGACACACAAATGCCCCATCCTGTTAAGGGTTTTGGGGTCTAGCATTTTAAAAGTCAAGTGGTGCAGATAGATTGCTTGAAGGTAAATCCAAATTATGCAAGTTTATGGCAATACGAGTGATTAACGACCCCATAACAAGACTACGAGATATGGATTTGACAGTTGCAACAGTAGTAGCAAACCAAAACCCAAGATTAAGCCTAACCTTATGCATCATACACCACAAGAAAAATAGCTCCTGCATCGACAACTGGCCATATGAATGGATCTTGCTTGAGAAGGTAAGGGCCAGAAATCGATGCAAGATCCTTAGGGCAGGATCAAAAATCTCATGCCCCTTGGAAAATTTAGGGCTGAACTAGGCATTTTCATCGCCGGCTAGCTCCTGAGAAGCAGCATTAGCATCAAAATCACTAGGGTACACAGTATGGGCAGATCTATAGGCAGAGGACTCTAACTCACTGACACTCACAACATCCAACACACAATTCAGTTTATTAACAAATAGTTTAGACCATTTTCGCATCAGCCTAAAATTAATAAAGTTGGGGGCTGATAGGCTAGGACCAGTCTTGCCCTTAGGCTTGAATTGGTCTGATGCAAGCCAAAATATGGAATAGAACTCAAGTGAGAGCTCGAAAAAAGTCGGGTGCTTCAGAAAGAACAAAGCTTTCCACCCAATACCTTTTACAGGCTTTCTAACTCGAGAGCCTATACCCATTTGGTCCAAAAATGAAAGATCAAGGCGCGCACACGTGCTAACACCTTTTGACTGAAAAATAACAAGTCTGTCTAGAGAGGGATTATCATCAAAAGTAAGCCAACCTTTTAGGTCAGCGAGTTCAGATGTCACCTGATTTGAAGCTTGTGTGGGCGAGGTGACGCGAGATTTTGTAGATCTAGACGTTGGTGAAGATTCAGCTTTTCGTTTAGACTTTCGGGGACTGGTGGCTTTTGCTTTTCCTTTCTCTTTTTCGGCCATTTTGCTTTTCTTGCTTGCCGGCGCCGACGGTTCTCCGGCGGGCTCCTCTATCTTTACGGACAGAGGTGGTTTGGGATTTCTCTTACGCAAAATCACTTCTTCCTCCTCTTCATCGGTGGCTTCCTCCTCGACGGTGGTTGTTGGTTCATGGGTCGGCGCCGACGACTTGTAGATGTTGGGGTCCGGGCTCTTTTGGACCAACCGGCCAGATCTGGTGATGGTGTGGGTCGCCAGCTTAGATCCGGTGACTTCTAGCTCTCCATCGGATGACGCCTGGGAGTGGGCGGGCTCGTCGAGGATCGCCGGACTGTCAGTAACTTCTTCTCCTTCCGGCCCTAGGTCGATTCGACGCGATTAGGAGGAGGCGGCTGACGGCGAGGGGGACGCGGTGGGTGATTGGTGTTTTTAGCCGGGAATGGGGCGGCGGGTTGTGGGGCCGATTTTATGGGCCACCATTTTGATTCGGGTGGGTTTCAAGGGAAGAAGATGGACTGAGGGAGAAAGGTGAACGATGACTGATGGGAGGAAAATAAAAAAAAGAAAAGAAAAATGAGTAAGTGATGAGGAGGGGAGCGGGTTGAGGACACGTGGCGCGCTGGGAGTGGTCGCTGAAGCGTGGCACGCTGGGATAAGGCGCGGCAGATCTAGATGACGCGTTGACACGTGGCGCGCTGGGATTGGTCGCGCGGATGTGGATGACACATTGGACGCGTGGTGCGCTGGGATTGGCGATGCTGCTGGCGGGACGCATGGTGCGCCAGGAGTGGGCGACGCGTGGGACACGTTGGGAGTGGATGCGCAGATTCCCATTTGCAAAAAGTGAACATCCTTTTCAAAATTTGAAAAGGATGAGAGAGAGGAGGGAAAAAAAACAAAGGGAGGGAATAAATAAAGTTAAGGAAATAATAACAACCAAATAAAACAAAAGAAAGGAATAATGGAAGTAATTATTAAAAGAAAGAGGTACGAGGAAAGAAAAAAACAAACGAGGCGCGTGGAATTCCTCCTTGACCGGCCATATTTTTCGTCCAGGCCTGGACGATGTTAGGCTTCTAGGGCGAGACTAGTGGGTCTGCCACCCTCATTTGATCGGTCGTGAAGGGTTTGAAACCTTCATAGAATGGCTTCAAGCGATGACCGTTTACTTTAAAAGCGACGCCTGTGTCTAGGCTCTAGATCTCGACAGTTCCATGGTCATAAACCGTGGTAACCAGATAGGGACCTGTCCATTTGGATTTCATTTTCCTGCGAACAAACGCAAACGAGA
Source organism: Viola odorata (assembly GCA_963691705.1). Taxonomy (NCBI): domain Eukaryota; kingdom Viridiplantae; phylum Streptophyta; class Magnoliopsida; order Malpighiales; family Violaceae; genus Viola; species Viola odorata. The sequence goes on from OY829543.1 coordinate 15,903,461, forward strand.
GTTGTATAATAGGACTTTTTGTCCAACAACAAAAGATTTGGGGACCAGAAGCTTATCGTGTTGAACTTTCATCTTGTTTTTTGTAAATTAGGGCATTCTCGTAGGCATCATCTCTTAATTCCTCTAATTTTTGGATTTACAAGAGACGGTTTTGGCCGGCTTGCCCTAGATCTGTATTGACCTACTTGATAGCCCAAAAGGCTTTATGCTCAATCTCCACTGGCAAATGACATGGTTTGCCATAGACAAGTCGATAAGGAGTCATCCCGATTGGGGTTTTGAAGGCGGTCCGGTAAGCCCAAAGAGCATCCCCAAGTTTCGTGCTCCAATTCTTCAATGACGGATTGACTGTCTTTTCAAGAATTGCTTTGATTTCCCGGTTGGAAATTTCGGCTTGCCCATTCGTCTGGGGGTGATAAGCGGTGGAGACGCGATGAGTCACTCCGTACTTATAGAGGAGAGAGTAGACGATTCGATTGCAAAAATGGGTACCCCGGTCACTGATTAGGGCGCGTGGGGTACCGAATCAATTAAAGATATTGAAGCGTAGAAATTTGACAACTACCTTTGAGTCATCCATCTTGGTTGCCTTGGCCTCGACCCACTTGGAAACATAGTCAACGACGAGGAGGATGTAGGTGTTGCCAAAATAATTCGGGAATGGTCCCATAAAGTCAATACCCCAGATATCAAAGATCCGGAAGAGATGATACCTGTCAAGGGCATCTGGTTGCGTGCTCCAATATTCCCTATACTTTGGCATTTAGGGCAAGACGCACAATACATATAACAATCATGGAATAGGGATGGCCAAAAGAATCCAGTTTTGAGAACTTTCATTGCGGTTTTTTTGGTACCAAAATGGCCTCCCTCTACGGAAGAGTGACAAAACTTTAAGATTGAGGGCACTTCCTCAAGATTCACACAACGCCTAACCACTTAGTTGGAGCAATGCTTCCATAGGTAGGGGTTATCCTAGATGTAGTATTTCGCTTGCTTCCGAATTCTGGTGCGTTTCTTGGGTGATGCATCCGCAGGGAAAGAGCTTGTAGCACAAAAATTTACAATATCTGTGAACCATGGAAACTGGACAGCTTGGGCAAGACAGAGACGCTCGTCAGGGAAGACATCCCTAATTGGCACTAGTGAATTATCATCTTGGGCAGGAAGTCTACTCAAATGGTCTGCGACCACATTCTCTGCACCTTTCTTGTCCTTGATGAGAAGATGGAACTCTTGGAGGAGCAAGATCCAACGGATAAGGCGTGGTTTAGCATCTACCTTCGTCAAGAGGTACCCAAGGGCAGAATGGTTGGTGTAGATGATGACGTGAATCCCCAAGAGGTACTGACGAAACTTGTCTAGGGCGTAAACGACAGCCAGGAGTTCTCTTTCTGTGACTGTGTAGTTTTGCTGGGTAGGATAAAGTAATTTTGAAGCATAATAAATCACGTAGTGTTCTTTGTCTTTCGTTTGCCCCAAGACGGCTCCAAGCGCATGATTACTGGCGTCGCACATGATTTCAAAGGGGAGGGACCAATCAGGGGCTCTAATAATAGGTACAGATGTAAGCTTGGCTTTTAGAGTGGCGAACGCTGCCTTACACTTATCATCGAATACAAAATCAACATCTTTTTGCAATAGACGACACATTGGCTGGGTAAGTTTTGAGAAATCTTTAATGAACCTCCTATAAAAGTCGGCATGCCCTAGAAAGGAACGGATGTCTCGGACGCATGTAGGATATGGCAATGACTCAATTACTTCAATTTTTGCTTTGTCGACCTCGATGCCTTTGATGGAGACTATGTGGCCTAAGATGAGGCCGTGGTCCACCATAAAGTGGCATTTCTCGAAGTTAAGAACCAGATTGGTCTCGACGCAACGTTGAAGAATTTTTCGCAGGCTGGACAAGCATTCAGAGAAGGAATTTCCATAGACGGTGAAATCATCCATGAAGACTTCGATGCATTCTTCGATGAATTCGGAGAAGATACTAATCATGCATCACTGAAAAGTGGCTGGGGCATTGCAAAGGCCGAACGGCATTCTTTGATATGCAAAAGTGCCAAAGGGGCAGGTGAAGGTGGTCTTCTCCTGGTCATCTAGGGCAACTGGGATTTGGTGAAAACTAGAATATCCGTCTAGACAACAGTAATGGGTCTTTCCCGCGAGGCGCTCCAGTATCTGATCAATAAACGGGAGGGGGAAATGATCTTTCCGGGTAGCTGCATTCAGACGCCGATAATCAATACACACTCTCCAACCGTTCTGGATTAGGGTCGGAATCAACTCTTCGTCTTGGCCAGTTATAATGGTGATTCCGGATTTCTTTGGCACGACCTGGACGGGGCTTACCCATAGGTTATCCGAAATGGGGTAGATCACTTCTGCGTTTAAAAGTTTAAATATTTATTTTTTCACAACCTCCATCATTGGAGGATTCAGGCGACGCTGTGGCTGTCGGACTGTTTTACTTGCGTCCTCAAGATGGATCCGATGGGTGCATAGGTCTGGAGATAAACATTTGATATCGGCAATAGTCCACCCTATGGCTGACTTGAACTCTTTGAGCAAGGAAATCAACTCAACTTCTTCGGAATCGTCCAACCGATTAGAGATAATAACTGGGAGCGATTTGTCTGCACCTAGATAGGCGTATTTGAGATGCGCTGGAAGAGCTTTCAATTCAAGAATAGGTGCTTGCACAAGGGATGGAGGAAGCTTGGTATGCTCCTCGTGATACGGAGAGATAGCAAGTTGAGCGGGGACGTCGGGAGGCTTTTCCTCTATGGCTGGTGTTGATACCCGAATTTTGACGCCATGTTTATTTAATTTTAGCATTTCTGTTATTTAGTTAATTTACTGGCATTTTTAGTTGATTTACTGTTGCTAGCATTTCTAAATTTTTCGTTGCATTTTAGCATCATTGTTAGCATCGTTAGCTTTCGAAATCGCATTTTTAATTTTTCGGCGTGTATTTTCATTATCATTATCATTAATATTTTTAGCTTTAAAAATCACATTTTCATTATCCGGCAGTCAGTTGCTAATTTTTTCTTCGTTTTAGGTCATCACGTGAATTTTAGGATTTTTTGTATTTTATCGCATTTTTTTTAGTATTTTTATTATTTTATTATTATTTTTATTCGAGCTTTTATTGGACCCGAGTAAGTTCGCTCGGACAATAGCTCCACTTTAAAATGTTTTCCATCAACTAGTTGCTAGATTTTTTTCCGGTCGCAACGGTCTACAGCGTTTCGTGTAATTTTCGGTGTAACGCTTTATTTTTTTCGTTCCCGCGTTTCGCGCCTTTGAACACTAAAATAAACGCGGTAAACGAGAAGTTCTCATCGTTCGCGGTAGACGGTTAAAACCGTTGTATTTTTTTTCTACGCGCCAGTACCTTCGGCTCGAAAAGTCGGAACGTTTGCTCGCCGGATCCGGCTCGAGGCTATTTAAATCAGATGAAAGGCCATCTGATCATGGCCATTGATCTGGTCAACCAAGGAAAGTCAACCAGATCAATGGCCCTTGAATTAACATGCATAATGCATGTGAACAGTGCCAAGAGAATTCTCAGCCACGAGCCCGCCCGAGCCAACTGCTCTCATCACAGCCACGTCTTCGTCCGAGCCCCTAGCCGTAGCCCCTAGCTCCGCCATCATCACAGCCGGCCCTCCCTCCACGCGCAGCCCGCGTCCGGCCACCACGCGGCTGCTTTCGGCTATAAATAGCCGTCGTTCCCAACGGCAAAAAAAGGGGAGAAATTTCGAAAGAAAACAACACACTCCCTCTCCATTTTTCCTAGCCAATTCACATACACTTGGACCACCTTCCGCACCCTCAAGCCCACTCCTCGCCGTCGTTCGCCGGAGCAGCACCACGGTGAGCATTTCGCTCTCGTTTTTTTTATTTTTTCGTTTAACACTTAGTTAATTAGTTGAGCCTTAAAACTTGCTGCAAACACTTGGTTTTCAGCTTAATTTCATCATGCGAACAGTAGTTTAAATTGTTGTGGCTTAGATTAATTGTTTCGTCAATTAATGTAAATATACATCTCCTCGTTTCCTTTGAATATCCCCCTGCTTTTGCCTTCGTTTCCTTGCTGTGACTGCACGGCTGCATTGAGGGAAGGGAGACGAGCATTTTGGGCCAAGAACCAGGCGAATCCGTCGCCTGGTTCGCCACCTCCGTCGCCGGCAGTGGCTCCGGCGACGTGAGGAAGAAGATGAATCACGGGCCGCATGGCCCTTCGGGCAAGGAAAGGAAGAAAGGTGATGGGCTCGGCCCATCACCATTTAAATGAACTTCCTTGGGCCAGGAACTGTTCCTGGCCCATTTCTTCCAAATTTTAAGTAGGGATCAGCCCATTTGCATTTTTTTGAGCCTTCGATTCGTCATTTTTTTACGCAAAATGCTCACATGCTTCGTATGATTATTATTTGTGATATGCACTTTTGATTTTATTTTATACATGAATTGTTTAAATCACTTTTTTCGTAAAATATTTCGTAGGCTTTTTATTTTATCAAGTTGTTTATTGAATTGTTTATATGTGAATTGCTAATTCTTTATCATAATATTTATTGTCATGTTATCTAACCTCAGTCATTCATATCTAACTGTTTAAATTCAGTCCTTTAAAATACCGCCTATATGGTCGGTCGCTTTCTAATTTTCGTAACTATTCAACTGCTTTAATTTTTCGCAAAACTGCTGGAAATCCTTCCGCAAATTATCAACTGTTTAATTTTCCGCACTTTAAATTCCAGCAATTTACTTTCAGCAATTTAAATTCAATACCGCCTACATGGTCGGTCGCACTTATCAACTGTTTACTTTTCCGCACTTTAAATTCCAGCAATTTACTTTCAGCAATTTAAATTCAATACCGCCTACATGGTCGGTCGCACTTATCAACTGCTTACTTTTCCGCACTTTAAATTCCAGCAATTTACTTTCAGCAATTTAAATTCAATACCGCCTACATGGTCGGTCGCACTTATCAACTGCTTACTTTTCCGCACTTTAAATTCCAGCAATTTACTTTCAGCAATTTAAATTCAATACCGCCTACATGGTCGGTCGCACTTATCAACTGCTTAATTTTCCGCACTTTAAATTCCAGCAATTTACTTTCAGCAATTTAAATTCAATACCGCCTACATGGTCGGTCGCAATATCAACTGTTTATTTTCTGCAATATCAACTGCTTTAATTTTTCGCAAAACTGCTGGAAATCCTTCCGCAAATTATCAACTGTTTACTTTTCCGCACTTTACTTTTCCGCACTTTAAATTTCAGCAATTTACTTTCAGCAATTTAAATTCAATACCGCCTACATGGTCGGTCGCAATATCAACTGTTTATTTTCTGCAATATCAACTGCTTTAATTTTTCGCAAAACTGCTGGAAATCCTTCCGCAAATTATCAACTGTTTACTTTTCCACACTTTACTTTCCCGCACTTTAAATTTCAGCAATTTACTTTCAGCAATTTAAATTCAATACCGCCTACATGGTCGGTCGCAATATCAACTGTTTATTTTCTGCAAATATCCAACTGTTTATTCCCTGCATTATCAACCTGTTTTATTTTCTGCAAATCATTAAACTTTTTTTCTTCCCTGTAAATCGCCAATATCATTTAATTTTTCTGCACTTATCAAAACAACATTTCATTTTCGTATGCGTAAAATCCATCATTTTTCGCATGCAATCAACCTAGCATTTAAATTCTCGTATGCGTAAAATCAATCATTTTTCGCATGCAATCAAAACAACATTTCATTTTCGTATGCGTAAAATCCATCATTTTTCGCATGCAATCAACCCAGCATTTAAATTCTCGCATGCGTAAAATCAATCATTTTTCGCATGCAATCAACCTAGCATTTAAATTCTCGTATGCGTAAAATCAATCATTTTTCGCATGCAATCAACACAGCATTTAAATTCTCGTGTGCTTAAAATCAATCATTTTTCGCACGCAATCAACTCAGTATTTCATTTTCGTATGCGTAAAATCCATCATTTTTCGCATGCAATCAACTAGCATTTTAATTCTCACATGCGTAAAATCCATCATTTTTCGCATGCAATCAACTAGCATTTTAATTCTCACATGCGTAAAATCCATCATTTTTCGCATGCAATCAACTAGCATTTAAATTCTCACATACAAAAAATCCATCATTTTTCGTATGCAATCACCTAGCGATAAATTCTCGTATGCTTAAAATCAATCATTTTTCGCATACAACCAAACTCAGCATCTCATTTCGTATGCGTGAAATCCATCATTTCTCGTATACAATCAACTGTCATTTAAATTCTTGCACTCATAAATTGCTTATTTATTTCTCGAGCTATCGCTAACACTCTCATTTTGCAGGTTTTAGTTTCCAGCTTCGCTCGAAAGTACGCCTTTCGATTCCTTTTTATTTATTCGATGCTTTCTGCAAATATCCATCGTATGCATGATATATAGAACTGCTAGAACTAAAATCAACCCACATGCACAACGTGTTTAAAGACTTTCTTAAAATGCCGCGTTCATGTGATTTTACTTCTCGCTTATATTGACTGCATGTACATGGGGACTTTCGATCCCACAGCAAACTATCGTTTTAAATCCATCATTTAAAATGGTACTCTGTTAGCAATCCATGTTAGGATCACGTAGTAACTAATCTAAGCATGCATGGCCCGATGATGAAAAAAGAGGGCGCTCATTCAGTCTTACGGAAATTTCAGTCCCATCACGTTACGATCAGGAATAATCAATTGGTCTTGATAAACGGTAACCCCGTCAGAAAGACGTCTTAATTATTCTTGAACGATTACGATCATAGATAAGACCAAAGTGACGATTCCTCTGAGGGCCCACTTTTCAAAACGCATTTCATCAAAACACCTTTAAAACACCTCTCTCATCAACCGGTAACCGTTTTCGGATGTGACTCGGGTGCCTAACACCTTCCCGAGACCATAATACGACCCCGAACCTTTGTCTGGGGTCCAGACCCCTTTTTTGTGCCTTTAGTTTTTTACTTATTATATTTCCTATGCCATGACGATTAGGGTTCCCTAAGCCTAGCAACCAAATTAGGGTGGCGACTTCATTGCATGCTGCGAGGCGTCCATCTACGCTGAGCATTGTAAGGTCCCGAATTTCGTTGCACACTCGTGAATTAGCATTCCTCTGTTAATTTTCGTGGGGCGCGACAGTTTGGCGACTTCACTGGGGACCAAAGGGTCGGAGCCGGTTTTATCTTTTAGAGAGGTGTTTTATTTGTTTATTTATTTGCTTTGATCAATTGCTGGCCTGTTTATTTATTTGCTTTATCAATTGTCATATGCATTTCATAGCGCCCTACACCCAGGGGACAATTACCAAAATAGGAGGGTAGTAGTGACGCCCTAGGACACATGTCCTGGGTAGTGTTCACCAATCCCAACTCGGATGAACCCCTAAAGCCAGTCGAAAGGTTATACGATTTCGCAAGAAATCGGGCGACTGGACGACACTTTAGGGACCTTTTCATGGTATCATCCGGGAACCATTCAAGCCAGTTAGAGGTGTCGGAATCAGAGCCCCAGCATGTGCATCATGATTATACCTGCTTTGTCGTGGCTCTATTTGCATTATTGCCGTGATAATCATGTCTTTTATATGAACTGTAGATTTTCTTACACGTGCAGGTTACTTTGCTTTTAAAATTTTATTTTTGTCCCACAGGACCCATTTTGCTCATTCAATACGTCGGCACCTACACTACTTTCACTTGATATTTTTGGGGAACGAAGTTTCAACGATCAGACACTACAAAGCCGAATTGCCGCTTTAGGGGTTGAGATAGAGATGCAGAAAGGGGAGTTGGCTTCGATAGAGTACTTTTGGCAGGAGCAAGAGAACTCGGACGCCCAGGATTGACACCTTCAGGGAAAGGCTCGGAAATCGGCAAATCTTTTCTTTTAGCTAGGACCCCTGATTTCATCTATCTTAGCCATTTTTGATGAACTTAGGAAGTTGGCAAGCTTACCATACTTTTGTAAACATTTTTAATAAAGGCGTACTCTTTCGGATATTTATTAAAATCATTTCACCTTTTCCATATCGATTATCCATCCAAACGCAACTGAAAAGACCATCGCGGAAAAAAGAAGAAGAGAAAATCCCTCCAGGATAAACACAGTCGTTTCACCCAAAGAACCGAAAAATCAGACCAAACATTAAAAAAAAAAAAAAAAAAAAAAAAAAAACAGCCAAATATTGCCCACTCGTGGCTTTGTCCTCTTAGCTTATCACGACCTCCAAGTTCATGGCATTGATTGTCATCCCTCCCCTCGGTTGGTTTCACCAGGCGTCAGGCCCTACGTTATTTGCAAGCACAGTATGAAAGAGATCTTCCTAGCATGGCGGCATTGGTTGCCCCTGCTGATTTGGGTTTCGCCGTTAGCATCTCAGATTTGCTTCATATCAGGGGAATGTATAGAGGCTTCCTTCGTACCTTGTCAACCACTGGGATTCCTCGCCTCACCGACCTCCTTGAAAATATCAAATGAAAGTGTGGCCGGAAAATGAATGAGCAAATGTGGAGGCCTCGGGATTGCATATCACCTGTATATCCTCACTTGTATTTACTTTTTCTGTGTTTTTCCCTTTTTCAGGTTCACGATAGCTCCTCGGAAGCACGCTACTCCGCACAGGCTCCCTGTGACCCGACTTCGAAAATGAAAAATGACTGAACAGGCTAATACCAACGAAGCACTAATGGCTAGGATTGCCGAATTAGAGGAGCAAGTTAGGATTACTACAGAAAGGGCCGCTAGGGCCGAAAAGGAAAAGGATGAAGCTACCACCAAATTCCCACCAGGTTTTGAGCCTCCTCGAACCGTAGGACCTCCCTCTTCATTTGCCATCGCAGGATCTTCAGTACCTCCGCCACTTTCTGGCCCCGAGGGCCAATGGGGATGGGTTAATCCCTTCACTGTACCTACCGTTGCAAATCCTATGATCAATACAAGTGAAGAAATTGCTACGTCACTTCAGCACTTTTCTACAGATCCCGCTGTGGACTCCGGCAAGAGCCAGGCCCACCTAAAGGCCTCGTATCTCCCTCCCCTTCCTCCGAGCACAGTTCCCGGACCTGTGGGAATTCAGCCTCCCGTTTTCAATCCAGCACAACCTCAGTTCTCGTCAGAACCTCTACTGCCCTTCGGCCCTAACCCCACTATGGCCGAGAAACCCAAAAATGACAGGTTGAATCTGCTTGAAGAAAGACTCCGAGCAATTGAAGGGACTGATCCCCTCGACCCTATTGGTCCCTCCGAGATGTGCATGGTCCCCGGGATCGTTATGCCACCGAAGTACAAAGTCCCCGACTTCGAAAAGTACACTGGGGTCGAGTGCCCAAAGACCCACCTTAGAGCATACTGCAATAAGATGGCAGAAATGATCCACAACGAGCCGTTGTTGATTCATCTGTTTCGGGAAAGCTTAACCAAACATGCCCTAACTTGGTATATGGGTCTAGACAGAGCCAGGATCAGGACATGGAGAGACTTGTCCGACGCCTTCTACAGACAATATAAATTCAACATGGAGGTAGCTCCCGACCGCGCCGACCTGCAAAATTTGGAAAAGAAAATCGGTGAGCCCGTAAAGACCTATGCTCAGAGATGGAGAGAGTTGGCTTCCAGAATCTCTCCTCCTTTAAGCGACAAGGAACTCTTGTCGACTTTCTTGCACACCTTTAAGGCTCCTTACTACACCTACCTGATCTCGAATCCTTCAAACAGCTTCTCCGACATGGTCCTAATTGCCGAAAGAGTTGAGCAGGGGATTAAATCCGGGCGAATCATGCCTTCGGCACTAGAGTCTGCACCCAAGAAAGCATCCATCGTAAAAGGAGATGTTGGATTTGTCGCTCCCCAAGCTAATCACGGGCAACTATTTCTACCACCTCCACCTTATCTATCACCACCGCCCTATCCTTCGCCATCGCTATATCAACCCACCTTCTTTCCTTTTGCCTCACCACTCGTTGCTAATATCGCACCTCAAAACCATACATGTTTCCCACCATCTCCAGCACAAACATCACAACCGATGCAGCCCAAGCCATATAACCCACCAAAAGACCCAAACAACCAAAACACGTCAAGCAATCGGTGGAACCGAGAGCCTTTGCCTCCTCTTCCTCTCCCCGCGGGAGAAATCTACAAACATCTCTTGGCAGCTGGACAGATCGTACCAGTTCCAGCTCAGCCTCAAACGCCTCCGTACTCGAAATGGTATGATCCCAACGCCAGATGCGAATATCACGCTGGAGCCCCGGGTCACGCTTTGGAAAATTGTTTCGCATTCAAAGCAAAAGTCTATAACTTGATCAAAAGGGGATGGGTATCTTTCGAAGGGTTAGCAAAAGGACCCAACACGTCCACCAACCCTCTCCCCAATCATTCCCAAGGAAAGGAAGGGGTGAACGCCATCTCAGCAGAAGGAATCAACGATTCTCGCCCTTCAATCAAGGAAGCGCCTAACGAAGAACTGTTCTTCGCATTAGCTAAAAATGCACACCTACCTTTCCTAGAGAATAATCAGGCCCAATGCCTATTCTGCCAAGGGGAAAGCAAGCACGAAATCCAAGATTGTAGACTTTTTCGGCATAAAGTCAAGCAACTCACGACATTCGGAATCATTCAGACCGAAGGAAAAACCCGAGGAGCAATCAATGCCATCGAGGACCATTCTCCAGCACCGCATTCCTTCGAATATGTGGCCCAAACAGGGGATACTGCCGCTTTCCCCTTCGCAGCCGAAACCATCAATGGGAGTCTAATCGAGGTATCAGACCTCCGTATGAGCACTCTGGGAGAAAAAGAGTCGTCGCCTAGTTCAGTCATTTTTGTAAAGAAGTCAGGGGAGTCTGTGCGCAACTGGACCATCACCATGCTTCCAGATGTCTCTCCGTAAATCACTCCTTTCGAAAATATCTACGTTTTTGCACGTCTTCTTACGAAGACACTTTTGTAGGGACTCATGTTCCCTTTTGTTAAAAATTAATATATATGCAATCTTCATTTTACGTATCTCTTCTTTTCGCATTTTAAATTTCAGGATGAATGTTAATACGGATTGTCTTGATAAAACCCATGTCTTTACCGGCGAAGAAATCATCACTACAACTGAAGACAAAGCCGAAATCCCTAACGAACTAGCCCGTTTACTAGAAAATTCAGAAAAGGAAATAACTCCTCATCGGGAGGAATTGGACGAAGTAAACTTGGGGGCAAGCCACGAGAATCAGAAGTTGGTCAAGATCGGAACTACCTTGGACGTAACTCAGAGAGAAAGGTTGATTTCTCTCCTCAAAGACTACTCTGACGTGTTCGCATGGTCATACGCCGATATGCCGGGTCTCGATCCTGGGATAGTTGAGCATCGCATCCCTTTGAAGCCTGAGTTCAAACCGGTCAAGCAAAAGCTTCGGAGAATGCATCCAGACATCCTTCTGAAAATCAAAGAAGAAGTTACCAAGCAGCTAGAGGCGGGCTTCCTAAGAGTTGCCGAATACCCGGAATGGATCGCCAACATAGTGCCAGTACCTAAGAAAGATGGGAAGGTCCGCATGTGCGTGGATTTTCGGGATCTTAACCGAGCCAGCCCTAAAGATGATTTCCCACTTCCCCACATCGACATATTGGTAGATAGTGCCGCCAGAAATGACATGTTCTCCTTCATGGACGGATTTTCGGGGTACAATCAGATCAAGATGGCACCCGAAGATAGTGAGAAGATGACCTTCATCACACCCTGGGGAACCTTCTACTACAAAGTGATGCCTTTCGGACTAAAGAATGCAGGAGCCACTTATCAACGTGTTGCCGTCACCCTTTTCCACGACATGATGCATAAGGAATTGGAGATATATGTCGACGACATGATAGCCAAATCCCGTGGAACGCAAGACCACGTGGACATCTTGAAGAAGGTATTCGAGAGGCTGAGGCAATTTCAGCTAAGGCTAAACCCAGCCAAGTGCACCTTTGGGGTAACCTCCGGAAAATTGTTAGGATTCATCGTCAGCAACAGAGGCATAGAAGTGGATCCTGATAAGATAAAAGCAATACAAGAGCTACCCGCTCCCAGCACCGAAACGGAAGTACGAAGCTTCCTAGGGCGTATTAACTACATCGCTCGCTTTATCAGCCAGCTAACACTCACTTGTGAGCCGATGTTCAAAATGCTAAGGAAACACGGAGAAGCAGAATGGGATGAAGACTGCCAGCAAGCCTTTGAGAAAATCAAGACATATCTGCAAAACCCACCAGTACTGGTTCCCCCAACGCCAGGGCGACCCTTGCTCATGTACATGACAGTCACAGCTAGCGCCATGGGCTGCGTCCTGGGACAACATGACGAATCAGGAAGGCGGGAACAAGCCATCTACTATCTCAGCAAAAAATTCAACGAGTGCGAGATGCGCTACTCCATGTTGGAACGAACTTGTTGCGCCCTAGCATGGTGCGCCCGAAGGCTCCGGCAGTACATGTTGTATTACATGACTTGGCTAATTTCCCGCATGGATCCCCTGAAATACATCTTCGAAAAGCCGTATCTATCGAGTCGTATCTGTAGATGGCAAGTCCTATTAGCTGAGCCCGAGATCATCTATGTAACCCGGAAAGCGGTTAAGGCAAGCGCCCTCGCCGATCACTTGGCTGATCATGCCTCAGACGAGTATGAGTCATTGAGCTTTGACTTCCCTGATGAGGACATCATAGTAATTGAAGAGGAGATCGCGGAAGATCTCCGAGAAGATGACTGGTGGACCATGTTCTTCGACGGAGCGGTGAATCTCTCGGGCAAGGGAGTAGGAGCCGTGGTCATATCCCCAGACGGTCGTCAATTCCCCATAGCGTGCAAGCTGAACTTCCCATGCACCAATAACATCGCCGAATACGAGGCATGCATCAACGGTCTGATGGCAGCAATCGACTTGAACGTGAAGAAGCTCAAAATCTTTGGCGACTCAGCACTCGTCATCTATCAAGCCCAGGATCTCTGGCAGACACGGGATTCTAAGCTCATCCCTTACCAAAAGTTACTCACCCAGCTCACACGGGAATTCGAGGAAACCAAGTTTGACCGAGTCGACAGAGAAAAGAATCGCTTCGCAGACGCATTGGCCACATTGGCATCAATGTTCAAGTTAGAATGCGGAGTGATGCTTCAGCCATTGAGAGTGGAGGTAAGGGAAACTCCGGCTTGCTGCGTCGTCTTAGAAGAAGAACCCGATGGGAAGCCATGGTTCTACGACTTGGTACAGTTCATCAAGAACCGGGAGTATCCACCGGGGGCAAGCCGGGTTAGCAAGAAAACCCTCCAGCGCTTAGCATTAGACTTCTACCTCGACGACGAAGTTCTGTATAAAAGGAGAGCTGATGGAGCATTGCTCCGCTGCGTCACCATGGCCGAAGCAAAGAGAATTATAGCAGAGATCCACGAAGGAGTCTGTTCCACTCACGCGAGTGGACACATGATGGCCAAGCAGATAATGAGGCAAGGTTATTTTGGCTCACCATCGAACGAGATTGCATCAGCTATTTTCGGAAGTGCCACAAATGTCAAATCTATGCGGACCATCTCCACGTCCCTCCAGCCCCTCTCTTCAGCATGACGTCACCTTGGCCTTTTTCGATGTGGGGAATCGACATCATCGGCCAAATCCATCCAACAGCCTCTAATGGCCATCGCTTCATCCTCGTAGCCATCGACTACTTCACCAAGTGGGTAGAAGCCGCCTCTTACTCCAGCATCACTCAGAGGACGACCATGTGATTCATTGAGAAGAATATCATTTGCCGTCATGGGGTCCCAGAAACCATCATCACGGACAACGGCACCAATCTCAGCGGAAAAATGATCGACGGTCTTTGCCAACGTTGGAAAGTGAAGCACCGAAACTCATCACCATACCGACCAAAGATGAATGGCGCGGTCGAAGCAGCAAACAAAAACCTGAAGAAGATCATCCAAAAGATGGTAATCACTCACAAGGATTGGCATGACATGCTTCCCTTCACGCTGCATGCTTACCGAATAGCAACTCGCACATCCACAGGGGCAACTCCCTATTCGTTAGTTTACGGCATGGAAGCCTTAATTCCCCTCGAGGTAGAAATCCCTTCTCTCAGAATCCTGGCAGAGTCTGAAGTAGAAGAATCAGATTGGGCAAGAGTGAGGTACGAGCAACTAAACCTCCTTCCCGAAAAGCGCCTGGCTGCTATCTGCCATGCACAGTTGTACCAGCAACGGATGGCCAACGCTTATAACAAGAAAGTGCGGCCTCGCCAATTCAAGACTGGAGATTTAGTGTTGAAGAAGATTCTCCCTCATCAGGAGGCCAGTCAAGGAAAGTGGGCTCCAAAGTACGAGGGTCCGTATCTGGTCAAGAATGCATTCTCAGGAGGCCAAAGACATAGGGTTTTATCATGACAATCTGGCACGAACATTTGTCCCGAAATTAATAAAATAAGTTTTTTCAAGAGATGCTTATTGTTTTAAAAGAATTTGTTGTCCTTTGCTTTTTTCTTAAAACTTGTGAGATGACAAAAGGAGGCATAGTATGGATGGTTCCCCAGGAGTAGCTCGGGACGTAAGACGCGCCACTTAGACTAACGCCACTAATCAATCTTCAGTTTTGCAGGGACGTAAGGTCTCACGCCTTAGCTCGTCATCACGATAGAACCAGAGAGTTCCGCTCATAGGAGTTGTTGATTGGCCGCAGCAGGCCACCTTCAAGAGCAAATTAGGAAAGATTTTAAGACAAACTATCTTGTCTAAAGCGAAATTCTTTTTCCTCGCAGTGATATCAGCACGACCAACATCGCAAACAACCTGTCTCAAAAGACTGAATGCTGGACCAAAGTCACAAAGCCCGTCCAACGCCGACTGAGCTGTCAAGACATTAGCAACATTGGCTCCCATCTTCGTTCACCTATTCGGAGGAGCTCACCACCAAACACCGTGGTCGCCCAGCGCACCCTTACAGGCAAGAACTCTTGGAAAAAGCACGACAAAAAGTCTTCCTCCTAGGACCACCGTCAACATACTTAATGCGGTCTTGTTCAAGAGGATTCCCAACATCCGCACCGTGATCAACACGAGGAAGATCAATCCTCTAATTTGTGGGCCGCCAGCCGCTGACTGACGATATCACCTGAACTAAGATAAGAGCTGTGATCAAACCCCTAGAGCAAAGCCATCATCAACAAACATCCAACACAAGTCACACCACAGTGACCTATGGATGACCCGTCTAAAAGGGAGAGCTTAAAAACTTATCAATCACATTACTTTTGCCAAAAATTGTCTTGCATTTGCTCCTCATTTGTTCTCGCCATGTCTTTTTCAGGAGTTGGATAGCCCCATTCATTGCCTGCATAAGAACGGTAAGCGTACACCCATGCAGCCCCGCTGCACAATTCAGGGACAGAGGGTTTTCCCCTCTACCCTAGAGCAACCACGAAGCCAATCAGCGAAGGTCCAGCAATGACCAGTAAGCAAATGAACCAAATGCAGATCACGTCCCCACTCTGACTTGGATCGGCGGTTCCCACAAAGCAGCTGGAAAAGAAACCAATCAAAGCAAAGCGTCCCTGAGCTGGGACGACGTCGTAGACACCCTCAAAAACTGGGCTAAAGGAAGGGAGAATCCCTGAACTTATCTCGTTTTTCTTCTTTTTCTGATTAATTTCCCTTTTACTCTGCTGTCCCCTCTTTATCTCACAGGGACTTGAAGTATCTTACTGTCATCCGCATGGAACTTGTGGAAGACGCCCTTGCAGTCCCGCTGCACATCTTAGGGGAGTCTATCTTTCTTTCCCCTTACTTAAATTTGTTTTCATTCCTGCTCGCTTTGTTAGCTTTAAGTCGAGTACGGTCGTCTGGCCCACTGGGGGCAACCTTAGGTCGTCGTTAGACCCTTGCAAATAAGTCATCCCCCACATCTTAGCAGTCAAACTATCTAGCAATCGAGTTATCCAGCAATCAAACCGTCAATCAGTCCAAATCAAAAACCAATCCAAGTCCCTTTTTAGCCCAGCTAAAACAAAAAGCATACTACTGTCATAAGCATTTTCATGCACGGCATAGGTCGGGAACGTCTGATCCCTCTTTTTGAAAAAAAAACACCCTCCAAAATTACCTGCCACGCATGATATGACTTGTTTGCTCTTATATCCGTGGTTTGCACCGACGTAAGCAGTCAAAAACAGATCCCGGTAAGCATTTGTGAGCCATCACAGCATATCCTTCATGAGTGTTAGAGCCTGACTAGATACTAGTTGAGTTCGCATAATATCCAGGGTACATGCGCAATTAGACATGGGATAGCTATAAAGTGACATGGGACTTTTACGATTTTCTCCACTCTTTTCGTTTCTTCCCTCTTTACACCATAAATGTCATCACTCCCCCAAACCTTCGCTATCACTCATACCCCGGGAGCCAAAGAGCAGTTTCAGCTAAAATTGCCAGCCGGAAGTAAAAGCACGCCAAGTTCGAGTTCACGACAAAGGAGACGAAAACGGTCACCAGGAGATCGCTAAGGACTATCACCGAAGAAGCAGCAACGACGAAGGCCGAGGCCTCAAGACAAAAGGGGAAGAGATCAAGATAAAGGTTGTGCTTGCTCTACTCTGTTGCATTTCAAATCAAGTCAAAAAGGGGAGGGATATATACAAAAAAAAAAAAAAAAAAAAAAAAAAAGAGGAAAAAGAAAAAGGGGAGAGGGGAAAAAGGGAAAAGAAAAGAAAAGAAAGAAAATGCTCAGAGATCTTTGAACAATCGAAGAGCCAAAGCAAGCACAGCCCGGGGACAACTCAATTCGAGAAATCTCGAAGAAAACCTCCCCAGTGGACTCGAGAGAAAGAGGCCCGAGGCCAACTCGAGAAAGCTCAAAGCATCCTTCCCTAGGAAGTCAAGCAAAAGAGGCCCAAGGCTAACTCGAGAAATCTCAAAGCAAGCCTCCCTAGTAAGGACACGAGAAGAAAAGGGCCCCAGGCCAACTCAGGTAGTGAGTCGCAAAAAAGAGCAGCGACAACACTCCCCAATGAAGACTCAAGAACAGGGCCCCTGGCCGAACGAAAAGCGCCCCCAGCCAGAATCCGAGAGCTCATGCACTCTATCCAGGAAGCATCCCCAGCAAAGCACGAAGAAGTTCGCACACCTCGCCCACATCAGGGCCAATTAGCAAGACATCGCCCACATCAGGGCCAATCAGCAAAACATCACCTTCCATCAAAAGCATTCCAGCAAAGCAATCTTCGCCAAAACAAGCTTCTTTCCGGACTTTTCATGTCCTTCTCATTCTTTTTCGTAAAAGTCCCATCGATTATTAGAACGCCCATGCATGTGCATCTTCATTCGAAGTCTATTCACTCGGATTGACATTGCGAACTGTAGATTATGTATCATGTTAGTTGCATCTTTATGAGCGTAAAACACTTAGCCTTGCTTCAGAGCGGGAGTGCAAACACTAATATCAGGTGAGGACTACTTACGGCCGCAAATCATGGGAAAGTCTTGCCCTCGGGGTCGTTACCTCCTGAGCAGGATGCAGATGCATTCTAGGATCGTATCAGCGCCAGTGGTGACAACACAGTTTAGTTTCCAGCATAGCATCTTCACCTCCTAGAGTGTCAGCATGCGTTTTCCTTCCTCCCAGAGTGTCATCAGCATTTCCTTCCTCCTAGAGTGTCAGCATTAGCATCTCCTCCTCCTAGAGTGACCTTAGGTTAATTTCCGCATTTCACGTCTTCTCCTACGGGAATTGACGTTGTTTACCTTTCTGTACCGTATTTCCTCCTCCTAGAGTGTCAGCATGCGTTTTCCTTCCTCCCAGAGTGTCATCAACATTTCCTTCCTCCTAGAGTGTCAGCATTAGCATCTCCTCCTCCTAGAGTGACCTTAGGTTAATTTCCGCATTTCACGTCTTCTCCTACGGGAATTGACGTTGTTTACCTTTCTGTACCGTATTTCCTCCTCCTAGAGTGTCAGCATGCGTTTTCCTTCCTCCCAGAGTGTCATCAGCATTTCCTTCCTCCCAGAGTGTCAGCATTAGCATCTCCTCCTCCTAGAGTGACCTTAGGTTAACTTCCGCATTTCACGTCTTCTCCTACGGGAATTGACGTTGTTTGCCTTTCTGTACCGTATTTCCTCCTCCCAGAGTGTTAGCATGCATTTTCCTCCTCCCAGAGTGTCATCCTTCACATAATTCTACATTTCTGCATAATTATTCTCCTCCTCTTAGAAAGACATCATTAGGACAAGTCATTCATACATCTGCGAATCACGCATTATCCTCCCTAGGCGACGTCTGTTGCATGTCAGCCCCCAGTGGAGCAGTCATTTACATTTTCGTAAAAACTATTTTTCATTCCTGTCAAAATAGTCTTTGTTTACGTTTCCTGCAATTTAGGCTCTCTCGATACCCGAGTAGATCTAAGCTTATATCTTTGCAGGATCAACAACCTATCTTCTCCCAGAGCGACATCAATCAATTACCTCCTCCTAGAGCGACATCATCACTGTAAAGTTTCAGGTAAGACCTGCCGTGTCGCCAAAATTCGGATATCTAGGGGCAACTGTCTTTACTGCTTATCAAATACTTCGATAAGACAGTAAAGAGGGGGCAACTGTTGATACCCGAATTTTGACGCCATGTTTATTTAATTTTAGCATTTCTGTTATTTAGTTAATTTACTGGCATTTTTAGTTGATTTACTGTTGCTAGCATTTCTAAATTTTTCGTTGCATTTTAGCATCATTGTTAGCATCGTTAGCTTTCGAAATCGCATTTTTAATTTTTCGGCGTGTATTTTCATTATCATTATCATTAATATTTTTAGCTTTAAAAATCACATTTTAATTATCTGGCAGTCAGTTGCTAATTTTTTCTTCGTTTTAGGTCATCACGTGAATTTTAGGATTTTTTGTATTTTATCGCATTTTTTTTAGTATTTTTATTATTTTATTATTATTTTTATTCGAGCTTTTATTGGACCCGAGTAAGTTCGCTCGGACAATAGCTCCACTTTAAAATGTTTTCCATCAACTAGTTGCTAGATTTTTTTCCGGTCGCAACGGTCTACAGCGTTTCGTGTAATTTTCGGTGTAACGCTTTATTTTTTTCGTTCCCGCATTTCGCGCCTTTGAACACTAAAATAAACGTGGTAAACGAGAAGTTCTCATCGTTCACGGTAGACGGTTAAAACCGTTGTATTTTTTTTCTACGCGCCAGTACCTTCGGCTCGAAAAGTCGGAACGTTTGCTCGCCGGATCCGGCTCGAGGCTATTTAAATCAGATGAAAGGCCATCTGATCATGGCCATTGATCTGGTCAACCAAGGAAAGTCAACCAGATCAATGGCCCTTGAATTAACATGCATAATGCATGTGAACAGTGCCAAGAGAATTCTCAGCCACGAGCCCGCCCGAGCCAACTGCTCTCATCACAGCCACGTCTTCGTCCGAGCCCCTAGCCGTAGCCCCTAGCTCCGCCATCATCACAGCCGGCCCTTCCTCCACGCGCAGCCCGCGTCCGGCCACCACGCGGCTGCTTTCGGCTATAAATAGCCGTCGTTCCCAACGGCAAAAAAGGGGGAGAAATTTCGAAAGAAAACAACACACTCCCTCTCCATTTTTCCTAGCCAATTCACATACACTTGGACCACCTTCCGCACCCTCAAGCCCACTCCTCGCCGTCGTTCGCCGGAGCAGCACCACGGTGAGCATTTCGCTCTCGTTTTTTTTATTTTTTCGTTTAACACTTAGTTAATTAGTTGAGCCTTAAAACTTGCTGCAAACACTTGGTTTTCAGCTTAATTTCATCATGCGAACAGTAGTTTAAATTGTTGTGGCTTAGATTAATTGTTTCGTCAATTAATGTAAATATACATCTCCTCGTTTCCTTTGAATATCCCCCTATTTTTGCCTTCGTTTCCTTGCTGTGACTGCACGGCTGCATTGAGGGAAGGGAGACGAGCATTTTGGGCCAAGAACCAGGCGAATCCGTCGCCTGGTTCGCCACCTCCGTCGCCGGCAGTGGCTCCGGCGACGTGAGGAAGAAGATGAATCACGGGCCGCATGGCCCTTCGGGCAAGGAAAGGAAGAAAGGTGATGGGCTCAGCCCATCACCATTTAAATGAACTTCCTTGGGCCAGGAACTGTTCCTGGCCCATTTCTTCCAAATTTTAAGTAGGGATCAGCCCATTTGCATTTTTTTCGAGCCTTCGATTCGTCATTTTTTTACGCAAAATGCTCACATGCTTCGTATGATTATTATTTGTGATATGCGCTTTTGATTTTATTTTATACATGAATTGTTTAAATCACTTTTTTCGTAAAATATTTCGTAGGCTTTTTATTTTATCAAGTTGTTTATTGAATTGTTTATATGTGAATTGCTAATTCTTTATCATAATATTTATTGTCATGTTATCTAACCTCAGTCATTCATATCTAACTGTTTAAATTCAGTCCTTTAAAATACCGCCTATATGGTCGGTCGCTTTCTAATTTTCGTAACTATTCAACTGCTTTAATTTTTCGCAAAACTGCTGGAAATCCTTCCGCAAATTATCAACTGTTTAATTTTCCGCACTTTAAATTCCAGCAATTTACTTTCAGCAATTTAAATTCAATACCGCCTACATGGTCGGTCGCACTTATCAACTGTTTACTTTTCCGCACTTTAAATTCCAGCAATTTACTTTCAGCAATTTAAATTCAATACCGCCTACATGGTCGGTCGCACTTATCAACTGCTTACTTTTCCGCACTTTAAATTCCAGCAATTTACTTTCAGCAATTTAAATTCAATACCGCCTACATGGTCGGTCGCACTTATCAACTGCTTACTTTTCCGCACTTTAAATTCCAGCAATTTACTTTCAGCAATTTAAATTCAATACCGCCTACATGGTCGGTCGCACTTATCAACTGCTTAATTTTCCGCACTTTAAATTCCAGCAATTTACTTTCAGCAATTTAAATTCAATACCGCCTACATGGTCGGTCGCAATATCAACTGTTTATTTTCTGCAATATCAACTGCTTTAATTTTTCGCAAAACTGCTGGAAATCCTTCCGCAAATTATCAACTGTTTACTTTTCCGCACTTTACTTTTCCGCACTTTAAATTTCAGCAATTTACTTTCAGCAATTTAAATTCAATACCGCCTACATGGTCGGTCGCAATATCAACTGTTTATTTTCTGCAATATCAACTACTTTAATTTTTCGCAAAACTGCTGGAAATCCTTCCGCAAATTATCAACTGTTTACTTTTCCACACTTTACTTTCCCGCACTTTAAATTTCAGCAATTTACTTTCAGCAATTTAAATTCAATACCGCCTACATGGTCGGTCGCAATATCAACTGTTTATTTTCTGCAAATATCCAACTGTTTATTCCCTGCATTATCAACCTGTTTTATTTTCTGCAAATCATTAAACTTTTTTTCTTCCCTATAAATCGCCAATATCATTTAATTTTTCTGCACTTATCAAAACAGCATTTCATTTTCGTATGCGTAAAATCCATCATTTTTCGCATGCAATCAACCCAGCATTTAAATTCTCGTATGCGTAAAATCAATCATTTTTCGCATGCAATCAACCTAGCATTTAAATTCTCGTATGCGTAAAATCAATCATTTTTCGCATGCAATCAAAACAACATTTCATTTTCGTATGCGTAAAATCCATCATTTTTCGCATGCAATCAACCCAGCATTTAAATTCTCGCATGCGTAAAATCAATCATTTTTCGCATGCAATCAACCTAGCATTTAAATTCTTGTATGCGTAAAATCAATCATTTTTCGCATGCAATCAACACAGCATTTAAATTCTCGTGTGCTTAAAATCAATCATTTTTCGCACGCAATCAACTCAGTATTTCATTTTCGTATGCGTAAAATCCATCATTTTTCGCATGCAATCAACTAGCATTTTAATTCTCACATGCGTAAAATCCATCATTTTTCGCATGCAATCAACTAGCATTTTAATTCTCACATGCGTAAAATCCATCATTTTTCGCATGCAATCAACTAACATTTTAATTCTCACATGCGTAAAATCCATCATTTTTCGCATGCAATCAACTAGCATTTAAATTCTCACATACGAAAAATCCATCATTTTTCGTATGCAATCACCTAGCGATAAATTCTCGTATGCTTAAAATCAATCATTTTTCGCATACAACCAAACTCAGCATCTCATTTCGTATGCGTGAAATCCATCATTTCTCGTATACAATCAACTGTCATTTAAATTCTTGCACTCATAAATTGCTTATTTATTTCTCGAGCTATCGCTAACACTCTCATTTTGCAGGTTTTAGTTTCAAGCTTCGCTCGAAAGTACGCCTTTCGATTCCTTTTTATTTATTCGATGCTTTCTGCAAATATCCATCGTATGCATGATATATAGAACTGCTAGAACTAAAATCAACCCACATGCACAACGTGTTTAAAGACTTTCTTAAAATGCCGCGTTCATGTGATTTTACTTCTCGCTTATATTGACTGCATGTACATGGGGACTTTCGATCCCACAGCAAACTATCGTTTTAAATCCATCATTTAAAATGCTACTCTGTTAGCAATCCATGTTAGGATCACGTAGTAACTAATCTAAGCATGCATGGCCCGATGATGAAAAAAGAGGGCGCTCATTCAGTCTTACGGAAATTTCAGTCCCATCACGTTACGATCAGGAATAATCAATTGGTCTTGATAAACGGTAACCCCGTCAGAAAGACGTCTTAATTATTCCTGAACGATTACGATCATAGATAAGACCAAAGTGACGATTCCTCTGAGGGCCCACTTTTCAAAACGCATTTCATCAAAACACCTTTAAAATACCTCTCTCATCAACCGGTAACCGTTTTCGGATGTGACTCGGGTGCCTAACACCTTCCCGAGACCATAATACGACCCCGAACCTTTGTCTGGGGTCCAGACCCCTTTTTTGTGCCTTTAGTTTTTTACTTATTATATTTCCTATGCCATGACGATTAGGGTTCCCTAAGCCTAGCAACCAAATTAGGGTGGCGACTTCATTGCATGCTGCGAGGCGTCCATCTACGCTGAGCATTGTAAGGTCCCGAATTTCGTTGCACACTCGTGAATTAGCATTCCTCTGTTAATTTTCGTGGGGCGCGACAGCTGGAATGATGGTATACAGCCACGGAGGAATATTGATCATTGAGGCCAAGACGTCCAATGTTGCTGGCGTGATACTCCAATTCAGGGCAACCTGTAAGAGTTCAACAGAATTTAAGTCAGCAACTTTATCGACTAGAGGGTCAATCAAATCAACAAAATTCACATAAGAGAGATCAGAGGCAAAATCGGATGGGTATTGAATGGCATCCATCATTTTGAACTTGATGATTTCCTCATCAAATTTAAGAGAAATAGATGCATCATGAATGTCTATCTTCGCTCTGACTGTAGCTAGAAATGGTCGCCCTAGAAGCACATCTGTGGCTTTAGCGGATTCATCGTTCTCCATTGTGATGACATAGAAGTCTGCGGAAAACAGGAAGTCGCCTATTTGGACCAAGACGTCCTTAATTACACCTTCAGAGCGAATTATGGAGCGATCAACCAGCTGGATAACAAGCGGGGTTGGCTCGAGGGGTCCTAGGCCAAGACTGTTGAAGATAGTCAAGGGCATGACATTAATGTCGGCCCCTAGATCACACATAGCTTTGCCTATGTTGACTATCCCAATAGTACAAGGGATAACAAACATGCCCCGATCACTGCATTTTGGAGGGATCTTTTGCTTGATAAGAGTAGAGACATGGACTCCCACACTGATCTTGTTTACCCCGGTCAAGTTGCATTTGTTAGTGCAAAGCATTTTCAGGAACTTGGCGTAGCGAGGCACATTTTTGATGGCCTGGAGAAGTGGGATATTGACGAGGACTTTGCTGAACATATCATGGATTTCTTGATCCTCTTCTTTTTTCTTGGTCTTGATGAGCCTTTGAGGAAAGGGCGGCTCGAGGATCTTGTGTATGTACTCCTGGGTGAATTCTTGTAGGCTTGTGTCACCTCATGGAGCCATCCCTCGTGGAGATCTAATGCGGTCCTTCATCACTTCTGGGAGTTTAGGCCCAATAAACTTGGCTTTGGGTATTTTCTTGGGCATGATTTCGATCTCAACTACTGGACCTTCGTCTAGGCCAGGATGTTCTCGAGTTGGTAGCTCGAGACCACTACGGAGCGTCATAACACACGCTTCGTGCTTTGGATTTGCCTCGGTTTGGTCGGGCAATCTGCCATTGTTTTTCAATTCTTTCATGTCTGTGGCCATGATACTCATTTGTTTTTGTAGATCAGTGATGATGTTCCTGTAGTGAGTTACCTCATCAGTCAGTGGGGCAGAAGAAGTGGAGTTCTGGCCCTGATTAGGTTGATAGTAAGATTGTTGGTTGTTGGGGTGGGTAGATCTAGGCTTGAAGTTTTGGATGTTGAAAGGTGGCTGGGCCTGATTCATGTACTGATTATGCTGCATCGGTTATCCTGGGCTAGACGCTTGCTCATGGCTGGCCCAACCGGAGTTTTGTGGTCTCCACACCTGATTGTAATTACCAATGATGTTGATACTCTGGATCTCATCAGGGATATAGGGGCACGCATCTGTTGGATGATCGGTCAAGTTGCAAATCTGACAGGCATTGACCTGAATTGACTGTCCAGGGGCCATGTTCTGAAGCATGCCCATCATAGCAGTTAATTGGGTTTGCATTGCGGCCACTTGGGCATCTTGCCCTAGATGATTGCTTTCCTCGGGTATGCAATTTCTTGCCATTAACTCTATGGTAGCCTTTGCAGCAGCAGGGGTGAGTCTGGTGATAGCACCATTAGCAGCGGCGTTGAGCAATGCCTTGTCGCGAGCTTTGAGACCTTTACAGAAATATTGGATGAGGGTGTGCTCGGTAAGGTTGTGTGAGGAGCACATAGCTTGCATCTTTTTGTAGCGTTCGTGGTACTGGCCAAAATCTTCTTCTTTCCTCTAGACTATAGACACTAACTGCTTGCGAGTTACATTAGCCATTTCCAACGGGTAGTATTTTTCGGTGAAGGATTTGGATATTTCAGCCCAAGAATTGATAGAATTAGGGGGTAGATCATAGAACCAGTCTAGGACATCATCTTTCAGAGACCACATGAAGGCTCGGAGCTTGGTGTGCTCAATACTGACATTGGCTGGCTTCATGGCGTCGAAAATAGAGTGCAATTGCTGAAGATGGCAGTGAGGGTTTTCTTTTGGAACGTCGCGGAAGAGGGAAATATGGTGCATAACTGCGGACTTGAGCGTCCAATCATGGGGAATAGTAGGCCAAATGATACAGGTGTTGGGTGTTTCGGGGGCACCATTGAGGTCCTCAATAGTTTGCGGAGGGTCGTCGATACGAGGAGGGTCTGCCATAATGAATGTCTCGGGGTAGACAACTGCTAGGTTGTCGAGGGCAGGATGAAGATGGGATGGATCTTGGGGAAGACGATTGTTGGGATCAGTCTGACTAGAGATTTGACTGTCGAGGGTAGGATGAGGAATTACTCTTCTAGAGGTTGCTCCTCTAGCCTGTCTCCGAAATTCTCTCTCTGTCTTTGTGAGTTCGTGGTCAAGAGGTAGAAGGTCAGGTGCAGATCTCCTGGTCATACAAGTAAAAGAAAGAAATTAGTCCGTAAATGCATTCCTCGACAACGGTGCCAAAATTTGATGCGTCGTCGAAACGCGCATCAAATATAATATTTATGAGTTCCTAATAGGCTAGATGCACAAATTAATGTATATAGCGGCAATTCAGGGTCGAACCATAGGGAAAATGAAGAACTAGATTTAATCTTGCCCTAGATGTATGATGAGGATGAAAATGCAATAGACATAAAAGTAACACGGGGGAGGGGGGGGGGGGGGGGGGGGGGTTGGTTTAGACGAATCTAACCCACGATGGCAGTTGATGTTGAGACAAAAAATAAAAATGCAAATAACAAGTATTAAAAGACAGAATAATTAAATAAAACGGGAATGAAAATAAAGTAGGAGAATAACAATAAAAATGGTAAAGACAAACAGTTGCAATAAAGGTAATAACGAAGTAAGTAAAGATAATAGATCAGATAAAAGGAGAAATCTTAGCAGGGGGTAAACGGCGGATTGCGTCGAGGTCTAGTCGGTCATTGGTGCAATGATAGACTGTTTTCACGACATAGACGTGCTATAGGAATCCTGTTTTCACGTGGATCCCCTACTTCTCTTCTTAAGAGAAGTCACCCCCAAGGTACACTTATGGGAGTGGTCGTGACACTGCACCCAATGTACGCTTATGGGTCATACACGCAGGCCCGTGAAGTGGAGAGAAGGCACGTCTAGGGCTAGACACTGAGAAGCCTGCCCTAACCGATTTCTTGCCCTAGCCAGATTGGACCAAACGACATGGTGACTCTGGGCTAGGTGCCTACTCTATTCCATGGCCTCACGTTAGTTATTACCATGAAAATGACAATATTCATGAGAAACATGCAAATAGATGATCAAACTACCAACAAACCTCACACGAAATGACAATAAAATGGCAAGAAAGCGGATACAATAATGAAAACATTTTAAGAACAATTTTGACCTCCCAACTATCCTCTTGCAATCTGTTGCAACCCGAATTTTGACTTACGTCTCAACGTTTTTATTATATTGCTTGTCACGACTAATAGCCCGGTGTTGGTACCCGAATTTTGACGCTAGCATGTTCAATCACCTGCAAAATAGCATGCCGCATTTTTACGTGCTTAATCAATTATAGTCGCTTTATCTTTATATTTTTTCGCTAACCGTTATTGATCTCTCGGCCTAGCTCGAGTCCTTTCGTATTCTTTCATTTTTATCTATCATTTTGGCTCTTTCACTTTTTTTCTTATTAGGTCCCGAACGAGCTTTTTCGGCACTTTGTCAAAATAAATGTGTTTAGAGAGTTGAGCTCAAAGTTTTGTTCGCATCATCTCAATCGTCATATTTTTCTCTATAACGTAGTTGCCTTCGTTTGAATTTTTCGCCAGTTTCATCACACTGATAGTTCGAGCCCATAATTAATTACTAAGCATTATTTCCTTTCCTTTTAATCAACCGTTGGATTGGTTGACTACTCCCTTAGTCAACCATCCAACGGTCGTGGATTTAAGCATTTCAACCATCTCCATTTTCTTTCCCTACAAGTTTTCCTTTCCAAACTCAAAGTTGCGTCATCACTTCTAAGAATCAAGTCTCGTCATTGCTTCGAGAAGGAAGCCTTGTCACCATGTCGAGTCACTCCTTCCCGTTGTTTCCCTTCGTTTCCAACCACACAAATCATCGAGTCGCGTCATGGCTTGCTCACCACACATTCGTCTAAGCTCTCCTCCTATAAATACCCTGCCTTTCCACCCTTAAAATGGACGGGTTGACGCACCCCCTCATCATCAATATCAATCCAAACGAAGCAAACAATCAAAGTGAGCAATTATCAAGCTTTCTCTATCTAAAGTTTTGCATCAATTTTCATTTTTATCTTCAATCATTCAATCAAATCGCTTAATCTATTTTAAATGCTTTATTTTCAAGTTATAGTCACTCGTATTGCTCCAATTTGAATACGTGCTGCTCCGAGTAATTAATTGCGTTTTTTGTGATTTAAATACACACTCTTTTCCAACTCAAAATTCTTGTTGTTTGGTGGATCAAATTGCTTGATTTTTGTTGGGTTTAGTTCGCCTCTCGGTCTAGTTTTGTTTCTATTATTTTTCGCGTGTTTATTTGGTGATTTTGGGCGACAGGTCCTTCCTTGGTCGCCGGCTTTAGCGCCGGCGCAAGGAAGAAGAAGAATAGTGCCATGCGTTCTTGAAGAAGAAGGAAGGTGACGGGCCAAGCCCGTCCTTTTCTTTTCTTTTACAACGCAAGCCAAGGCCCATCTGTTCCCCTTTTCAATTTAAGTCATGGGCCTAGGATTTATTCCTGGCCCATTTTAATTTAATTTCAGCATCTGGGCTCGGCCCAAATAATTTTTTCTCGATTGTTCGACTCCCTTTATTTTCGTGTTTATTTAATAACATGCTTCGTATGCCATCTTTAATTAATAACACGTATGCCGTATTTAAATTAATTATTTGTATGCTCTTTTTTACAATTATGCCATGTTTTAAATCGTACGAAATATTCATATACTCTTTCTACAATTATGCCATGTTTTAAATCATATGAAATATCCGTATGCTCTTTTTTACAATTATGTCATGTTTTAAATCGTATGAAATATTCATATGCTATTTTCGTAATTTGTGTCGTGACTAATTGTCGTAAATTATCCGTATGCCATGTGTATTTAATTAATTACTTTCTTGTTTGAAGTTAATTAAATGTTTATTTTACTTGTTCATTATTTATTTTCAATCGAACTATCGCTAATACTCTCATTTTGTAAGGTAGATCAAGTTCACGCAACGCAAGTATGTTGTCTACCCCTTTTTATTTATTCAATGCTTTCCGCAAATATTATTCATATGCATGCTATTTAAAAATGTTAAAAACTCATATTATAATCGTATGCATGATATTTAGAATTGTTAGAAAAATCAACGCACATGTATACGTGTTTAAATCACTCGCTTTTATACCATGAAATTAATTATTTTGCATTGATATATGAGCATGGTGGCTTCGATCCCACACGGTTATTTGCATTTCATTAAATTGGTATTGTGCTAGTATTTATCCATGTTAGGATCACTTAGTAAATTAATTAATCATGCATGGCCCGATGATGATAAAGAGGGCTCTCGCTTTAGTAAACAGTCCCGATTGTCCCGATAAGAAATAACAAAAATTATTAAAGCGGTGAATACCTCTGAGGGCCTAAGTCGTGTGTCAAAAATGTTTAAGTAATCGGAAAGTGGCCCAATTTTCGTAACAGGATTTCGGTTGACACTTTACGATCGTTTACCTCGTAAATGATTGGAAAGTGGCCCGTTTCCGTGCGCGGGATTGGTTGACATGCTTCGATCATTTATTCATTTTTATGTAGAATATATTTTCCAAACACCATTTTAACTGGTAACCTTTTAAGGATGTGACTCGGGTGCCTAACACCTTACCGAGTCCATAATACGACCTCGAACCTACATTCTTAGGTTTAGACCATATGTGCCTTAGTTTTTTATTTTTATGCCATGACGATTAGGTTCCCTAAACCTTAGAAAATAGGGTGGCGACTTCATTGCATTATGTGGAGCATCCATTTATGCTTAGCATCCGTCACGAACCTAAACTTGTCTTTCGACGAAAAAGAGGGTGCGACAGTTTGGCGACTTCACTGGGGACCTTAGGGTCGAAGCCAGTTTTTTAAGGTGTTTGTTTTTTTGTTTACTTGCTTTAATAAACTGTTTTCGTGATTATTTGTTATACGCTTGGATCAATTGTCGTACTTATGCATAGTGCCCTACACCCAAGGGACAATTACCAAATAGGCTTAGGAGGGTAGTAGTGACGCTCTGGGACACGTATCCTGGGTAGTGTTCACCAACCCCACTCGGACGAACCCCTAAAGCTAGTCGAAAGGTTGCCTGGTTCAGGAAGGAATCGGTTGACACTGGCCGACACTTTAGGGACCATTCTATGGTATCGTCCGGGAGCCTTGCGGCCGTTAGAAATTAGTTGACGTCAAAAGCCCTCATCATATGCATCATACTTGTTTTGTCGTAACTTTGGTCGTCATGTTTCTACGTTTTCTTTCTAAATATAATATTTACGATGCATGAAAAAACCTTAGTAAAATGAATCATTCAATCTACTAACACTTAAACTCTGTTTTTATTTTTCCCAAGACCCATCCTACTTTGTTCAAATGACAGTGCCTGCGTTACTTTCACTTGATACTTTTGGGGGTAGAAGTCTTGAGAACCAAGCTGCACGAGGGGACATGTTGAAATTCGGTTTCATTCCCGATATTACGGCCAAGATTGGGATGGAAGAAGTGGAGAATCAGAAAGGGGAGATTGCATCGTTGGAATATTTTTTGTATAAGCAAACGGATCTCGACCTTCAAGGGTTGCCACCTTAAAAGAAAAATCGTGCATCAGCTACTTAGATTTTCATCTTTTCGCCCCATGTAACCATGTTCCTAGACTTCTGTCGACTAGTCTTTTTGGGTAAATTTAGATAGTTAATCAACTTGTAATGGTGGTACCCCTTTTGGATGGAAAAAAATCAATGACAAAACTCGCAGTTACTTGGATAATTATCAAATGAGTTTTTTTCCCTTCTTCCTTCTACGCATCCAAAAGACATCGAACGACCATCGCCTACGATCAAATCAACCTCCCCCCCCCCCCAAAAAAAAAAACCACATATAAAACCCAAAAAAAAAACAAAAGGCTAACCTTTGAAATGAAAGCAAAAAAAAAAAAAAAAAAAAACAAAGGATGATAACACGGAGATAACCACTTCTTCTCGGTTTCAGTCGCACCCTTTTATTTTAGCCAAAATGGATACAATTTACTCGGAGTTTCCACTCGGCTAAAACACGAAAGACGTTGATAACAGGTTTAAGTTTGCCCACACCAAATTTCAGAATTTTCTGGGCATCACATCTCTCATAAAAAAATTCAGAATGCAAGGATAGCTGTTTCTTCTCGGTCTCGGCCGCACACTCTTTTTCCTTGGCCAATATGAATGCGATTGGCTCATAGTTTCCACTTGGCCAAAACATGAAAGATGTTGATAACAGGCTGAAGATTTCCCATACCAAAGATGGGATTTTTCTCGGCAGCGCATCGCTCGAAAATAATTTATACGTAAGGATGACAGATTTTCTCGAGTTCGGCCGCACACTCTTTTGCCTTGGCCAAATATGAATGCGATTGGCTCCAAGTTTCCACTCGGCCAAAACATGAAAGATGTTGATAACAGGCTGAAGATTTAGACGAAGATGGGATTTTTCTGGGCAGTGCATCGCTCGCAAACAATTTAGACGTAAGAATGACTGAAAACATGCAGTTTCATCGAGAAACGCGATTTGTTGCCTCTCCTCACACCGTATCGGGTCTTTGGCTTATAGACATGATTTTGAAGCCATCATCAAAGCCCATCCTTTACCAAAAGATAGGTCTTGACCCCTCATATCTCCAAATCCATGGCATGACCCTCATTGCTCTGCTCCTCGAGCTCAAGACCTTTGGACATAAGGCCTCGCTCCTCAATTGATGATATACTCGCAAACACATCACGAAAAGAGATTTTCCGAGCATGATGACATTAGCTACTTGCCCCGGTTTGCTTCGAGGGTTTTCATTGGTAGCGTCCAAGATCATATTACATCATTGGAATGAATAAAAGCTTCCTCTATATCTCCACCGAAAGCACCAATCCAAGATGCGTCGTCTTGTTGTTCACCCTGAAAGTATCAAGTGAAAGAATGGCCGAAAGAATGAATAAGCAGCGTGGAGGCCTCGGGATCGCTCATCACATGCATGTTATCACATATGTTTATTTATTTTCTCACTTCATATTTTTCTTCTCAGGTTAACAATAGCTCCTCGAAGGAAAACTACTCCACCCAGGCTCACCGTGACTAGACTTCAAGCGCGAAAAATGGCCGAACAAGCTAAGATCGAAGAGAGGTTGCCTGCTAGGATTACAGAATTAGAAGAACAAGTTAGGGTTACTACAGAGAGGGCCGCTTAGGCCGAAAAAGAGCGAGATGAAGCAACCACTGAATTCCCACCCGGTTTTGATCCTAGTCAAATGATGGGACCTCCCTCATCCGCCATCAATGGGTCATCAGGACCCCAATCACTTTCTGTCCCCGGGGGCCAATGGAAATGGACAAGTCCTTTCACTGTACCTATCACCACAAACCATATAGTTAACACAGGTGGAGAAACTGCTACAACGCTGCAACATTCTTTGGTTAACCTTACTTTGGACCCGGGTAAAAGTCTGATTCATCAGGAATCCCAAGGGCTTCGCCCTCCTCAGGGGCACTCTACTCAAGTTATGATTCCCGATCCTAAGGGAATTCGACCTCCTTTTGTCAACCCGACGCAACCACCATTTATGTCAAAACCCCTACTACCCTTTTGTCCTAGCACTATCATCACAGAAAGGCCAACACACAGATAGATTAGGCCTGTTAGAAGAAAGACTCAGAGCTATTGAAGGAACTGACCCCTTCAACCCTAAGGGTCCCACCGACATGTGCATGGTCCCAGGGATCGTAATTCCTCTGAAGTTCAAAGTCCCGAAATTTAAGAAGTATACTGGAATTGAATGCCCCAAGACTCATCTCAAGATCTACTGTAACAAGATGTCTGAGATGATACATAATGAACCTCTGTTAATCCATTTGTTTAGAGAGAGTTTGGCCAAGCATGCCTTGACCTGGTACATGAGTCTGGATAGGGTTAGGATCAAGACTTGGAGATATTTGTCCGACGCCTTCTTTAAACAATATAAGTTTAACTTGGAAATAGCACCGGACCGTTCTGATCTGCAGGATCTAGAGAAGAGGGCCGACGAATCTATGAAAACTTATTCTCAAAGATGGAGAGAACTAGCGGCCAGAATTTCTCCTCCACTAAGTGACAAAGAGCTCTTGTCAATTTTCGTGAACACTTTCAAGGCTCCCTACTACACCTTCCTCATCTCCAATCCATTCAGTAGCTTCTCTGACATGGTCCTAGTAGCCGAAAGAGTTGAGCAAGGAATTAGGTCCGGAAGGATCATCATTTCCACGCCAGAGGCAACATCTCCGAGAGCACCTCATTTAAAGGAAGATGTAAGCTTAGTCTCCCACCAACCTGGTCACAAACAACCTTTCACACCACCAGGCAACCTGCCAAATAAACCAAGTGATCAAAATGAACGAAGTGACCATGGGGACCAAAGGCCGCAACCATTCTTTTCCGTCCCTGCAAGGGAGGTTTATGAGCATCTCTTAGCGGTTGGGCAAATTACGCCCATCCCCACTCTACCAGCACAACCGCCTTACCCGAAGTGGTACAATCCTAGTGTTACATGCGAGCAACATGCAGGAGCTCAGGGACACACTCTAGAAGATTGTTTGGAATTTAAAGGAAAGGTTAGGCAATTGATCAAATGCTGACAGTTCACTTTTGAAGAGCTATCACGACCGCCAACTATACTCCTACCGGCTCTTGAAATGATCATCCTCCTACAAGGGACATATCCTGCTTACTCATCTAGTGGTGATGCCTACAATACTTTTGTATATAGTCGAGCCTACGACTATAAACAAGGGCGCTTCGTGGGAGGCAACCCACGTGTTCTTTTCAATATTTCCATTTTTCGTTAATCAACATCTCGGGATACCTTTTCCTTATGAATTTACTATTTAATTCCCTCTTCATTTCAAGTGCAACGAGACTTGTAAACTTGGGGGAAAGCAAGTGGAGTGACGACCAAAAGAAGGTGTCGAAAAATGTCAAAGCTCATTTTTCAGGGAAGTTGTCCTTTTACATTTTTGCAATTTCCGTTTCCACAATTTTCGTTTCCGCAATTTATGTTTTTGCAATTTACATTTTCACGATTTTAAAATTCCCACAATTTATGTTGTTGCAAGAGTGTGTGCGTCATATCTACTAAATTTCTTAGCTTTTGCCAAAAAAATGATGATAAATAAATATATATTGCTTGGCTTGAAAATCCTACGTTTAACATTCCTTAAAATCAAACATGTTCATCATTTTATCACGTCACGGAGAGCTTGAGTGTCCTTTAGAAATTATATAAACATGCATGATCTTGTCTGTTAACTCTTATGTCCATGGTATGTTTAGATGTAAGCGATCACAAACATATCCCTATGAGTATTTTAGGCCTTCACGCCTTGTTTCTTTCACGAGTGTAAATGCTAAGCTAAGTGCTAGTTAGATTTGGATAATATCTAGGGTACATGAACCATCAGACATGGGATAGCAGTAAGATGACATTGGACTTTGCTTTGCTCTTCTTCCACATTTTTTATTTTTTAAATTTTTTGCCCTCAAAACACATACCTTGTATAGCATGTACAACTCTATCAAACACTTCAAAGCCTTCTTCTAAACTCCTCACAAATGGGTAAGTGCTCGGCGAAATTGGCTGACTAAAGCGCCAGAAGCATGTTAAGTTCATTTCAATGAATCAGCAGGACGAAAAGGAAACCCTCAAAGGTTGACAATCCGCGCTAACACCCGGAGAAGCGGCAAAAAAAAATCGAAGGCCACTACCCAAAAGAATCAAAACAAAGGAAATCGTACTTGCTTCACTCGCTGTTTGTATTTGTATTAAAAACAAAAAAAACAAAAAAGAAACAAAAAAGAAGAGAAAAAGAAACAAAAAAAAAAAGATTCAAAAAGAGGGTATCTCAAAGAACCCAAGTTAATGAAAGTAGAAGCAAGTACGAAAAAAATCATCAATCAAAATCGATCAAGATGATCACAAGAAGAGTGTTCCTAGCAAAAGATGAAGAAACTTGTATACAGAGGGTATCTCAAAGAACCCAAGTCAATGAAAGTAGAAGCAAGTACGAAAAAATCATCAATCAAAATCTATCAAGACGATCACAAGAAGAGTGTTCCTAGCAAAAGATGAAGAAACTTGTATACAGAGCGTATCTCAAAGAACCCAAGTCAATGAAAGTAGAAGCAAGTACGAAAAAATCATCAATTGGAATCAATCAAGACGATCACAGGAAGAGCATTCCTAGCAAAAGATGAAGAAAATTGTATACTTCACTTTCACCTCGATCAAATCATCAAGCATCGTTCACCACGATTTGTCCTCATCACTGTCAGTCGTCGAGCATAAACTCATTAAAACCATTCACCAAAAAAAAAACAAACAAACACAACACTGTTCCTTTCTTCTACAAATTCCTCCTTTCTTTCTCCCTCGCAAAGTCCTTTCGATTATTAGCAGGCCCATGCACGTGCATCTTCATATGAAGTTTATTCACTCGGATTGACATTGCAAATCTGATTTTGTGCTATGTTTGCTGCATTTTTAGGAGTGTAAACACATAGCCCTATTTCTGAGCGCGAGCGCAAACACTAATATCTAGTGAGAATTGCTTATGTTTACATGTCATGGGAAAGTCTTGTTCTTGAGGTCGTTATTTCCTGAACAAGACGCAGACGCTATCTAGACTTGTATCAATCATGTTTATATAACAAAATTTGGACTAACATTTTTCAAAAAACTACTTGAATTGATTTTTCTTAAACAAAGAGGTCATTTTCATTCCAACAAAAGACTTGAGGCCAAGCCATGGGTTAAATGTAGGAATATTTGATATTTCTCACATAGGTCATTTGCTCTCTCTTTTTCTATCTGTTGCTACTTCACGTTTGCTTCCTTCCTATTTGCAGGACACAGATATACTTCAGGGGAATCAACCAATGGGCCTTCGATGACAACATCGTTGTAAAGCCCTCGCCAATGGGTCTTCGATGAAAAATAGTTGTAATGCCCTCATCATGGATTTTCGTTAAAATTAGATCAACTTTCCTCATTATCAAATAAGAGAAGATCATCATTCCTCATTATCAGAGAAGACCAGATCAACTTTCCTCATTATCAGAGAAAAGAAGATCATCATTTTCCTCATTATCAGGGAAGACCAGATCAACTTTCCTCATTATCAGAGAAGAGAAGATCATCATTTTCCTCATTATCAGAGAAGACCAGATCAACTTTCCTCATTATCAGAGAAAAGAAGATCATCATTTTCCTCATTATCAAAGAAGACCAGATTAACTTTCCTCATTATCAGAGAAGAGAAGATCATCATTTTCCTCATTATCAGGGAAGACCATATCAACTTTCCTCATTATCAGAGAAGACCAGATCAACTTTCCTCATTATCAGAGAAGAGAAGATCATCATTTTCCTCATTATCAGAGAAGAGAAGATCATCATTTTCCTCATTATCAGAGAAGACCAGATCAACTTTCCTCATTATCAGAGAAAAGAAGATCATTATTTTCCTCATTATCAGAGAAGACCAGATCAAATTTCCTCATTATCAGAGAAGAGAAGATCATCATTTTCCTCATTATCAGAGAAGACTAGATCAACTTTCCTCATTATCAGAGAAGAGAAGATCATCATTTTCCTCATTATCAGAGAACATCATTTCCTCATTATCAGAGAAGACCAGATCAACTTTCCTCATTATCAGATAAGAGAATGTTGCTACCCGATTTTTGACTTTCTATCACAACCTTTACGTTTTTGCCACTTTTTAGCTTGTCTAGATCAAATTTCTACCGATTCTTGGTCCTAGGCCAATTTGTTTAAATGTTCTGGTCATTTCGTACCTTTTCGTTTTTTTCGTACTTTTAACTGTCTTTTCGCGAACTTCTATCGGTCTCGCGTAAGTTTCCCAGGACCGAGGGTCGAACGCACTATTTCTTTAATTGATAATTACGTGATAATTTTCTCTTTCATGCCACCTCGTTCAGTTTCGTTCAATTTTTGTCGTAAGGACATTTATTTTACGCGTGAACGTTTTGTTGTTTCCAAAGGAGAAAATACATGCGTCGAAACAGCTTTCACATTTTTCTCACTGAATATTACTTTTATCGCCTTATTTTTCTGCACGCCACGGTTCCCTCGGTTCGGATTTATTTTCGTTCTCGAGCGTCCTCGCTCGTACCAAAATATCCCGTTCGTGTGGGAATTAATGCATTTTAATGCATGTTTATCATCCTCGTCACCTTTCCTCGTGCTGCCCTGGTCGACATGATTTATCATATTATTTTCAAAGCCTGCTTCCCACTCAGACACAGAACACAAAGCTTGGGGGACCACGCTGGAATGATGGGTTCTCCACTCACGGTTTGAAGCTCGAGCTCACGCCGACGTACGCTTCACTTCGACCACGTCTCTTGTCCTATAAATAGCAAGCTCTTCACCATCACGCGGGCACGGGTTGTCGCACCTACTCATCATCAACTTCAAACCAGAGCAAAGGAAAGCGTTTAAGGTAAGTGTTCGAAGCTTTCTTTCTCTAACCTCTCTCTTGATAATTTGCGTTTATGCATGTATGAACTGAATTGATGGCTTAAATTTGTCTTAAATGTTTGATTGTCAAGTTATATGGTCTGTTCTTGCTCCAATTTAAACATATACTGCTTGAACTAATTAATTGCAAATTATTGACATTAATGCGTATTAATTTGACATGATGAAATTGATTGCGGTTCATGGATGGTTCGGGCTAGTTCTTGATAGGTTTTGGTCGTAGGATGGTCCTGCTAATTCCCTGCACGTTAGGAGTCAGTTTCGGGTCGATTTGTTGCTTGTTGTTGTCCACTGTTGCTTCGGTTTTTCGAAGGAGTCGCCCACGTCTTCTCCTTCTGTTTTGCTTGCTTTTTGCCTACTGTTTTTGGATGGTTTTATTACTGATATGGAGTATGTAGTGTCTAGGCTGTTTAGGGAAGTTTTCGTGGTGTTGTGGAAGCTTGAGTCGCAGGCCATGGTGGCCGGCGACGTGAGGAAGAAGAACAGCCGCGTTGGCTGTTCTTACGGGACGAGGAAGAAGAAGGTGACGGGCTTCAGCCCGTCCCTTCCTTGTATTAATAGCTGATGGGCTTGGCTTGGTCAAGCCCATATGTCCTTTTCTATTTGTTTTAATTTCGTCAATTCGTATGAGCCCGTTCAATTAATTTTCGTCAACTTGTTCAAATTACTAGTATGTTTTTGACATGTTTAATTTGCTGAAATTAAGTGCATGACTAGTATGCTGTTTTATTTATTTTACACCATGTATGAAGTTTTATTTAATTTATACCATGTATTTCACTATGAATTTTAAATTGCATGTTTTGCATGATGTTTTATTTGTTATGTGTTTGTTCCAATTTGTGGTGAAAATTGTAAAATGCTCACATGATAGTTATTTATTTTCATGACTGTTTGTATGAAATAAATGATGCCCGTGTCTTTGTTATTTATTATCTTTAAAGTTCATACTAACAATTTCATTTTGTAGGTATAATTTTGGATCACCGATCAAAAGTACGTATTTAAATTTCTGTTATTTAATTTGAATGTTTTCTGTAAGAATTTTGCATGCATGATATCCAATAAAAATTAGAAAACCAAATGGGCCTAACCCGGCCCATTAAAACTAAAAGTATCATTTTCACGCATTCGCATATGATAATTAATCGTCAACTATTTTAAATCGCATGTTTGGAACAATAATTAATTGCTAAACTTGTTGTAACAATTAATTGCTTATTTTCACTTGGTGTAATCGGTAATTACTCATTATCAACTTGTTGTAGTTAATTAGCTATTTCAATTGTTGTAATAATTATCTAGATAATTATTCCGACCTTCAATTTGTAATAATTAGGTAAGTAGTTTTTATTATGAATTGTGGTTTGTAATATTTAGATAAGTAGTTTTATTATGAATTGTGGTTTGTAATAATTAGTTAAGTAGTTAAATCGTGTATGTTTGTATACCTAAGGATATTTATGTCAATTGTCGTCAATCGGGATTCGTCCAAAAGGTAAGATTACCTTAAACATTTCCTTGTATGCTCACATGAAGGTCCAAAACCTTAACCATATCATATGCATAACCACTTAGGAAGCAATAGAACAACCAAATCATGAGCATGACATATAGAACTGCTAGTAAGTAAAATCAACTCACATGCTTACGTGTTTACATCACTTGCGTTTAAATTGCTGTGAAATAAATTGCTTCTTTGCTAAATGATATGCATGATGGCTCCAAAGGCCATGCCAACTTATATGCATTCATAAAAATGTACCTTGCTAGTTTCAGCCATGATAGATCACGTAGTAACTAAGTCATGCATGGCCCAGTGAAAGGGGTGAGCGTCCGCTCTAGCATCGAGACAAAATGGTAACCCCATTCCTCGAACCCAAACGGAAATAACACGTCCCAAATGCTAAGATGTAACGTCACCTTAGAGGGCCAAATTACATGTTTAAATATTTTCAAAACACCTCGCATACCGGTAACCTTTTTAAGGATGTGACTTGGGTGCCTAACACCTTCCCAAGTCCATAAATACGACCTCGAACCATCGTTCTTTGGTTTAGACCATTGTGCTTTAGTTTGTTTATTTTTATGCCATCGATTAGGTTCCCTAAACCTTAGAAAATAGGGTGGCGACTTCATTGCATTATGCGAAGCATCCATTTATGCTTAGCATCCGCCGCGAACCTTAAACTCGTTTTCAACGAAAAAGGGGGTGCGACAGTTTGGCGACTTCACTGGGGACTAGTAGGGTCGAAGCCGGTTTTATGGTGTTTACTTTTATTTGCTTTAAATAAATTGTTTTCGTGACTGTTATTATTGTGGCTTTAATAAATTGTTCATATGCATCTCATGCATAATGCTTATCGTCGGCATTGATACCCAATAGGATTAGGGAGGTACTAGTGAAGTCCTGAGGCCTACGCCTTGGTAAGCTTTCATGAACCCTAACTCGGATGTTGGACCCTTAAATGGATTGAGCGAACAGAATCCTTTTAGATTTGGTCAACGCTCTCGTATCCGCTTAGGGGGACCCTTTAGGAGGGCACCATTCGAGAACCTTTCAGCCATGCTAGTTTAGTCGACGTCAAAATCCCAGCACGTGCATCATGTTCGTGCATTTATAGTCGTGTTTATGGCTTTACTTTATGCTTGTATTTTCTTCATGTTGTGTTTCACTAACGCAATTTTCTTTTTTTACTCATAAAACAGCCCCATCTTACTTATTCACTCAAATGGCAACACCAACGATGCTTTCACTTAATACTTTCGAGATTTTGAGCTACACCGATCAGTTAGAACAAGGGGATATGTTGAAATCAGGTTTTGTCGACCAAGATTGGGAAGGAAGAAGTGGAGATGTAGAAATGGGAGATTGCGTCGTCGAAATATTTTAGTATGAGCGAGCGGATCCGGACTTTCAAGGTTGATGCCTCCGCAAGAAGGAGCATGCACCAGATACTCCAAAGTTTTGCTTTTTGCCCAATGTAATTTCTAGACTTTGTCTACTTGTTCTTAGACGAATCTAGATAGTTAGTCCAACATGTATTAGGTGTGTTCTTTGTAAAACATCAGCAATGATAAAGCTTGTAAGTTTTTTTCGGATGAATTTGGGGAGTGTTTTACTACAGAGGATGTCAAAATACCACTACTCCCGAAGCATATCTCTCACACAAAAAGTTTTTTGAAGCGCAAGGACAATCGCTCCTTCTTTGTCCCAGCGGCGCGACCTTTTGTCTTGGCCAAAACGGAGATGATGGGTTCGGATTTTACGTTTTACCAAAACATGAAAGATGTTTCCAACATGTCGAAGTTTAACCATGCAAAATTTCATGAAGCTCTGGGCAGCCAAACTCTCGCAAGTAGGTTTTTGGAATGCAAAGATAGTTAATTTCCAGTAGCAAAACGCTATAGCGTTTTGTCTCTAAAAAAAATAAAAATGGAACAATTCCAGTAGCAAAACGCCATAGCGTTTCGCCAAAACGCTATGGTGTTTTGACCCTAAAAGTGTAAAGGCTAGTTTTTGGTTCCTCCTTCCTTGGACGAGTTCCCATTCACTTGACATATCGCGCACTCGTTTGTTTTGACTGATATCGACACGTTGGGCTCCGAATTTCCGTTCGACGAAAACACAAAAGTTGTTCACAACACATTGAAGTGTGGTCACACCAAATTTCAGAGCCTTTTGGGCTGTACACCTCTCGCAATTAATTTCGAAGTGTAAGGATGACAGTTCTCTCGGTCTCGGCCGCGCGATCTTCTACCTGGGCCAATATGGTTGTGATGGATTTGGAATTTCAGCTCGGCCAAAGCACAAAAGTTATCGATAACAGATTAAAGTTTGCTCATGCCAAAAATCAACCTTTTTAGACGACGGATTTAGGGTTTTCCGAGCATGATGACATTAGCCACTCGCGTCATTTTGCTTCAAGAGTTTCCGTTGGTAGCATCCCAGATCGCATCGCGTCATTTGGAATGAATAAAAGCTTCCTTTATATCTTCACCAGAGTATCGTCTTCTCGTCCATCCTCAAAGTACTACGTGAAAGTGTGGCCGGAAGAGTGAATAAGTAGTATGGAGGCTTCGGGATCGCATCACCGATACTAACCTTTTTATCGC
Source organism: Viola odorata (assembly GCA_963691705.1). Taxonomy (NCBI): domain Eukaryota; kingdom Viridiplantae; phylum Streptophyta; class Magnoliopsida; order Malpighiales; family Violaceae; genus Viola; species Viola odorata. The sequence continues at coordinate 15,944,736 of OY829543.1, forward strand.
TTTTTCATTTTTTCAGGTTAACAATAGCTCCTCGAAGAAAAACTACTCCCCCTAGGCCCCTCGTGACTAGACTTCAAGCACAAAAATGGCTGAACAAGAGAAGGCAGAAGAGATATGGGCTTCTAGAATAGCAGAATTGGAAGAGCAAGTCAGGGATACTACAGTGAGGGCCGCTCAGGCCGAAAGAGAGCGAGATGAAGCCACCTTAGAGTTCCCACCCGGTTTTGATCCTACTCAGATGATGGGACCTTTTTTATCCACTATCACTGGACCCACGGGACCCCAATCATTTGTTATGATGCCCACGAGTCAATGGAAGTGGACGGGTTCATCCGCCGGACCTATCACCGTGAATCCTGTAGCCAACATAGGTGAAGAAACTACTGCAGCTCCGCAGCATTCCTCAGCCAACCTCACCTTGGACCCTGGCAAGACTCAGATTCATCAGGAATCCCAAAGCTGTTGTCCTCCTCAGGGCCACTACACTCAAGGCATGATCCCCGACCCTATGGGAATTCGTCCTCCTTTCGTCGATCCGACGCAACCACTATTCGCATCAGAAGCCCCACTACCCCTTGGTCCTAGCATGGTCGTCATGGAGAGGCCAAATATGGATAGATTGAACCTGCTAGAGGAAAGGCTCAGAGCCATTGAAGGAACAGACCCTTTTGATCCTACAGGCCCAGCGGACATGTGCATGGTCCCAGGGATTGTGATGCCTCCTAAGTACAGAGTTCCGGATTTTGAGAAGTACACTGGGGTCGAGTGCCCAAAGACTCACCTCAAGGCCTATTGCAACAAAATGGTTGACGTAATACATAATGAACCTCTATTGATCCATTTGTTTAGAGAGATTTTGTCCAAGCATGCCTTGACTTGGTACATGGGCCTAGACAGGGCCAAGATCAAAACTTGGAGAGATTTGTCTAACGCCTTCTTTAAACAGTACAAGTTCAATATGGAGGTGGCGCCACACCGTTCTGATCTCCAAAGTCTGGAGAAAAGAACTGAAGAATCAGTGAAAACTTATGCTCAAAGGTGGAGAGAACTAGCTTCCAGGATGTCTCCTCCTTTGAATGACAAAGAGCTCTTGTCGATTTTTGTGGACACTTTCAAGGCTCCTTACTACACTTATCTTATCTCAAATCCCTCCAGTAGCTTTTCCGACATGGTTCTAGTGGCCGAGAGGGTGGAACATGGAATTAAGTCTGGAAAGATCGTTGTTTCTGCACCAGAGGTAACACCTAAGAAAGAACCCATCATGAAGAAAGATGTCAACTTTACCTCACACCAACCTGGTCACAAACAACCTTTCACACCACCGGGCAACCCACTAAATAAACCAAGTGACCAGAATGAACGAAGTGTCCATAGGGACCGGAGGCCACAACCATTCTTTCCCGTCCCGGCAAGGGAGGTTTACGAGCATCTCTTAGCGGCTAGGCAAATTACGCCCATCCCCACTCCACCAGCACAACCTCCTTACCCGAAGTGGTACGATCCTAGTGCTACATGCGAGCACCATACGGGAGCTCAGGGACACACTTTAGAAGACTGTTTGGCATTTAAAGGAAAGGTTAGGCAATTGATCAAATGTGGACGGTTCGCCTTTGAAGAGCTAGACAAAGGATTTAGCACGACCGCCAACTCTCCTCCTACCAACTTTTGAAAGATCGTCCTCTCACAAGGGACCCATCCTGCTTACTCGTCTAGTGGCGATGCCTACAGTACTTTTGTATATAGTCGAGCCTACGACTTTAAACAAGGGCGCTTTGTGGGAGGCAACCCACGCGTTCTTTTCAATATATCGGTTTTTTTCTAGCATCTTGGGATACTTTTTCCCTATGAATTTACTGTTTAATTGCCTCTTCACTCCAGGTGCAACAAGACTTGCAAACTTGGGGGCAAGCAAGTGAGGTGACGATCAAAAGAAGCGTTGAAAAATGTCAAAGCTCATTTTTCAGGGAAGTCGTCCTATCACACTTTTGCAATTTAATCTTCTCAATTTACATTGTTGCAATTTTGCATTTTCAGGTGCAACAAAACTTGCAAACTTGGGGGCAAGCAAGTGAAGTGACGACCAGAAGAAGGTGTCGAAAAATGTCCAAGCTCATTTTTCAGGGAAGTCGTCCTATCACACTTTTGCAATTTAATCTTCTCAATTTACATTGTTGCAATTTTGCATTTTTAGGTACAACGAGGCTTGCAAATTTGGGGGCGAGCAAGTGAAGTGACGACCAAAAAGAAGGCGTTGGAAAAATGTCCAAGCCCATTTTTCAGGGAAGCTCCTTTTACATTTTTGCAATTTTCATTTTTCGCAATTTCCATTTCTGTAATTTATGTTTCGCAATTTTAAAATTTCCGTTGTTACATTGTTGCAAGAGTGCGTGCGTGTTGGCTGAAAAACCCTTAGCTTTCGCAAAACTTCCTCCTTGTGCATGTACAACTTGGGCCGAAAGGAAGGAAAATAAAGTATCCCACATTTTCTAAACGTTTTAAATCAAGGCATTCATCGTTTTGCGTTCATTGGAAATTATATGAGCATACATGATCGTGTCTGTTAGCTCTTATGTCCATGACATGTTTAGATGTAAGCAGTCACAAAACGTATCCCTGTGAGTACTCTGGGCCTTCACGCTTTATTTTCGTTCATGAGTGTAAATGCTAAACTAGGTGCTAGTTAGATTTGCATAATATCCTGGGTACATGAACTGTCAGACATGGGATAGTGGTAAGATGACCTTGGACTCTGCTTTTGCGCTTCTTCCACATTTTTCTTTCTTTAACTTTTTGTTCTCAAACACATGTTCTTTACCCCATGTACAACTCCATCAAGCACTCAAAACTAAGCCTTTTGTTTTTTCCTAACCAAGTGAGTAAGTGCTCGACTGGGACCGCTAAGTTGGAGTTATACATCAAGCAAGGGAATGACAAGGAAGCCCTTAGAGGATCGCTGACAAAACAAGGTCAGAAGAAGGCCAAAATAAATCAAGACTTGGAGGTTTCTGCCAAAGACAGTAAGGATGATAGACTAATCAAGAGTATGAACTTGCTTTGCTTGCAAACAAAAAAGAGAGGAACCAAAAAAGAGAGAAGAAAAAGAGAGAAGAAAAAAAGAAGAAAAAAAAAAAAAAAGAAGAAAAAAAAAAATAAAAGAGAGAAAAGGAAAAGAGAGAAGAAAAAGGAAAAAAGAGAGATCAAAAGAATCAAAATCAAGAAGAGAGTGTTCGAAGAACACCAAAACAACAGAAAAAGCAAGCACATACCAAAATAAACTGTCAAAAATCAACAGCAAAATAATCTCAAAAGGGAAGGAGATCATTCCCTGCTGATATCACAGAACTTGGGTACAGTACCCTCAAAACAATCAAGAAGAAAAATCTCCAGCAAAGATTCAAGGATTTGTGCACTTTGCTCTCATCACAATCAGTCGAGCATGAGCTCATTAAAACCTTTTGCCAAAATAAAAACACCACACTTTATTCTACAAATTCCTCTTTTGTCCTCCCTCGCAAAGTCCTTTTGATTATCAGCAGGCCCATGCATGTTCATCTTCAGTAGAAGTTTATTCACTCGGATTGACATTGCAAATTTAATTTTTGTGCTATGTTTACTGCATTTTTTAGGAGTGTAAACACATAGCCTTGTTTCTGAGCATGAGCGCAAACACTAATATCTAGTGAGGATTGCTTACAGCTACATGTCATGGGAAAGTCTTGTTCTTGAGGTCGTCATTTCTTGAACAAGACGCAGACGTTATCCAGACTTGAATCAATCATGTTTATATAACGAAATTTGAACGCATTTTTTCTCTCAAAAAAATAAAACTTGAATTTATTTCCTCTTAAACAAAGAGGTCATTTTCATTCCAAACACAAAAAAAACTTGGGGGCAAGCCGAGGCGTAAATGTAGGAATACTTGATGTTTCTCACAATTATCAATTGCTCTCTCTTTTTCCATCTGTTGCTGCTTTGTGTTTGCTTTCTTCCTATTTGCAGGACACAAATAGGTTTCGTTGGAATCACTCCTCAACCATTGGGTCTTCGATGACAACATCGTTGTAATGCCCTCATCTTGGATTTTCATCAAAATCCGATCAACAAACGAATGGAGAACGTTACCACTCTTCAACCATGGGTCTTCGATGGCAACATCGTTGTAATGCCCTCATCATGGATTTTCATCAAAATCCAATCAATATTTCGAATGGAGCACGTAACCACTCCCAAATCAAATTCATGTGGCGGATCATGCTCCCTCACATCCAAATCAATTTTTTAATCCATACGATAAATGTCCGAGGTGACTATCTTCCTCAAATGTCCGAGGTGACTATCTTCCTCAAATGTCCGAGGTGACTATCTTCCTCAAAATTTCCGAGAGATCATCAACGTCATCACTATCAGAGACAACCGACCTCAATATCAGAGATCATCAACATCATCACTATCAGAGACAACCGACCTCAATATCAGAGATCATCAACGTCATCACTATCAGAGACAACCGACCTCAATATCAGAGATCATCAACGTCATCACTATCAGAGACAACTGACCTCAATATCAGAGATCATCAATGTCATCACTATCAGAGACAACCGACCTCAATATCAGAGATCATCAACGTCATCACTATCAGAGACAACCGACCTCAATATCAGAGATCATCAACGTCATCACTATCAGAGACAACCGACCTCAATATCAGAGATCATCAACGTCATCACTATCAGAGACAACCGACCTCAATATCAGAGATCATCAACGTCATCACTATCAGAGACAACTGACCTCAATATCAGAGATCATCAATGTCATCACTATCAGAGACAACTGACCTCAATACTAGATCATCAACGTCATCATTATCAGAGACAACCGACCTCAATATCAGAGATCATCAACTCTCCTCATTATCAGAGAAGATCATCAACTCTCCTCATTTTCAGAGAAGAGAAGACATCAATCCTCACTATCAGAGAAGACCAGATCAACTCTCATCATTATCAGAGAAGAGAAGATCATCATTTCCTTATTTTCAGAGAAGAGAAGACATCAATCCTCACTATCAGAGAAGACCAGATCAACTCTCATCATTATCAGAGAAGACCAGATCAACTCTCCTCATTATCAGAGAAGAGAAGATCATCAATCCTCATTATCATAGACAACCGATTTCACTATCAGAGATCATCCATCTCCTCACTATCAGAGAAGACCATATCAACTCTCATCATTATCAGAGAAGAGAAGATCATCATTTCCTTATTTTCAGAGAAGAAAAGATCATCGACTTCCTCACTATCAGAAACATTTCCCTCAAAGGTACACTACTATCAACCAACATCAAACCAAAGGTACGTTCTAATTCTCATTTACAATTCTACAATTTACATTTTTCCTCACTATCAGAGTAGTTGTCATTTACATTTCTGCATTTTCTGCATTCTCCCTCAATATCTGAGTAGTCTGCATTTATTTTCCTGCAATTGGTATTATTTCTGAAGTTCCCAACATAATTCTACGTTTCTGCATAATTATTACTCCTCCTTGAGCCACTATATCTTTCAATTCACGCACAATCCCACATCTCGACCAGTTAGGAAGCATTCAAATAGGGTAAAGACTTGGGGCAACCGTCTTCACTGCTTGCAAATTCAGATAAATGTCCGAGGTGACCATCTTCCTCAAAATTAGATAAATGTCCGAGGTGACTATCTTCCTCAAACTTAGATAAATGTCCGAGGTGACCATCTTCCTCAAAATTAGATAAATGTCCGAGGTGACCATCTTCCTCAATTATCTGCATATCTATATAACTCCTCCTTGAGTGATTACCTTTCAGCATCGTCCGCGACTGCGATAGCCTCGCCCGGATACCTCTACATTTCAGCAGCATCGTCCGTGACTGCGATAGCCTCACCCGGACACACACACTCACAAATACGGTGGCTTCCAACCACTCACCAACACGATGGCTTCCAACCACTCCCCATCCTCCTCAATATCAGAGACATTTTCCTCAATAATCCGACCAAAGGTACGTTGCTTTGAACCCAAGGTACGTTCCAAACACATTTAAATTTCTGTCAACGTATGGACTGCGAGTGAACATCACCGCCCTACGTATTTAAATTTCTGTCAGCGTATGGACTGCAAGTGCACATCACCGCCCTACGTGTTTAAATTTCTGCCATTTATATGGACCGCGAGTGCTGCCCTCGCCCTGCAACGTTTACATTGTACTACTTACGTTTTTCTCTCTTTCAACAGGTTACGATGTAATCGGGATGTGTTAAAGACTTGGGGCAACCGTCTTTACTGCTAATCAAAAATTTCAGTTACACTACATTTTTTATCAGACAGTAAAGAGGGGGCAACTGTTGCTACCCGATTTTTGACTTTTTATCACAACCTTTACGTTTTTGCCACTTTTTAGCTTGTCTAGATCAAATTTCTACCGATTCTTGGTCCTAGGCTAATTTGTTTAAATTTTCTGGTCATTTCGTGCCTTTTCGTTTTTTTTCGTACTTTTAACTGTCTTTTCGCGAACTTCTATCGGTCTCGCGTAAGTTTCCCGGGACCGAGGGTCGAACGCACTATTTCTTTAATTGATAATTACGTGATAATTTTCTCTTTCACGCCACCTCGTTCAGTTTCGTTCAATTTTTGTCGTAAGGACATTTATTTTACGCGTGAACGTTTTGTTGTTTCCAAAGGAGAAAATACATGCGTCGAAACAACTTTCACATTTTTCTCACTGAATATTACTTTTATCGCCTTATTTTTCTGCACGCCACGGTTCCCTCGGTTCGGATTTATTTTTGTTCTCGAGCATCCTCGCTCGTACCAAAATATCCCGTTCGTGTGGGAATTAATGCATTTTAATGCATGTTTATCATCCTCGTCACCTTTCCTCGTGCTGCCCTGGTCAACATGATTTATCATATTATTTTCAAAGCCTGCTTCCCACTCAGACACAGAACACAAAGCTTGGGGGACCACGATGGAATGATGGGTTCTCCACTCACGGTTTGAAGCTCGAGCTCACGCCGACGTACGCTTCACTTCGACCACGTCTCTTGTCCTATAAATAGCAAGCTCTTCACCATCACGCGGGCACGGGTTGTCGCACCTACTCATCATCAACTTCAAACCAGAGCAAAGGAAAGCGTTTAAGGTAAGTGTTCGCAGCTTTCTCTCTCTAACCTCTCTCTTGATAATTTCCGGTTATGCATGTATGAACTGAATTGATGGCTTAAATTTGTCTTAAATGTTTGATTGTCAAGTTATATGGTCTGTTCTTGCTCCAATTTAAACATATACTGCTTGAACTAATTAATTGCGAATTATTGACATTAATGCGTATTAATTTGACATGATGAAATTGATTGCGGTTCATGGATGGTTCGGGCTAGTTCTTGATAGGTTTTGGTCGTAGGATGGTCCTGCTAATTCCCTGCACGTTAGGAGTCATTTTCGGGTCGATTTGTTGCTTGTTGTTGTCCACTGTTGCTTCGGTTTTCCGAAGGAGTCGCCCATGTCTTCTCCTTCTGTTTTGCTTGCTTTTTGCCTACTGTTTTTGGATGGTTTTATTACTGATATGGAGTATGTAGTGTCTAGGCTGTTTAGGGAAGTTTTCGTGGTGTTGTGGAAGCTTGAGTCGCCGGCCATGGTGGCCGGCGACGTGAGGAAGAAGAACAGCCGCGTTGGCTGTTCTTGCGGGACGAGGAAGAAGAAGGTGACGGGCTTCAGCCCGTCCCTTCCTTGTATTAATAGCTGATGGGCTTGGCTTGGTCAAGCCCATATGTCCTTTTCTATTTGTTTTAATTTCGTCAATTCGTATGAGCCCGTTCAATTAATTTTCGTCAACTTGTTCAAATTACTAGTATGTTTTTGACATGTTTAATTTGCTGAAATTAAGTGCATGACTAGTATGCTGTTTTATTTATTTCACACCATGTATGAAGTTTTATTTAATTTATACCATGTATTTCACTATGAATTTTAAATTGCATGTTTTGCATGATGTTTTATTTGCTATGTGTTTGTTCCAATTTGTGGTGAAAATTGTAAAATGCTCACATGATAGTTATTTATTTTCATGACTGTTTGTATGAAATAAATGATGCCCGTGTCTTTGTTATTTATTATCTTTAAAGTTTGTACTAACAATTTCATTTTGTAGGTATAATTTTGGATCACCGATCAAAAGTACGTATTTAAATTTCTGTTATTTAATTTGAATGTTTTCTGTAAGAATTTTGCATGCATGATATCCAATAAAAATTAGAAAACCAAATGGGCCTAACCCGGCCCATTAAAACTAAAAGTATCATTTTCACGCATTCGCATATGATAATTAATCGTCAACTATTTTAAATCGCATGTTTGGAACAATAATTAATTGCTAAACTTGTTGTAACAATTAATTGCTTATTTTCACTTGGTGTAATCGGTAATTACTCATTATCAACTTGTTGTAGTTAATTAGCTATTTCAATTGTTGTAATAATTATCTAGATAATTATTCCGACCTTCAATTTGTAATAATTAGGTAAGTAGTTTTTATTATGAATTGTGGTTTGTAATATTTAGATAAGTAGTTTTATTATGAATTGTGGTTTGTAATAATTAGTTAAGTAGTTAAATCGTGTATGTTTGTATACCTAAGGATATTTATGTCAATTGTCGTCAATCGGGATTCGTCCAAAAGGTAATATTACCTTAAACATTTCCTTGTATGCTCACATGAAGGTCCAAAACCTTAACCATATCATATGTATAACCACTTAGGAAGCAATAGAACCACCAAATCATGAGCATGACATATAGAACTGCTAGTAAGTAAAATCAACTCACATGCTTACGTGTTTACATCACTTGCGTTTAAATTGCTGTGAAATAAATTGCTTCTTTGCTAAATGATATACATGATGGCTCCAAAGGCCATGCCAACTTATATGCATTCATAAAAATGTACCTTGCTAGTTTCAGCCATGATAGATCACGTAGTAACTAAGTCATGCATGGCCTAGTGAAAAGGGTGAGCGTCCGCTCTAGCATCGAGACAAAATGGTAACCCCATTCCTCGAACCCAAACGGAAATAACACGTCCCAAATGCTAAGATGTAACGTCACCTTAGAGGGCCAAATTACATGTTTAAATATTTTCAAAACACCTCGCATATCGGTAACCTTTTTAAGGATGTGACTTGGGTGCCTAACACCTTCCCAAGTCCATAAATACGACCTCGAACCATCGTTCTTTGGTTTAGACCATTGTGCTTTAGTTTGTTTATTTTTATGCCATCGATTAGGTTCCCTAAACCTTAGAAAATAGGGTGGCGACTTCATTGCATTATGCGAAGCATCCATTTATGCTTAGCATCCGCCGCGAACCTTAAACTCGTTTTCAACGAAAAAGGGGGTGCGACAGAGAAGATCATCATTTTCCTCATTATCATAGAAGACCAGATCAACTTTCCTCATTATCAGAGAAGAGAAGATCATCATTATCCTCATTATCAGAGAACACCAGATCAACTTTCCTCATTATCAGAGAAGAGAATATCATAATTATCCTCATTATTAGAGAACACCCGATCAACTTTCCTCATTATCAGAGAAGAGAAGATCATCATTTTCCTCATTATCAGAGAAGACCAGATCAACTTTCCTCATTATCAGAGAAGACATCAAACCTCATTATTAGAGAAGATCATCAAACATCCTCATTATCAGAGAAGACATCAAACCTCATTATCAGAGAAGATCATCAACGTCCTCACTATCAAATCGATTTCATTATCAGAGATCATCAACGTCATCACTATCAGAGACAATCGATTTCACTATCAGAGATCGTCAAATGTCCTCACTATCAGAGACAACCGATTTCAGTATCAGAGATTATCATTTCCTCATTATCAGAGAAGATCATCATTTCCTCAGTATCAAAGACAACCATCCTCATTATCAGAGAAGATCATCAACGTCCTCACTATCAGAGACATTTCCCTCAAAGGTACGTTACTATCAACTAACATCAGGCCAAATGTACATTCTAATTCTCATTTACAATTCTGCAATTTACGTTTTTTTTCACTATCAGAGAAGTTGTCATTTACATTTCTGCATTTATGCATTCTCCCTCAATATCCGAGTAGTCTGCATTTATTTTCCCGCAATTGGCATTGTTTCTGGAGTTCCCTATATTTTTCATAATTAATACTCCTCCTTGAGCGACTATATCTTTCAATTCATGTCTAATTACTACTCCTCCTTGAGCGACTATATCTTTCCATTCATGTCTAATTACTACTCCTCCTTGAGCGACTATATCTTTCCATTCCTGTCTATCTAAATACTCCTCCTTGAGCGACTACTTTCCTGCATATCTAAATACTCCTCCGTGAGCGACTATTTTTCTGTATAATTATTATCTCCTCCTTGAGCGACTACTTTTCTGCATAACCAAATTCTCCTCCTTGAGCGACTACTTTTTCGCATAATCAAATTCTACTCTTTGAGCGACTACTTTTCTGCATAATCAAATTCTCCTCCTTGAGCGACTACTTTTCTGCATAACCAAATTCTATTCTGCATATCCAAATACTCCTCCTTGAGCGACTACTTTTCTGCCTAAACTAAATACTCCTCCTTGAGCGACTATGTCTTTACATAATTCTACATTTCGGCATAATAAATACCCCTCCTTGAGCAACTTTATTTTTATGCTTTGTGCATAAACCCCCACTTCCACTAGTTCGGAGGTATTCAAAACCCGGTAAAAACTTGGGGCAACCGTCTTTACTACTTATCAAAAATTTTAGTTACACTGTATTTTTTATCAAACAGTAAAGAGGGGGTAACTCTTGCTACCCAAATTTTGACTTACGTCGCAACTCTTTTATTATATTGCTTGTCACGACTAATAGCCCGGTGTTGGTACCCGAATTTTGACGCTAGCACGTTCAATCACCTGCAAAATAGCATGCCCGCATTTTTACGCGCTTAATCAATTACAGTCGCTTTATCTTTATATTTTTTCGCTAACCGTTATTGATCTCTCAGCCCAGCTCGAGTCCTTTCGTATTCTTTCATTTTTATCTATCATTTTGGCTCTTTTACTTTTTTTCTTATTAGGTCCCGAACGAGCCTTTTCGGCACTTTGTCAAAATAAACGTGTTTAGAGAGTTGAGCTCAATTTTTTGTTCGCATCATCTCGATCGTCATATTTTTCTCTATAACGTAGTTGCCTTCGTTCGAAGTTTTTGCCAGTTTCATCACACTGATAGTTCGAGCCCATAATTAATTACTAAGCATTTTTCCCTTTCTTTTTAATCAACCGTTGGATTGGTTGAGTACTCCCTTAGTCAACCATCCAACGATCGTGGATTTAAGCATTTCATCAATCTCCTTTTTCTTTCCCCACAAGTTTTCCTTTCCAAACTCAAAGCCGCGTCATCACTTCTAAGAATCAAGCCTCGTCATTGCTTCGAGAAGGAAGCCTTGTCACCATGTCGAGTCACTCCTTCCCGTTGCTTCCCTTCGTTTCCAACCACACAAATCATTGAGCTGCGTCACGGCTTGCTCACCACACATTCGTCCAAGCTCTCCTCCTATAAATACCCTGCCCTTCTACCCTTAAAACGGACGGGTTGACGCACCCCCTCATCATCAACATCAATCCAAACGAAGCAAGCAATCAAAGTGAGCATTTATCAAGCTTTCTCTCTCAAGTTTTGCATCAATTTTCATTTTTATATTCAATCATTCAATCAAATCGCTCAATCTATTTTAAATGCTTTATTTTCAAGTTATAATCACTCGTATTGCTCCAATTTGAATACCTGCTGCTCTGAGTAATTAATTGCATTTTTTTGATTTAAATACACACTCTTTTCCAACTCAAAATTCTTATTGTTTGGTGGATCAAATTGCTTTATTTTTGTTGGGTTTAGTTCGCCTCTGGGTCTAGTTTTGTTTCTATGATTTTTCGCGTGTTTATTTGGTGATTTTGGGCGTACTGGTCCTTCCTTGGTCGTCGGCCTTAGCGCCGACGCAAGGAAGAAGAAGAACAGTGTTATGCGTTCTTGAAGAAGAAGGAAGGTGACGGACCAAGCCCGTCCTTTTCTTTTCTTTTAAAACGCAGATGGGCCTTGGCTTAAGCCAAGCCCATCTGTTCCCCTTTTCAATTTAAGTCATGGGCCTAAGATTTATTCCTGGCCCATTTTAATTTAATTTCAGCATGTGGGCCCGACCCAAATAATTTTTCGTCGATTGTTCGAGTCCCTTTATTTTCGTGTTTATTTAATAACATGCTTCGTATGCCATCTTTAATTAATAACTCGTATGCCATATTTTTTATCGTACGAAATATTCGTATACTCTTTTTACAATTGTGCCATGTTTTAAATCGTATGAAATATTCGTATGCTCTTTTTTACAATTATGTCATGTTTTAAATCGTATGAAATATTCATATGCTATTTTCGTAATTTGTGTCGTGATTAATTGTCGTAAATTATCCGTATGCCATGTGTATTTAATTAATTACTTGCTTGTTTGAAGTTAATTAAATGTTTATTTTACTTGTTCATTATTTATTTTCAATCAAACTATCGCTAATACTCTCATTTTTTAAGGTAGATCAAGTTCACGCAACGCAAGTATGTTGTCTACCCTTTTTTTATTTATTCAATGCTTTCCGTAAATATTATTTGTATGCATGCTATTTAAAAATGTTAAAAACATATTATAATCGTATGCATGATATTTAGAATTGTTAGAAAAATCAACGCACATGTATACATGTTTAAATCACTCGCTTTTATACCATGAAATTAATTGTCTTGCATTGATATGTGAGCATGGTGGCGTATATCCCACACGGTTATTTGCATTTCATTAAATTGGTATTGTGCTAGTATTTATCCATGTTAGGATCACTTAGTAAATTAATTAATCATGCATGGCCCGATGATGATAAAGAGGGCTCTCGCTTTAGTAAACAGTCCCGACTGTCCCGATAAGAAATAACAAAATTATTAAAGCGGTGAATACCTCTGAGGGCGCAAGTCGTGTGTCAAAAATGTTTAAGTAATCGAAAAATGGCCCAATTTTCGTAACAGGATTTCGGTTGACACTTTACAATCATTTACCTCGTAAATGATTGAAAAGTGGCTCGTTTCCGTGCGCGAGATTGGTTGACATGCTTCGATCATTTATTCATTTTTATGTAAAAAATGTTTTCCAAACACCTTTTTAACCGGTAACCTTTTAAGGATGTGACTCGGGTGCCTAACACCTTCCCGAGTCCATAATACGACCTCGAACCTTTGTTCTTAGGTTTAGACCGTATGTGCCTTAGTTTTTTATTTTTATGTCATGACAATTAGGTTCCCTAAACCTTAGAAAATAGGGTGGCAACTTCATTACATTATGCAAAGCATCCATTTATGCTTAGCATCCGTCCCGAACCTAAACTCGTCTTTCGACGAAAAAGGGGGTGCGACACAATCCTTAAAACACCCCTACCAAGACTAAGAGACTTAGTCACTCATGCTGAAATTCATACACAAAATGGATGGAGAAAGCAACATAAACAGAGAAGAGGTGCAGATGAAAATGGGAATCTGGATTAAAAACCAACCGGAGCTTGGGGCTCCGGTTTCTAGAAAAATAAACAAAGAACGGATCTCAATGTTAAAGAGGCGGCTACAATGATTGCAAACCCTAAAAATCTGAAAAATATTCTAAAGAAATGCCCCCTTTAACCTAAAAGTAAGGTCCTATATATAGCCTAACAACCCCACTAGGGGACAAAATGGCAGAGGGGAATATTCTCTACTGAGCTGGCTGATCTTGGCATGGAATCCCGCTAGAATCTTTTTAGCATCTTTGGTCAAGCGTCATCCGGAAAGAAACATGCACGTGCGTCATTTAGGCCTGGACATAAGATCTCATCTAGGTCCCGATGGCATAAGGGTGGATAGGCCTCGACGACAAGACTGCATCTAGGGCTCGACGATGTAAGATCTGCAGAAATGCATCCAAAAAGCACGTTTTTCCTCAAGTTTCTCCCTTAAGTCCAAATCTGCAAAGTAGGTGGAAAACAAGCCAAATTAGTAGTATCAAGCGTGAAATTGGACTTGAATGGAAGGAAAAATATGCTTAAAAAGACACCATATCATGCCACCAGCTTCTTAAGGTCACCGATTGTGTCGTCGTCGTTGCACTTGACCCGCACCTTCTTCCCCAATCGATCGTTCAACACCACCTTGATCATCTTCTTCTTCTATTATGGCGATTTGGTGGTGGCTCTTGCGGCGATTTGGTGGTTGGCTATTGGCGATTTGAAATTGGTTTTGTAGGGATTGGAATCGTGGGGGATTTGCAGGGGGATTTGGGAAATAAGGATTTGCCAATTTGGAATTTAATTGAAAGGATTTGGGCGTGGGTTGGGTCATAAGAGAAATTTGAGCTGAGCTTTAGGTTGGGTTAAAAAAAATTTTTTTGATTGGGTAGGGGGGCGGGCTCAAAGTAATGGGATTTGTACGGTTTCGATATCAATATCTAGGTTTCTATGTCATGTTTTTTTTCATATTGTAATTTGCATTGTTCATCACCATAGTGAAACACTTTCTCTAGGTACATCATCAAATCACATAAACTAATATATCTTGCTTTTTGCGGCTTCTATACTATATAATTTATATTCTAAAACATAAGTGTGTCTAGTTACTATTTAGCACTATCCCTTTCTATTAGAGAAGGAAGATTACCAATTTACTTTTATTTTTTTATCATTTTGTTTTTATTTTATTTTATTATATGATTTTAAAGTATGTCAATTTTGCTATTCTAAATTATCTTCATTCATTCTAATAGTCTATAAATGACCATATATTTTTTTTTGGGTTAATGACAGTTTTGGTACCTGCAGTCTAATTGATTGATTTATTTCATCCCTTTATTTTTAAAAAATAGTATTTCATCCTTCCACTCTATTTTTATGTTGGATTTCAGCCCTCACCCTAACGCCATCCAAATTTTCCGTCCATTTTGCGTGAAACGACGTCGTTTTACTACTTGGGAGCGTAAACTCCGTTTGGACCGCGTGACACGTCGTTTTAAGCGTAAATTAATTTTAAAATTTACAAAAATAATATAATTAATTTTAAAAATTCAGAAAAATAATTTACTTAATTTGAAAAATCCAAAAAGATATTGTAATTAATTTTAAAATTACAGAAAAATAATGCAATTAAATTTAAAAATCCAGAAAATAATGTAATTAATTTTAAAGATTAGGAAAAAAAATTAAAAAATCCTCCTCGCCACACCCCCACTGCCGCCAAATCAACAACCCCCATCCTCAATCACCATTAAACCACCACCAAAGCCAACAAATAAACCACAAAATATATAACAAAATTATAAATATAGGAGGATTTTTTATTTTTTTTCCTAATCTTTAAAATTAATTACATTATTTTTCTGAATTTTTAAAGTTAATTAAATTATTTTTCTGTAATTTTCAAATTAATTACAATATCTTTTTGAAATTTTCAAATTAAGTAAATTATTTTTCTGAATTTTTAAAATTAATTATATTATTTTTGTAAATTTTAAAATTAATTATATTATTTTTGTAAATTTTAAAATTAATTATATTATTTTTGTAAATTTTAAAATTAATGTACGCTCAAAACGACGTGTCACGCGGTGCAAACGACGGAGCTTACGCTCCCAAGTAGTAAAACGGCGTCATTTCACGCAAAATGGACGGAAAATTTGGATGGTGTTAGGGTGAGGGCTGAAATCCAACATAAAAATAGAGTGGAAGGATGAAATACTATTTTTTAAAAATAGAGGGATGAAATAAATCAATCAATTAGACTGCAGGTACCAAAACTGTCATTAACCCATTTTTTTTTCAATCATTCCAAGTATTCTCTTCTTCTTTTTTTCGAGAAAAATCTAATCTCATTTAAATATAATTAGCCTGGCCATATACATTTAAAATAGCTTTTAGAAATAAACTTAACGTATATCGTGCAAATCTATAAAGATTCTATCCTTTTATAAAAAATATTTGCAACTATTGAATTGAGCAAAATCCGACTCATGTAACTAGATGTGTGCTAATACAAAAGTGAATTAGGAATTAATTCACAACAATTTAAGTGGAAAAAAATCGTTAAATAATCTGAAAATTAATGTTGGTTTGCATTGAGGAAAAGTCTATTTTGGGTTATAGATGATGCATGCGAGTGTTCAATCTTTCTTGGGAAATAAATAATGGGTGTGTTGCAAAAAATATTAAATGAATGAACTTTCTCACCTTCCGGAATTTAATTTCTTTTGGCTGGAGTGATTGTGAATGGATGATCGTAGCCGTTGAATGCTTCACGTAAGCAAAATGCAACCATACAAATTTAGAAGATCGTCTGGCAAAGCAGATCTAATATTGCTGGACCCATTTCGCTCATGTCTCGTAATAACAACAAGAAGATGGTCCAACGTAGGACCCAACTTGAGCATGGCAAATGATAATAACTAACAAAGATAACTTTTGAGGGTTTAATAATAAATAAATAAATAAAGAAAATTTGCTGGTAGAAATTTTCAATGTGGGTAGCACTTTTTTTTTAAATGTAAACTAGAAAAAAAAATCATATAATTTAAAAAATATTCCACTGTTATACCTGTTTAGTTTAAAAACTTATAATATAAATCCTATATTCTTTTTAAGAATTATAATTTTAACTTTTTTAGTAGTTAAAAAAATTATAAAGTATACAAATTTGAAAAAAAATGTAACAAATATAAAAGAGTCCGCTTCACTGAATAAAATTGAAACAAATTGTAAATAAAATTTAAAATACTTTTTTAATATCTTATATTTACTATATTTGTTACATTTTTTTATCCAAATTTTATAATTTTTTTCTACTTTTTACTATTTTATATGATTTTTTAAAATTATTATAAATATTAAAATTGTAACTTTTAGAAAATTATAGGTATACATTGCTTGCTTTTAAACTATAAGGGGTAGTTAAACAATAGAAATAGAGGAGAAGAAGAAGATGGTGATTAATAAGATAAGTTGTCGTTTCAATGGCATAATCCCAGTAAGCTTGTGGCATAGATGTATGTCCCATTAGAGAAAATCCAGTTTCTACAATGTAACTATATTTTCTTTCAATTTGTCTGTTTTGTTTATGAGTGTGTGAACAACCATCCAAACCTTACTTAAAAAAAGAAGGGATTATTTAGAATTAAAGAGAACGGAACATGTTCCATTACCTAGTTCACAAATCTAGCTTCTGAAGAATATCAAACGGTCTCCAAAAGGAAATGAAATAAAAAGAGTCATCGCTATTTTATTTATTTTGGAAAGAAAAAAAACCATTTAAAACTTTATTTTATAAATCAAGACAAGTTTTATTAATTAAAAAAAATCTCAAAAATAAAATAAGAATGATTCCGTGTAAAAATCCAATGTTAAAGGCTAGTTTGCAAACTAGAGATTTGAATTCAAGGACTCTTACAAATAGGAAAAGTGTTAGGCACCCTAATCGTTTGGGGCATGAGATTGTATTGATCATTCGAAATTAAACTTGTTTTAAAAAAAGAAAAAAAACCGATTGATTTTGATAATGAAAGATTGAATGATTATTTTGAAAAGAGATTTAAATTTGATGGTAAAAATGAGAGTTAAATAAAAATTTCAATTAACACATTAAAACAAATAATCATGTGAAGATCAATTCAAGAATAATGCAAACAAGAATGTAATATGAATAAAGAGGGTCATGATACATGACATATGACGTGCAAAGCTTAAGGGTAGATTGGCAATCAGTCGTACCAACTCAAGTGAGATTGATTATTCAGGAAGTTCAGAATCTAACGATCATTACCAAACCTAAACTGTCAATCAAGAAATGTCTCCAAGATGAGTTCCCAGATCGTTGCTGGAATCATAATAGTTTTACTTAAGTACCAACTTTCTCAGATTGTTTGTTGACTTTTGAGTTAAACACGTATGCGTTAATATGGTTTTGAAAGAACTCAATCTCAAAGCTCTACAAGTCCTCTTTTTTAACTTTGCTGGTTAGACCTCAGACTAGTCTTATATGGTTTTTCCGATGCAAGTGTGCCACGGTGACAGGTAAGATCACTCAAATGCAATTAAAATTTCAGCACAACATTATGTAGCACGTAGAAGTAAAGGAAAAAGTGGGAGGAAGGAATGTTCATGTAATTCCTCACAAGGTTGGATCTTTTCATACTAGAGAAAGAGAGAGAAGTAGGAGTAGGGAATGCTCCCCTAGTTTCTCACAGAAAGAAAGAGGTGTAATAGACGAAGGGAGAAAAAAGTTAGTTAAAATAAATTGAAATAGATTTTGAGATGTACCTGTTCTTAATCGTACTTTCTACCTCTTCTTGTGACACCAATGGTCATGGAAAGAAGCTTGAAAGATCTCTGAACAAGGGGATCTAAATAAACAACCCGAAGAAAGTGAGAATTTATTCTAGAGAAAGTAAGGGAGGAGGTTTGGTAGAGCTTTAGAGCTTTTTAGGTGTTTCTGGATGGTGAAAAGTGAGATAAGAGGTCTCTATTTATAGTGATCAAGGTTGGAATCGTCAGAATTAAAGAAAATAGAAAAATCAAGAAAAAATAGAGATTTTTGGATGCTTAATGACCAGTAAAGTGTATTTGGATGGCTTTATGGCTCGCTTGGCTTAGCTTGGAGACCAAGACACCATCTATCGATGGCACATGCCACTAGTCAGTTGTCATACTTTTGGCACACACCACCGATGGGTGGCATATGCCACCAGTTAAACGGGGGTTAACATGTTGACAACTTTTATTTTGCTCATAACTTCATTCAAACTCCAAATTGATTCCCGTTTTTTTCTGAAGCACTCTTAATTGAATGAAATTTAATCCTATGGAAATAAATCTCTGAAAAGACGTCACAAAAAGTCATGGAAGAACCTATAAAGAACTTTTGAGATTTAAACATGGGAATTCACTTTAGTCTTTAAGCTTTGATTAGTATAGGATAAAGGGTTTAGTTTGATACTAGAAACGAGGTTGAAAGTACATTTCAGCCCTGAACTAGAATTTATTATTTAGAAAGGGGTATTACAGTGTGTGGACACATTATCCGGTGATATATACCCAAAGTTTGAAAATAAGCATTAAGTTTACGATATTCAATGAAAAATCGTTGAACGGAAATTAGATTAATTTACGATAGTAATACAAGTTTACCATTGCCCATTTGACCATCGGAACACGCATAGTCATTATAGTGAGCAAGATGAGAGGGATCAGTAGTGACATTATGTGTCGTCGCTGAATCGGGGAACCAATCACCCGGAGTTACTAGAGTAATTAATAACGCTATTTATGACAAACATCTGGTTAGAGAAATAGTAGCTCCACTACCAAGTTAAACAATAGAAATAGAGAAGAAGAAGATAAGGAATAGTGCTAGTTAACTTAACTCAGTCATTTGATTAATTGTGTATAAATAGTCGTGTTACAAATATACATAAGACAGACAACTACAACTAATTATAAATTATTATTTGAACAGTTCAAAGCTTGAACTCAAATACCTAATAACCTATCAACAGTCCAACAGGGCAAAGTGTAAAATTTTATAAACCGGTTGATTTTGATATTCAAGATCAGAGGTGTAACGCCAAGAAGAAAAATCAATTGATTGAACCTATGAACCATAAACTTAGAAATAAACTAAGTCAAAATTTATTAATCTTTAATTGATTCTGTTTAACGTTTTTTTTTTTAAGCGGAAGAATTTTTTTTATATAAGGCAATTAGAGAATGGCAGAAGATGGAATGTACAAGCAAAAAAGGGAAAATGAAAACCGATCTACGTCCTAGTAATGACAGCAACCTAATCTGCCCAGAACCTCACATTGTTTTACCCCAAGCCCATAACCAGCTAGAGGAAGCCATGATGCTACTTAAGCTGTATGGAAAAGTTAAATCCCAACTCTTCAGCCACCTATACCATTGAGTATTTATCATGTTAACTATCCTGTCATGACAGTACTCTTCTTCCCGAAAAACCACTCCATTCTGACCTTTCCAAATAGACCATATTATGGCATAAAACAGCACCCTCCACATCTTCCTTGCCTGATCATCTGCCCGCTGCAGCAGGTTCTCCCACGTCTGCCAACAGACCTTAATAGACCCTGGTTGGCACCAATGTATTCCTGCCCAAGAAAGAAAATGGTTCCAAACAGCAACGGACTGAGTGCACCGCACTACCAAATGGCCCACTGATTCCTCTTGTAAATTACACAAGGGGCACCTACTATCTTCCAGAAGCAGCATTCCTCGATACTTAAGGAAGCCTTTTGTGGCCACTCTATTTTGCATGGCTAACCATAAGAAAAATTCGACTCGGTAAGGAGCTTTATTTGTCCAGCACGACCTCAAGCTAGGATTTAGAACACCATTCTCCCTCTCAACTCCTTCACTCCAGGAACGCACGTAGTACCTCCCCCTCTCCTCTAATTTCCAGGCCAGCTTATCTCTGATACCGTGTTGCAAATTCTCAGGCATTCGATCCTTTAAATTGATCCACTCTTGTTGCTCCCATTCAAACAAACCTCGTCTCCATTCCATATGCCAAGTCCCCATTGTTCTATCTCGCCTCCCTACCTCCTTTACCGTCCCTTGTTGATTGGTAGATAATTTACATAGCCGTGGATGGACTAAGGCCAAAGGTTTTCCATCCAACCAAGGGTCCCACCAGAAAGATGTGGTCCGCCCATCACCCAACTTCATCTCAGCATTCCCTTTCCAAAAATCAAAGTACTCCCCTCCCCTCCCAAACATCTTCATAATGTCCTTCCAAATTGTGGACATATGATCACCCGTATGCTGCCAGAAATCTCCTACCTTAGTTAGCTGATATTGCTTGCGGACTATATCTGCCCAGCACTTCTCACTGCCACTAATCAGCTCCCACACCCATTTAAACATATATGCACTATTTCGCGTTCTTAGATTCCCAATTCCCAACCCTCCATACTCCTTCGGACGTGTCAAATCCTTCCAACTAACCTTCACTAAACCTCGTTTCTGATCTGAGCCACTCCACATGAATCTCCGCATGATTCCCTCGCATTCCTTGATAATACTCCTCGGCATGCAGAAAATAGACATATTGTATATAGGAAGACTTGACAACACTGATTTGATTAAAGTTACCCTCCCACTCACCGATAGGAAGGATCCTTTCCAAGTCCCCAATTTGTTCCGCAATCTTTGGGTCAAGAATTGCCAGCCTGAAATTCTTCTAGGATTAAATCCTACGAAAGATCCTAAGTATTTGAAAGGCAATTTCTCGAATCTACATCCCACCCTCCTAGCAAGACATTCACCTACCGCGTCACTCATGTTGATCCCCACCAAGGTACTCTTTTGGAAGTTCACCTTGAGCCCGGAAAACGCCTCGAACCACCTCAAGGTGCCTTTCAACCCCTGAACCTCGTCCTCATTGTTATTTACAAAGACCAAGGTATCATCCGCGAATTGCAGATGTGTGATCTTCCATCCTGCAGACTCATTCCCCACTCCCTTTAGCAACCCTACCCCTTCTGCTCTAACAAACAGCTGGTGGAGACCCTCCGCGACTATATTAAATAAGAATGGAGACAAAGAGCATCCTTGCCTCAATCCCCGCTCTACCCCAAACTGTTCTGTTGGCGAACCATTAATCAGCACAGATATCTTATTAGTGTTGATACTCTCCATGATCCAGCTCCTCCACTTGTCACCAAAACCCATATGAGTCATGACGACATCCAAGTAACCCCACTCCACTGTGTCATATGCTTTCTCAAGATCCAGCTTGAACAGAAGCCCTGGCTGTTTGTTTTCTTTCATGAAGTGAATTACCTCATTAGCCGTCATCACACAGTCTAGAGTTTGTCTCCCTCTCATAAACCCATATTGGTTGTCACTGATCACATTCCCAATCACCTCACGCAGTCGTCTGGCTAGGATTTTGGAGATTAACTTGTAATAGCTACTGACAAGGCTGATTGGTCTGAACTCTTTAAACTTGGAAGCAGCAGACACCTTGGGGATCAAGGTAAGGAATGACGAATTAGCTCCACGGGGAAGCTTGGCTGTCCGAAAGAAGCCTTGGATTAACTTGCAATAATCTGCTCCCACCACATCCAAAACCTTCTGAATGAATCGTAAGGAAAATCCATCCGGACCAAGGGTCTTGTTACCATCACAACTCATCACCGCCTCCCTAATTTCTATGTCTGTTACATCCCTCTCAAGCCAATTAGCTTGATCCGAGCTCAATTTTTTAAATCCCATATCCGGAATACTTGGTCTCTCCCAATCTACTTTTTTGAAAAAGTTCCCGAAATAGCTTACTGCCTCCTCTTTCACCGCCCTTGGTTCAGAGATCCGACCTTCGGTAGTCTCTATTTCCCTTACTCCTTGGCGCATCAATCTATTTTTGGCCACCCTATGAAAGTATTTAGTGTTAATATCTCCATGGGTATTCCATTTCCATCCACTTTTCTGTTGCCATAGCCTGTCAGCTCTCCCTTGCTGCTCCCATAATTCGTTGTTTGCCTTTCTTCTTTCCTCCTGTTCTTCTGCACACAACAGTCTCTGATGCGAATCCACGCATCCAACTACCGTTACCACCAGCTGGTCCAATGACTCGAGCCAGAGCAAGAAAGCTTCAAGACCGATTGTCATCTCTCATTCACAAGGAGCTGGAATGTGAGATGTCAAGTGAGGAAGCTGCACTTCGAGAGAAGACCCCTAGAGTTGTGAATCTCCTTACATTCACAATAGCCGATGATGATTCTGCTAGAAACGACACTTGACCGTTTGTCACAAAACGGCTCTTGTCCGATTCGTTCAAAACGGCTCTGACCGTTCTCACGAAATCGGCATCTGCCCGTTTCACTCAGCCGTTGCCGATTCACTCATCTGTCGCGCGTGCCGATTGTTCAAAACGGCTCCTGCCCGTTTCGCGTGTCCAGAAGCTGGCGCGTTGACTGAAGATTTAAGTTGTTGACTTTAAATTACTTTAAGCTTAATTAGGTAATTAAACAGTTTAATTAGTTAAACTATCTTCCTATTTTAGAAGTCCTACTTCTATTCCTATTAGGTTTGCTTTTAGGGTTTGATTGTAACCTATATAAGGAACTACTTTGCCTCCTTATTAGGTCGACTGTTATTTGATAAATTGAGATATTCTCTTCAATCTCCGCCCCTTGTTCAAGTTGGTTGAACCTTGTTCTTCTTGAGTCCGCAATACTTGAGTCGTATACAAGTAAATCTTGGAATTGTATTATTGTGTCGTTTATCTTAGTGTGATTCTCACATTGTTGAGTCTAGTCCTAAGAATCCGATTCAAGACCCTTGACTTGAAATCGATTAGGGCTCTTAGCACAGGTTAGCTAAGTGGTCTAAGCTCGTACTTGTCGAGTTATTTATTTCCGCAGGAAATCCGTCTTTGAACAAAGATCAAAATTGGTGCTACGCATCCTAAGGAACCAGGATCGTATCAGTTGGTAGCAGAGCTTAAGGCGTTCAAAGATTGGTAAGTATCTTCAATTGTTTCAAGTTTTCCTTGTTGAAATCGGTATTCTCTTTCTACTCCATCCTAAAACCGATTTCTTTGCTGTGCTTGGTTAGTTACTTGAATACAATTGGTTGTGTTTCGGTCCAGTTTGTTGTGTTCAAATTCGCTAAATTACTTGCGTTTTCTACCCACAAGAAGGTCACGAAATACAAGAAAAAAAAAAAAAAATCTATTCAGTATCAGTTGTCAAATTTATATTTATATATATATCAACTGAAGTTCGATTTGGGTGATTGTGGTTTCGTTGGAAAGCTGAATTTGTTGGGCTTCCGAATCAAAAAGAATCGGTCGATTCGGAGTTCAGAGTAAAAAGTTCTTATCAAAACACTAAATTGTGTTTTGCTGTCAAAAAAAAAAAAAAAAAAAAAAACAGGGAAAATTCCCAAAGAAAAGAAAGGGATTCGATTCTGCAAATACAAAAATATATAGAAGTATTTGCTCCATAAAAACCAGATTTATCAAGGAATTAAATTGAACTGCGATTGGATAGTACAATCATAACTGAAATTGAATTTGTTTGAGTCCGTTCGAGTCAATTTGAGCTTTCTTGATTCCTTGAAATTGCCTTCTATTCTACTTGCTATTTGTTTGATTGGTTGTTCTTGCAATTACTCAAATATCAAGTGTCACAATTCTTTTCAGTGCTAGTTTTCTTTGCGAGTCTTCTTGGAAGCTTTTTTTTGAATTCTTGAGTCTGACTAACGTTTGAACATTGCAGGAGATTTTGAGAGAAATTGTGAGATTATTAGAGTGATAAAACACGAGAGTAAACACGTGAGGGAGTGCTAGGAATAGTGCAATTTTACGTTTCCTTTTGTGTTGTGATTTCAGGAAAAATATAGATGTCCCAAGAAGGAGTACAACAACCCGATCTGTCGGCTATGCTAGCCAACATAACGGAACAGCTCCGAACATTGAATGAACGGCAAGTAACTGCCAATGAGCGGCAGCTAACTGCCGATGCAAGAATGGCTAGGGTGGAAGCGTTAGCTACCATAAATCCAGTTCCTATAGCCGCGAATAACCAACGTGATGGCCGTTTGACTGATCTGTCCGAAGAAGATGACAACACCCGTCGACCACGTGATGTGAATCGTCGGCGTAATCTTGCTTTGGTCCCTCCTAGGCGACCTGCCAGACGTGGTCCACAATTACCACATTCTGATTTGGAAGAAGAACCTGATGGGGGAGAAGGCTGGATAAATGCAAGGGATGGACAGAGGAGAGAGAGACGAGACCGTCGTGATGGTAGGAGAGAACGGGAGGATGACCGTTTGGATGCTAATCTCAGCAGCATCAAAATGAAAATACCTCCGTTTGAGGGTACTGACGACCCTGATACCTTCTTGACATGGGAACGGAAAGTAGATGCTATTTTCTTATGCCACAATTATTCAGAGGGTAAAAAGGTCCAGTTAGCAGCAGTAGAATTCAGTGGATATGCTAGTCATTGGTGGGAGCAGCTCAACCTGAAGAGAGCCGCTGTTTATGCTGGTCCGATTAATGACTGGGTTGAGATGAAACAGGCGATGAGACAACGGTTTGTCCCTGCCCACTTTCACCGTGAGCTTCATCAACGGCTTCAAACCTTGAAGCAGGGCAGCAAGGGAGTTGGTGCCTACTTTAATGAGATGGAGATTGCTTTAGCTCAAGCAAAAATTACTGAGGAACCTGAGGTAACGATGGCTCGGTTTATTGCTGGTTTGAATGCAGAGATTGCCGACGCCCTGGAGCTGACGCAATACAATACTCTTGAGGAGATGCTTCACATGGCTCAAAAGATTGAGAAGCATCGGAAAGCTAAGAGCTCTTCTAAGTCTACTGGATCGACACCGTGGAAGAAGCCGTCTTGGTATAAGGAAGACAGAACGGCTTCTACCGTTCCGAAGACACCCGCCAGTGCCGTTATCCCGTCCAAAACGGCTACTACTAAACCTTACACTCCACCTGTGGATCGGCCAGCCACTAAGGAAATTGTTTGTTTCAAATGCAACGGTCGAGGACACAAGAAAGCGGAGTGTCCGAATAAGAGAGTCTTCATCATCCGGCCAAATGGAGAGGAAGAATCGGATGATGAATAGGAGAAAACAGAACCTGAGGAAAACGGTCAGACCGATTCGGATATTGACTGTCAGAGAGGTGAGCATGTTCAGTTGCTTGTCATCCGACGGAACCTGAGCGTGCAGACCACAGAAGAAGTGTGTGATGAGGAGCAACGAACCAATCTGTTCCACACCCGAGGTGTGATTGATCACAAGGGTTGTTCCATTATTATAGACAACGGAAGCTGCACCAACTGTGCCAGTGCGCTAATGGTTCATAAGCTGGACTTGCCGACGGTAAAGCATCCGAAACCGTATCGTCTACACTGGATGACGGATGACAACGGTATTAAGGTGACCAAACAGGTACTTGTTAAGTTTCGTATCGGAAAATACCAAGATGAGGTTCTCTGTGATGTTGTGTCGATGCAAGCAAGCCATATCCTCCTTGGACGCCCATGGCTGTTTGATAGCTAAGCGAATCATGATGGGAAGAGAAACCTCTACAAATTGGCTAAGGATGGTCAGAAATTCACCTTGGCACCGTTAACACAAGCTGCAGTGTTTGAGGATCAGCAATGGCTTGCTAAGTCACATGCTGAATATGAAATTGCAAAACAGCTTGCGAGAGAAAAAGAAGGTTTGAGTGTGAAAAGTATAGAGGGAACCACTGAGTGTGTGAGCCTTAAACATTCGCATGAAAATAGCAAGCATGCAGAGGGAGAGTGTAAACATTCGCACGAAAAGAGTAAGCGTGCTGAGAGTGGCATTAAGAGAAAAGGAGAGGTAAATAAAAAGAAATTGAGTGTATATGCCAAGGGGAGTGAAGTGAGGAGAGCCATGCTTTCTCATAACAACTGTTTTGACGCAAGCCGTCCTCTACTTCTAATCCGTTTTCGCTCTTCTTGTTTAACCTCCAATGAAACGGAACGGCACAACACCGTTCCGATTGGTATATCTTCTCTCTTGCAGGAATTTGGAGATGTTCTACCCGAAGAGATGCCACCTGGCTTACCTCCGATTCGAGGCATCGAACATCAGATCGACTTTGTTCCTGGATCGGCAATTCCCCATCGGCCGGCTTACCGATCCAATCCAGAGGAGACAAAGGAACTGCAACGGCAAGTGGACGATTTGCTTGCGCGTGGGTACGTTCGGGAGAGTCTGTCTCCATGTGCCGTTCCAGTCATTCTAGTCCCAAAGAAGGATGGATCTTGGCGCATGTGTGTTGATTGTAGAGCAGTCAACAAAATCACTGTAAAGTATCGCCATCCTATTCCTCGATTGGATGATATGTTGGATGAATTAAGTGGTAGTAAATTATTTTCTAAAATTGATTTAATGAGTGGCTACCACCAGATTCGTATGAAAGAAGGGGATGAATGAAAAACTGCTTTTAAGACTAAGTATGGTTTATATGAATGGATGGTTATGCCGTTTGGCTTGACTAATGCTCCTAGCACCTTTATGAGATTAATGAACCATGTACTTCGGCACTTAATTGGTAAATTTGTTGTCATTTATTTTGATGACATTTTAATCTATAGCAAATCATTGGATGAGCATGTTTTACATCTTAAGGAAGTTTTTCTAACACTTCGTGAGCAGAAATTATATGCTAAACCTAGTAAGTGTTCTTTTGCATTGGAACAAGTTGGTTTTCTTGGTTTCATTGTGAGTGCAGATGGCGTTAAAGTGGATGTAGAGAAGATCCGCGCAATACGGGAATGGCCGACGCCGAAGGCCGTTACCGATGTGAGATCGTTCCATGGATTAGCAAGCTTCTATCGGTGTTTTGTAAAGGATTTTAGCACCATTGCCGTTCCATTGAATGATTTAACAAAAAAGAATGTTGTTTTCAGGTGGGAGCAACAACAGGAGGAGGCGTTTGCTACCCTCAAGGAACGGCTCTGTGCCGCTCCCGTGCTAGCATTGCCCGACTTCAGCAAGGCGTTTGAGATAGAGTGCGACGCCAGCGGATTAGGAATCGGTGCCGTTCTGCTGCAGGAGAAAAGGTCGATTGCCTTTTTCAGTGAGAAGCTCAAGGATGCTCAGCTCCGATATCCGACCTATGACAAGGAATTCTACGCTCTTGTCCGAGCGTTAGAAACATGGCAACACTATCTGATGCCAAGGGAGTTTATCATCCACACAGACCATTTGAGCTTGAAGTACCTAAAGGGTCAAGGGAAGCTCAATCGGCGACATGCCGTTTGGATGGAGTTTATAGAGGCGTTCCCTTACCACATTCAGTACAAGCAAGGTAAAGAGAATATTGTTGCCGATGCGCTATCGCGACGGTATGTGCTGATTACTTCTCTAAATGCCAAATTGCTTGGATTTTCGCACATTATAGAGCTCTATGCAACCGATTCTGATTTTGGTGCTATTTACTTGCATGGCGTTTCTATTTCTGGTTCTAAATTCTACAAGCATGAGGGTTATTTGTTTAAAGGCAAACATTTGTGTATTCCTCATTGCTCTCTTCGTGAATTACTTGTGCATGAAGCCCATAGTGGTGGCTTAATGGGTCACTTTGGCGTGACTAAAACCTTGGATGTATTGCATGATCACTTTTATTGGCCTCACATGAAGCGTGATGTTGTCCGCATTATTGCTAGATGTTTAATATGTCGTCGAGCCAAGTCGAAATCTGCTGGTCATGGAGAATACATGCCGTTACCTGTCCCTTCTCACCCTTGGACCGATTTGTCTATGGATTTTGTCGTTGGATTGCCTAGGTCTAAGAACGGAAAGGATAGTGTCTTTGTTGTGGTGGACAGATTTTCGAAGATGTCCCACTTTATTCCATGTTCTACTACTTGTGATGCTACTCAGGTCGCTGATTTGTTCTTTCGTGAAGTAGTCCGTTTGCATGGTATACCCTTAACTATTGTGAGTGATAGAGATACTAAGTTTCTTAGTCATTTCTGGCGTGTTTTGTGGAAGAAACTTGGTACTAAATTATTGTATTCTACATCTTATCACCCACAAACCGATGGTCAAACTGAGGTGGTAAATCGGACTCTTGGCTCCCTTTTACGCACCTTAGTTAGTAAGCATGTTTCTACTTGGGTTGATCATTTACCGTTTATTGAATTTGCTTACAACCGTGCTGTTCATTCTACTACTCATTACTCGCCGTTTGAACTTGTGTATGGCTTTAATCCTAGAACTGTTTTGGATTTAACTCCCTTACCTTTGAGTGATGTTGTAAGTTTAGATGGTGCACAAAAGGCTGATTTTGTCAAGCAATTGCATGCTAAGGCAAAACAGAACATTGAGCGCATGAATGACAAGCTTGTACAGAAACGAAACGAGGGCCGACGGCTAGTGCCGTTCCAGGTGGGCGATTGGGTCTGGTTGCATATGCGCAAGGAGCGTTTTCCTGACCAACGTCGTGGCAAGCTATCTCCTAGAGGGGATGGACCGTTCCAGATTGTTGAGAAGATCAACAACAATGCCTTCCAACTGGCATTGCCGAGTGAGTATGGTGCCGTTAGCTCTACTTTCAATGTTTCTGCCTTAGCGCTGTTTGATGCAGATGACGAGTATGGACTTTCAGCTGATACCGATTCGGATTCGAGGGCGAATCCTTCCGAAGGGGGAGGGAATGATGCGAATCCACGCATCCAACTACCGTTACCACCAGCTGGTCCAATGACTCGAGCCAGAGCAAGAAAGCTTCAAGACCGATTGTCATCTCTCATTCACAAGGAGCTGGAATATGAGATGTCAAGTGAGGAAGCTGCACTTCGAGAGAAGACCCCTAGAGTTGTGAATCTCCTTGCATTCACAATAGCCGATGATGATTCTGCTAGAAACGGCACTTGACCGTTTGTCACAAAATGGCTCTTGTCTGATTCGTTCAAAACGGCTCTGACCGTTCTCACGAAATCGGCATCTGCCCGTTTCACTCAGCCGTTGCCGATTCACTCATCTGTCGCGCGTGCCGATTGTTCAAAACGGCTCCTGCCCGTTTCGCGTGTCCAGAAGCTGGCGCGTTGACTGAAGATTTAAGTTGTTGACTTTAAATTACTTTAAGCTTAATTAGGTAATTAAACAGTTTAATTAGTTAAACTATCTTCCTATTTTAGAAGTCCTACTTCTATTCCTATTAGGTTTGCTTTTAGGGTTTGATTGTAACCTATATAAGGAACTACTTTGCCTCCTTATTAGGTCGGCTGTTATTTGATAAATTGAGATATTCTCTTCAATCTCCGCCCCTTGTTCAAGTTGGTTGAACCTTGTTCTTCTTGAGTCCGCAATACTTGAGTCGTATACAAGTAAATCTTGGAATTGTATTATTGTGTCGTTTATCTTAGTGTGATTCTCACATTGTTGAGTCTAGTTCTAAGAATCCGATTCAAGACCCTTGACTTGAAATCGATTAGGGCTCTTAGCACAGGTTAGCTAAGTGGTCTAAGCTCGTACTTGTCGAGTTATTTATTTCCGCAGGAAATCCGTCTTTGAACAAAGATCAAAATTGGTGCTACGCATCCTAAGGAACCAGGATCGTATCAGTCTCCCTTCTGCTTGAAGATCTAACGCCTCCACCTTAGCTTGTAACTCCTTCAACCGCACTTCCACTCTACCAAAGACTTCAACATTCCACTTCCTAATTTCCTTTTTTAAAATTTTCATACGTTGGATTACTTTAAAGCTACCTGGACACTCCCTACATGCTTCCTCCCACCACCGAGCCACTAAATCCTTAAAACCCTGAACCCCCCACCATATAGATAAGTCCCGAAAAGGTTTGGGACCCCAGTCGAGACACTCTTGGTTCAGAAGAAGAGGTGTGTGGTCTGACCAATTCCTCCCCAACGCCACAAGCTGACCTATGCCTATATGAGGCAGCCAACCTGCCTGAACTAACACACGATCAAGATAGCTCCTGCTCACCCTGTTAGACCAAGTGAAACGCCTCCCCATCAGCACCAAATCCTGAAGCCCACACCGATCTATCCAATCTTGAAATCTTAACATGCCCTGTGTGAATCCAACTGCATTTAATCTCTCCTCAGGATTTAAAATTTCATTAAAATCTCCCCCTACCAAAACTGGGCAATCACAATTCATAATCAAAAGCTCTAGGACCCTCCAGAGTTGCTCTCTACTATCCCCGTCATTATGGGCATAAACATTTAAGATACCACACCTAAGATTACTATCAAGAAGCTTACCTTCCATCCAGATATACCGATCCCCCACCTGGGAATTTTCCAAGCTAAACACAGTTTTGTCCCATAGAGACAGTAGCCCTCCTGAGCGGCCTGAAGCTGGAGCACACACCCAACCCATTTCTTTACTATCCCACAAGGTGTTAATGTAAAATTCATCCATCTCTCTTTTCTTCGTTTCTTGCAGCAAGCAAAAATGTAACTTCTCCCGAAAGCACTTTTCTTTTATAAACCTTCTCTTCCTAACTGAATTTAGCCCACGGCTATTCCAAGACAAAAGTTTTACCATTATTTGGCTCAACTACTCGCTTTACTTCTACGGCCACAATCCTCGTAAGTTTGCCACCTCTATATCAAACCTCTCTTTATCAAATTCCCTCAATGCCGCCTCATTAACTTTATCCGTTATAGATAACATCCTTCCAATGTTCCATGTATCCGTCACAATCATTGTCGCATCAGCTAACTTATTCATTCTTTCCACGTCCGCATCCTCTACCTGAAACACATCCGTTCTAGAGTCCAGAGTTGAGTTTTCCGTCTCCAAGCTGCCCTTATTTCCCACTATTTTTTTTACCTTGCCACCTCGCTTTCGCACTGTTGCCCAGGGGCAGTCCATATCTCTCTGTAGATTATCATACTCCAGCGATTTAGGTCCCTCTTCCCTGCTGCCCTTTGGGGTGGAGGCACCACCGGTCTCACTCAGCTGGTCCTCCCTTAGTTCATCCTCCAAGCTTCCTTCCGATTGGTCCATCTCCGTCTCAGCCCCCCCTTCCAGTCAATATTCGAGATTACTCCATGCATTGGTTCTTCCTGACAGCTAATCTTGTACCTAGTTCCCTGTACATTTACCCAAACGTTCTCTTGGATTGTGACTCGATTAGTCGATAAGAATACGTGAGCTACATCTAGCTTTCTTCGAGAGAGTGTATTCTCATCGACCGCGATTAGTTTCCCTACCTTCGAGCATATTTTTTCGAACGTGTCTGCTCCTCATGTTTGCACTGGAATGCCAACACATTGAATCCAGCATAGTCTACCACTTCCTGCCAATTTATCTGTCCAAGGAAGGATTTTCATAAAAATCCTTAACAGGCTTGTATTTTTCTCCTCTATCTCCTAATCCCTATCAATCTTACTGTCAAATTCCAACCATACTAAGCCCCTTCCCATAATCCTGGTTTCGCATTTCAAACCCGTCTCCCAAACCAATTCCTGGACCTCCGGGATGTCTTCCAGATTCCGAATTACTCCTACTGCACTTCGGTCTAGCCAATCTTTGTTTATTTCCGGAATTTCCAGATCAATCTCTCCCTCTTCATAATCTGTACCCTCTCCATCAGCTGGTTTGACTCCTCCTTTCACCTTATTAACTTCCGACTCTTTATATGCATCTTTTTTCTCTTTAATCCCTCCCTGATTTGATACCATTCCGTAACGTAATTACCATAAAATATAAATTAATTAGTTAGAGATCGCTTCTTCTTTCTTCACATTTATATTAATAGATTTCATATTTTCTTTTAAAATAGTAATAGTGTTGTTACATATAAAATAAAATTTTAGGAGTATTTTTTAATTTAAAATGTCTTTGAAAATTTTATTATTTAAAACTTGGTTTAAATACATTTGATGACTTGATACTATCTAGTTTTGATGGTCACCTCTATTATCGCTTTTGACACCCCACAGCTTCTACTATTTAAGTAACCTTCGGTCCATATCCTTTCGTGAAATGTCGGCCGTTATTTAGGAATAAAAAATTATTTTTACTCAAGATTTTAGATAAATTAAAAAATAAAGAAAATTATTAAAAAAAAGGTAACGAATGAAAAAGTTGGTGCCAAAGCAAAGCAATTTCCCACTTCTCCAACCAGAATTAACCCTGAGAAAATAAAATCAAGTTACCCATGTTGTAATTCATCTTTTATGAGTTTGCGGCACAGGTGGATTTATGGACTAAGTTGTTGATGATTCTTGGCTACTCCAAGCTAGGCAAGTTCTCGAGGTAGGTGAGCATGAGCGGCTTGTCTCCGTATTGTGGATGTTATGAACGTCGAGGAATAATAGAATATGAAGGCAGAAATAGCAAACTCCTCAAGCGGTCTTGCTTTGTGGAGGAAAATTGCTCACTGATTTCAATAAGGTACCAGGACTGTCTCGGGACTTGGTGGAGGCCCAACTTTGTGGTTGCTCTGCATTAGAGTCCAGGTGCTAAACACTTTCTTAAGATCAATAGAGATGAGGCGGTAGGCCAAGTCTCGTTTGGTCTAGGTTTTATTCTTCAAGACCATGGGGGTTCGTGTGTCTTCGCAGGCGCTATTCACGTTCCATGTCGTCTTGAGGTTGAAACATTGGAGGCTATGACTATTCGAGCTGCAGTGAAATATGGTAATAATTTGGTTGTGATAGAAACTGAGTACCTAGGAATTTCCCAATTTTGAATGTTGGGATTCCATTCAATTATACAGGACTTGTCTTGCATGATTTGGTCTTTGCCTAAGTCTATACCCACCCCCCCCCCCCCCCCCCCCCCACTAATTTTTTCAAAATTTTCCTTATATGGTCCTTTAAGTTTAATTTTTTTCATGTAATTCTACTTTTTTTTTGTCAAAATTTATATACCCCTAATGTTTTTGAAAGTTCCTAATATAGTTCTTAACTCTTTAGGTTTTACTAAAAAAATAAAAAATCTTTAAATTTTTAATTAACCCTATTTTCATTTATCCAAAACTTTTACATTTGACCCTCAAAATCTATCATATTCTTCTAATATTAATGATAAATTAATAAGTCAAAACTATCTAAATAAATTTTGTTAACTTTTATAATTTTCTATTCTATGTCATTTTTTATATATGTTAGAGAATACAAAAGTTTATGAAATAGTAGTATGTTTTTTTAATATAGTATCATGCGGTGCCCATTAGGGAAATACTCTCCTTAGCTCAAATCCAAAAAAGTTGAGATCCAAAGAACTTGTAATGAACCCTCTCAACCTCAAATTTTGCATGGTCGAACACTACAAGATTTCACTTGAGCCATAGAGACCATGAAAATTTATACAAGATCTGTTGGGGTTAATTTCAATCCACAATCAATTTTGCGCAGCAAACAATCTTATCCCAAGAATCAATAACCCCTAGTTATCAAACCAATCAAAAGCAATCAAAAATAACACAGATTTTTAACGTGGAAAACCTCAACAGGTAAAAAACCACGAGACCAAGCCAGTAACAATCCACTATATGATGATCAATGTGTACAACCAAGTAAAATTCCTATCTCAATTATAGGAATAATCTGACATACACCACTATCACCAATAGTACCAATCAAATAATCTAATCAATCAATCCGAGAAAAACAAGAGATATGAGAATAGAGAACCAAAACTAGATTTTTACGGCTTCAATCGGGACAGTATTTCTACCACTTCGGACAAATTCTCATCGATCTAACCATTCAAATTGAAGAACCAGAAGTCGCGCACCTGCTGTCCAAATTTCACCCTGATCCAACGGTGAATGAAGTCGATGCGATGATTCTCCCGCAGCTGCACAGAGTTTGTCGAAAATCTGCTTTCTCTCTTCTCTCTCACAGGATGCTCAACAGCAACCCTCTTACAATCTCTTAGGATGCTTAACAACAACCCTAATTAATTCTCTTGCCTCTCTTGTCTCACAACCTAAGCCACCACTCATCTTTTATAATGGTTTGCAATTGCAGACCTAATTGCACTAGGTGTAGGAAACCTAAACCACCTCTAACTTTCTTTCTTTTTCTTTCTTGACCTAAATCAAACAATTACATACGGCATCAATTGGGCTAGGCCCACAAAAAATCTCTCTTTCATCCAATATGAGTTGGACTCCAACAATTTTCCCCCTCCAGCTCATATCATAGGGGAATCACCAATCTTCATGCAATCTGAGTAGGAGTCAAGTTCGCTTTCTCACCGGTCAACACCGCAAAGCTAACTCTTCTCCTAAGTAACTCTACCTGGCCATCAGCATCATTCAATATTTTGTAAGTACCTTGTACTTTACTCTTAACCGCGGTTCCAATCAATCGGTAAACATTGTTGGAAGCAAGCTCCCCCTTCATGATTATAGTTGCTCCTTTGCTTACCCTCATCAATCTGTCTCTCGCTGCGTATCTATACCCGCGAGAATCCAATCTTCCAAGGGAGATTAAATTTCTTTTCAACTTCGGCACATATCTTACATTGCCGAGAGTTCTTACCAATCCATCATGCATCTTGATCTTCACATTGCCAATGCCTTCAACCTCTAGTTTTTCGTTATTGGCCAATGTGACAGATTTATCATCACAATCACCAAATGTACTAAACAATTATTTGTTAGCACAAATATGAAAAGAACATGCAGAATCTAAAATCCAGGAATCTCTTACCTGTTCCTCACGTTTCTGCACTAACAACAATTCAGCATCATCATCCTGAATAGTTGCAGTATCACCAATCTTTTCTTTATCCTTCTGCAGTTCTTTCAAATCAGTCATCATCTTCTGACAGTATGCTCTAAAGTGACCCTTCTGGTGGCAATAGTAGCACTCTTTCTCACTATAGTCTGCCCTTGGTCTTGAACTGGATCTGTTTCTTCCATAGCTGGAAGAAGCACCTCTTCCTCTGTTTCTACCACGTTGATCCCGTCCACTCGATGACCCTTTTGAAATCATTAGTTTGTCACTACTATTCTTGTTCTCCACTCTTAACAGCTTCTCATTATCTATTAGGAGGGTCGTCACATCCTACTTCTTCAAACTTGTCTTCCCTGCTGTAAGGGACTGCACCAGTGACTTGTATGATACAGGCAATGAAGAAAGAAGAAGTATCGCTTGCTCTTCATCTCCTACATTCTCCCCTGTATTAAGCACTTTCGTCAACACCCGATTGAAATCCGACAAGTGCTTATGGATGCTCATACTTTCATCCATCTTCAACGAATATAAGTCCAACTTTAGACTAAGTTTGTTTGTCACAGACTTGGAAGCATAAATACTTTCCAGCTTCTCCCACATTCCTTTTGGTGTCTACTCCCCCATCACAGCATACTTTATTGATGGAGCTAATGCTAGCTTGATCTGACTGGTCGCCTTTTTCAGGGCAGTTGCCCAATCACCATCTTTCATTCCTTCTGGCTTCTTATCACCAAGAGCGACGTCGAGATCCTTCATAGTCAACAAATCCATCATAGTTGTCTGCCACACTGCAAAATCATTTTGTCCATCAAAAGGCTCAATCTTTGCACTGTCGGTCATCTTTCAAACCTTAAGCTCCGCTACCAGTTGTTGGGGTTAATTTCAATCCACAATCAATTTTGCGCAGCAAACAATCTTATCCCAAGAATCAATAACCCCTAGCTATCAAACCAATCAAAAGCAATCAAAAATAACACACATATTTTTAACGTGGAAAACCTCAACAGGTAAAAAACCACGGGACCAAGCCAGTAACAATCCACTATATGATGATCAATGTGTACAACCAAGAAAAATCCCTATCTCAACTATAGGAATAATCTGACATACACCACTATCACCAATAGTACCAATCAAATAATCTAATCAATCAATTCGAGAAAAACAAGAGATATGAGAATAGAGAACCAAAACCAGATTTCTACCACTTCAGAAAACTTCTCATCAATCCAACCATTCAGATTGAAGAACCAGAAGTTATGCACCTGCTGTCCAAATTTCACCCCGATCCAACGGTGAACGAAGTCAATGCGATGATTCTCCCGCAGCTGCACAGAGTTTGGCGAA
This sequence comes from Viola odorata, assembly GCA_963691705.1. Classification (NCBI taxonomy): domain Eukaryota; kingdom Viridiplantae; phylum Streptophyta; class Magnoliopsida; order Malpighiales; family Violaceae; genus Viola; species Viola odorata. The sequence continues at coordinate 15,981,447 of OY829543.1, forward strand.
AATCTATTTTCTCTCCTCTCTCACAGGATGCTCAACAGCAACCCTCTTACAATCTCTTAGGATACTCAACAACAACCCTAATTAATTCTCTTGCCTCTCTTTTCTCACAACCTAAGCCACCACTCATCTTTTATAATGGTTTGCAATTGCAGACCTAATTGCACTAGGTGTAGGAAACCTAAACCACCTCTAACTCTCTTTCTTTTTCTTTCTTGACCTAAATCAAACAATTACATACGGCATCAATTGGGCTAGGCCCACAACAAATCTCTCTTTAATCCAATATGAGATGGACTCCAACAAGATCAACTCCATGATAATTTGGTGGAGTCAATCTTGGCTGCTCGTAAACTACCTTACTGAAGCACCAAATTCTACAGAGAGCAAGGTAACGCGCAATCCACACCCCACCATTGTCAAACCCAATTTCGAACTTGTACTACCAACGACAATGGAGGAATAAATGGTCTGTTTTCTCCAAGGTAGCAACACATAAAGGGCATGAAGCATATTTTGCGTTTATAATGTTGTGATCCTTTAGAAAAAATCTTGTAGCCACTCTACCTTGAATAACTAGCCACAAAAACGCTTGAATTTTATAGGGAACCACATTATTCAATGTAGCTGACAAGGACTGATTGACATCTCTTCTCCTAGAAGACACCAACACTCCAAGCAATTAATGGCAGACTTGGTCGGGTACAATCAAGATTTTTCTGACTCTCAAACCAAGCAATTAGCGTCATCAAGACGAGGTTGGACATCTCACAGACTATTCAAAAGGATTGGCATCTCCGTAATCTCAACGGGAAGAAGATCATGAAACTATAACAAAGTCCCATTGCCATCTATCTCTGAACTAAACCCCCATCTCATGGACAAAATAATCTTGCTTTAACGACAACTTATATAGGTTCGAGTAATAAGATTTTTCTACTGCCAACCACCTAGTCTTCCTAAATAGAATTCTCATCCCATATCCAATCTTAACTCGCAAATGTTCATCCTATCATCTCTGAACATGTGACTCGAATGCCCTTTCTTATCCAGGATAAACTATTGTTGCTCACTGTTAGCTTAAAGGCGTGAGTGGAGATTCATACTCCTTGTTAACTACATCACTCCATATGGAATCCTCTTTCTTCCTAACCCTTCATGCCCACTTAAAGAGTAACACCATGTTACGATCAAAAAATGATATATGGCCCATACCACCATTCAATTTACTTCCAATATTTCTCGCCCAACCCAATTTTCCAAGGTACCGCCTACCCTCCACTCCCTTCCGCAAGAAACCCTTAATTAAATTTTTAAAATCTGAGACCACACCTTTTGGCCTCTAAAAAATAGATAAGTAATATAAAGGGAGAGTGATAACAATAGAGGCAACTCTAGGAGCATTGTCGTCTTTACACTCAGCGATAAGGCCGGATTATTGTAGCTCCTATCGGGCGCGACGCACCGAAGAGGCCGCCCTTTACCAAGCGAGGGTCGACATCAGCCCCGGGGGGGGGGGGGGGGGGGGTCTTATGCGTTTTCAGCCCATGCGCACGGCGTTATCCCATCCCAGGTCAACCATGACGTCACTCGAGGCGTTATCTTTCCTAGATAACGCCCACCCCCTAGAGGTAACACCCGCCTTTGCGCCTATAAATACCCCACCATTCAAGATGAGAGGTAAGCCTATGATTGGTAGTCGAACCCCTGCCATTTGGAACAGCCATACTAACTTAAGCATCAGAGTGTCTACGCCGGAGCCCCCCCTCCGGCGCTTTGCAGGTACACCGAACGGTGAGTATAGCAACTTTGAGAGGCCATAGTCCTCGCCCCTGGTTCCACAGAAGCTCGAATCTTATCAAATTGGTGCTTTCATTGAGAGCTTTGGTTTAATTAAGTGAGCATCCTTAATAGCCAAACTCTATCTTTTCTGGGAATTGAAGGATTATGGCTTCCGATTCAGAATCTACACCTTCTCAATCTCGTGGTATTCTCACTCGTAGAGAGCTTTTTCCTTCTACTTTTGCCGACATCTTTACCACAGTGCATAGAACCCTTTCTACACAGACAAATTTTCTTTTTGGGCCCACAGTAAGCACGTCATTTCCTCAGATCGGTATTCCACCTTCCCAAATAGTCGGATCTAGCTTTTCCACCCCTCCTCCAATGGGATCTACAATGGATAGCGCCAATAACCCCTTTGTGAATTCAATATCTGCTATTCGTGCTCAATTAGATCAATTGACTGAGTTAGCCACAGGATTCACACCCAGTGTTTCCGGACTGAGTGTTCCTTTTCAAACTATTTTCACTTCATCTATTGTCACTGAACAACCGTTATCGCCTCCACAACACAGAAACATTCCGTTGACCTTATCCGCGACTACTACACCAGTCAGCCTTATGCAACTCGCTCATGGGCGAGTAGATCCTTACATACCGCATACGCGACAAATCCCCGTCTCCCAAGAGGAGCGACGACATGACGAGTATAGAGATCATTGGGACGGCCGACAAGAGGAAATGGATAGAAATGTATCCCCCGAGCGTAGTGAGAGATCGAGTAGCAGAAAATACCGAACCCACTCACCAAGGAGTCATAGCCAGAATCTAAGGCGACATCACACCCTGTCGCGCCCCACGAAAATTAACGGAGGAATGCTAATTCACGAGTGTGCAACGAAATTCTGGACCTTGCAATGCTCAGCGTAGATGGACGCCTCGCAGCATGCAATGAAGTCGCCACCCTAATTTGGTTGCTAGGCTTAGGGAACCCTAATCGTCATGGCATAGGAAATATAATAAGTAAAAAAACTAAAGGCACAAAAAAAAAAGGGTCTGGACCCCAGACAAAGGTTCGGGGTCGTATTATGGTCTCGGGAAGGTGTTAGGCACCCGAAACACATCCGAAAATGGTTACCGGTTGATGAGAGAGGTATTTAAAAAGGTGTTTGAGAAATACGTTTTGAAAAAGGGGGCCCTCAGAGGAATCGTCACTTTAGTCTTTATTATGATCGTGATGGGACTGAATTTTCCGTGAGACTGAATGAGCGCCCTCTTTTTTCATCATCGGGCCATGCATGCTTAGATTAGTTACTACGTGATCCTAACATGGATTGCTAACAGAGTACCATTTTAAATGATGGATTTAAAACGATAGTTTGCTGTGGGATCGAAAGTCCCCATGTACATGCGGTCAATATAAGCGAGAAGTAAAATCACATGAACGCGGCATTTTAAGAAAGTCTTTAAACACGTTGTGCATATGGGTTGATTTTAGTTCTAGCAGTTCTATATATCATGCATACGATGGATATTTGCAGAAAGCATCGAATAAATAAAAAGGAATCGAAAGGCGTACTTTCGAGCGAAGCTTGAAACTAAAACCTGCAAAATGAGAGTGTTAGCGATAGCTCGAGAAATAAATAAGCAATTTATGAGTGCAAGAATTTAAATGACAGTTGATTGTATACGAGAAATGATGGATTTCACGCATACGAAATGAGATGCTGAGTTTGGTTGTATGCGAAAAATGATTGATTTTAAGCATACGAGAATTTATCGCTAGGTGATTGCATATGAAAAATGATGGATTTTTCGTATGTGAGAATTTAAATGCTAGTTGATTACATGCGAGAAATGATGGATTTTACGCATGTGAGAATTAAAATGCTAGTTGATTGCATGCGAAAAATGCTGGATTTTACGCATGTGAGAATTAAAATGCTAGTGATTTGCGTGCGAAAAATGATGGATTTTACGCATGTGAGAATTTAAATGCTAGTTGGTTGCATGCGAAAAATGATGGATTTTACGCATGTGAGAATTTAAATGCTAGTTGTTTGCATGCGAAAAATGATGGATTTTACGCATGTGAGAATTTAAAAATGTTGTTGATTGCATGCGAAAAATGATGGATTTTAAGCAGGTGAGAATTAAAATGCTAGTGATTTGCATGCGAAAAATGATGGATTTTACGCATGCGAGAATTAAAAGGGTTGTTTTGATTGCCAGAAAATTGAATGTAGTTGACGATTCACAGGGGATTTAAAACAATTGGATAATTTGCAGAAAGTAAACAGTTGATATTTGCGAAAAATAAAACAATTGATATTGCGGAAAATAAAACAATTGATATTGCGGAAAAATTTCTAGCAGTTTTGCAAAAAATTAAAGCAGTTGATATTTACAGAAAATAAAAGCAGTTAATGTTGCGACCGACCATGTAGGCGGTATTGAATTTAAATTGCTGAAAGTAAATTGCTGAAATTTAAAGTGCGGAAAAGTAAAGTGCGGAAAGGTAAACAGTTGATAATTTGCGGAAGGATTTCCAGCAGTGTGCGAAAAATTAAAGCAGTTGAATGTTTACGAAAATTAAAATGCGACCGACCATGTAGGCGGTATTGAATTTAAATTGCTGAAAGTAAATTGCTGGAATTTAAAGTGCGGAAAATTAAACAGTTGATAAGTGCGACCGACCATGTAGGCGGTATTGAATTTAAATTGCCGAAAGTAAATTGCGGAAAATTAAAGTGCGGAAAAGTAAACAGTTGATAAGTGCGACCGACCATGTAGGCGGTATTGAATTTAAATTGCTGAAAGAAAATTGCAGAATTAAAGTGCGGAATTTAAACAGTTGATATTTTGCGGAAGGATTTCCAGCAGTTTGCGAGAATTTAAAGTAGTTGAATATTTACGAAAATTAAAGAAGCGACCGACCATATAGGCGGTATTTTAAATGACTGAAATTAAACAGTTAAATATAAATGACTGAGGTTAGATAACATGACAATAAATATTATGATAAAGAATGAGCAATTCATGTATAAACAATTCAATAAACAACTTGATAAAAATAATAAAAGAAGCGTACGAAATTTTTACGAAAAAAGTGAATTAAACAGTTCACGCATAAAACATACGAAAAATAGCACGTATCATGAAAAACAACTATATGAAACATGCGAATATTTTACGTAAAAAAAATGACGAAACGAGGACTCAGAAAAATATAAATGGGCTGGGCCCTATTTAAAATTTGGAAGAAATGGGCCAGGAACAGTTCCTGGCCCAAGGGAATTCATTTAAATGGTGATGGGCCAAGCCCATCACCTTTCTTCCTTTCCTTGCCCGAAGGGCCAAATGGCCCAAGACTCCTTCTTCTTCCTCACGTCCCCGGAGCCACTGCCGGCGACGGAGGTGGCGAACCAGGCGACGGATTCGCCTGGTTCTTGACTAGAAAGACACCTCTCTCTTCCTACGACGCAGCCGTGCCATCACAGTAAGAAAACGACAATGAAAACAACATGATTTTTTAGAGAAACGAAGGGATGCGTATTTACATTAATTAGCCAAACAATTAACTTAAGCATCGATAATTTAAATGGACGTCAGCATGGTGAAATTAGACCGAAACTAAAGTGGTTGCAGCAAGTTTTGGTCCTTAATTAATTACCTAAGCTTTAAACGAAATTTTAAACGAAAGGAAGAAAACAAGAGAGAGAACCGCTCACCGTGGGGCTGCTCCGGCGAACTACGGCGACGAGTGAGAGTGAGGGTGAGCGAATGGGGTTCAGGAGTGCAGGAACGGGACCGAAAAATGGGGAGAGGGCAGTGTTGTTTTTTTGCAAAATTTCGGACCCCCCTTTTGCCGAAGGAACAGGGCGGCCATTTATAGGCCTCGAACGCGTGGGAGGGTGGCTGCCGGAGCTGCGCGTGGAGGAGGGCTGGAGGCTAGCCGTGATGATGGCGGAGCTAGGGGCTAGGGAGCAGGTGGCTTGGGCGACGACTTCCGTGGCTTTGCTCGTGCGTGCACTGTGCATGTGCATTATGCACATTAAATCAAGGGCCATTGATCTGGTAGACTTTCCTTGGTTGACCAGATCAATGGCCATGATCAAATGGCCTCTTATCTGGATTAAATGGCCTGGAGTCGGTTCCCGCGTGCAAACGTTCTGACTTTTCGAGACGAAGGTACCCGCGCGTAGAGAAAAATACGCCGGTTTTAGTCGTCTACAGCGAATCATGAAAATTTTCCGTTTAACGCGTTTATTTCCTCGTTCAAAGACGCGGAACGCGGGAACGGAAAAAATAAAGCGTTACACCGAAAATTGCGCGAAACGCTGTAGACTATTGCGAGCAGAAAAAAATCTAGCAACTAGTTGATGGAAAACATTTTGAAGTCAAGTTGTTGTCCGAGCGAACTTACTCGGGTCCGATAAAAGCTCGACCGTAAATAATAATAATAAAAAATAAAAATACTAAAAAAATGCGCTAAAACATTAAAAATCCTAAAATTCACGAGATGACCTAAAACGAAGAAAAAACTAGTAAACGACCGCCAGATAGTCAAAAATGTGAGTTTTAAGGCTAAAAATAATAATGATAATAATAATGAAAAATACTTGCCGAAAAATTAAAAGCGCGATTTTCGAAAGCTGACGATGCTAACGATGATGCTAAAACGCGATGAAAACCCTAAAAATGCTAGCGACAGTAATCTTAACTACACACGACTGTAATTTAAGTAAAAATGGCGGTAAATTAAATAAATGACAGAAATGCTAAAATTAAGTAAAAATGGCGTCAAAATTCGGGTATCAACAGTTGCCCCATCTTTACTGTCTTATCGAAGGATTTGATAAGCAGTAAAGACCGTTGCCCCTAGATATCCGAATTTTGGCGACACGACAGGTCTTACCTTAGGTTTGTAGGGATGATGTCGCTCTGGGAGGAGGAAATTGCTGACGCTCTGGAAGGAGATGATAGGTTGATGTCGCTCTGGGAGGAGAAGAATGCTATCACTGGGGATTAAAAGGTGTCCACGGAACTGCCGATGTCGCTCGTGAATGTCGCTCTGGGAGGAGGAGATTGCGGTCGCTCTGGGAGAAGATAGGTTGTTGATCCTGCAAAGATATAAGCTTAGATCTACTCGGGTATCGAGAGAGCCTAAATTGCAGGAAACGTAAACAAAGACTATTTTGACAGGAATGAAAAATAGTTTTTACGAAAATGTAAATGACTGCTCCACTGGGGGCTGACATGCAACAGACGTCGCCTAGGGAGGATAATGCGTGATTCGCAGATGTATGAATGACTTGTCCTAATGATGTCTTTCTAAGAGGAGGAGAATAATTATGCAGAAATGTAGAATTATGTGAAGGATGACACTCTGGGAGGAGGAAAATGCATGCTAACACTCTGGGAGGAGGAAATACGGTACAGAAAGGCAAACAACGTCAATTCCCGTAGGAGAAGACGTGAAATGCGGAAGTTAACCTAAGGTCACTCTAGGAGGAGGAGATGCTAATGCTGACACTCTGGGAGGAAGGAAATGCTGATGACACTCTGGGAGGAAGGAAAACGCATGCTGACACTCTAGGAGGAGGAAATACGGTACAGAAAGGTAAACAACGTCAATTCCCGTAGAAGACGTGAAATGCGGAAATTAACCTAAGGTCACTCTAGGAGGAGGAGATGCTAATGCTGACACTCTAGGAGTAAGGAAATGCTGATGACACTCTGGGAGGAAGGAAAACGCATGCTGACACTCTAGGAGGAGGAAATACGGTACAGAAAGGTAAACAACGTCAATTCCCGTAGGAGAAGACGTGAAATGCGGAAATTAACCTAAGGTCACTCTAGGAGGAGGAGATGCTAATGCTGACACTCTAGGAGGAAGGAAATGCTGATGACACTCTGGGAGGAAGGAAAACGCATGCTGACACTCTAGGAGGTGAAGATGCTATGCTGGAAACTAAACTGTGCTGTCACTAGTGGCGCTGATATGATCCTAGAATGCATCTGCATCCTGCTCAGGAGGTAACGACCCCAAGGGCAAGACTTTCCCACGATTTGCGGCCGTAAGCAGTCCTCACCTGATGTTAGTGTTTGCACTCATGCTCTGAAACAAGGCTAAGTGTTTTACGCTCATAAAGATGCAACATGATACATAATTTACAGTTCGCAATGTCAATCCGAGTGAATAGACCTCGAATGAAGATGCACATGCATGGGCGTTCTAATAATCGATGGGACTTTTACGAAAAAGAATGAAAAGGACATGAAAAGTCCTGAAAGGAGTTGGTTTTGGAAGAGATTGCTTTGCTGGGGAGTTGGAAGGCTTTTGATGAGTGATGCTTTCTTGATTGACCCTGATGAGGGCGAGGTGTGCGAGTCTTTTCGCTTTCTGCTGGGGATACTTGGTTGACGGAGCGCATGAGCTCTGGGATCCTTGCCGGGGGTACTTTTCGTTCGGCCAGGGGCTTTTTCTTAAGTATTTGCTGGGGAGTGTCGTCGCTGTTCTTTTTGGCGACTCACTACCTGAGCTGGCCTTGGGCCCTTTTCTTCTCGCGTCCTTACTAGAGATGCTTGCTCGGAGATTCCTCGAGTCAGCCTTGGGCCTTTTTGCTTAAGTTCACTGGTGAAGGTTGCTTTGAGATCTCTCGAGTTGGCCTTCGGCCTTTTGGCTCGAGCTCACTGGGGAAAGTTTTCTTCGAGATTTCCCGAATTGAGTTGTCCCCGGGCTATGCTTGCTTTGGCTCTTCGATTGTTTGTGTTCTTCGAAGGTCTCTGAGCATTTTCTTTCTTTTCTTTTCTTTTTCCTTTTTTTCCCCTCTCCCATTTTTCTCTTTTTCTTCTCCTTTTTTTTTTTTTTATATATATATCCCTCCCCTTTTTTATTTGATTTGAAATGCAACAGAGCAGAGCAAGCACAGCCTTTATCTTGATCTCTTCCCCTTTTGTCTTGAGGCCTCGGCCTTCGTCGTTGCTGCTTCTTCGGTGATAGTCCTTAGCGATCTCCTGGTGACCTTTTCCGTCTCCTTCGTTGTGAACTTGAACTTGACGCGCTTTTATTTCCGGCTGGCAATTTTAGCTGAAATTGCTCTTCGGCTCCCGGGCTATGAGTGATAGTGAAGGTTTGGGGGGAAGTGATGACATTTATGGTGGAAAGAGGGAAGAAACGAAAAAAGTGGAGAAAATCGTAAAAGTCCCATGTCATTTTATAGCTATCCCATGTCTAATTGCGCATGTACCCTGGATATTATGCGAACTCAACTAGTATCTAGTCAGGCCCTTACACTCATGAGGGATACGCCGTGATGGCTCAAAAATGCTTACCGGGATTTGTTTGTGACTGCTTATGTCGGAGCAAACCGCGGATATAAGAGCGAACAGGTAATATCATGCATGGCACGTAATTTGGATTGATGCTGGAGTTAACAGAGGGATTGAATATTTCTGACCTATGCAATGCATGAAAATGCTTATGAGAGTAGTATGATTTTATTTTAGCCGGGCCAAAGAGGGATTATGATTGATTTTTGATTTTTGACTGATTGATTGCTAGATGGTTGATTGCTAGATGTGGGGGGATGACTTATTTGCAACGTTCTAATGAGAATCTAAGGTTGCCCCCTAGTGGGCCAGACGACCGTACTTGATTTAAAGCTAACAAAGCGAGCAGGAATGAAAACAAATTTAAGTAAGGGGAAAGAAAGATAGACTCCCCTAAGATGTGCAGCGGGACTGCAAGGGCGTCTTCCACAAGTTCCATGCGGATGACAGTAAGATACTTCAAGTCCCTGTGAGATAAAGAGGGGACAGCAGAGTAGAAAGGGAAATTAATCAGAAAAAGAAGAAAAACGAGATAAGTTCAGGGATTCTCCCTTCCTTTAGCCCAGTTTTCGAGGGTGTCTACGACGTCGTCCCAGCTCAGGGACGCTTTGCTTTGATTGGTTTCTTTTCCAGCTGCTTTGTGGGAACCGCCGATCCAAGTCAGAGTGGGGACGTGATCTGCATTTGGTTCATTTGCTTACTGGTCATTGCTGGACCTTCGCTGATTGGCTTCGTGGTTGCTCTAGGGTAGAGGGGAAAACCCTCTGTCCCTGAATTGTGCAGCGGGGCTGCATGGGTGTACGCTTACCGTTCTTATGCGGGCAATGAATGGGGCTATCCAGCTCCTGAAAAAGACATGGCGAGAACAAATGAGGAGCAAATGCAAGACAATTTTTGGCAAAAGTAATGTGATTGATAAGTTTTTAAGCTCTCCCTTTTAGACGGGTCATCCATAGGTCACTGTGGTGTGACTTGTGTTGGATGTTTGTTGATGATGGCTTTGCTCTAGGGGTTTGATCACAGCTCTTATCTTAGTTCAGGTGATATCGTCAGTCAGCGGCTGGCGGCCCACAAATTAGAGGATTGATCTTCCTCGTGTTGATCACGGTGCGAATGTTGGGAATCCTCTTGAACAAGACCGCATTAAGTATGTTGACGGTGGTCCTAGGAGGAAGACTTTTTGTCGTGCTTTTTCCAAGAGTTCTTGCCTGTAAGGGTGCGCTGGGCGACCACGGTGTTTGGTGGTGAGCTCCTCCGAATAGGTGAACGGAGATGGGAGTCAATGTTGCTAATGTCTTGACAGCTCAGTCGGCGTTGGACGGGCTTTGTGACTTTGGTCCAGCATTCAGTCTTTTGAGACAGGTTGTTTGCGATGTTGGTCGTGCTGATATCACTGCGAGGAAAAAGAATTTCGCTTTAGACAAGATAGTTTGTCTTAAAATCTTTCCTAATTTGCTCTTGAAGGTGGCCTGCTGCGGCCAATCAACAACTCCTATGAGCGGAACTCTCTGGTTCTATCGTGATGACGAGCTAAGGCGTGAGACCTTACGTCCCTGCAAAACTGAAGATTGATTAGTGGCGTTAGTCTAAGTGGCGCGTCTTACGTCCCGAGCTACTCCTGGGGAGCCATCCATGCCATGCCTCCTTTTGTCATCTCACAAGTTTTAAGAAAAAAGCAAAGGACAACAAATTCTTTTAAAACAATAAGCATCTCTTGAAAAAACTTATTTTATTAATTTCGGGACAAATGTTCGTGCCAGATTGTCATGATAAAACCCTATGTCTTTGGTCTGACCGGGCGGCGGTTCGTGACGCTTCAGGCGTAATATGTCTTGACTGCATCGGCGTTTACCGGTCTTGGGAGATCGTCTCCGTCCATGTTGGTTAGCACTAGGGCACCTCCTGAGAATGCATTCTTGACCAGATACGGACCCTCGTACTTTGGAGCCCACTTTCCTTGACTGGCCTCCTGATGAGGGAGAATCTTCTTCAACACTAAATCTCCAGTCTTGAATTGGCGAGGCCGCACTTTCTTGTTATAAGCGTTGGCCATCCGTTGCTGGTACAACTGTGCATGGCAAATAGCAGCCAGGCGCTTTTCGGGAAGGAGGTTCAGCTGCTCGTACCTCACTCTCGCCCAATCAGATTCTTCTACTTCAGATTCTGCCAGGATTCTGAGGGAAGGAATTTCTACCTCGAGGGGAATTACGGCTTCCATGCCGTAAACTAATGAGTAGGGAGTTGCCCCTGTGGACGTACGGGTTGCTATCCGATAAGCATGTAGTGCGAAGGGAAGCATGTCGTGCCAATCTTTGTGAGTGATTACCATCTTTTGGATGATCCTCTTCAGGTTCTTGTTTGCTGCTTCGACTGCTCCATTCATCTTTGGTCGATATGGTGACGAGTTTCGGTGCTTCACCTTCCAACGTTGGCAAAGATCGTCGATCATTCTTCCGTTGAGATTGGTGCCGATGTCCGTGATGATGGTTTCTGGGACCCCATGACGGCAAATGATATTTCTCTCAATGAATCGCATGGTCGTCTTCTGAGTGATGCTGGAGTAAGAGGTGACTTCTACCTACTTGGTGAAGTAGTCGATTGCTACGAGGATGAAGCGATGGCCATTAGAGGTTGTTGGATGAATTTGGCCGATGATGTCGATTTTCCACATCGAAAAAGGCCAAGGCGATGTCATGTTGAAGAGAGGGGCTGGAGGGACATGGGGATGGTACGTGTAGATTTGACATTAGTGGCACTTCCGGAAGTAGTCGATGCAATCTCGTTCGATGGTGAGCCAAAAATAACCTTGCCTCATTATCTGCCTGGCCATCATGTGTCCACTCGCGTGAGTGGAACAGACTCCTTCGTGGATCTCTGCTATAATTCTCTTTGCTTCGGCCATGGTGACGCAGCGGAGCAATGCTCCATCAGCTCTCCTTTTATACAGAACTTCGTCGTCGAGGTAGAAGTCTAATGCTAAGTGCTGGAGGGTTTTCTTGCTAACCCGGCTTGCCCCCGGTGGATACTCCCGGTTCTTGATGAACTGTACCAAGTCGTAGAACCATGGCTTCCCATCGGGTTCTTCTTCTAAGACGACGCAGCAAGCCGGAGTTTCCCTTACCTCCACTCTCAATGGCTGAAGCATCACTCCGCATTCTAACTTGAACATTGATGCCAATGTGGCCAATGCGTCTGCGAAGCGATTCTTTTCTCTGTCGACTCGGTCAAACTTGGTTTCCTCGAATTCCCGTGGGAGTCGGGTGAGTAGCTTTTGATAAGGGATGAGCTTGGAATCCCATGTCTGTCATAGATCCTGGGCTTGGTCTTACGAGCATCGTATCCCATTGCTTGGTTAACTTCTTCTTTGATTTCCAAAAGGATGTCTGGATGCACTCTCCAAATTTTTGTTTGACAGGCTTAAACTCAGGCTCCAATGGGATATGATGCTCAACTGTCCCGGGATCAAGGTCTAGCATACCGGCGTATGCAAATACGCCCGAGTAGCTTTTGAGGAGGGAACTTAACCTTTCTCTCTGAATTATGTCCAGGGTGGTTCCTATCTTAACCAGCTTCTGATTCTCGTTGCTTGCCCCCAAGTTTACTTCGTCCAATTCCTCCCGATGAGGGGTTATTTCCTTTTCTGAACTTTCTAGTAAACGGGTTAGTTCGTCGGAGACTTCGGCCTTGTCTTCGGTCGTAGCGATGATTTCTTCGACAGTAAAGACATAGGTTTTATCAAGACAATCCGAACTAACACTCATCCTGAAATTAAAAGCGCGAAAAAAAGAGATGCGTAAAATGAAAATTTGCATATATATTGATTTTTAACAAAAGGGAACAGGAGTCCCTACAAAAATGTTTTCGTAAGAAACGTGCCAAAAACATATATATTTTTCAAAATGGGAAATTACGGAGAGACATTCGGAAGCATGGTGATGGTCCAGTTGCCCACAGACTCCCCTGACTTCTTAACGAAAATGACTGAACCAGGCGACGATCCTTCTTCTCCTAGAGTGCAGATACGGAGGTCTGATACCCTGATTGGATTTTCATTGATGGTTTCAGCGGCGAAGGGGAACGTGGTTCTGATATGGGGAATCGGCATTTTGCCCTCTGGCGCAGAACGTCCAAATAGCTTAGCCAGCTGCTTTTCTTTCTTTTCTTGGGCGATCCTGGTGAAATCGGCCTTGCTGGGTTGGTACCCTAACCCAAATCGATCTCCGAAGCTCTTCGGAGGCGCCCAGCCTTTCGATCCTTGTAACTCGGCCCCGAGCCGTTTTCCTAATTGGAAGCTTCCCTCTAGTGTTGACTTAGTGGTTGTTTCGGCTACCCCAGATTTTGAGGCTTTGCAAACGGGGGATCCCTCTTCAATCCAACCCGCGTTGACAATTTCAAAGGCTTGGAAGGAACTCTCCAGGGTTTCGGTAGTTTCGATGTAAGGCACGGATGCATGCTTGGCCAAGATCAAGGCTTCTTCGGCCTTTATCGTGATGAGGGCATTGTCTTTGACGTATTTGAGGCACTGATGCAGGGAAGAGGGCACGGCTCCCGCTGAATGGATCCAAGGCCGTCCTAGAAGCACGCTATAGGCGGGTTGGATTTCCATGATCTGGAATGTCAAGATGAAAGGGTGGGGCCCGATGACCATATCCAACTCAATGTTCCCGATGATCTCTCGAGTGGTGCCATCGAAAGCCCTAGCCATCATTCCGCTAGGTTTTATGAGGGAGGAATCGACCGGCAGCTGTTCAAGGACATGCCTGGGCATGACATTAAGTGCGGACCCATTGTCGATTAGGGCCTTTGCTATGACGTGTCCCTTACATTCCACCGTGATGTATAGGGCCTTGTTGTGATCTCTTCCCGAGGGGTCGATCTCTTCTTCCGAGAAGGAAATGCTGCTTAAGGCTTGGATCCTTCCGACAAGGTTTTCCACCCCTTCTGTGGTGATATCCTTAGTCACGAAAGCTTGTTTCAACACTTTTAAGAGAGCTTGGCGATGCGGCTCTGAAGTGAGGATCAGCTCTATGATGGAGATACGAGCTGGGGTTTTCTTTAGCTGTTCGATGATGCTGAACTCGCTCTGTTTCATGATCTTGAGGAACTCAGTTGTCTCGTCCTCGGTTACAGGTTTGCTCAAACCTTGCGCCTCCTCTATCGTCTCTTCGCGGATCCCAGGGTCTTTCCTTTTGGCTTGTCGTTGCTTTTCTACTTCCTCCGAAATGTAACATCTTCCAGTGCGGGTCATGCCCCCGATATGAGAGGCTTCGCCGACAGTGAGTGTTGTTGGTGCTACTGCAGGAGGGGTGGTGACCACCGTGTATCCGTAGTTGAATGGGACCGCGTGTAAGTCCCGGCTGGGAGTATTCACAGCTAATGTGAATACTACTTTGCGTGGGATCATGGCTGACTCCCCTGCCTGGGCCACATATTCGAAGGAGTAAGGTGCTGGTGGATTGTCCTCGATGGCGTTGATGGCTCCTTGGGTTTCCCCTTTGGTTTGAATGATCCCGAATGTTGCGAGTTGCTTGACTTTTTACCGAAAAAGTCTGCAATCCTGGATGTCATGCTTGCTTTCCCCTTGGCAGAATAGGCATTGGGCCTGACTATTCCCTGGGAATGGCAAATAAGCGTTGTTGGCTAATGCGAAGAACAATTCTTCATTGGGTACTTCCCCCATTGACAGGTGAGAAAGGTCAATTCCAATGGAAGAAATGTCGCTTATCCCAGGATTATGGTGCGGTAGAGGACTGGTTGTCATATCAGGACCCCTTGTCAAACCTTTGGACGAGATTCGTCCTTCTTTGGTTAGGTGCTCGACCTTCTCTCTAAAGTCGTAGCAGTTTTCCAAGGAGTGTCCTCGGGTTCCGGCGTGATATTCGCAGCTATCCTTTGGATCATACCAGCTAGGGTAAGGAAGGGATTGAGGCGAGAGTGGGGATGGTGTAATCTGCCCGTCTGCCAAAAGGCTTGCGTAGATCTCTTTCAAAGGAAACGGAGGAAGCGACCATGTCGGTGAAGGGTATGACTCGGAGTCTGAGGATTCCCAAGAAGGTAGTAAGGGCACTGTGCTAGAATAGGAAGGTGGTGCCGAATACCTGACGAGGTAATCGAACTTCCCGGAAGGTTGGCCCAAGGTGTCAATCTCGCGGTCGCCTTCGTCGCGGCGCGCGGAGAACCGCTTGCACGATGAAGTCGATCTTTTCTTCTGGACCATTTGGAGCGGGGTTCCATTGGCGTTATGCGGGATAGGAAATCCATCTCCGATCGTGTTGATGGATCCTTCCCCAGGGGTCACTTTCTGGGTTTGTATTACCCCGAGACTCGAGAGTTGTCTCACCTTTTCTGCGAACGACTTGCAGCTTCGGATCTTGTGACCGTCGCTCCCCTTGCAGTACATGCAGTGACTCGGATTGCCCCCTGAGCATAGCACATATCCCTCTCGAGCTAAGGCCTGGAAAAGTTGTTCTTGTGGCCAACTCGATGCGGAAGATAAATGGTCGTTGCTTTCTCCTGCCGAGATGGCATTCACCCCTCCCTTTCCTTGGGAATGATTGGGAAGAGGGTTGGTGGATGTGTTGGGTCCTTTTGCTAATCCTTCGAAAGATACCCATCCACTTTTGATCAAGTGATGGACCTTTGCCTTGAATGCGAAGCAATTTTCCAGAGTGTGACCTGGGGCCCCAGCGTGATATTCGCATCTTGCGTTGTGATCATACCACTTTGGGTAAGGAGGCAATTGAGGCTGAGCCGGAACCGGTACGATCTGTCCGGCTGCCAGGAGATGTTTGTAGATTTCTCCTGCAGGGAGAGGGAGAGGAGGTGGAGGCTCTCGGTTCCACCGATTGTTTGACGTGTTTTGGTTATTTGGGTATTTTGGTGGGTTGTATGGCTTGGGTTGTATGGGTTGTTCAGTTAAATCCTCGAAAGAGATCCATCCACATTTGATCAAGTGGTGAATCTTTCCTCTTAGGGCGGAGCAATCCTCTATCGTGTGACCCTGAGCTCCGGCGTGGTACTCGCATCTAGCATTATAATCGTACCACTTCGGGTAAGGAGGCTGTAAAGGTTGGATTGGGGTGGGTGCAATTCGTTTAGCGGCCAAAAGGTGCTCGTAAATCGCCCCCAAAGGAATGGGAAGTGGAGGCAATGGTCCCCGATCCCAATGATTATTTTGGTTTCTTGGTTTATTTGGCGGTTTATATGGTCTAGCTTGTGTAAGTCGCGGCATTTGTGTTGAGGGGGATGGGAAAGGTTGCCTGCCATCCAAAGGAAAAGAAACCCTTGCGGCTAGTTCTTTCTGTTTCTGAGCATATGTTTTTACTGATTCCTCGGCCCTTTTCTCTAGATTTTGCAAGTCGGAACGGTTAGGTGTGATTTCTGCGTCGAGCTCGTACCGTTTGGATGTTTCGTTGTGGTGGATTTTGAGGCGAGTTTTGGGGCGTTCAATCTCGGCGTACCTCTCGGATTGTGGGATTTTGAACTTCCGAGGCGTCGTAGTTCCTAGCATCATGCTTTCATCAGTAGGATCCCTAGGGTCATACGTTTCAATAACCCTTAGCTTGTCCTCTCGTGGGCTCAATCGATCAACACTGGACCCTTTTGCACTAATAGGGCCGAAACCTATGGCCGGTGAATATTCACGAGAGGACTGTAGCTGTGTCGGATTGCTTCCCGGAAGTTTAGTTTCCGATGGTCCCGAAATTGCGGCTTGGGTAGAACGACCCAGAGATGGGTGGGAACACTGTCTAGTGGTACCTACTGCAGCTATAGGGTTGGTTGAAAGGTGCTGAAGTGACGGGGAGGTCTCTTCACCCATCTTAACTGGTGGATTTGCAGCGGCGGGTACAGTGAAGGGACTAACCCATCTCCAATGGCCCACGGGGCCAGAAAGTGGCGGGAGTACAGAAGGTCCTGCGACGGCGAGTGAAGAGGAAGGTCCGTTTGTTTGAGGGAGATCAAAACCCGGTGGCACTTCGGTGACAGCTTCATCTCTTTCCTTTTCGGCCCTGGCGGCCCTTTCTGTACTGATCCTAACTTGCTCCTCTAACTCGGCTATTCTAGCCATTAGTGCTTCATCGGTCTTGGCCGGTTCAGTCATTTTTCGTTTTTGAAGTCTAATAAAAGGGAGCCTGTGTGGAGTAGCTTGCTTCCGAGGAGCTATCGTGAACCTGAAAAAGGGAAAAACACAGAAAAAGTAAATACAAGTGAGGATATACAGGTGATATGCAATCCCTGCGGCCTCCACATTTGCTCATTCGTTTTCCGACCACACTTTCATTTGATATTTTCAAGGAGGTCGGTGAGGCGAGGAATCCCAGTGGTTGACAAGATACGAAGGAAGCCTCTATACATTCCCCCGATATGAAGCAAACCTGAGATGCTAACGGCGAAACCCAAATCAGCAGGGGCAACCAATGCCGCCATGCTAGGAAGATCTCTTTTACCCTATGCTTTTGACGATGCGAGGCCTGATGCCTGGTGAACCCTGCCAAGGGGAGAGACGATGATCTATGCTATGAACTTGGAGTGTTTTGTGATAAGCTAAGAGGATATGGCCATGAGTGAACGCTACTTGGCTGTTTTTCGGATGTTTGGTCTAATTTTTCGGTTTTTTCTTTTTCTCTTTTTTTTGGGTGAAATGATTGTGGTTATCCTGGAGGGATTTTCTCATTCTTTTTGTGATGGTCTTTTGTGTGGTATCAGACGGATAGTCGATATGTGAAAAATGAGGTAATTTAACAAATATCCGAAAGAGTACGACTTTATTAAAACTGTTTGCAAAAATATGGTAAACTTGCCAACAACCTAAATTCATCAAAAAAATTGCTAATGATGAAATCAGGGATTCTAATTACATGAGAAAAAAAAAGGGTTTGCCGATATTCAAGTCTTCCTATGAAGGTATCAATCCTGGACGTCAGAGTTCTCTTGCTCCTGCCAAAAGTACTCTATCGAAGCCAACTCCCCTTTCTGCATCTCTATCTCAGCCCCTAAAGCGGCAATTCGGCTTTGTAGTGTCTGATCGTTGGAACTTCGTTCCCCAAAAATATCAAGTGAAAGTAGTGTAGGTGCCGACGTATTGAATGAGCAAAATGGGTCCTGTGGGACAAAAATAAAATTTTAAAAGCAAAGTAACCTGCACGTGTAAGAAAATCTACAATTCATATAAAAGACAAGATTATCATGGCAATAATGCAAATAGAGCCACGACAAAGCAGGTATAATCATGATGCACATGCTGGGGCTCTGATTCCGACACCTCTAACTGGCTTGAATGGTTCCCGAATGATACCATGAAAAGGTCCCTAAAGTGTCGTCCAGTCGCCCGATTTCTTGCGAAATCGTATAACCTTTCGACTGGCTTTAGGGGTTCATCCGAGTTGGGATTGGTGAACACTACCCAGGACATGTGTCCTAGGGCGTCACTACTACCCTCCTATTTTGGTAATTGTCCCCTGGGTGTAGGGCGCTATGAAATGCATGTGACAATTGATAAAGCAAATAAATAAACAGGCCAGCAATTGATCAAAGCAAATAAATAAACAAATAAAACACCTCTCTAAAAAGATAAAACTGGCTCCGACCCTAAAAGTCCCCAGTGAAGTCGCCAAACTGTCGCGCCCCACGAAAATTAACGGAGGAATGCTAATTCACGAGTGTGCAACGAAATTCTGGACCTTACAATGCTCAGCGTAGATGGACGCCTCGCAGCATGCAATGAAGTCGCCACCCTAATTTGGTTGCTAGGCTTAGGGAACCCTAATCGTCATGGCATAGGAAATATAATAAGTAAAAAAACTAAAGGCACAAAAAAAAAGGGTCTGGACCCCAGACAAAGGTTCGGGGTCGTATTATGGTCTCGGGAAGGTGTTAGGCACCCGAAACACATCCGAAAACGGTTACCGGTTGATGAGAGAGGTATTTAAAAAGGTGTTTGAGAAATACGTTTTGAAAAAGGGGGCCCTCAGAGGAATCGTCACTTTAGTCTTTATTATGATCGTGATGGGACTGAATTTTCCGTGAGACTGAATGAGCGCCCTCTTTTTTCATCATCGGGCCATGCATGCTTAGATTAGTTACTACGTGATCCTAACATGGATTGCTAACAGAGTACCATTTTAAATGATGGATTTAAAACGATAGTTTGCTGTGGGATCGAAAGTCCCCATGTACATGCGGTCAATATAAGCGAGAAGTAAAATCACATGAACGCGGCATTTTAAGAAAGTCTTTAAACACGTTGTGCATATGGGTTGATTTTAGTTCTAGCAGTTCTATATATCATGCATACGATGGATATTTGCAGAAAGCATCGAATAAATAAAAAGGAATCGAAAGGCGTACTTTCGAGCGAAGCTTGAAACTAAAACCTACAAAATGAGAGTGTTAGCGATAGCTCGAGAAATAAATAAGCAATTTATGAGTGCAAGAATTTAAATGACAGTTGATTGTATACGAGAAATGATGGATTTCACGCATACGAAATGAGATGCTGAGTTTGGTTGTATGCGAAAAATGATTGATTTTAAGCATACGAGAATTTATCGCTAGGTGATTGCATATGAAAAATGATGGATTTTTCGTATGTGAGAATTTAAATGCTAGTTGATTACATGCGAGAAATGATGGATTTTACGCATGTGAGAATTAAAATGCTAGTTGATTGCATGCGAAAAATGCTGTATTTTACGCATGTGAGAATTAAAATGCTAGTGATTTGCGTGCGAAAAATGATGGATTTTACGCATGTGAGAATTTAAATGCTAGTTGGTTGCATGCGAAAAATGATGGATTTTACGCATGTGAGAATTTAAATGCTAGTTGTTTGCATGCGAAAAATGATGGATTTTACGCATGTGAGAATTTAAAAATGTTGTTGATTGCATGCGAAAAATGATGGATTTTAAGCAGGTGAGAATTAAAATGCTAGTGATTTGCATGCGAAAAATGATGGATTTTACGCATGCAAGAATTAAAAGGGTTGTTTTGATTGCCAGAAAATTGAATGTAGTTGACGATTCACAGGGGATTTAAAACAGTTGGATAATTTGCAGAAAGTAAACAGTTGATATTTGCGAAAAATAAAACAATTGATATTGCGGAAAATAAAACAATTGATATTGCGGAAGAATTTCTAGCAGTTTTGCGAAAAATTAAAGCAGTTGATATTTACAGAAAATAAAAGCAGTTAATGTTGCGACCGACCATGTAGGCGGTATTGAATTTAAATTGCTGAAAGTAAATTGCTGAAATTTAAAGTGCGGAAAAGTAAAGTGCGGAAAGGTAAACAGTTGATAATTTGCGGAAGGATTTCCAGCAGTGTGCGAAAAATTAAAGCAGTTGAATGTTTACGAAAATTAAAATGCGACCGACCATGTAGGCGGTATTGAATTTAAATTGCTGAAAGTAAATTGCTGGAATTTAAAGTGCGGAAAATTAAACAGTTGATAAGTGCGACCGACCATGTAGGCGGTATTGAATTTAAATTGCCGAAAGTAAATTGCGGAAAATTAAAGTGCGGAAAAGTAAACACTTGATAAGTGCGACCGACCATGTAGGCGGTATTGAATTTAAATTGCTGAAAGTAAATTGCAGAATTAAAGTGCGGAATTTAAACAGTTGATATTTTGCGGAAGGATTACCAGCAGTTTGCGAGAATTTAAAGTAGTTGAATATTTACGAAAATTAAAGAAGCGACCGACCATATAGGCGGTATTTTAAATGACTGAAATTAAACAGTTAAATATAAATGACTGAGGTTAGATAACATGACAATAAATATTATGATAAAGAATGAGCAATTCATGTATAAACAATTCAATAAACAACTTGATAAAAATAATAAAAGAAGCGTACGAAATTTTTACGAAAAAAGTGAATTAAACAGTTCACGCATAAAACATACGAAAAATAGCACGTATCATGAAAAACAACTATATGAAACATGCGAATATTTTACGTAAAAAAAATGACGAAACGAGGACTCAGAAAAATATAAATGGGCTGGGCCCTATTTAAAATTTGGAAGAAATGGGCCAGGAACAGTTCCTGGCCCAAGGGAATTCATTTAAATGGTGATGGGCCAAGCCCATCACCTTTCTTCCTTTCCTTGCCCGAAGGGCCAAATGGCCCAAGACTCCTTCTTCTTCCTCACGTCGCCGAAGCCACTGCCGGCGACGGAGGTGGCGAACCAGGCGACGGATTCGCCTGGTTCTTGACTAGAAAGACACCTCTCTCTTCCTACGACGCAGCCGTGCCATCACAGTAAGAAAACGACAATGAAAACAACATGATTTTTTAGAGAAACGAAGGGATGCGTATTTACATTAATAGCAAGTTTTGGTCCTCAATTAATTACCTAAGCTTTAAACGAAATTTTAAACGAAAGGAAGAAAACAAGAGAGAGAACCGCTCACCGTGGGGCTGCTCCGGCGAACTACGGCGACGAGTGAGAGTGAGGGTGAGCGAATGGGGTTCAGGAGTGCAGGAACGGGACCGAAAAATGGGGAGAGGGCAGTGTTGTTTTTTTGCAAAATTTCGGACCCCCCTTTTGCCGAAGGAACAGGGCGGCCATTTATAGGCCTCGAACGCGTGGGAGGGTGGCTGCCGGAGCTGCGCGTGGGAGGGTGGCTGCCGGAGCTGCGCGTGGGAGGGTGGCTGCCGGAGCTGCGCGTGGAGGAGGGCTGGAGGCTAGCCGTGATGATGGCGGAGCTAGGGGCTAGGGAGCAGGTGGCTTGGGCGACGACTTCCGTGGCTTTGCTCGTGCGTGCACTGTGCATGTGCATTATGCACATTAAATCAAGGGCCATTGATCTGGTTGACTTTCCTTGGTTGACCAGATCAATGGCCATGATCAAATGGCCTCTTATCTGGATTAAATGGCCTCGAGTCGGTTCCCGCGTGCAAACGTTCTGACTTTTCGAGACGAAGGTACCCGCGCGTAGAGAAAAATATGCCGGTTTTAGTCGTCTACAGCGAATCATGAAAATTTTCCGTTTAACGCGTTTATTTCCTCGTTCAAAGACGCGGAACGAGGGAACGGAAAAAATAAAGCGTTACACCAAAAATTGCGCGAAACGCTGTAGACTATTGCGAGCAGAAAAAAATCTAGCAACTAGTTGATGGAAAACATTTTGAAGTCAAGCTGTTGTCCGAGCGAACTTACTCGGGTCCAATAAAAGCTCGACCGTAAATAATAATAATAAAAAATAAAAATACTAAAAAAATGCGCTAAAACATTAAAAATCCTAAAATTCACGAGATGACCTAAAACGAAGAAAAAACTAGTAAACGACCGCCAGATAGTCAAAAATGTGAGTTTTAAGGCTAAAAATAATAATGATAATAATAATGAAAAATACTTGCCGAAAAATTAAAAGCGCGATTTTCGAAAGCTGACGATGCTAACGATGATGCTAAAACGCGATGAAAACCCTAAAAATGCTAGCGACAGTAATCTTAACTACACACGACTGTAATTTAAGTAAAAATGGCGGTAAATTAAATAAATGACAGAAATGCTAAAATTAAGTAAAAATGGCGTCAAAATTCGGGTATCAACACACCCCCGATCCGCAAAATCGAGGACATCATCCAGAAGTGTCCCCATCTCGCCATACTCGCGAAATCCTCGACGACACCTCAGGTCACCCATTTAGTCATCGCATAAGACGTCATAGAGTCAGTCGACATGTGAAACTCCCTACGGAGTCCTATGACGGCACCAAGGATCCCATTTCCCACCTTAATAAGGTGAAAGACTTTGTGCAATTCCAAACTCATGGTGACGCGGCTTTGTGCCAAATATTTATTATGACGTTGTTAGGAGTCATGCGCCTTTGGTTTGAAGGTCTCCCAGCCAAATCCATTGATAGTTTTTCGCAGCTAGAGTCTAAGTTTCAAAACCGATTTAGTACTGCTGTCCCCATTAAGAAATCCGCTGCAACTTTATTCGATATACACAGGAAACCTCAGGAATCTTTGAAAGATTTCCTCAGTCATTTCGATATGGAGATGTCACTAACACCAGGCGTTACCATTGATTTCGCTGTGGAAGCCTTGAAGCGGAACTGTCGTTATGAGAAACTGCGAGACACGTTAATGGTGGACCCCCCAATGACTTTGGACGCGTTGAGATTGAAAGCCTATAATTACGCAAGGATGGAAGAGGAAGAAAACAGGGACAGAACCCGAAACATGCCACAAAATGCGCCTCAAGTTCCCAACATTCCTATCAACACGACCTCTGACGATTACGCCCAACGAAAAGATCACATCCCTAAGACCTCAAATCGGCGAAGAGGCAACTTCTCAAGAGGAAGACCCGGTAACTCCCCCACTCGGCGATAGGCAGATCCCCCCAAGGGCTGAATTTATGACCCAGACCTTCCTTCCCTCATATTGCTAAGAGCGGAAATCTTAGCAATTGTGGAACAACGAAACCTACCTATCCGTTATCCAGCCCCTGTAAAGCCAGGAGTAGTCATGGGAGGAAGGGAAAATGCTTTCTGCAAATTTCATAAAGTCAAGGGACACTCCACAGACGTGTGCAGAGAATTAAAGCTGGCAATAGAGCGCTTAGTAGAAGAAGGTTACCTCGGGAAATTTGCCACTAAGGCAAGAGAAGAAGCCAGGAACAACCTGACAAACAAGATGTCAGATAACCGACAGGCACCTCCTCGCGCTCCAAGAAACAATGCTACTCCTGTTGTGAGAGGTAGAGAAACACTTACGGTTGATGAAGATGATGTTCCCATCATCAATATTATCGCGGAAGGCACGTCGTACCTTGACGAGCCTGTGCAGTCAACGCCCACAGCAGGAGACAAGCGGAAGCGAGAGGGCGCGTTAATGAAAAGCGAAGCGATAAGTGCCTTAGAGCGAATGGTGTTATCCTTCTCCGAAGAGGACGAGAAAGGTATTGTGTTCCCGCATAACGATGCGTTAGTAGTTACACCCGTTATCGGCAAGTATGGAGTTAGAAGAACTCTTGTTGACAACGGAAGCGCGGTAAATCTATTTTTATTAGAGGCTTACAACCTCATGAAGCGTCCCGACAGCGAGCTTACACCCTACAAGAAGCCAATAATTGGGGTAGATGGAGTTCCAATCCCGGTGACTGGAGTCACGATGTTGCTAGTATACTTTAGAGAAGACACGTCCAAGCGGTCAGAGGCGTTGTTAGTTTTAGTCGTAGATCTAACCTTACCCTATAATGTCATACTTGGGCGACCGTTCCTTAACCATTTTGGAGCAGCGATATCTCAAAAGCATTTGAGGATGAAATATCCCTCTTGGGATAGAGTGGTCTCAATCAAAGGCGATAAGAAATTGGCGTCTAAGTGTTACCTACTCATGACTCAGAAGAGTTGTGATAGATATGTGTGTGTCACGGTAGATCCATATGGGCTGAATGATGAGAAACGCACTCAACCTGTGGACAAAATGGTACCCGTACCAGCTAACGGGATCAGCGAAGCAAACTTCTTGGTTAGTGAGAAGCTAAGCCCAGAAGAAAACCTCCAACTAGCTCGACTATTGAACAAATGTAAAGGAGAGTTCGCGTGGAAGCCTGCGGATATGCCTGGTATCTCGCAAAAGGTAGCGGAACATTGACTTAATATTGATCTCTACGTCAAACCGATCCAATAGAAACGACGAGCGTTTTCTATGGAGAAAACTTTAGCCATTGACAAGGAGGTATCAAAGCTCTTGGACGCAGGTTTCATCTGAGAAAGGTATTGTGTTCCCGCATAACGATGCGTTAGTAGTTACACCCATTATCGGCAAGTATGGAGTTAGAAGAACTCTTGTTGACAACGGAAGCGCGGTAAATCTATTTTTATTAGAGGCTTACAACCTCATGAAGCGTCCCGACAGCGAGCTTACACCCTACAAGAAGCCAATAATTGGGGTAGATGGAGTTCCAATCCCGGTGACTAGAGTCACGATGTTGCCAGTATACTTTAGAGAAGACACGTCCAAGCGGTCAGAGGAGTTGTTAGTTTTGGTCGTAGATCTAACCTTACCCTATAATGTCATACTTAGGCGACCGTTCCTCAACCGTTTTGGAGCAGCGATATCTCAAAAGCATTTTGAGGATGAAATATCCCTCTTGGGATAGAGTGGTCTCAATCAAAGGCGATAAGAAATTGACGGCTAAGTGTTACCTACTCATGACTCAGAAGAGTTGTGATAGATACGTATGTGTCACGGTAGATCCATATGGGCTGAATGATGAGAAACGCACTCAGCCTGTGGAAAAAATGGTACCCGTACCAGCTAACGGGATCAGCGAAGCAAACTTCCTGGTTAGTGAGAAGCTAAGCCTAGAAGAAAACCTCCAACTAGCTCGACTATTGAACAAATGTAAAGGAGAGTTCGCGTGGAAGCCTGCGGATATGCCTGGTATCTCGCGAAAGGTAGCGGAACATTGACTTAATCTTGATCTCTACGTCAAACCGATCCAATAGAAATGACGAGCGTTTTCTATGGCGAAAACTTTAGCCATTGACAAGGAGGTATCAAAGCTCTTTGACGCAGGTTTCATCCGAGAAAGGTATTGTGTTCCCGCATAACGATGTGTTAGTAGTTACACCCGTTATCGGGTAAAGGTATTGTGTTCATCCCAATATAAAGGTATAGATTTACCGCGCTTCCGTTGTCAACAAGAGTTCTTCTAACTCCATACTTGCCGATAACGGGTGTAACTACTAATGCATCGTTGTCCGCACCACCCCGTGTACTTCGTGAGTCATATTTTGAAAGATGCCGAGCTGCGATATACCCGCATTGAGAAAATAGTGTTCGAGTTAATACAGGCCACGCGAAAAATGGATAGATATTTCCAGGCCCACCCCGTCATCGTACTTACAGACCAACCTTTGAAAAGGATATTTCAGAAACCTGAGTCTTCAGGAAGAATGCTGATTTGGGCCATCGAACTCGAGCAATATGGTTTGCAGTATAAAGCCCGACCATCTATAAAAGCTCAAGTCCTAGCAGACTTCATAGCTGAGTGCACTTTTACGCAAGATCCATTGACAGACCTACCTGAAGAAGAAAACGATGACTTGGATCTCCCATTCCCTGAAACCTACACTAACTTGTGGGTCATCCACGTAGATGGAGCCAAGAATCA
This sequence comes from Viola odorata, assembly GCA_963691705.1. Classification (NCBI taxonomy): domain Eukaryota; kingdom Viridiplantae; phylum Streptophyta; class Magnoliopsida; order Malpighiales; family Violaceae; genus Viola; species Viola odorata. The sequence continues at coordinate 16,007,704 of OY829543.1, forward strand.
AGAGCTAGCCAGAGCCGAAATCTTCATAATCGGGTTGCACGACATACAGATACAATACGCCATCAGAATCGTGCAGTCGTTATCCAATAACGCGGCGGAGTATGAGGCGTTACTGGCTGGACTTAGAATAGGAAGAAGCATCTCTACTAAAGCCATACACGATACGGGAATGATGGGAGACTTGCGACTAAAGATCTGCGGAGATTCCAAGTTGATAATAGACCAAGTCTTGGGACACTCTCAGGGCAGAGAGCCCATCATGGTTCAATATCTTGCTAAAGTGAAACGCGAGCTATTGGAAATAAAGAAAAGTGGCATGCAGGTTAGCTTTGAGCATATCCCTCGAGAGGATAACGCTGAGGCAGACAACCTTGCCAAACTTGCAACGAACCCGGAAGCGTCCATACCTAAGGGTGTGTACTATCGAGAAATATTCGTGCCTTCCTTCATGGAGGAGCAAGCGTCACTTTGCGTTGAGGAAATTGAAAACGACTGGCGAATCCCCGTAATAAAATACTTAAAACATGAGGAATTACCTACGGATAACGCCGAGAGGAAAAAAATATTGAAACAAGTGGCACGGTGTACGTATTATGACGGGGAACTGGTTAGGCGATGTTTTTCTCACCCAGCTGCCAAGTGTATAACGGAATAAGAGGGTCTTCATACCTTACGAGAAATCCATGAAGGAATATGTGGCATGCATGTATCAGGTGGTACCTTGGCCGCACAAGTCTTCAGGTCAGGATTTTAGTGGCCTACTATTCGTAGGGATTGCCATAATTACGTACGAAATTGTCAGAAATGTCAGGATTTCTCCAAGATTCCTCGACAACCCGCCACGAAAATCTCTAAAATTGTGGCCCCTTGTCCTTTTGCGAAATGGGGGATCGATATCCTAGGCCTATTTCCAAAGGCAAGTTCTCAGCTAAAATTCGTGGTCGTGGCGGTGGACTACGTCAAGAAATGGGCAGAAGCGGAAGCGGTGGCCAACATCACAACAGAAAAAAATTAGCGTTTCTTTAAACACCAAGTTATCATGCGGTTCGGTGTACCCCGTGTGCTAGTCAGCAATAATAGGACACAATTCACCAGTCAATTTTTCAGAGACCAATGCGCAGAATTCCGAATCGAGCAAAGATTCTCTTCTGTGGCTCACCCGCAGACCAACGGTCAAGCGAAGGTGACCAATCGAAACATTCTCAATGGTATTAAGAAAAACCTGGAAGGGTCCAAAAAGAAATGGGCAGACGAGCTACCGTATGTGATGTGGGCATACCACATGACCGTTAAAACCAGCACTGGAGAAACACCTTTCGCATTGGATTTCGGCACTGAGGCTATTACACCGGTAGAAATCGGTACTTTGAGCCTGAGAGTAGCACACTTCAAAGAAGATCTAAATGAAGAGAGGTTACGAGCGAACCTCGATGCGTTACCAGAACTACATGAGGAAACCCTCCTGAAAATGCTACATTATAAGCAAAAAATGGCGCGTTATCACAACCGGCGCGTCAAGGAGTGATTGCTGAAAGCAGGAGACTTGGTACTCAGGGAGAAACGAGCAGCTGGACAGCGCGTGGGGAAACTCAGCCCAAACTGGGACGGCCCATACCGCATCACCCACGTTATTGGAAAGGGAGCATATCACCTGTAAACACTTTACGATACTCTCTTACCCAACTCTTGGAACATAGCTCGTTTGAAAATTATACCATGCTAGAATTTGATACATCTCTGCACGTTTTGCTAATGTCAACCCTAACTTGTGTTAACGCTTGAATAGAGAATATTCTTGTGTGTTTTGTGGCTGATTGTGTGCAGATGATGAAGGGTGCCAGGAGTGAAAAGTCTTATCCTTGTGACAACCGGTCCTGATCAGACGGCTCACTAAGACGAGGCACGCCCTGGCATACCTAAAAACTTAGTATTGGGAATGAAAAGTCTTATCCTTATGGTAACCGTGCTAACACAGGAGGCCCACTAAGACGAGGCACACCCCGACGCCCCCGGGAGTGAAAAATCATATCCTTGTGGCAACCGTGCTAACATAGGCGGCCCACTAAGACGAGGCACGTCCCGGCATCTCTGGGAGTGAAAATCCTATTCTTGTGATAACCGGGCTAGTATAGACGGCTCACTAAGATAAGGCATGCCTTAGAGAGATAGTAACTCCATCCTGGAAGTGAAAATCCTATCCTTGTGATAACTGGGCTAATACAGACGGCTCACTAAGACGAGGCACGATTCCAGGGATGCGAGGTATCAACGCCTGGAATTAAAAATCCTACCCTTGTGATGGCCGGTCCTGATCAGACGACTCACTAAGATGAGGCACATTCCAGGCTGATCGTGGAAATACGGAAAAATCGCGATATCCCAGCGAGTAACCAGATGGGAAATGCCTGGTGAAGATGGCTGGTTGAGAAAGCGATCTAAGTGGTACCGATGACACCCCGACGTGGATGCGCGAAGGCTCCCAACGGCGACTAACGTTTGTTATTGTATGGTATTTTACTGATGCTCTAAAGCAACAATTGAGAATGTGCAGGGACATCATGGAAACAATGAGGAGATTGACGCCCGCGCAGGCGATAGTATTATGTGGCCTATCATTATGACAAGTGTACTATCAACGGCCAACGTTCTTATCGTCTTGATTCGAGAAATACCAACAGGAGAATTGCGGTATCGTTATGAAGATACTAATCCTGAATGACATCTTATCGATTGAGTTATCTCTTCAACAGAGACGATAGCAGTGTTCGAGGTTGTAACGCCTCTAGAAGGATACCGCCAGTTTGAAGATATATACGGCTATAGCACCACAACATCTTCTCTCGCGACGGTAGGTTATATGCTATGCATCGTGGGTAATATTGATTATGATAATTCACTCCTATGAGTTCTGTTTCTGAAGCTATCTGCTAAGCGACGTTATTCTACCTCGACATTGAAATGCGTATGATTAAGTCATGTCGCGAGGTCTTGCATAATATCCGTTATCAGTATTTATGATTCTACGGATTATATGGCAATGCTACGGTTATCCTGTTTTCTATTGGAATCCCGTTATCTTGTTGCGTTATGATAGCAGCCTTGCAAGCAACACTTAGGCTTATTATCAACATCGTCATGGTAATATTGATGCCACTATCTTATCATGGGAGCTCGAAGGAAAGGGGGACGGCGTGAAAGAGGACAACCACAAAGAGAAATAGCAAGCAGTATATATATATATATGATAATTGTTCAAAAAAACCCTTGAAGGGTTACAAAAGATAAAAAGCTCCAAGAGTGAAAAACAAAAATGGGTGGTGCCCGGTATTCAAGAAAGGATGACAAAAACGTCTATTGCGAGGCAGTCTCACTATCCACTTGCCCTTCGCACACCCCCCCCCCCCCCCCCCCCCCCCGCGTCTTTACCCTGCGAAAATGATCATCTGTGAGGATCCCTGACCTCTCCCAAAAAGTGTCAATAAGGGCATCAGCGTGGTACTCCTCCCCATGAATCTGCACAAAGCAGTCAGACATGATACCGACAGTGGTCTCAATGTACCATTTACGCCTTTCTGTCGACTCCCTCCTCTTTCAATGCCGTTAGAGCAGTGTCAAGATCAGACACCCTAACGGCCTCTTGCTCTCTAGCATCCTTTAAGTCCTTCTTGGCCATCGCCAAGGCTAGCACCAGCTTTTGGCATTCCCCCGATAGTTTCTTCTTTTCTTCTTGCTCCTTGGCAAGCTCTTCGGAAAGCTGACGATGAGCGACATAAAGCCTATCTGAGGTAGAAGTAAGAGAGGCAACCTTGTGCGACATATGCTGGGCCTAGTAGTGAAACTGGGAGAAAGAAGAGAACAAGGTGGAATGCAATAAACCCATTTGCTCGTCAGCAGTCCGAGAAAGAAACGCCTCCTCCTACATAAGGGACGTTAACGCATAAGCGGCTAAGAAAGAAGAAACCGCGGTGGAATTGTTGCCCCCAACAGCCGCGAACCCAGATCTGCGCAAGTTACTCAAGTCAAGTTTATGAGTAACGGGACTAGACTCAGCCATCGAACTCAAATCGGCTATGAGATGGAGAGTAACAACCCCACCAGGCCTATACATCGAGGCATTGGAGGGAACAAAATACAGAGTAGTTGGAGATGGAGGTTGATTAGAAGAAGTGCCCCCGTGAAGCCCAAAGGAACCATGAGATTGAAAGGTCAAAAAATCGGCCCCCGTTAAGTCCTCATTGAAGCCCTTGACGTGGGAGAAAGAAAGAGGAAGTGACGAGTCGAAGGAATTAGGCGAAACATCAAAGGGCCCAGAAACGCCCACAGTTCCCAAAAGGTCAGAAGACTGACCGCCAGAAGGCGTCATCGAAGCAAAAATGGTAGCGTCCCCCCTTCATTGATAACGGGACCCATTGGCAAGCTCGTATTTTCCCCGTCATGTCGCGGCCTCTTGTCAGGACGTCGAAACACATGGGTCAGGTCCATGTTGTTTGTTGGCGACAAGTGAGCAGAGGCAACAGTGGTATCCTGCAGAAAGAAACATTGAGAAGGGTAAGAAAGCAAAAGAAAATGCTAAAGAGTGTTAATAAGCAATGGGCGAGATAACGTAGTCATGAAAGAAATACCTACAGTGACAATATCGCTAACCGGCACCTCCGAAGAAGCTGCCGCATTCGAAGGTGGGGTAAGGGCGGCAACGCGTCTTGTCTTCTCCCTCTTTTTCCTTTTTGTGAGAACCCGGGAAGAAGACGCCTGAGTAGAAGCGGCAACAACGGATACAGCCGGAATAGAAACGAGAATGGTGATAGTTCCCTCACCGACCAGAGAAGAAGGCACTTGGACGGGATTTACAGGCATAGTAGGTGGTACGACTGGATTAGCAGCCGCGAAGCCAGCGGCAGCAGCTTCCTCTCTCTCCCTTCTTCTTAGAGCCCTTCTCTCCTGTCTCCTAACGCTCTCAAGCTTCCAACCAGGCTCAGGAACTGCACAATCACGATATAACGTTAGCGTTAGTATCGCCTGAAATTACAAAGAAAATGACACAACACTCACTCTCAACACAGGCTCGAATATCAGTCCCGCACGCCAGGTTGCGAGTGTGAACGCTGATGTCCAATTCAAGCAGTTTGTCTAACCAGCCTTGCTTAGCTAGAGTAAGAGCCCCCCGTCAACCCCAGGCACTATCCCGGATATTGTGATTGAAACCGGTCTGCCACCGGGGGCTAGGCAGTTCAATGACATAAAATTCATTTTTCCAATTTTCAATGGAAGACTCAAGGTGCAGGAGTTTCTAGGTGAAGGGTTTAAGCGAGTCATCGTCATAACGGGGCGATATCGCTAGCACACCCCTACGGCTATACAATTGAAAAAGTGATTTAAGTAATAAAAGGGAAGGAGAGTTAATCCTTTTGTATTTGCAAAGTTTTAGAAACGCGTAAACGCAACAGTACGCGTTGGGAGTTAACTGAACAGGATTCACATCCAGAGCAACAAACAACCCTTCAATGAAAGAATCAAGAGGAAATTGGAAACCATAGCCAAACATCTTGGCATACAAAAGCCTACTATTACCGGATAATACACTACTAAGGCGCATTGAATCAGAGGCAACGGAAACCGTACAATCCTCCGAAATATAGGCATTGTGTCTGGTTAAATGCTCTTGAAGCATGGCTGTGGAGGTGATGGTGGTAACAGCATTCTCAATTTTTTCCTCATCAACAAACTTGGGTCGAGAACGGCGAGTTCTAGCCATGGCAAAAAATAAAGAAAAGATGAAGAAGATGACAGATAAGGATAGAAATACCTTTCTGGGAGAGAAACTCAGAACGCCCAGATGATGGAAAGAAGAAACACCAGTCGGCTCGAGAAGGTGAAAGGAAAATAGAATAACAAAAGAGAGAAAAAGAAACATATGTTGGGTTTTATAACCCTAGCAGTTAGACAAAACGACTGTTGTAACAGTCGTCACGTGTGTGACGCGTCACACAGAAAAGACGCAAGCAATGAGTATGATTGTAGAGAAGCGAGAAGACGCTTCGATCTCACCAATTCCTAGGGCACGCCAACCCCTAGTGCCTCTACGAACAGACACGTGTATTCTAGCCATCATGACTTCCCTCTCGCATTAATAAGGGAATCTCAAGCAATAAATGTTCTGAAAAGTGGAGTCAATTTTCAAACCAAGATAGGCGCAATAACGCGGAGACCAAGATAACGCGGCGCAACGTTAACTCCACTGGCAGCTGTCGAGATAACGCAAAGGAAAGGGATAACGCGACAAAGATCAATCGTCATTTAGAGGAGAATTCTAGACGTTGATAGAAGGAAGGCGTTATTAATTATTATAAACTGAATTACATCAATGTTTGAAGTGAAAAAGGAATAGCAGTTAACAGAGACGAATGGAGTCTTTGACGTCCTCTGCGGCATCAGCACTATCCGATTATGGGAGCGCCTCGGTATCGCTGCCGTCACCTCCCTCTTCCTCTCCTAAAGAAAGAAAACCTTTTTTGCTCCCGTCTATCTCATTCATTTTTTCAGAGGCATAATCGGCTATCTTAGCAGGATCGAAAGTCCTAGTGCGATAGTAGTCCGCGAATCCAGCAGTAAAGGCCCACATTGTCTTTTTCTTCCACCAGCGTATCTTTGAGGGAACCTTTGCTAAATCCTCATTGCAAGCCAATATCTCTTCATAAAGAAGAGAATTTTTCTTATCAGTTGCCACCAACTCCGCCTCTAAAAACTCAACTTTGGCTTTCCCCTTAGATCTTTCCCTTGCAAGTTCAGCGCGGCAATCGTTCAGCTCCGCCAAGGTACGATTCTGAAGTCGCGTTAGCTCCTTCACTTTAGTCAAGGCAGCATCCAGTTGCTCTTTTGAGTCGGGTGAGCCTCGAAACTTGTCACCATGAGCCTTAAGAAAGTGATGCACTTTGCGGAAGCCGGCCAGTGCATCGTTCAGAACGTGCGCATACTGAATATCGGGGGGAAGCCGCAGCAACTCTTCTTTAACCTCCAGCGAGCCAAATATCTCACCTACCAGGAAGGCCGTCGGTTGATCTCGCGATAACGGGTCTGACACCCCTAAGGCACGAAGCCCGCTAGTGCCAAAGGTTGACAAATCCAACCGGTAAGAAGGAACCCCTTGAGGACCCTGAGGGGAAAGATTGGCGATAATAGAGGGAGTGAAACCCTCGGCAGAACCGTCAATACCCGAAATGGAAGTAAAAAATAACGGTTAAGGACCCCCCGTTGGTGGGTGAGGAATTGCGCTTGAGCTGGGAGCTGGCACCACCACGTCAGGAATGTAGGAGGAAATGGGAGAGTCGGGGACGTTAGTCGGAGGAAGCAAATCTGCCGTCAGCGGAACTTCAGTGACCATTGGAGGAATGACAGTTGACGCCTCAGTAACCTTTGTCATTTGAGAAGTACTCGCCACAGTAGAAACGTCAACCCTCATGGTGGGGACTTCGTCAACTTTCTTTGAAAAAATCCCAGTAGCCTGACCCTCTTTCTCCACTCTGAGTTGCGGAAGCATGGTGAAGCTCTGTCTCGATATCCATATCCTCGCTATCACTGTCAGTTATCCTAATTATGGGTCGACCCAAAGTTACTCCTCTGCCCTGGACCGGTAACCAATTGTCAAGGAAACGAGAGGCTCGAGCAGGAATACTGCGCCCTCCCCCTGCGACTGTCTTAGTTCTCCTCTTCTTCAGTGAAGTATTTTGATGGCTGGAACCCCCAGGTGGTGGAGAAGCTGGTAGCGTTTGGAGCGGCACCACATTCAAAGGAGCATCATTCCCTCCGGGTGATTGACCCTCAGTGTTTTCTACCAATGAAATATGTCAGAACAGTAAGTAAATCAAAGCGATAACGTGAAAAGAGAAAAACTCACCCGTAACGCACTCTTCCAAACGCCTGTACAAAGTAAATTCCCGAATATGGAAAGACGTATCTATCTCTAGCAAGGCGTTAGCCTGAGCTAACTCATCCATAGACAACACTATTGGGTTTACCCAGGCAGCACTAGTAATCTCTCGATTAAAGCCCCCGCGCCACAAACGAGAAGGCAGTTCGAGAATGAAGAAACTACTCTTCCAATCAGCCACAGTCTCCTCAAAGCCCTGAAACTTCTGCCAGAACGACTGCACGAATGCGTCATTCCACCTCGGGGCGATATCGACTAAGCAGTTGCCACAATTTAGGCTGAAGAATTTGCAGATTAAATTGACGGACGGAGTAAAGATATCCTTCGTCTTGCAAGCACGAAGAAAGGCATAAATCCCACACCAAGAAGAAAGAGTTATCTGAGCGGGATTAAGATCATATCGGCGCAACAATTTTTCTACAGAAGTATGAACTAGGAAACGAAAGCCATAAAGGAACATTTTAATGTAAACCAGTCTATATTTTCCCCACAGTGGATCGTGAAGTCGCAGATCATCCTCGGGGATGATAATGGAATAGCCAGGGGGAAAAGAGATACCATGACTCTCTAATTCGGCCCTCAGAACCGTCTCCCACGAAAAAATATTGTGTGTTTTTTCGATCTCTGGATCTAAAGGTCTCTAAAAACCCTTGGTAGCGCTAGTCTTACGCATAGTGAACGAGTAAAAGAAAAACCAGAATGGAAGAGGAGCAAAATACCTTGAAGAAGAAAGTAATGAGTAGACCGTCGGCGCCGACGAACGGTGGGAGAAGTTTCTTTGAGCAAAAGAAGAAGCAGAGAAAGAGAATAGCAGAGAAAAATTCGAAGCGTGAGTAAAAGTGTGAGAAGAGGAGAGTTATTTCCTTTTAAAGGTCAAACCCAATGACTGAGTAACTTGTGAGAACAAGACACGTACAAAACAGAAAAGGACACGTGGAAAGACATCAGAAGAATATTTATAGCTAAGCATTTATATCCTTGGAGGAAGGCGGTTAACAACTGGAAGTTGAAGAAACGATTGCATCAAGCGGTAACCAACCGCTCAGCATTAACTGCCCAATGATTGTAGAGTTAACGCGAGAATGTGACGACAAGAAAGCAAAAACGGAGAGCGTTATTTTATTCATAAAAAAGCCACGTGGCATCTACAACATGCATAACACATAAAGATTAATCCTCGTCAAGCCAGTAGGAAGGCCAGTAGAAGTCATCTCCATCCGAAGACGACCACTCCTCGTTAGCAAAAGGGAAAGGCTCGTCAACCCTTTTCTCTTAACCAGGCTTTGACGAACTTGACTCCCCCTTAGTGACGGAAGCCGCTATCTTAGCACCGATATCGTTAGAGGAACCTCCTTCCATGAAACGACTAATGTGAGGAAACAGTTCATCGCCCTTCCAAACAGTAGGGACATGGAAGTCGAAAGGCACGCTAGTTGCCTCGAAGGCCTTCCTCTTCGGCCTCTTATGACCCTTACATCGGGAAGGTCGTCTTTTCAGGCACGACAGAGGAGGATCGTCAGAATCTGGTGAAGTCGGAGGAGTCAGTGGAGAATCACGATCAGGGACATCCATGGAATATGAATCAGTCATAAAATCGTAAGCAATCTTAGTGGAGAAATACAAAGAAGAAGATGAACAGGAAAAAGGAGGGAAAATCCCATTAAATAGTCTAAGCGAAGAGGCCTCCCCACCTTTTCGCACGCTCTCTAAGAAAAATCAATGCGCTTCGAGAAGAATGGTCATAATTGCAGAATCGGATTTTGTGCTCATGCCCGTTAGGATTTCTCGCCGATCAAGAGACACCAAAAAACCGCCCAATTAGTTGATACTGAAGAAACGACGCGGAATTAATGTGGAACGGTTTACAAGAATAATCGTCGCCACCCAGTGGGCAAGGAAAAACAAGCACTGCAGAAGTCCAACCAATGGCAGACTCATTTTCAGTTGGGCTAATGTGGCACTCAACTGAAGCGTTAATTAGCATATCGAGAAAAGAAAGAAGTCACAAGCAAGATAGTGAAAAGACACTTTATTTATTTATGGCCTAACAGCCCAAACATACATCCGCATACATACATCATGACGCAAAAAGAAAAATAAAGGGACGCGACGACAACGGCGAGCGGTTAGGCATTAGACCCGGCGTCGTCCTCCCCTAGCACAACAGGAATCTCCCTTAGAGCATCTACAACAGAGGTCAGTTCGGAGAAGCAAACCCTCATCCCCTTCAAGTAACACATCAGCAGGTCCTTCCTGTACCACATCATGGTGGTGACCACCTCGATGTGGGAAACGGTGGTGGCCAACTTCGCCACGCTCTCCAAAGGGTTGAAGTCCTCTAGGGAAGTTGCAAGCTGCCTGGACAGAAGAGGGGTCATCATCCCCTGAAGCTCCAAGACATCCTCGTCATCATGGTCTCCAGGAAACCAATGTCAGCCTCAGTAAGATTCTTTAGAGTGTGGGCTTTGGAGATCAAGAAGTTTCTAGTTAGTTCATCCATGATGAAAATGCCAAAAGAAGTGCTAAAAAGATGTGAAATTTGCGCGATGGAAGTTCAAATTTATAGGCTCAAAGAAAGGGCGGTTGAGAAGACGTGTCCCTCGAAAACTGAGCCACCCCGTTATCTCGAAGACCGCCAGGTATGACATGGAAACAAGAGGAAGCGTTAGCCCTTGGTAAACACTCGGGCTCATTTTCAGTTGGGTTTGTGATAACAATAGAGGCAACTCCAGCGGCATTGTCGTCTTTACACTCAGCGATAAGGCCGGATTACTGTACCTCCTATCGGGCGCGCCGCACCGAAGAGGCCGCCCTTTACCAAGCGAGGAACCCTAGGATGGTCGACATCAGCGGGGGGGGGGGGGGGTCTCACGCGTTATCAGCCCATGCGCACGGCGTTATCCCATCCCAAGTCAGTCATGGCGTCACTCGAGGCGTTATCTTTCCTAGATAATGCCCACCCCCAGAGGTAACGCCCGCCTTTGCGCCTATAAATACCCCCACCATTCAAGATGAGAGGTAAGCCTATGATTGCTAGTCGAACCCCTGCCATTTGGAACAGCCATACTAACTTAAGCATCAGAGTGTCTACGCCGGAGTCCCCCCTCCGGCGCTTTGCCGGTACACCGGACGGCCAGTATAGCAACTTTGGGCGGCCATAGTCCTCGCCCCTAGTTCCCCAGAAGTTCGAATCTTATCAGAGAGAGTTTAATACTAAAGTAAGAAGAACAAGTCTCCCCCCAATATACAACATACGACTTTCCAAGATGTTAGTTTAGACTTCACCTTATCAAGAAGAGGGAGCAAAGTGGACTGACAAGAAGGGTTGGCTTTTAAAGGAACACCTAGATAGTGAACGACAACTTTTCAGACTTAGAATCTAGAGCATTTGCATTTTCTAAACCTCCACATTTGGATTGTTAATCCCCACTAAGGTACTCTTAAATTAATTAACTTAAATGCTTAAAAAGGCATCAAACCACTAGAGAACTCTTTTTCCGTTTAGAATATTTTGAGTAGATGATTGGCAAAAGAATAGAGTATCATCACAAACCCAATCATTTTGAGGAGAAACCCACAACCTGAACAACTCCCTCATCCATGGTGCGTTTAACCATCACATTGAGACACTATGCCATAATATTGAAGAAAAAAAATGGCGAAAGAGGACAGTGTTTGCCCAAACCTTGACTCGATAAATACTCTCTCATAGGAGACCCATTTAGTTGAACAGAAGTACGAGCACTCAAAAGACATTAGTGGACTTAGCCTCTCCATCTCTCCCCAATTTCCATTAGATCCAAAACACGCAAAAGGAAGGACCTGATACGGTCATGGTTCTCTCTCAAAAGGATAATGGAGTTGGCGCAGTGAATAGGAATAATTTATAGAGAGAGATCTGTGAGAGGTTATTTTCTTGAGCAAGGATCTAGTTCAAGATGGAAGGTGGGCACGTTCGACACAAGGAGAAAGGAATACAATCACACAAACACAAGTACCGAAAGGAGTAACTTAATCGTGAGGATTAAGGGTCTTGTTTTTGGTCTTTTGATGTTGGAAATCACAAGTAAATGTGCAACACAAATTTGACACAATAATATGGAAACTTTCAATGTTTTTACTTGACTCAAATCAATAGCTTTCCAAACCAAATTGATAAGCACCAAGAGAGCTTACAGTGAGAGATAGGAGGCTAAAGGACTCAACTAAGTTTCATCAAAATATAAGCTAAGTTTACAAAATGAAGGGAAAGAGCTCTTCAAAATGGCCGAAATTGTCATTTGGGGCAGTGGCTAACGGTATGTCGTTAGTGACTTAATGACATACCGTTAAGCACTGGTTCTTCATGGTGATGCGGCCTCGGCTAGGGCTTTCGAAGGCTTCGCGCATGTCTTTCGGCTTCCCTTTGGCTTGCTATGACATTGCTCTTCTTGTCCAATACTTAGCCTCCCTCATGCTCGTATCATCACCAACCTCTTTAAGAGGATTCGTCCTCGAATCTAAGTCTCAAAAGGTATGACACGTAGGCGCTCTTCTTGGGGAATGTCATTGTTTTCTTGTGTGGGTGCTGGACATGCGAGCAACAAGTTTTGCCATGGTTGTAACTTGGCGAGCCTTTGAATGGAATGGATGAAAAAGCAAAGAATATACCATGTGCTCACGAGGTCATCTAGGGACGTAGCAAAGGAATGGGTCCTCGTAAGCGCCAAGCTCTTTAATAAAATGAGTGGGAAACTCCTGCATAAGAGGCTCACAAATAGGAGAAATAGAGAGATCAACGTTAGAATGAACTAATCGATCCTCATTGCCCAAAGGCACGCTCATTGGATCTTTAGCAAACAAGATATTCTCTCTAATTGTTATCTCACTTTCTTCTTTCACACTTCCAACCCTCTTTAATGTTTCCTCACTCTTTTCACTCCTAAAAATAGCATTGCCAAATTCGAACAACGGATTGACAATAATTGTGAACACATTCAGTTCAATGTTATTTTTCATACCCTTACTTTTCACTCCACTCATCTCTTTTTCAATGGAAATTTCACTCACAACATTCTTCTTTTTCTCTCCACACAATCCCTCATTCGCATGCTTACTCTTTTAACGCGGACTATTTTTCACACTCACATTTTTCACTCTATTGTTAGGGCATATATCACTTAAATGCACTCTACCGGTACATATGGTGCAAAATATATCTCTTGCTCGTTTGGGAGGAGAGGAAGAAAAGGAAATGGAAACGGAGTCCACTTAGATGTTACCTCGGCTTCTATGCGCTTGGCCACCTCTTGGTTCATGTGGCACGTCCGCATAGAAGTCATTATAGTGTGTTGGTTGTCGTGGCTCTAAATGGGTCTCACGTTGGCATAGATGAGGAGGTAAATAGGGACCGAGAGGTCAGCGCACAATGTAGCCACGGGAGGAGGAGTCATGCCTAGCTCGGCTACCTCGTGCATGAAAGGTGACGTCATATGTGGAACACCTTCGGCTTGGATGAGGCGCACGACTTGTGGAAGGCTCTTGGTAGCCTAGGCAATAAGAATAGGTCCGAAAATAAGAAATTTAAACCTGCAAAAATAAAATAAACTAGATATATATATTAGTGAAAATCAACACACTTCCTCACGTGTTTTATTCGGTGTTTGCACTCCCCTCAATTGCTCTCCTAATTGCTCAACTCACACCTCCAAGTTCTTCAACTAACTTGGCACAAGTTAAAGGTTAAGATAAGCACAATGACAATTCAAACAAATGACTCAAGGAAGCAAGGAAACACAAGCACAAAGGAAACTCAATAGGACCGCAAGAAGGACTCAACTTGGACTCGGAAAAGAGGAAAGGGAAAACAAAAGACTTAAGTGTTTAGACTTAACACTTGACTTGAGACTCAAGGACAGAGAAATAGAAGACTTAAAATGAGTTTAGAACAAATAAAAGACAACTCTTACACTTTGTTTAATACTCACATATTTTTTCCTTTTTAGTTCCAGCTTTTGTTGATTTAGAGTTTAGGACTTGTGTGTCACTTATGTTGTATGGGTTTAGGAATTTTGTTTGGGACTTAGGTAGTGTTTTTGATAGATATTTTGGTGGTAAATAGTGTTGCCAGTCCAACTAAGAGAGTGCCTAAATTGGAATGTTTTACAAGTGACATGAGGGGGTCCTTTTGCTTTTATACCAAAAATGGTAAAAGCTGAAAAAGTGAATTGGCTAAGGTGTTTGTTTCAAGGGAGTAGCTGTAAGGAGAAGATGGTTGTTGTCAATGTCTCAACTACCACAAGATTAAACAATGTTAAACACAATTTAGCTCAGGCAAACACAAGAAAACTGGATCAAACAAAAGGATTCAGCAAGAACACTCATGAACACATGAAGAACATGAAGACACCATGGTTGTTCTTGCATCAAACTCTCAGATTTTGACTCAAAAAAATAGAAAACAAAGGCTAAAACTCACAAAATTAAACATGGACATTTCTAAAACAGAGAACTACAATTTTCATGAAGGACAAAAGAAGTAATTCAGTAGAAAACACAGAGAAAATAGACCAAGAACACAAGAACTGTTCTTCTCGGATGAAAACTGCACACCTTTTGTTTTGATGGCCAAAAGACATGAAATATTCACCAAAAGTTAGGATAGTCAAAACAGAATTTATCACAAATAAACTGAAGTTTCTGGACACAAAATAACCAAATTTTCTAGGCTGGAGAACAGACACAAAACTGGACAAATGAAAGAACACGAAGAATACAACAAGAGGACAACTTTGCGCGATTTTACGAGAAAATTATTTGATAAGGATTTCCTTTGAAATAAATTCTCAAAAATATCTCAAAATGTTCCCAAGATACAGAGGAACAATAATAAGCTAAGGAGAAAGAAAAATGTGGCTGGAGAAAATACAGAAAAATGTACCAATCCTTGAACAGTTGAAGTTCCGCTACCACTTAATAATATCACGGTTCTCTCTCAAAAGGATGATGGAGTTGGCGCAGTGAATAGGAAGGATTTATGGAGAGAGATCCGTGAGGTTATTTTCTTGAGCAAGGATCTAGTTCAAGATGGAAGATGGGCACATTCGACACAAGGAGAAATGAAGACGATCGCACAAACACAAATACCGAAAGGAGTAACTTAATCGTGAGGATTAAGGGTCTTATTTTTGGTCTTTTGATGCTGGAAATCACAAGTAAATGTGCAACACAAATTTGACACAACAATATGAAAACTTTCAATATTTTTACTTGACTCAAATCAATGGCTTTCCAAACCAAATAGATAAGCACCAAGAGAGCTTACAATGAGAGATAGGAGGCTAAAGCACTCAACTAAGTTTCATCAAAATATAAGCTAAGTTTACAAAATGAAAGAAAAGAGTTATTTATACAATGTCTTGGAGGGCTGCTCTTCAAAATGACCGAAATTGTCATTTGGGGTAGTGGCTAACGGTATGCCGTTAGTGGCAACGACATAACGTTAAGCACTGGTTCTTCATGGTGATGCGGCCTCGGCTAGGGTTTTCGAAGGCTCTGTGTATGTCTTTCGGCTTCCCTTTGGCTTGCCATGCCATTACTCTTCTTGTCCAATACTTGCCCCCCCTCATACCCGTATCAGGACCACTCTATAGAATCATAAGATTTTTCAAAGTTCAATTTAACCAACACACCTATTCTTTCTTCACTTCATTGCATGAACAACACAAAAGTTAACACGACACAATCCAAGGTTTGCTTCCCCTCCCCAAACTCATATTGCTCATTGCCGATAACAATGCTTATTACCTGCATGACATTCACGACAATACTTTAGCAATTAGTTTCTATAGACTGCTACTTAGAGAAATAGGTCGATGATTTTTCATTTCTAAAGTTTCCGTACGCATTCCTATTGTCGCTCGAAAGTCTTCCAGACAAGAAGAAATTCTTATCTAAATCAAACACCAGGTCTTTTTCAAGAAGTTTTCTTGAGGCCATATCACCGCCACAACTCCACACCGGCGCTTTAATCTCCTCCTCCTGCGAGATTAGCTCCAATAAAGCAGGCTGAGAAGAAGAGAATTTCACAAACCTCAAATTTGTCACCACAAGTCGGTTCCAAGAAACAAACGCAAAAAAATCCTCAAATTTTTGAGCAATCCCGGCGTTAGTAATAGAAGGATTTCTAGACAAATCACCGTTAATTTGTAAATTAGAGATAGAATTAAAGCAGGCTCGACTTCTACAAGTGATATGGGAAAAAAAATTAAATTATGATCTCCTTCTTCACATCAATGAATACGAGAGTTCTAGAGTGCAAATGTTCCATAAGACTTGCTTGAATGGTCACAAATTTTATTGATCAACTAACTCTCTCATCCTCTTAACTGGATTTTGCCTAACTCCCCAACATGAAGTTCTAGCTCTTTTAATCCAACGTCAACAACCTCAAACGCATTTAATTATTTTACATTAATCAGACTCGTCAGATTAGGGGATCAATTTGGTACGAATCAATTAACCCTTTTAATATTTTACTCCCTCCGGACACAATTACTTGTCATTTTACTGTTCATGCACGCATTTCGAGGATGCTGAATGGCTCGCTATTTGACCCCAAAAAATTTCGTACTTTTTTTCGAACATACGTTAATCCTTAACGTACACGTACGTTGGAGAAAAAATTCGGAAGTTTTTGAGGTTAAATAGTGAGTCATTCGGTTTCCTCGAAACGCGTGCATGAACAGTAAAATGACAAGTAATTGTGTCCGGAGGGAGTATAATTCTAAATGATTTTATTATTCTAATATTTTATTTTTTATAAAAGCATACACTTTTAAGCAGACTTGAAAAACAAGTAAATGATATGAGCCAAGTAATGTATCTGATATAAAAAAATTTAAAGACTTCTATATTTTCGTATATAAATTTTGTTTTTTATAGAGATTGCAATGAACTATAATTTTTTTTTAAAAAGAATATTATTACATTTTTAAGTAAATCACGTATTTTTAACAAGATATGACGAGGGGAGAAGAAAATTACTAGCATTACACAAACTAAAGATGAAGGGAGCAAAATTGAAAGATAAAATTTTATTTTTTAAAAAGGTCAATAAATAAATATAAGTGGTTGATCTTACTCATGTGAGTAGTTTAACCCTAGTTTTCTTTAATAAATGATCATTGGTTTGATTTCTGTGTATATATAAATAATTGATGAAACACTTTATTTTTTAACTTGTCAATATAGAATAAACATGATTAGACCTTAAAATGATCTCTGATGAATATTATTTTAGGCTAACTAATTAAGACAAACTTCTAGAACTTTCAACAAAATGTAATAGGAGTATTTAAAAATGAAATTTATAATTTATTTATAAAAAAATTAAAATAAATTAGCATAAAAGTATTTTTATGACATGTTATATATCATAGGGTTGGTTTTAGTAGTTGTTTAAGGCCATGTTTGGCCCGTGATTGTGAAAAGAAGCAGGCGAGGTGTTTAGTAAATAGTCTGCGTTCCTTTCTCCAATTACAATTTGATCCATAAGTCGTGTTTTATAAAATCAGATAAAAGGTTGCTTTTCTAAACTATAGGTAGAAACACATTATTTTACCTATTAAAATGACAAGTATAACTATAATTATATATTTACTTTTGATCTTTTTTTCCTCTTTACAATAACGATATTTTCTAATTTTTTAACACATTGAAACTATTACTAAAATTATTAAAATTGATGATTTTCATATATTTTGTTCTCAAATTATTTTACAAATTCATTAACAAAATATTTAAAAATCATACTTTTACATAAATATTTTAGTATCTTTTATTATTTTTCATAATATTTTATTTATTTTATTCACTTTATATTTGTAATTTTAATAAAATAAATTATATAAAAAACCTCACTATTACACTAAAACATATATCTAAATTCTTTATAAAATTATCAATAAATTTTCATACAAACAACACTTTATAATTTTCATTTTGTAATTTAACTCACTTTCATAAATATTTTAATTAAATACATAAATCGCTTTTATAAACAATATTTTCTTTAATCACACAACATCGCCACAATAGGGGGAGAAAGATGCCGTAATTATGTGTCTTTTTTTAAAACATTTTCAGTTAATAAAAAAAAGCTGTAGTCCCATTACAAGACACACAAACAAACACGTCCTTATCGCAATTCATCAGTCCCTTCTCCGTCATTTCACGCACTCCACTCTCCGTCTCTCACTTTACCAGCAAACCCATACCATAACCCAACCCATCACGCACTCCTCTCTGTCACTCCTGTTTACAACTTGCAAAAATACCAGCCTCCTTCCCTGCTCTGTTTTCTGATCCAAACCCACCAAAATTTGCTGGAATTGAAACATTAATGGGAACTCGAATCCCGTCTCACCAGCTCAAAAGCGGCCTCTACGTATCAGGGAGGCCAGAATTAGCAGTGAAAGAAAAGCAACCCACAATTGCAGCACGTGCTGTTCCGTATACCGGCGGTGACGTTAAGAAGTCAGGGGAGCTTGGGAAAATGTTTGATATTCCTGTTCTGGATCAAGTTCAACACACTACTCCTTCTTTGCCTAAGCTTCCTCCCCGTCTCTCCTCTTCTTCCAGCGGTTCCATAAGGAACAACTCCTCATCTGGTCCGATCAAGAAAAATTCTGGGTCTGGGCCCATTCCGCTTCAGCCCACTGGCCTCATCACTTCTGGCCCGTTGGGCTCTTCTTCCGGCCCGCTCCGCCGGTCCGGTCAGCTTGACCATGGTGGTCCGGTACTGGTAGGTGATGGATCAACTAAGGTGAGCTATGGGTCGGCGGCGACATGCTTGAGTGGTGATGTGAAGGTGGGGTTTAAGGTGTCTAGAGCGGTGGTATGGGTGGTGGTGGTGGTGGTGGCGATGGGGTTGCTTGTAGGGGCTTTCTTGATGGTGGCGGTTAAAAAACCAGTTATCTTGGCGGCAGTTGGGGCGGCGTTAACGCCATTAATTTTGGGGTTGGTTTGGAATTGTGTGTGGGGGAGGAAAGGGTTATTAGGGTTTGTTACAAGGTACCCAGATACTGAGCTTAGAGGTGCTCTTGATGGACAGTACGTCAAGGTTACTGGGGTAATTTTCACCTCCTCCAAGCATTTTTTATAAATTGTGATTTGCTAAAATTGGTTATATGTCAGGTTTGTGCTAAGTGATGAGTGCTTTGGAATGGTTTTGTTGTATTATCTTAAGGTCAATTCTTATGTGGTTGTCTATTCTTGCAATATTTATATATTAGCCTGATACTTCCTACTTAGGGTCTAAAATCTGGCTTGGATACCAAATGAGTTATTTTATTTATTGATGCTAATTCCGTGTGGAAATGTGACTAATCAAAAATAAAGAAAAGTTTCCAAACATGATCTTATTGTAAGAGGAATTTTTTTTTTCTTGAAAAAAAAAGCTTGTCTACCTTTTCTTCTTTTCTGTTTTTCCCTTGTGCTGGGAGGTCATGGGCCGCGGTAGAGGGTGGCAAGGAAAGGAAGGTTGGCGGTGATCGTAGAGGAAGAATTACATTTTGATAATTTCCTGAGTCTCAGGAAACTTGTTTGATTTGCTTCACATGATGGGTGGAGTTGAGCCAGCTAAGATGTCATGGTCAATTGCCTGAATGCATGTGCTGGTTCAATTTTAGAGGGGACCATGATTTTCTTCTTTGGGGTTAAAAGCATTGAATTTGTTAATATACACTAAAAATCTGTTTGTAGAATAAGTAGAAAGGCAACTGTATTTTCTATCCCACCTTTGTAATGCATGCCTGTACATTCCAAACTGGAAACTGTGTTACATAATTGGTATGCAGTTGGTGAGTTGAGGAACACTAGTTGTCATGTCTCATTCTTGCATATGTATGGTTAGGAACTAGAGGGAACCAGAATTTGCTTCCAGAGTTCATTTCCTTTTAGATTTTTTCAGGATTTAGAGCTCTTCTTTTTTAGAATAATCAATGCATCTTTTAACTTTCCTTCTCCATAAGAATCATTAAATTCGTTTTCTAAACTACATGACTAGTGTACTTCTGGAACTTGGTTTAAACTTTTCAGTTGAAATGAGTTCTTGTTTCTTTCAAAAGACTTTGCAGTTACCTCCTGCGATATAAGGTCAAATAACCATTGTGAAGTAATGTTCATGCCTGCATCTTTTCATGTAGGTTGTCACCTGTGGCAGTATACCTTTAGAATCATCATACCAGAGGGTACCCAGGTGTGTGTATGTTTCCACTGAGTTGTATGAATACCGAGGATGCTGTGGAAAGCCAGCCCATCCACAGCACTGTTGCTTCTCATGGGGATCTAGACATTCAGAGGTCAGTTGTTGAATGTTTCTTTACCTGCTATAGATGTTGATGGAGAGAAATCAAAAGCTTGGCAAAATCAAAATGTGAATCAGCTTCAACTCATCTAGTAGAAAAATAAAACAGAAATTCTTGACCACATTCCTTAGGGTTCCGTTAACAATACTCACAAGTTCGATGTTTTATCTTCTCAAATGTGGGAAACCAAAAGGTTATGTTATTCCCTTCAAAAAAAAAAAAAGGTTATGTTATTATGATGCGCCAGGTAGCTATCAGGAATGATCCATTGGAGGGATCATAGGAATCTTGCACATTAACTTTTCATTTTATGCTTACAGCCACTTTTGCTCTCTTCTGTAATAAGTGTATTTGGCTGTGATGTCTTAATTGGCATAAAGCTGATAAAACACTTATGATCTCAAAGAATATGATAATGTTAATTAACTTCTGCTTTTAGACCCTCTTGTTTAGAATCATAATGACATATTTCTTTTGTTAAACAGAAATATGTAGCTGACTTTTACATATCTGATTTCCAATCTGGTTTACGAGCACTAGTGAAGGCAGGATATGGGGCTAAGGTTGCTCCATTTGTCAAACCAGCTACAGTAGTTGATGTAGCAAAGGAGAATAAGGACATGTCTCCAAACTTCTTACGCTGGTTAGCAGATCGCAACCTCTCCAATGACGACAGAATTATGCGTCTCAAAGAAGGGTATGGTTCTAAATACCTTCTCTTTGTTTTTCACTTGTCTCAACCTCCCTGTCCGATTTCATGGCGTTTTCTTCAAGTTTGTTTAGTATAGGAACTTATAATTGCATTTATCCGGCATCTTTTATGAATTTCTACTTTCCTAAATGCTTCTAAGACTATTCTGCATCCCAGATATATCAAAGAAGGGAGCACTGTGAGTGTGATGGGTGTTGTACGACGCCATGATAACGTACTGATGATTGTCCCACCACAAGAGCCCGTTTCAACAGGTTGTCAGTGGTTTCGATGCCTTCTTCCAACCTATGTTGAAGGTCTGATCTTGACATGTGACGAGAATCAAAATGCTGATGTGGTTCCTGTGTAGATATGTTTGTCTTTAACGTCGATCTTGGTCTCGTCTTGAACTGGATTTACAAGTATATATTTGGATAAGCATCAACCTACGAATCGCTGTGCACCCTACGTTCTTCTTTCCAGGTCCTAAATGTTCATTTTAAATTAAATGGAGCAGAAGCTGCAGAACTGGAAGCTTTCACATCATGTATTAATCAAGCCTGGCATAATATGCAGCAGTTAGTCCGGAGGCGAACTGGGGGTAATAATATGCAGCAGTTACACGAGAAGCAGGAATATCATGTATTGCGAGAGTACTTATTCTTTTGAGTTTGTACTGATAATTGTACATAAGTTGCAGGGTGATCACCCTTAAGGGTGTTCGGAAATGGTTGCCTTCCTCGGATAAACTCAGCTCTATAGCTTGAAGAGTAGATTATGTATTTAGGCCTTCCACTTATATTCTAGCGAGAGCCGCCGTCTTTTTAATGCCCGGTAATATGCGAACGAGATTAGTCTCAATTAATGCTTTGTATGGGAACTAAAGTAAACGAAGGAAAAAAGGGGAAATCTAACAAAGGAAAAGAAGAAATTTTTTAGAGAAATTTCTTTATATGGTTGTATTTTAAATACAAGAAAAAATGAAGGACAATATAGATGAATCTTACCACTTTATCCTTATAACTCATTTTCCTCACTTTAAATCTTAACCCTGGAAAATTATAACTCATTTTCCTCACTTTAAATCTTAACCCATGTAATGGAAAATTAGACCAATATTTGAGATTATGCATCATCGGCGAGGAAAGCAGTCTGTCTTAAGGCAAGTCTGTCTGTCTTCTTATATACGAGAGCTGTGTACCGAATTCCAAAAAAGTATGTAAATATGGTTGATTGCTCATGCTTTTAGTTAATCTCGCCACATTTTAGTGTACTAAATAGAGAAGGTTGTATCCTGAATTGATTTCATATGCACGCTATCAATTTTGAATTAAACATATCTAAGTGCGTGACAGAACTTGTTTTTAGAAAATAGAGAAGACTGTAATTGAATTGGGTTTACAGTCATTTTTATGTAGAGACATGTTTTTAACATTTTGCTGAATGCTATTATACAAGTCTGGAGTTTTCTCGCCTAGTTTATGCTCTTCTAAACAGTACTTCTACTCACTTTTCGTAGATTTTTCGATTTGTTTTCCTTTGAAAAAAATGAAATTTACTGAGAAATTGTATTAAGCAAGTAGTCTGTATCATGGTGTTCTTGAATTGGGTAGTGAAAGAATAATTGTTCTCGCCTAGTTTATGCTCTTCTAAACAGTACTCACTTTTCGTAGATTTTTCGATTTGTTTTCCTTTGAAAAAAAATGAAATTTACTGAGAAATTGTATTAAGCAAGTAGTCTGTATCATGGTGTTCTTGAATTGGGTAGTGAAAGAATAATTGTTCTCGCCTAGTTTATGCTCTTCTAAACAGTACTCACTTTTCGTAGATTTTTCGATTTGTTTTCCTTTGAAAAAAAATGAAATTTACTGAGAAATTGTATTAAGCAAGTAGTCTGTATCATGGTGTTCTTGAATTGGGTAGTGAAAGAATAATTGTGTGCCTTGGGCAATCAACACTTCCTCCTGGGTGCATTGCACGGTGCCTTGAAATCGGTGGTGGTAAGAGTCTGGTTTTTACTTTTTCATTGAGAATGAAAAAGAAAAAGAGAAAGTTGAGAGCAGAACGGATTAATGAGTAATAATTAGAAGGATATTAATGGAATAATTTTTTCTTCCCTTCAATTCTTTTCTTTTCCTCCCACTTGTGAGAGGAAATATTTTGTGAGTTTAGAAGGAAGTTTTTATAATTTATTTCCTCCGCATTCTCTTGTATTCCCTTTTATTCTCTTGTACTTTTTTTTTCTATACAAGGAAAATTTTAAAAATTTACTCTCCTTTCCTTTTCTTTCCACCATAATCCTTGTTCCCATACATAGGCTAAGAGAATATCCGGGGAGAAAAAAAATATATAAATGAAGAAAAGAGAGTGATAAAAAGTTATGTGACTGATTGAAAGAAAGTCATGTAAGATTCACAAAGTCGTCCTATCATGTAATGTATTGTTCTTTAATATGCTTGAAGTTGAAATGTGACGTGTCAATGTTTTGCAATGATCGATTTTATAAATTAAGGTTAGCTAGTTTCGTGTCATTTATTCACTCTAAGTTTAAATAGATGTCGTTTAGTTATATTTCAATTTTTAAGATCATTTTTTTAGATAATGATAAAATTATTCTTATATAATTTAAAATTAAGGAAAGCTTGTTTGATAATCAATAAAGGAAGTTTAGTTTATAATATAATAATTGTAATTTAATGATTGTCATATTTATTATGAAAACTAAAAAATTGACATTTATTTAATTTTGGAGAGTGTATTATTTATGTTGCATTATTATCATACAATTGTGTTTTCTTTTCTTTAATATACATTCAATGATGAATAATTAAGTGTCATATATTTTAATGTATGTTTTAAAGTAAAAATTGTATTTTTTAAAGTGAAACTCTAGCCTCTCTTTTTCTCTCCCTCCCAAAAAAAAAAAAAAACACAACCCTACCAAGTGAAATTTTCGGGCTGCTAAAGATTTCTTTTGATTTTTGACAACTCTTCTCCTTGGCTTTAATTGTTAGATTACCTTTTAAAATTTTAATAAATAGTTTCATTTGTAGTTGTTTTTTTTAATAAAAGTTTTTAAGACTAGTCGTTTTTTTATTTAAAGTTTATTGATAATAATCGTCTTTTTGTAAAGATCTGTTTGTTTTGGTCTTTTGAGTAAAAGAGTTTTTGTGTTGTTTGTTTTATATGAGGTCCTTTTCTGATCTACCTTTGAAGTTATGTATTGAAGTGTCTCTCGTCAATTGAGTAAGTATGTATGTCGTTGATGTAACAATTTATGATTTGTCAATGGACGTGATCCAACTAAAATTTTCAAGAGTGGGAAGTTCAACAATCTACATGTTCTGTCCCCATATGTCTTAGTGAGCAAGGAGAGACCAATCATTGTTTGGGACTACATCACTCGTTTCTGTCCCCATATGTCTCAATAAGAACTTAGATAGTGTTTGGTTGACAGAAATCAAGGGGGAAAGTACTCGGAAATTTGAGATTCCGAGCTTCATTGCGTTTGGTTGACATAAGAAAAATTGGTCTCCCCATAATCCAACTTTCCTTGACCCCAGTGATTCCATGGCTAGAGGGTGTCGAAAATGATTTCTGAGTCTAGGGAAAGTTATATTTTTGTTTTAAATTACATATTGTCTATTTTATTTTAATACATACATTAATCTATATTTTTTAGAAAATGAGTTTACACTCAACATTTTCTCATTATTTATTTATTTTTATTTATTTATTATCAAATATCTTATTTGCACAATATTATTTTTTACTGTATTATATTTTAGATAAGTTAAAAATATTCATTTTGTATTGTATTTAAAATAATTAAATTATTATTATTATTTAAGGATAAAGTAGTAATTTTTTTATTTTCCTTTAGGATTCCGAGTATAAAATAAACACAAGAATAATACTTTCCTGTGAATCTTAAATGCTAACCAAACGTAAAAAAACTAACATTCCTTTCAATCACTCTCCTAGGTATTACTCTCCCGAGAGAGTGATTCCAAATGAGAAAATAATATTCCATAAACCAAACGCTACCTTAAATTATTGTTATGGTTCACTATGTTGTTACATTTTGATGCATTGTATTGGTGTTAGGGTCTTTCTTAAGAATATTTATGAATTATATCTTGAGCAATGCTAAACTAGCGGAAGAAACTGTCGGAATTCACAAGTGGAATGATATGGCGTGGCAGTTTCGTAAATAAAATGATCATTTTATTTACAAAATTGCCACCCTTTATTTACCAAACTGCCACGCCACGTCATTTCGTTTGTGAATGTCGGCAGTTTCTTCCGCAAATTTATCATTACTGTTATATCTTTCATTTATTCCTAAAAAAAGTGAGGTAATTTTTGGTGCTCAATGATTCGTTGAAGCAATTATAATCAGCATAACCTCATTATCTTTCTTATTTCATGAAAAAATATATAATAATTGTGCAACACGCATGAGTTAAGACTATTAAAAATGATTAAGATCATCGATAGAAAAATCATCTGAACTTTAGCCCCTAACAAGTCAAACCAATGATAATAACTTAGTGGACTTGAAGTTACTTTTTTTTCTTGATTTGGGTAGCTTTCCAAAAATGATTTTGTTTAGTTCCCCATAATTGAACCTGAGTTAAGAGAGTATGAGTCTTTAATTAATAAATTACTAGGGTAATGTAACGGGTAAGCAGATAAGTGTATATATATATATAATGGATTAATTTTCATGTTGAATGAATTTTTCTCCTTTATTAAATAGGACTAAATATAATATCCATATCTGTCCATCTAAGTAAGTGGGTGGATGGATTTAAACCTGTCAAAGTAATATGAGAAGACGGATTAAAGATCTAGATTTAAAAAATGAACGTGTAAAATACAATATTACATATATACTTTAAGAAATCTAAATACTTAAAAGGTCATAATTTAAAAAATATAGTAATCACTCAACTCTTAAAAAACACTTAGCCTACATAACCAATTTAATTCAGAAGTTCATAGAAAACAAAAAGACTTCCAACAAATTTAAAGACGGAAAGACATGAAAAGTTTCTTATGGCCACGCTTCTTCCCTTTCTTTCTCTTCTGCTTGGTATAGTAATTGATAAGAAAATGGTGAATGCAATTATGGGGAAAGAATCAATTCTTGTTTAGCTACGATTTTTTGTTTTATCCTATTCTTTGATGTCATTGACTATAGAGTCTTGTTTGGTTGGTCAAAAATGCAAGAAAGAAAAGTTGTTGCCTTTTCTTTAGAGTTTTTCGATTGAGTTACATTTTCTTTCCGTTTGCGGAGTAATAATTGTTTGGGTTCTCTTTGAATGTTGCAATTCATGTTCATTATGTGGAAAGATATGGGTTCTCGTTTATCATGCTCGATTTCTTCTTCTTGAATGTCATTCGTTTGGTTGATTGGAAAGTGAAGAAAACTTGGCCTCTTTTTATCACACTTCTTTTGTTTTCCTTTTCAATGCTTCTTTTGCTTCCAAATACTCCCTCCATTCATATTTAACTTACTTCTTTTTCTCCCTCCAACATCAATTAAATATGAATGGAGGGAGTATTTATTTTGGCAGAACTCAAGCCATCAGTGATTGCAGCATCTGCTGTTCTTGTTGGTGCCAGGGGGCACTTGGATGCCTCATAGCATGATGTGATAAGAAACAAATTTATCTACGAATTTAGAATGGTAGGTGTGTCTAAAGCTAGAATATTCATTAAAAAGTACCTGTTAATTTGATTGGTTAGCAATTAATTAAGTATTATTGTTGTGCTCTATACAGGAAGTGTTGGAAAAAATCTCCCACTTAGGATCTAATAGAAAAATAAAGTAAATACACGACATCGAGAATTTACATGAAAACCCTCAAATGAGGAAAAACCACGGGACAGATATGAGAATTTTACTAATCAAGAAAAGGAGTACAATAGATTATCTCTCAAACCCAAAATCCCAAATATACCCAAAGAACCTCACCAATAAAGAGATTATACAATATTTAGGATACACTCACTCAAAGTATGGAATCAATCCACCAACTATTTTCTCTCTTGCAATTCTCACTCTTCCTCTCTATTTTTCTTTCTGCCTAAGTTGCATTCGGTTGCAACTCACTGCCATTCCATTTCCAAAAATGCATCTATTTATAGATGCTCCAGCACACAAAAGGAAAAGTCAAATGGCTGAAAAGTCCACAATCAAATTGGCTGCATTTCAATCCAAATTATTTCTTACTTTTCCACTTTCCTTTCCGTCCAAATTTGCTGCTCATTAATTGTCATGCAAAGAAATCAAAGTTTGTGACGGTGTGTCGCACACCCTTTTCATTGAAAATGAGTAAAGGTTTGGGACGGGCCACAATGCGAGACAAGCATTGGACTTGTCTTAACATCATGCAAAATGAAGTCGCCACCCTAATTTTCTAAGGTTTAGGGAACCTAATCGTCATGGTATAAAAAATAAACAAACTAAGGCAAAATGGTCTAAACCAAAGAACAATGGTTCGAGGTCGTGGTTATGGACTTGGGAAGGTGTTAGGCACCCAAGTCACATCCTAAAAAGGTTACCGGTATGCGAGGTGTTTTGAAAACATTTTAAACATGTAATTTGGGTCCTTAAAGGTGACGTTACATCTTAGTATTTTTCGTTGGGACTTGTTATTTCCGTATGGGGCCGAGGGATGGGGTTACCATTTTTTCTCGATGCTTGAGCGGACGTTCCCCCCTTATCATTGGGCCATGCATGATTACTTAATTACTATGTGATCTATCATGGCAAAAACTAACAAGATACCGATTAATGTATGCACACATATTTTGCGTGGTATTGGGACCACCATACTCATATATCAATGTATCGCAATTAATTTCATGGCATAAAAAAACAAGCGACGTAAACACGTAAGCATGTGAGTTGATTTTATTATTTTTTAGCAATTCTATGTCATGCATACGAATGGGTAGTTCTAGCGCCTACTAGGGAATCATGCATTCGATTCGGTTTTTAGCATTCAACTAAACATGTAAGGAGAAGTTTTAAGGTAACCTTACCTTTCGGATGAACCCCGATCGATCCATCTCTTCAAAACCACGATTAACGACAATTGACATAAATACTTAGGTATATACAAACATACACGATTTTTAACTACTTAGCTAATTATTACAAACCACAATTCATAATAGAAACTACTTATCTAATTATTACAAATTGGAGGTCGGAATAACTATCTAACTACTTATTACAACAAGTGAAATAACTAATTATTACAACAAGTGAAATGGGTAATTAATTATTACAACAAGTTTAGCAATTAATTATTACCACATACACGCAATTTAGAAATAATTGACAATTAATCATCACATCGAATGCATGGAAATAAAGCCTACAATTCTAATGGGTCGGGCTTGACCCATACTTGGATTTCTAGTTTTTAGACAACATGCATGCAAATAATATTTACGGAAATTATTAATTTAAATAAAAGGAAGGTAAAACGTACTTTTCGAGTGAAGGTTTAAAGTTTAACCTACAAAGTGAGAGTGTTAGTAATAACTCGAAAATAATAAATAATAAATGCGCATGCACACATTTATTTAGCAAGCAATTTGAATAAACACGGCAAACAAATGAACAATTTATTTCATACGAGCATACGAGTATTTCATTTTAAAACATGGCATGAAATAAATAAAACATCATGTGAGCATTTCATAATTTTCACGATAATTTACGTGGCATAAAATAAATAAAACAACATACGAAGCATGCAATTAAATTCACGATAATTCACATGGCATATAAAATAAAATAATACATCATACGAAGTGTGCCATTAAATCCACGATAATTCACATGACATATAAAATAAAATAATACATCATACGAGGCATCCGAACATTTTATATGAATTAAACACGTCTTAAAAAGCATACGAATATTTTATACGAATTAAACATGTCTTAAAAAGCATACGAATATTTTATACGAATTTAAACATGTCTTAAAAAGCATACGAACATTTCATGAAAATTGATGAAAATTAATGGGTCGGGCCCCACATTTTGGATTTTTGGACATGACAAAATGGGCTTGGAATTAATCCAAGCCCAAAACCTTTTAATTTAAAACAAAAATGGGCTTGGCAAACCTTTCTTCCTCTCCTTTCCCGCCAACACCTTTCTTCCTCATTTCTTTCTTCTCCACAATGCCGGCCACCATGGCTGGCTACCAAGCTTTATCCACCTCAATATAACTCACCCAAATCAGTACCAATAACTACAGCAGTATAACAGTAGCTCAAACCAACCAAAACAGCAAGCAAAGTAATGATAACAGTAGGCAATTTTCCATGGAATAATTAAGCTATTTAACATGCATATATTGTGATTAATTAGCTAGAGCAAGCAAGCAATTAAATTGAAGCAAGGGAAGCATAATTAGCATGAAAACTAAGCATTTGAACCAAGTTTTGAGCAATTTATTCATGCATTAAAGCTATAAACGAAAATTAAAAGAAAACTAGAGTGAGAAAGCTTACGTCTCCAGGAGAGCTTTGGACCAAGAAGGATGAGCAAGAAATGGAGATTAAGAGGAGGATTTGGTGCCTTTTTCTTGTTGCATGAGGCAAGCTATTTATAGGGGAAGGTTGAGTCGGTTTGGAGGGAGCTTTTGGCCGAGAATCGTCGGGGGAGGTGGAAGGTGAACAGTGGCCGGAGTGGAGGCCAAGTTTGGGCTTGTGTGGCTAGGGATTGCCGATGGGATGTTTGGTGATGATGAATTGCAGTCGGCAAACCTAGCTAGGAAGAAATGTGAGGTAATTTTGGATATTCATGCATTAATTGTCATTAATGCATGAATTTGGATACGAACGGGATATTTTGGTACAAGCGAATTCGTACGAAAGTGAAAATAAATCCGAGCCGAGGAAACCACGACGTGTAAAAAAATAAGACAAGAAAACTAGTGTATAGTAAATAAACGAGAAGTTTGAGTTAACGTATTTATTTTCTCTTTCGGAAATGTCAAAACGTTCGAACGCAAAATAAATATCCTTATGACAAAAATTGAACGAAACTGAACGAGGTGGCATGAAAGAGAAAAATAGTACGTAATTATCAATTAAAGAAATTACGCGTCCGACCCACGGTCCCGGGAAAATTACTCGGGACAGATAGAATTCGAGCGAAAAGACAATCGAAAGTATGAAAAAAATGAGAAGGCACGAAATGACACGGAATATTAAACAAGCTAACCTAGGACCAAGAACCGACATAATTTTGACCTAGACGAGCCATTAAATGCGGTAAGCATAAAAAATACGAAAATGTGGTTACGAAAACCGAAAAATACGGTTTAGTTGAAAATACGAGAAAAATACGAAAAATTCAAAAGACGTGAAATGACGCAAAATATTAAAACAAATAGTCCTTGATCAAAAATCGATTGAAATTTGACGTAAACGGGCTATTAATGCGACATGCAATAAAATGAAAAAGTTGTGACGTAAGTCAAAATTCGGGTAGCAACACGGTGCAGTAATTTCAAGTCACCAATTGTGGCTTGGACGGTGGTAGTGCAGAAATTACGGTACCGACCTAGTTACTTCCAGCTTTTCTTTCCAATTGGACAATGAAGAAGTCCAATTTTTCCGCATCCAATTAATTGTTTGACTCCACACGGAGCAGATAGTTGGGCAGCCAATATGAGCTGGACCTAACAATTCTCCCCCTCCAACTCATTTGGGAGTGATCACCAACCCGACGATCATACAACACTTTTCCAGCTTCTCTCCTGGTAAAGACTTCGTTAACATATCAGAGTTGTTATCATCGGTATGAATTTTTTCAAGCTCCAATGACTTAGCATTCAGCACATCTCTAATCCAATGGTATCACACATCAATATTGAATGGAACGTAGAGTTCTTCCCAAGGGGCATAGCACTTTGACTATCGCATAGTAGTGTATACCGATCTTGCTTAAAACCAAGTTCTTGGATAAATATCTTCATCCATAACATCTCCTTGCAAGCCTCGGTAGCAGCAATAAATTCTACTTCAGTAGTAGAAAGTGCAACACACTTTTGTAACCTTGATTGCTAAGCCACAGCTCCCCCCTGTAAAATTAATCAAGTAACTAGATGTAGACTTGCGTGAATCCACATCACTAGCCATGCTTGCATCTGTATAACCAATTAGCTCAGGCTTTTCACTTCCAAAACAAAGACACATTTTGGAAGTACCACGAAGATACCGTAGAATCCATTTTACCGCTTCCCAATGAGCTTTCCCAGGATTTGAGAGATACCGACTGGCAACACCAACTACATGCACAATGCTAGGCCTTGTACACACTATTGCATACATCAAACTTCCAACTATTGATGCATATGAAAATTTCTTCATCTCTTCTTTCTCTTTATCAGTGGAGGGGCATTGATTTGTGCTCAAATTGAAATGAGTAGCTAAAGGAGAGCTAACCATTTTTGACTGCTCCATATGGAACCTTTGCAAAACTTTCTCAATATAGTTATCCTGTGTTAAGTACAACTTCTTTTTACTTCTGTCTCGACTGATTCTTATACCAAGAATCTGTTTTGTTGGCCCTAAGTCTTTCATGGCAAAAGACTTAATTAACTGCTTCTTCATCTTCTCAATTCTGGAAGCATTCTTGCCAACAATCAACATGTCATCAACATAAAGTAAGAGAATAATAAAATCATCACCATAGAACTTCTAGATAAAAACACAGTGGTCAGAAGTAGTCTTGATGTAGCCTTGCTCACCCATAAATGACTCAAACTTCTTATACCACTGTCTCGGTGCCTGTTTCAAACCATAAAGACTCTTCTTCAACTTGCACACATAATCCTCTTTTCCATTCTCCCGAAAGCCTTCAGGTTGATTCATGTAAATCTCTTCTTCTAGATCACCGTGCAGAAAAGTTGTCTTGATATCCATCTGCTCAATTTCCAAGTCAAGACTCACTGCTAAACTAAGCACAACACGGATAGATGACATTTTCACTATAGGAGAAAATATCTCTTCAAAATCAACCCCTTTCCGCTGATTGAATCCTTTTATGACTAGTCTGGCTTTGTACCGAGGAAGTGAGGTGTGCTCTTCTTGCTTGATTCGATACACCCACTTATTTTTCAAAGCCCTCTTTCCTTTTGGTAATTTTACTAACTCAAATGTATGGTTTTCATGCAAGGATTTCATCTCATCTTGCATGGCATCAAACCATTCTTCTTCTGGTGTCCTTCCACTGCTTCCTCAAAGTACTCTAGTTCTCCCCCTTCAATCAGCATCATGTAGTCTTAGAAGAATATCTAGTGGAAGGTTGTCTGAATTTGGTTGACCTCTTGAGAGGAGCGTCTACTACTGCCGGTTGATCAGGAACATCATCTGGTATAGGAATATTAGCATTTTCCATACCCATATGATCATTTTATACTTCATTCCCAGCAGGCACTAGCATGTGAAGAACTATATCAGATTCAGCAGAACTGCCACTTTGTCTAGCACCACTCGCTCTGCTTTGACAATATCCTCAATGGTTTGATCTTCCATGAATACCACATCACGACTTCTGATGAGTTTCTTCTCAACAGGATCATACAACCTGTAACCAAACTCATCCAAGCCATAACCCACAAAAACACTTTGTTTTGTCTTTGTGTCAAGTTTAGATCTCTCGTCTTTTGGGATGTGCACAAACGCTTTACACCCAAAAACTCGAAGATGACGTTATGAGACATCTTTACCTGTCCAAACTCTATCTGGAACATCAAATTTCAATGGAACACTGGGTGAACAGTTCAGCACGTGAACAACGATATTTAGAGCTTCACCCCAGAATGATTATGGCAACTTTGATTGTGAAAGCAAGCATTTGACTAGCTCAACCAAAGTCCTGTTCATCCTCTCTGCCAGTCCATTTAACTGTGGAGTCTTTGGAGGTGTCTTCTAATGTCGGATGCCCTTCTGTCGGCAGTACTCATCAAATGGACCCAAGTACTCTCCTCCATTATCCGTTCTGATGCATTTCAGCTTCTTCCCAGATTCTCTCTACCATGGTATGAAACTGCTTGAACACATCAAGCACTTGATTTTTATGCTTCAAGGTGTAAGTCCACACCTTCCTCGAGTGATCATCTATGAATGTCACAAAATAGAGAGAACCACCAATTGTCCTTGTCTTCATAGGACCACATAGATCAGAATGCACTAGCTCTAGCGCATCTTTCTTCTTGTCATAAGCATGCATCTTGAATGCAACTCTATTCTGCTTTCCTGCTAAATAGTGAGAACGCTTCTCCAATTGTCTGCCTTTTAAGTCAGGAAGCATATTTTGCTTAGCAAGCATTTCCATGCCTTTCTCGCTCATGTGGCCAAGTCTCTTGTGCCACAACTCAGTTGTACTCTATCTCTCCGCTGCATTAATTATATCGTTGGAGAGCGTAGCCTGCATCACATACAACTTCGGACATTTCTTACATCTTGCCATGATCAATGAGCCTTTTGTAAGTTTTCACTGACCATCAAAGAAAGTGTTATAGTAGCCTTCATCATCCAGCTTGCCAGTGGAAATTAAATTCAGTCGAATGTCAGAAATATGCTTTACATCCTTAAGAATCTGTCACCTTTATTCTCTCTCTTCCATTTCCAGCAGTTCTTCTTGATATGTCCCTTTTTGCCACAAAAGTGACATGCAACATCTGCAAATCTACCTTTGGATTTGCTTCTACCGTGTGCTTTATTTATGTAACTCCTGTGGTTACTTCTCCCTCTGGATTCACTTACTAAGACGTCTGGTTGTGAAGAAGAACCTGTTGCTATTCTTCTTTTCTCTTCGTCTATAAGATGAACCTTTACAGAACCAATGGTAACGATACCATCGGGACTCAAGTTTGATACAGATGTTCTGAAGGTTTCCCAAGACTCTAGCAAAGTGCTAAGAAGTGTCAAGCCTTGCACCTCATCATCAAACTTCATTCCGATCATAGCCAGCTCGTTCATGATTCCTTGAAAACTATTCACGTGATTTGTCATTGAGGTTCCATCCTAATACTTTAGACTCATCATCTACTTGATCAGGATCATCTTGTTGTTGCCGGTTTTACTAGCATACAACTCTTCCAGTTTCTTCCACAATGAACGAGCATGTATCTCCTTATTAATGTGATTCAACACGTTTAACTCCATCCATTATCTAATAAAACCACACACTTGTAAGTGTAGCATAGACCAATCCTCGTTTTTCATGGCTTCTTGCTTTTCATCAGCAAATACTGGAAGATGATAATTTTTCAAGTATAACAGATCCTTCATTTTCAATTTCCAGACAGGATAATTTGGGCCGCCCAAATAGATCATCCGGGAAGTATTGACATCCATTGTTCAAAGTAGAACAAAAAAAAAACACCCGCTCCGCTACCACTTGTTGAAAAAAATCTCCCACTTAGGATCGAATAGAAAAATAAAGCAAATACACGACACCGAGAATTTAAGTGAAAAATCTCAAATGAGGAAAAACCACAAGACAGATATGAGAATTTTACTAATCAAGAAAAGGGGTACAATAGGTTATCTCTCAAACCCAAAATCCCAAATATACCCAAAGAACCTCACCAATAAAGAGATTATATAATATTTAGGATACACTCACTTAAAGTATGGAATCAATCCACCAATTATTTTTTCTCTTGCAATTCTCACTCTTCCTCTCTATTTTTCTTCTGCCCAAGTTGTATTCGATTGCAACTCACTGTCATTCCATTTCCAAAAAATGCATCTAGAAAAGTCAAATGGTTGAAAAGTCCACAATCAAATGGCTGCGTTTCAATCCAAATTATTTCTTACTTTTTCACTTTCCTTTCCGTCCAAATTTATTGCTCATTAATTGTCATGCAAAGAAATCAAAGTTTGTGGCGGTGCAGTAATTCTAAGTCACCAATTGTGGCTTAGACGGTGGCAGTGCAGAAATTACGGTGTCAGTCTAGTTACTTCCAGCTTTTCTTTTCAATTGGACAATGAAGAAGTCCAATTTTACTGCATCTGATTAATTGTTTGACTCTACACGGAGCCGACAGTTGGGTAGCCAATATGTGTTGTACCCAACAGGAACAAGAGTAGCTTGATTTGTGCAGTGCCAAAATGAAGTAACATTGTGATAAGAGACAAATTAAAATAGCGATGGTTTATTGGGATAGAACACGTGCGTCAGGTTCTGTTCAACCATCTTCATCTCAGATCATTGGCACAGGAGAGTCATCCACAGTATTTGCAGGGAGCAATGTGACATCAGAAGCAGCATTGAAGGATATTCAAGACTTGCCGGTGGGTGCTCAATCATCTTCATCTCAGGTCATTCTAAGGATTGAGGTGGCAGAAGCATCATGGAAAGAGCAGCAGAAATTAGAGGGGGCAGAAGCTGAGCCATTAACGATGTAGAAGCTGAAAGGGAAAGAAGTTGTTGATTCGGTGCAGGTGGAGGTAGTGGGAATGAAGGAGTTTGGCTTTGCAGTCAATTGGGTGGATAAAAACGCGTGCTCTATTCTGTGATGGGGTTTTCCTGCTTAAGTTAGAGTAACTGGCATACTAAGAAGACAACCTGACCAAGGTCGGCAGTAGGTTGAAGCGAAGATGGTTGCTTAGTGTTTAGATACTTTTTAGCTAGTGATTTGTAATGATTTTTTTTACAAATTAAGGTTAGTCCCATGTCTTCAATTATTTAGGTTACCAATTTTGGTTAATATTGTCACCCCTTCCTCCTATTTAATCCACAGATATTCCTAAATTCACTGAGTTAGAACTAATTTTGATCATATCGGGTTGATTCATTAAGAATCCGATTAATAATCTCTTCATACACAATAATCGAACCTGCAACCTCTTCCTTTAGAGTGTTTTTAATATGAATGGTTAGTGTATTAAGTACACCATCCTTAATTGTTCAGCCTTGAATTTCATATCTAAAAAGAAATATGATCCATGGCTAAAATAAGTAAGCGTGCAAATTTATTTTTAAGAAAACAAGCCTCATTTTGTTTCTTGCCATCCAAATTTTTTTTTCCTTTGTTTTCCCTCTTTTTATTCTCTTGCTTTCTTGCATTCTCTTTACGACCAAGCAAGCCATTTATGAGATTTTCAACCATGGAATAATACGACCCATTTAAGCCAATTCCATCACTGAGAGGGAAAGTAGTCACTCATACGTACTTGAAAATGGAAGGTGATTTTGTAGCTGCTGATGGCTACAAAAATAGCTTGAAAATGCTTCTATTTCAGCATTCAAAGGAGAATGAGGAATCTGATGCATTCACTCCTTATCTGGCACTAAATTACTTGGATTATGTTATATATCACTTATCAATATTCAGTATTTTGATCGGTAGAGATCTATAGTCTAGACCTCCGGTAAATAAGAAATACCGCGATAGGATTAAACTATAAATGAAAACTAAACTTGCACTTCTTTGGAAAAGAAAAGGTAAAAATGACAATGGTTCCTAAAGCTTTCTACTTTATTGCAAAATTTGAGTGTAGGCGTATAAATAAATCCTTATCACTATAAGGGTATAGAGAACAAACTAGTATTTCATTTGCTTAATTTATTTTGTGCAATCCAAGAATCAAAACACGGTTCTTTCTTTATTTGCATATCTTGCACAAGACACCAAGCTGAAAATAGTTAACGAAAGGGAGAGATCTATAGTCTAGACGGCGTCCCTCCAGCTACCACTAAGGTTTCGCCCGTTATGTAGGAAGCATCATCAGATGCCAAGAAAGCAGCAGCAGAGGCCATGTCTCCTGTCGTACCGAGTCTGTTAAGCAAGCTCCTCTCCTCTAAGGCCTTCTTCTACAGGAATTGCATTACCAATCAAATTCCAGTCAGTGGACAAAAGCAAAGTGAGTAGGATGTACTAAGACTTTAGGCTGGACAAATATACTCACAATAGTAGCGTCTTTTGTAAGGAAATCTGCAAAACGTGTTGGAACAAACCCAGGAGCTACGCAGTTAACGCGAATGTTGGGTGCCATCTCAGCTGCAAGTGCCTAGAGACCAAAAGGAGAATCAAAATATAAAACTCAAAGGTACTTGTCCAGTCATCCTTAAATAACACAGGAAAAGGAAGGGTTATGTTAACAACTGCCCTTTACCACTACTTAAGGTTTTTCATCCGCTGTCAAGCTCTATATGCATTTACAGGCATGGAATCCGTCTCTTTGAGAATAGTAAAACTTAAAAATCTAAACATGCAATCATATTTTCCACTACACCTTAATTAACATGTACCCCACGCCCATTCATTAGGAATCCCAATAAGAGTGGTCATATGTCTAGGAAGATACAATGATGTCAGAGCTCCATTGCTAAAGTTAACCATGCTTTAGAAGCAAGGAACATAAATCACTCAAAACAACAGTGAGTTTGTGAGCCATGATTTTCTCAGTTGTTGAAACAAAACTCGAATACCTACCTTGGTAAGCCCAAGAAGGGCTGTCTTAGAGACCCCATACATTGATAAGTTAGACGGTGGATTGTAGCCAGCAATAGAGGAAATCAGAATGACAGAGGAACCTGGCTTCATGTGAGGAGCTGCGTCCTGCCAAAAACAAGTATGGATCACACTAACACCCAGAGAAAACGATATTGGTAAATGGAGACTAAAGCGGCAATCTTACTGTTTTTTTCTCTTTTCACTATACAATGATCTTCTTGTACTAGAAGGGAAATTAACAAAAATCGCAGATAAAAGAGCGAAATATGTAAATAATTGATACAGTATTGAGTCTTTTGACATTTCGGCATATCAGTTCGGACAATTGAAACTTTTATGATCAAGAAATACCTGTAAAAGAAGGATTGCAGCTTTTACATTAATTTCCCACAGCTTGTCCAGGACAGATTCTTCAGTCTCCAAAATGGAGTTAGTAGATGGATTCACAGCAGCATTGGACACAACCACATCTATTGTTCCATATTTCTGAAACCAAAGCAATTAAATTCGTCTACTGAGCCCAATGCAATGAATGATCTAGTAAACAAATCAAGAACACTGCATCCAAAAAAACCTAATAGAGCACCATTTTTCGCATAGCAATTTGACCCTCATTCGAGACTCAGAATTTGTTACCTGAACAGTCTTCTCAACAAGATTCTTCCTTTGTTCTGCGTTTGAGACATGACAAACTACACCCAACACTTCAATACCCTTGGCTTTCAGTTGCTCAGCTGCCTCGTCTACATTTTTCTGGACCAATTTTGAGCAAATCAATGAATTACCCACCAAATCAATTAATAACCTCACAAATCATAACACCGAAACAAAAACTGAAGTTCAAATCATCAATTAGAATTGAGCGAAAGAGTAAGAACCCGGTAAAGAGAAAGGTACCTGCTTGCGAGAAGAGATGACAACGGAGGCACCTTCCAAGCCAAGCCGCTCTGCGATGGCTAAACCAATACCTTGTGTGGAAGCTGTTACAATTGCTACCTTCCCTTCAAATCTCTTGCCCATCTTGCTCTTCTTCTTTTTCGTTTCTGTTACAAGCTCTGACCTCAGTCTTTGGACAGATTAACCTTTGCATGTGCGAGTATATGTCGAAGGGTCACGATCACATAGAAAATGGAAAGAAACACAAGGTATTTAAATGGGCACCGTTGGATGGAAATGTTTATATAGGGAAGGGATTGACGATCATGAGAAACCCAAAAATGTTAAATTCACATTTGGTGTCAACCGAACACTAGTTGACACAGGATGTGGGGTGACCTCCTACCAATGTTCACTGTTCGGTTCAGTTCCCATTGTTAACTTTTTTTAGTCGGTCAAATCGGGTACTTCTTTAACTGGACATTCAATTGAGTTGGATCAATTGTAAAATCATTATATTAGATATACTTTTAATTTGAAATTTTGAGTTTTTAAAATTGAATTGGAAATCAATGGAGTTATTTTCATAATTGAATTTAATTTTAATTGACTCATTTCTTAGTGGTTTTTATATCTTTTTTGTTTGTTTAATATGAAAATTTTATTTGTTTATGGATAGTATTTTAATAATAAAGTATTTCACATTCACATTTACTATTTTCTTCTAAAAATTGATTACATTATTAATTATTATTAAAATATTAAGAATCTAAACCCATAATATATCGTATAAAGAGCATATTTATTTCTAATAGTAATATAAATTTTATAATACCAAATTTACATAGTAATAAAAAATACTAATAATAATAAAAGCCAAGACTCAATTAGAAGTAAGCAACAACCCAATACGTGGTAGACGAAAATAAAAGTTTCCCTTTGTTTGTACCACTTGTGATTTTTGAAAGTTACTTTATCACACTTGAATCTGAATTACTATGCTTGGATTTTTGTATTCATACAAATCTTTTCATCAAAATTAATTTCCCTACGCATAAGGATTCCTAAAATTCTTCAACAGATTTGGAATCTCGTATCCAAGCATGTCATCAACAGCTTGTATCATCTTAGGCTTCAACTTCTCAAATTGATCGATATTATACCCATTCAAGACTTCCCTGAAATGATCCACATTTGGAAAATCTCCAGCAGGTAAGTGATACTCCCTCTGAACCTGTTAAATAAAAACATAATACAGTCACTCTATAAGGATATGCATGGTAAAAGAGGCCACAACAAAGGGAGAGAATGACTAAAACCTTGGCAAATTCTTCTTCGAGATTATCGATTAGGCGCTTTTGAGCCTTAGCTTTCCCCATCATAACAGGCATCTCCTTTTTAAGATGGCTAATTATGTAAGCATGCATCTTAGCAGCTCTAGCACGCTTCACAAATTCATTGATCTACAATACGCAAATGCGATTCCTTGATAAGTTGAAATAATAAAAGCTAAATGCTAAACCAATGCTATGACATAAAGCATAATTGATACCGAACTAATGATTTAGACACTGAAAATATCAAATGCCAATGCATGTAAGCAATCAGGAAAGGTTGGGAATGGACAAATGAACATACACGACGATCACACGCCTTCTTCGGAATATCAACCAGGTCCTGGAGAAGATCATCCTGTTCTTTTACAAAAAGATCACGGAACATTGGGCTACCTGTTTCTTCATTTATAGGCTTGTCATTAAATGATCTGCAAATCCAACAAAATAATAATCAACTAGGAACAGAACTAAGCTCATACATTAGAGTCAACAACAAAGAAAACCAATCTAAAATTACATTCACGCTAGAAGAATATCTGTTAGTGACTCGACCATGATAAAAAATAGCTTCAAAATATGAATTGAAAGTAATGGAAAAATTGAAGCATGCTGGTAGAAGATGTATGCATAATTATCCTTTCTATACTACATCAACTTAATTGAACTCTACTGGTTAAGTTGGTCAGATCAAATAGTTCACTAAGGAAAGAAGCAGCATACCCTATATAAACACGTGCAACTTCTGGAGTATTCAGGACTTTTCCAAGAGACCACATTAACGCCCCATAAACTCTCATCAACTATAGCAGAAGGAGATAAAAAAGTGAGCACATTGTGTTGACCAGTAAATCATACTTAAATAATCGACCAAGTCAAGTTAAACATTTAACCTGTTGAGTATCAACTTGATCTGCTTTGTTCAAAACAACTCGAATCTTGTCATCGTTGCCACGCAAGGATGAAATTACTCGCTTGAACTCATCACTAATATCGAGTTTATGGGGATCAAACAAAAGAAGTATGAGATCACATTTAGCAGCAAACCAAGATATAACACCAGTAAAGTCATAGCTCCTTTGAGTTCGTTGCTTTTCGCCAGAAAGAACTCCAGGAGTATCAACAATTGTGATCTCATCTAGCAACTGAAAAGTCCATTGATTATGGTGAGGTAATGAGCAACAAATTGACAGATGGGAGACAAACAAAAGCAAAACTGAACTTACAGGGTGTGGCATTTGTGCACACTCAAACTTCGACAAGAATGCTCCTCCAAATGTTGTCAAGCCACTGAATGGTAAATCTGCATGAACAGCTACAGTGTTCCCAGGAATACTCCTTTCATCAGTCCCAGACTGTAGAGGAAAAATGAACTTACAGGTCAACAACCATCAAAATGAAAGTGATAACAATAGACAGAAAACCACAAGGTTCTGGAAACTTAAAAGCCTTAAAATATAGATCTTGTAGCTATTAATGAAACTTTTTTTTCAGGACAGATCGGTTTCCTTGAGCTTGAAGGAACAATACAATATTGCTATAGCAAACAGAGATCATGTGTTTGATTTGGATATAATCTAATGAGTGCAGTCAATGATGACTAACATCAGCCCTAAGAGAACAGACTAATTTCACCCTCCAAAAAAGAGAGAAAAAAATAATGTGAAACCAGATCATTTCCAGAACATCAGCATTTCAATTGCTATCTCCACATGGTACTGATCAAATTTTGCATCTCATCAAGGTGAAATACAGCTCATCAAAAGGATTTTAAAAAAAAAGTGAAATACATCCACCTTGATGCAGGCATGTTGTGAATATCAAAGTTGCAACTCCCATCTCCCATAGAAAGCTTAGCTACACTACACCCTTAAACCAACGAAGTATATCCAAAGTCCAAACAATAGCATAGATAGCATTCTACATTTGATTTCCCAAATGCTTATAATCAGTCAACTAATCTAGAGCACACAACTCCAAAGAGCATTCAAGATAAAATAAAGAAAGCAAAAAAAGGAAGGACGTTTTAGTCTAACCAATTACACCTTTTGATGATTTCAAGAACGAATAAAAATTGAAGAGCATAGAAATGCAATTTTTACCATCACAACAATAAATCTGTCGGTGGTAGGCTCTGGACCAATGTGAGCTCCTACAGTGAGAAAAAAGGTAGCCAAGCAGCATTAGCACAGCTAACTGATCGTGTTTCCTGATTGTAGGAAAAAAATGGAATGAGTGAGCAAACCTGGATAGTCACATTTAAGCAAATGCTTAATAAATGTTG
The DNA here is from genome assembly GCA_963691705.1 of Viola odorata. Taxonomy (NCBI): domain Eukaryota; kingdom Viridiplantae; phylum Streptophyta; class Magnoliopsida; order Malpighiales; family Violaceae; genus Viola; species Viola odorata. Next base: position 16,049,676 of record OY829543.1, read on the forward strand.
TTTTCCCTGTAGAATACTGACCCAAAAGCATAACCATAGGCCTGGCATCAAAATCGCTGTTTGTCTGGAACATTGTCAATACTCATAGTTACTTTAAGTTATGAAAATTCATCGGAAAAAGAATGCTACAATTATAAAGAGAGAGGAACGTCATAAATTTGAGGTGGTTTACAAAGACACCAAACCAAAACCAACAAGGATTGAAGATGAGAATTCCTACAAAGATAAATTAGTTTAAAACCAGCACAAAATTAAGTGGTCAATTCTATAATTTTAACTTTTTTCCTTATATCTATTTCTAGGATAAACAGCCATAATATCAAAAGAAGTGTTTGAGAGTTAGTCATGTTTACATTCTGCTAATAAACTGAAAAACAAATGCTCAATCCACTTACCAACAAGGGAGACACAAAATCATTAAAACGATAGGTAGTTTCCAATGGCTTTAACTTTTCGATATACAGTCTCTTCAAGCCATCAATAATAGATGTAACTGCAGTAAGTGGCATCTGAACAGGAAATAAAAGGTCAAGAAAGAGCACATGAGAAAACAACTGACAAAGTGAAGGTGTAGGCATCTACTGAAGAATCTGTAGTGCAGGTCTAAAGGGACTCGCAGTTATTAAGCAATACAAGACCTAATAACATGCAGTCAAAGAATCCACTAGCAAAACTACACGCTGGCAAACTTAGAGGCAAAAGAGTCTTATCTTCTCAACACAATAGAAAAACGTGTATGGTTTACCTTTCTAGATGTCTTAGAATTGTATCTTTGAGCTGATGTTGTTTGTTTTAGTTCAGGAGATCCTACATCATCATCAAAAGCAAATCAACTAGAAATCATTTACAAGAGCAAAGTCTACAATAAAGGTGGCTAGTATCAGACCATTGATTTCAGGTACCCTCTTCATTCTGTTTTTCTGGGGGAAATAGGTAGAAAGAAAAAAGTGAGTGAAATTTATTGTTTCATCTCAATAACAGTGCCGCAGAAAGTAGTATGAAGTTAAATGCTCACAGCAAGTAAGGCATCGATGCCATCCATCACTGGAGGTTTAATGCTCTCCATGGAAGCTGTGAGATAAGAAAAACAAAACAAGCTCAATCAAATCAACAAATTACTTTAAGGACACATTCATATATTCTTTACTAGAATACCCGAGTTCCATGAACCTATCAAGAAGTTGTTTGACATGCATAGTTAGTCATTGAAAAACTGAAAACATAAAAACACCGATGCCATTGTAAGATCAATGACTTGCAACAGAAATGACAATCCAGTGATCCACTACCACTGATAAATCACTTAACAAACTCTGGAAACCCTAAAATTCCATTCAAACACGATGTATTCAAGCATAGCACAAATAGAGCAAGTTTTCGCACATACACAGTGATTTAACAGTATCTGCTGTAATTTCATTCCCAGTTTGCCCCAACGAAACGAGCTGCAAGACGTAGTGTCAAATTTTAGAAATCATTTTTAAAACAACGAAAAAATAGAATCTGAAATAGTTTCAGTTCATAACCTGCATTGCAATGACAAACTCTGGAAACCCTAAAAATCCCTGCCGTTTAGAATCCGCGAGTGCCCAAACCTTTCAAACCAAACAAACGAAAGATAGATTGTCAAAGTAGCCATTGCCAACAGACAAATATAACTAAACACAGAAAAACTATGATTATGAACAAGTAAAGATTAGAAACTGAAATAAACAAAACAAAGCAGAGATCGAAAAAACCAAAAAAACAGTTACGTGGCAGTTACCTGCTTGAGTTCAGGACGAGAAAGGTTTGACATGGAGAAGAAGTTCGTAGCATCGCTGCCAGTGATACGACCATCTCCATCTACGCCGAAAATAAGCAGATCAAAAATTGAAAAGAAACGCGAGTAAAAAGTAAACAAATAAGTGTTAAAGGAGGATTTGAAATGAAGAAAACCTGAATCGGCTAAGTCGAACCATTCCTTGTAGATCTGCAAGTGATCTTTGGAAGCAGAAGAGAGTGTGGATTCTGATATATCCATTTTTTTTTGGTGGGGGGCAAAAAATTAAAATAGGGATGAAGAATAGTACTGTAACTGCACCTGTTTGCTTTGGGATAGATGTGTTTTTGCTTTGTGTTTACGGACGAAATGAAGAAATTGTCTTTTGAAAATATTTAAAAGAGTAAGTCAATAATTATCCGGTTGTTTTCTTTTTCTTTTTTCCTTAAATATTTGATTTGGCGCCCAGCTGGTAAATTCAAGAAACGATGCTAAAACGATGCCGGTTTGACAAGTTTCGTTGCTAATTGTTTGCTTTTGAAGAACTCGCTGTAAATCATGTTTAAGGATTAATTAATTACTTGTGACTTGTGAGCACCCTCCCTTTCTCTATGAATAAAATTAATTTTCATTTTTTTATAGGAAAATCAATCTTCACTTAAGATTTAAGGATAAGCGATGATTAAGTTGTTTAGCCTTTAAAAATAAAAGTGTTTTTCTTTAATAATATGACAAAAAATATTGAATTATATATTTTTAATTTAAGTTTCACCAAATTCTTTTAGAAATTTCATTTTTTAATTTGAGTAATTTATATATTCATTAGACTACAAATTATAAATATGTTAAATTGTCTTTGAATTGTTAATTATTAAGTTTCACCAAACATATTATACATTGCTTTCCTTTTTAGCAAATCACTTTAATCTAATTTAATACCTCAAAATTCAAATTCCATTTTGTTTTCAAGAAAAAAAAGAATTAATTGAAAATTATATTAAATTTTTGAAGCAGACACTTCATTTCTAATGTCATGTTAGTGGCGGACTTATTTATGATATTGACATTCAACTGACACCTACATTATGCGTAACCGACTTTCCACCTCTTATGTTCTACTTTTTTTATTATGATTCTAAAAGAGTATTAGTGTCAAATAGATGTTTAGGGTAAATTATAGTTGTCAAAAATATTTATAAAACTAAATTTTAAATTGGCATTTCAATCGCATTATACTCAGTAATATAATTAAAACTCACTTTTTTTTATTGTGAATGGTATTAGTATATAATATATACTTTTTTTTATATATATATATATATATATATCGGTTTGTAATTTTTAATTTTCCTCCATCACAATATTAATGTGTCGGATGCCTATGTTAATACAGGCGATTCATAATATTAAATTGAACCGAGGAGTCAGAGAGGGTGTTTTTAATTTATGATTGAAATTTGAATATAACTAGTTTTGCGTTATGATTAACGTGTTGGATTCCAGCTTTCTGGTAGGCCCTCTTTGGGTCCAAACTGAAAACAGTTTTTATGTTTTGAAAGTTTGAAAAATGATATGTACATAGAGCCCAAGCTTCCAACAAGCCGTTTTCATCTTCTTCCCCAAGCGGGGTGTAATGAAGGTGGGTAATTATTACTCCCATTACCACCGGAACTAATCTCATTTAAGAATAATAAAAAATCTTTAAAAAGACGTGTAAGTTTATTGCAGTATTTTTTTCAAAGCAATACAAACCTAAATAAAAAAAGTATATCCAGTACTCAAATTTATTTATAGATTAATAGTGCTTGAGTTCAAATTGATATATAGTGTTGTTAAATTTTGAGTTCAAATTTTATGATCATATCAGATGCTACAAATTAAAAATTACAATATTATTACTAAGATATAAACTAATAAATTGAACACACACAAAAATCGTCCAAATTTCAATCGAAATAGATGGGAGAAGTGTTCTAACATAACAAAGAAAGGTCAAATTAACAAATCCCATATCTAAAGAGCCAAGTATCTTGATCTAGAGTTACCTTTCTTCTCCAACTCTTCAACCCTAATACCAATATTTTTCTTAAGCTCTTCCATGCAAGCCACATACTTCTCAAGCTCGTCCAACCCCATATGCTCAATATTTTGATCCCACCAGAATGTTTCTTCTCCGGTCCATGACCCGAGTTTCTCTAGCTCAGCTCCTTTCACCGTCGCCGCTCGCTTCTTCTACTCGTCCAATCGCGCAAGGGCTTTCATGTATTGTTTCTTTGGCTCTTCTAATAGGCTCGTACTGTTCATCTCCTCCTCATCGTAAGTACCATTAGGGTCTTCCATAAGATATCGGTAGATAACGCTATTGACCGACGGATAGCCATAGGCAAAGGCCTTGTTCCCCGGAGAAAAAGCAATAACCGCAGCTTGGCATCCCGTGAGGATTGAGAGCTCACTAGCTTTGTTGAAGAGACCATTGCGCCGCTTAGTGAATGTTACTTCTAGCGAGCTTTTCTTGACGATTTTCTTGATCTCAATCTTTTGGCGACCCAAATTTTGCTTCTTTGTGGTAGTGGTGGTAGTAGCAGCCATGGATGGAGCTAAAGCTAATACACTAATGATGATCAAGGGAAGTAATTAATAATTTTGAAGTACTAATATGGTGTTTTCATATATAATAATTGGTGGTGGAGAAGAAGTAGTTATTGAATTTCTTGAATACTAGTCAGAAGTGTATCAATTAAGACAAGTAATTTAGAGAATCTTTTGGGTAATCTTTAGTCTAAATTAGGAAAAATCGAAAGATCAATAACAAATTTAAGATCTTATGTAATTAACATATATGCGAATGAATGCTAAAGAGGATTTTTTTTTTCATAAAAAATATGGCTGTATATTCTCTAAGTCTCACAAAAATTAAGATCTTGTGCAATTATTGGACATGATTATTTCCTTAAACGTTGTGGAGGTGAATTTCCTATAATTTGGGACATGAAAGTTCTAGGAAGGAGGGTTCTTATTTTTCAAAACAAAATCGTTGCCTCTTGCTATAAAATAATAACTAATACAGGTCCATATTGGTTTCAATATGACCGATCAAAAACATATGGGCCCTATTTGTAGCAGATATTTAGAAAAGAGTCAATAGAGGCCCATATTGGAGTTTTTTTTTTTTGTTTATTTCTTAACTTTTCCAGAAAAGAGAAACGAGAAATACTAGTCAGTAATTAAATATTCGAGAATGGAATTTGAATGTCGAAGAGAATGAAAATCGAATTGTTTTTCCTTTTTTTTTCTTCTAAAAACTAGTACATAACTGCTGGGAAAAAAAATAGAAAAAATAAACAACAATGGAATTGCTTGCTCTACGCCGCGTCACCCGTCAATCACCTCCTCGTGAAAATAGACAACAGGAAAACTGCACGACACATCAAGTTCATCATCATTAACGCGAATAAATCCTTTGTTTGGTACAATTTTTGCTATGAGAGTTCATGTTTAGAGGAATTGAATTCTAAGAATCAATCAATAAAGAGTATAATAATATACCTCTAACAAAATGGTGGAATTGGGAATTTGCGAGGGATTTATTTTTACCGCAAATCAAAATAATGTGATTAATATCAATTCACTTGGATATGGGTCGAGTTGATAATTCTTTTACAAGAAAAAAATTCAATTTATAAAAAAGATTATATTTTTATAATTTTTTAATAATTCAAATCTGATGATATTTTATTACCAATAAAGAACAATCAAACTACATGGCAATCAGCACAATAAAGTTTGATACAGTTATAAAAAACACTCTTTAATTAGTTAATGCAATACTTAATCATAACACATGCACTAATGTAATGACATTTGTTACTGTCAATTCTAAAATAATTTTAATTTTAATTCAAAATAAATATATTTTCTAAACTCTAATATAAATTATAATTTGTGCTAAATAATCATATACACTAAATATAGTAAATAATAATAATATTATATATAAAAATATAAATTCTTGTGCTATATATATATAATATAAGATCTTAATAGATTAAAATTTTATAGATAAATTAACTAATTAATTATTTAATAAAAAAATACATTATGAATAAATAATATTATTTGTCTTTGGAGGGGTGGAAGAACCTTCTATCTCCACCCTTAATTTGAATTTTTTTAATTATAAATATTATATCTAGATTTCATTCGTTAAATGTATCTTAATTAAACTCTATTAATTAAATGAATTGAAATCTTCCATCATTTGCATAAACAAACGTTCTTATAAATAAAATTGTATTTACACTAATTTATATTCATGTTAAAATAAATAAATGTTTATGATTAGTTTGAAATACTTACCATTGACCTATAGGTAGGGTTGGCAATTTGCCCCTACACCCGCGGATATTTGCTGGATATTCGCACCCGCGGATACCCGCAATTGCGGGTGGGTATTACCCGTACATTGTGGGTATTTTGCGGGTATGGATTTACCCGCACCCGCAAAGTGTGGGCATGGATGCGGGTATGGATAGTGCTTACCAGCACTAAATACCCGCAAAATGCGGGTATGAATACCCGCAATAATACCCGCGCAAAATATATATACATATCCTCAATATACCCACACAATTTACGTCCGCGGGGAGTCGAACTCGAGTCTATTGCCTTCCATGCTTAGTCCTAACCGTTGGACTACAAATGCAATTGCTTGTCTCTCCTTGCACTAAAAGGTATATGACTAATTATATGTGTTGATATCCGAATTTTGACGCCATTTTTAATCAATTTTAGCATTTCTGTTATTTAGTTAATTTACAGTCATTTTCAGTTGATTTACTGTCGCTAGCATTTTTAGGTGTTTCGTTGCATTTTAGCATCATCGTTAGCATCGTCAGCTTTCAATATCGCCTTTTTAATTTTTCGGCATGTATTTTCATTATTATTATCAATATTATTTTAAGCCTTAAAAATCACATTTTTGACTATCCGGCAGTCGTTTGCTAGTTTTTTCTTCGTTTTAGGTCATCACACGAATTTTAGGATTTTTAACATTTTAGCGCATTTTTTAGTATTTTTATTATTTTATTATTATTTTTATTCGAGCTTTTATTGGACCCGAATAAATTCGCTCGGACAATAGCTTGACTTTAAAATATTTTCCATCAACTAGTTGCTAGATTTTTTTCTGCTCGCAACGGTCTACAGAGTTTTGTGTAATTTTCGACGTAACATTTTTATTTTTCTGTTCGCGTGTTTCGCACTTTTGAACGAGAAAATAAACGCGCCAAACGGAAAATTTTCATTATTCGCTGTATACGGTTAGACTCGTCGTATTTTTCTCTACGCGCAGGTACCTTCGGTTCGAAAAGTTCGAACGATTGCTCGCCGGACTCGGCTCGAGGCCATTTAAAGAAAATTAAAAGGGCCTTTGATCTCAACCGTTGATCTGGTCAACCATGGAAAGTCAACCAGATCAACGGTTGACCATTTAAGGGAGTTCATGTGCATGGTGCACATGAACAGCGTACACGTGAAGCAACAGAGGAGCAGGCCACCGAGCTGCCTGCTCCGACGTCCTGTCCCGTCCAAGCCATCACTTCCAGCCCTAGACCTGCCACCTCACACCGTCGTAGCCTCGCCACCGTGACAAGCAGCCACCACGCGCAACACTCTCCCTCCAAAGCCACGCGATGTGTGGCTATAAATACCAGCCTCCTCCCAACGTTTCAAGGGCACCAAAATTGGCAAGAAAAACTTGCTCCTTCTCCCTCTTGATTGGTTGCTCACTTAGAGCGATAAATCGTCCAGTTCAAAGTTTAGAACGTGAGCTTTCTCTCTCTAGCCATTTTCATTTTTCTTAAGCATTTTTCTTCTTTAATTCGTTTGGCTTCATTTTGAAGAGATTAATTTCTTGTTTTTGTGCCATTAATTCACATACATGATGTAGATTAAATACACGTTTTTAATTTTAAAAATCGTTAGCTAGGTTGCGCGAATTAATTAGTTTTCGATAATTAACGGTTTCGTGGTTTTTTCGAAATCAAATTCAGTACGAGTCAAACTAAACATTGAGGTTCGTACGGTCGAGAAGTTGTCGAGGAGACGAACATTTCGGTACGAACGGTTTTCGAAACAGCCACCTGTGGCCGGAGCTTGGCCGCCGGCAGTACGGCGGCGACCAAGGAAGTTGATGATGAACAGTGCCAGGCCAAACGGCACTGTTCACGATATTCCTGGCCCATTTTCAATTTTCTTTTCATTTTTCAATTGGGCCCATCCCATTTTCAATTCTTTCCGAAATTTCGGATCACGTTTTTCCGTGAAAATAATTCGTATGTTTCGTATGATTATTTTTCGCACTATCAACTGTTAAATTTTTCTGCAAATACCAATTGCTTTAATCTTCTGCAAATATCAACTGCTTTAATTTTTCGCAAGCCGCTGGAATTTTTTCCGCAATATCAATTGTTTTACTTTCTGCAAATATCCAATTGTTTATTCTTCTGCAAATATCAAACTGTTTATTTCCTGTAAAATATCAATTGTTTTAATTTCCGCACTCATCATACTGCTGGAAATTCTTCCGCAAATATCAATTGTTTTATTTCCTGCAAATCCTCAACTGTTTTACATCCCCTGTGAATCGTCAACTACATTCAATTTTTGGCAATCAAAACAACATTTAAATTCTCGTATGCTTAAAATAAATCATTTTTCGCATACAATCAACGTAGCATTTTAATTCTCGTATGCGTAAAATCAATCATTTTTCGCATGCAAGCAACACAGCATCTAAAATCTCGTATGTGTAAAATCAATCATTTTTCACATGCAATCATGTCATCATTTAAATTTCGTATGTGTAAAATCAATCATTTCACGCATGCAATCAACGTAGCATTTAAATCTCGTATGCGTAAAATCCATCATTTTTCGCATACAATCAACTGTCATCATTTGTTTATCAAACTCAGCATCTCACTTTCGTATGCGTGAAATCCATCATTTCTTGCATGCAATCAACTGTCATTTAAATTTTCGCACTCATAAAATTGCTTAGTTATTTCTCAAGCTATCGCTAACACTCTCATTTTGTAGGTTTTAATTTCAAGCTTCGCTCGAAAGTACGCCTTTCGATTCCTTTTTATTTATTCAGCACTTTTCGTAAATATCCATCATACGCATGATATATAGAACTGCTAGAACTAAAATCAGCCCACATGAACAACGTGTTTAAAGAGTTGCTTAAAATGCCATGCTCATGTGATTTTAAATTCTCGCATATGTTGACTGCATGTGCATGGGGACTTTCGATCCCATATCAGTTTTTCCACTTCAAAAGCAATCATTTAAATTCGTACTCTGTTAGCAATCCATGATAGGATCACGTAGTAATTAATCTAATCATGCATGGCCCGATGATGAAATAAGAGGGCGCTCATTCGGTCTTACAGAAAATTCAGTCCTATCACGTTACGGTCAAGAATAATTAATCGGTCTTGATAAACGGTAACCCCGTCCGAAAGACGATCAAACGGTAACCCCGTTCAACGATTAATTATTTTTGAACGTCACGATCATAAAAAGACTAAAGTGACGATTCCTCTGAGGGTCCCCCATTTTCAAAACAAAACGCATTTTCATCAAACACCTTTTAAAAACACCTCTCTCATCAACCGGTAACCGTTTTCGGATGTGACTCGGGTGCCTAACACCTTCCCGAGACCATAATACGACCCCGAACCTTTGTCTGGGGTCCAGACCCCTTTTTGTGCCTTTAGCTTTTTTACTTATTATATTTTCTATGCCATGACGATTAAGGTTCCCTAAACCTAGCAACCAAATTAGGGTGGCGACTTCATTGCATGCTGCTAGGCGTCCCTTTTACGCCGAGCATCTGAAGGTCTCAAGTTCGTTGCACACTCGCGAATTTTTATTTTCGTGGGGCGCGACAATATGCATAATATTTTAAATAAGAAGAATAAAAACATACTACCAATTACAATTAAAATTATATGCATAACATTTTAAATAAGGAGAATAAAAAAAACATATTACCAATTAAAATAAAATTATATGCATAACATTTTAAATAAGGAGAATAAGGAAACAAACACACTACCAATTACAATTAAAATTATATGCATAATATTTTAATATTTTATATGTTTTTATCATACTAAAAAATTAAAATGTAGTGAAAAATGAGTCATTTCAATTTTTCAACCAGGGCGAGGCGTCATGACGCCTCAGCCTCGCCCTGGTTGAAAAATTGAAATGACCATTTTTTTTCACTACATTTCAATTTTTTACACGATTTTTGGATCCTCTTTATCCATTTTAAATTATATGAATAACATTTTAATCTTTTATATGTTTTGTATCATAAAATGTAAAAATTTATCATACTAAAATATCGCTAGAATATGTTAGGCTAGTAATATGTTAGGCTTGTAAGTCATAATTGATTTACCAATTAAAATTAAAATTATATGCATAACATTTTAAATAAGGAGAATAAGGAAAAAAGCATACTACCAATTACAATTAAAATTATATGCATAACATTTTAAATAAGGAGAATAAAGAAAAAAGTATACTACCAATTAAAATTAAAATTATATGCATAACATTTTAAATAAGGAGAATAAGGAAAAAAAACAAACTATCAATTACAACATTTTAAATAAGGAGAATAAGGAAAGAAGCATAAGTCATAACATTATACTAACAATTAAAATTAAAATTAAACACATTGTTCTAATGGAGCTTGCGATAACTAATTTACTTTGAAACTCTAAATGTAAGTGATAAATACACATAACATAAGTCATATTCCATACTTTAATATTTATATGTATATGTTATGCTCATAAGTCATATTCGATACTTGAATATTTATATTTATTCGACACTTCTTGAGTTTTGACATGTGCTAAATATTTGTTAAACGTACTCCTTATATTTACTTGAGTTTTTCTGTGTCCTTTGCATTTTTACAGATACTGCCATGCCCAAACAACAAGTAAATGGACACTAAAAACATGATGAAATGCAATGTAATCATACTCCTTATATTTACTTGAGTTAATTGTATAGTTCAATATCAATATTTACTTGAGTTAATTATAACTAATTAATTATTGTATTTTAAAAATGATAATTTTGAAGCTCTAGATGTAAGTGATCTAATCGTATTGCTATGAAGCACGATTATACTGAAAAATCGTCATGTGTATATGTTAGGCTCGTAAATCATATTAGATATTTTAATATTATATTTACTCGACACTTTTTGTCGTATTCTATATATTTGTTAAACGTACTCATTACATTTCAATATACTAATACTTATTATTTAGGGGAAATAGCATAAAGCACCCCTGTACAAAGCGCGAAAACCAGAAACTACCCCTGACATTCAAAACGTCTAATACGCCTCCCCTGTACTAAGGGTCAATGATAAAACCTCGGTCTCCGTTAGTCAAACTAACAGACCGTTACTGTTGACCGTGGACTTCCATTAAAAAATTCAGAAAAAAACTGTAAAAATTCCAAAAAACATATAAAAATTTCAAAAAAATCTAAAAAAAATGTAAAAATTCATAAAAAACATTTAAAAAAATTTAAAAATTCATAAACATGTAAAAATTCAGAAAAACATTTATTTTTTTTAAAAAAATTGTAAAAATTATATTTAAAAAATCTAAAAAAATCTAAAAAAATTGTAAAAATTCACAAAAACTATTTAAAATTCATAAAAAATGTAAAAATTCACAAAAAAATTAATAAACCTAAAAATTCAGAAAAAATGTAAGAATTCCAAAAAAAATCTAAAAATCTAAAAAATGTAAAAATTCACAAAAAATGAAAAAATCCACAAAAAAATGAGAAAAATCAGAAAAATACAAAACATCCATAAAATATGTAAAAATTTACAAAAAAATAGTAAAAATGTAAAAAATTCATAAATTTTTAAAAAATTTAATTAACCTAAGGAATTGTTTTTTTTAAAAAAACAATTTACATTTTTTTCAGGGTTGTTATATTAATTAATTTTTTTTTGGAATTTTTACATTTTTTTGGATTTGTTACATTTTTTTCTGGATTTTTAGGTTAATTAATTTTTTTAAAAAAATTTACATTTTTTATGATATTTTTACTTTTTTCCCTTTTTTACTGTTTTTTTGGATTTTTACCTTTTTTTTGTGAATTTTTACATTTTTTCTGGATGTTTTATATTTTTCTGAATTCTTATATTTTTTTGGATTTGTTCATTTTTTTGTACTTTTTTAGATTTTTTAAAATTTTTTGCATTTTTTGTGAATTTTTACATTTTTTAAATAGATTTTTTTTTGGAATTCTTACAGTTTTTTAGAATTTTTACATTTTTTTGGATTTTTAGGTTTATTAATGTTTTTGTGAATTTTTACATTTTTTTATTTATTTTTACATTTTTAAAAATAAAATTAGATGTTTTTTGTGAATTTTTACATTTTTTATGAATTTTTATATTTTTTCAAAAAAATTAGATATTTTTTCTGGATTTTTACATTTTTTATAATTTTTACATATTTTTTTTGAAATTTTTATATATTTTTTTGAAATTTTTAATCAAAGTCAACGGTCAACAGTAACGGTCTGTTAGTGTGACTAACGGAGACCTAGGTTTTGTCGTTGACCCTTAGTACAGGGGAGGCGTATTAGATGTTTTGAATGTCAGGGGTAGTTTCTGGTTTTTGCGCTTAGTACAGGGGTGCTTTATGCTATTTCCCCTATTATTTATTAATGTCTAGTCATTTTGTTTTTTATATATATTTTGTATCATAAAGTGTAAAAAATTATTTTACTAAAATATCGTTCTAATATTTGACTAGTATTTATAAATTGGTAACTAAAAGTATTATTTTAAAAAATTACCAAAATATTGTGTTTAATACCAAAACGACGTCGTTTTAGTTTTAAACACATCGTTTTGTTAAAAAAAACTTACCATTGCCAATCTCCTCGTTTTGTTTGTTCAAACCCTAAAGGCTAAAACATAAAGAAAAACAGCAGCAGCTTAAGCCTCAGCTCCTCCTTCTCCTGCAGTCGTCTTCGTCTCTCTCACTCTCAAGTCTCAAATCGACGATTGTCCCCCTCATATTCGTCTCTCTTAGCTACTTCTCCTCCTCCTCCAGTCGTCTTTGTCTCTCTCAAGTAAGTTTGATTCTTTAGCTTCTTGATGAATGGATTGCAAATTGATTGAGATTATGTTTTCTGTTTTAGATTCAAAACCTAACACATATCTATCTTGCATAACTAACTATTGTGCGTATAGTTGAGATGGGAAAATAACTTTTATATTGAAATGGATCTGGAATGAGCTTCTAGTATATGGAATGAGGTTTTAACTGTTCTAATATTTTTTTCATGTTTGCAGAGGCTCACAAAAGTTATGGTGGGATGGAACTATCGTAATAATCAAGATCTGTTGAATGTGAAGCTCATATTGTAGGAAACGTATGTTCCGAGTGTGATGTTACTGCAGTACCTTGGATCTGTTTGCTAGCATCTTATAGGTTTTCTTTCAATTGATTTTTCTTTTTCTTTTCTTGGATTTTTAATCTGCAGTCTGCAGACTCTGTACCCCGATTTTAAAGGAGATTAGGGATTTTGATGGGACAATTTCCGAACTTGGTGTGGATTTAATGAACAACCTCATCAATTTCTATGCCAAAGATGGGTTTGTCGCTGATGCCCATCACGTATTTGATGAAATGCTTGTGAGGAACACATCCTCAGATCAATTGGTGTGGTTGTATGTTATAATGATTATTGCCACTCTGGTTTTACTGGGTTTTGCATAATTTGACACTTATTTTGGATATTGGTATGCATGTTCTTGTATGTACATCAATTTTTAACAAGGAAGATGATATTGCGGGTATCAGATCTGCAGGTATCCGCGGGTATTACCAGCGGGTACAATTTGCTTGCTCTTACCCGCCCCGCGCGGGTGCGGGTATGGATTACCCGCAGATTTGCGGGCGCGGGTATGGATAGTGCCTTACCCGCTCCATTGCCAACCCTACCTATAGGAAAAACGATCTCCCTGTTGTTGGGGTTAATTCCAATCGACAATCAATTTTGCGCAGCAAACAATCTTATCCCAAGAATCAATAACCCCTAGCTATCAAACCAATCAAAAGCAATCAAGAAAAGAACACAGAGATTTTTAACGTGGAAAACCTCAACAGGTAAAAAAGCACAAGACCAAGCCAGTAACAATCCACTATAGGATGATCAATGTGTACAACCAACCAAAATCCCTATCTTAACTATTTGAATTATCTGACATACATCACTATCACCAATAGTACCAATCAAACAATCCAATCAATCAATCAATCCGAGAAAAACAAGAGACATGAGAATAGAGAACCAAAACTAGATTTTCACTGCTTCAATCAGGATAGGATTTCTACTACCTCAGACAACTTCTCACCGATCCAACTGTTCAGATTGCAGAACCAGAAGTCGTGCACCTGCTGTCCAAATTTCACCCCAATCCAACGGTGAACGAAGTCGCTGCGGTGATTCTTTCACAGCTGCACAGAGTTTGGCGAAAATCTATTTTCTCTCTTCTCTCTCACAGGATGCTCAACAGCAACCCTCTCTCACAATCTCTCAGGATGCTCAACAGCAACCCTTTCACAATCTCTTTCATAATCTCTCAGGATGCTCAACAGCCTCAACAGCAACCCTTTCACAATCTCTCAGGATGTTCAACAACAACCCTCTCACAATCTCTCTCAGTTGCAACGAATAGCAACTGATTTTACAATCTTTCTCAACTCAATCTCACATCTAGATTGAGGAGACCAAGCTAGAAAAATCTCCCCCTCACATTTCTCTCTCTCTGTGCTTCTCCTCACAACCTGAGCCGCCATATATATATATTAGTGGGCAACCTAATTAATTAGGTTACACAATCTTACTCCAAGTCATACTCCAATCTTTTCTTTTCTTTTTCTTTTTCTAATCAAACTTCTAATCAAACTAAAACAAACAATTACATGTGAGCCCAATTGAGCTAGACCCACATCAATTTCCTTGAGTCAATATGAGCTGGACTTCAACACCTGTCTTTGGGGTTTTTGATGTTTTGAATAATGGATTGAGTGTGTTGGTAAAGAAGGGAATGTAGCAGATGCAATTTGCTTTCCTCTTTCACTTGGTTGAAAATTACAGAAAAACTTTCCCCTGACTTTTGATCTTTCTCATCCCAAGATCCGAATTTGGGAATTGATGCCAGCTTCTGATGCTGCTAATTAACCCCAATTTCAACAAAATCAGGCCTAATATATGCTAATAGGGTCGAGAAATCAAAACATTTAGAAGGCAAAAAAAAATAAATTACCTACCCTATACTCATTATCAGGAATCTTGGATCTACTTTTGAGTCTGTGGTGCCGCGAAGCAACCGATGTTGTTGAGAAGCTCCTGTCGCTTTCTCCAGACCCAAAACCTGACCGGTTCCTGTCAGGTTTTTTCGGTCGATGACTTGAATTCCTGTCAGGTTCTGATGTGATTTTCTTTTGTGCAGAATTGGACCTTTATGCTGTGTGATGGAGAGGGGTCTGAACTACACTGAAATCAGCATCTCTTTCATCTCCCCGATAGCATGTGAAGGCCTCAGGATTTTCTTCAGGATCGTTCGGGTTGAATATCCGACCAGTGATGGATCTTTCTTTGCGCGCATTCTCGAAGTAAGCTGTGTATGGGATGTTATCACTATCCCAGCTCCCAAATCTCGGCATATGAGAACTCTACTGCGACTAAAACTTAAATAATGGGACACAATTAGTTACAAAACAGGATTTTTAGCAAAGATAAGCAACAGGAAATCATTTTACAGAAGAGGTTAGTAATTATAATACCAGAAATTGAAAGAAAAAAAAACAAGAACAATTAATAGAAGGTAACACTTACAGTCATATTTTGTAGAGAACGAGGATTATGGTTTGGGTTTGAGGGATGCGTTTGAACTTTGAACACCAAAAATAGCAAGGATTCGATGATTACAATGTGTGCAATAAGTTATATAACCAATAAAAACTCATTTTCAACAATTATTGAAGTCGACCGAACTCATATGATAATGACTATTATTAGCCTAACCAGCCTCGGCCCAATTCAGTCGGTTCATATTGATTTATATATATGATTTAACTTTTATTCTACAAATATACTTTTTTTTAGAATGTATAATTCTACAATATAATTTATTTTATATTTACATTTTTCATTTTTCATTTTTATAATTTATAATTTTTCATTTTTTTAATATATTTTCATTCAACGGTTTAAATACACTATCATAAATATACCGTGATGATTGATCAAGTCATAAATGGTTGTTTAATCTAGTTGGCAATCATGAACAAATAGATATGGAACATTGTGAATGATTTGTCATTTACCTAAGGGCATCATCTTCCTTGTCCTAGTGATCAATAAAGGTGATAAAACTTGAGGCTTACAAATGTGTTAATCTACATGTACCTAAAGTTGTAAACTAATAATAAAGTTGGAAAACAAAGTACAAAAAGGAATCTAATGAAGTTGATTTGGCTAAAATATTGTAAGTTCTATACCTTAGCTCCCGGCATTTGGGGTCTTAAATTTCAATCGTTAATTAATATATTGTAATTATAAAACATTGAAAAACACTTTTTTCATATTAAGACATTATTAAAAATTCAAAAATATATATTTAGCAATTGGAGATTGAATTCTGTTTGATAATATTTTTTAATAATTAATTAAAATGAAAAAATAAGAGAAAAAAAAAGAATACCAACATTGTCATCTCCTTAAACTATAACCATTTATTCTTTTATGATTTTGATTTTGATTTTATTCTCTGTTTTGATTTCTTATTTTTTTGAATTTCTCAAAAAAATATTCTTTTTGAATGTTTTATAATTTATAATTATATTTAATATAAAAAGTTATATTTTAATGCACCATTAGATTTTTGAAAAAAAATTATAATGACAAAAATTTAAGTTTAATACATTTTAATATATTAAAGACTAAAAGTTAGGAGCCAAACGTCAAAAAACGTCAAAATTTAAGAAATATCAAGGAGATACCATATCATTTCATATATACATGTAGCTGAAGAATAAATTCTACTATTAAAATTTGGGATCATTTTTGTTCATATCAAAATAACAATAATAATTATTGGGATCATTTTCTAACGTTTAAAAGTTTTTTTTATAGGTAAAGGTGGGATTCGAACCTTAGCTTATATCCCTACTAGTACTTTTACCACCAACAAATAACCAATGAAAACATGACCATTAGCAACTTTCAAAAATTTGAGTTGATTAAACGACATAAAATTTTAATTACATAAAAGTAATATATAGATATATTCGTATAAAATAATATTAATATCGATATAACTAGATAGTAATTGGTAAATAATCAAATAAATAAAAATATGATAAATAATAGTGATTTTCATACTTAGGAGCAAAGTTGTTAAAATCTAGAGTTTAAATAAACTCGAAATGGGTAGGTGAAATTGGAACGTAAAATCGTAAGAGTTTACATATTATGATTTTTTTTTTTGGGAGGGGGGGTAAAACATAAAATCTTGTAGGCCCGCTAACTAGATGGGCCGCTCGTAGACCCCGCTCGAGCCTGTTCTAAATAGACGGGCTTGGGCAGCCAACTTTCAGGCCCGACTTGGCCCGCATTACATAATTATTCATTATATATATACTAATAAATATATAATTTGATTTGATATAACTTCTAATTTCTAAATAAGTAAATAAATTGTAGAGCCGTTATATGAGTTTCTATTATTAATGTCATGCACTCCCTAGATTTCAGGATTCTCCCGTTGAGTTTGATACTTTCTTATTTGGGGTAATAGCATTGAGGCCCCCTGTACTATCACGAAAAACAGAAACCTCTCCTGGACTATGAAAGTTTTATTCTGTCTCCCTTGTACTAAAAGTCAACGACAACGAGCCCCATTCCGTTAGTCAACCTAATAGACTGTCAAGGGTGACCCTTGACAGCCAGTTACACAAAAGAAGAAGAAGATGACATCATACTTGACATTATTGGTTAAGTATCAATTGAGATCATAAGGTTAAAGTACTCAGTTTATTATTTTGAACTTATAAAACTCAGCTTCTGTGAATATTTTGATTTAAGATTTCTAGTTGATATACAAAGATTGTCATTTTCTCTAATTACATAAAATTAAACGGGACGACCCGTTAGGCCTTTGGGCAACCCGTTTAGTAAGAGAGTCCGGCTTGGGCCATGTAAAAGTTTGCCCTCTTAAAGCCCGATCAACCTCAATTTTTAGAAGGTTTAACAAAATTATGCCTGACCCGACCCATCTAATTAACAGATCTACTCGCGAGTTAGGATTGAACCTAATCATCAAACAGACCAAACAAGGGTTGATCTTAATATTTTCAAGCTCGGCTATACCATGGTTGATATCACCCAATGTTTTTGCTTCCAGAAGACTTGCTGTCATTTCTCAAATTAGCAGAAGTTATACACTATTTTTGATTTTTTATCTCAATGTGTTTATGGGGATCGCTCAACCAATAAGATGGATATATGTAGATAGTAGGTGGTTATACAAGATAAGGTGATTTTTTTTTTGAAAAACCACCTAGATAATGGTGGATGAACCCTTAGAGAACCCGCTTATATATAACTACTCACTAATGACGTGATAATAATTTTATTGATTGGTTGATCTTTATAGACATGTTGAGATGAAAAGCTGAAAGTAGTATATAATTTCTAATTGATTGGCTGAACAATCTTCCCTCAACCGTTTCTACAACTTTTGCCAACCCAACACCAAACCCATCACAAGAACAACAAGGCTATTGAGAAATCTCCAAATTAGAGGTCAATTGTGTTGGAGTTACTTTACAAAGTCAGAAAACAACATGCAAATAAAATAAGTAGTGAGTAACTAACATAGGATTATAATATCATTTTTCCTAATAACTTTTCTAACAACAAAATCAATAACTCATCTCCCTACTAATCAAATCCAAAGAAGAGAAGAAGTAATGATTAAAAAAACAACCTGATAATACATAAAAGTACACTAAGGGCATTCCTGACATTTCATGAAATCGGTAACCTATATTTCGATAAATGGCAAGGTGTATGCCACGCGGACTAGTTCAATGAGGTCCCGGTAACTTTAGGATACGCACATCGTCTCCTACCAAGAGTGGTCGTAGCGGTCTGAAAGGGTTACCGGACACGCACTTTTCTAGCAGGATGATCAAGGAGTTACCGGTAAATAGAGACGACACTAGTAACTGCAGTTCCTAGGTGATAATACAAGCAAGGCACCTCAAGGGTATTTTCAACCTTTCATCACCAGTGAGGGGGTCCCGATACATGTACTTCCCTGTATATATCACCGCCAGTAGCCAAGCCTATGTATACCGACTCTACCAGGTAAGTATACTACTTATACGACATCTTAGGGAAACTATCGGGTAAAGGGATAGGTATCGGTAATGGCTGACCAAGCCCAAGCGACACGTGTCTAGGGTGACATATAAGGCAAGGCTATAAATACCCCCCTATCACCCCTTCACGGACACATGCATACACGCGCACGCGTACTGAAGCTCTGCCCTCACAACTACCTAACTACCTACCTACACTCGATAGTTCTCCCTTACCACCTATTTTTGTCATGCATATTGACTTGATCGTCGGAGCCTCTACGTCGGAGACCCCTTACGACGCTTTGCAGGTGGCGTAGGAGCAACGAGATAGTCAACATCAGCACGCCATATTACAGGATCACCCTCACCCCAGGTCTAGGACTATGATTTTTGGTGATTTCATTGAGAGCCTTGGATTATTAAGTGAGAACACCTTAATATCTAAGAGCTCCATCCTCTTTTCCCCTAAGATCTATTGCTGAAATGATGTCCAAATAAGATTTCTCGCCGATCCAGCTTACCAGCGGCTCCATCATGCCCACCCATGACGTACCAGAGATCCCATCATCGGTGATGCCAGCAGCAGTGAGGTTGGTTCTAGTTAACCGCCAACTCACCTTCTCCACCGGCCCAGAAATAATCTTTCCAACAACAACATCGCATGGTCCAAGTATGGCCAGTTCCGTGCCACCATCTGAGAGTATTTAGATCATCAAATGAGATCATTGATATCTAAAGACTCTTTAATTATCATTTGACATTGGCAAATTATTATTATTTATCACTCCTGGAAATTCTGCTTCACTTATCTACTACTCCACTTATCCTCTTTCTCGTGATTGATTGGTCATTATTTTCACATATTTTTACCATTTAATTCTGGTAAATTGGATGGCGGAACTGTTTAAACTGTGTCAAATTTCGTCACTTGTGCAGACATTCGCGGAGGTGGAAAGAATAGATGATATGCCAGCTTTGGAGCTTGCACCAGAGAATCGAGCAATCTTGGCAGCAGGCTTAGCCAAGATTGCCAAGCTAGAGACGTGCTGGGTGTGGAGTCATGAGGACATGTAAGGACTGGAGCGACAGCTAGAACTGGACTGGAAGACAGAGGCGTTCGCCAAGTGGACTCTCGGATGCTGATCCGATTATATTTTGAACAAACAATCTTCTATCTTTAAATTATTTTTGAATTTGAACAATTAATTTTTAGTAATATTTTATTTTTGAAGTTTGGATTTTGAAAGAGCCGTGAGAGGTGGGGATCCTCAGTCTTAGATAAAGGCTAGGAAAGGCTGCCGATCATGAACATCTTCCATCTTCCTGCTTCGGGGTTGTAATCAAACTCGCTTTGTGGTTCTTCATTTCGAAAAATCACAGATTTCATTTTATCTTTTCATGTTCAACAATTATTCATCTTTTTCCATAATTATGTCTAGTAGCTAAATTATCCATTCTTGGTAAGGGCTGAGTGAGCCATTTATTACACTCGTTAGATCAAAATGCTCTTAAAAAACCTCCCCGTTCGTAATCCTTTCAATCTCTAATTTAACAAACCGGTTCCAATTAATCCTAATACTTGATCACTCTTAAGCTTAGTGACGAATTTGCACCCAACCTCAAAGGGGACGAGTTGAAACTAGAGAGGCCCAAGTAGGCAGCTAGCCTCGCTGAGGTTAGTGAGTATTGGAGGATATAGCTCATACCAGGTTAACACCCTAGGGCCCCGACTGGGGGGTAGCGTGAACTAGACACTGTCTTTCTCTGTGCCATTGCAGAAGCGCATGCGACTCAAGCCAGCAATCAACTAGATAGATCCTTTAACCAGCAAGGTGTCCACTGATTAGGATCACTAGGAGAGGGAGTACCCGCCAAGTGGTTTCAAGAGGAGGAAAGTAGGATTGGAAAGGAGTACCTCCCAATCTATAGCAGTGTTATGAAAGGAGAGACTAAATACTCTTGAATCGATGATCGACGTATAAGAATATGTGCTCACAATATCGCCCTTACCAGGAATTTCCCCTTTCTGAATTTAAAACCCAAGATATCCAATCTAGGCCAAGACTCAATCTTGCCCAAGAGTGTTTTATTATTTAATTTCTATTTTAATTGTTTTAGTTGCAGGAACAATCAACCAATTCCAGTGACGAGGAAGTCAAACCAGAACTACAAAATCCTAGAGGTCTTAGTGGACGATCCTCTTACCACGATCTACAAGCCCTTGTGGACAGTGATAAGTTGTAACCTTTCTACCCATTTTAATACTCATTTTACAAATATTTTTGATGCTATCGACAGGCAATCAAATTTTGGCGCCGTTGCCCACTTCTAATGATGTTTTGTAGTTTTTTCTTTATTTTTGTTTTTGCAGTTGATGACCAGGTCCTCGAAAGAAGACTTAATTCCATTCAATCCAGAGCTTACGAGGACGGAGACACAGATTAGGAAAAAAGCCAAAAGAAAATTCGAAGGAGAATTTTTAGGGACGCAAATAGAACCTATCCCAGATAGTAATCTTGGCCAAGATCCAGGCCAAGCTGAAAATCAAATCCTAGAACAAGTTCCAAACCAAAACCCAAACTAGGAAGATAATAACAACCCAGCCATGATAGAAGAACAACCAGAACGGACCATGAGAGAATTAAATAGAGGGGCAGAAAGAGAAACCTACTCATGTATCCAACTACCCCCTATTGTAAATAATTGGTCCATCAAATCAAACATAATATCCAACCTCACCAAATTCCATGGTCACTCAAATGAAAACCCATACAATAATTTGAGGAATCTTCACCTTCAATGTGATACTCTGAAACTAGTGGGAGTGACAATTGAGAGAGCTAAATTGAAAGCATTTCCTTTGTCACTTGAAGATTCTGCTAAGAATTGGTTTTATAGTCTCCCCCATAACACCATTACAACATGGAGAGAAATGTCCTCTGTTTTCTTGAATAAGTATTGGAACGCGACCAAGGCTGGAGCGGCTAGGAAAAACTTGGTTTCCATCCAGCAAAGGGGCAATGAAAGTCTTAGCGAGTATCACCAAAGATTCAGGGATCTACAAGATATTTGCCCCACTCATGGAGTAGCAGACCAACTCTTGGTGCAATATTTCTACGACGGGATGAGCCAAAAAGACAAGGAAAGGGTAGATTCGATAGCTGGGGGAGCTCTTCAAGACCTCACCCCAACTAGAGCTAAACTTCTTGTACAAACCATGGCAGACATTGATCAAAACTATTCATCCGCTGAGATAAATTCTATCCCTTCTAGTTTAAATACAGTAAATATTGAGAAGAAATTAAATGAGATATCTAACATGCTTATTAATCTTTCTGTAGGTCCATCGATGGTAGCACCAACTCCAGAACAGGTTGCTATGATGACACCTGAACAAATGCCTCTAATTTGCGGAATATGCCAACAACAGGATCATCCAACACATAGCTATTACATGGTATAACAACTAGGGGAACCAGCACCGGTTCCAGTAAATGTAGCATATGGGTAAAAATCAAGGACAATTTCCTCATGAATACCCTTGGAGGAAGCACCCCAATCTTAGGTGGAGACAAGATACACCACAACCAAACCAATCAGCCCCACAACATTACCAACAGCTAAAACAGCCTCAGCAATCCCCCATAAATTTCCAGCACTTTGTACCTAAACCACCACAATCAAATCAGGCCCCTGTCCCACAATTGCCACCAGCACCTCAACCCCTAAAGCTCACGGGCGTACCCATAGAAGAAACTCTACAAAAATTCATGCAAGCGACCTAGTCTAGCCTAGTTAAGATGCAGAAACAGATTAGCCAGTTAGCTCAACAAAAGCAAGAGCCATCAATACACATGGAAAATCACCCTCCACTACCGTAGATAACCCCAAGCACAATGTGAGTGCTATCCACCTCAGGAGTGGGAGTGTGTTGCCAGAAAGAAAGGGTGCAAAGTCAGATAAGGAAATGCAAGAGCACTTATATGAGGAGGATGAGGAAATCCAGGCAGAAACAATCTTGGCCGAGCTTGAGGCCAAGACCGATATTCAAGAAAAGACAAACAAAGAGGAGCCGATCTTGGCCAAGACTACGACCAAGATTAATGAGAAAATTTCAGAACAGGAGGAGACAATAGAAATTCCACCCCTTTTCCCTCCCAAGTCCTCAAAGCAAAAAAAGTTAGATGAGGCTAAGGAATTTATGAATATTTTTGGCAAAATTGTAGTAAACATTCCCATGCTTGATCTAATACCTAAAGTACCTTCTTATGCTAAATTTTTAAAGGAACTTTGCACTAACAAAAGGAAACTTGTAGGTGTTGAAAAGGTAAATCTCACACAGAATGTTTCTATAGTTTTGCAGGCCCGCCTTCTAGAGAAGTGTAAGGATCAAGGCACTTTCACAATTCCTTGCAAGATCGGGAACAAAGTGATGGACAAAGCTCTTTGTGACTTAGGGGCTGGAATTAATGTAATGTCATTGAGTGAGTACGAGGTATTGTAAA
Organism: Viola odorata; assembly: GCA_963691705.1. Lineage (NCBI taxonomy): Eukaryota > Viridiplantae > Streptophyta > Magnoliopsida > Malpighiales > Violaceae > Viola > Viola odorata. Next base: position 16,073,450 of record OY829543.1, read on the forward strand.
TAGGAACAATGAAAGAAATGCGGGTAGTAATTCAATTGGCTGACAGAACAATCATCCACCCAAAGGGAGTTGTGGAGGATGTACTTGTTCAAGTCAATAACTTTATTTACCCAGTTGATTTCTATATTGTAGAAATGAATACTGACTTACCTTCTAGTGCTACAAATTTTCTCCTAGGGAGACCTTTCCTTAGGACAACAAGAGCAAAAATAGACGTCTACGAAGGTAGTATAATTATGAAATTTTGTGGCAGCATGATCAAGTTCAGCATGAAGGAGGGGCTGAAATATCCGAATGAACTACATAGCTTGAATTTTATTGATATTCTAGACCCTATTATTGAAGAAATGATCGATGTATGCACTAATGATCCTCTTCATTATGTTTTGAGCAAGAGTATCTCGGACAGGAAGCTAAGGGAATTGGAAGACAGAATCGGCAACCAAGAGGAGCTCAAGGAAATCGTATCAGAGCTCAACAAGGCTGAACCACAAACAAAAGCCTCGATTTGCTAGGTGCCACAAGTATCAGAATCCATACTTCTACCCTCTACAGAGCAAGCACCAAACCTAGAGTTAAAGGCCCTGCCGGACCATCTCAAATATGCCTATCTTGGCCAAGATAACACTCTGCCAGTGATAATCTCGACCAAGCTTTCCACCAATGAAGAACACAGGTTGATCGAGGTTTTAAAGCAACACAAAGAGGCGATGAGATGGACTTTGGTAGACATCAAGGGCATATCTTCAACCATTTGTACCCACAAAATACATGTGAAAGAGGATAAGAAAATAGTTAAACAACCTTAGAGGACATTAAACCCTCAAATGATGGAAGTTGTTAAAAAGGAGATTATTAAATTGCTTGATGCTGGGGTGATTTACCCAATCTCTGATAGCTCATGGATCTCTCCTGTGCTGGTGGTACCAAAGAAGACGGGGATCACCGTGACAGAAGGAGAAGATGGAACAAAAAGAACAACCAAAATCCAGAATGGATGGAGGGTTTGTATCGACTACAGAAAACTTAACCAAGTCACAAGAAAAGATCACTTCCCACTGCCATTTATTGACCAAATGGTGGAGAGACTGACTAGTAAGTCCCACTACTGCTTTTTGGATGGTTATTCAGGGTTCCATCAAATCCCAGTTGCACCAGAAGACCAAGAGAAGATAACATTTACTTGCCCATTTGGAACCTTTGCATATAGGAGAATGCCTTTTGGACTATACAACACACCAGCCACCTTCCAAAGGTGCATGGTAAGCATCTTTTCAGAATATGTAGAGAAGAGTATTGAAGTGTTTATGGATGATTTCACCGTGTACGGTGATAATTTTGATCAATTCTTATTTAACTTGAAAAATATATTGAAAAGATGTGTGGATAAATGCTTAGTATTGAATTTTGAAAAATGTCATTTTATGGTGGACCAAGGTATTGTCCTAGGCCATGTTGTTTCGAAAAAAAGAATCGAGGTTGACCAAGCTAAAATTGATGTTATCAAGAATCTGCCTTACCCCTCATACGTGCGTGAGGTTAGAAGTTTCCTTGGCTATGCAGGATTTTATCGCAGGTTTATCAAAGATTTTTCAAAAATTGCGGAACCTATGTGCAAATTGTTACAAAAGGAGGTTGACTTCATCTTTGATGAAGCATGTCAGAAAGCTTTTGATGAGATAAAAGAGAGACTGATATCAGCCCCAATAATCCAAGCACCAGATTGGAGCCTGCCTTTCGAGTTGATGTGTGATGCGAGCAACTCGGCAGTTGGTGCAGTTCTTGGCTAGAAAAAGGGTAGAGGTCCATATGTGATCTACGACGCCTCCAAAATGCTTGATGAAGCGCAGAAGAACTACACCACGGTCGAAAAGGAGTTATTTGCAATAATTTTTGCCCTTGACAAGTTTAGATCATACTTGTTAGGGATGAAAGTTATTGTATTTTCTGACCATGTTGCCTTGAGATATCTCTTAGCTAAACCTGAATCTAAGCCAAGACTGATCCGTTGGATTCTCCTTTTGCAGGAATACAACTTGGAGATTAAGGAAAAAAAAGGAAGAGAGAATCTCGTTGCAGACCACCTAAGCAGATGTTTTGTGAAAGCTGACTTAGAGCTGGTCAAAGATAAATTTCCCGATGAACATCTATACTTGGTCAAGGCAATCAGACCATGGTATACTGACCTTGTCAATTTCCTAGCCACAGGTAAACATTATAGAGACCTGACCAGCCAGGAAAAGGTAAAGATTAAGCACGACAGTAGATATTTCATCTAGGATGATCCATATCTCTAGAGGATAGGATCAGACCAACTGCTTAGGAGGTGCATTCCTGAAAGTGAAATCCCATCTATTTTGAAATTCTGCCATTCTTATACATGCGGCGGGTACTTTGGAGCAAGGAGAACAGCTCTAAAAATCCTTGAATCAGGATTTTATTGGCCCACCATCTTTCATGATAGTTATGGATTTTGTAAAACATGCACAAAATGTTAGAAAATAGGAAACATAAGTTCTAAAAATCAAATGCCCATGAACTTTATCATTAATTGCAAAATATTTGATTTATGGGGAATTGATTTTATGAGACCCTTTCCTGGTTCATTTGGGAATCAATATATTCTGTTAGCAGTGGATTAGGTGTCAAAATGGATAGAAGCGAAAGCTACTAGGAACAATGATGCTAGGCTGTTGTTGCATTCTTGAAATCTAATATTTTAAATTGATTTGGTGTTCCTAGGGGAATTATTAGCGATCATGAGACTCATTTTTGCAATAGGATTATTGACTCACTTTTCAGGAAATATGGAATCACACAAAGGGTCTCAACTGCCTACCATCCTCAATCCAATGGCCAAGCGGAGGTCTCAAATAGGGAAGTCATCTCAATCTTGGCCAAGACAGTAAGCCTAGATCGACGAGATTGGAGCCAACGTTTGAATGATGCATTGTGGGCATACATGACAACCCACAAGACGCCTATAGGGATGACTCCGTACAAATTGGTGTATGGAAAGACATGCCATTTGCCTGTGGGTATGCAACACAAGGCTTACTGGGCAATAAGAAAGTGCAACATGAAGTATGACTAAGCTGGAGAGGAAAGAAAACTCCAAATCCACAAGCTGGATGAGTTGAGAAACCAAGCATATGACAGCCAGCTTATCATCAAAACCAGGATGAAAGCATACCATGACAAGAGAATTATTGAAAAACCTCTCCACACAGGGGAGAAAGTTTTTTTTATATAATTCAAGATTTAAATTATTTCCTGGTAAATTGAAAACTAAGTGGGAAGGACCATATATTGTCACTAATGTATACCCACTGGTGTAGTGGATATCAAGAACGAGAAAACGGGAGTCGTGTTCAAGGTCAATGGACAACGACTGAAACCATTTTTTGAAGGATTTCCAACAAAAGTGGAAAGTCAAGAGGTAGACATACCACCAACAATTGACTGATCAGTGCGAGAAGGTTAAGCCTAGGACTATAACTAAGGGCGCTACATGGGAGGCAACACATGCTTCATTTTTTTTTCTCTATTTTATTTTAATTTCTTTGATTTTGATTTGTAAATAAAGTTGTTGTTCAACAAAATTGGCAGAGACTAATTGGTTGTTTTTCAGGTATTGTTTCAAGGAACAAGTGTGGGGAAGTTGGAAACGTTACTGGGTCAAGCTGTAACTTAAGCCCAAGCACTGGAAGGGACATAGAACGCGTGGCAGGCTTAAAACACCACAAGTGTCACGCGGCGCCTATAACTCTAAGGAATTTGAATTTCGTCAGAATTCAATTTCAAGAATTTCTGTCCTAAACAAACTCAAACTTCCAACCTTATAACTTCCCATGACCGTTAAACATGCCATTACTCCACTAATCTCTCACCTCACCACGCCGTACCTCCACCACTTCCACTAACCAGACAAAATGGTTAAAACCAAATCTCATTCCTCCAAGAAAATCCCTACTCCTATCTCTTCATCGAAAACATAACAGACCCCCAAACACTCATCCTCCGATTACCTCACCTCTTCCGATCAAGAGTAGGCAAATCCCAAAAATCTAGAATTTTACCTCAAGCTAGCAAGAACAATCCTCTCCATGGCCAACGACCCAGAAAGCTCACCCAACCACCTCGCCCAACCCTAAATCGACCAACCCACTCTACCTCCAATCTCGAAAACACCTAAAACTGGTGGGTCCACCTTCGGAGTAGTGTATTCCACCCCCCTAAGGAAAACCTAGTTGGCACAGGGAGCAACATTCCTTCCATCAGGTGCAAACTCTCTCTACCAGATGAACAAGAGGAAGGAAAAAGAGAGGATAGGTGATAACTATAGAAGTGATCCTAAGGGTATTTTCGTCCTTATACTCGATAACAAGGCCGGAGTACTGTAGCTGGGCCATACCACTACTGTCATCACCCCTCTTCTACCACGGAGTCCTAGGATGGTCGACATCAACGGTGGGGGGTCTCACACGTTATCTTGCCACACTAACGGCGTTATCCCATCCCAAACATCACAAGACGTTATCTGAAGGATCCTGGCGTTATCATCCCGTGATAACGCCTACCCCCTATAGGTAACGCCCTCCTATTGCCTATAAATACCCTAACATTCAAGACTGCCGGTCGAAGCCCTGCCATTTTGATCCCCTTTACTAACTTAAGCATCGGAGTTTCTACGCTGGAGACCCCCTTCGACGCCTTGTAGGTATCTCGGGCGACGGGATCCGTCACACAGGAGGCCATATTCCTCACCAACCCCTCTCCTACAACTCAAATCTTATCAAAGTGGTGCTTTCATTGAGAGCTTTGGTTTTATTAAGTGAGCCGCCTTAATAGCCAAGCTCTACTTTTCCTCGGAGATTTAAGGAACATGGCTTCTAACCCAGATTCCACACCTTCTCAGTCCTACGGTATTTCTCTTGCCCCTCACAGAGAACTCTTTCCTCCTATTACTAATGCTATTCCTACTGCAGCGTAGGGAACTCCTTCTGCTCAACCAGATTTTCTCTTTGGGCCAACAATAGGAGTATCACCCTCCTAGATGGGCATTTCACCTTCTCAAATGGCAGGATCTAGTTTTTCCACTCCCCCTTCGATGGGATCCGCGATGGACAGTGCAAATAATCCTTTGGCGAACTCCCTGATGGCTTTGCGCGCATAATTGGAGCACCTAACCGCATTGGCTACTGGATCTACTCCGAATGCTTCAGGATCCAGCATTCCCCCTCACATTTTATTCACCCCGTCAATTATCACTGATCGACCATTTTCGCCCTCGCGACACGGTGATATCTCTATAACCTTGCCTATAACGATAACCCCCGTCAACCTTACACAGCTCGCTTATAGGCCAGGGGAACTTTCTGCGCCGCATACCCTTGAGATTCCGGTATCATCGGGTGAACGTCGGCAAGGTGAAGATAGATTTAATTGGGACGCTTGACGAGATGAAATGGCCAGGGATATGTCCCCTAGGTGCAGTGAAAGGTCCAGTAGCAGAAGATATCGAACTCGCTCACCAAGGAGTCGTAGCCAGTCTCCCAGGCGATATCGCGCACCAGATCCTCGAAGGTAAGTGCATCATCCGGAGGTCTCTCCTCCCCGTCATCCTCACAGGATCCCTCAGCATAACACTGGCCACCCATTTAACCAACACATTCGAAATTATAGAGTCAGCCGACATGTGAAACTCCCCACGGAGTCTTATGACGGCACTAAGGATCCCATTTCCCACCATAACAAGGTAAAGGATTTTGTGCAATTCTAAACTCACAACAATTCGGCCTTGTGCTAGATTTTTGTCATGACGTTATTAGGGGTCGCACGTCTTTGGTTCGAGGGACTCCCAGCTGGGTCCATCGATAGTTTCTCACAATTGGAAGCTAAGTTTCAGAGTCAATTTAGCACGGCTATCCCCATCAAGAAGTCTGTTGCAGCTTTATTTGATATACATAGGAAACCTCAAGAATCTTTGAGGGATTTCCTTAGCCATTTTGACATGGAAATATCGTTAACGCCAGACGTTACTGTTGATTTCGCGGTGGAAGCTTTGAAGCGAAACTGCTGTTATGGAAAGCTATGAGACACATTGATGGTGGACCCCCCAACGACTCTAGACGCATTGAGACTGAAGGCTCACAATTACGCAAAAATGGAAGGAGAAGAGAGTAGAGACAGAATTCAGAATGTGCCACAGAGAGCACCTCTGGCTCATACCGCTCATGCTAACGTGGCTCCTGACACTCGTCCAGTTGACGATTACGCCCAGTGAAAAGATCACATCCCTCGAGCTTCAACCTAGTAAAGAGGCAATTTTTCACGGTGAAGGCCTGACAACTCTCCCACTCGGCGACAAGCGGACCCACCCAAGGGCACAATTTACGATCTTGATCTTCCTTCCCTTATACTCCCGAGAGCAGAAATCTTGGCGATTGTCCAACAACGAAAACTGCCTATCCGTTATCCAGCCCCTGTAAAACCCGGTGTAATCATGGGAGGAAGAGAAAATGCCTATTGCAAGTTCCATAAAGTCAAGGGACATGCCACTGACGTGTGTAGAGAGTTGAAGTTTGTGATAAAACGATTGGTAGAAGAAGGCTATCTTGGAGAATTTGCCACCAAGACTAGAGAAGAAGCTAGGAGAAACCCTATAGACAAGGCACAAAATGACAAACAGACTTCCGTTCATGCAGCTGAGAACAACACCAACCCCACTGGGAGAGTCAGGGAAACATTAGCAATCCATGATGAGGACATTCCAATCATTAATATTATAGTTGGAGGTACACCCTACCTCGATGAACTCACACCACTAGCGCCTGCGACTGGAGACAAGAGAAAATGGGAAGACGTGTCAACGAAAGGCGCCGAGATCAGCGCGCTGGACTGAATAGTGTTATCTTTCTCGGAAGAAGATGAAAAGGGTGTCATGTTTCTGCACAATGATGCACTGGTAGTCACGCCCGTTATAGGCAATCATGGAATCTATAACAGCGAAACTGCTGTTATGGAACGCTACGAGACACATTGATGGTGGACCCCCCAACGACTCTAGACGCATTGAAACTGAAAGCTCACAATTACGCAAAAATGGAAGGAGAAGAGAGTAGAGACAGAATTCAGAATGTGCCACAGAGCGCACCTCTGGCTCATACCGCTCATGCTTACGTGGCTCCTGACACTCGTCCAGTTGACGATTACGCCCAGTGAAAAGATCACATCCCTCGAGCTTCAACCTAGTAAAGAGGCAATTTTTCACGGTGAAGGCCTGACAACTCTCCCACTCGGCGACAAACGGACCCACCCAAGGGCACAATTTACGATCTTGATCTTCCTTCCCTTATACTCCCGAGAGCAGAAATCTTGGCGATTGTCCAACAACGAAAACTGCCTATCCGTTATCCAGCCCCTGTAAAACCCGGTGTAATCATGTGAGGAAGAGAAAATGCCTATTGCAAGTTCCATAAAGTCAAGGGACATGCCACTAACGTGTGTAGAGAGTTGAAGTTTGTGATAAAACGATTGGTAGAAGAAGGCTATCTTGGAGAATTTGCCACCAAGACTAGAGAAGAAGCTAGGAGAAACCCTATAGACAAGGCACAAGACGACAAACAGACTTCCGTTCATGCAGCTGAGAACAACACCAACCCCACTGGGAGAGTCAGGGAAACATTAGCAATCCATGATGAGGTAATTCCAATCATTAATATTATAGTTGGAGGTACACCCTACCTCGATGAACTCACACCACTAGCGCCTGCGATTGGAGACAAGAGAAAATGGGAAGACGCGTCAATGAAAGGCGCCGAGATCAGCGCGCTGGACTGAATAGTGTTATCTTTCTCGGAAGAAGATGAAAAGGGTGTCATGTTTCTGCACAATGATGCACTGGTAGTCACGCCCGTTATAGGCAAGCATGGAATCTATAACAGCGAAACTGCTGTTATGGAAAGCTACGAGACACATTGATGGTGGACCCCCCAACGACTCTAGACGCATTGAAACTGAAAGCTCACAATTACGTAAAAATGGAAGGAGAAGAGAGTAGAGACAGAATTCAGAATGTGCCACAGAGCGCACCTCTGGCTCATACCGGTCATGCTAACGTGGCTCCTGACACTCGTCCAGTTGACGATTACGCCCAGTGAAAAGATCACATCCCTCGAGCTTCAACCTAGTAAAGAGGCAATTTTTCACGGTGAAGGACTGACAACTCTCCCACTCGGCGATAAGCGGACCCACCCAAGGGCACAATTTACGATCTTGATCTTCCTTCCCTTATACTCCCGAGAGCAGAAATCTTGGCGATTGTCCAACAACAAAAACTGCCTATCCGTTATCCAGCCCCTGTAAAACCCGGTGTAATCATGAGAGGAAGAGAAAATGCCTATTGCAAGTTCCATAAAGTCAAGGGACATGCCACTGACGTGTGTATAGAGTTGAAGTTTGTGATAAAACGATTGGTAGAAGAAGGCTATCTTGGAGAATTTGCCACCAAGACTAGAGAAGAAGCTAGGAGAAACCCTATAGACAAGGCACAAGACGACAAACAGACTTCCGTTCATGCAGCTGAGAACAACACCAACCCCACTAGGAGAGTCAGGGAAACATTAGCAATCCATGATGAGGACATTCCAATCATTAATATTATAGTTGGAGGTACACCCTACCTCGATGAACTCACACCACTAGCGCCTGCGATTGGAGACAAGAGAAAATGGGAAGACGCGTCAACGAAAGGCGCCGAGATCAGCGCGCTGGACCGAATAGTGTTATCTTTCTCAGAAGAAGATGAAAAGGGTGTCGTGTTTCTGCACAATGATGCACTGGTAGTCACGCCTGTTATAGGCAATCATGGAATCTATAACAGCGAAACTGCTGTTATGGAAAGCTACGAGACACATTGATGGTGGACCCCCCAACGACTCTAGACGCATTGAAACTGAAAGCTCACAATTACGTAAAAATGGAAGGAGAAGAGAGTAGAGACAGAATTCAGAATGTGCCACAGAGCGCACCTCTGGCTCATACCGGTCATGCTAACGTGGCTCCTGACACTCGTCCAGTTGACGATTACGCCCAGTGAAAATACATTCGCATTGATACAAGCCACGCGGAAAATGAGTCGATATTTTCAAGCTCATACCGTCATCGTGCTTACGGACCAACCTTTAAAAAGGATATTTCGGAAGCCCGAATCCTCGGGGAGAATGCTGATTTGGGCTATCGAGCTTGAACAATATGGGTTGTACTACAGATCCCGACCGTCTGTGAAGGCTCAAATTTTGGCAGACTTTATAGCGGAATGCACCTTCACGCCAGATCCACTAACGGAGTTGACTGAAAAAGAAAAAGAGGATTTGGACCTCCCCTTCCCTGAAACCTACACCGACCTGTGGGTCATCCACATGGACGGCGCCCAAAATCAAGAGCTTGCCGGGGCCGGAATCTCCATGAGTGGGCCTCACGACATCCATGTGCGATATGCCATCCGTATCCTGCAGCCATTGTCGAATAACGCCACAGAATATGAAGCGCTATTAGCCGGGCTCAGGATAGTGAGAAACTTCTCCATAAAAGGAATACATGACTCAGGGAGGTTGGGAGACCTACGGTTGAAAATCTGTGGAGACTCCAAGCTGATAATAGACCAAGTTCTGGGACACTCTCAAGCTAGGGAGCCCATCATGGTGCAATACCTTGCCAAGGTGAAACGCGAGTTGATAGAAATAAAGAAAAGTGGCATACAAGTCAGCTTCGAGCACATTCCTCGAGAGGATAACGGTGAGGCGGATAACCTTGCCAAACTCGCAGCGAACCCGGAAACGTCCATACCTAAAGGGCTGTACTACCGAGAGATACCCGTACCTTCCTTTATGGAAGAATAAGCGACGCTCTGCGTAGAAGAAAGTGAAAATGACTGGAGAATCCCCATCATAAAATACTTGAAACATGATGAGCTACCAGCGGATAACGCTGAGAAGAAGAAAGTATTAAAGCAAGCAGCACGGTGCACGTACTTTAATGGGGAACTGATGCGGAGATGTTTCTCTCATCCAGCTGCCAGGTGTATAACGGAACAAGAAGGCCTTCATACCCTCCGCGAAATCCACGAAGGAATTTGCGGTATGCACGCTTCCGGCGGCACCCTGGCTGCGCAGGTCTTTAGATCAGGGTTCTACTGGCCTACTATCCGGAAAGACTGCCATAATTACGTGCGAACTTGCCAAAAGTGTCAGGAATTCTCCAAGATTCCTCGACAACCCGCCACACAAATTTATGACATCACCGCTCCTTGTCCTTTTACGAAATGGGGAATTGATATCCTAGGACCGTTTCGGTAGGCGAGGTCTCAATTAAAGTTTGTGCTCGTGGCGGTAGACTACTTGACCAAATGGGCGGAAGCTGAGGCGGTTGCCAACATCACGATAGAAAAAATCTGGCGTTTCTTCAAACATCAAGTCATCATGCGATTCAGCGTACCCCGTGTGCTACTTAGCGATAACGGAACGCAATTCACCAGCCAATTTTTCAGAGACCAATGCGTGGAGTTCGGAATCGAGCAAAGGTTCTCTTCCATGGCTCATCCGCAGAGCAATGGCCAGGCTAAGGTGACAAACCTAGCCATCCTTAACGGTGTTAAGAAGAACCTAGAAGGATCCAAAAATAAGTGGGCAGATGAGCTGCCGTATGTGATGTGGGCATACCGCATGACCATGAAAACCAGCACAGGAGGGACACCATTCGCACTGGCTTTCGGTACTGAGGCCGTCATGCCCGTGGAGATTGGTACTATGAGCCTACGAGTGGCCTATTTCAGAGAAAGCTGAATGAGGAAAGGTCGCGTGCAAATCTTCTGAAAATGTTGCACTATAAGCAAAAGATGACGCGTTATCACAATAGGCGCGTCAAAGAACGGCTGCTGAAAGGTGACCTGGTACTCAGGGACCAGCGAGCAATCGGTCAACGACGGGGGAAGCTCAGCCCGAACTGGGAAGGGCCGTACCGCGTTACCCGTATTGTCGGGAGAGGAGCGTATCATTTGGAGACACTTGACGGTACCCCCTTACCTAACTCCTGGAATATTGCTCGTTTGAAATTATATCATGCTAGACTTTGATTTATCTCTACACCTTTTACTGACGCTAGCCCTAACCCATGCTAACGCTCGAATAGTGAGCTTTCTTGTGTGTTTGCGGCTATGTGTATGTGTGCAGACGATGAAAGAAAAACAAAAAAGAGGTTGCCAGGAGTGAAAAGTCCTATCCTTGTGATGGTCGGTCGTGATCAGACGACTCACTAAGTGAGGGCACGCCCTGACATGCCTGATGTTTAGCGATGGGAGTGAAAAGTCCAATCCTTGTGGTAGCCACGTGTGGGCCATAAGACGAGGCACGTCCCGACGCCCCCGGGGGTGAAAAGTCATTTCCTTTTGGTAAACCGCGCTAATATAGGCTGCCCACTAAGATGAGGCCAAGCAGTGGTTAAGTTAAACCTGATAAAGCCCGTCACCATAATCAAGATGATAATGGCGCGAGAGCCGTGCTACGAAAAAGTTGAAGAAAAAGAAGTACAGAAAAGAAAATCAACAACAAAGGAAACAAGTACCATAGAGATGCTATTGTTTAAGCACCCATGAAGGGTCGCAAAATATACAAAAGAAGAACAAAAAGAGGATAATGCTTAATCCTTACAAAAAGAAGGGGCGATAATACCCTAGCTACAATTGGTTCCTTGAGCTCTCCCGCTCTGGGTAGCCATTCTATGTGGCTAAGCGAAAGCCCTCGTCATTATGATCAGTAGAATTTCACAAAAAGGCGTCAGAAATGGTGTCACCTTTGTAAAATTCATCTCTATGAATCTCCACAAAGTAGTCAGCCATGATGGCAGCAGTCTTTTCAATATACCACTGACACTTGACTGATGTCTCTTTCTCAAATGCCGCCTTCTCTCCTACCAAAGATGCTCTCTCTTCCACCAGGGCTGCTTTCTCTCCCTTAAGAGCAATACTTTTCGACTGTTCAGCTGACAGAGCGGTGTTAGAAGTGGCTAACTGTTCCTTCACCTCTCTTGCCTCCTCGTTGGTCGCTTCCATGGCCTTTATACATCTTTCTCGCTCTTCCAGCAATCTCTGCTTCTCTTCTTGCTCCTTTGAAAGTTTGTCCGTGGAAGCGGCAAGGGCAGCCGTCTTTTGTGACGCGCTCTGTATAGTGATAAAACCGGAGGAGACCGGTAAAAAGGTTAGAACGCAGCAAGTCAATTTGCTCTCTATCTCCCTCAGCAGCGAAAGTGCTTTGCTCTTTGGGAGATGTTAGCATATGGGCAGCCAAGAATGAAGCAGTGACAGTTGAGTTATCTCCTCCCATGGCCGCGATTCCCGAACTACGCAGCATAGTCATATCCACTTGATGAGTAATGGGCCCAGCAGCGTTAAATGAGCTTACATCGGCCAAGAGGTTGAACACTACCGTTCCCTCCCCAAAGCGTTTAAGCGTTGAAGCATCGGAAGGAACAAAGACCACGACGGTAGGAGAGGGAGGATGGTTAGTAGAGGAACCCCCCTTGGGCTCGAAAGCGTCATGGGGCTGATAGGAGGAGAAACCTGATAGGTCGTCATTGTAGACCACGTTAGAAGAGAAGCGAGGAATCTTCGAACCAAACGGAGACGTCTCAAAAGGCCCAGGAGCGGCCATGCTCCAAAAAATGGTGGTGGTCTGGTCCGGAGGAGGTACGGAAGAGTCAAGAACGATTTGAGGCCTCTCCCCGACATCAACTTGACTCGAGGACAAGCTTGTGCCTGCTCCATCGGGCCTATGCCTCTTCCTTGATTGATTTAGAATATGCCTCAAATCCATATTGCCCTGTGACAACGAAGGGGTAGAGGCACCAGAAGTATCCTATGAAGAAAAACAATCACTAGAAATGAAAAAGAAGAGAAAATGCAGAAAGTCATTGAAAAACAACACAAGAGGTATCACAGAGCGTTTGCAGTTACCGTCTCAGCGATAGGTGCTTCTGAAGAGGCGGCCGCGTCCAAAGAAAGCGGGAGGGTGGCAACGCTCCTTGTCTTCCTTTTCTTTTTTCCTTTAGTGGAAGCCCTAGGAGCGACTGACCGAACAGGAAGAGCAGCGATTGATATGACAGGAATACCAACAGGAATAGTGTCGGTTTCCCCGTCAACTGAAGTGGAAGATGTTTGGGGAGGAATCGAAATAGTAACAGGTGGAACAACTGAACTGGTGGCAATATCGACAGCCACGGCCATTTGCTCAACCTCCTCTCTTCGTCGGAGCCTTCTTAAGCGCCTCCTAACACTCTCGGGAATGTACTTGGGATCAGTTGCTGTAGAAGCACAAGACAACGTTAGCATTAGTACCAATGCTGAAAATTAAAAAATGACGCGATACTCACGTTTAACGCAGGCCCGGATATCGGCCCCGCAAGCCAGAAAACGAGTGTGAACGCTGATTTCCAGTTTGAGTAACTTATCAAACCAGCCTTGCTCTATGTCGTTAAGAGCCTCCCGACGCCAAGCACTGTCCTTGATGCCTTGGTTGAAACCAGACCGCCACCAGGGATCCGGAAGCTCGGGAGTCTTGACAACAGAAAATTGTTCTTTCCATTTCTCGATGGAAGACTCTAAATGAAGGAGTTTCCAGGTAAAGTTCTTGAGCGAATCGTCATCATAACGGGGTGATATTGCTATCACACCACGACGGTTATACATCTGAAATAAAGACTTGAGTAATGCAAGGGAAGGAGAGGTAATTCCCTTGTACTTGTAGAGTTCTAGAAATGCATAAACGCCGCAGTAGGCATTTGGAGCTAATTGGACAGGACTCAGATCAAGAGAAGTGAGCAACTCTTGGATAAAAGTGTCAACCAAAAACCAGAAACCGTAGCGAAACATCTAGGCATACAAGATTCTGCGTTTGCCGGTTAGAATGTTGTTCAGGCGTAAAGACTTAGGGGCGACAGAAACCTTGAAGCCCTCAGAGATGTTAGCATCGTGATCAGTCAGATGTTTATGAAGGATGGTCGGAGAAGTAATAGTACTGGCTATATTATCTAATTTTTCCTCATCAATCAATTTAGACCCAGAAGCACGAGTTTTTCTTTTGCCCATGGTGGAAAAAGAAAATAAAAAGATGAAGAAGACAACAAAGGGAAATAAAGAAGTACCTTTTTTAGAAGAAAATCGAAGTGCCCAGGAGATGAAAACCAAAAATGCAAGACGATTCGAGAAGATACAGAGAAAACAGATTATCGAAAGTGGAAAAAAGAAATAAAGTGTTGGGTTTTATAACCCTAGGAGGCCAAGAGAAATGACTACTGGAATAGTCGCCATGCGCGTGACAGGCGTGAGCAATGAGTACAACCCTAGAAAAGCGAGAAGACACTAATGAGAAGACACTGATGAGCAGACACGTGTCTCTGAACCATCCTGATCCTTCGCTCACATTAATGAGGGGATCCTGAGCATTAAATGCTCCGAAAAGCAGAATCACTTTATCAAAAAGAGGACAAGCATGATGACGTAACCATCAAGATAATGCCAAGAAACAAATTAATTATTATCTAGAGCGGAATGACAGTCGTTATTGTGCAAGCGTTATCAATTATTACAAGCCAAATAAAACCAATGTTTGAAGAAAAATAAAACACTCTCAAGCGCTGCCTTACACAAATCATGGAAGAACTCCTTTATTGCCCCCGACATCTATATCCTTCAATTTCTCAAAGGCGTAATCAGCTATCTTGGCAGGATCGAAAGCTTCGCTACGGCAATAGTCTGGGAACCCAGCGACAAAGGCTCGTATTGCCTTGTCTTTCCACCGTGATATCTCAGCGGGTACTTTCGCCAACTTCGCGTCGCGGGCCGATATCTCTTCACGAAGGAGAGAATTTCTTCTGTCGGCAGCCACTAATTCCGCCTCCAAAAGCTCTATCTTTGCCTTCCCTATCGACTTCTCCCTGGCGAATTCAGCACGACAGTCGTTAAGCTCTGCTTGGGTATCGCTCTGGAGTTGTGTCAACTCCGCCACCTTGGCAGGGAAACCTCAAATTTTGTCGCCATGGATATCGAGAAAGTAATTCAACATGCGGAAGCTAGCCAACACGTCATTCAGAGCGCGTTCGCGATGAACCTCCAGAGGAAGCCCTGACATCTCCTCCTTATCTTCAGGAGAGCCAAATATCGCACTTACGATAGAGCCTACCGGCTCGCTTCGCGATAGCGGGTCTGATATTTCCAGTGCGCGAAGTCCGCTGGTGCCAAAGGTGGACAGATCCAGGCGATAGGAAGTGGCTCCTTGGGGACCTTGTGAGGAAAGATTGGCGGTAAAAGGAGGTGAGCGATTTTTGGCGGAGCCGCCAACTCCTGAGATAGAAGTACAGAATAACGGCAGAAGGCCAGTGGGTTGAGGATCAGGGATAGCAGCAGACTCAAGGTTTGGCATAGCGATATCAGGAATGAAAGAGGAAATAGGAGAATTGGGAGCGGCAGCTGAAGGAGGAAGGTTGACCGTTGGTGGAACCTCAGATGTTTCAGGAGGAGCGAAGGTTGACGCCTCAGCCACTGTCGCCGTTTTGGAAGTACTCGCACCACTTAGGGAGTCAGCCCCAACAGTAGGAGTTTTGTTAACCTTCTTTAAAGCAGCCTCAGGGACTGGGTTGCTATTTCCCATTCTTAGCTTCTTCCGCTGAGCCGCTGAAGCATGGCGAAGCCCAGAGTCGGTATCCATGTCCTCGCTACCACTATCGGTTACTTCAGTCTTAGGACGGTTCGGAGTCACCCCTTTGTTCTGAATAGGTAACCACCTCTCCAGGAAGCGAGAGGTCCGGTCAGAGATATCGCACCTAGTAACTGTCTTGAATCTTTTTCTCTTCGGTGGAGCGGTAGGTTGACTGGAACTCTCAGGCGGATGAGATGGCAGTAGTGATTGAAGCGGCCTCACGTTCAGAGGAACGTTCTTATCGCTCGACGGTTGATTTCCAGCATCACCTGTCAACAAGACATATCAAAATAGTGAATAAGCCGAAGCGATAGCGGGAGAAAAGAAACTTACTTATAGTGCACTCCTCTATAAGCCTGTACAAGGCAAACTCTCCTATGCAAAAGGATGAACTCAGTTCTAGCAGCATGTTCGTTTGTCGATGTTCTTCCTTGGATATTACGGACGGGTTTGTCCAAATGGAATCATCAAGACACTGATTGAAACCCCTAGGCCAAGGGTGGAAAGGCAATTTCACGATGAAGAAACTGCTCTTCCAATCAGCCACAGACTCTTCAAAGCCCTGAAATTTCTGCCAGAATGACTGCACTAACGCGTCATTCCACCTCGGGGTGATATCCACCACACAGTTGCGACACTTGAAACTAAAGAACTTGTGGAATAATTTGACAGATGGGATAAAGATACCCCGCAAATCGCAAGTACGGATGAAGGCATGAATCCTTCACTAGGAGGAAGGTGTAATCTTAGCCGGGTTAATGTAATAACGAACCAATAACCCTTTCACCGCTTCGTGAATAGGAAAGCGAAAACCGTAAAGAAACATATTAA
Source organism: Viola odorata (assembly GCA_963691705.1). Classification (NCBI taxonomy): domain Eukaryota; kingdom Viridiplantae; phylum Streptophyta; class Magnoliopsida; order Malpighiales; family Violaceae; genus Viola; species Viola odorata. Next base: position 16,090,030 of record OY829543.1, read on the forward strand.
AATACACCATCCTATCGCTCCCTGATAGAGGGTCATGAAGCCGATAACCAGCGTCAGGAATTTTGACGGAGTAACCAGGAGGGAAAAAGATACCATTTTCCTCCAACTCTGCCTCCAATACCGTTTCATCAACAAAAATATTGGGTGTTCTCTCAATTTCTAAATCTGTGGGCTGCTGGAGACCCTTTGAAGACCTATGTGTAGCCAGAGGCCACTGAGTACCCTTGGGTATCCTAGACGTGCTCATAATGAATTAGTAGGAAGAAAATCTGAAGAAGAAGAAGTAAAGTACCTTGAACAGAAGGCGGTGGACAAAACCGTCGGCGCCGGCGAACGGTGGTCGTAACTTCCTTTGAAGCAAAAAATTAGAGAGAGAAAGAGAAAATTTCAAAGCTCAAGCAAAGAGTACTAAAAGAAAGCAGTTGCTCCCTTTTAAAGGCTGAGTTCAAAAAATGAACAGCCTGTAAAAACGGGACACGCCCCAAAGCAAAAGTGACACGTGTGAAAAACTTCAGAAGGATATTTATGTCTAAGCATTTATATCTTCTGGAGGGGGTAGTTACTGACAATCAGTTGCAAGCGGTTACATCAAAGCAATAGATAGTCTATTAGCGATAGCCATTCGTCAAAAGAGGGTCTAACGCCTGAGCATGCAAGACTAAAAAGAGCAGAAGCATCATTTCATTAAATAATAGCCATACGACATCTACAAAGGATTGCCAGGGGCGGAATCAATCATCGTCAGGCCAGTAAGAGGACCAGTTGCAGTATTCATCATCCGAGGACGGAAGCTCCTCATTCGCAAAAGGAGGAGATTTGTCAGCCTTTCGCTTCGCACTCGGCGTTAACAGTTTGGACTCCCCCTTCACAGCGGAAGATGCCGACTTTAAGACAGTATCACCTGAAGGAATCTCCTCTTCAAACCAGTGCGCAGGAGGAAACAATTCTTTGTCCTTACAAGCTGGAGGGGCCGAAAAAGAAGAAAACCAGTCAGTGGTCTTAAAATTTGCTCTTTTCTTCGACCTTTTCCGACCTCTACGGCGAGACAATCGCCTCTTCAGGCACGATGGCGAAGGAGGATTGTCAGAATTCGGTGTGGTCGGAGGGGTCAGATGAGATTCTCGCTCATCGGAGACCTGATCATATGAGCCGGCCATGAGAGATGAAAATCAGTAGCAACAGAAAAGTACAAAGAAGAAGATGAACAGAAAAAAGAAGAACTCCCCATAAATAGTTAAAGTGGTGAGACTCTACAAATTTTTCCGCACGTGAGTGGATTTAATGCATCTCGAGAAGATCAACCATAATGGCAGAATCAAATCCTTTGATCACGCCTGCTGGGATTTTTTGATAATCAAGAAATACCGAAAAACTGCCCAATTAGTTAATACTAAAGAAGCGGCGCATGATTAGTGCAGAACGGTTCACCAGAACAACCATCGCCACGTGGCAGAAAAACAAGAATAAATGCTGCAGAAGTCTGACCAATGACAGACTCATTTTCAGTTGGGCTGGCACAACCCTCAACCGAAGAAGAGGACTAACGCCCTAAAAAAGGAAAGAAATCGCAAGCCCAATAACGGAAAAAAGTTTTTATTACGGCCTAACGGCCTAAATATACATCCGCATACATAATACCTACAAAGGAAAAGCGAAAAAGAAAGAGGAGCGGCAGACACTCAAGCTCGAGACCCGGCATCGTTGTCATCATCCACCAGCAGAGTGGGGATATCTCTCAAGGCCTCCACCACAGAGGTCAGCTCAGAAGAGGTGCTTCTCATGCTCTTCAGGCAACAGTTCAGTAGATCCTTCCTCTGCTGCAGCATGGCGATGGCTAACTCGATGCGACAGGAGGTAATGGCCAACTTGGAGACATTCTCGATGGGATTAAAGTCCTCTATAGTAGCAGCCCCAATCCTGGACTGAATGAGGGTCATCATTCCCCGAAGCTCTAGCATATCTTCACTAGTCTTCGTCAGCATGTTCTCCAGGAAGCTGACGTCACCCTTAGTGAGATTCTTGAGGGTTAAGGCTTTGGAAATCAGAAAGTTTTAGTCAGATCATCCATGAAGAAATGATAAATGAGAAGCAGAGAGAATGTGAAGAATCTGCACCGAAAAAAGGATCGCATTTATAGATCCAAAGTAGTAGCTGTTCACCAAGGCGTGCCCCTCGAAAATTGGGCCGTCCCGTTATCCCGAAGTAGCCAGGGAGAAAGGCTAACGTGGAACTCCTGGTGAACGCCCGAGATACTCAAGTGGAGTACGGACTGAAGTCCGAAAGAACGTAAGACCGCGCAATTTGTAGGTGGCCTACAGTGTAAAATCGCGTCAATATTATAGGTAGCTCCGAGCAGCATAAAACCATGTCAATATTACGGGTAGCTACGGTGTAAAACCGCACAAATTGTGGGTAGTTTATGGAGTAAGACCGTGTCGGTGTTACAGGCGGTTTACGGCAAGGCTGGATCCAATGAGCCTAGATAGAAAAAGCGACATCAACGACTCCCCGATATGTGCGAGTGAAAGCCTCTAAGGGTAATTAATGTTTATCATTGCATGATATCTTCACTAACATGACAAAGCCACATTTGAGAATGTGCAGGAAAAATAAGGAAATATCGCCTTCAGAATGATATTCGGATCTTCAAAGAGGTAACGTCGTAACGCCCTACCTTGCCGATATCAATCATATAGAGTGTGACGTGGATATATCGCTGGCGTTATCGGTTCTGGTTTATAACCATCGTTATCGCCCCAACCTCATCACTGACAACTTGGCCGATAGTCTCTCTGTGGCCAAATAGTTACCGCGGGCGATCGGTTCACATTACCTACTTCGCTATCGTGAATCTAGTACAAAGGTACTAACAAAAGAGTCAGATAGACTCGAAGACCCTTACGAATCTTCCGCGACGTAAAGGGAGTAACGTTCCTCTAGAAGCCAAGAAAGGAAGCCCTTGGTGAACACTCGGGCTCGTTTTCAGTTGGGCTTATGATAACAATTGATGAAACACCAAGGGTATATTCGTCTTTTGACCTCAAGTCAAGGCCGGATCACTGTAGACCTTGACTGGCGACAGCACCCGGCTACCACCCCCGTTAGCCCGGAAATCCTGGGATGGTCGACATCAGCGGGGGACCCACGCGGCAGGCGTTTCCGCACGCGGTATCTTCCCATCCCAGACAACCTCGACATTATCTCACTGGTGATACCTCGTCAGCGATATCCTATCCAGCTGATGCCTACTGACGTCATCTTCTCCCGATAATGCCCACCCTTGGGGTAACATTCTTTCTTTTGCCTATAAATACCACTCATTTCCAGATCAAAGGTAAGACCAAAATCACTACCAAAATCTCTGCCAAATTTCACAGCCATACTAACTTAAGCATAGGAGTGTCTACGCCGGCGCTTTGCAGGTACGACGGACTGCCGCAACAATGATTCCCGACGGCCATAATCTCTCCCCCGCTTTACCAGAAGTCCTAATCTTATCAGTCTTTATGCCTTTTCTCACTCTCTGAATTGCCATGCTAAGACAATAATGTAGACACTGAGATGATGATATTGAAGATGAATGAGAGTGTTAGCTGTAGAGTTGCTATAACTCAACAATAGCATGGAGGATAGAATTTTGCTAGAGATAACGCCACTTGTTGTATACTTTTTAGGATCACGGGCTTGCAATAACGGAGTGTTATGATAGATATTTTCCAAGATATTACGACATAGCTGGGCATGTGCATTTCCGTGCCAAGAGTAGATAGTAATACGAGAGATAGCTTGATATTCCAAATGGTGGGTTACCATAGCAAGGTGAGAATATCGGAGATAGAAAGTTTTCGTGAGATACTATTGTTTGTCAGATGGCGGCAAGAATCACAAACTCGCGATAGCAAGATATTATGATAAATATTACCTTCAGTAAGTAGCATATGCTCCATATCGGCGAGAGAAGATATTGTGGCGATATAGCCGTATATATTTCTAAGCCAAGAATATCATTTCGATGGCGCTGCTGTCTTAGTCGTTAGTCTCATTTCCATGATGAGATAATGTTATTCAAGAGATAATTCCAGGAGTAGGAGGTCTCACGATAACTCTGTATTGCTGTAGATATTTTCCGTCACTAACGGAGGATGCCATGTTAATAAATATAGATATCTCTTTCTCTGAAGGGATAGATATCATGGCGGTATAATATCGCAGAATATATATACTCCCGTGCCAAGGGGAAGATAATATGGCGATAAATGATAACCCTTCCCCAATATTATAAGCAGAAGATATTGTAATATACATTATCGTTGAAGATGTATTCCCTTGTCAAGGGTGAAAAATACTTTGCAGATATATATAGATTTTTGTTTCCTCTTTAGACAGGAGATATCATGAGAAAATTGCTAGAATTAGCGATAAAAATACCTGATAAAATTTCTCGAATGTGATCTATCAAGATTCCTCCATGATTTCGCTGCCTTCGCGGGCATTGGTCTCGTTATTATTTCAATATTTCCATGATTTTTCCTGCAAATCCTCAAATATTGCTTCATTGCGTCAGTAAAATGACATGTAATAGTAGGCATTAATCACATCTGTAGGCTTTCGCCCGAGTATGCCCGGATATTATTGCTATTGCATTTTCATCCAGCCTCGCTGGATCCGGCCTCACCGGGGTATTACTGGTATTACTTTTTCATACAGCCTTGCTGGATCTGGCCTCACCGAGGCATTACTCGTATTACCTTTTCATCGCCTCGTTGGATCCGGCGTCGCCGGGGCATTACTCGACCAACCACTTCGCCAGGTATTTGCCATCCGGTTACTTGCTGGGATATTCCTTTTATCTCAAGTTCCAACGGTCGCCCTGGAGTTGCCTCGTCTTAGTGAGCCATCTGATCAGGATCGGTTGTCACAATGATAGAATTTTTACTTCCAGGCGTTGAGTCTTTATTTCCTTAGAGCGTGCCTCGTCTTAGTGAGCCGTCTGTATTAGCACGGTTATCACAAGGATAGGATTTTCACTTCCAGGGGTATCGGGGTGTGCCTCGTCTTAGTGAGCTATCTGTGTTAGCACGGTTGTCACAAGGATAGGATTTTCACTCCCGGCGTTTAATCTTTAAGTATGCCAGGGCGTGCCTCGTCTTAGTGAGTCGTCTGATTAGGAGCGGTTGTTACAAGGATATGATTTTCACTCCTAGCACCCTTCATTATCTGTGCGTTATTATCCACAAAACACACGAAATATTCTCGATTTGATCGTTAACACATATTATTAACGTTAGCCAAAACTTGCAGAAGTATTTCAAATTCTAGCATGGTATAATTTTAAACGGGCTATGTTCCAAGAATTGGGTAAGGGGGTACCGTCAAGTGTTTCCAAGTGATATGATCCCTTTCTAATAACGCGGGTGATGCGATATGGGCCGTCCCAGTTGGGGTTGAGTTTCCACATGCGCTGGCCAGCTGCTCGCTTATCCCTAAGTACCAAATCTCCTGCTTTGAGCAAGCGTTCTTTAACGCGTCTGTTATGATATCGTGCCATCTTTCTCTTATAATGCAGCATTTTCAAAAGGGTTGCTTCATGTAATTCTGGTAACGCATCAAGATTTACCCGTAATCTTTCTTCGTTTATCTCTTCCTTAAAGTATGCCACTCGCAAGCTTAAGGTCCCAATTTCTACCGGTGTGACGACCTCAGTGCCAAAAGCCAATGCAAAAGGGGTTTCTCCTGTACTGGTTTTCACGGTCATCCGGTATGCCCACATCACATACGGTAGCTCATCTACCCACTTCTTTTTGACACCTTCTAAATTTTTCTTGATACCGCTAAGGATGCTTCAATTAGTTAGCTCCATGAGCCTGTTAGTCTGCGGGTGGGCTACAGAAGAAAATCTTTTGCTCGATTTGGAACTCCATACACTGGTCTCTGAAAAATTGACTGGTAAATTGTGACCCGTTATTGCTGACTAGCACACGAGGTATACCAAATCACATGATAACTTGATGTTTGAAAAAACACCATATCTTTTCCGTTGTGATGATATTGCCCATACTGCTTCTGCTTCTGCCCATTTTGTGAAGTAGTCCACTGCCACGACCACAAACTTCAACTGGGATCTTGCCTTTGGAAACGGGCCCAAAATGTCGATTCCATATTTGCAAAAGGGGCAAGGAGCAACGATTCCCGAGATCTTCGTGGCAGGTCTCCGGGGAATCTTAGAGAACTCTTGACATTTCCGACAGGTTCGGACAAAGTTTTTGTAGTCCCTACGAATGGTAGGCTAATAAAATCCTGACCGAAAAGCTTGTGCGGCCAAGGTACCACCAGACACATGCATACCACATATTCCTTCGTGGATCTCACGCAGGCTGTGGAGGGCTTCTTGCTCCATTATACACCTGGCGGTAGGATGGGAAAAAAATCTCCAGATCAATTCTCCGTCATAGTATGTACATCGTGCTGCCTGTTTTAATACTTTTTTCTTTTCCGCATTGTCTGTGGGCAATTCATCATGCTTTAAAAAATTTATTACAGGAATCCACCAATCGTCTTTGGTTTCTTCGATACACAGAGATGCTTGTTCTTCCATAAAGGAAGGCACAGAGATTTCCTCGTAATACACGTCAACGGGTATGGATGCTTCCGGGCTTGCTGCAATCTTAGCAAGATTATCTACCTCGGCATTATCTTCTAGAGGGACATGCTCGATACTGACCTGTATACCTCTTTTTCTTATTTCCATCAACTCGCGCTTTACTTTAGAGAGCTATTGAATCATGATTGGCTCTTTAGCTTGAGAGTTGCCCAATACTTGATCAACCACTAGCTTGGAGTCTCCGTATATCAATAGCCGTAAGTCTCCCATTTCTCCAGCGTCATGTATGACTTTCATGGACAGATTCTTCCCTATCCTGAGTCCAGCTAGTAGCGCCTCATATTCTGCCGCATTGTTGGATAATGGTTGTAGAATTCTGATGGCATACCGCATCTATATGTCTTGTGGTCCTGTTATTAAGATTCCTACTCCAGGTAGTTCTTGATTCTTCGCCCCCTACGTGGACAACCCATAAGTCAGTGTAAGTTTCGGGGAATGGGAGATCCACGTCATCTCTTTCTTCCTCAGTTAAGTCCGTCAATGGGTCCTGTGTAAAAGTGCATTCAACGATAAAGTCCGCTAAGACTTGGGCTTTTACGGATGGTCGGGATTTATATTGTAGCCCAAATTGCTCGAGTTCAATGGCCCAAATCAACATCCTTCCTTAAGACTCGGGCTTTCTGAAAATACTTTTCAAAGGTTGATCAGTAAGTACGATGACGGGGTGAGCCTCAAAATATCTGGTCATTTTTCGCGTGGCCTGTACCAACGCAAATGCTACTTTTTCAATACGGGTGTACGGTAACTCGGCATCCTTCAGGACATGGCTAACAAAGAATACCGGGCGGTGGACATGGTTGTCGTCTCACACATGGACGACACTAATCACTTCATCGGCAATAACAAGATACAAGCACAGAGTGTCGCCTAACTATGGTCTTGTCAACACCAGATTAGATGAAAGTTACGCTTTTAGGCCGATAAATGCCTCTTCACACTCTTTGGTCCATCCAAGGGGAGCCTTTTTATGTATAACTTTGAAGAAGGGTAGACATCTCTCACCTTATTTGGAAATAAACCGTCTTAAAGCGATAACGCGTCCTGTAAGCTTTTGCACCATTTTGATGGTTCGAGGAGATATCATATCATGGATGGCTTTGATCTTCGACGGATTGGGCTGGATGCCCTTCTGGCTGACCACATAACCTAAGAACTTACCCGTTTGGAATGCAAACATGCACTTGCGAGGGTTCAGCTTCATTCTGTATTCCTTCATTACGTTAAACACTTCTTCCAAGTCTGTTAAGTGGTCTTCAAAACTTCGACTCTTGACCAACAAATCATCCACGTAGGCTTCTATTTTCTTTCCAATTTGCTTCTCAAAAAATCTGTTTGCCATGCGCTGGAAAGTCACCCCAGTGTTTTTCAGTCCAAACGTCATTGCCTTATACCAGTAGGTGGCCTTTGGGGCGATGAAAGCAGTCTTTTCTTCATCTTCAATGGCCATGGGAATTTGATGATATCTAGAGTTGGCATCTAAGGAACTTAAATAAGCATACCCGGCAGTCTGGTCGACTAATTGGTCAATTCGAGGAAGCGGGTAGCAATCCTTGGGATAGGCGTCATTCAAGTCAGTGAAGTCGATACACATGCGCCACTCTCCATTGGGATTTGGAACAAGGACGGGATTAGCTAGCCAAGTCGGGTATTGGACTTCTTGGATAAAATATGCGTCTAAGAGTTTTGACACTTCTCGGATAAAATCTCTCGGGTATCGCCTTTTCCGTAGAAAATGCTCGTCGCTTCTGCTGAACTGGTTTGACGCGGGGATTGACATTAAGTCAATGCTCTGCTACCTCCCGTGAGATGCCAGGCATGTCCGCAGGCTTCCAGGCAAATTCTTCTTTGCATTTATTTAGTAATCGAGCTAACTGCATGCTCTCTTATAGGCTTAGCTTTTCGCTAACAAAGAAATTTGCCCCACTAATCCTACTAACAGGGATGGGAACTATCTTATCTACTGGTTGGGTACATTTTTCCTCTTTCTGCTTGAAGGGATCCATCGTAACACACACATATCTATCACAACTCTTTTGCGTCATGAGTAGATAACATCCGGCTGCTAATTTTTGGTCGCCTTTGATGGAGACTACTCCGTCCCACGAGGGGTATTTTAGCCTTAAGTGTTTTTGAGAGATTGCTGCACCAAAACGGTATAGGGCAAGGCAAGGTCTACAACCAAGAACAACAATTCCTCTAATCTTTTAGACGTGTATTCTCTGAAGTATGCGGGCAAAAGAGTAACTCCAGTTACTGGGATAGGGACTCCGTCTACCCCAATTATCGGTTTCTTGCAAGGTGTCAACTCGCTAGCGGGTCGCTTCATGAGGTTGTAAGCCTCCAGTGAAAATAAATTTACCGCGCTACCGTTATCGACAAGAGTTCTTCTAACTCCATGGTTTCCAATAACGGGTGTGACCACTAACGCATCATTATGTGGAAAATCAATGCCTTTCTCGTCTTCTTCGGAGAAGGATAATATCATTCGATCTAAAACACTTATCCCTTCATTCTTTATTAATGCGCCTTCTCGTTTCCTCTTTTCTCCTGCAGCAGATGCTAGCTGCGCAGGCTCATCGAGGTACGGTGTACCCCCAACTATGATGTTGATGATGGGAATGTCTTCATCATGGATCGTTAACGTTTCCCTGACTCTTCCCGTAGGGGCAATGTCGTTCCCAGTGGTGTGAGGAAGTGCTTGTCTGTCGTCTTGTGTCCTATTTATTGGGTTTCTCGTGGCTTCTTCTCTAGCCTTGGTGGCAAATTCTCCGAGATAGCCTTCTTGTACTAAACGTTCTATTGCCAATTTCAGCTCTCTGCACACATCATGTGGTATGTCCTTTGACTTTATGGAACTTACAATAAGCACTTTCTCTTTCTCCCATGATCACCCCAAGTTTCACAGGGGCTGGATAATGGATGGGCAGTTTCCATTGTTAGACGATTGCCAAAATTTCTGCTCTCGGAAGTATGAGGGAAGGGAGATCAGGATCATAGATCCTACCCTTGGGTGGATCCACTTGTCGCTGAGTGGGGGAATTGCCAGGTCTTCCCCTGGAAAAATTATCTCTTTGCTGGTTAGAGGCTCTAGGGATGTAATCTCTTCGTGGAGCGTAATCGTCGATGGAGCGAGTGTCTGGAGTCGTATTGGTATGAGCACCAGGAGTGGGAGGTCTATTTTGTAGCACATTCTGAATTTTATCCCTACTCTCTTGCCCTTCCATCTTTGCATAATTGTGAGCTTTCAGCCTCAGTGTTTCTAAAGTCGTTGAGGGGTCTACCATCAACGTGTCTCGTAATTTTCAATAACAACAGTTTCTATTTAAAGCCTCCACAGCGAAATCAACGCTGACATTTGGCGTTAACGACATTTCCATATCAAAACGAATAAGGAAATCCCTCAAAGATTCTTGAGGCTTCCTATGTATATCAAATAAAGCTGCAACAGACTTCTTGATGGGAATAACCGTACTGAATCGACTCGGGAACTTAGCTTCCAACTGCGAGAAACTGTCGATCGATCCAGCTGGGAGTCCCTCAATCCAAAGACGCGCGACCCCTGATAATGTCATGACAAAAATCTAGCACAAGGCCTGATCACTGTGAGTTTGGAATTGCACGAAATCTTTTACCTTCTTAAGGTAGGAGATGGGATCCTTCGTGCCATCATAGGATTCTGTGGGGAGTTTCACATGTCGGCTGACTCTATGATGCCGTATGCGATAACTAAATGGATGGCTAGTGATATCGTCAGAAATCCTGCGAGAATGACGGGGAGGGGAAACCTCTAGATGACGCGCTTGCCGTTGAGGATTAGGCGCGTGATATCACCTAGGGGACCGACTGCGGCTCCTTAGAGAGTGGGTTCGATATCTTCTGCTACTGGATCTTCCACTGCGTCGAGGGATGTATCTTCCCATCGCCCATCTTGTCTAATGTCCCAATGGCTCCTGTTTACATTATCCCACAGTTCTCCTGCAAATGGTGGAACCTCATGCGTTTGTGGGGCGACAGATTCCCTTTGTCCCTGAATGATGTGAGGGGCGCTGATAGGGACAATTGATGTAGGCAGAGTCATGAATGCATTTTCTGGTTGAAGCGATGACAATGGCCGGGCAGTAACAATCAGTGGAGTGAATAAAACCTAATGGGGAACTATAGAGCTTAAAGCGCTCGGGGTAGATCCTAAGGCTAGTGCAGTCAACTGTTCTAACTGGATGGGCAAAACCACCAAAGAATCGGTTAGGGTATTATTTGGGTCGTCCACCCTAGACCTGACCTGTGGCGGGGTCGAGAGGCTAGATCCGGCCATCTGGGAGGGCAAAGCACTCCCCTGGGAGGTCAAACTTGATAAAGCTCCAGTCGCCTAGTTCAAAGCTTGGATTTTGAATGCGGAAACATAACTCAAAGAAAATCGTGAAACTTCAAGACTGGGTGCTCTTGGCACTACACGTCGAATCCCTTGAGGTTCTTGTGTCAAATCGATGAATCTCCAAGACTGGGTGCTCTTGGCAATTCAAAGACGAATGACTCAATAGATAGTAACTTCGGACTTTACTTGTGGCTACTCTCAGCTTGCGAAACTAGGAATAGAACAAGGTTCCATAGGAACGGTTTATGAGGGCGCACCTCTTAAAGAAAAAGTCTCATTCTTTTTCCAAAAATATCATATATTATTTTATTCATACGGCTTGGCCTTTAAATAGGCTAGGAAAATTACAAACTTAAAAATAAATAATTCCTAAACAGATAATTCCTAAATAGATAATTCCTAAATAAATAATCCCTAAATAAGCCAAAACTCTATATAGTAATTAAAAACACATAAAATAGGAAATATTAATCCGTGCTCTCCTTTGCCAAACCCTAGCTGACTTGGGCTTTCTGGTGCGCCTATGCGTGTGCGCTGCTTGGCCCACGCGGCTTGCGATACTAGGATCGTATCATCCCCTCCCTCTTATCAAAGATTCGCCCTCGAATCTCATTCTGCATAGGGGTTGTATCGCAATCCCTCTTAGCTTCAAGCCTTCCTTCTGCCATCTTTATTCACCTAAATCAAACTTAACTCAAGAAAGTGTAAATCTATTTTCGGCGAACACAGTTTAGTAAACCAAGCACAGCTTTTGATTACCATGTCCGAATCGCTTGATTCTTCTTGATTTAGATTCCTGACAGATAGGGCTTTCCAACGAACTAAAATTCACAGAAATCGGACTCTAATAGGTATATATTGAAATACTATTTCGACACTGATACTTTGGTGGACTGTTTTTGTGACTCTTTTGTGACTCTTCTCTTGACTTAAATAAAAGACTCAAAATAGAAAAGTAATGACACTTTGGTGGACTATTTTTGTGACTCTTTTGTGACTCTTCTCTTGACTTAAATAAAAGACTCAAAATAGAAAAGTAATGACACTTTGGTGGACTGATTTTGTGACTCTAATTGACACAACGACAAAAGTAAAGGATAGTTACCAAACTTGAACGCCTTGAGCTCCCCTACCAACTGATAAGGCTCCAGTCGCGTAGAGACTTAGCAATGAAATTGTGATCTAGTTCAAAGCTTGGATTTCGAATGCGGAAACATAACTCAAAGAAAACCGTGAAACTCCAAGACTGGGTGCTCTTGGCACTTCACGTCGAATCCCTTGAGGTTATGGTATCAAACTGATGAATCTCCAAGACTGGGTGCTCTTGGAAATTCAAAGACGAATGACTCAATAGATAGCAACTTCGGGCTTTACTTGTGGCTACTCTCAGCTTGCGAAACTAGGAATAGAACAAGGTTCCATAGGAACGGTTTATGAGGACACCTCTCAAAGACAGTCTCATTCTTTTTTCAAAAATATCATATATTATTTTATTCATACGGCTTGGCCTTTAAATAGGCTAGGAAAATTACAAACTTAAAAATAAATAATTCCTAAACAAATAATTCCTAAATAGATAATTCCTAAATAAATAATTCCTAAATAAATAATCCCTAAATAAGCCAAAACTCTATATAGTAATTAAAAACACATAAAATAGAAAATATTAATCTGTGCTCTCCTTTTCCAAACCCTAGCCGTCGCCAAACCCTAGCCGACTTGGGCTTTTTGGTGCGCCTATGCGTGCGCGCTGCTTGGCCCACGTGGCTTGCGGTACGAGGATCGTATCATCCCCTCCCTCTTATCAAAGATTCGCCCTCGAATCTCATTCTGCGTAGGGGTTGTATCGCAATCCCTCTTATCTTCAAGCCTTGCTTCTGCCATCTTTATTCACCTAAATCAAACTTAACACAAGAAAGTGTAAATCTATTTTTGGCGAACACAGTTTAGTAAACCAAGCACATCTTTTGATTACCATGTCCGAATCGCTTGATTCTTCTTGATTTAGATTCCTGACAGATAGGGCTTTCCAACGAACTAAAATTCACAGAAATCGGACTCTAATAGGTATATATTGAAATACTATTTCGACACTGATACTTTGGTGGACTGTTTTTGTGACTCTTTTGTGACTCTTCTCTTGACTTAAATAAAAGACTCAAAATAGAAAAGTAATGACACTTTGGTGGACTATTTTTGTGACTCTTTTGTGACTCTTCTCTTGACTTAAATAAAAGACTCAAAATAGAAAAGTAATGACACTTTGGTGGACTGATTTTGTGACTCTAATTGACACAACGACAAAAGTAAAGGATAGTTACCAAACTTGAACGCCTTGAGCTCCCCTACCAACTGATAAGGCTCCAGTCGCGTAGAGACTTAGCAATGAAATTGTGATCTAGTTCAAAGCTTGGATTTCGAATGCGGAAACATAACTCAAAGAAAACCGTGAAACTCCAAGACTGGGTGCTCTTGGAAATTCAAAGACGAATGACTCAATATATAGCAACTTCGGGCTTTACTTGTGGCTACTCTCAGCTTGCGAAACTAGGAATAGAACAAGGTTCCATAGGAATGGTTTATGAGGACACCTCTCAAAGGCAGTCTCATTCTTTTTCCAAAAATATCATATATTATTTTATTCATACGGCTTGGCCTTTAAATAGGCTAGGAAAATTACAAACTTAAAAATAAATAATTCCTAAACAAATAATTCCTAAATAAATAATTCCTAAATAAATAATTCCTAAATAAATAATCCCTAAATAAGCCAAAACTCTATATAGTAATTAAAAACACATAAAATAGAAAATATTAATCTGTGCTCTCCTTTTCCAAACCCTAGCCATCGCCAAACCCTAGCCGACTTGGGCTTTCTGGTGCGCCTATGCGTGCGCGCTGCTTGGCCCACGCAGCTTGCGGTACGAGGATCGTATCATCCCCTCCCTCTTATCAAAGATTCGCCCTCGAATCTCATTCTGCGTAGGGGTTGTATCGCAATCCCTCTTATCTTCAAGCCTTGCTTCTGCCATCTTTATTCACCTAAATCAAACGTAACACAAGAAAGTGTAAATCTGTTTTCGGCGAACACAGTTTAGTAAACCAAGGACAGCTTTTGATTCCGATGTTAGAATCGCTTGATTCTTCTTGATTTAGATTCCTGACAGATAGGGCTTTCCAACGAACTAAGATTTACAGAAATCAGACTCCAATAGGTATGTATTGAAATACGATTTCTACACTGACACTTTGGTGGACTGTTTTTGTGACTCTTTTGTGACTCTTCTCTTGACTTGAATAAAAGACTCAAAACAGAAAAGTAATGACACTTTGGTGGACTGATTTTGGGACTCTAATTGACACAACGACAAAAGTAGAGGATAGTTACCAAAATTGAACGCCTTGAGCTCCGCTACCAACTGATAAGGCTCCAGTTGCCTAGAGACTTAGAAATGAAATTGTGATCTAGTTCAAAGTGTTGATTTTGAATGCGGAAACATAACTCAAAGAAAATCGTGAAACTCCAAGACTGGGTGCTCTTGGCACTTCACGTCGAATCCCTTGAGGTTCATATGTCAAACCGATGAATCTGCAAGACTGGGTGCTCTTGGAAATTCAAAGATGAATGACTCAATAGATAGAAACTTCGGGCTTTACTTGTGGCTACTCTCAGCTTGCGAAACTAGGAATAGAACAAGGTTCCATAGGAACGGTTTATGAGGACGCACCTGTCAAAGACAAAGTCTCATTTTTTTTCCAAAAATATTATATATTATTTTATTCATACGGCTTGGCCTTTAAATAGGCTAGGAAAATTACAAACTTAGAAATAAATAATTCCTAAATAGATAATTCCTAAATAAATAATTCCTAAATAAATAATCCCTAAATAAGCCAAAACTTTATGTAGTAATTAAAAACACATAAAATAGGAAATATTAATCCGTGCTCTCCTTTGCCAAACCCTAGCCATCGCCAAACCCTAGCCGACTTGGGCTTTCTGGTTCGTTTATGTGTGCGCGCTGCTTGGCCCACGCGGCTTGCGATACAAGGATCGTATCAAAACTTCCTATCGTGGACTCGAAAAGAGAAAAAGACTGGGCGAATGGGGTCCCTTGAATTGTGATAGGATTGGCTTCGGTGGAGAGGGGGAAAAGTTTTCTACGGGACCAAAAGGAAGGCCATGCGACTAAGATGGGGTAGAATCTCGGTTGGAAGCCATGATCTTTGTGTTTCCAGAAGAGAAAGAAAGAGAAGAGGGAGCTTGGTTATTAAGGATGCTCACTTAATGAAACCAAAGCTCTCAACGAGAGCACCACTTTGATAAGATTTGATCTCAACGAGAGGGGTAAGCGTGGAAAGTGGCTTCCTGGGTTGCTGATTCCGCCGTCCGATGTATCTGCAAAGTGCCGGAGTTAGTACGGTGGTTCAAAATGGCAGAGCTTCGACCAGCTATCTTAGGCTTACCTTTCTGTCTTGAATGTAGGGGTATTTATAGGCAAGAAGTGGACGTTACCTGGAGAGGGCGTTATCTTATGTCGATAACGCCCAGGGCTCTTAGATGACGCCTTATGACGCCTGGGATAGGATAACGTCATTTGCGCGAACAGATATCGTGTGAGCCCCCCTCCCCGGCTGATGTCGATGATCGCGCGTTGAACACGTCAAATATAATAGTGAAATAGGTATGGAATTGGGGGAAGAAATACAACTTACCACTGTTTACAAGAGTTTGTAGATGATGGTAAGAGGATCGTCCACAGAGATCTCTAAGAAATGTAGTTCTTGGGTTGACTTCCTCGTCACTGAGTTTTGGTTTGGTAGAATCTGAAACTGAAGACAAAACGGAAAGAAGTGAAAACAGTTTAAAATAGTATTGGCCAAAGTCTTGGCCAAGACAGGGGTCAAGATTGAAGTAAATCCGATAAAAGGAGATTCCAGGTAAGGGCGATGTGAGAGCTTTGTTCTTATGCTTCGATAATGGATTCAAATATATTCATCTCTTTGTTTATAGTACTGCTATAGAGTGGAGGTACTCCTGTTCACTCCTGTCTTCCCTCCTCTTCAAATTACCTGGCGGGTGCTCCCTTTCCTGATAATCCTAGCCAAGGGACACCTTGCTGGTTAAAGGGTTTATCCGTTTGACTGCTGTCTTGAATGGCTGTTCGCTTCCTCAATGGTATAGGGGAAGACAGTACCTAGGCCAAGGTATCTCCCTATGGAGATCTGTTGCTACCCGATTTTTGGACACGAGTAATTTAAATCGTCCTTTATTAACGCATATCCGCATATTTTTATAATTCATCAATTTGGTAATTTTACATAAATAATTTGTGTGTTATTATTATTATTATTGCCTCATGACATTTTTATTCCAAGTCTCTATCAGGTTTCAAATGTGTTCGAACAAAATAATATAAACATCCATCCGCCGAACGCAACGGCTCCTCTTCCTAATTTTCAAAAGAACTCCGACAACACTACCTCTCTTCTTCCTCATTTTTCTAAATCAGATCTCTGACAATCCAATATTCTTCCGTAAAGATCGCTGACATCGCGGCTGGCAAATCTCCCATTTTTCAAATGAGAATCTGATATGCGCGGCTCATCCAGGAAAATCTTGCACACCGCTGCTCTTTCCCTCACCAACTCTACTGCTCACCACCCTCCTATAAATACTCCCGCTCATTCACCTTCAAAGGGGAGGACAGAAGAAAAAAAAACAGCCTTACATCAAACCGATCCTCCCAAAATCATCCTCCTGCCAAACCAATTACCCCAGAAGCACCCATCACAAATCCAAAAATTCAAACTATCATCCCGTTGTCAAATTAATTCAAACAGCCCCTGCCAAATTAAGTAAAATCCATTTCTGCCAAAAATCCAAATCAAAAGCCATCTCTTGCCAAATTCCAAACCCGAACCACCCCCTGCAAATTAATTATATCTATTTCAACCCCCCTTGCCATCCCAATTGAACAATAAATCCAAACAGCCCCTACCAATTAAATCCCTAAATCTAATCTCTGCCAAATTAATCCATCTCATCCCGACCGAAATCAACTACCCGAAATCAGCTCCAACCAGCAACCATCACAGACCAGCGAACAACCAATCAGCCAAACCCAGCCGGAATCAGCTGCAGCCTACAGCCACCGCCTCAAATCGCTGAGTCCACCCCACCTGAAACTAAATCAACAAAACAACCACAAAATTCCCAAACCCAATCAATTCCAGCGGCACCTCCTATCACTTTTGCCACAACCGAACCCAATTAAATCACCCAAAACCAAACCCAAAATCGGCATCAGCCGCACCAGCCGGCCATCATTCCCGCCGTCGCTACTGTCCGCTGCTGCTGCCACATCGCCGCCGCGCCGCACTCCACCGCCACCAGCTTCCCAGCCACGCTGCCGCAACCACTGCTCCTTGGCCGGGAGTAACGAAAAAGGGAAAGAAAGAGAGAAGGAGAAGGCTGCGTCACAGCCTTAAATAAAAAAAGAAAGAAGGAATAAAAACAAGGAATAAGGAGAAGAAACGGCTGCTGCCAAAATAAAAAAGAATGGAAGGAATAAAATAAAAGAAAGAATAAGAAGGAGTGGGCTGCGGCCCAACCAAGAAAAAGGGAAAATGGGCTGCGGCCCATGTAGAGAAAAATAAGAAATGGCTACAGCCCAAGCCCTTTTAATTAAATCGGTACTAACTTTTTCTTCGTATTTTGTAGGTATCGAGTTTACAATTACCGTCCCAAGTGGATATCTCACCATTGTCGATATCGGTGACCAATTTCTAAACTTGAGCTTTAGAGCTCACTTTTCCTTTATTAGAATTATTGATTTAATTTATTGCTTATTCGTATGCATGTTATTTAGAATCGTTAGAATTCGAATTAATTTGTTTACATGATGATTATATCAACGAGAATGTTTTAATTTTAGGCTCGCTCGTGTGCAGCTTTGACTCCACGAATATTTATGCATTATGCACATCAAATATGGATATATTTATGTGCATCAGTAGTATATTTTATTATATACTCGTAATGACTTTCGACTGACTTGGTCGTCGGAGTGTATACGCCGGGGAAACCCCCCGGCGTCCTTTTCAGGTATATGCAGAAGGAACAAGAAGGCATCGGATGCTTCGCCGACTTCAATATTGGTGACGATTTTCCAAACTCAAGCTTTAGAGCTCAATCCCGATTTATTAGAATTTTTAAATTAATTATTATTGCTTGTGCTACTAACCTCGATTTTGTAGGTTAGAATTAATCGGTATTTGCTCTCAAGTACACTTTTCTCTACCCTTTTATTTATTCGATGCTTTTTGTATATATTTGTATGCATGGATTATTTAAAATTGTTAGTATAAAAATCAATTTGATTGCATGAGAATAATTTGATTAATAACTCCCTTTAATAATTTCACTCAAATCGACCCTTGCTTGAATGAACTAGGCTTAGTAATTACTCAACATTTATTTTATTAAATGCATGAAATTTGAATAGGATTAGTAATAAACATCACGCTTTAATTTAATTGCATGATTATTAATTACTAAAATCCCCAAATCTTCAATAAATCCCCACAAATCAAAACGAATAAAATCAATCAAAGAAAACTAAACAAAGTAGTAAATAAACATAGGATTAAATCTTTCCAATAACTTAGGCTCCACTAAAATTATTGGATAGTAAATCACCAAAGAGAATAATCATTCGAAAGCGGAAAGATAATAAATGGGCCTTAAGCCCAACTCGTAGAAAATACCTCCATATTTTTTAATCCCTCTTATCTTTAGAGATCCCCTCCTAAAATGCGATTAAATCTTTAATGTTGAATGATCATTTAAATTATGCTTGTTTCGTGTGCGGCTTCGACCCCACGAATTTACTTTAATGAATGTATTCGTGTGCGGCTTCGACCCCACGATTGTATTTTTATTTATGCGATCTTGACGAATGTGTTATGTGCGCGGCTTCGACCCCCACTCCCCGATTTTTCTCTTTTCAACGTGTTTTCTCGCATTCACTCAAAACGGTACTTTGCTAGTCTATGCATGCTTAGAATCACATAGTAAATAGGATTAATCACGTGCATCGGCCCGATGATGAAAGTGGCGCCGCTTTGGTAAAGATTAATAAAACGGTAGTAATTTCACCAATTTTGCATGTAACCGGATTAATTTTAAACTCGACGAAATTTAATCGGAATAGGGATACAACCGACCTTCTTTATCTTTTAGAGGACAAAAAAATGTTTATTTTCTTTTAAATAATTCAACAACAATTAGGATAAAATCAATCAAACAAGCTTAAAAACTAAAGCGACGATACCCCCTCTGAGGGCCAAATTACTTATTTTCAACATGATTTTTAAACACCTTTTTTTAGAACCGGTAACCTTTTTAAGGATGAGACTCGGGTGCCTAACACCTTCCCGAGTCCGTAAAACGACCCCGAACCGTTGTTCTCGGGTTTAGACCCTTTTTATTTGTGCCTTAGTTTTTGTTTTATTTTCTTCTTCTTTTTCAGACTTTTAGGTTTCCCTAAACCTTAGAAAAAATAGGGTGGCGACTTCATTGTTATGTGATTTCTTTGCGTCCGAATTTTGCTCGCGACGGCGCGACAGTTTGGCGACTCTGCTGGGGAATCTTAGGGTCGAAGCCGGAATTATTTGCTTGAGGTGTTTATTGTTATTATTTATTTATTCGCTTAGATATCAACTGTTGTCTTCTCATTCGCATCACGCATAATGCCCTTTTGCCGGGCCTTCCCAAATAGGATTAGGTTGGTATTAGTGAAGCCCTGAGGACTTGGGTCCCAGTCAGCTTTCATGAACCCTAACTCGGACTAGAACCCTTAAATGGGTGAGCGCCCCGATTCCTTTATGTTTCGGTCAGCAATCACATATCCATTTACTGAGGGACCACTTTTATGGTATCGTCCGGGAACCTTTCAGCCAGTTAGAAATAGTTGAAATTACCCCAGCATATGCATCATGACCGCATGTATATGTTCCAATTTGCCACATTATTGTCATGATCTATCGCATGTATATGTTCCAATTTTCTTCATTGTTGCCATGGTATATCACATGTATATTTTCCAACTTGCTTCGTTATTTCCATTATTCTCTATGCGATTTTAATTTATATCCTTTCAAGGAAGGTTAAAGATAGAACTATTCCCCCGAAAGCTCTTCAAACACGGAAAAGGACAGAACTGGTCATGAGGATAGCAGAGCTAGATGAGCAACTCCAAACTACTTCAGAACGGGTACTATAAGCAAAAAGAATGGGACAAGATGACACTTGATTATCCACCTCTTCCATTCATACAACGGGGCCTACTTTTCTATCTACTATTACGAGTCCCTCTATGCCCTAATCTGTAATTGGTGCAATTGGACAAGGAACTCCGGATTACACTCTAAAGAATTGTTCCATCTTTCAAGGCACAGGTTCGTCACTTGATCAAGTGCGGATGGATCCTCTTCGAAGGATTAATCAAAGGACTTAACACAATAATCAACCCTCTTCCGAATCATTCCTTAGGTGATGAAGGAGTGAATATTATTTCAGTCAAGAAGATTGATGATCCCTTTCCTTTAAGCGTTGGGGTTACCACGAGAAAAGCTTTTCTTTGCGCTAGTCAAAGGAAGATATCTGCGACATTCAGAGGATAATTTGAGAAGATTGTTTATTTTGCCTGGGGGCAAGTAAGCATAGAATCCAAGATTGTGAAGATTGTTTATTTTGCCTGGGGGCAAGTAAGCATAGAATCCAGGATTGTGCGATCTTCTTACAGAATGTGGAATAGTTGATAGATTTTGGAGGCATCCATGGTTGAGAAGAAAACTCATGGGACAAAAGAGGTCGATGTTATCAAAGAAGGCTTTCCCACCCTTTATTCCTTCAAGCATGTATCCCAAACATGTGCTCCTACCACGGCTCCTTGCGAGTTAGTTTTTTCTAAGATTGTCTAGAATATTTCTAGTAAGGATTCGCATGCGATCCCTTTCAGATTATGGGTGTGAAGTTGTCGCCACCCCAACGAGGCCGGTAATGGAAGAAACTGCTGATTGACGTCTGATTTCATGATTTTTTTTACCATCTTAAAACTACCTTGTTTATGGTAAAAATGGTGCCTTTCATGGGAATGAAGAAAATATCAGCTTTCAGCACAAACTAGCGATCTTGGGTGCAGTCTTGCCTAAAGTCTGCCGATCTAAAAACGTGTAAAGCTAGGAGTATTGAAATACTATTGCTGGAGTATGGATGACAGCTGGATTTGCGCTGGAGGAAATAAGAGAAAAGCTATCTCTAGAGTAAAAATCAGACAAACGACCAATCTTAGCTAAGATTGCCAAGATTGCCAAAAACGTGATGTGGTATGAGTCACGGGACTCTGAGCCAAAAGAATGGATTGGACAACTGGAGACAGACAGAGAAGATCATTCGTGATCTAAGATTGCATCCTTTTAGGGATTATCCTCTTTTGAACAAAACAATCTACTTCTATTTTATTCGGACTTGAACAATGTTTATCTTTATCTTGAGGAGTTTGGATTTTGGAAAAGAAACGTAAGGGGCGGGGACTCTAGCTTTGTTAAAAGCTAGGGAAGGCTGTCAATTATGGGATCCTCCATCTTTCATCTTCCTTCTTCCACCATTGCTAAAATTGGGGGGCATGACCAAGAGTGGGAGGTGTTATATCTCCAATGAAGTTGAAAAGCGAAGCAAGCCCATGGTTCTCAAGAATAGTACAATAGAATCCCCAAAGATCATCAACTAGAGATCTACTTGGGTCAATACAACTTCGACATTCCATATTTATACTCATGGAGAAAAAGAACCATCATGAAACTCATTGAAAAGGTCTGGAGAGCCAACATGTAAATTGGACCACTACCATGCTTCCCAAACGTCTCTCTTAAAAGAGATTATCGCCTCAATGGAGGATGAGATTGAGGCTCCACACAGGTCAACCCAATTAGTAGAAAGGTCATAAAAGCACCCATCAGGAGGTGAACTTGGGGGCAAGCAGTGAAATAGTCGAGATTGGAATGATCTCGAACTCTAGGAGAAGTTGATTTCACTCCTCAATGAGTAAATGGATGTATTCGTACAATCGTATAAAGATACGTCGGGTCGCTACCCTAATACATTTGAGCATTGCATTCCGATGAAGCATGAGTCCAAGTCGACGACATCGAATCTCCTCATCTGGCCGTCACAAGATGAATGGCATAGTGAAGCTAACCAATAACTTGAAGAAGATTACCCAGAAGATGGTGATCACTTATAAGGATTGACACGACATGCTTCCTTTTCCTTTGCACGCTTATCATAGTGCTATTCGCACTTCTATGGGAAGCAACTCTTTATTCCCTAGTTTACAACATGGAAGCAGTGATTCCACTCGAGGTGGAAAGTCCTTCTGTCAAAGTCTTGGCTGAATCAGGAAGAATCCTATTGGGCGAAAGAGAGGTATGAATAGGGTAATGATTGACGGCCATGAGGATGGTTAATGCTTATAAAAAGAAAGAGCGACCTCGCGAGTTCAGAGCCGAGGAGTGAGTAGTGAAAAAGGTCTTTCCTCATCAGGAGGACGATCTAGAAAAGTGGGCTCCCAAGTATGAAGGTCCTTATGTGATCAAGCACACATTCTCGGAAAATGGCTTTAATACTTACCGACATGAATGGCGATGATCGATCAAAAAAATGATGTGGCGGTTCAAACCCCCACTTTTCAACCTTGTGTGGCGGTTCAAAACCCCGACTCTTCAAAAATCTTGTATGGCGGTTCAAACCCCACTCTTCAAAAATTGTGCGGTGGTTCAAAACCCCCACATTTCAAAAATCATGTGGCAGTTCAAAACCTCCACATTTCAAAAATCATGTGGCGGTTCAAAACCCCCACATTTCAAAAATCATGTGGCGGTTCAAACCCCACCTTTCAAAAATCATGTGGCGGTTTAAAACCCCACGTTACAAAAATCATATGGCGGTTTAAACCCCACCTTTCAAAAAATCGTGTGGCGGTTCAAACCCCACATTTCAAAAAAATCGTGTGGCGGTTCAAACCCCACATTTTAAGAAAAATCGTGTGGCGGTTCGAACCCCACCTTTCAAAAAATAATGTGGTGGTTCAAAAAACTCCACCTTTCAAAAATCTTGTGGCGGTTTAAACCCCACCTTTCAAAAAATCAAATTGTGCGGTGGTACAAAATCCCCACCTTTCAAAAATCGTGTGGCGGTTCAAACCCCACCTTTTAAAAAGTCAAATCACATGGCGGTCCAAACCCCACCTTTCAAAAATCGTGGCGTTTCAAACCCCACCTTTCAAATTGTGTGGTGGTTTTTTAAAAAAATCGTGTGGCGGTTCAAAAATCCCACTTTTCAAAAAAATCATGTGGCGGTTCAAACCCCACCTTTCAAAAATCGTGGCGGTTCAAACCCCACCCTTCAAAAATCGTGTGGTGGTTCAAACCCCACCTTTCAAAAATATTGTGCGGTGATACAAAATCCCCACCTTTCAAAAAAAATCAAATGCTTTAAAGCTTACTAATATTGATGAATTCAACCTTTGTTTTGCAGAGTCAGTCATGATTATCATCATCCCAACAGCATCAGCGTCAGTGTCCGAGTGGAACTAAACTTGCGAGGCATCCGAGTGGAGCCACCAGCTTCTGAGTAGAGCTGGATTTATATTTATGCATCGCGGTATTCGAGGGGAGACGTCCGAGTGAATCCGCATTTTACTTTCTGTAAGACATCCGAGTGGAGTCATCAGTGCCCGAGTGGAACTGAGTTTTTTAGGCATCCGAGTGGAGCCATCAGCGTCCGTGTGGAGCTGAATTTTCCAACATCCGAGTGGAGTTGTCGGCACCTGAGTAGAGCCGTTATTTCAAGACGTCCGAGTAGAGTCATCAGTGTCCGAGTGGAACTGAATTTACAAGGCATCCGAGTGGAGCCACCAGCGTCTGAGTAGAGCTGGATTTATGTTTATGCATCGCGGTATTCGATGGGAGACGTCCGAGTGAAACCGCATTTTACATTCCTACAAGGCATCCGAGTGGAGCCATCAGCGTCCAAGTGGAGCTGAATTTATTTTCGTGCAATTTAAATTCACACGTCAACATACGAATTGAGGTACATTTACATTTAAGCAATTTAAATTTTAGCATCAGCATCCGAAGGGAGCCCAACGTCCGAGTGGAGGTAAATTTATATTTTTTTGTGCAATTTACATTTTTGCATCGACGACTGAGTAAAGGAAAGCTTACAATAAAGCAATTTAGTTCTTTACATCAATGTCCACATCAACATCCTACTGGAGGTAAATTTACATTTAAGCAATTTATATTTCTGCAAGATGTCCGAGTGGAGGTGAGCTAATATTTTCGCAAATTACGTTTCTACATCATGGTGTCCGAGTGGAACCATTTTCTTTTTTTCTATTATAAGATTTATGCCCTTCGATGTCTATGACATGTTCATTCTACATTTAGAATATTCGTGATACTGGGGCAACCATCTTTAATGCTCATCAAAAATTTAAAGTTACACTTTATTTTTGATAAGACATTAAAGAGGGGGCAACTGTTGCTACCCGATTTTTGGACACGAGTAATTTAAATCGTCCTTTATTAACGCATATCCGCATATTTTTATAATTCATCAATTTGGTAATTTTACATAAATAATTTGTGTGTTATTATTATTATTATTGCCTCATGACATTTTTATTCCAAGTCTCTATCAGGTTTCAAATGTGTTCGAACAAAATAATATAAACATCCATCCGCCGAACGCAACGGCTCCTCTTCCTAATTTTCAAAAGAACTCCGACAACACTACCTCTCTTCTTCCTCATTTTTCTAAATCAGATCTCTGACAATCCAATATTCTTCCGTAAAGATCGCTGACATCGCGGCTGGCAAATCTCCCATTTTTCAAATGAGAATCTGATATGCGCGGCTCATCCAGGAAAATCTTGCACACCGCTGCTCTTTCCCTCACCAACTCTACTGCTCACCACCCTCCTATAAATACTCCCGCTCATTCACCTTCAAAGGGGAGGACAGAAGAAAAAAAAACAGCCTTACATCAAACCGATCCTCCCAAAATCATCCTCCTGCCAAACCAATTACCCCAGAAGCACCCATCACAAATCCAAAAATTCAAACTATCATCCCGTTGTCAAATTAATTCAAACAGCCCCTGCCAAATTAAGTAAAATCCATTTCTGCCAAAAATCCAAATCAAAAGCCATCTCTTGCCAAATTCCAAACCCGAACCACCCCCTGCAAATTAATTATATCTATTTCAACCCCCCTTGCCATCCCAATTGAACAACAAATCCAAACAGCCCCTACCAATTAAATCCCTAAATCTAATCTCTGCCAAATTAATCCATCTTATCCCGACCGAAATCAACTACCCGAAATCAGCTCCAACCAGCAACCATCACAGACCAGCGAACAACCAATCAGCCAAACCCAGCCGGAATCAGCTGCAGCCTACAGCCACCGCCTCAAATCGCTGAGTCCACCCCACCTGAAACTAAATCAACAAAACAACCACAAAATTCCCAAACCCAATCAATTCCAGCGGCACCTCCTATCACTTTTGCCACAACCGAACCCAATTAAATCACCCAAAACCAAACCCAAAATCGGCATCAGCCGCACCAGCCGGCCATCATTCCCGCCGTCGCTACTGTCCGCTGCTGCTGCCACATCGCCGCCGCGCCGCACTCCACCGCCACCAGCTTCCCAGCCACGCTGCCGCAACCACTGCTCCTTGGCCGGGAGTAACGAAAAAGGGAAAGAAAGAGAGAAGGAGAAGGCTGCGTCACAGCCTTAAATAAAAAAAGAAAGAAGGAATAAAAACAAGGAATAAGGAGAAGAAACGGCTGCTGCCAAAATAAAAAAGAATGGAAGGAATAAAATAAAAGAAAGAATAAGAAGGAGTGGGCTGCGGCCCAACCAAGAAAAAGGGAAAATGGGCTGCGGCCCATGTAGAGAAAAATAAGAAATGGCTACAGCCCAAGCCCTTTTAATTAAATCGGTACTAACTTTTTCTTCGTATTTTGTAGGTATCGAGTTTACAATTACCGTCCCAAGTGGATATCTCACCATTGTCGATATCGGTGACCAATTTCTAAACTTGAGCTTTAGAGCTCACTTTTCCTTTATTAGAATTATTGATTTAATTTATTGCTTATTCGTATGCATGTTATTTAGAATCGTTAGAATTCGAATTAATTTGTTTACATGATGATTATATCAACGAGAATGTTTTAATTTTAGGCTCGCTCGTGTGCAGCTTTGACTCCACGAATATTTATGCATTATGCACATCAAATATGGATATATTTATGTGCATCAGTAGTATATTTTATTATATACTCGTAATGACTTTCGACTGACTTGGTCGTCGGAGTGTATACGCCGGGGAAACCCCCCGGCGTCCTTTTCAGGTATATGCAGAAGGAACAAGAAGGCATCGGATGCTTCGCCGACTTCAATATTGGTGACGATTTTCCAAACTCAAGCTTTAGAGCTCAATCCCGATTTATTAGAATTTTTAAATTAATTATTATTGCTTGTGCTACTAACCTCGATTTTGTAGGTTAGAATTAATCGGTATTTGCTCTCAAGTACACTTTTCTCTACCCTTTTATTTATTCGATGCTTTTTGTATATATTTGTATGCATGGATTATTTAAAATTGTTAGTATAAAAATCAATTTGATTGCATGAGAATAATTTGATTAATAACTCCCTTTAATAATTTCACTCAAATCGACCCTTGCTTGAATGAACTAGGCTTAGTAATTACTCAACATTTATTTTATTAAATGCATGAAATTTGAATAGGATTAGTAATAAACATCACGCTTTAATTTAATTGCATGATTATTAATTACTAAAATCCCCAAATCTTCAATAAATCCCCACAAATCAAAACGAATAAAATCAATCAAAGAAAACTAAACAAAGTAGTAAATAAACATAGGATTAAATCTTTCCAATAACTTAGGCTCCACTAAAATTATTGGATAGTAAATCACCAAAGAGAATAATCATTCGAAAGCGGAAAGATAATAAATGGGCCTTAAGCCCAACTCGTAGAAAATACCTCCATATTTTTTAATCCCTCTTATCTTTAGAGATCCCCTCCTAAAATGCGATTAAATCTTTAATGTTGAATGATCATTTAAATTATGCTTGTTTCGTGTGCGGCTTCGACCCCACGAATTTACTTTAATGAATGTATTCGTGTGCGGCTTCGACCCCACGATTGTATTTTTATTTATGCGATCTTGACGAATGTGTTATGTGCGCGGCTTCGACCCCCACTCCCCGATTTTTCTCTTTTCAACGTGTTTTCTCGCATTCACTCAAAACGGTACTTTGCTAGTCTATGCATGCTTAGAATCACATAGTAAATAGGATTAATCACGTGCATCGGCCCGATGATGAAAGTGGCGTCGCTTTGGTAAAGATTAATAAAACGGTAGTAATTTCACCAATTTTGCATGTAACCGGATTAATTTTAAACTCGATGAAATTTAATCGGAATAGGGATACAACCGACCTTCTTTATCTTTTAGAGGACAAAAAAATGTTTATTTTCTTTTAAATAATTCAACAACAATTAGGATAAAATCAATCAAACAAGCTTAAAAACTAAAGCGACGATACCCCCTCTGAGGGCCAAATTACTTATTTTCAACATGATTTTTAAACACCTTTTTTTAGAACCGGTAACCTTTTTAAGGATGAGACTCGGGTGCCTAACACCTTCCCGAGTCCGTAAAACGACCCCGAACCGTTGTTCTCGGGTTTAGACCCTTTTTATTTGTGCCTTAGTTTTTGTTTTATTTTCTTCTTCTTTTTCAGACTTTTAGGTTTCCCTAAACCTTAGAAAAAATAGGGTGGCGACTTCATTGTTATGTGATTTCTTTGCGTCCCGAATTTTGCTCGCGACGGCGCGACAGTTTGGCGACTCTGCTGGGGAATCTTAGGGTCGAAGCCGGAATTATTTGCTTGAGGTGTTTATTGTTATTATTTATTTATTCGCTTAGATATCAACTGTTGTCTTCTCATTCGCATCACGCATAATGCCCTTTTGCCGGGCCTTCCCAAATAGGATTAGGTTGGTATTAGTGAAGCCCTGAGGACTTGGGTCCCAGTCAGCTTTCATGAACCCTAACTCGGACTAGAACCCTTAAATGGGTGAGCGCCCCGATTCCTTTATGTTTCGGTCAGCAATCACATATCCATTTACTGAGGGACCACTTTTATGGTATCGTCCGGGAACCTTTCAGCCAGTTAGAAATAGTTGAAATTACCCCAGCATATGCATCATGACCGCATGTATATGTTCCAATTTGCCACATTATTGTCATGATCTATCGCATGTATATGTTCCAATTTTCTTCATTGTTGCCATGGTATATCACTTCTATAGTTATCACATTTTTTTCCAAAATTATTGACAACCATTTTCAAGTTGCGTTAACGGAAGAAAAAGATTTTATCTTTCTTCGTTGAATTCTTATTATATGATATCTAACAGAGTAGGATATTCAAACAAAAAGAAATTATTCACCTATGGAAGTTGTGCAAACGGGAAAGAAGAGACTTGCTCTTTTCTATTTTTTGCAGGTTGTGTAAACGGAGGTTTTGCAAATGAAATATAAAAGTTGTCCGGAAACCTATCCGGAAGCAATAAGAAAACAATCAGATAGCCTTCCTAGAAGCAATGTGAAAAGCAACCCGATCTCTTCCCAGATGCCATGCGCAAAGCTATACGATAGCCATCCTGTAGCTATGCAAAATCAAACAGAAATACGATGTTCAAACGGGGTGCAAATACTTGCAATTTTTTTGAAAAAAGAGTTCATCGAAGGAAAAGCCATATGACATATACAAAAAAAAATAAAAAAATAAACAAAAACTTCAAAAATCTAATCTACTCTTCGTGCGAAGGAGAAGGAGGCTGTGTAGGAGGATCTTCTAGCTGTAGAGGGTCTTCTAATGGAGGAAGCTCTTCATATTCTGCATTCACTTCATCTTCCATATTAGAGTCAATCATATTAAAGTTCTCCTCCTTCAACGCTTGAATTTTGCGATCAACATATGGAACAATGAATTGTGGACTGAAGTTTTTATGACCATAAAAGTCCATAAAGCCGTCAACAACAACATCCATCATCTTGTTCCGCCATTGAATACTCCGCTCAGGAACAACTTCAAGCTCTTTCTTCTTACTATAAAGCTCTTGACCTAGCATTAAAGTTGATTCCTTCTGAGCAGTAACTCATGCGTCAACTTTTCAACGGTAGCAGTCAGTTCCTCTTTCTCTTGCCCCAACTTATTGATAGATCCCATTAACTCCTCTTTTTCTCGTTGAGTCTCAGCCAACTTAGCCTGGCACTCATCAAAGGCACTTTTTGTCTTCTCTTGAAGCTCTAAGAATCGGTGGAGGTAGAGCTGTCAATCCCCAGACCCGACCAGACCCTGACAATCTGGGTCTGGACCCGACCGGTCCTGTAAAAAAATGGGACCAATTTCTGGTCCCGGTCCGGCTAAATCGTTCGGGTTCGGGACCAGACCCGGACCTGAATTTTTTTTTTGTTAAATGTATTTATTTGAATTTATGTAATAGACCTATTTTGTCCATTGAATCTGACCAGACACACTTATTTAATACACCTATCTGTTTCCTTCTTCCTTTCCTTTTATTTTTCTTTCTATTTATTTTTGTTTTTAAATATCCATTTTTCTATTCCAATTTCCAAATCTCAAACCTCTCAAAATTCTCACTCCACACACAAAAAGGAAACTCATCTCAGATTCAACACAGACACAGAAACAGAAAACAATAAAACAAAACCTAACTCCTCACCATTTTTTTCGTTTCTATTGTTGTTGTTCTTCCATTTTTAGCTTGGTTTCATCAGCAAACACTCACGTTTCTTCCTCTTCTTCATTATTTTGTCTCTTTATAAGAGTGTAAATACACGTAGAAGTTGTTATTTTGCTTTAATACGGGCACAACGATGGTGATAGGTGTGGTGTGGCTGCGGCGTCAGCGATAGGTGTGGTGTGGAAGTGGCGATAAGAGGAGGTCATAGAGAGGGGAGACGGCCTAGACGGGCACGATGTAGAAAAGAAAAGTGAAGAACGAAGAAGTGAAAAAAAAATTAGGTTAGAGACAATTAGAATTTTTCCGGGTCTGGCCCAAATGGACCTGGGATTTCCCGGGTCGGGACCAGACCCGACCTGACTCAAAACGGGACCAGAAATTGGTCCCGGACCTGGCCAGAATTTCCAAGACCGGGTCGGGTCCACGGGTCCTGGACCTGTTTTGACAGCTCTAGGTGGAGGTTTTCTTGAGAAGACTTGTTGTCTGCATACATCTCCTTGATAATAGTATTATGCTTATCCGTTCTCTCGGTGATAGTCTCATACAGGTATTGAGCCTGGGAAAGGGAAGTGTACAAACTGTTTCAAAGATAGCCAAACTGAGCACTAAATGAAAGCTTCCTAAACTCTGCCCTATCTATTTGATTTGTCACTATCTCTGACACTAAACTCCCTATTCGGATATCTCGATAGTTGGGCTCTAACAATCCCAAAGACCGACAACCCTCATAGCTAAAGTCCTTCAAGCTTAGTTAGTGAGTGATTGCGCCACTAGGACCCTAATCCGACAAGCTGGCAGTTAGGTTCGTAGGAAGACCTCGAAGCCTAATATTGGATATAAGAAAAGGAGGTAACGTTGGTCCTTGGACAAAGTGAAGGTGGACAGGAACGACAGGAACCTCTAGCCTAGAAGGACTTGGCACGGCTGATGCCTTTAGTTGTACCACCTCTTTAGGAAGATGGACAACGATTGGCAATACGGAGGTGGTAGAAACAAGAGCAGATGGCTCAACAACAATGACATTAGCATGAGGAAGAGTAGAAGTACCAGTAAAAGAAATAATGGTAGAAGAATTGTTCATCTGAGCAGGGATATTAATGGGATTGATAGGTCCGTGTGATGATAAAATGCCATAAGAATCACTTGACAAAGGGAAGTTGGTCGGGGTTATGGCACCGGCTGGAGGTGGTGGTCTATTTTCACCCTTTGAAGTACCCTCCTCTTCAAGCCTCTTCTGTTTGAGTCTGGATCCTCGTGTAAGACCTGATTGGATAGGGATTTCACTAGATGAAGTAGTTGAGGAGGAACTGTGAGCAGTGAAGTCAAAGTCCCGATAGGGGTGGTTGATCTCTGGGTCAGGTTGTGCCTCAAGATCACCGTCACTTACTTGATCTACGTCCAAGTCAAATGCCTCAACTACCGAATCCCTGGAGTTTGACCCGGTATCTTCAAGAATTACCGGTAACTGAGGAACAGGTACTTTGCGCGCCTTACCGGTAACTTCCTTTTGGCCCGAGAAGTAGAGGCAACGACAACATTCTTTTTCCCAGTTGGAGGAAAAACTTCTTGTCTCTTGGCTGCTCATCTTAGACACTCTGGTTGCCAATCCTTCGACACGTTTGCAAACATCAAGAAAACATCAGAGTTAGAAACACATGACCTTAAACAAACAAAATTCTGGAAACTTACCAATACGGCAATCCCTCAAAGGAACTCCAACAGCCAGACTTTTTGTATGGACTAGAGTAGATATTCGTTTAACGCTATCCATCTAGGATTTCTCCTCGCCCGTTAAAATGCGCAGCCTAGTTCAATCTTTCTCTATAATTGACCAGTTAAAATTTGTGCGTCAAATAACCTCTAGTAGGTCTACCACAAGAAAATGTTCTTCTAGTTATGAACAGAAGACTCAACCCTCTGGAAGTTTCAGGCAAAACACTTAATGTCTTCAATCTTCCATCGGGGGGAAAAGGATACGAGGCATTTTCATATGTAGAGATGAAAGAAGAAACGGAAAACCTTAAGTGAGGGAGTGATACTATTTATCTCATAAATTTTTATATAGGCATAAATGATGCCCCATAAAGGTGGATGACATGCTGTCGAGACACCTCAAAAATAATATATATTTCCTGTAACAAGTGCACAATTAAACTGTGTATAGTGGTACAGGGTCGATCCATAGGGACTAAGGTGAACATTGTCCTGTGTTGTGTAGCAAGGGCAAATAGTTCAAAATAGTAACAAGTAACGGGGGGTTTTCAAGAGTTAGTTGATTAATATCTAATAAAGCAATAATAGACAATAATAAAAGTTAGCAATAAATCAATAAAGGAAGGAGTTTCCAGTAGGAATCTATCTCGGGTTGCTTTCAAAGTCAGCTGATCACGGGTGCAATGATCGTCTATCCCTCGCTGGTAGACGCGCT
Organism: Viola odorata; assembly: GCA_963691705.1. Lineage (NCBI taxonomy): Eukaryota > Viridiplantae > Streptophyta > Magnoliopsida > Malpighiales > Violaceae > Viola > Viola odorata. The sequence goes on from OY829543.1 coordinate 16,122,437, forward strand.
ATAGGGACCAGGTGCGTTTAGGTCCCCTGCTTCCTTTCGAACGAGAAACTACCCCAAGGTACGTTTATGGAGTAGTCTTGACGCTTCGCTGTCTCCCAAGGTACGTTTATGGAAGCAATACTCGAAGGCCCATGAAGATGAAGGAAGACGCGTCCAGGGCGAGACACTCAGTACGTTCAAGGCTCTACCCTGATGACCTACTTAACTCAACCGTATGAAACCAGCGACCTGATAACTCTGATTGGTTGTCTACTTTACCCTGCAGCTTCGCGTTAGTTATAATCACAGTGATGACTTTAATCGCCTAGGGCAAACAGCTAGTTGATCAGGCTAGAAGTAGTCCTAATAGAATTGACAAGAAATCGTTAAATAATTAAATAGCGACTACGGATATATTAATTCCAATTCGACCTCACAGCCTTCTTAAGCAACCTTTGATGATCCTACCAAGAACAAGTGATTTTAGCTACTCATAATAAAATCAAAATAAATAGATAAATAAAATTGCATAAGAGAAGAGGATGAAGAAAATCGGAAAGACTCTTATTTAATACCGGCCGGAGCAAGCTCCAGTGAGAACAATGGAGGCAGAGATCAAATCCCCAAAATCCAAGAGTGTTGCCGCCAGCCAAAATAGAATAGAAGAAAAGATAAGTTGTCCCAACCCTCAGACAAGAACGGGTTTAAAAGAAAATTACAATAGTAGAATGTTCCGAAGATGGAAACTAAATAAAAAGAGATCCTAATTTAATTGGAGATCGTCTATATTTATTTTCTTGCTAAAACGGGAGAAGTAGGATTAATGGGATTGATCTTCTGATTTTCCTGATCCGTAATCTTCATTTTTAGTGATTTTCCTTTTTTGCGCTGCGTGTGCAATAATGCAGGGGCAAGATGTTGCCTGCATGCTGTAAGGGCAAGTTGTTGACTGCACTCTACAAGGGCATGCTACTTGATAACAATCCACCTAACGACAAGGGCATTTTCGTCCGTTTGCCCCATATGGAAAGGAAAGAATCACTATTCCTACCACCAAGGTAGGGGCAAGGCTGTTATTTCCCCTCTACGGGACTAACGCCAGGAGGGCTGACGTCTCGTTGGGGGTCCCCGCATCGAGCTTGTAGACGACCGGAGGTGCTATCCCACCCCAAGGGAAACGCACTACCGTTACCTTATCGGGGTAACAACTACCCCATACCTACCGCCATGATGGGACATCATAACACGGGCAAACCATAGCCCCTGACGGGACCGGTTGCTCCCTAGCAATCCCACTCGCACAGACAGGCTTATTTCATCTATAAATACCTCCCCCACAAAGGAGGAAGGTAAGCGGAATTCACTGGCCAAAACTCTGCCAATTTCACCACTCATACTAACTTAAGCATCGGAGCGTTTCCGCCGAAGACCCCCTCCGGCGTCTTGTAGGTACAACGGACCACCGTGGATACTGGACCGGAGAAGCATCTTCCCTTTCTACCCTTCGGCCGAAGATAAATTCTTATCAAATTGGTGCTTTCATTGAGAGCTTTGGTTCTATTAAGTGAGCATCCTTAGTAATCAAGCTCCATTCTTCCCGAAGCTAGGAGGATTATGGCTTCAGAGTCAGATCCCGCGTTGTCCCAAGCCTCCAGCATTTCGTACAACACTCGCCGACGACTTTTCACTTTTGCTACCTCCGACATCTCTACCTCAGTGCAAGAAGTCACTGCGGGAGGATCAGATCCTCCCTCTGGGCCAAGGACAGAAGCAACAGTATTCCAGATTTGTTCCCCTTTTTCCCACATAGCGGGAACTAGCTATTCTACTCCCCAAGCAAGGGGATCTGTGGTCGTTGATGCAAACAACCCTTTCGCGAACTCTATAGCGGCCCTTCAAGCCCAACTGGATCAGTTGACAGAGTTGGCTGCTGGGTTTACGCCTCATGCCTTAGGACCTGGCGTGTCCTCCCAAATAGTTTTCACTCCATCTATTGTCCATGAGCGACCGTTGTCGCCCCGGCCATCGGGAGGGCTTCCGTTTTCCCTACCCTTGTCATCGGCCCCCATGAACGTCTCATAGCTTGCACACGGACATATGGACCTCCTTGGGCAATACAGGGGAGAAGTCACCATCTCTGAAGAAGGCCGCCGACGCGACGAATATAAAGAGCATTGGGATGATAGGCGCGGTGAAATGTTCAGAGAGCCATCCCCCAGATACAGTGAGAGATCCAGTAGCAGAGGACGACGAACTCGAACTCCGAGAAGCCGCAGCCGATGTCCCAGGCAGCATCATGAATATGACCCCCAGAACCCCAGATATGATGTTGAAATTCCACACCCGCATCACCCTCGTAGAGTTCCCGATGGCAATGCTGGCCACCCGTTCAGTTACCGTGTGCGGCATCACAGGGTCCATCGACATGTAAAACTCCCTGCCGAATCGTATGATGGCATGAGAGACCCTATTTCTCACCTTAATAAGGTGAAAGATTTTGTGCAATTCCAAACTCGTAGCGATGCAGCGCTATGCCAGATCTTCGTTATGACACTATCAGGGGTGGCACGTCTCTGGTTCGAGGGAGTCCCAGCTGGATCCATTGATAACTTTTCCCAGCTAGAAGAAAAGTTCAGGAGTCGGTTTAGCACCGCTATTCCTATCAGAAAGTCAGCCACAACGCTATTTGATATCCATCGAGGACCGAAAGAATCATTAAATGGATTCTTAGGTCGATTTGATCTCGAAATGTCCTTGCACCGGGGGTAACCATTGATTTCGCGGTAGAAGCCCTTAAGCGTAACTGCCGTTACGGGAAATTGAGAGACGCATTAATGGTGGACCCACCATCGACCCTGGATACGCTAAGACTAAAAGCGCATAATTACGCGAGGATGGAAGAGGAGGAGAATAGAGAACGGATGCGGGACCTACCGGCAGACCCATACCTGGCCCTTAACTCTTCATACAGTAGCGCCCCCGACGCGTGGCCTAAGGATGATTATAGCCAACGCAAAGAGCACACCGCCAAGACCTCTAATCGGCAGAGAGGCAATTTTTCGAAAGGGAAACTTGGAGGGTCCCCCACTCGGAAACAGGCAGATCCGCCAAAGGGCCGGATATATGACCCAGACCTCCCTTCCCTCATACTCCCAAGGGCGGAAATCCTAGCGATAGTTCAGCAGCGAAACCTACCCATCCGTTACCCAGCTCCCGTGAAACCTGGAGTAGTCATGGGAGGAAGAGAGAATGCATATTGCAAGTTCCACAAGGTTAAAGGACATTCGACCGATGTGTGTAGGGAACTAAAGCTGGCCATAGAACGGTTAGTTGAGGAAGGCTACCTTGGAGAATTTGCCACCAAGACGAGAGAAGGAGCTAGGAATAACCCAACTGAAGCAATAACTGATCATAGGCAAACGCCTTCCCTCGCAACGGGTGCTAACGCCATCCCCCTCGGGCAAAATAGAGAAACTCTCACTGTTCACAGTGATCAGATGCCTATGATTAATATCATAGCAGGAGGAACGCCTTACTTCGAGGAAACTATGCAATAAACGCCCAGTCCCGGGGAAAAAATGCAAACGAGAAAGCGCGCAGGTGAAAATTGAGGCAATAAGCACTTTAGACCGGATGGTATTGCCCTTCTCAGAGGAAGATGAAAAAGGCATTGTTTTCCCGCACAACGACGCGTTGGTGGTAACACCCGTCATCGGCAGCCACGGAGTAAGAAGAACCCTCGTCGATAACGGGAGCGCGGTAAATCTATTTTCACTAGAAGCATATAATCTAATGAAATGACCTGACGGCGAGCTGGCGCCTTGCAAAAGACCAATTGTGGGGATTGATGGGGTACCGATCCCGGTAGCAGGAATCACATCATTGTCAGTATATTTTCGAGAAGACACATCCAAACGCTCGGAAGAGCTGTTATTTCTGGTCGTAGACCTAACGCTGCCTTACAATGCCATACTGGGGCGACCGTTCCTCAATCGCTTTGGAGCCGCAATATCCCAAAAACACCTGCAGATGAAATATCCCTCGTGGGACGGCGTGGTCTCAATCAAAGGAGACTAGAAGCTAGCCGTTGAATGCTACCTACTCATGACTCAAAGGAGTTGTGACCGGTACGTATGCGTAGCAGATGATCCCTTCGATGATAAAGAAGAAAAGCGCACTCAGCCGCTGGATCAGATGATGTCAATACCCATCAGTGCAGACAGTGACGCGAACCTCTCGGTCAGCGAGAAGCTAAGTCCCGAAGAGAACGCGCAATTAACCCGACTGCTAAGAAAATGCAAAGGAGAATTCGTGTGGAAACCGGCAGACATGCCTAGAATTTCACGAGAAGTCTATTCAACAAAAGCGGCGCGCTTTCTCACCGGAAAAGATAGCAGCCATCGAGAAAGAGCTACTAAAGCTCACAGACGCGGGGTTCGTCCGAGAAGTCCAATACCCAACCTAGATAGCTAACCCTGTGTTGGTTCCAAAGCCTAACGGGGATTGGCGCATGTGCATCGATTTCACTGACCTGAACAACGCCTGCCCCAAAGATTGCTATCCTCTTCCACGAATCGATCAGTTGGTCGACCAAACCGCCGGATACGCCTACCTAAGCTCCCTAGATGCTAACTCCGGGTATCATCAAATTCCCATGGCCATAGAAGATGAAGAAAAAACCGCCTTCATCACCCCGAGGGCTACTTACTGCTACACAGCGATGTCGTTCGGGCTGAAAAATGCCGGGGCAACGTTCCAACGCATGGCGAATAAGGTTTTCCAAAAGCAAATCGGGAGAAATGTAGAAGCTTACGTGGACGACATCCTAGTCAAAAGTCGAAACTTTAAGGACCACCTAACCGACCTGGAAGAAGTCTTCAGGGTGATGAAAGAATACAAAATGAAGCTGAATCCGAGGAAATGCATGTTCGCGTTCCAAACGGGCAAATTCTTGGGATACGTGGTCAGCCGGAAAGGTATCCAGCCCAACCCGTCAAAGATAAAGGCCATCCAGGATATGATACCTCCTCGAACTGTCAAAGAAATACAGAAGCTCACCGGGCGCATCATCGCGTTAGGACGGTTCATATCTAAACAAGGTGAGAGATGCTTACCTTTTTTTAAAGTCATTCGAAACAAAGCCCCTTTCGGATGGACAGAGGAATGTGAGAAAGCGTTTGCAGGGCTAAAAGCTTACCTGTCATCCGATCTAGTGTTAACAAGGGCTGAGTTTAGCGATGAGCTATACCTTTACCTGGGCGTCGCTGACGAGGTAGTCAGTGCCGTCCTTGTACAGAGTGAAGGGCACATACATCGTCCTGTATTTTTCGTCAGCCACATATTGAAAGACGCTGAGCTGCGATATGCCCGTATCGAGAAGATAGCGCTCGCCCTAATACATGCAACGCGAAAGATGGACCGATACTTTCAAGCCCACCCTGTCACCGTACTCACTGATCAACCGTTGAGAAAAATCTTTAGAAAGCCAGAGTCCTCGGGGAGAATGTTGATTTGGGCAATCAAGCTCGAACAATATGGGCTGCAGTACAGAGCTAGACCGACTATCAAAGCCCAAGCGTTAGCAGACTTCATAGCAGAATGCACGTTCATAAGAGACGCGTTGACAGAATCGTCAGAAGAAGAAACAGAGGATTTATGTCTCCCGTCCCCGGAAACGTACGCAGATTCATGGGTTATCCACGTGGATGGAGCGAAAAATCAAGAATTAGCAGGCGCAGGTGTTTTCCTAGTCGGACCAAACGGCATGGAGATACGATACGCCATCAGAATCCTGCAACCCTTGTCCAACAATGCAGCGGAATACAAAGCGTTGTTAGCAGGACTCAAAATAGGAAACAGCTTCTCCGTTGAAGCTACACCCGCCTCGAAAGTAGAACGCGGTCTGCGCTTAAAGATACGGGGGGACTCTAAACTAGTAATGGATCAGGTTCTGGGGAACTCTCACGCCAGAGAACCCATCATGATTCAATACCTGGCCAAAGTAAAGCGTGAGCTATCGAAGATGCAAGAAAAAGGCACTCAGGTCACCTTTGAACATATCCCAAGGGAAAGCAACGAAGAGGCTGTCAGCCTCGCCAAGATGGCAGCCAAATTAGAAGCTACCATACCCAACGACGTGTGCTAGGAAGAATTATCCACACCTTCTTTCATGGAGGAACAAGTGTCGCTTTGCCTGGAAGAAATAGAAGGCGACTGGAGAACCCCAGTCATAGAATATCTGAAACATGATAAGCTACCGGGGGAGAACGCGGAAAGGAGGAAAATCCTGAAACGGGCGGCGCGATGCACATATTACAATGGAGAATTAATACGGAGATGTTTCTCCCACCCTGCCGCTAAGTGCATGACGGAACAAGAAGGCCTGCATGTACTACGAGAAATTCATGAAGGAATATGTGGCATGCACATCGCTAGCGACACTTTGGCATCTCAAGTCTTTCGGTCAGGGTTCTACTGGCCCACCATTCGGAGAGATTGCCATAACTTCGTGAAAACCTGTCAGAAATGTCAAGAATATGCTAAGATCCCACGAAAACCGGCTGTGCAAATCTCAGAGATAGTCGCTCCCTGCCCGTTTGCTAAATGGGGCATCGACATTTTGGGCCCGTTTCCGAAGGCTAGATCCCAGTTAAAATTTGTAGTCATGGCGGTAGATTATTTCACGAAATGGGCTGAAGCCGAGGCGTTAGCCACCATCACCACCGAAAAAATCTGGCATTTCTTCAAACACCAGGTCATTATGCAATTCGGGGTACCACGCATACTGGTTAGCGATAATGGGACACAATTTACAAGCCAATTCTTCAGGGATCAGTGCGCGGAATTTCAGATTGAACAAAGGTTCTCTTCTGTGGCACACCCCCAAACTAACGGCCAGGCTGAAGTAACCAACCGTAGCATTCTTAGTGGCATCAAAAGAAACCTGGAAGGTTCCAAAAAGAAATGGCCAGACGAATTACCATATGTATTATGGGCCTACCGTATGACTGTCAAAGTCAGCACGGAAGAGACTCCTTTCGCATTGGCCTTCGGAACAGAAGCTGTCACACCAGTAGAAATCGGCACCATTAGCCTTCAGGTGGCTCATTTCAAAGAAGAAACTAATGAAGAAAGGTTACGTGCTAACCTTGACGCACTACCAGAAAAACACGAGGAAACTCTCCTAAAAGCCCTGCACTACAAAAGGAAAATAGCACAATACCACAACAGGCAGGTGAGAGAACGACTGCTTAAAGCTGGAGATTTAGTGCTCAGAGACAAGCGAGCGGCAGGGCAACGTATGGGAAAATTTAGCCCAAACTGGGATGGACCATATCGCGTCACCCGTGTTGTGGGGAGAGGAGCCTACCATTTGGAAACACTCGAAGGAATGCCCCTACAGAATTCTTGGAACATAGCTCGGCTGAAGCTATATCACGCTCGAAGCTAGCCTATCATATCTAGTAATATCAACGTTATGCTAACATATGAATTAGATGTGTTCTCCATGCGTTTGTTGTTGAAAATATGCAGGTAGTGAAGAATGCCAGGAGTGAAAATCCTATCCTTGTGATGGCTGGTCCTGATCAGACAACTCACTAAGACAAGGCACGCCCTGGCATAACGAAGTGTTGGGAGTGAAAATCCTATCCTTGTGGTAACCGTGCTCACATAGACGGCCCATTAAGACGAGGCACGACCCCAACGCCCCCGGGAGTGAAAATCCTATCCTTGTGGTAACCGTGCTCACATAGACGACCCAGTAAGATGAGGCACGCCCCAAGGAGAGACCAACTCCGTCCTGGGAGTGAAAATCCTATCCTTGTGGTAACCGTGCTCACATAGACGACCCATTAAGACGAGGCACATTCCAGGGACGCGAGGTTTCAACGCTTGGGAGTGAAAATCCTATCCTTGTGATGTCCAGTCCTGATCAGACGGCTCACTAAGACGAGGCACGCCCCAAGCCGATCTTCGGCATAAGGAAAGGAAGGATACCCCAGCTAGTAAGGAGCGATTGATACCCGGTGAAATAAAGCTGGAAAGATATCCGTACCGCAACGACACCGTCGCGGCAGGCCCAACAAAGCTAGAGGGTTCCCCCTAACAGCAAAAGGTGGCCTAAAGACGAGCGCAACATGTGCAGAGGTAACACAACAAACGCTGTGGGCGGACAATCACACAAGCAGTATAAGAAAACAAGGCAGATAATGAAATCCCAAAGCAGCGGCTTAGTCAAGAGAGAAGTGACATTGTCAATATTACAAAACAAAAAGAGGGGCCGCATCAGCCACAAAAGTCAAAAATATATAAAGAACGAGGACTAAGGAGCGGGTGGTACACTGCCTCCTCCCTCCCGAGCCGATCTCCAGCGGTAGAACCCCTCATCAGTGGCGTCGGAGGCCCTCTCCTCAAAATACTTGGCAAGAAAATCAACGTCAAGGTTCTCTGCCCCATGCTTAACCATAAAATCGTTCGACATAATGCCTCCACCTTCTTTTAAATACCAACGAATCTTCTCAGCGGAGAGAGCAAGATTGGCGGACAACTCAGCATTCCTATGTCTCTCCTGACGTAACTCGATCGCTTCTTGTAAAAGGCGTTCGGTCAGAGCAGCACTCTTCTGTTTCTCCTCCTCTAAAGCATGCTTGGCAGCTGTTGCCTCTTGCTTAGCAACTGTGGCCTCCCGTTTGGTAGTCTCCGACTCTTGATTGGCGACAGCAAGGGCATCCACGTAACCCCGACGCTCTGACAATAGTCTGTTCAGTTCCCCCTGCCCGTTTGCCTCCACTCTGGCGTTCTCTTCATCCATATAATGAAGATGGCAGAACGTAGAAAACATTTGGGAACGAAGAAAGTTTATACGTTTCTGCTGGCTCCTAGCCAGAAAGAGACATAAGCTCGGCTGCCACCAAGGAGGTAGACGCGAGGATAGCATCAGGATCAGCATCCGCGGGAAATTGCAAATAGTTATCCCGGAAGCCGCGCAAGCTAAGCCGGTGATTAGGCAGGAGGGGATGAGTATATGAGCAGGCGTGGGCCAGCAAGCTGGGAGCAGGGCCACCTCTAGCGGCAGGAGGAGGGGACGCAGGAACAAAAAACAAAGTAGCAGGAGAACCGGGTCGACTGCTGGTACCTTCCGCGTTAGGGACAGAGGACCCGTCTCCCCCAAGTACTTCAAGATTATGGACATTTGGGTGAGAATAGATCGGAGAATCGCTCAAAATATGAGGAGCACCGTCGAAATCAGCACTTTGCAACTGCTCAGCAGGCATACTCCCACCCCCAAGGGTAGCCAGAGAAGGATTAGCAGCAGAAGAAGAAGGGCTATGTTGAAGACCATAGCGGGCTTTCTTCTGACGCTCTCGGAGTATTTCTGCCATAGACATGTCGTCCTGAGAAGACGAATGAGCAGAAACAGTAGTGGCTTCCTAAGATAGCACAAAGCATAATAAGAAAGTTGCACGAAGAGGAAAGGAAACCGCAAGAAGAGACAAATACATACTTGAGCACCTAAAGGAGCTAGAGGGATTCCAGTAGGAATCGGACTAGTAGTTGCCTCTGAAGAAACGACAGTATGAGAAGAAACGGGATCCGCAGCACGCGTTTGCCTAACTCTTTTCTTCCTTACAACGTGAGTACGAGGAGGCGGCCGGGCAATGTCTGGGGCGGTAGCAGTAGCAGTGGCCTCCCCTTCAGCAGCGGCAGCAGCAGCGGCCGCGGCAGCTTGAGCTTCGGCTTCAGCTTTCTTCCTCTCCTCCTGTTTCCTTTTCCGACGGAAATATTCTGGCTCCCAACCGGGCGGAGGAACTGCACAAATACAAAATGTTAGCATTAGCACTTCTTGGCAGAACAGAAGAAAAAGTCAAACGCTCACCCTTCTTGCACTGCTCCATGTCTAACCCGTTAGCTACTTTACGGGCATCAACACTAAAGTCTAGTTGAAGCAGCGTCTTCAACCAGCCGTCCTCGGGTCGGAGAGGGGTTTCCGATTACCCCAAGACCCATCTTTGATCTTCTCATTAAAGCCAGCCCTCCATAAAGGCTCGGGTAGATCAACAATAAAAAATTCTTCTTTCCAGTGAGGAACAGAAGACTCGATGCCCATGAGTTTCCAAGTAAAGGGCTTCAATGAGTCATCTTCATAACGAGGGGATATTGATATAACCCCCTTGTGGGAATACAGTTGGAAAATATTATGAAGCAATACCAAAGTGGGAGAAGCAATCCCCTTGAAATGGCACAAAGTGGCAAATGCGCTAACAACGCAAATTGCGTTGGGGCTCAACTGAGTCGGAGCCAGATCAGAATCGGCCAACAGTAATTTTACAAGTGGGTCAAGGGGAAGACAAAACCCATGATCAAATAACTTAGCATACAGCATTCTACTGTTACCAGGCAAAACGTTGTTCAGGCGAAGAGAGTCAGAGGCAGCACGCACAGGATAATCTTCAGGAAATCGAGCCTTAAACCCGGCAAGCTTGCGGTTAATCAAGGGTAATGTATAGAAGGTCCCCTTCCTCGGAAGATTGTGCAGTGCGGGTTCTAGCCATAACTAACAAAGGAGAAAGAAAGAGGAAAGAAAGAGAGTGTGTACCTTGGTAAAAGAGAACACCAGCAGTCTCGGACCAGAAAAGAAGAAGCGGCGCGGGTAAAATGCCTAACAGCGTGCAAGAGAGGAGATTAAAAAAGAAAGAGGAGGTAGGGAAAACATTATATATAACCCTAAAAAGACACGACCAATCAGCAATTGACACACGCAGTGAAGCAGCGCGTCAAAAAGTGAGGCACGCGCGAGAAGGTATAAGTTTTAAATGATGGAATGCTTCAGCATTCGCGTTCCCCTAGAAGACGCTTGCTTCAAAACACCTCTCCGCGAAAGGACACGTGTCCTCCTTCATCATTACTTTTCAAATCGCATTAAATGGAGGGACTGCGGCATTTAATGACCTAAAAGGCAGTGCTAGCCTCACCAAACGGCACGACGCGACGATACAAGGAAAATAATAACGGTAGCATTACAAGGAATCAAACGGCGCAATAAAAGTCACATAGCGTCAGCATTATTACAGAAGGAATAATGTCAAATGATTTTCAAAAAATAAAAGAAAACAGACAACTATGCGAATAGTAACAAATGAGGGTTTAGAAATCCGTTGCGGAAGTTGAGGCACCCGTCAAAGCAAAGTCGCGCACCACTGTTACCGTCAGCCCCTTTCACCCTCTGGAGTGGAAGAATCATTCCCATCTTTGCCAACCTCATTCATTATGGCAGAAATATAATCAGCAATCTGGGCTGAATTAGAAGAGTCACCCTTGAAACGGGCTGCAAATCCAGAAGTGAAGGCCTCCAGCACCTTCTTTTTCCACAACTCTTCCCTTAAGGATGCCCTGGCAGACTCCTCGTCTCGAGCCAACATCTCTTCATGAAGAAGGAGATTTTTCTTTCTTTCCAACGCTAACTCTGCCTCCAGAACCTCCATTTTCGCTTTCCCGGCAGATTTCTCTCTACTCAGTTCCTTCTGAGACTCGTCATAAAGACGCGTTAGCAGCCTCGTATGGTCCGTAGATTTTTCAAGCTGCACCTTTTGAACACCCAGCGCGTTAGAGAAATTTCACGACTCGCGATCGTGAATCTTGAGCAGATAGTTCAGATAGCGGAAGGTATCCAGAGAATCATTCACAACACGCCGAAGACGGGCCGCTGGAGGAAGCTGAAGAAATTTCTCTTTCTCTGCCCGGGAGCTCATCATCTCCCCTATCAGGGGCGTGGTAAACTCATCTCTAGAAAAGGGTTGGGGAACCCCGACAGCGCGGAGACCGTCGAAACAGAACCCTGCCAAGTTCATGCGATAGGCCGGGGTCTCGTTAGGCCCGTCATAGAAAAGATTGATCGACGGAACTGAACCCTCAGTAGATACATTCGAGATAGGAGTAAAGAACAACTGTGGAAGGGCATTAGGCAGTAGCCCAGCAGCTGAGTCCGCAACGGAAGATGTGGCTGCCACGTCAGGAATGCAATGAGAAATCGGGGAATTAGGAGCGTCAGCTGTAGAAGGAGGACATGCTGTCGGGCGAGCCTCCGTCTCGGTAAGGCAGGTGGCAGCCGGCACCTCAACAATCTTCACTGGCTAAGAAGTCCTTGCCCCAAGAGAAGCGACAGGCGTAGAGGCAGTTACCGCGTCAGCAGAAGACGTCCCGGTAGCCTGTTCGCTTGCATCCACTCGAAGTCTTTTCCATCGCAAGGAAGAAGCATGGCAAAGGTCAGACTTAATATCCATATCCTCGTCATCACTATCGATCACCCTTGTAGCGGTTCGGCTAGATTTTGCCCCCTTGTGGCGTTCCAGTAACCAATTTTCCACGAAACGAGAAACTCGAACAGAACCGCGGAACCTTTGCCCGCCCCGGGCAACCGTCTTGGTTCTCCTCCTGGGGGGTTGAGCGCTTTCCTGATTGGAACCTCCAGCAGGAGGGGAAGCTGGTAAAGTTTGGAGCGGTACAACATTCAAAGGAACGCCGGTATCACCTGGGAATCAACCGTTAGCATCCTCTATAGAGGAAACGTGCAAAGACGAATGAAAGAAGAAAGTATGAAAAGAGGCAGACTCACCCATAACGCACTCCTCCAGGGGCTTGAGCAAAGCAAAGTCGCGGATGCGATAGCAGGTGTCCTCGTCTAGCAAAGCGCTAAGCTCTCGTCAGTATCGCGGGATTCTTCCAAAGGGGGCCTACGAGCTCCTGATTGAAATTAATGCGCCACAAACGGGACGGTAGCTCGAGAACAAAGAAACTACTCTGCCAATCAGCCACACCCTTCTTAAAGCCGTGAAACCACTTCCAGAACGACTGCACGAATGCGTCATCCCATCGAGGAGTGATTTCTATTAAAAAATTATGGCAACTCATACTAAAGAATTTGCGAAATAAATTGAGAGATGGGGTGAAAATGTTCTTCAACTCGCAAGCGCGAAGAAAAGCATAAACCGCACACCAGGAAGAGGGAGTTATCTGCGCAGGACTAAGGTTGTACTCCCGCAGCAGCGTTCGTATCGAATCATGAACGGGAAAATGGAAACCGTAAAGGAACATCTTAAAATAAAGCAGCCTACAGAAGCCCCACGCCGGAATATGAAGCCGCATATGACTTTCAGGAATAGAGGGTTCATACCCTAGAGGAAAGGTAATACCGTGTTCCTCCAGTTCGGCCTTCAGAACCACATCGCATGTAAAAACACTGGGCGATTGTGCGACCTCTGGATCCATGGGTTTCCAGATAACCGGGCGAGGCCTATTTCTAACCATAATAAACCAGCAAAAAAGGAAATCTGAGAAGGATTAAAGTGGTACCTTAAAAGGGAAGAGTTATGGGAGAATCGGCGGACGACGGCGGGCGGCCGGAAGGTATTCGGAGAAGAAGATGAAGGAAGACGAAGGGAAAAATTCGAAGCGAGGGCAAAAGTTTTGGAGAGAGAAAATGGCCCCTTTTAAAGGATTAAAACGTCACCGCATTAATTAAGTCGCCAGTCATGCGAGAACGCGTGTAAAAAGAAGTTGGCCACGTGGAAAGCATTAAAAGAATACGAAAAGAGAAGTTATTCGTCGTGATTCCCCAGAAGGGCGACAAAGTTGACCAGGCCAAAATAATCGCGAAACGGTTGCCTCAGCAAGGCTAATCCCTCGCGTTAGCTATCAACGCAACCAACCGCTAACGGAAAAATAACGACAAAGAGGAAAGATACAAAGCATCATTTTATTCATAAAATACCCAGGGGCATGTACAATGTGCCTAACCTAGAGACGCTACTCCTCATCAGGCCAGTAAATGTCGTGATGGTAAACCCCGTCGTCATCCAGGAATGGCATCTTCCCGTCAGCATTCGGGGTAGGTTCGTCCACTTCCCTCCCCAAGCAGGACCCTGACGGTCCTGACTTTCCCTTGACACCTGACCCTGCCAATCCTACACCAGCATCGGTAGAAGAAGTCTTCCCCAACTAATAGTCAGAAAGAGGAAAGCGTTTGCCGCCCCCTCGGGTGGTGGAACCAGAAGAGTCTAAAGTTATGGCGGATACCTTGGAAGTCTTTTCCCTTTGTCTCTTGCGACCCTTTCGGCGGACCAGAGGCCTCCACGGCGGCGACGGAGGAGGGTGATCTGAGTCCGGCGAAGTCGGAGGGGTTGGCAAGGAGTCGCGATCTGTGGAACTCAAAAGGTAGAAATCTGTCATTTTGACTTGCAAAAAGCACAAGAGGAGAAAGAGGATGAAGATGAACAGGAAAAGGGGAAAGGCGACTCCCTTAAATAGCCAAGGAAGCGCTCCGATCCTCGCGCAGGCCCCTGAAAAACAATTAAGGCGCCTGGGAAAAGTAACCGCAATTGCAGAATCCGATCCGGCACAGGCATGCCCGCTAGATGAATGCGCCAATCAAAAGGCACCAAATAACCGCCCAACCACCTACCCCTGAAAAAACGGCCCTGGAAACAGTTGAGACAAAGCATTCATTGCTAAATTCCCGGAACACAACCACTGCAAGGGCTGGGTCCCGAGGAAGGCTCATTTTCAGTTGGGCTTGCAACGAATACTCCCAACCAAAGCATCAAGAAATCAAACAAGAAAAAGAAGACTTGATAAAAGCAGAAACAACCATTTATTTATGGCCCGAGCGGCCTAGCGTTCAGATACGTACAAGAAAGCATAAAAGAAAGCAACAAGAGGAAGCGAAGACAGAGGTCAAGCATTAGACCCAGCATCATCTTCTTCGGGCACGACGGGAACCTCCCTCAAGGCATCAGCTACAGAGGTCAACTCGGCAGAACAAGCCCTCATACCCTTTAAGCAGCAGGCCAGCAAGTCCTTCCTCTGCTGCAGCATCGAAGCGACCACATCAAGATGAGAGGTGGTGGTGGCCAGCTTCGTCAAATGCTCCAGGGAGCTAAAGTCCTCCAAAGATATCCCCAACTGCTTAGACAAAACAAGGGTCAGTATCCCCTGCAGTTCCAGAATATCCTCTGAGGTTTTGAGGATCATCCTCTCCAGGAAGCCGATGTCGCCCTCAGTAAGGTTCTTCAGGGTCTGAGTTTTGGAGATCAGGAAATTTCTAGTCAGCTCATCCATGGTGAAATACGAAAAGAAAGGACGAATAGGTGTGAAGAAATCGGCGCAAAGAAAGCTTCAATTTATAACTTCTGGACAAGTGCGGTCAGGGTCAGCCCACTTCCTGACAAAGAGCCGCTCCGGTACACACAAGATTTACGCGCAAAGAGGGGGCGTTAGCCCTTGGTAAACACTCGGGCTCATTTTTAGTTGGGCTTATGATAACAATCCACCTAACGACAAGGGCATTTTCGTCCGTTTGCCCCATATGGAAAGGAAAGAATCACTATTCCTACCGCCAAGGTAGGGGCAAGGCTGCTATTTCCCCTCTACGGGACTAACGCCAGGAGGGCTGACGTCTCGTTGGGGGTCCCCGCATCGAGCTTGTAGACGACCGGAGGTGTTATCCCACCCCAAGGGAAACGCACTACCGTTACCTTATCGGGGTAACAACTACCCCATACCTACCGCCATAACGGGACATCATAACACGGGCAAACCATAGCCCCTGACGGGACCGGTTGCTCCCTAGCGATCCCACTCGCACAGACAGGCTTATTTCGTCTATAAATACCTCCCCCACAAAGGAGGAAGGTAAGCGGAATTCACTGGCCAAAACTCTGCCAATTTCACCACTCATACTAACTTAAGCATCAGAGCGTTTCCGCCGGAGACCCCCTCCGGCGTCTTGCAGGTACAACGGACCACCGTGGATACTGGACCGGAGAAGCATCTTCCCTTTCTACCCTTCGGCCGAAGACAAATTCTTATCACTACTCAAGACCGTACTCTACAAGGGCAAATGGCTGACTGCATGCTGCTAGGGCAAGCGGTTCAAAACCGTCCGAAGTCCAGTCAGCTGTGAGGGCAAGCTGCTCGAATCCATTCAAAGTGCATATTTTCGATATTTCCTTTCCAAAAGCTTTGATCTGTCAAATAGTACGAAAATAGAAGGAGATCAGTAGCAACATGCCCAAAATAGGCTAAGAAAGGAGTGGGAAATTGGCACAAAATACATCTCATCAAATCACCCCCACACTACCCCATGCTCGCCCTCGAGCATTAAACTCAAAACAGCCCCTCAATAAGAACAAATGGTCTCCACAAAAAGGCATACAGGAATAAGCACACTCAGCACACAAGTACAAAATTTGACACAATCTCCTACCTAGATAGCATCCACATCAAACCCAAGGAATAACGAAACCAAGGGAGAGACTTTCCCACATCCAGCTAGTCGCAAGTAATCCTCACACAGAAAATAGTGTTTGCACTCAAACTCAGAAAGAATAGTGGCAAGGTGTTTACACTCAACAATGCAAATGACAATGCACAAAACCAAGTTTGCAATAGCGACCCGAGTACGGAGAACACATGCGCATGCAATCATACAATCATAATTTTTTTGCAAAGGGTAGAGCAAGAAATTGTGGAAGAAAGAGAGAGGGTTCAAAGAGAGGTAGAGAGGGAAGGATAGAGAGTTTCTTAGCTGAAAAAGTGAAGTGGCGAGAGATATCCTCATGTTGGTAGCAGCGAGGACAAGGCAAGAGCGATGGGCGATTAGTGGGAGTATTTTCTTCTTCTGTTCTGTGTGGTCAGTCGTCTGTTTTTCTTCATGCTTTGCTCAGTCTCTGATTTGTACTCCTCTTTTGCTCGAATTCTTTTTTTTTTAATTTTTTTAATTTTAATTTTTTTAGCAAAAGGGAGTGCGTACATACTGTTTTCAAATATCTGATTGGGGCAACATAAATGTATCGACTGACTTGGCTTCAACGAATGGTGGGTTTCAGTGTCTCGGTCTAGCTCTTCGTTTCCATATCGCTCATTGAATGACTTGAGCGTCTTGGTCTGGATGTTCATTACACTGAGGCTTTTGTTCTGCAGTTGCTTGCCATACTACTGCTTTCAGCATCTTGGTCTAGCGGGTCTATGTCGAACTCATGTTCTGGGCATCCGCTTTTTATTTTTCAGCTTCTTGATCTAGCAGCTTGTCGTCATGTTTCTGTTCTCAGCATCTGCTTTGGCTTTCAGCATCTTGGTCTCGCAGCTCAATACCCTCGCACTAGAAGTGTTCTTTCTCTTTGCCCCACCTTGCTCACTGCTAGAGAACATCTCTCACCTACTAAGAATAGAAAGCAAAGTCTTGAATGGTTAGAAGGGTGGTGAAAAGAAGGTGAGATAAGTGGCTAGGGCAAGATAAAAGCAAGAAAAAAGATAAGAAGAAAGAATGCAAAGTTTTTAATCATTTCGTCGCTTTCCCACGTCTAATGGTGCCTATACCCAGGGGTGTCATGCAAATCCAGCCAGTACAAAATTCATGCATCCACTCAGAAAATAATCATGGCATGAAAGTTCAAGAGGCTCACATGGGTAAACAAATGACTACAAGCGACTAGGGCAAGACATGGATATAGGAATTAACAGGCAGTGTGATTGTGCACATGAATATGTACAGTGAGTGAGTGCTTCCAGTATAAAGTGCCTAAACCATTCATTCAAACTAAGGGGTTTTCAAAAACAGGGGCAGTATTATTTTGGCAAGGCAAATTTTGTGAAAACTACAATCAAAAAGTTGTCAAGCAAGTGCAAGGGCAAGCAGCATGCAACAAGCAATCAAACCAAACAAAAAATTAAACACACAAGTGTCCCACCCCCACACTAAGGCAGCGCATCGTCCTCGATGTGAGGATGAGACTCACACAAAAGCAAAAAAGAGCTCAAAAGAGAAAGAAAAATAAAAAGGGAAGAGAAGGGAAAGAAACGTGGGTTGCCTCCCACGAAGCGTCGTTGTTAACGTCTAGGGCAAGACGTAGGCTGCTCAAATCACTCTAGATCCGGGGGCTCTGCCATGAGGGGGTGGAAACCCTCATGGAACAACTCCAATATGTGGTCATGCACTTGAAAAATGAGGCCCGTGTCCATACTCTGAATTGCAACTACACCAGGATCATACACCTGTGTGACAAGGTAAGGGCCGGTCCACCGAGACTGTGCTTTTCTGAAAAATAGCCTAAGACGAGAATTATAAAGTAAAACATTTTGTCCAGTATCAAAGGTCTTAGGAGAGAGCAACTTATCGTGATTAGCTACTATTAGGGCAGTGTCTTTGGTAGTCTGCGAAGCTAGGTGAGCATTGAGCGTCATGCCCTTGCTTGTCGCTGCAGTGGCAGCAATAGTGAGGGCAGGAACCATTATGTCCTTGGGATTGGTCGTAGCGATGACCGGAGTCACTACCAAGGTGTTGGGGGCAACATGAGTGGGTGAGACGGCTACTTGGGCTAGTTGAGGAGTGCAAAGGGCTGGGGCAAGCTCCTTGACATCGACGGTCGTCCATCTAAGGGCCTCGCGGTATCCTTTGAGTGTGGACACCAGTTCGTGTTCTGCAACAGGATCGAGCTTGCTAGAGATGATGACAGGGAGTGTGTCATGCTCGCCAAGGTAGGCGTACTTGAGGTGCGAGGGCAAGCTGTTCAACTCCAACTTAGGTGCCTGCGCAATAGAAGGCGGAGGCTGAACATGATCAGTTGGAAGAGAAGAAATGATAGGAGTAGAAGGGGTAAGAGAGTTCTCTTCCAAAGCAGCAACAACTTCTGGCAACTCGGGTGGAGTTACAAGCGTCAAGGCCAAGGGGTCCAGTGCTACGGGCAGAATGCTCCTATCTAGGGCAAGCTGTAGAGAATCATCAGTAGCAAGTTTAGAAATATTAGTAACGATAGGGGAAACAATATCAACAAAGTTTACGCTAGAAAACTCAGGGGGTGTCTCATATCGTCAATCATATTGAACTTGATGGTCTCGCCGTCAAATTCAAGAGTAATGGAGGCATCATGGATATTAATCTTGGCCTTGGCAGTCCAAAGGAACGGCCTGCCCAAGAGCATGTCAGTCAGTTTGGTGGATTTTTCATCCTCCATGCTGATCACATAGAAGTCAGCTGGGTAAAGGAAGTTGGGTTGAAAATCTTCGAACATCTTCAATAATGCCTTCGGGATATATAACGGAGCGGTTGGCCAGCTGGATGAAAACTTGGGTTGGTTTAAGTGGGCCTAGGCCTAGGCTGTTATATATCGTCAAGGGCATTACGTTGATACCTGCACCAAGATCACACAAAGCTTTGCCAACGTCAGTGTTTCCAATTTTACAAGGGATGGTGAACATCCCTTGATCCTTACACTTTGGTGGAAGTTTCCTTTGAATGATGGCTGAAACATTAGCATCCACACTAATCTTATTCACTCCTGCCAATTTACATTTATTAGTGCACAAAGATTTTAAGAATTTAGCATATCGAGGAATATTTTTAATTGCTTGAAGAAGAGGAATATTGAGCTGCACCTTGTTAAATAATTCAAAATTTTCTTTATCCTCTTTGTCCCTTTTTGTTTTGACTAACCTTTGTGTGAATGGTGGCTCAAGTACCATAGTGATGAATTCTTCTGAAAATTTAGAGTTTTTATCTACTTATGTGGAGAACTGTGTCTTCTAGCAATGTAGACACGTTTCTCTTTCTCCACTTCCGCCTTGGCTTCTTTTGGTTCGGGCACGGGTTCAGGTAGTTCAACGTCTTGGGCAGGCAACTCGCGGGATGGTATTTCAGTACCGCTTCGAAGTGTCATGGCACAAGCTCCATGCTTCGGGTTTGCTTCTGGTTGGGGCGGTAGTCGGCCTCCATTCTTCAATTCCTTCATCTCTGCAGTCACAATATTCAATTGTTTTTACATATCAAGCATGAAATTTCTTACCTCATCGGGTAGTGGTGCCGGAGGCGCTGATTCTAGGGGAGCCTGATATTGATATTGCTGGTTGTTAGGGTAGCTCAGTCGTGGCATGAAATTCTGAAGGTTGAAGGGCGGCTATTGATGATTTTGGAATGGGTACGGTGGCTGCTGCTGACTTGGGCAAAGCGCTTGAACATTGTTGCCGTAGCTAAGGTTCGGATGGCGCCATCCCTTGTTGTAATTCTGGGTGTACGGCTCAAATTTCTTTGGGGCTCCGCTGTAGTTTCCTACTGCATTGACCTGTATCTTATCCGGAACATAGGGGCAAGCATCGGTAGGGTGGTCCTGAAAATTGCAAATTTCACATACTTTGACCTGCACGGGTTGGCTGGTGGATATGTTCTGCAACATCCCCACGAAGTGGTTCATCTGGCCCTTCAATCCAGATAGTTGGCTTTCTATGGCAGTGTGACGTACGTCTTGGATGTCGTCTGGTTCTATAGAGTCAGCGTTCCTGGCCATGAGTTCTAGGATCTTCTTGGTTGCGGCAGGGGTAAGGGCAACTAAGGAACCATGGCAAGCAGCGTCAACTATGGCTTTGTCTTGCCCTAGCAGTCCCTCATAGAAGTATTGTAGTAATGTGTGGTCTGTGAAATTATGAGAAGGGCAAAGGGCTTGCATTTTCTTAAACCTTTCATAGTATTGCCCTACATTCTCCTTCGGGTTTTGTACTATAGCTACCAATTGCTTTCTAGTTACACTAGCCATGGAATTGGGGTAGTATTTCTCAATGAATGCTTTGAACATGTCGGTCCAGCTGGTGATGGACCGAGGTGGTAGGTCATAAAACCAACTACGGGCTTCACCTTCCAAGGACCACATAAATACTTTCAACTTAGCATAATCAATGTAACAGCGGGCCGGCTTCATGGCCTCACAGATGGAATGCAGCTGCTGGAGATGTCGGATTGCACCTCAAAAATAATATATATTTCCTGTAACAAGTGCACAATTAAACTGTGTATAGTGGTACAGGGTCGATCCACAGGGACTAAGGTGAACACTGTCTTGTGTTGTGTAGCAAGGGCAAACAGTTCAAAACAGTAACAAGTAACGGGGGGTTTTCAAGTGTTGGTTGATTAATATCTAATAAAGCAATAATAGACAGTAATAAAAGTGAGCAATAAATCAATAAAGGAAGGAGTTCCAAGTAGGAATCTATCTCGGGTTGCTTTCAAAGTCGGCAATAGGGACCGGGTGCGTTTAGGTCCCCTGCTTCCTTTCGTACAAGAAACTACCCCAAGGTACGTTTATGGAGTAGTCTTGACTTTTCGCCGTCTCCTAAGGTGTGTTTATGGAAGCAATACTCAAAGGCCCATGAAGATGAAGGAAGACGCATCCAGGGTGAGACACTCAGTACATTCTAGGCTCTACCCTGATTACCTACTTAACCCAACCGAATAAAACCAGCGACCTGATAACTCTGATTGGTTGTCTACTTTACCCTGCAGCTTCGTGTTAGTTATAACCACAATGATGACTTTAATCGCCTAGGGCAAATAGCTAGTTGATCAGGCTAGAAGTAGTCCTAGTAGAATTGACAAGAAATCGTTAAATAATTAAATAGCGACTACGGATATATTAATTCCAATTCGACCTCACAGCCTTCTTAAGCAACCTTTGATGATCCTACCAAGAACAAGTGATTTTAGCTACTCATAATAAAATCAAAATAAATAGATAAATAAAATTGCATAAGAGAAGAGGAAGAAGAAAATCGGAAAGACTCTTATTTAATACTGGCCGGAGCAAGCTCCGGTGAGAACAATGGAGGTAGAGATCAAATCCCCAAAATCCAAAAGTGTTGCCGCCAGCCAAAATAGAATAGAAGAAAAGATAAGCTGTCCCAACCCTCAGACAAGAACGGGTTTAAAAGAAAATTACAATAGTAGAAAGTTCCGAAGATGGAAACTAAATAAAAAGAGATCCTAATGGGATTGATCTTCTGATTTTCCTGATCCGTAATCTTCCTTTTCCGTGATTTTCCTTTTCTACGTTGCGTGCGCAACAATGCAGGGGCAAGATGATGCCTGCATACTGTAACGGCAAGCTGCTGACTGCACTCTGCAAGGGCATGCTACTCAAGACCGTACTCTGCAAGGGCAAGCGGCTGACTGCATGCTGCTAGGGTAAGCGGTTCAAAACCGTCCGAAGTCCAGTCAGCTGCGAGGGCAAGCTGCTCGAATCCATTCTAAGTGCATCTTTTCGATATTTCCTTTCCAAAAGCTTTGATCTGTCAAATAGTATGAAAATACAAGGAGATCAGTAGCAACATGCCCAGAATGGGCTAAGAAAGGAGTGGGAAATTGGCACAAAATGCATCGCAGTGGAGAGATCTGAACATGGTTCAAGGAATAGGAAAGCAGCAAGTCTTGAACCATTTTATGAAGAGGAAACTAGAATCTATACTGGAACATCTTTGAATAGAGTACCCTTTGAGTGCCCTCCATTGTGCTATTGAGCCTGGCGTCATCTCCAGCAACAAGCACTTGATGATCCTTTGGTAAAATTACGATAATTGGCCAACACAGAGGCCAACTCAGCTTCGTCAGTGATGAGAGATAGTGTTTGGTCCATTTCATTTGCAGCCTTGAAGATGGAGTGAGAGAGGCGAGCCATGGGAGAAGGAGGGGAAAAGGGAAACACACCGACCAAATTAAGGAATTAAAGAAGGGTGGATGCGAAGAATACCTTAAAATCAAAGTGGAAGATGACGGGCCACGGATGATCGGAGCTTAATCGGAACGCAGCCGCTGAATAGAAAGATTAGAGAGAGAATAGAGGGCTTTAAAAGGGCAGAGAATGTGATAAGAAATGAAAAAGGAAAACAAAGAAGAGAGAAAATTATTTATACCTGAGAGGAAATACTATGGGTGTCAAAACGGGTCTGCGGGTTGGACCCAACCCGGACCGGCTAGACCCGAAGACACCCGGGTCGGGACCAGACCCCATCCAGACTAAAAACGGGACCAATTTCTGATTTTTAGTTATCGGCGATGGTGATGATGCGAGCAGATCAAGAGAGGTGATGAGTTTGTGTGGTTTGGTCTTAGTGAGCAATAAACTTCTTACAATGGGTTTGTGTGGTGTTGATCATTGCAGGATGGTTCAAAAAAGCTTTCATTCCATTCGTATTTAATCTTAGTCAGCAATAGGGCTGTAAATTTCTTGTAATGGGTTTGTGTGGTTTGGTCTGGTTGTGTTGGTTTGGTTCAGAAATTGTATCTAAGAATGAGATGCTGGATTGCATCTAAGAATGAGATGTTGCATCTAAGAATGAGATGTTGCATCGAAGAATGAGATGCCCTTAGGGTTTTTTTTAATTTAGCTGGGTCAGACTCAACCAGACCCGAAAATTTTTGGGTCGGGATTAGACCCGGTCCCGACCCAAAACTGGACCAAAATTTGGTCCCAGACCCGGCCCGAAACCTCGGGTCCAGGCAGGGTCTACGGGTCTGGTCCCAAATTGACACCCTTAGGAAATACCCTATAACTGTTCGAAGGCCTAAAGGGGTGATGACATGTGGCAACCTCTTTATCATTTAAACATGACCAGATGACCTCATCCCGCTTCTTCAGTTTCAAATAACTATCTTTTTCGACGAACGAGGCGTTGCTTTATCTTTTTAGTTCCCAACGGATCCTTTAATTGAGCGGACGAGGGAGTGTCACGTCACTTTGCCCATGGGAAGGTAATTATTGTACCACAAGAGTGGATTAAGATCAGAGTTAACGAGATGTCGTGGTAAAGAAAATACCAACAGTAGCCCTTAGTAAACACTTAGGCTTGTTTTCGGTTAGGCATCTGCTAATACATAAAAGTACTCCAAGGGAATTCCTGACATTTCATGGAACCAATAACCTAGATTCCAGTAAATGGCAAGGTATATGACACATGGACTAGCTCAACGAGGTCCCGGTAACTTTAGGATACGCACATCATCTCCTACCAAGAGCGATCGTAGCGGTCCGAGATGGTTATCGGGCACGCACTTTCCTAGCAGGATGATCAAGGAGTTACCGGTAAATACAAACGGTACCAGTAACCTCAGTTCCTAGGTGATAATACAAGCAAGGCACCTCAAGGGTTTTTTTGACCTTTCATCACCACCGAGGGGGTCCCGATACATGTACTTCCTGGTATATATCACTGCCAGTAGCCAAGACTATGTATATCGAATCTACCAGGTAAGTATACTACTTATACGACATATTAGGGAAACTATCAGGTAAAGGGACAGGTATCGGTAATGGCTGACCAAGCCCAAGCGGCACGTGTCCAGGGTGACCTACATGGAGAGGTTATAAATACCCCCCTATCACCCCTTCACGGACACATGCATATACGTGCACGCGTACTGAAGCTCTGCCTGCACAACTACCCAACTACCTACCTTCACCCGATAGTTCTCCCTTACCACCTATTTTTGTCATGCATATTGACTTGATCTTCGTAGCCTCTACGCCGGAGACCCCCTCTAGCACTTTGTAGGCTGCGTAGGAGCAGCAAGATAGTCCACGTCAGCACGTCATATTACAAGATCACCCTCACCCCAAGTCCAAGACTATCACAACCCATTAGAACTATAAATATAGTGGAACTAAGCAAGTTCTTAGCATCAAATTACATCAAATCAAGAAAAATGGAGAAGAAAGGTGTGTGTTTGTTTTGCATAGTACTTGCTTCAGTACTTATTATAAGTGCAAACACTGTGCAGAGCATAACGTGTCTTGAAGCAGTGACCGAAGTGATGGGTTGCCTCTTATACTTGTTGCTTCAACAAGGTGCACCAAGTGCTGCTTGCTGTGAAGTTGTTGCTTATGTGAACCAACAGTCTAGCACTACCTAGGTCCGGCGAGAGTTGTGCTATTGCTTCAAGAACGCAACTGGTTAGTACAAAGTCAACCTGCAACTGGTCGAGCTACTCCCGAAGCAGTGCCATGTAAAAGTTGTCGTGCCCATCAGGCTAGACACCGATTGTGACCAGTAGCTACAATCTCTTTCACGCATTTCTTTTTACTTTTTTTGATCTTAATTTTGAGATTAACCACATTCAATCATTGTTGAAACTTGAGTAAAGATAAATTTTGGTCACTTATTCATTTGTTCTTTTGTGTGATTGCGTAGCATACAAGAGGTGAACTGACCGATATGTTCGATTCTTAATAAAAGCTTCGAAGAATAAACTAGAGTAGGCAGGGTTAGCTATAAGCAATGAGCCAAATATTTAATTAAGAGCCCTTTTTTGTTCACATGTCGATATGGTATTACATAATACATAGACACAGATGTGCACAAGTAGTTTGTGTGTAATGGGATATTATTTTAATTAGGGGTGGTCAAACGAGAATTTCGGGTATTTCTAAAAAAAATATTTCATGTACGGGTATTCCGAATTGACCAAAAACTTTCCCGACCCCGTACTGCACATATCAACTACCCGATTGATTGTCTGTCGAGAGCATCAAATATAGTTGTAAAAATGGATATGAATATAGATAGAAAGGGGTTACACCTTATCACTTATCCACAAAGACTTGTAGATTGCGGTAAGATGATCGTCCCCAGAGATCTGGTTGTGAATTGTAGTTTTGGTTGACTTCCTCGTCACTGGAGTTGATTGGGTGTTCCTGAAACTAAAACAAACAAATAACAAATTAAACAGAAAAAGCAATCTTGGTCAATTGGATTAGCCAAGATTGAGTAAATGTTGTAAAAGGGTAATCTTGGTCAAGATAGTTGGCCAAGATTCGAATATTGCAATTAAGAAGATGTAAATAATAGGAAGGAATTCCTGGTAAGGGCGATACTAGAGCACTCATTCATTACTTCGATCATTGACTCAAGGGTTTTCACATTCCGCATTCATAACATTATTATAGATTGGGAGGAACTCTTTTCCAATCCTACTTCCCTCCTCTTATAACCACCTGCGGGTACTCCCTCTCCTAATGATCCTAGTTAGTGGACACCTTGTTGGCTAAAGGATTTATCCATTTGACTGTTGTCTTGAGTCGCATGCGCTTTCTCAATGGAAGAGGGGAAGACAATGTCTATGCCAAGTTACTCCCCAGTCGGAGCCCTAGATTGTCGGTCTGGTTAGGCCTATATCTATCAACACCCACTAACCTGCGCGAGATTAGCTGTCTACTTGACCAATTTGGTTTCGACTCGTCCCCTCCTCGATTGATTGCAAATTTTTCACTAACACCTAAGGGTTATCAAACCTTGATTTTAATGGGGACCGGTTTGTTGAAATAGAGTTTGAGAAGATTACGAATGGGAAGGTTATGAGGTTTATTTTGATCTCACAAAGCAAAAAATAGCTCAACAACCCTTACCGACATAATGGAAGATGTTTGTGATCGGTAGCCTTTCCTAGCTTTTAAACAAAAACTAGGATCCCCACCTTTCACGGCTTCTTTCCAAATCCAAATTTCAAAACTAAGAAATATTAGAAAATAATTATTCAAATCTAAAACTAAAATAAAGATAATAAAGAGATTGTTTGTTCAAAAATAGGATCAGATCAGGTACCACAAGTCCTCTCGCCAGCCGACTTTGTCTTCCAGGTCATATCCAGTTGTCGCTCCAATCCACATGCGCTCTGTGACTCCTCAATCAACATGCCTCTAGCTAATCAATCTTGGCCAAGATTGATCAATTGTCTGGTACAAGCTCAAAGCTGATGTGTCCTCCATCCTTGCTGCCTCCTTGCATATCTGCACAAGTAGGAAAATTTTAGGTAGTTTTTCCATCCAATTTGACAGAATTAAATGAAAAAAATATATGAATTAAATCATCAATCAAACCTCCCCACACTTAAACAATGCTTGCCCTCAAGCATGATAGACTCGATACAAAAATAAAACACAAAATAAAAATCAAGACTGACATTTGCACTTAACAGTTCGCCCTTCTTTCCTAGATAATTCAAACGCTTCAGTTTCCAGACCCCACTTCCTTATTACCAGGGCCTACTCAATGCCCCAAGCATCCTAAACCCACATAATCAAAAATTCCAAGCACTCCTTGACAGAATCATACAAATCAAGACAAAAAACCAATGTTTTCCTTTATTCTTTCCTATTTTTGACAACTGCTTATTTCATTGCATTACCGTGAGCCTTTATAATTTTTTTTCAGGAGTGAATTGCTAAAAGTTTCTTGAATATCACTGCTTACTGAGGCAGAAATATCAAGACAATTAATTCCATTGATGTCTTTTTCTTTTCATCTCCTTATTTCTTCATACAATTCTCTAGTCATTCTGACTTATTGAGGAAAGAATGCCAGAGCAGTGTAGCACTTAAGGGCGCAATTTCTTTTTCTTTTTATTTTTTAATTCCTAGCAGTTATGTGTCATCAGGATTTTTCAAGGCAAAAACAATGGTGACCACTCCTAATTTTGCAAATTCTAGTGTTAAGCACCACAACTTTTGATTATGTGCATAAGGATACTTAAAGAGTACCAGGAATCGTACTCTTACAAGCATTGAATATGTTAACCCAATTCACCTACCCTAGTAATATGGTCTGGGGGCAATAGAGACTGAAGCATTCTCATATCTAGGTGAGAGGCAAACAGAGAGTCAAGAGCAAGTGCAGTTCAGATTTTTTTAAAACACATAAAAATATGAAATCCTATCTAAAAACAAACAAAAATTGAAACAAACACAAGACTCTATCTAGACTGTCTTGGCCTACTGTCTTCGCCAAGACTCCTAAAAACATGCAACAAAAATAAAAAAATTCATGCATCAAATATAAACACACAGAAGCATGTCTTTACACCCAATCACATAAAAACACACGTTTACACCCTCCCCACACTTAGAAGACACAATGTCCTCATTGTGTGAGAAGGAGTGACAAGACTCAAAATAGAAAATAGAAAGATAAAAATAAAAATAAAAGTAAAAAAGAAAAAGAAAAAGAAAAGACACGACCTGGGGGTTTAATTTGCTGGAGAAGCCGAAGGCCCTGGAGGTAGAGTTAGCTTAGGAGCCTCATCCTCGGAGTCTGAAGTGAGATAGGCATCCAGTTTCTTGTGAAGGTCGGGGTGTGCATGTGTCAGGACTCGGAGGTCTCTGAGGCAGTTTGCCAACCCTGTTTCAATCAGTTTGAACTGGGCTTGGTGTGCTTTAATAGATTTCTGGAGCTGGGCACTTGCAGCCTCTTAGAACTCCATGAAGGTGTTCTGGCTGGCAACAAAGTGTTGGAGCAAGGATGTTTGCTGGTCCAGGAGGACTGAGGCCCACTATGGCAGCTCAAGTTCAGACTCTTGCTGGTGTTTCGGAGCATCATCTTGGCCACTAGCTTGGCCAAGATTTGCTTTAGGATCTGCTTCTGCATTCTGTTGTGGGGGACCTTTTTCATCTTCAAATCTGATTGGCTTCAAATTGAAATTCCCTTGGTATTTCCTGCCAAAAATGTGTTCCTCCACCAGTGTGTACCCTATATTGAAATTCACAAAGCCTTCTTCTATATGGAAATGGCCCATCTTATCAAATGCTTTTAAAACCATAAGCCACACACCACAGAATTCAGGCAAATTAGCAGATTCAATTTATAAACCCCTAGAAGACACAGCTAGACTCGTGATCAAAGTCCCTGATTGAACGTTAAAATGTCTATTATTCATCATCCTTTTAGGTCTCTTTTAGGATGATGATACTGCTAAATGATGGGTTTTTCTCTCCTTTTATACAGAACCAGTGCTAGAAGCAGAATTATTCAAAAGGAGCAAGAAGAACCTATTTTGAGTTATTTTGGTGATCATAGAACTGTTCTACCCCTGGCCTGGGATAAGGCGAGGAACTGAAGCTCGTTGACTTGAGTCAATGGATTTAATAAAGCTGAGCTGGGCCTAGGCCGCGAGCTGAACCCTGGATGCGAGCTGTCATCTTCCAGAAGGAAAGAAGTCCTTGCCTGCATGAAACTCCTTTTCGATTTGCACATCTCCGATTCTCCTCAGATTTATTTGGAAAACAATATATTAGATTTTATTTTATCCTAGTTTCGACTTTCAAATTTTGAAACTATTAAGTTTTTGTTTTTAAGCTGCCCCGAGGAAAAGAGGTGTTCCTCTTCTTCCTCGGTACTTCTATCGCCATTGTTGCAGCTTGCACTTTGGTTTTCTTTTCTTAATTCAATTTCGAATTCAGCTCATACTTGTTTATTTGTTATTATTATTGTTATGTTGATGCTAGGCTAAACACCTTCTTTCTGGTAAGGATTCTACGCCCATGATTCCTAGACTGTGAGATCAAATCGCACTTCACACACTCCACACTTGTATTATGATCTTTCTTATTAATACGCTAGCTTACTCTTGTTTTGTGTAAAGCTTGATCACCTTCACGTAGAATTTGAGTAATTACAGTCTTCCTCTAAGGTTTTGGAGTCTACATTATCGAAGAGGATACGAAAGCAACTAACTGGTCAATGGTTAGAAGTAAGATCAGACCTGGTTTATAGGAGTAGACACGTCTCTCTCCCAGACTTAGGATAAGGTCTCTCCCCATGTCTATCAATTGCCCAGTTAAATGCTATAGAGCGTCTCTAAGGATTACTGGGTTAATTAGGGATTTTCAATAGAGTGTCTCCTTGAAGTCTTGTGTAGGAGGAGAGCAGGAGATCTAGGTGACCCATACCTTGTCTCTATAGTTGTCCTATAAGTTGGTTTTTAACACTTCTGCATCAATGATCAGTCGGTACGAGTCATGGGCTAGGTAGAATCCTTACTGGGAAGTTTTCACCACTTGATACACACCTTCACTTTATTTATTGTCTTCTTTAATTATGTCTTTTTAATTATTGCATTCAAACAACTATTATTGGTATTTACTAATTATATTTCATTACAAAGAATTGAAATTGTCCACCGAATCCCTGAGGAACGATCCTTTGACCACTTGCTGCAGTTTAATTCAACTTGTGAATGGTGAATGGTAACTTAATTTATTTTGACGGTTTCGGCAACCATCAGTCCCTAAAATCATTTTTGATGTAGCTTCGCAGGCCTTAATTTGCTTAACTAACCAATAGCCTAAGTTGACCTTTTTTCTCATATTTCATACACCATAACAAAAAGACTTCCAGTTTTGACACATTTCCAAAAACATTAGTTTTCCCACTCAGATTAATGGACAGAGTCCTATGGAGAATCCTCAGAGTAGGATCTCTAATCGCGTGGGCCTTAGCATTTTTATCAAAACTTATTTTGTCATCTACAGTCAACTCTCTATAAGCTACTAGCATATTCAGTCAAGGCATTTAAATATTCATTTGACTTAATATTTTCACGACTTACAAAGCCTATCATCAAATTGAATTCATCTATCGACATATAAGACCAGACATTACAGAGTCTAAAATTAATCACATCAGTAGTAGACAAATTGGGATAATCCCTACCATCAACAAATAGCACATCTTGATTAAGCCAAAAAAGAGGAATGGAATTCTAGGTATAATTCTGTGTAAGCAAGTAAATTAAGCAGCACGAATGGTTCCCATCCAATATTAAGCATATATTTCCTAGTTCTGTTCCCCGCACCCATAGCATCTAAGATTGAAAAATCAAGTAGAGCATGGGGAATGATTTCAGAAGTAAGCTTTTTTGTGAGCTTGGCCTTGAGGTCTGGTGTGTCAAACCTCAGCCACCCTTTCAGTGTGTGTAGTGGTGGTACCGTGACAGTCTTGGCCGTAGACTTGGCCAAGACTGGAGTTTCCACTACTGATGCTTCATCTAAATCCTCTTGTTTGGTCTCCATGTGCTTTTGCCCTTTGATTTTGCCATTGTGGCTCTTGTCCTCTTTGGTGGGGTGATTGATTTGCTGTAGCGTCTGCCTTTCTCTTCAAAGGGGCAGCGACCTTCTTCTTCTCCTCTGTCTCCACCTCTATCTTCTCCACTTCTTCCTTCTTCGTATCTTCCTTGGCAGAATCTTCCCCTATTTTTGGATTGGGAGCTGATTCATGCCTAGGATTCTTCCTAACCACCTTCTTGTGAGCCACTTGCTTCACAGTATAGCCTCACTTGGGGGCTAGAATGGTTTTATTCACTTCTGGCTTTTCTTGTGGTTCTGCCTCAGCTGACTTGAACTTTAAATAGGTGAAGGTTGGTTTCTAGGGTCTCATTGTTGCTTCCCAGAAAGCCCGGTCATCGGTCGAGGCATCTCCTCTCCTCCTTACCCTTCTCTCCTCCCTATCGTCCACCTAATTGAGTGGCACCACCTTCTTTCTCCTCCTCAACGAGACCTCGTTGGAATCTGTATCACTAACCAGCACCATCTCTGGCCTAAGTTTTTCTTCTCTTTCCACTTCCTCCTCTTGCTCCCCTTCTTCCACCTGATTTTCAGACTCCTCTTCTACTTCATCATCCTCATCCTCTGTTTCTTAATTTTCTTGCTGGACGATGGGTGTTGGGATGACGATTCGGCATCTGGTGGAGGGACCACTACTCTCTCTTGCGGCTGGGGTCTCTTCTGGTGGTGTTGAGAACACCGTGCCAGGAGGTGAAGTGCCAGTCTTGGGAGTTTTGGAAGTAGGGGTGGATTGTTCGGCCATGGTGAGTAGTGATTTGGTGAGAACGGAGTTAAGGTTAGGGTTTTCTTATTTTTTACTTTTTATTGGAGGAGAATTTGAAGAGGGTGATTTGGTGGGTGTCTCTTTTATTATGGGAGGGATTTGTTTGATAGGGATCTTTTTGGGAGTTTTGGATTTTAATCTGGCCATGATTGCGAGAAAATAGGGAAGTGGAGCAGTTTGTGGAAGTTGCAGAGGTGGGAGTGGAGTAGTGTTGATAGTTGTCAGTTAGGAGTGGCGGTTTATTAGGACTCAAACTCTTTTTATTTGAATTTTGATTTGAAATGAGTCCTTATCTGTTATCTTTTGCCACACGGCTGACAACTGTCTTCTTTTTCATTAAAGGTTGCGTTGGCCACGTATGTCTGTGTAAATCTTGGCCGAGCTCGAGATGAGCTCTTGGCCAAGATTTTTGAGCTCCCCAATGGAACTTCACCTGAG
Source organism: Viola odorata (assembly GCA_963691705.1). NCBI lineage: Eukaryota > Viridiplantae > Streptophyta > Magnoliopsida > Malpighiales > Violaceae > Viola > Viola odorata. Next base: position 16,154,318 of record OY829543.1, read on the forward strand.
ATGAGATCAGATTAGAACACTGCCGATTATTTCAACAACAATTATTCATACGAAAACAAATCAAGAATTACTAAAAAGAGAATGAAGGAAAGGACATGGGTTGCCTCCCATGTAGCGCCCTTAGTTATCGTCCTAGGCTTGACTCTTGGTCGATCTTGGTCACCAAGTGGTTGGTGGTTTTTCTACCACCTGACTTTCCACTATTGCTGGAAATCCTTCAAAGAACGATTTCAATCGTTGTCCATTCACCTTGAACATGATCCATATTTTCTCGTTCCTGATATCAAGTGCACCATGTGGATAAATATTTGTAATGGTATAAGGACCTTCCCACTTAGTTTTAATTTTCCAGGAAATAATTTAAATCTCGAATTATATAGAAGAACCTTCTCCCCTATTTGGAGAGGTTTTCCAATAATTCTTTTGTCATGGTATTCCTTCATCCTAGTTTTGAGGATCAGCTAATTATCGTACGTTCCTTAATTCATCCAGCTCATAGATTTGGAGTTTTCTTGCCTCTTCAGCTTGGTCATACCTCAGGTTGCATTTTCGAATTGCCTAATAAGCCCTATGTTTCATACCCACAGGCAAATGGCATGCTTTTCCATACACCAACTTGTATAGTGTCATCCCAATTAGAGTTTTATAGGTGATAACTATCGATACCACAGAAGCGGCATCTCCACTACCCCGCTGGGTGACTCGGACAGCATACTGTACCCGCCGAGGGAGACGAGACCCTGTTCTTACCGCCCTTAGCCATCTGGCAGGCCTCCAGTGAGGTGAGGAAGGAGGATTGTCGGAGTCGGGAGAAGTTTGAGGGGTCGGAGGAGAATCACGAGTAGCAGTATACAAAAAATGGGAGTCAGCCATGGAAATATCAGTAAGAGTAAGAAGAAAGAAGAAAAGAAAAGATGAACAGGGAAAAGAAAGGAAGAGCCCCATTATATAGCCGAGGCAAGGAAGCGTGCCTGCCTTTTCGCGTATTATCGAGGACAATTAATACTATCAGGGATAACGACTATTGGGGGAAAGATCTGACTTCGCAACTGTTGAAAGTCTACACCAACCGAAAGGCACCGAAATCGTTGCCCATTCCGTTAACATTGAAAAACGGCGCAAAATATATTCAGAATGGTTGCGACGTGAGAGAATCGTCATTATGAGCCAGGTAGGCAAATAAAGTTATGGGATCCCAAGGGACACCAAGCTCACAATTAGTGAGAATAGAAGTTGTTTTTTTTTAAGAAAGACGACATGAGAAAGAAGAAAAACATCGACAGCGCGGCAAGCTAATAAGGAAAAGCATATTTATTTATTTAAAGGGCCTAACAGCCCGAGATTACAAAAAGGCCTAACGGCCCGAGGTTACAAAAGCTGGCCCCAGAGGAGCATAGAAAGACATGGCAGAAGGGTTCCCATCGCGGGTCAGGCATTCGACCCAGCGTCATCATCCTCCCACTCCAAGAAAGGAATTTCCCTCAGGGCATCCGCAAGAGTGGTCAGTTCAGAGGAATAGGCCCTCATGCCCTTCAGGCAGCACCCCAACAAGTCCTTCCTATGCTGCAGCATTGTCATAAGCAGCTGAACTTGAGAGACAGCCGCTGACAGCTTCACCGCTTTCTCCATGGGACTGAAGTCCTCCATGGTAACAGCAGCCTGTCTAGCCTGCAGGGGAGTCAACATTCCCTGGAGCTCCAAGATATCCTTCGAAGTCTTGGTGCTCAACGACCCCAAAAAATCGATGTCAGCCTGGGTCAGATTTCTCAAGGTATGGATTTTGGATAGCAGAAAGTTCTTGGTGATCTCGTCCATTGAAGGAAAAGAGATGAGGAAAATCGAAGAGAGATGTGAAGAAGGTTGAGAGAGTTATGGAAACAAGTGCAAAATGAAAGGCCTATTTATAGACTCAGGAAAAAAGGTGCTCTGAAAATATACCTTTATCGACTGTCGAGCCCTCATTAATGCAGAAACCTCTGAAGAGGCAAGACGAAAGACGCGGCGATAGCCCTTGGTAAACGCTCGGGCTCGTTTTCAGTTGGGCATATGATAACTATCGATACCACAGAAGCGGCATCTCCACTACCCCGCTGGGTGACTCAGACAGCATACTGTACCCGCCGAGGGAGACGAGACCCTGTTCTTACTGCCCTTAGCCTGGCGGCCGACCCTGGGATGGTCGACATCAGCGGGGGGGGGGGGCTCTCATGTGACATCCGCACGGCGGCATCCCATCCCAGGTCATCCATGACGTCACTCCGCATGACGTCATCCCACATGACATCACTCCCTGCCACCCCCAGCGACATCTATCACCCCAGCGACACCTACCAGGGATAATTCCTACCCCCTGTCGGTACACTCCATCCTTTGCCTATAAATACCCCCACCTTTTCAGACAAGAGGTAAGCCTAAGACAGCGTACTGAACCCCTGCCATTTTGACTACTCACACTGACTTTGGGATCAGAGTGTTTACGCCGGAGACCCCCTCCGACGCTTTGCAGGTGACGAAGACCCCAGTACAGTGTTCCCGACCAGCCCAGATCAGGCCGATCCTGCTCAGTATCTCCCGGACTCTTATCAATAGGTCGTTCGGTTGGCCTAAAGTGCATCGTCCAATCTTTGGCTCTAGTCGTGCCTGTCTAGGCCTATAGTCTTTGCCAAGATCGTCCAATAATGTTAGATTTCAAAAATGAAACCACATTTCTAGCATCATTATTTTTTGTGGCTTTAGATTCTATCCATTTAGACACATAATCCACTGCTAACATAATGTATTTATTCCCTGAAGAACTAGGGAGAGGTCCCATAAAGTCCATCCCTCATAGGTCAAATATTTCACAATTAATGATAAAATTCATGGGCATTTGATTCCTTGGACCTATACTCCCTACTTTCTGGCACTCTGGATATGTTTTACAAAAACTAAAACTGTCATAAAAAATGGTGGGCTAATAAAATCCTAATTCAAGGACTTTTGGAGTTGTTCCTTTTAGAGTTGTTCTCTTAGCTCCAAAATGCCACCGCATGCTTGAGAGTGTCAGAACCTCAAAACAGAAGGAATTTCACTTTCAGGAAGACATCTCCTAAACAATTGATCTGATCCAATCTTCCACAAATATGGATCATCCGAAATAAAATACTTACTGTCATTTTTTATCTTTACATTTTCCTGTGTGGTAAGATCTCCATGATGTTTACCTGTCACTAGGTAGTTGACCAAGTCTGCGTACCAGGGTTTGACTGTCTTGACCGAGTAAAGGTGCTCATCTGGGAATTCTGCCTTGATTGGTGCTGGATCGTTACTGATTAGGCACCTACTTAGATGGTCAGCTACGAGGTTCTCCTTCCCTTTTTTATCTTTTGATTTCCAAATCGTATTCCTTCAAGAGAAGAATCCAATGAATTAATCTTGGTTTAGCTTCAGGCTTGGCCAAGAGATACCTCAAGGCAGCATGGTCAGAAAATACAATAACGTTTATCCCTAATAAATAAGATCTAAATTTCTCAAGGGAAAAAATTATTGTGAAAAGCTCCTTTTCAGTCGTGGTGTAATTCTTCTATGCTTCATCTAGCATTTTGGAGGCATAGTAGATCACATATGGATCTCTACCTTTTTTCTGGCCAAGAACTGCACCCACTGCCGAATTATTGGCATCACACATCAGTTCGAAAGGTAGGCTCCAATCTGGTGCTTTAATTATTGGAGGTGATGTTAGCTTTTCCTTAAGCTGATCGAAAGCTTTTTGACACGCTTGGTCAAAATTGAAGTCCATTTCCTTCTGTAACAGCTTGCACATAGGTTCCGCAATCTTTGAAAAATCTTTAATGAACTTGCGATAAAATCCTGCGTGGCCAAGAAAACTTCTAACCTCACGTAAGCATGAGGGGTAAGGCAAGTTCTTAATAACATCAATTTTGGCTTGGTCTACCTCTATGCCTCTTTTAGAAACTACATGGCCTAGGACAATGCCTTAGTCAACCATAAAGTGGCATTTTTCAAAATTCAGAACCAAACAAGTGTCTACGCATCTTTTCAGAATATTTTTTATATTATGCAAGCATTGATCAAAATTATCACCATATATCGTGAAGTCATCCATGAAAATATACTTACCATACACCTCTGAAAGGTGGTCGGTGTATTGCACAGCCCAAAGGGCATTCTTCTGTATGCAAAGGTTCCAAATGGACATGTGAATGTGGTCTTCTTTTGGTCCTCTGGTGTAACTGGGATTTGATAGAACCCTGAATAACTGTCCAAGAAGCAATAGTGAGACTTACCAGTCAATCTTTCCACCATTTGATTAATAAATGGTAGTGGGAAATGGTCTTTTCTAGTCATTTGGTTAAGTCTCCTACAGTCTATACAGACTCTCCACCCGTTCTGAATCCTGGTGGTTCTTTTTGTTCCATCTTCACCTTTTGTTACGGTGATTCCTGTTTTCTTAGGGACCACCTGTATAGGAGAAACCCATGAGCTATCAGAAATTGGGTAGATTACTCCAGCATCAAGTAACTTAATAACTTCCTTTTTAACAACTTCCATCATTAGAGGGTTTAGCCTCCTCTGGGGTTGTCTAACAGTTTTCTTATCCTCTTCTACATATTTTTTTTGGGTACAAATGGTTGAGGAAATGCCCTTGATGTCCGCCAAAGTCCATCCTATGGCCTCTTTTTGTTGTTTTAGCAAATCTATTAATCTGCTCTTTTAATCTCCAGTCAGCTTGGCTGAGATTATTACTGGCAAGGTATTATCTTGGCCAAGATATGCATACTTGAGATGTTCTGGTAAGGCTTTTAGCTCCAACTCCGGTGCCAGCACAAGAGAGGGTAAAAGCTTGGAGTCAGATACTTGCAATAATTGACAAATTGACGCACCTAGTAGAGGCTCATTTTTGTTGAGATCCTCTACAATTTCCTTGAGGTCCATTTGCTCTCCGGCTAGGTCTTCTAGTTCCTCCAGTTTCTTGGTCAAGACACTCCTAGTCAAGATGTACTCAAGCGAGTCATTAGTACTAATGTCTGTAACTTGTTCTATTATAAGATCTAAAATATCAATAAAATTCAAACTATGCAACTCATTAGGATATTTTAGTCCTTCCTTCATGCTGAATTTGATTGTACTGCCGCAAAATTCCAGAATAATACTACCTTCATAAACATCTATTTTGGCTCTTGCTGTCCTTAGGAATGGTCTTCCTAGGAGCACATTTGTAGCACTAGAAGGCAAGTCAGTATTCATTTCAACGATATAAAAATCCACGAGATAAATAAAATTATTGACTTGTACAAGTACATCTTCCACAACTCCCTTGGGATGGATGATGGTTCTATCCGTCAATTGAATCACGACCTGTGTTTCTTTCATCGTACCCATCTATAAAGCCTCATATTCACTCAAGGACATCACGTTAATTCTAACTCCTATATCACACAGAGCCTTGTCCACCACCTTGTTTCCAATCTTGCACGGGATAGTGAAAGTACCTTGGTCTTTGTATTTTTTGGGTAAGGTGGCTTGTAACACTGCAGAGACATTTCGAGTAAGATTCACCCTTTCGATACCTGCAAGTTTTCTTTTGTTAGTACAAAGCTCCTTTAAAAATTTATGGGGGCTTGTTGAGGTTGTTTAGGTTGCTGGTATTGTTGTGGGGTTGTCTTGGTTGGTTGAGGTGTATTTTTCCTCCACCTAAGGTTGGGATGCTGCCTCCAAAAGTATTGATTACTTTCATGGGGGAACTGCCCATAGGCGGCATTAACTGGCACAGGATCTCCTGGCATTTGTACCATGTAACAGGTGTGCGTTTGGTGATTTATCTATTGGCAGAGGCCACATGTTGAGGGTATTTGTTAAGTGGTCATCATGGCGACCTGTTCTGGTGTTGGCGATGGAACTGTCATTACTGGACCTACAGAGAGATTTAAAAGCATATTAAATATTTCATTTAATTTATTCTCAACATTAACTGCATTTAGAGTAGAAGGGATAGAATTTCTCTCGGCAGATGAATAATTTTGGTCATTGTCTGCCATAGTTTGGAGAAGAAGTTTAGCTATGGTTGGGGTGAGATCTTGAAGGGCTCCCACAGCTGCTGAATCCACCATTTTTTTATCTTTTTGGCTCATCCCGTCGTAGAAATATTGCACCAAGAGTTGGTCTGCAACACTATGTGTGGGGCAAATGTCTTCCAAATCTCTGAATCTCTGATGGTACTCACTAAGAATTTCATTGCCCCTCTGCTGGATGGAGACCAAGTTCTTCCTAGCTGCTCCTGCCTTGGTCGCGTTCCAATATTTGTTTAGGAAAACAGAAGACATTTCTCCCCATGTTGTGATGGTGTTATGGGGGAGACTACAAAACCAATTCTTCGCCGAGTCCTCAAGCAACCAAGGGAATGCCTTCAATTTGGCTCTCTCTATTGTAACTCCTATTAGTTTCAAACTGTCACACTAGAGGTATAGGTTTCGTAAATGGTTGTACGGATTTTCATTTGAGTGGTCATGGAATTTAGTGAGGTTGGATATTATATTTGTCTTGATTGACCAATCATTTGCGATAAGGGGTAATTGGATACATGAATATGTTTCTCTTTCTGCCCCTCTATTCAACTCTCTCATGATTCTTTCTGGCTCTTCTGCCATGGCTGGGTTATTGTTTTCTTCCTGGTTAGGTGGTGGGTTTGGGTTTTGGTTTGGGACTTGGTTTTCCTCTTGGTTAGAAGCTTGGCCAAGATTAATGCCTAGACTAGAATCTGTTTGCGAGCTAGAAAATTCTGATCCACTATCTCCTTCGTACTCTCTTTTGGCTTTCTTTCTGATTCATGTTTCAGTCCTTGTAAGCTCAGGATTGAGTGGAAGCAAGTCTTCTTTCGAGGACCTGGTCATCAACTGCAAAACAAAAATAAAAATAAAAAACTATAAAACACCGTTAGATCCCCGGCAACGACGCCAAATTTTGATTGTCTGTCGAGAGCATCAAATATAGTTGTAAAAATATATATGAATATAGATAGAAAGGGGTTACAACTTATCACTTGTCCACAAAGACTTGTAGATTACGGTAAGAGGATCATCCGTAGAGATCTAGTTATGAATTGTAGTCTTGGTTGACTTCCTCGTCACTGGAGCACTCATTCATTGCTTCGATCATTGACACAAGGGTTTTAACATTCTGCATTCATAGCATTGCTATAGATTGGGAGGAACTCCTTTCCAATCCTACTTCCCTCCTCTTATAACCACCTGCGAGTACTCCCTCTCCTAATGATCCTAGTTAGTGGACACCTTGTTGGCTAAAGGATTTATCCATTTGACTGTTGTCTTGAGTCGCATGCGCTTTCTCAATGGAACAGGGGAAGACAATGTCTAGGCCAAGCTACTCCCCAGTCGGATAGATTGTCAGTCTGGATAGGCCTATATCTCTCAACACCCACTAACCTGTGCGAGATTAGTTGTCTACTTGACCAATTTGGTTTCGACTCATCCCCTCCTCAACTAACTGTAAATCTCTCACTTACACCTAAGGGTGATCAAACCTTGATTTTAATGGAGACCTGTTTGTTGAAATAGAGTTTGAGACGATTACGAATGAGAAGGTTATGAGGTTTATTTTGATCTCACAAAGCAAAAAATAGCTCAACAGCCCTTACCAGAAATTGGGGTTTAGCTACTGCCCGACATAATAGAAAAGACAATGAATATTAGAGAGAAAAAATTGGAATCAAATCTGTATTTTTCTTAATGAAAATTACAGAGTGAATTTTTTTGCAACCAAAAATAGGAGATGGAAAATGTCTATGATCGGTAGCCTTTCCTAGCTTTTAAACAAAACTAGGATCCCCACCTTTCACGGCTTTTTTTCCAAATCCAAATTTCAAAACTAAGAAATATTACAAAATAATTATTCAAATCTAAAACTAAGATAAAGATAATAAAGAGATTGTTTGTTCAAAAATAGGATCGGATCAGAATCCACAAGTCCTCTCGCCAGCCGACTCTGTCTTCCAGCTCACATCCAGCTGTCGCTCTAATCCACATGCGCTATGTGACTCCTCAATCAGCACGCCTCAAGCTAATCAATCTTGGCCAAGCATGCGGCCAAGATTGATCAATTGTTTGGTACAAGCTCAAAGTTGATGTTTCCTCCATCCTTGTTGCCTCTTTGCATATCTGCACAAGTAGGGAGATTTTAGGTAGTTTTTCCATCCAATTTGCCAAAATTAAATGACAAAAATATATGAATTAAATCATCAATCACCGATCCTGAATTTCTAAAACAAATTGGGGTTCGGAAATCGGGTATCCGAAATAATTAGATCTGAAAAATAACTCCATATCTCAACAAGTTGTATGAACATATAATGCACAAAATCACAGCAAATGAACCGATGGAGAGTACAATACTTTATGCCTTATTACAAACAGAAAGGAGTAGATGATGATGATGATGAATAAGAGTATGGATGAACGAGGAAGAAATCACTCTTCTCCTATGCTTGTGTGGTTACCGAGAGAGGGGGAGGGAATCAGTGATGGTGAAATTGAGAGAGAGAGATGGTAATTCAGCGGTGAGAAGAGAGGGATGGTGCTACGGTGATGGTGATTCGGCAGTGAAGGAAAGCGATGGTGCGGTGGTGAAGAGAGAGCGATGATGGTTGGCGGCGGTGGATGGTGGCCGAGAGGTGGTGATGTGGTGAGGGTGAGGGCGGTGAGAGATGGTGATTGAGGTGGTGATGTGGTGAGGGTGAGGGACTCAGAGTGGTGATGATTTGAAGGAAGGACTTGAAAGGATAAGGTTAGGTGAGAATTGGAATTAAGGGAGAAAAATTTCAGAAATTTCGGCATAACTGGATCCCGTTCCGTTCCGAAATTAATTTCGGGTATTACCTTTCTGATCTGAAATTTCCGATCTGAAATTAAGAAACTAACTCGGGACGAAAAATTGAAATTTCGGGTAATGAAAATTTTGCACACCCCTAATTTTAATTATATGCTTCTTTTTGCCCTAATTTTGAGACTTTAATTTCATATTCCATGTTCCTATGATTTATCTCAACAATTTCTCTAATAATATCCAACTTACCATCAAGAAAAATTAGTTAATAACATCTCCAAGTTGATCAAGAAAAATAAAATAAAATCAGAGCAATAACATATCTGTTAGCATTTTGGTGGTCCTCCTATTATTACGAGAAGTTATACACTAATATCGTGACATGATTTTATCAGTTTGGAGATTCTTATATACACGCTAAGATGAAAACCAGAAATAATGTACTTATAATTTCTCCAATATGCATATGTTTCCTTTATTGTATGATTGGGATTATCTAAATAGTACAAGTAGTCTTGAGTTGGCAACAAATCAGACTCGGATTCCTTTAGAAATGACATGAAATTAAATGAGAAAATCAATTTTGATATGTTAATGATAATGTTAAGAACGGGGTAAGGGTAAATCTGTAAAGGTTTGTTGTCCCCTGGTGAGATGCAAGCGGTCGTTCTGCTCCAACGTCACCTACAAAGCGTCGGAGGGGGTCTCCAGCATAAAAACTCCGACGATCAAGTCAGTAAATTAGTGTGGGAAAGCTATTGGATAAGCTAACGGACGGTGGTTAAGGTTATCAGAGGGTGATAAATATTTGTCTTGTGTTTGGTGTGGGAGAGTTATTGCTTGTCCTTGAAATAAATCAAAGGAGTATTTATACTCTCCTCTAGGCTGAAGTTGGTAATCATACTCAACTATAATTCTGACTGATGTGACAAGTGGGTGGTGTCAGGCGGTTGCTGACTTTAGTTGCTCGAGGTAGGTTATTCGCATTTAATGTTGATTGATGTCTATCGAAAATGGTAGGGGACCTTTACCTTTGTCCGTTAACTTACCTGATACATATATGAATAGAAGCGAGCCACCCCCTCCCTTTTTTTTTTTTTTTTTTTTGCGTTAAGAAGGACTTGAAATCTCAATCTTTCATATAATCATGTTTGCTTTTTTTTTAAACATTATAAGGATATGAAATCATTGTTTGGCCCGTTGTTTGTTGTGCGGTTGGAAAAAATTATTTAGTTGATATTGTTTCATTTTAGCCTCCATAATTTAAAACTTACAATGTAAATCTTATTGATTTTTTAACATTTGTAATTTTGACTTTTTAGTAGTAAAAAATTAAAAATGCAAATCATTACAAAATTTGATTAAAAATGTAAAAAATTATATTTTAGGGACGAAGACAATAAAAAAAGTATTTATTTTCTTTCTTGAGGAATGATAATATTTAATTTCATTAATAGTACTTTTTTTTTATATAAAAAAAGGCAGTAATCTCCACATGATCAAACTTTAGCATTCAAATATTTACTTTCATGAAGTAGGGGTGATAAAACTGTATTTTAGTACGGGTCACGGGACCACAATCTTAAGTCCCACTAATATACGTACGGGGCGGGTCTGTTCGTTTAAAAATGGAGCTAGAAAATTAATCACAATCTCAGCTGTGAAGTTAAACGGGTTCAAGTCTAAAATTAGACCCGACAACTATTGTTTTTTTAAAAAAAAATTGAAGGGTTCATGGGCTAAATTATGGCCTTGAACACAACAAATATTAAATTTAGAAAACAAGTAGGGTTAGATGGTTTATTTTTTATATAAAAAATACGAAGATATTATAAGACGGGACAAGTAAAAAAACTTGGACAAATTATAATACAAAAATACTGAGATTTGATAAGTAAAAAATAAAACACAAATTAGTGAAATCACAAAATAAGTAAAAAACTACACTTTTTTTTAAAATTTTAGACGGAACAGACTCAACAGGTCTCAGGTTTGGCTCGATTTATTCTCATTCTTATACATAACTGGTTTTTCCTGTTCCGTTTATTAAATGAGTTAAAAAAATTAATCTCAATCTCGTTTAAATCGAAACTAATGGGATGAGTATACAACACCAAACTAAATTGTAACCTCCAATATGAATTTTAAGAACGGATAGCTAAGTTAAACGTGGTAATGCCATTAAGATTTGTCTTACCGTTACTAAATATTTACCATCAGATCAGAATGGTAGTAGATATCCCAGCCCACTAATGACATTAAAACAACTAGATTACTACTACTCGCCAAAACCAAAAGAAGAAAATAAATCAACAATGACAATAATTAAGATTTTGAGATGATCCTCTTAATCCTATATAAAAGAGGACACACCACTAAGTCTTTTGCATAACAAATACAGATCATTCATCAAAATAACATAAAATTAGAGCTTAATTAGTGGAGAAATATGGAGAGCAACAAAGTTGTTGGTATGTGGATGGTTGTTTCACTTCTTATTAGTGCAAATGTTGTGCAAAGCATAACATGTGGTGAGGCGGTCACAAAAATGATGGGTTGCCTCCCATTTCTCATGCTCGGCGCCCCGACGCTCGGGTGTTGCCAAGCACTTGCGGATATCAACCAACTGGCTACTACCACCCCAGTTCGTAGAGATCTCTGCAATTGCTTCAAGAAAGCTTCTTCCCAGTTTAAGGTTGACCTACAATGAGCTGAGTCTCTTCCCGACAAGTGCAATGTCAAAGTCAGTGTGTCCATCAAGGCAGACGTTGATTGCTCCAAGTAAATATATTTGTAACAAAATCCCTATAAGTTTCTTACGTTTTTATTTTTAGGAAAAAATATTTTACTCCCTCCAATCGCGAAAGTATGTCGTTTCAGGCATTCTTTCGCGGTCGGAAATATATGTCGTTCTTCCTTTCCAACCATTTTCTCTGATTTCTGACCATTTAACCCTCGCTCTCTCTTGTCTCTCCCTCACGCGATTGCAAACCAAAGTTTTCAAATTTCATCCAAAATTTCGGAGGGAAATTGAAAATAATTTTGTGTGGGAAATGGAAATTTGGGGCGTCAATCATTGTCGACCTCATATATATTCGAAGTATTTCAATTCAATTTCCAGTCCAAGTTCAGTCACTATTTCTTCGTCCCCTCCCTTTCAAATTAGGGTTCTTCATGCCTTGTCCAATTGGGTCATGGAAAGCATCGATTTTTGGGAGGATTCTCAGTTGGAATCTATAGCTCAGTTTGATGATTCCATGAACATGGTAGTTCCAGATTCTATTGCAGACAGTGGAGAGGCCGTTAATGATGTTGATCAGATTGTGGAGGACTCCGGCGACGAGACAAATGCAACTGTTGAAGCAATTGTTGATTTCAGGGGTTTGAAGTCAAGGCAGCGTACAACACCCAAGAAGGTTATTCATGATTTTGACTTGAACGAACCATCTGTTGAGGAGAGGTTGTTGGAAGCCAAGTATAAAGGGGAAAGGGATTTCGACCTCAACAAGCTCCCAATTGCAGGTATGTTTACTTTGACTAATACAACTTGGGAACCTTACTTCATTGAAATGTTGTGTCTCTTACTTCCCTCTTTCTATTGGCGAAGTCGTAGATGTAGTGATTTTGCGTTGTTGATGAACATTAGTTGATGTGGTTGTAAACTGGAAGCTTGTAAAGATACAATTTGGGGTTCTATTATTAAGGTTGTCAATAGGATCTTTGTAAATTCCAACCACAGTAGTGGTTATTTTGGGGTTGTGGTAATGACAAGTGATTTCTATTTATCAGATTTTTTTATTAAGCCTAGTACTGATTCGGTTGTGTTTATTTGTTTGTGTTTGGAATATACAATGGATCATGTGTGGTTACAATTACTTAACAGTCTCCACTTTGAATGTTTGATCCCCAAACTCTATGCTCTTATGTTGTTCATTCTTACTCTATGATGGAATGGATTCATCAATGGGTTGATAACTTGCTTGTTTTAGGAATTCATGGCTCAGTCATTTGAATGTAATGTTACTTTGTGCATAAATGCCTTTGTTTTGGACTAATATGAGTCAACGAAGTTGGAAATTCTTTGTGCTCTGTTACTATGCTTGCCTGAATTTAATTGAGAAGATGTAGTTGCATGTTCTACTTACTGATTTCCTGTGTTGGGATTAATCTAACTCCATCTGCATTGAAATTGTTTAATGCTTATTGGATTTTAAGAAGAAATATTATGCTTTTGGTCTATTTGTTCATTTCATGTTCTTCCTCCATTGTGTTTGGATTAATTTTTTTATGACTGGACTGAATTTGTATATTGATCTCTTGACTTGAAAAGATATGATGTTTGCCCTGTTTATTTGTTTCATGTTCTTGCTCCATTGTGTTGATCTTAGTTAATCTTAAAATGACATGAATTTTTGGAGTGCATGTCTGTTTCTGACTGGAAATAGACTTATGTTTACCTTGTTTATTAAATTCATTTTGTTGTCTCATTGTTTTGGGATTAATTGATCTTTTACTGGATTGAGTTTGTTTTACTGGATTGCCAAAATTTGATGTTTGCTCTGCTCATGGTCAGCCTGTTGTTGCTCCTTTTGGTTTGGATTACTTTACCCTAAACTGACTTTGAAATTGTATACTTATTCCCTGCTTGTTACTGGAAAAATATTGGAAAATAAGAAGATAAGAAGATGGATACTAGAACATCATAGAAACTCAAATTTTTATTGATTACACCATCACATTACATGTTAATGTGATGGAGTTTAGGAAAATGAAGGACACAAACATGCAGCACAGGAAAGAACTACTCATCAGCTGTGGGAATGCCTTGAATGGCATTCGCAAAACTGTTGAGTTCTATAGAGGCAGCCCTAACATTAGTTAGTGCCAAATCAAACACATCTCTCTTTTCCTCAATATGAGCAATTGCAAGAGAGATGATTGACAAACCTAGCATAGGCATCAATCGCAGTGATGGCCAGTCTCTCATGGTCCTCATCTTCATGGACATCATCCATCCCCTATTTGATAGCCTCCAACCTGTTTGTCAGCTCGTTGATGTCTTGGGTGGTCTGGAGGACCTTGTGCTCCAACTGGACAATGTCATCTTGGAGATGAGTTGCAACAAGACCAGCAAAGTTGAGGTATGCAATCTTGGTGTCACGATCCATGGTGGCAAACCTGCAATGAAGATGAATCATAACTATGCAAGATGTGGTTGTGTGGTGTTGAGTTATTTTCTTTAGAAGAGATGTATTTATAGAAGGAAAATTAGGGTTAGATTTTTCACCATTTCATGCTACGGTTTCTCTTCACGCTTACATTTTTGCCAAATCTTATCTAACAGTTGCATGTTTTTTTTAAAATACAAACTACACAATGAACCACACGCAATGGACGCAATGTTGCTGAAAAGCAACCAGTACCCTTATCAAGAGAGTGCATACATAATGTGGACAAACCACACAACTTTCCATTCAAAATAAACAATGCAAGTTGCCACCCCTATACCTCTCTGTTTTTAATTTTCAAATCAAGGCATTGTGTAAAAAACTAAACTAAACAATGAGAGGAACAAAGCAAAACAGAACTACCAATGCATTACACAGAAACGTAAACAATGAGATCAAAGACACAAAACAAAACTACTAATGCATTACACACAAACCTAAAAAATGAGATCATGGAAACAAAACAGAATGAGCCATGCATTACAAACAAACATCAACATCAAACTCATCATAAACGGACCATATTTCTCCATAGATGACACACTTACATAAACACAATATTAATCAACTTTTCTACCTCATTGCACATAATATTACACTCAATATGTCAGTCAAACCAATACTCTCCATGCATTACACACAAACATCAACATCAAACACATCATTCTCAGTCCATATCTCTCCATGGATCACACACTTATATAAACACATTATTAATCCACTTTCCTACCACACTGCACACAATTTTACACACAATATCTCATTCCAACCAATACTTTTCATGCATTACACACAAACATGAACACTCAATCAAAGCAAACCTCATTGAAAAATTAAAACATCATCAATTATAAGAAACTTTGTTCGACAAAATGCAATACTCATTATCCTGCACAATTCTTGTAAGATAGAGCATACTCAGTTTGCATATTGACTGTTAGTAATGTGACATCTCTCACCATCACTAACAGTAGCCAACAGATGCTACTTTCCATAATTTATAGTGAGTTCTACCTAAATACTTCAATCCTAAGTTAAATTACTAGAGTTACTTCCTAAAGTAACAAACTACAGATCTAAATATGTCTAATAACTAACCAAATCAATCTGCCATCCATTGAATAAAGCAATCTTCCACCCAATTTTCTACAAAACAATAAACAAGTAAATGTCAATATACATTCAACATTACATTTACTCAAAAGCACAAAAATACACTGTCTTACAAGGTAATGGTGGAAGATTAACAGCAGCAGTTGCAAGCAGAATTGGATCACATGACAAGCTAGAAGGAAGCAATCCTTGCCTAACCAACTGTTCTTTCTTTAAATGAGGGATTCTGTGAGCATTGGAACCCATAATTTTTATAATTTCAATCATGCATGACTGTAAAGTGATGAAAATGTTGTTTGCCTTCACCTCAGAGAACTCAAAAAAATCTTTCTTCACTGCTTCCACTAATTGATTTAGGTTATTTGCACATTTCTTCTCTTGTAAATATTGAATAGCTCTAAAGAAACGTAAGTCAAGTACATTTAAATCAGGGGAATTTGGTGGCTGACACAACAGTCTAATGTTCAAGCCTACACTATCTACTGCAGTTAGGAAATCAAGATCATCCTTTCTGTATATGTATTTTAGCATTATCTTGCTGTATGATAATTTGCTGCATGAGGCTATCCCTCGACCATTTATCCTTAATAGCTGGTAAAATATGTTCAATCATGTATTGTCTAATCACTTGCCTATCTACCCTTTGAATGGGCTTCACTTCTAATGTTCCAGCAATCCTATTTGCGTTAGACCTAATAGCAACAACCTCATGCACAAGTGGAAACACTCCTATCTTACCATCAAAAGTACAATTCCCATCACAGTCAAATCCAGGCCTAGCAACAGCTGCAAGGAACATAATTTTAGGAATGAAATTGGTACTCGTAATGATTCTTACGGGTTCATCTTCATCAGCCAGGAGGTAGTACGTCTGCACCTTCCTTGTCGTTTGAAACCATTTCTCATCAATGTGGACCACATTTTGCATGTTACAGAAACTGTTTCCAGCTGGAGTTGAGTCTGGATCAACCATTGAAAGACAGTGACAAACCCTTTGCATACGGTTTTCCTCTGTTAGTGTTGGTTTGATGGTATTACTGTGGCGCCTCAATTCTTCAGATTTTAACTTCGAAACCAAAAAAAGACTTCGAAACACCCAAGGAAGTTGCAAGAGACTTAAGGGTTGTTCTATCCCTTAAAGGAATATCTCTAATTTTGTTGAAGTTAAAATCTACCCTCTTTCTGCCACAATTCTTGACTCTACAAAGCGAAATATTGTGGTTCTCGAACTCCCTTCCCCTTTTCCACAACCGCTAGATTGAACGAATATTAACTTGGAAAATCTCAGCAATCTCACTTGTTGTGTGCTTACGTAGCTTTCCATTCACACTCCTTTGAAGAAGCATACTAGCTGTGATTCTGTCCTCATGACATAGCTCTTTTCTTTTCAGTTTTGCACCTACAATTATCACAACACAACATCATTGCAAAAGAGCCAAAGTTTAACAACTTCAAGTGAATATCGGAAGTTTGAAATAGACTTAACTTGGAACCCCAACGTTAGGTATTGGGTTTTCATTTTGCCCAGTACAATCTTCATTGATGTCTTCCAAATGTAGCGCAGCTTGGGGCAAACCTTCTTCGTCTTCTACTTTGGCATCCTCTTCAATTCGAGGGTTCTACTCAACTGGTGAATCATTTCCCTGAAATGGCTCTGACATAGGAAATGGGTTGTTTTGAAACATATGGATAGGATCGAATTCATTGACATCCATTGTTCTTTACGCTTCGCAAATCAAAACAGAAATTTTGCAGGTGTAGAAAGGGAGAAGGATGGGTGGGAAGCAAAATAGAGGAGGTAAAAGACCATTGTGAACTGATAGCAACAAAGTAAGGGGGAAAATTAAAAAATTTGAAGCGAATGATTTCAAAATTTATCAAGGATTAGGGTTTAGAAATGAAATTGGGTGAAAAATTGGGAGGGAATTGGGAGGATTCTTTCACGCTGATCGCGTTGATTTTAGAGATAGCAACGACACTGTAGCAAATGACACGGGTTAAATGAAGGGCAGCCTGGTAATCACACACCCACGAACAGTTCTTTATTAATCTGCGTGCCCGGTCACGAAACAACATACTTTCGCGACCGGAGGGAGTAGGATTCTTGAGGTATGTAAGCATTTTCATACCTTAATCCTTGACGTTTGAGCCCTTATACTTTAGTCTCTAATATATCGAAACATATCAAACTTTAGTCTTTGCAAGGAATAATAAAACATGTTATAACTAAACAGATTATTAGTTACAAGAGATTAGTGTTATAAGAAAATTAAATATAAGTTTCGAGATCGATGTGAATGGTCCTAATTGAGTCACTCTATAAGTGACTGACCACTCTAGATGGCCAATGATCATGATACCTTTTTTTACTAGCATGTAGCTTAGTGAGTGTCTATTGGTAATAAAATATCAATAAAGAGTCGAGTTTGAATTTAAAAAGAAAACACTATATGTATTAACATGACCTCGTGTGATTTATGAAACACGCCAGATTTGTTTACTGTAAATTATAGTTGTTTAAAGTATTTATAAGACTAAATTTAAAAATTAAATTGATATTTCAATTATATTATATTTAGAAATATAATTAAAAATTACTTTTTTTTCTATTGCTATGAATGGTATATTTAGGATACCATTTGCTTAATTGTTCCTATTTCTTGTTCTTGTAGCAGCTTATTAGATTGTATTTTAGGTACCGTTATCCTAATTTGGGCCCTGAGGGTGCTCCTTTTACATCCCTTTGGGTGTCATTTTTACTTATTTTTTATATTCTTTTATTACTAAATACTTCCTCCGTCCGTGATTAATTGTCATTTTACTACTGAATGTTACTGTACATATTACTTGACTTTTTGGTGTTTGTTTTACTTTTTATTACTGTTTCAGAAAAATATTTAATGGAGGACGGAGGGAGTAATTTGAAATGATGTCCACTTGTACCTTAATTTTAGATATGTAAGCCATAAAAAATAAAAAAATATATATATTAAAATTTAAAAAATGGAAAAAAGTATGTTTTTTTTTCAATATGATCTTAATGTTTTTTTTTAAATGATAATATTTTAATTTTTGAATAATTTTAAATTATAAGGACAATGTTGAAAGTTTGGTAAAATTTTATTGAAAATTTTA
Organism: Viola odorata; assembly: GCA_963691705.1. NCBI lineage: Eukaryota > Viridiplantae > Streptophyta > Magnoliopsida > Malpighiales > Violaceae > Viola > Viola odorata. Next base: position 16,172,632 of record OY829543.1, read on the forward strand.
TTAACTAAATCGTCAAAAAGAATAGTAGTGTCTTTTTTTTATTAAAGATTATTAGAAGAAAACGTAACTAACAAGTTTTTATTCCAATTATTGCCGTATTGATATTATAATAAGAAAACATTATTTATGCCACGTCTTAGCAATCCTAGCAAACATCTAGAGGCAAATGTGTCAAAAATGGGCTAATTGATTGGGAAAATGATAGTTTTGGCTTTATTTGATACGCAAAAAAGGACGAGGGCCATATTAAAATTGATGGTAAAAAATAAGAGCGATTTTGATAGTTTTACCAATAAAGAACCCATTGGTGACGTCAATCTTTCGGAGCCCTGTCTTGTAAATATTATTGCTATTGTTGCATTTCAATAATTTCTAATAATTATTTTTCCTAATAATTTCTGGATTTCAATAATAAAGCAACATTTACTTTACAAAATGATCCCCTGGGATCTTCAACTGCGAATTGTAGTCCAACATAACACTCACTGCCAACTTACATCCCTCTCCTGTGCCCTGACTTTGCCAGCGTAGCGCGCCCTCCATCACCGTTATAATCATGTCCAATTTGCTGCAGGAAAAGTGACAAGCATGATGAGTAGAACATGCAAAGATGTTTGTATCCACTGCAACTAGGGAAAGTGACCGGAAGATATGTAATTCATTTGAAGTTCATAGCAAAACAAATATTGTTTCATAAGCTTCCTGCAAACATTTTATTTTACCCTAAGTGATTGAAGATGATTGCAGCTACATAGTTTCAAATCTTTCAACACATTTCTATGATTATATCATTTGTCGTACCTAATGTCTTGTTGAGCAACCAGAGCAGTAGAGCTAGTTCAACCCCGAATATGGTGTGGAGCCATGTTCTATCCATCATGAAACCATACACTGTCATCCCAGCCTTGTTGTTCTCCAGATAGGTCACTGCAAAAAGTATGAGATGTATGTGATCAATTATACTTGTACATAAAGCTAAATATATCTCACTTGTTGCAACTTCTCCATCCCTCTTTGATTTTTCTGGTGTGTGTGTGTGTGTGTTTAGCATCTCATCTTTGATCAAAACCTAAATAATGAATATAACAGAGATGGCTCCTGACCAACCTAGGGCCTGCCTCTCTTGAAATGAGATTGTGTGCGCAAAATTTGGCACCATTTTCGTGTTATCCTGATCATCTCCATCTTCTTCCTCTTCATCTAAGTTCCAGTCAGTGTCGACAGGAAACACTTGGCTTGAAGCAATCTGACTTGTTGGGGTCTCACCATCTATGTCATATGTGTCAATTGTGGCATAGACGTGCCACTTTGCAGCAAGGCTCGTAATGGATTGTGCTTTGTGAGTGATTTTTGTTGCACTACGCAGACATATAAAGAGACCTGCCGCCAGATTTATGGAGCACAACTGATCCATATATAATTGGAGGAATTAAGAATTATTATGAATGACTGCTGAACATAACTTGAAGAGGAGTTCGGAAGACAGACATACCGTGAGCTCTCCAGCCTCGAAGATGTTGTTGTTCGCTAAGGACCGAGTGGTTACTAGCAGAAACATGAGCTGACTTGCAGTAACCCCAATCAATGAAAATAAAATGAACTTCCGGAACCTATGGCTTATTATGCGAAGATTTCTTCTGACTGTAAGATGCTCTCTCAAGATTGAGCCAACCTCGCATTCTCTTAGAAAAACTTGAGCAAAGTCCTCAAGTCTAAGAATTTGCAGAAAGCAAATCAGCTGATAAAAGATGCAAACAATGATGAAGATCGACATGCGGTACACCCAGGCGCACAGCTGAAAGATGCAGACGATAGTGTCACTTATGACCTCGTTTTTGTAATATGGTATTTCATCAGCTCCCGTCGCGTACCACCATATTCTGTAAGCACTTTCAATGGCAAAGCAAGGGAGAACATAGATGCAGAGCAGCCTCAGGGATCTCTGCATGGAGTAAAAAAGTTCAAACATTTTGAGTAACTCACAACAAATTGTCACTCATTCACAAACAATCAGGACACACTACTAGACTTGCATCCTCATCATTGCTGCTGCTGTAAGATGGAGTTGAGACAAACACATCAAGGTTAGTAACATGCTCAACTTGGTTACGTGATCCAAGTAGACGCATCTAGATGAAACACGTGTAGCACTCTATAATATTTCCAAAATATGATGTAACATAAAAATCTACCATTTTTATCTCACTGAATCAAATAAGGGCAAATCAAGATGACTCTGTCTTTCCCCTGATTGAAGAAGCATAGAGACCCAGTGTCACTTACTGCAGCAGCATTACTATCTCAAATATCAAATTCTCATGCCAAATTAAAACCCCACATCTTCCTTTCTAAACACTCTATTAAATTAACACAATTTTCTTTTAAGAAATCAAAAGAACTATATATGTACTCATATAAATCTCGGATTGAAAAGGAGATGACAAGTAAAGAACTATGTAGGCGGAACACTTGAAGTACTCAATAATTTTTCCGAAACATGATGTAACATAAAAATCTACCATCTTTATCTCACTGAGGACCAAATAAGGAAAAATCAAATTGAAGAAGCAGAGAGACCCAATGTCACCTACTGCAGCAGAATTACTATCTCAACCCACATCTTTCTTTCTAAATACTGAACCAAATTAACATTTAATTTTCTTTTAAGAAATCACAAATGAGAAACTCAAACATATAAAGCAGATGACAAGTAAAGAAGTAGGTACCCGGAGCTGTTGTTTGTATCTGTGTCGAATTCTGTCACTCTCTTGGTCTAATTTGTCGAGGAAGAGGAACCTCTTGAGGCCATAGTTACGATACCAAGAAGAGAGTGTCAAGAAAGAGATGACAGCAAAAACAGAAAGGGAGAGCTGAACAACAGCATCATAAGGCCTTCTATGCTTTAGATCACAGTCAGAGCAAGCAAGCACAAAGTGGGAAACAATAGGAACTCCAATGGCAAGGAGTAAGAAGATGGACCATGACAGACCAGTCCTCCAAATGTTTGACTGGTCAAGACAAACCCATGTTAGATATAACCTAAAGCTCCTCAATTCTATGCCTTCATGCTTCAAGAAAGCAGAAGGTTTCTTGTTTTTGGATGTGATGAGAGGGACTGACCTTTCATTTTCCATAGCGTTGGGAACTTGGTTGAGGTCAGGAGAAGGAGAAGAAGAAGGAGGTGATGATCAGTATTGTAAAGGTCACTCCTTGTCCTTGGTCGAATGAATCTTATGTTATTAAGAGAGGAAACACAGATTTTTTTAAACTTCTCTTCCTCCTCTCTCGTCTGCTGCCATCATATATGCGTGAGACCAAACGCTGATTAACCTTTTTATAAGGAAAAAGAAAAAACCATGCTTGTGTATGATTGAAAAAGTGCCAACTGCTAATGGTTCCATTGGTGCAGAGGACCTAAAAGATAGAAAGTGCCAGGTGCTATTTTGAAGTTTGAAGTTACCTAATTGCAAGCCACCAAGGAGAGTTGAGTCGGTGAGATCTTTTGCCTATGAGCTGCGATCTCAATTTTAAACCCGCCCCGTTTACCCACCCGTTTATATTAGCTTATGGATAATTCTTCTTGTTTAATTAATTGAATGAATAATTTAATAAGTTGGGTGAGTCTCTTCGTCCAACTACTTAAACTGACTCTTATTTACGCCTTAGACATGATCCCGAGAGAGCATTGGTGTTTGGCTTGTTCATTATGCGGCGGATATGACCTTTTGGAGTATGTTTTGATCAAATTTAATTATGTGATTCGAGTTTTTATCACGTAGTTCTATTTTTTGACTATTTAAATTCATGTTTAGCCATTTAGGTCGAGATTTGACAATATAATCATAATTTTGGTCTTTCAGGCCTATTTTGATTATTTTATACCCACCATTCTAATCCAAGGAAAAAAAGTAATTAAAAGAAAAACAAATAAGCATAAACACATATTCTTAGGCCTTTTTTTTTACCCGCTTACCATCGAACCAAAAAAATATTGAAACTCTAGCCTACACCGATTTGTACTGAAATCGAAACAAATATGTAATATTTGTGAAAATGACTATTTGCATTTGAATCTAAACGTTTGTTTAATGAAATATTTTATGATGAGACTTTTAATAAATAAATAACTGAAAATGAAAATAGGGTTTAGATTCCATGTTTACAATATTACATATAAAAAACAAAATAAAAATAAAAAGCCAACTAGACACTATTAATCCGAAATGGAAAATGTTTTTTTTATTCATAAATCACAAGTCTGTAGACATGTAAAATGTGGTGAATTTATTTTAACTTTTTTTCTTTTCATAGTTGTAAATTATTTTTAATACATTTTCGGACGAAAATCCTAATTAACTAGTGTTTTAGCACAAAATGATGGAACAAAGTTAATATGTTTTTATGTTGCCTTGCCACGTTGGTGGAGACCATTGGCAACCGATCTTAACCATATGACTAAAACAGAGTACAATTAACAATAATAAAAAGAAAGAAAAAAACTGTTTATAATTGTGCTTAGTAATCATCATCGTTCTAATGAATTTCATTGCATATCATTTCATATGCCATTTAGTATCTTTGTTCATCTTTTTATGGAGCCGAAAGTTTAAATCTATCATTAGATTGCTCCCGATTTCTACAAACCCTAACATTTTTTACTTTTGTTAATTGACTTTTTTTTTTTTAAGATCGAATAAGACAATTGACACCATAAATAATGATTGACGCTATAAATAATCACCATAATTTACTAGTACTATTTTATCATTAGAAATAATTATTATAAAATATAAGAAAAAAATTAAAAATAACTATGATTTTTTTATAAAAAAAAGAATAAATATTCTAGCTTTAAAATAAAAATGAAGCCAATCATTATTTATATTGTCAATTGCTCACTCGATCAAGCAAATTTAATAAAAAAAAATGAACCAACAATAATGATAATTGAAAACAAACCAACCGATAGATTTAAATTTGATAGGATGAGGAGTAAATCATGAGTAACCCAACTCATCAAAAGTATTACTTAATAGAATATTCAACTATTTAAAAGAAAGTACCTTTTCACATGTTCAAAGGAACACAAGCCAAAGCCGATGCAGACTCTCTTTCTCGTGACATTTTTTTTTGTTTTTTTGTACATACTGTTTTTTCCCACATATAACATAGTGTTCGAATTCTTTTTCTAGCTAAATTAATTTATACTTTATTGTATTAAAACTCGAAAAAAATTTAAATAGTACCTAGGATTTTTAAAGCCCGCAATTACTATTTCAAAACTCGATTACATAATCTTAAACCACCTCAAACCCTTTTATTGTACCTGATCTAAAGGTACTTCCTTTTTTTTTTATCAGAACATATAGGTAAAGGTAAGCAATTTGTAATAGGACTCTACATTTTTTTTTTATCAAAGGACTCTACATTATTAATCATTAAAGGTATGAGAGAACGATATTATGGAGAAATAGTTTTTAACTCCCCTGTACTATCGTCGAAAAGTAAAAACCTCTCATGTACTTTATTTTTTGTAGTTCGCCTCTCCTGGACTACTATTTTTTGGCAAAAAGTCCCCTTCCCTTAAATTTAGCTGTTAAATTTAATAGATTACCTGCTACAATAGGTTTTTTTTTTTAAACCTGTTGTAGCAGGTAATTATATATTAAATAATATAATTAATTTAAAAATCTAAAAAAATAATATAATTAATTTTAAAATCCAAAAAAATAATATAATTAATTTAAAAAATCAGAAAATAATTTAAAAAATCCAAAAAAATAATTTAAAGATCAGAAAAAATAATTATTTAAAAGTAAGAAATAAATAATATAAAAAATCCAAAAAAATCTCTTTTTTTAATTTATTTTATATATTTTTATCCTTTTTCTTCTTTCATTATCTCCTCATATTTTTCAATAATTAATGAATTTCATAATTAAAAAATATTTCAAAATTAAAATTTAAAAGTAAGTAATAAATAAATTTCTGAAACTAATAATTAATTTATTAGCTTTAATTAAAAAATCCCTCACCTCGTACGCTTCCCTCCATTGCATTTGTTTTTTTGGTTTCCAAGATTAATGTCCACTTCTTGACACTATTTGTCCATTACAATTACCAATTTACAAAAATGCAAAAAATTGCAAATGAAAATTGAAGTGTATGAACCTATTCCTTTTTTATCCTTTTCCTTTTTTCCTTTTTCCTTTTTCTTCTCTTCTCTTTTTGTGTTTTTGCAGTTTTGAAGGATAAAATGAAAAAGATAAGAAACCTTGTTGGCGATTTGCAAGAAAAATAATGTTACAAATTTATTTTTATTGAAGAAAATCATAGATCTACAAATTTATCAAACCCCCAAATTACAAACCCTAATTACACAACAACATCTAAATCCTAAACCACCACCACTCCAATCAGATCACCCCAAACTATTACCTCATCTAATTACCCACATATTCTTGATGGCAAGACTTGTCAAGCTCACAATCAAATTGAAAACAGAGTAGACGACAGATTCAACAAAAAATAAAATTCCAAATCAGTGGCAAAAATGGTGTGTTTCTCTTTCGCTGCATATTCAAAAACACTAATCGACCATCTAAAATCACTCACAAACCGAGGTCGTCGTAGCCACACGCGCCGCCGGCAGAGTTGCGTGGGTTGGATGTGGCGCAGTAGATTGCACGTTGGCCAGTGACAGAGGCGTCGCAACCACTGCATAAATGTAAGTTCAACTCAGTGCTAAACTACAAAATATAATGTAGATAGTGATGAGAGGATCGAATCCACAGGGAGGAAATCTTGAATAATTCGTATTTTTCTTGTAAAAGCCAAATCGGAACAAGGTTGGGGGGAGTTTTTGTGATTGTAACCAAATTAAAATCAATACTTGAAGGTGAAATCAGTGAGTGAAAGTAGCATGCACAAATTATAACCGAAATAATGAGTGAAATCAGAGGTAGAGAAACAATCCTTGGTAGAGATTCTTACAAGGTGACTATCCTTTGCAATTGATCATTGACAAAACATATTTTCTGAAATGGATTTATAAAGATGTTAAAGGAACTAGAGACACTCTAATTTCCCAGGTTTCCCCCTATACAAGTCAATTAAAAGAGACACTCTAATAATGACCCAAACCTTCCTAACAATTTCTCAAGAATCCCTAAGAGTTGCTGGAAAATTGTAAACACACGAGAAGCCCATCTCAAGGTCTTGAGATGAATTTACTCAGCCCAGAACCTATTCTTTCTTTCTTCCTAGTTCATAATGACAAGTCTTATGCCTATTATTTACTAGTTGTCTACTCAATCTTCACTTAATGTAGGATGAACACTAACATAAATGAAACTGACATTACTCATTCAAATCAAATCACAAGTTGGCCAAACCTTCAATTCAACAAGAACAAGTTTGACATTTAAATGAGAAAGAAAGAAATACAAAAGCATTCATATCAAGTTCAACAAAGTCTCACAATAACATGGATAGTCAACCTCTAATCTCTACCAAGAATCAGATGAGATTAGCTACAATACATAATTAAAATTACAAGTTTAAACTAATTGTTCAAAGGTAAACAAATCTGGAAAATGGTGGTGAAGATGAAGTGCAGCCCGCTGCTCCTATCCTTGTCTCCTCTCTCTCTGTTCGAATGTGATGATCCTCTCTTTGGACGAAATTCCTCACTCTCTATAACACAAACCATCCTCCTCTCACGTCTCCCCAAGGAGCAAGCACTCAAGGGACAAACAATGGCAAGCATGCGGCTCCAACAACAAGGAAGAGACAAGAATAAATTCTTGTCTAGCACTAAGAAGAGATGGAATATATTCCTTGAGGAGTCTCCAAGGAGTTCTTGAGTCAAAGGAATTAAGGGAACACGAGATAGTGGAGCAAAAAGGCTGTCTAGCATGCCCAGGAGACAAGAATAACACTAAGAATTAAATTAAACCTTGGCGCAGAAAGATAGGCCGGACTGCCCAGAATTTCACCAGCTCAGGCGATCCATCCCTAGGCCTAGGGATGGAGACAGGATGACTTTCACAAATCAACCTCAAAATCAGCCTTGATTGGAAAAGCTGTATCTTTTACCATTTTTACTTCTTTTCCTCTCTAATGATCTTTCAAGCCTGAACAAAGGAAAAGGGAAGTAAATGGCCAAAAGAAGCAGATAAATACTCTCAATTCATAAGGAAAAGAGAGTATAAAACATCAAATCTAAACAACCAATCAAATCCCCCACACTTGAACCATGCTTGCCCCCAAGCATGAACTCAAGACACAAAGAAACACAAAGAAAACAACAAACAACACCCCCTTGATCAGAAAATCCAACTCTGGACTGAACTCAAACAAAAACTTCAAGAATTAACTCCTTCAAGCAATGCTAAACACTCCCAACATCACAAATGCACAAATATTTATATAGAAGTATAGTAGCATGCTGTCAACCAAGAAATACAATCCTAGGACTTCTACCTTCTCCTCCTTTGGCTCTAAATCCATTCACTGCTGCCGACACTCATGCAAGAATTATAAAAGGCGCAAACAGTAGCGAAGAACAAAATTAAAACACATAGTGAGCCAAAGGCTTCTTTTATTTTCTCCACTTCTTTTATTCCGATTTTTCTTTTCTTTTTCTTTGCTGCATTTTTCTCTTTTTGTTTTTTTTTTTTATTTTTTATTTCTTTCCTTCTTTCCTTCTTTCCTTCTTTCCTTCTTCCGCAATCATCTTTCTTTTTTCTTTTTCAACTTTCCTTTATTCCACACTCCCATTTTTTTCTTTTTTCGAATACAAACACAAGCACATGCAGACTTGGCTCTCACCATGGTGCTATGATCGGCCCAAAATAAGGGGTTAGCACACAACCGAATGGAAGTTTCTCCAAGATGGGATGATGGTGCCGAACCACCAACATCGTGCAATCCAGAGGGCATGAAGAGAGACCACACACAAGAAAATGAAAGGGGTACACATGCGAACAAAAATTAAAAACTGACAGCAGTGATGAGGATAGGATCCTTATCCCTAGACCTAGGGATGGAGACGGCAGTTCAGTCCTAGCAAAGCATTTCTTAGGACAGCAACACTCATCATACTTCTATGTAAATAAATGCACACATTGTAATATAGGAAGTGTTCAGAACTGCAAGAAAGAGTTGATTGGAGAAGTGTTTGTAAGAGTTCAGCTTTTGAGATTGATTTTCATACAAAGGGGTGTGAGACACAAAAGAAAACTTCACAAAAACAGACTGAAAACAAGCAATTCACATGCATAAATTACTGGAATAAACATGCAGAAGAAATAGGAAAACTAAAGAAACTAAAAACAAACAAACTGATCATGCATAAAAATAATTAAAATCACACAAACATGCATAAAGATACACAAAATAAAACACGGAAGTGATCCTCCCCCACACTTGAAGGACACATTATCCTCAATGTGAGAAAGAACAACAAACAACAAAAGAAAAACACAGACAATAAAAACAGAAACGAAAAGAAAAGAAAAGGGAAAAGGAAAATAAAACCGGGGGCATTGATTCAAGGATTGGGAGGGGCTGGAGCTGGGGCTGGGAATGCACGCTCCAAGACATCGAGGATTCGCTGCTGGACATCTAGAAGATTCTGCTGGATGCGATTGGTTTCTCTTTGCTCACGCAGCTGGATCTTAATGAGGCTGGTCTGGTTCCTTAGAAGAACCGAAATCTGGGCTGGAATGTGGGCTGTGCTATGCTCTGGGGCAGTAGCTTCGGCATTGTTGGCTTGCGAAGGACCAGCACCTTGACAATCAGCAGGGGCAGTGGAAACAGCAGGAGCAGATGCAGGGGTATTGCCTTGAAGATCTAAGGGACGAAGCTTGTACTTTCCCCCATTCTTGAGGCTGAAAATATGGTCTTGAACCGGCGTGAAACCTACATTATAACACACATAACCGTCTTGATCGAGATGGAAAAATCCCATCGCGTCAAGAGCCATCAAATCCACAATTATAAAGCTTTGCCATTTGAAGGTCCAATTGTTTAGAATTGATTGCTAGGCGTGTAATAATAGATCCCATTAACATTTTCTTCCTATAAGCATGCATCTGAGTAGCTATTCAAAAGCCTAAGTTAACAGTATGCTCATGGTTCATGCACCATAAAAAGAAAAGCTCCTGTTTGGACAGCTGACCAGAAATTCTAATTTTGCCTGCAAAAGTCACTGCAATATACCTATGCAAGATCCTAAGAGAAGTGTCCTGAATCGCATGAGCCTTAGAATTGTCATCAAAAGTGGCTGCTGGATTTCCAGTCAGCTCCCTAAAAGCTTCATGCTTGTCAAAGGTAGCAGGGTAATCATTAAAAGCATTTAAATACCAAGGCGCATGCATATGTTCTTCAGCCACAAAACCCAAATGCACATTAAATTCATCAAGAGTAAGGTGTACATATTTGTTGCACAAGCGAAAATTAATGTCATTTTGTCTATCCATCCTAACACCATTTTTTTCCTTAGCAGAAGCATACCAAAATGTTGTATAAAATTCCAAACATAGCTCCGCATAAGCTGGATGGTCTAGAAGAAAGAAAGTGTCCCAACCTATGTTCTTAATTAAAGTTCTGATCCTATCACTAAGCCCTAAAGCATCTAACAGCTCAAAATCCAACTCAGCACATGAAGGAACAGAAAGTTGTTGTTTGATTGCAAGTTTTTCAATTAATTCAAGCTCATCAAACCTCAGCCAACCATTAAGAAGATTAAGGTTAGGGATCATGACCTGAGCATTGGAGCGGCTGGTCTTGGCTCTGTTCTTGACGCGAACAATAGATTGCTGCTCCATAGGTGCAATCCGAGGCGTTGGTGAAGGAGTTTCGGACGTCACTTTCTTCTTCCCTTTTTGCGCTTGTGGAATTTTCTTTTTGGCAGCAGAGGCTGCTTGGGTTTTCTTCTTGCCTAGGCCTTGGGATGGACCTTTTTTCGCTTTCTTAGCAGGAGGAGATGGGTCTGATTCCTCTTCTTCATCGGCCATCGCCGATTTCCCTTTCCTTGTGGAAGGCGCAGGCTGGGCAGAATTGCCAGCCTTCTTCCTCTTCATAATCTCTGCAGCTGGCCGAAGGGGTGGTATCTCAATTCCTTTCCTCCTCAAGTGCCGTTCTTCCCTGTCAGAACGGGCTGGAGTGGTGGCTGGCGTTGCCTTGCTGCGCATCATAGACCGTAATGGTCTGTTGTCCTGGTCTGAATCCGAAGAGACAACCACATCACGCGGCCTGGAAGTAGGAGAATCGTCACTGGCAGTGGCTTCGTTGTTAGAAGCAGCAGTGGATTCCGACGATGTGGGCACAGAGGGAGTAGAAGTCCGCTGAGGTTGCATGTTGGTTCCAGCAGCGGGAACATCGGCGGCAGGATTCTGTGGTGCAATCGGAGGAGGGAGGTTGAGATTGATGTCACGGGAGCCTTGGGTCTGGCTCGTCTTCTCTGGATTGTGGGAGGTAGACGGCGCTGCTGCAGCTGGGTTTTTGGCCGGAGGAGATTTCGGCTGTGGCGGAGGGAGCGGCGGTGCGTTGGCTGTCAAACCAGGTGGCTGGTTTGCAGAGAAAATACTATGGCTGCCTCTCTTGGCATTTGATTTTTTTCTAGCCATGGTTAAGGTTTGGTTGAGGGAAATTGAAAGGTTTTGGGATTTTGATTTTGGGAGGACGGACGTTTGGTAGGGAGAGAGAATGGATTTTTCAGCTTTTTTGGTGTTTATGGAGTTTTGAACGAAGGAGGAAGCTGAAATTGTAGAGGGAAATAGTGAGGTGGAAGTTTTAGATAGGTGGCATTGGTGAGGTGGCAAGTTTGTTTGACATGGCAAGTTTGTGTGAGGTGGCAAGTCTATTGTGTCATGGTGCCTGAAGTTCGAGACTGAGTCCATCCCTAGGCCTAGGGATGGACTAACCTGAAGATCATTCTTGGACATAATGGAATGGTGTGTGCTAGCTCCTGCATTTTGTTCCCGTTTATAGTCTTGGAAAGGACTGGATACTGAGTGCTTAAACTGCATTGACATCAGATGGCTGATTCATGGTGCTCTCCACGATGTGAGATTGAAATCCCTCAAAAAATGGCTTCAAACGTTGGCCATTAACTTTGAAAATAACATTTGTCTTTGGGTCCTTGATATCTATTGCACCATGAGGGTACACATTAACAACAATGTAAGGACCAGTCCAACGGGATTTTAATTTACCAGCCATAATGCGAAATCTGGAGGGAAAGAGGAGAACTTTCTGGCCAACTCTCAAGGCCTTGGAATGGATGCGACCATCTTGGTACACCTTTGCTTTAGCCTTGATAATGGCTGAATTCTCATAAGTTGAATTTCTCAACTCTTCCAGCTCCTGAATCTGCAATTTTCGTTGCAAACCAGCTGCATTCAAGCTCATGTTACACTTCTTGATAGCCCAATAAGCACGATGTTGCATCTCAACGGGCAAATGACAAGATTTCCCAAAAACCAAACGATAAGGGGTGGTTCCAATTGGAGTTTTGTAAGCTGTTCTATAAGCCCACAAGGCATCTTCAAGTGTCTGACTCCAATCTTTCCTTGCTGGACCCACTATTTTCTCCAAGATAGACTTGATCTCTCTATTGGATAGTTCGGCCATTCCATTGGTTTGTGGGTGGTAGGCAGTAGATACACGATGGGTGATCTTGTACTTGGCAAAAAGATTTGCAACCACACGGTTACAGAAGTGGCTGCCTCTGTCACTAATGACAGCTCGGGGAACTCCAAATCGATTGAGAATGTGTGTCTTCAAGAAGGAAACTACTGTCTTTGCATCATCAGCCCTTGTTGCCTTTGCCTCTACCCACTTTGACAAGTAATCCACTGCCAAAATGATGTAAGTGTGGCCATTTAAATTTGGGAAGGGACCCATAAAGTCTATGCCCCAAACATCAAATATCTCACAAACAAGAATAGGATTAAGTGGCATTTGATTCTTTGCTGAAATATTTCCGGTCTTTTGGCAATTGGGGCAAGTTTTGCAGAAACTATAGGAGTCTTTGAACAATGTAGGCCAGAAGAATCCTGCCTCCAAGACCTTCCAAGACGTCCTCCTTGGGCCAAAGTGTCCTCCACAAGCATATGAATGACAATGTTGGAGAATTGATGGAATTTCGGATTCAAGGACACATTTGCGGATGACTTGATCTTTTCCTATGTTCCACAAGTAAGGATCATCCCAAAGGTAGTGTCTGGAGTCTCTCCTGATCTTCTCTCTTTCGGCTGAAGTGCAGTCACCTCTGAATCTACCCGTAGCAAGGTAGTTTGCAATTTCAGAGTACCATGGCTCTATCCTTAGGCCTAGGAATAGATGCTCGTCTGGAAAATTTTCCTTGACAGGTCTGATTTCGTGGTTAGTTAGGAGTCTGCTTAAATGATCAGCCACGAGGTTCTTCTTGCCCTTCTTGTCTCTGATCTCAAGGTTGAACTCCTGGAGGAGGAGTATCCACCGAATGAGCCTAGGCTTTGCCTCTTTCTTTGCCATTAAGTACTTCAAAGCTGCATGGTCAGAAAAAATTATCACTTTAGTCCCAAGGAGATATGAACGAAATTTGTCTAAGGCAAAAACAATTGCAAATAATTCTTTCTCAGTGGTAGTGTAATTTTTCTGGGCACAATCAAGCATCCTTGAAGCATAGTAGATCACGTGAGGTTCCTTGCCAATCTTTTGTCCAAGAACAGCCCCAACGGCTGTGTCACTAGCATCACACATTATTTCAAACGGTCTAGTCTAGTCAGGTGCTCTAATCACAGGAGCAGTCACAAGCTTCTCCTTCAAGAGGTTGAACGCCTTCTTACAAGCTTCATCGAAGTCAAACTCAACATCTTTTTGCAACAGCCTACACATAGGCTCCGCAATCTTTGAGAAATCCTTAATAAACCTTCGATAAAAACCTGCAAGGCCTAGAAATGAACGCACATCTCGTACACAAGATGGGTAAGATTGTGATTCAATAATATCTATTTTAGCCTTGTCAACCTCAATGCCTTTTTTAGAAACAACATGGCCTAAAAGAATTCCTTGATTCACCATAAAATGGCATTTCTCATAATTTAAAACCAAATTCGTTTCTATGCATCTTTGAAGGATTTTTTTCAGATTTTTCAAGCATTCATCAAAAGAGTTTCCATAGACAGTAAAATCATCCATGAATACCTCTATACCTTTCTCTACATAATCTGAAAAAATACTCATCATACACCTTTGAAACGTGGCTAGTGCATTGCACAATCCGAATGGCATTCTTTTGTATGCAAACGTGCCAAATGGGCATGTAAACGTAGTCTTTTCTTGATCCTCCTTTGCCACCGGAATTTGATGGAAACCTGAAAATCCATCAAGAAAACAGTAGTGAGATTTATTTGCTAATCGTTCTAGCATTTGATCAATAAAAGGGAGAGGAAAATGGTCCTTTCGGGTTGCATTATTCAGTCTCCTATAATCAATACACACTCTCCATGTGTCTTGCTCTCTCTTTTGAACCAACTGTCCTTCCTCATTTGTCACAACAGTGATTCCTGACTTCTTTGGAACCACTTGCACAGGGCTCACCCAAGATGAATCTGAAATGGGGTAGATTACACCAGCTGCAAGGAGTTTGAGAATCTCTTTTTTCACAACTTCCATCATTTGAGGATTGAGCCTCCTCTGGGGTTGCCTTACTGTTTTGGCATCCTCCTCAAGGTGAATTCTGTGGGTACATATCGCTGGGGATATCCCTTTTATGTCTGCTATGGTCCAACCTATAGCTTCTTTGTATTCCTTCAAAAGTTGCACAAGTCTGTCCTCCTCCAACCTTGACAAACTGCTGGAAATAATTACTGGCAGACTCATCCCTAGGCCTAGGAATGAGTACTTCAGGTGGTCTGGCAGTTTCTTGAGTTCTAAATTGGGAGCCTGAAAAATTGAAGGTTGGATTTTAGTGACTTTATCTGATATATCAATGGTTTTCAGAGTACCTTTAGGGACATGAGGCGTGTCCAGCTCCATGACCAAGTCACCAATTTCAGATTTGACTTCAATTTGGCCTTGCAATTTTCCCAATTTTTTCTTTGTTAATCCTTTGCTGAGAACATACTCAAGAGGTTCAATGGAGTTAATATCAGAAACTTCATCTACATAAGGATCAATTATGTCTATAAAATTCACGGAATGAACTTCAATTGGATGTTTCATGGCATCATACATGTTGAATGTAATTGTTTCACCACAAAATTCAAAGGTTAAACATCCATCATAGACATCAATTTTTGCTCTAGCTGTTCTTAAGAAGGGTCTTCCTAAGATCACATCAGTAGTTTTAAGCACATCCTTATTCTTCATATCAACAATATAGAAGTCCACAGGAAACACAAAATCATTTACTTGCACTAAAACATTTTCAAGCACACCAACGCGGTGGATGATGGATCGATCGGCAAGTTGGATTACCACTCTAGTTTCCTTAAGGGATCCTATATTCAAAGTTTCAAATGTGGACAGAGACATGACATTAATACCTGCACCCAAATCACACAATGCATCTTCTATCTCTTTACTTCCTATTTTACAAGGTATTGAAAACGTACCTTAATCTTTGCATTTTTCGGGAAGTGTTTGTTGAAGCATTGCTGAAAATTTTCACTTAAATTCACTCTTTCAATCCCCTCAAGCTTTTTCTTGTTAGTACATAATTCTTTCAAGAATTTAGCATATTTAGGCACTTGAGAAATTAAATCCAACAAAGGAACATTAATTGCAACTTTTCGAAAAACATCAAGAATTACCTTGTCCTCTTTTTCCTTCTTGGCTTTTAAGGGCCTTTCTGGAAAGGGAAAAGGAATTACCTGAGGTTCTGCAGGTGCAGAAGGTTGCTCAGCTGGTGCAGGTGCTTCTTGCTGAAGTTCAGGTTGAATTTCGGGCAAGACTTCTGGTTGGATTTCCGGACTGGTTTCTGGTTTGTCCATCCCTAGGCCTAGGGATGGACTCTCCCGTGGGGGTAAATCTCTCCCACTTCTCAAAGTGATTGCATTCAGTCCGTGCCTTGGGTTATCAACAGTGTTTGATGGCAACTGTCTAGAAGTATTTTGCTGGTGCATGGCAAGCTGCGCCATCTGCTTCTGAAGGTCCGCAATGGTGGATTGATTTGCTTGCAACATGGATTGGGTTGCTTGTACAATGGCTTGTAATGGTTGAAGGATTTGCTTGAGCATTTCTTCTATGGGTATTGGAGATGGTGCTGGTAGTTGTAGGGGTTGTGGAGGAGGTGGTAACTGTGGTACTTGTGGTTGTGAAGGTGGCTGATTTGGTTGCTGGTTTTGGTAGTTTTGCTGGGGTCTAGACTTGAAATTTCTCCACTCAAACGAAGATTGTTGCTGATTTGGACCCCACCCATAGTGAGGGTAGTTCTTCCAGCCTGGATTGCTGGTATTGGGGTGCACATTTCCTTGCTGTGGCATGGCAGCATTGACTTGCTCTGGAGGGTCTGCAATGAGAGGGCACTCATGAGTCACATGTCCAATTTGGCAGCAAACTCCACAAGGAACAACTTGCTGTGGTGGAATTTGCTGAATATGAGCAATGGTAGCTGGAAAGTTCTTCATAAATGCAGAGACTTCTTCCATGTGTCTCTCTATGGCAGCTACATTCACTTCATTTGTTGAGGTTGAACGATCATGAGGTCCATTTTGTTGGTAATTATCTGCCAAGGTCTGAATAAGGGTTCTTGCTCTACTTGGTGTTAAGTCTAACAAGGCTCCTCCAGCAGCCGAATCAAGCTTTTCTTTATCCTTGATACTCATGCCATCATAAAAATATTGAATGAGTGATTGCTCAAGCACGCCATGGGTTGGACAGACCTCTTGAAGGTCTTTAAATCTTTGGTGATATTCCCCAAAGGACTCATCACCATGTTGCTGAATGGAGACTAGACTCTTCCTAGCTGCTCCTGCTTTGGTAGCTGACCAATATTTTCTTAGAAAGGTTGCAGCCATGTCAGCCTAAGAATTTATGGAGTTGTGTGGAAGACTGAAAAACCAATTCTTGGTTGTATCCTCTAAAGACCAAGGAAAAGCTCTCAACTTAGCTCGTTCAAGACTCACTCCAGTAGGTTTCAGAGCATCACATTCAAATTGGAATTTTTGAAGGTGTTTGTACGGATTTTCAGATGCATGACCTCTAAATTTGCTGAGGTTATGCATGACATTGGACTTCACGACCCAGTCATTGGGGACTGGACGGTAGTTGATGCACAGGAAGGTTTCCTGCTCAGCTCCTTGGTTGAGCTCTCTCAAAGTAGGTTCAGCTGGGTTTGCCATTTCTGGTCCAGCTTCAGCCTCAGGATCTGGTTGGTCCGTCCCTAGGTCTTGGGATGAACCGACTTCTGGTTCTGAATCTGATCCGGATGAAGAAAGCTCCCTGAACTTCCTTTTCGAAAGTCTGATAGCTGTTTCTTTTCTTGTGATTTCTGGGGTGAATTGTAGTGGTTGCGAACTGGAAGATCTGGTCATGAACAAGAAAAATAGAAATTAGAACACGTTACCTCCCCGGCAACGGCGCCAATTTATGACAGAGGCGTCGCAACCACTGCATAAATGTAAGTTCAACTCAGTGCTAAACTACAAAATATAATGTAGATAGTGATGAGAGGATCGAATCCACAGGGAGGAAATCTTGAATAATTCGTATTTTTCTTGTAAAAGCCAAATCGGAACAAGGTTGGGGGGAGTTTTTATGATTGTAACCAAATTAAAATCAATACTTAAAGGTGAAATCAGTGAGTGAAAGTAGCATGCACAAATTATAACCGAAATAATGAGTGAAATCAGAGGTAGAGAAACAATCCTTGGTAGAGATTCTTACAAGGTGACTATCCTTTGCAATTGATCATTGACAAAACATATTTTCTGAAATGGATTTATAAAGATGTTAAAGGAACTAGAGACACTCTAATTTCCCAGGTTTCCCCCTATACAAGTCAATTAAAAGAGACACTCTAATAATGACCCAAACCTTCTTAACAATTTCTCAAGAATCCCTAAGAGTTGCTGGAAAATTGTAAACACACGGGAAGCCCATCTCAAGGTCTTGAGATGAATTTACTCAGCCCAGAACCTATTCTTTCTTTCTTCCTAGTTCATAATGACAAGTCTTATGCCTATTATTTACTAGTTGTCTACTCAATCTTCACTTAATGTAGGATGAACACTAACATAAATGAAACTGACATTACTCATTCAAATCAAATCACAAGTTGGCCAAACCTTCAATTCAACAAGAACAAGTTTGACATTTAAATGAGAAAGAAAGAAATACAAAAGCATTCATATCAAGTTCAACAAAGTCTCACAATAACATGGATAGTCAACCTCTAATCTCTACCAAGAATCAGATGAGATTAGCTACAATACATAATTAAAATTACAAGTTTAAACTAATTGTTCAAAGGTAAACAAATCTGGAAAATGGTGGTGAAGATGAAGTGCAGCCCGCTGCTCCTATCCTTGTCTCCTCTCTCTCTGTTCGAATGTGATGATCCTCTCTTTGGACGAAATTCCTCACTCTCTATAACACAAATCATCCTCCTCTCACGTCTCCCCAAGGAGCAAGCACTCAAGGGACAAACAATGGCAAGCATGCGGCTCCAACAACAAGGAAGAGACAAGAATAAATTCTTGTCTAGCACTAAGAAGAGATGGAATATATTCCTTGAGGAGTCTCCAAGGAGTTCTTGAGTCAAAGGAATTAAGGGAACACGAGATAGTGGAGCAAAAAGGCTGTCTAGCATGCCAGGAGACAAGAATAGCACTAAGAATTAAATTAAACCTTGGCGCGGAAAGATAGGCCGGACTGCCTAGAATTTCACCAGCTCAGGCGATCCATCCCTAGGCCTAGGGATGGAGACAGGATGACTTTCACAAATCAACCTCAAAATCAGCCTTGATTGGAAAAGCTATATCTTTTACCATTTTTACTTCTTTTCCTCTCTAATGATCTTTCAAGCCTGAACAAAGGAAAAGGGAAGTAAATGGCCAAAAGAAGCAGATAAATACTCTCAATTCATAAGGAAAAGAGAGTATAAAACATCAAATCTAAACAACCAATCAGCCGGCGGTGGTCGGTGTTAGCCGGCTGTGTGTGTCGGTGATGGGTTTGGGCTGTGGTTGTGGTTGATGTGGCCAGATCTGCTATAACTCCAATTCCTCCTCTTTCACTACTTTTTGCACAATACTGAGAAGAGAAGAAAAGGAAGAGGAGAAGAGAAGAAGAGAAGAAGAGGTGGCCAGATCCGCTGTGGGCTTGGCTCTGCCAACACATGGCCAAGGAAGAGGAGAAGAGAAGAAAAAAGAAAAAAGGAAAAAGAAATAAAGAAATGGAGATTGGAATTGTGGGCAGAGGTGAAGAGATGAAGAGAAAGAAAAAGGAAATAAAGAAGGCATAACAGAGGTGAAGAGAAGAAAAAGGAAAAAGAAAGAAAGAAAAGAAATAAATATCCAAGACCGACTATAGGAAGTATTTTTAACAGATCCGTTAGTGAAAGTGGACGGTAGGGGTTTTTTGCCCGAAAATAATAGTCCAGGGGAGGCGGACTACAAAAAATGAAGTACAGGGGAAGTTTTTGCTTTTCGACGATAGTACAGGGGAAAAAAAACTATTACCCCTTATTTAAATTGTCATACCGTTGAATAGATCTAATGGTTAATTAATGATTTTACAATTATAAAATTTATACTATTGAATAAATCTAATGGTTAGTTAATAATGTGACATTTTATTTAAAGTGATGTTATTTCACAAAAAGCATCTCTCTTCTAAAACTGTTCTATTATGTTTAATAAAGTTTAATAATGGATGCTATTTTTTTCTTCTTAATAACTACTCCCTTTATTGTTAACTCAAGTTTTGGGTTCAATTTTTTGGCCCAAATTAACTAACGTTTTAAGCTCTCCAATATCAAATTTTGGTCTTTTATATTTGTTCCCCTAGTCTAACTTGTAGCAGAGAATCATCTTTTTATTCTCAAACAAAACTGGAGAAGATGGAAATGAGGGGGAAAGTTGATTTTTGCATTTGGAGGGAAACAAAAAATTCAAATTATAAGGGAAACCAAATTAAATGAAACCAAAACCTGTCATCATTCACCATCAAAATTCACTCTCTTCTCCTACTATGTTCTGCATAAATCAAATTGCAGTGTGTTGATATCCGAATTTTGACGTCATTTTTAATTAATTTTAGCATTTCTGTTATTTAGTTAATTTACAATCATTTTCAGTTGATTTACTGTCGCTAGCATTTTTAGGTGTTTCGTTGCATTTTAGCATCATCGTTAGCATCGTCAGCTTTCGAAATCGCATTTTAATTTTTCATCACGTATTTTCATTATTATTATCATTATTATTTTTAGCCTTAAAAATCACATTTTTAATTATCCGGCAGTCGTTCGCTAGTTTTTTCTTCGTTTTAGGTCATCACATGAATTTTAGGACTTTTAGTTTTTTAGCGCATTTTTTAGTATTTTTATTATTTTATTATTATTTTCGTTCGAGCTTTTATTGGACCCGAGTAAGTTCGCTCGGACAATAGCTTGACTTTGAAATGTTTTCCATTAACTAGTTGCTAGTTTTTTTTCGGTTCGCAACGGTCTACAGCGTTTAGTGTAATTTTCGGCGTAACGTCATTATTTTTCCGTCCGAACGTTTCACGTTTTTGAACGAGAAAATAAACACGTTAAACGGAAAATTTTCATTATTCGCTGTAGACGGTTAAACCCGTCGTATTTTTCTCTACGCGACAGTACCTTCGGCTCGAAAAGTCAGAATGTTTGTTTGCAGGAACCGGCTCGAGGCCATTTAAATCAGATAAAGGGCCATTTAATCATGGTCGTTGATTTGGTCAACCAAGGAAAGTCAACCAGATCAACGGCCCTTGAATTACCTAGCATGGTGCACATGCACAGTGGCCGTTGGAGTGCAGCGAAGCAGACCACCGGGATTACCTGCTCCCGTCGCTTCCTAGCTCGAGCCCATAGCTTCCTACCTCGTTCAACCATCATCACGCCTCCCCTAGCCACCACGCGCAGCGCCTCCGTCCTCCAACCCACGCGATTTCGGGCTATAAATACCGAGCCCCCTCCTTCGGAAAAATGGTCCGAATTTTGCAAGAAAAAAAGCACTGCCCCTCTCCATTTTCCTGGCCAATTCACGTACTCCTGAACCTCATTCCTTGCGCTCGATCCCTTCTTCTCTCAGCAAGCACTGTAAGTTTTTTTCTTTCTCTCTCACTTGTTGTTTCTTTCTTTAATTTTCGTTCTTGCTTTAGATAATCAGTTAATTGCTTAAACTTGTCCCAATTGCTTTAGTTTTAAGTCAATTTCACCACACTAGCATCGATTAAATTGTTCGAACGTTTGAAGTATTTATTTACTAATTAAACGGATTAATGCGCATTATTGTTGCCGTTGTATTTGTCACTGTTTGGTTGGGATTTATCTTGCTGTGATCGCATGTTTGCATTGTTGGAAGGGAGAGGTTTCTTTCGGGCCAAGAACCAGGCGAATTGGTCGCCTGGTTTGTCACTTCCGTCACCGGCAGTGGCGCCGGTGATGTGAGGTTGAAGATGATGATGATATGGGACAAATGGCCTTCGTGCAAAAAAATAAAAGAAAGGTGATGGGTTTGGCCCATCACCGTTAGAATTAATTTTCTTGGGCCAGGAATTGTTCCTGGCCCATTCCTCCAAATTTTAAGCTGGGCCCAGCCCATTTATACTTTTTTCGAATCTTTGGTTCGTTAATTTTTTCACGTAAAATGCTCGCACGCTTCGTATAATTATTCTTCATGATACGGGTTTATTTTTCCTATGTTGTATACATGGATTGTTTAGTTCATTTTTTTAAATATTCGTATGCTTTCTTTCTTTATTTACTTTCTCACATGCTATTTGGTTGAACATTCCTATGCTTTTAATTTCTCGTATGCTTTCAAATTCTTACATGCTTTTATTTAAATTCTCATATACTTACATGCTTAATTTCTCTTATGCGATGTTTCCCTGATCATATTTTTCGTATGTTCATTCTTGCGTCAACCGGTTTATTTAATTATTTTTTTTATATATATACCTGAATTGCTTATTTCTTGTCGTGACATTTATTTTTATGTTATTTAACTTCAGTCATTTATATTTAGCAATTTAATTTCAGTCATTTAACTTACCGCCTATATGGTCGGTTGTCATTTAACTTTCCGCAAATTATCAACTGCTTTTAAATTTTCGTAAATGTTCAACTGCTTTAATTTTTCGCAAACTGCTAGAAATCCTTCCGCAAATTATCAACTGTTTAATTATTCGCACTTATCATACTACTGGAAATCCTTCCGCAAATTATCAACTGTTTAATTTTCCGCACTTTACTTTTCCGCACTTTACTCTTCTGCACTTTAAATTTTCCGCAATTTACTTTCTGCAATTTAAATTCAGTTATTCATTTTACCGCCTACATGGTCGATCGCATTTTAATTCTCGTAAATATCAACTGCTTTAATTTTTCGCAAACTGCTGGAAATTCTTCCGCAAATATCAAATGTTTATTTTCTGCAAATATCAACTGTTTATTTTCTGCAAATATCAATTGTTTTATTTTCCGCAACATCAACTGCTTTAATTTTTCGCAAGCTGCTGGAAATTCTTCCGCAACATCAACTGTTTTATTTTTTGCATTATCAACCTGTTTTATTTTCTGCAAACCGTCAACCGTTTTAATTCCCTATAAATCGTCAACTACATTTAATTTTTCTGCACTTATCAAAACAACATTTAGATTTCGTATGCGTTAAATCCATCATTTTTCGCATGCAATCAACTCAGCATTTAATTTTCATATGCGTTAAATCCATCATTTCTCGCATACAGTCAATTGTCATTTAAATTTTCGCACTCATAAAATTGCCTATTTATTTCTCAAGCTATCGCTAACACTCTTACTTTGTAGGTTTTAAGTTCAAGCTTCGCTCGAAAGTACGCCTTTCAATTCCTTTTTATTTATTCAACGCTTTTCGCAAATATCAATCGTACGCATGATATATAGAACTGCTAGAATTAAAATCAATCCACATGAACAACGTGTTTAAAGAGTTGCTTAAAATGCCATGTTCCTATGATTTTAAATTCTCGCTTATATTGACTGCATGTACATGGGGACTTTCGATCCCACATCAGTTTTCCACTTCAAAAATCTATCATTTAAATTTGTACTCTGTTAGCGATCCATGGTAGGATCACGTAGTAAGTAATTTAATCATGCATGGCCCGATGATGAAAAAAGAGGGCGCTCATTCAGTCTTACGGAAAATTCAGTCCCATCACGTTGCGGTCAGGAATAATCAATCAATCTTGATAAGCGGTAACCCCATCAGAAAGATCTCTTAATTATTCCTGAACGGTCATGATCATAGAAAAGACTAAAGTGATGATTCCTCTGAAGGCCCCCTTTTTCAAAACGCATTTTTCATACACCTCTTTAAACACCTCTCTCATCAACTGGTAACCATTTTCGGATGTGACTCGGGTGCCTAACACCTTCCCGAGACCATAATACGACCCCGAACCTTTGTCTGGGTCCAGACCCCTTTTTTGTGCCTTTAGTTTTTTTTTTACTTATTATATTTCTTATGCCATGACGATTAAGCTTCCCTAAACCTAGCAACCAAACTAGGGTGGCGACTTCATTGCATGCTGCTAGGCGTCCTTTTACGCCGAGCATCTGATGGTCTCAAATTTCGTTGCACACTCGCGAATTACTTTTTCGTGGGGCGCGATAGTTTGGCGACTTCACTGGGGAATTTAGGGTCGGAGCCGGTTTTATCTTTTTAGAGAGGTATTTTATTTGTTTATTTATTTACTTTGATCAATTGCTGGTCTGTTCATTTATTTGCTTTATCAATTGTCATATGCATTTCATAGCGCCCTACACCCAGGGGACAATTACCAAATTAGGAGGGTAGTAGTGACGCCCTAGGACACATGTCCTGGGTAGTGTTCACCAATCCCAACTCGGATGAACCCCTAAAGCCAGTCGAAAGGTTACACGATTTCGCAAGAAATCGGGAGACTGGACGACACTTTAGGGACCTTTTCATGGTATCATCCGGGAACCATTCAAGCCAGTTAGAAATGTCAGAATCAGAGCCCCAGCACGTGCATCATGATTATACCTGTTTGTCGTGGCTCTATTTGTCTTGTTGGCATATTGACGTGATTTTTCTGTTATACAAACTGCGGATTTCTTACATGTGCAGGTTACTTTGCATTTAAAATTTTATTATTGTTGTCCCACAGGACCCATTTTGCTCACTTGCTATGTCGGCACCTACGCTACTTTCACTTGATATTTTCAGGGGACAAAGTTTTCGACAATCAAGCTGCACGAGGAGATCTGTTGAAACATGGGTTCACCCCTGACGTCACCACTAAGGTCAAGATAGAAGTCGATGGAATACCTTTGGCAGGAACAAGAGAATAACGACTTCTAGGGATGATACCTTCATAGGAAGACTCGAATATCGGCAAACCTTTTCTTTTTCATGTAACTAGGATCCCTGATTTCATCTATTTTAGCCATTTTTGATGAATCTAGGTAGTTGGCAAGTTTACCATATTTTGTAAACACTGTTTTAATAAAGTCATACTCTTTCGGATATTTATTGAATCGCCTCAACTTTCCATATCAAGTGTCCATCCAATACAACTCAGAAAAAGAAAAGAGAAAATCCCTCCGGGATAAACACAGTCGTTTCACCCAAAGAACCGAAAAATCAGACCAAACATTCGAAAAATAGCCAAATATTGCCCACTCGTGGCCTTGTCCTCTTAGCTTATCACAAACTCCAAGTTCATAGCTTAGATCGTCATCCCTCCCCTCGGTTGGGTTCACCAGGCATCAGGCCCTGCGTCGTTTACAAGCACAATATGAAAGAGATCTTCCTAGCATGGCGACATTGGTTGCCCCTATTGATTTGGGTTTCGCAGATAGCATCTCAGATTACATCACCTCATTGGAATGAATAGAGGCTTCCTTCGCATATCATCCACAACCAGGAGATCATGCCTCTCCGACCGCTCTGAAAATATCAAGTGAAAGTGTGGCCGGAAAGCGAATGAGCAAACGTGGAGGCCTCGGGATTGCACATCACCTGTGTGTCCTCACTTGTACTTACTCTTTTATGTGTTTTTTCCTTTTTTTAGGTTCACGATAGCTCCTCGGAAGCACCCTACTCCGCACAGGCTCCTTGTAACTAGACTTCAAAAATGAAAAATGACTGAACCGGCTAAGGCCGATGAAGCACTGACAGCTAGAATCGCAGAGTTAGAGGAGCAGGTTAAGATAAGTACAGAAAGCGCCGCCATGGCCAAAAAGGAAAGAGACGAAGCCGTCACCAAGTTCCCCCCGGGTTTCGATCCCCCTTCGCTCACCACCGTAGAACCTTCTGTACTCCCGCCACTTTCTGGCCCCGTGGGCCAGTGGAGATGGGTTAGTCCCTTCACTGTACCCACCGCTGCAAATCCTACAGTTAAGGCGGGTGAAGAGATCTCCCCGTCGCTTCAGCACCTTTCAATCAACCCTGCTGTGGACCCCAGCAAGAGCCAGGCTCACCTAGAGACCTCGTATCTCCCTCCTATTCCTCCGAGCACAGTTCCCGGACCTGTGGGAACTCAGCCTCTTACTTTCCACCCAGCACAACCTCAGTTCCCATCAGAACCTATGTTACCCTTCGGCTCTAACCCCATCGGAGCTGAGCAACCGAAAAGCGACCGACTGAATCTGCTCGAGGAAAGACTCCAAGCGATTGAAGGGGCCGATCCATTTGACCCTACTAGCCCAGCCGATATGTGTATGGTCCCTGGGATCGTTATACCTCCGAAGTACAAGATCCCTGACTTCGAGAAGTATACTGGGGTAGAGTGCCCAAAGACCCACCTTAGGGCATACTGCAACAAGATGGCAGAGATAATCCACAACGAGCCGTTGTTGATTCATCTATTTTGAGAAAGCTTGACCAAGCACGCCCTAACATGGTATATGGGGCTAGACAGGGCTAGGATCAGGACATGGAGAGACCTGTCCGATGCCTTCTACCGACAATATAAATTCAACATGGAAGTGGCTCCCGACCGCGCCGACCTGCAAAATCTGGAAAAGAAAATCGCCGAGTCCGTGAAGACCTATGCTCAGAGATGGAGAGAGTTGGCTTCCAGAATCTCTCCTCCTTTAAGCGACAAGGAACTATTGTCGATTTTCTTGCACACCTTCAAAGCTCCCTACTACACCTACCTGATCTCAAACCCTTCAAACAGCTTCTCCGACATGGTCCTAATTGCCGAAAGAGTCGAGCAAGGGATTAAGTCTGGACGAATCATGCCTTCGGCACCGGAGTCTGCGCCAAAGAAAGCATCCGTCGTGAAAAGGGATGTTGGATTTGTCGCTCCCCAAGCTAATCACGGGTAATCATTTCCACCACCACAGCCTTATTGATTGCCACCACCTTATCATCCGCCATCACTATATCAACCCACCTCTTTTCCTTTTACTTCACCACCAATTGCTAATATCTCGCCTCAAAATCCTACATATTTCCCACCACCTCCAGTACAAACATCACAACCCATGCAACCCAAGCCATATAACCCACCAAAGGACCCAAATAACCAAAACACGTCAAACAGTCGGTGGAACCGAGAGCCTTTGCCTCCTCTCACTCTTCCCGCGGGAGAAATCTACAAACATCTCCTAGCGGCCGGACAGATCGTACAGGTTCCTGCTCAGCCTCAATTGCCTCCCTACCCGAAATGGTATGATCCCAACGCGAGATGTGAATATCACGCTGGAGCCCCAAGTCACACTCTGGAAAATTACTTCGCATTCAAAGCAAAAGTCCATCACTTGATCAAAAGTGGATGGGTATCTTTCGAAGGGTTAGCAAAAGGACCCAACACATCCACCAACCCTCTCCCCAATCATTCCCAAGGAAAGGGAGGGGTGAATGCCATCTCGGCAGGAGAAAGCAACGATCTTCTCTCTTCAGCATCGAGCTGGCCACAAGAACAGCTTTTCCAGGCTTTAGCTCGAGGGGGATATATGCCATACTCGGAGAGCAATCCAAGTCACTGCATGTACTACAAGGGAAGTGACGGTCATAAGATCCAAGGTAGTTGTTCGCAGGAAAGGTGAGACAACTCTCGAGTCTCGGAGTAATACAAACCCGGAAAGTGACCCACGGGGAAGGATCCATTAGCACCATCGGGGAAGGATTTCCTATCCCAACTAACTCCAAAGGAACCCCACTCCAAATCATCCAAAAGAAAAGATCGACTTCGTCGTGCAAACGGTTCTCCACGCGCCGCGATGAGGGCGACCGCGAGATTGACACCTTGGGCCAGCCTTCCGGGAATTTCGATTACCTCGTCAGGTATTCGGCACCACCCTCCCATTCTAGCACAGTGCCCTTACTACCCTCTTGGGAATCCTCAGACTTCGAGTCATACCCCTCGCCGACATGGTCACTTCCTCCGTTTCCTTTGAAAGAAATCTACGCAAGCCTCTTGGCAGACGGGCAGATTACACCATCCCCACTCTCATCTCAATCAATTCCTTACCCTAGCTTGTATGACCCAAAGGTTAGCTGCGAATATCACGCCGGAACCCGAGGACATTCCCTGGAAAACTGTTACGCCTTTAGAGAGAAGGTCGATCACCTAAGCAAGCAAGGACGAGTCTCTTCCGAAGGGTTAGCAAAGGGTCCTGATGTGACAACCAGTCCTCCGCCACACCCTAATCCGGGGGTGAACGGTATTCTATCCGGAGGAATCAACGATTCTCACCTTTCAGTGAAGGAAGTACCCAATGAAGAACTGTTCTTCGCATTAGCTAACAACGCGTATCTACCATTCCCGGGGAATAGTCAGGCCCAATGCCTATTCTGCCAAGGGGAAAGCAAGCACGACATCCAGGATTGCGGACTTTTTCGGTAAAAAGTCAAGCAACTCACAACATTCGGGATCATTCAAACCAGAGGGAAAACCCAAGGAGCAATCAACGCCATCGAGGATAATCCTCCAGCACCGTATTCCTTCAAATACGTGGCCCAAACAGGGGATGCAGCCCCGACCCCACGCAAAGTAGTGTTCACATTAGCTGTGAATACTCCCAGCCAAGACTTACACGCGGTCCCATTCAACTACGGATACACGGTGGTCACCACCCCTCCTGCCGTCACACCAACAGGACTCGCTATTGGTGAAGCCTCTCATATCAGGGGCATGACCTGCACCGGAAGATGTTACATCTCGGAGGAAGTAGAAAAGCAACGACAGGCCAAAGGAAAAAATCCTGCGATCCGCGAAGAAATGATAGAAGAGACGCAAGGTTTGAGCAAACCTGTAACCGAGGACGAGACAACCGAGTTCCTCAAAATCATGAAACAGAGTGAGTTCAGCATCATCGAACAGCTAAAGAAAACCCCGGCTCGCATCTCCATCATGGAGCTGATCCTTACTTCAGAGCCACATCGCCAAGCTCTCTTAAAAGTCTTGAAGCAAGCCTTCGTGACTAAGGATATCACCACGGAAAGGGTGGAAAACCTCGTAGGAAGAATTCAAGCCTTAAGCAGCATTTCCTTCTCTGAAGGAGAGATCGACCCCTCGGGAAGAGATCACAACAAGGCCCTATAAATCACAGTAGAATGTAAGGGACACGTCATAGCAAAGGCCCTAATCGACAATGGGTCCGCACTTAATGTCATGCCCAGGCATGTCCTCGAACAACTGCCGGTCGATTCCTCTCTCATGAAACCTAGCGGAATGATGGCTAGGGCTTTCGATGGCACCACTCGAGAGATCATCGGGAACATTGAGTTAGATATGGTCAT
The DNA here is from genome assembly GCA_963691705.1 of Viola odorata. NCBI lineage: Eukaryota > Viridiplantae > Streptophyta > Magnoliopsida > Malpighiales > Violaceae > Viola > Viola odorata. The sequence goes on from OY829543.1 coordinate 16,201,575, forward strand.
CGGGCCCCACACTTTCGCCTTGACATTCCAGATCATGGAAATCCAACCCGCTTACAGCATGCTTCTAGGACGGCCTTGGATCCATTCAGCGGGAGCCGTCCCCTCTTCCCTGCATCAGTGCCTCAAATACGTCAAGGACAATACCCTCGTCACAATAAAGGCAGAGGAAGCCTTGATCTTGGCCAAGCATGCATCCGTGCCTTACATCGAAACTGCCGAAACCTTGGAGAGTTCTTTCCAAGCCTTCGAAATCGTCAACGCGGATTGGATCGAGGAAGGATCCCCCGTTTGCGAAGCCTCGAAATCTAGGATAGCCGAAACAACCACTAAGTCAATACTAGAGGGAAGCTTCCAATTGGGAAAACGGCTCGGGGCCGAGTTACAAGGATCAAAAGGCTGGGCACCTCCGAAGAGCTTCGGAGACCGATTTGGGTTAGGGTACCAACCTAGCAAGGCCGATTTCACCAGGATTGCCCAAGAAAAGAAAGAAAAACAGTTGGCTAAGCTATTTGGACGTTCTACGCCAGAGGGAAAAATGCCAATCCCCCATATCAGAACCACGTTCCCCTTCGCCGCTGAGACCATCAATGAAAATCCAATCAGGGTATCAGACCTCCGTATCTGTACTATAGGAGAAGAAGAATCGTCGCCTAGTTCAGTCATTTTCATAAAGAAGTCAGGGGAGTCTGTGCGCAACTGGACCATCACCATGCTTCCGGATGTCTCTCCGTAATTTCTCCTTTTGAAAAATATATATATGCTTTTGGCACGTTTTCTTACGAAAACATTTTTGTAGGGACTCATGTTCCCTTTTGTTAAAAATCAATATATATGCAAATTTTCATTTTACGCATCTCTTTTTTCCGCACTTTTAATTTCAGGATGAGTGTTAGTTCGGATTGTCTTGATAAAACCTATGTCTTTACTGGCGAAGAAATCATCGCTACGACCGAAGACAAGGTCGAAGTCTCCGACAAACTGGCCCGTTTACTAGAAAGTTCAGAAAAGGAAATAACCCCTCATCGGGAGGAATTGGACGAAGTAAACTTGGGGGCAAGCAACGAGAATCAAAAACTGGTCAAGATAGGAACTACCCTGGATACGACTCAGAGAGAAAGGTTGGTTTCTCTCCTCAAGGACTACTCCGATGTATTCGCATGGTCATACGCCGACATGCCAGGTCTTGATCCCGGGATAGTTGAGCATCGTATTCCATTAAAACCTGAGTTTAAGCCCGTCAAGCAAAAACTTCAGAGGATGCATCCAGACATCCTTCTGAAAATCAAAGAAGTTACCAAGCAACTAGACGCGGGTTTTTTGAGAGTTGCCGAGTACCCAGAATGGATCGCCAACATAGTGCCAGTGCCTAAGAAAGATGGGAAGGTTCGCGTGTTCGTGGACTTCCGGGATCTTAATCGAGCCAGGCCTAAGGATGACTTCCCACTTCCCCATATCGACATCTTGGTCGATAGTGCCTCCAGAAATGACATGTTCTCTTTCATGGACGGATTTTTCGGGGTACAACTAGATCAAGATGGCACCTGAGGACAGTGAAAAGACGACCTTCATCACACCCTGGGGAACCTTCTGCTACAAAGTGATGCCCTTCGGATTAAAGAACGCCGGAGCCACGTACCAGCGTGCGGCCGTCACCCTTTTCTATGACATGATGCATAAAGAATTGGAAATATATGTCGACGACATGATAGCTAAATCTCGTGGCACGCAAGATCATATAGACATCCTGAGGAAGGTGTTCGAAAGGTTGAGGCAATTTCAGCTACGGCTAAACCCAGCTAAGTGTACCTTCGTAGTGACTTCCGGGAAGTTGTTGGGATTCATCATCAGCAACAAAGGCATAGAGGTGGATCCTGATAAGATCAAAGAAATTCAAGAGCTACCCGCTCCCAGCACCGAAATAGAAGTACGAAGCTTTTTAGGACGCATCAACTACATCGCTCGCTTTATCAGCCAGTTAACACTTACTTGCGAGCCGATGTTCAAAATGCTAAGGAAACATGGAGAGGCAGAATGGGACGAAGACTACCAGAAAGCCTTTGAGAAAATCAAGACATATCTGCAAAGCCCACCAGTACTAGTTCCCCCGACGCCAGGACGTCCCTTGCTCATGTACATGACAGTCACGGCTAGCACCATGGGTTGTGTTTTTGGGACAGCACGACGAGTCCGGAAGGCGTGAACAAGCCATCTACTACCTCAGCAAAAAATTCAACGAATGTGAGATGCGTTACTCCATGTTGGAACGAACTTGTTGCGCCCTAGCATGGTGTGCCCGAAGGCTCCGACAGTACATGTTGTATTACACGACTTGGCTAATCTCTCACATGGATCCCTTGAAATACATCTTCGAAAAGCCGTACCTATCGAGTCGCATTTGTAGATGGCAAGTCTTATTAGCTGAGCACGAGATCATCTATGTAACCCGGAAAGTGGTTAAAGCAAGCGCCCTCACCGATCACTTGGCTGATCATGCCTCGGACGAGTATGAGTCGTTGAGCTTCGACTTCCCCGATGAGGACATCATAGTGATTGAAAATGAGATCGCAGAAGATCTCCGAGAAGACGATTGGTGGACCATGTTCTTCGATGGTGCGGTGAACCTCTCTGGCAAGGGAGTGGGAGCCGTGGTCATAGCCCCAGATGGCCGTCAATTCCCCATAGCATGCAAATTGAACTTCCCATGCACCAATAATGTCGTCGAGTATGAGGCATGCATCAGCGGTCTGACAGCAGCCATCGACTTAAAAGTAAAGAAGCTCCGAATCTTTGGCGATTCAGCACTCGTCATCTATCAAGCCCAGGATCTATGGCAGACACGGGATTCCAAGCTCATCCCTTATCAAAGGCTACTCACCCAACTCACACGGGAATTCGAGGAAACCGAGTTCGACTGAGTCGACAGAGAAAAGAACCACTTCGCAGACGCATTAGCCACGTTGGCATCGATGTTCAAATTAGGATGCGGGGTAATGCTTCAGCCGTTGAGGGTGGAAGTAAAGGAAACTCCGGCATGCTGTGTCGTCCTAGAAGAAGAACCCGATGGGAAGCCGTGGTTCCACGACTTAGTACAATTCATCAGAAACCGGGAGTATCCACCTGGGGCAAGCTGGGTTAGCAAGAAGACCCTCTAGCGTTTAGCGCTAGACTTCTACCTCGACGGCGAAGTTCTATATAAAAGGAGAGCTGATGGAGCTTTGCTTCGCTGCGTCACCATGGCCGAGGCAAAAAGAATCATAACGGAAATCCACGAAGGGGTTTGTTCCACACACGCAAGTGGGCACATGATGGCCAGACAGATAATGAGGCAAGGGTATTTTTGGCTCACCATCGAGCGTGATTGCATCGGCTATTTCTGGAAGTGCCACAAGTGTCAAGTCTATGCGGACCATCTCCATGTCCCTCCAGCCCCTCTCTTCAGCATGACATCGCCTTGGCCTTTTGCGATGTGGGGAATCGACATCATCGGCCAAATTCATCCAACAACCTCTAATGGCCATCGCTTCATCCTCGTAGCGATCGACTACTTCACCAAATGGGTAGAGGCCGCCTCTTACTCCAGCATCACTCAGAAAATGACCATGCGATTCATTGAGAGAAATATCATTTGCCGTCACGGGGTCCCAGAGACCATCATCACGGACAACGGCACCAATCTCAACGGAAAAATAATCGACGATCTTTGCTAACGTTGGAAGGTGAAGCACCGGAACTCGTCACCATATCGACCAAAGATGAATGGCGCAGTCGAAGCAGCAAACAAAAACCTGAAGAGGATCATCCAAAAGATGGTAATCACGCACAAAGATTGGCATGACATGCTTCCCTTCGCACTGCATGCTTACCGGATAGCAACCCGTACATCCACAGGGACAACTCCTTACTCATTAGTTTACGGCATGGAAGCCGTAATTCCCCTCAAGGTAGAAATCCCTTCTCTTAGAATCCTGGCAGAGTCTGAAGTAGAAGAATCAGATTGGGCAAGAGTGAGGTACGAGCAGCTGAACCTCCTTCCCGAAAAGCGCTTGGCCGCTATCTGCCATGCACAATTATATCAGCAAAGGATGGCCAACGCTTACAACAACAAAGTGTGACCTCGCAAGTTCGAGGCTGGGGATTTAGTGTTGAAGAAGATTCTTCCTCATCAGGAGGCTAGCCAAGGAAAGTGGGCCCCAAGGTACGAGGGCCCGTATCTGGTCAAGAGTGCCTTCTCAGGGGGGGCTTTAATGTTAACCGACATGGATGGAGACAATCTCCTGAGACCGGTAAATACCGATGCAGTCAAGTTGTACTTCGCCTGAAGCCTCGCGAACTGGGCGTTCGGCCCGACCAAGGACATAGGGTTTTATCATGACAATCTTGCATAAACATTGGTCCTGAAATTAATAAAACAAGTTTTTTTCAAGAGATACTTATTATTTTAAAAATTTGTTGTCCCATTTTTCTTAAATTGGTGAGATGACAAAAGGTGGCATGGCATAGATGGCTCCCCAGGAGTAGCTCGGGACGTAAGACTCGTCACTTAGACTAACGCCACTAATCACTCTTAAAGTTTTATAGGGATGTAAGGTCTCACGCCTCACCTCATCATCGTCATGATAGAACCAGAGAGTTCCGCTCGTTGCAGCTCTTGAATTGCCGCGGCAAGCCACCTTTAAGAGCGAATCAGGAAAGATTTTAAGGCAAACCATCACCATCTAAAATGAAATTTCTTTTCCTCACAGTGCTACCAGCACAACCGGCATCGCAAACAACCGGTCTCAAAGGACTAAATGCTGGACCAAGGTCACAAAGCCCATCTTACACCAAAACGCCATGGTCGCCCAACGCACCCTTGCAGGCAACAACTCCGGGAAAAAGCACGACAAAAAGCTGTCCTCCTAGGATCACCATCAACATACTTAATGCGGTCTTGTTCAAGAAGTTTCCCAACATCCGCACCATGATCAACACGGTGAAGATCAACCCTTTAGTTGAGGGACAGCCAGGCTGCAAGCATCACCCAAGCCAAAGCAGGAGCTGCGGTAAAACATCTACCAGCAAAGCCATCATCAACCAACATCCGATGCCAGTCACGCTGCAGTGACCCACGGATGGCCCGTCCAAAAGGGAGAGCTTAAAACTTATCAATCACATTATTTTTGCTAAAAATTGTCTTGCATTTACTCCTCATTTGTTCTCGCCATATCTTTTTCAGGGATTGGGTCACCCCCATTTATTGCCTGCAGAAGAACGGTAAGCATACGCCCTTGTAGCCCCGCTGCACATCACGAGGACAGAGGGTTTTCCCCTTTATCCCCGAGCAATCACGAAGCCAATCAGCGAAGGTCTAGCAGGACCGGCAAGCAAATAAACCGAATGCGGATCTCGTCCTCGCTATGGCTCGGATCCGCAGTTCCCGTAAAACAGCTGAAAAAGAAACCAATCAAAGCAAAGCGTCCCAGAACTAGGACCACGTCATAGGCACACTCGAAAAGTCGGGTTAAAGGAAGGGAGAATCCCTGAACTTATCTCATTTTCATTTTCAGATTAGTTTCCCTTTCCGCTCTGTTGTCCCCTCTGCATCTCACATGGACTTGAAGCATCTCGCTGTCATCCACGTGGAGCTTGTAGAAGACGCCCTTGCAGCCCCGCTGTACATTTCAGGGGAGTCCATCTTTCTTTCCCCTTATTTAAATTTGTTTTCATTCTTGCTCGCTTTGTTAGCTTTAAGTCGAGTACGGTCTTCTGGCCCACTGGGGGCAACCTTAGGTTCTCGTTAGAACTTTGCAAATAAGTCGTCCCCCACATCCTAGCAATCAAACCACCAAGCAATCAAACCATCAAGCAATCAAACCATCAAGCAATCAAACCATCAAGCAATCAGACTATCAATCAATCAAACCATCAATCAGTCAAAAAATCAAAAATCAATCAAAATCCCTTTTAGCCCGACTAAAACAAAAGCATACTACTCTCATAAGCATTTTCATGCATTGCATAGGTCGGGAATGTCCAATCCCTCTGTCAAAAAAAACATCCACCTAAATTACGTGTCATGTATGATATCACTTGTTTGCTCTTATATCCGCAGTTTGCTCCGACGTAAGCAGTCATAGACAAATCCCGGTAAGCATCTTTGAGCCATCGCGCCTTATCCTTCATGAGTGTAAGAGCCTGACTAGGTACTAGTTGAGTTCGCATAATATCTAGGGTACATGCGCCATTAGACATGGGATAGCTATAAAATGACGTGGGACTTTTACGATCTTCTTCATTTTTTCGTTTTCTTCCCTCTTTCCACCATATGCCATCACACATACCAAAACCTTCACTATCACTCATACCCCGGGAGCCAAGAAGCAGTCTCAGCTAAGACTGCCAGCTGGAAATGAAAGCACGTCGAGTCCAAGAACATGATGAAGGAGATAAAAGGGATCACCGGAGGATCGCTGGGGACTATCACCGAAGAAAGGCTAAAAACCCAAATGTGAAGGTCGAAGCCTTAAGCCAGAACGAGAAGAGATCAAGACAAAGGTTGTGCTTGCTCTGCTCTATTGTATTTCAAATCAAATAAAAAAGGGGGGGAATAAAAAAAAAAAAGGGGAGAGAGAGAGAGAAAAAAGAAGAGAGGAAAAAGAAGAAGAAAAAGAGAGAGGGGAAAAGGGAAAAGAAAAGAAAAGAGAAATGCTCAGAGACATTCGAAGAATACAAACGATCGAAGAGCTGAAGCAAGCACAGCCTGGGGATAACTCAATTCGAGAAATCTCGAAGAAAACTCTCCCTAGTGAACTCGAGCAAAATAGGCCCAAGGCCAACTCGAGAAATCTCAAAGCAAGCATCCCTAGTAAGGACACGAGAAGGAAAGGGCCCAAGGCCAACTCAAGTAGTGAGTCGCAAAAAGAACAGTGACGACACTCCCAAGTGAAGACTCGAGTAAAAGGCCCCTGGCTGAACGGAAAGCACCCCCAGCAAGGATCCCAAAGCTCACGCACTCTGTCCAGAAAGCATCCCCAGCAAAAAGCGAAGGAACTCGTACACATCGCCCTTATCCGGGCCAATCAACAAAGCATCATTCATCGAAAACCTTCCAGCAAAGCAATCTTTCCCAAAACAAACTCCTTTCCGGACATTTCATGTCCTTTCATTCTTTTCCGTAAAAGTCCCATCGATTATTAGAACGCCCATGCATGTGCATCTTCATTCGAAGTCTATTCACTCGGATTGACATTGCGAACTGTAAATTATGTATCATGTTAGTTGCATCTTTATGAGCGTAAAACACTTAGCCTTGTTTCAGAGAGTGAGTGCAAACACTAATATCAAGTGCGGATTGCTTACGACTGCAAATCATGGGAAAGTCTTGTCCTTGGGGTCGTTACCTCCTGAACAGGATGCAGATGCATTCTAGGTTCGTATCAAGGCCGCTGACATCATTTGCATTTCCTCCTCCTAGAGTGACATCATTTGCATTTCCTCCTCCTAGAGTGACATCGTTTGTATTTCCTCCTCCTAGTGTGACCTTAGTTTAATTTCTGCACCTCGCGTCTTCTCCTATGGGATTAACGTCATTTAAACTTCTGCCTTTATATTTCCTCCTCCTAGAGTGACAACATTTACATTTCCTCCTCCTAGAGTGACAGCATTTATATTTCCTCCTCCTAGAGTGACAACATTTACATTTCCTCCTCCTAGAGTGACAGCATTTACATTTCCTCCTCCTAGAGTGACAGCTTTGTATTTCCTCCTCCTAGAGTGACAGCATGCATTTTCTCCTCCCAGAGTGACATCATTCACATAATTCTACATTTCTGCATAATTATTATCCCCTCCTGGAGTGACAACACGCATCTCCTCCTCCTAGAGTGACATCATCTGTGTTTCCTCCTAGAGTGACATCATTAGGACAAACCATTAGTACTCCTACGAATTGCGCAGTATCCTCCCAAAGCAACGTCCGTTACATGTCAAATGCCTATCCCCCAAGTGGAGCTGTCATTTATATTTTCATAAAACTATCTTCCATTCCTAGTAGAGTAGTTGTCATTTACATTTTCTGTAACGTATGTCTCTATCAACACCCGAGCAGATCTAAGTTTACCTCTTTGCAGGATCAACAACCTATCTCCTCCCAGAGTGACGTCAACGGATTACCTTCTCTCAGAGTGGCAGCATCAATTTCCTCCTCACCAGATAACACCATCAAAAACATACCTCCTCCCAGAGTGACATCTACGACATATCTCCTCCCAGAGCGACATCTACGAAACTACCTCCTCCTAGAGTGACAGCAACAACCTGCCTCCTCCCAGAGTGACATCAACGAACAACATCGGCAAAGTACCTCCTGCCAGAGTGACAACAACAACCTGCCTCCTCCAAGAGTGACATCAACGAACAACATCGGCAAACTACCTCCTCCCAGAGTGACAACAGCAACTTACCTCCTCCCAGAGCGACATCATCACTGTAAGCTTGAGGTAAGACCTGTTGTGTCGCCAAAATTTGGATATATAGGGGCAATCGTCTTTATTGCTTATCAAATCCTTCGATAAGACAGTAAAGAGGGGGCAACTGTTGATACCCGAATTTTGACGCCATTTTTAATTAATTTTAGCATTTCTGTTATTTAGTTAATTTACAGTCATTTTCAGTTGATTTACTGTCGCTAGCATTTTTAGGTGTTTCGTTGCATTTTAGCATCATCGTTAGCATCGCCAGCTTTCGAAATCGCATTTTAATTTTTCATCACGTATTTTCATTATTATTATCATTATTATTTTTAGCCTTAAAAATCACATTTTTAATTATCCGGCAGTCGTTCGCTAGTTTTTTCTTCGTTTTAGGTCATCACATGAATTTTAGGACTTTTAGTTTTTTAGAGCATTTTTTAGTATTTTTATTATTTTATTATTTTTTTCGTTCGAGCTTTTATTAGACCCGAGTAAGTTCGCTCGGACAATAGCTTGACTTTGAAATGTTTTCCATTAACTAGTTGCTAGCTTTTTTTCCGTTCGCAACGGTCTACAGTGTATGGTGTAATTTTTGGCGTAACGTCATTATTTTTCCGTCCGAACGTTTCACGTTTTTGAACGAGAAAATAAACACGTTAAATGGAAAATTTTCATTATTCGCTGTAGACGGTTAAACCCGTCGTATTTTTCTCTACGCGACAGTACCTTCGGCTCGAAAAGTCGGAACGTTTATTCGCAGGAACCGGTTCGAGGCCATTTAAATCAGATAAAGGGCCATTTAATCATGGCCGTTGATCTAGTCAACCAAGGAAAGTCAACCAGATCAACGACCCTTGAATTACCTAGCATGGTGCACATGCACAGTGGCCGTTGGAGTGCAGCGAAGCAGACCACCGGGATTACCTGCTCCCGTCGCTTCCTAGCTCGAGCCTATAGCTTCCTACCCCGTTCAACCATCATCACGCCTCCCCTAGCCACCACGCGCAGCGCCCCCGTCCTCCAACCCACGCGATTTCGGGCTATAAATACCGAGCCCCCTCCTTCGGAAAAATGGTCCGAATTTTGCAAGAAAAAAAGCACTGCCCCTCTTCATTTTCCTGGCCAATTCACGTACTCCTGAACCTCATTCCTTGCGCTCGATCCCTTCCTCTCTCGGCAAGCACTGTAAGTTTTTTTCTTTCTCTCTCACTTGTTGTTTCTTTCTTTAATTTTCGTTCTTGCTTTAGATAATCAGTTAATTGCTTAAACTTGTCCCAATTGCTTTAGTTTTAAGTCAATTTCACCACACTAGCATCGATTAAATTGTTCGAACGTTTGAAGTATTTATTTACTAATTAAATGGATTAATGCGCATTATTGTTGCCGTTGCATTTGTCACTGTTTGGTTGGGATTTATCTTGCTGTGATCGCATGTTTGCATTGTTGGAAGGGAGAGGTTTCTTTCGGGCCAAGAACCAGGCGAATTGGTCGCCTGGTTCGTCACTTCCGTCGCCGGCAGTGGCGCCGGCGACATGAGGTTGAAGATGATGATGATATGGGCCAAATGGCCTTCGTGCAAAAAAATAAAAGAAAGGTGATGGGCTTGGCCCATCACCGTTAGAATTAATTTTCTTGGGCCAGGAATTGTTCCTGGCCCATTCCTCCAAATTTTAAGCTGGGCCCGACCCATTTATACTTTTTTCGAATCTTTGGTTCGTTAATTTTTTCACGTAAAATGCTCGCACGCTTCGTATAATTATTCTTCATGATACGGGTTTATTTTTCCTATGTTGTATACATGGATTGTTTAGTTCATTTTTTTAAATATTCGTATGCTTTCTTTCTTTATTTACTTTCTCACATGCTATTTGGTTAAACATTCCTATGCTTTTAATTTCTCGTATGCTTTCAAATTCTTACATGCTTTTATTTAAATTCTCATATACTTACATGCTTAATTTCTCTTATGCGCTGTTTCCCTGATCATATTTTTCATATGTTCATTCTTGTGTCAACTGGTTTATTTAATTATTATTTTTATATATATACCTGAATTGCTTATTTCTTGTCGTGACATTTATTTTTATGTTATTTAACTTCAGTCATTTATATTTAGCAATTTAATTTCAGTCATTTAACTTACCGCCTATATGGTCGGTTGTCATTTAACTTTCCGCAAAGTATCAACTGCTTTTAAATTTTCGTAAATGTTCAACTGCTTTAATTTTTCGCAAACTGCTGGAAATCCTTCCGCAAATTATGAACTGTTTAATTATTTGCACTTTAAAATTCCTCAATTTACTTTCGGCAATTTAAATTCAATTATTCATTTTACCGCCTATATGGTCGGTCATATTTTAATTCTCGTAAATATCCAACTGCTTTAAATTTTTGCACTTATCATACTGCTGGAAATCCTTCCGCAAATTATCAACTGTTTAATTTTCCGCACTTTACTTTTCCGCACTTTACTCTTCCGCACTTTAAATTTTCCGCAATTTACTTTCTGCAATTTAAATTCAGTTATTCATTTTACCGCCTACATGGTCAGTCGCATTTTAATTCTCGTAAATATCAACTGCTTTAATATTTCACAAACTGCTGGAAATTCTTCCGCAAATATCAACTATTTATTTTCTGCAAATATCAACTACTTATTTTCAGCAAATATCAACTGTTTAGTTTTTGCAAATATCAATTGTTTTATTTTCCGCAACATCAACTGCTTTAATTTTTCGCAAGCTGCTGGAAATTCTTCCGCAACATCAACTGTTTTATTTTTTGCATTATCAACCTGTTTTATTTTCTGCAAACCGTCAACCGTTTTAATTCCCTATAAATCTTCAACTACATTTAATTTTTCTGCACTTATCAAAACAGCATTTAGATTTCGTATGCGTTAAATCCATCATTTTTCGCATGCAATCAACTCAGCATTTAATTTTCGTATGCGCTAAATCCATCATTTCTCGCATGCAATCAGCTCAACATTTAATTCTCGTATGCGTTAAATCCATCATTTCTCGCATACAGTCAATTGTCATTTAAATTTTCGCACTCATAAAATTGCCTATTTATTTCTCAAGCTATCGCTAACACTCTTACTTTGTAGGTTTTAAGTTCAAGCTTCGCTCGAAAGTACGCCTTTCAATTCCTTTTTATTTATTCAACGCTTTTCGCAAATATCAATCGTACGCATGATATATAGAACTGCTAGAATTTAAATCAACCCACATGAACAACGTGTTTAAAGAGTTGCTTAAAATGCCATGTTCCTATGATTTTAAATTCCCGCTTATATTGACTGCATGTACATGGGGACTTTCGATCCCACATCAATTTTCCACTTCAAAAATCTATCATTTAAATTTGTACTCTGTTAGCGATCCATGGTAGGATCACGTAGTAAGTAATTTAATGATGCATGGCCCGATGATGAAAAAAGAGGGCGCTCATTCAGTCTTACGGAAAATTCAGTCCCATCACGTTGCGGTCAGGAATAATCAATCAATCTTGATAAGCGGTAACCCCGTCAGAAAGATCTCTTAATTATTCCTGAACGGTCATGATCATAGAAAAGACTAAAGTGACGATTCCTTTGAGGTCACCCTTTTTCAAAACGCAATTTTCAAACACCTCTTTAAACACCTCTCTCATCAACCGGTAACCATTTTCGGATGTGACTCGGGTGCCTAACACCTTCCCGAGACCATAATACGACCCCGAACCTTTGTCTGGGGTCCAGACCCCTTTTTTGTGCCTTTAGTTTTTTTTTTTACTTATTATATTTCTTATGCCATGACGATTAAGGTTACCTAAACCTAGCAACCAAATTAGGGTGGCGACTTCATTGCATGCTGCTAGGCGTCCTTTTACACCGAGCATCTAAAGGTCTCAAATTTCGTTGCACACTCGCGAATTACTTTTTCATGGGGCGCGACACAGTGTAAAGTAAAATTGAGACATGAAGATTCACAATATGATAGTTTATGACAATTTGAAGTATCTATGAATATGGTTATGAAGGATTCATTGGGAATTGGTGAGGAGGCACTGAATTTGGTGATTGAGTCAAACGAAGAGAAAAATTAGGGCATGCTGAATATGGTAGTAAAGGATACATATGAGAAAGATGATGTCCATGATTCAATTGTAGAGGATGATGGGCAAAAAAAGAGTTCCAATCTCAAGGTCACAAAAGATGAAGTCATTTATGGGGTTAAGGATTACCAAGATAGGTTCCTAGCTGCTAAGAACAAAAATCCCTAAAACGTCAGTTAATAATGACCGAAGGAAGTAGTTTTCTGCACGTGAACATTTCATAATATATATATATATATAATTAAAGGCGAATAATATTTGTGTTTGGCTAAAATGTAATTCTAAGTCAATATTGTTTTAGCTCATGACTATATGTTTATTTGATTAATTATTACTTGTCATAATATTCATGGGTAGAGCTAGGGCTGTCCAAAAATTCCGGTACCCAAAATTTTGATTTTTCCGACCCGAAATTTTGCAATTTCGGTTCGGGAAGTTCCGATATCGAAATTTTAGGTATCAGGTATCGATACCCAAAATTTATTTCAGGTCGGGATCGGAATCAAAAATAGTAAGTTCGGGTACCCGTATTTTCCGAAGTACCCGAACTTACAATTAAAAAAGGTTATTCCCTTTTCCTGCCTCAAACCTCACCTCTCACTCTCTCCCTCTTCTCTCTCACTCTCCAGTCTCATTTCTTTCATTTTTTCCAAATTACCCTTCCCTTCCCTTCCTCGCTGATCTCCCTCTTAGGCACATGGATCAGCGAGGTATGTTGCCTGGTGCTGTTGAATGTGCGCGGCGGAGAGTCGGAGACGGTTTCATCAGAGCCGAGATGCGCCTACTTCCGCCGCCCACAGTTGGACAAGGAGATCCACTTCTTCAATTCCTTCTCTGGTACATATTTAATTATTTCCCCTTTTCTTCCAATTCATTTCTGTTCTCTATTCTTCAACGCTTCTTCCTTTTCTTTCTTTGGCTTGTGGATTTTATGTTTGCTGGATACACTTCTTCAATTCCTTCTCTAGTGGTGATTTGTGGATTTTATGGTAGTGATTGGAGGAGGAGAGAAGGAGATGGTGGTGGTGTTGTTAGTGAATAATTGGCTTAAATTGCTGTAAATAATTATTGGAAAATAATTGCTTAAATTGTTGTAAATTGATCACAATTTCGAAAATTTTAGAAAACCGAGAATTTTTAAAATTGTGATTCGAAAATTCGGGATCGGGATTGGATTTTAAAACTTTGGGATCAGGAACAAAAAAAATAATTTCAGAATATCCGAAATTTACAAAATCGGGTCTCGAAATTCCCGAAGACCCGTGGGCAGCCCTAGGCAGATCCCTCTAATTTTATTAATATCCTTATAGTTTTATTAATTTTTTGATAATTTTTTGTATTTGTCCTCTTCCAACTTATTTTATAGAAAAACCCCTTGAAGTTTGCATCTTTTTTTAATTTTTTAATCATATTCGGTTTTTCACATACTATATTCCCGCAACCCCACGGTATCCATGGACAGGGCATTATCTCCTTATAGTTTTAGAGCATGCCCCCCTAAAATTTTCACAATAGTCTCTAAATTTTTATTATTTTATGATAATTTATTATATTTGACATTTTAGGAACTTGTTTTATAGAATGATTTTTGAAATTTTTATTTTTTAATTAATTAATTATATTTGGTCTTTCACAAAAATTGATACTATATTCCTCCCCCCTTGAGAATTCATTTGTAATTTTGCCTCTGTGATCATCATATAAATTAATTCCTCGTAATGTCGTCATTAACATAACATATATCAGGTCTCAAGTTTGAGCTTTGGGGTAAGTGGTTGTTTTGAGATACTTAATGGTACCATTTACTCATATCTTTAATGAACTCAAATACAGACCCGCAAAGAGCTTTCACAATTAGAATCCAGATTAGTCAGACCCGAAAAAAGACCTGAATATCGAGTAATGTGTAAACAATAACATAACATATGTCATATCGTCATTTTTTTTAGGTCACTTGTTGCAAAAGTGGTTGTTAGGGGTTAGAGTGAATAATTTTAAAAACTATAGATATAACATTACAATGTTGTAAAACTATAGTGGTACAAAGTGAAATATTCTAAAGATTATAGGGTTTAAATTTTATATTCAATTTATTTTGAGTTCAACACAAATCGGAGTCCTTGACTCCCTATGTATTTTTCTTATGTCAATATATTTATTTATTTTTACCTTTCATGACTATAACGAATTATCAATAATAACCGCCTATAAGGAAATTGAATTTGGTAGTAGTGTAGGCTCTAGTTGCTTCCTATAACTGGTCCTTCGTGTACTGACTTCCCCAATTATCCTTGAAATTAACCCATATATGTCTCACCCACATCTGGTAGCACCCTATCAAAAATAATTTGCAAGCCCTGTTGCAACGAATCCCCATTTTTAGTTTAAAAAACTAATAAATAATTCATTAAAATGGATAGTTAGAAGTGAAAAATGTACTTTCTGTCTGTCACTCATTATGCACCAGGCTTCATTCTAAGAATCAACCACTTCTCATGCAATGGGGAAAATATTATCATTATCATCTTTCTCTATTGTTGACAGTAAGTATCCTTTGAATGTGCCTTTAAGGTGACAATCATCAATACCGATGAATGGTCGACACCTTCTCATAGCTCATATATATCTTTCAAGCGAAGCGTGAAGACACATGTATAGCTTTTGGAATACACCATGCGGAGCAGAAATCTTCACTATACTCCCAAGATTAGGCTGCCTAATTGCCTCAGCATAACTTCACAACAATGAATATTTTTCAAACTCTTCACCTTAATTTATAATCTTGGCTTTATTTTCGATTATTTCTTTATTAAAAAATCTTGTGATAAGATTGTTTATTAAACAAACGCTTAGACTTAAATTCACAAGTTATAGTGCAAAAAATTAGAGTCGCCACTTTACTTATTAAGTAAAATATAAAAAAATCGTTATTAATCATATTTTAAGGAAAAATCGATTTAATGACAATTTTATGTAAAACACAATCAATATGACTCAATACCCAAAAAATATTGTTTATATGAAAACACACCGCTTTGCAAAATAGACATCTTGAATTCGGGGACTTCGGCAAATAGGGAAGGTGTTAGACACTTTACTCGTTTGGGTTTAACATAATGTCAAATTGATTATATTCATTTCATGATTTCCATCAGTTGGGTATCGAAAAAGACTCGACAAACAATGAATACAAGGAAACATCAATGAACGGAATTTTACAAGTTGGGATGAAAGAAATTAATTCGAATTGGGATGTAGAGATGGAACGAAGTTGACAAGAACAATCAAATGAGAAAATTCTAAGCATGCAATGACTCGATCACAACACATAAACTAATAATGATTGACTCGAAGAGATGATTTTGACAAAGATTGATTGAACATACATGACCAATACAATCAAACATTATGAAGAGTTTTGTTAAAACCAAGTTTGAGAATTAATCAAGTTTTGAATCAATGATCTTGACAAAAATCAATTAATGGAAGACTCAATCAAACCAAATAAATTTAGATCAATTAATCATCAAGAGTTAATCATGATAAAGTTAGTCATAATAAGGTTAGTCACATCGAAAATACATTATTTCCAATTCAAACAATATCATTCTTTGGGGAAGAAGAAGACAACAAGTTTTATAGTTGAATCCGTGAGGATCCTACGTACTCTCACAAAAAGAGATCAAACCATACATAGTTCATAGAGGAAGGGTGCTGATGGACGTCGAATCCGTCAAATAATAATTAAAATACAACTCAACAGTAATAAATAAAACAAATTACAAATACTGATAATAGGTTCGATCCTCAGGGAAAGGCATAATTTTCAGAAAACTTATTTTGACTAGCAAACAATTAAAATAAATAAAGGGGGTTTGTTTTTGAGTTTGTAATGGAATGAAAATTAAATAATTGAAAATAAGGTTGATTGTGTTGGAATAAATCCAGTAGTGATTTTGCTTAAGAAATAACAGAGAAAAAGACTTATAGCAAAGGCAACGACAAGGTTATGATTCAGTTACTGTTGATGATTGATTCATGGATGTTCATTTCTAATTTATGGAGCATTTATAGCAACTGGGTACACTTAGGTTCCCTCATTTCCTCCCGCAATAAGTTACTTAAAGGTACACTTATTAAGCAACCCTAACTATCTAGCAACCTTAAGATACACTTATAATATTTAACTAGAATAATTGATAAAATCAGAGAAAGACTAACTCTAGGCCAAGACTAAGGTTCACTTATAGCCTGTAGACCTAATTGCTCATTCACTCAGTCTCAAAGACCCTCTGGCTGAGATTGATCTAGTTGTCTGCTTGTTCCTCGGGCTTTGTAACACAGTCTTTTGAACTTACATTAACTATTCAGATTGAAACTTAAGGTGATCAGTCTTAAATACAATATGAATAATTTTAGCGTTAAATTAATGAATAAAGAAACACAAATGCATAAACTAAGAACAAAATTTAGATCTCACAACGATGATGAATCATAACCCTTTGTTGCCTTTGCTGGGAATTGAGCGTTTAGCTCGACGTAGACATAATAATTAAAAACTAAAAATTCAGAAAATTGTATAAAATAAATCCTGCAACCTCAATGAGGAAGACAACCGGAGTTGGTTTACAGAAAATTCTGTTCTAAAATTAATTCCTAAAATCTGAGATGATCATTTGAGTAAGTAAGGGAGAGTATAAATACTTTTTTTTCTCCCCTAATATCATCTAAAAATTCCACTAAAAAATCCTAGTTTAAAAATTGTATATGAATCTATCTGGATAAAATCACAATCAGGATCAAATCATATCTTTATCTAACATTTAAAAATCCCCAAAAACACTGCAGGTTGTTCTTCATGTTTTTGGGTAATTTTCATTTCTCCGCCCAGCTGCATTGTTGCCTGTTGCTCTCGTTCTAGGCCTAGAGTTAACTTTTCTACAACTATTTTTATTCTAGGCCTAGAGTTAACTTTTCACGTTGACAGTCCCTTCTACTTCCTTTCCAGCAACTTCTTGTTTCTTTCAGTTTTTTTTCCTTCTCTTTTAGATCACCACTTTCTACAAAAAAAGATGGAAATGACATATAATTAGTAGTGCCTCAATCTAAAAACACACAATTAGATATAGATAATCATTGAAATAAACACATGAACAGGTGCTAATGTAGAAGAAGATGAAGAAGATTAATTTTGAGTGAATCTGAGGCAAAAAGAAGCTCTTGTAATTGATATACAATTAAAATTTTCAACAATAGAGAAAAGACACATTAACACCATCATCAAATTTCCAAATGTGTCATTTTATGGTAGTTTACAAATGAAGAAAAAAAATAAGTTTATCTATGTCTCTCCCATTTAGACCCTGACGGGTCGCCCATTCCCATTTAGACCTATAGTAAAAGGACAGGGTCTGGGTTTCCAAATTTCAGACACAACCATCTAAGCTCAGCTTGTTAAGATTAAAAGGTCGGGTTTGTATTTTAAAATTTTAAGCTCGTGACCCGACCGGAGACATGTTAAGTATAAAATAAATATATACTATGATTAGTTTAATAAAAATAGAAAACGACATCATTTCATTAAAAACGACGTTTGTTACACTAACAAGCCTATTATGTGCTCTCAAACCCTTGGCACTCACTTCCATTGCGAGATGATCTTAAACCCTCTGATAAGCATACTACTACTAGAAACCACAGTGTTGGGCTGCCTTATGCGGCTAACACTTATAATACTAGTATGCGTACTGCAACTAACATAAGATCTCGTTCCCCTAACCCTATTCAAAACTTGCCATCGGGGACCGTGGTCAGTCCTAAATCCGCTGTGCTTCAAAAGGCGGCTACTTTTTATGTGGAGAATCTTCCTAGCTTTATGATAACGAAAACCTTATGGTAGCTAATCACTAGCTAGTGGAACCTGGGTCAATTTGGGAAGCTCGTTGACATTTATATTCCTAATCACAAAAATAGAGCAAGGATGAGATTTGGATTACTCATGTTTCGTGGGTTTCTAATGTCAGGATGTTGTAGCTTCACCTAAATTCAGTTTTCCATTGAGAGCTCGCCTCTCAGATGCAAAGCAGAAATATTTCAGAGAAATCGAGACAGTGATGGCAAAGGTTGATGTGATTGAAAGGAAGATTGTCCAGGCTACTCAGGAATCGGTTTTGAATATTGAAGAAGTCCCTGTCTCATGGATTCAGGGACAAAGGACACTATTAGATTGTATAGGTATTTATATATGTATATGTATTAGTATATCTAGAGTATTAAATATAGAGTATATATAGGTGTGTACACCCATTGTATTGAGTAAGAAATACACTTTCTTCATTTGCTGAAATTACATGGTAGCGGAGCAAATTTGCTCCCAACTTGTCTCTGTTGTCTTTGCTCCGTTGAGATACTTCCCGACGTCCCTAATTCTCACCACCCCGTAGAAAGGAGCGGAAGGACGTTGCGAGTCGGACAGTGGTGGTATCAAGTCATTCCGATCATCGACACGTCGTCACTCTCCGTATTTGTCCAACTACGTCGTCTGGAGTCGAAGGCGCGTGCTGGCTCCGTTGGTTGGGTTTTGCTCGCCTTGAGGTTGTCATCACGTCTGTAAAGTTTCGTTGTATTCCGACAACGTTTACTCTCTGAATTTTGCATAATTCCGAATCTGCCCCTATTTGGTATTTATTTTCTTGAGCTATTTGGTGTATATCACTTGGTGTGGACTCGGTGGTGGTCCGTTTGCTGCTCTAAAAATTGATATTTATTCTCTCGAATTACTTGGATGGCGTGTTTGTGTTAAGTCCGTATTTGCTTCGAATTTGCTGCGTATTCGTTTGGTTGGCTGCATATTTGTTTGGTTTGAGTACTGTTTATAGGTACTTTTTTGCTTCGATTTTGCTGGACTCATTGGGGTCTATTTGCTTGGTTGGCTGACTTGTGTGTAGTCACTCCGTATTTGCTTTGTATTCGTTGCTGGAATTGTGTCACTTGGTGTGGGAAATCGCAATCTCAAGATGAACTCTATTAATTTTGTCGGGTTACCTAGTTCCTTCTATAGAAAGACTGTAACTATCTCTGCAGATGAGTATGCTAAATTCTCTCAGTATTTAGAATGGGTGAAAGCGAACTCGAGTACTGAATCAGCTGAGTCAGGTAACACCTGTCTTGTTTCCTCTTCTGACAAATGGACAATAAACTCTAGTGCAAATGAGCATATGACAGGTAATCCTAATCTATTGACAAGCTTTAAGAAGCTCACAACATCTTCTCCTGTCACTATTGCTGATGGCACCACCTGTAATGTTGAGGGTTCTGGTACAGCTAAGCCAACTTCTGCTATTACTATGTCATTTGTATTTAGTCTACCTGAATTGACTTTTAACCTGATGTTAGTAAGTAAGCTCACGAAAGACCTCAACTATTTCATCTCCTTTTTCCCTGATCATTGTCTTATTCAGGATCTAGTGATGAAGCAGATACTTGGTAGAGGGCATGTGTCTGGTGGTCTTTATATCCTTGATCCTTGGGTACCAAAGTCAATAGCTTGTCTCAGTAGTACTTCTTTGTTTGAAACTCACTACCGTTTGGGACATCCATGTCTACAATATCTAAGGAAATTATGTCCACAATTCAAGTCTGCTACTTCTCTGGATTGCGAGTCTTGTCACTTTGCGAAACATCATCGCATGTCTTTGGGCCCTCGTACTAGTAAACGTGCGGATTCTGCTTTTGCATTAGTTCATTTGGATGTGTGGGGTCCATGTTTTGTGACTTCCAAACCAGGTTTTAGATACTTTATCACCTTTGTGGATGATTACTCTAGAATGACTTGGATATATTTCATGAAAAATTGTTCTGAAGTGTTTTCTCATTTTTGTGCATTTTGTACTGAAATAAAAACTCAGTTTGATGTGTCTGTTCGTATATTGCGAAGTGATAATACTAAGGAATATATGCCTGAATCCTTTCGTCGGTATATGACTCAACATGGTATCTTGCATCAATCTTCTTGTGTTGACACACCAGCTCAAAACGGTGTGGCTGAAAGGAAGAATAGACACCTCTTAAAGACTACTCGTGCTCTATTATTTCAGAACAAGGTTCCCAAGCAATTTTGGGTTGACGCTGTTTCTACAGCTTGCTTCTTGATTAATCGTATGCCTTCTGCAGTTCTTGATGATGGTATTCCAATTACTGTACTTGCTCCTGGAAAACCATTATTCCCCATTGAGACTAAGATTTTTGGTAGCACTTGCTATGTTCGTGATGTTCGCCCTCACATCACAAAGTTAGATCCTAAGGCTTTAAAGTGTCTTCTTGGGGTATGCTAGACTTCAGAAGGGGTATCAATGCTACTCTCCCGACTTTTAAAAGTACCTTGTGTCCACTGATGTTGTCTTTTCTGAACAGGTACCATTCTTCTCACCTCATTCTACCCTCACTCGACAGGATGATCATGATGATGATAATTGGTTGGTCTATTCCTCCACTCCTTTGGATGTTTCTGAGCAATCTTCTAGTGATACTATCCTGCACCAGGCTACTTTGCTGGGTCCTTCTCCTGGTACTCTTAATCAGTCTTCTAGAGATACTGCTCTAGACCAGGCGACTTCTTCAAGTACCTCTGAGCATCCACCTGCAGATACTGTTATAATTCAGTCTCCTGATCTCTCAGTTATGGGAGACCCACCTTGTAGTGATCCTCTATTCCCTGCACCTCCACCAGAGCCCTCGGTACCTGCTCCTTCTACTGATCTGGATCTACCCATCAGTCTTCGCAAAGATAAACGACAATGCAAATCTGTTTACTCTATTGCCAAGTTTGTCTCTTATGATGGCTTGTCTGGTTCGACATGTGCTTTGATTTCCTCTCTAAACTCTATTGTTGTTCCTAAAATAGTAAAGGAAGAATTGAGTCATCCTGGTTAGACGAATACAATGCTTGAGGAGATTACAGCTTTGGATGATAATCAGACTTGGGATTTGGTAAATTTACCAAAAGAGAAGAAAGTTGTGGGGTGGAAATGGGTGTTTGAAGTAAAAATCAATCCAGATGGTTCTGTAGCCCGCCTTAAGGCTCAACTTGTTGCCAAAGGATATGCTCAAACATATGGGGTGGATTACTCTATCACTTTTTCTCCTGTGGCCAAATTATCCTCTGTTAGGTTATTCATTTCTTTGGCCGCTTCCAGGAATTGGCCCCTAAATTAGTTGGACATCAAGAATGCCTTCCTTCATGGTAACCTACAGGAGGAAATCTATATGGAGCAACCACCTGGGTTTGTTGCTCAGGGGGAGTATGGGAAAGTGTGTCGTTTGAAGAAGGCTTTGTATGGTCTAAAATAAAGTCCTCGTGCCTGGTTTGGCAAGTTCAGTGAGGTGGTTTTAGAATTTGGCATGCAAAAGAGTCAGTGTGATCATTCAGTTTTTTATAGACAATCTGCTGTTGGTATTATTTTGCTTGTTGTGTATGTGGATGACATTATTATTACAGGAGATGATAGTGTTGGGATCTCTTCGCTCAAATCTTTCCTGCATACCAAGTTTAGTACAAAGACTTGGATCAGCTGAAATACTTTCTAGGCATAGAAATTTCCAGGAGCAACAAAGGTATCTTCTTATCTCAAAGAAAGTATGTTCTTGATCTTCTTGCAGAAATAGGAAAGTTGGGAGTCAAGCCCTGTATTTTACCTATGGCTTCAAATGTCAATCTCACCAAAGATGATGGTGACCCGTTTAATGATCCCGAGAAGTATAGGAGATTAGTTGGGAAATTAAACTATCTCACAGTGACACGTCCTGACATCACCTTCGCGGTTAGTGTTGTCAGTCAGTTCATGTTTGCTCCAACAGATAAGCATTGGGAACCTCTGGAGCATATCTTGTGTTATTTGAAAGGAGCACCTAGTCTCGGGATCCTATATAGTAACCATGGTCACAACCAGATTGAGTGTTTTGCAGATGCGGATTGGGCCGGGTCGAAGATTGATAGAAGATCAATAACCGGCTACTGTGTCTTTGTTGGTGGAAATCTGATCTCATGGAGGAGCAAGAAGCAAATGTGGTGTCGCGATCGAGTGCAGAGTCCGAATACAGAGCAATGGCACAATCCTCCTGTGAGATTCTATGGATGCGATAACTTCTAGCTGAAATTGGAATAGAACATTCTTCTCCTTCAAAACTCTGGTGTGATAATCAAGCTGCTCTTCATATTGTTGCAAATTCTGTTTATCATGAGAGGACTAAATACATTGAAGTAGATTGCCACTTCATTCGTGAGAAAATTCAAGAAAATCTCATTTCCACTCATTACGTGAAGACAGGAGAACAATTGGGTGATCTCTTCACAAAAGCTCTTTTAGGTCCTCGAGTGGATTACCTTTGTAACAAGCTGGGCATGATTAATATCTATGCTCCAGCTTGAGGGAGAGTGTTAGATTGTATAGGTATTTATACATGTATATGTATTAGTATATCTAGAGTATTAAGTATAGAGTATATATAGGTGTGTACATCCATTGTATTGAGTAAGAAATACACTTTCTTCATTTGCTGAAATTACAGACACCAAGGGTCCAATTGACTTACTAGTGGATCGTAAAAATGTTTGTTGGTTAAGTAGGGGTGCGGTAGGTGTTCTTAAGAACCTAGAGGACATTCTAGGATTCCATGAATCAGTTATAGACTCAGGGGTGTTATTTGTTCGACCAGGTCTATGGGAGGAGGCTTAATTCTATTAGAGTTTGAGTTACAGGAACGTTTAAAGGAGTTTTTACATGCTACTTGGGATTGCCTTGATGGTTTGTTTCTATAGGTTAAGAAGGGGCAGGACTTAGATATAGGTGAAAGTAGGTTTCCTTGGGTACATTGTACGGGGATCCCACTCCTAGCATGGTCTAAGACTACATTCCGTTATTCTTGAAAACAATCTGGACAGTTTTATTTATGCAGATTTCTTCTCTATCAACCGAGCGGGCCTTGATGTTTCTAGACTCCTTATTTCTATAAGGTCAACAAAAGTTATCTTTGAGCAACTGAGGGTGTCCTTTAAGGGGAAGGATTTTGTTGTCACGTGCATGAAAAAGCTCTCTTATGGCACTCTTATGAATAGAGTTAACTTGGGTTGGAGAGGGTTTCAATTGGATGTTGGTTGTCCTTGCTATGGGAATGAACCGGAGTCTTTAGACCATGTCCTCTATCGGTGCCCTTTTGTGATATAGGCCTACACCTCTTTGCCCTTATAGGTTATGATGATGATTGAATCTTCTCTTCCTTTTTGGGATTGGTTGTGTCAAGTACGGGATCCCCTTACATCAGGAGAGTTGGTGCAAGCATGCTTTGTGTTGTGGTCTATGTGGGTGTCGCGAAACAACATAATTTTTTAGGAGAATGTTGAGAGTCCTTTGGATGTGGTTGTCTGTGGGGGTCGAATTTTGTCTGAGTTCTAGGCAGTCAATGGTGGCAATATTCTTACTCTCCCTATGGGGGATCCTGATACTTCCTCCTTCCCTTTGCGAGGTATTGAGCATGTGGAGCGTTAGTATTGGCTTAGTCTGACTTCGGACGCTGCTATTGGTTCAGCCAATATGGGGTTAAGAGCCATTATAAGGGACCATGAAGGGCACTGTTTGGGATGTCTAACTATATTTTTTGGATTTGGCTCCTCTAATGTTCCCTTGAACATGACTGGTCATGTTCAAGGGATCTAAGCCATCCAATTAAATTGGATGGTTTAGATTAAAAGTACAAATAATTAATAAAAATTAGATGATGTGGCTAACGGATTTCATTAACCACCGTTAACTTCCTTTTTTTTCCTTCTACTTTTTGCCTGCTAATTTGGCCTGGAAACGATTTGGTTCTCTAATCGAAGAAGAACCCTTACTGAGAACGGAAGAGGAACGAACAGAAGAAGAACATTTCCTGGCTTGAACAGAAGAAGAGCGATCTATTTGCAGAGATTACCGACAAGAAGTACACGTTTGGTAAGACATTTGAACCTAATTCACGCTTTCTGTATATGCTATGTTTTGACTCATGCTAAGTTTCTACTCTGGAACCTTATGATTGTTATAAAGCGTCTTAAAACTGGAGTATGAGCAGATTCAGGATTCAGTTTGTTGGATCCATGGATGTCTCACCTATTGTTTAGGAATAATGAAGTATTGTTGCATATATTAGTAATTCAAGTTAATGGATTCTAATTTTCTTGGCGAGTAGATTTTGGGCTCAGCCTGTTAGATTGATTCATGAGTGTCTCACCTTTATGTATAGTAGTACTGAAAGCTAATAGTTGCAATTATTAGTACTTCAAGTTATTTGATTCTTTTTTCAAGTTAATGAATTTTAATAGAAATGTGAAAATTCAGAGTATCTACTTAACAAAGTAGACTTATTTTATGATGGTGTACCTTCGTAGTAGTTAAAAGATTGTTGCTTTGGAGGATAAGACACTGAAACTTATGCTTTGCTGTGCATATGAATTCTTGTTTCACCTTTCAGTTATGTAATGCATCTATATTTTGGTTGTTGGCATGTGTATGGTTACAATACAGTTGTTGCAAATTTGATGACTTGCTTGTTTGCAACTGTCTATTTTATCTTCTTTCTAATGTTCCCGCACTTAATGATGCATTTTGGCAGAGGAGATAGGACATGCTCTATCGAACTGGTTTCTAACTCCACCGCTGCCGTTGAGGATGATACATTGGCATTGAAGTTGTCATCATTAGCTAAAGCATCCAATGAATCTAGTACTTTCTGTAATGGGGATTTGGAAAATTTCAGCAGTGTTTCTTACCTTTCTGTAAGAGGTGTGCATTGAATTTCTGTTTTGCAATCTTAATAAGTATATGTCAGAATGCAAGATATATTTATGCATCTAGAGTTAATGTATTACTGTTTTCACTAACGAATTTTGTGTTAGCCATAAACGAAAGAACTTGGTAGCTAATATACATGATGTTTCTGTCTTTTCAGCTGCTAGTGTTGCTTCTCAATGGTTGGAGCTCCTTCACCAAGACATTAAAAGACGTCTATTTGGTGGTTCTTTGTTGCTATAGTTTTGATTTAAGTATAATACAAGCTGATTTTCCACATTATAACTTGTCAACTAACTGTGTTGTTTGGTTGCAGCATTGCGTCGTAGTAAGAAAAGAGTTCGAGCTAATTATTTCACAGTTAACAAGATCCTTTTTTAGTGAAATACAAATGGCTTCTGATAGAATAAGCTTGGTTCTTTTTAGTTATTCATCACAACTTTCCTTTTGATAATCATAAGATTGGCCAACTTATACTATTATAGGATATATTTCTTAGAGCTAAGTGATATGGTGTTGGAAATATGTTCAAATATGGTTTGTGTACCCATCCTGTCTGCCTGCCAAGTCTATTTCACAATGTCTTTACCTTCAGGTATGTAATGTGGTGAATATCCTGCAGAATTATTGACATTGTTATGTTCTTGGATCTGCAGGCCAGGAAAAACATATAGCTCTGATAAGGAATTAGCTGTTAGGGCTGCCGCGACATACATATAGTCGACGTGCAACTTTCTGATGTCAAAGGAAAACGTGCCATGCTTCTCATACATGTTCCTAACAGTTGACTTCTCCTTTCAGCCTATTAGTTGTAGAGAATCTGAAGTTGAAAGTTGAAACCTCAGTTGTAGTTCTTTGTGTTGAGATTTAAGACGACCATCAGGTCTTTTGGTGTATTTTCCTCATCATATACATGGTCTTTTTTTTTTTATTCATTTGTTTAATTTAATAATGTAAAAACCAACCACTTCCATATAATATTAAATATTTTGTGGACTAATTGTGTTAAAGCATATTTGCAGGATTTTATGACCTATACGTTTTGGTTATACATGGGTGCTTAATGGAAAAATAATACTCATTTTATTACTAGGTTTGGTTTAACATTCAGAAATATATAAATAATTTTAAAGTTCATGCTATTAAATTTAGATGAACCCATAAATTAAATCTTCAACAGTCAATCAATAACATAACATTGCACCAATGCACTTAATTATG
The DNA here is from genome assembly GCA_963691705.1 of Viola odorata. Taxonomy (NCBI): domain Eukaryota; kingdom Viridiplantae; phylum Streptophyta; class Magnoliopsida; order Malpighiales; family Violaceae; genus Viola; species Viola odorata. The sequence continues at coordinate 16,228,168 of OY829543.1, forward strand.
TTTCATATGCAGTCAAGTAATTCTCTGAGTATTTTCATCAATGTTTATGAAATGGGTTGGTTCACCATTTATGCCCTGGAAACAAACATAAAAAAATTTAATCAATTCTAAATTATATATGCAAACAGTAAAAAATAAGTTAATATTTTTTTAAACTTACATTATTATAACTTGAAGCTTGAGAGGACGAACCAAAATTAAATGGATTCTCACGGTTGATTGGTCCAGTACTGCTCATAGCCTGAATATAGTTTAAATTAGTAATGTGTCTCAAATAATTTAATAAGACAAAACACCAATTGATCCATTGTAAATTATTTACCATCAATAATGCAGTATAAGTATTTGACACTCCTTCAACTTGACTTGAACTCATGACTGTCATAGCATTATAGAGGCTTCAACAATCTGATAAAAAAAATTCCACATTAATGTAATTCGATTTAGAAAAAAGAAAGATTATGATCAAAACAAGTACCTCCAATGATTGACTCTCTGGAATAGGTTTCTTCCCTTTTCTTGTAATCTTCGGTTGTTTTTCCACCCAACTCTTTGGCCTTTTTCCACATTTGTTTCCAGTTCTCTTTTTCAAACCTCTTATATTCCGAGCCAATAATTCTTCAGGTAAGTTTCCATCGCCATTTAGATGATTATTATTAGCATAAATTTCATTAAAATCAGAAGCAACACGGCTTGTATAGATGTTTTCAATTTCTTGGCTTGTATTCTGGATGACTTTATTTAACAATTCATAGGCCTCCTCATTTTCAGATGCTCGAGAGGCTAACTTGATCAATTTAGGACATAAATACTGATAACGTCTAGAGGCTTCCAATTTAACATCAGCGGATACTTCTTCCCTAAGTGCATCTTGTACACTTACATTCTTAGCTCCTCTTGTCCATCTCTTTAGAATGTAAATGTCAGGAACAAGTTTTATATCCATCACATCAAGAACCTTCAAAGCATGAGAGCATAAGATGCCAAATGTATCAAACTTTTTGCAACTGCAACAAATAGTTTTTTCACGTGCATCACCAATTACTCTATAATCTCCACCCTTTTAATATATAACAACTATGAACTCACAAACTTGATCGCTCTCCTGGCGATATTTTATGGCGGCTGCTAAAGATAAATTATACTCTTCCTGAAAAAGTTCAAACACCGTTGGAGTATAAATATGTCCCATTTATTTTAACAAAGGTGAGTAGCGCATTTTCAATCTTGGTAATTTTTGCCTCGAGTTGTATTAAGATTTCAACTCGTTGTATCTCTTATCTTCCACGACTCTTTAAAAGTGCTTAAAGAATTGGATAATGTCTAAGTCTGATTTCAAATGATCTTTTAAATCTCCATTAAACTTTCACTGAGTTGTGTACTCCGCATACCTAAAGTATAGGCATTTTTCATGTAACACTTAGCCCACTGTTCTTTTCTCTCATATATGTGATGCAACCAGCTATTTTGTTGAACTTTGTAACTAATGAGCATCTTTTCCCATGCTTCTTGGAATTCATTTTCTTCCTCATAATGATACATGCATCTGTTAAAATCCTTGAGCAAATGAGATCCTTCTTTCAGTAAATTTCCTAAATGCTTTATAGCATTTTGCATGATATGCCAAGAACATAACCCATGGTATGTCTTTGGCATTACTTTACTGAGTGCACTAGCCATTAGAGGATCTTGATCAGTAAAAATAGATCCTGGCATTTTCCCTTTATGTGCTTCCAAAAAAGTTTTAAATAGCCAATCAAAAGATGCACTAGTTTCATCATACAGAAGTACAACTCCAAAAATTGTGATTGCTCTATGATGATTAAATCCAAGAAACACACTTAGAGGTCTAAAATCTTTATTTGTGTTGTATGTCGTGTCAAAAGTAACCACATCACCAAAACATGCATAGTCCATAATCATTCTTGCATCAGCCCAAAAAATGTTTGTAATTTGTTCATCATCATCTAATTGTTCAGCATGATAAAATGACATATTAGATAAAGTTTGTCGTTGAAAGTACCTCAATATACTCCCTGCTTCTCCATGCTTCATGTCTCTTTGTCTTTTAGTTCGAAGGTAATTCTTTTGATCTTGTAGAGTGTAGCCGACACTTTCTTTCTCTCCTCCTTGTCTACTCATAAATTCAAATGATGCTTTCAATCTAATCCCAGAGTCATCGGCCAAATCAATCTCTGTTGCTTGGATACTTGATATCTTCCTTTGTGATGTCATCATATGGACAGTTTCTGCAATATGGAGCACATGGTTGTGCTCAACAATTAAATCATGCACTTTATATCTTCCCGTTTCTTGGTTGAACATGAGTCCCATACGAACCGGACAATTCGTCCTCGTCTCAGCACGAGGACATTTAGTTAGTTGATCACGTTTGTCTTCTCTTCTACAACCCTCTTTGTTACAAACAAATCTAATTGATGTGATCCTCCCATCTTTTTTACTCTTATTATAATAAGCTTTCTGAATATCAAAACCAGCTAGTCCACCATAATTTCTCCAAAATTCCCATCCATCTTCGATTCTTTCAAATTCCATATCTAATTGAGGCATCCCATTGAAATTTCTATTTTCTTCTTGGCTGTAAATAATGTGTACTCAAATTATCAAAGTAGCAAAAATTAAAAACACTGATAAATTAATAATTAAAGGAAGAAGAAAAACATATATCTTGCTTCTTATAGTATTGCTTACATGTAATACTAATTAGTTTTTACCAATCATGGCAGTATATGTATATACTAATTTTGACAGCACATATATATATATATATACTAATTAATTGAATAACACCTCTTTGATATATTTTTGTCCAAATACAACCAAGATTGGTAAAAGCATACAAAGGATTAATAAAACAATAGGCTGATTTTTTCTTAATTAAACAAATAGTATTTTTGAAGGAGCAAATCATATACAGGTAAATACCAGTTTTACTTAAGAAGTATCCAATCTATCAATGATTTTTCGCATAGAATAATCAATTATTTTATTACTACTTCTTTTAGGTCCATCATATTGCTTCGTACATAGAAAATTTATTTTACTAACCTCGAAGGATTAAGAGAGTTCGCGGCGGAAGAACGTTTTGCAAAAGAATCATCCATATTCGTTGTTGTTGTACTCAATAATTTTGCCGAATTACTGGAATACCTTTTTGGTTGACAAAGTACTCTCAAATTTGATCAAGGATAAAAATCAAACACCTGTTAAGAAACACCAAATAATTTTTAAGTGATCTTAATTAGCTAGTACTAAGTAAAGAGAAAAAAAATGGGTACATCAATTAAATTAAGAATTACTGGAACTCATCCTCTTTCTCTGGAGAATTACCATCAATTAAATTAAGAATTACTAGTAACCCATCCTCTTTGTTCTAAACCTAAAATTTCATATCTACTTTCAGTGTCTTATCCTCCAAAGCAACAATCTTTTAACTACTACAAAGGTACACCATCATAAAATAAGTCTAAACCTAAAATTTCATATCTAGAATTCTGTATCCCTACTATCTTAAAATACTCCAGTTTTAAGATGCTTTATAACAATCATAAGGTTCCAGAGTAGAAACTTAGCATGAGTCAAAACATAGCATATACAGAAAGCGTGAATTAGGTTCAAATGTCTTACCAAACGTGTACTTCTTCTCGGTAATCTCTGCAAATCGATCGTTATTCTTCTGTTCAAGCCAGGAAACGTTCTTCTTCTGTTCGTTCCTCTTCCGTTCTCAGTTAGGGTTCTTCTTCGGTTAGAGAGCCAAATCATTTCCAGGCCAAATTAGCAGGCAAAAAGTAGAAGAAAAAGAAGAAGGAAGTTAACGGTGGTTAATGAAATCCGTTAGCCACATCATCTAATTTTTATTAATTATTTGTACTTTTAATCTAAACCATCCAATTTAATTCGATGGCTAACATTAGAGGAGCCAAATCCATATTTTTTTGCCATTACAAGATGTTCTACTATTCTCGAGATACTTCACTCATGTTTTGTTTTCTCATCTAAGTAGACAGGCTAATGTATTTGCTCATGAGTAGAGCATATTTACTTTGTTGTCTCAATTGTCTATTGTTTTATTAGGAGAATTCTCGAGGTTATTTGGCCTTTTATACTTTCATATTATCAAATCTAATATTAATTGAGATTAGTTTCAATATATATATATATATATATATATATTGATTTTTACAAGATTATCGAATTCGGTCACCAGGTTGGGTTTGAAAACCTAAAAACCATCCCTTTTTGGTTTCTTTAAGAAATCGGTTGACCTGGCCGGTTGAATAGGTTCGGGTTAATTCTGATTATTTATAAAGAAAATAATTCTAGAAAAATGCTAAACATGGCATATAAACCCATGTTCAGTTTTGGCCAACAAAACTTTAACCACTATACCATTTATGATACTAAATGACAACATATAATTATAAATATAAGATAAATATTTTTTTAAAAAATATATCTTATACTCTACGCAAATATTGAATTTTACTTACTAATTTATTAAAATTACGGGTCAACTAGGTTCGACCCCGGTTAAATCTCTTTACCCTTAACCCTTTTCTCTCACCGGGTTAATGGTGGGGCTGAGGTTTACAAGCTTAGTTTTTTATGCTAATTTCTTTTAAAATTTTGAAACTTATATATACACACATTTGTTATTATAGCTATTATATGACTAAATTCTTAAGTTTATTTTATGCTTCACAAATACAATTACCAAAATTAAAAATGTGACATCCACTTAATGCGCAAGTTCGAGACTAGTTTATTTATCATGTGTTGTTGGCTCTAGAAGTGTATATCACATAATAGCTTATTTAAACTTCTTACTAAAAAAATGTCAGTAGAAATTTGAGAAACTGGAGAGAGGCACTCTTTAAGTTGTAAGCGAAAAGAAAAAACCAAACGCATGTAAAGGGAGAAATGAAGAAAGAAAACTGACCTTTTCATCACTTTCAAGCACTGCAAGTTGATCATCCCATATCTTCTCAACTTCAAATTCAGCTCTTCTCCAGTTTTGGCTGTACCACAAAACTCTATTCTCAATAAACAATCTATTTAATTAATAGTCTAATGCTACAATAAGTTAGTTAAGTTTATAAGGCCCTTAAATGACCCATAGAGATGTGAATCAACGGATATTAATGAATAAAAACTACATAATGGTTGCTATTTCAATCTAAACAAAAGAAAAAAGATATTTATTTAGATCAGTCAAGTATTAGATTTTCAGCTTAGGGAACTGTATCATCTCTCAGATTCATGTGTGTAGTCTATTTGAAAGTTACCTGCAACAAGTCGATCATCCCATTTCCTCTTAACATAAGTCATGGACCGCAATTCCAGCACTTCTCGGTTTGGCAACATAATCTGCACGAAAACACTTTATTCTCAAGAAATTAGTAGAAACTAAGATGTAACTAATCCTTACAGAATCAAACATTCATCAAGTTCATCTAACATACATAGCAACAATAATAAACCATATAAGCAGCGTTTCTTAAAATGAAAAGCGAACTACCTTTTTTATTAAAAAGAGGAGCGGTCATTCAGTGTTGGGTTAAGATTGGAGTAGCAGCTTCTGAAACGAGGTATATAGCTCATTTAGTGTCAGTGCTCTCGAAGTTGAGTGGATTCCATGATCTCTTGATCAACTCTATTTTCACTTCTAGAAATAATGGTTTCCATTATATTACATTCCACCACAGTAACTTCTTTTAAGCGCAAAAGGAGTCTTGCCAAGATGGGAATTTGAAGTTGCTATTTTGTGCAGAGCAAAAGCTGGTAAGGTTTGGTAAATGAGTGTGAGTAATTCTCCAAGTTGTGTTAATATTAATTAAGCCATCTATTTGAAAAAAGACTAATTAAAAGGGAATGAAAAAAAAAACGAGGTGCATACCTTTGCAAATGTTGCATCTTGCTGATGGGGATCATTCGTATTAATTTTGTCACAGGCATGCACGATAAAGTCCTTCAAATTTGGCCAATCTGAGATATGAGGTTCCGGGTAAAATCTCTCCAATTGTCGTTGTTAGAAACCATGAAGCAATATGAGATAGAAGGAATTGTGTTGTATTGAATTGCTTGATTTTACAAGAGATGGAGCACTCCTATTTATACATAAACTAGAGGTAAAATATTCAACATTGTACAGTGGAGAGAGGGACTTTGATGGCAGAGGCTGGACTCATTTTCTTCATTCCAAGATATGATATATCTTGGTATATCTTGGACTTGATCTTTCACGCATGCATGGTGGTGATCTTCAACTATTGCTGCCAACTTGACAGCTTGTATTCACAAGCTACAGTAGCATATTTAACACCCCCCCTTAAACTCAAGGTGGCATTTTTGATGACAACTTGAGTTTAAATAGAAGGTCTTGAAAACGCCGAGTAGATAAACTTTTGGTGAAGATATCAGTTGTTTGATCGATGGAGGAGGTGGATTGTAATTTAAGAATTCCTTGCTGAAGATGATGACGAACAAAATGACAATCTATTTCGATGTGTTTTGTGCGCTCATGGAAGACATCATTGTGAGCTATCTAGACTGCACTTTGGTTATCACAATAGAGAGGAGTTGTTTGAGTTTGAGGAACTCCCATGTCAGTTAGAAGCCATCGTATCCAAATTAACTGTGATGTGGTATCTGCAAGTGCTCGATATTCAGCTTCAGTACTAGAACGAGCAACAACCGTTTGTTTCTTACTGCGCCAGGATATGAGGGAATTACCAAGGAAGAAACAGTATCCAGTAGTTGATCGTCTGTTAGTTGGATCTCCTGCCCAATCAGCATCAGAGTAAGCATACAACTGCAATGGAGAGTGTGATGAGAAATGAAGACCATGGAAGATGGTGCCTTTGATGTAGCGTAGAATTTGAAGTACAGTGGCGAAGTGGATGGAACGTGGAGCGGCCATGAATTGACTGACAAGATGCACGACATAGGAAATATCTGGACGAGTCACGGTGAGGTAGATCAGGCTGCCAACAAGTTGACGGTAGAGGGTGGAATCAGAGAGGAGTTCTCCATCATTCGGTCGAAGTTTGATGTTAAGCTCAAGTGGAGTATCTGCAATTTTGCTGTCGGAAATGCTAGCTCGAGATAAAAGATCAGATGCATATTTTGCTTGAGATAAGTAATAACCATCAGTGCATTTTGTTACCTCAATCCCAAGAAAATAACTCAGTTTACCTAGATCTTTCATCTCAAATTGTTGACTGAGGGAGGTTTTAAGTGTTTGAATGCCAGAGAGATCATCCCCAGTGATTATCATGTCATCCACGTATAGAAGTAGAATGATGGTACCTTGGTCGGACGTTTTCTTGAATAAGGACGAGTCATGAGGACTAGATGTGAAGCCAAGAGATTGAATGACGTTGCTGAATTTTGAAAACCAAGCTCGGGGAGCTTGTTTAAGACCATATAAGGCCTTTCGAAGTTTGCATACTTTTTTAGAAGGGATATTTGAACCGGGTGGAGGCTGCATATAGACTTCTTCTGCAAGATCTCCATTCAGGAAGGAATTTTTGACATCCATTTGGGAGAGAGACCATTTAAGAGAAGCTGCAACTGCAATGAGGGTACGAACGGTGGTGATGCGAGCAACTGGAGCAAATGTTTCTTCATAGTCTATTCCATATTCTTGTGTATATCCTTTTGCTACCAATCTTGCTTTGTAGCGTTCAAGACTCCCATCGGATTTGGTTTTGATTTTGTATATCCATTTGCATCCCACTTTTGATTTTCTTGCCGGGAGATCAACAACGTCCCATGTGTCATTGTCCTGTAATGCATCTAATTCTACATTCATTGCTTTCTGCCAAAGTGGGTTAGAAAATGCCTCACGAAAAGAATTTGGCTCATGTAAGGTAGCCAAGGCATAGTAAAGATGATACTCACCAAGTTTAGTAGGGAGAACACGATTTCTAGGGGGGTAACGGGAAGTTGAAGGCACAATTTCAGTATTTATGGTTTGTACCTCACTATGTGGTTGGATGGAAGGATCACTCGGTGGAATTTGTACCCCACTGTGTGGTTGAACTCTCAAATTGGTTCGCTCACCCTCTGCATGCTCTCTGTTTTCATGCAAGCTGTTTTCCTCACTGATATCATTGTTTCTCTCACCCTCTACATGCTCTCTGTTTTCATGCAAGCTGTTTTCCTCACTGATATCATTGTTTTGCTCACCCTCTGCATGCTCTCTGTTTTCATGCAAGCTGTTTTCCTCACAGATATCATTCTCTCCACTCAACTCTCCTGGAAAAAGCTCAATAGAAGGATTAGTAAAAAATTGATTGTGAAGATCCACTGAAAGTTGAAATGAAGATATTTTTGAAAAATATTTGTTTTCCCAGAAAATCACATGTCGAGATACCCGAAGGCGTCGACTAACAGGATCATAACAGCGGTAACCTTTGTGATCAAGACCATATCCAATAAAACAACATAATCTTGATCAGGGTTCAAGTTTATTGTGTTTATGTTTTTGAAGAAGGACAAAACATGCACAACCAAAAATTTTGAGATTGGAGTAAGAGGGAAGTTTACCAAATAGTTTTTCAAAGGGTGTGTGATTCTGAAGAACAATGGAAGGTACTCTGTTGATTGTGTAAACAGCTGTAAGAGCTGCTTCTCCCCAGAATTGTTCAGGGATGGAGGCATCAATGAGTAAAGTTCGAACTGTGTCAAGAATATGTCTATGCTTACGTTCTGCTCGGCCATTTTGTTGTGAGGTGCCTGGACAAGAGTATTGAGGAATGGTGCCATCCCGTTTCAAAATCTCAAGAAAAGCACGTTGTGTGTACTCAAGGGCATTTTCAGATCAGAAAACTTTAATGTGACATGAAAATTTGGTTTTAATCATGGTAGAAAATTCACGATAAATACCAAGTAATTCAGATCTGTTTTTCATCAAATATAGCCAAGTGTATCGAGAAAAATCATCAATAAAAGTAACAAAATATCGAGATCCTCCCATGGTGGAAATAGGGGAAGGTCCTCAAACATCAGAATGCACTAAATCAAAGGGAGCTTTAGCAATTTTATCATTTTTATTGAAAGAGAGAGCGGGTTGTTTTCCGAATTGGCAAGAAAGACAATCGAAATCAACATTAGGAACAGTTCCCAAAACACCAACATGAGACAAATGTTTAAGTTTATTCTTAGAAACATGACCGAGGCGAGAGTGCCAAATATTTAAAGGAATAGATGCACTAGATGGGGTGGCAGTAACAGTGGAGGAACTGTAAGGAAGATGAAGTGATGACATTTCAAATAGACGTCCTATCTTAGTGCCTGTCCCAACTATCTTGTTGGTTACAGAGTCCTGCACAGTCACACCACTTGGTGAGAACAAAACATTAAATCCCATATCACAAATTTGACCAACAGATAAGAGGTTCACAGATAACTTAGGAACATGATATGTGTTAGAAATAGCAAGATGTGGTGTGTGAACAGATCTAATATGGGTAATATTCATAAGTGAGCCATCGGCAGTGTGAATTGGTGGTGTTGTAGACGTTAATGTCTTGGAGGAGAAATATGATGGGTCAGGTGTCATGTGATTGCAACAAGCAGAATCAAATAACCAAGAAGTATTACCTGATGTGGTGGAGAGGACGGTATGTTGATTCCGTTCATGAGAGAGTGCACGAGCGACAATTGTTTCGACGTCATTGGGAGTAAGATTTGGTGTGGGTTCTGGTGAAGTGGTTGGAGCGGCACTGTCAGTTACAACGGCATATGGTCGAGAGAATGGTCGAGACGATGAGGGTGTATTTCTGGATTGACTGGTGCCTTGTTCACGTTTCCTTTGCAATGCCCAACACTTGTTGATTGTGTGACCCGGTTTCTTGCAATACCTACAGGAAGTGTCAGAATTGTTGTGTGGTTTATTTGGTGGTGTGGATGTGGTGGCAAGGACAGACTGTTTAGAGACGCGAGAGGATGTGCGACAGGTTTCTTCAGCAATGAGCTCAGTAACGGCTTTATCCATAGTTGGTAATGGATCACGATGGAGTAGATTAGTCTTGACATGTTCATAATCACTATGAATTGCCATAACAAACTGATAGAGACGTAGCGCATCACGATACTCATAAAAGAGTTGAGCATCCCCAGGGCATAACCATTTTGGTTCTGATAGAGCTAATTGATCCCACAGATAAGATATTGCTGAATAAAAATCAGAAATTGATTGACCAGGTTCTTGCCGCATATCATGCAAAGTATTGAGATATTGTAAGCAAGAGGCAACATTAGTAGCAGAATAACGGGTGGCCAGAAAATCAAATACCTCTTTAGCCGTGTCGAAACGACCAAATTGTTGGCGAATGGAGCGAACGGAGGTGTTACCAACCCAGGTAATGATTTTATGATTGTTGCTGTCCCACTCTTCAAGTCTGGACTGGAAAGAATCAGAACTTTCTTCCTTTTTCGCGGTGGGTTCTTTAATGTCACTAGTGACATAACGCCAAAGTTTACGCCCTTTGAGAAAATTACGCATGTCTTGAAGCCATAAGGTGTAGTTGGAACCGTCAAGAGTGGTGGAAATAGGTTGGGTAACATTCTCTTGAGCCATGGTGAAAGGAAGCTCAAGTACAAGGGCACGAACCGGAAGGAATGGCAAGCAACCTGTTGAGAAGAGAGTTGAACTGAATAATTCAAAGCTGATTTGATCAAAACGGACCCCAAAAATGGATAGAGCACCCTAGAAAACCTTGGGAACCGGTCTGAGATTCTAACAAACCGGAGTAAAAGCGGGTGAACCGGAAGGTCAAAGTCAACTCGGAAGGCAGACTTAGAAAAGTCAAAGGTGACACGTGGCAGAAGTCTGGACGAGACACGTGAGCATATAGGTGGCCGAATCACAAAAGGACACGTGCACAAGTAAGAATGTGACATGTGGTATTACACGTGGACAAATCACAGGGTGACAAGTGGGCTAGTGAAGAACAGACACGTGGAACACACGTGACAATGAGTAGACCAGTAGCACAAAGACACGTGGAAGACACGTGGACAAATCCGACTGCTGGCAATGACGTGGACCGGTAGCCAGAAGACACGTGGCAAAACACGTTGAGGAGACGATCGGAGAAGATGACGGTGTGGGTGCGTGCGGTTTCGGATGGCCACGAAATTTCCTGGGCCGATGAATACGCCTGTGGGGAGTCCTTCAAGGCGGCACGTGTAGTCGGAAGAGGACGTTAAGGGGCTGTAAAATACGATTTACAGTAGAGCAGAAGTTCTGCCGGTGGTGGCGCATGCGGAGGTGGACAGCGGCGAAAAATTCCAGATTAACCCGTCGAAAGGCGATGTAGATGATGGTGAGGTGTGTGTCGAATTTAGAGAATGATTGAGGTGTTTTTTGGAGGTTTGCAGCGGAAGAACGAAATTGAAATTTCGCCGAAAAATTTTAACGAAATGACTTTAGGAGACTAGCTCCGCTACCATGTTAGAAAACATGAAGCAATATGAGATAGAAGGAATTGTGTTGTATTGAATTGTTTGATTTTGCAAGAGATGGAGCACTCCTATTTATACATAAACTAGAGGTAAAATATTCAACATTGTACAGTGGAGAGAGGGACTTTGATGGCAGAGGCTGGACTCATTTTCTTCATTCCAGGATATGATATATCTTGGTATATCTTGGACTTGATCTTTCACGCATGCATGGTAGTGATCTTCAACTATTGCTGCCAACTTGACAGCTTGTATTCACAAGCTACAGTAGCATATTTAACAGTCGTAAATTCTTGAGATGCACAAAGTTTACGTTAGGGAATACAAATCTAGGTAAGCGATCTTCTTCTACTTCTTCCAATTTCCTTGAAACAATTTCCTGCAATCTTTCACAATTATGTATCCGAAGCGTTTCAAATTGTTGAAGATTCTGGGCAACAGACGCTGGGAAAACACTCAATAAATCTCTCCCACCATATACTTGCACTTTCTTCAACTTAGTAAAAGAATTTGGATGAAGTTCATTTCCCCATATCATCTTTAATTGTTTCATACGGCAAAGTGTCAATTCCTCCAGGTTAGGAAATGTAACCTATGGTCAAAATTAAATCAAATTAAACCAAATTAACATGAGACGAGACTTACTTCCCCTATTCAAATAAAAAACAAATATTGAAGAAAAAATATTCTTGATATAAACCATTTTTTCCTTGGTCTTTTCCTAATTTTAGTAGGAAAAAATATAAAATATTATTTTTATCTTTTTTAAAATTAATCACTAAAAGGAAAATTAAAAACTTTTAATGATAAAAGTTCCAACAGAAATTTCATAAGGAAATTCATATAATTTATAGCTGAAGAAAAGTAGGCATAATTATTTAAACAAATTATTCTCTTTTTAAAAGTCAAACAAAAAGTTTTGTGGTGGACTCATGGTTTGTTTCAGTAAGGCATGAGTTCAAACATGAGAATTGGATAACAAGCATCGCCACAAAAACGAGAGGGTTACAGTCACACCAATGAGAAAACTCATGGGAAAACATGAATTCACTTATTGTATGTTTGAGTTTACTTTCTATTTTTTTCTCGACACAAATTTAATGATCAAAATTACGTTTGATACCATAAAATCAAAATATATATTTCTACTAGAAATTATTATCATAAAATCAAAATATATGCTTCTACTAGAAATTATTTTTACTGTTAAATTTCTGGTGGACAAAAAAGAAAAGCAATCTCAAACTTTTTTTACAACAATTAACAAAACCGAATTATACACAATTTCTTTGAGAATTACTCATCATAATTAACACCAAAATATTCATTGATCACTTAATTATTCTCTTAATCTATAGTTAAGTATAGCCAAATAACCTTCCAAATCTCTTGCCGAGTAGGGACGAGCAGGTGAGAGGGATGTGGCGGGCTCTTTTTTATGCTGTGGTGTGGAGTACATGGTTGTAGAGAAATAAGGTGTCTTTCAAAATGCAGCTCAGTGTACGAGACACATTGTCAATTATTCCTTCTCGCTATGGTTTAGGTGGCTGAGGAGCAAGGATTACACGTTCCCTTACAGCTTGGGAACGATACTTCTGTCCTCTACTTGGCTCCGGTCTTGGGGTAGAGTTGGTTGATAGCCGTGTCTTTTGTATGTCGGTAGGGTGAAGTCTTAGTTCTTCTGGCGCTCTCTCTGTGAGGGGGTACCCCACTTGTACATTTTATCTTCTCTTTTCTGGCTTACATCTTCTTGATGGAACTAATAAAATTCTTCAGCTTATAAAAAAAAAAAAAAAAACCTTCCAAATTTTATTAACCAATTAATTAAAACCATGTAATACACAATATCATTCCTCATCAATTACCCAAATGTAAATATTGTTACTCAATTTTCTTTCACTTAATAATCAATTGCAATATATTCTTGCTCCTGTAAATCTAAATAGATATCCAATTACATGCATAAAACCCCTTTTAGCTAATCAGTTTCTCTCAAGCTCTACTATTTCATCGTAAATTTGTCCATCACAATTTGGAACAAATTAGCCATGAATATCAATTATTTTGAGCCATGAACAAGCGCGTACTTAATATCTTCGAGGCCTATCTCATTTGGTCTTCATTTCCGCCCTAGCCTTTTGCCTATACGCACAGACTGAGATCCAGAGCCTTCTTATATGGGCTAAGGCCGAGTGGGATTTTATCTTAACATTATTTGATTACATGGACTTTACATAGAGTTTGTCATATCATAGTCTAACAGGTTGAAATTAGGTAAAATGTGCAACTTATTTAAAAAAAAAAAATTACGGGAAATAAAATAATATAAATGTAAATAAGGGAGGTTTTTCAATTTGCGAATAATTCAGGAATAAAATATTACTATTACCTCTAAAAAAAAAGAGGTTGAACTTAAGTTAAAGTAAAGATTGAACTTTACCTAACCCAGAACAATCCATTTTATGAGATTAGCGTTAAGAGTAAGATTGAGAGCGAGAGCAAAGAGAGTTTTCGCGTTAGAGAAATTTTGTTTAGCGAGGGTTACTGAATGAGACGACGGTAATCGTACTGACCGGTGAATGAGACTACGGTGGTCGCACTGATAGTGGAAGGAGATGACGTTATGCTGGTGACAGTCGGTGTTTACTAAAAGCGAGGTCAGTTTGAGTAGACGAAGCATTGTCATTTATGTTTGTTTGTTTGAATATTAAACAAATAGAGTTTCATAAGGATTCTATAATAACAAGTGAGTGAGTAATAGGATGCTCATATACGTGAAGATTTCACAGGTGGAACATCTTAGTGATTGATTATTTTAATTATAGGAAATAATACACCATGATTAACTTTTAATTATAGTTAGTTGTATATGGATATTTAATTATAAATAATAAAATTAATTAATGAATATAGAGGTAATTTTGTAAAAAATTAAAATATAACCGAAATTATTCATTTTATTAGTATGTGTGATTACGGTTAAAAAGATTACTAAAAAACCGAAGGGAATATAAAAGAAGGTTTTTTCTACCACGACTTGATTAATTTTAAAGCACTACTTATATACCGTTAGATTTAGTTTGGAGAATTATTAACTGTTAGATTTTTAATAAAATCCTAAAAGAGAAACAAGTTAAACAAATCACCTTTTAATTGAGGAAGAAAATAAAAAATCTTAGCTTATATATCAAAGGAAATAACGAATTAATTAAATAAAATATATTATGTATCTAAATATATTACGATCAATTTAAGAAAATAAAATGGTTTAATACACTTTTTAACCCCAAAGTTTGTCAAAAAGTCAGTATGTCAAATTGGTGGATTATTTTAATAGTAATTTAATGGTCCTGTTAAACGAACTCAATGTTCCAGCTTATCTTAGAACTGTATATTTCTAACATAATAGGTTTATTTACATGTGTTCTCATTTAATTTGTTCGTTCATTAAACTTTCAACACTTGGGTGCAGAAGTTAAGAGTTTCTACATAGGGTTAGAGGAGTTTACTATATTGGACATTCGTGATACTATTATGAATGTTGGGTACCTGAATGCACTTCCCTATGGGTGCAGGTATCCGAGGGAAGAGATGGAGACTTTTCTTAGGCCTATTAGAAAGGAGAAGCATGTAAGGAAGTACATGCTTGAGATGGAACAAGATGGTGAGGAAATCCTTCAAGTGTATGTAGAGCATGGTATATTGAAATCCTTCAGTAGGTGTTAATGGTGGAGAGGAGGAGGTTGGTGGTTCTGATTGAAGAGAGGAGGTTGTTGTTGGTTCTGATAGTAGAGATGAGACAATTTTTCAAACATAGTCGCTATCATCTTGATAAGAACTCCCAAATTTTCCAATCTCACTCACCAAACTCTCTAACAATCCATCATTATTCCTAGGCTTTATCTTAGAATTTTGTTTACCTTTTTGATGACCATTACTAGTTTGACATGCAGAAGTTTCAGTAGTGTCAAGCGCTTGAGTGCTTTCTTCTGCAACAGTGTCAGTAATGATAACTTCCTCTGCTGAATCTCCATCTTTAACAAGCTCCTCCACTGCATCAGCTGGACTTTCTCCAGTGGCTCTGTCTTACCAAAATAGTGAGGAAAAGACTTGTTTCTCAATCCAGCTGCAGTAGGATGACTCTGTCATAATATTCAGAATGCCAATTTGCATATATGATATTCCAATGAAGGAAATAATTCATATAACTAAATCAATGAACTTTGTTTACCTTAACCCAATAAGCAAAAACATCCTTAGGGCATGTGATACACTTGTCATGTTCACTCCATCCAAAACAACTTCCATTAATTCCTCTCATTTCTGAAATAGCATTGTATTGCTTCTTCATTAACTTATATCTTGATAAGATGTGTGGATGAGCTTTAATTCCACAAGCAGGGATTTTTTGTTCCATCATCTTCTTTAATTGAACCTGAAAGCCTGCTCTAAAGGTGCCATTCCTTTCCAGCTTGGAATTTCAAATAGCTCCACAAGACATTCGACAAATTTGGCATCCTCCGTCTTAGTCAAATGGTGATGGGAACGAATGGCTTTCTTACCCTTATCATCTTCAGTTGAAACTTCCTCCATGTTCCTAATTAACAAGGAGCAGAAAAATAGATGTAAACAAACTAAACTATAGAAGTATAACATTAATTAAGAAAATGATTCAAAAACAGAAAGTAAACATAAAAGTTCGATATCAAGAACATATCATTCATACAAATCTGGTTCATACAAGGCATACCAAAATGACAAAAATCAAAGAGAAAAGTAGAAAGAACATAACATTATTCCATGAAACTAACATTATTAATACAACTCGCTAAGATTCTCTTGAAGCTATCCATTCATTAAACATCTCCTCGGCCATGTTATCACGAAACTGACTACATGCATCACTAGGTTTGACATAGTTGATCCTTTTACCCAAACTCTCGCCATCACTTGAGGCATTCACATGATGGTTCAATTCATCTTCAAAGGGATCATGCGACATTTCAGTCCTAATAAAATTATGTAAAAGACTACAAGCAGAAATGATTCTGCTTTGTATCTTTACAGGATAGTAAGGTTTAGATCTTAAAATTGCCCATCTACCCTTAAGGATACCAAAACATCTTTTGATACAGTTTCTAGCTTGTGAGTGCTTCATGTTAAAGTATTCTTGCGGTGTTGTGGGTTGGTGACCTTTCCTCCAGTCATTTAAACGATATCTTTGATCCCTATATGGTGCCAAGAAACCCTCTCCATTGGTGTAATCAACATCACATAAGTAATAATATCCTAGGAATTAAAACAGATTTAATTAGTAAAAAGACTTGACCTTTTTTTATTTCACATACAGTAAGACCAAATTTCATATTCGCTTGGGATACTTGTAGACCATTTCTTCTACACATTGCATCTCTAAGAATTCTAGAATCAGCTGCCGGACCCTTCCCAACCAGGTAAAACATACATGAATTGCAAATTTTACGTGCACACACCAAGCACATTAGTAGCAATTTCATTCTTGTCCAAATATCTAGGTCTCTCAACTACTTCTATATTTACTTTTATACATGTGCCATCTACAAAGGTCATAAAGGCAAAAAAGAAAAGGTACATCACTTCTAATATCAGCCTCTTATTATACAACTACAAAATACTTATACATACCTTGAACCATTTCCACCTTGTATCAGTTGAATTGTTTGGTGCTGGTTCAGTTTTTTTTAGCAATTTGCTTTGAAGTTGTAAAATTGCATTTAAGACTACATGAAACTGTCTACCGTATTGTTTCCCTAGACCGAGCCACTTGACTTTTTATCACTCTATTCTTCACATAAAGTGCAAGAATATGGAGAAATATCACTACCATTTCCTCGACATCCATGTTCTTACTTACTTCCAATTCACCAGGCTCTTGAAGCATATGACATAGTTTATGAAATGTCTTCCCATCCATTGTGATGTTTTCTAAGCAATTCAAGTCATTGTCAAATAACATATTCCTTAAATTCAATGCCCTAATTTGATGTCTAAATAAATGATCTTCGCAAGTTAGCCTTTTCCTATTTCCTTTGTTTTGTAACAACAATGTTATTGCAACAAGAAAAAACATAAAACCAATAATTTCCATCTTTCTAATTTGAGTAACAACTGTTGCTACCTGATTTTTGACGCATTTTTTACACTTTTATCGTTCATCGCATTATTAGCCCGTTTAAATCGAAATTCTATCGATTTTTGATCTTTGGCTATTTATTTTAATATTTCGTACCATTTCGTATCATTTTAGTTTTTTCGTGTTTTTACTGTCTTTTCGTTCGAACTTCTATCGGTCCCGAATAAATTTCCTCGCACCGTGGATTGAACACATTCTTTCTTTAATTGATAATTATCTACTATTATTTTCGTTCGCGCCATCTTATTTTATTTTATTCAATTTACTTTGCTATAACATTTATTTTTTCGTTCGAACTTTTAAGGATTCCGAGCGAGTAAATTCAGACCTTAAATCAAACTTTTTCTGTATTCACTGTCTACTATTTATTTTGTCTTATTTTTCTGCACCTTTTAGTCCTTTCGGTTTGGGTTTATTTTCGTTTCAAGCGAGTCCGTAGCTCGAGCAAAAAATATCTCGTTTGTGCCACAATTAATATGCATTAATGCATAAATTGCAGCTTCCATCACAACCGTTGGATCAAGCCTTTGACTCTCCTTTATTCCCATCCAACGACTCCCAATTTAAGCAGGAGGATTTAAGCACTTTCCTGCCACTGCACTGCCCATGCATTTAATGCATATTCGTTTTGCGTTTTTACGCCATCACACTCCGTTTTTACGTTTTGTTGTTGCTCTTCATATACATCCCGTAGCAATTTGTTTTTTTTCCTTATGTTTTTCCCTCCCTTTGTCCCTATAAATACCAAGCAACCAATAACCTTTCTCTTCACCAAAAACACGAAACGAAAAGCCCACTCTCACTCTCTCATACGTGCTTAGTAGTTCCAGCAGCAAGCAAACAAGCAGCTCCAGAAAGCAAGCAAGCAGCTTCGTCAAGCAAGTAAGCAGTTCCAGCAGCAAACAAACAGCTCCCGTAACAAGCAAGCAAAAGCAAAGTTTCATTGGTTTTCTTCATTAATTTTCGTTTACACCTTTAATCAGCTAATTAATTGCTTAAACTTGTCCTAATCACTTTACGTTCAAGTTAATTTCATTGTTCTTGCTCCAAATTAATCGCTTACTGTTTCATTTAATTAATAGCTTGATTTTAGTTTAATTAAGTATGTATTTTAATTCCTAAAATCACTTGCTGTTTAAGGATTAATTTGAACTGTTTTTGGTTGGTTTACTTGCTGCTGTTGTTGGGTTAATTTTGGGGGAGTTGTTGGTCGTTTTATGGACCTTGGTCGCCGGTAATGGCGCCGGCGACGCAAGGAGGAAGATGATGAATAGTGAAGGGAAGGCTTGGTCTTGCTGTTTTATTTTTTTATTTGGTTGATGGGCTTGGCACATGCCAAGCCCAAGTGGAAAGAAGAATGGAGTGTCCTTTTTTTTTGATTGGTTTATGGGCTTGGCTTGATGGAATAAAAAGAAAGGAAGGGTTGGTTGCTACCACGCAGCCCACGCGGAAGAAAGAAAAAGGCCAACCCAGCTGGGCTGCTCCCCACTATGGGCCCGACTATTGAGCCCAATTCTCGGCCCAGTGGGCCGAGCCCAATTTTGGCCCATCGCGTTATTTTTCGTGCTGATTAATCGTATGCTTATACTGTGTAATTAATTTTGTGTGCCATCACATGTTTAATTAATTATTTTGCTTGCGCTTAATTGTTAAATTAATTATTTCGTTTGCATATAATAATTTTTATACCGATTAATCACATGCTTCTACTATGTAATTAATTATTTTTGCATGCTTTCTAATGTTTAAATAATTATTCTATTCGCGTTTAATTATCAAATTAATTATTTTGCTTGCGTACGATAAATTGTTAAATATTCATTTTGTTTATCAATCAACATTTTACCGTACTAATAATCTCAACTTCGTAGGGTATATTAACCGGCACTCTTCATAAATACAGTTTTCTCACCATTCTACTTATTTCAACGCTTTTTCGCATATTCGCTCGTCTGTATGATTAAATTAAAATATTAAAATTTAATTTGCTTAATTCGTATAATCACTAAATTAGGACTTTTTATTTTTCAAGCATGATAAAACACCTCTTTCTCCGGTAACCTTTTAGGATGTGACTCGGGTGCCTAACACCTTCCCGAGTCCATAATACGACCCCGAACCGTTGTTCTCGGGTTCAGACCCACTTTGCCTTAGTTTTTATTTTTGTGCCATGACAATAGGTTCCTTAAACCTATAAACAAAAATATGGTGGCAACTTCATATGCATTATGTGAGATTAGTCCGATTTCATCTCATATCCAGTCCCAAACCCGCGTCGCATTAGGAAAAATCCAAAAAGGGGGTGCGTCAGTTTGGCGACTTCACTAGGGACCAATAGTGTCGAAGCTGGATTTTTTTTGAGGTGTTTGTCTTTTTTAATAAATTGTTGAATTTGTTTTTTTTGCCATGATAAATTATTTTTCATGTATTAATTTACTTGATAAATTGTCATTTTTTTCGTGTACATGATTAATTATTTTGCATGTATTTACTTGCTAAATTGTTGTATTCTTTTATATTTTTTATGCATGATTGTTATTCATATATTTATTCGCTTTGATAAATTGCTGTATTTTTTATGCATGATTGATGATTTATTAATTACTTTGATAAACTGTTATTCATATGCATTTCATGCATAATGTCCTATCGCCGGGCCTTTTTCCAAATAGAAATAGGTGGGTACTAGTGAGGCCCTGGGGCACGTATCCTGGGTAGTTTTCATGAACCCCAAACTCGGACTCAAACCCCTAAATGGGTTAGCGCCTAGAACTTTTGATGGTTCGACAGACAATCATCCATTTACTGAGGGACCATTTTTATGGTATCGTCCAAGAGCCTTCCAGCCAGTTAGAAATAATAGATATCACCCCAACATTTGCATCATGATAACATGCGATTTTGCTTCGTTATTTCCATAATTCTCCATTTTTACATATATTCTTCATTATTGCTTTTATTAAACTCACATTTTATTCCTGCTACTATCATTACACGTATCACATTTCATTCATACAAAAATTTAGGATTTTAGAAAATGATGCGATATCATTTTTTCCTTCCTAGAGGCGGAGTTCAAGTTGCCTCTATAGGAACTAGATTAAATAAAACCTTCTGAGGCACTTAGTTGCCTAATTCGAAAATTATCATATAGTAACCACGGCTAATGTTTAAAGATAATTAATTCATCACGCATTAAAATAAATTTAGAAACAAATTAGGATAGCTAGACCATAAGCCAGAACCACACATACATAACATCATTGTTTGTGCCCAGACTTACATCTATTTTTTTATTTTTTATTACAGCGAGTGAATTATTCCCCAAAAGATCCACATAATCAGACTTCAAACAAAGAAAATGGCAGAGCAAGGAAAAATGGAGGAAACACTGAAAACGAAGATAGCATAATTAGAAGAACAAATTCGGGCCATTACAGAAAGGGCGATGCAAGCCGAGAAAGAATGGGATGAGGCGACAACTGATTTTCCTCCTAGTTTTTATCCTTTTTCTGCCCCGACAGCAGAGTCAACCTCTTCATCTATTTTTATGGGTCCTTCCATGCCTCCATCATTTTCCAATCAGGAGGCCCAGTGGAAATGGTCGGGTCCCTTCTTTAATCCCAATCCCCATCAGTCCATTATGTCAGTTGTCCCGAGCACTACAATCAGCACCATCAGACAAGGTGATACATCTCTTAGCCTTCCTCTAACTATGCCTGCTTTGGAGCTCGGCAAGAAGGAAATCTACCCAGAATCCCAGTATTTCCACCCGCCTCAGGGACATTCTACTCAACTCACGATTCCTTTATCTTCGAGAACTCAGCCTCCTGGGGGCAATCAGATACAGCCACAGGTCTCCTTTGGGTATCCGTCAACTACTGGTTTTGGCACCAATAATGCAGAAGAGCTAAGTATCAACAGGTTGAGCCTATTAGAAGAAAGACTGAGAGTTGTCGAAGGAACTGATCCCTTTGATCCTGCAAGTCCCACAGATATGTGCATGGTACTAGGAATTACGATACCACCAAGATTCAAGGTTTCGAAATTTGAGAAATACACTATGATTGAATGCCCCAAAAATCATCTCAAGATCTACTGCAACAAGATGGCCGAGGTGATCTATAATGAGCCACTGCTGATCCACTTGCTCAGGGGGAGTTTGGCTAAGCATGTATTGACCTGGTACATGAGTTTGGATAGGAATAGAATCAAGACTTGGAAAGATTTGTCTGATGCCTTCTTCAAACAGTACAGGTTCATCATGGAAGTGACCCATGACCGTTCTGATTTGCAGAGCCTGAAAAATAGAACAAACGAATCGGCGAAGGCTTATGCACAGAGATGAAGAGAACTTGCTGCTAGAATTTCTCCTCCTTTAAGCGACAAGGAACTCATATCCATTTTTGTGAACACTTTCAAGGTTCCTTACTACAATTATCTAATCTCTAATTCGTCGAACAGTTTTTCCGACGTGGTCCTAGTAGGAGAAAGGGTTGAACAGGGACTTAAATCGGGAAGGGTCGTTGTTTCCACACTGGAGGAAACGCCCAAGAGAGTGCCTATTATGAAGGAAGGCGTCAGCTTTGTCTTCCACCCACCTAGCTACAGGACGCCATTTTCACATGTTAGCCCACCAAAGAACTAAAATACCCATTACAACCGGAAGCCACTACCACCTCTTCCCATTCCATTAGGGGAAATTTACGAGCATCTCCTGGCAGCAGAGTTAATCGCGCCTACCCTGATCCAATCTATATGACCTCCTTACCCAAAGTGGTATGATCCTGATGCTAGATGCACGTACCATGCCAAAACTCAAGGCCACACCCTAGAAGACTGTTCTGCTCTCAGGGGAAAGATTGATCACTTGATCAAAAGCGGACAGATCCCTTTCGAAGGATGCAACGTGATCGTCAACTCTCCTCCTACCCGCTCATGAATGAATGCTTCCCCGACTGACGATGGACCCATTCTGCTTATTCGTGCAATGAGACTTGTAAACTAGGGGGCAAGCAAGTGGAATGACGACCCAAAAAAGGCGTTAGGGAATATCAATAATGGAGTATATTTCTATCAAGGGGCAAAGCATAGAGAGTGATGATTTACAATGAAGAGCTCTTTGCGTCCATCCTCCCCTTGTATTCAGCGGAAAAGAGGAGATCTCATCCTACAAACGCTTGAAAAATCTCCATCAAAAAGTTTTCCTGTCACCAAATGCCCTTTGCCAATAATTCTTCATCTTGGTGAAGAAACATAACAATGATAGATGCGTGTTCTTCAGGGACCCCAATCCACATACATAATGTATTCCGACTCTGTGCTACAATGATATTTATGCTCTACAAGGCCCTCAACTGCAAATTTAAAATTCAAACATGGTCAAATCTTTCATGTTTTGAATTTCATCACCACAATCATTCTCTACAAGACCTCTCCATGTACAGACACGATGATGGTTATAAAGATCAATCCTCTAATTTGTGAGCCACGAGATGCTGGGTGATTTTATCCGCAACCCCTTCCTGTAAAAAACTGGAGTGTTGGGGCTCCTCTGCAAAGAAACAACCGGCAAAGGATTCTCCTCCATCACTCAAGATGATGTTTAGATCATACTATCGATCACCCCCGACATAGAAGATGTCTCCACGTCCAGAGCAATCAAGGAGCGAAACGAGAAAGATTTCAAAATGGTTCTTCATTCGCTACGATGAGCTGGTCTATTTGCAAAATATCTTGCAGTTGCAAACAACCAGTCTCAAGGTTCATTCTGAGCTCATCTTTCCTTGGCGACCCGACCAAGTCTAGAAATGGTTCAGATGTTCCCAAGATAGAATCTACAGAAAGATCATGTTTTTTTAGCAAGGAGTTATCGTCCGATCATAAAACACTATTCAAGAACTTAACGACCATCCTTCAAGATGTGGTGATCGACTATGGCAGAACTGTTAGAAATGTCTGTAGCAACACTATCATCCAATTTGAGTGCGGGTGATGCTGGGTCAGAATTACGAAGCTGATTCTCCGCTAATGAACCTATCAGACCATTAGTTGCCGCCTGTTGCACGTCGCCAGAGAAGTCCATTTTCCTCTCTGCCTCTTTAATTTTTGTACAATCATTCTGCATTCATTCTCACATTGGGGGGCAATTCTTTTTAAAAGAATTGTAAGTGATTGTAAACAAAATTCTTTGAATAAAATCCATACTACCCTCTCGAATTTTTAAACCTTCCTTATATTGAGCATGTTCAACATGTTATTGCATCATGGATAACTTGTGCATCCATTTGAAATTATATGACGTGCATGATCTCGCCTGCTTGCTCTTATATCTGCAACATGCTTTAGATGTAAGCAGTCACAAACATATCCCTATGAGCATTTTGGGCCTTCACGCCTTATTCCTTTCATGAGTACAAATGCCAAACTAGGCGCTAGTTGGATTTGCATAATATCCAGAGTACATGCACCATTAGCCATGTCCGTAGCTCGAGCCAAAAATATCCCGTTCGTGCCACAATTAATATGCATTAATGCATAAATTGCAGCTTCCATCACAGCCGTTGGATCAAGCCTTTGACTCTCCTTTATGCCCATCAAACGGCTCCCAATTTAAGCAGGAGGATTTATGCTTTTTCCTGCCACTGCACTACCCATGCATTTAATGCATATTCGTTTTGCGTTTTTACGCCATCACCCTCCGTTTTTACGTTTTGTTGCTGCTCTTCATATACATCCTGTAGCAATTTGTTTTTTTTCCTTATGTTTTTCCCTCCCTTCGTCCCCATAAATACCAAGCAACCAGCAACCTTTCTCTTCACCAAAAACACAAAACAAAAAGCCCACTCTCACTCTCTCACACGTGCTTAGTAGTTCCAGCAGCAAGCAAACAAGCAACTCCAAAAAGCAAGCAAGAAGTTCTAGCAGCAAACAAACAACTCCCGCAGCAAGCAAGCAAAAGCAAAGTTTCATTGGTTTTCGTCATTAATTTTTGTTTACACCTTTAATAAACCAATTAATTTCTTAAACTTGTCATAATCACTTTATTTTCAAGTTAATTTCATTGTTCTTGCTCCAAATTAATCGCTTACTGTTTTATTTAATTAATAGCTTGATTTTAGTTTAATTAAGCTTGTATTTTAATTCCTAAAATTGCTTGCTATTTAAGGATTCATTTGAACTGTTTTTGGTCGGTTTACTTACTGCTGTTGTTGGGTTAATTTTGGGGGAGTTGTTGGTGGTTTTATGGACCTTGGTCGCCGACAATGGCGTCGGTGGCGCAAGGAGGAAGATGATGAATAGTGAAGGGAAGGCTTGGTCTTGGGCTGTTTTATTTTTTAATTTGGTTGATTGGGCTTGGCTTGTTGAAAGAAGAATGGAGTGGCCTTTTTTTTAGATTGGTTTATGGGCTTGGCTTGATGGAATAAAAAGAAAGGAAGGGTTGGTTGCTACCACGCAGCCCACGCGGAAGAAAGAAAAAGGCCAGCCCAGCTGGGCTGGTCTACTAGGCCTAAGGGTCCCCACTGTGGGCCCGATTGTTGGGCCCAATTCTCGGCCCAGTGGGCCGAGCCCAATTTTGGCCCATCGTGTTATTTTTCGTGTTGATTAGTCGTATGCATATACTGTGTAATTAATTTTGCGTGCTATCACAAGTTTAATTAATTATTTCGCTTGCGCTTAATTGTTAAATTAATTATTTCGTTTGCGTATAATAATTTTTATACCGATTAATCACATGCTCCTACTATGTAATTAATTATTTTTGCATGTTTTCGAATGTTTAAATAATTATTCTATTCGCGTTTTATTATCAAATTAATTATTTTGCTTGCGTACGATAGATTGTTAAATATTCATTTGTTTATCAATCAACATTTTACTGTACTAATAATCTCAACTTCGTAGGGTAAATCAACCAGCACTCTTCATAAATACAGTTTTCTCACCATTTTACTTATTTCAACACTTTTTCGCATATTCGCTCGTCTGTATGATTAAATTGAAATATTAAAATTTAATTTGCTTAATTTGCATAATCACTAAATTAGGTCTTTTTATTTTTCAAGCATGATAAAACACCTCTTTCTTCGGTAACCTTTTAGGATGTGACTCGGGTGCCTAACACCTTCCCGAGTCCATAATACGACCCCGAACCGTTGTTCTCGTGTTCAGACCCACTTTGCCTTAGTTTTTATTTTTATGCCATGACAATAGGTTCCCTAAACCTATAAACAAAAATAGGGTGGCGACTTCATATGCATTATGTGAGATGAGTCCGATTTCATCTCACATCCAGTCCCAAACCCGAGTCGCATTAGGATAAATCCAAAAAGGGGGTGCGACAACAACAATCTGTATCTTTTTTCCCCAATGGGAAACGACTCATATATGCTGCACAATTAAAAATAGAACAATAAAAAATTAAGTAATCATTTAGCCACAAACTTAACATTTAAGAAGTTTTCCTATAACAAAAGATTGTTGTTTAATCCTAATTCTAGCGTACAATAGTATTGCATATTATGTAGTATGAAATTAAAAAGCAAACATGTATACCAAACAACAGACACGCTATCAAATAAGGTAAAGTGCAAATTTTGAAAGAGATAAAATATCGAACAGATGGTGTGCAATTTGAAAAAAATTATTTACCCATCATGTTTACAACAACCTACTATTAATATCATGATTTTACATCAAAATTACAACTCATTGAAGCTAAGGACAAAAGCTTCAACTCCATCCTATTTAAAAGCGAAAATAATTCATCCCTATTTTTATGTAGTGGACAAATAAAATGCATTGGAAATTATACATACCTTATGTTCTTTCCTTTCAGAAAACTGAATTGAAGCTAAGGATTGGAAAAAGAAAAGAAAAGAGAGACGATGGAAATTTGGTGCTGAATGAGAAGGAAAGAATTGGATTAATAGAAAAGAATTAGAAGAAGGAGACTCACCTTTCTGTGTTTGCCAATTAATTGAAAGAATGGGAGAGGCCGGTTGAACACAGAGACAAAAAGTAGATGACAATGACAAATTGCATTGGATTAAGTAGAGGGATTAAGTGGAGGGAAAGTAAAATATACCCGCCCAAATATCAGAGCCTATTTATTTTACAACGTGGGTATTCAGTTTCTTAAAAATGGAGGGATAGTTTTGTCTTTTTCTATTTTCTAGAGAATTTTAGAATACCAACTATTTTAGAAATATTTATTTTACCTTTTATATTACCTAGTTGGACGATAATTTTCCAAGGTAATTTAAAAATTTTAGAATTACCAAACAAAAAATAGGCGGGATTTTTTTTTTTTTTTTTAAAGGAAAATATAATTGGATTAATTCATATCTGCAAATATAAAAGGCGTGATCGCCTCGGAGCATTCCCCTATCTATACATTTCCTAAACCCGAAATCAAAATCAATTGGCCTAACTCATGCGCTGGGATATTTGTGGACCGTCTTGTATGCATAAAGAAGCAACTATAGAAAGTAGAAACAAGGCGTGCCACCTCCTCTAGCACCAATCCCACATAGCTTAATGGGAAGTCTCCATAGCCGGGATTTTAGAATTAATTAATGAGACAATTCTAAATTATTTCAGACCAAAGGCTCCTTAAGATTTAAACTTTTTATTAAATTTATTTTGAGTCCAATGTGTAGTCCTACCTTTTCTTTTCAATTAAATTTTGTTTTTTTCATGATTTTAGGAGGAAATGTAAAGCTTTCATTCACAGTTTTTTAAAATTCTCATATTAATTCGTTGCCAATGACTTAGTAGCATAGTTATCAGAATCAGACCGGACAACGAACTGGAAATGAAAATTTTATAGTTCGACCGGGTTCAACCGGGTTCGACCGGATTGTAGATGTTAAATCGTTTTGAACCGTTCACACATTGAACTGTTCAGTGTTAGATGATTGAACCGGATTGAACAGGCTGGATCAATGTCTATAATTGGCCAGCTCATCACTGGCCCATTCTCTTCTCATTTTTTATTGGGCCACAACCCAACCCATTTCTTGCTTTCATTTTTCTTGGGCTGCAACCCTACTAGTCTTTTTCCTTTTCTTTCTTTCTTTCCTTTTTCTCTCTTTTCTTTTCTTTTATTTGGCTGAAGCCCATCACTGGTCCAGTCTCTTTTCTCTATTTTCTTTCCTTTTCTTTCTTTCTTTCCTTTTTCTCTATTTTCTTTCCTTTTATTTCTTCTTTTATTTTATTTCTTGAGTCACGCTCCTCTCTCTTTCCTTTTTCTTTCTCTTTTTGTTGGCTTCTTATTTTTGTTGGTTACTATTATTTCTGCTCCTGAGTCTCTCTTTTTATCTTAAATTTAATCTTAGCTGCAAGTTTGGGTGAGAGTTGGTGAGGAGTTAGCAAGAAAGTCTTTTTAGAGTGGTTAATTGGAGTTCTTTGGTGAGAAGATGAGAGATTTCCCCTCTTGTTTTGGTAAAAATGGGGTACAAGTAGCTGACTCTTTTTCTTCAAATACAAGTAAACATACGCAGAATTTGGTTACTTGTGCCTATCAATGTCGAATTTGAGGCCGTTCTTGCCTGATCACAATTACATGGAGTAAGAATTTGATGGGTCAAGGCTTAAGTGTGGGTAAGTATTGATGATTCTGCAAACCAGTGTTTATGTAAGGTTGATATTAAACCCTGGTTGTTCTAAAAAATCTCTTTCCTTCTTCCTTTCTTTTTCTATTTTCTTTCCTCAACCACACGCCGATGATGGTTGGGGATGGAGTGAGGGTAGTGGTTGGTGGCTGTGGGTTTGGTGTTTGACAATGGTGATGGTGTGACGAGATCGGGTGATGGGTTTGGTGTGAGGAGATTGGATGGAGCTGTGATGTGGCTGGTCAACACATGGTTGGAGTGAGTGGTTTGATATTATTATTCTTTATAGGGCTGTTCATTGATTTGGAACAACCGAAATTCCGAAACCAAAGTTTTGCTTGTTCGGAAATAAAATTTCTGAAGTTCGAAAATCGAGTTCGGAATTTTCATTCCGTAATTGACCGAACTTTTCGAAATTCCGTTAAATATATCAGGCTGGTTTATATTTATGGAATTTAGATACATACCACGCACAACATCTTTTTTCTTCTTCGCTTGCTCTTCTTGTTCTCCTATTTTACTCTCTCTCTCTCAGTCTCTCTCCCTCCGGCGCTATCCTCCGACCAGCAACACCCTTTACTTCTTAATTAATAAATATATTTCTAAATATAAATATAGTACCAAATTTGTTAGTCAAAAATCAGCCTCACTCGCTTTTGTTCTCCTCTTTCGCTCACTCTCTCCCTCTTGCGCTATCCTCTGATCAGCAACACCCTTTCTCCTCCTCCGCAATCATCACTCCCTTTCTTCTCCTCTATAATCGTCTGCATGTTCCTCTGTTCTCCCATCCACTTGATAACAGTAAATTCGTGACCATTTCTAATAAACCCTAATTTTGAAATTTAGGGATTTGAGTTTCTATGTTAAGTGTTGTGTATTGTGTGCCTTACAATTTTGTTTGATTCTAGGTGAGCTCAGGTGAACCACTCTTTGTAGCTTCATACTAGATCTTGAAAATTTGAAACCTTTTTCCAATATTTTTGTGTAATTTGTGTTAAGTAATGATTTTTTTATACTGGTTTGTTGTTGGAAGTGTTGAATTATATTGAATCTTTGCTGGGCTGGGTTGATAATTGCACCATTGTGCATAAAAATTGTTATTGTTTAATGAACTGCCGATAAATTCCATGCCGCCAAGCACTGAAATTTATAGGCAGTTTTATGTTTTTTTTTAAATTGGCAGTTTTGTGTATCTTCGGAAGTTCGATTTTCCGAACTTTCATTCCAAAATAATTTCAAAATTCAGAATTTTGGAATGTAAAAATTACGGAACAGAATAGAATGAGTTTTAAAAAGTTCAGAAAACCGAACTTTAAACTTCGGAAGTTCGAAATACTTCCGAACTTCCGATGAACAACCCTAATTCTTTAAGTAAGTGGTTGTATGAGAGAAAGACGATTAAGTCACAATGTCAAGTCTAGCGTTATTTACTACTTAATCGATAAAAGGATCGATTTTGCAAAAGGCAGTGGGTTTCATGCACTAAACGAATAAATTGTCTAACAATATATACTTAAGTGATCAAATCATCTGAAGATAAATTTGTGACTAAATTGTCCAACATCATGTTTTCCCCTAAAGTAAAGATTAACATCATGTTTTCCCCTAAAGTAAAAATTTAATAAGTATTAATTTTAACTAACGTGCTCCAAGTTGCATTATGTGAAATAAAAGGAAGGGAAAAGGAAAAGAGGTTGAGTAAAAAAGAAAAGAAGAAGAAGAGAGTATAGTGTTACGATTGTGATTGCAATTCCTTAATATTCACAATTCTTTAATATTTATCTATAGAAAAAAATAAAAATATATATTATTTGACAAAAATAACTTTTTCATTAAGAAAAATAGTCATTTTTTATTGCATTATACATACTTCAAATATGAACAATATTTATTGTGTAAAACACAACAAAAGAAACTAGCCCTAAATCTCTTCATGAGATCAATCAGCCTTAGTGGCAGAGGTCCTCCTCATCTTAGCATTGGTTTCCTGTAAGTCTCCTTTTTAACTTTTTAACTCTTTAATTTTTGAATTTAAATTCTCAATTTTGAATCTTGAATTTCAGTTTTCCTGTCTATCCATCCAGTATTATTTGATTTTCCACATCTATTTATTTGATTTTGATTTGATTTTGGCGTTGCTTAATCCTAGTTGTTAATCCTTTGTACTTTCCTAGTCTGCGTAGAACTCTAGCCTTGATTAATTACCTTTTCCTTTATTGTTAATTATGCATAGCCCTATTGTCCAGTACCCACCTTTTCATAAGCAGCCTCGCATTTCATCCTCCGTTAGTTTCTTTCTTTCCTTAAATATATTATTCACCCGTTTCTTCCTTAAGAGAATAGTCTATTACCTAGGAATGTCCATGTCGAGAGTGGGTAGATCGGGGTCTTTGGGTGGGGAGGAATCGGAGTAGGGGAACACTGAGTTTTTGGTGATGGAGAACGTCCAGATTGAACTTAACTGTTTCTTCCTGCTTGGGAAAGTCTTTGGGGATCGGGGGCTTACCTTGGGAGCCACTGGGCCTTTATTAATCGTATGAGGGCCCTATGGTGCCTATTAGGGGAGATGCAGGTTACGACAATTGTATCGAACCACTTTCTGTTTTAGTTTGAACTAGAGGATGACTTGGTACGAGTGCTTGATCAAACTCCTTGGCTGTGGAATCAGAATCTAGTGATCCTAAAGAGGGTAACCGGGGATGAGCAACTCTAGGAAGTCTAACTGAATCAATCTATTTTCTCGGTTTGACTTCATAATGTCCCCCTAAACCTCCGAACCAAAGAGAACATTCAGATTATGGGTAATAGGCTGGGTTCTTTCGTCTCTGTAGATGAGGATGACCTCAACCAATTCGGGGGTTGGGTGAAAGCGCGGGTCTTGATCAATGTGGAGCGCCCTCTAGTGACTGAGGTATAGTTTTTGAATTCGTTGGGTAGAAAATTCATAATTAATGTGGAATATGAAAAATTGCCCAATGTTTGTTATTTCTGTGGCATCTTGGGACATGTCCACCAGAACTGTAAAGTTCATTTTGGTACTGACCCTTTAGGAAATCAATCCCTCCCATATGAAAGTAAGTCTGGAAAGTCCTTTGTCAGTGGGGACTCTCGGCCAAATTCTGTTTCTTGGAGGTCGGGGCCTAGCCGGATTAATGTAATTCCCGTGGACAACTTGGTTTCGAGCCCTGTAGTGAGGGGTAATGGAGGTGGCTCCTTAGTGGACCAGGTTGTGGAGCGGTTGAAGAAGGTGGGGTACTAGAGCAGTTGCAGGAAAATGGCCATGATTTTAGTTTACTTGAAAACCACCTCCTGTAGTGGTTCCGTTCTTTTACTGAACGCGGGCATCACGACGTGGAAACTGCGAAAGGGAAGGAGGTGGCTGTTGATTTATGCCCAAGGGATTTTAATTTGGTAATTAGAAACAGTGGGTTGATGAAAGATGGAAGGAGGCCAGGGGCTGGGCTGGAGGGGTCGGATGGGATGAGGAGAGGTGGGCCAAGCACGCCTAGAAAGGCCCAGGTGGACGGGATACGGGTTGCTGGCGTTCGGGCTGGGGCTGGCCTTCCTAGGCTTGGGCCGCTAGCGCCGGAGCCTGCAGGAGAAGGAGGACGCGCTGGCGACGCGTGGACTGGGCCGCGCTTGGCTCTTGGGCCGCAGCCTCCCTCTCGGCCCAACGCGCTTGCTGGCAGCAGCCAGGCCCCTTTGGCTGGCTTGGGAGCGGGCTTGGAGGGCCCAATAGCCCAATCTGATGCTGTTTTGGTGGAAGAGGAAGAGAAGGACCCAGAAGAGGACCCAGAAGAAATTCCTTATCATTTTTCTCCTATTTTGCCGAATTTAAATGATACAGGTGCTATTTTTAACTCTTATGAGTTAATTAAAGGGGCTCTACGACATGTGGACATAACTGGGGTTCGACACAAACGCTCGGTTACTCGCTTTGCTAGGGTGGTTTGCACCGCTCGGAAGAGTGTGCCGCGACATAGGGACATGGGACCACGCTCCCAAGGCACAATTACTAGGAAGAGATGAGGGGATGACCTAGATGACGGTGATAGTGGTGGTCCGTCGTCCTTTTTGCACAGGAAGAGAAGAGCAGTGCATGGGGATGCGGCTGATGTTACTGGTTCGGCGGGAGCAACTACCGCCCAGAGCCATGAGTCTCTTGTTTTAGAACTGCCGGGGGCTTGGGAACCCTCAGGCAAGAGCCAACTTCTCAAAGTTGCTAGGATTAGAGTTTCCTAGTTTAGTTTCTCTGTCAGAAACAAAATTGTATGAAAGTGAGTTTCGAATTTTTAATAATAAATGGTCTTTTCCTTATGTGCTTGTTGTTGATTGTGAAGGGGATACTAGGAGGGGTGGGTTGGCTTTGATGTATAGAAAGGATATTTCTGTGAATGTGTTACATTGCGACGCCCACTACATTGACATTGAATTATTGAACGGCTTATCGAATGACCCCTCTTGGAGATTTACGGGCATATATGGATGGCTGAGTAGTGCGGATAAACACAGAACCTGGGAAATGCTCAGACTAAGAAAGGACAAGAGCTCCCTTCCGTGGCTCTGTGTTGGGGACTTTGATGAGGTGTTGTGGGGCCATCAGAAAATGGGCGGCATAGATAGAAGTTTCAACGAGATGGATGCTTTTCGGTGCGCGATTGACGACTGTAACCTGATCGATCTCGATTTCTCAGGGCCCAAGTTTACCTGGTGTAATAACCAACAGGGAAACAGAACTATAATGGAAAGACTTGATAGGGGGTTGGCGAATGAGCAGTGGATGAGCTATTTTTCTGAAGCTACAGTGCACCATCTCCCCCGTTTCTGATCAGACCACTGCCCTATTCAGATTAAGTTGACACCTGCAGTCGATAGGGAACCTAGGGGTAAAGTGTTTCATTTTGAGGCAGCACGGCTTAGGGAGGAATCGTGCTTTGAGTTTGTTAAGGAGATGTGGTGTGGGACAGAGTTTCAGGGATCTAGCGACTCGCTTGACCAATATCTTTGGCTTTGCGGGTCGAAGCTATCAAGGTGGAGTAAGGAGGTTTTTAGGAATGTACACAGATCCATTGTTGACAAGAGAGAAAAATTGGGATGGTTGCAAAAACAGCCAGTGTCGGACCCCACCTTAGATGAAATTGAGCAAGTTTGCAAAGAGATTGAGGAATTAATCCATAGGGAGGAAGTAATGTGGAAACAATGCTCACGGGTCCTCTGGCTTGAAGAGGGTGACAGGAATACTAAATTCTTTCATGCACGAGCTTCCCAAAGAAAAAAGAAGAATACAATTGAAATAATTCAGGATGAATCGGGTAGTTGGAAGGAGTCTCATGAGGAAGTAGAAGGGACATTCCTAGAGTATTATAAGTCCTTATTCTCTTCTGGAGGTAGTGACCTTTCTTGAAATATTTTACAAATCATTACCCCTCGAGTTTCCAATTCCATGAACTTGTGTCTCGACCAGGTTTTTACAAAAGAAGAAGTTTTAAAAGCTTTAAAGCAGATGCACCCCACGAAGGCTCCCGGGCTGGATGGAATGCCTCCGCTCTTTTTTCAAAAAATTTGGTCTTTTCTTGAAAACCCTGTTTGCAAAGCGGTTCTTGGAATTTTAAATGATGGGGAGGACCCCAGCTACCTCAATCACACCTTCATCACCCTTATCCCTAAAGTAGCCAACCCTTCCAAGTGCTCCCAGTTTCGACCAATCAGCTTATGTAACGTCGTCTTCAAATTGATTACGAAAGTGCTGGCAAATCGCCTGAAGAAGATTCTGCTGAGTGTAGTGACGAAAACTCAGAGTGCTTTTGTTCCCGACAGACTCATTACAGATAATGCCCTGATTGCACAGGAGATTTTCCATGGGATGAATTCCAAGAGCTCTGGCACAGGGTGGATGAGCGTCAAGTTGGATATGAGTAAGGCCTATGATAGAGTTGAGTGGAATTTTTTGGAGGCGATCATGTCTCGTATGGGGTTCTCATCTTGATGGACATTGTTGGTTATGCGTTGCGTTACATCGGTCTCATATGCCATTCTCTTAAACGGAACACTTAGTCCTATGTTCTACCCAGAAAGGGGTCTCTAGCAGGGGGACCCTCTGTCCTCTTATTTGTTCCTTCTTTGCGCAGAGGGCCTCTCGGCGATGCTCCAAGATGCAGCCTCGGCTAACAGGATACATGGTTACAAGATCTGTCGAGGTAGCCCGGAGGTCAACCATTTGTTATATGTGGACGATAGTCTCATTTTTGCAAAGGCAACTAAGGAGGAGGCAGGGTCATCAGTTCGATTCTGAAGGAATATGAGGAGGCTTCTGGTCAGAAGGTCAACTTGGACAAATTGGAGTTATGCTTCAGCAAGAATGTAGGCCAAGAAGCTAGAACGCGAGTTATAGGGCGATTAGGAATGGTGGGAATGGAGTCTCATGAGAAGTATTTAGGGCTTCCAATTTCTTTTGGTAGGGCTAAGAAGGGAATGTTCGCATCGATTCGAGATAGGGTTTGCAAGAGACTAGGGGGGTGGAAAGAGAAGAAATTATCCCAGGTAAGGAGGGAAGTACTGATCAAATCGGCCATCCAATCCATTCCAACATATATGATGAGCTGCTTCGAAATCCCAATCTCCATATGTGAAGAGATCGAGAAGGCTACTAGGCGATTTTGGTGGGGGGGAAACTCGGATGAACGCAAGATGCACTGGGTTTCCTGGGATAAGTTATGTAGATCTAAGGAGGGGGGAGGCTTGGGTTGCAGGAAAGTTCGGGAATTTAACCTAGCATTGCTTGCTAAGCAAGGTTGGCGCCTGCATAAACACCCGAACTCTTTGCTCTCTCAAATCTGGAAAGCTAGATATTACCCCCACTTAGACTTCATAGAGGCGGGGGTGGGATATCGCCTTAGTTATGTTTGGCGGAGCATCATGCCTGGGAGAGAGGTCCTTCAGAAATGTTGCTTCTGGCGGGTGGGGAATGGGGAGCGGATACGGATTTGGAAGGTTCCATGGCTCCCATCGACTGCAAACGGGATGATCGCAGCGCCGGTGTCAGTTCTGGACGAGGAGGCAATTGTGGCTGAGCTAATAGACCGGGGTCGCTGATGTAGGTAAGCTGACCTTGTGGAGCAACTCTTTCTACCGCAAGAAGTATCGGAAATATTAAGCCTACCGCTTAGTCGGGATGAGGCAAATGATACTCTTGTGTGGAGGGGCACTACTCTTGTGTTGTGGGTACCACAGTCTAACATCGACAGTTACCCAGGAAGACCAGGGCTCTAATAAGGGTTGGTGGAAATACCTATGCGGGTTAACTATCCCTCGAAAGTTTAAAAACTTCATGTGGCGGTTGTGTAATGGATCCCTCCCAACCAGAGTAAACCTAGGAAGGAGAGGACTAATGGTCGATCCGGTGTGCCCCTGTTGTAATGAGGAGGTTGAGTCAACTTCACATTTGTTGTTGTCTTGTCCTTTCGCGGCTGGGGTGTGGGCGAAATTTGACTTTTGGGGTAGAGTTCCAGGGCTTCAAGGAGATAATTGTGTTGAGTGGCTAGCAGCAACCAAGGCGTCTCTGGATGAATCGAATCTTGAAAAATTAATCTCTACCCTTTGGTCGCTATGGACTTCAAGGAACAATAGGATTTTCTGCCAACGAGACGAATCAGCCCAGGAGGTGGTCATTAGGGGAGGGAAGTTGTTGACAGATTTTAAGAAGGCTTGGCGTCCGCCACATAAGTCTTCTTCCCCTGTATGCCAACACATCGACCCGAAGTGGTTGCCTCCCCCAACAAGGGTGGTAAAGGTTAACACAGATGTAGCCATCGGGAGTTCAGGGACTGGCCTGGGTTTCAGTTGCCGATCTTCTCAGGGCTATGTTTCTCTCTCATAAGACCGACGCACCAATAGAAGAGGCTCTGGCGCTTAGAGACGCTCTTACGCAGGCTAGGCAATGGGGGTGTGAAATGGTCATCATTAAGTCGGACTACTTGCAGAACATCTTGGCCCTAACCAACAGAGAGTTCCTTGTAAACTATACGGGCTTGGTCCTGGAAGAAGTGGCACGGCTGGTATCTATGTTTCGCAGTTGCTCCTTTACGCACACAAAGGGGACCACGAATGTTCCCGCACATGAGTTGAGCCAATTGGATTTGATTTCCAGTTTAGGAAATATTTGGATAGGGGAATACCTCGAGGCGATCGCGCCTTTTGTACTTGCAGATTTGAATTAATCAAACTATTATCTTCCCTTAAAAAAAATTATTTATTGTGTCATAAACGGAAAAGTTTAAGGAAGTTTTGAATGTTCATATGATATTAACGTATTGTAACATTTGTAACCTAATTATTCATGACTATAAATAATGTATGATCAATGACAAATGGTGAAAGGAAGAAAATATAATAAGAACATCATCATTCTGGAAACCTTTAATTTGGACTAATTGGCCACTTATTTTGTAAAAATTAGATAAATTGGTCATTTTATATGATAAGATTCGAACTTCTAGATGATCGGGGTGAGGATTATGGCCACTCGGAGTCATTGTAGTTACCGACGAGTGTACCTGCAAGGCGCCGGAGGGGGGGCTCCGACATAGACACTCCGATGCTTAAGTTAGTATGGCTGTTCAAAATGGCAGGGGTTCGAGTAGCGATCTTAGGCTTACCTTGTGCTTCGAATGATGAGGTATTTATAGGCCAAGCGAGGGTGTTACCTCTAGGGGGTGGGCGTTATCTAGGGAAGATAACGCTTCGAGTGACGTCATGGACGGCAGCCTCGAGTGATGTCGTGACTGACCTGGGATGGGATAGCGTCGTGCGTGTGGATAGATGACACGTGAGACCCCCCCTGGGGGCAACTTCAGCGACAAACGCCCGATAGGGGCTACAGGGTTCCGACCTCAACACAGGGTGTAAGGACGATAACACTCCTAAAATTGTCTCTATTGTTATCATAAGCCCAACTGAAAATGAGCTCGAGTCTTTACCAAGGGCTAACGCCTCTCATTCGTTTCCGTGTTCCTCGAGGTGACGGGTTAGCGCGGGTTTTCGAGGCTTATAAATTGAATTTTTCACCGCGCAAAAATTTACACTTTTTCTTCATACTTGTCTCAGCATTTTCTCCATGGATGAACTGACCAGAAATTTCTTGATTTCCAAAGCCCACACTAAAGAACCTGACCGAGGGTGATATTGGCTTTTTAGAGAGGATGATGACCAAGACCTCCAAGGACAATCTGGAGCTATAGGGGATGATGACCCCTCTACTATCCAGACAACTCGGAACTTCTCTGGAGGACTTCAGTCCTCTAGAGAGTGTGACAAAGTTAGCTGCCACCATCTCCGGCATCCAGGTGGTCACCACCATGCTGTAGCACAGGAAGGACCTACTGTTGTGCTGCCTGAAGGGGATGAGGGTTTGCTCTTCTGAGTTGACCTCTGTTGCAGATGCGCTGAGGGATATTCCCACTATTCCGGGGGAGAACGACGCTGGATCCAATGCTTGACCGCCTGTTGCTGTCGTCGCTTCCCCGTATTTCCTTTTGTATGTAAGCGGATGTATGCTTTTAGGCCATTAGGCCATAAAATAAAGAATCTTTTCGTCATCTCGCGTTTTTCTTCTTTCTTTCCGCAACGTGCCCGTTAATGTTTCAGTTGAGTGCCACATCAGCCCAACTAAAAATGAGTCCGCCATTGGTTGGACTTCGGTAACGGTTATCCTCGCGAACCGTTCTGCATTAATTCCGCGCCGCCTCTTCAGTATCAACTGATTGGGCGGTTTTTTGGTGCCTTTCGATCAGTGAGAAATTTCAATAGGTGTGATCACAAGATCCAATTCTGTAATTAAGATCGTTCTTCTCAAAACGTATCAATTCTCTCAAAAGTCGTGCGAGAAGATGGGAAAGCCTCCCCACTTTGACTATTTAATGGGATTTTCTCTCTCTTTTCCTGTTCATCTTCTTCTTCACATTTTTCTATTAAAATCACATGTGGTTTCATGGCTGATTCATACTCTTTAGACATTGCTGAATGCGGCTCTCCCCCAACTCCTTCGACTTTACCGGATTCTGATAACCCTCCTTCGCCGTCATGCCTGAAGAGGCGGTTACCTCGCTGTAACAGTCGTAAGGGGTCGAAGAAGAGAAGAACTTCAAAGACGGTCGACCCGTCTCCTCATTTCTATGTCCCTCCTATCCAGAAGGGTGACGAACTGTTTCCTCACATTAATCATTTCATGGAAAGGAGTTCAGCCAGCGATATCGGTGCTGATACCGCGGCTTCTGCCGCCAAGGGAGAGTCAAGCTCGTTAAAGCTGGGTCAGGAGAGGAACATTGAGGAACCTTTCCCATTTGTTGACGAGGAGTTTCCGTCCTTGAATGGGGAATACTGCTATTGGTCTTCCTATTGGCCCGGCGATGATTAATTCTGCACGTTGTATTTTTCTGTAGATGTCGTATGGCCTTTATGAAATGAATAAAATAACGCTTTTCATTTTTCTCCTTTCTTAGTCACCCTCCCGCGTTAACTCCCCAAATGTTGGTCGGTTATCGCTGTGAGGTTGATTGCCGCTCGATGTAACCGTTTTTTCAACTTCAAGTCAGTAGCTGTCTCCCTTCGAAGATATAAATACTTAGCCATAAATATCCTTCTGAGGTTTTTCCACGTGTCGTTTTTTGCTTTATACGTGTCTCATTTTTACAAGCTGTTCGATCCTTAAGTTTAACCTTTAAAAGGGGACAACTGTTCTCTTTTAACACTTTTGCTCGCGCTTTGAAATTTTCCCCCATCCTTCTCTTTCTTCTGCTTCTTTTTCTACTCGAGGAAAGTTTCTTCAACCGCTCGTCGGCGCCGGCGATCTACTCACTGCGTTCTTATTCCAGGTATTTTGCTCCATCTTCCTCAGATTTTCTTCTCGTTTGTTCATAATACGTATGACTAGAGATCCCAGGGGGTTTCAGAGGCCTATAGATCTAGAAGTCGAGAGAACACCCAGTCTTTTCACTTGTGAAACAATTCTGAAGGCTGAGTTGGAGAGTCATTCCCCCTGGTTATTCTGTTAAGGTTTCTGAGGTGGGTCAGCGACTTCATGACCCCTTGTCTAGAAATGATAGGATGGTCTACTTTAAGATGTTCCTCTATGATTTTTGTTTCCCCATTCATGAATCTGTAAAAAAGTTGCTGCGCCAATATGATATCGACCCGGCTCAGATAACCCCTTCCTCTTGTTGCAGGATTTATGCCTTTCTTCGCGCTTGCAAATTGCAGGGTGTCTTTACTCTGTCTGTCAATCTATTCTGTAAATTTTTTAGCTTCAAGTGTCGCAATTGTTTAGTTGATATCGCCCCGAGGTGGAATGACGCGTTCGTGCAGTCGTTCTGGCAGAAGTTTCGGGGCTTCGAGGAGACTGTAGCTGATTGGAAAAGTGGCTTCTTCATTGTCAGACTACCTTTCCGTCCATGGTCTAGGGGTTTTAACCTAGGACTTGTTGATTCCGTCTAGGTAAACCTGGTAGTGTTGTCTAGGGATGAGTTACGTCAGGCTAACGCTTTGCTAGAGATAGATATATCATTCCGCATCCGAGAGTTTGCCCTATGCAGGCTTATGGAAGAGTGTATTATAGGTAAGTTTCTCTCTTTGCGTTATCGCTTTGACTTGCTCACTATTCTAATACATCTTGTTGGTAGATGACATTGAAGGCCAAACGCTTGGGGGGGATGACGCTCCTTTAAATGTGGCGCCACTTCAAACGCTACCAGCCTCTCACCCACCCAAGAGTTCCAGCCGTCAGACTACTCCTCCAAAAAAGAGGAGAACTAACACAATCGCCGGGCGCGGTGTTTCTACTCGAACCTCTCGTTTCCTTGAGAATTGGTTGCCGGTTCGGGGCAGGGGGTGAATTTGAATCGTCCCGCGGCTAGGGTAACTGAAAGGGATAGCGAGGACATGGATGTCGATTATGAGCTTCGTCATACCTCCTCAGCTCAACGGAAGAAACTTAGAGTGGGGAGGAACGATTCGGTTATTGAGATTCCTTCGAAGAAGGTTGATGACGTTCCTGTCGCTGGGGTTGACACTTCTACTATGGCAAGCACTTCCCAAGCGGCAAGAGTTGTTGGGGCGTCAATTGTCATTCCCCCTGAGGTCACTGAAACTCCGTCGGTGGCAGACTCGCCTCCGCCGACTGGAGTCCCTAACTCTCATATTTCCTCTTGTATTCCTGATGTGGTCGTGCCGATTCCCAACCCAAGCATTCTTCCGGACCCTCCTACGAGGAGTCCTCAACCATTATTCTTTACTTCCATTTCAGGTATCGGTGATTTCGTCAAAAGTTGCTCTCCTCCCTTTATCGCCAACCTTTCTCCTCAGAGTCCCCAAGGAGTCTCGTCTTTCCGACTGGATCTGTCAGCCTTCGGTACTAGCGGACTTCGTGCTTTAGGGATATCGGATCCGCTATCGCGGGACCAACCGGTAGGCTCCCTGGTGGGTGAGATATTTGGTTCTCCTAAAGATAAGGAGGAATTGTTGCGGCTTCCCCCCGATGTTCAACACGAGCGTGTTCTGAATGACGCACTGGCCAGCTTCCGCGAAATGCATTACTTTCTCGAGGCTCATGGTGACAAGCTTCGAGGCTCACCTGGCTTAAAGGAGCAATTAGATGCCGCCTTGACTAAGGTGACGGAGTTAACGCAGCTTCAAAATCTTACCCAGGCAGAGCTGAATGATTGTTGCGCCGAGCTTGCAAGAGAGAAATCAAAGGGGAAGGCCAAAATAGAGCTTTTGGAGGCGGAATTGGTGGCGGCTAAGGCTGAATTGGTGGCGGCTGATAAGAGAAACTCTCTCCTCCGTGAAGAGATATCGGCTCGTGATGCAGATCTGGCAAAGGTTCCTTCAAACATAACCTGGTGGAAGAACAAGATAATGTAGGCCTTTACCGCCGGATTCACAAACTATTATCACAGTAGGACTTTCGATCCTGCTAAGATAGCCGATTATGCTTCTGAGAAAATGAAAGAAATAGATGGGAGCAAAGAGGGTTTTCTTTCTTCAGGGGAAGAAGAGGGAGATAGTGGCGATGATACCGAAGCGCTTCCATGATCAGATAAGGTTGACGCCAGAGAGGACTTTATTTCTTTTTACTTCTCTCTTTGAACATTGACTCCATTCAGTTTGTAATAATTGATAACGCCTGTCATGTAATAACGTCTATAATTCTTTCTTGAATAACGGATAATCTTTACTCTATTTTTTTGCGTTATCCTGTCAGCTACCAGTTCGGTTAACGCCAAGCCGGGTTACCTCGATTATTACGTCATCGCATCTGTCTCATTTTGGAAAATTGATTCTACTTTTCAGAGCATTTAATGATCAAGGTTCCCTCATTAATGCGAGGGAGAAGTCATGATGGCCCAAAATACACGTGTCAATTCGTAGGGGCGCTAGGGGTTAGCGTTCCCTAGGAGTTTGTGAGATCAAGCGTCTTCTCGCTTCTCTAGAATCGTACTCATTACTTATGCCTATTCCTTGTGACGCTGCGACGACTGTTACAACAGTCGTTTTATTTAGCCACTAAGGTTATAAAACCTAACACTTGTTTCTTTTTTCCACTTTTTTTAGTTTACCCTCTCCATATCCTTTCGAGTCATCTTGTGTTTCTTCTTTTCATCGTCTGGGTGTTCGAAGCTTCTCTTCTAGAAAGGTATTTCTCATTTTCTTCTGCCATCTTCTTCATCTTTTTATCCTTTA
Organism: Viola odorata; assembly: GCA_963691705.1. NCBI lineage: Eukaryota > Viridiplantae > Streptophyta > Magnoliopsida > Malpighiales > Violaceae > Viola > Viola odorata. The sequence continues at coordinate 16,270,180 of OY829543.1, forward strand.
TTTCTGCCATGGCTAGAACTCGCCGTTCTGGGTCTAAATCTGTTAATGAGGTAAAGATTGAGAGTACTATTAGTAGCATCACCTCCTTAGCCGCTCTCAACGAGCATCTAGCCAAGCATCATGCTGATATCCCTGAGGGTTATACGGTTTCCGTCGTCCCTGATTCGTTACGCCTAAATAGTGTTTTAACTGGCAAACGCAGGGTTTTGTATGCCTAGATGTTTCGTTATGGTTTCCGGTTTCCTATTGATCCCTTCATAAAATAATTGCTTACTGCTCTTGATTTGAATCCTGTACAGTTAACCCCAAATGCGTATTGTTGTGTTTATGCCTTTCTAGAACTTTGCAAATACAAAGGGATTAACTCTCCTTCCCTTTTGTTACTTAAGTCACTTTTCAAATTGTATAGTCGTCGGGGTGTGATAGTGATATTGCCCCGTTATGACGATGACTCACTCAAAACCTTCACCTGGAAACTCCTTCACCTTGAGTCTTCCATTGAAGATTGGAAAAATGAGTTTTTTGTTATTGACCTTCCTGGCCCTTGGTGGCGATCTGGTTTTAATCAAGGCGTCAAGGATAGTGCCTGGGGTCGACGGGGGACTCTTCGTTAGCCTGAGCAAGGCTGGTTAGATAAACTGCTTCGGCTGGAAATCAGCGTTCATACTCACAATCTGGCATACGGGATGGACATTCAAACCTGCATTAGACGTGAGTGTTGTATCATTTTCTTCATTATCGTAGTCGATACTAATGCTAACGTTATCTCATGATTATGCAGCAACTGATTCTGACTGGAAGCCTGAGAGAGTCAGGAAACGACTAAGAAGGGCCCAACAGAGAAAGGATAAGGAAGAAGCTGCTGCTATTGCGGAAGCCGTGGTTAATGCAACTATACCGCCTGTTGTTACCGTGAATACCATCCAGGCGTCTTCTTTCCCTGTCGGTGAGGGAACCACCACTATTCCTCTTGGTGTTCCTACCGTGTCTGTTGTCGTCTATCCTGTTTAGGCATCTTCTTCCAAGGCTCCGGCAAAAGGAAAGAAAAAGAAGAAGAGGACAAGAAGCGTTGCCGCTCTTACTCCATCTTCAGACGTGGCAGCTTCTTCAGAGGCGCTTGCTAACGATATTGCCACTGTAAGTGTTTCTTTTATAATTGCTTATCCCACCTATTGCTCTTTAGTGTCATTTTGCGTTTTCTTTTACTTTCTTATCCTTCGCATCATTTCCCTTTGTAGGACACCACTACTGCTTCCACTCTCGTGTCGCCAATGAACAGCATGAACTTGGACTATATATTGAATCATCCTGAGAAGAGGCCGCGACATGGCGGGGAGGGCTCAAGTTTGCCGACCGGTCATGTTAATACCGAGGAGGGGCACACTACCATTTTTGATTCTACGATACCTTCCAGGGAGCAATCTTCTGATTTTCTAGGGAGCATGGGTGTTCCTGGGTCCTTCGAGACTTCACCTAATTCCTTTGCCACGTCAATTCCTCCCTTCTCCAACGCCTTGGGCTTCGGCGAAGACTTGTCTGGTTTTTCGGCTTATCAGCCCCACGATTCTTTTGGGCTTCATGGGGGTACCTCCTCTAATCAACCTCCATCTCCTTCTACAGTGGTCTTCATTCCTTCTAACGCTCCGATGCTTCGGCGCTTCGGGGGAGGGGTCGTCACGCCCCATCTCATGGCCGATCTGAGCTCGATGACCCCTCAAGGGTGTTTTTAAACAATCATGTATTCGGCTTACTAATTTCTTTTGTTGCTGACTTCCTTTCCTTATTTCTTTCTCTCCGAGCTTCTTTCAATATGACAGTGGCATCATTATCGCCACGATAACGTCAATTGGTCCGAACTTGATGCCGCAAGGTAACAGATTTTAGTAGAAGTAGGCTGGCTATAGCATTGCCATTCAATCGATAAATCGTCAATATTGATGATAGGTGCTTTGCTAGATATCGTGACATGACCTCGTCATGCACATTTTACCTATCGTTCAGCATTGTCAGAGATTAGAACTCATAGAAGATAGAGACCACGACCGCTATTCGCAGCGACGCGTAGCGTATAATCGCGTTATTGTAGATATTCTCAATTAATGGTTGAGGGTACCATGTAGATAGATTCCAACATATCCCGTTCCATGGGACTAGTTGCCACAGAGAGAGAGAGACATAGTACATATGTCCTTTAGACCATGTTTCTCGAGTCACGATAACAAGATCATTGGTGTCAATAGCATGTCAATCCCAATAATGGGTCTCGTAACATTGTTGTCTGCACGAGCGTCAATCTCTTCGTCGTCCAAATGATATCTTTGCACATTCTCAATCATAGGTTATTAGTAAAATGGCGTGCAATAATAGACATTAGTTACCCGTAGGAGCCTTCTCGCTTCCTTCTCGGGGTGTTGTTGCTGATGTGGCCCGTATTGCTTTCTCGACCAGCTATCTTCACCAGGGATTTCCCATCTGGTTACTCGCTGGGATTTCACGATTCTTCGCGTTTCCATATTTCCACGATCAGCCTGGAAAGTGCCTCATCTTAGTGAGCTGTCGGATCAGGACCGCCCATCACAAGGCTAGGTTTTATACTTTCAGGCGTTGACCTCGCATCCCGGAATCGTACCCTCGTCTTAGTGAGTCGTCTGTATTAGCCTGGTTATCACAAGGATAGGATTTTCACTTCCAGGATGGAGTTACTATCTCTCTAGGGCGTGCCTCCTCTTGGTGAGCCGTCTCCACGAGCACGGTCGGCACAAGGATAGGACTTTTCACTCCCAGGGATGCCGGGACGTGCCTCGTCTTAGTGGGCCATCTATGTTAGCCAAGTTTACCACAAGGATAGGACTTTTCACTCCCGAGGGTGTCAGGACGTGCCTCATCTCAATGGCCCACATATGTTAGCGTGGCTACCACAAGGATACGACTTTTCACTCCCAATACTAAATTTTAGGTATGCCAAGGCATGCCTCGTCTTAGTGAGCCGTCTGATCAGGACCGGCCGTCACAAGGATAGGACTTTTCACTCCCGGCACCCTTTATTATCTGCACACAATCAGCCATAAACACACAAGAATATTCTCTATTCGAGCGTTAGCACAAGTCCGGGCTGGCGTTAGAGAAATGTGCAGAGATATATCAGATTCTAGCATGGTATAATTTCAAACGAGCTATGTTCCAAGAGTTAGGTAAGGGGGTACCGTCAAGCGTTTCCAGGTGATACGCTCCCTTCCCGATGACTCGGGTAACATGGTATGGCCCGTCCCAGTTCGGACTGAGCTTCCCCACGCGCTGACCAGCCGCTCGCTTGTCTCTGAGAACCAGGTCGCCTATTTTTAGCAACCATTCTCTAACGTGCCTATTGTGATATCGCGCCATTTTTTATTTGTAATGTAGCATTTCAGAAGGGTTTCCTCTTACAATTCTAGTAACGCGTCAAGGTTAGCCCGTAACCTCTCCTCATTCAACTCTTCCCTGAAATAGGCAACTCATAGGCTCATGGTACCAATTTCTACCGGCGTGACGACCTCAGTACCGAAAGCCAATGCGAAGGGTGTTTCTCCAGTACTGGTTTTGACGGTCATGCGGTACGCCCACATCACATACAGAAGCTCTTCCGCCCATTTCTTTTTGGACCCTTCCAGGTTTTTCTTGATACCACTAAGAATACTTCGGTTTGTCACCTCCGCTTAACCGTTGGTCTGCGGGTGAGCCACGGAAGAGAATCTTTGCTCAATCTGGAACTCCGCACACTGGTCTCTAAAGAATTGGCTGGTGAATTTCGTCCCGTTATCGAACACGGGGTACACCGAACTGTATAATAACTTGGTGTTTAAAGAGACGCCAAATTTTTTCCGTTGTGATGTTGGCCACCGCTTCCACTTCTGCCCATTTCGTAAAGTAATCCACCGCCACGACCACAAATTTTAGCTGGGACCTTGCTTTTAGAAATGGGCCTAGGATATCTATCCCCCATTTCGCAAAAGGACAAAGAGCCACAATTTCAGAAATTTCCGTGACGGGTTACCGAGGAATCTTAGAGAATTCCTGACACTTTTGACAAGTTCGCATATAGTTATGACAATCTCTGTGAATAGTAGGCCAGTAAAATCCTGACCTAAATACTTGCGCGGCTAAGGTACCACTGGATGTGTGCATGTCGCATATTCCTTCGTGGATTTCTCGTAAAGTGTGAAGACCCTCTTGTTCCGTTATACACTTGGCGGCTGGGTGGGGAAAACACCTCCGCACTAGTTCCCCGTCATAATACGTACATCGTGCCGCTTATTTCAACACCTTCTTCTTTTCAGCGTTATCCACGGGTAACTCTTCATGTTTCAAGTATTTTATGATGGGAACTCGCCAGTCGTTTTCAATTTCTTCAACACAAAGTGACGCTTGCTCCTCCATGATGGAGGCACGGATATCTCACGATAGCACACACCCTTAGGTATGGACGCTTACGGGTTTGCCGCAAGTTTAGCAAGGTTATCTACCTCAGCGTTATCCTCTCGAGGGATGTGCTCAAAGCTGACTTGCATGCCACTTTTCTTTATTTCTAGTAATTTGCGCTTTACCTTTGCGAGATATTGCACCATAATGGGTTCTCTGGCCTGGGAGTGTCCCAGGACTTGATCTATTATCAACTTGGAATCTCCACAGATCTTTAGTCGCAAGTCTCCCATCATCCCCGTATCGTGTATGGCTTTACTGGAGAAGCTTCTTCCTATCCTAAGTCCAGTCAATAGTGCGTCATACTCTACCGCGTTATTAGATAACGACTGTAGGATTCTGATGGCGTATCATATATGTATATCGCGCGGTCCGACCATGAAGATCCCAGCTCCGGCTGATTCTTGATTCTTGGCCCCATCTACGTGGATGACCTATAAGTCAGTGTAAGTTTATGGGAACAGGAGATCCAGGATATCTTTTTCCTCTTCGGTTAAATCCGTCATAGGATCTTCTGTAAAGGTGCACTCAACTATGAAGTCTGCTAAGACTTGGGCTTTCACAGATGGTCGGGATCTATATCGCAACCCATATTGCTCAAGTTCAATAGCCCAAATCAGCATTCTCCCTGAAGGTTTGGGTTTCCTGAATATCCTTTTCAAAGGTTGATTCGTGAGTACGATGACGGGATGAGCTTGAAAATATCTATCCATTTTCCTCGTGGCTTGCACCAGTGCAAACGCTACTTTCTCGATGCGATCATATCGCAGCTCGACATCTTTCAAAACATAACTTACGAAATACACAGGGTGGTGTAGATGGTTTTCGTCTCGCACGAGGACAACACTAACCACTTCATGGGAAAGGCCAAGGTATAAATACAAGGTATCTCCCGATTCAGGCCTTGTTAACACTAAGTCAGACGATAAATAAGTTTTTAGGCCCATAAACGCCTCTTCACATTCTGTTGTCCACCCGAAAGGAGCTTTTTTGCGTATCACCTTGCAAAAAGGGAGGCACCTTTCGCCCTGCTTGGAGATGAACTGTCCTAGGGCGATGACACACCCTGTTAGTTTTTGTACCTCTTTGACGGTTCGAGGAGATATCATGTCCTGTATAGCCTTCACTTTTGAGGGATTGGGCTGGATACCCTTCTGGCTGACCACATAGCCCAAAAATTTACCCGTTTGAAATCCAAACATGCATTTACGGGGGTTTAGCTTCATTTGGTATACTCTCATTACATCAAAAACTTCTTTCAGGTCGAGCAAGTGGTCTTGGAAGCTTTGGCTTTTGACCAATATGTCGTCAACGTAGGCCTCTACGTTCTTTCCAATTTGCTTTTCGAATATTTTATTCGCCATACGTTGGAAGGTTGCTCCTGCGTTCTTCAGCCCGAACGGCATCGCCGTGTAGCAATAAGTGGCTTTCGGAGTGATGAAAGCAGTTTTTTCTTCATCCTCGATGGCCATGGGGATTTGATGATATCCAGAGTTGACGTCTAATGAGCTTAGATAAGCATACCCAGCAGTCTGATCGACTAACTGATCAATTTGAGGGAGCGGGTAGCAATCTTTGGGACAGACATCATTCAAGTCGGTGAAATCGATGCACATGCGCCAATCTCCGTTGGGCTTTGGAACGAGGACCGGGTTAGCTAACCAGATTGGATATTGAACTTCTCGGATAAAGCCTACGTCTAGAAGCTTGGCCACTTCTTTGTCAATGGCTAACGCTTTTTCTGCAGAAAACGCACGTCGTTTCTGCTAGACTGGCTTGATGTCGGGGTCAATATTGAGTCGGTGCTCTGCCACTTCTTGCGAGATGCCGGGCATATCTACCAGCTTCCACGCGAATTCTCCTTTACATTTATTCAATAGCCGAACTAATTGGAGGTTTTCTTCCGGGTTGAGCTTTTCACTAACTAGAAAGTTTGCTTCATTGATCCCATTAACTGGCATGGGTACCATCTTGTCTACAGGCTGGGTGCGTTTCTCGTCGTTCTGCTCATATGGATCCACCGTTACGCACACGCACCTATCACAACTCTTCTGAGTCATGAGTAGGTAACACTCAGCCGCCAATTTCTGATTGCCTTTGATTGAGACTACTCCATCCCAGGAGCGATATTTCATTCTCAAATGCTTTTGGGATATCACTGCTCTGAAGCGGTTGAGGAAAGGTCGTCCAAGTATAGCATTATAGGGCAGATTTAGGTCCACGACCAGGAATAACAACTCCTCTGACCGCTTAGAGGTATCCTCTCTAAAGTATACTAGCAGTGTGGTTACCCCATTCACTGGGATTGGGACTCCGTCTACTCCAATTATTGGCTTCTTGCAAGGCGTTAACTCGCTATCGGGGCGCTTCATAAGTTTGTAGGCTTCCAATGAAAATAAGTTCACAGCACTTCCATTGTCAATGAGAGTTCTTCTAACTCCGTGATTAGCGATAACGGGTGTGACCACTAATGCATCATTGTGTGGATAAATGACGCCTTTCTCGTCCTCTTCGGAAAAGGATAACACCATTCGATCTAAAGCGCTTATCGCTTCGCTTTTTATTAACGCGCCCTCCCGCTTCCGCTTATCTCTTACCGCGGGCGTCAACTGTGCGGGTTCGTCTAGGTAGGGCGTGCCTCCGGCTATGATATTGATGATAGGGACATCGTCGTCATCAACCATGAGTGTCTCCCTACCTCTCCCTGAAGGAGTAGCGTTATTTCCTGGACCGCGACGAGGTGCTTGTCTGTTATCAGTCGCTCCATCCGTGGGGTTGTTCCTGGCTTCCTCTCTTGTTTTAGTGGCAAATTCTCCGAGATAACCTTCCTCTACTAGACGTTCTATCGCTAGCTTTAATTCTCTGCATACTTCCGTAGAGTGTCCCTTAGCTTTGTGAAACTTGCAAAAGGCATTTTCCCTTCCTCCCATGATTACTCCAGACTTCACGGGGGCCGGGTAACGAATGGGTAGGTTCCGCTGTTCCACAATCGCTAATATTTCTGCTCTTGGTAAAATGAGGGAAGGAAGGTCCGGGTCAAAAATCCGGCCCTTAGGAGGATCCCCTTGTCACCGTGTCGGGGAGTTGCCAGACTTTCCCCTCAAAAAGTTGCCTCTTCGCCGATTGGAGGTCTTGGGAATATGATCTTTTCGCTGAGCGTAATCGTCGATAAAACGATCCTCATAAGTTGTGGTGGTAGGAGAGTTAGGGACTTAAGGTACATCTTGTGGCACATTTCGGGTTCTGTCCCTATTTTCTTCTTCTTCCATTATTGCATAATTATGAGCTTTCAGCCTTAACGCGTCTAAAGTCGTCGGGGGGACCACCATTAACGTCTCTCAGTTTCCCATAGTGGCAGTTCCGCTTCAAGGCTTCTATAGCAAAATCAATGGTAACGCCCAACGTTAACGACATCTCCATATCGAAGCGACTAAGTAAATCCTTCAAAGATTCCTAAGGCTTTCGGTGTATATCGAATAAAGCTGCGGCAGATTTCCTAATGGGGACCGCAGTACTGAATCGGATTCGAAATTTAGATTCCAGCTGCGAGACACTGTCAATAGATCCGCCAGGGAGACCCTCAAACCAGAGGCATGCAACTCCTGACAATCTCCTGTGGGTCTGAAATTATATAAAGTCCTTCACCTTGTTATGGTGGGAAATGGGATCTCTGGTACCGTCGTAGGACTCTGTGGGGAGTTTCACGTGTCGGCTGACCCTGTGACGCCTTATACGATGGCTGAATGGGTGACCTGAGGTGTCGTCAAGGATTTCACGTGTATGGCGAGGGGGAGACGCTTCCAAATGACGCCTCCGATTTCGTGGATCTGGAGTGTGATGTCGCTTTGGAGGCTGGCTGCAGCTCCTTGGCGAGCGGGTTCGGTGTCTTCTACTACTGGATCTCTCACTACGTTCAGGGGATACATTTCTATCCACTTCTTCTCGTCAACCGTCCCAACGATCTTTGTATTCGTCGAGCCGTCTTTCTCCTTGAGAGAGGGGAATTTGTGGCACTTGTGGCACGTAAGGCTCCACTCGCCCCTGAGCGAGTTGCACAAGGCTGATTGGTGTATCTGTCGCGGGCAAGGCCGATGGAATATTTCCTTGTTGCAGAGGCGATAAGGGCCGTTCGGTGACAATAAATGATGTGAAAATAACCTGGGGAGGAACACTCGACCCAAAAGCATCTGGCATGATCCTTGCAGCCAGCTCGGTCAAATAATCCAGCCGAGCACGAAGGGCAGATATTTCACTCGCGAGGGGGTTGCTTACGCTGTCCAGCATGAATCCCCTCGGAGGTGGAGTAGAAAAACTAGATCCCACCATCTAGGATAGAGAGATGTTCATCGGGGAGGAAGGCGTTCCTCCTAGTGACCTAAAGGAGAGATCTGAAGATTCCCGGGTAATTTCCTGCATCATAGTAGAATCGTCAGTAGTGGCGAAAGGAAATAGCTGTCTACGGATCGCTCAAAAGGAATGTTAGAGGATGAAGGTCGTGTGGACTCCGAATCAGAAGCCATGATCGTTCCGATCTTCCTGGAAAAACGGAGCTTGGCTATTAAGGACGCTGACTTAATGAACCAAAGATCTCAATGAAAGCACCAGTTTGATAAGATTCGAACTTCTGGATGATCGGGGTGAGGATTATGGCCGCTCGGAGTCACCGTAGTTGTCGTCGAGTGTACCTGCAAGACGCCGGAGGGGGGGCTTCGGCGTAGACACTCTGATGCCGACCATCCCAGGATTCTTCCCTTGGCGAGCGGCGGCAACTTCCGCGATAAATGCCCGATAGGGGCTACAGGGTTCCGACCTCAACGCAGGGTGTAAGGACGATAACGCCCCTGAAATTGTCTCTATTGTTATCATTATATAAATCCATTTAATAAACTTGGAAAATTTAGTCCTTATAGTTGTTAGTTTTAATCATTTAACCCATATGAAAATCGAAAAAATAAAAATAAAAAAATATTTAAAAATTATAAAATTACGGAAAATTAATAAAAAAATTAGGAACTTTTAAAAAAAATTATCAAAATTATCAAAATAGAAAATAATTTATAAATGATATAAATTTAAAAATAAACAGAAATTTTCCAAAAATATTTAAAAAATATTAAATAATCCATAAAAATAAAAATTTAAAATATGAAACATTAAACTAAAGATATTGTAGTGCTTTTTTTTACATGAAGGATAACTTAACTACAAAATACATGTTGTATGCATTAATAAGATATTGTAGTGTTTTTTTTCTGAAGAGCTCTTTATTTTATTAATTTTTCTTTAAAATTCCTAAGTTTGAAAGGAGAGGAAATTGGAAGCAACTCATTGCTCACTTCATAAAAACATGCAAAAATGCAGGAACCTATGGAGATATGATGGTGAAGCAATTTGTTCGCTAACTAAAAAGTGTAGCCTTAGAAAGCTACACTAAGGTCACTTTCATTTTAAGTTTTCCTGAATTTTTTATGTTTATGGCTTATTTATTGAAATTTTTAAATATATATTTTTTAAAAATCGTTTATTTTTAAATTTTATATTATATTTAATTTTTTTATTTTCATAAGTTTTTGCAATTTTTTAAATTTTTTAAATTTTCTTAAAGCTTATAATTTTTTATTATTTTTTTAATTTTATAGGGCCAAATGATTAAAACTTCCCAAGTTTATTAAAAGGATTCATACAAAATGACTAATTTGTCCATTTTTTACAAAATGGGTGGTCAGTTAGTCCAAATTAAATGTGGGGAATTTTTTGATCGTTTGGTGGCTACCATGTATTTTCTCTTCTTGTTATTATATTATTGCTCAAATATTATTTTAGTTTATAACACGTTATCAGTACGAGTTTAGATGGTTAATTTGATGGTGCCTTACGAACTGGGAATATATATTTGATATTGACTTTTTGGTTTGTAAAATATTTACGTCCTTTGTTTTTTTTACTTTACACTATGGTGCTTTACATTTTAAAGAACATACGTACCATAATACGCCATTCACGTGCATAATTATTTATAATTATAATATAAACAAGATAAGTAAGTTTCATTATATGTACCAAATTATTATGTTGTTATAAGTTTTGATTTATTTTTTCTAGTAAGGTTTTAACAGAAGAGTTTAAGGAAGCTTTTAGTATTGTAGCATTTGTAACCTAATTATTTACAACTATAAATAATATAAATATTTCTCTAATATTATCTTATTTTTATAAAATATTATTTTCCCTCTTTATTTTTTTAATAGTAACTTGATTTTTTATTCTTTTGTTAATGTTGTTACATTTTAATTTAAAATGTAGTAACTCATGTTAAATTTAGGAGCCCGCCGGTAGCTCTTCAAACTAAGCTCTGGCTACTTCGGCCAACGTTAGGACGAAGATTTGACATAGCACTTCGTCCCTCCGGATTTGGAACTTTGTGCAATCCTTTACCATGTTCAAGTCATACACCTCGGTAGGGGTCTTGATCCGTCGACTGACTTGGTATTTCCTCACCCGATAGGTCAAAGAGTGCTTTGGGTCATCATCACTTTCTCTTCTGCATTCAGGTGATCCTGACTCGGACCGATAGCGATCCTCATCGTCTTGATGACCACGATGATGTTCCCTATGGTGATTATACCGTATAGGGGATCGAGCTCTTGGGACCTCTCCCTACTTCTTCTGTGACCCATCCTTCTAGGCTGATGGTAGGAAGAGTGATCTCCTCTACCGCTGGATCTTCTAACCCGATTGTTGTCTTCATTTGAGTCTTCCAAATATCCTTCTGCCCTCGGGTTTATCCTAATCTGCAAAGAGGGGCCTATAACCATGTGGGCGAGGAGTTAGCTCCCTAGGAGGGCTACCGAAACCACCCTTGGAAAGCTTGCTTCATTATGAACGGGAGGTGTCTCACCTATTTGGGGTTTAACTAGGGTGTGGGTGAGAAGTGGCGGTGTTGCCGAGAGAGCCATTGACTGTTGGGAAATTAAACTGGACAGCATGGTTATCATCATGCCAACCCTACCGTTGAGTACCATGATAGGGTTTAATGGAGGGGTAGCAGAATGTGCGGCAGAGACAACTACGTTTGTTCTAAGAACTATTGGAGGAGGAATATTCACCTTCGAGTTTATGGGGAACAACAATTGGCAGTTAACGACAGCTTGCCCTGGGGCTATAGAGGCGACCAATACGATAACCATAGGGGCGTTAGAAGCAGCAGATGCCTCCCGACCGGAGAGAGGAAGTGAGGACAAGTCTCGTTTGGAGGACAATTTTTTGGTATGTGTTTTGGGAAAATAGACTTTTGTAATAAGTTTAAAAGAGATGGAGAGCTTTTATATGTCAAGAAACTCACTTGAAAGATCTAAAGCTCTCAATGAAGCCCCAAAATAATAGTGTTAAGAATAGGATAAGGGTAAATCCGTAAAGGTCTACTATTCTCGGGTGAGAAGCAAGCAATCGTTCTACTCCAAGATTACCTGTAAAGCGCCGGAGGAGGTCTCCGGCGTAAAAATCTTTGATGATAGAGTCAGTAAAATAGTGTGAGAAAACTATCGGGTGAGCTAACGGACGACAGTTAGGGTTATCAGAGCGGTGACGTTTAGGTGAGGAGTGACAAATATTTATCTAGTGTTTTGTATGGAGAGTTATTGCTAGTCCCTGAAATAAATGAAAAAGGGTATTTATACTCCCCTCTAGGTTGGAGTTGGTAATCATACTCAAGTATAGTTCGGACAGATGTGACAAGTGGGTGGTGTCATGCGGCTTCTGACTTTAGTTGCTCGAGGCAGGTCATTCATATTTAATGCTGATTGATGTCTACTGGGAATGCTGAGGGGTCGTACCTTTCCCCGTTAACTTACCCGATACATACATGAACAGGAGCGGGATGTTACCTGAGAGCGTTGATAGCCCTTTCTCGGGTGTTGGTCGTCCTGCTCTTTTATAGCAGTCTACCGGAGTGCGGATCCTAATAGTTGTCGGTTGTTCCGAGATGTGTGAAATTTCATAATTGCCTTCAAGATATTTATTTGGATTATCATAAGATTTGTTAGTATGTATTATCTAAGTTAACTTGTTTCATCAAATAGAAGTCATATTTACATTCTTATAACACTAATAAATAGGTAATTCTTCATTCACTTGTTTTTTATCCCAATTTAGAGTAACAATTCTTTCTTTACCTATTTTTTTCGTTTAAGAGTTATCAGTCAAAGAAAAATGTCGTATAGGTGAAGCTTGGAGTTTCTAACACTAGTGCAATGGTGATTAGAGTCATGCGACAATTTAGTTAGGTTGTTGGCTATGTGTTTATTTTTTTTAATATTTTCTATGTAATTGTACGTAGATAGAGATACTACTGATGAGAGCCCATTTTCTTCCTTTTTACAGATTCGCTCTTTGGACATATTCTAGAAGAAAGGAGCAAAAAGACCCAGAATTAATGGTGGAATTCTCAAATTTTGACCAAGAAAGAATCTGCACAACTGATGATCAAGAAAACTGGACGAGAACATAGAGTATCGAAGAAAGAGAAGGAAGATCGCGTTTTGGATATTTTCAAAGTCCTTGGATTAAACTTTAAATTTGTTTGTAATATTATCTACAAGATCAGATTTATTTTAAATTAGAATTGAGGAGATCATTAAATAAAGAAAACAATTACTTAATATTTTCCTTATTATTGATGGTGATAATTTTTGATCTTTGAATGCTTAGTTTTGAACTGATTTTTACTCCTGCTCCTACCGTCTTCTTCCTTGAAATGATCGATTTTATATAGATGCAATTTCATTTTATGTTTTTTTTTTCTTCATTATGATTATGTCTAGTTGAGCTTTCAATTCCTTGTAAAGATATTAGAGGTTTATAATTCAAAGTGTTTGTGAGATTTAAATGTCTTTATTAATTTTTGCATATGTGTTTCTTTATTCTCTGAATTCATGCTAAGATTACCATGCTTAGATCTGGATCTGACTAATTTAGGTTTTAACTTAAATAATCAATGTAGTTCCAAAAGGTTGCGGATTATAAAGCCTGAAATATTAAGCAAATAGCTAGATCGATCTCAGTTTATCGTCGACTCTTTGAAAATAGAGAGAACGAACAATTTCGGCTAATTTCCATAAGTGGACCTTGGTTTTTGCCAAGAGTAATCTTTCCTTAGTTAGAATCAGTTGATTAGTTAAATATCTTTTAAATGAACCTTAAGATTGCTAAACAACTAGAATTTCTTAATAGAGTGTCTCTTTAGGTGACTTGTTATAGGAGGAAAGTAGAGAACCTGGTTGTTATAGCTACTCTGTAAATCATAGATGAGTATTCTTTAATAAATGATGAAATACAACTGAATCATAAGACTTTTTTACATATTTGTTCCCCAAACCATCTTTGGACTTGTTCCATTTAAATTTGTATTGTTTTAATTGTTTGTTTATGATCACTATTTCTCAAACCAAAAACATCCCTTTGCTTATTTTAATTATTTTGGTCATCAAAGAACTTAAACTCACCCTTTTTTCCTTATGGAACTTGTTAGCACTATTTATAATTTATTTTGTTCATTGATTCTAAGTTGTAACCTTAATTATCTTTAAAAAATTGGCAACCGATTAGTTGTTGTATCCTAGAAGTGACAAGACATAATTTATGCTGCATCGGTTATATAATGTCGTGGAGGGTCTGAATCTCCTTAAAGAAAACTACTTTCTCGTGTTTCAGGTTGCTCTAAATTGTCATGTAGTCGATTAGTTTATTGCATAGCACCAATAATTTTAAGGAGATTCAGATTAGTGGCGGAGCCAGAATTTTATATTAGGAATGGCACAATTCAAAAATTCAAAAATGCAATTTCATTACAAAGAAACAAAAAATGACAAAGGTTAACTAGTGTTACCTGTTCCAAATTGACTCACAATTGACCTCTATGTTTATCTATTTGTTGGAAGCGTCTCATGATAACTTCGTTCGCCAAAGCAGCAGATATGTCCTTTTCAATATAAATGACCAAACTGTCATTCAACCAATCATCATTCATTCGATTTCGAAGTCGACTCTTGACAATTTTCATTCCAGAAAATGCTTGTTCGACACTGGCAGTTGCAACCGGAAAAATTAAAGCTAAAGTATAGAGTTTATAAACCAATGGGTATGCCAAGTCTCTTCTACTTTCAACCATCAATCGAGTAACTTCTCCAAGGCCCTTTACATTCACAAGATCAACATATGAATGCATATCAATAATGAAAGTCTCGAGTTGAATTGAGAGTGACATAAGATCAAAATCAGAGAAATCATATGGATAAAACTGAGCCAATTTGATCAACTTTTCATTGTTAAAAGAAGTAAAAGAGTTAGAGGGATTTAGGCATGAAATGCATAGCAACAACTTAGTGTTCACCTCATTAAAGCGATAATTTAGCTCTTACATTTGCATATCTATCACAGCGTTGAATAGTTCCACATGTTAGTGATGGAAATTTGTCATCTTTTTAGCTCTACGCCGCGATTTTCCTTTGGCTATGTACACATCATCCATGCTTGGAACAAGAATTAGATGATTTTCATAAAAATTGGTAACTTTCTCTAGCAAAGAAGTCCACCCATTATCCCTCATTTTTTGAAGTAGCCGTTTAGATATATTAACCAATCTTATAACATTGTCGATATCCTAATCCTTTCTTTGTAGCACTTGTGACAACTCATTTGTGAATCCTAAGATCAAAAACATCACATGCAAACTAAATGCAAACTCAAAACATTGTATTGAATCCAATAAACGAGATGCGCTGAACTTTTGATCCGTCAGTAACCCATCTTCTGCAACTACATTGAGCACATAAACTACGGAATCAAACAATGTAATCAAGTTAGGAAGAGTTCTATAGTGAGATCCCCAACGCGTGTCGGCGGGACGAGCAACAACTCTTTCTTGATTTAAGCCTTTTCCACTAACAATTTCTTCATTTTACAAGGACTCGACTATGTTAGCAGCTTGTTTCCCACGTAACATATCTTACTTTTTACAAGAGCCTCCAATTGTATTAACAATCTCAGAAATTAAGTTAAAGAGTCCATTAACAGACATGTTATTCTTTGCTACACCTACGAGAGCTAACTGAAGTTGGTGAGCGAAACAATGACTGTAATAAGCAGACTCATTTTCTTTCAAAATTAGAGCTTTCAATCCATTATGTTCTCCTTGCATATTACTACCTCCATCATAGCCTTGTCCACGCAACATAGAAATACTCAGACTATGTGCGGAAAAAAAATCATCAAGTTCCTTTTTGAGTGACTTAGCAGTAGTGCTCGCAACTTGTTTAAGACTTAAAAATCGTTCCATGACACATCCTCTTTTATCCACAAATCTCAATACGACAACCATTTGTTTTTTTGTAGACACATCTCGAGCTTCATCAATAAGAACAGAAAATAAACTACCACCAACCTCGTTAATTATAACATTAGTTGTTTCACTAGCAATGGCCTTAACAATCTCCTTTTGAATTGGATGAGAAATTAATTTCAGGTTTCCAGGGGCATTGTTAAGCACAACTTTACTAACCTCCTCGTTATTATCAGAAAGGAATTGTAAGAGACCAATAAATAGCCCTCGGTTCTTTGAGCTCTCGGACTCATCATGCCCACAAAATGGGAGACCATAATGCCAAAGAAATCTAATACACTTGACCGAAGAATTTAGTCGAAGACAATAATCAAGTTTTGCTTGCTCAGTCACCTTCACAAAACTAGTTTCAATATGTTGCTTTTCATCGAATAAGCTTTTACACTTTTTGTAAGCTTGATTATGGAAACTGTTAAAACCTCCTTCATGTATCTGAAACTTGTCCTTATTTTTTCAATCCGTAAACCCTTCACCAACGAATATATCACCACCCGCCCGGTTCTCACATACATTTTTAAATAAATAGCAATAAAAGCAAAAAGCGGCCTCTTTTTCAATACTGTACTCTAACCAATCAAATTCATCAAACCACGTAGGGACAAATCTTCTCATCTTATTACCCATCATTGTTCTTTTGAAGTTATGTTTACGAGGTCGGCAAGGACCATTTAGATAGTATTGTCTACGAACTCTTTCACGAATATTAGGATGATAATCCATGATCCTAGGTCGAAGCCCCGGATTGGAAAGAAGTTTGGAAAGGTCACAATCGACACCCATTTTTTCGATTGGCTCATTATTTTCTCTCTGGGATGTCTCACCTCTAAAAGGGGATAAAGGTTTTTCTACCGGTTCCTTGTCAGAGGACTCATTCGGGGCACTTGATGATTCTTCCAATCTCGGTTTTTTAATAAGATACTTCAATATTTTCCACCTTCAACAATTAAAACATAATACTACTATTAAAAAGATATACAAACAATATCAATCAACTAACCCTTATTATTAAGCGATTTAAGAATCGACCAACCCTTATGTTATTATTAAGCCAAAGGAGAAAAACTTACTGTGTTGGGGTTTCTAGCTAGCCACCGCTGTCACTGTCGGTTGATGGTGGTGTTCCGCCGCGCCGTCCAACTGTCCAAAGCCACCGTCGGTTTGAAAGAGAGAGAGAAGTGAGGGACAATAATGGATTGTTGCGTTGAGTGTTTTGGGAAAAAACATATGCTTTTATATGAGGGGTAGTCATTGTAAATACTAAATAACCCTAAGGGTAAATACTAAATAACTCTAAACTTAGACACGACACGTGCCATGTCTGTTCCTATACTGGCACCGAGCAGATTGCTGAGAAGACCACTGAGAACAACTTTGAAGACCTTAACAAGTCATTATGTCTCAAAGGAGCTCATTTCAAGAGATGGAAAGGAAAGATATAGTTCTCCCTCATCCTTCTAAAGGTTGGTTATGTCCTCACTGAAAAGAACCCCAGGAAATATAAGATTGACGAATTGACCAACGAGCAATATGAAACTCATCTAGCAAAAATTGAAAAATATATGAAAGATGATTGTCAACGATATCTATTGAATCGACTTGCAGATACTTTTAATGATTTGTATGACACCAATTATAACTCAGTAAAGAAATTTACAAGTCTTGCAAAACAAATGTGACACTAAAGAAGCTGCTGCGACTCTTTTTTCAATTCTAGATAGGTAGAAATCTATCGTCAATCAATCTCGGGACCTTATCATGATCGTCAGCGGTGAGGTTAGATTTGAAGACATCAAGATTGGAGACCATTTTTTGTTAGAAAATATTGGTATATAAATAACAAATTATAAAGTAGCATACACCAAAATATTAAATTGATAATGTGAGAAGTATTAATAATAGACAAAAGAAATAATTAGTATATTCAATCAAGTAGACAATTAAATTAACAAAAAGATAAAAAGGATAGAATTAATTTAATGATTAAAGTATGCCACGATGTGTTATCCTTAGAGAAGAAACACTTCACCTGCACGAGGTAATTAGCAACATTCTTCTTTAGAGATACGACAGTCAATTTGAAGCTTTTGGGTACAGCCAAAATACTTCCCACCCCGATGAACACCCATGCTCACAATTACTTTTTCAAAACACAATATTAAATATATGTATAAATTAAATTTACAAAAACGGAGAGTAAATTAATAATGTATGGGTTCGATTGAAAGTATTTTACGAACACACTAATTAAATTAATCATTAAGAAATTTATTGAATTTTTTCTATGAATACAAAGACTAAATTAATAATGTAAGGGTTTGATTGGAGATTTTGTACAAAATGAGGACTAAATTAATAAACAATTTTTTTTTTTTGTTAAAAAGAAGAAGCAAAGTTTGTCTTTTACCCAAAAAGGTGTTTTGCCATATATGTATTAAGATTAAGATATATTTAACGCTTTCACTATAGTAATATATACGTATATATTCACTACATATATACAAGGGAAGATACCAATTATAATTTTCTTTTAAAAAAACAATTCCCAATGGGACTACCCACCGAAGAAGGATGGGGTTAGATATCACGTATAATTAATTTCTTTCATTCTATCACAAGGTTGCCCGTGCTTTGTACCGATGATAAAAATGTTAATATTTTTTGTTATTTATATGTTGTTTTTGAAATGGATTAAGTGAGTTTAAAAATCAAATATCCCTTCTTACTTATATATAAAGTCATGCAAAAATGGCAAAGTAATGCTCATATATGTATTAACCTACCAACAAATCTTCAAATAAAACACCAATGTAAAAGCCAAACCATTTCAGCACAATAACTATTATATATATATATATCAACACTTTTTTTATTGTCTTCTCTTTTTCTTTCTTTTCTAATCATTACAAGCTCCATTTTTTTAAAAACGTCAAACGTAGTTTAAGCAACCACTAAATCACCACTCTTATATATATCAGATCTCATCAGTTAAAAAAATTGAGCAGGGTTGATTGTCTGTCGAGAGCATCAAAAATAGTTGTAAAATAGATATGAAAATGGGTGAAAAGGGTTACAACTTATCACTTTCCACAAGGACATGTAGATTGTGGTAAGAGGATCTTCCTCAGAGATCTGGCTAGGAATTTTAGTTATGGATTGACTTTCTCGTCACTGAAGTTGATTGGGTGTTCCTGAAATTAAAACAAACACATAACAAATTAAATGGTAAAAGCAATCTTAGTCAAGATGGATTGGCCAAGATTCAAATATTCCAATAAAGAAATATAAATGATAAGAGAACTCTTGGTAAGGGCGACACTAGAGCACTTATTCTTATGCTTCGATCAATGATTCATGGATTTTCACACTCCTCATTCATAACATTGTTATAGATTGGGAGGAACTCTTTTCCAATCCTACTTCCCTCATCAAATAATCACCTGGCGGGTATTCCCACTCCTGATTATCCTAATCAGTAGACACCTTGCTAGTTAAAGGGTTTATCCAATTGATTGCTGGCTTGAAGGACTGTGTCTCTTCAATGGAGACAATGTCTAGGCCAAGCTACTCCCCAGTCGGAGCCTTAGATTATTAGTCTGGTTAGGCATATATCTCCCAAAACTCACTAACCTTCCAAAGGTTAGTTGTCTACTTAACCAATCTGGTTTCAACTCGTCCCCTTCTTTGAAAATCTCTCACTAAAACCTAAGAGTGATCAAATCTTTATTTTAATTGAGGCTAGTTTATTAAAACATGAATTTGAGACGATTACAAATGGAGAGGTTATGAGGTTTATTTTGATCTCATGAAGCACAAGAATGGCTCAACAACCCTTACCAAGAATAGGAGGTTTAGCTACTGAACACCATTATTGGAAGAAATGAAAATTCAATTGATAGAAAACTAGGAAAATGAACCAAATCCGTAAAATTCCTTAATGGAAAAATACAGAGCAAAAGTGATGTCTAGGAAGGAGATGGAGTCGACCCCTTTTCAGAATCCTCTTGTAGCTTTAAAACCTGCTGCCTACAATTTCTCTCGACTCCCATCTCTTTCGAATTCAAAAATAAAACTAATTATTATAAATTTAAAATATTGTTCAAAAATATGAAATTAAATGATTGTTTTGTTGTTAGGATAACGAGGAGATCCTTATCGAAATCCATGAGTCCAACCAGCATACGGCTCCATCTTTCCAGCTGTCAACCAACCTTCAAACAATTATGCACTTGACTCCGTGTCTCCACAGTCAGCACGCCTCTAGTTGATCAATCTTGGCCAAGCATGCGGCCAAGATTGCTCGTTTATCTGGTACAAGTAGAAGGATTCGAAATAGTTTTGCTATCCAATTTGCCAGAATTAGATAACATAAACATAAGAATTTAACAATCAATCAAGGGGGATTTAGTACCACAAATGAGGGAGACCATTCACTAACGGAGGAGGTGTTTGGTAGGGTCGTATGGGTATATACAAGCCGATTCGGTCCGTGATAAGATTCGATCTGTTTGATGTAGGATTGTAGAGGATTATGAGCCTTGAGGTCGACTATCCACGACGTCCGGTGTACTTGCATCAGCGCCGGAGGGGGTCTCCGGCGTAAACACTCCGATGCTTAAGTCAGTAGTGATTGTGTGAAATAGCAGAGCTTTGGCTAGCAATCTTAGGCTTACCTCCCTCCTTTGTGGCGGAGGTATTTATAGGCAAAAATGGAGCATTTCTGAGTGATCTTCGTCACAAGGTGCTAACGTGCCCGTCAGGGGGGGTGAAAGTTCTCGTTTGATGAGATGTACTGCCGTTGCGATAGATATACGGTATAGGGGTAGGCGTTTACCTAGGTAAGGCAACGCCCCACCGCCCTTCGCAAGATGTCGAATTGGCCTGGGATGGGATAACGCCCATTGTCATGGTAAAGCGATATGTGGGACCCCCTCATTGATGTCGACCATCCAAACCCGATAGCCCCAAGGCTGCCAGGGTGGGTAGCAGCAGCTTTTTCCTCCTCCACGGGATATAAGACGAGAATGCCCTTGTTGTTAGGGGTATTGTTATCACAAGCCCAACCGAAAATGAGCCCGGGTGTTTACCAAGGGCTACCGCTTCTTCTTTGATCTTGCCAAGTCAGCTGGTTTTCATGCGTCAGAGATGATTTGTCTTATCAAGAAATGCATTTCTTCCACTCGCCATTCTTCTTTGCCTATAAATTGTCTTTTTGTCGTGCTGCTTTTTTTTTTCATGACTGCTTTTGCACTTCCTCTAGCTTTCAACTATGGATGATCTTACGAAGAACTTTCTGATCTCTAAGGCGCACAGCCTGAAGAACCTTGTTGAGTCTGACGTCGGTTTCCTGGAGACCATGCTGACCAAAACCTCTGAAGATGTCCTGGAGCTTCAGGGGATGATGACCCCTTTGCTGTCCAGACAAGGGGCTGATTCTATGGAAGATTTTAATCCTATACAGAATGTGTCGAAGCTGGCTGTT